>CM077118.1:23410000-28410000 GCA_039645545.1 Dendrolimus houi | reverse complement strand
TATGTAATTAATAATACATCATTAGTAAGAATAAAGGAAGTAGGGGATCTTGGTGTACTTTTAGATTTTAAAATAAGTTTTGTTTCACATATAGATACCATTACTGACCGAGCTTATAAGAATCTTGGCTTTTTAATGCGAACTTGTAAGCCATTTAAAAATATGAAATGTTTAAAAATGATATATTACGCCTATATTCGCAGTCATTTAGAATTTTGCAGTACCTTATGGAATCCTAATTATATACATATAACCAAAATTGAACGTATACAAAAACATTTTGTCAAAGATTTGAATTTTAAGTCTAAAAACCATTTCAATGATTATACTGAAGCTTATCTACATTATAATCTTATCCCCCTTAGTGAAAGAAGGCATTACCTCGACATGACCTTTTTATACGATATCATAAATTCTACTATCGATTGTCCTGCTCTCACTTCGTCTTTAAATATCAACGTACCTCAGCGTTACTCTCCTAATTCTTCCTCACTCAAACAGTTTGCTACCCCTGTTTCTAAAACAAACTATGGACAATATGAATATCTGCGTCATTGTACAAATACTTATAACAAATATTTAAGTGACATAGACATTTTTAATACTTCGAAACAAATTTTTAAGTCATCAGTAGTCAGTAAACTTATTAATAAGATCCAAAAGGAATGTAATGTTTGTATTTAGACTTAATCATTTAGTTGTGCTTAGTTTTCCCGTCAGAAGTTTCACAGTATTAGATAGGTTATATAATTAATATTAGTATAGTGTACTTAATATTTGGTTCTGCTCCTTTTCTAGATTAGAAGTATCCAGTTCTGGTTTAGATTTATTGTTATGTTTTCTTATGCCTTAAATTTATGGATATACTGTTGGATACCATTTAATAAATTTAAAAAAAAAGTTTGTTGTTCAATTTAAAATATTTACATTATAATTTAACATTTCATCTGCTTTGAAATACAAATAGATGGCGTCACGGGAGATTGTTCTTTAAGCTCTCTTATTTGATGATTGAACAATGGGCCATTAATCAACATTTTAAAGCCCAATATGATTTCGTTTCAATTATTATTGATTAAGGGCCGCTTTTTCAATCATCAGATGAAAGTTATCATTCGAATAAATTATAGCCTCAGTAAATTCAAAACTGAAATCATGCAGCTGTTTTATTCATGCAATTGACATGACGACTCAAAATGTTTCTTGATCTCCTAAACCGTAAATTGGTGTAATGTAGGTATTTATCAAATAAAATCAAATCAAATCATTTTTATTGCGAACTAAGTAAGTGTCACATAGGTCTTATACAATATAACTAAGAGCTTATTACTTAGTCGGCCTTTAATAGCATCGCAATATTAATGTTACTTAACCTATCTCTACATATTTAATTTGGTGCTTTATAGATATTTTATTTTATTTAAAATCACACAATATCTTCTTAATTTTTACCTCTCACTTAAATATTCTTGACACTATAATAGGATTTTTTGACCAACCACTCGAATAATTTTTGTTTAAACATATTAAAATTATTATCTTGTAACTTCTTATATATTCTTGGTGCCATCCCAAACACGCTTCTGGCATATAATGCAGTGGTAGAGGCATACAAATTTTATTCTTATTAATATGTCGGGCACTTCTATAATTTTGAAATAATGTTGGGTTGTTTTTAATTAACATGATAATTTCAAAAATATACAAACAAGGAAATGTCAATATATTGAAATCTATAAAAAATGGTTTGTTTTAAATGAAATATGGATCTAAGACATTTCTTTTGTGCTTTAAATATTCTCTCTCTGTCTGTGGAATTTCCCCAAAATATAATCCGTATCTTAAAATTGATTAAATAACAACCTACTACACAATATTCCATAATTATTATAAATTTATTTGGTGGCTAATTTACGAACAAAATTCTATTAAATAGAGGAGCTGCCACTTTTAGTCCCTTTATTTTGCATGGGACTTCTTTCGTGGCGCGGACTCCATCATAACACAAATTGTCATTAGTCGATATAAAGTTACGGGCATAGTGTCTATAGATTGTGTACAAACACACAAACACATATATAAATTGCAAAAGTGATCATTTAAAGTTTAAACCAGGGCTTGAAAACGTTATCAATTACCTTCAAGATATAGGTAATTAACGGTATTTTCTAAAAAGATACTACCATACCGGTATATTTTCTTACCGTTATTTGCTAACTTTTATGATTTTATATAATATAACGTTAAAAATCGTATGTATAACGTTATACGGTATTTCAAGGAACGTTGCCATTTCTAAGAATTGGATTTATTATGACTGCAAGTTACCGAAACAATCGACAACACAACTCTAATTACGCGCTTTTAGCACAGTGCCGTTTGACAAACTTTGCGAGTGAAAGAGAGCGACGATGGTAACAAAACATAGTTATAAATTACCGATAAAATAGTTTAATGTTATATTTTTTACCGGTAAAATAGCTAAAAATAACGGTAAGTTATATAACAATATTTGTTTTTTATTGTTATCTGAAACTAGCATAAATAACAATACCTCATGTTTACCGGTATTTCAAGGCCTGGTAAAAACAGATCTAGTGTAAGCTCGCAACCAACCCTCACGCCACTACACCACCCATAGTCGCCTAACTATAAAATATCTAGTTCAGTGACATAAGTGCCAAGTAAGCCGTTGTGGATGACATCTGCGGATAGTGACTGGAATTTCATTTCCTGCCGCATTGCCCACCTGGGGCGTCGCAGGGACCGAGGGGGCGGAGCGGGGGGGATAGAGGCTTTTGAAGGGTTAATTCCATCATACAACCTGTAGAGAACTGGAGTGCTGTATCACCTTCCATAATTCTGTTATGATTATCACATAGAATATAATTAACGATAGGGTAATCGAGATACTTATGAACCCAACTAGATCTTTTACGAGCGTATCAATTTATGACGTCACATCTTTAACAAGTGACGACGTCGGTCTCTGTGTGATGTGTAGTACTCGCAAAAGCTTTTATTTATTTATCCCCCGAGAATAGTACTGTTTTGGATGAAAGGTACTCTGTCTTTTTATGAACCCCTGACAATGTGTATGTAAAATTTTACGATGATCGGTTAAGTAGTCAAGGTGTGAAAATCTTACAAACTTGTTTATAATATTAGTGAATATTAATAAAATATATTCTATTAATTTTATTCTTAGTTCTGTGCTATACCATCATACCTTTATCTTGGCAATTCTGTACAAATGGGTCAAACACAAATAAGTTTTACATGTCTACAGGAGAAGACTACAAATGTTGGAATATGGATTGCTATATGAAAAGTTGTTCTTCTACATACTTCTGTATAAAACTTAGAAAAAAGAACCTGAGATACAAATAGAATGACGTGTTGCTGGGGAGTTTCTTGCCGCTTCTTCTCCTTAACAGCAATAACACGTTGCGAAGCGGTGTACCTATAATAGGAAGTAATACTAAATTTTAACTTATATATATATGACCTTCAAAAGGTGTCCTCCAGTGGAACTGATTTTGAATAAAAACTTTTGAATTTGTTTAATTTTTACGTGTTTCTATAATGAAAAATAATTTATTTGTTAAAATACAAAATACTGTCAAATCTAACAAAAAAATACATGAACAAATAATGTATAAATTCCATATTCCTTTATCTTCAGTTTTTGTGTTTGGCCAAAATATAATATGTAATATAATAATAATAATAGCAGCCCATAAATGTCCCACTGCTGGGCTCGGGCCTCCCACTAAAGAGGAACGGACAGTATATATAATATATTTTTACATAAATGGTTTGGACATTTTATAAATTAAACGAAGGCGAACGATTTAAAGGAAATCAATCAAATTTCTTTTGAATCTAAAAACGTTTTCATAACGGAGTCTTGATTCCTCAATCAATACCAGATACATTAGCGGGAAAAGTTTTCGAATTGCAAAACTTGAATCGTTCCGGAACTAATAATCATCTTAGATTTCCATCTTTCCCCCATCCCTCCCTTCTCGTCTCTCCCCCCAAAAAGATGGAGTGGAACCGAGATAAAATCGGCCATTGAACTATTTCCAAAGGCGCTGAGAACAAAAGGCTTGTAGCTCCATCCTTTCTTGTAAAGGGTTGCCAGGTAGGCAGAAGGTACAATATATTAGGAATTTATACCTTTATTATTGACCATTTCCTATAACTTGCTATTCATTCACTTGTCTTACAATGGATAGAAAGATATTACAGTGAAACCTGTATATCGGTATTTATCCGTGCAGGAACAGACGAAGAATACAATTGCACTTGCAGTAATCAACATTTTTGAGTTTTTCATTTTTTGCAGAAATGGTATCCCAAAATACTAATCTATCTATACATAAAGCATGGTTTTTTTTTTAATACACTAAAAAGTTACGTAACATGAACATGTTTAGTTATCTAATGATATCATTATGTTTAGCGCGTTTTTGGAAGCCGCCTTTTACAAGTTTTTTTATTGCAGAGTTCAGCAGACAGGCAGAAGGCCTAACCTGATGGAAAGCGATTACCATCGCCTATAGACATTTGTAATACCAAAGGTGCTATAAATGCGCTGTTGCTCTCTTAAGGGCGAACGGAACCTGGCCACTGATGCTGGAACACAACTCAAGGTTGTTATGTCGGCATACTCTACACCAGGGTGCAGCCATCCAGTCGGGCATATACCCTCCCACTTGGCTGTGGGTTGTTTTGTCGCCTCTTACGACAGGCCGCGCAGCCGCAAGAAATTGTATTCTTTCTCCGTTCCTGCACGGATGCGCGTTTGCTATAAAGAGGGTAGGATTTCCTGTCATAAGAGGCGACATAATAACCCACAGCCAGGTGGTAGCGTATTATCAGTCTGATATCTACCATCCCTGGTCAGAAATATGTCACCATAACAACCTTGAGTTGTGTTTCGGCCTTAGTGGACAGGTTCCAGTCTCCCTTTAAAGAGCGATAGCACATTGGAAGCACCTTTGGTGTTACAAATGTCCATAGGCGATGGTGACCGCTTTCCATTAGGTGGGCTGTCTGGGTGTCTGCTGAACTCATGCAATAAAAAAATATGTAACTAAAATCTGAAGGAAGCTATATTTCTTTAGACCTAGTTTCCCAAAGAGGCAGGTTTACATGACACTTGTCTTATTATATATATCATAACATATTTCCAGTTGTGTTCCGGCATCAGTGGCCAGGTTCCAGTTTCTCCTTCAAGGCCGGCAGTGCATTGGCAGCACCACTGGTATTGCTAAAGTCCATAGGCGACGGTAACTACTTTCCATCACAGTTGGGCTGTCAGCCCGGCTGCTGAGCTTCAGCAATAATTTGTTTTTATAGAGGACCCGTTTTTCATGTAAAGAGGTGGAAATGTTACTATATAAGTTAATATAATGGAAGGGATTAGATTGTATATAAACAAACGAGTCATAAATTGAATAAATTATCTCACTTATACGGACCACTGAGCTACCAAGTCCCAATTATAGAGGTAAACATCGAAAAATCTAAGAAATCAAGTCTGGGTTAAAATGGTTCGAACATTCCTAGTAATAGAGGTATTGCAATGCAAAAGTGTCGCGACTTCATTGCAATTATTAATGCGAGAGTTTTCTCACATGTTGTAATACTTGCAACAACTCAGAAGGGTTTATGGTAGTAAAAGAAGAACAACTGGTCACAATACTTTATATTCCCAGTACCTTATGGTTTTAACATATTTCAATACGTAGTATCCATAGTAGTTTGTGACATTTCATACACTGACTATTCAAACTCGACAAGCATTTTTAGAACACCTCGACATCCCTCCAATCTTACAGTATATAAAACTTAGCATATTGGCACAAACGATAACGGATTTAAGTCATTCATAACTATTTTAATTAAAGGATTATGCATGACAAGAATTTAATACATTATTGTTGTTTGGATATTTCAGATAATATTTTATATAAGATATTGTATAAAATATTATACTTAAAGTTTTATATGCAATAAAATAAGTCGAACACAGTATAAATCCATCGAGCCAACATGATAATAAAATGTAGTCATGTACAATTGAGAGGTTTGAATTATAATCTGTACACAATTATCACATTATACAAAGGATAAATAATGTAACAAAATTATTGTAAATTATAGACAACTACTCTATACAAAACAGGCGCTAATTACCGAATAAATAAAAATGTAACATTATGATTCAATTAAGGAAACGGCCGATTGTATCGTTCAGAAATAAGAGGGTACATATCAAAATGAATTATTAACTTTAAAAAGAAACACGACAAGAACAACCATGCTACATTTATTCAGGTTTCACTGTACATGTATGGAGCTTATGTCAAATTTTCACGAACGGTTAATAAAAGATATTAAAAAAGTACAACAGCACTTCGCCAGTTTATTTTACTTAAGAAATCTCCGATTTATATAGCTTTGTGCTTTAGATACTGTACCGTACACGGCGGGATCGGTAACCCGACGGCACAAACCCACAAGATAATTCTCGGTACTTAGGTACTAGGCACTGATACTCCAGCCGGCGGTGGTGGGAATAGGAGCAAGGGGGAACGCTAATCCGTCATTATCGCCAGGGAGGGGCGCCTCTTGAGAGGAAATATATAAAATATCCTACTAAACTACTGCTACAAGGGAAACACTACGGGGGGTGGATAAATGTCTGTCCAAATACACTCGAATTTTATATATTAGATAATATATAAAATTCTCGTGTCACAGTGTTTGTTACCATACTCCTCCGAAACGGCTTGATCGATTTTTATAAAATTTTATATGCATATTCAGTAGGTCTGAGAATCGGCTAGTATGTATTTTTCATACCCCTAAGTGATAAGGGTTGTCCACCTCTAACATTTATTTTAAATTTTTTGTTTTTATTTTTTTATAATGTTGCATTAAAAAATACACGCAACCCTAAATTTTCACCCTTCTATCACCAATCCCTATTTTTTAATAGCGATACTCTGTTCAAGTTGATTCGAGTTTAGATTAACATTTGGTCCCGGTAGATAACGCTGTAATCGGGTTCTAGATGTTTATTTTTTAAAGGCAGGACAACGTCTGCCGGCTACAACTAGTATCTCAATAAAATTAAATATTAAATATATTACGCGAGAGCAATCACGCCGTGCGTTTTCAAGCCAACTCCGCTACATGCCGTCTCTTTTCGACGCGATACAAAAGTGCCCTCGTATGTATAGCGTAACAATCGAAAACCGGCGTTCGAAGATACTGTAGTAGAAGTACACATCTTCGCGAAAGAGAAGTTAACTGCCGTGATTTTTTAAACATATTCTTTAATTAATTTATCTAGTTCAGCAAACAAGTTCAATATGGCGATTCGACGAAGGAATATTGTTTTCAGGCGAATTAACCACAAATGCTTGTGACAAACTTGAAGGTAGGTAAACTTTATAGGTAGAATACCAAACTATTAAGGTATCAAGTTTGAATCGCTTAACTTACGTATTTATCTAAATAAATAGGAAATATATAAAATATCCTACTAAACTACTGCTACAAGGGAAACACTACGGGGGATGGATAAATGTCTGTCCAAATACACCCGAATTTTATATATTAGATATCACTATCTATATATACAAAATTCTCGTGTCAAAGTGTTTGTAACCAAACTCCTCCGAAACGCCTTGACCAATTTTTATGAAATTATTTGTATATATTCTGTAGGTCTGAGAATAGGGCGTAAACTATTCTTTATACCCCTAAGTGATAAGGGTGGCCCATCCCAAAAAATGTATTTTTATTTCTTGGACATTTTTTTTATGATTTAGTATTAAAAAATACATATAACCTTTATTTTTCTGCCTTCTACCATCAACCCCCATTTTTAATAGTAATATTAACACTGTAATAATGTTCAACTCTCAGTGGTTGATAAATGATCAATTATCAATCGACCAGTTATCCCCGCCAGGCATCTACCGGTGTCACTTCTCACCCAGCAAACATCATGGAGTAGGGATGAGAACCATAAATTCGTTATTTTTTATTCGACTACCAAAATATTCTTTGTTCTAAAATAATGAATTATTTGCGAAGGTGTTTTTTGATATTAATCCTTATCTAATTAAATACGTTATTCATCACAAGTATTTAATTTAAAACAAAATTGCCATTTACATCATTCGATTTCAATGAATATCTTAGGAGATATCGCAGTTTTAAAATAACATCGCAGCAAAATAATGATCAACTACTGCGCGCTCATTTATGATGTGCAAGGCCGGCGGGCAGTCATGAGGGGGAAGGGCGGTGGGGCACCTTTTACGTAAACAAAGTCGCGGGTTAAAATTAGCGTTAACACAAAGTAACTATTTCACGCGGACGAAGTCGCGGGCAGAAGCTAGTAATATTATATAATTCTAAACATGCCGTGTCTGTACATTGAAGCTATTAAAAAAACCTCTGGAATAGACTATATTAACGATGGAAAACACGATGCAATTTTTTTTAGATTTCTTGTGTGTTTGTTAGGGATTCAAGTAAAAACTGCTGGGCCGATTTCGATGCGGTTTTCGCTGATCGACAGTAAATTCTTAAACTTAAAATCTGCGCTACTTTTTCTACCTGGGAATCCCGCGGGGTTTTTCTGGGAATAATTTAAAATGACTTATTACTGATCGATAGCAAATCTTATGTAATCAAAAGTCGGATATTTTATATCCCGGGAATTTTCCCGGGAGCGGTTTTTAGTTGTTCGGGTGCTTAAAAATTAACTTATTCCGTCACAGTTTCCATTAAAACGAATGCTTACAATTTTTATTTCAATGCTGCGATACGTTACATCCCGGGAAGTCCCGCGGGAATTTCAAGTCAAGCGCGGTTGAAGTCGCGGGTTTATCCTAGTGATTGATATAATGCTTTCAAGCAATATATTTTTTAGTATACGTGTACTTTTGATTACCAACAATAGGCTAATTTATTATTCCAAAAATTGGAATATGGTCTTCAGGATTGCTGTTCCAAAAACTTAAGCAAAGCCGCGAGAAAAGTTAATAATAAAATTATACAACTAGCGCAAAATAGAGTCATAATAATTTAATTTAGAATTTGTTTTTTAGATACAGTGTAACGTCAACACAGGCATCGTACGGGCCCTATTATTTTGTAACTAGTGCGCCCTTTGAAAGTGGCAACCTCCCCCCAACCCCCTTTCTCAAGTAATCGATGTTATCTAGGCAACATCGGCGTTTTTCAGCCGTAACGAACGGCCTCCGCCGACGGCTGACGTTCGCCTTTGTGACCACTGACAGATATTCCTCCATTGTTCTAATAATGGGCGATTGGGAAATGGCTTTTTTGATGAAAGTTTGATAGTCAACATCTTGAGAAGCCTGGCCTAAAACAAACAATAACAGCCCATAATTGTCCCACTGCTGGGCTCGGGTCTCCCAGTTTCCATAGACCGTGTTTGTGCAAGCTTGGTTAAGTCAGAAAACTGTTAAGTAATGCATGCTTTTCTGGTCAGAATTTGAACTCGTGTTCTTTGAATTTGGGACGCGAGCGCCACTTTAGTCACTAAGCTAATGACCTACTTCTATACAAATAGTAAGTGTGAATTGTAATTGAAACAACTGTCTAGAATCCAAACTATATCTTATACTAATATATAAAGCTGAAGAGTTTGTTTGTTTGTTTGATTGAACGCGCTAATCTCAGGAACTATTGGTCAGATTTGAAAAATTCTTTCAGTGTTAGATAGCCCATTTATCGAGGAAGGCTATAGGTTATATCACGATTGAAAACAAATTCCACGCGGACGACGTCGCGGGCACAGCTAGTTGTGTTATAAAGTGAAAGTAACTCTAGTCTGTCTGTTACTCTTTCACAGAAAATCACGATTTTGTTGAAATTCGGTATATATGTATATGGTAGTCTCATTACCGAGCATATACAGAATACTTTGTATCACGGAAAATGGGATAGTTTGCGGAATAAAGGCGAACAGCGCCTGAATGAAAATTCAGTGCAATGTATCTCTAACCTGTCTAAATTTGTTTGCTCTCAAAATAAAGCAGGTTTCTACTAATTTGTAAAAATACTCTATGTAATGTGCGTAAAGTTATAATGTATAAAAATTTATAAAATGGTGATATTGCATCATGTTGGTAACACTGCTTTTTTCATTTAGCTGTCATACAAACAGGGAGCCAACTGAATCGCAAATTCCCTCACGTCTCTCACTATTAGATTATGTACAAACCAATGCAATTGTCATGAAGCCCATGTTTCCATATTCTACGAAGGTCTCCCATAAATCGTGATACGTATCAGCACAGGTGCTCGTCTCGGCTTCTTTCGGCCAAAACGAATTTTCTTCGGCAAAAACCTCCCCAGTGGGTAATTTGCCTACATTTTTAACGCGGCCGATCCTCTCCGCACAAATTTAGTGCGTGCGGTAATGTCACATGCGGGGATAATATTTGGCTAAGGTCATCTTATACGACATACATTTTGCACGACTCGTTTGGGTTCACTCGCTCAGATGAATTTAGTAAACAGATATAAAAAATGCGAAGGTTAGTGGTTACTAACACTTGCAATTTGCACCGTGTTTTCTACGGGAAGATTTACATATGCCGGATTAAAAGGACACATTTTATAGCAGACGGTTTAGGTATGTATCGTATCGTCTGTATACTGCAAGAACTCATTAACTTAATTTATAATATAAAACACAAATTAATACACATATCATCTAAGTTTCTACTAAAAAAATATTCATATTACGCATTTGGCTCAAACAACTATAAGAAAATAAGAAAGAAAACTGACATATATATAAGAGGGTACTTTTTTTATCGCTTCGAAAAGCGGGTATGCCGCGGAATTAGCTTGAAGACGCACGGTGTGATAGCTCTCGCGTGATATAATTTAATATTTAATTATTTATTGAAAATTTACATATTTACAAGCGTGTGGAATACTATAATAGTAATAATAGGTCAATATACTCAGTGAGCAATTGGTTGTGATGAAATAGGATGAGGCGCGGGTGTATTTGGACAGACATTTTATCCATCCCCCGTAGTGTTTCCCTTGTTGTAGTAGTTTAGTAAGATATTTTATATATTTCCTCCCAAGAGGCGCCCCTCCCTTAAAATACTGACAGATTAGTGTTCCCCTTTTCCTGTTCCCACCACCGCCGGCTGGAGTACCAGGTAAGTATCTAACACCTAAGTACTAAAAATTACCTTGTGGGTTTGTGCCGTCGGGTTACCGATCCCGCCTTGTACGGTACAATATATATTAATTAATTAATCTACATATTAATACGTGAAACAAAAACTTTGTATCCCTTTTTACGAAAATTGCGCGGAAATTTCGCACTCATAGTTTATATAGAGAAGAAGCGACGAATGCTAATATTAAATGCATTAAATCAATAAAGAAACATTACACACACTACCATGTATTTGACTCACACACGCATATATACTCTATGGTTTATTGTTAAAGTCAAATGAACAGTGTAGCCTTGGCGAAATCTGTCATTATAGAAGTATAGTCTTTGAGAGCAGAACCTTAATAATGTTCAAACTTATAATTTAATCTGATTATGGTCAAATTTCGACCACTAGGCGACCACTAGTAAGAATAAATCTGTGAAACAACCTTTCTGAAAATCGTTCTGGAGTTATTGGATATATTAAATTATTGAAATCAGGCCTAGAGCTATAATAATAGGTTATTCGTAACCAAACGTAAATTGCTCATTTTAAAAGATATTTGTGTTTCACAAAAAATATTAATTAAACACTCAAGTTTGAAATTAAATAATTCTTATAAACAAGCTTTATAGTAAAAGCTAATTGAGAGATATGAAAAACTAGAACGATTGTTGTGTTTTTAATATAATATTACGACCGACAAAGACAAATTCACATCTGCATACCTGTTTTGCACATTCTATTACTTTTCGACATTTGGACTTCTTTTGTTTACTTTGTGTTTAAAATTTGTGATTATTAAAAATTCGGTCCGCGCGGTCAGGTAGACATATTGCATTTGTGCAGCATAAATCGATGCCTCAATGGAGAGATCGCCAGTCGAGCGATAACCACAAGCGAAGCAAGACTTGTGTACAATCGATAATTTATTTAGTGACGGACTTTGCGCGTGTTATTGAATCGTGCACTAAGTTTGGACTGGTTGTATTCAGTTATACTTGTGCCTGTGTTATACGTGTTTGTATAGTTCTAATAAATTCTATGATAATTCCAATGGCATTTTAATTCGAGTCCTGCAACTCGTAACAATAATATAGCGAATCTAAATTAAAATAATATTTCGCTTCTAAGGAACATTACATTTGACTTGTACTTACAGAAATTTTTCACAAGTGACATATTAAAAAGAAAAGTTATCATATTACATCAAGTTTTAATTTTGAAACAAAACATTTTAAAAAATTTCAACAACATTGATTAATATTCCTCTTTTTCAAATCTAGACGCCTTGATAATACGCTTGTTGTCATGTTGAGTTTTGCAATAGCCTGAAATTAGATAATTGTCCGCAGTGCGATGTAGCTCGAACGAGCGTGAGAGAGTTTGTGTACCTTAGCGTCCTCCGCACGAGGTACCACACGGCGTGTACCGTCGGCAGATTGAATTATTTTGTCGGAGGAAAGTGGAGTGCTCGAAAGGTTAATGAACCCAGGTCAATAAACTGTTATTACTTAGTGCGTTAGATGGCTCTCGGTTTTATTGGATCGCTTCGGGATTACACGAGCCTGTGATAACGCCTGTTAATTGTTTCATGCATTCAAATAAATAGATTAGTCTAAGCCTTGATTAGGCATTAAGCTATTTACTACTATGTATTTCAGTACTATGAGTCGATCTACTACTGAAAACGGTAGCTAATAAATAGTCCCACTGCTGGGCTCACAGGCATCTCCATTTACGTGTAATGGGTGGTATATTCTGTGTTGTCCTTTATTAAGAAGGGATACTAGATTATTAAAGCTGTTACCCGCGACATCGTCCGAGTGGAGTTTTTTCGCGGTTTCCTAATTTCAAATTCAAAGTTTTTTTATCAAAATAAGTTCCACTGGAGAACACTCTTTGAAGGTCATATATATAAGTTAAAATTTAATTTTTCTTCCTATTCTATGTACACCGCTTCGCACGTGTTATTGCTGTTAAGGAGAAGTTGCAAGAAACTCCCCAGCAACACGTCTAGCTAAATATTGTTTTTCTTTAAGTTTCTTATTCTATTTATATCTCAAGTTGTCTTTTTTTAATAAGTTTTATACAGAAGTATGTTACAGAATTACTTTTTGAAGAATTAATGGAGTTGTAGCAAACAGTGCCATACTCAATAAGACCAAGACACGATAAAAAGAAAGAAAAATATTATGAAAGTTATAATAATGACATGACGTACTAAAATGTTATGCTGCAATATATCTCCATAAATCCCTTACAAGCTTGGCAAGATAACGTTATACAAAATATAGTATAAGATGTCAGAGCGAACTGCTATGCAAATGAATTTTTGTCTTTTAAGTATTCTTCAATAGTGTAGTATCCCTTTTTTAGCAAGATACTTTTTAATTTGGTTTTGAATTTAGTGAAAGGCAGATCTAAAATTTTAAAAGTAACCTAAGTTACTCCATATAACGTCAGCTATCTGCCAGTGAAAGTCCCGTCATAATCGGTCCAGCCGTTTCAGAGATTAGCCGGAACAAACAAACAGACAGATAGACAAAAATTTTAAAAATGAATATTTTGATGTAAGTACCATATATACTTTCATATGCATTTAGTACAAAGCTGTTATTTTGGTATTATAAGCAGACACTTCAATTTTATTTACTTATATAGAGGATATTTAAATTACGAAATTGCATTTACATACAACTCGTTCCAGCCTTTTACACTATCTTATGTGTAATGTTTTATTTTTGTCAAACATGTAGAGTTATATTGGGTACGTTCCACAAGAGATTTACAACGATCACGTTCTCGATTGCGATTGTTCCCATTCCACTTGCTTGCGGGCGTTACAATCATAAACTCCAGTGGAACGGCTTGTGGAGCGTTGATGTCATTGATTGACTTGGAAACCTCAAATACAAGTGTTAATTCTCGTGTGCGTAAATTGATTTATGTTTTCAAATCACTTAGGAACGTTGTTGGTATGCAAATTTTAAAAACAGTCTATTTTATACTCTGGGACAATCTATTTTATACTATTGCATTACAGCCTGGGGTGGAGCGGCTAAATCAACTCTCTTAAGATTTGAAAGAGCTCAACGAGCAGTTCGTAAGGTGGTTTTTTTAAGCCAATACGGTTTCCGACTTCCGATCTATAAATTCTGTGTAAGGTTCTTTCTGTAAGGAACTATTTATTTATTATGCAGTTAGTTCTTCATAGGCACCGTATTTTACAGTTTGATCTTAGTATATATAATAAAAGAAGATACGATTTAGTTTGTACATTCGTACCATGCCGACTTCGATTAGCTGACCGACATGCTTACTTTCATAGTCCCAAAATTTACAACCGAGTTAATAAGTTACTAAATATATACTCTCTTACTCATCGCGAATGTAAATTAAAGTTATTCAACTGGCTAATAGAACTCCCTTATGACGACACCGAGAATTTACTAAACTGACTACACTAGTCTACTAAGACACACACACTCACTGATTAACTTGTACACACATCACACACATACACGCCACATACATATACACATACATACACATACACAGCCATTCACACATCTATACATTTAAAATATTAACACGAAAATTTACAAATGTATAAACTTTAATATAATTTTCTTTTTATAATGTATAACAAACGAGTTGTCTGGAAGTGGGCACTAACAACTCCAACACAGTATTATACTACAGCAGTTGTTTGCGATACCAAATTGTTTCTGTACACTATGTTAATGGTTTCGAATATATTCTTTAAAAATAAAAAAAATCAACGTCGAAATACACAAATGTCATTGATTGATTGAAAATCGCGCCTTTTTCAATGTCAACTGATAGAGAGAATTAATGCTCTGTAGTCAACGACCTCTTCGGTCCACCTCTTGATATGGGTCGTTGTGAGCGCTATGCGATCGAAAATAAGGACGTTATTAGTGACATTTTCGCCACGATCATAACAACCATGGTCACCGTATAGAACGGCTGACGGGGAGCATTTTGGGTGTTGTGAGCTACTAGAGGAACGCGTCCATTGCAATATGAATTTATAGTATGTTTTGTCGTTATTACGGCTATCTTCAGGCCCAGGAGGAGTTTATCGGTGGGAGGGATTATGAGACTCCCAGCGGCTGGTTTTCCATTATAAAAAAATTACATTCAAGCGAGTGAAGCAGCGGAAAAAAGCTAGTAAATATAGTATTTTCTTAATTTTTCGCGACTAGTAATCCACACGACCCCCATAAAGTAAATAAAAAATAAAATTAAACCGAACATCTTGGGCGTTAAACAATAACTTTAACATTACACATTGATACCTGACATCTTTGTCTTCCGTGATCACGGCTACTGAAAAATGGTCGAAACGTCGGAACAAAAACCAAATAAAATACCGCGCTTTTTTTTAGAGCTGGAGTACAGTAGACAGGCAGACGGCCCACCTCATGGAAAGCGGTTACCGTCGCCTATGACGTTTGCAACACCAGAGATGTTACAGATGTCAAATCCCCACGGTGCGCAAGAGAAACGTACTAGAGAACCGTTGCGTACAACAGCGAAGCGGCTCTGGGAAGTGAGGATGAACCCCCAGCCGATAGCGTGCGGTGGTAAAAGGAAGACGAAGGCACCAATCTGAACAGTTCCTCGGAACACTCCCCATTGTACGTACAGTCGGTAGAATACGCAGAGAGACGCGAAGTCTCTCCGAAGGCCAAGCTAAACCGTCAGTGAGTATGGAATCGTCGACAATGCGAACGGCTCGACGTTGAATACCGTCTATGGGATATAGCTGCTAGGCGGCCGGCCCACAAGTGTGAGCAGTACTCCATATGCGGCCTCACCTGGGCTTTATAGAGCACAAGGCGTTCCCGCGGGGTGAGATTGGACCGGTTTAGTACTCCCGGCTTCTTGGAGGCAAGTTTTGCCTTGCCTTCAAGATGTCCCCTGAACTGCACGTGGTTCGCGAAATCGACACCAAGGATCCCAATACTCTTGGAGGTGGTAAGCCGTTAAAACGTAGTTTTATTATTGCTAGTAAATATACAAAGTATCAATAAACACCAAGACAAGTGAATGTAATGAATGCACATAAATAACACGATAGAGTGCACAAGGACACAACGCGCGCCGCAGCGAGAGAATTAAAACGAACAGCGTCATAACCGCGTACAAACAGCTGCGGTACCGTTTATTGAGACCGCAGTAATATTTGGCGCAAAGCAAATAAGATTACAAACTACCCTCTCGCTTTATGAACTGTTGGCGCGTCACCAGAACACGTTACTTGATTAATTAATAATTAGCAAAATTACTATATATACATATCATAAAACTGCAGAGGTCGAATTTCTGTACAATGAAAAAAAATGCTATAAACCGAGTCAGGGGGATGTAAGAAGTGAAATAGAACTAATTTAGATTTTTTTTAATTTTATGTTTCTTTGTTTATCTGTTGGTTTGTCTGTTTGTACCGGCTAATCTCCGAAACGACTGGACCGATTTAAATGAAATTTTGTATGGTGGTAGCTTATATCCTTGGTCAACATACCTTTGATCCCGAAAAATTAAAGAGTTCCCGTGGGATAGTTAAAAAAACCGCACCACGCGGACGAAGTCGCGGACATCAGCTAGTCTTTACATATATGTCTACTGCTTTTGCGTATGTCACTGAACTCCTGAACCCCTGGACCGATTTTGATGAGTTTTTGTGTGTATGTTTGAGTGGGTCCCGGGATGATTTAGATTCACAATTGGAACCGATAGGTGGCGTTGGAATTGGCTTCTAGATTTTATTTTTTCTGGGGGACCGCTAGTATTTTGTAAATATTTTTTTCGATGTAGTAATTTTAATTCTTTTATATGAGACACTGACTTGAAAATGCTGTGGAAAATATCTATTTGTGACTTCTTAATTAAAGTCAGTTTCTTTTCATCTAATCTATATATCAATACGTTAGCCATCTCTGCCCAATATAATACTTCTAATCTTTTCTAAATCTTCTTTTTATTTCTTTATAATTAAGAATGTTAATATACTACTGGGACAATTAATGATCCGAAGATATTATTCATTATGGCATCATAATTTCTCAAGCATTCACTAGTGTTATTAGAATACACAAACCTAATGCCCTAAACCTACCGAACCCAATAAATAAACTTCCTAGTAATATTATAAACGCGAAAGTTTGTAAGTATAGATGTATGGATGTACGTTTGTTACTCTTTCACGCAAAATGTACTGAATGGATTTTGATGAAACTTTGTAGTGCGAGTTATCCAAATATAACGATTTTCCATCACCACGTGGGTGAAACCGTGGGGTGCAGCTAGTACATAATACATCATCTTATCCGTGCAGGAATGGAAAAAGAATTGATTTTTGCAGCTGATAGACCTATCCTAAGAGGGGATAAAACAACCCACAGCTAGGTGGTAGGAGAAATACCCGACTGGATGGCTATCCCTCCTGGCTTAGAGCATGCCGCAATAACAACTTTGGTTTGTACGGCATTAGTGTCCAGGTTTCAGTCTGTGTTTCGATACCGGCAGCACATAGGTTTGCTTTTACTGTTGCAAATAAATGTCCATCTATAGTCGATGATATCCACTTTCCATCAGCTTGTCTACTGTACTCCATAATAAAAAACATTACAGTATACTTGACCTAAATTTAAAGAATGTTTTTTCATAAATGCTGTTTAATATTACCATCGAATCTAAAGACACTAAAGTGTCCATTTGCATTTTTCTTATAGTCTTAGTCTACTCTTCCCCTTAATAGAGACCTATTAAGGGGAAGACATTTTGTTCATGTGTTTTTTATTAAGCTAGCACAGTACACTACATTTTAAGTTTGTTTATCGCACTAGTTTAAACGGTTTTGTCTTTATGAGCGTTCTCAGTATATCCGTGTTGTATAGGAAGATATCAATGCGTGACAATATAGATATGCGATTTTTTCAAATGACTTTTTTTTTAAATAATTATTTGTAACGATATGCCTACGATACTGAAATCGACGAATTGGAGCTCTGGCATCATGAATATATTTAAAAAGAAGCGGATCGCCATTTCCACGAGGCCGTTGCCGAGGGGTGTAAAACGTGATATCTCCAATCCCTTTGTGTTGCAAATAAAATAGTTTTCACATTACGTTTCGAGTTTCCCGTATATCTGTTATTTGATTCAGTGCTTTTCCGAATTTTCTGAAGGGATTTTCTTGTAAAGGAACATGATTTTTTTATTACACGAATTGGAATATTTTGTGTTAAATACAAATACGAAAATATTTCATAATTTTTGTCATGTGATAATTTATTAGTATTTTCAGATTCTACTTATCCCTTCTACTTATCACTTAAAAAAATGTATTTATTATCAAATTTTACACGATTTAACAAACTGTTACGTTGATATTTCAGGACTGCTACTGCCATCTGTTGACAAAGCTTAGAAACAAACCTGATTCATCGTTCAAAACTCGAAAGACGATCATTTAAAAATAAGCGTTTAATTAAATCTAATTTTACTAAAATTTAGAGGATTCTTTAGTTGACCTAGAGTCAACACGACAGCTTAAAAGCACTGGAATTGCCTAAATAAGTAAGCAATCCCATTTTTGAAAACTTGTAGCGACGTCGTTTGTATGGTAGTGGGAACTAACCACCCTTAGATAACATTCGATTTTTAGAGATGTGAAGTATACATATATGTGACTTCATTCGTTCTGTCACATCTCTAAAATTGCGTGACATTGCTGTTCAAAATGGGAGTTATAATTTAAGGAAAGACCGCCTTGGCGCGCTATTTTTCTACTGCACGCGTTTGTCGGTTTGTGTTGTTGTAAAGTGGATATTGTGCCAGGTCGTTTAATGTGAAGCAGTTGAAGGGTGCTGTGCAACAGCACGACTCAGGACTGGTGGCTGTCCGGGACTCCCCAGGGACTGATCCTCGCCTCTTAGCGAGGTGTTCTGTGGGACTTAAAACTCTCTTAAGGAAGCTTCGGGTTCGGGGACGCGGGGAGAAGGGCACCACCTCCTAAGGCGTCCGCCTGGAGACCTTTTCCTACTTACACCAATTATGATCCCGAGCTCGTCTTGCTGCGGGCCAGCCCACCTTTATATAGTTCAGCAGGTCGCGTCCATTGATATGAATATGTTTTATTTGAATAATTAGAAAGAAAGAGAAAACGTTTATTTGGACATCACACAACGAGACACATAATGAATAGTACGGTGATATATACAAGTCTCGCAATGGTACCAAACAGGTGCAGTTCAGCATCTGCCAGGCAACAGGTGCCTGACGCTGGTTTTCAACTGCACCTAGCGAAGATCAAACCATAACCGTACCTTGTATTCATTAGTCTATAGCCGAAATAAATACAGATACCCTGAGAAACCATCAGACTACTTCACATACCACCATTTTCATACATAATTCTCTATGATAACAGCCTATATTGTAATTATTATTATACGTGAAGTAATTTATTTAAAACATTAAACTACCAAAAATGTAACAATCCTATAAATAAAATTAATTTGAAATACATATACAATAGTAAAAAAATCAAAACCTATATTAAAGACCGTCCAACCCCACTAAACCACCGTCGCTGGGTAGTGTACCTAGAAGGCTGGCAGCACTACCTCGCTGGATGGAGAGGCTATTCCTTTGAGCGAGGTAAGCTCCAGCCTTCCGGTCTCCTGTTGTAATGACACTTACTTACTAGTAACTTATTACTGAGAAGTTGAGGAGAATGTAGCTTACGTTAAAGGAAAGTTCAACATTACAATATATTTTTTTTTATAATCGCCAGACAAACAGACATATTGTATATCCCCAAACAAGTTACGCTTGTGTTATGTGGTCAATAAAATGGATCTCTGGCGCTGACCCTAGGCACTAGACCATGGCTCGAGGCTAACCGGTTCCCGCCGATATTCTGTGAGAGCGTGGTATCACATCGGTCGAGCAGGCCCTAAGAGCCTGTAATCAAGACATTTATTCTAGCATGGCTCTACCATGGGTAAATTTTCCATATAGTCATTCTCAAAAACGCTGAACAAATATCTATATATTAATACGTGAAGCAAAAACTTTGTACTCCTTTTTGCGAAAATTGCGCGGAGGGAGGAGTATGAAATTTCGCACACTTATAGTTTATATAGAGAAGAAGCGATGAATGCTAATTTTTTTTTAAATTATGCATAAAAAATACATTAAATCAATAAAAAAAATATTACACACCCTACCATGTATTTGACACACACACGCATATATACTCTTTTGTTTATTGTTGCCTTGGCGAACTCTGTGATTATAGAAGTATAGTCTTTGACATTAATTATTATGGTCGAATTTCGACCACGGGCGACCAATAGTCTGATTAAATAAATTGACTGTTTCATCCTTAACATCGATTCATGTCTGTTTATGAATAATAGCATACGTACTATGACAAAAACTCAAACGATTATGCAAAGGAATTCAAGAAGTAAATATTTACCGCTGAAAAGCTTTTGAAAAGGGTTGTCAGTTTTACAAGAGGTTGGTGGGGTTGCAAAGGAGGTATTTTTAAAAGATTTATGGACGGGGTTGCTATTTTTTCGTATAATTCCTAAAGGGTCTACACCGTGAAATAGGGTATGAGGCCGAAAAGACGAATACACACACACTTACGTAAGTAGACTACAAAAAGGTGAAATTATATTATATGCGAGGTAAGTACCGGTTGTATATTTACTAGACGATTATAATGGAAAGGTACATCTTTTATGTATATGTATATACATAATTCACTTGTTCGTGTGTATGCCACTGATCTCCTAAGCTGTTGCACCGATCTTGATGAAATTTTGTGTGAGAGAGAATGGTATAGATTCACAATTAGACCCGGTAGGTTTGGCGCTGGAATCGGGTTCCAGTATTTTAAAGATATTTTGTGTTTATTTGAGCGAGTCACTCGGTGGTTTAAATCCACAATTGGACTGCAATCGGTACTGCAACAGCAAAAGTACTAACAGGTATGGGCAACCTTTGACATGTTCAGGGCCAAACTTTAGCGTGCAAATACGTTCGCGGGCCGCGTTTAAAAGTACTTAGTGCATTTTAAAGTAGTGATAATACTTTTAAATAAACTAGTTTAGAATAATTGAGAAGCAATAAATGTTTTGATGTGTCGCCTGTGAGGTGTCAAACCTGTAAGAATTCGATCGAGCACGCCGAGTGGCGTCGATTATCAAAGAGTGAGGCGGCATACATCAAAGGATTTGATGTTTTGCCACCTCACTGTCACTCTCGTGAGTATAAGTACCTAATGTAATATTTTTTTAATTGGGTTTTCTCAAAATGTCTCGCGGGCCGGTTGTTGCCCATATATGTAGTAAACTAAAACTGAAGATAATTAATCTAAACTAATCTGTGGAAGTTATTAAAACTAAAGTACTATGAAAATTAAGATTGCACTGAAACAATAAGAAAATTTAAAATCAACGATACACAAGGACACGTAGAACTGGTACATTCGCGTTGTGGCTGTGAAACCGATTAGCCGGAGCAAGGATGCAGCACGAAACGCTCTCGACACGAAACCATTCCTCTGGACAAAGGCTCAATTGATTCGTTTCCGATTCCAGCTCGTGACGAGCATAAACAGCGCCACGACGAGGAGTGAAACGTGTCACTGGTCGAAGTCTTTTTTATTTTAATCGCTGAGAGGATGGCGGTACGCCATTTTTATTAAGAGCCCTAACCATCACATATTCGGATGTATATATATTTAGTTTTTTATTGCGATTTACGAGGAATTATGTATTCAGATATAATAACATATACTTGGTCGCCCGTGGTCGATATTCGACCATAATAATTTGTTGTCAAAGACTATACTTCTATAATCACAGATTACGCCAAGGCTACACTGTGAATTTGACTTTAACAATAAACAAAAGAGTATGTATGCGTGTATGTGTCAAATACATGGTAGTGTGTGTAATGTTTCTTTTTATTGATTTACATTAAATCGATAAAAAAACATTTATTATGCATAATTAAAAAAAATAGTATTCATTAGCACCCCTTCTCGATATAAACTGTGTGAAATTTCATACTCCTCCGTCTGCGCAATTTTCGTAAAAATAGGGCATAAAGTTTTTGCTTAACGTATTAATATAATGATAATGTTACGACCGACAAAGACCAATGCACACCTGCAAGTTTATTACCTTTTCGGCATTTGGACTCATTTTGTTTACCTTATGTTAAAATTTGTAATTAGAAAACAGCCTATTGTGTATTGTACTCGTTTATGGCCGTTCTCAGGCATAATTAGGCAGGTGTGCGGATTATGATTTCTGGGAAATTGCGTCGATGCTTGCTAGGTAGACATATTGCGTCGTGCAGTAAATAAAGCAATGTCGCAACGGAGGGGTGCGGCAGTCTAGCGATGGTCACAAGCGAGACAAGACGTGTATACATTCGATAAGCTATATTGTGACAGACTTTGCGTATGTTATTGAATCGTGTATTACGTTTGTACTAGTTGTCTATAGTAATTCCAAACGGCATTTTAATTTGAGTCCCGCGTAACTCGTTACAATAATAAAAGGCCATAAATGTCCTACTGCTGGGCACAGGCATCCTATTATAAGGGAACGGACAGTATACCAGCCGTGTTTGTTCAAAGCGGCTTGGCAGGTTTGACACATCGGTTATCTCGATGTGTAGGTTGCATCATGATGTTTTCTTTCACCGAAATTAGCACGTGGTAATTGTAATAATATGCACAAATGCATGCGAATTCGTGATAGCGTAATGCTTAGCGCAAGGGTCCCAATCTCAAATGGCACGGTTTCAATCCTGGCCGGAACGCATGCACAATTTAGGCAGTTATCTGACCTTAATTTAAAACATTTTCTACTTTAATATCTAACTTTAGACTTTAACTAAGTCTCAATCTTTAATTTTAGATGTTCTCTAAGTTGACTAAAATTAAAGAAATATTCTTGTAAAGTGAATCGATAGAGGTGTGCTAAATTGCATTTAACAAAATAGGTTTTTTTATTTTTTTATCGCCTACTCCTCCGTCATGTGCCAAGACAGAGACCAACAAGTTTTTCTTGTCTTGTTCTAGCTAGTCTTAAACTACTTATGCTATATGGATTATATAACTACTATTTTCTTATTATTACTTTCTTACTTTCTAATACAAATTATTGCTTACTTTCTATTACATGTTTTTATTTATACTACTTTACTGTCTGTTTATTTATATCTACTGTTTTATGTTATCTCTATTACATTTATTTATTCTATATTACTGCTATCCTTATTTTATTTTTACATATTATATTTGCAGGTTGGGTTATTTATTTATTACTGTTTTAACACTAATTAATACTGTGTAATTAGATACAATTATATATTACCAGTGTTACTTGTTGACCCATTTCGTTTATTCACCGTTTGTACAATCTTTTTCGCGTATCTAATAAATTCCTCGCGCTCATTTTTGCCGAGTAGATCTCCTATGTTTTTCTTACAGATATCCAAACAAAATAGGTTTAGAGGTACCTACATACTATTAAGGCTAATTTAAACATTTTTTGGATCACCTTTACAAGAGAATCTCCTTCGCAGAATAAGGGGAAAACAACAATGACCTGATTTTCACGGAAAATTAAAGATATGAGGAAACAAGTTACACGAGTTGTGAAAATGGTGAAACCTTACAAAAAAACCAAGGTGCTAATTGCGAAAATCGGAAAACGTTATGAGATTACAATATCATCACCTCAGGATGAGCAACATCATCAGGACAAGTTTATGAATCAGACGCCTGTATGTTGGTGAGAATTCAGCTGAAAGATTCAGTTACATATGTACAATAAGTCCATAATGATTTCCTACATCTTTCTCATTCCCGTTATTTGCGCTCTAGTAATAATCTCTCCTTATGACACCTGTACACACTTTTTCTTTCGTTGACAGCTCCTTCACGGTACAGGCTGTCCGTTTATGGAACTCACTGCCACTCAACATCAGATAAGCTAAGTCAGTATCCCCTTTTAAAATCATGGTTTTTAATTATTTTTGGTCCTCTCGGGTATAATAGTGCTGCTTATTCTGTATCTATTATAATATGTTTTTATAGTGTATAATAAAGAATTTTTTAACTTATTTCATATATTTTGAGTGTTTTAAATTAATTATTTACTACACCACCACTGTCATGTTTTAAAATTTTCTTACTTTAGGGGGTTGTCTGGAAGAGATCGCTTTAAGGCCGCGCTTTTGTTCAACATTTATTGTGTCTAGTTTTTAAGAATGTAGTTTTAATTTTGGTGAACAATAGTATTTTCATTAATTCATTCATAATACAGTGAAACCTGGATAAGTTTTTTTTAAATCTATTGTCCAATATATCATCATTGTAGTGTTTAGAGTTCTGATTTGATAATAAAAGCGGAGTTATCATCATTCTAGTACATGGTTCTGTTTTAGTCCCAGGTCTGCATATGTGAGCCTAATGGTCTGCTTTGGGAATCAATATGGAATCTATTCAGATTATATTTGATCGATTTATGGTTATTTTTGTACTTTGATTGCAGGTCCTCTGGGAGATCATTTACAATGATTGGACGGTGTCATATATTCCTCGCGGCTTGTCCCAAGTGGGCGCTTGATATGTGAGAAACTTCTGTTCTTGATAATTACAATGAGGAACTGACACTTTTGCATTGCAATACCTCTATTACTGGGAATTTTCAAACCGTTTTAACTGAGACTTGATTTATTAGAATTTTTCGATGTTTACCTCTATAATTGGGACTATGTAGCTCAGTATAGCCCGTATAAGTAAGACAATTTATCAGGCTTAGACAAGTTACGACACGTTTGTTTACAGACAGTCTAATATCCCTTTCACACTTGGCGTGTTTGCAGAACTTTTACATAGGTACAATGTACATTGTATTAAAATTTCCACTTCTTTATATGAAAAATGGTACATTTCGACCTCTCACAGTGAGATCCTCCTTAAATAAGACAATTGTCATGTTTTAAAAAAAAATTTTTTGAAACATATTGTTTCCCTATCTGGGAAACTGGGTAAATGAAAAGCCTTCATAAATTATAGAAAATATAGGTCCCTTCAAATTCCAGTTATACATTTCATTGGATATCCGTGCTATCCCTGCAGGAACGGAGAAAGTATATAATTTCCTGCGATGAGGCGCCCTGTCGTAAGAGGCGACAAAACAACCCACAGCCAGGTGGTAGAGTATTTTCCCGCCTGGATGGCTACCACCCCTAGTCTAGAGTATGCCGCCATAACAACCTTGAGTTGTGTTCCGGCATTAGTGGCGAGGTTCCAGTCTCATCTATGAGTACTGCAGCACATTTGTAATAGTGTTGCAAATGTTTATAGGCAACGGTAACCACTTTCCGTTACAGTTGGGCCGTGAGCCCGTCTGCTGTACTTCAGGAATAAAAAAAATACAAGTAAAGCTAAGAAAGGCGTCTTAAAAATCATGTAATTAAAATGTTATGCGACCCTATTACCTTTGTAGCTTACAAATAGTATTATTATCTATATATCCATCTATATATATATATATATATATATATATATATATATATATATAATTCTTCTGTACATGTGTTGACAGTGAACTCCTCCTAAGCGGCTGGACCGATTTTGATGATATTTGTTTTGTGTGTTTGACTGGGGTCCCCGGGTGGTTTAGATTCACAATTGGAACCGATAGGTAGCGCTGAGATCGGGTTCTAGAATCCTCCTAATCACCTGAAGCGATTTTGGTGATTTTGTTTTTGTGTCATGAAACAAAGTCTTTTAGGAATTCAGAAAATATGGCGGTACGAAGATCGCCGGGTCAGCTAGTATATATATAGTTGAAATACACGTATATAGTGACTCATCACGATATATCAGGAACTATAATACCTATAGACTTGAAATTAGGCATGGATCTTCCTTTTTTTTTCAGGCGGGGGAAATGCATTTCGCACATACCGGGCGGGTCCTTTGCTAGGGATTAGACCGTTGTTGATCATGGAGGCTTTCCACTGAGGCAATCCAAACAATAATCAACCGGCTTGTGTGGAGACTCGACTAATCAATACCCACTAAAACCACCCTCCTCCCATGTGCCCCGCGCTTATGGCAGGGAAGGCGTGAGATACAGAACGTAGTTACGCCCACACCGATCCTAGCGCACAAGTGCTTGAGAATGCCCCGGGAGAGGCAAACTCACTTCGCCAACAGGGGTGAAGACTCCTCTGCTCCCTAGATGCTAGAGGGCCCCTGCAGCGGTATTTCAGGGAGGGAGGTCATGCGCATACCTGCGCCTCCGGGCTCCCGACTGACGTCGGCGCCCGCGAGACGCATGCGCACTTCCATCTCTCTCCCTATCTCGTTCCGCGGCCTCCTTATGAGACACTACCGTCTCGCAGAAATTGGCCGCACCCACCCACCAATCGTCGCTGTGCAGCATGGCTTGCACCAGATCGCCCAGCGATTCGATCGGTCCTACAAGTGGCTCGAGTTCAAACCTCTGAGGTGCCCATGCTGCGCACTCGACTAGCGTGTGTAACGCCGTGTCCAGCGCGCCACATTGGCGGCATTGGGGTGAAGGCAAGCAGCCCGCAATCTGACACAGATACTTATCGAAGCAACCGTGCCCGGTAAGTATCTGTGTCATTCTGAAGGTCAGGGTCCCGCGTTTCCGCGAGAGCCATCGCAACAGCTGCGGTCGAACCGCTTCCACCGTGTCAATGCCAGCAACAGGGTTTTCCAACTCTACTGACCAAGATTGGATCATGGCCGCGATTTCCCGCGTCCTGATCACCTGGAGTTCGGCCTGGCCATAGACCAGGCCACGGGCGAGGGCATACTGTCGGGAGCGCCGAACTTTGGCAATCACGTCCGCCTGGAGAGGCCAGGGCGGATCACCCGCCAAGAGTGTCGACGCCGTCCACGACACTGTACGGTATCCTCGGATGGTCCTCACCGCCAGGACCCGTTGTGCGCGGCACAACAAAGTCCTATTGTGGCGGTGAAGTGCAGTGGACCATAGTACAGGGCCATACTCCTAAGGATGCCCATGTGCGGCACGGATCTTCCTTTCGCCAAGTAGAAGCAGCTAAGAACGGACATTACGGCACGCGAAGCCGGCTGGTATCAGATGGTAGTATTATAATAATACAAATACTTTTGTATTTGGATAGGATGATACCTTAACATGATTCTAATGTTGTTTTCACACGTTTGTTGTTCGAGATAATTAGTCTAACGGTATATTATTACATACCTATACGACTAGACACTTAAAAAGAAAGAATACTTTTAGCCAACCCTAAAATACCCTTTTAGTTTCAAGAACGCATACTTACTACTGACACACTCAAAACTATTTGAGACCTTCTAAAACTATTCATTTTGGAACTATGGCATCAAAGGGTTACTCATTACAATGCCTTCTAGATTTAATAGTCTTGATGTTTGCCACAGTAAAACACACATAGTAATCAGAAATCACTGTTACTTACAAGCCGTCATTGTTGTATTCAACAAATAACATTGTTATCAAAACTTATGTTGTTCACGATCCTCTCATATTTTCCTAAGTAATTATTTAATTCAGATGCTTTTTGATGACAATAGTGAACATCAATCAGTGATTATTATGGCCTAAAATGACTGATACCTATTGTTAAACCATAACATTTTAAAGAGATTTTATTTTGGGAAATATACGGAACTTTATTGTTAAGATTTGTATTGTTACGAATTTGTAGGATGTAAATACGAAAATGCCGTTGGAATTATCACAAAGTTTATTAGAAGTACACACACGTAATTCACAGTTCTTACAAGTATATCCGAATACAACAAAACCAAACCGTAAGGCAGGAAATCGTTAAAAAATAAATCACACAATGTTCGTCGTTATAAGATACTCGCTCCGAAAGTGCACTAGGTAAACGCCTTGTTCGCAGTCAGAACACGACTGTCGCATTTCCCGACTGACCGACCCTCATCCATTTGTAAATTAGACATGGCCTTCTAGCAACATACCGCCCATTGGTCCTTGAAATCGTTAAATGGCCAGCTTAATGGCTTCCAAGAATTCGCATGAAATGCCAACAGTGGAAATAAGTTTTTATGATGCCTTACGGCGGCGTGAACAAAGAGATTAGCGCGAACAATAGATCACTCAAATTCAAAGGGGTAATAAGACACCTGCAAAGGATTAGTATCGGCTTGCAACAGTATAATAAAGATTTGTTGTGAGTAAATTCTATCGATGTATATTTTCAAAAATGTAGTGATGCATAAGCGAGATTGCAAACTCCATACACGAAAGCTGGGAAAAGTAATAAACTGATCAGTCTAAATTAGAATAAATCTATGTCCAATATTAATCAAAGTGGTTAACACCAAAGGTACTAGCAATATGCTGTCGTTCTCTAAAGGTATACTAAAACCCGGCCACTAATATCAAAACACAACTCAAGGTTGTTATGGCGACGTACTCTAGACCAGGGGTGGTTGCCATCCAGATGGGCAAATACCCTACCACCTGGCTATGGGGTGTTTTTGTCACCTCTTACGACGCCACCCGGTCGCAGGAATTCTCCGGTCCTACGCGAATAGCTCCTAGCTATAGCTGCTAGCAACCTATATCTAGTGCTCCTTTCACTCAGACTATAAGAGTCTAATATTTGAAATCGAAACTCTTCAAATAAATCTACATCGATATAATTTAATCAATTTCGTCGCCATGATCCCAATGGACTTCGAAACTAAATTGCCGCAAACTTTAAATCGTAATTACCGAGATTGAAGTATCAAAATTAAATGTCTTTTCAAATTAATATATAAATTTTCACTGAAACTTGCTGCATTGTTTATTATTCACTTCAAACTCTAATTGGCTCGTAAATAAATCAGGTTAGTCCGTTAAAGTGTTTTAAGTAAAATCTTTAGAAACATTAATCAATTTTCGAGTGAGTATATTTTTGAAGTGATACTTCTTTAGGATTTTTCTGTCACGAAAAAGCGTTACGGCCGCGTGGAGAAGCGGCATAAATTTAGACTAGACGTGGTGAGAAGCGGCATAAATTTAGACTAGACGTGGTGAGAGTTTTGGTTCCGGATCGAATTCAGTTTTTTTGTTTGATAAGATAAAACATGTTTAAATAAAAAATGCATTCATTAAAATGTACTTAACCTAACCAAATAATACTTTGCAGTAAGCTGTAAGTGTGCTGGGACTCATAGTAGAAGTGAAACTTCAACGGACAAGAGGAAAAACCAATCGCAAGAAAATTTTAACTTGAAGTTTTACGGGCAGGTTTTCAAATTGGACAAGTACTTTAGCCGGTAAAACTACATACTACTCTATCTACTACAGAGATATATATAGCAATTAACAATGGCGATAAGCATACTGATGTCACGCCCACTGCTTCTGTAGGAAACGGTCAAACCAATAAAAATCCCATCCTCGTCGCCAGTTGTATATTTAGGAAATATAATAAGGATTGATCATTTAAACACCGAGTACGCGACACAACTGATTTTATTTGAAACTACCTGCATAAATAATACATTGATGTACTGTACATACACTACATACACAACCCTGCCTTTTGTTTCTCCCCTTCTCGCTAGACTCGTAGGTTTGCTGGAAGAAAACTCTTTTAGGGTGAAGCTCGCCTTTGTACATCTATAATTTTATATTTTTTATACTAATCTATAATTTTCTATGTAACTTTTTGTGTACAACAAAGAAGAAATCTAGTAAAATCCTCTACAGTTCTTTGGGTCTGGGTTTTTGGTATTACTACGACAATATGCTCGAGGCTGTTTTTATTCGTAACCAAGAAAGTTCTTTTGCGACAAAGAAGCTGCTCGATCAGATTAAAGGGATAACCGTGAGATAGGCATGTTAACGGAAACTCATAAAAATACAACAGGCCCATCTTGACAAACTAACTAAAAGATATTTCGCTACGGAAATATTGGTCAGCACGTCCCGATTATTTTTAACAGGGTTTCTCATAATTAAATTTACAATATTAATTTGGCTCAAGTTATCTTGAAAATGTTTCTTCAATGTAACAGTCTGTACTATATATATATATATATATATATATATATATATATATATATATATATATTGTATACCATCTATATCTTTAATATTGTAAAGTAGTCTGTTTGTTCGGGATTCTCGTAAAAACTACTGGGCCGATTTCGATGCGGTTTTCGCTGATCGACAGCAATTTCTTGGGTTTCAAATCTGCGGTATTTTTATCCTGGGAATCCTGCGGGAATTTTTCTGGGACCGATTTGTATTTGTTCGGGTGCAAAAAAATTGGCTTTATTCTGATACAGGTTTCACTAAAACGATAGATCACATTCTTTTTTAAATGCTGCGGTACTTGTGTCCCGGGTATCCCGCGGGAATTTCAAGTCAAGTGCGGGCAAAGTCGCGGGTATATCCTAGTTTATAATATAACTATATGAAATACATGTTTACAAGAAATGTAATTTAAATAAAGCACGTCTAAATTTTCCTAATAACATACAAATTAAATTATACTACAATATCATCGTCTAGTTAATATAAGCATGTACGTAATCATTTCATATGTATTTCCAGGAAAAGCGTACATTTCATAGGGAACCCTGAAAAAGAGCACAAAGCTCGTGAAATTTACGAGCTCGGACATTAATCCTTTCGGGAGCGGGTTCGCCCGCGGGAAATAACGGGCACCGGGTAATATCCACCGGTACATAATTAAAACGACAAATGTCCACTCATTATTGATGTTGGACGTTGGCCGCGACCCCTTGGAAGCCAACGCTCCAACGTTTGCCATGGGATTAACACATGTTGAGGAGGGAAGCGAAATGTAGGGTTTGAAAAGTTGCCCCTTTCAATTGTTGATCAATTACTTGAAAACGTTTCGGCGGAAAAGATTTTACAACTTTGTAGGGTGATTTGAATTTATGTAATATAAAACTTCTTCAGCTCTTCGTGTTTATTTCTATTAATTTTATGGGCTGCTAATTTCTTATGGGATTTTTGGAGAATATTATAGATTAGATAGTGGCACGCTGGGACTCGAGGGAGATGCTCCGAACACAACCAGGATATAACGCTAAGATGAAGATGATGATAATAGAATTGATAGATGCCCTAGCCTCTTGGTAGAGGTCTCTGGATGTGATAGAGCCATAATGGAATTACTTACAAGGCAATAGATGGCGCTGTACCATAATTGAGGTGGCAAACGATTCCCGAAACGTACAAAGAATATATACAAATCTCTAACAATAATCGATGGGCCTGCGAGGAAAAATAATAGACTCGCTGGAAGATCTTCCTTTGAGACAGTGAAGCATTCCATCTCGCTCCTTAAACTAGGCGGAACTAGAGTTGAGTAGAACATGATTTTAAAATGAGTTGATGAGAATAACATGACATTTTGCACTGAACTAGTACAATCTACCACTTCAAATGAGGTGAGGACATTTGTACGGTTTGTACCGCGGCAGTACATTTGAAGCGATGGGGGCGGTGAGGTGGTGAGCGTCATTCCTTCATTTGTCCCGTACAAAACTTCCAGTTCGGAAATGTTCGTTAAGAATCGGATGTGGTCGGCCTCAGTTACCTCATTTTACTAGCAGTCGTAGATGTCATGTTATCCCTCTTTGTAATGTGAATATCCGTAGAGGCGTTATTGTACTTTTGTCCTCGTTCCGTCCTTCCTCTTATATTTGACGCGTGAGTAGTAGCGGGACAAAATTTTTGAAGCAGTACAAATTTAAATTTTGAGTCGTATCAGTACAAATCTATTTTGTACGGGACAAATGTACTGCCTCAGACACGTGTACTACTTTAGTCGGGACATCCCTACAATTCCATTTCTTAGGACGGGTTCGATTGGTGTGATACCTGATACCACGCTTTTACACAATAAAGGCGTGCAAGATATAGCCATGAATTGTCATGTTTCGCACGGTGACTAAGAATACCCGTGGCCCACTCTTCCCTTTCTCAATCTCATTCTTCTATCCCATTCCTCCTATCCAATCCCCTCTATCCCACCCTAGATGCCAGTAACGCGTTGGCAACACCCCTGGTGTTGCAAACATCTACAAGCGACGGTAACAATTTTCTCCTCCTCCTGACGAACAAGGCCTGTCAGGGTATTAATTAATTTCTTTTATAGGATAAAATAGAATAGAATATACTTTATTGTACAAAAATGTTACATAAAATCAAGAACATTAATATACAAGTACAATCGGCGGTCTTATCGCTCGTGGCGATTTCTTCCAGACCATCTTTGGATGGAGTATAGGAAGGACAACAAAAGTCGGTAGTTGCCAGCACTCGTAAAATAATTTAGTTTGTCAATTAATAAATAGTAATATATAAGACAATTTAATTATTAGTGTTACAACTTAGGCTTCGATAAAGACAAATTTGACTTACAGTCTGTAAAAGCACATTATTACCTGTCGGCATTTGAACTAATTGTAATCCTTTTATGATCGTCTTGTTTTGTTGACTTATTTATTAGCATACGTTTCTAGTTATTGTGAAGAACAGGCTATTGTTATATTGTACTCGTTTACGGCCGCTTGCAGGCTGCATCATTAGCCAGGTGTTGCGGACTATAACTACAAACTAATTCTAGGAAATTATGTCGTTGTTGCCGGACGAGTACACTTGCATTTGTGCAGTATAAAACGATGGCCTGATGGAGAGAGGAAGTGAGTTGAGCGACAACTACCATCTCATCAAGGCGTGACGTGTGTAAATTCTGGAATCTAATATTGACGGACTTTGCGCGTGTTATTGAATTACGACCTTCTGCATTACGTTTAGATTTGTTGTGCACGGTTGTATTTGTACCTGTGTTATACGTGTTTGTATAGTTCTAATAAACTCTATAATAATTCTAACGGCATTTTAATTCGAGTCCCGTTAACTCGTCACATTATAAACAACTATAGTTGACCCGGCAAACTTCTTACCGCCTCAGAATCAATTTTTTTTCATATTTACTCACCTTTTAAACCTTCCCTGGACCTCTACAAATAATTCAAAACCAAAATTGGCCAAATCAGTCCAGCCGTTCTCGTATTTTAGGAGACTAACGAACAGAAATTGATTTTTATATATAAGATGTAATATAATACGTAATTATGATTTAAATGAGTTAAGTTTTAAGTTAAAAGAAGGTAATGATCGTGTCTGCTTAATGTTTAGTGGTATACCGGAGTTGAATGGCCTGGACGATAAGTTGTAAAAACTTGTTCTGTTGACAGGCGTTTTCAGTTTCAAACTCTCTGACAATCTAAAGAACCTTGAATGACTGTAACTAAGGAACTGAAAGCGTTCCTTGAGATAATCAGGAGGACTTGAGATATAGATTCTTGTGTATTTTTTAAATCTTTTTATATTATTGTTTATTTCTTAATTTACGAAATTATTTTTATTACAGTGTTCTACTATCAAATTACAAAAAATCTATTCCAAAATTATCTACTAAATTGATTACATCTTATCTCTATGTAGTTTATCGGCTATTTTAATACATTATATATAAATTCTACTGTGTTCTCTATTCTCTCTCTCTCTCTATCTGTACTGACTAAATCTATACCAATTAATATCTGTTACTAGTTTTTATTTTGTCCTGTATTTATACAAAATGGCTTTCATATATATTTTATTACATGTAATATTAGACGGTAACCATTTTACAAGGGTGAAGCGACTGCATGTTTGCGCATTCAAGTAAGAAGAAGAAAGAAGAATCTTTCATGTATATGTAGCTTAGTCATAAAGAAGAACGACTCTAACTCGCTATGCGATAGCGCCTGCAGTCGCGACCTTTGATGGCTGCATGGCGTTTAATATTGCAGGTTGTGAGCGAGCATTAGCCCGAGTGTTTGCGTCGACCGCAATGCATTGTTTACTATCCATTACGGTTTCCGTAGCGAATTCGAGAGCTAATCTAATGTATTAAAGTTTTAAGAGAGATACTCTGTATTGTTAACAATTCGAAGCGCTCACTCTGAGAGCCGAAATCATTCTACTTCGGAGAATCGCTTAGTGAAATTGACACGGGTCTAGATATACTGATAGTTGTAAGACATATTTTTTTTTTATCCGTGCAGGGACGGAGAAAGAATACAAAACCGTGCAGCCAGGCGGCCTGTGGTAAGAGGCGACAAAACTGTCTGGATGGCTACCACCCTTAGTCTAGAGCATGCCACCATAACAACCTTGAGTTGTGTTCCGGCATTAGTAGCCAGGTTGCAGCCCCATCTAGGAGTTACGCAGCACATTGGTAGCACCTTTAGTGTTGCAAATGTTTATAGACGACGGTAATCACTTCCCGTCACAGTTGGGCTGTCAGCCGGTTGGCTGTATTCCAGCAATAAAAAAACATAATATAAAGTTCACAAGTTCGCGGCCTTTATGGTTGAGCGGGCTGTCTTAGACGGTGGAGCTCTTCGTTATTTACTACGGTCTGGGCGTTTCGGATCGGCTCCAGGGTGGTCCGTTTTATATTACTTACAACACAAGCGTTACTTGCTTAGCTTGGGGATATACAATTTATGTATTTGTCTACCGGTTATTTTTAAAAAAAGTTCCAATTTATGTTGATTAATTTATATTCTTTGTCAATCGTGGTTTGTCACAGACGCTGAAGTTGAAAGTCTTGAAGTTGAAGAAAATGTCTAACGGTCGGTTCCTATATCTTACCGACTGATCATTTACCTTACGATTGGTTAAATTGTGACATAAGAATCAGAATTCAATCGTCATTGTTATCTATTTTATACATACAAATTCACAATCTCACAAGTCTCACATAAACATGCACACATACGCGCGCACGAACGCACGCACACACACACGCACGCACACATAAATATTTTTTTATTAAATTAATGTAACTGTAATCAATAACTTTACAATCACAATTATACCAATTCCAAAGAAGGTCCCAAAGATACAGGTCGATCTAGTTTGGGGACCAATGAGTTTCAAAAATTGTGAATAATGTTTTACTCAATAAACGATTTTTGATTTGATTTGTTGAGACAAGCGAATGAATAGTATGTTATAAGAAGCGGCCCAAAATGTGCGTCAGTTTTTCCCGTGCACTCTATAAGGTTGGACAGATTTGTTTGACAGATTGATATAAAAAATGCGACCTTTTACGAGGGGTGACGCCGTGTTAAGCGCATGTGCGCCGTTCAAATATTTCCCCTCCCGTACTCCAGTGACGCCTACATCGCATAAAGTGCTGCCTAGCTAGTCAAGCAGGGTACGCGGCGACCATGCAACTTTTTCTAATACTTACATTTTTAAACTTGTGATATGTTTCGAATGGAATATCCGAACTGAATAATTCAAAAAGTTATATAAAGGTATGGAAGCAGTCTTGAATATGAAATTTATTTTGATAAGGATGAATACCAAGATACAAATAAAGAGCCTTTTCTAGCGGCGGCATTTCAATTAATTTTTTAAAATAATAGAACACTTATTGTGGCATAACTATAATAGTTAGACATATGCTGTCGCGACACTTTTTGTAAAGAATGATGTGTTCTGCAAAGTCGTAGTACATTATTTTATTCTATCATCAATAGTTTTCGCAGCGATTTTAGGTAGTTTTTTTACACTTTGGGTTACATTATTGGAGTTTTAATAAGGGTCCATAATTTTTTGAATATATAATATAGCCTATGTCACCCGGTGATAGTGTAGCTTGCCAACAGTGAAAGAATTTTTCAAAATGGTTCAGTAGTTTCGGAGCCTATTCAATGCAAACAAAGAATCAAATCTTTCCTCTTTATAGTATTAGTATAGATGGACTCTGCTGTATAATATATTTTCCACAAAAACACATATCTTGAAATTCGTTCAACACAAAAACAATAAACCACCACTTGGCAATACAATACACAAATATTTTCGTAGCAGAGAAGGCAATATCACTATAGTGTAGTTAACTTCACCGATATTGAACACAAGGATACGACGAGCGATATATTTTATGGGGCACACGGAGGAGAATGATGGACGAGCCAAATATCGTTTAAAGTTGGCCCATTCGAGAAGCGATACACCAGATCGGAGTCTACTGACTTTAGATTACATTACATTGCTAAGCTGCTTCTGAGATTTACACTAGACGAGTGCCTTTCGTTGACACTAGAACCTAACTTAGTTATAAAATTATTAACTAGAGAATCTAGCACTTCAGACATACATACATGTATGTAACGTTCTGACTTTATGCTGTTTCACTTGAGTGTATTTTAGATGCATACCTACCTATTTCACATTTTGAAATATAGAGTATCCATTTTGTTTATATTATTTATTAGCTGTGCTCGCGACTTCGTCGTTGAAAACAGTAGCCTAAGTTACTCCTTATAACATCATCTATCAGCCAGTGAAAGTCCCGTCAAAATCGGTCCAGCCGTTCCATAGATTAGCCGGAACATCCAGACTAACAGACAGACAGACACTTATTCGTGCAGGAACGGAGAAAGAACATAATTTCCCGCGGCCGGGCGGCCAGTCGTAAGAGGCATCAAAACAACCCACAGCCAGATGGTAGGGTATTTGCCCGTCTGGATGGCTACCATCCCTGGTCTACAGTATGTCACCATAACAATCTTGAACTGTGTTCTGGCATTGGTGGCCAGGTACCAGTTTCCCTTAAGAGAGCAGCAGCGCATCTATTTGTAACGCCCTTTGGTGTTGCAAATTTCCATAGGCAATGATAACCGCTTTCCGTCAGGTGACAGACAGACAGAAATTTTACAAAAAGGTAAAAAGCTGTTATTTTGACATTACAAACAGACACTTCAATTTTATTTATCTGTATAGATCAAAAGTAAACATTATCAAACTCTTAAAGATATGAAGACATATTTACAAATAACACTTACACAAATAACACAATAAATATAAAACACAACACACATAGACTAAGTTAAAATTTTATATAAGTATTAAAATAACTAATATTTTAATTCAACTTCCGAAGGAAGAATGCAGATATAAAGTACAATGACTAACTTTAAAAACATAATTAAACACTAGAAACTAAGTTACAAATAGTACAAGTGATTAAAGACTGTAACAAATCGCTGCGAGCGCTGGGAGCGCGCCCAGAAGACTACCATATATTTGTATGTATAGGAAGGAATGTTTGTAAATAATTACAACCTAGAGTCTAGAGTTAAAAAAGTCACAAAGATTTTAATAAAGATAATATCATACTATCTTTCACTTTAAAATTGTCCTCAAAAACTATTGTATTTTAATTGAACCAAAAGAATACATGTGGTTAATCAATATTTTATAAAACAAGTAAAAGGTTAAATATTTTTAAAAATCGTGTACGTTTGACTGATTTAAGATTAACTGTTATATTGTCTTCTGTCTGAATATTATACCTATTGTACTTATTTTTTTATGACTTGAACAAAACACGATTAAGTAGGTTCTTAATAAAAGTGACAGCCATAATGTCCCGCTTACCATATTAGAATAAAAATATACAGTGGAGACTTTAACCGGACTGATTGTTGTCGTAAGACATTTGGTTAATCGAAATCCGGATACCTGAATACATGAATAAAATAAATAAAAAGAACAAGTTGGCGGTAGGCTAAATAAAACTTAACTCATTGACACTTGACATCTTTGACTTCCGTGATCACGGCCACTGAAAAGTGGCCGAAACGTCGGAATAATAAAAATCAAATTAATTACCGCGCCTAAAACCGTTAAAACGTAGTTTTATTATGTATACAAGTAGCGAAAAGTTAAGAAAATTGTTACATAATTTTTATTAACTCTAGAAAGATAACTTATCTCATTCCCGTACACGTGCTTATTCAAAATGATAAAACTTATAAACCAAAATCTATGTTTATTAAGAGATTAGACATACATTTTCATATGTACGAATGTATATGACGCGGGAGGGACCTCCGTGGTGTTATTATAGAGTGTGACGACAGCAATGCCGACGTCACGGTTGTTGGTTCCTTGGTGATTACCCATATTTGAGTTCTCGAAATAGAATTTCAAGAGTACTCGGTGTCGTATATTTCAAGAGCGTTACGATGTCCCAGAGAGGTCCATCCCGTTCGGCGGCTCGAGCAATAATGATTTGAGTTAGGCGTGAGGCATATTTATGCTAACAGTTATTAACAACAGATAACATTTGTTATTTCGAGAACAGAATACCCGTTGTCTCGATAACAGGCACATACATAACATAACAATAACAAATTCCTATTTAAGTCTTTTATTAACTGTTCCATTAAATACTATTTTTCTATCGTTATTAAGCTAAAAAGAGATGCACCTATTAATTTATTCATATCAGTATCTCATTTACACTTCAAGGATTTATATGGGCTAAAACGAGACGCACCTAATAATTACAAGGTAACAAAATGTAAAGCATTTAAGATACGCACACAGAACAGGACGCGTGAGACGCGTCCGGAAACAATGTGCACGCTAAGAATCGGACGCGGCTTTTGTATTGCCAACTTTTCTTAGAGAAAACATGCTATATCAACTCATTAAAGCGTTAGATTGGCGCGAATTCGTAAAAAACGCTGAAAATAAAGTAATAAGCCTGGATACTTTTTTAGTTTACCTTATTATAAATACTTGTTTTTGAGGATAATATTCCAATACACGTTGATATATATATACTGTCCATACCAGTGACCAAGACCAAAATCAAATGAAAAAGTTTAATTTATAATTTCTCTTAAATCCATTCACAATATTTAGTATTTAAATTATATGTGGACCAATTTAGCAAAATTTCAATCAATAATAAATGTTACTCAAACCTGCGACTATCGACCTCGCAGATGCATGCGGATATACATAGACAAAACCTTTTTGATACGTTAAGATTTCTGCCAGTTAACTTTTAAAGCTTTTCCACATTCTCGCGACAACTACGCGAGATCTTGGAGCTGAGAACGCAAGATGTTCTCGCGAGAACTCTATGCGAGTGTAGTGTAGACTTTACAGTATGTTATTTAGTAACAGATAATCAATGCTGTTATTTTTGGATAACAGTAACAGGAGTAACAGATAATTAAATTGACCTGTTATAACTCACCTCTAATTTGAGTGTCGACAGTGCGGGCGTATTTATAGTGCTCGGCGCATGTGTCGGTGCACGTGCGGGTGATCCCCAATTTTTAGGTTAAGTATTGAAACTCCAATAAAATCTTGTTGTTCTACGTTATTTTCACATTACAATAAACTGACAGTAATTAAATAAATGATTATTGTTTTTGTAATACGTTAATTGTTGTATTTGCGCCGACATATATATCTTTTTAAATTAGTAAAACATGCAATCTCAACCATGAAATGACTGCCAATCCGGATAACACAGATTTTAATAATCCTGAACAGCTCCCAATTGTAAGCTATACCTACCTAACACACTCTCTAATAATCACACAAAGGCTAAAATGTAAGAAATATGACGTCATTGTTGGTACAACAAAATCGGGACACTTGTTATTGTCCAGAGCAGGCCAAGGTCAGTGGATAACAACCATTTTTAGTAAGCTAGACTCGGCCGGGGCTAGATTTATTGCGGCTGGGCTTATGCAAAGGCCTCGGCGTTAACTTGACAAATGGAAATTGTAAAAAGAATAAAAAGATGTGTCAAGGTGGAAAAATCTTGGCTTGCGAGCTCTTTATTTACTTTGCCTAGACATTTTAGGAATACGTCGGTATTGTAACACCGGGAGGTTCTTTGCAGAACAATTTTGTTTGGCACTTGGATAAAGTATTAATATTGTATTTTCGCTTAGTGGTTTCAAAACGGGGTGGACTGTATGGGTGCTGGTCTTTATAAAAGCTTTGTGTGTGACTACTCGATTGTTTTCTGCGATCTTCTTTGGGCCGGCCAGTGGTCTTGCTTGTTTCTTAATAAACAATTCAACACACTGGATTTGGGATATCGATGATCCAGAACAAGAACAAGGCAGTTTATTATTATTATACTACATTAAACTCGCGGGAGCGGATGCGAAACGAATATATATCAGCGCGGGAGAGGAATACAAGGGCGGGAGGAAAAATTATACACAAAATGTCACTGATAATGACAACGCACACAAAATTTCTTTTGCTTTCTCGATGATTTCTAGGTGACTGGCCCTGACAAAGACAAATTCCACGATACAGATATGTAAAAGCACATTTTATTACCTGTCGGCATTTGAACTAATTGTAATCCTTTTATGATCGTCTTCTTTTGTTGGCATGCGTTTCTAGTTGTTGTGGAGAACAGCTTATTGTTCTATTGTACTCTTTTACGGCCGCTTGCAGGCTGCATCATTAGCCAGGTGTTACGGATTACGATTACAAGCTAATTCTAGGAAACTAGGTCGACGTTGCCGGGCGGGGCATATTTGCACTTGTGCAGTATAAAACGATGGCCTGATTGAGAGAGGAGTCAGTTGAGCTACAGCTACGATACGGGCGTGACGTGTGTACATTCGGGAATCTAATAGTGACGAACTTTCCGCGTTTTATTGAATCACAACCTTCTGCATTACGTTTGGATTTGTTGTGTTCGGTTTTATTTGTACCTGTGTTATAGGTGTTTGTATAGTTCTAATAAACTCTATAATCATTCTAACGGAATTTTAATTCGAGTCCCACTAACTCGTAACAATATATTAAACATATACACCCAAAAACTGTACTTGCAAAGCAAAAATTACTAGTTTCTTAAAAACCCTCGACTATCAGTCCACTGAAGACCTCTTGTATATCCCTAAATGACTATACTGTTTTCCACCACCAACGCTATTTCCTAATCCCCTGACACTTATTATACAACATATGGATCTTAACATTCTTTGACCCTTCAATCACACATACTTATTCTTACATCACCTATGCGAACTTACAGATACATAGACAATACATCACACCTAAGGACTTGAAGGACTCACTCTAATACAATTACTTATAATAATTATACTAGTACATATTTTTTTGTCTTAATTAGCCAAATATCAAGGCCAACGTGTGACCCGTACTATAGGTTTCTTTTAAACCTAATTCAGGCACCAGCCTCTTAGTTAATGTTGTTACTAATTTTAACTTCCACTGTGTACTTGAAGAGGAATTAAAGAACTATGTTATGTTAAGTTTTTTTTTCTTACGCGGTACAAGGCTCTGGCCTGACACTTATAAAGCAGGTAATGGAAAAAGAATACTAAGGAATGACTGCACTGCAGTCCTAGTGGGCGCTACCAATGCGTTCTTGGTTTTATATATATAATCTCAATTAGAGGCTATCCATAAATACGTCACTTTAAGGGGACGATTTACAAAGTATGACATTATGTAGTGTTACAGTTATTGAGTAGCATGGTTGTTGTTGTCCTGCTTCTTTTTAATGTTAATAATTGATTTTCTTATGTACCCTCTTATTTCTGAACGATACAATCGGCCGTTTCCTTAATTGAATCATAATGTTATATTTTTATTTATTCGGTAATTAGCGTCTGTTTTGTGTAGAGTAGTTGTCTATAATTTACAATAATTTTGTTACATTATTTATCCTTTGTATAATGTGATAATTGTGTACAGATTATAATTCTAACCTCTCAATTGTATATGGACAGTATTCACTACATTTTATTTTCATGTTGGCAGACGCGATAGATTTGTACTGTGTTCGGCTTATTTTATTATATAAAACTTTAAGTATAATATTTTATACAATATCTTATATAAAATATTATCTGAAATATTCAAACAATAATGTATCAACAAATCTAATGCTACAACTTTAAGGAAAGAAAGAAACAGACAAAAATTTACCCTGCATATATACAAATAATATACTTTAAAATCCAAATGTGCTGCAAACAGTAAAAGTGGATTGTGTTATAAGTAGGTAGAAGGTAGACGGCGTCCCCTCGCGGGCACAATACGTGTATTTTTTAGGTGGTTCTTGTGGTGTCAGTTGAACGTATATAGGTTACAAGGAGTGCATGATGCAGGAATCGGGTCGGCCACTGAGGCTGCGGTCTTATCGATTGCCCACCCGCGCAGCCGCCCTGCGCCTCGCGCCCGCTAAGGGCGCGGAGCACGTGGTAGCGGGCGCTTACTCACAACCAAGTATTTATTGTATGGCTTCAAAACGTTATCAGTTACCTTTAAAAATATAGGTCATTACCGGTATTTTCGGAAAAGATACTGCCATACCGGTATATTTTTTTACTGTTACTTGTGTAAAATGCACGGAGAGATTTGGGTAAGAAAGTACCAAATATACCAAATATTAACAATTTGACAGGGTTTCCCCTTTATTGTTCAGCCTTTGATGTGAATATTCATATAGCACGGTAAGCAATGAACACCGTCTACACGCCACTACGCCTTTTATACGAAAATGCTACCCTACAAAACAATAACATTGCATCATTGCCAAAAATAGCAATTACATTATAGTGTTGCCAGGATCATAAAAACAATTTGTAGAAAATGTTAATTTAATTATAAATCGAATCGTCTGATAAATCAACTAAAAATATCATCTATGACGATTGTCTATGTCATAGTAATATACACTATGATGCTCATGACTACTGTGGTGGACATCTTGTAACACTTGGTAACTTTTATGATTTTAATATTATAATATAATGATAAAAATCGTATGTATAACGTTATACGTTATTTCAAGCAACGTTGCCATTTTTAAGAATTGGCTTTATTATGACTGCATGTAACTGAAACAATCGATAATACAACTCTAAATATTACGCGCGCTCTTAGCACAGTGCTGTTTGTCAATCTTTGAGAGTGAAAGAGAGCGATGATGGTAACAAAATGTACTTTTAACGGTAAAATTACCGATAAAAATAGTATTAACGTTATACTTTTTACCGGTAAAATGGCTAGAAATAACGGTAAGCTTATAACGATATTTATTTTTTACCCATATCTAAAAATAGCAAAAATAACGATACTACATTTTTACCGGTGTGTCAAGCCCTGACTTATTGGGAACATAGTCATGTAAGATACGAATAAATTCAAATGGCTTTATTTGTGTTAAAATTATACGAATCGTAGGTTATATCGTCTTTCGGGAAAGACGGAATCTCATCTCGATGTTTTTATTTAAAACTAGCAGTCCCGGCAGACGTCCTGTTTTGAAAACAAATTCAGAACCTGATTATTTAAATTAAATATAGCCTATGTTACTCAGGGATAATCTCGCATTCTAACGGTGAAATAATTTTTGAAATCGGTCTAGTAGTTTTTGAGTTTATAACGTACGTACGTACGTTATAAACATAAAAAATACAAATTTTCCTCTTTATAATATTATTAGTACAGAAGTGTAGATTGATGTAGAGAATTGTAACACTTGTAACAGCTCAGAAGGGTTTAGAGTAAGAAATACGACGTTAGTCAGAGAACCTTCTGGCTCAAAAACGACGATCGCACTGAACAGACATTTTTAGAACACCTCATCACTAAAATCCTACTATATTTTCCCACCAACAATTTTACAGTTTAGCAAACCTAAGTAAAATAACTCATCCGATAGCAGATTGAAGTCATTGATAAACTATTTAAATTAAAAAGATTATGAATGACAATAATTCGTTACATTATAGCATGAAAACAAAATGTAGTGAATCCTCTAAGGCCACGACTATCTATTTAGAGACTCTAAATTATAATTTACAAAATTACCACATCGTGGCTTCTGCAATTGAACGCAGAGGCTCCAGGTTCGATTGCTGACATGGTAAATTTCGTAAACGAACTTTCTGTTATTTATGGTCTGGGTGTCTGGGATCAGCCGCAGAAGAGGTCCGTTGTATATTACCCATAACATAAGCATAACTTGCTTATCTCGGGGATCTATAATGTGTGTGTTCGGCTGTCGATTATGATATTTGAAATAATTTTTGTCATATATTTCTAATTATGGTAAATTACAGAAAATTACTCTACTATACAAAACCAGCGCTAATCACTGAATAAATAAAAATATATCAAAATTATTATTCAATTAAGGAAATGGCTGACTGTATCGTGGAGAAATAAATTTTTGAATATAATAGTAACCGTTTAGAAATAAAGAATATACGTAACATTTTTTAAATTAAAAAAAAATTATAGATAAGCTATCTGTTCTGCCATCGACATAAAAATCAATTCATATTGAGTTAGGGTGAGTTCGTAGGCTTCGCTAGGAAACGTAAAGAAGCGTGCAAGCTTATTGCTACTCAATATGAATAAGTCCGACTGTGCTTAAACAGATATTTCATAAATTAAGATTATTTTATTACAAATTTTGCTTTTATGTAATGTCCACTACATTAATAAACCTACCGAATTTCTTTACTTATCTCATTATTTACAGTTTAAAAACTGCCATTAAAATACTCATTTTTAAGTGACAACCATTAGTCTAGAATAATTACGTTTTAAGATGATTACTTATGAAGTATGTATCGTTTATGTAATACCAGATTGTTTTATAATATGACTTTACTTCTTATTATTGTAACTAAACTTATATGTAATAGTTGCTTATGATACTAGTGCGTTAAGTTGGTTTTTACAAACGAGTAGACCAATGTTACCATTTATCACGAGTTAGTAAAAACCAATAACTGCATGTGTGTCATACTACGTTTTTCAACAGATATGCTATTATTTTGTTTATCAATATCAGTCGGAAAGGCGTAACAATATTTGACGTTTCTAATATGAAAATAGCGTGCATTTCCAAATTAATAACATAAAAATTAGAACTGTAATCTTTCGTCTCATTTTCTCTTTAGTATATTAAAGTGAGACAAATGTATTGATCAAAAGTGCTTCCAAGGAGGTTCAATTATTCAGCTTATTTATTCTCGTAATGTAAAACTCCTTGGTGGCATTTTTATATTTTTTTCACCAAGTACCTATTTTACCGCATGTTTCGTTGTATGGTGCGTAATTTTAACATTCGAATAATATATAGAGGCTTCATAAATGCATATACCATCTTTATAATAATATGAAAAGCACGTCTTTAGAAAACAATCGCGAAGAATAATTAAAAGCGACTCGCCATAAATGCGACTCAACCCTAACAGGGGACAACACTTCCACCGGACCATCTCAACAGAGTTATTCCCGCTTTGCTGAAATTAACCGCGCATCGCATGCTTATCAAACCGGCGGCAAACGTTTGAGAGTCCTTCTTGAAGTACCAACCACCCATGACGCTTATACTTTACATCCCTTCATCGGTCACTTTTTGGTGTTTTGTTATTTGAAATATACTTTATGAAATCCCTCAAAACTAGAACAGGAACTATTTAAGATTATACTCTGTTGATTAATTTGTATTTTAGGCCACTTTTGGCCTCTTATTGTAATATATGTTTTATAAAAAGAAGCTAAAAGGGTGATTCAGTCTATAATAATTTGACTATTTTAACCAATTCTTCTTTTTATTCACATTTTAACTTCTTGGTAATTTTACTGCTACTCAGTCTAAATCTACTTAAGTGGCCTGTACTTGAGCGACACAAGCAAGAACTGCGTGTCACGGAGATGAATATGCTGCGATGGATGTGTGGAGTGACGCGGAAAGACCGTGTCAGGAGTTTTCATGTCCGTGACATAGCAGACGAACTGCAAGAGTGTCGCTTACGCTGGTACGACTACGTTTTACGGAGACCGGCTAACTATGTGGGGAACAAATGTCTAGCCATGCCGCCCCCGCCAGGTCCCGGTCGAAGGGGAAGGCCCAAGAAATGTTGGCTTGACGTTGTGAAGGATGACTTGCATACCAATGGTCTCACAACGGGGGATGCTGAAGACCGCGCCAAGTGGAGTAGAAAAAGTAGGAAAGCGGACCCTGGGCGTCGGAGTGAACGCTCCGAACGCAACCGGGATTTAACGCTCGGATGATGATGATGAGTCTAAATCTACTTAATATATAAACAAAACTGCTGAGGCTGTTCAGTTTGTACAATGAATTTAAGAATGAATAAAAGACAAGTCTTAACATTGTTGTCTCTCTTAGAGTGTGACGTGACTTAACAACTACTGAACTGATTTAAATGAAACTCAATACAGTTGACTTATGTATATCCCGGGTAGACATTTATAATATTTTTATCTTGATAAAGACGTCGTTCCCATGGGATAGATGAATATAGCCAAAAATATGGCACTTCGCATCGTTGCAATTTACAATATGTCATCATGGCAACGTCAACGAAGTTTCGCTGGCAGTACTAGTGCTAATATCTATACATCTGTACAGATAAATAAAATTGAAGTGTCTGTTTGTAAAGGCAAAATAAAAATGTTGAAAAAATCAGGGAGGGTAATTCGGACCAGGAGATTAAAAAAATGCAATTGTTTGAATTTTTATCTATCTGGATGTTCCGGCTAATCTCTGAAACGGCTGGACCGATTTCGATGAGACTTTCACTGGCAGATAGCTGATGTTACAAAGAGTGACTTGGGCTCCTTTTAAAATTAGGGTTTCGCGAAAATAAAATCCAGGCGGACGAAGTCGCTGGCACAGCTAGTCATTTTATAAACTCAACTTTGTAGTTAAACTTGTATATTTTGATGTGTCGGAACTACTGATCCATTTCACCGAGTAAATGTTGTTAGCTCTCCGTCGGTTCGTATCGACTAACACGACACAATGTCTTCAAATTAGCCTAGCAATGTATGTACTGCGCGTGACAGCAACGGCGGATAGTTATCTAATAACGTCGTCCATTGCCGGCTATGTGAGAGCAGTAATTCTGAATGTGCGAACGGCACTAGCAATGTAAAGCGGGACTTGATTAAGCAGCGTGCCGGCATTTGCATAGGAATTGGTGTCGTAGTGTCGATTAAGTGTCGAAGAGTTCCAACCGAATGCGAAGTGATGGCATGAATTCTGATTTAATTACGTCGTTGCTGAGATTTTATTGGCAGTTGCCCGATTATTTGGAATAATACGGTTTTAGGGTACGATAGATAATTAAAAAAAACCACGCTACTCCTGTAATATATGAATGTGTGCTGAGACACATAGTAGAAGTGAAACTTCAACAGACAAGTGGAAAAACGAAGCGCAATAAAATTTTAATTTGAACTTTTACGGGCAGTCTTTCAAATTGGACAAGTTCATTAACAAACAACAATTGGCAATTCTTACATTTTACCCTTCCCTCCTAAACTAATACTGTTTAGCACACTACAGTTTTTTGGTCCTTCGAGCTGGATTTGAACCAGTGACCTATCGATTTGGACCAAAAACTGTGTATACAGGGAAAGATAAAATGTAAGAAATACCAAACCCAACGAGCGCTGCAATGACACTGATTTCATTACCGAAAACATACGAATATAAATGTGTTGTTAAGCATTCGGCCGCAGTTGTTTATTTGTAAAATCTTAAATATTGTACATACTTGGTACATAAGATTTTCATTTCGTCGTTTCGGCCACTTTTCAGTAGCCGTGATCACGGAAGGCGAAGATGTCAAATGTCAATGAGTACTGTTAAAATTACTATTTAGACTACCTCTTACTTGCAATATTGGGAGCCGGTATGCGAAAATCAATTGCGTGTCCCTTGCCAAAGATAACAATATTTTGTAAACTTTTTAAATATTTCGGGTTAAAGAACTTTATTTCTCATAAAAGAATTTTTACAATTCACTTAAACTATGAGAACATTTGTAAGTTGTTGATAAATAAGTTGTAATTTGTAACGAGATAGAAAGCACAAATACTAAAGTTGCAGGTAGTTTTGATTTATTTTTTTGTACATACAAGTTACAAGTTCTTTCGAACCAAAATAAACAAGGATATAGATTTCGTGGAAGTGACTTGTTAGATTAAAAAATATATATAATGCATTTATTTTTATATGAGTAATGTCTTATATAATATTTGCAGCTATTGTATATTGCGACAAATTTAATTTTAATTTTGCTAATTTAAAATATTTTGTAACACGTGATTTTTTGGGCATTTTTAAAGACATTTATGGATTTTGCTTCTTTCATGGTTTTTGGAAGTTGATTATATGTTTGGGCTCCTTCAAATAATATGCTGCTTTTACCGTAATTAGTTCTGGGTGCCGGGAGTACCAAATTATTTCGAAATAAGAAAGAAGCTAAATTAAAAAATTCAATATAACTTATTTAAATAAAAAAATATCTTTTAAATAATAAGATTTTGATTGAAATTACAATTGAGATATTTTTATTAAAACAGGAAAACCCTGGTGGTGCCACCTGTATGGTAAGTGTGTAAGGCTAGCGAGACACCTGTCCAAAGTAGGGCGCTGGAAGTTTGGTTAAATACGCTCGCAATGTTTCTTAAGTAACCTAAGACACATCAGCCGAAATTACGTAGCGTTCGGCGTAATGCCGAAAGTTTCTTTTAGCGGCTGTTCAATGTATTTTCATAGCAATCAACACATCATGCGACGCATTACGCGACAAAAAGTTCGGTGAACCTAGTCTAATCGTTTTACGTATATGCTTCCACCAAAATCGGGCCCGGTGATTTGGAGGATTCTAGAACCCGATCTCAGCGCCACCTACCGGTTCTAATTGTGAATCTAAATCATCCGGGAACCCACTCAAACACACAAAAACAAAATGGCTCCAGGTGATTAGAAGGATTCTAGAGCCCGATCTCAGCGCCACCTACCGGTTCTAATTGTGAATCTAAATCATCCGGGAACCCACTCAAACACACAAAAACAAAATGGCTCCAGGTGATTAGAAGGATTCTAGAGCCCGATCTCAGCGCCACCTACCGGTTCTAATTGTGAATCTAAATCATCCGGGAACCCACTCAAACACACAAAAACAAAATGGCTCCAGGTGATTAGAAGGATTCTAGAGCCCGATCTCAGCGCCACCTACCGGCTCTAATTGTGAATCTAAATCATCCGGGAACCCACTCAAACACACAAAAACAAAATGGCTCCAGGTGATTAGAAGGATTCTAGAGCCCGATCTCAGCGCCACCTACCGGCTCTAATTGTGAATCTAAATCATCCGGGAACCCACTCAAACACACAAAAACAAAATGGCTCCAGGTGATTAGAAGGATTCTAGAGCCCGATCTCAGCGCCACCTACCGGCTCTAATTGTGAATCTAAATCATCCGGGAACCCACTCAAACACACAAAAACAAAATGGCTCCAGGTGATTAGAAGGATTCTAGAGCCCGATCTCAGCGCCACCTACCGGTTCTAATTGTGAATCTAAATCATCCGGGAACCCACTCAAACACACAAAAACAAAATCGCTCCAGGTGATTAGGAGGATTCTAGAACCCGATCTCAGCACCACCTACCGGTTCTAATTGTGAATCTAAACCATCCGGGAACCCACTCAAACACACAAAAACAAAATCACCAAAATCGCTCCAGGTGATTAGGAGGATTCTAGAACCCGATCTCAGCACCACCTACCGGTTCTAATTGTGAATCTAAACCATCCGGGAACCCACTCAAACACACAAAAACAAAATCACCAAAATCGGTCTAAGTGATTAGGAGGATTCTAGAACCCGATCTCAGCGCCACTTACTGGTTCTAATTGTGAATCTAAACCATCCGGGAACCCACTCAAACACACAAAAACAAAATCGCTCCAGGTGATTAGGAGGATTCTAGAACCCGATCTCAGCGCCACCTACCGGTTCTAATTGTGAATCTAAATCATCCGGGAACCCACTCAAACACACAAAAACAAAATGGCTCCAGGTGATTAGAAGGATTCTAGAACCCGATCTCAGCGCCACCTACCGGTTCTAATCCAGGTGTGAGGATCTAAATCATCCGGGAACCCACTCAAACACACAAAAACAAAATCGCTCCAGGTGATTAGGAGGATTCTAGAACCCGATCTCAGCACCACCTACCGGTTCTAATTGTGAATCTAAACCATCCGGGAACCCACTCAAACACAGAACCCGATCTCAGCGCCACTTAAAACAAAATCACCAAAATCGGTCTAAGTGATTAGGAGGATTCTAGAACCCGATCTCAGCGCCACTTACTGGTTCTAATTGTGAATCTAAACCATCCGGGAACCCACTCAAACACACAAAAACAAAATGGCTCCAGGTGATTAGAAGGATTCTAAAACCCGATCTCAGCACCACCTACCGGTTCTAATTGTGAATCTAAAGCACCCAGGAACCCACTCAAACACACAAAAACAAAATCGCTCCAGGTGATTAGGAGGATTCTAGAACCCGATCTCAGCGCCACCTACCAGTTCTAATAGTGACTCTAAACCACCCGGGAACCCACTCAAACACACAAAAACAAAATCGGGGCAGGTGATTAGGAGGATTCTAGAACCCGATCTCAGCGCCACTTACCGGTTCTAATTGTGAATCTAAACCATCCGGGGACCCATTCAAACACACAAAATATCATCTAAATCGGTCCAGCCGTTTAGGAGTTCACTGTCAACACACGTATAAAAGAATATATATATATATATATATATATATATATATATATATATATATATATATATATATATATATATATAGATATATATAAGATGTTAGCGGAAAATATGCGTAGCGTACATTTTCCATGGCGTAACGCGTTTCGTTCACGAAACCTAATTTCGACTATTCGACGCATTTTGTGGGTCATGCTAACCCAATAAGACTAAGACTGATAATTCAGTCGCCGAAATATCGGCGCCAGGTTTATAATAGTTGCCGGCAGGTGTGGCGTTACACTTGCAAATTACATTTCTTTGTGGACTGTTGTTATTCGTTAGTATTTTTCCATGATTCCAATTACATACCTCCTACAAGAAGACGTTAGTGTTTATAAACACCAAATACAATAATTAGCGGATTCTGTGAATGAAATGCGTCGCAGAGTTGAAGGTCGCGACTATTGATCTAGTACGCGTTTGGAATACAACTGGCTTTCGCCAAATGAACCAGATATACACGTAATATATTAATTTCCTTTACAATTTCCTTGCAATCAGCATGGGGGGGTTCCATCGTTGCCTCCCCTCTCACAACATCTATTATCATCGGCATTTGGAGATCGTCTTTTTCAAAAGAAAGCTTCCCACTTCGGTACTACGATGTGGCAAATTGAATTATTGGTATTTTTCTCATCTCGTACTGTGATAAATAAACTAGCAAAATACGAATACGCTTCGCTGTGACTTGGTCTGATATTAAATATTAAAGAAGTAACAAAATAAAAGTGGTTGAAGTTGCAGGCAACATGTAATTATATGAAACACTCTTTTATTAAAATGCAACGTTATGCAAAAATTGCAAGTCAATCCAGGGACTAATTTGCTAGTTTTGTGGACACGAACATACGGAAGCTGGGTTTTTATATATAGTTATAAAGATATTTACTGATCACAAAAAAATGGTTCCATTAATATACTAAGAGTGACACTTGCTAAGTAAACAAATAGCTTTGAAAAGTTGTTATCCTTCCCTTGCTTTTTGATGTTTTATAATTTAAAACATATTTTTAGAGACATCAGTACAAAATTAGAAAGAAACTTCTTACGTGTTAATAATTTTATTGATTTGATGTGTAGAAGCTATGGAGGAATTAGCCTTGGCGTCGTTTAACCCTTTAGGTTTTATAAACATTTCAGAGTTGTTTTTTTACTAAGCGTTTGTTATACGTGTTAAAAATATTTTTTTTATTTGTATCGTTTACAAATCATTACAGGGGCTGCAAGCACAAAAAAAAAACGAATCTTCTAGCTTTAATTACTTTACTTCTATATTGCTTTTATATTTAAATGTATCGAACAATACATTATTAGAAAATCAATAATGTAGTAAAGGTAGGTATTCGAAACTGTTTTTAGCAGGCCGATTTCTCCACAATACGAAACGGGTAACACTTCGCGAAACTTCAAAGATGAGATTGTAAAATTAATTAAATTGACGCCGTGAATGTTCTAGCCGGCGAGAAACATAAAGGATGATTGTTTGGATTTATTCAGCGAAGTTTGGGAAGGCAGATGTTCGAGGCACCCGAGTTTGTGCCAATGGCCGCCGAGGAGTTATTATTTATAATTGGCGAAGGCTGTATTGATATTTAATGATCTGAGCTTGGATGTAGCAACACAAGTTTTAAGGCAGTAAATTGGTGTAACATTGTTCTGAAGTGGTGGAGCTAGGCTGGAATCATTATCTTGATTACAGGTCTTGGGTCCGACTTAATTCGTGTGATTTTTTAAATAGCTTTTTTGTTTGACCTTCCTGATGATATACTGAGAATACATGGCAGCTTAAGAATAATATTGTTAGAACTCTACAACAATTGCATATCTGAAACAAAACACATTTTATTACCTGCCGGCATTTAAACTAATTGTAACTCTTTTATGATCGTCTCTCTTTTATGGCAGTTTGCGGTCGAGTCATTAGCCAAGTGTGGCGGATTAAGCCGACTTAGATACTAGGACATTGCATTTGTACAGTATAAAACGATGACCTGATGGAGAGGGAGACAGTCGAGCGAGAACCACGAGCGAAACGAGACGTATGTACTACAACCAGGAATCTAATAAGTGACGGACTTTGCGCGTTTTATTGAGTTTACCTTCTGCATTACGTTTTGACTTATTGTGTTCGGTTATATTTGTACCTGTGTTATACGTGTTTGTATAGTTCCAATAAACTCTATAGTAATTCTTATCTAAGCATATTATACAGTAAACGAATATTTAGGACATAAATAACTATATTATATAATTAATGACGACTTACATAATGTATATAATAATAACATAAAAACAGTATTATTTTGAAATTGATTGACTGACGATAAAATATAATTTATAGTAATGTGACATTGTTTTATAGTTGTATAAAGTTTTTATAGTAATTTAATAATTAGTTTAAATTGATTAAATAGTGTAATTATGGCTAGGCACCATTACAATCGCCAGTATTGTACGTCCGAAAGGACAAACTGTCGTTCCAACAAAAAACTCCAACACCTTTATAATTGTATGATTGTGACAAATTATACAATAAATGTTTATTCTATTCTATTCTATTCTAACGGCATTTTAATTGGAGTCTCGCGACTCGTAACAATATATTCAAATATATTGTATATTCTACTGCCTGACGTACAAACAGACAGACATTAGCTTTTCAACTACTACCAAGTAAATATCTCTATGTCTTGTTTTTATTCTGCTATAAATTTAATTATTATCCTCCAACACATTTTTTTATAGAGTCCAACAGGCACACTGACGGCTGTCAAAAATATTATTAAATTAAGAGACTGGGCGATTGTTTGTTGTTCTCTTTTAATTTTAACTACCACATCGACAGACGATATAGACAAGTTTAATGCGGGTTCCCATGTGAAAAATGGATTTAATTTAAAAGTAACGTATTATTGAAGTGCATTGACAAGACAAATATGATCATACTAAAGTTAACCGCTTTCAGATGAAAATATAAAAATCAATATGCAAACACAAAATGAAAATACGAATCGGTCCATAGTTCAGAACTATTCAAATTTCAAAACATGTGCATTACTCAAATAAAGCGCACAAACATATATATAGAATTTTTGATATATATTTTGATATATTTTAAAGTTGAAACTATTGAATGGCAAGTTGTATAAAGCAAATAAAGTTATAAAAGTGATATCCACTCGTGCATGCGTAATGAGGCATGCAGTCTATGTTTTTGTATGGATCTTGCCCTTAGATGCAGATTCATGGCTGTGAAAATACGCCCTTTTTATATGTATACTGTGGTGTGTAAGTATGTAATATTTAGCAGTATTAAACGGAACGTCAAAGCAATCGGTTGTATTACTAAAATTATATTGTACATCCGTGCAGGAACGGAGAAAGAATACAATTCCCTGCGTTGGGGCGGCCTGTCGTAAGAGGCGACAAAACAACCCACAGCCAGGTGGTAGGGCATTTGCCCGACTGGATGGCTACCACCCCTGGTCTAAAGTATGTCGCCATATCAACTTCGAGTTGTGTTCCGGCATTAGTGACCAGGTTCCAGTCTCCCTTAAGCGAGTCTGCCTGTCTGTTGAACTCCTGCAATAAAAAATATACCCCATACCCGCACGTTTCAATACGTACTCTTCGTCTCGGGCTCTTGGGAATTTCGGGAGGTTCATCAATTCTTATTATAATACATAATTATATAATGTGGTTTTTCCATCTTCTCGATTTTTGGTTCGTAATTAAAACTCCAAACTGACTTACCAAAACAAATTATTTCCATATTTCTTTTAATGCATATGTATAAAACGTACAAATCTATATATTGTAAAATTCTAAACATGCCTTGTCTGTACATTGAAGCTATTTAAAAAAAACAACTGGAATAGACTACATAAACGATGGAACACGATATACCTTTTTTATATGGAGATATGTTGCAGCAAAAAAAAATTAGTACGTCATGTCTTTATAACTTTAATAATATTTTTCTTTCCTCTTATTGTGTCTTGGTCTTATTGAGTATGCACTGTTTGCTACAACTCCATTAATTCTTCAAAAGTCATTCTGTAACATATTTCTGTATAAAACTTATTAAAAAAAAAGAAGAACTTGAGGTACAAATAGAATAAGAAACTTAAAGAAAAACATTATTTAGCTAGACGTGTTGCTGGGGAGTTTCTTGCCGCTTCTTCTCCTTAACAGCAATAACACGTTGCGAAGCGGTGTACATACAATAGGAAGTAAAATTAAAATTTAACCTATATATATGACCTTCAAAACGTGTTCTCCAGTGGAACTTATTTTGAATAAAAACATTTGAATTTGGATTTCTTGTCTATTTGTCGTTTTGTCTGTTTGTTCGGAATACACGTACAAACTACTGGGCCGATTTCGATGTGGTTTTCTCTGATCGACAGCTAATTCTTAAGACTTAAATTCTGCGCTACTTGTTATCTCGGGAATCTCTCAAGATTTTTTCTGGGAAGGATTTAAAATCGCTAGATTTAAAAAAAAACTAATTCCGATGCGATTTTTTTACTGATTGATAGCAAAGTTAATGTAATAAAATGCGTGATTTTAATCCCGGGAATCCCGCGGGAATTTTCCCGGGAGGGGTTTGAAGTTATTCGGATGAATAAACAAACATTAGCTTTTTCGGACAATTTCCACTAAAACAATAGCTTACTTTTTTAAAATGCTGTTATACTTTGTGTCCGGGAATCCCGTGAGAATTTCAAGTCCTGTGTAGACAAAGTCGTGGGCATATCTTAGTTAAATTATAAAAACTAATCACTAGGGTATTTCACCTGCATCATTATTAACAGATTGTATCCCGCGGCGTTATCAGTGTCCAGAATCTAATGAATACCTAAAAAAATATAAGTAAAAAATACCAAAAAAACATATAAATATTTAACTGTCAATTTTTTTATTATAAACAAAATCGTATAATAATCGAAGGAAGGTTTAAAAGAGAAACATCATTATTCAACTTTTTTTTATTGCGAAGCAAGCAAACAGCCGGCTAGGGCGTGTTCCTCTAGTATCTCACAATGCCCAAAATGCTCCATCTGCCGTTCCACAGGGCGACCATGGTCATTATGTTCGTGGCGAAAACGAGACTGATGACGTCATCATTTTCGATCACACAGCGCTCACAACGAATCATGTCAAGAGTTGGGTCGCTCACAGCATTAATTCTCTATATCTTCCGACAATGAAAAAGGCGCCATTTACAAATCAACCAATGACATTTGTGTATTTCGTCGTTTATGACATCAACGCTCCATAATCCGTTCCACTAGAGTTTATTGTTGTAACGTCCGCAAGCAAGTCGAACGGGATAAATTGCGATCGTTGTGAGTCCCTTATGGAACGTAGCCCTAATGAGATGTGGTTAAAGTCGACGTTTACTGTATAAGGTGCGAAACCAGCGCGTTGTCAACCTTTTTAAGACGGGAAGAAGGTTATGGGATAATAGGACAGGATAAAGTGGTCAGCGGGATAGGGGATAGTATAGCATTTAAAGCTATAAATTCACAAGAGAAAATTACAAATAAGTGTTCTTCTAATTTATACTCTAAAATGCTAAATATAAATGAGAACAATCTCTTAGGGCCATATTAGACTATCATAGTTTGACAGATATGAGATTATATTTATATGATAGTGTAAAGAGGCCCTTAGTCAGTGACATTCTTTCAAATTGCATAGATAATACACATTACTTAAAGCTTGAATTGCTTTTAGTCCTTATCATCATTTGGACAGATATTTATTTAGTCAACAACTTACTATTTAACCTGAAAATATCTGTCTAAACGATGATAAGGTTACTTTACTCGTTAGTTTCGCAAGTGACCAACTACTTAACTAAATGTAAATCCGGGTTTTCACACAATGTAAGTCTGTTAGTATATTGAGAAATTGACAATATTCTAAACTAGTTGTGCCCGCGACTTAGTCTGCTTGGTTTTTTCTTCGCGGAACCCAAAAAGAAAGTAGCATAAGTTTATTTATTTGGTTTGTTTACTACACCATAACAATGTAGGAGACAATTTTAAAGTACAATACTAAGATTAGTGTGTAACCTATTACAAACAAACACAACTTAGGTTGAGATTTAAAAAAAAATAAGGATAAACAAATTTAGACATACATTTATATATACACAACCACAAGCACACATTTATAGCTTATTAGAATTAAAAAAAAATATATAGTAACGATAATATTAGATGGAAGCATTGTGCTAATTAATATTCGGCGAAACTTAGCTAATGAATTGGCAAATATATCTAAAGTTACTCCTTATGATATCAGCTATCTGCCAGTGAAATGTCCTCCAGCCGGAACATCCAGACAGACAAAAATTCTAAAAATTGCATTATCGCAATCACCTGGTCCGAATTATCCTCCCTGATTTTTTTTACAATTTTATTTTGAAATTACAAATAGACACTTACATTTTATTTATATAGATGCATAGATGGAGAAACCAAGAGCAGCAGCATCCGGTGAGTTCCTTCCACTCCCAATATTGAATCAACCTATACAGTACACAACAAACCCTAATCAAATGGTGAAGTTATTTTCCCACCATACGTTGTTTTAGTTAAATTACGTAGTTTACTTCGTGGTACAGCCAGAGTTATTTTCTGTCTGTATTTCGTATAAATAATGACAAAATTCAACCGATGGTATGGTAAATGAATGAATAGTAAGATGTAGGAACCAGCCATATATCGAATAAAATAGTTGGAAGGAATGTTACTTTACTGTACTTCTGTATGCCCGCAATATGGACTGCAAGTTATAACCAGTTCGCTTTCAACGAGGCGAGCCCGCTTTAGCGCCGCCCGCCCCCGCAGCATAAATCCTCTCACATTCGCCCTCATGTTTTAAACGCCCATTTAGATTAATTATCGTACATTAAGATCGCTATCCATCGCTCGCTGGCGCCGTAAACGTTTTTCTTGCTACATTAGCGAGACAGCGATGGCGCTCGTTCGCTGCGGCGCGCGTGGGAATATCTTTCCGCGCCATAAACCGTGCTACCGGAGGGAATTAAATCAACGCTTGTAAGGTAAAAATAGGCGAACACGACGGTTTTATTATGAGATTGATTGGTTTCGCTGAGTGGGGACCATGGGAATGGGAGGTTTTGTATAAATACGTACATTTGCCAGAGGATATTGAATTAGGCTTAACTCAGTGGGTATTTTTAACATAAGTAAGAATCTTGATGGATTATATGTGTCGTTATCAAGCGACCAATTTCTAATGTAATTCCTAACATTTGTATTTTTTTTTTTTACGCAGAACCTTAATTTTAGAAGTAGCCTAAGTTACTCCTTATAACATCAGCTATCTGCCAGTGAAAGTCTCGTCAAAATCGGTCCAACCGCTTCATAGATTATCCGGAACAAACAGAGAGACGTACATTTTTTTTTAAATAGATTATTGATATATGGAGCGTATATACTTTCAGATGCATTTAGTAGTAAAAAGTTGTTATTTTGACATTACAAACAGACATTTGAGACAGTGGTGACCACGTCTCGGCAAAAGTAGTGTAGGACCTGGACGAGGAAGACGGGAGACCGGGATATGTGGCGCGTACTTGGGGAGGCCTACGTCCAGCAGTGGACTGAGATTGGCAGAAGAAGAAGAAGAAGAAACAGACATTTGAATTTAATATTTCCCTTAGTTTAATGGGTTGCCTGTAAGAGATCGCTTTAAGCAATATGGCCGCCCTTTGTTCAATATTGTTTGTAACTAATTTTAAGGGCGTGGTTTTAATTTTTGTTTAACTATAAAGTGTTTTAATTAATTCATTTTACCACATGGAATTCGCATGCTTAAATTCAAATGCATCAGTGAAAAAGCGAATAAACAGACAAAAACGCACTTGTTACGTCTTTGGGATGATTATTTTACTATACATTTTAAAAGTCTACCTTTTTTTTATTGCATGAGTTCAGCAGGCAGGCAGACGGCCCACTTGATGGGAAGCGGTCACCATCGCCTATGGACATTTGCAACACCAAAGGTGCTACAGATGCGCTGTTGCTCTCTTAACAAAGACTGGAAGATGGTCAGTAATGCCGGAACACAACTCAAGGTTGTTATGGCGGTATATTCTCTAGACCAGGGGTGGTTGCCATCCAGATAGAAAACACCCTACCACCTGGCTGTAGGTTGTTTTGTCGCCTCTAAATCCAGTATTTTTGTGTCATAAAGGCTAAAAGCTAAAAGTAAAAGAAAGAAAAATCCAGAAGTTTCCTTTCACATCCAAATTATGTACACAAGTACAATAAAATAAGCAATAAATAGGAATTTAATCACCACCATTTTGTCACTAATAATAAGTCTTCGCAAGAAACGACATTTAAAATATCCTTCATCCGATACAAATTGCAATTTCGTCATTCCCAACTTTGCAAACAACTTATTGGTTTCGCAGTTGGCTCGTGGCCCGTTTGGACGCGGACCCCCACTTGCCACTCGCCACTTCACTTGCACTCGATAACTTTTAATTAAAGAAACTTCGACAAGTTCGTATTTGCTTTCCAGGTTTGCGTTACGAAAAAGTAACAAGAAAGGAAACTTGTTTAAGTACTGGCTTTCGTTGTTGAATAATGATTGAGCAGTTTTTTTTACAGCTGTACTGTAATGTAATAAATGTCAGAAAATAAACGTTTAACCTCGTTATTTGACGGCCTCTGTGGATTGAGAGGGTTAAGCCTTTGCCCGGCCTACCTCAGTGCAACATAGAGGCTCCGGGTTTGATTCCTGGTATAGTAAAAATCAAAAACGTATTTTCTCCCTTATTTACTATGGTCTGAGTGTCTGGGATCGGCCCTAGAGTAGTACGTTGTATATTACCCATAACACAAGCGTAACTTGCTTAATTTGGGGATATACAACATGTGTGTTTGTGTGCCGATTATTGTTATTATTATTTCACATATTTATTTAAATTCAGATTTTATTTACATTTTTCTTTAAATATATACTATATAAAAAAAACATATAAATAAAAAAAAATGTAAAAAGATCGATATCCGCCGGAAGCAGGGCCTAGGGTCCAGGCTACCGGTGGTTAAGGCTCCAGCGACAGGAACCTCCTCACGATACGGGCCGTGTCCAGCAGGGCTGCTCTCTGCATCCGACTCTTCACACTTCCCACCTTATAATTATTATTGTTATAAAGATTAGTTCAGTAAGTATTTATATGTGAAATTCGGAGATTATCTTTATGGTTATAGTCAGGCATTTTGTAACTGCTGTTTCAATTTAACAATTTCTTGATGTAAAATTACAAAATATGTGATATCACACAAGGGAGGGAGGAGTTTCACGAATGTCGACTTTAATTTGCCGGAGTCTGTTTTTCCTGACAAATACAATCTTGAAGTCTTCAAGTCACGAGTGAATAGGTATCTTCTAGGTAAGAGTGCTCCATCCTAGACCGCGTCATCACTCAACATCAGGTGAGACAGTGGTCAGACGCAAACCCATAACTCCAGTAATTTATGAATGGCCCTATAGGAAGCAAACATAGCATAAACACAGCGACACAATGGAAAGTTCTCGCTAAAATAGGAAACCCTCCAAGGATTTCGTTCAACAGTCAAAATTAAACTGGAAAATGAACTTACATTTCTTCGTCTCAGCAGTTAAATACATTATTACTTATTACAATTAACACTTTACTGCCGAAATTAATGGGAGCCATGTTTTAGATGTTTGGACGAATGTCTTAAATTGTTTCTTGAGGTATAAAGATGGCTGCGATATGGGTATATTGTTTTATTATGCTGGATTTTACTGCTCACGCGAATGGGGCTGTTAAAACTTCGCTAGGTTTTATATATGGCGTTCGGGGGTTTCTGTCCAAACTTCCTGTGCCATTGTGTATTGTGTTATATTCAATCTGTATAACTCATATTCGTACATATCATAATACGTTGTAACATTCAAGTTCTGGTTATAACAAATGCATATTCTAGAATATTTAGTTCAGCACACCGGTGTACGGCCCACCTGATGGGTAGTAGTTACCATCGCCTACAGACATTTGTAACCTGGTGGTAGCCTGGTCTGGAGTATGCCGCCATAACAACCTTGACTGTGTTCCGGCATAAGTAGCTAGGTTCCAGCCTGTCTTTAAAGAGCGGCAGTACATTTGTAACACCGAAGGTGTTACAAATAAGGCCATAAGCGATGTTGACCGCTTTCCATTATGTGGGCCGTCTGAACTAATATCTGAAGGGAGCTATATTTTTTAACATTTATAGAGGCCTTGCATTTGCCCAGTTTCCCAAAAAGGCAGGTTAACATGACACTTGTCTTATTTATAGAGGATCGCACTATGAGAGGCCGAAATGTACCAGTTTTCATGTAAAGAGGTGGAAATGTTAATATGAAAATCAATATAATCATATGCATCTAGACGGGCAACTACCCTACCACTTGCCTGTGGGTAGTTTTGTCATCTCTTAGTTGGCCGCCCCAACGTAGGAAATTGTATTCTTTCTCCGCTCCTACACTGATCAAATGGTGTAGTAGTCTAAGCACTGATCTGCCACATTCCACCGTCTACAATAACAACCAATTCATTAGAGATCAAAAGGCATGTAGCATCTTCTAGCATGTATTGTATACTATGAGCATGAGCATGTAATATGTAAAATGCAAGGAGAGATTTGGGCAAGAAAGTACCAAATATTAACTATTTGGGCAGGGTTTCACCTTTATTGTTCAGCCTTTGATGTGAATATTCACACAGCACAGTAAGCAATGAACACCGTCTACACGCCACTACGCCTTTTATACGAAAATGCTACCCTACAAAACAATAACATTGCATCATTGCTAAAAATAGCAATTACATCATAGTGTTGCCAGGATCATAAAAACAATTATAATAATTAGTTACTGATGCACTAAATTATCTAGACGATAATTTAGTGGGCTTATAAATTTAACTAACCGGTAGAAAATGGTAATTTAGTTATAAATCGAATCATCTGATAAATCGACTAAAAGTATTATCCATGACGATTGTCTATGCCATATTAATATACACTATGGTTCTCATGACTACTGTGGTGGACATCTTGTAACAAATATAAATTATGAATATACACAATAAAATGTAAAAAATGCAAAAGGCATGACATTTATTTTTTCATTAAAACAGTGTTTTTAACTGCCGTATCCGTTTTATGTTAACTAATATTTTTAAACTAGCTGTTGCCCACGACTTCGTCCACGTGGATTTTTTTTCTCGCGCAACGCTAAAACATGACCTAAGTTACTCCTTATAACATCAGCTATCTGCCAGTGAAAGTCCCGTCAAAATCTGTCCAGCCGTTTCAGAGATTAGTGGGAACATCCAGAAAGTCTGATAAAAATTTAAAAACAAATGACATTTTCATATAAGTTCCGTATTGTACTTTCCTTATGCATTTAGTAAAAGCTGTTATTTTGACATTACAAACAGACATTTCAGTTTGATTTATCTGTATGTATAGATACAGATTTTTAAAAAGAAGGAAGGTTGCTAGATTGCTAACACATCAAAAAATATCTCGAGTAAAACGATTAAACAGTGCTTATCTCAAATTCAAGATTTTTTCTTCCTAATTTTATCTAACTATTGCATTACAGTCCACTATAGCGTTTTCATACATTTTAATTAAGTTTTTTTTTCTGTTTAATTTGTGTTCATGTTTAAACATGTAGGTAGTTTACAATACATACATAAATAAATGATTTTGATTTGATTTGAAAAATACATACATAGGTCGGAAAAACCTAAGACGTTAATACATGTATTTTATTTTATTTATTTATTTTATTTTATTCGGTCAACAAACAGTTTATAGCTAAGTACATACTACTAAAAATGTATAACCATTTAATTGTTTCCACATGTAGATATTGTTACATTTTGGCCAAAATTGCACGAAGCACGCCGACAAATGTAAATGCACACCTGCCGGCCATAAAGCACGGTTTATTAACTGCCCGCATTCGAACTTCTTTTGTTTAATTTGTGTTTAATATTTGTAATTAGAAAAGACGCCTATTGTGTATTGTAATCCTTTATGATGGTCGTTAGCCAGATGTGGTTCTTGGAAAACTTCAGTCCTCGCGGTCGTTTGTTGTATTGTGCAGTTTAGTATGAAACAATGCCCGAATTTGGGTGACGCAGTCAAGCGACGATCACGATTCGAGCAAGACGTGTATATTCGATAAGCTATATAGTGACGGACTTTGCGCGTGTTATGGAATCGTGCAGTTTGTACTGGTTGTGTTGTGTTGTTTGTACCAGTTATATTTGTACCTGTATTATACGTGTTTGTATAGTTCAAATAAATTCGATAGTAACTCCAACGGCATTTTAATTGGAGTCCCGTAACTCATAACAATATCTATAATGCTTGTTACTAAATACTTTACAGTCTATTAATTAAATGAGGAAATTACAAAAAAATATTATTTTAAAACTAACCAATTAGTAAAGGAGCCCAAGATGCTAAATGTGGAGTTACTCGAGCGTCGCGGGAACCTTTTGGATTGTGAAGATTAGATATTAAAAAGAAAAAAGGTTATATGATGTATGCCCTTTCGCTGGTGGATGGAGCGTGTACAGGTTTTCAAAAAAAAAAGAGTCGCACAGAAATACTCAAGCGCGTCAGACATTCCAAAGGTATGTTAAGTAAACCCTAAAGAAACTCATATTCAAAAGACTGACGATTTGGACGCGACCAAAAGTCATGGCCGAGTTTTGAAAATGCAAAAATAAACGTAACATTGAAATACTCGAGCGCGTCAGATTAATATACAGACGGTTCAGCTTGATGTCCTTGTTGTGCTAACCCATAATCTGACAATTATGGGGAGGAATTTCCTTAATCTGTCGGTTTGAAAAAACATTTGAAGAATAAAATATACCCCCACCCTATATGAAGGGTTAATATGTGGTGGGGGTTCATAATAGAGTGCAAGGTTTCTCTCCTTATGTTATTCTGCCACGCTCGAGTAAATCCCAAAATCCCCGCTTGGCCCCCCCTACTATGTATATATATATTTTTAATCTATTATATTAAATGCAACCCGTTAATATTCAGACCAGTACTTTACCAGGACCGTCTTAACATTGTGTGGATTAGTAATAAATAAATTTATATCATGTGTTTTTTTATTAACTACTCTACGGACTCGAGTTCCGTACCCTTTTTTACAACTTAATGTCTATGAAAGTTTTTAGAGTTCATACACGCTTATTGTTTATTTTGTTATTGTGTGTGACTTAATTTAGTGATTTTTAAGTTGTAGTGTACCTTAAGAATAACTTATAATATTATTTTTTTCTATTTTTAATACTAAACTTATACTAATGTAGAGTGTATCTGTTACATTCTGGTGTTGTAAGGAAGTGCATGTGCAGTGTGTGCCTTATGTCAATACCTTTATATATCTTAACTAGTGCCATTTGTGTTGTTTTTCCTTTCTGTACCTAGGTTATTAATTTTTAGGCTCTTTGTATGTCTAGGTTTGTTTGTGAAGTGTGCGTGTAATGCAATGCGGTGGCAGTGAGTATGTGTATGAGTTTTGTTGTTAGTTGTGTGTTTGTGACTTTGTGTGGTGTTATAATTTATTGTTTAATTGTTGTTGTATGTATATATCATGTGTATAACTAAAAGATTATAGTTAATTGACACACGATTAAAATAAGAATTTGCCATATAATTATGTAACTATGTATTATTCTTTTAATATTTTTTTTGTCACGTGTACATGTTTGGGTATGTTTCAAATAGTTGCTTTGTAAACAAACAGACGAATGAAATCTTCTCCATACAATTCACATGGGCCTTATTGAAGAAAGATCGCTGGGAATCTGCTTAAAATTCATGTCAGAGCAGTCCATCGGTTGTGGGTCCGAGGCCCACAGACACGTAATATTGTTAATAGGCCCCGTTCGGCGTTTTTACTACGCCCACATTTAGTGTTTCGTTTTATACGTACATAAAGATTAGGCATAAGAGGTGCGCGCCCATTCAGCGTGTAGTGTCGTAAACTCGCTCTCAATTCGGCAAATAAGTACTCGAATTGCCCTAGTAAATGAGTGCTCGAATTTGCCCGAATTGCTCTAGTAAATGAGTGCTCGAGTGTGCTCGATTGCTCCAATGTTGGCGAAGATTGGCCGGGCGTGTGACCAGCATATGCGATTAAAACATCGCCGACCATGTCAACTGTTTACGCTGACGTATTGGTAATGCAATTTGCGATTCCACAGGCTCATTGAATAATGTGATCATTAGTCACACAAGGAAATAATTGGACATTGTACTATTTGCTTTATATTATTTAATGTACAGTCGCGGTATGAAAAGGCTCGTCACCTTAAAGTCGACTTTGCTTGCACGAGTACAAGAAACAGCACTGCCAACATTATAATACATGTTACATTTTGTTACGTTTATTAAATAATAGAAACGTGACAAAAAGTATGTTAAACTTCAAGATAGATGGGTACAAATGTAAAGGTAGACCAAAAAAAGATGGATGCATTGTGTGAAGGATGATATGTATGATCTGAGTGTGGAAGGAAAAGAAATGTTGTGCCGACCCCAAATAATTGGGATATGGTGAAAGAAAAGAGAGAGAGAAACGTGAAAAAAGAAAACTGCAATGTAGACAATAATATACTTTTAATCATCAGAACCAAAGAGGATACAATCACTACGCTTATCATAACTATTAAAACCAATAGAAAGGGTTTACATTTCTAAACAATCTTTTTAGACAAGATAGAAAATTAAACAACTTTGATCTAAATGATTTTAAACGTTACTGTAAAACAGTTAAATAGTCTATGACTTAGTTTGAAAAGGTATCATGTGCTCCCGGAACGGTAAATAAATCAATCTGAAAACTGACGAACCTTTTCATACCACGACTGTACATACAGACGTTTTTAATTTTATGTAATTTTTAATGTAAAATTGTGAGATAATCAAACACAATAAATGCTGAGGCGACTAAAATCTCTCGTTTCCTTAACCTTCGTTCAATCGTGTGAGGTGTGTACTTCCATACTCCTTTATTTTGGCGTACGGTCATTGTGACATCACAAATCATCATGTCATCCTTCTCATATTCCACCCACCTCTTGTTTGCTCTAACTTTCCACTTGTATCAATCGATCATCCAGTTTAAAATTCTTTTTGCGCCATGACCTACATCCCTCCTGCATTACATGCAATCATTTCAGCCGAACTAAGGAAACAAAATAGAGAAATGTCTCCTTCTGTCAATTTCATACTTTATATAGCACTAGCTTCTGCCCGCGACTTCGTCAAATTCAAATTCAAAGTTTTTATTCAAAATAAGTTCCACTGGAGAACACTTTTAGAAGGTCATATATATAAGTTAAATTTTTTTTTCTTCCTATTCTATGTACACCGCTTCGCAACGTGTTATTACTGTTAAGGAGAAGAAGCGGCAAAAACTCCCCAGCAATACGTCAAGCTAAATATCGTTTTTCTTTAAGTTTCTTATTCTATTTATATCTCAAGTTGTCTTTTTTTTAATAAGTTTTATACAGAAGTATGTTATAGAATTACGTTTTGAAGAATTACGTTTTGAAGAATTAATGGAGTGGTAGCAAACAGTGCATACTCAATAAGACCAAGACACAATAAGAGGAAAGAAAAATATTATGAAAGTTATAATAATGATATGACGTACTAAAATGTTATGCTGCATTAAATCTCCATAAATCCCTTATAAGCTTGGCAAGATAACGTTATACAAAATATAGTATAAGATGTCAGAGCGAACTGCTATGTAAATGAATTTTTGTCATTTAAGTCCGCATGGAATAGTTAAAAAAAAGTAAATAAAAAAAGCCCCCGATTTTGAAACATCCTTCATTGGTGCTCCGCTCTTATTGGTCTTAGCGTGATGATATATAGCCTTCCTCGATAAATGGGCTATCTAACAATGAAAGAATTTTTCAAATCAGACCAGTAGTTCCTGAGATTAGCGCGTTCAAGCAAACAAACAAACTCTTCAGCTTTATATATTAGTATAGATTACATATTATCATGCTTTTTCCCATAGGTGTAGGCAGATATTGTGAATTTCCACTTACTATGATCCTGGCAAACACCCTTCAAGTTATTAATACATTTATCCATTCATATAGGGTTGCCACCTTTTGTTTGAAGAAAATATACTCTTTTTGTTTTTAAGCTGTAAAAATATAGTAGCTTCGGGAAATTAAGGTGAAAAAAGAGTATTCATTTATTTTTCATTATTTATTTGTATAGTTTATTTATTTCATATGTATTTATTACTACTTTTTGCTTTAGCCAGTAAAGATCTATTATTTCTAAAATAGTCTTAAGTGTCTGAAGAAAAAGCGCGACAATGGAGTTAGAGATGAAAATATAGTACGATAATATATACTATAGAACGGTTGGAAACCCTATTTTCATACATGTTTAATTAAAGTGCTTCTGAAATGACCTTTTTACAAAATATCAAAGCTCTACGTCGAATATTGCTGGAATGGTTTCATTTGCAAAACAATAATAATATTCTTCTTTCCTCTTACTGTGTCTTTGTCTTACTGAGCATGCACTGTTTGCTATAACTCCATTAATTCTTTGAATAAGTAATTCTGTAACATACTTCTGTATAAAATTTATAAAAAGAAGAAATATAAATAAAAACAACTTTTATCCAGACGTGTTGTTGGGGAGTTTCTTGCCGCTTCTTCTCCTTAACAGCAATAACACGTTGCGAGGCGGTGTATATAAAATAGGAAGTAAAATTAAATTTTTACTAAAATGTATTGACCTTCAAAATGTGTCCTCCAGTGGAACTTATTTTGAATAAAACTTTTGAATTTGAATTTAAAAACATTCAAGTCTTGATTGGGTCATTTAATTGTACTAATATTAATATATAGATGTTATTGGAGTATCCGACACATGTAAAGAATAATTCATTAAATGTTATTCGGAAGTGTGAATTAATTATAAAATGTTGATATGAATTAAACTATACTATAAATAAAGCTATACTTACAAAATAACAAAACTATAAATAAAAAATTGACTCCAAATCGCTGTCGCCGGGAGCGTGCCCGAAATGCTGGCCGCATTTCCGCGTTGGATGGCAACGCTAATTCGTTGCCCTAGGTGCAAGCCAGCCTTTTGGTCACGCGAGACCTCAATTAGACGCGTTGAAAGATCTCGGTAGAGGTGATGAGCTCCAGGCCCCCACGGCCCCAGGGTCTCGACCCCGAAAGCCACAAATACGTACCCATTACCAATGGACACATATTTGCGACAGTTCAGGGCCTCCTGGTGTGCAGCAGCAGCCCCGGCTGTCACGGCTGTGTCTGGAAGATGGTACGCTGCCAAAGTATCGACACAAGTTGCGTCCCATTCCAGAGGGCGTCCCATCTTCCATGGCACCAACGACATCCCATCTGGTCTCTTACCATCGTCGCGGCACAGCCCATTTGGTTCAAGAACAGCTGGTGCCCCGGCGGTGACAAGAGACCGACGGATAATGTCATTAAGTGTAGTATGCCGTGACATTCTGCCAGCGCTCCTTGCGCATGACAAGCCATGGTGGCCTAACTCATCAACTCCATCTCCGCACCGACAGCGATGAGGCACTACAATACCTGCCCCCAGACGAATGCAAGCAGCAATCCTGGATGTAGTGTCATCCAAGAGAGTGCCTAAATTCGCCGAGGGCAGAGCTTGGAGTCACAAACCTGACTCCCATTTAGAGACAGCTAAAAGACGGGCTCGGTCAGTTTCGCCAATACAAGAAGACAAAAGGTTCTCATGTATTAGCTGCTTGAGTCCTTGGCAAGCCAAGGACCAAGCCTTTCTGGCCTCAGTCAAGTATGGGACCTCAAAGCCACTAAGTGACGGATTTAATATTTGTCCTATGAGGTTCACAGTACTATAAACTGAGGACAGGAAGGCAGGTAATGCTATGTCGGAAATTTTGCGTACACCCAAGCCTCCTAAGCGTATTGGTAAGGATGCTTGGGTCCACGATCGATCTTCCAAAGGTATGTTTATAATGGAGGTTAAAGTTTGTCGAATAATGTTGTCTAGATTGTATAAAATATTTGGATGCCTCCAAAGTGGAGAGCACCGCAAAATGTACGTGAAATTTGGAGTAAACAAACAATAGCGAATAATAAAATAGGCACTATGTGCGCTTATTTCATTTAAATATTTTATTTTTGACTGAAAGTTTTGGATTTTATCGTCAACGAAATAAGGAAAAGATTCATCGAAGATAGGGGACCCAAGGTGGCTTAGATTGTCTTTCTTTACTAATCTTAAATTTGGAGCCAGAACTTGAAAATCGGAAATAGTGTTGTTATCTTTTTCGTTAGCATTTGGTATAAAAAGTTCACATTTGGAATAATTCAATGACAGACATATTTTGCCAAACTCACTTATTAAATATTTCAAGTCATTTTTTAGTATATCTATGTCACCTCCTAAGGTCCCATCATCAAAATACCATACGTTAAATTTTGAATTTAGCTTCTGTATGATTGGGTGAATAGCAAGCGAAAAGATGGCTGGCCCAAGAGAGTCACCCTGTTGGCAACCAGTTGCCGAATGTATAAGGTTGTCTTGGTAAACCAGAAAAGAATTTTCACTATAGCATTGCCTAATGTAATTTTTGGAATTGTAAATTTTTGGAAATTGGTTTTTAATTTCGGCCAACAGAGTGCACCTATTGACCGAATTAAATGCATTTTTGACATCCACCTTAAGGATGGCTTCACAAGCATTACTGGTTACGAATGTTCTCAGCGCGTGTATTGCCGCCTCGCAGCCACCTTTGGTTCCAAAACCTAATTGGTTTGGAGGAAAGTAGCTGGAGCTTAGGTCTTTTATGGCTCGACAGCATACTTTGGCTGCGAGGCGCCGGTACGTGGTGCCAACTGCTATGGGACGAATACCGCCATCTTTTTTTTTAAAGCGCATAGGTTGGCACCGTATATTATGGGTAGTATATCCATATTCACACTACCCGAAAGCATTAAATTAATGAAATCTGTTATGTCTCTCAGAAGTGTCACGCTTGAGATGCCAGTGGCCCCACTTAACAAATCTTTCAAATGTTGTGGAGCGAGGCCATCTAGCCCTCCAGCCGAGCGACTTCTGAAGGACATAACCGCCTTGAGTATTTCCTCCGGAGTAGCGTGGGTGCTGCTGTTATTGGCATCATCGTCATCCAGTAATTGAGCGTTTCCTGAAGGTAGGTGCTTATCCCGTAAAGCACGCAGAGTAGTCTCGTCATTAGGAGCTACATCGTCGTTTGAGAACAGAATCCGTGCTGCTTCCTTTATATCACCGTCGGACAATTTTGATTCTATAAAAAAATTTAAATGACTTTTACAATATGGGTATTTTTTCGTTTGGTTAATCTGTTTATCTAATCTGTGTCCAATAGTTTGTATAATTTTACAATTTTTCCTAATTTTCGAAGTAACCGTACCTTGATCATCTTTATTTATATTGAGTATTTGATAAGGGAGCAGTAACAAATCCTCCCAGGTACGTAAGGTATTTTCTGCCAAAACTTTTTTTATATGTTTGGAGTATATTTCAAATATACTAGATCTTATTGCTCGAGGGATCCTTTTTAAAATTGGTGTCGAATATTTTAATTTTGAAATTCTTTGCCAAAATGGAATTTGGGTACTATCCGACAATGAGTCAAAAACAGGTTGAAGGTTAGGCAAAGAGGCTGAGTGTCCATCTCGGTCCTTATGAGCTTTGCCGATATGGATCCTCAACCCTCTTGGACCTTTAAAGTACCGCACCTGGGAGCATTCATGACACTGAACTAAGTTCTCAAACGACGAATCAGGTTGCAGCTGTTGCATTCAAAACTGAACCTAAAACTTATATAAAGGAACTAAAGTAAAAACTTAAAAATATTTCTAAAATAATAAATCTAACTATATCAACTTCACAAAATAGAAAAAATGTTCGCAATATTTTCGAAGGCACAAGCACTGTTTTATTTTCTTTTCCGCTAAATGTAATTGGTGATTGTTTGTCGCTGTAATATATTGAATTTATCTTGCTAGGTCTCACGGTAGAAAGAAATATCTTCTTTTCCTTAATTTGCATTGCCATATAATACATAATTAGAATACCTCTCTATTGTCATATTATTCATTTTCCTATCATAGGAAACTGCGTCGGTTGCGTAGTATTTTTTTAAATCCTCTTTATCCACGGTTTGAAGAGGTATTGTATACTGGGATAGTCCTGGTGGAAGCGATGAACAAGAAAAGTATGGAAGAGAACTGTAGATTTATGTCATATTATCTGATATTTGTACTATATAATTTAAAATCATTTGAACGAATAAATTTAATATTGAATATTTTAATTTTGATTTTCGCTAGACAGCCTTTCGTGTTGACGTTGTCAAAATTTATCATTATTATTAAAATTTATAATAATAAATATTATTTAATATTATAATTATCATATCAATTCGTGATATGAATTGACACAACTCACAAAAGCTTAACACAGATTAATTACAGCGTAAACTTTTAATCTGCACTTATTATTTCAATTTTTTTTAATTTTTTTTATTTGAGTTATGAGTTTAGCTGACAGGCGGACGGCCCACTTGATGGAAAGCGGTTACCATCGTCTATGGACATTTGCAACACCAAAGGTGCTACAAATGCGCTGCTGCTCTCTTAAAGGAGACTGGAACCTGGTCACTGATGACGGAACACAACTCAAGGTTGTTATGGCGGCACACTCTAGACTAGGGGTGGTCGGCATCCAGTCGAGCAAATACCCTACCACCTGGCTGTGGGTTGTTTAGTCACCTCTTACGACAGGCCGCCCGGCAACGCAGGAAATTGTATTCTTTCTCCTCCGTTCCTGCACGGATAAAAAGTAATATTATATATTATTCATAAAATAATTAAATTGAGGTAATGTCATTAACAATTTTATGTAATTTAGTCAATTTATTATGTAATGTATTTTATATTATACGTACAATATCTAGGGGGGGGGTTAAGTGTTTTGTAACATGATATAGTAAGTGCCTCAATTCATTTACTGTAAACTAACCTATTCTGAAACAATCTTTTCATCTCACAGAGTTTTTAATCTAGAATAGTTTATAATTGGCGACTTAAAAAACCCTTATTGCGTAATAAAGTTCCTTTTGCACCCACATAAATAAAATATTTTTTCGTCCCCTAGAATTCAGAATAATCTGACAAAAAGGTGTAGGGTGAGGCAGATAAGTGGTTGCCTGTATAAAGCACTTACATCAGTAAAGGCCCAATATCACAGAACGACTCGTAATACCGCCGGACTCATGTCTTTGTCTCACAGAGAACATTAATGGCGTAAGGTATGGCCGCTATAACCGAGTCTACAGATAGCGAATATAACCGAGGGATGGGCTGCCACGGCCACATTTTTATGAGTGCGGTAGACGCCGAATTTATTGGGGAACCCACTACCGGCGTAAATCGAAGAACGTTTGGACGTACTACAGATACTTGGTTACTTTCGCTTGTTATTCGAGGACATAAAGATAACTAGGTTCCAATAAAGTAGCCGTACTCGATACTAGGATCTACTACTTGAGCCGGTATTTATTCTTAAATCGATTAAACGAATCCACATGTATATTTCTAAAATCTATCTTCTAAACAATGTAGGAAGTAAGTAGTTGTAGTGGAACACTTACAAGCCAATAGATGTCGCTGTGTAATAATTGAGGTCGCAAACGATTCCCAACATGTACAAGAATATATACAAATTTCCAACAATAATAGACGGGCCTCGGCCTGCGAGGCATAACAATAGCATCGCTAGAAGATGTGCCTTTGAGACGGAGGAGCATTCCATCTCGCTCCTCCACCTAGTCGGGACATCTCTAAATAGTCTTAAATAAATAGAAAATATAAAAATAGTAGTTAATATCTGTATACATAAATAATTAATAGGAAGATATAATAGATAGTAAAAGAATGCGTAAAGTAGTAAGACAAGTAAGAAATGTACTAAACAGCAAAAAACATGTATTAGATGTAATTATGTTTTTGAAAAAGAGAAATTAAAAAAGAAAAGAAAAATAAATAAATGAAGAAAAACCCTACATCCCAAATATTAGTAAAAATAAAAAAAGATAGAAAGATAATAAAATCCTCTTTCATGAACAAAGAGAAAGGAAGACGATTTAAAAAAGAAATTATTTTATATTTATCTGTAATATCTGTTGGAAGTGAAGGTTGTAAGTTAGTAAGTAGCAGGGCGGCTAATTTGGACCAACAGATTTCGAAAATGCTATTTTCAGAATTGGTCTCTCTGTCTGTCTGTTAGAGCATCACTTGAAAACTCGGCCCTGCCTTGCATTCACCAACAAACACATCATTCTGGCAACGCAAGCGAAGTTTTGTTGTCATAACTAGTTATAAAATAAAGCGTATGTTATTGTTGCAGGAGTTAGATATTAGTGGGATCAGGGTAAAAATTGTATTACTCAGTCTATCCTTACGAGAATCGAATCCAAGTCTATAAGCCATAAAGCTTTCTCCTTTATGTAATTGTGCTTACATGACCGTTGTGAGGTTTGGTGGTAAGACAAATTCTTCTTGTATACTAAGTACATGGTTCAATACAATACCGTATTCCCATTATATTAGCATTATTATATTAGCCTATCCTGCATTAATTTTACTTACTTATATAACTGAAGATAAAATTCATTCAATTTAAAGTTGCCGCGCATAATTTGATTTAAAAAAGTGATAAATGGGCGCGTTCCCCCTGTAGCTTACAACGCTCATAATGCTCCTTCAGCCGTTCCACATAGTGACTACAATCGTTATGATCACCGCAAAAACGTCACTAACAACATTGTAACTTTCGATCATGCCCACAACGACCCAGTCAGTCCAGTCGAACTGGGGTTGACAATAGAACAGTAATTCTCTTCATCAATACGTTGACAAAGGCACGATTATCAAATCAACCATTGCCATTTGTGTATTTCGTCGTTAACATCAATACATCAACGCTCCATAATCTGTTCCACTTGAGTTTATAATTGTAACGCTCGCAATCAAGTGGAACGCGAAAATCGCGGTCGTGAGTGTGCGCGTTGTAAGCACAAGAGGAACGTTATTTATTTACTTAGGTTTATGGCTTGGCAGCTAGGCCTTTAAGCCAGATCTTAGATTCTAATGTAGTTTCTTCATTTTCTTAAGCCTATGTGTAGCACAGCTGATCTGTAGGTTATCAGCTGGTGCCATTCAACGGAGTTCTTGTGACAACTCAAAAGGCCACATTTGAGTATACAGTTCACATTTCTCACAAAACACATAATTACTACTCAAAAACTATCAATAAATATCCTACAACTATTGTCCATTTTAGAGTAATTTTACACATTTTTAGAAAATAAAACTGCACAGCACATCTCCTTTCAGTTCCCGCCAAAAACTCCACAAGAGGAACGTAATCATTGTGTATTATCTATGTATGTCAAATGTCAATTTGATTTCAGAGTTTTTGGCGGGAACTGAAAGATGTTGCGCTGTGCAGTTTTATTTTCTAAAAATGTGTAAAATTACTCTATAATGAACAATAGTTGTAGGATAGTGATAGTTTTTGAGTAGTAATTATGTGTTTTGTGAGAAATGTCAACTGTATAGTCAAATGTGGCCTTTTGAGCTGATAACCTACAATTCAGCTGTGCTACACATAGGCTTAATAAAATGAAGAAAGTACATTGTATTTTAAGATCTGACTTAAAGGCCTAGTTGCCAAGCCATAAACCTAAAAAAATTGTTTTCACATGTAAAAAGATGTTTTTCGGTTAGAACAATGAGTTATTTTAAAATTCGTGTTAGGTTAGTTTTTGAAATTGTGAATTGAATAGCTTCAAATGTTTGTCATTTCAGATGAGTTGTTTAATTGTAAAGTCACATTCAAAAACAGTGTTTAATAAAAACTTAAACTCTTTTCAAAACAGCCGTTTGGTTTTTATTTAATTAACAAAGAAACAGCTAAAGTAAGAAAACCACAATATACTCATATTTGAATATATGTTTTATTGTACTTTCCAAAATAGTGTTTGTTCTCCACAAAAAACGGATTCTTATTTAAATTAAAACCATTTAAAATGCAGTTATCAAACTTTGAAACAGTATTATAAATTACTGTTAAGAAACTTTTTTCTGAGTAGTCTTTAATAAGGCAACCATAAAGTAATCATGAATAAGTTTTTAACTGAAACCCGTCTGAAACAATTCTAAGATAACAAAGGAAAGAGTTCACACGAAAATCTCGACCTCTCGCAATGCAATATACCAAATTAATTTGAAGAAAAAACGAGCATCAAGAAATAAAAGCTTGATTGCATTTTCATACAATAGCGTTGAAACACCTCGCAGATGGAATATTTGAATATATTCATTCGTGTTTCAACACCGACAGAAAGCAATACGTGAGATATTTTATTCAACTCATAGTGCTAATAATATATCTATGTGTACATCCATATTGCAGTGTATAAAGAGACCGCTCTATTTGTGAAGCCAGACTATCAATTTTCTCGATTTTATTTTTAACGCCAATATTGATATGTATTGGAGATAATTTGTAACAAAGAGTTCGTTTCTATAAATTATAAATTGCAATTCGTTTAGAAACAAACTACTATATTATTTCCATTTCTTTATTTTCTCGATGACAGCTCCTGTGGAAACTTGAACGAGCGTCTTTTTTACATTATGTATGCATTATCAAATAAAAATATGACGCTTACGCATGTACAAGGTCATAGCAGAATCGAAGAAACTGATAGGGATGGAGCTATCGATAAACGTAACACGATAACAGACCCGATGTTTTTGTAGAAAGTGTAAAAAATTAAACTATTGCCGGATAATTTTGTACAAAACGCGGAATATTTCGAATTTTATAATATTGTTACGAGTTGCAGGACTCGAATTAAAATGCCGTTGGAATTATTATAGAATTTATTAGAACTATACAAACACGTATAACACAGGTACAAGATATAATAACACGCGCAAAGTCCGTCACTAAATAGGATTACCGAATATAGTACACACGTTTTGCTTCGCTTGTGGTTATCGCTCGACTACCTCACCCCCCGTTGGGACACTGCTTTATACTGTAGAAATACAATATGTCTGCTCGACCGCCTGGACCGAATTTTCCAAGAATCACACCTGGCTAATGACTACCATAAAGATTACAATACACAATGGGCTGTTTTTCCAATTGCAAATTCTAAAATAAAAGTAAACAAAATAAGACAGTCATAAAAGAGCTTCAATGTTATTAGCTCATACGCCGGCGGGTAATAAATGTGCTTTGTTTACAAATATGCAGGTGACCCAAATTGTAACAATATTATAGACATATTCTTTTTATTATTTTACTCTACGGTCTGGGTGCTTGGGATCGGCCTCAGAATGGTCCGTTGTATATTACCCATAACACAAGCGTAACTTGCTTAATTTGGGGATATACAGTGTGTGCATTTGTCTGCCGATTTATTTATTATTTGTTTTTGATGGGGGGGCATGCATTTGAATACTATCTGTGGCCGGTCCTCTAATTTGTCTTTATAATTTATATTAACGCGAGTGAAGGCAAAAGCAAGTTTTTAAATAAAGCTAACATGCAAAACCGACGGTTTTACAAAATGAAAAATTTAGTGGAATAAAAGAAAGAATACCAATTTTTTTTTAAGTATGGCCTAAGTTTTAAACAAGCTTTGTAGTTTTCTATTTGATTATAATCTACCAAGTTAGTATCATGTATAATCAAAACATAATTATACACTCCCCTAAGTTGGTGGCTTGTTTTTCTTTGTCTTCTGTACTGAAAGAAAGTAAGATAAATAGAGTCCCTAATACAAATTGATGGCTGTTTTATGATTTGAGTCAGACGTAGAACTCATTAGGGTGGTCTAGGACTTCTTGCCTATTACCTACTTGCGTATTGTATTTTTCCTACAAAATTCTTGTGTAAAATATCAACCTAACTAACTATGTTGATACTGTTATAACTCAGGTCCCGAAAAAAAAAATCCACCTGTATATCTGAAACAAAGCACATTTATTACCCGCCGGCATTTAAACTAATTATAACTCTTTTGCGACCGTCTTCCTTTGTTTACTTTGTGTTTAAAATTTGCGATTAGAAAACAGCCCATTGTTATTGTACTCTTTTATGGCAGTTTGCGGCCGAGTCATTAGCCAGGTGTGGCGGTTTAAGCCGACTTAGGTACGGGGGCATTGCATGTGTGCAGTATAAAACGATGACCTGATGGAGAGGGAGACAGTCGAGCGCGAATCACGAGCGAAGCCAGACGTGTGTACTACAATCGCGAATCTAATAAGTGACGGACTTTGCGCGTTTTACTGCATTACGACCTTCTGCATTACGTTTGGACTTGTTGTGTTCGGTTACATTTGTACCTGTGTTATCCATGTTTATATAGTTCTAATAAACTCTATAATAATTCCAACGGCGTTTTAATTCGAGTCCCGTAACTCGTAACAATACAATTATATATAGTATATACTAGTGATCGCCCGTGCTCGAAATTCGACCATAATAATTAATGTCAGATTATATACTTGTATAATCACAGTTTTCGCCAAGGCTACACTGTTAATTTGACTTGAACAATCAACTAAAGAGTATATATGCGTGTGTGTGTGTCAAATACATGGTAGCGTGTGTAATAGTTTTTTTTTAATTGATTTAATGTCTTACATTTTTCGCTTCTTCTCTATATAAAAGTATGTGTGCGAAATTTCATACTCATCCGTCCGCGCAATTTTCGCAAAAATGGGTACAAAGTTTTTGCTTCACGTATTAATATGTAGATTTTTATTTGCCATCCTAAATCCATCCATCCTAATAAACAAGATTATCAGGCTTTTTCTTTCTTTTATGTACATTTTTTTTCTTTTTATTCCTTTTTGTTATTTTTATTTTTACCTTTTTATCACACAAAGTTTTTAGGATTATTTATTGATAATAAACTAACGTGGAAAACACATGTTGAACAATTATGTAAAAAAATAAATAGTTTTTCGTACGCTCTTTATAAACTCTCAAAATTTGTAAATCGAGATACTGTATTGATTGCTTACCATAGCTATGTTGAATCTATACTAAGGTATGGACTTATATTTTGGGGTAATTCCACAGACAAAATATCATATATTTATAGCGCAAAAGAAATGTATACGATCCATCTGTAATTTGGGTCCCAGAGACAGTTGCAAGACTCATTTCCAATCATTAAAAATTTTAACCTTGCCCTGTCTGTATATATACGAGATTGCACAGCTCGTCAAAATAAATCCCCATCTATTTAAAATAAAGCCGCCACGTCATGAAAATTTGAGAAAAAGAGAATCAAATGTATTCAGTGTTAATAGATATAATACGGCACTGTTGGAAAAAAGTGTTTACGAAATGGCGCCTACAATATTTAATAAACTACCAAAACCGGTAAAAACAATACCATTAAATATATTTAAAACCAGACTAAAGAAATTGTTAATAGACAAATCATATTATTCATCATAATGACAAATTTGAAACATAATATCAATACATAATTAATAATAATATTTTAATTAAAGATATTAAAAAATTGACATACACAGATTGGAATAACAATTTAATTAAAAACATATCTATATAATTAATAAATAATGGTAATAAATATTATCCAGGTTACATAAAAGGTATTTAATAGAATAAATAGGAACTAACTATTTAAATAATGACGATTAAGATCTTGCTTACTTGCACACCAGTGAAACTGATAAAATGTACTGAACCATGTATTTCTAAGAATAACACCTGTATACAACTACATTTATGCAAGAATAAAAATTTCATTTCATTTCAATTACTTTCTTTATTTACATCTTAAAACTATTATATTTATGTCCTTATTTTTTTATTAATAAATATTTTACTACTAACTGTTAGATCACTTATCTTAACTGTTATATATTTTCCCTAATTTCTAATGCATTAACTTGGATATCAAGCCGCAGGCCAATAGGGGCAAGGAAGTGTGCAGTACAGCTCTCAATACACCGGCACTCCTCAGCCTCTTTCAAAGGTAGCTTTAAATACGTTGCATCCAAACGCTGGAACCACATTCCCCCTCCAATAAGGAACCTGCAGTCAGTCCAAGGGTTTAGGGTTAAACACAAGAAGTTTCTTGGTGACTAGTGCACGCGTCCCTAACTCAAAGTGCGCAGGTTCGATCCTGGCCGGAACGCATGCACCACTTAGGCAGTTTTCTGACCTAATGTGCATATTGTTACAATTACCACGTGCTAACAACGGTGAAGGCAAACATCGTGATGCAACCTGCACATCGAGATAATCGATGTGTCAAACCTGCCAAGCCGCCTTGGACAAGCGTGGGGGGTATACTGTCCGTTCCCCCTATAATGGGAGGCCCGAGTCCAGCAGTGGGACATTTATGGGCTGTTATTATATTTATTTTATTATTTTGAGGCTGTTTTTTATTTGTTTACTTTGTTTATCAAATAATCTGTTATTATATGTATGCTTAATATTCTAAATAAATTCCAATTTCGGCCTTGACTAAAGTATTTTTAGTCAAACCTACAAGTACCTAACTGTTTAGTCAAACGTTGAATGTAAAATAATCTATTTCGGACTTGGCCTAGTCGATCCTAGAAGTCCTGAACTTCCCTGAGGTCCGAGGGATGTACAAATAGAATAGGGGAGGTGAAGTGGGCATCGGATCATTGTATGACACGTGCCTAGTTCAAGGCTAACCGTTTCACGGCGATAGTCTGTGTTTGCGTGGTATCATGCCAATCAAGCCGGTGCTAAAAGGAAGGCTTGAAATACCGTTAGAAACATGCTAATTGCAGATATGGGTAAAATTTCTAGACAGAGTTCTAGTTAAAATTAATAATAATTTCATCGATAATTGTACTGTACTCGCAAAGATCGTCCAAACAGCATTGATGCTAAGACGTGTATACATTACTTAAAATAATAATTTTAATATTACCTTTAAAGTCGTGTTTGTTGATTCTTCTGGTGAATTATTCCGGTAACGTAAAAATACGGTAAGTATAACGTTAAACATACGAATGTTAATTTTGAAGTTATATATAACGATATGTAACGTTAAAATTATAATTCACAGTATAAGATAATTATTCAAACATGGCTCCATCACGTTTGCATATCAATAAACGTGATATGTATAAAGTAACTGTTGCCATTCGGGGGAATGGCAGCAAGTATCTGAACGTGGATATAACAATTCAGTTACTCTGATGACAAATACACAGTTGCATTGAATTCTCTTACAAATGCAGCGACATTACTTCAGTCAAACGCTCGATCTGGACGGGTCCATTTATTACCCAGGTAAAGAAATTTCCGCATGAAACAACTGTTTCACAAAGAAATAACATTGTTAGTCAACCTGAACATTCGTGGGATAGCTTCAAATGTATTTAATGTAACTATTGTAACAGTTTATTGAGTAGTCTCATTTGTTCTATCGCATTGGAATAAAAATTTAAGAATTTTGTATGTCGAAACTAAAATAATTAGTCTTTGTAAAACTTATAGGTTTTAAGAAAGACATTTACTGAAATAGCAAAGCTTACAGAAAGGATTGAAATTGAGAAAATAAGTTTGAAAATATAAATAAGCTTCTAATAATATTCATCTTTTTAGTGTTCACTCCTGTTTCTCTCGCCGTCTGGGGCAATTTTTAAGCGATTCCGTTCCTCTTGATATTCGCGAATCGTAATTGCCAGAAAAAAATATATAGTCATGATGGCGATCTGGCATTACTCGTTGCCGTTCTATCCATTTTTATTATTTTTATATAGGTATATAGTGTTACAACTTAGGTTCCGACATAGACAAATTCCACTCCTAAATCTGTAAAAGCACATTTTATTACTTGTCGGCATTTGAATTAATTGTAATCCTTTTATGATCGTCTTCTTTTGTTCACTTATCTATTGGCATACGTTTCTAATTATTGTGGAGAACAGCCTATTGTTCTATTGTACTCGTTTACGGCCGCTTGTAGGCTACATCAATTGCCAAGTGTTGCGATTTACAAATTATAAGCAAATTCTAGGATATTGTGTCCAAGTTGCCGGGCGGGCACAGATGCATTGGTGAAGTATAAAACGACGGCCTGATTGAGAGAGGGGTCAGTTGAGCTACAACTACAATACGGGCGTGACGTGTGTTCATTCGGGAATCTAATAAGTGACGGACTTTGCGCGTTTTATTGAATTACAACCTACCGCATTACCTTTGGATTTGTTGTGTTCGGTTATATTTGTACCTGTGCTATACGTGTTTGTATAGTTCTCATAAACTCTATAATAATTCCAACGGCATTTTAATTCGAGTCCCGCAACTCGTAACAATAGTTTTTATTTTCCATTAAGACAGTTAGCAGACTGTCGTAAGGATAGAAGGGCAAAGGCAACCAATGTCAATTGCGTCCGTACATCGTCGCGCAAACGTACCTCACTTACTACTTACTGCCCTGGCGGTTGTATTTTGATTGATCCTGTCCATACTTCCGAGTTTACCTTGTATAGGAAATAAGATTCGCTTCTACCGCCACATACTACAATCGTAATTGAACGCGTGCGTATCTGACGAAGCGATCAGTTGCGGCCATACCTTCCAATGAGACCCGCTTCTGCTCTCATGCATATTTTGTCACATGTCTTTAAAAGTAAAGCCTATTCGCTCGTGTGGATTCTAAGCTCTTTACATACAAACAATAAAATTATGCTGTCATAATGTTGTTTGTATATATGTACAGACGTTTGTAAGTATTGATGGCTTTGCGGCCATCACTAGAAAGAGATGCTCAATTGTAGACCGATGGGACTCGCCGCTTCTACGTAAATGGCTGCAACTCCACACGCAGTTAAACGTATGAGTTTCTTTGGTTTCTGCTGCCTTGCGGCTTGGTGGCCGAGTCCATACTTGAAGTGGTTTTTAATCGATTTTTTATCACGAACGGAGAAAGTATAAAATTTCCTGCGTTGGGGCGGCCTGTCGTAAGATGCGACAAAATAACCCACAACTAGGTGGTAGGGCATTTGCCTAACTGGATGGCTACCACCCCTGGTCTAAAGTATGTCGCCATAGCAACCTTGAGTTGTGTTCCGGCATTAGTGATCAGGTTCCAGTCTTCCTTAAGAGAGCAGCAGCGCATTTATAGCACCTTTGGTGTTGCAAATGTCCATAGGCGATGGAAACCGCTTTCCATCAAGTGGGCCTTCTGCCTGTCTACTGACCTCCTTCAATATAAAAAAAATTAAAAAATCAACTTCAAAAAGGAGGAGGTTCTCAATTCGTCTGTAAATTTTTTTCAATGTTCGTTACTCGATTTCTCCATCAATTGTGGACCGATTTTCATTTTTATTCTTTATTCGTAAGAGTATACATTCGAGGTATTCCCATGATTACCAAATCAGGACCTGATGAGTGAATCGCAGGGAAATCGAGAACAACCTTTGTTTACGAGCGTCAACGACGAAGAGTGAGATAGTAACCTTGTATACGCCTGCCAGTAGTACAATTTCTACAGGTGCTCTAAAGCTAGTCGAGTGCTTGCGCAACTAAAAAGTAAACAATATTTTTTTTACCAAAACAAAACCGATCAAACTAAAAAGCGAAAAATAAATATTTAACCGCCTTCTTTCTACAACATTTTGAAGTTAATTTTTTTTTGGTATATGTATCCCTTTAACGTCATGATATAGAATATTTTTTAGTGACGCGGGTGTAATGCTCTAGTATTGGTCTTATTAATTAATTATTGAGCCGTTTTTATTATCTGAATTTAAATAGTATAATATGTAAATACTCAATTTTCTGAAATAAATGAATTATTAATTTATTGGAGTTTACTCCAAAAATAATATCCACAGTCCATATTTGAATATGCACTGATGGATATTACTTTGTATCTTATTATATAGTCATTCGTACTTACAGAGTAAACTAGCGTCGTGCGTCGGAACTGACAAACACATTCCATTTATCTTGGAATTTTCTCGTTAAAACCGAGTCCAAAGGAAGTGTAAGGTGGCTTACATAATGTTAGTGAAGGCACCTCGGCGACATCTCTCGAGCAAGTCGAGACGCCGCGATGCGACATTCGGGGCTGTCTGAATACTAAAGCTCCGTTTGCATAATCCTATTTGTCGCGTGATTGCGAGGCGCTGGACTCAGGCTCAGCGCTCGAGCAAACGCGGAATTAGGTTAATTCTCGAGAACTACAAATTGCAGTGATGTTGCATACCACTGGCTGATTGTTGTTGCTCCTTTCCTCTCTCTAGAGTTACACGTTGTCACACTGTTTATTGCGAATTGCATTGTCATGAACCAGATGCGACTATAGCTTTACATTACAGTTCTGATTTTGCTACTTCGTTAAAATTAACGTGAGTTATTTTTTCAGTTTTTATTATTTAAAATTTTAATGTTTTACTATAGGTGCATTTTAGAGTAAGACTTCATTTGTTATCTACATATATAGGTATATTGCATGGATTTATCAATCAGTCTTGACTGAAGATTGTGATAATCATACAACACTAGCTGATGTCCGCGACTTCGTCCGCGTGGTGCGGTTTTTTAACTATCCCACGGGAACTCTTTAATTTTTCGGGATCAAAAGTATCCTATATGTTGACCAGGGATATAAGCTACCACCATACAAAACTTCATTTAAATCGGTCCAGTCGTTTCGGTGATTAGCTGGTACAAACAGAGAAAATTAAAATTATAAAATTAAAATCGTCTTATTTATTATGTATCTTGACCCTTAACACGAAACGTAATAAACGTATACATAACAAAACATTCATCTTGGAAGTTTGTAAAAACAACACATCATACTATGATCCGTTGACAAGAATGTGTCGTGTCTACAACGAACTCTCTTTCAAAAACAAAAGAATAGATATATTCAATGCAAAACCTTTAGCTTTTAAAATATTTATAATTTCTATGCTGAAAGATCACACCTCTTCAGTGGTTTAGTAATTTGTTTAATGCTTTCTGTTTCTCAATATATTACCTTATAATGTATCACTAAAACTGATGGCCTAGCTTTAAGTATTTATTGAATTATTATTACTGACATTATTCACATAATTTTGTTTGCGAAAATATAGTTTAAACACGGATGTGTCAGCACGCTTGGATTTCAATCTAGATGTAATCATTTACAAACTATATTATATAAATGAATTAATCATTGTTATCTGTTGTGTTGTCCAAATAAATAAATAAAAATCTAAATTACTTCTATTTCACTTCTTACAGCCCCCTGACTCGGTTTTTAGCATTTTTTTTCATTGTACACAAATTCGACCTCTACAGTTTTATTTTATGTATAGGTTACTAATATGCATGACATGTGGATTTATTTTAATTTTTTTTTTTATTATTCCCGAGGTAATTGCATTTTATTATTTCTCAAAAGTTACATTTTTATTGCAACCACTTATTTGTGTTTTACATGGGTAAATAAATGTAACTTTTGGGAGTATTGGCAAGGTAGGTTGGCATAGGTAATAGGTGGGAAAATAAGGTAGGATTTATAAGTAGTTGCATTAAATTACTCAAGTGGTACATGTTCCATGTCACGATTGAACCCAGATTTTAGGTTGGGAACACGTTGTTAGTAGGCACTAACTAAAACGGCTTTTTAATGCAAAAATAACTATAAAACAGGTGATAGATATCGTGCAAGTATGAAATACAGAGGCTAATCGCGCTGCAAACTGAATTTGGTAATCTCAAAATCTCCTGCTATTGCAGAAGCGTTTAGTGAAACTGACACATGTCTAAATATACTGATAGACGTAAAACACAGTATATTATTTTGATATATTTGCCATATTCGTAATAAAAATCTGCGAAAGCGGCTGCTTTATTTAGGCTCAATGGTATCCTTAAATAACATGAAGATTATTTAAATTACATGGATATGGTTCTCATGAATCACTGCTTTGCTTATTCACATCCCATTTAATCTTCGTAAACTTAATCAAAACCCATCACAATTTTAAATTTAAAACTTAAATTAGTTTTCTGAAATTTATTCACACAGAATAATTAAGTCCCGTGGGAATAATTTGTACAAAAATAGCAAACAACTTACCCTTTTCAAATGCGTGCAAAAGACGGACGAACAATTTATAAGTTAATACTATAAATTAATAATTTAATTTTAAAATCTACATTGAAAGATTAAGTTCTAGTGAAATGTTGTGTTTATTACCAGAGACAGACAAAGACCCCATACCCCACCTGATGGAGCTGATGGAAATTACAACTACATCTATATATAATACCTGTCTTATTTACGGTATTTCAATTTTTTACTCATTTAATATACGGCATACCTATATTAATATTATAAAGAGATGATATTTGATTGTTTGTTTGTATTGAATAGGCTCCGAAACTACTGAACCGATATGAAAAATTCTTTCACCGTTGGCAAGCTTTTTTTTTTTCAGGCTGGGGAAATGCATTTTGCACATACCGGGTCCTTTGCTAGGGATTAGACCGTTGTTGATTATGGAGGCTTTCCACTGAGGCAATCCAAACAATAATCAACCGGCTTGTGTGGAGACTCGACTAATCAATACCCCACTAAAACCACCCTCCTCCCATGTGCCCCGCGCTTATGGCAGGAAAGGCGTGAGATACAGAACGTAGTTACGCCCACACCGATCCTAGCGCACAAGTGCTTGAGAATGCCCCGGGAGAGGCAAACTCACTTCGTCAGCAGGGGTGAAGACTCCTCTGCTCCCTAGATGCTAGAGGGCCCCTGCAGCGGTATTTCAGGGAGGGAGGTCATGCGCATACCTGCGCCTCCGGGCTCCCGACTGATGTCGGCGCCCGCGAGACGCATGCGCACTACCATCTCTCTCCCTATCTCGTTCCGCGGCCTCCTTTTGAGACATTACAGTCTCGCAGAAATTGGCCGCACCCACCCACCAATCGTCGCTGTGCAGCATGGCTTGCACCAGATCGCTCAGCGAATCGATCGGTCCTACTAGTGTCTCGAGTTCAAACCTCTGGGGTGCCCATGCTGCGCACTCGACTAGCGTGTGTAACCCCGTGTCCAGTGCGCCACATTGGCGGCATTGGGGTGAAGGCAAGCAGCCCGCAATCTGACACAGATACTTATCAAAGCAACCGTGCCCGGTAAGTATCTGTGTCATTCTGAAGGTCAGGGTCCCGCGTTTCCGCGAGAGCCATCGCAACAGCTGCGATCGAACCGCTTCCACCGTGTCAATGCCAGCAACAGGGTTTTCCAACTCTACTGACCAAGATTGGATCATGGCCGCGGTTTCCCGCGTCCTGATCACCTGAAGCTCGGCCTGGCCATAGACCAGGCCACGGGACCGTTGGCAAGCTACACTATCCCCGGGTGACATAGGCTATAATAGGTAACCCAAGGTGTAAAAAATTACCTAAAATCGCGTGCGCTGCGAAAACTATTGATGATAGAATAAAATAATGTACTACGACTTTGCAGAGCACATCATTATTTACAAAAAATGTGGCGACAGCATATTTATATTGTGGTTATGCTACAATAAGTGTTCTTTTATTTTAAAAATATAATTGAAACGCCGCCGCTAGAAAAGGCTTTTTATTTGTATCTTGGTATTCATCTTTATAAAAATAAATCACATTCAAGACTGCTTCAATACCTTTATATAACTTTTTGAATTATTCAATTCGGATATTCCATATCACGAGTTTAAAAATGTAAGTATTAGAAAAAAGTTGCGTGGTCGCCGATCACCCTGCTTGCCTAGCTAGGCAGCATCTTATGCGATGTAGGCGTCACTGGGGTACGAGCCGTACGGGAGGGGAAATATTTTGAATTCGCTTAGTAGGTAATTAAACTCAACAAACTCTTTGAATAATTAAAAAAAAATCATTCAGTCGAATTTAGAGCCTACACCTTTTGAAAATCGGTTAAAAAGAAAATAATGATTATTTAGAATTACCTGTTGTACATTAGAGTTACACGTAAAAAGGTTAATAAAAACAGACAAAGTTAACCCTAAACAGACTCTTAACTCAGCAATTTCTGGTTGATAACAACCAGCGCTGGTCCTCCATTAGTGCTTAGCAATAAACTCATGTTCACAAATAAGACTAACAAATATTTACAATAAATAATTTAAATAATCAACAACCTGATGCGCCATGCCTTATTGTGCGTATTTTCTTTATATAATACTAGCTGATGCCCGCAACTTCGTCCGCGTGGTTTAACTATCCCACGAGAACTCTTTAATTTTTCAGGATCAAGAGTATCCTATATGTTGACCAAGGATATAAGCTACCACCATACAAAATTTCATTTAAATCGGTCCAGTCGTTTCGGAGATTAGCCGGTACAAACAGAGAAACATAAAATTTAAAAAAATCTAAATTAGTTCTATTTCACTTCTTACATCCCCCTGACTCGGTTTTTAGCATTTTTTTTCATTGTACAGAAATTCGACCTCTACAGTTTTATTATATGTATGCATAGATGTTTATTTCTTTATTACTTTTCACTAGCTGCGCCCCGCGATTTTACCCGGGTGGTGATAATTTTTTTTGGATAATTCACACTATATCTTTATAAATTATTGCCTATGTGTTATTCTGACGTGTAAGCTATATTATTGTAAAGTTTCATCAAAATCTATTCAGTAGTTTTTGCGTGAAAGAGTAACAAACATACATCTATTCTTACAAACTTTCGCGTTTATAACATTGGTAGGATTGCTGCAGAACCGCAGACAGGCTGCCGGTCCACCTGATGAGAAGTGGTTACTGTCGCCATTGGACATTTACAACACCAAATGTGCTACCATTCTCCTGCCGACCTTGAAGGGGTATCTAGAACCTGGCCATTGATATCAGAATACAACTCAAGGTTGTTATGGCGGTATACTCTAGACCAGACGTGGTGGCCACCCAGATGAGCAAATAACTTACCACCTGGCTGTGGGATTTTTTATTTTTGTCGCCACTTACGGAAGGCCGCCCAGCACCTCTCCTCTTTCTGCGAGTACGTCGTGTTTGCGAAGGAGCAGGCGGAGCGGGAGCGTGAGCGTACGTCTCTGCTCCGCTCCCGCCAAAGGAGGACGCGCCGACGTCGGAGGTCGGAACTCGACCTTCGGCCACTGTAAGCGGGTGGCGCGGGTGGGGCCGCTTGGGGTATAGGGGTTCGCACTCACCCGCACATGCCATCGAGATGAGAGCGCGAGTGTCCCGCGCGCGCTCATTTCTCCTCCCCTAGGGCGCGTTACAGACCACCCCACGCACGAACTAGTCACCGACGTCGCCTAGGGGGTAGACCCCCGGCATTAAAAGAGGCCTCGTGAGCGTAGCCCACGCCTGCCAGGGCACAGCGGAGCTGGGAATCCCATTCCCGTAGCCCTGGCGTTAGGCGCAGGACGGAACACCAAGGGGTTTTAGTGGGTACCCCTAACTGGGGAGTGGCAATAGCGTGGCACCGGTTGTAACCGGGCACGCTAGTGCCACCTCCGATCTGGCGAATCCCACACTCTCACACCGGGTCGCGAACATCCCCCCGGACTTCTGTGCCTGTCGCGGCTTAGTCCTCAAACGGATTTCTCCTGGCAAAAAAAAGGCCGCCCAGCACCAGGAATTAATTCTCTCTCCGTTCCTGCATTAATTTGCTAATTTAAACAGGATCTTTATAAGTCATCGTGTTATCTATATATATGGTATTTAATTGCTTGGCCTCACTGACGGACTGACTGACATATCAACACGCATAGCCTAAACTACTGGAGATAGGGACATGAAAATATACACGCGGGTTCCTTCTATATTGTAGATGCGCACTAAGAAAGGGTTTTTGGAAAATTCATCCCCTAAGGGAGTGAAAAAGGGGATGAAAGTTTGTATTAAAATCTGTTATTTTTGAAACAAGAAGTTTACATACTCGTTTTTTATTATTATAGACATAATTGTACACAAGTATCGACCTTTTTCGAAATTCAACCCTTCAGGGGGTGAAAAAGTCTTTTTTTGACTACTAAAACTATGACAATTTCCATGTAGTTAACTAACTACATCACTGTAAAATTTCGTCAAAATTAGTTCAATAATTTTTCGTGAAAGAGAGTCTATCCTTAAAAACTTTTTTGTTTATAATATAAATAGGATTAAATTATCAAATAATTTGGAATTTTCAACATCGTTAATAAGTCGTAACGCTTGAGGTAAATATACGAATCTGTTTACACGACGCCTGTTCGCAGCTTCTCGGCGTCCGCTCGCGTTTAGGTGCCGTGGGCGCGGGGCTGTGTACACAACAAAATTGAACTCAAACAGAATGAATGCAGGTGCCTTATAAATTGTATTTCTTAAGTGTTTTTCTTACTTTAAGTAAGCATTTTAAAGCGGCTCTCCAACCTTTATGTTGTTTGTTTACGACGCCATTAAATAAATAGAGTATTTTTAACTCGGACGCGTAGTACAGACCGTTTTACTGCTTGGATTGTTTATTTCGTTGTTTAACTGTTTTCAGCAAGATCTTCTTTCTGTACAATGATTTGAAACTAATTACAAAATTTCTATGGACGATTTTACAAATGCAGCTTATAAATAAGGGTAAGTCTATAGATGTTTGATACATGCATTTTAAGTAGCGGGGTGGCGGAGTGGTGAAGGGGAGGCATACTTACCCCTACTACAAACCCTATAGTCCGGAGTTCTTGAATATTTTGTTTTTAATAAACATAACCTCACTTTTTTTCACTAATATTGCACTTATATCATAGCTCCAAAGTTGAACAATTCTTTCAAAGTCCAAAAGAAAGCCAGTAATCGTTAAAAAATGAAGAAAAACACAAGGGAGCATATTCACGTACATTACAAGAGTAACCATGTAAATAGTATTTATATTTATTAGATATTAGATTAGGCTCCCATAGGGTAACTAATAACCAAATTTAAAATTAAATAATTATAATGAATAAGTTGGGGGTAGGCTAAGCAATAACTTTAACATTACTCATTGAAACTTAACATCTTCGTCTTCCGTGATCGTGGTTACTGAAAAATGGCCGAAACTTCGGAATAAAATTAAATAAAATTCCACGCTTAAAATCGTTAAAACGCAGTTTTAAAAGAATTTTTTGCGACAATATTTTTGCGGTTAAACATTTTATCTTTTTAAATTCTAATCAATTTTTTACAATGGTGTTTAAAGGCATACTATGTATTAATTAATTCGTGCTCTCAAGTGCATGAAGTCCTAAGTAACAGTTACTTATCGATAAGAATGTAAGTGCATGATTTCAGTAAAAATCAATTGAATTTTTCATATGAAATTAAAGATAAAACTTACCCAGCTATTTTAAGTATTTTTGTCCTAAAATAACAAATTCACAAGTTACTTCTTCGCGGTTTTGAATATGGGCTTCATATACATAAAATTTTGAAAAAAATCTTCGTGATTCTGCTAATCTTACATATAACATTTTTAGTCAAAAATTCATCATTTCAAATGAGATGACAGAGATAGCCTTCATGGTTTCAATCTAACACATGAGGTATCCTCACATAGATATAATGTTTATCTTATATGTTATAACGTGTAGCGGAGTTTTTGGAAATTCAACCCCTAAAGGGGTGAAAAGGGGGATAAAAGTTTGTTCAAATTCAAGCAAGCCCCGAGCAACAGCTAGTATATAAAAAGTCGGCATCAAGCTTTCCTAATACGGAGCAAGCGGTTGGCTCATCCTCCCCTTTTTTCATCCCTTAAATCCTGCTAAAACGGTCTATTTACGGCCTACCACACCATTATGACTTAGCTATTAACTTTGCAAAGTATGAGTTTTGTCCTCTTTCCAACTTTGCCTGCTACATAGGGTGGAAATCTCAACCCATTAAACAATGTGAAAGTAACTTGTGTTTCAAGAATGACATGTTTTGAGCTTTTTAACGTATTATATAGGTATATGTGCATACATCATCCTATTGCTTTAAATAATTGAAATAATGTATTTATTTATTTTTTAGTCTATATATTAATACGTGAAGCAAAAACTTTGTACCCCTTTTTACGAAAATTGCGCGGACGGAGGAGTATGAAATTTCGCACACTTATAGTTTATATAGAGAAGGAGTGCAGAATGCTAATTTTTTTTAATTATGCATAAAAAACATCAAACAATAAAACATTAAATAATAGGTTGGGGAAAAAGTCTTTTCACATATAGTATGTATGAACTTGTAATAAGATCTCTTTGGCTATACCATTTGCATCTGGCTGGTTTTGGTATCATTAACAAGTTTTAATTTTAAAGAGGACAATTCCAAATTCAAATTAGGAAAATGTGTGTTTTTCTTATTGTTAAAATGAGTAAATCTAATGAAGAAATTCGATACATTTTAAAATTTTACTACAAAAAAGGTAAAACTGCAACACAAGCCGCGAAAAAATTTCGTGATGTTTATGGACCTAATGCAGTATCTGTGAGAGTAGCGCAAATTTGGTTTAAGCGTTTTCATTCCGGAAATTTTGATATCAAAGATGCACGTCGCTCTGGTCGCCCTGTTACGGACAAAATTGATGCCATTTTTTAAAAGGTGGAGCAAGATCGGCATATTAGTAGTTACGATGTAGCTGAAGAACTGGGCATTGACCACAAAATGGTTTTGGCGCATTCGAAAAAAGCTGGGTACACAAAAAATCTCGATATTTGGGTGCCCCATGAGTTCACTGAAAGAAATCTAATGAACCGTGTACTCATTTGTGATTCTTTAGTACGACGTAATGAAACCGAACTATTTTTGAAGAAGATGATAACTGGTGATGAAAAGTGGATCACGTACGACAAGAAAGTGCGAAAAAGATCGTGGTCAAAGGCCGGTCAGGCTTCACAGACTGTGGCGAAACCTGAATTAACTCGCAACAAGGTGATGCTGTGTGTATGGTGGGATTGGAAGGGCATTATTCATTATGAGCTGTTACCGCCAGGCAGGACCATCGATTCTGAACTGTACTGCGAACAACTGATGAGATTAAAGCAAAAAGTCGAGAGAAAACGGCCTTAATTAATCAACAGAAGGCGTGTGATTTTTTACCATGATAACGCTAGACCTCACACATCTTTAGCCACTCAGCAAAAATTACGAGAGTTTGTCTGGGAGGTGTTAATGCATCCGCCGTATAGTCCTGACCTTGCACCTTCAGATTTTCACCGATTTCGGTCTCTGCAGAATTCCTTAGGCAGTGTCAGATTAACATCACGAGAGGACTGCCAAAACCACTCGTCGCAGTTTTTTGATCAGAAGCCCCAAAATTTTTATAGCAATGGGATCACGTCCCTACCTACAAGATGGCAAAAAGTTATCCTACAAAATGGCACCTACATACTTTAGTCAAATGTAAATAAACTTTATAAAAAAACCTTTTGAATTTTTATATAAAATGCGAAGAAACTTTTTCCCCGACCTAATATTAAATCAATAAAAAACCATTACACACGCTACCATGTATTTGACACACACACGCATATATACTCTTTTGTTGATTGTTCAAGTCAAATGAACAGTGTAGCCTTGGCGAAAACTGTGATTATGCAAGTATAGTCTTTGATATTAATTATTATGGTCGAATTTCGACCACAGGCGAGCCCTAGTTTGGTTAATTCTATAATAAAAAATCACACTCCGTCATTGGTTTATGTTTATTTTTGGTAATATTTTTTCTTTCTTGTCTATTGTTCTGAGGACGCACCACTAAAACTAACTTTTTTAGATTTCAATGCTCATTGAATTATTATTACTGATATCTATACAGGTAAATAAAATCTAAGTGTCTGTTTGTAATAGCTTTTTACTAAATGCATATGAAAGTATATACGGTACTTATGTCAAAAAATCAATTTTTAAAATTTTTGTCTGTCTGTATGACCGATTTTGATGGGACTTTCACTGACAAAAAGAAGCTGATGTTATAATGAGTAACTTAGGCTAATTTTTTTATTTTTATTATCTTAGGGTCCTGCGAAAAAATCGCACAAAGTCGCGGGCATAACTAGTTACTAATATAATTATATTTAGGAAAAATATAATTTTGACACTCATGTATAGCTATATAACCTTTTACATGCTATATTATGTTAATGAATTATATTGATTGTTATCTGTTGTGTTTTACAAATAAATAAATAAACTTCGTCACTAGTGACAATATTATCCTCATGGGATTTATTTAAACACCCGTACACGATAATTACTTATACAAACTTAAATACGTGTACACAATTGCACACACTTGTATAGCCCTATCTCGGATAGTATACCCGCCATACTTATCCAAGGCGGCTTGACAGGTTTGACACATCGGTTATCTCGATGTGCAGGTTTCATCATGTTGTTTTCCTACATCGTTGTTAGTATGTGATAATTGTAACAATATGAAAGAAGAAAGAAAGAAAGAAAAACTTTATTCGAAGAAATAGCGACATAATTACATTCTTTATACATTATTATACACAGAGCATATTTTGAGAATTTGTATGCTGCATTTTCAGTCCAAACCTTCCTTTAAGCATATAACCAAAACGACCCAAATTTGTTAATTAAATAATGAATAATAATAATTTATAAAACTAATTCTACTTATATAATATTTAATTAGTAAAAATAAATAAATACATTTGAATAAAACCAACAATAGATACGTTACTTCTAAATTAAAATTAAAATAAATAATCGTGTAACAAACTTGTATCGAATCATTTATTCGAATACAATTCGCTAGAGTGCTTGCCACGTCACTGACATGAGGCAACAAATGACATTTTACTTCATAACCTATAAAATATTGAATGTGTTATTTTACTGTAAAGATATGAAATGTTTATATTTTATTTTTCCACTTTATACACTATATAGGCCGTGCACAAGACTGACTCGCGTTACAAGTAAGTTGTCAGACAGTGCATACGAGTTTCTTGTTTATTGAAAGTAAAAGTATAAATTGCGATTTTCAGAACGATAATTATTGTAGTGATTTTGGGTGAGAACTACTAATCCACGCTACATTTGCACTTCAATTTGCCTGTCTGTGTATGTAATTCTTTTTGGATTCATATCAAGGTGAGATAGTAACTGAACTACATTATAATTATTTAAAGGCTTATCAATGCATATGTATGATCTTCTTTTTGTGAGGTGAGAAGATGTCTTTTATAGTGGAATTTAAATGAATTTATTGTTTTTAGGTCTCTAATTGGTGGAGGAATATCATTCCAGCAATGAGTGGCAGCACATTAGGTCAGAAAACTGCCTCTGAGTTTGGGACGCGTGCGCTAGCCATGACTCCAATAGCTTTAATACGTCTTGATTATTCCTCCATTCGCCGGTTTCCCCAGTTGACCCGCAACATAAGCTAGAAATTTCCACTCCATTACCGCAGGGCTTTTTATTATTGTAATTTGGACTCCGTGCGCCTTCCGCAAGTCAGATGCTTTTGCCGCAATTTTTATCTATGTAGCTGTTTCAATTCGAATCACGTATGTTTCTCAATTGTCTGGCTCTGCGTTTCCACTACGCATTACTTTGTGCCAAGATAGGCGGGATGAATAATATCTATTGGAATAATGCCGGAGGTCCATTCCGATCCATCCATCCCTTTTTTGCATTCTACCCATCACCTTCCACCTTATTCCTTTCCATGCCTCAATTTCTCTCTAAGTATAGATGCTAAAATCACTTCAAGCTTGGTAATATGTTTGCAATGTGATGGATGCTCTGGTTGGGATATTTGCTTTCTCACTCAAACATTGTCATGTAAAAATTAATTTCAATTAGCTTTATGAAAATTAACGAATAGGATAGTTGACAGTTAAATCAATTGATATGCTTTTTAATATCCTATGGATCGCCACAGACGCCTGAGAGTAGCCAGATGTGACGTCATATCTTTAACGAGTCAAATAGCGCATTAATTGTTGTTTGAAAAGTCATTAAAACTATATTTATCGTGATATTTTAAAATATTAATCATTACAAGATAATTTAACGCCCCCTCTTTTATATGAACATTATTTTAGAAATTATTGAAATATATAATGACATGTCTCATCTACTTAATTAATCTACACAGATAAATAAAATTGAAGTGTCTGTTTGTAATGTCAAAATAACAGTTTATACTAAATGCGTACGAAATTATTATATAAAAAAAATAAATTAAAATGTTTTCCTGTCCGTCTGTCTGGACGTTTCCGGCTAATCTATGAAACAGCCGGACCGGTTTTGACGGGATTTTCAATGGCCGATAGCTGACGTTATAAGGAGTAACTTAGGCTAGTTGTTTAAAAGTTTCTTTAGGGTTCTCCGAAAAAAGTCTACGCGGACGAATTCGCGGGCACAGCTAGTCAATAATAAAGGTTCATTTATATCTACAGATATTGAGCATGCCAGACGCGTGACACAATAATATTTTTCAATCCAATGTTTAATACGTATTGTTTATCAGGTTGTAGGTAGTTGCTTGGCAATGTGGATAGAGCAACGGAACCGTGCATAGGTCTTATGTTTGCATTAGATACCGAAACGACCGACGGTGGGAGCGTCTGTCGCCAATGACACTATCTGTCGATGTCTAGACACGGCACACTATTTGTTGCGGCGACGCTGGGTTTAGCGATAAGCGAACTGTATCAAAATGAGAAAGAAGAATGGGACAATTTTGATGGGAATTTGAGAATGAGCACGCACCTGGTTAATGGGCATGAAATGCTCCTCTGCTCCTCAGTCCACTTCAGTTCATTTGTTATAATATTGTTACATGCCGTCAAAGATAAGCCGCACAGCTGCCTATTGTAGCGCAGCTTATTGTTCTCCCGGATTAGGAAGTTCTTTGTGTTTTGAATTTGCAATTAAGAAAAACATGCTATTGTCTTTTTACTCGTTTTTTAACCATCATTAGCGTCGAACTAATCCCTAGTGTTATTGTTTTCGACTTTGTTAGCCGTTCGCAGGTGTGCAAATTACTACTTCTCGGAAATTCAGTGTGCGCGGCCAATCTTTTTTGTACTGTGTAGTAAGATGATGCCCGAATGGAGGGGCGGGCAGAAAAGCGACGACTACAAAGCGAGTAAGACGATTTCTAGTACTCTCGATTAGCGATATAAACGACGGAGTTTGCGCGGTCGAATTGTATTGAATGGTGCAGTGTGAACTGGTTGCATCCAGTTTTATTTGTATTTGTTTTTATACGTGTTTGTACAATTCTAATAAACTCTATAGTAGTTCCAACGGCATTTTTTAATTCGAGTCCTGTATATTTTTTTTAAAGCGGTGCTGTGTGATTTATATTATTTTACATGTTTTTTATTAAGTTATTTTATGTTATATATTTAAAATGTGCGGAGCGTATTATAATTTATTTTTATTGATGAAAATGACAATAAAGTAGTAGTAGTAGTAGAATTCGCCACAAAGGCAGGCAAAGGAATCTTAGTCCATACAGCCAATTCTGATGTATAGGTCTTCTTATAGTAGCGCAGTTGTATTGCAGGCTACAACCGACGCCATTCAATGGAGTCCTTGTGAAAACTCCAAAGACCACATCTGACTATACAGTTCACATTTCTCACAAAAATACATAATTACTACTCAAAAACTATCAATATCCTACAACTATTGTTCATTTTAGAGGACTTTTACACATTTTTAGAAAACAAAACTGCACAGCACAACATCCCCTTTCAGTTCCCGCCAAAAACTCCAATGACATGCGCGCGAAAAAGGGAACACGCCGCCAGATTTAAACGAAGAATTTAAATATGTTAGAAAAAAAGATCGTATAGGTCGAAAGGTTTATATGGCGGTACCACTATTGACATGCTAGACGTAAATAAGCAATGTATGTAGGTAACTGCCGAGGCACGTGTTTGGGCTTGTAGACAAGTGGGATTAGCACTAAACGAATAAAATGAAAATATATGCAAATTATATATTATTCAGCATAAATTTATGTAATTCACATACATTTTTCAAGCGCTAGTGACACTTGTCTACAGGGCCTGGCAAGCTAGATGTCTGTAGATATAAAGTTGACGGTGGCATAATTTCATCAGCTCTTGATATAAACCTTACAACGAAAGAAATATGGTAGCTTCGCTCTCTCTTTCCTTGCTTAGTCCTCTTGCTAATAACTTTGAGATTTAATATTACGGTAAAACTCTATATACCTACAATGTTATATTTGATATACATAAGTAATCATACAATAATTATGTATACCACCATAGCCACCCTAATCAGCAATATTCTTGCCACGGGTTAAATGGAAGAGATCGCTTTTTAGCGATAAGACCATCCCTTGTAAAGAGGGTGGTTCAACCAAAACGCACAATGTTAATTTTAAATGAAATAAAAAGTTTTCAGAGAATTATCTTAATATTTTTTTATTATGATAGAAGGATCTATGACAATTATGTGTGGAACAAAATATCGGTGGCATACCTCTATCCGATGGTCCATATTTTCAATGACTCTGAGACATAATTGGGGTTCAATGTCGTTAATGTGCCAAATTATCTCGTCCTTTAGCTCTTGAATTGTTCTTGGCTTATTGACGTACACTTTTTCTTTCAAATATCCCCAAAGAAAGAAGTCCAACGGTGTCAAATCACATGATCGTGACGGCCAATTAGCATCGCTGCGACGTGAGATAGATAACACGACCATTGAATTTCTCGTGCAAAAGAGCCATTGTTTCATTGGCTGTATGGCAAGTGGCACCATCCTATTGTAACCACATATCGTCCAGGTTCATACCCTCAATTTCTGGCCACAAGAAGTCCGTTATTCCGAAGAAAGCGGAAAGAAGAAAGTCCGTCACCCATTTTCGTAAAAGGTTTCTACGATCTTAACGCGCTGCTCTATTGTGTACCTCTCCATGGCTGAATTTGTCATTATACTGAATGAAGCAAAGAAATGACAAATTTATTTGGGCAAAAAACTTGACGTTAAGTTGTGACTCAGAATTAACTTCGTGCATATGGTTGAACCACCCTTTACATAATTAGAATAATACTAGTTCGTAAGTATTTTTGTAATGATGTACAATAAAGTGTTATCTATTCATCTATTCAGAGTTCCTTAATGTTTATGAAATGAAACTTCTTTAGAATCCTTGTGATTTGAAACTCGATGAAATGAAAAAGCATCATTAAAAAGAGATAAACACATAAAATTGAACCGATAATTCGAAATAAAACACATTTCTCTTTACCCGTTAGTGTTATGTTACAAGATGTCCACCACAGTAGTCATGAGAACCATAGTGTATATTATTATGACATAGACAATCGGCATAGATAATACTTTTTGTCAATTTATCAGATGATTCGATTTATAATTAAATTACCATTTTCTACCGGTTAGTTAATTTTATAAGCCCACTAAATTATCGTCTAGATAATTTAGTGCATCAGTAACTAATTATTATAATTGTTTTTATGATCCTGGCAACACTATGATGTAATTGCTATTTTTAGCAATGATGCAATGTTATTGTTTTGTAGGGTAGCATTTTCGTATAAAAGGCGTAGTGGCGTGTAGACGGTGTTCATTGCTTACTGTGCTGTGTGAATATTCACATCAAAGGCTGAACAATAAAGGGGAAACCCTGTCCAAATAGTTAATATTTGGTAATTTCTTACCCAAATCTCTCCTTGCATTTTACAATTAATTTTCAATTTAAATAAATCTTAAAAGATTTCAAATGAATTTTAGCTATATCAGTATATACTTAAGGCAGATATTCTTTTATACGTAGATCAAAGGACATTGTGCGTAACACCGCATTGAAATTTGAACTTTATGCTGGTGATTTAAAATGTAATTTAGATTGAATATTTTGAAATATAATATGTTAACGGGCATAGGCTAAAGAAATTATATTTATATTAATAAAAGTTAGAGAAGAATTATCTGTGAGTATATTCTCTGAAGTTTCACTTCTGTGTGTGAACTGTACATACATACACTTTTTTTTTTAATATAAAAACCCTACGGGCTTTAATTCCATACCTGTTTTAGTTGTACATTTAACTGTAATATTGGTTGTTGCACGCTTTTGTTTTGGGGTATTGTAAAAATGTGACATTTATTGTTTAGTTGTGTGTATTGTGGTGTTCCTTCATTTTAAACCATAATAACAATATTTATAACTATGCTTATTTTACTTTACTTAGTTTATTATGGAATGTTTCTGTTATTTCTTAGTGTGGTGAGGATTATGTGTGTGTAGTGTAAATATGATTATCTATATGTTGTTATAAAAAATAAAAGTAGTTAAGTTAGGGTCTCTTTGTGTATAGTTTGAGAACCGTAATTAAAGGTATGTCAAAAGGACAGCCTTTACTTGCCGGGGTCAATCTGACCCAGTACTGAGGTGACTAAAAGCGTATTTCTCAAGAAAAGAGCAGCTTTCTCCTTACATTATTTATTTCCTTATCCAAACCTAATTCACACATAAATAACACGAATATAATTCAACTATGCTAATAATAGTAAATAATAATTATCCGTGCAGGAACGGAGAAAGTATACAATTACCTGCGTTGTGGACTGTCGTGAGAGGCGACTAAACAACCCACAGTCAGGTGGTAGGCCATTTGCCCGACTGGATGGCTACCACCCCTGGTCTAAAGTATGTCGCTATAACAACCTTGAGTTGTGTTTCGGCATTAGTGACCAGGTTTCAGTCTCCCTTAAGAGAGCAGCAGCGCATTTATAGCACCTTTGGTGTTGCAAATGTCCATAGGCGATGGTAACCGCTTTCCATCAGGTGGGCGGTCTGTCTGTCTGCTGAACTCCTGCAATAATAAAAATATAGTAGGTATATGTGTTTCCTATATATTATTATTGTTTTTTTTTATCTATGTATCTTGTACCATGATGGTATTCACCTAAGCCCGATCTCCCATTTGTGGTCTGTCTAATCTTGTACCTGACCTTAAGTACTTCTAGTATATCCACGGATATACATAATTTTATATATGCCCTTATATTCAGAAATTTGCAATGCATCTCGGGTCACTGCATAAATGGAAATGGAGAGACATGCGGGACCATTGAGCTCATATCTCGTATTGATGTTGAACTACCCTGTACTACATATAAGCCCTATACTGGAATCAATAATTCTGCAATATACAGAATAATAAATGTGTAGAGTGGTCGAGTTTGTTCATACAATACATTTTAAAGTCGGGAAAAATCAGGGCGACAAATTTGGACCAATCGATTTCAAAAATATTAGGTATGGAAAAAGTTTCTTCGCATTTTATTTAAATTCAAAAGGTTTTTTTATAAAGTTTATTTACATTTGACTAAAGTATGTAGGTCCCATTTTGTTGGATAACTTTTTGCCATCTTGTAGGTAGGGACGTGATCCCATTGCTATAAAAGTTTTGGGGCTTCTGATCAAAAAACTGCGACAAGTGGTTTTGGCAGTCCTCTCGTGATGTTAACCTGACACTGCCTAAGGAATTCTGCAGAGACCGAAACAGGTGAAAATCTGAAGGTGCAAGGTCAGGACTATAACTCTCGTAATTTTTGCTGAGTGGCTAAAGATGTGTTAGGTCTAGCGTTATCATGGTGAAAAACCACACTCCTTCTGTTGATTAATTCCGCCCGCTTTCTCTCAACTCTTTGCTTTAATCTCATCAGTTGTTCACAGTACAGTTCAGAATCGATGGTCCTGCCTGGCGGTAACAGCTTGTAATTAATAATGCCCTTCCAATCCCACCATACACACAGCATCACCTTGTTACGAGTTAACCCAGGTTTCGCCACAGTCTGTGAAACCTGATCGGCCTTTGACCACGATCTTTTTCGCACGTTCTTGTCGTACGTGATCCACTTTTCATCACCAGTTATCAGCTTCTTCAAAAATGGTTCGGTTTCATTACGTCGTAATAAAGAATCACAAATGAGTACACGGTTCATTAGGTTTCTTTCAGTGAGCTCATGAGGTACCCAAATATCGAGCTTTTTTGTGTACCCAGCTTTTTTCAAATGCGCCAAAACCGTTTTGTGGTCAGTTCTCCAGCTACATCGTAACTACTAATATTCCGATCTTGCTCCACTTTTTATAAATGGCATCAATTTTGTCAGTAACAGGGCGACCAGAGCGACGTGCATCTTCGATATCAAAATTTCCGGATTGAAAACGCTTAAACCAAATTTGCACAACTCTCACAGATACTGCATTAGGTCCATAAACATCACAATTTTTTTTCGCGGCTTGTGTTGCATTTTTACCTTTTTTGTAGTAAAATTTTAAAATGTATCGAATTTCTTCATTAGATTCACTCATTTTAACAATAAGAATAACAAATGAAAATCACACATTTTCCTAAGTTGAATTTGGAATTGTCTTCTTTAAAATTAAAACTTTTTAATGATACCAAAACCAGCCAGATGCAAATGGTATAGCCAAAGAGATCTTATTACAAGTTCATACATACTATATGCGAAAAGACTTTTTCCCCAACCTATTACATCATTTTGGAGTTTTGTCTGTCTGTTAGAGCATCACGTGAAAACTATGGAGGGAATTTAAATGAAACTCAACACAGAGCTAACTTATATTCCGGGTCCACGTGTAGGATATTTTTTATTATGATAAATAACATCATTTCCGTGGAGTAGACAAATATTCACAAAAAGATGGCACAGCAGATAGGGTTTTTTGGTGCTAAATTTTGCTGGCGGTTTATTTTATGCCGTCTGGATGGCTACCACCCCTGGTGTAGAGTATGCCGCGATAACAGCCTTAAGTTGTGTTCTGGCATTAGTGGCCAGGTTCCAGTCTCCTTTAAGAGAGCAGCAGCGCATTTGTATGTCTTTGGTGTTGTAAATGTCCATAGGCGACGGTAACCGCTTTCCATCAGATGGGCCTTCTGGCTGTCTGATAAACTCATGCAATAAAACAAATACAAGCAAAACTTACTTAGCTTGAGGATATACCATGTGTGTGTTTGTCTGCCAAATTATTATTAAAAAAAAATTAAAGCTTTGTGTCTGAACGTCACGGTCATGCAAAATTCAGTACTTTTTCTAAATCCAAAAAGTGCCCAACGTGTCTAAAGAAGTTTTCACATCGAAAATGTCTGACACGTTTGCGCACTTCTGAAAAACTTGCACACGTGCACACGACATAAAGATTGTGCACACAACCGTTTCGACCGAAAACAGGAGCAACAAGTGACGTATGTTTGGTATTAGAGGGGTTACTAATATGCTCGCTCCCTATTAATAAGGATTAGTAGACAACGTGCAGTGAATAGGTTTCGTCGTTACTTTTTATGGTAAGAGCCCCCGTCATGTTAAGGCGCCATCTTTCTTTTTATTATTATCACTACAATGGATGCGAAGAAAATAGAAAATAATAGTTACCTCAAAGCCTATACGAGAAATGTGCTTGAAAAACTGGCTAGCATACAAAGAACGCACAAAGGTCATTGGGCGTTTTTGACCCACTTTTTTTTTAAACGTACAGGTACCAAACTAATTTTACTTTGAAGAATAAAATCCCACTTTTCTAAATATATATTTTTTTATGTGACGACCGACATAAATAGTTATCTAACAGTATGTGTGTTTCAGCATGTGAAAATATAAGGTACAAGCATAATAAACGCTTGTATAGCATAAAGGATTGTCATTCTCTCTCGCTCGCACATTCGCAGGTAGGTACATAAGAGCCCGTGAGCCTTTTTAGATGAATTAACCGTTGATTTTGATCAAGCAGAATAAAAATGTTATTTATGCAGAACTGTATTTTATTTTTGTGCTTTGAACAGAAATTGTCTAAAACAATTGCGGTTCAAAATATTTTCGAAATCGATCCAATAGTTTTTACATAACTATTTACAAAAATGCTTTAAAAATACTATAACGGTTTAAAAAAAATCTCAATTTTCCCAGGGCCTGCAAGAATGCGACCCATACCACTGAGTAGCAGGTACATTTATCTACATATCTAGCCCTATTTTGTTTATGTACGCCGTGGGTCATATGTCCGCACAAAATGCCCAATGACCTTTACAAATACGTGTAACTTATGGCACAGACGTCTATTTTAACTATTTACATGTCGTTGTGGTTGTGAATTCGCGTGTTTACATAATTTACATCGTATTTGTTATTATAAAGTAACCATATGACGGAAGTAGTCATATAAACCGGACGCCAACGTAGGCATTTATTATCGAGCGACGAATATCGGAAATGGAGTAACCGGAAGTTGGAAGTTAATATGGATGGCAGAAGTTGTTTTTATGAACAAAGCGAAACTGAAGTGGCGCCAAAGCATTACCGGATATTGTCACTACGGCGCGCTACGAGGGCCTTAAATACGCGGTGTTCGGGCAGAGAGGGGACAGTCTTCAACCGACCAGTCTACAACCAAGTCGTCTTGCGGTCGATAATTCTGCTTGATAATCGCAGTATTCTTTGAGGGTAAATTGCTGCTCGACGCCTGACAAGCGTGGGTGCAACTCTTGGAGTTGTCCTAATATTTCTGTGTATTATTGTGCTGTATTTAATATTGTAATTGTAATAATTCTGGTGTAATAAACTTTGATTATAATATTTCAGATTACTATTGTGTTATACTCGGTGTTGTGTCGTTCGCACGCCGTGAACCCGACATATATCTATCTTACTTGTATAAACAGACATGTTGTTGAAATGAGAGCTTTGAGGAGTGCAGTCGTGGTATGACAAGGTTCGCCAGTTTTCAAATTGATTCATTTAATGTTCTGCGAGCATATGTTACCTTTTCTAAGTCACAGAACAGACTGTTCAATAGAAAATTATGTTTAACTGTTAACACAAGATATTTTTGTAGCTTAATTTTGTAGACAATTAGACACTATGAATGATCTAAATTCAGACACATTGGTTCACTACTTCAAAGTAATTATGAAATAGAGAAGGAGGTAAGAAGAATAAATGTAGCATGGCTGAAGTAGAGACAGTTAACCGGCGTTACATACGACAAACTAATGCCAATGAAACGAATAGGTTAGATATATAAATCTGTCATGCGACCGGTCATGTTATACGGGTCCGAGTGTTGGGTCACTAAAGTGTTAGACCACAAACGTCTCCATTCAGCCGAGATGAGAATGTTGAGATGGATGTGTGGTGTTACAAGAATGGATAAAGTGAGAAATTACTACATAAGGGGGAATCTTTAAAAGTTGCACCTGTGACTGAAAAATTGAGAGGAAGACTGAGGTGGTATGAGCATAGATAGATAGATAAAAATACTTTATTGTTCACCACATACACATAAAGTAAATCATTAGTCATTTCGTGTCAAGGCAGGAACAAAGGGCGGCCTTATCGATTTAGAGCGATCTCTTCCAGACAACCTGGGCTGTGGATTGTGTGAAAGGAATCAAGAGTGTATTACGGCGGTGTGCAAAAAAAAGAATGTAATTAATAGGATACATAGATATTCTACAATACATATAATAATTAAGAAACACAAATAGAAAATAGACAATCACATATATTAATATTATATATATCCAAATATATACATTATTAATATGTGTATAGCAACAACAATAGCTATACAATATTAATAAATATATTAACAAATTAAAATACATACAATTTCATGTTAAATTTTATTAAAGTGAGAGATAACATACTCTTACCAATTTTTTGAAATTAAACAACAAGACGGATGGTTGTACCCAAAAGGTAGACCAAAAAGAAGACTGATGGATTGTGTGAAGGATGATATGATTTGTGGTGTGACAGAAGATGTATGTCAGAATAGATTATGGAAAGAAAAGACATATTGTGACGACCCCAAATAATTGGGAGAAGATGAATAAAAAGAAAAGAGAACAGAAGAAATGTATGCTCTCATATTATTTAAAAATGAATTTAGTTATAAAACACATTGATATAATAACTGAAGGTGATCTAAACGTCTTTGTATGTGAATATTATTTGCAATTTGAATGGAAGCTAATTTAATCGTAGCAAGTGTTTGTTTCTTTGCTCTGTCGAAGCAATGTTGGACGTAATGGCGCCTGAAGGTCGTACAGCTCTTACCTGCAACAATAAAAACATATTTAATCGAAAGGAGCACTTACTTATACTAGTGGTCGCTCGTGATCGAAATTCGACCATTATAATTAATTTAAATTATAACTTTGAACATTATTAAGGTTCTGTTGTCAAAGACTATACGTCTGTAATCACAGATTTCGCCAAGGCTACACTTTTAATTTGACTTTAACAATAAACAAGAGTACTTATGCGTATGTTTGTCAAATACATGGTAGTGTGTATGCAATTTTCGTAAAAAGGGTACAAAGTTTTTGCTGTGTTTTTGCTTCACGTATATATAGATTAAAATAAATATCTCCAGGTAAAGACACCATTGTACATCGTCAAGCAAAATAAGTTACGCTTGTTATGGGTAATATACAACGGGCCACTCTAGGGCCGATCCCAGACACCCAGACCATAGTAAATAAGGGAAAATTCGTTTACGAAATTTATCATGCCAGGAATCGAGCCCGGAGGATTTACCTTGTTGTGAACTTGTTCGGTAAAGTCTTAGCCAACTGAACCACGAGGCCGTCATATACTTGTACAGTAAAACCTCTATAAGTCAAACTTCAAGGGAGACGTCAAAAAATTCGAGTTATAGAGTTTTCCACTTTGGAGGATTTCGACTTGGCGAATTTTATAAGGATACATTCGACTTATAGAGGGTTAAGATTTCGAGCAACCGAGGATTTGGGGCTTGAAGGAAAGGAACACAATTTTTTTCAGAGTTTGAGAGGTTTTCAACTTATCGAGGTTCTACTGTAATTACGTGTTTAATAAAAAAAAACAAAGTTCAAGCAACGAATATAAAAAATATTGAGTCAAAGAGACAAATCGGTCTTATTTATAATAGGGTAGTTGACAGTCTAATAATAATCAAATACTTTTTATCACCTTACAAAACGCCGAAGCTACTAGATTTAAGTACGAGGATTGCGGGTAATGATATCTTTAACAAGTCAAATACCGCATTAAGTATTTTTTAAAGATAACTAAAAATTATGTCCATCAGTATTATTTGTTGTATTGTGTTATGGCTGATTCCTACATCTGGCTAAGACTTAATTTGCCTAACTCCACACAGGTAATGACAATTTTCTACCAACGTTTGCCGTTGCAAGTGAATGATTAGTTAAATATAATTATGTAGAAGCCGGTCATTTGTGATAAATCTTATTTAGACGTGTTGATGGGGAGTCTCCACATGCACTTTTTTCTACTTAATATATACAATATCAAGTTGTCAAGCGGTGTACATGGAGTATTTTACTTAGTTTTCTAACATATAATTAATTAGTGACAAAAATACCGCGGCTCTTTGCGCACACTACGGTCACGTTATAATTAAATAAATCAAGTGAACATATCAGCTCTCATCATCATCAACATCAGAACATCAGAACAGCACTATTAATCAGTAAGTCCCTCCTATATTCCCAGCACTACCATTAACTTTCAAGAAATGTTCTTCAATAAAACTCAGTTGGAACTATACATGTGTTTATCTGCCGATTTGCTTATTTAATATCCTTTTAGATAATATGCGTTTTGATTCCACAAAATATTGTGTTCATAGTTTCTGTTTTGATATTTAATTTTACAAGAAAGCCGTGCAAATATTGACACTCCTCAAGTCATTCGCTGAAACGCTCAAGACCAAAGAGACTGTTCTCAAGCGGAGTCAAGATGGCCGCGGTTCGCAAACAAGCGTCGCCCCTGCCGGAATTATTGTTCAGCGACAGTCGTGCAAACAGGAAACTTGTTTAAAATTATATTTAAGATAATTTATTATAGTTTCAATATTTATTCTCCACTAACGTCCAGGCAGATTCTAGTGCCACCTACCGGTTCCAATGGTGTATCTAAACCATCCGGGGACCCACTAAAACGCGCTAAACGAAATTTCACCGAAATCAGTAGTCGTTCTCATGCTTTAGAATCGTTGTGATTTGAAACTTGATTAAACGAAAAAGCGCCAGTAAAAAGAGATAACACGTAAAATTCAACCATATCTAATGTTACAAGATGTCCACCACAGTAGTCATGAGACCCATAGTGTATATTATAATATGACATAGACAATCGGCATAGATAATACTTTTTGTCGATTTATCAGATGATTCGATTTATAATTAAATTACCATTTTCTACCGGTTAGTTAATTTTACAAGCCCACTAAATTATCATCTAGATGATTTAGTGCATCAGTATCTAATTATTATAATTGTTTTTATGATCCTGGCAACACTATGATGTAATTGCTATTTTTAGCAATGATGCAATGTTATTGTTTTGTAGGGTAGCATTTTCGTATAAAAGGCGTAGTGGCGTGTAGACGGTGTTCATTGCTTACTGTGCTGTGTGAATATTCACATCAAAGGCTGAACAATAAAGGGGAAACCCTGCCCAAATAGTTAATATTTGGTACTTTCTTACCCAAATCGCTCCTTGCATTTTACAAATTTTAATTTGAAATAAAACACATTTCTCTTTACCTGTCAATATTAATTTTCAATTTAAAAGATTTCAAATAAATTATCTGTACATAGTTAAGGCAAATATTCTTTTATACGTAGATCAAAGAAAATTGTGCGTAACAGTGCAAGGAGTTTTGAACTATATGTTAGTGACTTAAAGTGTAATTTAGATTGAATTATTACGAATAAGGGTCAACATAGAATAAATACGTCTATAATAGAAGAGAAATGCGAAAATTCTTATGCTCTGAAGTTTCTCTTCTTGAACTACACACACATTTAGATGTAGGATAAGGAGAAGTAAGACAAATGAAGTATAGAGAGTGAATGAATAGAGTTACTGCACCACCATCACAAAAGTAAGGTTTGTTCGTTTTTTTATTGGCTAACACAGGTAAGCAAACGGTCCACCTGATGTAAAGCGATTACTGTCGCCTGTGGACGTTTGCAACAGCAGAGGTGCCACTAACGTGTTGTCGACTTCTAAGAAATTTTAAACGCCCTTAAAGAAGCCCACGTTATAGTGCAGAGGAAAACCGGTGTTTTTCGTCAGCCAGGTCATGAATTTAATTTATGGTCTTCTATCTATACGATAAGATCTGTAAAACGGTTCAAGTTTGTACAATGCGTTTAAAAATGTGAAAAAAAGTTGGGGGGGATATCTCGGACCAGGAGATTCCGAAAATGCAATTTTTAGAATTTTTGACCGTCTGTGTGTTAGAGTATCACGTGAAAACTACTGAATTTGATTCATACAATTAAAAAAATGCTCCACCGTCGCAAGCTTCACCTAGCGTGTCTTTACTTTCAGGGTCATTAAACACAAAACCCCACGTTATTTATATGAGAAGCTCTCCTGGGTATCAAGCTGTAGAATGGTCAGTTCTAGGATATGTGCGTAACATCTTGCTTCGCAACGCCATTTTACAGCCGGCTTTCGGGGGAGCCTTCGTCGTTACCCACCATCAAGGTGCTGGAATAATATTCCACCACCCATTAGAAATCTGCAATATCTTCATGGGTTCAGAACTAAATCAAAATATTTTTAAAAGAACTGTGTGTGTATATTTACATATATACACACACACATATATATATATATATATATATATATATATATATATATATATATATATTTAAGATTCTACCTTCATGCTTTGCAATGATGTAATGTCTGCCGTGACAGTACCTTAAGGGCTCAGCGGAATATAAGCGCTGGTTTTAAAAGACCAGTATTATGCTGAGACTGATGCCCCTAAAAATTATACCTACCCTACAATATCCAATATAATTTGCCCTGAATAGAATTATTCTCTTTCAATTGAAATGAAACTCGACATAAAGCAAGCTCATATCCCGGGGCGTAACTTGGGATACTTTCTGTCCCGATAAATGACGTCGTTTCTGTGGGATAGACGAAACTATCGAAAAAGAGGGCGCTGCGATCGCATCCTTTCTGAATAATTACAGAACGTGTATGAACGAAACTCGACAGAGAGCTGGCTTATATCCCGAATCAACACTTAGGATACTTTCTATCCCGATAAATGACGTCGTTTATGTGGGATAGACGAAACTATCAAAAAAGAGGGCGCCTCAAACGCGTTTTTCAATTTACTAACAAATACCCACGTTGTCTAAACAACATGTCGATCGTTGTTGTATTACTTCAAATCAGGTTGGCTTCGAATGGCCGTTATGTTTTGCTGGGGAATTGTCTAGACTCTCTAAAGTATATGGACTTAGTTTCATAAAAAAGAGAATTAAGTTATTGTGTAAGTAAAATAAAGCTACGTCCAAGGCTTGAGCAAACACTAGTAACATGATTAATCTGATGAGAGTGTTGAGTTTTGTACAATAAATTTAGAAATAAGACAAAATTAGGTCGGCTAATTCTAACCAGGAGAGAGAGAAAGCACCTTATTGCACACCAAAATATACAATTACAAAAACTGACCATATTTACAATATTTTCAAGGCAATACAAAATAGGTGGTCTTATCTCTCAAAGTGATCTCTTCCAGGCAAAAATGAAAGAAATTTGAATTGGGCTATATAGGTGGTGCAGGAAAAAGGCAATAGATACATAAATACTCAAACTGATTTAGGAAATAAATATAAAAATACATACATATATACATAGTCAAATATATACAATAATACATTTCAAAATACATAAGTTATTATATAATAAATGTATTAGCATGATTATATTGTGTTAATCAGACATAGCTATTTGTGGAAATGGTGTTTTTTTTTATCCTTATTGTCATATATTAATTTATATTTAAATCTATTAACCGTGCAGGAACGGAGAAAGAATACAAGTTCCTGCGGCTGGGCGTCCTGACGTAAGAGACGACAAAACAACCCACAGCCAGGTGGTAGGGCATTTGCCCGACTGGATGGCTACCACCCCTGGTCTAGAGTATGCCGCCATAACAACCTTGAGTTGTGTTGCGGCATTAGTGACCGGGTTCTAGTCTCCCTTAAGAGAGTGGCAGCGCATTTCTAGCACCTTTGGTGTTGCAAATGTCCATAGGCGATGGTAACCGCTTTCTATCAAGCCTATCACTCCAGCAATAAAAATAAAAAATTCTAAGCAAATTTCTTAATGTTGGTAAGGATTTGGCCTCTCTGACAGTAAGAGGCAGCATATTCCAAAGTTTGACAGCTTGCACTGAAAAGAGCAAGCGTTAAAATACTTTGCTGTCTTACTTCTAAAATAATACTGTTTGAACAATAAAATACATTATTGAACTTGTTAAGGCTACGGCGTTTTATAACATACGAGTATAGCAATGACGATAACAACATGAGATTAGAACACCTTCAAACAATATTGCCTATGCAAAGAAATTATTTCTTAGAACACAAGAGGGTGACTTCTAATAAATTCGACTTTAAGTGAAAGAGAATTATTAGAAAAATAAGATTGATAAATTCACTTGACTTGCAAATATAAGGAGACTGTGATTAATTGTACCAAATACGTTATTAGAATCTTATTTTATAGTAATGAAACTTCGAAGCATTATTAATTTTTTTTTTTTTATAAAATCGGCAGACAAACACACACACTGTATATCCCCAAATTAAGCAAGTTACGCTTGTGTTATGGGTAATATACAACGGACCATTCTGGGGCCGATCCCAGACACCCAGACCATAGTAAATAATGGAGAAAATACGTTTAAGAGTGTTTTTTAATTAAGAGTGTTTTATAAGTAGCCGTCTTGATTTTTAAATATTATTACGCCTGGTTTGTCTAATTAAAACCTTGAATGCACCTTTCAAGATTAATTCATTAGAGAATTTTCTTTAATTTCATTTACGTGTTACGATTGGATAGATGACACGTGTTACAATAAATTTTAACAATTTTTACATAATAATAAGCAGGTGTGAATATATCATCTTATTTTTAAAATATCATCATATAAATAAATTTTAATACCGTTTAAACAATTAATGCAAGATTTGACTCTTTGTAACCAACTTCAAAGAGGAGGAGGTTCTCAATTGGATTGGTTTTTTTTTTTGAGAATTATGATTATTATAATCGATGCGGAATAATTGCCATTTGGTCCCCTAAAAATTTAACACAGTTTCGCCCAGTAGTTTTTATTTGTACAAAATGATGATGTCATAATTTTGTACGCTCCTATAAAATGTACGAGACCGGGACGTTTTTGTATGAAGATAAATAAAAATCTCACTTGATGTGAATGTCAACTATCCTATTATTTAGAAACTCAGACTAACAAAACTACTTATTATTAATTAATAATCAAATTAATAGAGGTGGAATAGTTTCCAATGGATACATTTTATTAACGACTGTTACATTTATTTAGTTGCATAGTTGTTCTTGTCATGTTGTCTTTTTAAGGTTGATAATTTTTTTTTATGTACCCTCTTATTTCTAAACGATACAATCGGCCATTTTCTTAATTGCATGACAATGTTATTATATTTTTATTTATTCTGTGATTAGCGCCTGTTTTGTATAGAGTAGTTTTCTATAATTTACCATAATTTTATGTAACAATATTTATCTCTAATATGATATGGTAATTGTGTAAACTATTTTATTACAAATAAAACTTTAAATATAATATCTTATATAAAACATTATGTAAAATTTTGCAAACAATAATGCATTAAATTCTTGTCATTCATAACACTTTTAATTAAAATAGTTTATCAATGACTTCAATCCACTATCGGTTGTGCCAATTTGCTAAGTTTACTGTAAAATTGTTGGAGGAATGGCGAGGTTTTCTAAAAATGCTTGTCTAATGTGTAGTGGTAGTAGACGAAATGTTCATAAACCGTAAGGTTCTCTGATTATAAGTATTGTGACCAGTTGCTGTTCTTTCTTTTATTACCATAAACCCTTCTCGAGTTGTTGCAAGTATTACACGACACCGACAAAGACGCAAATCACGCGTATATTATACAAGTTTACATACACAATTTAAAAATATACTTCATTCGATTGCTTTCATTCAGAATCTATACCGATAAATAAATAAATTGAAGCGTCTGTTTGAAGTCAAAATAACAGCGTTTTACTAAATGCATACGTATATACTGTACTAAAAGCAAAAATCAATTAAAAAAAAAAATCCTCTGTTGTCTGTTTGTTCTGGCTAATCTCTGAAATGGCTGGACCGATTCTGACGGGACTTTCACTGGCAGATAGCTGACATTATAAAGAGTAACTTAGGTTACTTTTAAAATTAAGGTTTAGTATTTCTTTTTATTAAATTCGTCCATCAAAATGACTCTGAACAGCTCAACGGGGTTAAAATATTAATACGAATATATGAATTGAGAATGGCTTTAATAAAATTCTTGTACAATCCACTCGCTGTGAGGACGCTAAAGTAAGCTATGAGATGTCGACATCTGAACTTTTCTTATTATCAACTTTTCTTTGGTATGGCTGACAAAAATCTCAATTCCCAAATTCTGTTCAGCCGAAACACAAAAGACCTAATATTTATTTAAGAATTTTCCGAATTACAATTATTTATTCAGTATCTAATATTAAAAATAGTTTATTGTTTAAATTTAATCAATAAAGTTTGTTTTTTGTTACGTACATATTTTAGAATTAATTGCCTGGCAACGAGGAAATGTGGCCCGCGTTTTAGGAACGTTCTCTGTAATAGAAACGGAACGCGCCTGTCAACGTCATTGGCAGAGCAATTGACAGGTGCGTCAACCGTGACATACACAAAGGACGCCAGTGTCACGACAGCAAAATCTTAAACCTAAAATCTGCGCCACTTTTTAATTTGAAATTACGCGGGAATTTTCCCAGGAGTGGTTTAAAGGTGTTCGGGTGCATTAAAACTATAGCCTACATTCTATTTTTAAATGCTGCAGTACTTTGTGTCCCGGGAAACCCGCGGGCATTTCATGTCACGCGTGGATAAAGACTCAGGCATATCCTAGTTTTTAATGAATCGATATTATGGACTGGGGGTAGGGTTGCCACCCGTACTTTATTATAAAGCATTTTACGTTATTTCAGATAATTGTACTCTATACTTTATGAGAACAATAAAGTTTACAAAAATATTTTATTTCGCGTGATTTGATTTCTTTGAGATTTTTAAAAGTTTAGTCGATTATTTTGTTAAATGATATTTATCGATTGGTGATTTGGTGCTGAATCGATGTCGCCACTCGCCAGCGCTACATCACTCAAGCACTCGTTTTGTACAATTTCTGAACGCAACCTAACCTCAAACGTCAATGATGTCAGTGTGTCAATCATTGTCACATTTTTTTTTGTTTGTTTTGTGCAAAGCGGGAGTTTTTAGCGGGAACTGAAAGGGGATGTTGTGTTGTGCAGTTTTGTTTTCTAAAAATGTGTAAAAGTCCTCTAAAATGAACAATAGTTGTAGGATATTGATAGTTTTTGAGTAGTAATTATGTATTTTTTGAGAAATCTGAACTGTATAGTCAGATGTGGTCTTTCGAGTTTTCACAAGAACTCCATGAATGGCTATGCATCAGAATTGGCTGTATGGACTAAGTAAGATTCCTTTGCCTGTGTTGCTAATTTGATACAAATTGCAAAATGTAATAAAAAATATTTTTTTAAACATAATAATAAAGAAAAATAAATTATACTTTATTTTGATACTATGTACTTTTTTTTCTTACCTATAATAACCAATGTACTTTAACTGCAAAAAAAAAGGTGGCAACCCTAACTGGGAGAGATAGCTAAACTATAGTATGGTTTTCCCTAGTTTGAATAAAAGCTGTCAAATTCGAGATACCTAGATCAAAAAAGCATGAAACAAATGTAGGGAACTCACGGCTAGTTATCATTTAAGTGACGCGCGGTGTGGCGTGTCCATCGCGCAATTACATTAGCACGTGTTCGGCCGTGACGCCGCGCATATTAGTCCGATATCTACAATTAGGTGGATTTTTCGCCCCACCGGACATGTAATCGCGTTTGTCCCCTTTACCACTTGGGGTCTACGCTTTTATTAGATCATGTTTGTAATTGAGTACAGCAGAGAGGGCGATACGTAGGGTTGCCAACATTTTCAAGGAAGGTAAAATAAACTTTGGAATATGCTGCCTCTTATTGTCAGAGAGGCCAAATCATTACCAATATTTAGAAATTTGCTCAGAAAACATTTGATTGACATAATATAATCATGCTAATATATTTATTATAATAATTTATGTATTATTGTATATATATGTATGTATTTGTATATTCATTTCATATCGCCCGATTCAATTTTTTTGTTTATTTTTTCATTTGGGTTGCCTGGAAGAGATCGCCTTGAGCGATAAGGCCGCCTGTTGTATTGCCTAGAAAAATATTGTAAATATTGTCTGTTTTTCGCACAATAAATCAATAAATACATGTATCGTAACCACAGAAATAGGAGAAAGAATAACTCTATTTAATCCTTTGATAGCAACACATTTAGATATATTAACAAGATGACATAAAGAATTGCAACAGTTTTTTTTACCACCTTACATACACTACACTAAGAATCGATGCCGTAGTGGAAATAGTACGATTCCAGGTGGGAATACTACAAAGCAGTACCACTGCAGTTGCGACGCAAGACTGCTGACATTATTCTATTTCTTTATAAACTCCTAAACAGCAAAATTGACAGCCCCGAACTTCTCAACAAACTAAAAAATAATCGCTCTACCAGCATGTCGCACTGTGTACTGTCAACACTTACCATTCTACCGTCTTTGTACTGCCTACAATAATATTTGCCATGAGCTCGATATTTTCAATGCATCGGTTAAGCACATCAAGAAGTTTTACACTCCTTATTAATTATTTATCTAACTTCATTAGTTATTTCCTCTTTTCAAATTACTATGTACTCAATGTCTTTATATAATGCATGCTGTGTTCGCACCAAGAAGGCCAGCCAGCAACCATATTATCCGTGTTATAGTTTTGTTTAAAAGTAAGCTGAGTTGGCCAGTTTGCCACCCAAATAAAATAAATAATAAATAAAGAATGGGCCCATCCTAGCCAGGTGACCTCCAGCCTCCCCTTACAGTCACCCCGTTCCTTACTGTTATTAACTTCATTATTTCAAAGTCTCTATATCATCTCAACATTATTCACATTTTAAATAATACACAATGTATGACTCACTCAGCTTACTGAAGATCGTAGCGCCTAGCGAATGGTAGAACAACTGTGTCTGCCTCGCCTCACGCACTGCTTAAATACTAAAAATACTTGAAAGTACCGTCAATTTAATGATCACAATCTAAAATGTCCAGCAACTTGTTAATACCTGTTACAAATGTAGAGAGGTGCCCCGTAGAGTTGCGTCGGACTCGTACGAGCCAGTACATTTGTCCCGTACAAAATCCATTTGTACTGATACGGTACAAAATCTAAAAAAGTAATGCTTCAAATATTTTGTCGCGCTATTACTCAATGTACTACTCGCGCCTCAAATGTATGAGGAAGGATGGGACGAGGCATAAGCTACAATAGTACAATAACGCCTCTACGGATATTCACATGACAAAGAGGGACAACATGACTCTGTAATACATAAGTACAATTTCTGAGAAACGGTACAAACGAGGGAATGACGACCATCGCTTCAAATGTACTGCTGCACTACAAATGTACTGCTACGCTACAAATGTACTGGCACGGTACAAATGTACTGCTACGCTACAAATTTAATGGCATGGTACAAATGTACTGCCACGGTACAAATAGTACAAAATGCCTCGCCTCATTTGAAGTGGTACATTGTAGTGGTTGAGTACAAAATGACGTGTTCCTCTTAAAATCTCATTTTAAAATCATGTCCCACTGAACACTAGTGCCCCGTATAGGTTGGAGGAGCGGGAAGGAATGCTTCTACGTCTCAAAGGAAGATCTTCCAGCGATGCTAGTGATGTTCCTCGCAGGCCTAGGCCTATCTGTTATTGTTGAAAACTTGTATATATTCTTTGTATGTTTCGGGAAACGTTTGTGACATCAATTATTGTACAGCGCCACCTATTGGCTTATAAGTGTTCCACTACATAAATGCCACCAAAACGAATTATTCATTTTATTTTTTATTGCATGAGTTTAGCAGACAGGCAGGCGGCCCACCTGATGGAAAGCTGTTACCATCGCCTATGGACATTTGCAACACCAAAGGCGTTACAAATGCGCTGCTGCTATCTTAAAGAAGACTGGAACCTGGCCATTAGTGCCGGAACACAACTCAAGGTTGTTATGGCGGCATATTCTAGACCAGGGATGGTAGCCATCCAGGCGGGCAAATACCTGTCACCTGGCTGTGGGGTGTTTTTGTCGCCTCTTATGACAGGCTGCCCCAACGCAGGATATTGTATTCTTTCTCCGTTTCTACACGGAAATACTCAAGGAGTTTACGAAGGCAGATGGATGATGGTCCCGTTATTATTTTAAATATCTTTATAATACATGCGTTGGTTCGCTGTACAGTCCAGGGTATACGCAACATTCTCCTCCAGCACCACATATCAAAAGCATCAACAAGACTGCAATCAGATACTTTTTAATTCCAGGTCTCAGCTTCATAACGTAAAATGGAGAATATAAGGCGTCCGTACACTGAGAAAGATATTTCTGTCCTTCCAAGTTTTATAGAACTGTGAGCTGACTTTCTAGATTATTTCAAGATAAACACAAAACAATTTAAAAGATTAAATTCGTTTATTTATTCTTGCTCCATGTCTATCTAAATTGGGAGAGTCGTGTAACTTCGGCTTTGCCTATATTCGCCATAAAATGAGTATGAATTTAGACTCAAAATTCCTAGTCATGTCTGCATGTTCTATTAAATAACTACAAGAGGGCTCTGCGCGCCGTCAAATATTCATCATACCACGGACGAGAACAACGCATCAACCCCAGCAGACGCTCCACCGGTTCTCTATTCATTGCCCTCTTGGGTTCGTGAATTTTCGAGCGTGTTCTCCTCAAACAGCGATGTACGTTGCAACAGCGATGGAGTCGGAAATTGCCCGACGATATAAAATTCAGAGCTTTGAATACACGTTGTATGAGAATTTTACTTGTTGATCCGTTGGTAAATATTATTTGTTTTTTATTAGTTCACCGGAGATTTTGGAAAGTGCAACATGTATCAACTACATTTATTTTTTAGACGAGCTTCGTTTTTAAGCCTGTACAACTGGTTATCTATAGATACAATTACATATAGTTACTTGACCTCACTGACTGAAATATCAACGCACAGCTCAAGCCACTAGGTTTTTTCCCGGACGAACTTGATTGTCCGCGCTTAATGCTTATTTTTATTTGTTTTCTTTTTGTATATTTTATTTTAGTCTTTTTTATTTTTTTCAAAAAGTTTGTAACAGAGTCCTTACTTCTAACGTTCTTCTAGGGTTTGCAATTCTCCATGTTTCTATTGTTACAATTTGGGCCACCTGCATATTTGTAAACAAAGCACATTTAATGCCCGCCGGCGTTTGAGTTAATAACATTGAAGCTCTTTTATGACTGTTTTCTTTTGTTTACTTTGTGTTTAAGATATGTGATTGGAAAAACAGCCCATTGTGTATTGTAATCTTTATAGTACTCATTGGCCAGGTGTGATTCTTGGAAAATTTAGTCGAAGCGGTCGAGCAGACATATTGTATTTGTACAGTATAAAGTAATGCCCCAAAGGAGGGGTGAGGCAGTCGAGCGATAAGCACAAGCGAAGCAAGACGTGTGTACTACATTCGGTAATCTATTTAGTAACGGAATTTGCGCGTGTCATTACATCTTGTACCAGTGTTATACGTGTTTGTATAGTTCTAATAAATTCTATAATAATTCCAATGGCATTTTAATTCGAGTCCTGCAACTCGTAACACTGTTACATGTTTGTAACTTAGTTCTACAATATTGTTATTTCTATTTTCTATTACATCTGTTATACTACTATTTTTACTATTTTACATGTTTTCCCAGGTTCTTGTGCCTAGTTCGTGATGTCCTACATCTTTTCTTGTTTTCTATCATATACGATCTTCATTGATGAAAAATGTGATTCATTCTATACTTTCTTTGAACAAGATTAATACCTAATTAAAAATAAATTAAATTATAAATAAATTAAACTATAAAATCTTGTACCAGACCGCTGTCAGTCGGAAACGTGCCCAAAAGTCTAGTCGAGCAACGCTAATGCCTTGCCCGGGAAGACTAGTCTTTTGGTCACGTGAGACATCCACCAGACGTTTGGCTATGTCTCGATAAAGCTCTCGACCCTCGATTGACTCGACCCCAAAAGCCGCAAATATATAGCCATTTCCGATGGCTGAGTATTTGCGGCGTTTTACGGCCTCCTGTTGTGCAGCAGCTGTACCGGCAGATATGCTAGTGGCTGGAAGATGGGACGCTGCCAAAGTATCGACGCAAGACGTGTCCCATACTAAGGGCCGACCCATCATCCAGGGCACCAATGACATACCATCGGGTCTCTTGCCATCATCGCGGCACAAGCCGTTCGGTTCTACGACGGCAGGTACCCTGGCGGTGACAAGAGCTCGACGGATTATGTCATTAAGTGTTGCATGACGTGAAATTGTCGGCACTCCTGATAAACGACAACCCATCTATCATATTATATTCTATTTATTTCTACTTTATTTATTTAAGACTTTTTTGTTTCCTACCTTCTTTATTCATACACTAGCTTCTGCCAGCGACTTCGTCCGCGCGGAAAGTTTTTTAACTATCCCACGGGTACTCCTTAATTTTTCGGGATCAAAAGTATCCTATATGTTGACCAGGGATATAAGCTTCCACCATACAAAATTTAATTTAAATCGGTCCAGTCGTTTCGGAGATTAGACGGTACAAACAGACAGACAAACAGAGAAACAAAAAAATTGAAAAATATCTAAATTAGTTCTATTTCACTTCTTACATCCCCCTGACTCGGTTTTTAGCATTTTTTTTCATTGTACAGAAATTCGGCCTCTACAGTTTTATTATATGTATAGATTAATCTCTATATAACAAAATATAAGCAACAATGTATTGGTTGTTTATCTGTTTTGACGACTTTTTCTACTATTTTTATGCAATACGTAACTCTACTAGGAGGCTAGGATCGTGCAAATTGCGCGTTCTTTCTATATTGTACATGTGCATCAAGAAGATGCACAAAAATAAGATTTAAAATAAAATCAATTCCTAAGGGGTTTAAGGTCAATAAATGATTAAATCCGATATTTCCAAAGTAAGAAGCATGACAATTTTAACACCTGCTTATAGTTAGAAGTAAAAGTACACGTATGTAAACATTTTTGGTTTAACCCCTAAGGTGGTTAAAGGTGTAGAAAGTATGCTTAAGCTATGACCAATCTACACGAGTGAAGCCGCAAACAACAGCTATTAATTATATACACTGCTGCGTAACCAGTAATCACTATTTGAATGATAAAATGTATTGACTCAATTTCATGTTTATATTTGTATGTCTCTCTAGACCACGGGCTGTTAGAATGGTCCGGACTTCTAGAGGGTTTGCGAGGAGCCATGGGAAAGCCAACACGTAGAGGCCCCTTGAGTGAATTTAATGTGGCGTGACACTGACTGACGATTATCCCTGTCTACACCATATTAAAATGCACCCAAGGACAATCCCCTGGCAATGAAGGACTATTTTGGGAAATGAGAACAAAGCGTACTGGGCTATTAGGATGAACTGCTAGTGGAATTAGGTTTCTAGGACTATGGCGACTATGGCGTCTGGCCGTCGCAATGTTCGGGGAACATGGAAAAATGGGTAGATGGTACTTCGCCATTCTCAGCATGTGCCCCTAAAAAATGTCGCACAAGATTGACGAGCAACATGGGTGTGAGTGGCTAAGGGGTGTTGAGAGGTGGGCTGCAGGTTCACCGAGGCTACTTCCGACGTTATGCCACTTGTCACTTTTACCCCAAGCACGGGGGGGTGTCTTTGTCTTAGTCCACCGTAGTTGGGTATGAAGCGTCGCTACTCACCTAAGGCTTCGCCGCAAAGCCCCCCTGCAGGTATCTTTACATTACTAGCTGTGCCCGCGACGTCGTTCGCGTGAAATTTGTTTTCAAAACCTCCCGATTTTGAAACATTCTTCATTGGTGCTCCGCTCCTATTAGTCTTAGCGTGATGATATATAGTCTATAGCCTTCCTCGATAAATGGGCTACCTAACACGGAAAGAAATTTTTAAATCAGACGAGTAGTTCCTGAGATTAGCGCGTTCAATCAAACCAAACTCTTCAGCTTTATTTATATTAGTGTAATATCATTATGAATATGGATTAAATCCATTGACTGGAAATAATTCAGTTAATAATAAATAGATACAAAATGATTGCGATGCACTGCGAGCTTACATCAATAGGCCGTTTGAATTGGTGCTATTTTGGAAATATAGATACAAATTATTCAGCAGATAATTAGGTCCATTTGATAAATGACAACCCCTTTGACGTCGATGCGATTAATTAGGTAGCAATCGGGCAGTTGCAGCCTACAACTGCACCGCAGTATTATTTCATGTATTATTTCACCATATTCTGCTTTTCAACTAAAATCTTGGTTTTCAATTCTAATTTTAAGTACATTTTCATCTATAAAACTGTTACGAGTTATGCGGGACTCGAATTAAAATGCCGTTGGAATTATTATAGAGTTTATTAGAACTATACAAACACGTATAACACAGGTACAAATATAACTAACGCAACAAATGTAAACGTAATGCAGAAGGTCGTAATTCAATAAAACGCGCAAAGTCCTACACTATTAGATTCCCGAATGTACACACGTCACGCCCGTATCGTAGTCGTAGCGTGACTGCCTCCTCTCTTAATCAGGCCGTCGTTTTATACTTCATCAATGCACTGTGCCCGCCCGGCAAAGTGGACTGAATTTCCTAGAATCAGCTTGTACTCGTAATCCGTAACACCTGGCTAATGACAATAGGCTGTGCTCCACCATAAGTAAACAAAAGACGACCATAAAAGGACTACAATTAGTTCAAATGCCGACAGGTAATAAAAAGTGTTTTTATAGACTGTACGTGGAATTTGTTTTAGTCGGAGCCAAAGTTGTGACAGTACGGTTTGTATTGTATAATTTGGGCATGCTGGAATCATTATCCTGAATGCTCATTGAACTGGCTTTATTAGTGAGATACCACGCTCTCATAGATATCGGCGTGCAACGGTTAGCTTAGAAATAATCTTATTTCGTACAATCTTCCTCAGTTTCCCCTCACCTTATCTTCCCTATCCAATCCCTTCTATCCTATTCGCCCTGTCTGGTACCTCTATCTCACCTCTTCTATCTTCTCCTAAAGGTTGGCAACGTTTTGAATCCGCCCCTGGTGTGGCAACTCCATGTTATAGCGTAAAAGGAAAACCTCTAGAAGCTTCCAGATCATCCTAAACGTTCTATAAGCGCATTGTATTGTTGAGCGTGGTAGCTGAAAGGACAGCCGATGACGAGTGGTACGGTTGTGGAAATAAGGCACTTGCACCAGATCAATCAATCACTCAGATCACTGTTATACAGATCTAGAATTTCCCTTAAGACTGAAAGTTCCAAATAATTTATTAGCGTTAACCTCAGAAACCAGGGCTTGAAAACCTTATCAATTACCTTCAAAATGTAGGTAGTTACCTGTATTTTCGAAAAAGATATTACTATACCGGTATATTTTTACCGTTACTTGGTAACTTTTATGATTTTAACGTTATACGTATCGGTAATTTTTACATTATTTTAAGTGACGTTGCCATTTTTAAGATTTGTCTTTATTATGACTGTATGTTATCGAAACAATCGACAAACACAACTCTAAATATTACGTGCACAGTGCTGTTTGATAATCTTTGCGAGTTGAAAGAGAGCAACGATGGTAACAAAACCTAGTTATAACGGTAAAATAATCGATAAAATTAGTATTTACTTTATATTTTTTACCGGTAAATTGGCTAGAAATAACGGTAAGTTTTATAACGATATTGAAGTGAAACTTCTATATAGACGGGGGTCTTAGGATTTTTCTGTCACGAAAAAGCATTACGGCCGTGTGGAGGAGCGGCGTAAATTTAGACTAGACGTGGTGAGAGGCGGCATAGTTTTAGAGTAGACTATGGATGCGTTTTTTGGTTCCGGATCGAATACAGTTTTTATATTTGATAAAATAAAATATGCTTAAATAAAAGATGAATTCATTAAAATATACCTAACCTAATCAAATCATAATTTGCAGTAAATCTGCGAAAAATCGAAATGTGTGCTGGGACACATAGTAGAAGTCAAACTTCAACGGACAAGTGGCAAAACGAATTGCAACAAAATTTTAACTTGAAGTTTTACAGGCTGGTTTTATTATTATTTTTTTAATTGCAGGCGTTCAGTAGACAGGCAGATGGCCCAGTTGATAGAAAGTGGTTACCGTCGCCTATGGACATTTGCATCACCAAAGGTGCTACAAGTGCGCTGCTGCTCTCTTAAAGGAGACTGGAACCTGGTCACTGATGCCGGAACACAACACAAGGTTGTTATGGCGGCATACTCTAGACCACGGGTGGTCGCTATCCAGTCGAGCAAATGCCCTCCCACCTGGCTGTGGGTTGTTTAGTCTCCTCTTACGACAGGCCGCCCGGCCACGGGAAATTGTATTCTTTCTCCGTTCCTGTTCGGATAAAAATCGGACAAGTACATTAACAATCTGCCCGTAAAACTTCAGGTTAAAATTTTATTATGATTCGCATTGCCACTTATCCGTTGAAGTTTCACTTCTATCATGTGTCCCAGCACACATTTCGATTTTTTATTTTTTACCGTTATCTGAAATTAGCATAAATAACGATACCACATTTTTACCGGTATTTCAAGCTCTGTTATAAACTATTACGACAATGATAACGATTATTTCGTAATATAAGTTACTAAACATTACGTTATAAAACCGCGAAGATTCTAAATAAATAAGTATGTAATGTCACCACACAAACTAAGTAGTATCTACACCGTGCCGCATTGTTACGCAAGATTACGCAACGTGTGAGACGAGGAAACTGCTAAGATGCGGCGGCTGTCATATTCTGAATGTAGGGTGATAAGGGGAGGGCATATCTATCCAGGTTTTTACGGCTCAAGGAAGCTGGAACTTTAGTCCCTTTGAGGTTGTCTTGCGAGTTGTGTCACGATATACGCGAAGAAATTTCTTTATTACTCTTGTCGAGGAGTTTATTTCCTTTTACTTTTAGTGGCTATAAAAGTCTTTATAGACAATTGGGCTGATGGCACATATTACAATAACTTTTAAAATTATTTTCATATAAAAGAACTGGTGCTAAAGCAATATACTACTTTTAAAATATCAGTGTTTCAACAATAATTAATACGCTATTTGATTCGTTTAACTTATGACGTCATAACGTGCTATTCTCGTGCAATATGTAGGGGCAGCTTTTTATAAGATGACTAGCTGACCCGGCAATTGGCCTCTTCGCACCGCCTATACGCAGTTTCTAAGGGAAAGCGAAATTGTTGTTTTATTTTATATTCCAAGCATTTTTTTCATATTTACTCACCTTTTAAATCTTCCCTGGACTTCCATAAATAACTCAAAACCAAAATTAGCCAAATCAGTCCAGCCGTTCTCGAGTTTTAGCGAGACTAACGAACCGCAATTAATTTATACATATAGACGATAGATAGATAAAAAGTGTCTCAATTGACATCCCTGTAAACTATCCATTTCTTTATTAAATCTGGAATGAAAAATTGCTTTTAAGATTCCGTCGGTAGCATTCCGAATAAATTGAAGACGTCCCTTGTGTTATACTCTTAGGTAGATGTTAGGTTGTGAGTGGTGGGAGTGTTCACAATAAGTCCTATCTGAGTCCGGGTTTGGGCTCTTTATGTAAATGCGCGTGTTAAGGCCTAGCCACATGAGGCCTGCCTTATGGTACAAGGTTGCAGCTTAAGCGGGTAACCATTAAACAAGTAGGCAATTGAATTCGCAATTAATATATATTTAGCTAATTACTTATAAAATTCTAGTCCTAGTCTGGATATGCGTTACTTAACTTTTTAAATTCGATATAGTGAAAATATTACCTGTATTCAATTTCATCAAAATCTGTCCGTTATTTTTGCATTACGGTGCAGATTTTTGATTGTTCATTTTATGGATAGAGTTTTTATTTTAAAATTTTCCAATTCATAGTTCAAGAGACAGCGTAGAGGACATAGGACCAGTAAATAAAACAGACAGGTGCAAAACTACTTCAAATTTAAAAACAAGTTCAACAGAAATTTCAAAGAAATGCAATTTAAAATCTAGATTGCTTATTATAAAAATTTGCTTGCTTTTACTTTAAGTAGAAATCACAAGTTTTCTTTTAGCATTTCATAACCAGATTCGTAGCTTATTTAAGTTTCTTTAACGAAGTATGAGAAGCTATCACTATATTTGTAGCAGAAAGTGACACGGGAAATAAAACAAAGAACAGCTGACTTTGTTATTCGTACTTATTATTACGTGTTCACTTTGCATTAAATATTTAGGCCAGTATCTGACTTGTTGGTGCAGCAGTGGTGCATAAACGGTATGCTCTGTATACACGGTATCGAAACTATAATGGAAACTTACCAAACGCCTACATTTCTATGGGCGTTCCCGGATTAACTCGGCGTGTGTTGCTGCCAGAGATACCAATTCCATACTGCTACATAACCGACAAATCAGAAAGCGGCTTAAGTCTTGTCATCCACTACAAATGGGTGATATTTGAGATAAGACATAACGACCTGAGGTTCTATGCAGTCCTGCATAAGGTAATGGCGTCCCGGCTTCTAAATAGGAAAACTAAAAAAAAGATCTATAAAACCGTCATACAGATCATCCGGATGTACGTATCCAAAGCTTGGACGCTGACCTTTAAGGAAGAGAACCAGCTTTTAGTAGTGAGAAAGAAGGTTCTTTGTAAGATTTAGAGAGGATGGTAGCCGGAGGATCTGAACCAACCTCGAGATTGAGAATCTCGTAGCCGAGCCCAATATAATTGAAGAAATAAAAGACCACCGACTCCACGGGCATGGTCACGTAGAACAGATGGGAGAGGATCGCAGAGTGAGGAAAGAATATTTGGGACGGCCGGTCGGACGGTCGCCCAAAATATCGTCGGAAATACAGAGCGGAGGCAGACCTGTGTGCACATCGAGCTAATAATTGGCAAGAAACTGAACAGGATAAAAAAGAAAAAATGGCATGCTCTCGTTTTGGAGGCCAAAACTCACTTTGGTTCGCTGAGGCAACTGAATGAGTATTTCAAACGCTACCTCCTTTACCTTAACACCGCCAGGGCGAGCTTAAATTCCTTCTCGCTGTAAGCATCGTATCCCGCGATATCCCGGGATATCCCGCGGCGCGCGGAGGTCAACCCGATACGCGCCCTCTTGCTGGGGATTGAAAAAACACCAACTTCCATTATCTCGCCTGAGGCTCAACCGCAAAGAAAATAAACTATCTCTGTTATTCTGTGGATTTTGTTTAACTTCTGTTATGATATTTTGGTCTATATTTCACTTGTTTTATTAGCGTGTTAATATTTCAAATGTTTTTGTTTCAGGTTAACCAAACTGACAATAGTTTTATTAGAGTTTTCGTTTTGACCGTCTGTCTTTGTAGGACACAGTCGTTTTTCTTACAAACTACTCGGTGGTATATAAATAAAAATTGACGTGTCCCTCCCCATTCTCCCCTATATCATAACGTAAAATACCAGCGGACGTGACAGATGCAGCCCTGCCCTGAAACAATTCTGGTATCAGATCGCAGTGCCACCTAACGAGCCCAATAGGGTAGCGGACTGTAAAATCAAATAAGATACATTTTAAATCAGAATAAGATACATTTTTATTAACTTATGACGTCACAGAATATAGTCAAATAGCGCATTAATTATTCTTTAAAAAGTATATATTTATACGAACTTACCAGGTATGTACACCGATTACGTTGAGATTTATGATCCGATTTACGTGATTCTTCTTTAGTGTGATGCGGAATAGTTGCCATTTGGTCCCCTAAAAATTTAACACAGTTTGGCCCAGTACTTTTCATTTTATGAAACCTTTTTTTTATGAAAATTTGTCGTTTCCGTTTCTTGGAACCTATATTTTTTAAGGGGCGCGGCACCTTTCGTACCCATAGCTAGATACTAAAAAATTAAAAAAAAATGTTTAAAAAAACCGACTTCAAAAACTATAAAAGAACTTAATAAAGATTTTTGACTAAGAATTTATTTATTTAAATTCTCTAAATCTTAAAGTCGGTGCCGAGCAAAGCATAAAAATTACAATATTTTTGTTGTTATAAGAGTGTATATGGTAATTTTTCGATTTTTTAAACGAAGTTTTTTTTTAATATCTATTTTTGAAGTGAAACATCTTTAGAATCGTTATAATTTGAAACTGGATAAAACGATAAAGCGACAGTAAAAAGGGGTAAACACATAAAATTCAACCTTATTTAATTCGAAATAAAACACATTTCTCTCTACCCGTTAGTATTAATTTTCAATTTAAATAAAACTTAAAAGATTTCAAATGATTTTAGCTCTATTTGTGTATACTTAAGGCAGATATTCTTTTAAACGCAAATCAACGTAAATTGTACGTAACAATGAATTGAATTTTGAACTTTATGTTAGTGGTTTAAAGTGTAATTTAGATTGAATTATACGAATAAGGGTCAAAATACTTAAGAATAAAGACGTCTATAATAGAACAGAGATGCGAAAATGTGTATATGCAGTTCAAACTCGTCTACTAAGCGTTGTAGATATAATTATCTTCGCCTGTATATACTCTGAAGTTTCACTTCTATTGCGTGTGAACTGCATACACACCCGTTTTTTTAACAAAACCAAAACCTCCTTCAAACTCAAAAGATTTTTTTTTAAACGACTTCTTTCTATGTTGGTCTACAATAAATAGTTATCTATCTATTGTTATTAAATAAATAAAAGGAAACAATTTAAACATATACTTTCTTAAATACATCAAACCCTGTAGGAAGGACGAAGGATATAGATTCTTGATGCCGGGTAGGCTTTCGTAACAGGCGACAAAATAATAGGGCATTTGCTCGACTGGATGGCAATCATCCCTGGTCTAGAGTATGCCGGAATGACAAAATTGAGTGGTTTGTTTGCGTGCATTGGTGGGCAGCTTTCAGTTCCCCTCCGAGACCGGTAGCAGATTGGTCACACCTTTGGTATGCTTTCCATCAGATGGGTAAGCTTGTCTGCTATCTATAAAAAAAATTCGGAAGCTTTTTTAATATTTTTAAAATTATTTATAAAAGCAGTCAAGTTTAAACTATGTAATATAATCTTCGGAATGTGATTGTAAGCTTGTGGGGTCATACATACAGAAAACAAGAAAAACCCTAATAAGTGTGTTTGTTATCCGATTCTGCGTAAAAGCAAAATAGATAACAGATGTAAAAACCAGAGTCATCAAAAAGGTTTAACGCTCCTAAGAACTTTGTTGGTCCTGATCCTACTAGTTCGATAACGCGATATATTTCTCGAACTTGTCAGGCCATACTCCATACTTGTTTTGTCCTATTAGGGTAAACTCTTTACTGAGCTATGTGTAAGCACGGCGATAAATCTAATAGGTTATATATCGTTATACTATGTCAGATTTTAGGCATAGATAATTTGTTCTATATACTGTTACGACCTAGGTGCCAACAAAGACAAATTCACACCTGCAGCCCTGTAGAAACACATTTTATTACTTTTTTGACATTTGGACTTCTTTTGTTCACTTTGTGTTTAAAATTTGTGATTAAGAAACAGCCCATTGTGTATTGTAATCTTATACGGCCTATTATTGTATTGTGATCACTGCCAGGTGTCTCAGATTTAAAAGTACAAACTGATTCTAAGAAATTCGGTCTACGCGGTCGGGCAGACATATTGCATCTGTGCAGTATAAAGCAATGCCCCAATGGAGAGATCGGCAGTCGAGCGATAACCTCGAGCGAAGCAAGACTTGTGTACGTTCGGTGATCTATTTAATGACTGTGCGTGTATTTGAATTACGATCTGCTGCATTACGTTTGGACTTATTACGTTCGGTTATATTTGTACCTGTGTTATACGTGTTTGTGTAGTTCTAATAAACTCTATAATAATTCCAACGGCATTTTAATTCGAGTCCTGCAACTCGTAACAATACGAATACTAAAATTGCCATTACGATGACGTATTTGTTGGTGAATTTCAACACGGCACCGAAACAGCATATTTTTATAGCTAACCCCGCGCGCCCACTTTCACCTCGAGGCGAGACCCGAGATAGCCGAAGAGACCCAGATCTCCGGCTAGCAGATGGTGGCGCCAGCGTAAGGGGCCGGCCGTCATCCATCCGGACTGGAGGTGAAGGCGCGAGCGAACCTACTGTTAAGGCCAACCGGTTACGTGGAGGAGGGAGGGAGTGCCGCGAGCGGCGCAGTCCGCCTTACACCGTCCAGCGACGCTTACGCATACAATAAAACATACATCATTTACCGTTATCGCGTATACTACCGTGGTCGAAAATAAAGCTCATATAAACATAACAGTCCACTGATTACTACAAGAACCCTATACTAGCAGGAGGAGCCAACACACCTACACAGCCCGGTCAAAAGACGTTCGAGGATCGGACAGGGTTTTTGTGGATATCCCTAACTGCAATAGTACTTCACACGTGAGGTGCTAGTGCTACCCCGACCTGGCGAATCCCACACACACAGATTTCCCATGTACAAAAAAAAGGATGTAAGCTAGCCCTGTGTTTCATTTGAACCCGTTGAGTAGTTTTCACAAACAGAAACATTCTAAGCTGTATTTTCGAAATCTGATGCTCCGAATTACCGCTTGCATGAGAGGGAGAGAGGTATTTTGTTCTTCCCAAATTCTCTAGGACATAAGCGTTACAGCCTTAAATACTTGTGAGATATGAGATATTTTTGATTAAATACTTTTTTGGTTCCGTAGTTAACCAATATAAACAGACGACTTTTATTAGCTCTACGGGATTTACATATCAATGGTTTTTTTTTCAAAAATTTAATCTTAGAAATAAATATTTATTTTATATTATTTATTATAAATATTTTCCTTATTTTAGAATCACAAAACAGGTGTATGACAGAATTGTGAATGGTAGGGTTGTTGCCGGTAGACCGAGATGAACACACCATGACCAAGTATCAGAAGTGTTAAAGAGAGGTCAGGTAAAAAGCATTTCAAATAAACGTGCATGTATGAAGAGGTTAATGAAAGTAGGTGAAGCGAAAGTTGTTTTTCAGGATCGTCGCAAGTGGAGATCCATAGTCTCTGCCTACCCCCATGGGAAACAGGCGTGATTTTATGTACGTATGTATGTAAATATTTTCCTTCCACCCATTTAATATTATATAAAATTATTAGACCTAGGCATGTTTGCTGAAGAGTTTTTTGTGCCGCTTCGTCTCTTCAAGCCAGAACATGTTGCGAAGCGGTGGTAAATTAGATTAAGCTCCCATAAACAAATATAAACTAAATAATTGAAATGAACAAGTTGACACCTGACATCTTTGTCTTCCGTGATCACGGCCACTGAAAAGTGGCCGAAACGTCGGAATAACAAAAATTAAATAAATTACCTCGCTTAAAACCATTAAAACGTAGTTTTATTAAGAAATAAAGTGAAAATTATAAACGCAAAAAGTAATTAATAAGTTTAAATTATATACAACTTCCTAATATTTTTTTAAATAAATAATAAACACACACTTAAGTCCCAAGTCAAAATTTTTATGTTAAATTAACTTAACAAAGTTCAAGTGTATCCAAAGTACTCAACCCCTTCCCCTTGCAGACGCCAGAAGCGTCCCTCCATTTGTCTCGTTCGCACCTATTTATCATGGAAAGCGATCCACCTCGCCCCGATACGAAGATCCCCCAAAAGCATAATGGAAAACCATTTTTAACACTCACTATTGTAAATCACAGATATTTATAACGATACAGTAGATACTCTCACTTGACTTGTTTAATCAGAAAGTGGCAACAAAAATTTGATGTAATTTCCACTCTTTCGTAGTTTTGTCTTTAAAACTGTTCAAAACAGTGATCTCTACGTGACAGATTATTTTAATCTAGTAATTAACAACAATTAAGTATAGCGATTTGCCGCAAATTACTTTCAATACAGGGTATCCCAGTTCCTATGTCACGCTGTAACATTTATACTTCTATACTAATATTAAAAAGAGGTAAAGTTTGTGAGTTTGTGACGTTATAGGGAGTAATCTCTGGATCTACTAAACCGATTTTAAAAATTCTTTTACTGTTGGAATGCTACGTTAATAGGGAGTGTCATAGGCTATATAACATGACGCTGTATATCACGGGAGCGGGACAGAGCGCCGGGCCGCTAGTAATGTATATTTAAGTAACATGCAATACTTTTTATTAAATGGGTTGTGAAGAAAAAATCAAAATGTAAAAATAATCAGGGGGCTAATCCGGACCCGAAAATAACATTTTAGAATTTTTATCTGTCTGTCTGTCTTTTTTTTATAATTGCATGAGTTCAGCAGATGGACAGACTGCCCACTTGATGGTAAACAGTTACCATCGCCTATGGACATTTGCAACACCAAAGGTGCTACAATTGCGCTGCTGCTCTCTTAAGGGAGACTGGAACCTGGTCACTAATGCCGGAACACAACTCATAGTTGTTATTCTGGCTACTCTAGACGAGGTTTGGTAGCCATCCAAATGGGCAAATACCCTACCACCTGGCTATGGATTGTTTAGTCACCTTAAAACAGGCCGCCCCAACGCAGGAAATTGTATTCTTTCTCCGTTCCTGCACGGATAGACACGTAGGATAACTGTCTGTCAGAGCATCACGTGAAAACTACTGAACGGATTTAAATGAAACTCGATACAAAGCTAGCTTATTTCTCGAGGCGTAACTTAGCATACCTTTTATCTCGATAAATGACGTAATTTCCGTGGAATAGAAGGCTTATATCCCGAGGATATATTTTATCCTGATAAATAACGTCGTTGCCATGAAATAGACGGATTAGGAAAATAGATGGCGCAGCAATCGCGTTTTTTAAATTCACCAACAAATACCTTCGTTGTCATAAACAACATTCATTGCATTATTTCAAATCAGGTTGGCCTCAACTCATCTGTATATTTTGCTGGGTAGTTGTCTATACTATACGTACTTAGTTTCTTTGTTATTGTAGTGAACTTAACAAGAACCAGTAAAGTTTTAGATAAAACAAAGTAGCTTTTCGCGTTTGTCTATCTGTATATCCTCAACTCTTCCTGAACCATGCAACGGATTTCAAGCGATTTTACCAGCAGTTAGATACATTTCCATTGTAGGTTTATATATATGAAACACCTAATTAAATCTTTATTTACGTAACATAGAGTTACTACCTAGAGTTTTTCATAAGGCGTAGCCGCGAGGAAAGCGCTAGTAGTACATAAAATTTTATTTATGTACTTGATATGATGCAAATTATGAAATGACAAAAAAGGCCTGAAATAATGTATTGTTACAACTTAGGTTCCGACAAAAACAAATTCCACGTACAGTCTGTAAAAGCACATTTTATTACCTGTCGGCATTTGAACTAATTGTAATCCTTTTATGATCGTCTTCTTTTTGTTTACTTATTTATTGGCATACGTTTCTAATATTGTGGAGAACAGCCTATTGTTCTATTGTACTCGTTTACCGCCACTTGCACGCATCATTAGCCAGGTGTTACGGATTAAGTACAAGCTGATTCTAGGAATTACGGGCGGGCGGGCACATTTGCATTTATGCAGTATAAAACGATGGCCTGATGGAGAGAGGGGGCAGTTGAGTTACAATCGGGAATCTAATAGTGACGGACTTTTAGCGTTTTATTGAATTACGACCTTGTGCATTATGTTTGGATTTGTTGTGTTCGGTTATATTTGTACAGTGTGTTATACATGTTTGTATATAAGTAGTTCTAATAAACTTTATAATAATTCTAAGGGCATTTTAATTCGAGTCAACAATATAACCTGGTTTGATTTCTCTCACACCTCAAGAACAACTTCTGATTACTTAACCACAACATAATACCACAGTGGTAAACCCACAAGAAACTCTTATTAGCCCCACAAATCCTTACTTTATACAAAAGTGCAATGAGCACGCATATGCAAACTTATGCAACCATGCCAGTCATGGTGTTCAAGCGATGTGTCGTGTTCAACCGTCATTCGCCGCAAACGACCCACGTCCGAGATTAAACTCCTGTGACGGTTTACGAAGACCACATATATTCACGAGTCAACAAAATGGCACCTCACATTCCTAAGTTTCTTTAACATTTCCTAAATGATTAAAATTGTTACACACACAACACAACACAAAGCGTGACTATCTAAAATATGTGTTAAAATGTTTTTGAAGTGATTTTTCGAATCGTTGTGATTTGAAACTCGATGAAACGACAAAGCGACACTAAAAAGGTAGATAGATAGATAATACTTTATTATACACCAATACAACAATGAACTTAAAGTCTAAAATTATATCTAGTTATGTACAAAGGGCAGTCTTATCGCTGAACAGCGATCTCTTCCAGACAACCCGTATATATATAGTGTTACATACCGTCAAAGATAAGCGCACAGCTGCCTATTGTAAGCGCAGTTTATATTGTCTTCCCGGATTAAGGAACTCTTTTGTCTTTTGAATTTGTAATTTAGAAAAACATGCTATTTTTTTCTACTTGTATTATAACCATCATTAGCATCGAACTAAGCCCTATTGTTATTGTTTTCGACTTTGTGGACGTTCGCAGGTGTGCAAATTAATATTTCTTAGAAACACAATGTGCGCGGCCAATTTCTTTGTATTGCGTAGTTAGTATAAGACGATGCCCGAATGGAGGGATGGGGTAGTCAAGAGACGACTACGAGACGAGTAAGATGTTTTCTAGTACTCTCGATTAGCGATATAGACGACGGACTTTGCGCGTATCGAACTGTATTGAATCGTGCAGTGTGAACTGGTTGCATCCAGTTTTATTTGTATTTGTTTTATACGTTTTTTGTACAGTTCTAATAAATTCCATAGTAGTTCCAACGGCATTTTTAATTCGAGTCCTGTAGCTCGTAACAATATGTATATAGTTATAACTAGACCCTAGGGTTAGATGGATATCGGCTTCTTGAGTATAATATCCTGTGTTATAGATAGATAGTGGTGAGTGTCTGATGATGGTGAAAGATGTCTTAAAGAATATACATTGTGAACACTTAAAATATTTTTGCAATAAAGAGTTACCATAAATTACCTTATATAGTATCTAGTTATAACTATGTATATAGTGTAAATACAAACGTTATTGAAGAAAGTAATATTGGATTAGTATGAAAACTCTCAACGATTTATAGACATGGAACTTTTAAAAGCTATTTTATATTATACTAGAGCTCCCTGCTGGCGTTGTCCTGCCCTGAAAAAATAAAAATCCAAGACCCATTCCCAGCGCCACCTACCGGTTCTAATTGTGTATCTGAACCATCAGGGGAGTCACTCTACACAGACAAAAAACAAACATGAAAATCGGTCCAGGATATTAAAAACATCCTAGAACCCGATCCCGGCGCCACCTGCCGGTTCCAATTGTGAATCCAAATAATCCTGGGACAAAGTAAAAAAAAACACGAAAAAATTCATCAAAATCGATGAAGTCGTTCTCAAGTTATGCGCGTACATACATTTCTATGATTTATTTTTATACCTGTTAAACCTTCCCTGGACTTCCACAAATAATTCAAAACCAAAATTAGTCAAATCAATCCAGATGTTTTCGAGTTTTAGCGAGATTAATGAACAGCAATTGATTTTTATATATATAGATATGCAACAAACAAGTGCATAAAAGATCATAAAAATAATAATACAAAAACAATACAAACCATATAAATGAAAAATGTCGTCTTTCATAATGAATTGATTTCATTTTTGGATGAATTTGGTTCATTTTCATTGTAAATTTAAGATAAATGCTTATTTAAGCAAAACAAACGAAAATAGAATAATTTATGTACGAAAAACATCAGTTAAATTTTTAGAAAATATTTGGTAAATATATCTTACTATGTCTATTTTTTCAATGGTTACTATACTACCAGGGTCCTTTTACTCTTTCATACTCCTTACTACTTCCAAAGTACTCCTTGTATAAACTCAGAAATATCCAGCAAAAAAAGGAACTTAAAATCTCCCACAACAGAATATTAAAACGAGTTGTAAAATAAAGAAGTTTGCACATAACTTAGAATTTTACGCGTCGAAATAAAGCGAAGTGTACATTGTGGCGCGGTGTCGTCATCCCGCGAACACAACGGCGCGAGGGGACGCGTAAAAGCAAGCGTAAACTAACGCCTACTACTACAGACCACAGTACCTTATACAAATAAGAAAATAAACAATGCCTAGGTATTTTTTTCAATATAGTAACTCTTAAATCCGACTATTATTAAGTTTTGAATTATCCGTTACAGTTATTGAGTAGCATAGTTGTTGTCGTCGTGTTTCTTTATAAAGTTGATAATTGATTTTGTTATATACCCTCTTATTTTTAACGATACGATCGGCCATTTCCGTAATTGAATAGTAATGTTATATTTTTATTTTAGCGCCTGTTTTGTATAGAGTAGTTGTCTATAATTGACAATAATTTTGTTACAATATTTATCATTTGTATAATGTGATAATTGTGTACAGATTATAATTCAAACTTCTCAATTGTGTATAGACGGTATTCACTACATTTTATTTTCATATTGGCAAACGCGATAGATTTATACTGTGTTCGGCTTATTTTATTGCATATAAAACTTTAAGTATAATATTTTATACAATATCTTATATAAAATATGATCTGAAATATCCAAACAATAATGTATTAAATTCTTGTCATGCATAACCCTTTAATTAAAATAGTTTACGAATGACTTGAATCCGCTATCGGTTGTGCCAATATGTTAAGTTTCATATACTGTAAAATTGTTGGACGGATGGCGAGGTGTTCTAAGAATGCTTGTCGAGTTTGAAGAGTTTAGTCGGTATATGCAATGTGTTAAAACCGTAAGGTTCTCTAAGTCTCTAATTATAAAGTATTATGACCAGTTACTGTTCTTTTACTACCATAAACCCTTCTGAGTTGTTGTAATTATTATATATCCTTTTTGGCCCACAATGATGTCTGACAAGACAAGGTATTTCTTTCAACTTGGTGGTGACAAGAGTAAATTTTGAGGTCCTTCCCCACCTCCCCTATCGCACACCATATAGCGGCGGTTATATATTAATTGCCCTACCTCCTGGAGTGGTGCGGCCTTCGATAATATAACTCAAGAACAGCGGACGGCAGGAAAATCAAGCCACTAACCTTAACCTCCCGAAACTGCACTTCTCCCAATTCGGTAAACCTAGAGACGTCTGGCAGCGGTCGTCGAGGATCAATTGGTTGCACACAGTGGTATTAATGAGTATTTTTTTACACACAAATGGCGGTTTTATTATTAAAAAGTAGCACATATTATGGCTGCGGAGCGGGTCGGTCATGCGCGCGCGATCGGGTAGGCGATATTTTACTTATTAAAATGGTGGGGCGGTGGTGCGGTTTTGTCCCTCCAGTGTGATAGCGTGACGACATAATATCGTTGGCCAAAGAGCCTCCTTAGAAGGGCACAGATCGGAAGATGTCGGCGTGACTGATTTCATTCCGATCATATAATCAAACAAATGACCAATCGTAATAATTTGCCTAAACACAACTTATAACTTACTATTAGAAATAAATATTTTTCTTTCTTTCTAAAACGAGATTAGGATAAAGATTTTTTTGTATTAATCCTTAATGATGAATATGGATAACATGATCTGATTTTGATCGGCATATCTATCAACTTTTAAAATGTAAAAAAGTAGTCATAGTGGCATAACAACAATAGTTGGTTATATGGTATTGTGAAGTTTTTTGTAGATATTGATATTTTCTTTAATATTTTAAAACATTTTTTTTATTCTATCATCAATAGTTTCCGTATCCCATGCAATGAAAGACATTTTATGTTTAATTTTTTACAACTTGGGTTTTCCTATTGAAGTTTTAGTAGGGATCCCTAATTTTTTACAATAATAAATATAGCCTCTATTAATTATTAAGGGATAATGTAGCATTCTAATAGTGAAAGAATTTTTGAAATATGTTCGGTGGTTTTTGAGTTTATTCGTTACAAACATACAAAAATACAAATCTTCCCTCTTTACAATATTAGTATAGATAAAATCTCACGGCTTTTATTATACGCACGTTAATAATTTTAGCAAGATATAGGCTTAATTAATGGTCTCTTTGTCCTCAGTGATTTAATTCAAATTTTCCGTTGTGGTTATTTTCCAAATTAAATAATTAAAATTAGTTAATTTCTGGCAAATGATATTAATAATCGTCGTTCGCCAATTGCAGCTTACTTGTGCTGGTCATATACCTTCTCAAATTAGCGCAACATATCTCTGATCTTGGTTTTCCTCATTTAATATCTCTCAATAATTTTATTCAGGTCTTGAGTCTACTGGTGCCATTATACACATCCTACCCTACGTTTACTGACACTTGGTTTGCACTCACCGTCAGATAATTCCGTTACGGCTACCCTCATTTTAGATTTTCTCCATTAGAGACATTCCAAGCATAGCTTGCCTACTTTGTAGTATATATAACAAAGTCTACATTTTATGATGACGTTTTAACTATAAAGAATATTTATATTCATATACTAGGGCATTGTCATATGTAGTAGGGAGTAAGTAGTGTATAAAATATGCGAGGGATCGCAGCACTTGAGCCGGCGAGAGCTGAAGGCGCTGACGGGTTGAGCCCCTGGCCGGGTGTGGGCCCCTTACACATCGTGTATGGGGTCGGACATGTGTAATGCACGCCCCGCGTCACGTTACGCGTAATTGTATGGGTGTTTTGGATACACTCGAGCAAGACACTTCAGTAATGAGGTTTCGCGCAAATGTGGTTTTTGTTGAAGTGCTATTGTATATGAAAAGCGTACTTTATTTTTATTGTGTAAAGTGATATACATTTAATCATGGATTATATATCAAAGTATATATATATAGTCTTGGTAACGTAATGGCTAGTGCACACGTCCCAAACTCAAACGTCAGGGGTTCGAATCCTGGCCAGAACGCATGCACCACTTAGGCAATTTTCTGACCTAATGTGCATATTGTTACAATTACCATTGCTAACAATGGCGAAGGAAAGCATCGTGATGAAACCTACACATCGAGATGTGTCAAAGCTGCGTTCCCCTATAGTGGGGGCCCCAAGCCCAGCAATGGGACGCTTATGAGCTGTTATTATTATTATAATAATTGAAACTATTGTTATTATATAAGTATACTATAGATAAAAGGGCCATGATAATATACATAAATAACTTTTATTAGTAATTAATTAATAACATGAAAAGTATCACAGAATTTATATGCAATGATTTTGAATAGTTTTTTCGGAGCTGGCATATAGACCAGCTCATGGGAAGTGGTTACCGTCGCCTATAGGTGTTTGCAACACCAGAGGCGAATCCAGCGCGTCCCCAAACTTTAGGATGGAATAAAGAGAAGAGGTTAGGAAGATAACAAAGAGAAATAGGGAAAATGGGCTAGAGGTGGGGGAAGTGGGCCATGGGAAATAGACTGGAAATTCCCGCGGGATTCAAATTCAATTTTTTTTATTCAAAATAAGTTCCACTGGAGAACACTTTTTGAAGATCATACATATAAGTTAACATTTAATTTTTCTTCCTATTCTATGTACACCGCTTCGCAACGTGTTATTGCTGTTAAGGAAAAGAAGCGGCAAGAAACTCCCCAGCAACACGTCTGGCTAAAAATTGTTTTTTCTTATATTTCTTATTTTATATATATCTCAAGTTCTTATTTTTATAACTTTTATTCCCGGGACACAAAGTATCGCAGCATTTAAAAAAAGAATGTGTTGCGGACAGAGTGCAAGCCGGAGCACACCTACTCTCCGCGCCTCGCATACCGCCGGCGCCCATAGCTGGCGCAATTAGCAACTAGGCGTAGGACGGGATGCGGGATATAGGGCCAGCCTTGGAGGCAAAATATCTGAACTAATAACTCAACGATCTCTCCTGCTCATTCATTTCGTAATTCTTCACATTTTAACGACGACTCTCTTGCATAATTTGTACTTATCCTATTCATGTAAAAAGTTAAATAATAATAATAATCATACAGTCCATTACACCGAGTTTTAATTTCCAAACGAGAAGCAACTTCCACCAATAGAGTGCAAGCTATCGTTTTACTGGAAACGATGGCGGAATAAGCTCATTTTTATTCACCCGAACATCTTCAAACCGCTCCCGGGCAAATTCCCGCGAGATTCCCGGAATAAAAAATATCACACATTAAATTTAGTATCGATCAGTGAAAAAATCACCTAGGAATTGGATTTTTTTTAATTTGGCAATCTTAAATCACTCCCAGAAAAATTCCCGCGGAATTCCCAGCATAAATAGTAGCGCAGAGTTTAAGTCTAAGAATTAGCTGTTGATCAGAACAAGAACCGGCCTAGTTAGTCTTGACGTGAATCCCGAACAAACAGACAAGAAATCTAAAAAAATTGCTTGTATTCTCCATAGTCTATTACAGTTGTTTTTTTTTTAACAGCTTTAATGTACAGACACGACACGTTTAGAAATTTATAATATTACTAGCTGACCCGGAGAACTTCGTACCGCCATATTTTCTGAATTCCTAAAAGACTTTGTTTCATGACATAAAAACAAAATCACCAAAATCGGTCTAGGTGATTAGGAGGATTCTAGAACCCGATCTATGCGCCACCTACCGGTTCTAATTGTGAATCTAAACCATCCGGGAACCCACTCAAACACACAAAAACTAAATCGCTCCAGGTAATTAGGAGGATTCTAGAAACCGATCTCAGCGCCATCTACCGGTTCCAATTGTGAATATAAACCATCCGGGGACCCATTCAAACACACAAAACAAATATCATCAAAATCGGTCCAGTCGTTTAGGAGGAGTTCACTGTCAACACATGTACAGAAGAATTATATATATATATATATATATATATATATATATATATATATATATATATATATATATATAGATAGATGGATATATAGATAATAATACTATTTGTAAGCTACAAAGGTAACAGGGTCGCATAACATTTTAATTACAGTGATTTTTAAGACGCTTTCTTAGCTTTACTTGTATTTTTTTTATTCCTGAAGTAAAGCAGACGGGCTCACGGCCCAACTGTAATGGATAGTGGATTCCGTTGCCTATAAACATTTGCAACACTATTACAAATGTATACATATCGATAGATAAGATTACAAGACGGACAATTCTACGATGATGAGATGAGATACTTTTTATTTTATAAAAATGTTCTATTACTCATATTGGTTTAAAGAGGAAAAAAATTGCCAAGAGTTTATTTATGACACGAGATAGTACAAAGGGTTCTCAACTACCCACTACACTTAGTAATCTTTATCCACGTTGAGGGTAATATAAAATATCGTGAAGCAACTCATCGAAAAAATATTCTTTTGCAGTTCAAAATACCCTGGAATAAGAATGAGGCGGCTGTATTTATTCCTGTTGGTATAACGCCGTAATGAGGTGATTAGGGCGGCTTTCTTTTGCGCAATTATCTTTATTAAGTGAAAAGGCGCCGACTTTGATAGATGTTGGCTTAAGCACGTTATTACAATACTGCTTATTTCTCTCTTTATGAAATACTTAAACTATTTGCATTATATTATTTCCGAAAAATTTAAATGTTTTATAACGATTTAGAGATCATGTCAGAGATTTATCTTTTAAAATATTAAATAATGTTACACTGTAAGACTGATAAATACAAAATCTAAAGATAGACCTACAAAGAGATGGATAAATTGTGTGAAGGATGATATAAACTTATATCAAGCACAATTTCGGTCCTGCACAGGGTACTGTTCTTATCTTTGGGACGAGTCAGCCAAATACCAGTTGGAGGCGTTGGAATCAATTGATAAAAGAGCCATGAATCTGGTCGGCTGATGTCCTGATCCTAGCACAATCATTTCATTGGCATAATTTTAGCAACAAACAATTTACACCTAGCAACTCTATCATAAACATCGTATGTAGGAAAACCCCCTACTCAACCAATCACATGAACCCTCTACGTACCAAATTTCACAATAACCTGCTAATATCTCCTTACTCCACCTCCTTTATCTTATGTCTTCCATACCATGCTAAAAGGTTTACAACGCGTTGGCTTCGCCCTGGTGTTGCAAACCGCCGTCTGCCTGTTTGTTAGATTCGCAATGAAAATTACTAGGGTCATGTAATTTTATTTTTATTGCACGAGTTCAGCAGACAGGCAGACGGCCCACCTGATTGGAAGCGGTCACCATCGCCTATGGACATTGTAACACCAAAGGTGCTGCCAATGTGCTGCCGCTCTCTAAAGGGAGATTGGAACCTGACCACTAATGCCAGAGCACAAGTTAAGGATATGGCAGCATACTCTAGACCAGGGATTGTAGACATCCAGACGGGCTAATATCCTAGTTGTGAATTGTATTCAAATCATGTCACTTTCACTTTTATTTCTCCTTCTCTCAAATATTTGGCTTCGGCACAATGTATCTTTTCCTTCCATATTCCTCTATTCTGACATTCGTCCTCTGTAACGCCAAAAATCATCATATCATCCTTCACACAATCCATCACATCTCTTTTTGGTCTACCTTTACCTTTGTCCTCATCCATCTTTTAGTTTAAGATTATTTTTGTCACGTGACTTGACTTAATCCCTCCTCATTATATGCCCATACCACCTTAATCTTCTTCCTCTCCATATTTCAGTCTCAAATGCAACTTTCAGAGATCCTAGAAGTGCTTATTTCTCACCTTATTCATTATTTTATCCGTCACTTTGTATGTTTGTATTTATTTATAGGACACTACATAAATAAATTCTAACAGTACCTGTCTTCGACATAATAATATGCTGTAGAAGAAAATTTCTGAAGGAAAATAAGTGAGATAAATTTATATTTCGGTGAGGCATATTTTCAAATTGATATGAATAAAGTATGTATGTACGAGGATAAAAAACCCAAAAGCCTGCCATCGCAATATTTTCTTATTTTCCTTTGAGGCCGGTCGACTTCAGCGACCTGACCTTGGATTTTCCAAATGATAAATCTTATGTCGCCCTCAAAAATAAAACGAGACTCTTAGTCCAATACTAAAGCAGCCAACTCGTAAACTGTTTCAGTCCGAAACAAAAGCGCGGTACTTTTTTGTTTGAAATCCTTTTGTTTTACTACTTTATTGTTATAAGCTTGAGCCGCAAACGAAATTGTTTGACAAAATTAATGTTTGTCCCCATGCCTCTTTTAATTCTGTGTCAGTTAACACTGTTTTAAGTTGTACAAAATTTTATTAATTAATGGAAATATTCGCTATCTTTTGGCCTGACCGGTTAACATAAAAATATGCAAGTGAGATAAAAAAAAATAACGGATAGTCGCTGTTTTAATTGTTAACACTTAAGGCTGATTTACATTGGGCCAGTGACGGCGCCGACAACTGACTGTTTACATGCAGTCAGTATTCTTGGTTATTTATTAAGAGTGTACCTACGTTCTTGAAACGAGTAGCGAAAAATGAATTCTTTAACGGTAGAATTTGATGCGATTGTATTATTTGTTGATTTTGTTTTGGGAGAGTTGGCGGTAATGTGAGAAGAAGAGCTAGAGGTATCTTTAACAACGTTTGGTAAACAACAATTGAGATATGAAGAGCCTGTAAATTGCAATTGTTTTAATGACAAAGCAGAATCTCAAATCCCAGCTGCTTGAGTCACTCTTCAAGCCAGAGTCAGCGATTGGCTTATTGCTGACTTCGTCGTTTACAAGATGCCAGTATCGTTGGTGCGAAGCAAACTGACATCAAAATATTCTTCACTTGGAAATGTTGAAAACAGCATTGACTTGGCATCGCCGTATCGCCTTTACATGAATTAACACGATGCCAGTATTAGGTCAGCGCTGACTTCTTTCAAATACAGTGTAAACTCTACATAACGACACTGAAGGGACTGTGCATTTTATAGTGCTATAGAGAGTTGTCGTTAAATGGAGACAAGTCTGTTATTTTTGTCTGGCGTCTTTTGCTGCACCAGTAATTTTGTTGCATGCTTTTATTTATTTTATTCATATCTTGCGATATTGAGGCATCTTGGTGACAAAGGAAGTACTTAGAAATTTCGGAATTTCTTACAAACTTCCGTATGCATGATGCCGACAGTCGAGTTTATTACGGGCTAGGATAATAAAGCGATAAAAGAACATACACAGCTGCGCAGCTTTTACTAATTTTGGCAACTTAAAAGGTACTTTTCATTACTTAATTGATGTCGTTATTGAGAGTGGGTGTAATGCTATATAGAGTGTATCATTGTATGGAAGACAAGCTAAACCAACCAAAGCCAAGTGATTTCGACGCTTAAGGGAGTTTGTCGTTAAATCGGGTGACGTTACGTGGAGTTTACACTGTATTAAGTATCTAGCTGAATCCAATGTAAATCAGCTTTAATTTATCGTCATTTTTCTGTACAAATTCGGAATCGTCAGTGGTCGAGTGTTTGAGTTATAAATAATGAGCAATTAACAAGATACAAAGAATGTATTTACTTAATTAATTAACAAAATCCATGCTGGAATGGAAAAAGAATACAATTTCCTGCGTTGGGGCTGCCTGTCGTAAGAGGCGACAAAACAACCCACAGCCAGGTGGTAGGGCATTTGCCCGACTGGATAGCTACCACCCCTGGTCTAGGGTATACCGCCATAACAACCTTGAGTTGTGTTCCGGCATTAGTGACCAGGTTCCAGTCTCCCTTAAGAGAGCAGCAGCGCATTTGTAGCACCTTATATAAAAAAACGGTGCGAAGTAAAATATAAAAAACTCAACAAAAAAATTTCAAAATATAATCATTTTTATCTTTTATTTCGCATCGACTTTAAGACGTTCTAGAAAATGTTTGTATGCTTTTTATTTACTTCTGAAGTTGAATTTGTTTTTTGTTAAAAAAGAAAGAAATATGCGCAATTGTTTACCTTTTAGCTACTAACTCTCACCCTATACGAGTGTTGTTAACCCTGTCCGTGCCGTTGTCAGAGAAGTAGCGCGCCAGAGTCGTGTCGCGTGGCCAAGATTGATTGCGCGTCGCCACATGCCCGTTGCCCGCACACAACCCGGCCCGCTACAAAATATATTGCTCGGCTATTTTAGTTAATTATGTCTGTTGTAATTGAGTCAAATCTTTCCGTTTGCCTGCCTTACGACGACGAAACAACTACGTACGGAATTTACTAACTGCTTTTGTTTCGTATATTTTACATAGAAACGTTTTAAGGTCATTGTTCATTAATTCAATGGCTTAAGATTAATGGGTGTTCCTTAGGATTATGTATTAATTTTATTAGAGCAAAATATTTGCTATACCGTACTGAGATAGATAATATCAACAGATTTGTTTGTCCTCTAAGATGATATATATATATAAAGAATGTAGTCATTTGTAGACAGACATGGTAGATAACAGGCGTTAGGTATTGTGTATTAGAAAATATGACACACACAGGAAAAGTTATTCTCACTTTGAAAAACAATTGTATACGAAATTAACAACACTTAAAGTATATTTAGAAACCGTAAAGTTTGAAAGTCTTTAATTAACAACAACAAAAATACATTTTTTAAAACAAGCACAATGTCTATACAGATACAAACAGACTATCCTATCCTATATCAGAATAACACATAGTCTATAATTTATAAAGATATAGTGTGAATTATCCAAAATATAACGATTTTCCATCACCACACGGGTGAGACCGCGGGGCGCCGCTAGTTCATTCATAAAACGTTCTATCACTTCACGAAGCTTCAGTTTGGCAAAATTTATTCCAGACACAGGTGTAAGCACAATAAAATTGAACTCGGCTTTCTAAATATCATAAAGTACGAGCAAACACGCTTCAAATGCGGATCACATTTGCAGGTGACTGCCCTCGGAGCGTTTGCCAACTGTAATCCAAGTCATCTGTCACCTTCGCAAGTCCGCACGGACGGGTGTCATGTCGTGTGGCAACCGTACGACTTATAAATAACGGGGCTGTTTCATTAAACGGTACGGAATTAGCTCCGCATAACCACTATTGTTCTGCTCCGGCAGTAATAGGGTTAATCGTGTATAGACCAGAAGACGTCGTTAGATTTGTACTATTTGTTTAAAGACATAGAGAAAATTAATAACGCCATAATTAGCTATTAAGATCTTTTTAGCAAAATCTTTAAGAATCGATATTCAAATACATAAGACTCCGGTATGGAAATTTTATGAGGAATGAAATTAATATAAGCGTTAACTCAAAAGCGTTACCTTTTTTTCCCTTTTAAACCACACTTGTATTAGAGCGAACAAAACAAAAATAAATGAAATCTGTTAGGCCGTTTTTGAGATTTAGCGAAAATAAGGAATAGCGAGTGATTTCTTATTCGGCCGCTGACGCCGCGCACGTACGCATCTTTTTTAATGTTTAAGGAGTAAACTGTAGTCGTGCGTCGGAGCTGACACACGCAAGTTTCTATAATATGGTGGAATTAAATTGAAATAATAAAACTTATTTTTAAATGATCCTAATTAATTATATTAGCATATTAGTTATATTATATTTTATCTAAAATCATTTAAGACTATAAGTAGAACACTGATCTTAGGTCTTCTTCTTCTTCTTCTAGCTACGTTACCGCGCTGGGTCGCCATACTGATTCATTGTTTGAGGTAGACATTACATTCTACGACCAACTGAGGAATCATTTTATTTATTGCTGGAGTACAGAAGACGGCCTGACGGCCTAAATGTGGTGGGAAGTGGTTACCATCGCCTATGACCATTTGCAACAGTCAAGGTGCTACCAATGTGCTGCCGGATTCGTAGATGGGACTAGAAACTGGCCACTAATGCCCCACTTAATGTGGTTCAAATTATATGGACTGTATAGCGGTGATATGACCTAGATCCTTGGGAATGAGGTGCGTGCTGTGGCTGAACAAGGTATTGCAACAGTCTATAATTGGTTGAAAGCTAATCTTCTAACTCTCAAACTTAACAAAACTAAATTTATGACTTTTTGATCACAAACCCTTCTAATACTTTAAATCATTTTAATCTTAGGTTACACAATTGTGGAGATGTAACGTCTCAAAATTGTGGTTGCTTAAATATAAATAAAACAAGAGAGATTAAATATTTGGGTGTCATTCTTGATGATCTCTGTAAATGGAAACAACACGTTGAGCTAATTACTATTAGAGTTCGTAAATTAAAGTGGGTTTTTAGAAAATTAAGATATATTGCTACCAAAAACTTACTAATCAAGATTTACAAAGCCTTATGTCTCTCGATTATTCGATATTGTATTTCCGTTTGGGGTGGGTCTTACAAAACCCATTTGTTTCAACTAGAACGAGCTTTAAGATGTGTCATAAAAGTCATGCTTTTTAAACCCTTTAGATACCAGAGTTTTCAACTGTACGATGAATGTAAGCAACTTTCGGTTAGGCAAATTTACATATTACATATTGTTCTTCGGCAACATAATGTGATACCCCATAACGTACCAGTAACAAAAAGGAGAAAAGACATAGTCTGCACTAATATTCTCACGCATACAGCTTACTTACAGCACTAGGTATGCTACTTAGGTATATTTTTATATAACAAAGTTAACAAAATTTTACGAATTTTACACACCAAGAGTGTAAGTTAAAAATTAAATAATTTGCTTTTAACTCTTGACTATGATGGAACAGAACAATTGTTAAAAATAAATATATAACACAATCATGTACATCCCGAAATCTTATTTATCTCATTGACATTATTATCTTTTTAATACATACAAATTCACAATCTCACAAGTCACACATAACACGCATACACACACCCGCACGCACTCATACAGATTTCTTTTAAATGAATGTAACTGTAATAAATAATTTCACAATCAGAATTGTACCAACCAGGAAGGAGGTCCCCGAGATATATACAGGTCGACCTAGTTTGGGGACCAATGAGTTTCAAAAATTGTGAATTATGTTTTACTCAATAAATGATTTTTGATTTGATCCTTGCACTATAAAAGCTCCACCAACCTTGAGACCAGCTCTCTCCTGGCTCGGTTCAGGTTGCACTCGTGAACAGCGCACAGCACTGTAGTTTCACTTGAGAGCTATCACTTGTACACAGATTAGGTCCCAATAAAATTATTGGCAAGGCCAGAAATTACAATTATTTAAAGTTTAAGAACAGATGAGCGCACGGCGCGATGTCATCGAGCGTTGACAGCGAATTGAATCCCAAAATGGCTGCCCTTACCCTGCTGTGCATTGGCCGTCGCCTCACACAGAAAGAGGGTAGACAGCAAAATTAATGGAGCGATGTTCTATCTACTTTATACTAGGCAAGAACTGAACACTACTCAAGGTTGTTATGGCGGTAAACTCAAGACCAGGGGTGGCTGTCATCTGGACGGGTAATAGGCCGCCTGGCCGAAGGAATTAGTGATGTTTCTGCGTTCCCGCACGGATAGGTAGTCATTTAGGGCTTTTAAAAATAAAAATAAGATTTTAAAAACATTTTGATTTTTTAAGAAATTATCATTTCTACAAAAACCAAGGCAATGAGAGCGATACAACATGCGTGCATATTAATAGATTTAAATCGTAGAATTTAAAAATGTATTATAACTAAATCTATTTCTAGAATACTTTTAAAGGCAGCATAAATAAAACCTACATCGTACTAGAATGTGGTAATGAGAGCGTGACGTACGTCCCGTCCGGTCTACCCTGTCGTCGCTTAGTACACCCACCATTTTATTGGTGTGAATCACGGCAACGTTCTTCGTAGGGGGAGTTTTCACACGAGACGATAATAGCTGATAATGTCGGTGTCATCAACGACATTTAAGATGCCGTGTTCTTGTTTATTGTTGTGTAAATATCAACCCACCTGGTACCGCCATGCAAACCTCCTTTCGACCTATTCATACTTTTCTTCTAACATGTTTAAATTCTTCATTTGAATCTGGCGGCGTGTTCTCTTTTTTCGCACGCACGCCAGTCATTCACTTGTCATGTCATCAAATAAATTAAATTGAAATCGCTCCGCTTTGTAAATAAAATAACATAAAATATATCGCGCCCGCAATATACCATAAATGTATATAACAAAATAAATAACCCGCTCCACACTGCAATTATAAAATATAATATATAATACAATAAATACATACACATCAAATTAAATACTATAAATGTATTAATTACAACAAGTGAACTAAAGTGAAGAAGAAGTAAAAGTAAGGAGCAGCTGCATTTCAAGCCCATTAATCAGGCACGTGCGTGCTCAATCTCACATTCCCACCTAAATTGCCCAACACTTCCTTGTCTACAAAATTGACACAGTCCATTGTTATCATCGAGTCCAACGCCGCCGCAACACCACCATTAATATACATTTGGAAGATCTGATGATGTCCTAAACAACTGCTGTCGCTAATGAAGCTTTTTAAATGCAAGTAGACGGTGAAAAAATTACGATACATTTGATATAAAATGGTATAATTATGTCTGTAGCTGGTTCGTGCTTTTACGTAATGTTTTGAGTCTCCACTACGAAGCGAAAAGGTGATTTAGTATGAGAAATGAAACGACGCCATTGAATGTTAAAACGGAAGAGGATTTTATTTTACTTTTTTAATGTTTGACATGCCATTTAATAATAGTAAAGGCACAGATACACTTTTGGGTAATTTAAGGTGGCGCCAGATATTCGCGTCGGTAACAATGACATATAACGATATCGGTGTTGTTGACGACAATATGCCATAGGTGCTAATAAAGATACCACTATGAAACCAATCATCATCGTATAACGAATCTACAACTATAATTGGTTATTTTATACAAAATATTAAATTAAACGTCTATTGCAAAATGAATTTAATAGATGTTGAATAAAAAAATAATTAATTGTATACGTGTGACAGAGCTCTTATTTGACAATATCATGTTGGTGCTGTTATAATATCGGCTATTGTAAAAGCGCTCGATACATTGCTTTTAATTCACAACTTGAACTATTTTAAGTTAAATTTTATTCAAATAAAAGTTTATCAGTTCTATTTTTTTATGATTTATTACTTTGTTTGTGCTTCCACTTTTAATTTTTTACCACATATTTCAATTTTGCCTCGTGTCGTTAAATTCAGTGCTTGAGCGTGCTAGTTCAAGGAAATGTTTTCTTTTACAATTTAGTATGTAAGTATATAGTTTAATTATTTTAAACTTTAGCAAGACGTAATAACTTAGCTTACTAAAAATACACATTACCTAGAGGTATTTAAGATGTTTGATATTTAAAAATATTTTTTAAAAAACTTCCTTCTTTGCTTTAAATAGTGGATAATGTATTTATGATATAAAATTGACATTAAAAATATACAAATAATTTATTTTAGTTATAATAGGTTATTTGATAGATGCACTAGAATTTGTACATATTTTTTGGCTTTGAGATTTACGTCTTATACTTTATTCGCAAGGTATTGTGCCGATTGCAATGTAATCTTAACTGTTCAACATTTAATTATAGTGTTTAAAATTTTCGTTTCCTTTATCCCGAAAAAATGGAGGATTTATTCGAGAGATTATAATATGGTTAAAAATAGCATAAACTTATGATTCACTTTTAGCATGAAAAGGTTTCGTGACACATGAAAGATGATGGTCTGCAACTGAATTTCGGGACTTATATGTGTTAGTTAAGTTTACATATTTACATTAGAAAATATACGGACAACGATATCTTAAATTAATACATTATGTATATTTAAACTACCTATTGGTGGCAGTTGCTTCTTCCAAATAAAACTCGATGTGGACTGTATGACTTATTATTGGCGTTATTTACAATTAAATTAAAAATATACATATAAGAGTTACAGAGATGAATGGCAGAGAGTAGAGTAGTGCGTATTGGTGTTATATGTATGTGAGAAATTGAGCAAGTGAGCATTTTCCGGCCTCCAAGGCCGCTTCTATGTCCCACGTTCCGTCCGACGCCTAGCTGCTAACGGTGCGAGCTATGGGCGTCGGCGGTATGCGGTGCGTGGAGAGAAGGTGTGCTCCGGCGGGCGGGTGTTCTCTGTCCGCAACACTACCTAACGCAGAACTAATTATTATTTTCGTATATGATGGTATACCATGACCGCAATACTATTTCAAACACCGTCCTCGCCACCCAATAGGTATCCAATTTGTATATCATTAATAATATAGCACAAAAAAAAACATTTTAATATATTTAAAAAAATTCAATGTAATTTCGAGAAATATCTGAACATTAGGAATTTTTATATCACTTTCAAACAAGAATTTAACATAAAAAAGAATGATTCAATTTTTCACGTCCATAAAACTTATTACGGCGGACCTTTTTGAATGGCGTATCAAAATCGCTACACTCAGCTGGTCGGGGCTCACGATTTTTCGCCCTTATCTTTATTGCCTCGTAACCCTTATATATCTGGGCTTATTACACAGTATTTGTAGATCAGTGGGCGACGAACAATCTCTACCATAAACAGGTAAATGCAATTTATTTTTTTAAGTTAACAAATAAACAAAATAGGAATAGATGATTAGAGTAAATGTAATAGTATAAGCAAATAGTATTATATAAAGTAGAGTAATAAGACTGTTGCGGACAGAGAGCACCCCCCTGACCCACCCGCCGGACACACCAACTCTCCGCGCTCCGCATACGACGCATACGCTGACGCCCATAGCTGGCGCAATTAGCTACTAGGCGTCGGACGGGATGCGGGATATAGGGCCGGCCTTGGAGGAAAAAAACACTCTTGCTCATTCATTCGTAATTCTTCACAATTTACAATTCTCAACGACGACTCTCTTGCATAATTTGTACTTATTCTATATACATTTCGATTCATGTAAAAAGTTCAATAACAATAATCATACAGTCCATTACATCGAGTATAATTTCCAAACAAGAAGCAACTGCCACCAATAAAGACCGTAGAATGTTTTAGATCCCAAAATTGTATATTAAAATATGTATTGGAAAACCAAAATTGGTAATAAAGAGAATGAAAAGAAAAAGAAAACATAAAAACAAGAACAAGAATACCCTGACAAACGTGTGTGGAGAAGGAGATTAATAAAAAAAAACTGCAAAATTGAAGTACTTTTTTACGCAATATTTTTAATATTCGTATATTTTAGTTGGTTTGGATGTTTGGTTCAACTTTTGAGACTTGTAAATTAAAAACACTGTCTGATCTGGTTGGGATGACTCTTAATAAAAAACAAATAAATAATCGGCAGAGAAACATACATACTGCACATCCCCAAATTAAGCAAGTCACGCTTGTGTTATGGGTAATATATAACGAATTACTCTTGGGCCGATCCCAGACACCCAGGAGAAAATTCTTTTTCGAAATATACCATACCAGGAATCGAACCCACAGCCTCTGAGTTACAATGAGGTAAGCCGGCAAAGGCTTAGCCCGCTCAATCACAGAAGCCGCCAAAATAAATTCTATTTATGTATTTAAGACTCGAATAATAAGTGGTATTCGTGCTAAACGAATACAATGAAAATGTATATGCATTTTCATTCTATTCGTTTAGCGCTAATGCCAGTTGTCTAGTTGTCGAATTTAGAATAGACTACTTTATAATTAAACTGTGTACATAAAGATATTTTGAAGTGATAACTTCTTATGGGAGGGTAAACCGCTTCGTTGCGTAACGCGTTACGGAGCCAGTCTCTCTGGCTTCCCTTGCTCTCACGCATACGGCAGCGGTAGGCAGGCTCCTCCTCTCTCACTCTAACCCACGCGCTATATACATAAAATTTAAGTAATAACCTAAGCTTTTATCAAGTTAAACAATTTCAATATTAAATAGTGCAACTTAGATTACTTAAAGTTATCACTTTGTCGAGCGTCCCGAGACGCACACGTTTTTTAAAAAAAAAAATTATTGCTGAAGTACAGCAGACAGGCTGACGGCCCAACTGTGACGGAAAGTGGTTACCGTCGCCTATAAACATTTGCAACAATAAAGGTGCTACCAATGTGCTGCAGGACTCGTAGATGGGGCTGGAACCTGGCCACTAATGCGGAAACACAACTCAAGGTTGTTATAGCGGCATGCTTTAGACCGGGGGTGGTAGCCATCCAGACGGGCTAATGTTCTACCACCTGCCAAAGATGGCGTAAATACAATGAAAATATAACAGAGCGTGCCTATCACGAAGTTCGGAGGTTATGGCTTTCAGTATCCCTAAGCATCCCTGGTGACGATATGTCAATATTTTTAAGTACCTCTTCCATTGAGTTTCTTCTCCGCTGTTACTTGAAGACTGGAAGCATATTCATGGCAGATCGAGTCAATATTTGCCCTGCGAACTATACGTAGGGGGAAGCGGGGCACATTGATGCAGTGATACAATATAATGATACAACACCGATATCTGATTTATGGGAAACGTTATTCCAACTAGGCCATCACTAAAACGTCTGTACACTTTTGAATAACGCTGTTGCTGCTCCGCCTGCCAGTTAGCCGTTGGCGTTTAGCAGGAGCAAGTATGCTTTTTGCACGGCTAACTAAAAAATCACCTGAAATGTAAAAGTGTTTTAACGCTGTTTTATGTCGTTTGCTTGACATTTTAAGATACCAAAGGTAAGTAATTTCAGTCAGTAATTAGGATTACACATGTTTTTTAAATAAATTCCATAGTTCGATTGATATAGATTTTGATTTTTCGAAAATTGTTTTTCTTTTTTTTCAGAAAATGGTACGGCCTTTTGTATCCAAGACCGATAAGCGAAGCATCGACGAAGAGAACTTAAAGAATGCTATATCCGAAGTTTAATGGAAAACGTTGTCTATACGGAGGGTATTAAACCTAAGTGAATATAATGTGGAATAAAACAGACATATTGCTTTTTATTTTTTGTTATGAAAATTTACCTAAAAGTTTAAGTTTTCGTATGAACACTGTTAATTACAATATGATTACAATTGTAACCTAACATTTTGTAAGGCTGATTATGATCGCTCACAATTGTATCAAAGTTCCTCATCCAATGTACCTAAGTAGGTGGGGTACATTGATACAAAACCCATTTTTTTTAAACCATATATTTAATTTTCAACTCAATGGTTCTATTCTTTGCTGTTATAATATTGATTGATTGATGAAAGCTCTAAACCGCTACTCATTAAATATAGTTTACTCACTGTTCCAGCGCTATATATATATATATATATATATGAAGTCACAATGTTTGTACACAAAAATCTACATTTGTTTCCAAATACATCCGACATTACGGTTAGGAATATACGTAATAAAGAAAAACTTTGCACCCTGCAAAAACAACTTTACTGTATAAGAGTATAGTATGCATGGCCCCAAAAATATATAATAAATTCCCAAAAGAGCTGAAAGCTCTGAGAACTAAATTGTTTAAATCACATTTTAAAAAAGTACTAATAAGAAAAAGCTACTACAGTGTAACTGAGTTCCTTAATGATAAGTTTTAAAAGTAAGTGATAAGTTACAATGTTGAGTGTTTAAATATATTTATAATATTTGTACCATATAAATATCATTAGAAACATATATAAATTTAAATTGTGTGTCATTTAGTATTTGTTAAATTTAAGGATATACATAATTATAAGATTATAATGTTAGTGATAATAATTAAAACCAAATAAATATGTTATGTTATATCATAATATACCTTTATGATATAAATTTTAAAAAAATGTACGCCCAACCGGCAAAAAACACGTGCTCTGCATAAAATAACAAGACCTATTGTATAACCATGTTTTTATGAAATAAATTATTTGATTTGATTTGATTAATTATGTTATGGACAAAGCACAATAAAATATTGTTTGACACGTTGTTAAGACACACAACATGAAATTAAATTTTTCATGAAATTAAATCGCCTGAAGATTCCAAAATTTGAGTATTTATAGATTACTAGCTGCACCGCGTAATATTTTTAAATATATATTCTGTTTTATAGGCCAGAATTTTGCGCGGCCGGTCTCAGAATACCCTATCAAAGTTTCATCATAATCTGATCAATGATTTAGTAACGCATAGAACACAAAGATACATTTATTTCCATTTGTATGAATAAATTATTTTATGAAACTTTAATACAAGGCATGATCAGAAGGTATGTTAGGAATCATACACGCCCAGTCAAAATGTAACTCTGGTCCAAATGTTTCGTTTCTTGAAGGCGCATGTTAGCAATGCAAAATTGTTAAATATTTCTATTTTATAATGTTGTATATAATGTGTTAAAATAAAAATGAAGAAGTTTGGCAGGGGGCGCGCGTGGAGGCAATAGGGGTAATTGGCTCGCGTAGCTCACACTCTGGGCAGTAATCTTGTGCCTCTTCCGTAGAGTTGCCAGATGTCCGGTTTTCTTTGTTTAACCGGTTAAGAGAATCTTGGTAAACCGGAGAAAACATTGTTCGGTTTTAGAGCAAATTCGTTAATTAGCTGGCGAACTTTCGTGTCTCGCCGTAATAACTGTAAAATTGTGCGTTTTCTTTAATTTAATAAATTTAACATATATTAATCTGCCCCACTTTCCCCTACTAATTCACCTACACTATAAATGTATTATGTAAAAAGCCCTTTTGTGATTATTATATTAAATAGAGAATCACGGTGGGGCTGTAACTCCTCATTATTACATTAGGGCCAAGGGTCGCTTCAAGCCTTCATTTAAACTAATTTACGAATTTCGTACTAGACCAGCCATTGTTCACTTAAACGGATTATATTGTACGTTTCAATTCTGGTTAGTTTTCCATTTGAATATTATAATGGCGGTGTGAGTCTTTTCAGAGGCGCCTTTGTAACACTTCATCAATTTACACTGCGATCGTATGCACAGCATGTATATTATTCAGCCCGTAACAAGTATAGTCGTGGTATGAAAACTTTCGCCAGTTTTCAAATTGATTCATTTAACGTTTCGCGAGTACACGTTACCCTTTCAAACTAACTCACAGAACAGACTGTTCCACAGAAAATTTGACAATAAAGTTTAAAATTAATTATATTGTTTGATTTTCTATTGCTCGCGATTGCAGGCTTCAAGAACACCACAAAACATACAAAATAACCTATCTGTGTAATTTCAACACTAACTGACTTCCAAGAAATCTTACAACGTAGCGAAAGATTTGTCAAGACTATTTGTTTTTTGAAGTGAAACTTCTTTAGAATCGTTGTGATTTGAAACTCGATGAAATGACACTAAAAAGAGATAAACACATAAAATTCAACCTTATCTAATTCGAAATAAAACACATTTTACCAGTTAGTATGAATTTTCAATTTAAATAAAACTTACGAGATTTCAAATGAATTTTAGCTCTATCTGTATATACTTACGGCAGATATTCTTTTATAATAGGTTGGGGAAAAAGTCTGTTCACATATAGTATGTATAAACTTGTAATAAGATCTCTTTGGCTATACCATTTGTATCTGGCTGGTTTTGGTATCATTAAAAAGTTTTAATTTTAAAGAAGACAATCCCAAATTCAAGTTAGGAAAATGTGTGATTTTCATTTGTTTTTCTTGAGTGAATCTAATGAAGAAATTCGATACATTTTAAAATTTTACTACAAAAAGGTAAAAATGCAACACAAGCCGCGAAAAAAAATTGTGATGTTTATGGACCTAATGCAGTATCTGTGAGAGTTGTGCAAATTTGGTTTAAGCGTTTTCAATCCGGAAATTTTGATATCAAAGATGCACGTCGCTCTGGTCACCCTGTTACGGACAAAATTGATGCCATTTTTGAAAAAGTGGAGCAAGATCGGCATATTAGTAGTTACGATGTAGCTGGAGAACTGGGATTTGACCACAAAACGGTTTTGGCGCATTTGAAAAAGGCTGGGTACACAAAAAAGCTCGATATTTGGGTGCCTCATGAGCTCACTGAAAGAAACCCAATGAACCGTGTCCTCATTTGTGATTCTTTATTACGACGTAATGAAACCGAACCATTTTTGAAGAAGCTGATAACTGGTGATGCAACGTGGATCACGTACGACAAGAAAGTGCGAAAAAGATCGTGGTCAAAGGCCAGTCAGGCCTTACAGACTGTGGCGAAGCCCGGGTTAACTCGCAACAAGGTGATGCTATGTGTATGGTGGGATTGGAAGGGCATTTTTCATTATGAACTGTTACCGCCAGGCAGGACCATCGATTTTGAACTGTACTGCGAACAACTGATGAGATTAAAGCAAAAAGTTGAGAGAAAGCGGCCGGAATTAATCAACAGAAGGGGTGTGGTTTTTCACCACGATAACGCTAGACCTCACACATCTTTAGCCACTCAGCAAAAATTACGAGAGTTTGGCTGGGAGGTCTTAATGCATCCACCGTATAGTCCTGACCTGGCACCTTCAGATTTTCACCTGTTTCGGTCTCTGCAGAATTCCTTAGGCAGTGTCAGGTTAACATCACGAGAGGACTACCAAAACCACTTGTCGCAGTTTTTTGATCAGAAGCCCCAACATTTTTATAGCAATGGGATCACGTCCCTACCTACAAGATGGCAAAAAGTTATCCAACAAAATGGCACCTACATACTTTAGTCAAATGTAAATAAACTTTATAAAAAAACCTTTTGATTTTTTATATAAAATGCGAAGGAACTTTTTCCCCAACCTAATATGTAGATCAAAGGAAATTTGTGCGTATTTTTTATATTTAGTTTATAGGGGCGGATATCATATTTTGATAACACCGGCAAATAGCAAGACAATAAATGCACCAACTTTCCTTTGTCGGTGCAGGAACGAAAACAGAATACAAATTCCTGCGGGCGGGCCGTCGTAAAAGGTGACAAAACCAGGTACAGCCAGGTGGTAGGGTATTTGCCCGTCTGGATGGCCACCACCCCTGGTCTAGATTGTGCCGCCCTAACAACCTTGAGTTGTGTTCCGGCTACAGTGACCATGTCGTGGCACCTTTGGTGTTGCGAATGTCCATAAGCGATGGTAACTACTTTCCGTCAGTTGGGCCAAAAGATTACTAGGTTTTGAAATTTTATAGCTGTCCACTCCAGCCACCGTTGGAACTAATTCACTACTCTCACACTATTTTCAATCTGGAAACAATAATATCTTTACTATTGTTACGACTAACAACGACAAATTCACACCTGCATACCTGTTTTGCACATTTTATTACCTTTCGGCATTTGGACTTCTTTTGTTTACTTTGTGTTTAAAATTTGTGATTATAAAAACAGCCCATTGCGTATTGTAATCTTTTATGGCAGTCATTAGCCAGGTGTGATTCTAGGAAATACGGTCCACGCGGCCGAGTAGACATATTGTATTTGTACAGTATAAAGCAATGCCTCAATTGAGAGATGAGGCAATCGAGTGATAACCACGAGCGAAACAAGACTTGTGTACATTTGGTAATCTATTTAGTGACGGACTTTGCGCGTGTTATTGAACTACGACCTTCTGCATTACGTTTGGACCTGTTGTGTTCGGTTATATTTGTACCTGTGTATGTATAGTTCTAATAAACTCTATAATAATTCCAATGGCATTTTAATTCGAGTCCTGCAACTCGTAACACTATTTTGAAGCTAAAACTCTAACCCAGTTCCTAAAGTATAAGTAGGTACCCCCTTCAATCAAGGGACAAATGATAAGTGGGTTCATGCATTACATGTAATTACTCATGTATCTACTAATGCCATAATTTGATAGATTATATGAAAGTATGTAAGTAATGTATACGATGTATAGCATTGACAGTTGTGATAACAAGTAGTTGTATTGTTATGAAAATCTCTTTTCTGTGAACATTCGCTGTTTAAAGATGGCGCCACTTGAGATACCGACCGTTTACGGAAATCGGGTTGGTTCTAGCGCAAAAATATAAAAACGGCTAGTGTTTGTTGACAACGAGCATTCTATCGCGATCTATCAATCAGCCATGATCAAAGTGGTAGGTCGATGATTAGAATTGTATTTAGATTTTTTTTATTGCAGGAGTTCAGCAGACATGCAGACGGCCCATTTGATGGAAAGCGGTTACCATCGCCTATGGACATTTGCAACACCAAAGGTGCTACAAATGCGCTGCTGCTCTCTTAACGGAGACTGGAACCTGGTCACTAATTCCGGAACACAACTCAGACCACAACTTAGACCAGGGGTCGTAGCGATTCAAAGAAAAGATAGCAAAGATTACATGTGGAAAGTGAAATAAAGTGTTGATATTCTACATTGTATTCTTCTGAACTTCAGCGTCGCACAATTGTCTCGCCGAAACGGCTTATTTGTTTCAGTTCGGAATCCTAGTGTAGCCAGCTATACCAATTATCCGAAAAAGTGTAGATATTTGATATAATAACTAGAATAGAATAGAATATTCATTATTGTACACAAGAACATAATACTCATGGGTTAACAATAATTTCACTAGTACAATCGGCGGCCTTATCGCTAACAGCGATTTCTTCCAGCCAACCTTCTAGAGATAATTTCACATTTCTAATAGTCGGTCATATATATATTCATAGTAAATGACACATAGTACATAAAGTTACATACACATACATAAATTACTGTTTACAAATTTACATAGTGATCTTTGAGGAGTTTATTGAAATATGTAAGTGACTTTGTACTTCTGATGCGCATTGCTAATGAATTCCACAACCTTATAGCCTGCACAGTAAAAGATTTATGACATTCTAGATTCCAAATTAAAATCAAATAAAGGCTTGTAAAAATAGATATATTTGCGATTAATTTGATGACGGTCTGCTGTCTGTACGATGAATTATGGCTAAAAATAGTCAATAGGAAATTAAATTAATATATAACTACAGTGATCGAAATATAAATGTAGAGGTTATACCAGAGGGTAGAATCTTGACTTCGAACCATTTTCAAAGAACTCAGAGTTTGAACATCAGCCCTTAAAATGCCGTCTAGCGTTGGACTGGCGTAAATTTATTAAGGGACCGACAACCCATAAGGAAGTTAACTGTAATGTTATGTTCTCATTCGTAATTTATTGGTGTATTGGTACGAGCTCCCTTGTTTGAATTTATTCTAAAGCAAACAAAGGGATGCATATTCCTGGCAATACAAACATTAATTTAAAAGAACAATTTATTTTTGAAGTGATTCTTTAAAATCGTTGTGATTTAAAACTCGATGAAACGAAAAAGCGACACTAAAAAGAGATAAACACATAAATCTACAGGACTAAGCCTGCGAGAGAATAAGATAGAATACATTATCTATATATACAAAAATCAATCGCTGTTCGTTAGTCTTGCTAAAACTCGAGAACGGCTGGACTGATTTGGCTAATTTTGGTTTTGAATTATTTGTGGAAGTCCAGGGAAGTTATAAAAGGTGAGTAAATATGAAAAAAATGCTTGGAATATAGTAAAAACAACAATTTCGCTTTCCCTTAGAAACTATTCCTACCTGTCAAACATTTAATGTTCTTCCCGTCGTTTAGAAATCAATTAAATTTAAAAGTCGTTCAGAAATCAAATAAAATTTAAATTTTACTTTTAAAGTTTCTTTATTTTTTTACGTTTTGAATGTCAAACGTTTGATGTTGGTCCCGTCGTTCAGAAATCAAATTAAGTTTAAAAGAATACTTTTGAGGCGGTACGAAGTTTGACGGGTCAGCTAGTATTTAATAATTTATATACTATGCTCACACAGATACAGTTGGGAATGTTTTGAAGTTTTTCGTTAATACTTCAAATTTCGTGTTTTAAAGCTTAAATATATTAGAACGATATAATATATGGAATGTGACGTCACGTCGCACTTTTTTCACTTCTACTACGTGTACTGTGAACTGCACACACACACACAATTTTTTGTTTTCTTGTGTTCGGTAAAATTTTGAAATAAATTATACGCCTGCTAGTAGCAGTGGACTGTCTATTGCTGCCAGGAGTACAATCCGCGCATTTTTGTACTCTTTATTATTTTCATATTTTCTGAACCGTTTAACTCCAAATGGAACTTGCATATAAAATAAAATTACAAGATCTTTTTTATTTTAAGCTTTGCATTGATCTATAAAGCTGCTGCACAGAAATCTTAACAGAACCGCTATATAAAACGCATGGGCTTTGATGTGTGCCTAATGTAGTTCAAGCTTCAGAAAAATAGACAAATTTCGAAAAATGGTTATTTATTATCAAGCAGCAAAGTTCGGTCCTGCATGGAGTACTGTTCTCATCTTTGGGACGGCTCGGCCAAATACCAGTTGGAGGCGTTGGAATCAATTGAGAAAAGAGCCAGGAAGCTGGTCGGCAATGACCGTCTTTTTTATGATCGACTTCAGAGTCTAGAGTCTAGAGCATAGACGCAAGGTCGCGGGGCAAACTGTCTTCTATAGGATACATTTTGGGGAGTGTTCCTTGGAATTGCACGAGCTGATTCCTCCATCCCCATTTTAACATCGGACGGCCAGATGTACTGGTTTGCGCCACCGTTACATGGTGGAAACACCACCAGTCAGAACCAAGCGTTTCGCTTTATCGTTTCTGATGCGCACTGCCGAAGAGTGGAATAATTTGCCGGAGTCTGTTTTTCCTGACAAAGTCTTCAAGTCACGAGTGAATAGGTATCTTCTAGGTAAGCGTGCTCCATCCTAGACTGCGTCATCACTCAACATCAGGTGAGACAGTGGTCAAACGCAAACCTATACATCCATAAAAAAGCATATAATTTAAAATCGCAGATAAACAATTCAATTTTATTTCCTGGTATGGATAGCAATATTTTTGCTGCGTAGTACCTGGCAACATTCCCCCGTTCCGCAATCCTGCAAATATACTCGGATCCCTTATTAATTGCCGCAATAATGGCCGATGGGACATTTATGGCCGTTATTTAATATCACACAAATGGCGCAACACGTATCGATTGGTGTCAAGTGGGTATTCAGAGGTCATTATTTCGTACAACCATTAGTTTGGGAACAAATAAATATTATATATGTATAGGGTTACCAGATCAATAAATTGAAATTCCGTAATACAAGTGTAACTTGCTTAACTTGGGGATATACAATCTGTGTGTTTTCTGTAGATTGTTGTTATTAAAAATTGTTTTTTAATCCAGCAAAAAACCAAACAAAGAGTAACTAAAATGCAAAAATAAATATTTTCTACAACTTTATGAAGTCAGTGCGAAGTAAAATATAAAAATTACTATATTTAGCAAATTTGTTGTTTTTTTTTTATATTCTATTTGGCACCGACTTCAAGGTGTTTTAGATAATATTTATTTTTTACTTTTAGGTTATGTATATCTAATAACAATAAAATCTGGATATTAATACGTGAAGCAAAAACTTTGTACCCCTTTTTTACAAAAATTGCGCGGGCGGAGTATGAAATTTCGCACACTTACTGTTTATATAGAGAAGGAATGCAGAATGCTAATATTTTTTTTTAATTATGCATAAAACACATTAAATCAATAAAATAAACATTACACACACTACCATATATTTGACACACACACACGCATATATACTCTTTTGTTTACTGTTGCCTTGGCGAAATCTGTGATTATAGAAGTGTAGTCTTTGACATTAATTATTATGGTTGAATTGCGGTCACGGGCGACCACTAGTATATAGAAAACTATCCCGACGCTTTACTGAATGTATTGGAATTGGGAGCCTCTTCCTTTTTTGAAGTCGGTTAAGAACATCGTTCTCCATCTTAAAGTCACCTGTGAGCAACAGAAACCGACTGGCGACCATTCGAGAGGGCGGCAGAAAATAAAACACGGGTCGAAAACATTAAGCGCAGCTAGTGTGGCCCTATATCTCTATAAAGGCACTTAGCCACTCGCCGCGGCGCGCGCCCGCTGAATCGCAAGCAGTCGAAACCCATAAATCCGGCCCCACTCCGGAAGGAAACCTCCGCGACGGATCATCAGGAAGCTCCTCCGTTATTGTAAATTGTAATGGGAGTGCATGCTCATGAAGTGTCAAGGAGTACGAAAACTTATGAGACATTTTTTCGAGTGTCATCTTGAGTTTTGACGTGATACGAGTCATGCTGGAATCATTATCTTGATTTCAGCTCTTAGTGCCAGCTCGGTGTGATACTCTCACAGAATATCACCGTGAAACAGTTAGTGTACGGCCTGAGTGGCAAAGCGATCGGCGGGGCGTCTGCGGGTAATAAAGCGTCCAAACAAGTGGCCTGAGTCGTGCACTCGGCGTTCATCGATTGGTTTAAACCTGTACACGACGCTCTGCTCGACGGACATCTCGGCTGGCATTAGGGATACTAAGTGCACGCCCAAACCGAGCGTACAGCGGAGCGGGGCGTGCAGTGTTCCTATACACGACGCGTCGCTCAACGCAAACATGCTCGCTGGAGCCGCCGCGCCAGCCGGCCGCCACTAGGGACCCGCGCTAGCGTTTCCATGTGTTTGACATGAACGCTGCACGCTTCGCCCCTTGGACTCGAATCGTGGCAAGCACGATGAGTACGAGTTCCATTTCCCCATACAATCCTCTCGACCCCGATCTTTCTATCTGATCCCTCCTATCCCACCCTAAACGCTGGCAAAGGCTTGATTCCACACCTGGTGTTGCAACCGTCTATAGGTGATGGTACCCACTTTCCATGAGCTGGGTCATCTACCTGTTTGCCAGCTACGCAATAAAAAAGAGTAGATATAGAGTAGAAAGATCATATAATAATAATATTGGTACATGCCGTCAAAGATAAGAGCACAGCTGCCTATTGTAAGCGAAGTTTACATTGTCCTCCCGGATTAGGGAATTCTTTGTCTTTTTAATTTGTAATTAAGAAAAACATGCTATTGTCTTTTTACTTGTTTTATAACCATCATTAGCGTCGAACTAATCCTTACTGTTATTGTTCTCGACTTTATGGACGTTCGCAGGTGTGCAAATTAATATTTCTCAGAAACTCAGTGCGCTGTCAATATTTTTTTGTACTGTGTAGTTTGTGTAAGACGATGCCCGAATGGAGGGGCGGGCAGTCAAGCAACAACTACGAAGCGAGTAAGACATTTTCTAGTACTATCGATTAACGATATATATATAACAGTGTAGCCTTGGCGAAATCTATGATTACAGAAGTATAGCCTTTCACAACAGAACCTTCATAATGTTCAAACTTATAATTTAAATTATATATCATGTTATGTCCAGCGATGAGATTGTTTATTTATTTGTATTTTCATATATTCATTTAATCGGTGCGGTGCGAAGCGGTATTATATTGTTACATGCCGTCAAAGATAAGCCGCACAGCCTATTGTAAGCACAGCTTATTGTACTCCCGGATTAGGGAATACTTTATGTTTTGAATTTGTAACATGCTATTGTTTTTCTACTTGTTTTATAACCATCATTAGCGTCGAACTAATCCCTATTGTTATTGTTTTCGACTTTGTGGACGTTCGCAGGTGTACAGATTAATATTTCTTAGAAACTCAGTGTGCGCCTCCAATTTCTTTGTACTGTGTAGTTAGTATAAGACAATGCCCGAATGGAGGGGCGGGGGCAGTCAAGCGACGACTACGAAGCGAGTAAGACGTTTTCTAGTACTCTCGATTAGCGATATAAACGACGGACTTTGCGCGGTCGAATTATTTTGAATCGTGCAGTGTGAACTGGTTGCATCCAGTTTTATTTGTATTTGTTTTATACGTGTTTGTACAGTTCTAATAAATTCTCTAGTAGTTCCAACGGCATTTTTAATTCGAGTCATGTAACTCGTAACAATATAATTCTTTATTTCCTCTCTAAGTTTACTGTGAAACTTATAACTTGTAACAACATTGATTAAGATGAGGTCACCAGGATCAACCTACTGGCATAGTAGTTTATAAAAAAAAAAATGCAAAGGTTCAACAGACAGCCCACCCGATGGAAAGTGATTACCATCGCCTATGGAAATTAGTAACACCAAAGCTGCTACCAATATGCTGCCGCTCTCTAGAAGGAGAGTGGAACTGGCCACCAATGCCGGAATACAACTCAAGGTTGTTACGGCGGCACACTCTAACCAGGGGTGATAGCCATCCATACGGGTAAATACGCTGCCCAGCCGCAGCCTGTACTTGTATGCTTTCTGCGTTCCTGCACAGATAGTCTTGCACGGATCTTGCAACGGTTATATATCGTCATAAAAAATGTTAGATAGATAGTTAATTTAACTGGGAACGTTTCCACTGGCATTTAAATGTCGTTCTTATCCTCACCAAACAGCTCCGACGATATTCGGATAAGAATGATTAAGCGTGCTCGTTTATTTCTTCTTCTCTGAAATCGTCTCACGGATGACGACTGATGTCCTAATAAAGGCGAGTGCGTGGATTAACTTCTTGCGCTGCCCTTTTCTGGTCTTGTAGTCATTATCTCATGTAATACAGGGATTAGTTGACCTTTATGAGTTTTAGTAATAAATAATATATTGGAATTTTTGAAAAATCTACCTCATTTAGTTCTATTTTTATATTACGGAAGTATAGGTTTGCGTTTGACCACTGTCTCACCTGATGTTGAGTGATGACGCAGTCTAGGATGGAGCACGCTTACCTAGAAGATACCTATTCACTCGTGACTTGAAGACTTTGTCAGGAAAAACAGACTCCGGCAAATTATTCCACTCTTCGGCAGTGCGCATCAGAAACGATAAAGCGAAACACTTGGTTCTGACTGGTGGTGTTTCCACCATGTAACGGTGGCGCAAGCCGGTGCGTCTGGTTGTCCGATGGTAAAAAGGGATGGAGGAATCAGCTCGTGCAATTCTAAGGAACACTCCCCGAAATGTATCCGATAGAAGACGGTCAGCCCCGCGATCTTGCGTCTTTGCTCTAGTCTCTGAAGTCGAGCATAAAAAAGACGATAATTGCCGACCAGCTTCCTGGCTAGTTGTAGAAAAGATCAAAAGTAATTATTACTAGATTACGTATTCGACACACCAATATGACACACATCCACCTCGTCACAAAAAAGGACAGAAATAAACGCGAGTGTGGACTGGAGCTCACTGTTTCACATCTATTAGTTGAATGTTCAGTATTTAACAATGGGAAATTATTATGTAAAGTGCCAAATAATTTAAAAGACTTATAAAGTTGATTATTATAAACTAGTTTAAACTAATTTTTGGTTTTGCTATCCATCCTTCCTTATTCAAACAGTAGGACCATAGGAGCTACTGTCTAAATACTGTCGTTAATGACCTAAGTTGTTAAATAGCGACCTAAAACGAACAAAAAAACTAATAATAATATTAGAACTATGTAGAAACAATGATTAGGTAAAAACCACATTATTAATGCAAGAAGTGGTCTCTCTGTCTTATAATTTTGAAGAAAAGTATTTTTTTTATTGCGTAATTGAACAACAGACATACGACCCACCTAATTTATAGTATGTATCGTAATGTTACATTTCTATAATATTATAAAATTCTAAACGTGCCGTGTCTGTACATTACTATATAAACGATGGAGAATACGAAGCAATTTTTTTTTAGTTTTCTTGTCTGTCGTTTTGTCTGTTTGTACGGGATCCATTTAAAAACTACCGGGCCGATTTCGATGCGATTTTCGCTGATCGACAGCTAATTCTTAGACTTATACACTGCGCTCCTTTTTATCCCGGGAATCCGGCGAGAATTTTTCTGGGAATGATGAAAAAAGGAATTCCAATGTGATTTTTTTACTGATTGACAGCAAATGTAATAAAATGTATGACATTTTTTATCCCTGGAATTTTCCCGGGAGCGGTTTGTAGTTGTTGGGGTGCATAAAAATTAGCTTATTGGTGCTTAAGTGGAGGAGCGAGTGGGAATGCTCCTCCGCCTCAAAGGAACATCTTCCAGGGAGGCTATTGTTATGCCCCGCAGGCCTAGGCCCATCTATTATTGTTGGAAATTTGTATATATTCTTTGTACGTGTCGGGAATCACTGTAATCAAGATCATGGTTCCAGGATGGAAAAATGACATTATTCCTCTAATAAATAATATCAAATCGCGTCAGCTGCGTCACTAGTGCAAGTGTCACTGTTGCACGCAGGAAATATAAATAGTGTCACTGTGTCCTTTAACATAGTGACACTAATATTTTCTTAAATTTTCGCGACTTGTATACATAATAAAACTACGTTTTAACGGTTTTAAGCGCGATAATTTATTTGATTTTTTATTACGATTCAATTTTGTTTATGGTTATTATTTACTCTATGGGGGCCTAATCTAATTTACCACCGCTTCGCAACATGTAGCCCAAGGTATAAAAAAAGTTACCTAAAATCGCGTGCGCTGCGAAAACTGTTGATGATAGAATAAAATAATGTACTACGACTTTGCAGAACACATCATTGTCTACAAAAAGTGTCGCGACAGCATATGTCTAACTATTAGAGTTATGCCACAATAAATGTTCTTATATTTTAAAAAAATAATTGAAATGCCGCCGCTAGAAAAGGCTCTTTATTTTGTGTCTTGGTATTCATCCTTATCAAAATAAATTACATCATATTCAAGACTGCTTCAATACCTTTATATAACTATTTGAATTATTCAATTCGGACATTCCATTCGAAAGACATCACGAGTTTAAAAAGTAAGTATTAGAAAAAAGTTGCGTGGTCGCCGCGCACCCTGCTCGGCTAGCTATGCTTATGCGATGTAGGCGTCAGTGAGGTACGGGCCGTATGTGAGGGGAAATGTTTTGAATTCGCTTAGTAGGTAATTAAATTCAACAAAAAAATTTAGATACCCGTGCGAAGCCGGGGCGGACCGCTAATAAGTAATTAAGGTTATTTTTAAGTGTGTAAAGTCTTATAGTTAGTCAGATCTTGAAAAATAGAGCTCAGCGAAGATGTGAAAAATATGCTTGTAGCAATACTTTCAGAATATCATTTTGGTTCGACACACAAATGATTTTTGCCATCAATTGCATTATGTAATTACATTTAAATGTTAGTAAAAGTAGACTTTTTTTAATTAAAAATTTAAACACACAATTTAAATATAACTTTACTTAAATATTTATCTTGTAAGAAAGAACAAGGTATACAATATACATATCCATATGTCAAGTTTTACATTTTGCTAGACGTAAAATTTTACGATATTTCTAGCGGCCATCACACTATCTACTTTATCTATTGCAAACAAAATGAAGTATAAAAATAAAATTGGACATAAAACATAATGCCTATAGTATTTCTATGTTAGAGATACCGAAACACGAGGACTATAAAATGGCTGAGTTTATAGGTCATGCTTGATACGAGTTAAGCATTCAATTAAGATATTGTGTTACTTAAGTTAATTACTATTAAACTATGTTATATGCCCCAATTTGAGTGAAGACGAACGAGCTGTATTGTAATTGGAGATAATTATCTGTTTCTTCATCTTCTAAAACAATAATAATAATAATGTTACATGCCGTCAAAGATAAGCGCACAGCTGCCTGTTGTACGCGCAGTTTATTGTCTTCCCGGATTAAGGAATTCTTTTGTGTTTTGAATTTGTAATTAAGAAAAACTTGCTATTGTTTTTCTACTTGTTTTATAACCATCATTAGCGTCTAACTAATCCTTATTGTTATTGTTTTCGACTTTGTGGCCGTTCGCAGGCGTGCAAATTACTATTTCTCGGAAACTAAGTGCGCGCGGCCAACTTTTTTGTACTGCGTAGTGAGTATAAGACAATGCCCGAATAGAGGGGTGGGGCAGTCAAGCGACGACTACGAGACGAGTAAGACGTTTGTAGTACTCTCGATTAGCGATATAGACGACGGACTTTACGCGTGTTGAATTGCATGGAATCGTGCAGTGTGAACTGGTTGCATCCAGTTTTATTTGTATTTGTTTTATACGTGTTTGTACGGTTCTAATAAATTCTATAGTAGTTCCAACGGCATTTTTAATTAGAGTCCTGTAGCTCGTAACAATAATAATCTGATGGTGTCAGTGAATGGACTAATAGCGGAGAGCCTTGGCCGACACCTTGAAAGGCTCTCGCTTGGTATCTGGGTTAAGGGTCGGATGCAGAAGGCAGGCCTGCTGGATACGGCCCGTATCGTGAGGAGGTTCCTGTCGCTGGAGCCTTAACCACCGGTAGCCTGGACCCTAGGCCCTGCTGCCTTTTTTTTTTAATTTATGTTTTTCTTATATAGTATATACTTAAAGAAAAATGTAAAAGAATTTGAGGCTAAATAAACATGTGAAATAGTAATAATCGGCAGACAAACACACACACTGTATATCCCCAAATTAAGCAAGTTACGCTTGTGTTATGGGTAATATACAACGGACCACTCTGGGGCCGAACCCAGACACCCAGACCATAGTAAATAACGGAGAAAATAAGTTTCCGAAATTTACTATACCAGGACTCGAACCCGGAGCCTTGCGTTGCAGTGAGGTAAGCCGGCAAAGGCTTAGCCCTCTCAACCACGGAGGCCGCCTAGTTGTTAGGTACTGTACCAATATATAAGACAGTGAGCAAACATAAGGTTAAAATAAAATAACCAACTAGATCAAAATATCGAGATTTTATATTTTGTCTTTCAATAATGTATATACTAGGTATGTGTAGATATATGTGTATGTAAGTTTATGTATGTATATATGTATGTAGTTTATAATGTAAAATTTATTTTCAATAAGTACTTTTATGTAATAACTGTAATGTACACAATCTTGCCTCTTGTTTTCTTACTCTCGCTAGACCCATAGATTTGTTGGAAGATTTTTTTTTTTAACTTTATTTAGGATTGAGCTCGCCTTTGTACATCTCCACTTGTAGTGGATGCACTTGCCACGTTTAGTTGTAGCTAGTTTTATATTATATTTGCTTAAAATATACCACGATCCTGGTTACCACACGCTCGGGTTTCCAACTCAATTATTTGCTTATACATTTCTTAGATTTCATTTCATTTCTATTAGAAACTTTCGCAATGAATAAAACTTGTATTTTAATCTAATTCTCTTCAATAAAAGTAGGTCAAATTCAAGGTCAATCTTTTGGCATTTGGCTTTTGACGTTTGACAAGTGCTACCTTATGAAAACATAGCAACTACATTCTTTTGATCTACGCTATGTTTATTACTATTCATGTTTGATCATAATTTCTAATCACAAAATAAATTATATATAATTATCTATTTTACTTTTCTTACTTATGTAATTAAATTAAATTTACCGATTACATAATGATCTACTTTTGTTATTGTTAATCAATGCCTATATGCCAATGTTAGCCAGGACGTAAGGATACGACTAACCAATGAGAGATGTGTTATAAAACTCGCTCTCATTGGTGGGAATTCAAAAATGTAAAAGAGACACGGGTTTTGAATTCAGTTAAGAGGAGACCATTGTGGTACGACAAAAAGATACTTACAAAAGTGTAAATAAAAAGTCAGTTTAAGATCGAAGTTATATTTATTCAAGAGCCTTACATTACAACTATAACATCATAGCACACTCTTCACACTATTTTGTAGTTTTATTTGTACCTATTTTGTGTACAATAAAGAATAAATAAAATAATAATAAGAGCCCGTACACATCTCACTGCTGGGTTCGGTCGTCATTTGTAGGCGAACTGACAGTATACCTGCCACGCTTGTCCTAGGCAGATTTGCGGGTTGGACACATAGATTATCCCAATGTGCAAGTTTCATTACGATATTTTTCTTCACTGTTAGCACGTGGTAATTGTAACATGAGGTCCGGAAACCGCCTAAGCGGTGCATGCTTTCTGGCTTTACTTCCCTAATTTCCAGTTATTTCACGGTTTGTAGCATAATACCCCTTTATTCATAAAAGTTATACGAGGTTTATAGGCTCACTAAGTATTTCTTATGAAATCTATTAAACCTTGTATGATAGTTATGTATAAGGAGGATGTAGAGTAACTACATCTTCGTGTTAAATTGTGTCATTCAAATTAATTGGTATATCAAAAAGGTACGGTTTTAAGCGCGGTAATTCATATGATTTTTATTATTCCGACGTTTTAAATTTTATAATAAATTACCGCGCATAAAACCGTTAAAACGTAGTTTTATTACGTATACTATTCGCGAAAACTTAAGAAAATATTAACACAATTTTATTTTTTGATATAAACATACATAAATAAAACATGTTCAAATGTTATTACAGTGTTACGTATACTGAAATATATATAATTTAATACTGAAATAACGAAATGAAACAATTGTATTTTAAAGGGCAGTAGATCACTGGTGAAGAATTGCCTGCAGTAAAATTTAAAAGATAAAAACACTGGCCATGATCATTCCCGTTGTCCCTTCCTTCCTCTTCCTGCTCCCTGTTATCCCCTGTTGGCCCCATTCTGTCTTTTCCGTCTACCAGTAGTTATTTGAAATAAAGCTGATGGCGTACTAAATTCACATGACGAGACTATTGGAAGTTAAAATTTTAATAATAAAATTCGAATTACATTTCAATATGGTAAAAAACTCATTAGATTTATATCAAAACTAGCTGTTACTGCGACTTCGTCGGTTTTTTTTATCAGAACCCTAAAAAAAAGTCGCCTAACTTCTCCTTATAACGTCAGCTAACTGCCAGTGAAAGTTCGGTCAAAATCGGTCCAGGCGTTTCAGAGAAGCAGGAACATGCAGACAGACATGCAAAACACTCAACGCTTCTTGTCGTCGCCGACAAAAAAGCGGGTAGATGTGAATAGCTTCACATAAAATATTCTGCCACTAGAGCAACCGATTTTTGTTAGTCCGACACCCACTTGTCGGGTGAGCGGCCTGGAAGCATCAAAAAACAAACAAACTAACAAACGAACTCAAATTTGGATTCACAATATTAGTCAGGTTCACTTCAAAAAAATGTAGCCAGCTATATTGGGTGTTTCTCTTATGGATATAATTAGAAATGAGGATATCGGTAAGAGAAACAAGTTAATCGACATAGCTCGCAAAATTAGCGAGTTGAAATGGCAGTGGGCTGGTCATGTCTGCCGCAGGAGCAGACGAGTCCTGCAGAGGAGATCGCGTCTCGGTTAACATAGTGTCGGACGCCTTCCAGCCCGATGGACCGACGACCTTTGGAAGGTCGCCGGTAGGCGTTGGATGAAGAAGTCAGAGGACAGGGATGAGTGGCGCCGTCTTGGGGAGGCCTACGTGCAAATGGCTGATGACGACTTCAAAAAAAATATTTTACTTTTCAAGTTAATGTATTTTAAAAAGAGTGATGGTTTGCTGTGTATTTTCTTTTGTATTTATTTCAAATAACATAGCAATACTATATATAGACAATACAATGCAAGAAAACTTAACTTATTCGTATTATATTCTACTCATAGTCCCTCAATACTATAAGTAGAATACTGAGTCCAGATCACCGTCTTCTTTGGGTAAGGTGCCCAGAAGGCTGGCTACGTTTCCTCGCTGGATCGCCATACTGATCCGTTGGCCGAAGTAAGCACCAGCCCTCTGATCACCTGAAGAGTCAATGAGTCGTTTCGATAAATTTTGGTAGAGGCTCATGGCCTCAGGACCCCACGGTCCAAGCGTGTCGACAGCAAACGGCACAAATATATAACTCTCACTGAGGGTTGCATACTTTCGCCGCTTAGTGATTCGGCTGTTTCCGCCGCTGTACCGGCTAATCTAGATTTTCTTTTTATTTTCAAAAAATGTATTAAAAGTGAAGAATAGTTGTAGCATATTGATTATTTTATCAAAGAATTGCGTATTATAAACTCAACTGTTAAGTGACCTCTTAGAGCTGCTACAAGGACAACATTGTTTGGACTAATAGGGTTCATCCGCAGCAGTGTAGGATTTTTGGGAGTTGAGTAATCAGCGGATTATAATTATATTGTAATGAATGATGAAATATCCATTTTTTTTGAGACCCTAGTTTATTGAGATAACAAGTATTCACATTTAAGTTACATTGTATTCTATTTTTATCTAGGCGCTATAGTCCTCTGAAATAATTGCTTAATTTTATCGCAAAAACTGTCCCATTTTTGGGGATGAAAAGTATTGTTACGAGTGCGGGACTCGAATTAAAATGCCGTTAGAATTTATTAGAACTATACAAACATGTATAACATAGGTACAAATATAACCGGACGCAATAAGTCCAAATGTAATGCACAATTACATAACACGCGCAAAGTCCGTCACTATATCGCTTAGTGAATGTACACGTCTTACTTTGATTGTGGTTCTCGCTAAACTGCCACACCCCTCCGTTCGGGCATTGTTTTACAATGCACCAATGCTATATGTCTACCTGGCAAGCGTCGGCGCAATTCCCAGAAAACATAATTCTTCGTGGAATTTTGGCTAAGTTGTAACAATATTATATGTCCATTCTGGGTATTAAAACTACGCTTATATCAAATTTCAGCCAAAAAACAGACATAGTTATTATCGCATTTTTATTATAAATATAGAATAAAATACTCGTTTACGCATAGAATCGTATATGTGTCACAGATAAAATAATAGTGCCTATTTCTTCTCACAAAGTAGATCATCCCAAATGGCCATGTGAAACGATATCCCCCGCGAGATGGCACGTCTTCCCGTGCCAGTATACGCTTATCTTTACTCGTCCCCAAGACGCGAAATTGAAAAAACGTCGCAATTTTTCACACCGTTATCCCCGTTCTTGCAAAATGCTTTTTTACATTTTGACTTATCGTCTGTAATGAATGATTTATAAATTTCAGAACGGGTTTTAATTAGTATCAAATTAATTCGTGAGGAAAGGGCCACTTTCAGCGACCTTGCGAAATTTTAATGATGGTTCAAAGGTCGCCCATGCATGCGTTGTATTAATAGAATCTTACTGGTTAAAATTGTTTTAACTTTGAGAGGCCCAGGTGACGGAAGTGCGTCAGTAGCGAAGCCGAAAGAAAGGAAACGGATACGCTTTCATACATTTCACAACACCGCTGCGCATAATTCAACTATTTATAACAATTCTTTTACCGTCAATGCTATACAGCCTTGGAATGTGCCGCCTGTTGTTATCAGACAAGCAAAATCGGTACCAAAATTTAAAACAACGACTTGGAATATGATGATACTTAAACGTACGTATATATTCATTATTCATCTATAAATATTTGTATACTTTGTATAGATATATGTATGTTAAGTATATATCTATTTAATGATATGATAAGAAACAGTGTGATAAGGGAGCGTTGTGGATTGAAAGAGAATGAAGATGATGACAAAAGTTGAAAAAGGAATGTTAAGGTGGTTTGGGCATGTAGAGAGAATAGAAGAATATAGAACCACAAAACAGGTGTGTGACAGTATTGTGAATGGTAGAGTTGCTGCAGGTAGACCGAGACGAACACACCGTGATCAAATATCAGAAGTGTTAAAGAGTGGTCAGGTAAAAAGCATCTCAAATAAACGTGCATGTATGAAGAGGTTAATGAAAGTAAATGGAACGAAAGTTGTTTGTTAGGATCATCATAAGTGGAGATTCATAGTCTCTGCCTACCCCAATGGGAAACAGGCGTGATATTATGTATGTATGTATATCGATTTAATATATTTAATGTCTGTATATTTTATATAGATAGATAGATAGATAATACTTTATCGCTCCCCAAAAGAAACAAATACAAAAACAAAATGCATAATTACAATACTTCTTGGCAAAACAACAGGTGGCCTTATCGCGACCTCTTCCAGGCAACCTAGCTTAAAAGAAATTCTTAACTAATCTAGCGACGTAGCTGGAGCAGAAAGAAGACAGGACTGTACAATCATTTTCGTCTATTATTATATGTCATTTTTGTATTTTTAGCTAGACGTGTTGCTGGGGAGTTTCTTGCCGCTTCTTCTCCTTTGAATAGCGATAGCACATTGCGAAACGGTGTACATAGAAAGAGTAGATTTAAATTTTGACTTACATGTATGACCTTCAAACCGTGTTCTCCAGTGGAACTTATTTTGACTGAAAAAATTTGAATTCGACTTACTAAAATTAGAGTAGATGTACTAAAGTTTCCATATACCACCATCACAATTATCATCTCAATTTATTTCTGTGGTTGTCTGGAAGATATCGCTCTTCAGCAATAAACGCACTCCCTACACAAGCAACTACAAATATAGAGAAAAAAACTTTTACTCTCTACAGATGAACTCCATCTCATCTCAGGTCTGCCTCATTAGAGCTACTCGCCACCCGACTAGCTCTGGATCGCCTTACTTGATTCACACAGTGAAGGACTGGGTGACAACTCACTGATTCGGTGTAGATTCATATGTAGATGACAGATTACTTGATAATTATATTTGGTAAGCTGTAATGAACTATGAACCTAAAAGCTTACTAGGACTTATAATTAATTAACTAACAACTACGATATAAATCCAATAAAGTTTGATATTCATGAAGCCCTACGAGTACATCCTTCTTGGAAGGTTTTAATCCACACTTAACCCACTCAATATTGTAGGACGCCGACAATTTCAATCATCAACTTTACTTTAACCTTTTCAGGTACACAAAGCACGTTCGAATAACCCGATTCCAACAAACACTAGCAGTTTTTATGGTTTTGTGCTAAAAACCACCACCTCCCACCGACTTCCATAAACAATCGGTGTCTCAAGTGGCGCCATCTTTAAACAGCGAATGCTCGTGGGATCAAGATTTCACAAAGATACAATTATATAATTACACGAACACACACACACACAAAAGCGCTCACACCACGGGCACACGCTCATATAATTCATATATAACTTACACTACACGCATATTTTATATACATTAGGGTCAGCTTCTATATTAAATACTTTTCCACCTATATTTAAGATTTTTCCCGCTTTATTGTTATGTTTTGTGGAAAGGAAAATAAATAATAATAATAATTACTTATTTTCACAACTGTCAAAGTTATACATCGTATACAATTACTTAGATAGTTTTATATAATCTAATAAATTATGGCATTATTATACAAGTAATTACTACAAATACACTTTCATAACATGTATAAATACTAGGGATGGGCCAAAATTCGTTTTACATTCGGTTTGACCGAATTTCGGCAGCTTGGGCCGAACTTCGGCATTCGGCCGAAATTCGGTTTAAATGCCGGTTTTAACATTCGGTGCAAGAAAAAGTAAAATATCTACTTACACTATTTTGTCTAAAATTACTAGAAATCGTATCTGACATAACCGTCATATAAAAATTGACATCTATATACTCATGGTCATTTATTTTAGTTAGGAACATGTAAACTTTGACGTGCAATGTGATAACAAATAAATATTTTTTTATGATTAAGTATTTGCCTAATTAAATAGACATCAAATTAAAACAAAAATAAAATAAACTTATTATTCCTCTAAGAAACAGCAATAAGTAGTGCAACTTCTTAGCTATAATGCGTAACTTGAATAAAAATAAAATAAAAAAACACGTCTAAGGGACATCAGCAATTACAACTTTAATTTTGATTGAAATCAATTTTTACGAATTAAACATTTCGATCGATAACCCGTCCTCAGCGCCACCTGCCGGTTCTAATTGTGAATCTAAACCATCCGGGGACCAATTCAAACATAAAAACAAATATCATTAAAATCGGTAAAGTCGTTCTCAAGTTATGTTCGTACATACATTTCTACGATTCATTTTTATATATAAGATTAAGGTAATGGTTTTTGACAGATTTTTTAAATATGGCAAGTGATTTAGTTTTTCTGACATCTACGGGTAAAAGGTTCTAAAGATGTGATGCAGTATTTAGTCTGTGAAACTGTTATTGTGGCGGCGATGGTGAATGATTACATACGCCGTAGGCTGCGTATGGCGTGACGCTGTTTGCGACCGACGGATACTTTACTGTAAAAATACACTGAAATGGTTTCTCTTACACTTAAATCTAGAAACGGCCGACCTGACGTAGAGATTTTTTTATATTTCCCCTCCGCCAGACGAACAAGATCTGTTCGCTCTTTTTTTATCTTTTTGTATATAATTTCTTTTCTTTTTAATGTCTTTTTTCTTTTCTTTTCATTCTTTTCAGAAAAAAATTGCAAAGTTTTTGTTGTCAAAGACAATATATGTATAATTAAAATTTAAAAAAATTCTAGCATTCTGTACTCCTTCTGTATATAAACCATAAGTGTGCGAAAATTTTCGTAAAAAGGGGTACAAAGTTTTAGCTTCACGTATTAATATAATGATTTTATATATAATACACGTAAAGAGATTACCTGCGCGTCTACAAAACCAGATACGACGCCAACGTCTTTAGGAGGGGATAGAGGAGATGAGATTGAGAAATAGTATATAGGGAAACGGGATAGGCGAAACAGTAGACGGGGATTTCTTATGCCTGTATAGGTTCGCGTTTGACTTTGTACTTACTTGTAAAGGTAGACTAAAAAAATGGATGGGTGGATTGTGTGACGGATGATATGATGATTTGTGTTGTGACAGAAGACGGATGCCAGAATAGAGGAGTGTGGACGGAAAAGACATATTGTGCCGACCCCAATTAATTGGGATATGGTGAAAGAAAAAGAGAAAGGTTCGCACTTGACACTGTCTCATTTGAGTGTTGAGTGATGAGGTGGTCTACGATGAAGCACGTTTACCTAAAAAATATATATGCACTCGACAGGTTAACACGTCATTATATTATATCCGCCTTCATAACCTGACCAAAAACGTGAGATTACAATCAAAGGCGTGGATTTAGGGACAAAGAGTGACGTCACCCGCTTAATACGACCGCCGGGGCAGGCCCGGGATAATCTCGAACTACGCGCACAATTTACGAAGCGGATAAGCATTATCCCGGGATGCTAGAAAATCCTTTCCCAGGAACCGCTTTGAGACGAGTTGCTTTCAGCAGTTATGTATGTTTTTGTAAGGGTCGACATACTGTTACGAGTGCGGGACTCGAATTAAAATGCCGTTGGAATTACTATAGAATTTATTAGAACTATACAAACACGTATAACACAGATACAAATATAACTGGACACAACCAGTAAAAACTGCAAGATTAAATAACACGCGCAAAGTCCGTCACTATATCGCTATCAAATGTACACGTCTTGCTCGTATCGTAATCGTCGCTTGACTGCCCCACCCCTCCGTTCGGGGATTGTTTTATAGTAAACTATACAATACACAATCGATTGCGTGGGCTGGCTTCTTCCAAGAAAATCTAATTTGCACACCTGCGAACGGCCAACAAAATCGAAAACAATAAGAATAAGGATTAGTTCGATACTAATGATGGCATACAACAATAGCATGTTTTTCTTAATTACAAAGTAAATAAAAGAATTCCTAAATCCGGGAAGACAATGAACTGCGCTTTACGACAGGCAGCTGTGCGTTTGTCTTTAACGGTATGTAACAATACGATAATGTCGTAATTATATTTCTGTCCGTCTGTCCATTTCTCGTCTGTTTATGTATGTTGCAGCAATTTTTCTCGAATACTATAAAGTTTCACGGATCGGATGTTTTACAAAACAAAACCGATTTCACATTAAAAATTAAAAAAACAAATATTTAACCGATATCTTTCTACAACATAATATTTACAAAATATAGTAATTTTAACGTTTTACTTGAAACCGAATTCTAGATGTTGTAGAAAGAAGTCGGTTTTATTTTTGTTAGAAAATAATATGTTTTACTTTTTAGTCGCGCAAATATTTCAATAGCTTTAGAAATAATTAATATATTAAGCACGGGTCGAAATTGTACAACAGACACGCGTATACAAATTTGCCATCTCACTTTTCGGTGTACATGCTCTTCAACAAGGGTTGCTTTCGATTTCCTTGCGATCCACAAATCAGATTCTTAAGAGTAGTTCTCTATTTCTCTGAGAGCCACTCATCAGATCAGTATACATACTTACGAATAAAAAAAAATCAAAATTGATTCACAACTGACAAAGAAATCGCGTAACATGAATATAAAAAATTAAGCGCCTGTAGAAAATGTAATAGCTACACGCGTATACAATTACAATTTATTCCAAGAATTTAGGCGCATGGCGTTCTTTAATAAGGGTTATGCTCGATAGCCCTAGGATCAGATCCACTCATCAGATCCTGACTTAGTGATCATGGAAATCTCCAAAGTATGAATTTACGAATCAAGGAAACAATTTGAAAATCGGTTTACAATTGACGGAAATATCGTGTTACGAAGAAGTTGTTTAACCATTTTCGTGAGTTTCTCTACTTCCTTAGAATCCGCTCATCAGATCCTGACATGGTGACAATGGGACCAATTCGAGAGTATGACCTTTCGATATAAAGAAATATTGTGAAAATCGGTCCACAATTGAAATCGAGTAACGAACATATAAAAAATACAAATGAATTGAAAACTTCCTCCTTTTTTGAAGCCGGATAAAAAGATGTCGTAATTTCCCGTACTTATTTTAGAAAAAGCGAAACACTTCTAAGAGTGTTATGTCCATCCGTCTATCCGTCTGCCTGTCCATTTTTTTGTGCGTGTTACAATAACTAATTCTCAGAAAATGCTGAACAGAAAACAGGAAGGCGTAATAAATAAAAAATTCAGCGAGTAAGGGATCAGACAGATTCAAACTACCCATGAGTGAAACCCATTAATCTGTCTTAGGTATGCGGCCGTATGCGTGACGGGTTGACCGTACATTTATTTTAAAATGAGGAAGGAACCGTGGCCATTTATGGGTTAATCTTTTTACGGAACTTCTTGAGCGGTTGATAATATTGTTACGAGTTGCAGGACTCGAATTAAAATCCCGTTGGAATTATTATAGAGTTTATTAGAACTATACAAACACGTATAACACAGGTACAAATATAACCGAACGTAATAAGTCCAAACGTAATGCAGAAGATCGTAATTCAAATACATGCGCAAAGACCGTCACTAAATAGATTACCGAATGTACACGAGTCTTGCTTCGCTCGACTGGCTGATCTCTCCATTGGGACATTGCTTTATATTGCACAGATACAATATGTCTGCCCGACCGCGTAGACCGAATTTCTTAGAATCAGTTTGTACTTTTAAATCCGAGACACCTGGCAATGATCACAATACAACAATAGGCCGTAAAAGATTACAATACACAATAGGCTGTTTTTTAAACACAAAGTAAACTAAAGAAGTCCAAATTCTGAAAAGGTAATAAAATGTGTTTCTACAGGGCTGCAGGTGTGAATTTGTCTTTGTCGGCATTTAGGTCGTAACAATATACTGGTAAGACTTGTAACCATCTGCTGATATTACTCGATATCCCCCCAATATTTATGCCCTCCACCAAGAAGACGGTAATTAAATTTAATTAAATATTGATTAACGAATTAATTGATTATAATTAATTAATTCAATCCAATTAATTAATTATCAATTAAGTCAATCCAATTAATTGTATAAGCTATAAAAGGCATCTTTTGATATCCCTAACTTCATGCCTTCCTCCAAAATGAAGGCAATTAAGTTTAATTTACTATATTGAGACTGGTAGCTGTAAATATATTAAGTAAGTATACCTGGCTCTCCTTTGAACAATGTACTTCATTGTTTAATACAACTACTTTAATGGTTATTACAATACGAATTTCACTTAACTGTTTTACGAGCTACACAACCATTTTGAAAATTGTTTCAACTTATATCACCCAACCCTAATAGACATTTCAACCTTAATATCGTTTAGAGAAGTTACAATAGTTTTATACTTCTATTGTTAACTGAAGCTAAGTCTAATTCATATAATTTATTTTAATTGTATATAAGGGCATGGATCTTTGGCATTTGTCTGATGGGTCAATGAACCCAAGAGGTTCACATTAAATTTCCACTGCGTCATCCTTCTTTTTCGAGACAGACGTTAGATAATGACGTTATATATTACATCAACATTAGAAACATAGACAAGTAAAAAGAAGTAGGTGTGTTTTGTTGATTTAATATTAGATAATAAATAATATGTATAGAGAGAGAGAATGGATAAAAGTAGAGTCACAAAACAGGTGTATGACAGTATTTTGAATGGTAGGGTTGTTTCAGGTAGACCGAGACGAACACACCATGACCAAATATCAGAAGTGTTAAAGAGAGGTTAGGTAAAAAGCATCTCAAATAAACGTGCATGTATGAAGAGGTTAATGAAAGTTGTTTGTCCGGATCGTCGCAAGTGGAGATCCATAGTCTCTGCCTACCCCCATGGGAAACAGGCGTGATATTATGTATGTATGTAATAAATAATATCAATTTCATCAAAATATGTGTAAAATATAAGGAAGGAAACATAATTATATTGTATTCTACCTATGATCCTTTAAGCTTATTAGTAGAATACCGAGTCTCGGTCATCTAAGTCAGTGGGTTAGGTTTCCAGAAGTACTGTACGTTATACCTCGCTGGATCTGAAGATTGTTGAAGAAATATTTTTTCACGACAAAGACAATACAAAAACATTACCAAACAGTAAAATCATATAAGTCCTAAAATCAACATATTTTATGCTGGCTAATTGAGACTTGCGCCGTTTATTCGTCTGGGACCAGCAAGCGAATTCATGAAGGTCATATATGTAAGTTTTTCTTAATATAATTAATTATTTATTTACAAATTATCTATCTATATAAAATCTAAAGCGATATATAAAACACCTACAAATAAAACTAGTATAATATACATATCTATTTATAATATTATAAAATTCTAAACATGCCGTGTCTGTACATTGAAGCTATTTAAAAAAAGCAACTGGAATGGACTATATAAATGATGGAGAAGACGATGCTATTTTTTTAGATTTCTCGTCTGTTTGTTCGCGATTCACGTGAAAACTACTGAGCTGATTTCGATGCGGTTTTCACTGATCAACAGGGAATTTTCAAAATTAAAATCACCACTACTTTTTATCTCGGGAATCCCGCGGGATTTTCTCTGGAAATGAATAAAAATGGCCAGATTGAAAAAAAAATCGAATTCCAATTCGATTTTTTCACTGATCGATAGTAAATTTTATATAAAAAAATGTGTGATTTTTTTATCCCGGGAATACCGCGCTTAACTATTCTGACAGAGTTTTCACTAAAATGATAGCATAGCTTATATTCTTTTTTTAACTACTACGGTACTTTGTGTCCCGGGAGTCCCAGAGGAATTTCAAGTCAAGCGTGGACGAAGTCGCGGGCATATACTAATTTAAACATAAACAATGGGTTCCAGGTCACCGTCGGTGGGGGAGCGTTCCCAAAATGTTACCCGCATTTCTACGCTATATGTCATTCCTAATGCGTTGACCAAAATACAGGCCTGCCTTTTGGTCACGCGTGACTTATTTCAATCGCATCGAAAGATCTCGATAGAGTTGATAAGCCTCGTGTCCCACGACCTCACAGTTTCAACCCCAAAATCCACAAATATAACCAATTTTAGATTTAACCAATATAGATTTAACCAATTTAAATCTACTTTCTATTCTATGTACAACGCTTCGCAACGTGTTATCGCTGTTTAAGGAGAAGAAGCAGCATGAAACTCCCCAGCAACACGTCTAGCAAAAAAATATTTTTCATCTTATTCATGTTGAAATGTTAACACAAGTAAGTATAGGAGACTTGTGCTGTGCAATTTTATTTTCTAAAAATGTGTAAAATTACTCTAAAATGTAGTTGTAGGATATTGTTAGTTTTTGAGTAGTATTTATGTGTTTTTGTGAGAAATGTGAACTGTATAGTCAAATGTGACCTTTCGAGTTGTCACAAGAACTCCGTTGAATGGCGTCACTTGATAACCTACAGTTCAGCTGAGCTATACATAGGCTTAAGAAAATGAAGAAATTATATTGTAATCTAAGATCTGGCTTAAAGGCCTAGCTGCCAAGCCATAAACCTAAATAAAAACAAAAAAACAACTACGCATTGGTGAAAGGAATAAATTCTGTGTAAAATAATTGATACTCAACGTAATAACTATGATTCTGGTGCTATAATAATTAGTGTACGCAAATCATAACCAGCACTATCTATAATAGGCCAAGATTATAACACTGGAATGACTAATTACTAAGCTCGAAGGCTCACGTTCTCTAGATCCTTTGTTACACACACTTCGTCTCTGTTCTTCGGATTTATTATTTAACGAGTGGGAAAAAGACAGAAGCACTCCCATAATGGTTGGTAGTTGATTTATAAGGGTAAGTGACAAATAGGAAAGGATTTTCGGTAAAAAATTTAGGTCGCAGTAAGTGGCCTCCTCGCACTATTTATTAAGTACCATGTCTGGAGCGAGGGTGTTATTTAGTTTCGACCGTGTTTTGCTTTTTGCGAAGAAAATGTTATGTATTTATTTGTGTATTAAAAACAATTATGTACCTTCTATTCAATGTGTGTACCTATTTATTTATACTAGGGCTCGCCTGTGGTCGAAATTCGACTATAATAATTAATATCAAAGATTATACTTGCATAATCACAGTTTTCGCCAAGGCTACACTGTTCATTTGACTTGAACAATCAACAAAAGAGTATATATGCGTGTGTGTGTCAAATACATGGTAGTGTGTGTAATGTTTTTTATTGATTTAATGTATTTCTTATGCACAATTTAAAAAAAAAATTAGCATTTGTCGCTTCTTCCCTATATCTTATACTAATATATAAAGCTGAAGAGTTTGTTTGTTTGTTTGCTTCAACGCGCTAATCTCAGGAACTACTGGTCTGATTTGAAAAATTATTTCATTGTTAGATAGCCCATTTATCGAGGAAGGCTATAGGCTACATATCATCACGCTAAGACTAATAGGAGCGGAGCACCAATGAAGAATGTTTCAAAATCGAGGTTTTTTTAACTATACCACGCGGACGAAATCGCGGGCAGAAGCTAGTAAACCATAAGTGTGCGAAATTTCATACTCCTCCGTCCGCGCAATTTTCGTAAAAAGGGTTACAAAGTTTTTGCTTCAAGTATTAATATACAGACTAGTGACTAGTAGTGACAACGAAACTTCATTGGCGTTGTTCCATTTTGTTGGTTTGTATATTCCATGGAAATGACGTAATTTATGGGGATTAAAAGTATCCCAAATGCTGGTCAGGGATATAAGCTAGGTTTTTGCGAGTTTCTTTTAAATCCGTTCAGTACTTTTCAAATAATGCTGTAACGGACAGACAGACAAGAAATCCTTAAAGATATATTTTCAAAATCTGCTGTTTCGAATTAGCCCTCTGATATTTTTTTTTCTAATTTTTAAAACATTGTACAAACTTGTCACTCCTGAAAAAATTATTATATTATAACGAGCTACAGGACTCGAATTAAAAATGCCGTTGGAACTACTATAGAATTTATTAGAACTGTACAAACACGTATAAAACAAATACAAATAAAACTGGATGCAACCAATTCACACTGCACGATTCAGTACAATTCGACACGCGCAAAGTCCGTCGTCTATATCGCTAATCGATAGTACTACCAAACGTCTTACTCGTCTCGTAGTCGTCGCTTGACTGTCCACCCCTCCATTCGGGCATTGTCTTATACTAACTACACAGTACAAAAAAAATGGCCGCGCGCACTGAGTTTCCGAGAAATATTAATTTGCACACCTGCGAACGGCTAACAAAGTCGAAAACAATAACAATGAGGATTAGTTCGACGCTAATTATGGTTATAAAACAAGTAGAAAAACAACAGCATGTTTTTCTTAATTAAAAATTCAAAACAAAAGAATTCCTAAGTCTGGGAAAAAACAAACTGCGCTTTCGACAGGCAGCTGTGCGCTTATCTTTGAAGGCATGTAACAATATTATATACATAGATTGAAGATAGACTTATTATTTGAAGTTACGCGAACGAAGTTTCGCTTGTACGTTCTAGTAAAGAATCATTTTTCTTCCACATCTGTATGTATAACGTGTACAACAGCCGTTCAAAATAAAAACAAAATGAGCCAGCTTCTGGTCAGTGATATTTGCACTCTGTATGCAATTCATATTCACAGAATAGAAGCAATAAACGCATACCAATTATGAAAAGATTCAAAAAATTATTATATTATAACGCCTCTTTCTTATAGAGGTAGGCAGAGACTACGATCTCGACATAATAATATATGTATATGCTCGATTATTATAGGTGTTTTTACCTGATAAAAGTCATGTTAGTTTGTATACAAGAAATAGTAGTAAATATTTACTTACTGAAAATAAGTATGTAGCACAAGTACCAACTTAATATACTTTTGATCTCGTCTCTAAAATAAATTCCACCAGATTTAGGCACTTGAATACGTTATTATAACCTAAAGTACAGAGCAACAGCATTATTCGTGTAATAACGATGTCTGGAATAGCTATACGTTTAACTGCTCAACATACAGACTGTACATACATACATTTGTATGTATTTAACGTGAGTGCTTGCCGCGAAACGTATAAAAACATGGCATCGTAAAAAATAAAGGGCTGTGTAATGATACGCTGGTAACGCTGTGTTCCTACCTCCCACCAACCCCCAAATTCCTACCCCTTTACGTTTTTTAATAGGCATTTAAAATGTCCTGTTAATCAGGCCATAGAAGCTTAATGCTTGACGTTTTGAAATCTAAAACTCTCAATTCGAAAATGAATATATTTATTTCAAAATGAAATCTTACATATTATTGAAAGTCATGAGTTACAAAGCATTTTTAGTCTTTATTCTATCTAATATAATGCATCTTGATATATAAAAATAAATGTTTGTCTGTATGTCCTTTATAGAATCGTAAACTATACATTTGTTCATGTGATGATCTTTAGCAAAGTTGTTGTGCATGAGCCAAAGAAGGTTTCCGAGTTGGTTCACAATTGGACCCGGTAGGTGGCGCTGCTGTCGCCATATCGATTGAAGCTTTTCCGGGCAGGACGACGTTTGCCGGGACAACTAGTTATTATAAATTTGTAAAAATGTAGTCTTTCGTTTCTTATATTTTTGTATTGCTCTGTTTGTTCGGGGTTCACGTAAAAACTACTAGGCTGATTTAGATGCGGTTTTCGCTGCTCAATAGTAAACTTCCTGAATTAAAATCTACGGTATTTTATATTTCAATAAACCTACGGGAATTTTCTTGGGAAAGGTTTAAAGAGGCTAGGTTGAAAAAAAAAAATTCCAATGTGAAATTTTCACCGATCGATAAAATCTTTCGCAAAACAATTGTAGTTGTGTATGCCTTTATTAACATTACTCATCCCCAGTTTTAACTATAACTAACTAAAAAATCCGTTACCCTGCTGAAAATAACCTTTGATTTTATATTTAGCAAAAAATAATTGTAATCCTTTTTACCTATCCAACGTGGACATTGTCGTGGGCAAATTCTAGTTTACTTATAAATTCATTTACCAAAATATTTTGTGCCTAAATGCAAAAAGGTAGGTACATAAAACTCACAATATTTATTTTAAAATGTCCGTAATTATCACTACAAAAAATGACAAAAAAAATTTACTAACTCCCCACCAACATATCTTTAATTCATAATTTCAAATCCTGGCAAACATGCCGCTACTTAAAGCCGGTACTTATATCTTACTATTACTTCAATTGCTTTAAAATTGGTGAACATATGACATTACTTGTTTTTTTTATGTTAAATAGGTTTGCGTTTGACCACAATCACGTGCAATGCCGGACGATGATGCGGTCGAAGATGGAGTATGCTTACCCAGATGGTACTTTGTAAGCCTAGCATCCCCGCTTAAAGACGGCCTTGATAACTACATATATACAGACCAAACCACCAAACTACGCCCACTTAAATCGATCTGTTACATAGACAACTATAGTATAATAAATCTATAGAATCACCCCATCGGGCTGAGTGTATAGATACAATTTTAATCTATAGTACAGTACGAGCAAAACTTAAATGCGTCCTTGAACTTCGTACACGTCATTGGGAAGATCAATATAACAGACTTCAGGAGAGTGTTGCGCTCACGCTCGGCCGCTTTCCGGGCTCGCATGCTATCTCTTTCGCACTACAGACTGTAAATTGTAATGAACTTTAACACTTGACTAGACCTGCGCAAACTGTGATAAAAAGGGTCTAAAGCGGTAAAAGGTCTAAGACGGTGGTAAAAGGTTTAAGGTGGTGATTTGTTACAAATGCCGTAAGCTGCGTCCGGCATGACGCTGTAAGCGATCCACGAATGCTTATTATGTTTTTTTTAACAAAACCGACTTCGCACCAAAAAATAAATATTGAACCGACTTCTTTCTACAAGCTCTTGAAATCGGTGCCAATTAAAACATAAATCAACAACAATCTCACGCTTCTGTGTATATGCTCTTTAACAAGGGTTCCTCTTGATTCCCTTGCGATTCACAAATCAGATCCTGACTTGGTGACTGTGGGACTATCTCAGGGGCTAAAAAAATAATTTGAAAATCGGTCTACAATTAACGGAGAAATTGCGTAACATGGATATAAAAAAATTAAACGCCTGAAGAAAATGTCATAGCTACACGCGTATCAAGATTTTCTCCAAGAAATTAGGCGCAAGGTGTTCTTTAATAAGAAATTGTTACTCTCGATTTCCCTGCAATCCACTGACTTGATTAAAATGCGACCAATTCGTAAGTATAAACATTTCGATTAAAATATTTTTTTAAATTGGTTCACAATTGACGGAGAAATATAGTAACGAATATACAAAAAAACATATGAAAGTGCAGTATAGTGGTCTATCTTAGACGCCTATTGCGGCGTACATACGCTGTGTGCGGTATTCATATGTCATTCGCCGTCTCCGATCTCATCTCCGAGCAATCCAGCTTACAAAACATGCATTTTGACGCCAATTAATATCTCAAACAAATCAGTCCAATCATAACAGAGTCCACGGGAAAAACTGACGCTCGTGTATAGGTTTCTAGAGTGTCCATCGGTGTAACGCCAGTCCGATGCCAAAACTGGCATCCAACGTCGTTTGACGCTAGACGCCGCGTTCAGCGTCTGTTATAGAGCACGACCATTACTCGAAATCTCAACTGAATGATTAATAACTTCTCTCTTTTTATAAAATTACAAGAGAAAAATCAGGAACGACCTATTAATTAAAAAAAAATACTTCCTTGTATACAGTTCTTTGTTAAGTAACCTTTTGTTCTAAGACGAAAACTTACGAAATAAGAACCTTTGCCAGCGAAAAATTTGTTTAATTATTGAACTTTTGTAGAAGAAATATCGTTTATATTTAATAGGATTACAATATTCTTAGAATGGTTCAATTAAATAAATGCTCTTAGAACTCCACGGACATTATTTCAACAAGATGGCGTTGAAATGAAAGTAATATTTAGTTTTCATACAGAGTTTGATATGAAAAAGAAAATTACTGTTACACATACACACCGATAGATAGATGAAAATAACGATTTTATAAGTTTAGCTAACCTTGGTAAGGAATCCTAAAAATAGGTATTTGTCAAATTTATAGACCTAGACAAGTTGCTGAAGCGTTTATTGCGCCGCTTCTTCTCTTCGAGCCTCACTATGATGGTATTAAGCAATCATTAACAAAATTAAAATTAAATTATTAAGATGAATTGGGGCTAAGCTAAGTATTAACATTACTCATCGACATTTGTACTGCTACTGAAAAGTGGTCGAAACGTCGGAATAAAAACAAATGAATAAAATGCTGCGCTTAAAACCGTTAAAACGTAGTTTTAATTAAAGGTATTTCTCTTCAAATCCGAGCTAAATAGTAATTTATAAAACCAACAGGCGGTCAGAGTCAGGAGCTCGAGCAAGTCCAGCCGTATTCCAAGCTCCCAAATTGATCATTTTCCTACTGTATAATTAGGTACTCAAACTTTGTGGAGGTAGCTCAAAGTCTACACCCGCAAGTTGAAGCTTTCACTAGCTTCCGAGCACCCTGCGAGCATTACATGTACACTATGAATTAGGCCAAAAGTTTTGATAAGTCGGGCTTTGGAAAACTCTTATTAACATAGAAGCTTGTTAAAGGATTATTTCTACAATAACGGAGATTATTTTTATTGCAGGAGTTCAGCAGACAGGCAGATGGCCCACTTGATGGATAGCGGTTACCATCGCCTATGGACATTTGCAACACCAAAGGTGCTACAAATGCGCTGCTGCTCTCTTAAGAGAGACTGGAACCTGGTCACTAATGCCGGAACACAACTCAAGGTTGCTATGGCGACATACTTTAGACCAGGGGTGGTAGCCATCCAATCGGGCAAATGCCCTACCACCTGGCAAAATTATTATAATAATGCTTATTATTAATTTAACATGATATTTTAAAAGCAAGATAGTATTTTCACGTCCGTTTTTATATGAAATTAATTTTAACATGTATTATAGCGCAATGGCTAGCGCACGGGTCCCAAACTCAAAGGGCGCGGGTTCGATCCTGGCCGGAACCAATGCACCACTTGGGCAGTTTTCTGACCTAATGTGCATATCGTTACAATTACCTCGTGCTAACAACAGTGAAGGCAAACATCGTGATGCAACCTGCACATCGAGATAACCAATGTGTCAAACCTGCCAAGCCGCCTTGGACAAGCGTGGCGGGTATACTGTCCGTTGCCCTATAGTGGGAGGCCCGAGCCCAGCAGTGGGACATTTATGGGCTGCTATTATTATGTATTATGGGGTCATTATGCATGCATGCATTGGTAATTATGCATGGGTCTACTACGCAATGAGTGATATAAATTAAGAATTAACTATAAAGTTAAGAATGTTTTTTTCCCTTGCTGAAGCACAACAGACAGGCTGACGGCCTAATTATGATGGAAAGTGGTTACCGTCGCCTAGTAATTAATAATTAATCGGCAGACAAACACACATATTGAATATCCCCAAATTAAGCAAGTTACGTTTGTGTTATGAGTAATATACAACGTACTACTCTGGGGCCGATCCCAGACACCCAGACCATAGTAAATAATGGAGAAAATACGTTTCCGAAATTTACCATACCGGGAATCGAACCCGGAGCCTCTGCGTTACAGTGAGGTAGGCCGGCAACGGCTTAGCCCGCTCAACCACAGAGGCCGTCATAATAATTGAAAAATCAGAATGCTCATCCGCGAGTCTAAGAGATTTTAAGAGCTTGATTTTTATCTCTGAGCGTGGACTTTCATACACATACACGTTATGCAACGCATTTGCTATCTAGCGTGGAAGTTAAGTCAGAGTTTTGGGAACGTTCTGTATTGCTTGTATTAGATAACACTTTACTACTCACCAATATAAACAATTACAAAAACAAAATGCATAATTACAATACTTCTTGGCAAAACTACAGGCGGCCTTATCGCTAAAAGCGATCTTATCCAGGCAACCTAGCTTATGGTGGACCAGACAAAAGATAGGACTGTACAATTTAAATATATACATACTTACATTAATTTACAAATTTAATACACACATAACTCCAGACACATTTAAAGAATGCCAATATATAGGTATACATATATACGATATTGTTACATACCGTCAGAGATAAGCCGCACAGCCGATTGTAAGCGCAGCTTATTGTCCTTTTCTAGTAATCGACGAAGCCTTTGTCTTTTGAATTTGTAGTTAAGAAAAACATGCTATTGTCAATTTACTTGTTTTATAACCATCATTAGCGTCGAACTATAATCCCTATTGTTATTGTATTCGACTTTGTGGACGTTCGCAGGTGTGCAAATTAGTATTTCTTAGAAGCTTAGTGTGCGCAGCCAACTTCTTTGTACTGTGTAGTTAGTATAAGACGATGCCCGAATGGAGGGGCGGGCAGTTACGAGGACTACGAAGCGAGTAAGACGTTTTCTAGTACTCTCGATTAGCGATATAAACGACGGACTTTGTGCGTTCGAATTGTATTTAATAGTGCAGTGTGAACTGGTTGCATCCAGTGTTATTTGTATTTGTTTTATACGTGTTTGTACAGTTCTAATAAATTTTATAGTAGTTCCAACGGCATTTTTAATTCGAGTCCTGTAGCTCGTAACAATATTATCTAAATAAACATATTTATTAACATTACACATGACAAGCATTTTATACTAACATATTGTTACGAGTTTCAGGACTCGAATTAAAATGCCGTTGGAATTATTGTAGAGCTTATTAAAACCATACAAACATATATAACACAGGTACAAATATAACCGAAGACAATAAGACCAAACGTAATGCAGGAGATCGTAATTCAAATACACGCGCAAAGTCCGTCACTAAATAGATTACCGAATGTACACAAGTTTTGCTTCGCTTGTGATTATCGCTCGACTGACCTTTCTTCAATCGGGCCATTGCTTTATACTGCACAAATGCAAATATGTCTGCCCGGCAAGCGTCGACGTAATTTCTTAGAAATCGTAATTCGCACACCTGGCTAATGACTGCCATAAAAGATTACAATACTCAATGGGCTGTTTTCTAATCAAAGTCCAAATGGTAATAAAATATGTTTTTACAGGTATGCAGCTGTGATTTTTTTGTGGGCGTGTAGGTCGTTATAATATATTACAATAGATAAATGAGTGAAGTAACTAAGTGACTGCCGAAAACATGTACTTCTTAATTTCTATACAATTTTCGTTTGTTTTAATTAAATTGTATAAGCATTTAGTTATAAAATACTCCAACAGGTAAGTTAATTTGTTGATTATGAATAAAGTTAGTAAAATACAGCTTTCCTACTTTCACCGCAACGGGCCGAAAATTTATTTGGTGCCCAATTTTGCTTAAATACGAAACACCCTCGAAGTTGACTTGCGGAGCCAACAGTTAAATATACGTAATGTCAAAACTTTGTATTTACACATTAGGTCGGATTGCTTTTTCCCTGAGTTCGTGGGGCGTCTTTGCTGCGGTCGCGATTTGTTATTACCCCCTTATACTGCTGAAGCGAGGCTATAGCTATAGAACATTCAAATTTTGTTCAAATATCACAAACAAAAATACAGAAAATACTAAGAATTTAACCAGTTTTTGGTTATCTACACACACACACTGTGTAGTTGTCTAAACAGTGTATGAAAATATATTATTTTTTTAAAGTATTAATTCAAGTGATTGTGAGCGAGCCGAGCAAGTGAAGAGAGTAGCAGTTGCAAAGTCATATTGTATTATTAATTCTTCTAGTTAACTGATATAAATCTTATCGTGAGATAGTGGTTTGCTAATCAAGTACATTTAGTTTTTGTATGATAAATAGGTTTGCGTTTCACCACAATCACGCTTAATGTCGGACGATGATGCGATCGAAGATGGAACACGCTTACCTAGATAATACCTATTCAAACGAGGCTTGAAGATACTCTGATCGTGCTTTTCGGGAAATACGGACTCTGGTAATGCATTTCACAACTCAATCGTTTGATTTTGATGCTTATGCTGTATTCGAAATTTTACCTAGCTATTACTGCCGTCAAATATTTGAATTAATATTGTTACAATTGGGCCACCTGCATAATTGAAAACAAAGCACATTTATTATCCGCTCGGTGTTTGAGATAATTAAATAGAAGCGCTTTTATGATCGTCCTCTTTTATTCTTATTTTTGGTTCTTGTGAAGAGCAGCCAATTGTACTCGTTCGCAGGTATAATTAGGCAGGTGTTTCGAACTAATTCTAAGAAGTTATTGTTTTGCGTAGAGACATATTGTATTTGGATAGAATAAAAGGAATGCCCGAACGGGGCGGGAAGCAGTCAAGCGACGATTACGATACGAGCTAGACGTGCACATTCGATAAGCAATATAGTGACGGACTTTGCGCGTGTTATTTAATTGTGCATTACATGTGGACTTTATACGTCCGGTTATATTTGTACCTATGTTATACGAGTTTGTATAAATCTAATAAATCCTATAGTAATTCCAAACGGCATTTTAATTCGAGTCCCGTAACTCGTAACAATATGTTCAATCGGTAACCTGGCTAATAGCCATTGCAGTGATCATCTTTGAACAATATTGCGTCTGATATAGGATCTAAATTCACCGCATCGCTTTTTCTAAACAACAGGCCTTACAAAGATTTTGTTTTGAAAAATATGCAAATGAACAGAGGCACATATAAATTGCGTCGTGTTATTGTGTCTACGGGTGTGCGTGCCCACGTACGCTCGTTAAAAAGTTCCCAGTAGGGGGCGCGGGAGGGATGAGGGCAGTGGGGTTAGAGGGGGGAGGGTCCCGATTTTACTGTTATTGTAGTTATGAAGCTTTGTTCTCGAGGTACCTGCGAGTTTATGTCAACGCGTGTAGAGTATAACGAAGGTTCTAATAGACATCGCTGCGCTGAAGCATTACTTGATATGACGTCAGCTGGAACCTCTTAGGGTGCTGTCAAAGTTCAATTGAGATTGGTCAAACGTTGATTTAATCTATTATCTCATATATAAAAATCAATTGCTATTCGGCTTGACCGATTTAGATAAAATTTTATGTGCGTATGTATTATTTGACTAGGTTGATGGTTTAGATTCATAATTGGATCCGATAGGTGGCGCTGGACAGGTACAACGTTTGCCGTGTCCACTAGTTTTATATCTAAGTTAATAAAATGGTTAGTAGAAATGTATGTACGCGCATAACTTGAGAACCACTTTACCGATTCAGATTATATTTGTTTTGTGTGTTAGAGTGGGTTCCCGGATGATTTAGATTAAAAATTAGAACCGGTATGAGGCTTTTTCAGGTTTTTTCAGAGCAGGACAACGTCTGCCGTAATCATTGTACATGTACCATTAAATATTAATTGGCAGACAAACACACATATTGTATATTACCGATCTAAGCAAGTCACGCTTGTATTTATAGGTAATATGCAACGGAGCACTCTGGGGTCTTACTCCCAGACCATAGTAAAAAATTCCAACGGCATTTTAATTCGAGTCCTGCAACTCGTATCATTATAATTATTTCTTATATTCCGAAACGTAGATCGACTATACCTATAACATGCTATCCTTATTTATATATGTAACAACTTATTCTTTCTAAGTGTGTATTATTGCTAATTTATTTATTATTTATACTACTAATGCTAGACATTATGAAAATATATACAACTATATAAAATTCTCCTGTCACGGTGTTTGTCACCAAACTCCTTCGAAACGGCTGAACCGATTTCCATGAAATTTTTTGTGCATATCGGGTAGGTCTGAGAATCGGACAACATCTATTTTTCATACCCCTAAATGATAAGGATGACCCACCCCTAAATATATTTTTTAAGTTTTTTATTACAAAAATTCTTATTTATATTTTATTATGATTTAGCATTGAAAAATATATACAACCCTAAATTTTCATCCTTCTACCACCAACCCCTATTTTTTAATAGCGATATAAGTACTTTAATAATTTTCTACTCTGTTTGTTCAAGTTGATTCGAGTTTAGATTAACATTTGGTCCCGGTAGATGACGCTGTAATCGGATTCTAGATTTTTATTTTTTAAAGGCAGGACAAAGTCTGCCGGGTAGAGCTAGTACAACTATATATCTTTAGTATCAATTATGCTGTCTTGTTGTTTCTACATACATTTAGTCTGTCACTAATCTATCTTTCTTATTGCCAGGTATCCCATAAGGGCTCCACCTTCCGAGTCTTCGCAACCTTAGGAACGGTCTTCGCATGGCGGGTACCATCTTCTGTCTTCATTATAACTGTTATTATTTGGAAAACAACGAAAATTGATACACTATCAGATAAGGTTGTTTGTCTTCATAAAAACGAAACTAAGTGCGGCCTCCTCGATCTGTCCGAAGCGGGGTTGGCAGAGACCATAAAACAGAACTATCTCGACATAAATCTACAGCATTGGCAAGTGGACTCGTAAAAATAAATTAGTTAATACCGAATCGTTTCTGGTTCGCATTTATATTTACAACGTTGGCAACTTTATTAATTTATTCAATGTGCTGCTCGGCTATAAATTCAAACAAGTTTGAAATGGAGCTCATTTCGATATGACTACTTACACTTCTACACTTATATTATAGACTAGCATTTACCCGCGAGTTCGACGACGTTGGACAGGTAACATATATTACAGTTATTTGGCCAATATTTAAAATCAATAATAAGAAAGAAAACAATGTTTATTTAGAGTTATTTAAAATAGAAATTACACATAAGCAGTTTAACAAATGCCAAAAGTTATCTAACTGTAAACAGGCTATAATTCAGCAGATGATGGTTGATAACAACTAACGCTGGTCTTCCGTTAGTGCCAGGTAGTAACGTCACCTTCACAGAAGAAAAAAATACTAATGGATATTAAATATTATTTATAATTAGAGCAACGAATAGACAAAAGATACATATTTTGAACAATTTAATATAATATTACATGCCGTCAAAGATAAGCGCACAGCTGCCTGTTGTAAGCGTAGTCCATTGTCTTCCCGGATTAGGAATTCTTATGTCATTTGAATTTGTAATTAAGAAAAACTATTGTCTTTATACTTGTTTTATAACCATCATTAGCGTCGAACTAATCCTTATTGTTATTGTTTTCGACTTTGTGGCCGTTCGCAGGTGTGCACATTAATATTTCTCAGAAACTCAGTGTGCGCGGCCAATTTCTTTGTACTGTATAGTTAGTATAAGACGATGCCCGAATGGAGGGGCGGGCAGTCAAGCGACAACTACGAAACGAGTAAAACGTTTTCGAGTACTCTCGATTAGCGATATAGACGGCGGACTTTACGCGTGTCGAATTGTATTGAATCGTGCAGTGTGTACTGGTTGCATCCAGTTTTATTTGTATTTGTTTTATACGTGTTTGTACAGTTCTAATAAATTCTATAGTAGTTCAACGGCATTTTTAATTCGAGTCCTGTAGCTCGTAACAATAAGTATATAATATGTTATAAAAATGTGAAAATAATGATTTTGAAAAATAATAATAGCTACGTCACGTACAAAAAGAAATGAAATAGAGCTATAACTATGAAAAAGACTCAACCAGGCTTACTAAAAGGCGCTTGTATCAAGTGCGAGATCTGCTTGCTGCCTTGGTGTTCGTACAGGAACGCTTCCAGTTTAATTTTAAAAATATGTGCACTTCGAACGGTTCTTTTTGGTGTCGGAATATTCTTCCAGCACCTGGAAGCCGAATGCTGTCGCAAAGTAATACGTATGTCCAGCAGGGCGATGTATTTTTTTATGTGAAAATACTTGAATCCTAGAAATTCTCGCAACAACCCGCGATAAGTTTTTTTTAAATTTATTAACCGATATGCTTACATTCATATACATCAGAAATACTTGAACTGTGGCACAGAAACCTCATGGGTGTATTCGTGCCGCAGGGAGTCGTGTACACTCTAGTGTTTAGTTCTGATTTGATAATAAAGCGGGGTTATCATCTGTCGGAGACAGCGCCATACTAAGTTCTATAGTTCTACTAGTGCAAAACTAGATGGCGCTGTCTCCTAATTAAACGCCATATGGTTTGCAATACATTTAATCATAACCTTATTTATATGTTTCCGAAGTTCAGTTCAATAAACCAGTACATCAGTTCAATACGTGGTTTTTTATTTAGTTCAAGTGCAGTTTTAGGTCATCTAGGACATCATCATTCTAGTATATGGTTCTCATTTTAGTCCCAGGTCTGCACATGTGAGCATGATGCTCTGTTTTGGGAATCAATATAAAACCTTTTCAGATTGAGTTGTCATGTTCCTAAAGACATACACAACTACAACTGTTCTACTAAAGATGTCTAATAAACATAGAATTATAGAAATCCGCTATGAATCAGCGAAAACCGCATCGAAATTGACTCGGTAGTGTTTCACTTGATGGAAAGCGATTACCGTCGCCTATGGACATTGGTAACACTAAAGGTGCTACCAATGTGCTGCCGCTCTCTAAAGAGGGACTGAAACCTGGCCATAATGACGGAACATAACTCACGGTTGTTATGGCGGCATACTCTAGACCAGGGGTGATAGTCATCCAGACAGATAAATACCCTACCACCCGGCTATGGGTGGTATTGTCGCCTCTTACGACAGGCCGCCCCAACGCAGGAAATTGTGATCATCATGAAATCCTAAATAAGCCTACGTAAACAAAAGCGTCAAGTGATGTGAAGCATTTAAAAAAAAAATTAAATATTAATTTTAATAGTAGCCTAAGTTGCTCCTTATAACATCAGCTATCTATCAGTCAAAGTCCCGTCAAAATCAGTCCAGCCGTTTCAGAGATTAGCCGGAACAAACAGACAGACAGACAAAAAATTTAAAATTGATTATATTGTTACGACCTGAACGCCGACAAAAGACAAATTCACACCTCCATACCTGTAGACATTTTATTACCTTTTCGGCATTTGGACTTCTTTTGTTTACTTTGTGTTCAAAATTTGTGATTAGAAAAACAGCCCATTGTATATTGTTTATCTTTTATGGTATTCATTATCCAGGTGTTATTCTAAGAAATTCGGTCTACGCGGTCAGGCAGACATATTGCATCTGTGTAGTATAAAGCAATGCCCCAATGGAGAGATCGGCAGTCGAGCGATAACCACAAGCGAAGTAAGACTTGTGTACATTCGGTAATCTATTTAGTGACGGACTTTGCGCGTGTAATTGAATTACGATCTCCTGCATTACGTTTGGACTTATTGCGTCCGGTTATATTTGTACCTGTGTTATACGTGTTTGTATAGTTCTAATAAACTCTATAATAATTCCAACGGCATTTTAATTCGAGTCCTGCAACTCGTAACAATATGATATAAATACCGTATATACCTTCGACGGCCTCTGTGGTTTAGCGGGCTAAGCCTTTGCCGGATTACCTCACTGCAACGCAGAGGCTCCGGGTTCGATTCCTGGTATAGTAAATTTCGGAAACGTATTTTCTCCGTTATTTACTGTGGTCTGGGTGTCTGGGATCGGCCCCAGAGTGGTCCGTTGTATATTACCCATAAACACAAGCATAACTTGCTTAATTTGGGGATATACAGTGTGTGTTTGTCTGCCGATTTATTATTATTATTAGCTTCATATGCATTTAGTAAAATGCTATTATTTTGACATTACAAACATCAATCGACATCAATTTTATTAATCTGTAAAGATACACCATACACATGGCATGCGTTATTGTGGTTAAAAGTAATGTATCCAGTGGCCCAGTGAAATCTATTCCACCGTTATCCGTTATAATTCAATGAATACTTAGTTCTCGCCACGCACTGCGGCGCGATTGGCTTTATTTAGCCGATTTTAGTCAAAGAGCTCGTCGACCGAACTTCCTATTTTGTTTGTTTGAGATGAATTCTTAAACTTTTTAGTTTGTTGTATAAATGTGTATCGTAACCATATCGTATTAATTTTGATTTGATCGATACTCAAGTGTTGTAGCTCTCTAGCAATATCGAGACATCAATTATTTTGACTGTCAGCACTACGTACTGATCAAAGCGGAGAGTGGCAACACCAGTGCAATAACGGCGTCCGAACGATTGACACGATATACGAGCGCGCGCGCAAAATTCAAAGTGATATCCCACCAAATATTCTCAAAAGGTGCTAGCTGCAGACTCAGGTGCGTACAGTGCTTTTATCGTTTTTACCCAGAGTGGTATTCAATCGCTTTTGCTGGGCAATCGAATGCTACAAGATGTACATGTACATACGTATATATATAACAAAAGCCATAAACGGCCCATTGGCTCGCGCCTCCCACTATAGGGGACCCGCCACATTTGTCCAAGGTGGCTTGGCAGGTTTGATATGTCGGTTATCTTCGATGTACAGGTCTCATTACGATGTTCTCCTTCACATTTGTTAGCACGTGATAATTGTAACAATATGCACATTATGTCAGAAAACTACCTAAGTGGTGCATGCGTTCCGGCCATGATTTGAACCTGCGCCCTTTGAGTTTGGGACTTCTATATTATCCATATATCTAATTATATAGCACACCATCTGTTCTTGAAGTTTCACACGCCATAAATGCCAAGACATTGTCACTACTCTATAATTTGTTAACTGTGAGACCTTATAATTATGAAATGCTTGCAAATAAGTTGTATCTTATCTTTGTTCCTCTTTTATTGGGTGATGAGTAATCGTTAGTATTCTTCTATGATATAGATAGACTTGTAAACTGTTTTCTTATGGCTGTAAATAAAATTAAGGATTCAAATATTAATAATTATAATGCAAAATATACATAATTGTTCGCCATTAGAAGGGCAAAGGAGGGTTCGTACTCCAAGGAATACACCCAGTTAATAATGTATTAAATCAGCTTCAAGGTTGGAGCTACATGTATCGTGTGTTGTAACAACTCTCCCATGGGGAAACCCACCTAGAGTTATAATGGGGAGTGATTACAACTACAATGCAAAGTTATGGGTTAACCAAAACTTAAAATTGGTTCTCCGACTAGTTATTTAAGGTGTGTACGTACATGTGCCATAGTAAAATGATTTATAGTTCATTGAAATGTTAATTTTTTTAGGAATCGGCGTGTTTTTGAGAGGACGCAATTTATTTATTTTTATGTGTAGAGGGGTTATTATAAGCTTAAGTTCAAGTTTGTGGGGTCGCCACCCTTGTTCCCCAGCCGCCATCTTGGAAAAAGGGGTACAAAAAGTTTTCGCGCTGTATCTCGTAAACTAGCAACCCTACAGAAAATTTTACAAAATATTATTTGTAGCAAATTAAATTTTCTACAATTTTATTCATATTACTATTTATCGTAAAATGGAAAATAAAAAAGTTATAAACAAAAATAACTGAATTTTTTAACAAATTTTCTTTTGGGCGTTATAAGTCTTTTTAGTCATTTTACAATAAAATTACATAAGAGCAATCTTATAGGAGGTTTTTTAACAAATAATTTCCACTACTTTGTTTAATTTCATTAGTTTATCTGGTTGTTACAGCGCTCCGAAGTTGACCGGGTTATTGAATACTCGTAAATGTAACTTTTCGATGGCCTATTAGTTTTTTCAAATATGTTTTTTTAAAACCGACTTCAAATAAGGAGGGAGCTTTCAAATGGTCGAGTATTTTTTTTTAATGTGTGAAGTCTTTTTGTTTCTAAATGCCACTACGATTTTGATTATTATTATTGCGTTCGATTCAGTATAGCTTTAGGATAATTTTATTGTTATTTGATATGAAATACATAATTTAAAAGTGATAAACAATTTTCTAGTCGTAGCTAATGGCTAGCGCACGCGTCCCAAACTCAAAGGGCACGGGTTCGAATCCTGGCTAGAACGCATGCACCACTTAGGCAGTTTTCTGAGCTAACATGCATATTGTTACAATTACCACGTGCTAACAATGGTGAAGGAAAACATCGTGGTGAAATCTGCACATCGAGACAACCGATCTGTCAAACCCGCCAAGCCGCCTTGGACAAGTGTGGAGGTACCGTACCCCAATTGTGGGAATACGAGCCCAGCAGTGGGACGTTTATGGGCTACTTCATGGGTAACTAAAAATCAAAAAATAAATATTTTCTACGATATCTTGAAGTCGATGCGATGGAAAACATAAAAATTACTCATTTTGCAAATTTCTTGTTGGTGTTTTATATTTTACTTGGCTTTTTAGTTACTCTTGAAATCAGTTTATTTTTTGCTAGATTTTTTTTATAGCAATGATAATTTAGAGGGTTTTTATAAGTTTGAAGCCTTAATCATCAGTAGCTTGGACTCTGGTTATGTTAATAATTAATTATAATAATAAATATTTGCCGATGGAGATCAGTTTTTCTATAATTTATCAAAGTATTTTATGAAAGAAATTTGTATCAGTTAGTATTTTTGTATTTTAATATATTTTATATTATAATAAATTTGTAAGGGATGCTGAATTTTTACAATGAATTTCAGCAGATTCCGATAGTGCATTTGTTAGGAATTTTGTCTGTCTTTATGTTTCTTTGTTAGAGTATCATAAAAACTACCGTCAGACATTGACCTGCCCTGAAAAAATAAAATATTAGGTCCAGATTGTAGTGCCTCCTACTGGTTCCAATTGAGCATCTAAACCCTCCGGGGACCTATTCAAACACACGCGAAAATTTCGTCAAAATCGGTAAAGTCTTTCTCAAGTTATACGCGCACATATATTTCTACGATTCATTTTTATTTATATAAATATAACAGATAGACTACTGAACGGTGCTGCCGCGCCGTCATACTATTTAACTAACAAACAAACGGCAAGGCGAATGAATTTCGCTAACACTACCCACTAATAAATAACATTTTCTGGTGCCCCTGCTGCACTTGCGTTAGTGTCTGTGATCAAATACAACTTACTTTTTCCCGAGCAGGGACAGAGAAAGATTACAATTTCCTGCGTTGTGGCCTGTCGTAAGAGGCGACATAACAACCCACAGCCAGCTGGTAGGGCATTTGCCCATCTGGATGGCTACCACCCCTGGTCTAGAGTATGCCGCCATAACAACCTTGAGTTGTGTTCCGGTATTAGTGGTTTTTTCTTTTTTTATTCTCCTTCTTTAGCCCGGGCGAACGAGATATGCCCGACTCAATGACTTGTGTTATCCTACTGTGTTGTTAAATATATATTGCTAAGGAATGGAAATAATTTGTGATATTTACTAGTTTATATATATTAGTGTTTTGTTAGATGTTGTCGTGTGTTGTGTTTCTATGTCTTTCTAATATATACTTAGTTACGTGTCTATCTGCAAACGCAGCCGTGTTGCCTTTCCCGATCCAACACCGTCTACACGATGTGCGTTTGTGCAGATTGCGGTGGACCGGGGAAGATGATCGGCTACATATACAAGTACTTCCCTATTTATTTATATGCATTGTATATATGTGTATATATATATGTGTGTTGTTTTAACAATAAGATAAATATCTATACCGTGTTTATATATATTAATGTAGGTAGGATTGTCTAGTCTCCCTTTAGAGAGCGGCAGTAACCGCTTTCCATCAGGTGGGCTGTCTGCCTGTATGTTGAACTCATGCAATAATAAAATAAATTTTAGTATATACAAATGACGTTAACGGTACATTAGTGTATATAAATAAGTTATCTCTCAATGTCTAACGCATTAAAGTCTTGACTACATCTGCGTGATACTGTCACTGATATTAAAATTATCCCAGTTGTAGCAAGGACCTGCTAAAAACTTATTCGAGCGACGTTGTATTATAATGAAACATGCGATATACAATAAAATTTATAGTTTAAAGGTGTTATAACAATTTGTTTTGTTTTTAATACCTTATAGTGGAACGAGGGTGTGGTGGTAAATGGTGGGGGATCACGAACACGTTTGTGCATTCGTGTAGAAATATCGTTAGTCCATGACGGATTGTATTAAAGTTTAAGCTTCTATATATTGTTACGAGTTACGGGACTCGAATTAAAATGCCGTTTGGAATTACTATAGAATTTATTAGATCTACGCAAACACGTATAACACAGGTACAAATATAACTGGACACAACCAGTACACACATAATACACGATTCAATAACACGCGCAAAGTCCGTCACTATTAAGCTTATCGAATGTACACACTTCTTGTCTCGCTTGTGACCATCGCTAGACTGCCGATCTCTCGACTGGGGCATTGCTATATACTGCACCGATACAATATGGCTGCCCGCCAGCGTAGACCGAATTTCTTAGAATTCGTAATCTGCACACCTGACTAATTATGCCTGCAAACGGCCATAAATAAGTACAATACACAATAGGCTGTTTTCTAATTACAAATTTTAAATATAAGGTAAACAAAAGTAGTCCAAATGCCAAAAGGTAATAAACTGCAGGTGTGCATTGGTCTTTGTCGGTCGTAACAATATTAATACGTGAAGCAAAAACTTTGCACCCCTTTTTACGAAAATTGCGCGGACGGAGGAGTATGAAATTTCGCACTCTCATAGTTTATATGGAGAAGGAGTGCAGAATGTTAATCATTTTTATAAATTATGCATAAAAATACATTAAATCAATAAAAAAAAAACATTACACACACTACCATGTATTTGACACACACACGCATACATACTCTTTTGTTTATTGTTAAAGTCAAATTAACAGTGTAGCCTTTGCGAAATCTGTGATTATAGACGTATAGTCTTTGACAACAGAACCATACTAATGTTCAAACTTATAATTTAAATTAATTATGGTCGAATTTCGACCACTGGGCGAGCACTAGTTTATTTAATTTTGCGATGCTGGGGAAGGTACGCCTTAAGTTTCCAATATGTGCTGCACCTTAGTATCCTATTAATCATTTCTAGATATTTTTATTAATGATTACTTCACTTTGTGAGAATATCAAAGAAACAAACTACCGACCTACGCAAATAAGAATGTAATTAGATCGAGAAATAATTTCTATACGATGTACATCAATGTTTCTTGTCGCTTTTAGAAATATCGAAATAACTTTCAACGCGACGTAACAAATAAGATTCGTCTTTATAAGCAGCGGATTAAAGTCAAATTTCCTTTGGTATAATCTTGAAAAGGGCAGGACAGTGCTGATTCAAAGACCGTTCGTCAGTTGTGACAGGTCCGGAACTGTCACTTTGACACTGACAGGTTTTAGTTTGGGTCCAATGTCCTAATTTAGAAAGGGGAATGTATTATTTTGAAAAGTTTGATTTAGTACTAGCTGCCAGCGGAACTTTGTTTGCGTTGCCATTGCGACGACATGTTTGTTAGTAAATTGCATTGTTTTGACTTTATTCGTTCATTTATCGGAATAAAAATTATCCTGTGGTGACCAGGAATATAAACTAGCTCTGCTTCGAGTTTCATTTAAATCCGTTCAGTAGTTTTCACATGATACTCTAAGAGATATCCAAAAAAACAAATGTTATAGAAGCTTTATTTTCGAAATCTACTGGACAGAATTAACCTCCCTGATTATTTTCTATGTTTTAAAGTCATGATACAAACACGACCTCTCTACTGATTTATTATAGTATTACAATTTGGGCCACCTGTATATTTGTGAACAAAGCACATTTATTACCCGTCGGCGTTTGAGCTAATAACACTGAAGCTCTTTTATGACTGTCTTTTTTTGTTTACTTTGTATTTAAAATTTGTGATTGGGAAAACAACCGATTGTGTATTGTAATCTCTATGGTTGTCATTACCCAGTTGTGTTTCTTGAAAAATTCAGTCGACGCGGTCGAGCAGACATATTGTATTTGTATAGGATAAAGCAATGCCTTAACGGAGGGGTGAGGCAGTCAAGCGATAGCCACAAGCGAGGCAAGACGTGTGTACATTCGGTAATCTATATGGTGAAGGACTTTGTGCGTGTTATTGAATCGTGCATTACGTTTGGAATAGAGGTGTTCAGTTATATTTGTACCTGTGTTATACGTGTTTGTATGGTTCTAATAAATTCTATAGTAATTCTAACAACATTTTAATTCGAGTTCTGCAATTCGTAACAATATATTTGCCAAACGTCAATATTATGTCATCAGTTCTTTACTGTACAACACGGCACATGATAAAGGTAACATTGTATATTTAAGCCGAGATGAAATCAAAGCAACCACACAAAAGTGGCTTTTGCAACTTGATTACCAAAAAACTGAAAACTTATTATATATGATATAATATCATATAAATTAACCTTATTATTATATCAGAATATTTTTATCCATCATATGCACACACACAAGCAAGTTAACATCTATTTTTAAAAATAATATAATTTTAGAGATAAAATTTGTTACGTCAGTCACACACGTACTTGGTGTCCCGCGATACAGGCTAGTCCTAGTGCGGAGCCTTTATAAGCATTATTTCTATGTAATTTTTTAACAATAAATTGTTTTTGATATTTTGATATTATAGATTAACGTCCAAACAAAATGACTGGTATATTTTATTATTAGTAGGGATTGATTTAGTTTCAAGTAATGTTATTTCAACGAAAGAGGATTCCAAGTATAGAAGAGAAATATTTTCTAATAAATCTAAAAACATTAGCTGTACTTAAAACGTGAAATGAAAATAGAAATTTAATGGAAAATAATACTGACTAAAGAAAGAAAGAAAGAAAAAATTTATTCGAAGAAATAGCGACGTAATTACATTCGTTATACATTATTATACACAGAGCATATTTTAAAAATTTGTACGCCGCATTTTCAGCGAACAAGGTTTGCACTCGGCATATTGCTGTGCCGGAATTATATCCAACACAACGCTGATCTTCAGTGCAAACGTTCCTTTAAGCGTAAGACCAAAACGACCCAAATTTGTTAATTAAATAATGAATAATGATAATAATTTATAAAACTAATTCTACTTATATAATATTTAATTAGTAAAAATAAATAAATACATTTGAATAAAAGCAACAATAAATGTGTTACTTCTAAATTAAAATAAATAAACGTGGAACAAACTTGTATCGAATCATTTATTCGAATACAATTCGCTAGAGTGCTTGCCGAGTATTGCAATTCTGTGTGCCACGTCACTGACATGAGGCAACAAATGACATTTTACTTCATAGCCTCCTACTCCTACAGACTACTAAGTTTCTGTTAGGATTGTAATCTTAACAGCAGTATTTTCCAAGACCTTCCAAGATACTACAAAACTTTATAACTTTTCTAATTAAACCATTAAACCGAACTTAGTTATTAGTTACGAAAAACCACGTTCATCACAGCCCTAGAGATTTACATTGCAATGAAAACTATTTTTAACAGTAATGTCGCGTTTTCGTCCTGAAACTTTTTGATCGTCCACCCAATTTAGAGCAAGTGTTCACTGGTTTGAATTTAACTAGTTTTTATTTGGAGCTTTAGAGATTTTTGAAAAAAGTTGAGACGACCAAAATACGTTTAGTTTGGAACTAATCGACTTCCTGATGCAGAAAAACAACTGATAATGACAGTCTTATGGGGAATGATATATCGCAAGTAAGTAGTAGAAAATGACAATAACGCTTAATATTTTCTTAAGTTTTCGCGACTTGTATACATGGAAAGGGACCCGTACAGGGTGGAGGAGCGAGATGGAATGCTCCTCCGTCTCAAAGGAAGATCTTCCAGCGAGGCTAGTGTTGTTCCTCGCATAAATTTATATATATTCTTTTGTATGTTTCGGAAAACATTTCCGAGCTCAATTATTTCACGGCGCCATTTGGCTTGTAAGTGTTCCACTACAACATAATAAAACTACGTTTTAACGATTATAAGCGCGTTAATTTATTTTATTTTTATTATTCCGACGTGTTGGCCACTTTCCAGTAGCCGTGTTCACGGAAGACAAAGATGTCAAGTGTCAATGAGTATTGTTAAAAAAATCAAATAAATTACCGCGCTTAAAGCCGTTACAAAGTAGTTTTATTATGAAAATAAAGCTATTTATTTTAAGTGGAATTTATAGATTACTTATTGACAGCCATTCAAACTAAATTACTGTGATGCTGTATATGGACCATGCCTGCTAGCAAGAACGGAACGTCTTATACAACGCATACAAAATTCTTGTGCCAGATTTTGCTTTCAAATACCTAGGAGGAGTCACATAACACCATTTCTAATGCAAACGATATTCTTAAGATGGCAGCTAGATGACAACTTCACCTAGCTACCCTATTGTTTGGAATACTATTGTTACAAGTTGGGCCACCTGCATAGGTATTGTCACATAACGACAAAGAAATGCTGCGCATTTTGTTTATTGCCCCTCCCGCATTCAGAGTTCTTTTTATTACTTCGTGTTTAAAATTTGCAATTAGACAATAGCCTATTGTTATTGTTTTCGACTTTGTTGGCCGTTCGCAGGAATAGATAACCAGGTGTTCAAATTACTATTTCTCGGAAACTCATTGCGCGCGGCCAATTTTTTTGTACTGTATAGTTAGTATAAAACAATGCCCGAATGGAGGGGGGTGGGGGGCAGTTAAGCGACAACTACGATACGAGTAAGACATTTGTAGTACTCTCGATTAGCGATATAGACGACGGACTTTGCGCGTGTCTAATTGCATTGAATCATGCAGTGTGAACTGGTTGCATCCAGTTTTATTTGTATTTGTTTTATACATGTTTGTACAGTTCTAATAAACTGTATAGTAGTTCCAACGGAATTTTTAATTCGAGTCCTGTAGCTCGTAACAATACTTATATGAAATAATGGACTGAAAATAGAATAGGACGCAAGAATACAGTGCACGTGTTACTAAGCCTTTAGTGACGTCTAAGCACAGGACAGCTGCGTTTAGGGTTGTTTCAAATTTGCAACAACTCGTTGCTGGAATGATCTCCCACCAAACATTCAGGAATATAAAGTCGGCGATTTCATTTAAAGTTCATTACAGAAAGTATTTAATGGAGGAACAAAAGAATGACCCCACGTACCACTGATTAAAGTGTTGAACTCACTGTGGAATTCTTCTTGAAAATAATGTATAGCCTTTTATTGCACAATACATATGTAGTTTCTTTACTTTCACAGCACTATGTTTTTGATATATCTTTAAGTCTTTTGTAATATCATTTTTCTAATATATGTATGTATGTATATGCTGTATGTGTTTATGTGTACACGTACTTATATATATACAATATGTATAGAGATGTTATTGGCTCAAGTGTATGGAGGTTGGCACTGAAAATCAGCGCTATATCGGGATTTTTTAAAATTCCGATACAACACAATGCTGAGTTGCCAACCTCGTTGACTAAAAAACTCGACGTACAAGCCTTATTTATTTATTTATTATATATGTTTTTGTGTTCTGTGTAAAAAAAAAAAATTGAATGTATTATGTGTTTTTATGTATAGCGTCGTATTTTTTAATAAATCTTTTTCTTTCTTTCTTTAATGATTCTATCATCACTTCCAAACCAAATTTAGTTACTGTTATAGACGAAGTAGCGGCGCAACAGACTTCCCAACAAAATAGCTTTATATAATATATATAATAGCAGCCCATAAATGTCCCACTGCTGGGCTCGGGCCTCCCACTATAGGGGAAAGGACCGTATACCCGCCACGCTTGTCCAAGGCGGCTTGGCAGGTTTGACACATCGGTTATCTCGATGTGCATGTTGCATCACGATGTTTTCCTTCACCGTTATTAGCACGTGGTAATTATAACAATATGCTGCCTAAGTGGCGCATGCGTTCCGGCCAGGATCGAACCCGCGTCCTTTGAGTTTGGGACGTGTGCGCTAGCCATTACGCTACCACGACTACGCTAAATTAGCTTTACTTTATCATAATTATGCAATAAATATATAACATACTCGAAGTATTTTTTTTAAACATAATTTTGAATATTTGTCTTCGCCCATGGATAACCGCAACACGAAGAGAGTCGATATGTTGTCCAACTCTTTGAGACTTCAAGAATATATTTACACGTATTTAGAAGGGATTAATTTATGTAATATCAATAGTAAAGTATTTATTTTCTTAGAGTACAGCTTTTTGGTATTATTTGTTTACCTCACATAATTACAGCATTACAGCAGACTGATTGACGGCCTAACTGTGACTGAAAGGTGTTACCGTCCTCTATGGACATTTGCAACATTAGTGGTGCTCCAAATGTGCTGCCGGCGTCGAAAGGCGGACTGGAATCTGGTTTTTCAGCATTTGTCAGCTGAGCAGTATTACGCTCTGCGTGTACGTGCGGCTGCACCCGTAAGCCCTCTTCAGTCGTGAATAAACGCCAAGGTTTTAGGTGAGGTGGTGGCACGTGACGTGCAAGAAAGGAAGCCACGAAACATCTGGACAGTACTGGCGTTTATTCACGACTGATGGGTGCTATACATGCAGGAATGGAGAAAGAATAATAACTCTTGAGGTAAGGCAGCCTATTACAAGAAGCGATTTAACAACTCATAGGCAGGTGGTAGGGCTTTTGCCTGCCTGGATTGCTAGCACCTCTGATATTGAGTAATACGCCGTAACAAGTTTGTCTTGTGTTCCGGCTGTACGGTTTTAGATGATGAGGTGGTGGCACGTGGCTGCTGATGATATCGGGTGACGTACTGGCGTTTATTCATGACTGATGGGTGCTATACATGCAGGAATGGAGAAAGAATAATAACTCTTGAGGTAAGGCAGCCTATTACAAGAAGCGATTTAACAACCCATAGGCAGATGGTAGGGCTTTTGCCTGCCTGGATTGCTAGCACCTCTGATCTTGAGTATTACGCCGTAAAAAGTTTGTGTTGTGTTCCGGCTGTACGGTTTTAGATGATGAGGTGGTGGCAAGTGGCTGGAGATGATATCGGGTGACGTGCAAGAAAGGAAGTCACGAAACATCTGGACAGTACTGGCGTTTATTCACGACTGAAGGAGGTTTACGGGCGCAGCCGCACGTACACGCAAAGCGTAATACTACTGAACTGACAAGTGCTGACAAATTATGTCCCTCTACAGTAGCCCCTCAAAAAAAAAAAAAAATACCTCTCACTAAATTACTATTCTAAATATCAGCAGTATTACGCTTTGCATGTACGTGCGGCTGCGCCCGAAAGCCCCCTTCGGTCAGAATAAACGCCAGTACTATACAGATCTTTGGTGGTTTCTTTTCTTGTACGTCACCCAATACCGTCTCCAGCCACGTGGCACCACCTCATCATCTAAAACCTAACAGCCAGTAACAAGTCAAAGTTGTTATGGCGTAATACTTAAGATCAAAGGTGCTAGCAATCCAGACAGGCAAATGCCCTGCCACCTGCCTATAGGTTGTTAAGTCGCTTCTTGCAATAGGCCGCCTTACCTCAAGAGTTATTATTCTTTCTCCGTTTCTACATGTATACCTATATATCCTAGAGCTTTAAATTATCTTTCAGTCGTAGGACTGCACGTCAGAAGTGAAGACTTAGTATCTGAGGTAACGGTGGAGAAAAGGTGCCCAACGTTCCTATAAAAGTTTTCACTTCAAAAACTGCTTATTCTATCCGTGCAGGAATGGAAATGGATACAATTTCCTGCGGTCGGGCGGCCTGTCGTAAAAGGTGACAAAATAACCCACAGCCAGGTGGTAGGATATTTGCCCGTCTGGATGGCTACCACCCCTGGCCTAGAGTATGCGGTCATAACAACCTTGAGTTGTGTTCCGGTATTAGTGGCCAGGTTCCAGCCTCCCTTAAGAGAGTAGCATCGCATTTGTAGCACCTTTGGTGTTGCAAATGTCTATAGACAATGGTGACCGTTTTCCATCAGATGGGCCGTTTGCTTGTCTGATGAACTCATGCAAAAAAAAATATATGCTACTAGCTTCTGCCCGCGACTTCATCCGCGTGGAATAGTAAAAAAAGTAAGTTAAAAAAAAACTCAATTTTGAAGCATTCTTCACTCTTCAGTTTTATATATTAGTATAAGATTAGATTTGACTTAAGTTTTTAGTGACTATGTTGCTTAACCCTAATATCAAAGTACAATGTTTAGGGTTTCCTGACAAAGTCGACGTAACTCCATATCACAAAGCACAATTTCACTTACCTTAGGTTTTCGAAATCAATTTAAATTCCTCAAAGTATCCCGCTGCAGTCGTTTCCTTGCTAAATCAACTGCTTATGGAAACAAAATAAATAGAACTCCGCTTCGTATCGTTAGCATAACACTTTCCGGATCTATTTTGACTGGTCGTTGTTACGTTACGCGTTCATAAACTTTAATTGCTAAACTTTACGAGGCAATAAAATGTCCGATAAAAATGTATCAGGCTATTGCTTTAAAGGGAAATACTGAAGCGATGCGAAAATCTGCTGCGTATTTGATTTTTATTCTTTGTGTTATTAAGAAAATAGGATTTTTATTAGATGTAGCGTCGATTTCACTACTAGTTTATCAATATTTCTAATATATATTCCTTATACTCGATAGTGAAAGAGACTTGTTTTAGACGTTTAATATTAGTTACTAGCTTCTGCCCGCGACTACATCCGCGTGGAATAGTTACTTTGGGCTAATGCTAACTTTAACTTACGACTTTGTTTACGTAAAAGGTGCCCCACCGCCCTTCCCCCTCATGACTGCCCGCCGGCCTTGCACATCATAAATGAGCGCGCAGTACTTGATCATTATTTTGCTGCGATGTTATTTTAAAACTGCGATATCTCCTAAGATATTCATTGAAATCGAATGATGTAAATGGCAATTTTGATTTAAATTTAATACTTGTGATGAATAACGTATTTAATTAGATAAGGATTAATATCATGTTTATAAAAACACCTTCGCAAATAATGCATTATTTTAGAACAAATTTGGTTAGCATAAAATAGGTTATAGTGGGCCAACCTTAAAAGATAGACTTATGCTGTCGCGGACATTTTTTATAAATTTTAAAGGGGAACAATTCTGTCACGTTCATTGGTGCTCCGCTCCTATTGGTCTTAGCGTGAAAATATATAGCCTATAGCCTTCCTCGATAAATGGGCTATCTAACACTGAAAGAATTTTTCAAATCAGACCAGTAGCTCCTGAGACTAGCGCGTTCAAACAAACTCTTCAGCTTTATATATTAGAATAAGATGTATCCTGTTGTTTTATGTAACTCTATAATTTACTCTGTATTAAACTAAATACGTAATCTACTTTTTCTATAAAAAAATAATGTCGAATATCCATCGTAGCAATACTTCCCATCACTATAGAAGCCTGTGGCGTTACGTTACACGTTACAGCACTTTGTTTTATTTTTCTATTTGATTTTATTAGTGGACAATAACACTGTGGCATTTATTTAATTTATTTAAAAGTAACGGTTCGACCAATATGTCACCCGCACCGTGTTATAGCGCAAATAGTATCTTCCTCTTCAGCCAATCAATGTCCACTGCTGGACGTAGGTTTCCCCAAGTCTGCGCCATATATCTCGGTCATCCCGCCTTCCTCATCCAGCCCCTGCCGGCGACCTTATGCAGGTTGTCGTTCCACCAGGTTGGAGGCCGTCCTACGCTTCGTTTACCGAGACGCGGTTTCCACTCCAGGAGATGTTTGTTCCAACTGCGATAGAAGTAGCCAACCCACTGCTACTTCAACTTGCAAATTTCTCCATCTATTTTGGTTACCTTGCTTCTCTCACAGATACTCATTTCTGATTCTCTTTATAATAGAAACACTCAACATATAAGAAAATAGTATAAAAATAAACAAAATATTATATTGTCACAATTAAAGTGTTCCGAGAAGCTGAAACCAACCAGGTATTTGAATTGTCTGTAATCCTCTTAAGGTTGCTTTTATTGTTAAAATTGTTTGTAAGTTCTTAGAAGCTATGTTGTTTTATGATTAAACTTACAAGTTCAAGAATTCTAATGAATGGTGTGCATGCTGTTTTGTCCACGTTTATTCTGCGAATATATAAGGTCGGCCTGTTGAGACAGAGTTAGTTGAGTGTCAACTGCGATCGAGACGTTACTATATGTACATTTCGAACGGGAATCTCACGTCGACAGACTTACGCGTTTTATGTTATTATGATCTTCTACTTTATGTTTATACTTGTGTAGTATTTGGTGTGTTTGTAAGAACTGTGAATTACGTGAGCGTAATTCTAATAGATTTTTTGATAATTTTAACGGCATTTAAATTCAAACCCCACAAGTTTGTAACAATATTCTACTTGTACATAACAGCGTCGCGTGTTGCGCGTCGCGCTCTGGCGTGGCGAATGCCATAAACGGTGAGCCGTGCCTTTGCATCGCTCAGTTCGCGTCACGCGACTACCCTCATTTGTCGGTGCATTTTTATTTATAACCCCCATAGGGAGATATGGTACGCTTTATTACTTGCCTTGTAAATGCATGGGCTTTGAACTCAAATAATTGTGCAGGGCTGTTTAATTTTTTTCAAGTATTTTCTGTGAACTATTTTTTTTATAATAAATTCATAGTTAAAAGTTGCTATGGAACGACTTATTATTTTTAATAGTTTGCTGAAGAGTTTCTTGCGCCGCTTCTTCTCTTCAAGCCATAAGATGATGCGAAGTGGTGATAAATTAGATTAGGCTCCCATAGAGTAAATAATAACCATAAACAAAATTAAAACTAAATAATTAAAATGAACAAGTTGGCGGTAGGCTAAATAAAACTTTAACAATACTCGTTGACACTTGACATGTTTGTCTTCCGTGATCACAGTCACTGAAAAGTGGCCGAAACGTCGAAATAACAAAAATCAAATAAATTACCGCGCTTAAATCCGTTAAAACGTAGTTTTATTAAGAATGCTAATATTAGACGGATCAACCAAATTGATTCAACACATTTTATACAACAATTTCCTGCGGCCTGGCGGCCTGTAACAACATAACAACCCACAGTCAGGTGGTAGGGTATCTGCCCGTCTGGATGGCACCCCTGGTCTAGAGTATGCCGCCATAACAACCTTGAGTTGTGTTCCGGAATTAGTGGTCAGGTTCTAGACTCCTTCAAGATAGCATCAGTGCATTTGTAACGCCTTTGGTGTTGCAAGTGTCCATAGGCGATGGTAACCGCTTACCATTAGGTGGGCCGTCTGTCTGTCTGCTGAATTCACACAAAAAAGGACATAACTGAAAGGACACGGCGGAATCCAATGTCATTGAATCAAGTTTACGTTTATATTCATCCCAATTGAAAGATAGAAATGAACCATCAAATATAGGTTTAAAGGAAACAACTGATGAAGGCAGCGGAAGAGGTAAAGAATATCCAAGCTTCGTCAGATGTTACGGTAGTAATGAAGATTCGGTACTTTAAGATGATTCCAGGTATAATAACAAAACAAAGAGATTGTTGATGAATCACAAAATAAAAATGGTAAGAACAAATAGAAATCGATTTTTACAAAGCCTCCTGGCAAATAAGATAAGTAACTCGCCCAACATAACTCTGTCACCGCAAATCGTCATATTATCCTGTAATCTGTATCAGGCTGGGTGCGAGTGTAATTCGGTCGGATTGGCGGCGGATTGTCTCCTGACCTGGGCCCTAAACAAACAAATGCACAGACCCTGAACACAACCAATTTGCCAGATATTTACTGTGGTGTTATGCCCTTTGTTTACTTGCTTGCCCACAAATGTGAATATTTTCCATGTTTCTGAACCCTCTTTGTTTTCCCTACCTCGAAGGCCAAATTCTGTTTACATCCAATTCTACCCCACTATTATTACTTGTATAATTGCCTGATATATGTGTCGGCCTTTGACGATTTTATTACGATTTTTGACTTTACAATTCTCGAAATGGTAAATTTTGTAATCAAACTGCGTTTCGCTTGTTAATTAATATACAATGTACAGTGGTGGTATGAAAATGATCGTCTGTTTTCAAATTGATTCATTTAAAGTTCCGCGAGTATATGTTACCTTTTCAAACTGAATTACAGAACAAACTGATCCATAGAAAATTATGTTTAGATAGATAAATAACACTTTATTATACACCAATACAAAAATGAACTTAAAAACTAAAATTATATCTAGTTGTGTACAAAGAGCGGTCTTATCGCTAGAAAGCGATCTCTTCCAGACAACCCCAGGAATGAATTGAGATCATAATGGCGATGGTGGTATACGTAACATATAGTACGAACTACTTACATTTTAATAATAAATACATAAACGATATATATATATGTGTAGATATTTTATATATTACATAGATATATACTTAATATACATACCATACAAATACATATCTACAGAATATATAAATATTTATAAATGAATTTAAGTATCATATTCCAACGACAGGTAGTATTTTTTGATCATGGTTTTAAATATCGCTGGCGATTTGGCTTGTCTGATAGTAACAGGAAGCTTATTCCAAAGCTGTATAGCCTTAACAGTAGTTAACTATTTGACAAAGTTTAAAATTACTTAGATCAAAGATTGTTTGGTTTCTATCTTGTCTAAGAAGATTATTTAGACATGTAAAACCGTTTTATTGGTTTTAATATTTATGTTAAGCGTAGTGATTATATCCTTTTTGTTTCTTATTGTTACATTGTCAACATTGCAATTTTCTTTTTTCACATTTTTCTATATTTTATAAACGTAACATTGATTAAAATGTTCGCAGTAAGGTAAGGTAAGATAAGGTAACTCTTTATTGTATACCAAAGCATAGACAAACAGAAGTAGAAAAATATAAAAGCTAGTACAACCTTATCGCTAAAAAGCGATCTGTTCCAGGCAACCCTTGGCAAGGATTAATAGATTTATAAGACTGACAGTAGTGTAGTCTATAAATAATGATGTTAAGTATGCACAGTGCATATAAGTATATGACAGATTAGGAACTACTATACGCAATAGAAAAGTAATACTTCTGAACCTGATATTGTTCTTGTACTCGTGCAAGCCAAAGTCGACTTTAAGGTGACGAACATTTTCATTCTGCGATTGTACTTATATGTGTGTATCAAAAAATAATATAATAGTATATAATAATAAAACCTTTGTGCGTGTCGACCTATGTATAGTTAGGGTTGGCTATACGCGTACTGAGAATATTTTAGTAATATTTTTTCCGCAAAATTTGTAATATATATCACACCGCTATTAATTCCGCACCGGATTTAAACTTGAACGTGTGATTTTGTTTCCGCAAAATTTATTGTACCTAATAATAATAATAATCAACACATGTTGTATATCACCAAATTAAACAAGTTACGTTTGTGCTACGGGTAATATACAACGAACTACTTTAGTGCCGATCCCAGGCACCTAGACCATAGTAAATAACGGAGAAAATCCGTATCCAAAATTTACCATGCCAGGAATCGAACCTATAACTTCTGAGTTGCAGTGAGATAGGCCGGCAAAGACTTAGCCCGCTCAACCACAGAGGCCGTCAACCTTTTTTTTTGATGACGCAGGGGGATTGTCTTTTCTTGGGACACCATCCTCGGGCCTGGGGGGAAGGCTTTACACCGAGGGATGTGTGGGACTCCTGATCGGCCGGATGCCCACCGTAGCCTCCAATAGGAGGAACGGGGGATGGTCGGCCGTCAGACTACCCACTAAACCTAATCTGCGCCCCTCTCCTATGCGCTTTTATGGGGTGCCACAGGAACTGAACCATAGGTATTACATCTGTGGCACCCCTACGCTTGGCTCTCACTTAGGATACCCCCGGGGAAGGGTCCCCTCTTCACCAACAGGGGGGAAGTCCACGCGGTCCCCCGCTGATCCGCGTGGCCCCCTGTGACAGGAGGAGTTGGGCGTAGCGGCGCCTACGACCCCTTGGCCGCTTTCTGCGGATGGGGTCCGCGTACGCGCTCTGCCCCCTCTCACGTTCTGCCGCCTCCTTCTGGGCGATTACTTGCTCGCAGAAGGAGGTCACGGCTAGCCACCATTGTTTGCCCCGGAGCATGGCCTCAACCAAGCCCCGGAGCGAGTTCACCTGGCCGACAACGTTCTCTAATTCAGATCTCTGAGGTCCCCAGGCGGCGCACCCAACTAGCGTATGTAGCGCTGTGTCTTGTAGCGCCGCAGTGGTGGCACTCAAGCGTGGGCTCTCGCCCCGCTATACGGTGCAGATACTTACCGAAGCAGCCATGACAGAGGCTGTCAACCTAATCTAACCTAAGAACTTTATAAAAGCGAGCACACTACGGAATAAATTCCGCAGATTCCGCTGATTGCTACAGATTTGAGATGCGCTAGTCCTAATGATGGTGTAGTAGCCACCAACTTTCCCCATTTTGCTATTTGATATATAGAATTAAAAAGACAACGTTTTGTAAGATGATAAAAAGCGTCACCTTTAAGAACACGCACTGTGATAAAAAGCCTCTTATCAATATTTTTCAGCATTTAACCCAATTAGTACTTACAAAAGACGACATTCGGGACATACCTGAAACAAATAAAATAGATTTACGTTAATTCAATCCAAAATACATTTATTTCATGCTTACTTTGATGATTCAAAAGACACAGTTTGTAGATTTGAAAACAAATTTTCTCTCAACCCACATCACTTACGATTCCTCTGTGATAAAATTTGAGCTTGAAGGTCAAAAAAGTGACAGAAACAATTCGATATAACCTCGAGACCTTTACACTTATTTGCCTCAATTTATTTGAGACACTTTCAATCACGTACCCAATTACTAGAATTTCAATATAAACAATATTAATAAAAAGCCTTTTTTAATTTGTATTTATTACTTTAGGACCCATCAAATCTGAATTATTGCTAAGCCAGTATTGATGAATAGCATGTAACGATTAGGGGTGAAACTCATGTAAGAAAGAGTACTGTTAATAACATTTGTTCCACCTATTATTTTACTATTGTAATTAGTACCACAAGTAACCTTCTTTCCGCCTATACAACGTTTTCTTGTATTAATTTTAATTCTTTCTTTAAATCTGACAGTGTGTCCGCTTTTGCGCGCACGTACGTCAATCATTCATTTCATGTCATCAAAAATGTAATTACGTCGCCCCGCACATTGTAAATATATGAAATAAATTAACATACAATAAATATTAAATACAACATTGTTACGAGCTACAGGACTCGGATTAAAAATGCCGTTGGAACTACTATAGAATTTATTAGAACTGTACAAACACGTATCAAACAAATACAAATAAAACTGGATGCAACCAGTTCACACTGCACGATTTAATACAATTCGAACGCGCAAAGTCCGTCATTTATATCGCTAATCGAGAGTACTAGAAAACGTTTTACTCGCTTCGTAGTAGTCGCTTGACTGCCCCCGCCCCTCCATTCGGGCATCGTCTTATACTAACTACACAGTACAAAGAAATTGGAGGCGCACACTGAGTTTCTAAGAAAAATTTATTTGCACACCTGTGAACGTCCACAAAGTCGAAAACAATAACAATAGGGATTAGTTCGACGCTAATGGTGGTTATAAAACAAGTAGAAAAACAATAACATGTTACAAATTCAAAACACAAAGGATTCCCTAATCCGAGAGTACAATAAGCTGCGCTTACAATAGGCTGTGCGGCTTATCTTTGACGGCATGTAACAATATAATACCGCTTCGCACCGCACCGATTAAATGAATATATGAAAATACAAATAAATAAACAATCTCATCGCTGGAAATAACATGATATATAATATAACCCCCACCGCTTATTAATATAAACTAGTGGTCGAAATTCGACCATAATTAATTTAAATTATAAGTTTGAACATTATGAAGGTTCTGTTGTCAAAGGCTATATATACTTCTATAATCACAGATTTCGCCAAGGCTACACTGTTCATTTAACTTTAACAATAAACAAAAGAGTATATATGCGTGTGTGTGTCAAATACATGGTAGTGAGTGTAATTTTTTTTTTATTGATTAAATGTATTTTTTATGCATAATTTTTAAAAATATTAGCATTCTTGAAGTCCTCCTCTAAATTTACACTAGTACACTCTTCCGTCCGCGCAATTTTCATAAAAAGTAGTATAATGTTTTTGCTTCACATATTAATATAATGATAATATCACATATAACAAATAACATTAACGAAGTGAGTGAAGTGAATTGAGGAGCAGAGGAGCCGCTGTTATCCATTGCTTCATCAAACAGGTACGTGCGCGCTCTTTCTTCCCACTACCCTTCAAAATTGCCGCACTCTTCTCTCTCAATTTCACACAGTTCGCTTATCCTAAATCCAGTGCCGTCGCAACAGTAATATTTGCGGGTAGTTGTGTTTATTAATCGGATATGAAAGCGAGCGGGCGTAGTGACGAAAGATCATTCTCACTTTGACTTTCATCGGATGCAGACGTCAAGCTCTCTTAATTTGCTAATTAATGTCCGAGAATCTTAACTTATAATTAATTTTACTTTAGATCGGTATTTTTCGTTCTGAATTCAAATTAAACAGTTCTCAAAGTTCTACAGTGTTGGTTATAGAAATTCCTCCCTCACTAACAGTACGTTACACTGGAAGAGAGATGGATGAAGTGTGAAAGATGACATGATGACTTATGGTGTGACAGCTGACGTATGCCAGAATGGGAGATAGAGATATTTTATAACAACCCCTAATGATTAGAAGGTGAAAACCAAAAAGCTACACTAAAAAGAGATAAACAAATAAATCTATAGGACTAAGCCTCCGAGAGAATGAGATACGAGTTTTAGAATTTAGTTACTGTTAAAGGAGAAGAGGGGGCGCAATTGACTCCCCAGCAACATACTTCATAATTGTTATTATTAATGGGTTCAAGTTTACAAATATGAACATTAATTATGTTATGCCTCTGCTACATTTGGAATAATGTTCAGCATTAGTGTTACATCTAAAACGTTATCTGAGATGCGACATTGTTAATGACGTTAAACATTAACAGATAAGTCATGCATGAATGTAGCTAATTGATATTGCGTTACTTTTAACTCTATAAGAAGAAATTTATAAATAATCTAATAATTATAGTAACCTATTTGTTTTGTATTCTACATATAGTCCCTCAAGACTATAAGTAGAATACTGAGCCTAGATCACTGTTTTCTATGGGTAAGGTGCCCAGAAGGCTGGCTACGTTTCCTCGCTGGATCGCCCTACACATCCGTTGCGCAAGGTAAGCACCAACCTTCTGATCACCTGAAGAGTCAAGAGTCTAGAAGAAGAGCCAACTCTATAAGTAAATCGTATTTGGTTACAGTCATAATCACTACAGGTGGAACATAAGCATTTTAGATAACACATTCAAATAATTATTTGAAATATCTGGACAAAATATATGGATAGTACTAATTTGTTATACACCTTATGCCGTAGAAAATAAAGGTGGAAATCGTTTGAAAGAGCTCGATTTTATTTATCCGGCCATAAGTCACGCGTTGGCGAAGTAAGCCCATAGATTACCGTTGTCCGTTTGAAAGTTGCTAATGTGTCGAGGGTTGCGATGGAGCAAGGTTTTCGTATGAAAATATTAAACTGTCAAAAGCTACTGAAATGAGGATTTGCGTGAGGCGTTTGAAAATTATGAAAGAACTTTTTTAATCTCCACTTTCCATCACTTGGTAAAGTATTTCATAGCACACATACATAATAAAAACAGCCCGTAACATCCCACTGGTGAGCCTTGGCTTTTGTTAGGGGAACAATTTTGATACACGCTTACATGCTTTGATACATGGGTTATGTCGATGTGCAGGTTACAACAGGGTTGTTTTCGTTTACCCTCAACACGTGGTAATTGTAACAATATGCACATTAGATCAGAAAACCGCACAAGTAGTCTATGCTTTCCGGCCAGGATTCGAAACCGCCCTGTTTGAGTTTGGGATTCAAGTGCGCTAACCACTAAGCTACCATGGCTTATAGTACGTAATGTTACGATTTTTGGGATTCCAAATTAATTAGTCTACACCAAATACATACACGTATTTCAAAGTTCTTACAAACATAATCTAATACAACAAGTCCAAACCGTAAAGCAGAAGAACGTAATAACATAAAACGCGCAAAGTCCGTCTATATGAGATTCCTGTTCCACAAGTACACTTAATAACTCCTCGATCGCAGTTGAAACTCCACTAACTCTATTTCCCTCAGCAACATGCACACCATTCATAAGAATTCTCGAACTTGTAAGCTTAATCCGAAACACATAGCTCATAGCTTTTAAGAACTTGTAATGGAATTTTGGCAAAAAAACTGTTTATGATGTCTTCGGCTCGACGACTAACCGCAAGGACAAAGGATTAGCAATTAACAATAGACGGCTACATTTCAATACTTAATACAATTATAAAATTAACGCGAACAAATGACAGTGAATAATTAAGACAATCATACAAAATGTTATAGATAATTTAAATTCCAAGGGGTAATAAAACAAGTGTTCGCAAAGGGTTTTATCGGATTGCAGTAATAATATTAACTAACTATTTAACTAATGCAATTGTAAACTAGGCATAGTTTTATTGAACACAATTATTCTATGCTTAAAAAAGTAAGTAAAACAGGGCCGGAAGGATGTGGCTACTGTTATATAAACACAACTAAACAGATTTAGGTGATAAAAGTTGAGAGTGGGGAGCGGTCGGGGCAAGTGCTCGCGTCAGTACTTGACAAAACCACAGCAAAGGCCCGCAAAGAGCAGCGGCAAGTTGCGGTCACTAGTTATTTTTAAGCGAACTGTTTATGTTCAAAGTTAGTGCTATGTGTGTGTGGATATTTGTAAAAGTCCTCTTGTATATCCGTTGTCAGCTTACTTAATGAATAAATGATTCTTAATTTGTAGAAATACGGTGGTAGACTAAATTAAATGGTCTCATTGTATTTGATATATGGTCATACAAATGTTTTAGGTACAAGACAATCTATAAAAATCAGAATAATTCTAAATTTATAAGCACCAGGACAAAATTAAGAGCAGCATCTGCCAGCAAAACTTCGTTCGCGTTTTCATGCCATTATCATCATAATGCCATTTTCACGACTCTATTCGTCTCTTACACAAAAACGTTGTCATTTATCGCAATATTTTTTTTTTTTTAGTGAATCACGTAAACCTATTCATCTTATTTGAATGGAACTCGACTCAAAGCTAGCATATATCCTGGGTTTACACTTAGGATACCTTTTATCCCGATAAATTGTATCTGTACAGGAACGGAGAAACAATACAACTTCCTGCGGCCAGGTGGCCCGTCGTAAGAGGCGACAAAACAACCTACAGCCAGATGGTAGGATATTTGCCCATCTGGATGGCTACCATCTGGTCTAGAGTAACATTAGTGGCCAGGGTCCAGTATACTCTTCGAAGCCAGCAGCATATTAGTAGCGTCTTTGGTGTTACAAATGTCCATAGGTGATGGTAACCGTTTTCCATCAGGTGGGGTCATCTGCAGGGCCTCCAAACTGAAGTTACGAAAATTCCCCATAACCACCAAAAATTTTCCCCATAGGTATCATTGGATGAAAATATTGAACAAGTGCGTGCCGGACTCCACTCATTAAAGGATTTAGAGGCGACAAACTTTATTATTTTTAACCGATTTCAAAAACATGAGGAGATTCATATTGTTACATGCTGTCAAAGTAAGCGCACAGCTGCCCGTTGTAAGTGCAGTTTATTGTCTTCCCGGATTAAGAAATTCTTTTGTGTTTTGAATTTGTAATTAAGAAAAACAGGCTATTGTTGTTTTACTTGTTTTATAACCATCATTAGCGTCGAACTAATCCTTATTGTTATTGTTTTCGACTTTGTGGCCGTTCGCAGGTGTGCAAATTACTATTTCTCGGACACCCAGTGTGCGCGGCCAATTTTTTTGTACTGTGTAGTGAGTATAAGACAATGCCCGAATGGAGGGGCGGGCAGTCAAGCGACGACTACGTGACGAGTAAGACGTTTTGTAGTACTCTCGATTAGCGATATAGACGACGGACTTTACGCGTGTCGAATTGTATTGAATTGTGCAGTGTGAACTGGTTGCATCCAGTTTTATTTGTATTTGAGTTATACGTGTTTGTATAGTTCTAATAAATTCTATAGTAGATCCAACGGCATTTTTAATTCGAGTCATGTAGCTCGTAACAATATTCAAAATAAGTTCCACCGGAGAACACTTTTTAAAGGTTATACATATAAATAAGTTCAAATTTAATTTTACTTCCTAGTCTATGTACATCGTTTCGTAACGTGTTATTGCTGTTAAGGAGAAGAAGCGGCAAGAAACTCCCGACCAACATCTCTAGTTAAAAATTGATTAAATCAAACTTTTTTTTTTAATAAATTTTATACAAAGATGTGTTATTCAATTACTTTTCGAAGAATTAATGGAGTTGTAACAAACAGTGCATACTTAGTAAGACAATAAATATTCTTTTATAGTTTTCAATAGCGCGGTAGCGCAATGACTAGCGCACGAGTCAAATCAAATCAAATCATTTATTGCACAAAAACATGGTGATACAATAGGTCTTGTTATTTTATACAGAGCACATGTTTTTTGCCGATTGGGCGTACAATTTTTTTATTTATATCATAAGGGTACACTTATTTGGTTTTAATTATCATCCCTAATATTTAAATCTTATAATATCTTATAATAATAATGTATATCCTTAAATTTAACAAATACTAATTGACAGACAATTTAAATTTAGATATGTTTCTAATGATATCTAGGTACAAATATTATAAATATGTTTAAACACTTAACATTCTAACTTTCACTTACATTTAAAACTTATCATTAAGGAACTCAGTTACACTGTAGTAGCTTTGTAGCGTCCCAAACTCATAGGGCGCGGGTTCGATCCTGGCGGGAACGCATGCACCACTTAGGCAGTTTTCTGACCTTGTGCATATTGTTACAATTACCACGTGCTAACAACGGTGAAGGAACACATCGTGATGCTACTGCACATCGAGGTAACTGATGTGTCAAACCTGTCAAGCCGCCCTGGACAAGCGTGGTGGGTATACTGTCCGTTCCCCTATAATGGGAGGCCCGAGCCCAGCAGTGGGACATTTATGGGCTGTTATATACATATACATATACATAGCGCTACAATGTTTAAAAGTCTCAACGAGGTAGGCATTGCATCGGCTCCCTTATTGTTGCAGATGTCCACGGGCGACGGTGGCCACTTGCCATCAAGTGGACCCGTGTGCCAGTTTGCCTATAAGCAAACATAAAAAATATATAAACATATATAGTTCTCAATTCGTCGTGTTATTGACAATTAAATTAACACCAAAGGTCGTCACCTTTACAATTACAATTATTATACAAAAAAAAATTATACAAAGACATGTTTGGTTTTAACTTTAATTAGCAATTTAATGTGAGGTCGAATATTCTTCAAGAAATTCTTGTCCCCGAAATTCCCCATCAGCAAAATGATACCCCAAAATGGGGACCAAAACCCTCAATCTGGTCGTCTGTCTGTCCGCTGAACTCATGTAATGAAAAATATGTTTTTTCCCGTGGGATGGACGAATATAACCAAAAACGACGCTGCAGTCGCGTTCTTTTGGCCGTTGCAATTCACCAACAAATACGTCATCACCGTGACAACGCGTACGAAGTTTCGTTGCCCATGCTAGTTAGAAAAAAACTTAACTTAAAAGCCTACGTGAAAGACTCGCAAAGACAATTTCCGTCGTCCTAAATCCAATTTCCACGGAATCATAATTATTTTCGTGGACAATACTCATTGAAATAAGGGAATGTATTTAGTTATCCCTCTTAGGAGCTTTGTCTCACGATCTTTTGAGGGGCCCCCCATCTCAGATTATGTGCTATTGTCCACGTTTATATTTTCAGCTTTATTTAAAGAATGGTCGTATTTAACAGACATAAAATTTTATTCTTGCTCTGGATTGAATTTATCTTTAGATGAAATATAATGAGATTTGGCATAAATGTTCTTTGTATAGTTATATGTTTTTCTTTGCTTTGAGTACAGCAGACAAACTGGTGGCCTAACTGGTGGAGAGTGATTACTGTCGCCTATAGACATTTGCAACATAAGTCATTATTATGTTTTCTAATTCACGAAAATATAAATATTTATAAACTAGCATTTGCTCGCGACTTTGTCCACATTGGACAGGTAACAGCAGGTTAATGTTTGTTTTAGTATGAAAATACATGAATTCCGGAAATTCATCTATGGGCCGGTGCACCCGCCTACCAGACTGACCCCTCGACTCCATCCAGCGTCGCGCCGTTCGTATCGTCGACGATCTATACTAACAGACGGTTTAGAACCGCTTAGCCTTCGGAGAGCCTTCGCGTCCTTCTGCGTATTCTATCGCCTGTATAACGGGGAATGTCCCGAGGAATTGTTTGATCTGGTGCCAACGCCTCACTTCTACAACTGCCCAGCTCGCCAACGACGGGATGTTCACCCCCATTTCCTAGAGCTCCCATGCTCAACTACGCAACGGTTCTCTAGTACATTTATTCCGTGTACAACGATGATCTGGAGGGAACTTCCCGCCACGGTTTTCCCCTTGCGTTATGATATGAGGTTTTTTAAGAAGGGTAATATAAAATTTCTTAGAGGTCGGCAGTGCGTTGGCGACACCCCTGGTGTTGCAAACGTCTATAGGTGACTGTAACCACTTTCCATCAGGCGGACCGTCTGGCTGTTTGCCTACTTCAGGCAATAAAAAATGTAATATTAATAAAGGCATACACAATTAAAATTGTTTCACTAAAGATTTTATCGATCAGTGATAATTTAGTATCGAAATAAAAAAATCGCGCTGGCCTATTTAAACCTCTCCCAAGAATATTCCCGTAGGACTCTCGGAATACAAAGTACCGCATACTTTAAGTCCGGAAAATTACTATTGATCAGAGAAAACCAAATTGAAATCGATCCAGTAGTTTTTACGTGAATCCCGAACAAACACAAAAAATGTAAGAAACATAAGACTACACTTTTACAATTTTATAATATTATTTATTATAGACTAGCTGATGCCCGCGACTTCGTCCGCGTGGAAAGTTTTTAATTATCCCACGGGAACTCGTTAATTTTTCGGGATCAAAAGTATCCTATATGTTGACCAGGGATATAAGCTTCCACCATACAAAGTTTCATTTAAATCGGCCCAGTCGTTACAGAGATGCAAAAAATTTGAAAAAATCTAAATTAGTTCTATTTCACTTCTTACATCCCCCTGACTCGGTTTTTAGCATTTTATTCATTGTACAGAAATTCGACCTCTACAGTTTTATTATATGTATAGATGTAGTACAATATAATATTAAATTTATGGAAGAGCGCGATCCTTGATAGAAGCAAATTTTGCTTAATGTTTGTATGTTTTAAACCATATCAATTTTCAGAAGTGCCACCATTGAGTTGCCGATCTCGCTCCAGGACTGGAACCTGGCCACTATGGCCATACAGAATATATTTTATTTAATCGACTTGGCAGTTCATTAAAAACTCAACATTAAAAGAGTGGGGTCACTTGCAAGTTGCAAGTTTACAAGTTTACTTGCAAGTTTAATTACGGATACAGAATTTCCGTCAGTTAAGGAAAACTCACACTCTTCAATACTCCTTAAAGTACTGTATGTTGTGGAGGTTTTTAATAGAGAATATCGTTTGTATTACATATATTTTATGTTGTTACACGCCGTCAAAGATAAACGCACAGCTGCCTGTCGTAAGCGCAGTTTATCGTCTTCCCGGATTTAGGAATTCTTTTGTGTTTTGAAATTGTAATTAAGAAAAACACGCTATTGTTTTTCTACTTGTTTTATGACCATCATTAGCGTCGAACTAATCCCTATTGTTATTGTTTTCGACTTTGTTGGCCGTTCGCAGGTGTGCAAATTACTATTTCTCTATTACTATTACTATTTTGTGACGTAATTTTATGACGATTATGTTTAGCGTATTACAGCATGCTACTTTGAGGAAAATACAGAAAATACAATAGATATATAATTGATACCTTGTGACGTAATTTTATGACGATTATGTTTAGCGTATTACAGCATGCTAAGTACAACTACTACTGATTATAAATCAAAAAGTAATTATGTTTATAATCTCTTAGAATATTACCAATATATATAAAAATAAGTGCTACGATCTTGTATATTGTATTACAACAATCGTAAAGTAGAGTAAGTTTAAGCCGTTTCTATTAGCAGTCTCAAGCGAATTAAGAAATAGTTATTTCTAAAATTTGCATTATGGAAATGCAAACAAATTCAAATTCATGTTTTTATTTAAAATAAGATCCACTGGTGAATACTTTTTGACGGTCTTACATATAAGTTAAAATTTAATTTTACTTTCTAGTCTTTACCGGGTGTTTGGCGCATGGACCGACAAAGTTTTTTGGGGGATAGGGTGGACCAAGAGCTATCTTTAACCCGTAGATCCCATGTCCTAAGTGTCACTGTAATCAATATACGACTTTTTTTGTATGTTTTTGAAAATTACCTAGTTCATCGTCTTTAAATGACACATTTTTCTAGTTTATTCTTGTAATTGAATCAAATAACTTTTATTGCAGTCTTTAATGTATGATTATTCTAAATTAAACATTAATTCTTAGCATTAGATAACAAAAAATACTTGACGAGCTTTCAAACTCTTAAAAGTGAATTAATCTATAAAAAACGTCAAATTCAAAATTAATTTAAAAAAAAAACTATTAAAAAGTATTCTGGCACTGGTTGAGTAATACCTTGTTTTGTGATCACATGAATAATTTCAAGGCCATGTGGTATATCGTTGGAAAGGATATTAAGTACAGATTTTGTTTAAATCAAATGAAATTTTTAATACCTTTCAGTTTTTTAAACAACGCTTAGGACATAGGGATCTATGGGTTAAAGATAGCTCTTGATCCACCCAATCCCCCAAAAATTTTCGTCGGTTCATGCGCCAAACATATATGCCCCTTCGCAACGAGTTATTACTGTTAAGAAGAAGAAGCGGCAAGAAACTCCCCAGCAACACGTCTAGCTAAATATTGTTTTTCTTTAAGTTTCTTATTCTATTTATATCTCAAGTTCTTTTTTGTAAGCATTATACAGAAGTATGTTACAGAATTACTTTTCGAAGAATTAGTGGAGTTGTAGCAACGGTGCATACTCAGCAAGACAAAGACGCAGTAAGAGGAAAGAAGAAAAATATTATTATAGTTATAATAATTGTGTGGTTTATTTGTTTGGTCGCTTGATTATGCGATTATTTAGATTTATGTGGATTAGGTTGTCAGAGAAATTGTCTACACGGATGCGTATTCAAGAAGACTTTATTCGGTATTGCCACTGTTATATTATAATTTGCGTGACCCTTTGGTGTTACTAGTCAAAGAAATCTAATTTGCGCAACATTATGTAGTGTTGCCACTAAAATATTGGTTTTATGCCACCTCGACACCTTGTCGTAGACAGTAATGTTATAATAATCATGATGACAAACAGTCATCGTATATATTGTTAAAAATATAATTATTTTTAACTATAAGATAAAATCAAGCAAGGGATATGATGACTCCTTATGCAAGATATTCAAGTCTGTTAAATATTTACGGAAATCAGCCTTGGTGAATGTTTTCATAGACTTCTTTGATGAAGTTCGGAGTTTAACAAAATATATTTTTCTTTGAAACTTAAAACTTTTAAGGACCTCATTTAATGGAGAAAATTCGCAACTTTTATTAACGATTTTTAATGATTCTAGTTCCTTAGAACGTGTTATTTCATTCATAGCAAGCTAAAGGAAGAAGGTAAGATAAGTAAGTTATAATAACCAATGATAATTCTGGGGCCCTAAAACGATCACTTCTGAGGAGTTGTTTAGTAAAATTAACACATAGTGATAGGTGTAAGACATGGAGTTACACTTTGTTCTGATACTTGTCAAAATTGTAATTTTCAAAAGTAGCTATTTTAACTCACCAGGTGATCTAAAGCAGCAGCTTTCGTAGATTCGTATGACGAACATGCCAAGTATCAAAATAAAGCGGAAACTTGTGCTGTCTTACAACTGTAGGGAACACGTAAGCGTGTAAGGCGGAATGCTAGGTAAGCAAAATGCATCGTGCGAGGAGGGGGATGAAAGGCGGGCGGCCACTGCGAGCCGACCCGTACGTGAGTAAGGTTGTCACTTTTGGGGTAATAAATTTATGTTAAAACAATCGACTTTTAAATTAGCCCAAAACAACGCTGTGGAGTCGCAAGTAAACAAATATAATATTGGTTTTACGGTATGTGGGACGGCTGCAATTATAATTATAGCTCTGATATTATGGCGTCAATGTCGCCATCGCGTCAGGAAATGGATCCATAAAAAAGTCAATAATAATGCATCTGGAGGAATTCGGATTACGTTGCCAGGACCGGTAAACACGCGCACGGTACCTCAGCAACCACCTGCAGCAAGTTACGCATAGTGTTGTGGTATGCAGTGAATCTACATATAATAACATATGTAATCAATTACTTTTTTTTCTATCTATGTGTCATTAAATTTTATTGCTAATGTTTTAATATGTTGTAACAAATGTAGTGTAGGGAACATGTAAGTGTGTAAGGCGGAATGCTAGGTAAGCAAAATGCATCGTGTGAGGAGGAGGATGAAAGGCGGGCGGCCACTGCGAGCCGACCCGTGGGTGAGTAAGGTTGTCGCTTTTGGGGTAATAAATTTAAGTTAAAACAATCGGCTATTAAATTACCCCAAACCTCAATCGCGGGGACGAGTTACGCACAGCCGCAAAACAACTAATAGTATCTAGACACGTGTTAATTTATATATATACTTTATACAAATATATACAATAATAGTAAGTAGTCATTGGCAAACCTGAGCGCGGCTTATATAAAGTTCACTTTCACTAACCAAAAAAATAAATTTAAGTTGTACAGTCAGCGTCTAATAGAAAGGAGCGGCCAAGATGGCCAAATAGATAAGGACATCCAAAGTGAGCATTAGTATCGATACAACCGAGGTCGTCTAAAAGTTCGTGTTCACGTCAAAACAGATTACATAATGCTAACATCGTCTTCTAATACAGAGGTAAAGTATCGAAGTATTGTTATTTGGTTGCGCAAGATTAAACTAGATGGCGCTGTTCAAAAACGAGAAAATCCTACATGGCGTGGACGTGTTCTTATGAAATTAAAGGTAATATTATGTTTTGTCAGTGATTTATTTAAGTAGCGCGAACATTGGTGCCGAAACCTCGGGAGTGAAAAGTGAGTAGTGACCAGTTTTTGGATTAGTGAAATTGGATTATCAGTGTTTGGTGTAAGGACTTGGTAAAATTGTAAGTAGAGTGAGCACTTAGAATATTTTTGCTTTAAAAACACTTAGTAAAATTTAAAGTAAAAAAGACTTTGAAAAATTCGCGATAAAAAGGACTTAGAAAAATTCTTGTATTTTGGACTTGTAAAATTTAATGTTATTTTTTCAAACACTTAGTAAATTCAGTGTAGTAAAAAGACTTAGAAAAATCAGTGATTGTGGACTTGTAAAATTTTAACGAACTTTTGACATTTAGAAAAATTTGTTATCAGTGACTTAGTTTATTTTACTTATTACAGGACTTAGAAAATTTTAAGTGAACTTTATATGAACATTGTTAATTTTGTATGGTACTGGACTAAGAAAAAAATCAAGTGAATGTACTGTGAACTTTGATTATTTACACAAGGTCGAACTTATATTTCTAGTGGTGTAATATTAAACTAGAACTTTGTATTTTTTTAGTATATCGACTTTTATTAATTATTAACAAATTTTAAAATCAATATTTTGTGAAGTACCGACAAAAATGGAATCGTTATCGAAAATTATTGAGCCGCAAATGGATTTACTTGAAAGATTAATTAAAGCAGAACGCAATTTTCGAAAATTAGGAAAAGAGAGGATTAAAAAGTCATTGATAGAAACACGGTTAGAAGCTGCAGAAGATTTATGGATAGATTTTAAAACAAATCACAAGGAAATCATTGCGAATACATCGAGAGAACAAAGGAATAAAGAAGAATATTTTCGAAGTGATATTTATGAGCAGTTTCAAGAACAATATTTGTCATATAAAGCATTATTAAAGGATGTTTATCAAATTTATACTACTACAGATTCACAATCAAAGCCAACAGTTTCATCCAAATCTGAATGCAATGAAATTATTAGGTTACCAAGAATTGAGTTGCCTTCGTTTATGGAAGGTACAATGAGTGGCAAACTTTCTATGATATGTTTTCATCAGTGATACATCAAAATTTAAGCCTACCATCAGTACAAAAACTTCATTATTTGAAAAGTTGTCTATCTGGAGAGCCGGAGCAGCTGATTCGTAATTTTTCGACAACAGATGCAAACTACAATGAAGCATGGGAACAATTGTTAAAGAGGTACAATAACAAGAAGTACAACTGCAACAGTATTATGCAAACATTATTTTCGTTGAAGCCAATACAGGTTGAATCCGCAACAGCATTAAAGACATTGCTGGATACTACTTCATCGTGCTTAAAAGTCTGAATAATATTGGAGTTAAGACGGACACGTGGGATGCAATCATTGTGTATATGATCGTTTCTAAATTAGACCAAGAAACTCATAAACAATGGGAATACCAAATAAGTGTGATGTCCGGAGAACTGCCCACTTGGACACAGCTTGCAGAGTTTTTGGAGATGAGATTTAGAAGTTTAGAAATGATAGAAGGCAGTAAGACATACAATAAGAATGCATCACAAAACTCAAAACAAATTGTGAAGACTAAGGCCTTTAATGCAGTTGTACAGGAAGAAAAGAAGAACAATAATGCATGCCCCTGTTGTAATGGCTCTCATCACTTATGTCATTGCAAACAATTTGGATCCAAATCAGTCCAAGATAGATATGATTTAGTACAAAGCAAGCGACTTTGCTTCAACTGTCTCGGATTCGCTCATTCAGTCAAGAATTGCAAACAAAATACTAACTGTAGAAAATGTGGCAGACGCCATCACTCACTGTTACATGCTACCAAGGAACAAGGAGGCGCTACTTCGAATACAACACCAAACACAACAATAACAACTCAACAGTTTACAGCTGAAGAAAGAGGTGTACCAACCACCTTGGATACACACATTGTAGCGAACTTTTCAAGAAATGATCAAAAATACAATGTTTTGCTGGCAACAGCAATGGTGAAGGCAAGATCAAGGAATGGCATCGGTTTTACTATTAGGGCATTATTGGATCAAGGCTCGCAAGCCTCGTTTGTAACCGAATCGACGGTACAACTGTTAGGTCTCAAACGCACACCAATCAGTGGTTTGGTGTCAGGTTTAGGAGACCGCCAAGTAAGAATTAAGTACATGGTTTCACTTGTGTTGGAATCAATTCACCACCCTAATAATATAATCAAAGTAAATGCATACGTGTTGGGTGTACTACCGACTGCAATACCGAATAGAGAAATACCCTCTCCAATGTGGGTTCCATTAGAAGAGATTAAATTAGCAGACCCCACATACATGAATCCTGGCAAAATAGATGTTTTGCTAGGAGCAGAAGTATACTGTGATATTCTACTCAATGGAGTAATGAAGCATCCTCAAGGACATTTATTGGCTCAAAATTCAATCCTTGGCTGGATCATATCAGGGAGAGTATCACAAGAAGTTACAACACCAAATGTTATCAGTTTGTATGTGCAAACCAGAGTCGACGACCTATTGAAGCAATTTTGGGAAGTCGAGAATGAACCTCCATCAATTAAGAAGAAAATGACCATCGATGAGAAAAGATGTGAAGAGCTTTACGAATCGACAACAGTAAGGGCAAGAGATGGAAGATACATTGTAAGATTGCCGTTTAATAGCGATAATCCTGAATGTCAATATGGGGATCATAAAATTATAGCAGAAAAGAGGCTCAAGTATTTAGAAAGGAAGCTTGAAAAGAGGCCAAAGTTGTACAAAGATTATCGTAATGTAATAGAAGAGTACTTAAACTTAGGCCACATGAAATCGGTAGACAAGGAAGATCTTGAAAATTCGAAAGCGGTTTATCTTCCTCATCATGCGGTTGTCCGAGAGGATAAGATCACAACAAAAGTGAGAGTAGTATTTGACGCTTCCTGCAAGGGTGTCAACAATATAGCATTGAATGACAACCTTCTAGTAGGTCCCAAACTCCAACAAGATCTGAGGCATTTACTCATGAGGTGGCGAAAACACAAAATATGTATTATCGCAGATGTGGTCAAAATGTACCGCCAAGTACGAGTGGCTAACGAAGACATAGATTATCAAAGGATCTTATGGAGAACCAATCCGAATCAAGACATGCACCATTACAATCTTCTGACGTTAACCTTTGGGACGGCGTGTGCACCTTACCTAGCTGTTAAATCATTACAAAGGTTAGCTGATGATGAACAGAACAATTATCCAATTGCTGCAGAGATTACCAAGAACGATTATTATATGGACGACTTGATGACTGGGTGCGATTCAGATATGGAAGCTATTCAAATCTACGAAGAGATGAACAAAATAATGAAATCTGGGGTTTTGAGCTTCAGAAATGGAGCAGTAACAATTATAACTTGTTAGAGTATATTGACAAAGACAAACATCTTTCAACTAATTCCGTAGCGATACAACAAGATAAGAAAGAGAAGGTTCTGGGTTTATGCTGGAACAAAGAAACCGACAATTTTGAGTATTCAATAAATTTACCTGAGGTCAAGGGTAAATTTACAAAACGACAGGTACTGTCTGACATTGCGAGATTGTACGACCCTATGGGATGGATTGCACCTGTTGTTATAGTTGCAAAATTGTTTATCCAGAAACTATGGAAATCAGGATTGGATTGGGACGATGATTTGGACGAAGATTTGTCAACAGAATGGATCAAATATAGAAAAGATTTAGAGCATATCAAGAACATCTGCATTCCAAGATGGCTCAATTTCTCACCAGGATATAGAACGGAGTTACATGCATTTGCAGATGCATCAATGTCCGCTTATGCCGGATGTGTATATCTTCGTGTGATTGATAAAAACAGTGTAGTTTTTGTCAACCTGTTGACCGCGAAAACAAAAGTTGCTCCAATTGAAAAGGAAATGTCAGTTCCTCGATTGGAATTATCTGGTGCAGTTATAGCAACTAAACTATTATCGGAGGTAGCAGAAGTAATGAATATTCCAAAAGAGAATCAATATGCTTGGACCGACTCGACTGTAGTTTTGGCTTGGCTCAAGGGACCAGCTTGTAAATGGACTACATTTGTCAGCAATAGAGTATCAGTTATTTTAACCATGACAGATTATGAACAGTGGGGACATGTGGCGACACATATGAACCCAAGTGACTGTGCCTCACGAGGTTTAAAACCTAGTGATTTAGCCGAGCATTCCTTGTGGTGGCATGGCCCTACATGGTTGAATGAAACTCTTGTGCAGAAGGAAAATGTCGAAGTTACCGACACACATGAAGAAGAGAAAATAAAGACTTTATTTACACTTCAGCAACCGGATAAGATAGACAAACCATGGGAAAGATTTTCATCATTTACAAGAATGTTAAAAGTTTTATCATACTGTCGAAGAATTTTAAATTGGAAATTACCAAAGACACAAAGAAAGAATATGAAAGATTATGTTACATTGGAAGAAATTAATCAAACCTTGAAAAAATGTGTCAAACATATTCAAGAGCTTGAGTTTGAAGAAGATATCAGACACTTGAAGACACGAGGAAGTGTTCCAAAAAAGAGTGTGCTTCATCCTCTTTGTCCTATCTTTGATCAAGATGGAATACTAAGAGTCGGTGGACGTATTGATTTATCAGGTGCTAATTATGATACACGACATCCCATTATTATGCCTGGTAAACATCACTTTACCAAGTTAATAATAGCCGATGCGCACAGTAAAACAATGCACGGTGGACCACAGCTCATGTTGAATCACCTCCGAGGCAACTATTGGATCATTCGAGCTCGCGAATTAGTGAAAAAGCATTATCGTGAATGTGTTACATGTATCAGAATGTCACGAGCTAATAAAACACCGTTTATGGGACAGATTCCCGCAGCTAGATTAAAACCTAGCAAACCTTTTAAATCCTGCGGAGTCGATTTTGCAGGGCCGATTAACGTCCGATTCTCACCAGGACGAGGATCCAAGGCTTATCGTGGCTATATAGCACTATTTGTGTGTATGGTGACACATGCTATACATTTAGAAGTCGTTTCTGATTTGACATCTAAAGGATTCATAGCAGCATTTAAACGCATGACAGCGAGACGAGGTCATTGTCAAGATTTGTACAGTGACAATGGGACGAATTTCACTGGTGCAAGTAGAGAACTACGTGAAATGTTCGATAAAGCTAAATCCACTTTGCCTGACGAAATTGCACAACTGTTGACATTAGAGCATACAAATTGGCATTTTATACCACCGGCAGCTCCAAATTTTGGGGGCTTATGGGAAGCAGGGGTGCGTTCCGTAAAGACTCATCTTCGGAAAGTTGTTGGCGAAAGTACACTCACATATGAAGAGCTATCAACAGTATTAGCACAAGTGGAGGCATGTGTAAACTCGCGTCCATTAACTATAATTAGTGATGATCCGAACGATCCACTACCTCTGACACCTGGCCATTTTTGGTTGGAGAACCGTTATTAAATGTCGCGGATAGTGAATGTGCAATGGTTGACCAACTAGATAGGTGGAAATTAACAACCAAAATGGTTAAAGATTTTTGGAATCGTTGGAGTGTAGAATATTTAGTTACATTAAATAAAAGATACAAATGGACTACTCAGCAGGATCAGCCAAAGATTAATGATATAGTTATTGTAAAAGAGCCATATTTGCCTCCTGCTAAGTGGTTCATGGGTAGAATAATAGATATCCATCCGGGAAGGGATAATGTTGTCCGTGTAGTTACAATCAAAACACAGAATGGATTTTGTAAACGTCCAGTAAGTAAGTTGTGTTTCCTTCCCAGAAAGGATTGTAATACTTCTGTTTAAGTTTAGTTTTGTGTCTTAGAATTTTAATCAAGTTTATTTTTAAGTCGTACTAATGTTTAGTATTAAGGCTATTTCGGGTTAAAAGGTTTATATTTGTTAGTTTTTTTATTACAAAGCAATCACGGTAGGCGGTCATTTCTTTGGTTTTCAATTTTATTATTTTCTACCGTCATTGTCAATTTAAGTTGTGTTAAATAATTAAGAATACTAGTGGAGTTTAAGAAACAAGTTCTTGGTAGGCGGAAATGTTCACGTCAAAACAGATTACATAATGCTAACATCGTCTTCTAATACAGAGGTAAAGTATCGAAGTATTGTTATTTGGTTGCGCAAGATTAAACTAGATGGCGCTGTTCAAAAACGAGAAAATCCTACATGGCGTGGACGTGTTCTTATGAAATTAAAGGTAATATTATGTTTTGTCAGTGATTTATTTAAGTAGCGCGAACAGTTCGAATCAGCCTTCTTGTCCAAAAATATTGGTACATGCACAACATCATATACATGAGTTCATTCAATTCATCATTATTATGTTAACAACCACCTCGCCAAATGTAACTAAGCAGCCAAAGTATGCAAAAGTGCGGTACACTCTAGAAAAATTAACTCTATTCTAAATGTGATTAGAGTCAAATCGAGATGATTTCATACTAAATCAAAGCTCAATGATTTAGTATGAAATCAATCAAAATCGAAGAAAGTCTGAAAGAAAATAATGCTTATTTAAAATTATAAAAGTATACATAAGCAGTTTAGATAGATAACACTTTATTGCTCACCAAATATACAATTTCAAAAATACATAATTACAATATTGTCGTGGTAGAAACAATAGGCGGCCTTATCGCTTAAAGCAAGCTCTTCCAGGCAACCTAACTTAAGGAATGGTATAACCTAATCTGGCGATGTAGGTGGTGCAGATTATGAGCCCTATCATAATTAAACATGCTTAAACTACATATTTTATAAATTAAATACACAGTTTAATAAAAGCCAAAGTTAACTAACTCTAAAAAGGCCCTAACTCAGCAAATGCTGGTTGCTAACAACTAACACTGGTCTTCAGTTAGTGCCGGCCAGTAACGTCATATCAATCGGAACAACAACAAACAATGAATAGACAAAAGATACATATTTTGAACAATTTAATATGAGTACATAATATGTTATGAAATGATTGAAATGTGAATGTACAAAAAGAAATTAAATTAAATAGAGCTATAACTATGAAAAAGACTCAACCAGACTTACTAAAAGGCGCTTGTATCAAGTGCGAGATCTGCTTGCTGCCTTGGTGTTCGTACAGGAACGCTTTCAATTTAATTTTAAAAATATGTGCACTTCGAACGGTTCTTATTGGTGTCGGAATATTGTTCCAGCACCTGGAAGCCGAATACCGGACGCTGCCTTAAAAAAAGCGGCTGAATGCTGTCGCAAAGTAATACGCTGTACAGCACACTGTCGTAGATTAGTAGATCATGTGAGCCTGCCCATAAAAGTTTTTCAAATAAATACTTAGGTGCTTTGTTTTTAATTACACCGGAAAGTAGACACGCGAGATGAAGCTTGCGACGGTGTTTTATTTTAAGCATTGAATAATCATTTAAAAAAGAACAAATCGAAGAGCTATCCAATGTACAGTGGAGATTTTGCTCTTCGACTCCATTACTTTTTTAATATGTCGTGCATAAACCCCGGTGCGTGCGATCAGTCAAGCTGTCGCCCCTTAATTAAGTCGCAGTTCACCTAATATTCCAATAGCGTTGTCCCCGATGACACTTCAAGGGGCCTATATCACATTTTTTTTTAAAATTAAAATGTATTTATTTGAATAAGTCCATACATGTAAGTTGCCTGGGCTTCCCAGAAAGTAATCACATGATACTTGTGTTGGGAAACCTCGCTCTTCCCATGTTGCTTAAATTTTAAGACTATCAATTCGCTGAATTACAGAGAGTACTTTTACAAATATTTAAAGAAAATAAAGAAAGAGATAAATAGATGGGTTTCGAGTGGTTGTGTCCGCAGTGGGTAAGTAGCAAACAGGTGTGAGGTGCGGGTGTGCGCGTGTATGTGTGTACGCGTGTGCGTGTGTATGCGCGTGTGTGTGTGTGTGTTTGTGTGTGTGCGCGAGTGGTAGTTTGAATGGAACACAAATAAAAATTAATTTAAAATTTGCATCTTATTCTTAATGAGACCGGATTTTTACCACTCGCCTCCTTAATTGCATTTAATAATATTATTAATATGCATATATATTATATATTATAAAGAATAGAATTGAATATCATTTATTGCAGAGGTAAAGTTTGTGACTTTGTGACGTTGTAGGGGGTCATCTCCGAGACTATTGAACCGATTTAAAACATTCTTTGACTGTTAGCAAGCTACACTATCCCCGATTGACATAAGCTATATTATATTTTCAAAAAAAATTGGGATCCTTACTAAAACTCCAATAATGTAACCCAAGGTGTAAAAAATTATCTAAAATCGCGTACGCTGCGAAAACTATTGATGATATAATAAAATAATGTACTACGACTTTGCAGAACACATCATTATTTACAATAAGTGTCGCGACAGCATATGTCTAACTATTATAATTACGCCACAATAAGTGTTCTTTCATTTAAAAAAATTAATTAAAATGCCGCCGCTAGAAAAGGCTTTATTCATATGTTGGTATTCATCCTTATCAAAAGAAATTACTTCATATTCAAGACTGCCTCCATACCTTTATGTAACTTTTTAAATTATTCAATTCGGACATTCCATTCGAAAGATATCACGAGTTTAAAAATGTAAGTATTAGAAAAAATCAAAATTTTGTTGCGATTCGTTTTCCACTTGTCCGATGAAGTTTCACTTCTACTATGTGTCCCAGCACATATTTAGATTTTTCGCAGGTTTAGCGCAAATTATGATTTGGTTAGGTTAAGTACATTTTAATTAATGCATTTTTTATTTAAACATATTTTATTTTATCCAACAAAAAAATTGAATTCGATCCGGAACCAAAAAAGACATCCATAGTTAACTCTAAAAATATGCGGCCTCTCACCACGCGATATCCCTTCTACTCCCTCCCTCCACGCGGCCGTAACGCTTTTTCGTGGAGGAATAAATCCTAATACCCCTCGTCTATATAGAAGTTTCACTTCAAAAAGTGCGTGGTCGCCGCGCACCCTAATCGGCTAAATAGGCTTATGGGATGTAAGCGTCACTGGGGTACGGGCAGTACGGGAGGGGAAATATTTTGAATTCGCTTATTAGGTAATTAAACTCAACAAAAAATAAAGAGGTAAAGTTTGTGACTTTGTGACGCTGTAGGGGGTAATCTATGGTAGACCCAGATTACCCCCAGGTAAATTACCAGGTAAAATAGGTACTTAGGTGAGTAAAAATATTTAAGCATTCCACCGAAGTGATTCACATTAAAAAAAAATAAGCTGAATAATCGAACCTCCTTGGAAGCGCTTTTATTCAATATATTTCTCTCATTTTAATACTACAGAGAAAATGAGACGAAAGACGTAGTTAGTCCTGCCAGGTGGTAGGGTATTTACCCGTCTGGATGGCTACCAATCCTAGTCTATGCCATGAGTATGCCGCCATAACAACCTTAATTTGTGTTCCGGCGGCATTAGTGACCAGGTTTCAGTCTCCCTGGAGAGAGTAGCAGCGCATTTGTAGCACCTTTGGTGTTGCAAATGTCCATAGGCCTGGTAACTGTTTTCCATCAAGTGGTCCGTCTGCCTATCTGCTGAACTCCTGAAATAAATAATAATAATAATAATATGAAACACAACACACGATTAATTCGTCCAAAATAGCTAACTAGATCCATCACAATTATAAAAAAAGTGTGTGTTTCGGGACACCCGACAGAAGTGATAACTTAAAGTAATCTAAACTGAAGTATTTAACATTGAAATTGTTTAACTTGAGAGAAGCTTATGTTATTACTTAAATTTTATGTTTATAGCGCGTGGGTTAGAGTGAGAGAGGAGGAGCCTGCCTACCACTGCCGTATGCGTGAGAGAAAGGTAATCCAGACAGACTGGCGCCGTAACGCATTACGTAACGAAGCGGTTTACCCTCCCATAAGAAGTTATCACTTCAAAAATTATTATCAATTAATCTTAAAATCACTCTAATTTTACAATCGCGGCTCACGAATGTATCAAAGCGTATCCGTCTCCTTTAGAATTACTGTTTTTAATAAACAAATTGGAATGTATACGAGTAGTTCAATTAGCAATACAGCAAGATGTCGGTATTCTATCTAAATAAGAGGTATTGTGACACCAACCGAGACCAGAGATAGGGCCTCTCGAAACCCCGACCCTCGTCACGCTTTGTTTGTATTTTTATCCTCGAATCATTATTCCGGGAACTGATTGTCCCATCTCAAATGGAACCACGAGTCGTGATCCCCAATATGGCGGCATAATGGCTGGTGGACGCCGAGATACAAATCATTGGCGGCGAGAACTTTGACCTCTAGGGCACTGATATGTCGCCACTGGAAGCGACATTTCGCGGGCCACGTTGATTTTGTGGGTCCGAATATATTGTTACGAGCTACAGGACTCGAATTAAAAATACCGTTGGAACTACTATAGAATTTATTAGAACTGTACAAACACCTATAAAACAAATACAAATAAAACTGGATTCAACCAGTTCACACTGCACGATTCAATGCAATTCGACACGCGCAAAGTCCGTCGTCTATATCGCTAATCGAGAGTACTACAAACGTCTTACTCGTATCGTAGTCGTTGCTTGACTGCCCCACCCCTCCATTTGGGCATTGTTTTATACTAACTATACTGTACAAAAAAAATCGGCCGCGCGCACTGAGTTTCCGAGAAATAGTAATTTGCACACCTGGTTATTTGTTCCTGCTTACGGTCAACAAAGTCGAAAACAATAACAATAGGCTATTGTCTAATTGCAAATTAGAAATACGAAATAATAAAAAGAACTCCGATTGCGGGAGGGGCAATAAGCGAGATGCGCAGCATTTCTTTGTCGGTATGTGACAATAGGTATGCAGGTGGCCCAAATTGTAACAATATGTTTTTTAATTCGAAGCTGGCACACAAGCATGTGGCCTACATTATGAAAAATCGTTTATTTGGTCTTCACATAGCGAGACACATGGCGATGAATTAAACAATTTTATACTAATATATAAAAAGCTGAAGAATTTGTTTGTTTGCTTGAACGCGCTAATCTCAGGATCTACTGGTCTGATTTGAAGAATTCTTTCAGTGTTAGATAGCCCATTTATCGAGGAAAGCTATAGCCTTAGATATGGAGGAGGCTTATGCCAAGAGGCACGTCGAATTGCGAGATATGTTATAGGAAATAACATTCACAAAATCAAAAATGTTAAATTACATGTAGTTCGGAATAAAAGGGCTTTATTATTATTATTATTAGAGGGGATGGGATAGAGAAGATGAGATGAAGGAAAGGGGGGGCCTCCGATCCACACAGCGTGGTATCACACCAATCGAACCGGACCTAAGAGAATAAACAATGTAATTATTCTAGCACCTCGTAAAATACAAAAGGCACGCTTCAGAAAATATCAAATTAATTCTAACACGTTTTCTGTTCAAAGTGCTATAACATTATTTGTAAATTTGTTTTCATTTCTCATATTCTGAAAGTACGCTTGGTGTTGCCTGATCACGGGGATGAAAACAGTACTTTACGTCCCTGCGAAACGATTTTCCCTGCTGTCAAAATTTTTAAAAACTATGCTAACCATATATAATAATACATGCGAAACATGTCCCAACTTTTTATACAGATCAAATCAAATCAAATCATTTATTGCACAAAAACATGGTTATACAATAGGTCTTGTTATTTTATACAGAGCACATGTTTTTTGCCGGTTGGGCGTACAATTTTTTTTTTTAATTTATATCATAGAGGTACACTTATTTGGTTTTAATTATTATCACTAATATTTTAATCTTATAATTATGTATATCCTTAAATTTAACAAATACTAAATGACACACAATTTAGATTTATATATGTTTCTAATGATATTTATATGGTACAAATATTATAAATATATTTAGACACTTAACATTCTAACTTATCACTTACTTTTAAAACTTATCATTAAGGAACTCAGTTACACTGTAGTAGCTTCTTCTTATTAGTACTTTTTTTAAATGTGATTTAAACAATTTAGTTTTCAGAGCTTTAAGCTCTTTTGGGATTTTATTATATATCTTTGGGGCCATGCATACTATACTCTTATACAGTAAAGTTGTTTTTGCAGGGTGCATACAAAGTTGTTCTTTATTACGAATATTCCTAACCGTAATGTCGGATGTATTTGGAAACAAATGTAGATTTTTCTGTACAAACATTGTGACTTCATATATATATAGCGATGGAACAGTGAGTAAACTATGTTTGATGAATAACGGTTTACAGCTTTCAGTTATGTGTATTTTGATCATTGCTCGTATACAGCGTTTCTGCATTAAGAATATAGTATTTGTATTGGCCGAGTTACCCCAAAATATGATACCATATCTTAAAACAGATTCCACAAGCCCATAGTAAGCTGTAAGCAGAGCGTCTGTGTTGACTGTCGGTGCTAATTTGTGCTACTTATTATAATTTAAATAATAAAAGAATAAATTGTAATTTAAAAATATCAACAATTTTGTAACATCATCTTATAAATTACTTTTCACTATATAATTATTTAATTTACATAAATTTGAGCTACATATCTACTATCATCAGTGACAAAAAGTACTGGCTGGTAGAATGCCACAGAATAAAAAAAATACTTGACGCTTCATATGTGAAATGAGTTCATTAGATTTAGATATGAATTTAACACCTTTAGCCCTTGTATCCAGCGAGGTAATGCTGCCAGCCTTCTAGGTACAATGCCCAGCGCCAGTGGTCTGGTGGGGCTGGACGGGCTTTAAGTTAGGTTTATTTATAGGATCGTCTTACCATTTATTACTTAGTTTATTTTCGTATTTAATCTTATTTTTAAGTTAGTTTAGCCTTTTTAAACATTATATAAACTTTCGAATTTTTTTTTTTTATTATGATTACATTAGGCCAATTATTTAATTATTATTTTATTATAATATAGTCAATCTATTACTGTCATTAGAAGCTACAAGTCGATTATCGATTATACAAAACTGCACAATTAATTAATTAATTAATTAATAAGCAGATTACTGAAAAATGTGACAAGTTAACTTTGTATTAAAAAGGTTTAACTTACATTTAAATCTTAGATAAATCTAAGATTTTCTTTATTTCTTTGATGCTTTGTAATATTCATTTAACGCCTGATTTCATTAAAGAAGTAGTTGTTTGTTTAACTTTACTTTGTTTATTTATTTTCCTCATATTCGTAATGAAAACCAAAATATTAAGTTCGGGTGAAAGGCTTAATTTGGCATTTGAACTATTAGCGCCCTCGCTACAATGGTGCGGCTAACCATCCATGCCTAAATAGGTTACTTTCATGTCTCGTGTCACAATCTACTATTGTTATACGATAAGCTGGAAAATGGAGTGGAGTGATAGCAATGGTACGTGTCAACTAACGAAATTATTCCACTTGGATGCTTATTCTCTTTCATATGTAGAATCCTTACTGATAACTCATTTGTGTTTGACGAAGTATATACGTATATAAGAAGTAAACGAAATATATATGAAGCACTATAATATTACTCCATTATATACTCGAAGGAAAATATCAGACATTATAATGACTTATAATGGTATAGTAAATTCTAGTATTACACATCAAAATTTAAGCATTTGTGTCCCCCGGAACAGAAGTCGCCTAATTAATCGCAAAACTTTTAATTTACCACAAGTAAGAACCAATACTGGTCAACATTCTCCCCTATACAGAATGATGAACTATACTAATTCCGTACGTACAAAGGTTGACATATTCGCCGACTCTGCTCCTTCTATTAAGAAACGACTCAAGGCTTTGCTCAAATCCTCTTAACTTTGTCACACCTACTTGTATTTTGTTTTTACAATTCTAACATCATACATACATAGTCCCTTAATAATCAATTATATTATGCATGCAGTGTTTGCATAAACAGAATATAGTGTTAAGCTATGAAATAGTTTAGTCAATATATAAAATAAAAACATGTTTATAATCTATATTCAATTTTGCAGAAAAAAAAGTGTCAAATATAAAAGTTGTATTTGATATTTTATAATAATTTATGTAATACAAATATCGATATAAAGATGAGCATTTTTAGGAGTTCCTAGTAATTTTGGCAAAAACGGATCCCAAACGTCTTCGTACAGCAGCCAAATTCTACTCCGTGCAGACACGGAGAAAGAATACAATTTCCTGCTCCGGGTGGTCTATCGTCAGAGGCGACAAAACAACCCACAGCCAGGTGGTAGGGCATCTGCCCGACTGGATGGGTACCACCCCTGGATTAGAGTATGCCGTCATAACAACCTTGAGTTGTGTTCCGGCATTAGTGGCCGCCAGGTTCCAGTCTCCCTTTAGAGAGCGGCAGCACGTTGGTACCATCTTTGGTGTTACAAATGTCTATAGGCGGTGGTTAACATGCAATAAAAAAAAAAATATATATATACCATAGACATATTTCTTAGGAACTACGGGTATATATGAAATATTTAAGTAAAACCGATAAATAACAAAAATTAGGAATAGTCACAAATAGGGTTACCAGATTGGGAAATTTTGCAAATAAATTTGTGCCTGGGGTGAAAAAAAATTTGGGGATGGTATAAAATATTGTCTCTGGGATGTTAAAATTCGAACCAAACACGAAAATTTATTTGATTAACAATTAGGAAACTTTTTACTCCGATAAGTGCCATCGCTTCCATGGGATAGAATATATCCACTGAACCCTCGTGATCGTCACGCTCAGGTACAACGTAGTCACTTCTGACGTGCAGTGCTGCGACTGACATTTTTATTTGTGCCGCCATTGCACTTTAGGAAACAACACATCGTCGTCTTGGCGAAATGAACGAATTTTCACTAACATGTACTAGTTATAAATAATTCGCTACTTATAATGGAGTGGCACAAATTTTGCACCTATTACGTTAAGTACCTAAATCCTCGTGATAATAATAGCTCCTTTGTGTCCTCCAGTCCTGTGACCGGACTCTGCGGACTCCACTCAACCCAGCTCGAGGCTCAAATTACTGTAAATGGCACTTCATGAAATTAAAATCTTAACCATAGACTTCTCGACGATAAATACAACGATTAACTAAAAAGATATTTAATAAAATTTTACATTTTAATTTTTATCAATTCATAGACTTCATACTTAGTCTTTTCTTTATTCCATGAGTTCAGCAGACAGACAGATGGCCCACCTGAGGGAAAGCGGTTACCATCACCTATGGACATTTGTAATACCAAAGGTGCTACCAATGTGCTGCCGCTCTTTAAAGGGAATCTGCAACCTGGCCACTAATCCCGGAACACAACTCAAGGTTGTGATAGCGGCATACTCTAGACCAGGGATGGCAGCCATCCAGGCATCAAACAAACTACCACCTGGCTATGGGGTGTTTTTGTCGCCTCTTATGACAAGCCGCTCGGTTGCTGGAAATTGTATTTTTTTTTTTTTTTTTTTTTTTTTTTTTTTAGTCTGGGGAAATGTATTTCGCACATACCGGGTCCTTTGCTAGGGATTAGACCGTTGTTGATCATGGAGGCTTTCTACTGAGGCAATCCAAACAATAATCAACCGGCTTGTGTGGAGACTCGACTAATCAATGCCCCACTAAAACCACCCTCCTCCCATGTGCCCCGCGCTTCTGGCAGGAAAGGCGTGAGATACAGAACGTAGTTACGCCCACACCGATCCTAGCGCACAAGTGCTTGAGAATGCCCCGGGAGAGGCAAACTCACTTCGTCAACAGGGGTGAAGACTCCTCTGCTCCCTAGATGCTAGAGGGCCCCTGCAGCGGTATTTCAGGAAGGAAGGTCATGCGCATACCTGCGCCTCCGGGCTCCCGACTGATGCCGGCGCCCGCGAGACGCATACGCACTACCATCTCTCTCCCTATCTCGTTCCGCGGCCTCCTTATGAGACACTACCGTCTCGCAGAAATTGGCCGTACCCACCCACCAATCGTCGCTGTGCAGCATGGCTTGCACCAGATCGCCCAGCGATTCGATCGGTCCTACAAGTGTCTCGAGTTCAAACCTCTGAGGTGCCCATGCTGCGCACTCGACTAGCGTGTGTAACGCCGTGTCTAGCGCGCCACACTGGCGGCATTGGGGTGAAGGCAAGCAGCCCGCAATCTGACACAGATACTTATCGAAGCAACCGTGCCCGGTAAGTATCTGTGTCATTCTGAAGGTCAGGGTCCCGCGTTTCCGCGAGAGCCATCGCAACAGCTGCGGTCGAACCGCTTCCACCGTGTCAATGCCAGCAACAGGGTTTTCCAACTCTACAGGGGGGGAAATTGTATTTTTTTTTTTTTAAGGCGGGGGAAATGCATTTCGCACATGCCGGGTCCTTTGCTAGGGATTAAACCGTTGTTGATCATGGAGGCTTTCCACTGAGGCAATCCAAACAATAATCAACCGGCTTGTGTGGAGACTCGACTAATCAATACCCCACTAAAACCACCCTCCTCCCATGTGCCCCGCGCTTATGGCAGGAAAGGCGTGAGATACAGAACGTAGTTACGCCCACACCGATCCTAGCGCACAAGTGCTTGAGAATACCCCGGGAGAGGCAAACTCACTTCGTCAACAGGGGTGAAGACTCCTCTGCTCCCTAGATGCTAGAGGGCCCCTGCAGCGGTATTTCAGGGAGGGAGGTCATGCGCATACCTGCGCCTCCGGGCTCCCAACTGACGTCGGCGCCCGCGAGACGCATGCGCACTACCATCTCTCTCCCTATCTCGTTCCGCGGCCTCCTTATGAGACACTACCGTCTCGCAGAAATTGGCCGCACCCACCCACCAATCGTCGCTGTGCAGCATGGCTTGCACCAGATCGCCCAGCGATTCGATCGGTCCTACAAGTGTCTCGAGTTCAAACCTCTGAGGTGCCCATGCTGCGCACTCGACTAGCGTGTGTAACGCCGTGTCCAGCGCGCCACACTGGCGGCATTGGGGTGAAGGCAAGCAGCCCGCAATCTGACACAGATACTTGTCGAAGCAACCGTGCCCGGTAAGTATCTGTGTCATTCTGAAGGTCAGGGTCCCGCGTTTCCGCGAGAGCCATCGCAACAGCTGCGGTCGAACCGCCTCCACCGTGTCAATGCCAGCAACAGGGTTTTCCAACTCTACTGACCAAGATCGGATCATGGCCGCGGTTTCCCGCGTCCTGATCACCTGGAGTTCGGCCTGGCCATAGACCAGGCCACGGGTGAGGGCATCCTGTCGGGAGCGCCGAACTTTGGCTATCACGTCCGCCTGGAGAGGCCAGGGCGGATCGCCTGCCAAGAGTGTCGACGCCGTCCACGACACTGTACGGTATCCTCGGATGGTCCTCACCGCCAGGACCCGTTGTGCGCGGCACAACAAAATCCTATTGTGGCGGTGAAGTGCAGTGGACCATACGGGTGCACCGTACAGGGCCATACTCTTAAGGATGCCCATGTAGAGTTTCCTAGTCGTCCCCCCCGGTCCCCCCACGTTGGGAAGAAGCCGAGAGAGGGCGCCTGCGGACCTCACGAGCTTGGGAACTAGCTGCTTAAAGTGCGCTTTGAACAGCCATTTCCCATCAAGAATTAGCCCCAGATATTTCATCTGGGGCCTACACGAATGTCCACCCTTGGACTGTAACGGACAAGTCCGCGGGGATTACGAAACCGCCTATGGAACATGATGGCCTCCGTTTTCGCGGGGAGACCTTCAAGCCCAGCCTACCTATTCTTCGGACCACGATCGCCAGCCCGGCGTTGGCGAGGTCCACGGATTCCGCGAATGACGCAGCGCGTGCCGTGAGTAGGGTGTCATCCGCAAAGCAGATTAGCCCTATTCCGGGCAGGACCGGAACCCGAAGGATCCAGTCATAACCGACGTTCCAAAGAACCGGCCCGAGGACCGATCCCTGTGGTACGCCGCACGCGACGCGTCGCCGACCTATCGCGCGATTCTCGGACTCGCCGCCCTCCCAAAGGATGTATCTATCCTGGAGGTACGCGCCCAGCAGCCTCGTGAGGTACGGGGACTCCGTGTGCACGAAGCCCCTCCTAATCGTCTCGTGAGGGAGGCTGTTAAAGGCGTTCGCTATGTCTAGCGAAACCGCCAGGACAGTATCCTTTGCTTGGACTGCGTCGTCCGTTACAGATCGCAGTGTCTCGAAGGCGTCCAACGTGGAGCGCCTCCGCCGAAACCCGAACTGCGTCTGTGCTAGCCCCGGCTCCACAGTATCGAGATGCTTAACGAGGCGTTCCGCTAAGATCTTCTCGAAAACCTTGGCGACCTCGTTAAGCAACACTATGGGCCTGTAGGCGGACGGATTGTTGGGAGGACGGCCTCCCTTGGGAATCAGGCATAATCGGCCCTCCTTCCATTGCGACGGGAACTGACCTGCGCGAATACAGGCATCGAACAGTTGGGGGGGAAATTGTATCCTTTAACATTAGGCAACCCACTTCAATAAGTTTAGGAGCTAATAACTGTCTACCTATTGACTTCATTTAAATAATTATTAAGAAAATGTGGGTACTTATGTAATTTAATTAAAATGTTTTATTTTAAAACAGCATGAATTAAATAGTAATTTGAAGAATTAAATTCTCTTTTCTTTCAACTTCTCCCAATTATTTGGGGGTCAGCACAACTTCCATACTCCTCTATGCTAACATACATCCTCTGTCACACCAAATCATCATTGTTATCCTTAAAATTAACAACACAATCCATCCATCTCTTTTTTGGTCTACCTTTATATTATGATTACAAGATTAAAAGGATTAAATCGAAAAGAATCGACTATAAAAGCTTCGCCTTGCTGACTAACGTGTTAATCCGTTGGGATTCATACGATCCCTACAGCCCGTCAAAACAACCATAAAAGTACTATAAACATAGTTGTATTCCATTGTTCTCACTTTCATGGAAATATAGTTTGATGTATCAACAACATAGGGTTATTGTTTCAGAAATAACATTATAACTGTCGTAAAACCTGTCATATTTACGGCTGAGTTGGCGCCGCCACACTACTTACAAATAGGTTTCTATAAATCTTTATTATTCCTAAATATTGTACTAAAGTATTCTTTCTTGTTAAAATACTCCAGTGCATTGAATAATTTATGGGGCTGATAGATTCTCGAGTAAGTATAGGCCATCTTGGGCCGATGACAGTTTGCCCACAAGTGAAGTTTTGGATTTTATTATCGATTTTTCAACAAATCGCATGACATTGGCTACGTTCAATACGCGAAGCGATCTGATACTTGCTTTCAAGGAATTCCATGCTATATCTTCAGTGTTCAAGTTCCAATACCAAAGAAATTTTATACAAGACCACCTTGAAGTTGCACTGAATCCATCGCAAATAGAATCATAAAAATCGGTTCAGAAATGATAAAAGAATTTCATCTGAAAATATATAAAAAATAATATTTATACGACAAATCTAAAATTCCTCTTTTTACAGGTCTGTTGATAGAAACCTGCGGCGCGGATGACAGTCAGGGGAGGCTATAAGGCCGTCATCCGCATCCAAAGCCGTCGAGTAGGGGGCGCGTCGGTACACCGCGCGCGCCCCTCTTAATCCTGAGTCAGGAGAGGCCTGCCCTACGGGGTGGACCCATGTCAACCGGGGTCGCGGAAGAAAAGCTCACGCACATCCCGTGATCCCGGCACATGGTGTCAGGTGGCACCAAGGGGTTTTAGTGGGTATTCCGGCGCTTCTGGCCGGCGAGTCCCACACTCCTCCGCCGAAGTCTCTCCGGTAAGCCGATTGAGAACACATTACCACGGAGGATACACAGTGGAGGCGTGTCCGATTCTCCATGTAGGGTGGTAACAGCAACTCCGAGGATCACCTTAGGATTACCTACAAAACCCGTGGGTGTTCCGTCCTTCGTCTTTATGTCACGGGTACAAAGTCTCGCCACTACGCGAGGCCCTAGGAGACGGTGGCCCATGGGCCTCCTCTGTTGCCGAGGGAACCAAGACTCCGGCGTCTTCCATCTTTTATTGTTTCGGGCGATGTGTAATACGCGTCCCCATCTCTACAGCATTAACGGATAGTGGGTCTTTCCCCTGGCAAGTGGAACCAGGACCGAACCGCCATAATCGAACTCTACCGGATTTATAACATACGTAATATATACGCTACGTTCCACAAGAGGCTCACAACAACCACGTTCACGATCGCGATTATTCACGTTCCACTTGCTTGCGGACGTTACACGTCAATTAATGCTCTGTGGCCAACGTCCAATTCGACCCACCTCTTGACATGGGTCGTTGTGAGCGCTGTGTGATCGAAAACGTCATTAGTGACGTTTTCGCCACGGCCATAGCGATCGTGGTCGCCATGTGGAACGGCTGACGGAGCGTTTTAGGCATTGTGAGCTACTAACGGAACGCGTCCATAATGTAAATGAATGTATGTATACAAATAGGTAGAACATTCCACGGCTTGGTGTTTTATTATTGGATGTTTCAGACCCAACTCTTCCAAACCAATGAACTGATAACCCATATCGATAATACAATATTAAAATTGGGACAACACCGGCTTCGTTCTCATCGTCATCTGGTTATTTATGATTATACGCAACACAAATTTGTTTTAGCCGTTTTCATAGTGAAGATAAAATATAGAAAATTCCTTCATTGCACACGACGTGAGAACGACGGCCATGACTCGTACTCACGCATGTTATGAAAAATATTCAATGCGAAATTGTATCCAAATAGGTATACGTGGGACACTCAGAAAGTTTTGCGAAAATAAAAATAAAATGTTCTAAAGGTAATCTTTATATTGTTACATGCCGTCAAGGATAAACGCACAGCTGCCTGTCGCAAGCGCAGTCTATTGTCTTCCCGGATTTAGGAATTCTTTTATGTTTAGAATTTGAAATTAAGAAAAACATGCTATTGTTTTCCTACTTGTTTTATGACCATCATTAGCGTCGAACTAATCCCTATTGTTATTGTTTTCGAATTTATTGGTGTGGAAATTACTATTTCTCGGAAACTCAGTGCGCGCGGCCGATCTTTTTGTACTGTATAGTTAGTATAAGACAATGCCCGAATGGAGGGGTGGGGCAGTCAAGCGTGAGGCATACTTGCCTTTACTACAACCCCTAAGGTCCGGAGATCTTGAAATATTTTTTTTAACAAACATAACTTCACTTATTTTCACTGATTTTTCCGCTAATATTGCACTTCTATCATAGGTCCAAAGTTGAAAAATCCTTTCAAAGTTAAAAAAAAAAGCCAGTAATCAACATAAAAAGAGCCAAAATAACGAAAAACCAGCTTAATTGGATAAAAATTAAGAAAAAACACAATAGAACACATTCATATACACTACAAGAGTAACCATTCAAAATGGCGACCAATAAGACGATGTTTTTTTTACGTAATCGCATTAATTTATATTTAACCTATATTTTTTAAAAATCAGCAATGTATTTAAAAATTGATATCATTAATATATTAATTAATTGTCAAATTTAAAACTAACTTGCTAGTTGTCCACTAAATTGATAAATAAAACAAATGTTTCATACGAGACTTTTAAGGCGTCATACTGTTTGTGTGTATAAAATAAATAGTAAATGGTAACCAGTCGGTTCTGGCACTCGCCGGCCGCTGGCGCGGTACGCTCGCTCGGCCCTGTTACCAGATAAGGGATTTCTTTAAATAAAATATGGTGCCTATATAATTTAATTAACTTTAAAATCACATTCACTTAACTGATAAGAAATAAAATGGCGGCAATAAGAATTGCAAAATATTTGTCAATATTTTCTTTTTATAAAAATATGTCGATTTCCGAAAATTATATGAAACAATATATTAATTAAAACTCAAGATTTCGAATTTCTTACTTAAAAATCGATAAGTTATATTGACATATCGATTAATTTATTTTTATCATCACACCTTGTTAGCCAAGCAATTAAAAACAAAAGTGACAATAAAAACTGTCACTTTTTAATCAATCGATTATACGTCTAGCATGAATTTTGTAGTTATGCCTCTAATAAATAATAATAAATTTAAAACTTTATTTCTACATTAAAAACAGTTTTAGTGTTACAAAAAGTTCTGGCGGTTATATGTAATTCGTGAGTACATTCATAAACTCAAATCACGGTTTGTTATTATCAAAAGTGACACAATTTGACAACAAAAATAAGTGTAAGTAAGAATCCGAATGAGGGCGACATAGTTCGCAACTCGTCACGTCTGGTTCCTCATGGGCGCGAAACGCGGGCTATGGAGGGCCGCTTTGCTACGATGAATGATAGGGGAGGGATGGATAGTAAATTAGACGAGCTATGTCAGATGATGAATGAAAGACAAATAGATTTATTATGTGTGAGCGAGACGAAGCGGAAAGGATGTGAGACTAGTAAATGCGGTTCATATACAGCTTATTGGTCAAGAGTGCAAGCTTATCGTCACCATCAAAGCTACATACTCCAAGTTCTCCTAGTTCTCCTGTGATGGCCTCTGTGGTTCAGTGGGCTACGCCGTTGCCAGCCTACCTCATTGCAACGCAGAGGCTCCGGGTTCGATTCCTGGTATAGTAAATTTCGGAAACGTATTTTCTCCATTATTTACTATAGTCTGGGTGTCTGGGATCGGCCCCAGAGTGGTACATTGTATATTACCCACAACACAAGCGTAACTTGCTTAATTTGGGGATATATAATATGTGTGTTTGTCTGCCGATTATTATTATTATTAATATTATCTCCTAATATCTATTCTTTCTATCCCCACGGGTATAAACAGAAGGAGAGAATTAAAAGATAACGCAGTTATGAAGTCTAATTGTTCAGAATGTGCTTTATATGGAGAGGGAGAAGACAAAAGAAATGAGCTCTTCGGAAAATTTGTGGCGGAGGAATTTAAGTATATCAAGCCACGTGTGCGCACCAAATGCTATGAACAAATCTTAAAGTATTTACAGGCAGCTAAGGGTTATCATGTAATCAACTTACAAATGAAGACTATGACAACCACACGCTTACGCTCGAGTCTTCAACGCTAATTACACACTACAACATAAAATAAGCTATTCAAAAGTTCAAATAATAGAAAAAGTCATTTTTGAAATTTCGTTTTTATCTCGTACCATTTTATTTTTCCCTCCGTGATTTAACTAATGTTGCCTACAAAGAAATGAAATGAATGAAGATCACTTTCAAAACATATTTTTTAACATCACAAATTTAATTTCATTAAATCAAATAGACACCCAATTTCCTGGGTGTTTATCGGGTTTATATCAAAGCACCGGGCTTAAACCCGGTAGATTGCCCATCTATAGTCCGGATTCATCTTGAATACGCATCAAAAGTTTGAAATCCACAATATAATATATATATATATATATGTATATATAGTTCCTAAGATATCTAGATTATCGGGCACACAATCATTCAAATGCTATAATGAGCGCTGTGAAAAATATCATTTTAGCCTTCAAATGTTAGACGCAATATAAATAATATACCTTTTTCGATGAAGTTGGCTAGAGGCGATATTGATTGTCCAGACTTAATTACAAAAATATATTTACGGGCTAATCAGCTTGGTCTTAGACAGAGAGGATTGTTTCACACACCTGTCGTGACTGCTAACTATAGCAAAACGCCTTTATTTTACGAAGCTTAAATTGTTTCAACAAAATAGTAGTAAAATTGAACCTAGCCTTATACTGCACTAGTATAAATTTGGTCAAGGGAATACTGGCTCAAGAATTTTTTGGAAAGACAGAAACTTTGTAACTATATTATCATTAGGAATTGTATATGTATGTATGTATGTGTTGTTACCAATAGGTGGAGGCTTGTTATCAGCATTTCTTTTTTACTATAACTGATATGTATTACTCTGTAAGCCTTCCTAAAATTAACTAAATAAATAAATACTAAGAGAAAGAATAGGTTTTTAACAAAACGTTGTATCAAGATCAATATCTGTAAAGAGAGAGAGAGAGAGAGAGAGAGAGAGAGAGAGATAACACTTTATTGCACACCAAAATATACAATTACAAAAACAGACCATATTTACAATATTTTCTAGGCAATACAACAGGCGGCCTTATCGCTCAAAGCGATCTCTTCCAGGCAACCTAAATACAAGAAATTTGAATCAGGCGAGGTGGTGCAGGAAAAAGGCAAGAGGTACATAAATACTCAACTAATTTAAGAAATAAATATACAAATACATACATATATACATAGTCATATATATATATATTATATTCGGCAGACAAACACACACACTGTATATCCCCAAATTAAGCAAGTTACGCTTGAGTTATGGATAATATACAACGGACCACTCTGGGGCCGATCCCAGACACCCAGATCATAATAAATAACGGAGAAAATACGTTTCCGAAATTTACTACACTAGGAATCTAACCCGGAGCCTCTGCGTTGCAGTGAGGTAAGCCGGCAAAGGCTTAGCCCGCTCACCCATACAGGCCGTCAATAAAATGTATTATTGTATATATACACATATACAATAATACATTTCAAAATACCTAAGTATTACAATAAATGTATTATTGAAGCAATTTCAAACGTCAAAGGAAGGGGCTGGTTTTATCAAAATGTTCTATTATTTTCTTTACATACAGTATTTGTAAGAAAACTTTAAGAACTTAGTGCAAAGTAGAATGGCTGTGTATTTTCTGTTAATTATCTTAAAATTGTTCATATAATATCAGATAGTTCTTGTTGTTCTTTACAATATCCTCTATCACGGTAGCCCAGGGCTATTCGTGATTGCGTCATATTAAACTTGAAGAAAACCGTTTCACGTCAAAACTTTAACTAGAGAAACTTTAAATTTCATTTATTCAGCTCCAACCAGCTCGCTTTGACTTATAATTGGGTCTATATTTTCATAATTTTGTTTGCTTAGGCTCAAAAGAATTTAATACTAAATACATACGAACTAATTATCTCCCATTACTACTACGTCGGACTGTATGCGGGAAATTAGAGGATGTTGTTATAATATTTTCAAAGTTTTTGCGACTATCTATTTTGATGATATTTGTTTTGTGTGTTTGAATTGGTTCCCGGATGGTTTAGATTCACAATTGGAACCGGTAGGTGGCGCTGAGATCGGGTTCTAGAATCCTCCTAATCACCTAGACCGATTTTGGTGATTTTGTTTTTATGTCATGAAACAAAGTCTTTTAGGAATTCAGAAAATATGGCGGTATGAAGTTCGCCGGGTCAGCTAGTTATATATAATAAAACTACGTTTTAACGGTTTTAAGCGCGGTAATATATTTGATTTTTATTATTCCGACGTTTCGGCCACTTTTCAGTAGCCGTGATCACAGAAGGCAGAGATGTCAAGTGACAATGAGTATTGTTAAAGTTTATATTTAGCCGAACGCCATCTTGTTCATTATAATTATTTTGTTTTAATTTTTGTTTATGGTTATTATTTACTCTATGAAGAATGAATGAACTCTTGAAGATAAGAAGCGGCGTGAGAAACTCTTCAGCAAACATGCCTAACTGTAATAATTTTATATAATACTAGCTGATGCCCGCGTCTTCGTCCGCATGGTGCGGTTTTGTAACTATCCCACGGGAACTCTTTAATTTTTCGGGATCAAAAGTATCCTATATGTTGACCAGGGATATAAGCTACCACCATACAAAATTTCATTTAAATCGGTACAGTCGTTTCGGAGATTAGCCGGTACAAACAGACAGACAAACAGAGAAACATAAAATTTGAAAAAAATCTAAATTAGTTCTATTTCACTTCTTACATCCCCCTGACTCGGTTTTTAGCATTTTTTTCATTGTACAGAAATTCGACCTCTACAGTTTTATTATATGTATGTATAGATAGATTAAACGTCGGAATAATGAAAAATCAAATAAATTACCGCGCTTAAAACCGTTAAAACGGAGTTTTATTATGGATGCTGTTATCTTTAGATAGTCTTAAACAAAGTCGCTTTCCGCGTCTGTCTGTCTGTCTGCTGTCAGCTGTCTCAAACCAAACGGATGGTAAGGTAACAAATTTTCATTAGTGTGGAGAAAGATAATTATGCTTTTTTTCATTTTGGAAAAAACTATAGGATCCCTTCGTCTTGCATATCTTTTCATAGTATAAAATAAAGTCGCTTTCTGCGTCTGTCTGTCTATATATCCACTAATTCCTCCTAAACCACGTAACAGATTTTTAATCGGTTTTTACCACCAGTAAGATATTTTTTCACCGAAGGTTTATATATACACAGCCTTATTAAGTTTGTATGTAAGTAAAATAGAACTACTTTCCAGAGCTTGACGAATAGAGTAACCATGGAGAAAAGAGAATAAATGAATGAACAAATATACTTTATGGTGTTTTAAAAGGTACAGTTAACAGATATAAAATTTTACAGTACAATAGGCAGTCTTATCGCTAATAGCGATTTCTTCCAGACAACCTTTGGATGGACAAGAAGTTTCATAAGAGGTATGTTGCATTATTCTCACTACCGAATCAGTATCTTATAAATATATACATGCATTATATATATATACATACATAAATAAAATATTATAAAATACACTTAGATAAATAAATATAAAATTAGAAATGTGACTGTGATCAAATTGAAGAAAGGCCAGATAAAATGTAGTTTAAATAAGCGTATGTGTACGAAAATTTAAATTCAAATTCAAAGTTTTTTTATTCAAAATAAGTTCCACTGGAGAACACTTTTTGAAGGTCATATATATAAGTTAAAATTTAATTATTCTTCCTGTTCTATGTACACCGCTTCGTAGCGTGTTATAGCTGTTAAGGAGAAGAAGCGGCAAGAAACTCCCCAGCAACACGTCTGGCTAAAAATTATTTTTCTTTAAGTTTCTTATTCTATTTATATCGCAAGTTGTCTTTTTTTAATAAGTTTTATACAGAAGTATGTTACAGAATGACTTTTGAAGAATCGATGGAGTTGTAGCAAACAGAAAAGATTAATGAAAGTTGATGAAGCGAAATGTGTTTGTCGGGATCGTAGCAGATGGAGATACATCGTCTCTGCCTATCCTATTTGGAAACAGGCGTGACATTATGCATGTATGTAAAACTAGAAAAAAAAGTCTAGTATTTAAAAAAACATACACACTTTTTGGGGGTGATAATTGAGGTTACAGCAATCTTGTGCGTTTTTGCTACAAATCTGAACAGTTTACTGAAACCATACAGAAATATATGTAAGGATAGAATAGCAATAAAGTATATTATTCGCGAATTAATGTACAGGAAAGGAAGGAAAAAAGAAATACACATTCGTGTTCAAAATGCCCTCAGGTGCAGTGCTGCCTTACATAAGGTGTTAGTGTCTAGGCTGCTACATAAGTCGCGTCTACAAAACTATTATTAGACCAATTTTGATGTACGGCTGTGAGACCTGGACACTGACACTTAAGGAGGAGAACCAATTGCTGGTCACAGAGAAGATAAAAGAAGATGGCAGTTGGAAGCTCTGAACCAACTCCGAAATAGAAGACCTCATAGCCGAGCCCAACATAATAGGGGAGATAAAATTTCACCGTCTCCGCTGGCTCGGTCATGTAGAACAGATGGAGAAGGATCAATCAATCAATCAATATCTTTATTTGCAAGAATGTAGTTTATACAGATGTTATACAGTTTTAGGTGAACAACTTTGTACACCACTATGTGGTGGTGAAGTACATTCACCACCACATAGTGGTGTACAAAGTGAATTAAAAATTAAGATTATAATAAAATAAAAATTATAATTTACGTTAATATTCTTATTATCTATTCTAATTAGAATGTCAATTTTTGGTATTATATAAGCAATTAATGTCAAGAAAAAAGCCCTTTTTTCAAGAAATTATTCTACAGTATAGAAACACTCCTTAATCAGCCACTTTTTTAAGACTACAGTGAATTTTCTTGAGGGTACGTTTATAATATTAATTGGCAAAGAGTTATAAATAAGAGGAGCCATGTAAATGCAGTTCCTTCTGAAGAGATCCAGAGAAGGCACGGGTATATTTAGTTTTACTTGCGTCACAAGTCTCGCGTTAACATTGTTAAATTATTCAAACAAAGACCCATTGAATTGGATAAACTTAGCGATTTCAAGTATATAGATACTAGCCACAGTAAGGAGATTGTGAGATCGCGGAGTGAAGAAAGCATGCTCGTCCTAAATATCGCTGGAAGGATAGAGTGGAAGCTGACCTGACCGCACTACAAGCCCACAACTGGCAAGACACTGCGCAGGACAGAGGAAAGTGGCGTGCTCTCGTTTCCGAGGCCAAAACTCACTTTGGGTCGCTGAGTAAACGGATTTGTTTTTAGTTTTTAGTTTAGTTAATGTACAGGAAAATTCTAAGCGAATAATGAACTTAACCAAAGCATGGTAAGCTGCTAGAGAGTTTCCTAAAACGGTTATCTTAAATCACGAGTCATCATTCGCGGAGTCTAAAAGCGCATAACTAATACCGCGTTGTGTCTCAAAAAGAGCTGTTTAGCATATTCCCGTATTTTAAGCGCCTCTCCAGCATTAACCTCGAAATTCAAGCCCTCGTTAAGCTCACCGGTCTGTTTTTACACGGGATTACTCGAGTATATGGTGATGTTGCCAGTGTACAAACATATTTTCCGTGAAAGAATTTTTCAATCTTTACAGCAGATTTTTCCCCATAACCATAAGAGAAGAATAAATGCTTCTCACCATTTACTTAAATATATTTTTCATTAAAAAAAAGAAACGTACAGTTTTACACCAAATCACAATTTTTTAAGTCTTACTAATGTGTGTTTATTTTTTTATTAACTAGTCTACGAACTGGAGTTCCGTACCTTTTTTTACAACTTAATTTCTATAAAAGTTTTTAGAGTTCATACACGCTTATTGTTTAGTTTTGTTACTGTGTGGGACATTAATTTAGTGATTTTTGTGTTGTAGTGTACCTTAAGAATAACTTATAATATTATTTTTTTCTAATTTTAATACTGAACTTATACTAATGTAGAGTGTATCTGTTACATACTGGCGTTGTGAGGAAGTGCATGTGCAGTGTGTGCCTTATGTCTATACCTATATATATCTTAACTAGTGCCATTTGTGTTGCTTTTCCTTTCTGTGCCTAGGTTATTAATTTTTAGGCTCTTTGTATGTCTTGGTTTGTTTGTGAAGTGTGCGTGTCATGCAACGCGGTGGTAGTGTGCGTTGGTGTGAGTATGTGTGAGTTTTGTTGTTGGTTGTTATAAGTAAACGAATGCAAAACAAATCTTAACTCTCGTCAATAGAAATATTGCTTTATATCTCTGAATTTAGTGGCTATTAACATGTCCGGCCCAATATTTATACAAAACACAATTGAATGAAGGTACAATGTTTTAGATAAAACAAAATTTTCACCTAGCAACCCGGTTGAGGGCTGTAAGAAAAAACTTTTATTGTGGGTAGTTAGTTACTTTTATGAGTGGGAGCGCAGACTGCTTTATATTGCCTATTTTTACCTATTTACGGGCGCAAGAATATTGTTTTGCTACATTTTTGACAGTTTCGTTGAATTATGTTAATTCTTTGTGTTTGTGGTGTTATATAAAACTTGTAATTTTAGTAGCGTAATTTAATAACGACGAAATTGAATAGAATTTGACATTACAAGAGATCGATGCGGAATGTTTGCTTTTAAAAGATTTTAACTTGTCATGTTTGTTAGTTAGTTAGTTACTATTGCTGGTAGTTGCGTCCAAATAAAACTCAATGTGGACTGTAAGACTTATTAGTAATCGTTTTGAAGTGAAGTGAAGTAAATGCATAGCTCCAACCTTACGTGGGTTATCGACTGCCTAGTGGTGGCAGAGCCGGTATGGGGCCTCGAGCTTTCGTCTTTGCCCCGGATTTAAATTCACGGGAGGCAACTACCCCCCGGTGACGGGGGTACGGGTTGCGCCTGACACAGGGGGTATGTCGGCGGTTCGCGTCGGCCAATCAGCGGCATTCGGTGGCCATCACGGGCTTCGCGTTGGGTCCGTCTGCGGCATCCGATGGCCATCTCGAGCTTTAGGTGGCCATCTGCAGCGTCTGGTGGCCTGTCTGCTGCATAGAGGAGAATTTCGCGACAGCTCCAGCTTTTTTTTAGCAGGTTCCAGCTGAATAGCCGCAGATAGCTATTTCGGTGATACTGGACTTTGGGGGCTTCCCGTCTCCGTGGAAGCGGGGGCGTCAGCCCGGAAGCAGCGCGCTCGAGGAGGCACCTCCTGCGAGGTTCGACCTTGGCTCGACCGCTGCGGGGGAATTGACTCTATACGATTAAGCCGTAAAAGGCTGAACGAGCTAAGCCAACAGGCTGAAGTGTTTATATAATGGGGATTCGTTATTGACCCTGCTTCGCAACGTGTTATAGCTGGAGGAGAAGCGGAGGAAGAAACTCTCCAGCAACACGCCTAGGCTACCACGTGTATGGCTACTTGAGTCTGTAATGAGTGGGTGCTCCAAGGCCGCTTCTTATATCCCATGTTCCGTCGGACGCCTAGCTGCTAACTGCGCGAGCTATGGGTGTCGGCGGTGTGCGGAGCGCGGAGAACTGACTGCTCCGGCAGGCAACAACTACTTTGTTTAGTTCATATATTGCAAGCTGAATTGTAAGCAGTTTCTTTAGATTTGCAATTTTATACGCCAGTTCAGTTCTGATGACAACAAATGAAAATGAAAAAAAAGCAATAAATATTTTCTAGGTTTACAGAAGAAAAAAGAAATACTTTTGTAAAAACTAGCTTTAATTTAAATGCTCTGAAAAGGAAAAGTAAACGATGAAGTACATCAAACCCACGTTTTGTTATATTATACGACTAACTAAGATATGCCCGCGACTTCGTCCACGCTTGACGCTTGAAATTTCCGCGGGATTCCCGGACACAAAGTAGCACAGCATTAAAAAAGATTGTAAGCCATCGTTTTAGTGAAAACTGTGTCAGAATAAGCTAATTTTTACGCAAAGGACCAACTACAAACCGGTCCCGGGAAAATTCAGACATTTTATTACATGAAAGCTATCAGTGCAAAAAACATTGGAATTCGATTGTTTCGATCTGATCATTTTAAATAATTCCCAGAAAAATTCCCGCGCGATTCCCAGGATAATACGTAGGGCAGATTTTAAGTCTCGTGTAAAATGCAAGGAGAGATTTGGGTAAGAAAGTACCAAATATTAACTATTTGGTCAGGGTTTCCCCTTCATTGTTCAGCCTTTGATGTGAATATTCACATTCACATTCATATTCACACAGCACAGTAAGCAATGAACACCGTTTTTTTTTTTTTTATTGGACTTGACTTTATGTTGTTGGTCCGAAGACCTCACAACTTTACCGGGGTTTTCGGGGCGAGTGCCTTTGCGAAGCGAAGGCGCTCGAGCCCGGGGGGCAACTTGCTCGAGGGGGCTCCCTAGGGAGTTTCACCTCAGCTGGACTGTTGCCATGAGAGGGGGATGAATCTAATGATGCCCACCATAGGGCGACACAATGCACTAATTGAGAGCGGGCGACGGGTAATATAAAGCCCGAGAGGAAGGATCCCGGCGGACCGGGATCGGCGGTTCGCGGTGGCATATACTGTCTTACTGCCGTTTCGCAACGTGTTATGGTTGGGAGAGAAGAAACGGCGAAAGAAACTTCCCAGCAACACGCCTAGTCTATCCTATGGGGGGGGCTGTGTCTCCTGGCGTCCCTCGCGGGGACGTGGAGAGATCGTGATTGGCGGCATCGACGCCGCCGTCTGTGTCTGTCTGTCGGTGCCTGCCAGCCTGCCGTCCTAACCGCGGGCGGGCTGATCCGAGCCAGCCGTTTTGTGATATCGTCGACCTTGTCCGTGAGGATGTTACGCGGTCGTCGCACGAGAGCCTTTCGTCGAGGCTTATAATCGGACGCAGAATGAACACCGTCTACACGCCACTACGCCTTTTATACGAAAATACTACCCTACAAAACAATAACATTGCATCATTGCTAAAAATAGCAATTACATCATAGTGTTGCCAGGATCATAAAAACAATTATAATAATTAATTACTGATGCACTAAATTATCCAGATGATAATTTTGTGGGCTTATAAAATTAACTAACCAGTAGAAAATGGTAATTTAGTTATAAATCGAATCATCTGATAAATACACTAAAATATTATCTATGACGATTGTCTATGTCATATTAATATACACTATGGTTCTCATGACTACTGTGGTGGACATCTTGTAACACTCGGAATTTGCTGTCGACGAGCGAAAACCGCATCGAGATCGGCCCAGCAGTTTTTACGTGAATCCCGAACAAAGACACAAACAGACAAGAAATCTGAAAAAAGTTTGCATCGTATTCTCCATCGTTTATATAGTCTATTCCAGTTATTTTTATTAAATATATTCAATGTACAGGCACGGAATGTTTAGTGTACACCTTTCGTACAATTTCCTTGAGCCTGGGTACCCCAAATAAACCAATGGTTACTTCCAAGCAAGGTCTTTATTTGAAAGCTAAGCTGTCCCCTATACCACTGTCATCTTTAAACCATAGCGCGATGTAAGTCGACGCTAACGCCATCTAGGGCTCGACAAAACAAAAAAATAATACATAAAATTGAACGTTACAAAGCCTCTGGTTGAATTCTTAACATTCAGAATTTTATAATATTATAGATAAAAGGTTATCATAAATTCAAACCAACGTCCATTTGCAATTATATTCTATTAATTTAGTTATCAAATTGCTATACAAAGTAAGAAAGCTTCTTTAGAATCATAAAGTGTTAATTTGCATTGCTATCTTCGCCGCTACTCCTTAGAAAGACAGACACAACTTTAAAATGTAACTATAAAACTTTCATTAGCTCGCGAGCATTCACTGGACATTTTAAACCAGTTTCAAAAGAAAAACGATATAGTACTTAATGCTTTTCTCCGCTTTATTTTCCTCTCAAACAATCGGAGTTTACAAAGAGGATTGTAATTTTAGATTTATCATTAATGCAAGGAGAAATCGCTTGGAACAACGTCCCTGTTGTTTCAATCTTAATCTTACAAAAGACGTGAAAAGTTCCTCGAGTACTAGGAAATGGAAATCATGCTATTCACTTCCTGTCGTGATGTAAAGCGACAAAGGTATCGTAGAGTACAAATATCTTAAATTCTTTACTAACCTATTTAATGTGCATTTGGATAATAGACTAATCGACAGTCGACTCCATTGATTTTTTATCATTTACAAAACGAAGCCCCCTAAAGGAGACGGATACGCTTCCATACATTCTTGGGCCCAAATTGTAAAAAGATGAGGGTGGTTTTAGGATTTCTTATCACCGTGTTGATTCTTTTTTATAATTGTATTTTTCTAAAGCCTCTCAACTCATTATGTTTTTTGATATCAAATGTCCCAGTCTCCTTTTGTTTTCTGACCTAATGTGCATATTGTTACAATTACCACGTGCAAATAAAGGTGAACGAAAACATCGTGATGCAACCAGCACATCGAGATAACCGATGTGTCAAACCTGCCAAGCCGCCTTGGACAAGCCAGGTGGGTATATTGTCCGTTCCCCTATAGTGGGAGGCCCGAGCCCAGCAGTGGGACATTTATGGGCTGCTAATATATATATATATATATATATATATATATATCTTATATATAATATAATATCTATATATTATTATGTCTTTCAAGATCACGGAACATAAAGATGGACCCGGACTTTTGGAAGGCTTGCGTGAGGCCATGAGAAGGCCAACGCGTAGAGGTCCCTTGACAAATTTAATCTAATTGTGGCGTGACACTGACCGGCGATTAGCCCTATTTACACCATATAAAAATGCACCCAAGGACAAGCCCCAGTCACTGCAGGACTATTGTAGGGAATGAGAACAAAAGCTACTGGGCTATTGGGATAAACTACTAGTAGAATTACAGATCTGGGTTATGGAAACTATGGCGTCTGCCCGTCGTAATGTTCGGGGAACATGGAAAAATAGGCAGACGTTGACTCACTACTCCCTACATGGACCCCAAAAAATGCCACAGAAAACAAGGGGGGCAACATGGGTGTGATGGCTAAGGTGTGTAGAGAGGTGGGCTGCAGGTTCACCGAAGCTACTTTCGACGTTATGGCATTTATCATTTCCACCCCTGGAGCTTGAGTCTTGGCTCTAGTGATCTCCAGTCCATGCCGGCTGGCTAAGGTCAGCACGGAGGCGGGGGCCTTGCCTTAGCCCCCGTAGTCAGGTCCGAGGTTTCGCTACTCATCTAAGGCTTCGCCACAAATTCCCACTGCGGGTAGATATTAGTAATATATATATATATATATATGTAATTACTTATAGATTATTATTATAATTTTTTAATGATGAAGAAATGTAATATATAAGTTAATATTGTAATAATAATAATCTATATATATAAATCAAAGTCGTGTTAGTTACACCATTTATAACTCAAGAACGGCTGGACCAATTTTTATGATTTTTGGAATTCTCTTTGTCCAGAGTAGGATAATAGGTATTAAAATATGATATTCATGAATATAAAAAAAAAAAAAAAAAACATCAGTCTAGCCATTCATTTGTTAGGTCTTTTTTTAGGTAACACCATTTAAACTTATTTCCATTTGTCTGATTTAGGTGAATTATTTTTGTGCGTGTTCAAATGGGTCCCGGAATGGTTCAGATTCAAATTTGAACCAGGTAGATGGCGCTGCAATCGGGTTCCAGGGTTTAGGTGAAATTATTTTTGTGTGTATTCAAGTGGGTCCTGGGATGGTTTAGATTCACGATTGGACCCGGTAGGTGGCGCCGCTAAGCACCTCTTTAACGGTGTGACCGATTTTAATGAAATTTTTGTGTTATTTTCAAGTAGATTCGAGAATAGTTTAGATTAACAATTGGTCTCGGTTGATGGCGCTGCAATCGGTTACTAGATTTTTATTTTTTAAGGGCAAGACAACGTCTGCTGGGTACAGCTAGTGCATTAGTACCTGCATTACGCAATAAATATATTCTATTCTACTAAGAGATTTAAATTACTTTTCTAGTGATATTTTGAAAGTAAGATTTAATAATATGGTATTCCAGCATCCGAAATATTATACAAAAGTACATTTAGAATTTATTGTAACACGGCATCTACTCAAATATATATTTATTCTATATTATCTTTTCACTCTTATGACGTAAAGTGCAAATTGCCAAAATTACTTGGTGTTCACGATGAAGACAAATATTAACGAAGAAAAACAAAAATCAAAGAAATACAATTAAGAAAAGATCTCGCATTTCTCGCGCAAATAACTGTGATACAAATACAGGCAAACAAACAAACACGACGATATTGTTACGAGTTGCAGGACTCTAATTAAAATGCCGTTGGAGTTATTATAGAGTTTATTAGAACTATACAAACACGTATAACAGAGGTACAAATATAACTAAACACAACCAGTCCAAACGTAATGCACGTTTCAATAACATGCGCAAAGTCGCTTCGCACATGGTTATTGCTTGACTGCCTCATCTCTCAATTGGGGCATTGCTTTATCCTGTACAAATACAATATGTCTTCTCGGTCGCGTGAACTGAATCACACCTGGCTAATGACTACCATAAAAGATTGCAATACGCAATGGGCTGTTTTTTTAAATAAAAGAAGTCCAAATGCCGAAAAGATAATAAAATGTCTACAGGTACGCAGGTGTGAGTTTGTCTTTTGTTGGCGTTCAGGTTGTTACAATATTATAAGTCTTCCATTATTTCTTATATAACCATGTAACCCTAATATTGCCGTATCTTATCTAAACAATGCAGTTATGCAAATCAACTTTTATTTTCCTTAAAACCCCAACCACCATTATAACAATAAAATGTTTGAAACCCGTATTTCAGCGTACGCCGTCAAGCCGGCTTTTAAAAGGCACTTTTATACACAAACATAAAAAACTGGAAGCTAATCAACGAGCAATTAAAAGAACCATTACACCACGGCAATAACGCGTACACCTCCGAAGGGTTAAATGTCTAATTTAACCGGCGTAAATTAAAATGAAATGAAATTAACGCCGAGTGTATAATTAATATTGGGAACATCCTTATTGTTATATTTGATACGCGAATTTCTTCGAGACGTTGGAAAAGTGTTGAAGATTACCAATGAAAAAACCTTTTTCGTTTCTCATACTCGGAAAGTGCGCTTGAAGTTACCTGATCACAGGGATGAAAACAGCACTTTTCGTCCCTGGGAAATTATTTTCCCTACTGTCAAAATTTTTATAACTATGCAAATCATGTTATACTTTTTATACAGCCACTACTAAATTGCGGCATAAAATTGTAATTTAAAGATTATTTAATTAATTTATGCACTCGAACTGTTAGCGCCCTTGCTACGCTCGTACTCCAAACCATCTCGTGTCTAAATAGATAACTTTCGCCCCTTGTGTCAACAATTTACTATCATTTGATTCATGTCGAAGAGGTCATGTAACAATATTTTTTATGTCAGCAAAATTTTAAATGACTTGTCAATTAGTATTTTCTTAAGTCTTCGCGACTCGTATGCAGAATGGCATGTTATAACGTAAGTTATTCAAAGAACAAATAACATAAAACATATACTATACGTATATCCCTGAGCTGAGTAAGTTACGCTTATGTTATGGGTAATATGCAAGGGACCACTCTGAGGCCTATATCAGACGCCCAAGCCATAGGAATCACCGGAAAGTTCGTTCGCGAAATTGCGATGCCAGGAATTGAACGCGGAGCCTCTGCGCTGCAGTGAGATAGGCCGTTAAAGGCTTAGCCCAATAATAATAATATTAATAAGTCCTTATTTCAAGCAATAAAATACCATATAAAATTACAATAAGATCAAAATTTTGAAATTAAAAGCTATTAAATTAAATTGAGATAATATTCATGTCATTTAAATTCACACGTGTATTATGAATTTGCGTTACGGTGCACAGAATGCCACCTCCTAAAATTAGGGTTGTCAAGGCCATCTGAAAATATGTGGAAAATTCTCCTTATCGCAAAGAAATCTGCGATCCCCTGTTCGGCGAACATGCCCGAAGCGCTACAGAATCGAGGTAGTTTCATTAGGATACGATATGCATTATTATATTGCACCCTAATGGTTTCCAAAGCTTTCTTGGTGCATTTCACCCAGAGCTCACAAGTGTCACAACTCTGACAGAATGCTCTAAATAGTGTATAACCAATTAACCACAGAGGCCATCAAAGTCGCAAAAGGGTCTTTAATTTTGATATACCATATGAAAGACTCTGCAAAACAACTTACTAAAGCTTAAAAAAAATATTCAAAGGAACTGGCACGTGTGGTACATACAGCAGGAAAAGTAATTACATTGAGAACTGCGTGTAAAAAAGGTACAAATAAAGAATATTACACAAGAACCCATATTTCAGGTCAGTAAGCCTACACATGTACGCCGTGGGCCCACAAAACATATGGGTGGGGGGTTCCAAATGAAATCGCCCGAGGTTATTTATGGTTTGGGGAAAATATTGACTTAAAAAACCCATAAAGGTAACCGGAAATGTATTACCTGTATTACATGACACATATTAATGGTGGTTCGCTTCTTATTAGTTTGTCTGTCTCTATTATTTGTTAACACGTTAGATTACCGGTTAGGTAATATTTGTGGGTAGTTGCGAATACTACTCGACTATATAAGCGAACAGGCGTAGCGACGAATGTTCATTCTGACTTCGGCCTTGCTCCGTTTTACATGTCATATTAGCGCTCTGTGGTGATTAGTTATTGTGCAAGAATAATAAAATATAATTCAATTTAATTTTAATTATTAGATCAGAAGTCACCTATGGATACTAGCTACGCCAGAGGTACTGCCAACGTGCTGGTGGTCCGAAGGGGAGAAGGACTGCAATCTGACCACTAACGCAAGAGCAAAAATCAAGATTGTTGTAGCGTTTTTATCCGTGCAGGAACGGAGAAAGAATACAATTTCCTGCGTTGAGGCGGCCCGTCGTAAGAGGCGACAAAACAACCCACAGTCGGGTGTTAGGGCATTTGCCCGACTGGATGGCTACCACCCTTGGTCTAGACTATGTCGCCATAACAACCACGAAATGTGTTTCAGCATTAGTGACCAGGTTCCAGTCTCCGTTAAGAGAGCAACAGCGCATTTGTGTTGCAAATGTCCATATCACGCGTCTGCCTGACTGCTCAATTCCTGCATTAAAAAAAGCGTTATACTCCAGATCACGGGTGGTAGCCATCCAGACGCAAATGCATCCACCACCTGACTGTAGGTTATTTTGTCGCCTCTTACAGGATTTACATCCGTTTGCACGAATTAATATTCTTTCTCCGTTAACTAATTTTACATTAACTAAATTCAAATGTAAATAGGCTTAAAAAACTTTCTGAATTAACCTTTTATAAACCCCTTATCTTTAGGTTTATCAAAATACAACGATATCTAAAACGGGAATAAATGGCGAGCAGGTTACACAAACATCATTGTATAACAAAGCATAGACAAAGATATAAGATAATAGATTTATATTGTACCTAGCGATGCGTGGTATTCAAGTCAATTGTTTCGATCTTTCAAACATCTTGATGATACTCGTTCGATTCAAATCATAACCAACGGCTGTGTTAATGAATCGATTCAACTTACGGATATAAGTCACGATTGAGACTGTCAAATCGGAAACATCTCGATTGTTCAGTCAAGGAGCAAGGATAATTTTGATAGACAACTTACATAATGCATTCTTAAGGTAGATGTTACAAACTCTCGCAATTTTATTTTTAAATAAGATTTTTATAAAATGATGAATAATGTTTATATTAAATTAGGCCCGATTTACACTGAAGTTGTTTACGGTTTAATCTTGCTCCGGTCTTGGTATGTTGATGGTTTGGTCAAATACAATAATAATAAATAAACAAGAATTAATCAAATAATTCTCACTATCATACGATAGTGAGAAAGCGGTACCGCTTTAGCTCCGATCCGATTTCGCGGTTGTACCGACTCATCGAAAATAATATTTAACTGAAACGAGATCGGACCTGTCATGACTTGTATCGACAGTGTGAATACGCTCTTGTTTCAATTCCAGATTAGTAGGGTAGACACAGCGAGATTTGATTCGATCAAGACCAGATAGTGTGACGATGTGATCATCGTAGCCTTCTTGTCTTAAGCCAATATCAGACCGTCCATTTCTTTTAATGTGAGTGAATCGACCAAATAAGCTATATCCATTCAATGTCATTGATATCAAGTGTCCTTTCAATTCTGTGCCTTTCAAACTAATTGATTCAACCTGGTTGATCCGTCTAATGTCAGCATTATGATAACAAAAAACTCACCATCTGCATCGTTTTGTTACGTATTAAGTACTTTAATTAATATACGGTGCATTGCCCTAGGATTTGAACCTGAGAGGTCGGAGATCTATGTGAACTAGAGCAGCCAATGCGTTTTTATTATACAGGCCTGGTTTTAGGGTACCAAATAGACCCGCCAACTCTCAATCGAGTGAATATTCCGCAATCAGTCGTCAACCTTCACGACAAGGCCGAAGGCGGGTAGCAGAGTACGCAAGATTAATAGTACAGAGCATTATGGCTAATCGCACCCATCAAATGCATTCCTTCCGTAAACCATTTTTCCTTATTGGGAGCCTGTATAGGTAATGTACCAAGAATTGTATATAAAACATATTTATCCTGAGAGAGAATTTATTATACATAATATAACATAATTCTTTGTGCTCCGTTTCACGCGTAAAGCAATTATCAGAAATTATGTTATATGTGGTTTATATATGCTTTTCATTTTCATAGCGTAACTGGATTAATTTCACGTGAGTTTGGAATATGGAAGTCGCATTGCTTGTGTGTTTAGAGATCACAATTTACTTTACTTTTGACGTTGGCAAGTCTATCAAGTCGTGCAATTTATGTCAGTAAATTTCACATTCTTCACATGTCATAATTTCCATACTTCATTATTCCAGGTGACAACTTTGACCTTCTTTCTATAAGTCATCTAATGTACAGACTAGAAACTATCATCATCATACCTAAATTATCGTAATTAATCGTTTTGAAAAGTGGTAATTTTGTTTTTGTCACTTTTAATATAAATATGTTGGTTATGTGCCTTATTTATCTATACTAATATTACAAAGAGGAAAGATTTGTATGTTTGTAACGAATAAACTCAAAAACTACTGGGCCGATTTCAAAACTTATTTCACCATTATAATGCTTCATTACCCTTGAGTAACATAAGTTATATTTATTACTAGAAAAAAATAGGGATTCCTACTAAAACTTCAATAATGTAAACTAAGGTGTAAAAATATTTGCCATAAAACACCCGTGCGAAGCCGGGACGGGCCGTTAGTTACACAATACAGTATATTTAGCAAACAAAATAACTGCAATGAATTACTTAAAATATTGTTACGAGTGTGGGACTCGAATTAAAATGCCGTTGGAATTACTATAGAATTTATTAGAACTGTACAAACACGTATAAAACAGGTACAAATATAACTGGATACAACCAATACAAACTGCACGATTTAATAACACGCGCAAAGTCCGTCACTATATAACTCGTATCCTAGTCGTCGTTTGACTGCCTCACCCCTCCTTTCGGGCATTGTTTTATAATGCACCGATGCCATATGTCTACCTGGCAAGCGTCGGTGCAATTCCCGGAAAACATAATCTGCACACCTGCTTAATTATTCCTGCGAACGGCCATAAACTAGTACAATACACAATAGGCGGCTTTTCTAATTACAAGTTTTAAACACAAAGTAAACAAAAGAACTCTAAATGCGGGCAGGTAATAAACTGTGCTTTATGGCCGGCAGGTGTGCATTCACATTTATCGGTGTGCTTCGTGGAGTTTTGGTTAAGTTGTAATAATATAATCACAAAGGAACTTTTGTTATATACAAAACCGAATTGGTGACGCTTTAGTACATAATGAGCAATGATTGACCTGTCAAAAGTAAAATATACGGTTGGACAGAGTAGTTTCTTATTACAGTAGTGTCTGAAAGATTATTTACGTTCACTGACGTCATAACAGCACCATAATCAATGAAAAAGGCTTAGAGTCCGGGTCTAATGCAGATTTTTAACTTTTTTCTTCAGGGGTTTTCGTTTCTTCTATATTGTGGGCCGCTGTAGCCGACAGGTAACTGGTTTAATTTGTGATGGACTGTATGAGAGAGATATGACCTAGATCCTTGCACTAGAGAAGTAGAAACTCCATCAACCTTGAGATCCGCCCTCTCCTGTCTCGGTTCAGGTTGCACACAGAAACAGCACACGGCACTAAATTCTACTTTAGAGCTAACACTTCGTACAGAGTTTTAGAGACAGCAAATGTTCTTGGCACGGCCAGTAACCACAAATCGATAAGTTTTAGAAAAAGTATCAGCGCACAGCGCAGTGTGGTTCTCGTCAAACGTTGACAGTGAGTGTCCAAAATGGCTGCCCTTACCCTGCTCTGCATTGACCGTCGCCTCACACAGAAAGAGGGTAGATAGCAAAATTGATGGAGCGATGTTCTATCTACTTTATTCTATACAAGGACTGAAAATGTATGTATATTTATGGTTTAATGTCTAGGATCGACCCTAGAGTTATCCGTTGTATATTTTTTTTTATTAGCCTACTCCTCAGTCATATGCCAAGACAGAGACTATTCTTTTTCTTATCTTGTTCTATCTAAGTCTTATCTATTTCTTATATACTAGGGATAATAAGGGGAGAACATCTTTATTTTATTTTCTTGTTTCTTTTCTCTTTCTTATTTTCAAGTTACAATCTTACTTCTACTAATTTCTTATCTATTATTACATTTTTATTTCTATCTTTTATTTAATTCTATTTATTACGGTCTATTTCTCTGTCTTTTCTATAACATTTTTGTTCTATGTATCTAGGGTATCTAATACAAATTACTGTTTACTTTTATTTTACAGGCTAGGTATTTACATTCTTATTACATTTTATATGTATACTGTGTAAGTATATACAATTATATACTACCAGTGTTACCTGTTGCTCCATTTCGTTTATTGACTATTTTTGCGACTTTATGAAATCCTCGCGCAGCTTCTTGCCGAGTAACTCCGTTATATTCTTTATATTTACTTATACTTAGGTATACCGCCATAGCAACCCTGAGTTGTTCCGGTATTACTAGCCAGATTCGTCTTCCCTTTGAGGCCGGTAGCATGTTATAGCAGTTTTGGTGTTGCGAATGGCCAGAGAAGTCGGTAACCACTTTCCAAGAGGTGGGCCATCAGTTTCTCTCCTATACCCTAGCAATATATGTAATCCTAGCGAACTCGTTAATGTAAATGCATCATCGACTTTTGGTGAGTTTGGAGACAAATGGGAAAAAGATTGATGAATGCTCAATAAGATTTGTCTGAAATTTCAACTTGACCATTGCCATTTCTTTAATCCTCTACTTATCACGGGCTGAATAGTATAGGTATTTAAGGGTACTTAGTTAACAGTGAACGGCTGAAGTATTTGCCTACAGCGCCCTCTGGGGTCCCTTGAATACCCGGCATTTAGGACGTCAAAGGTTATTAACCGGATATGAGGTATGTCGAGCGACTAAGCGGTTGGAACAATTATGAGCTTACAACAAAGTTACTCGTCTTATTGCAGTTAGGAACTTGTTCACAAGATTTTTTGCACACATGTATTGTGACTTAGTACGAATGTTGGTTAGTTCTTTGTTACCTGAGGGAAAACTCTGAAATATAGTGAAAACCTGTTTAGGGGCGATTAATATTAAACTATTACTTTGTAATGCATATTTTTATCTATAATAAATCCGTAGAGGGTTACGGTCTTATTTATGGGAGTCAGAGAAAGTTTGAACGCTTCTTTATAGTTCTTAAAGAAGCGTTCAAATTTAGTCTAATTCTCTATGACGGTCTTATTCACAGAGTTATAGTAAGTTTGAACGCTTCTTTATGGATCTTAAAGAAGCGTTCAAACTTAGTCTAATTCTCTATGACGGTCTTATTCACAGAAAGTTAGAGTAAGTTTGAACGCTTCTTTATGGATCTTAAAGAAGCGTTCAAACTTAGTCTAATTCTCTAAGACGGGCTTATTCACAGAGAGTTGGAGTAAGTTTGAACGCTTCTTTATGGATCTTAAAGAAGCGTTCAAACTTAGTCTAATTCTCTATAACGGTCTTATTCACAGAGAGTTGGAGTAAGTTTGAACTCTTCTTTGTGGATCTTAAAGAAGCGTTCAAACTTAGTCTAATTCTCTATGACGGTCTTATTCACAGAGAGTTGGAGTAAGTTTGAACTCTTCTTTATGGATCTTAAAGAAGCGTTCAAACTTAGTCTAATTTTCTATTAATAAGACCGTTAGAGTTTGTAATGCGTATAAAAATTAGATACAAATCAAGGTGGTTAATTTACACCAGCAGTATCCGAAAGTGCAACCTCCAGAATGTTTGTCTGTCTGTCTGTTCGTCTGTCGGTTTGAGCATCACATGAAACTACAGAACGAATTTAAATAAAACTCTACTCAGAGCTAGATTATATCCCGGATCAACATTTAAAAAACTTCTTTTCCTAACAAATGACCTTGTTTTTGTGGGATAGATGAATATAGTGAAAAATATGGCTCTGTCGTTACAATTCATGAACAGCATGGTCAGAAGTTGAAGAAGAAGAATACATTTATGTGATAACGCCATTGCATTGCATTTTTTAAATTTATATTTATGTAAGCAAAGTACGTCACTAATTCATGAAATAAAAATATTTTTAGAAAATAAAAGATCAATGGGGACAAAGTCACTAGTAACATCAGTATGTTAATGTCGCTAGTAACATATTCAAATAGGAACTATTATATAATTTATATGATTAGTTTCTGTGTTACTAATGGTAACCTCACAGAGCAATGCCTTTCATTAAACAGTATATATATATATCTCGACGTATCTCCCTTACATTGAGTACACAACACACAGAACTTCCCTATCAATCTCTACAGGAAACTAACTTTACATAATGGTCAAAGGTATCCCAGAATTTGTGTGCTATGTATGACAAGAGCTCAAGTCTGTAGTTACTGATTGCACTATACATAGAGATTCCAGTATTTGAAGTGGAGTGGATGAAGGACCTATGAGCTTTGTATTGTTTGGTTACCTTGAATGGCTTCAATTAATTTGTGGAATTTCAATATGCAGAACTAATTGTCCATATTATACGGTTCACTTTTGGATTTTTAATTTGCACGTCACATTTGAAGTCATCAAAGTGATCCATGTAAACATTAAAGTCACTTCAATCACTTTAGTTGCTTCACCTAAATAGAAAGTCAAAAGTGAGCCGTGTAATATTGGCTTCGTTGTTTCAGTTCTACATCTTTCAACCAAACTGAAACGATTTGGTTGGAGCATATTATGTCAACTTAAATTTTAAACCATAATTATATTTATTCATCTAAGGGTCAATCGAAACATACATCAAATTTTCGAAAATAACTGGTATACCAATAAAATTGAAATATCTGTGTGGGATTTCAAAATAAACAAGTAGTAAAATTTAACTGAAACCTGCTATTTACATAATGACTAAAAATCTAAATTAATAAAAAAAGCTCAGCAAACAAAAGATTAAATAAATGTTAGTTTATAAGACCAAAACAACCAGCGGTGGCTTAAAGAACAAAAATGAGATTGCTATAACGAAATAAATTGAAAACTATCGAAAACCTCACAAAGTTTTGGAGCGACGCGGACGATCGAACAAAACTTAGAGGCAACCGTATCATTCGTTTTAAACTTATTTCGAATTTAGCCACATTTAACAAAACAGGAATATAGATTCAGTTTTATTTTTTAGGTTGATATGAAATTTCTAAAAGTAAGTGTCCTAATAAATAAAGGCTCAATTCACACAATGACGAATTGTTATTTTCATATCCTGAAAAACACGATTCGTTTTTTATCTTTAAAGTGGCATCATGTCTTATGACCGTATTTATCACACGCTCCTGAATCGTAAAAAATCACGAAAACATTCATAAAGTACGAATCCGTATGTTGAATCGCGTTATAACAAATCGTCTTGCAGCCATGTGAAGCATAATTTATATTTAGAAATTTTTAAGTCCCTAATAAATTATTCAACTATTTTATATTATAAGTTTATGAAATCAATATTAAATTTCTATGTAACATTCTTAATATTGCGGGGGATGATGGTGGAACCATCTAGTTAGTTTAAGAACTTTTAGAAAAATCTAGAAAGTTCGGGAAGGAAAACACGGAGATAGATAGATGTTTGGAAAGGGACAGATAGTAAACAAAAGAATAACGAAAATAAGAGTTCCAGAAGATTCTTCCGGGTATATAAGCAGCGTTAAGCACGCCTACCGAGTAGTTTAGAGTTGAGTTCAGTTCAAGTCAGTGAAGCGACAAGTGCGAAACGAAAGAGGTGGAAGAAGAGTTTAATAGAAGACAGTGACGAGTTTAGTGGCGAATTTAGTGAAAAGTGTAGTGGACAGTTTAGTGAAGGAGGAGTTTCGCGTAGTTTAAAAGGAGGTCCAGAGGAGAGCTACGCACGGTAAATTCTGTGGTGAACACTGCAGCAGCAGAAGGTGTGTTTACGCAATATCGGCGACGATATTGTGAGTGAGACATCTTATCGTCGGCAACCCTGCAGAGTGGAATCACGCACGGCTGTGTAAGTCAATAAAAGCGTTAGTTAACAACTGGTGTTTTCTTCCAATCTTAAGTGCGTACCCCCGCTCGCACGTAACAATATTATTGTTGAAATTTGTAGGATACATATTTGCCGCAAGTACGAGAAACCATATCACTGTTGAAACCCAATGATTATTTTATTCAAGACATTAAGAATTTATGTTTTTATTATTTATTTATGTTTATCTCTAATAAGAAAATATTTTGCACAGCTTATTTTGTTAAGTCTTATGAAGAAATTTCTAAGAGCATCTTAATAACACTCCCTTTTACATTATTATTTCCGTAAATAATTCCAGGAATAACGCCCGCTGTTGGCGTCTCACGTGTGTTATATTTGCCCATTAGCAGCTTCCAGGGAATACGTGATTCAGTGTTGAAAATTATATGCTTTATTTTATTTGTTTTGATATTAATATATCGTAAAGTCATTCGACTATTAAACGCAATTTAATATACTTTCTTGATAAAAAAGGTACCGTTATAAAATCGTCGTGTCCGTCTGTCTATTTATGCTGTAATTATTTATTTCGGAAAATATTTGATCTGTATAGATGAAAAGTAGGAAGATGTACTTACGCAGTTACATGATACCTAATGTTTGTAAAGTTGATAACATAACAAAAATATAATTAAGTGCAATTGAATATTTATCAATTTATCAGTTCCTTTATTTAATATAGTGGGACTAACATCAAGGCAACATACCATTTTTATATCCAGTATAATGTTGTGGCATATTCAAATAAAATTCAAATTCAAAGTTTTTTATTCAAAAATTTAATTTTTCTTCCTATTCTATGTATACCGCTTCGCAACGTGTTATTGCTGTTAAGGAGAAGAAGCGATAAGAAACTCCCCAGCAACACGTCTAGCTAAATATTGTTTTTCTTTAAGTTTCTTATTCTATTTATATCTCAAGTTGTCTTTTTTTAATAAGTCTTATACAGAAGTGTGTTGCAAAATTACTTTTTGAAGAATTAATGGAGTTGTAGCAAACAGTGTATACTCAATAAGACCAAGACGTACTAAAATGTTATGCTGCATTAAATCTCCATAAATCCCTTACAAGCTTGGCAAGATAACATTATACAAAATATAGTATAAGATCTTAGAGCGAGCTGCTATGTAAATGAATTTTTGTCATTTAAGTATTCTTTAATAGTGTAGTATCCCATTTTTAGCAAGATACTTTTTAATTTGGTGTAATATATAGTACATATTACGGCTAAAGTTACAATTTAACTGTTTCCATAATATAATGGTATGGGGTAGGCAAAGCATCGGCGGTTATTTAAATTTTAAAGTACAATGATTTTGCAAAGGAGAAAAAAAACAAAGACATTAGTTCCTTATGCTAATATTAGACGAAACAAGCAAATTGATTCAATTTGGTTTAAATGTACAGAATTGAAAGGACACGACGATGTTCCGTATATTGAATGATTCAAGTTTATGTTTATACGTATCACTTTGGTTGGTTCAACCAAATTGAAAGAAGAAGAAATGAACCGTGTAATATCGGCAATAGCCAGATGACAAAAAGAGGCGATAGTAACTCGGACTGATATGTGACAAACTAATGCCACTCAAACTAAAAGGTCAGATACATAAATCTTTAATACGACCAGTCATGTTATACGGGTCCGAATTGAAGTAATAGACCAAAAACGTCTCCATTCAGATAAGATGAAACTTTGAGATGGATATGTGGTGATACAATAATAGATAAGGTGAGAAATGAATTTTGGAAGCCGCAAGCCCAATTGAAAAATTTACTTGTAATAATATATAGTCTCATATTGGAGCGCATACAAAATAAATTTACTAGATTATTATACCCAAGGCTTTATGGTGTTTACCCATTTTCTCCCTTGATGTACCCCACCTTGTTTGTCTTAGACATGGTTGGGTATAACAATTTGGCATCCAGACGAAAGTTTGCATTGGTGTCCTACTTATTGAAATTGTAAAGAGGTAAATTGTTTAACCCAGGTGTATTGGCTGAAATCACAGTGAACATTCCAGCGAATTTTGTGATGAGACTTAGGCAGCCACCAATGGTCGTAGTACCATACGGCAGGACCAGCTTGCTAAATAAGGCACCGAAGACACCGGCCTTGGGAACATTGAACAAGATGTGTCAACAAATTGACATTTTTATCTGTACTGTGATTGAATTCACAAGAACTGCATATTATATGTTATGGCGATTGAATATGTATATATAATGTATTATGTGTACCACGCTATCGTGTTTGTAAGTTAATAAATAAATAAATAAAGGGATAGGATAGAAGATAGCAGGGACGATCGATGGATACAAGTGCAAGGGCAGACTAAAAACGAGAAGGATGAATTGTGTGAAGGAAGACATGGCGAAATGTGGTGTAATAATGGACGTATTCCAGAGCAGAGAAGTATGGGAGGACAAGACAGTGCCGCTAATCCCAAATGATTAGGATAAGGTGAAAGAAAAGAGATCCAAATCACGACAAAGTAAACTTTCATCATCTCTAAAGACTTCTTCACGGTTTCTGTACTAATGCGCATTCTTAAAATTTTACAATATGGAAAGTGAGATTTTTCATTATTATTAAAAGTTTCACATTTATCTATGCAGGAGCGGAGACAAAAAACATTTTCTTGGGGTCTGCCGGTCTGTTGTAAGAGGTGACAAAACAAGCCATAGCCGAGTGACAGGGTATTTGCCTGGCTGGATGGCTACTACCCCTGGTCTACAGATGCTGCCATAACAACCTTGAGTTGTGTTCGGCATAAGTAGCCAGGTTCCAGTCTCCTTTTAGAGAGCGGCAGCACATTAGTAGCATCTTCGGTGTGACAAAAGTCCCTAAGCGATGGTAACCGCTTTCCATGAGGTGGGCAGTGTGTCTGTCTGCTGAACTCGTGCAATAAAAAAATTGTCTGTGTGTGTGCAGTTCACACGCAGTAGAAGTGAAACTTCAGAGTATATACTCTGAGTATATATATACTCACAGATAATTTTCATCTCTAATTGTTATTAATGTAGTATATATTCCTTTAGCCTACATCCCTCATCATATTATAATTAAAAATTCAATCTAAATTAAAATTTTGAAAGTACAAAATTCAATATAATGTTAGGCACAATTTCCTTTGATCTGCGCATAAAATAATATCTTTTTATTTATTTATTGCATGAGTTCAGCAGACAGCCCTCTTGATGAAAAGCGGTTACCATCGCCTATAGACATTTGCAAAACCAAAGATGCTACAAATGCGCTGTTGCTCTCTTAACCTAGTCACTAATGCCGGAACACAAATCAAGGTTGTTATGGCGGCATACTCTAGACCAGAGGTGGTAGCCATCCAGTCGGGCAAATACGCTACCACCTGGCTGTGGGTTGTTTTGTCGCCTCCTACGACAGGCCGCACGTCCGCAGGAAATTGTATTCTTTCTCCATTCCTGCACGGATAAAAAGTATATACGCCTTAAGAATATACATAAAGCTAAATTTCAAATCACAACGATCCTAAAGAAGTCTCACTTCTAAAACTTAGATTCGAGTTATTTATTTGGTAATTCAGTGGTTCGGGGCTATTTTCATTTATTTCAATATCACAGACAGATAATATATTTATTGTACCGTCTTATAATATAGATGTAACATAATTTATATTAAAATAAAAACTAAAATATCCTATAAATAAACCTAACTTAAAAATATATATACAATAGTAAAAAACTAAAATAAAAATAAAAATTATTGTATATTATAATAAAGAAGTGTTTTACATATAATTTTCTAGGATATGTCCCAGAAAATAATATGTAGAACACTTGTTATCTCAGAAAATGTAGGAGATTAAAGCACCCCCCACACGAGTAATATAAAACATGTAAATTGACTTTTCCATTCAAACCTACCTAGCCCCATTTCCTGCAACATACAAACAGATTAAAAATATTTTCTAAGAAAGGACTGTGGAGCGGAGCATTTGCATCACGGGATTACATGCTTAAATTCGAAAGGGTCGCGTCTAAACAGGGTGAAATGAGACCCGGGCCTTTGACATCGCTCTTTTGCTCTCCTAGTCGCGTGTAAATTGCACGCCCTTCACCGCGGGTAATGAAGATATAGCAGGTTAGGTAGCGGTCATGTTATCGCACGAAAAGCGTGCAAACCATGTCATCGTGAATTATAGAATCTATATAAGTATATTAAATACGTGACGCTAAAACTTTGTACCCTTTTTTTATGAAAATTGCGCCGACGGAGGAGTATATAAATTTGGCACACTTATAGTTTATATAGAGATGAAGCGGCAAATGCAAATATTTATTTAAAAAAAAACAATAATCACACTACCATGTATTTGACACACACACGCATATATACTCTTTTGTTTATTGTTCAAGTCAAATTAACAGTGTAGCCTTGACGAAATCTGTGATTATAGAGTCTTTGACAACAAATTATTATGGTCGAATATCGACCACGGGCGACCACTAGTACCATTAAAAATGCACTTAGGAATGTTAATATAACAAGGCATATTTTTTCAAGGCAAGGAATTTTTGCAATGACTGTCTAAAAGTTTTCGCTGAGTTTAATTATTTCTGACATATTTAAATTCTTGTAATTGTTTACTATATTATAATTATTATTTATGTATTCATTTATTCTCAAAAATTTTACATTTTTTTAAAAAATATATAGACATTTTTTTATAAAAAAATACATAGAATCATTCTTTTATAAAAATACATCAAAAATAAATACATATTCAATAAAAAAATATAAAATCTTGTAGCTCACCGCCAGCGAGGCCTGGGGTCCAAACTACCGGTGGTTAGGGCTCCAGAGACAGGAACCTCCTCACAATTCGTGCCGTGTCCAAGAGTGCTGCCTTCTGTATCTGGCCCTTCACCCAGCCTCCTAGCGAAAGTCTCTCTAGATGACGGTCGAGGCTTTTCGCTATAAGACCATTGACGGTGACAACTATCGGCACAACGCTCGTTGACTCCAGACGCCACATAGCGGTAACCTCGTGAGCAAGATCTAAGTATTTACTTAGTTTTTCTTTTCTTTCTTCACGAGGTTATCGTCATGCGGGATACTGATGTCAACGAGTATTGCTCGTCGTGCAGATCGATCTATTATCACGATATCAGGCTTATTGGCTACAATAGTCCTGTCCGTGATAACTGATCGATCCCAGTAGAGCGTGGCACGACTGTTTTCAAGAACTGGCTCCGGCGAGTACTGGTAATAAGGCACCTCCGTTTCCACAAGACCGTATCGAAGGGCAAGTTGCTGGTGGATAATCCTGGCTACGAGGTTATGTCTGTGCAAGTACTCGCCGTTAGAAAGATGTGAACAGCCGGAAACAATATGCCTGAGGGATTCACCTGGGCGATGACATGCCCGACAGATGTCTAAGGTGCCATCCTTCAGGATATATTTCCGGTAGTTATTTGTCTTAATAACTTCGTCCATAATTGCAAAGACAAAACCTTCGGTTTCTCCAAAGAGGTTACCGAACCGTAGCCAGTTTACCGACGCTGACAGGTCTACGTCGGGCCCTGTTAAGGCCCGATAAAACCTGCCATGCAGCTCCTTGCTCTTCCATACATTGATGCGGTCGGAGGAGCTCAGTACTGCCAGGTTGCACCAATTCTCTTTAGCCAACGAGAGCGTGGTAAGACCTTTATCTACTGCCACAACATCTTTATGCAAGCCCACGTTCATCTTAAGGAAATATGCCCTGAGATTGTTCACCTCACGATTGTGCAGATCCTTGGCATTTAGAAAGCCTCGACCCCACATCTTCGCGAGATGTACAATCTCATTACTGATGAACGTGGGTGATGCATACGATGTTTTGTCAGTAGGCAACGGACTCTTCGATCTAGGGCGTCCAGCTCCGTTTGAGTCCACCTAAGTATGCCAAAGGAGTATGCCAACACGGGCATAACCCAGCTGTTGAAGGCTCTGACTTTATTTCCACCTGAGAGAAGGCTGGTTAAAACCTTCCTCAGGCGGCAAAAAAATCGGTCCTTCACCGTCTGTTTAACGTCCGCGACGGCTATACCTAAGGACTCTGACATACCCAGGTACTTGTACGTCTCGGTCTCGGAGAGGGATTTGAGAGACATGTTCTCTGAAAGTTGCAAATTCGGTGAATTCACAACTTTCCCTCGCCGCACATGCATGACCGCACACTTTTCTATCCCGAATTCCATATTAATTGACTTACTGAAGCGTTCTGTTGTCTTCAGTAATTCAATCAAGTCTGGCTCGTTGGATGCGAAAAGTTTGAGGTCATCCATATACAACAAGTGTGACATGATCGCACCCCCTCTACGAAACCGATAGCCTAGCTTTGAAGACTCTAGCAAATTGCTAAGAGGGTTCAATGCTAGACAAAACCACAAGGGACTCAAGCTGTCACCCTGGAATATTCCACGCTCTATATTTATCGCGTCCTCCGGCAAAGGAACCCTCCCCCTGGAAGCCTAAGGTATGTGACCCATTGCCCCATACATGCCTGAAGAAAGGTTCTTAGAGTTGCATCGACTTTATACAACTCTAAGACTCTCATCAACCATGTATGCGGCACTGAGTCATACGCCTTTTTGTAGTCGATCCAGGCGACGGAGAGATTTCTTCTGTTCCGTCGGGCTTGTTGGCTAACAGTTGTGTCAATGAGAAGCAATTCCTTCGTACCGCGTGACCCAGCCTTACATCCATTTTGGGTGATTGCCAAAATGTTATTATTATAAAAATAATTTGATATTTTTTTTCCCAAAATGGACGTAAGGAGCTTGTAGATGGTGGGTAAGCATGTGATTGGTCTATAATTTTTGGGTTCAGTGGTACAGCCAGATTTGAAGAGTAAATGGGTGACGCCTGTCGTCATAAAGGTTGGAAGCGAACCACGATCAACAGCTTCTTGGAATTGATTAGCCAAGCAACCATGCGAGCTTTTGAACCACTTGATCCAAAAGTTATGCAATCCGTCCGGTCCTGGACTTTTCCAGTTATGTGCCGAACGAATTGAACGAATAACGAATAATTATTATTATTATTACTAGATTAATAACAAATATTTTATATAAAGGTAACTACTGCTTTTAAGTACACTTTGCAAAAATGTGAAATTTTGTAAAACACGTTATATTGGCACCTAAAATATAATTAAATAAAAAAATTAAAGAAATAAAATCAAAGCTATATTTTGCACATATACTAACTTAAGAATGACCATATCTTAGATTTTCCTACTATCATAGATAACACCAAAAACAAACCTACGCTATCGTATAAATATAAAGAAATTAATAGAAAAGAAATCTCTCAACATAATGGCTAGCAGTTTCTTACACAATTTACTTTTCTTATGAAAAGCGATAATGCTATACAAGGGCGTGGATAATGAGGTTTGACTTCAAACACAAGTCCTAAAATGACCGCAATACTGGCCGTTCGCAAAAATCTGTCGGCAGTCAAGCAATTCAAATATTATTTTTATGACAAGTTCTAATAAAGTATATTTTCCTACCCTAATCTATTTATCTATCTATATATATATAATAAAATTGTAGAGGTCAAATTTCTGTACAATGAAAAAAATGCTAAAAACCGAGTCAGGGGGATGTAAGAAGTGAAATAGAACTAATTTGGAGTTTTTCAAATTTTTGTTTCTCTGTTTGTCCGTCTCTTTGTACCGGCTAATCTTCGAAACGACTGTACCGATTTAAATGAAATTTTGTATGGTGGTAGCTTATATTCCCGGCCAACATATAGGATACTTTTGATCCCGAAAAATAAAAGAGTTCCGTGGGATAGATAAAAAACCGCACCACGCGGACGAAGTCGCGAGCATCAGCTAGTACCATAATAAATCTATAAATGGTACGAGTTTGTACAATGCATTTAAAAATGTAATAAAAAATCAGGGGGGCTAATTCGGACCAGCGGATACCGAAAATATAAATTTTATATTTTTTTCTATCTGTCTGTCTGTTAGAGCATCACGTGAAAACTACTGAACAGAATTAAATGAAACTCGACACAGAGCTCTGTGTCGCTTACGAAACAGTGGAGTTACGCCCCGAGATGTAAGCTAGCTAGCTTACATCTCGGGGCGTAACTTGGAATACTTTTCATTTCGATAAATGATGTCATTTCCGTGGGATAGATGAAAATAGTGAAAAGGTGGCGCTGCAGTCGCATCTATTTTAAAACTCCTGAACGTATACAAACGTAACTCGGCACAGAGGTGGTTTATATCCCGAGTCAACACTTGGATACTTTTTATCTGGACTAAGAACGTCATTCGCATGGAATAAACGGATCAGCAAAATAGATGGAGCTGCAATCGCGTTTTTTCAATTCCCTAACAAGTACCTACATTGTCATAAACAACATGTCATTCATTGTATTACTTCAAATCAGGTTGGCTTCGACTCACCTCTATGTTTTGCTGAACATGTTGTGTTTACTATGAATTAGTTTTTTTGTTATTATTACACTAGCTGATGCCCTCGACTTCGTCCGCGTGGTCCGGTTTTTTAACTATCCCACGGGAACTCTTTAATTTTTTGGGATCAAAAGTATGCTATATGTTGACCAGGGATATAAACTACCACCATACAAAATTTCATTTCAATCGGTCCAGTCGTTTCGGAGATTAGCCGGTACAGACAAACAGACAAACAGAGAAACAAAAGATTGAAAAAATCGAAATTAGTTCTATTTCACTTCTTACATCCCCCAGACTCGGTTTTTAGCATTTTTTTTCATTGTACAGAAATTTGACCTCTACAATTTTATTATATGTATAGGTTTAAAAACCGAATTAAGTTTTTATGTATGTAAAATAAAGCTACTGCCTATGGTTTGACACCTGGTGTATCCGTAAACTCTAGTTTAGAATATATTTTATAATAGTGTATATTTTTAGATATCACTTACTTACTCTTGATATGCTTTGTGTTTCTCTTGGAGCAGTTGGATAGGCTGACAGTCCACTTGATGAAAGTGGTTACCGTCGCCTATTGACATTTGAACACCAGAGGTGCTATTAACGTGCTGTTGGCCTTGAAGGCGGATCTGGAACCTGGTCACTGATACCGAAATACAACTTAAAATTGCTATGGCGGCATACTCTAAAACCAGGGTGGTGGCCATCCAGACGGACAAATGCCCGACCTGGCTGTGAGTTGTATTGTCGCCTCTTATGATAGGCCAATCGGCAAGAATGACTATTATTGGTTAAGTTTAGCAGACAGGCAGACGGCCCACCTGATGGTAAGCGGTTACCATCGCCTATGGACATTTGAAACACCAAAGATGCTATATAGCGTTGCTGCTCTTTAAAGGGAGACTGAAGACTGAACTCAAGGTTGTTATGGTGGCATACTCTAGACCTGGAGTGGTAGCCATCCAGACAGGCAAATACCCTATCGCTTGGCTGTGGATTGTTTTACCGCCTCTTACAACAGGCCGCTTGGCTGCAGGAAACTGTATTCTTTCTCCGTTCCTGCACGGGTAAAGAATGGATGAAAATGAAATATCAATAAAAAGTAAAATAGAAATTAATTTTAGTAGCAGGTTAAAATCTTATGCTATCATCAACCAATTCATAAACGATCTAATTTCCCGCATCCGCTCTCGCTATCTCCTCGTTAACATAAACAAACTCTTCTAAGCAAGTTTGCTGTTGATCTCCGCAAATGAACAAAAAAATTACCGCGGCTTCACAAGGATAAATTATTCGTTGAAAAGGAGGCCGTGGGGTGCGAAAGCAAACTTTGATAATAAAATTTGATTGCTTAAAATTATGATGGGGTTTGCTCATTCTCTCTATAAACTCTTAATGGAAGCAGTATCTTAAATAATGTTATTAATGTGAGTTCGTTTGTTAGTTACTCTTCCACGCCTAAACTACTCTATCGTGCATAGGATACCTTCTCTTTCTTTCATTTGTCCAAAGAACAACTACTGTCCTCGAGGTATACAAAAATAAAGCCAAATATATGTTGCTGCAAATACAGCTGCGATTGCAATCCACTAACTATCTCATCTGTATGTTGAGGCATCATCTACGTTAAAGATTTAGGCTGTGGCCGATTGCGTCTTATTTAAGGATAGCAGTAACGCCAACATCCTTGTTTAATTGAGGGCAAGGCAAATAAACGGTCAGTAAGATATAGAACCCGCCATAAGAGGTTAAGGTACACTAGTTCACTGACCAAATACTACAAAGAATGTACTCACTCACTTACTCACACACGACTCACTTGGATGACCGAATGACAAGACGATTTTTGACTGAATTTTGAGTAAGAATATACGTCTGCTCCATCGCAGCTAGGCATGCGAGCCGTCGTTCCTTCCCGACCCCTGTCCTCGATATCACTTTAAATGATAAATTCCACTCTGATGCCGCCTTTTTTCTTTGTTTGCACCCGATTTATGGCCCAATGGCACTGGGAATGTTTCCTTCGGGAGTGTGTAGTGTTTGCTCGGGCTGTTGGGCTTAGTATGCTATGAGCGGCGGGAAATGTCCGGACGAGGGTTGTGTTGTGGTGACGTTGGAAACATTACACGGATAGGAGAATTTTCTCAGCGGGTTGAGTCTTTTATATTAGAGTAGGTTTATTATTGGCTTATGTTTAACTTTTCACCAGATATAGTAAAATATAACGTCAAAAAAGTACTTTATACTGCCAAAAATAGTACACGATCATCACAATTAAAACCGTCTTTAAAATAAGTAGTTTACTTAGGTAGTAATAACGCTTTAATTTACTCATTAAAAAATATTGGTACACTAACAACGTCAAATACATGAGTTCATTCAAGTCATCATTATATGTTAGTAACCACAACGCCAAAGGTAACTACGCAGCCAAAGTATCCATAAAAAACGGTATACTCTAGAAAAATGAACTGTATTCTAAATATGATTAGAGTCAAATCGAGATGATTTCATACTAAATTAAAATTGTTGTTTGTCTGAAATTTGGGTTGTCTGGAAGAGATCGTTTCTTAACGATAAGACCGCCCATTGTTCACATTTAGAATATTTTTAGGCTATAAGGTTTTCTGTAATGGTGTACAATAAAGTGTTATCTATATATCTAAAATTGTTTTTCGAATAAGATTTGGTGATCATTTACTAGATTTGGTCTTTGATGTGCAATCAAGACTAAATCAGCTGGAACCATTGTAATTTTTGACTGTATTTTTTTTTTGTAAGTATATGTTTCATTTTCTTGGGTACATTTTTTTGGTAAGAGAGCTTAGGGTCTCTAAGCATATTTTTTGGTCGTTAGAATATTTGTTATCTTTTTTATTTATGTCTCTTAGTAATCTAACTTTAAAAACTATTTTTTTTAATAATCGGCTGACACATACACATTGTATATCCCCAAGCAAAGCAAGTTATGCTTGTGTTATGAGTGATATACAACAGACCACTCTGAGGCCGATCCCAGTCACCCAGATCATAGTAAACAACAGACAGTTCGTTTCCGAAATTTACCATGCCAAGAATCGAACACGGAGCCTCTGCGTTCCAGCGAGTTCGGCCGGCTAAGGCTTAGCCGCTCAACCACAGAGTCCGTCAATTTTTCTAAAGTAATATTACTATTATTAATTTATCTTATCATGTAATAATTTAGGTGATAACATTAGGGATGTTGTGGATATAAAATTTAGAATCTGCATATGGATAAGAATATTAATTTAATTCGGATTATCCGACAATTTCGGATAATTTTAGCTACGGATATTATATTTATGAATTGTTAGAGATAAATAGAAATATACCCTAGACGGCTCTGACAGCGAAAAATCTCTGTCTGTGTACATAGATATTGAACTGATGGTTAAAATTAAATAATCGATAAAAATGTATGCCTAAACACCGATTGTTTTGTTGTCACTCTAAGTTAAATGTGCACCCTATGCACACCAGCTACATCCAACGCGCGATCCAGTAGCGCCCAGACTCAGTCACTGAGGGAGAAAATGATCACTAGGCTGAACTTGACCTTGAAGGCGGTTTCCGATTGGAGTGAATCCAACCTAGTCAAGTTCAATGCCTCCAAAACCCAGGCGGGTCTCTTCTCTGCCAAAAGTTCTTTCAACTCAACTCCTACTTTCCGGGGTGTATCCATACCGATAGCCGACTGTCTTCAGCTTCTTGGCATCTCCTTAACACAATCTCAAAAATTTTGGCTCCTATATAGTCTGTTGCTCAGCTGGCTGGCAAAAAGCTAGGGGTTCTATTGAAGGTGAGGCAGTACATCACACCACTTCAGTTGCCGAATCTTTACCAAGCACAAGTACGGTCTTGCATGGAATACTGCTCTCATCTTTGGGATGGCTCAGCTAAATACCAGCTGGAGACACTCGAGTCAATTGAGAAAAGAGCTAGGAAACTGATAAGCAATAAAGGCTATGCGACGAGAGGCTTCAGAGCCTAAATCATCGACGTAAAGTCGCTACTTTGTTGGTATTCGACACACTTCGGGGAGTGTGCCACGGAATTACATGAATTGGTTCTTCCCTCACCATTTTACCACCGGACAAGCAGACGTACGCGCTCACGCCACCGGTATATGATAGAAATACCAAGAAAGCGGACGAAACGCTATGCTTTCACTTCTATCAAACGCACCGCTGAAGAGTGGAACTCTTTACCGTCGTCTGTTCTTCCTGAAGAATACAATCTAGGTGTCTTCGAGTCTCGCGTGAACAGGCATCTTCTAGGTAAGCTTGTTCCACCTTAGACTGCATTTCCACCTGATATCAGGCGCAATGTCAGTCAAACGCGAACCTATTCATTATAAAAAAAGCGTAAGTCTCTTAATGTGCCAATGTTAGACGGTTCATTTCTATCTTTCAATTTGGATGAAGCATTTGACAACGTCGAAAAGCCCGCGTGATTCCGTAAAGATTTTTTTATTGCCTGAAGCAGGCAAACAGGCGGGCGGCCCAAGAAGGTGGTTACCGTCGCCTATGGACGTTTGAAACACCAGGGGCGTTGCTAACGTGTTGCCGGCCTCTAAGAAATTTTATAACTCCCTTCTTAAACGACCTTATGTCGTAGGAAATCTTCGACAGGAAGCTCTCTCCAGATGATTGTTGTACGCGGAATAAACGTCCTAAAGAACTGTTGCGTGGTTGAGCGTAGGTGCTCCAAGAAATAGGAAATGAGAATAGCGAGTCGAATGACGAATGATGAATGGGAATGAGGTCATAATTTAAATAACGTAAATACATACTAATTTCGTTCCTGAAATTGTAAACATAATTCGGTTGTGTATTAAATATTCGCGAATTTATTTAATTAAAGGTAGTTGTAGTTAGTTGGACAACCCAATACGTATTACAGCGAGGAGCGTCAAAAAAACATAGAGAAGTATATTAAAAAGTTTGGCAAAACCGATCGGCGGGAGATTAAAAACTATCGGGCAACTGGGGATTAATTAAAACTCGTGGCTAGAACAACAGAGGCCCACGCCCACGCGCCCACGCCACCCTCTGGGCAAACAACGCCGACTTGCAGGCGCCCCGGAACTCCGCAATGTTCATTCCGCAATAGAAGTTTCATGAGAAAAATTTTATTTCTAAATATTCTAAGCTTCTATATTAACCTTAACTAATATTATAAAGGCGAATGTGAGTCTGTTTGCTGCGCTTTCTTGTCTAAATTACTCAACCGATCGTCATGAAATTTTGCATGCACCTTCTCAGGGGAACAGTAAAATAATATAGGATACTTTTTAATACTATTCCCGTGAAATAGAAAAAAAATTGATACTTTCGATATGGGTTGATTTAAGGTGCAATTACGACGGACGCGGCAAGCAGCAAAAGTAAGTAACGACAGACAGCATTACTTAGCAGTATTAATTTGTATGAAATTTATTCCCTCATTCAACTACAATTGCCGCGCGTCAGATCCTGAATTGCTTACGCGCGGCAGCAGACAGCATATACGCGCAAAGAGTTTGACATTATGGACGTCCATTGGAAAACGAAAAATGTCAAAATAGTTCACTAAAATTGTGTCCCGCTATGTTTTTAATGAAAGATCATTAAAAATTAAAGATGTGACAAAACTAAACTGGTTTTTATTTAAACGTCAATAACTCCTGAAAGTTTGTCCATCATCATTCAAATGTCTTTTTATAAAAGACTAGCTTCTGCCCGCGACTTCATCCGCCTGGAATAATTAAAAAAAACCCCGACTGTGAAACATTCGTCATTGGTGCTCCGCTCCTATTGTTCTTAGCGTGATGATATATAGCCTATAGCTTTCCTCGATAAATGGGCTATCTAACACTGAAAGAATTTTTCAAATCATACCAGTAGTTCCTGAGATTAGCGCGTTCAAGCAAACAAACTCTTCAGCTTTATATTGTTACGTGCCGTCAAAGATAAGCCGCACAGCCTATTGTAAGCGCAGCTTATTGTCCTTCAGCCGGATTAGGGAATCCTTTGTGTTTTAAATTTGTAACATGCTATTGTTTTTCTACCTGTTTTATAACCATCATTAGCGTCGAACTATAATCCCTATTGTTATTGTATTCGACTTTGTGGACGTTCGCAGGTGTACAAATTAAATTTCTTAGAAACCTTGTGTGCGCCTCCAATTTCTTTGTACTGTGTAGTTAGTATAAGACGAGGCCCGAATGGAGGCGAGGGCAGCTAAGCGACGACTACGAAGCGAGTAAGACGTTTCCTAGTACTCTCGATTAGCGATATAAACGACGGATTTTGCGCGTTCGAATTGTATTGAATCGTGCAGTGTGAACTGGTTGCATCCAGTTTCATTTGTATTTGTTTTATACGTGCTTGTACAGTTCTAATAAATTCTATAGTAGTTCCAACGGCATTTTTAATTCGAGTCCTGTAGCTCGTAACAATATATCTACTATAAGATTCATAAGAGCCTACTTCATTACGAACTGTCTAGCGAAACCACGACCGTAAAGCTAGTAATGTCGCAACAAAACTGCAGGTCTGCTGCGTCTTCGGAATGCATACGACGACAAATGAAGCCCGACAGCATTTGCTGTTGGCCGTTTGCAGCCTGCTGCGTCCGTCGGAATTGCACCTTAAGTAAATAAATGGCATGTGACTTCATGCGATGATTCACTCCGCAATATATGTATCATCATAAAATATAATGCAATAAACTTTAAAAAATTATTATACGAGTAGATTTTCTAGACGACCGCATTGACTCTGAATGACGCATCGCTACCAAACTCTTCTAGTAATTATTTATAAAAATTGCTTTGATAAACCTTGTATTACTATTAACTACATTAAAAAAGACGTATAATAATGTTACGACCTACACGCTGACAAAAGCAAATTCACACCTGCATACCATAAAAGCACACTTTATTACCTTTCCTCATTTGGACTTCTTTTGTTTACTTTGTGTTTAAAATTTGTAATTAGAAAACAGCTCATTGTGCATTGTAATCTTTTATGGCAGTCATTAGCCAGTTGTGTCGAATTGATTCTAATAAATTCGGTCTACGCGGTCGGGCAGCCATATTGTATCGGTGCAGTATAAAGCAATGGCCCAATGGAGAGATCGGCAGGCTAGCGATAGCCACAAGCGAAGAAAACGTTAGTGACAGACTTTTCGCGTGTGATTGAATCGTGCATTGCGTTTGGACGGGTTGTGTTCAGTTATATTTGTGCCTGTGTTATACGTGTTTGTAAAGTTCTAATAAATTCTATAAATAATTCCAACGGCATTTTAATTCGAGTCCTGCAACTTGTAACAATAATCATTATGAGATAACGATATGTTGCTGGAGAGTTTGTTGCGCCGCTTCTTCTCCATAAACAGTGACTAAAATTGCTTTGGAAGCGGTGGCAGACTCATGACTGTCAAGAAGTATTCATCTTAATTTTCATAAATGTCTTAATATTGTATGCTTCTATATTAATCGCGAGTTTACTTGTTACGCTTTCACGCTTAAAATTATTCAACCGATCGTCATGAAGTCGCATGCACCTTGTGAGGGGTACAGAAAGGGACACGGGATACCTTTCACTCAGAATAAAGTGCTGTTCCTGAGGAAGAGAAAATAAAGCTAAACAGATGGCGCTGCAGTCTCGTTTTTTGACGTCACCGACACAGTTAGCTAACACGTCATCGTTGTAACGTTTGTGTTGCTATGAAGACGTATGCCTCTTCACGGCGGCATAGCGTACTTTTCATCCGAAGAATACGTCGAGGTAAAAAAAAGGCGAATTGTATGACAAACAATTATTATAACAAACATCTAAACCGACCTCAAAATAAAAAGTAGAAAATATTTTTTTCCTACATCTTGAAGTAGGTTTCAAGTAAAAGATGAAAATTACTATATTTTGCAAAGTTGTTGTTTCTTATATTTATTTTACTTTGCACCGACTTCCAGATGTAGAAAAAAAATACTTTTTGCTTTGTAGTTTGAAGTCTTGATTTTGATTAAAACATTTTCTACTTATTACTTATGTAAATACTTAAATAATTTTAGAAAAAGAAACATGAAGCATATAATATTCGCGGGTTCCTCCGAATTCCCTGGTATCCACTCATGAGATCCTGACTTGGTGACAACGGTACCACCTCAGGACTAAACTGTTTCAAATAAGTCAGTTAAATATACATTAACGCGAGTGAAACCACGTGTAAAAGGTAGTTAAAGTATCTCTAGTCTTCTTCTATATATTAATACGTGAAGCAAAAACTTTGTACCCCTTTTTAAGAGAATTGCGCGGACTTTCCTCTTTATAATATACTATAATATTATAAAGAGGAAAGATTTGATTATTTGTTTGCATTGAATAGGCTCCGAAACTACTGAACCGATTTGAAAAGTTATTTCACTTTTAGCAAGCTACACTATCCCCGGGTGACATAGGCTATATTATATTTCCAAAACAATTAGGGATCCTTACTAAAACTCCAATAATGTAACCCAAGGTGTAATAAAATTACCTAAAATCGTGCGCTGCGAAAACTATTGATGATAAAATAAAATAATGTACTACGACTTTGCAGAACACATCATTATTTACCAAGAGTATCGCGACAGCATATGTCTAACTATTATAGTTATACCACAATAAATGTTTTATTATTTTAAAAATGTAATAAAAATGCCGCCGCTAGAAAAGGCTCACTTTATTTGTATCTTGGTATTCATCCTTATCAAAATAAATCACTTCATATTCAAGACTGCTTCAATATCTTTATATAATTTTTTGATAGTTTATATAGAGAAGAAGCGACGAATAATAATATTTTTTTTTTAATTATTCATAAAAAAGACATTAAATCAATAAAAAAAACATTACACACACTACCATGTATTTGAAACACACACGCATATATACTCTTTTGTTTATTGATGCCTTGGCGAAATCTATGAGTATAGAAGTATATAGTCTGACATCAATTATTATGGCCGAATTTCGAGCATGGGCGACCACTAGTATTTCCTAAATTGCCAATTTGTATGTAAATTCAGGCAAGTAAAATGTTATTCTGAATTCAATTAGCTACGCCATTGAATGTTTTCTATACCTAACAAGCGCATAGGATGCAAAGCCCTTTGACTCATACAAAATGGCCGCCGTTTGCCGCGCGTTGCATCGCTCCTCGCGCAACCAATGTACCAACTTAAAACATTATTCTCTGAAGCGAATGTTCCCAATACATTCTGCAGTTATTTACGGGCCAAGTTTAGTTTAAACTTGCTGCGAATATATCTTACTGTCCCACTAAACCATCGATCGGTTTAGATACTTTGCATCCAAACCGTTGTTTTGGGGTTTGAACTTATTTTTTACGACTTCACATGGCAATGTTTAGCAACATTTGGACTCAATATAATAAAACTATTTTTAAACGGTTTTAAACGCGGTATTTTATAGAGTAAATAATAAACAAAATTAAAACAAAATAATTAAAAAGAACAAGTTGGCGGTAGGCTAAATAAAACTTTAACAATACTCATTCACACTTGACATCTTTGTCTTCCGTGATCATGGCTACTGAAAAGTGGCCGAAACGGCGGAATAATAAAAATCAAATAAAAAAATAACCGTTAAAACGTAGTTTTATTATGTATACCAGTCGTGAAAATTGAAAAAAACACTACAGCAGTACTATTTGAAGAAGCTAGCAACTGATACTGTTTCTTAAACTACTGTTTATGCATTGATAGGGTAGTTGACACTCAAATCAAATTAGATACTTCTCATCAACTTATATAACGCCTAAGCCACCTAGATTTTGTACGAGCGTTGCAAGTTATGACGTCATTACTATAACGAGTTAAAAGGCGTATTAATTAGTTTAAATAGTAATTAAAATAATTTCTATTATGGTATTTTAAAGTTGTGATGATGACATGGTATTTGAACGCCAGTCTTTTTTATATCAAAACTAGCTGTGGCCGCGACTTCGTCCGCGAGAAATGTTTTTTCGCGAAACACTAAAAGCTGTAACTTATGATAATCCTTATAACATCTGCCAGTGAAAGTCCCATCAAAATCTGTCCAGCCGGTTCAGAGCTTAGCTGGAACAAATGGTTTTGATTTTTTTTAGTGTAATACTCTAATCTAAATTAAAATCAACAAAATCACTAAAATCACCAAAATTACCAAAATCGCAAAAATCATCAAAATCACCAAAATGACGAATCTTAAAATTTCTGGGATTACCTTGACATAAATTTATCCCACTATCCGGGATGAAAAGTATCCCTTGTCCACCCTCGCTATTAAAATTACACATATATCAAATCTCACCCAAATCGGTCCAATAGTTTTTTCGTGAAAGCATAACAATAAAGAGGAATAAATATATTTTTATCCCGGAAATTATCCTATGTTCATCCTCGGCATCGAATATATATATATATATATACTGAGTTTCAGCCAAATCGGACCTGTAGTTTTTCCGTGAAACGGAAGAGACAGGCAAACAGAGTTACTTTCGCATTTATAATATTGGTATGGATTGTGTTTGCCAAAAATAAATATATTGTGTGTGAAAACTGTATCAAAATTTGCTTCCAAAATAATTATAAAATGTCACTAAGAGCAGTTTTCATTTTAATTTTGGCATTTTATATTTGGTAATCACAGATAGATACTTCAAAATCCTAACTAATAATATATATTATATGCGAAAATGTGTTTGGTTGTTTAATTGTTATTAGAGATGTGCCGATTATGACTTTGGCCGACTAGTCGCCTAGCCGATCAGTCGGTTGTAAAGAGGCCGACTAATCGGCCGACTAGTCAGTCGGCCAAGCCGATCACGGTTTCGGGGATTTCCGTGACGCTTCGTTTATACTCGTAGCTGGTTCGCGCATAAGTCGCAACCGCCGCATGCGAGCGTGTCGGAGCTGTTTTGTTTTTTTCGCATTATTTCTTGATTTTTACTTTTGTCATGGCGGTGTTTTTGTGTAAAAATAAAAAAATATTTTAGTTTAAAGATAATACTGTTATTGTTCATTGAAGTGAAAGAGCTCAATTAAAATTTAATCATGTCAAAAAGAAATTCTCATGTATGGACTGAATCTATACACGAGATTTTCTGTTTGATATGATGTGATTACAAAGTATTAGTAAAGTATAGATTACAAACTATAAAGTAAGAAGCCGAATAGTCGGCGCTCTTTGTCGAATAGTGCCGACTAGTCGCCGACTACGATAGTGGCCGGATAGTCGGCTTTACCGACTAGTCGCCGACTAATCGGCACAACTCTAATTGTTATGCTTCAAGATGTTGTAGAAACTATTTATTTTTTGCTTGTTAGTTTAAAGCCGGTTTTGTTATTGTTATAAAAAAGATGCGAGCGTAGTCGCGGGCAAACGTTAGCAAAATATAGAATATTTAAGACCCCTATGGTATTATTACGATTTGCGATTGCATTTTATAGTATACTTGTGCACTATTTCAACATAAAACAAACTCGAGATATGAAACTTCAAAGATTCATTCAACACTAAAGATTTTCATCAAAAACAAACTATAAAACGGATAGTAAAACATCAACAAACAACGATATATTTCTATACGTTGTACACACAGCCGAGGGAACCTCTTTTGTACTTTACACAATAGCTGTCTATTCCTGTTCGAAGAATTTCATCTCTTTTCATAGTGCATTAAAGTTCATTTTCAAATAGCTATTGCCTCGTTTTTAAATAGGTTTGCAAGGTTTGCATTTGTAATAATGTTCCGTCTGTTGGTTTTCTTTGAGAGATCAATAAGATTTAAGTTGTATCATACCGTGAAACGGAGATTAAGAACGGTTTTGTCTATATCGTGTTATATCGGTTACACATAACTATATAACCGATCCACTTGTTGCCAAGGCTGTAAAGTGGGAATAAAGAAACATATGTGCGCGAGTGTGTGCAGTTCACACGCAGTAGAAGTGAAACTTCAGAGAATATACTCACAGAAAATTCTTTTCTAACTTTTATTAATATAAATATAATTCCTTTAGCCTACATCCGTCAACATATTATTACGAGCTACAGGACTCGAATTAAAAATGCCGTTGGAACTACTATAGAATTTATTAGAACTGTACAAACACGTATAAAACAAATACAAATAAGATTAAGGATACAACCAGTTCACACTGCACGATTCGAAGCAAATCGACACGCGTAAAGTCCGTCGTCTATATCGCTAAATCGAGAGTACTACAAACGTCTTACTCTGTCTGTCTTCTACTCTGTTTGTTCAAGTTGATTCGAGTTTAGATTATCATTTGGTCCCGGTAGATGACGCTGTAATCGGGTTCTAGATTTTTATTTTTTAAAGGCAGGACAACGTCTGCCGCGTACAGCTTATTTAATAAAAATATGACGCTTACGCACGTACAAGGTCATAGCAGAGTCGGAGAAACTGATAGGGATGGAGCTATCGATAAACATAACACGATAACAGACCTGATATTTTTTATAAAGTGTAAGAAACTAAACTATTGCCGGATAATTTTGTACAAATTTATTCAGCGAACAGAAATGTTGTGACTATATATATAGCACGACCGTCTTGTTGCGAGTGACAGATTATAACAAACACAAAATGGCGATGGGCCATTGAGTGTTCCCAGCTTGAAAAAATATATTTGAATGTTTTTGTTGTATTTGTCTTTGTTCAAAACATAATAAATATATGTGATTGATATCATTACTTATTTGGTCACAACACTACAACTATCACATTAGAACTGTCATCGAGAAAATAAAGAAATGGAAATAGTATACGTTCATTGTTCACCAATAAAACTTTTATCCAGTTAGATAATTAATATTATCTCGTATAAATAAAAAAAAATATTAAATTAAAGTACTTTATTTAGTAAAGCAAGGGTCATGGTACACTGAAATAAAAGTAGTCATTTACAAAGGTGCGAGCATTGAATCATCTGGGTTTCCCCTTTATTGTTCAGCCTTTGATGTGAATATTCACACAGCACAGTAAGCAATGAACACCGTCTACACGCCACTACGCCTTTTATACGAAAATGCTACCCTACAAAACAATAACATTGCATCATTGCTATAAATAGCAATTACATCATAGTGTTACCATGATCAGAAAAACAATTATAATAATTAGTTAACTGATGCACTAAATTATCTAGATGATAATTTAGTGGGCTTATAAAATTAACTAACCGGTAGAAAATGGTAATTTAATTATAAATCGAATCATCTGATAAATAGACTAAAAAATATTATCTATGACGATTGTCTATGTCATATTAATATACACTATGGTTCTCATGATTACTGTGGTGGACATCTTGTAACACATGTAATTGACTCTGCGTGAATGTAACTTTTCGCTTAAGAATTTACATGATTATTACAATCCCCATGCCTACGCATTAAGAAACTGTATAGTGGGAGTGTTCTTTAGTGAACTAATAAATGTTATTTGAATATCCTCTTGCCAGTGACATGTCAAAATGTAAAATATTCATATCTGTGGAGTCCCGTGAGCGGACTTTACACATACAAGGTATTTTTAGGGTATAGGTTTAGAAAAACCTGATTTTCCCTAAATCTAATTGGAATTATACAAAATTCCAATTAGATTTCTTTATGTAATTTCTTACACTACACTTGACATTGAATTGCATCGCAACTGTTCTATGAGAAATAAAATGGGTTACCTAAAACTTATCTTTTATTTTCCAATTGATAAAAAATAACGACATTGCTGGATGTAAAATTATATATTTTTTGTATAATATTAAGTACTTGATAAAACAAAAACCAAATGGCTTAAGTTATTACACGATTTGTTGTGGCACAAACGGAATAGTTCGCGGGAAAAACTGACTGAAATGGTCACAGATTAAATCAACGATCGTCAAAAAATTTTTGTACCACAGACCAAACAAGTTTTATGTGATAGGGAGGAGAACCTGTTCATTCTTAGTCGATTGTTAATAAGTACCATGGAGCGAGAACTGTAGTAATTGAAAAACAGACTATAAATACACCTCTACGGCGGTTCCCCATAGCGGACTCGACACAGAAGCGCATTGATGTGCAAAGTCCGCTGAGCGGACATGACGTCACTGTCGAGAGGATATGTGATGATTCCGATAGTACGAAGCAGTTCACAAACTATATTAAATGCTCAAAAAAAACAGTGGAAAACGAACACGATTAGTGTAAAAAAAAATGGGCAGTTATACAGACTGCCGATAGAAGTGAAAAATTTAGAACTTTTAGTATTACAATTTGAAATTTCATAATGTTTTAAAACACTATTTCAAATCAATTCAATTCCACTTATAAGATATACACAGCACTAATTTTGCACAATACTTCAACTGTATAGCTACAGATATACTGCTATAAGTATGTCGGTGACGCGAACGCACTAGATTTCACCCATCCAAATAGAGTCTAACGCGCACAGCACACAGCCGCTACGCATGCGCCAATCATGAGCATGTCGGTGACGCGAACCCATGAGATTTTTGCCTACCAAAAAGTGCCCAACGCGGCCAAGGAAGTTTTCACTTCAAAAAATCGAAATATCTAATATTTTACGAAACTAAATTAATTAATTCTAGTAGCCTTTGAAAAATTAAAACGCTTAAGATAACAGTCACTTATCCGTCCAGGCATTGTACGCGAGTGATAAATCTTCTACTTATCTCGTTTTGGCACTTTAATTGTACACAGGCCATTGTCCTTAGCAAGCTTTTCTTTTTCAATGGATTTTTCAGGTGCGGGGGAAGGGCGGGCGGAGCGGGGAGCCTCCCAATGGGGATAATGTGTTTCCATTGTCTATTGTTAACGCGTGATTCATCTAAGTTTTTTAATGTTACCTATTTTAAAAATTTGAGACGGATTTTTGTATTTCTGTGTTAGTTGTGCCAGTGAAAGGTGAGCACCCAGCCTTCATATATATTTGGGCTAATTTTGAAATTGCCGGTCACCTAAATTAAACTTAATATTATAATGGAGTATACCGAAATAAAGATTTTATTATTAGACTTGAGTTCTAGGTCAAGTCTCTGAGATAATATTCAAAACATCTACTTATTGTATTTGTGGAATAAAATTCTAATAATTTTTATATTTTATTTTTATTGCATGAGTTCAGCAGACAGGCAGAGGGCCCACTTGATGGAAAGTGGTTACCAATGCAACACCAAAGGTGCTACAAATGCTCTGCTGCTCTCTTAAGGGAGACTAGAATCTGGTCACTAATGCCGGAACACAACTCAAGGTTTTTATGGCGGCATACTCTAGACCAGGGGTGTTAGCTATCCAGATGGGCAAATACCATACCATCTGGCTGTGGGTTGTATTGTCGCCTCTCACGACAGGCCGCCCGGCCGCAGGAAATTGTATTTCTCCGTTCCTGCACGGATATTATATGCACGTGAGACTAAACACAATTGACTACCATTACATTTAAGTGTGACCCGTATAGGGTGGAGGAGCGAGATGGAATGCTCCTCTGTCTCAAAGGAAGTTCATCCAGCGAAGCTATAGTTGTTCCTCGCAGGCCTAGGCCCTTCTATCATTGTTGGACATCTATATATATATATATATACATATATATATATACATATACATATATATATATATATATACATATTGTTACAAGGGATGCACATCTGCCTGCCATAAAACCTGGTTTATTGCCCTTCCTCTATTCAGAGTTCTTTTGTTTAGACAATAGCCTACTGTTACTGTGCTTGTTTATGGCCGTTCGCAGACATAATCCTGCAGGTGTGCAGAATTATGTTTTCTAGGAACAGCGTCGATGGTGGCGTAGGTGTAATTCACGTAAATCATTGTTTACACGGTCCTAAGTTGAGTATAAAGGGGCGTCCAAACGGAGAGATGGGCAGTCAAGCGACGACTACGATACGAGTAAGACATTTGTAGTACTCTCGATTAGCGATATAGACGACAGACTTTGCGCGTGTCAAATTGCGTTGAATCGTGCAGTGTGAACTGGTTGCATCCAATTTTATTTATATTTGTTTTATACGTGTGTGTACAGTTCTAATAAACTCTATAGTAATTCCAACGGCATTTATTTTAAATCGAGTCCTATAGCTCGTAACAATTTTCATCCGTGCAGGAACGGAGAAAGAATACAATTTCCTGCGGCCGGGCGGCCTGTCGTAAGAAGCGACAAAACAACCCACAGCCAGGTGGGAGAGCATTTGCTCGACTGGATGGCGACCACCCCTGGTCTAGAGTATGCCGCCATAACAACCTTGTGTTGTGTTCCGGCATCAGTGACCAGGTTCCAGTCTCCTTTAAGAGAGCAGCAGCGCATTTGTAGCACCTTTGGTGTTGCAAATGTCCATAGGCGACGGTAACCACTTTCCATCAAGTGGGCCGTCTGCCTGTCTGCTGAACTCCTGCAATAAAAATAAAAAAAAATATAGTCAAATTGTAGAGGTCCAATTTCTGTACACTGAAAAAAAAAACGCTAAAAACCGAGTCAGGGGGCTGTAAGAAGTGTAATAGAACTTATTGTTTCTCTTTTTGTACCGGCTAATCTCCGAAACGACTGGACTGATTTAAATGAAATTTTGTATGGTGGAAGCTTATATCCATGGGCAACATATAGGCTATTTTTGATCCCGAAAAATTAAAGAGTTCCTGTGGGATAGTTAAAAAATCTTCCCACGCGGACGAAGTCGCGGGTAGAAGCTAGTTTTGTATATATTCTTTACCGATCTCAATTATTGCACAGCGTCATCTATTGTCTTGCAAGTGTTCCACTACAACACCACTTTTTATTTTAAAAAAAAGTACAAAATAAAACTGTTTTACATTTACGATGAGGCTAAATATAATCTCAAAGAATTGGTTTAGAACTTTGGAATAGTAATAAATAAAATATTATAATTTTGAGTCCTTTACAAAAAATGCGTTTACATTTGTTGGCCAGCCAAATAAAAATTTGCCCAATCTATGTGATCTTGTTTCGTTTGCTTTGCCGTGAAGTCTTTGTTAAGTGAATTGAAAATGTGTTGCCAAAACAACAAGACCATATCGTCACCTTTTTGGAAATTATCGTCTAACGCGCGGAAACGACATCATTTATTGCGATAAAAAGTATCCTAGGTACTGTCCGGGCTAGCTCTGTGTCGACTTTCACTAAAATCGGTTTAGTGGTTTTCACTAACAAATACGCCAACGTCGTGCCAACGCGAACTAAGTTTCGCTTGTACATGGTAGTTTAAAATAAAATCTATTGTAATCCATAGCATCGTAATCCTACATCTAAACTACTACTATTTTACTAGCTACTATTTTTACTAAATGCATATAAAAGTTTATACGGTACTAATATCAAAAACACATTTTTTGTTGATTGAGGGATAGATGAATTTAGCCGAAAAGGTGACTCTGCGATCGCGTTTTGTTGGCGCCAGAGTTGCAATTCATTAACAAATACATCGTCATGGAAACGACAGTGACAATGTAATTTTAAGGTGTTGCTCTCGTGGTTGTGCATCGTTCAACCATCGCTAGATGTCGTAACTCGTATTTTGAATTAGAAACAAAGTTTGACATTTCTAAGGGTGGTGACTGAGGGCGTGTAGGACCTCCATCGGCCGGTCCTCCACTATATCTACAAAATTTACATTAAAGCGAGCGAAGCTAATATCGTATAGTTCATAAATTTTAAGCTTAAACCTGTCAATTTAAAGTCAGTCAGTAAACAAATGACGGACTCGGTAGTTGAGCAAACCTTTAATGCTACCGTGAAGTTCGTACACGTCATAGCACAGAACACAGTTATAAGGTTTACAGACTGAGCTGAGAGGGGCGAATATTGCGGTCTCGCTTGGCCGCTATCCGGACTCGCATGTCAGCTCTTTCGCAGAACACACCGTAAGGTACATGACAGGACCTGCGCAAAATCACAGAACTAGCTTGAGACAAAGCGCATTAAACTTTTGCGCGTACCGTAAGTATAATTGATGTTGATAAGATTATACCAAAGCAAACAAATATGCTAATAGGGATTTAATTACGTAATTGTTTATTCACCAGACTGAACTAATTCGCCGTCTCTGGAGTATTTTTGACAAAGCTCAAGACTTTTTTAATAATATAAAAATTTGAGACTATTTCCACACGTTTCGCATAAGGCAGTGCTCAGTTCCCTTGGTAATGATGCCGGTGTATTTGTATCAAAGTGCGCGCTGCACGCTTTCCGCGTCGTTTGCCGGAGGATTACTCTCCCACCAGGGCTGGTTCCAGCCTTTTATTTTCTAAACTGCTTTTTAAACTAAAGTGTATATTGCGACTGTGCTTGTGTTACTATGAATGATCCACGAAATAAAGGAAAATTTCATGTTTTAGGGTCATAGCTCATTGGAATCACCCGATGAGCACCGTCGTCCATGGGTGGATGCCACGTTGTCAACCAGTAAAACTCGCAAGTTGCAAGTCGTGTAATCCGCAAATTACGTGTAATCTGTGAGCGATTGATATACGCGAATCACTTCGAATAGCGAGTTGTCACCGAGAGGTTCACTCGCCGTCCGCACGTGGACAGCTGGCGGACGAGGCGATCCTGTGCTGGTCATGCCACCATCACATGCCAAATGACTCTAAAGTGATTGTTGTTTTTACTCTTCGTTAAACATATGTTAATTTTTAAGAAGGCAGAATTGCAAGTTCGTAACTCTAAAGTTCTGATTCAGTTTTTTAAGATTTGATCTAAATAAACAAACTAACTAACATTGTATTTTAATGTAAGAGCTTGTTATTTTTTAAAATACACATTTAATGCTTATTTAGAGACATCAATAGTTAAATACTAAAACATAAAGTAGGGTAAATTATACCGTTGTTGGCATCCTATGTAATAATTGGCATGCAGTAAATTTTTTTAAGGACTAACTGTGCCCGTGACTTCTTCCGCGTGGATTATTTTTCGCTGAACCCTAAAAAAGTACGTCACTCCTTATAACATCATCTATCTGCCAGTGAAAGTCCCGTCAAAATCGGTCCAGCCGTTTCAGAGATTACTCGCAACATCCAGACAGATAGATTCTAAAAATTGCATTTTCGGAATCTCCTGGTCCCCTGACTTATTTTAGATTTTTATTTTGACACTACAAACTGACACTTCGATTTTATTTATCTGTATAGACATTAAGATCTTAATATCTTTTATTGTGTACTTATACAATTATTATCACTGTATGGATATATAATTTAAAAAAACATTTTGAGATTTCTAGTAGATTATATATACACTAAATAACAATTACTTTCACTAAGAATAAGAACATAAATAATCTAATACAATGAAAGAAAACTTAAATTATCTATATTGTATTCTACCCGTAGTCCCTCAAGATTATAAGTAGAATACTGAACTTAGATTACCGTCTTCTATGGATAAAGTGCCCAGAAGGTTGGCTACGTTTCCTCGCTGGATCACCAACTTTTCCGTTGCCCGAGGTAGGCACCAACCTTCTGATCACCTGTAGTGTCAATGAGTCAAAGATTTCTTAATGTTTTAAATAAATTAATACGGTGCCAAGAACTGTGTAGTTTCCTTTATCTAAAAAATTATTTAAATCTATTCGGGAGTGGAGAAATTCTAGAAATTCTATTCTATTCTAAATTAATATATATCTTATACTAATATGTAAGGCTGGAGTGTGTTTGTTTGTTTGCGGACGCGCTAATCTCAGGATCTACTGGTCTGATTTGAAAAATTCTTTCAGTGTTAGATAGCCCATTTATCGAGGAAAGCTATAGGCTATATATCATCACGCTAAGGCCTATAGGAGCGGAGCACTAATGAAGAATGTTTCAAAATCGGGGAGTTTTTTTCCTTTTGAGAGCTTCCGTTACGTGCGCTGCGTAAACGGTTAAAGTTTCGCAAAAAATCATGTGTGACAGAACTGTTCCTCTTTAAAAGTTCTAAAAAAAAGTCAGCGACAGCATATGTCTACCTTTTAAGGTTGGCCCACTATAACCTTTTTTATGCTAACCAAATATGTTCTAAAATAATGCATTATTTGCGAAGGTGTTTTTATAAACATGATATTAATCCTTGTCCAAATAAATACGTTATTCATCACAAGTATTTAATTTAAAAGAAAATTGCCATTTACGTCATTCGATTTCAATGAATATCTTAAGTGATGTCGCAGTTTTAAAATAACATCGCGGCAAAATAATGATTAAGTACTGCCCGCGCATTTATGATGTGCAAGACCGGCGGGCAGTCATGAGGGGGGAGGGGGGAGAACCGGCAAAAAATGTGTGATCACTATTGAAATAACAAAACGTGTTTGTATAGCATGATTTTATGCAATAAATGATTTGATTTGATATGATTTGATTTGAAATAAGAAAACAGATAAAAACCCGTCGCTGTTGTCTCGGGTACGAGCAGTAGCCCTGTGAGAGCCTAGTGTAGGTCAAGTGGCGGTGGTCGGCGGTGATTAAAACGGGGCACGGGCCAGATCGGCAACTGGGTCAGGCCCCATCGAGAGATCATCGCATTACCACCGGTCTCTTGGTAGCCACTCGTTAATAATACAACAATAAGGCAATGTATCGCTCAATTGTACAGTGGTGGAGTGCAAAGGTTCGCCAGTTTTCAAATTGATTCATGTAACGTTCCGCGAGCACATGTTACCTTTTTACTTAGATCAAAGTTGTTTGTTGACCAGATGAGCTTTTAAATATAACCCCTGTTAATATATTTAAACGCAAGGTTAAGACATTTTTAATACAAAAAGCATATTATACAGTAAACGAATATCTAGGACAGAAATAACATAATAACAGTATTATTTTGAAATCGATTAACTGAAGATAAAATATAATTTTAATGTAATGTGACATTGTTTTATAGTTGTACAAAGATAAAGTTCAAAAAATACTACCTGTCTTTGGACTATGATATTTAAATTCATCTATAAACATGTATATATTTTGTAGATATGTATATTAAGTATATATCTATGTAATATATAAAATATCTACATATATATATCATTTATGTATTTATTATTAAAATGTAAGTGGTTCGTACTGTATGTTAGGTATACCACCATCGCCATTATCATTCTCAATTCATTCCCGGAGTTGTCTGGAAGAGATCGCTTTTTAGCGATAAGACCGCCCTTGTACATTACTAGTTATATGTGTTATCTATCTATCTATGTATCTGTTATGGTCGAATCTCGACCACGGGCGACCACTAGTCATCACTAGTCTATATTAATACAGAATGTTTATTATGCAACTTTTAAAGCAACAACATTACTATAATTTACCATTCTATAGATCAGATGGTTCCAATTTTTCCGAAGAAAAATATCTACCACACCTGATAAAAATATTCGTGACCATAAAGAAAAATGTTTGCACTAGAATTCAGTATCTAATATATAAAATTCTCGTGTCACAGTTTTCGTTGCCATACTCCTCCGAAACGGCTTGACCGATTTTGATGAAATTTTTTGTGCTCATCCGGTATCTATGAGAATCGGCCAACATCTATTTTTCATCCCCCTAAATGTTAGGGGTAGTCCACCCCTAAATTATTTATTTTATTATTTAGACAAAATTTTTAATTTCTATTTTTTTATGATACAACATACAAAAATACATACAATCCTCAATTTTCACTCTTCTATCACCAACCCCTATTTTTTAATAACGATATAAGTACTTTAATAATTTTCTACTCTGTTTGTTCAAGTTGTTTCGAGTTTAGATTAACATTTGGTCTCGGTAGATGACGCTGTAATCGGGTTCTAGATAGATTTTTTAAAGGCAGTACAACGTCTGCCGGGTACAGCTAGTGCATATATAAAACTTGGGAACGTCTTCCGTCTGTGGCTATGAATAACGGATGTCCACTGATGTACGATTTCTCGAAAACAGATCCCCGCTTTGAGAGGAATCTGAAGATTTATTACCCGGCGACTTGTTATGCTTATGCGATCGTATTTGAGTACAAGTATTTGTAAGCGAGTTTCTACTCTCCCATAAGTCTTCGCGACGTTAAGTACACCGCAAAATTACTGAACGAAACAGTTATAAATAATTGACAGCTGCGACCGTTATCTGGAATCCCCGTCTTCACAAATTTTCATCGTTGTACGTATTATACGTTTATTAGCTATTTTTAAGTTTTTATTTCAATACTACCTGAAGAGTATCACATCTATCACATGTGTTGGAGCATGACGGCCTCTGTGGTTGAGCAGGCTAAGCCTTTGCCGGCTTATCTCACTGCAAAGCAGAGGCTCCGGGTTCGATTCCTGGTATAAGAAATTTCGGAAACGTATTTTCTCCGTTATTTACTATGGTCTAGGTGTCTGGGATCGGCCCCAGAGTGGTAGGTTGTATATTACCCATAATACAAGCGTAACTTGCTTAATTTGGGGATTTACAGTGTGTGTTTGTCTGCCGGTTTATTTAAAAAAAGTGTTAATCTATTAAATACTACCGATGCAAATCGAAACTTAGTTTGTTTCCCTATGACGATGTTTGTTAGTGGACTACAATGATAGCTTCAAATAAACGTGAGAGCAGCGCCCTCTTGTTAACTATATTTGTGTACTCCATGGTAACTAGATCATTTATTGGAATAGAAAGTATCCTGAGTCACAATTATGATTCAATGGTTTTAAGCGCGGAATTTTATTTGAGTTTTATGTTTATATCGACGTTTCGGCCACTTATCAATATACGTGATCACGGAATGAAGGAATGAATAATGTTAAAGTTATTATTTGATCTACCCCCAACTTGCTAATTTTAGCAAGATATCGAAATAAAATCAAATAATATGCACGTGATAGGTAATATGAAGGTATTTAATAGATTGAAACTATGAATTTGCCGTGTTAAGAACATACTGTGACTTTAAATTGAGGGTACTTACGTTTTTCTTAAAGTACCTGCAATTGATTTTCTTAAAGTGGTGTTTTAGTTCAATAAAAACTGGGTTGTATTTATATGGTGGGGTTTATATTGTTGAGCACTTTATAAATGTTTTTAGGATTTTTGATTACCTTTGTAATAAGTTTCAGTTTGCCAGATTGCTAAAGGGTGAACGCTGTGTTGTTGGTTCGACAATATAAAAGGAGGTGAAATCGCTTAGAAGGGAAATTCTACATTCGTCGGTTGAAGAGAGCGAAAGCTCTGTTGAACAAGAGGCGCATAGTATATAGTAGTCGATAATTACTGTTCGAAAATCGCAGTATTCTTTGAGGGCAAATTGCTGCTCGACACCTGACAAGCGCGGACGCAACTCTTGGAGTTGTCCTAATATTTCTGTGTATTATTGTGCTGTATTTAATATTGTAATTGTAATAATTCTTGTGTAATAAACTTTGATTATAATATTTCAGATTATTATTGTGTTATACGTCGGCTTGAGCTGACACACGCTTAAAACTAGAAATGCCACGAATATTCGAATTCTATTCCGTATTTGTCCACTTTTTTAACTATTCGGTATTCGGTCGAATACTATGTAGTATTCAGCCGAGCCAAATATTCTTGGCATCTCTAGTTGAAAAGTAGTTTATCTGTTAATAATTTGTGAATCAAATGTATAAATCTTTGAATATCTAATATGTGCATATTTTTCACGATCTAGTATTCGGATATTATACAGGATTTGGGCGAATACCGAATAGTTAAAAAAGTGGACAAATACTGAATAGAAGCCGAACATTTGTAGCATGTCTCGTTAAAACCGTATGTAATACTGCTAAAATTTAAGAAAATAGTGTCTAAGTGTTGACCGGGATATAAGCTAGCTCGGTGTGGAGTTTTACTAAAAACCATTTTGTAGTTTTCTCGTGATGCTCCAACGGACAGACTGATAAAAATTTCCAAGGTTGCATTTTAGAAATCCACTACTGGTCCTAATTAGCCTCCCTGATTATTTTTTATTTTTAAATTATTTGCACAAACTCGACCTTTCTAAAGATTTATTTATGTTATGAATTAATTTAAAGCCTAGCTAGCCATTTTGAAGGAATTACTAAGCATGCACATTGTGCATATGATTGGACGCGATATCGTTCATCATTTGGAAGGCGTTCCATCATTGTCATCCGGTGACATGATGCTGACTTATGTACGTTTCCATATTCATTAGTCCCCACTAGTGGCCATATCGATGAATGGTTTTAGTTAGATATCATAAGGGTTACAACTATTACACAATCAAGTATTCCTCTGTTCTCATCTCCACTCCAAAGTCAAGATAAAAATGGGCATGATTTTTCATTTAACAATACTTTTTTCTGGATGAAGTATACCCACTCATACCCACTCTATGTTCTTCTCTATACCCCTGTTAACGTGTACGCAATATTTCGTAACGATTTGTTGTATAGTTAAGGCGTGAAAGCGTAATAAACAAACTCACATTTGCATTTATGATGTTACTAGAGGCCCCGGCAGACGTTGTCCTGCCCTGAAAAAATAAAAATCTAGGACACGATCCCAGTGCCACCTACCGGTTCGAATTGTGAATCTAAACTATCCGGGGACCCACTCAAATGCACACAAAAAAATTCATCTAAATCGCTAAAGTCGTTCTCAAGTTCACGTTATATATATATATATATATATATATATATTGTTACATGCCGTCAAAGATAAGCGCACAGCTGTGCAGTCCATTGTCCTCCCGGATTAAGGCATTCTTTGTATTTTGAATTTGCAATTAAGAAAAACATGCTATTGTCTTTTTACTTGTTTTATAACCATCATTAGCATTGAACTAATCCCTATTGTTATTGTTTTCGACTTTGTGGACGTTCGCAGGTGTGCAAATGAATATTTCTTAGAAACTCAGTGTGCGCGGCAAATTTCTTTGTACTGTGTAGTTAGTATAAGACGATGCCCGAATGGAGGGACGGGGAGTCAAGCGACGGCTACGAAACGAGTAAGACGTTTTCTATTACTCTCGATTAGCGATATAGACGACGGACTTTGCGCGTATCAAACTATATTGAATCGTGCAGTGTGAACTGGTTGCATCCAGTTTTATTTGTATTTGTTTTATACGTGTTTGTACAGTTCTGATAAATTCTATAGTAGTTCCAACGGCATTTTTAATTCGAGTCCTGTAGCTCGTAACAATATATATATATATATATATATATATATATATATATACGTGAAGAAAAAACTTTGTACCCCTTTTTTACAAAAATTGCGCGGGAGGAGTATGAAATTTCGCACACTTATAGTTTATATAGAGAGGGAGTGCAGAATGCTAATATTTTTTTAAATCATGCATGAAAAATACATTAAATCAATAAAAAAAACATTACACACACTACCATGTATTTGACACACACACGCACATATACTCTTTTGTTTATTGTTCAAGCCAAATGAACAGTGTAGCCTTGGCGAAATCTGTTATTATAGAAGTGTAGTCTTTGACATTAATTATTATGGTCGAATTTCGACCACGGGCGACCACTAGTATATATAGATTTAGGATTGAAACGAAGCACTTGAAATGTGCAGATAATCGTGTCCTATATTCACCTTCTTTATCAGGGTCGTGTGTTTGACAATGTACATTTAGAGCGAGCTACGCGATTGTAGTGGATTCCATCTGCTTGTTTCATTTGCGGGTAGTCTATCCGGTGTTGGGTGCGAATGGGCAAAAACACGCGGCTTGCCAATGCTGGCCACGTCCACTCGCGTAATGAGCTGCCAAATAGGTATGAGCTTCGGATATAAGGCGGATATACGCGGATATTACGAAAGATTTCACAGACCAACCTTAACTACTAACCTAACTCTGAATAGTAGTTATAACATACGTTTATAACGCTGTATGTTTGTTTTATTTATTGTAAAAAAAACCAACAACGCATATTAATAATACAAACAAACAAAAAAGTATGGCTAATAATAGGTTTTTCTATCAAGTTATATTGTGAGCAAACGAGTGAACAAAAGTGTGAAAATGCAATAAATATATACATAAGTTAATAAGTGAAATAAGTATATACTAATAATAAATACATATGCATCAGAGATATCTAAATAAAATACATTGATAGATACATGTAAAAATATACAATAATATTTAAATATAATAAAAATATATTGATATAATAAAAAAGGCAATAAACTGCAGGTGTGCATTGGTTATTGTCGGTCGTAACAATATGATTATTAATATTGTATAGCTATTGTCGTTGCTATACACATATTTATAATGTATATATTTGGATATATATAATATTAATATATGTGATTGTCTATTTTATTTTTCTTTTTCTTAACTATATGTATTGTGTTATATGTATATATCCTATTAATTACATGTATTTGGTTTGCACATCACCGTCATACACTCTTGATTCCTTTCACACAATCCACAGCCCGGGTTGTCTGGAAGAGATCGCTCTAAAGCGATAAGGCCACCCTTTGTTCCTGCCTTGACACGAAATAACTGTAAATGACTTACTTTATGTGTATGTGGTAAACAATAAAGTATTTTCTATCTATCTAAAAATATTACTCACGTATATTCTTATTTTTTATATGATGTGGTTGGTATCTGTACCAATAATTGATTTTAAAATATCTTTGATTGATTTTATAATATCACTAAATTTGGTGTTGTAAGTCTTAGCTTAGTTTTTTAAGAATTTTTATACGCGAATTGATAGATAGATAACACTTTATTGTACACCATTACAGAAAACCTTATAGCCTAAAAATATTCTAAATGTGCACAATGGGCGGTCTTATCGCTAAGAAGCGATCTCTTCCAGACAACCCGTGACAGGAAGAAAACAGATTATATTGGTCAAAGGTGGTGTATTGATTATGTATTCAATTATAAGACGGGGTAATTTAGCGCTTAAAGCACTCGCGTCCAAAACTCAATAAAGGTGTCGAATCCTAACCGAATAAGGCAAACACCTCTTAGGCAGTTTTCTTGACCTAATGTGCACATTGTTACAATCACCACGTGCTGACGATGAAGGAAAACATAGTGAAACCTTCACATCGAGATAGCCGATGTGTCAAACCCGTCAAGCCGCCCTGTACAAGTCCATTAATTAGAAGGCCAGAGACAAGCAGTGGGGTGTTTATGGACTGTCGTTATATAATGCTAAAATGACATATATCTCATCTCCTATAGTCCCTAATTTATCTGTTCCATTACATCCTAAAGGCTAACAATGCATTGTCATCGCCCCTGGTGTTCTAAACATCCGTAGCCAATGGCATAGTTAACCACTTACCGTATGGTGAATCGTCTATCTATCTATACATATAATAAAACTGTAGAGGTCGAATCCGTCTGTCTGTCTGTACAATGAAAAAAATTGCTAAAAACCGAGTCAGGGGGATGTAAGAAGTGAAATAGAACTAATTTAGATTATTTTTAAATTTTATGTTTCTCTGTTTGTCTTTCTGTTTGTACCGGCTAATCTTCGAAACAACTGGACCGATTTAAATGAAATTTTGTATGGTGGTAGCTTATATTCCTGGTCAACATATAATACTTTTGATCCCGAAAAATTAAAGTGTTCCCGTGGGATAGTTAAAAAACCGCACCACGCGGACGAAGTCGCGGGTATCAGCTAGTATATCTATAATATTATATATTTTTAATAATATAATTTAGATTCGTAATACTATGAATGCCTACAAACGATATAAGGATGTTCACAATTTCAACACCAGGCATAATAATAGACTGATAGTGCTATAATAAAACTACGTTATAACGGTTTTAAGCGCGGTAATTTATTTAATTTTTATTATTCCGAAGTTTCGGTCACTTTTCAGTAGCCGGGATCACGAAAGACATATATGTCAAGTGTCAGTGAGTATTGTTAAAGTTATATTTAGCCTACCGCCAACTTGTTCATTTTAATTATTTAGTTTTAATTTTGTTTATGGTTATTATTTACTCTATGGGAGCCCAATCTAATTTACCACCGCTTCGCAACATCTTATGGCTTGAAGAAAGAAGCGGCGCAAGAAACTCTTCAGCAAACATGCGGTAGGCTAAATACAACTTTAACAATACTCATTGACACTTGACATCTTTGTCTTCCGTGATCACGGCTACTGAAAAGTGGTTGAAACGTCGGAATAATAAAAATCAAATAAATTAAAATAAAATAAAACCGTTAAAACATAGTTTTATTATATATACTAGTTGCTAAAACTTAAGAAAATATTATGATAGTGTCATCTTTCAGATTACAAAAAGTGCTGTCTTCTTGCTTGGGGGTCGGTAAACGCTTCTTTAATAAAATTTTGAATGAAATGTTAGATATGCCTTTCATTAAATTTAAAGCTAAATTGTAAAGTAAGTTGCTTAAAAAAGGATACTACACTATTGAAGAATATATTGTTACGAGCTACAGGACTTGAATTAAAAATGCCGTTGGAACTACTATAGAATTTATTAGAACTGTACAAACACGTATAAAACAAATACAAATAAAACTGGATGCAACCAGTTCACACTGCACGATTCAACGCGATTCGACACGCGTAAAGTCCGTCGTCTATGTCGCTAATCGAGAGTACTACAAACGTCTTACTCGTCTCGTAGTCGTCGCTTGACTGCCCCACCCCTCCATTCGGGCATTGTCTTATACTAACTATTCAGTAAAAAAAAACCGGCCGCGCGCACTAAGTTTCCGAGAAATAGTAATTTGGACACCTGCGAACGGCTAACAAAGTCGAGAACAATAACAATAAGGATTAGTTCGACGCTAATGATGGTCATAAAACAAGTAGAAAAACAATAGCATGTTTTTCTTAATTACAAATTCAAAACACAAAAGAATTCCTAAATCCGAGAAGACAATAAACTGCACTTGCGACAGGCAGCTGTGCGTTTATCTTTGACGGCATGTAACAATATAAACGACAAAACTGCATTTACATAGCTGTTCGCCCCAGCCTTTCATACTATCTTCTGTATAACGTTTATATTTTGAATAGCATGTAAGGAATCTATGCAGATTTGTCGCAGTATGAATTCTTTCTTCTGTTATTTTTGCGACGGTAATAATATTTTCTGTTTATTACAACTCTATTAATTCTTTGAAAAGTAATTGTAATAGAACTTCTATATGTATTTAAAAAAAGAACCCGAGATATATAAATAATTATAATATACATATGATCATATGTATATAGATATATAAAACATTTTTTAGCTAGACGTGTTGCTGGGGAGTTTCTTTCGCTTATTCTCCTTTAAAGAGCGATAACACGTTACGACAGAAGACGTTACATAGAATATAGTAAGTAGATTTAAATTTTGACTTACATGTATGACCTTCAAAAAGTGTTCTCCAGTCGAACTTATTTTGAATCCAAGTTCAAACAATAAACAAACACCAACACTCCTGACCGGTAGGAGCGCGTCATTTTTGTTTTTAAAATGGTGATTTAATTTTTCTAACGTAAAACCTTTTGCACTTTAGTGGCGGATATTTTCAACCCCATCACTAAAGTAGAACAACGTAGTTGCCCCCCTTTCTAGTGGCACTATTGTACATTAAATCTTCCCAATCCACCCGGCACTTATTTGGGTTCCTTTCATTTCTCTATATCCATTTGCAGCGTCTAAAGTGTTGATTTGAAAACGTGAGCCGCTGCTCAACGCGGACCTTTGTGGGCCACTCGTTCCTTCCTTTGTTTCACTTGTGGGGGGTCCTAATAAAACTTTTGAGGGCGAAACGTGATTTATTTAATCACGTTTTTATAGAGATATATATATAACATTTTACGTTTCAACAAAACACGATTTCTAAAAATGCACAACAAGAGAGTAGTTACATACTTGGTAAACAAAAGGCGGCCTTATCGCTAAAAGCGATCTCTTCCAGGCAACCTGACTCACCCAAAGGAAATTCTGAACTTAAAAGAATAAAGAAAGAAAGAAAAACTTGATTCGAAGAAATAGCGACGTAATTACATTCGTTATACATTATTATACACAGAGCATATTTTAAGAATTTGTACGCCGCATTTTCAGCGAACAAGGTTTGCACTCAGCATATTGCTGTGCCGGAATTATATCCGACACAACGCTGATTTTCAGGGCAAACCTTCCTTTAAGCGTAAGACCAAAACGACCCAAATTTGTTAATTAAACAACGAATAATAATAAAAATTTATAAAACTAATTCTACTTATATAATATTTAATTAGTAAAAATAAATAAATACATTTGAATAAAACCAACAATAAATACGTTACTTCTAAATTAAAATTAAAATAAATAAACGTGTAACAAACTTGTATCGAATCATTTATTCGAATACAATTCGCTAGAGTGCTTGCCGAGTATTGCAATTCTGTGTGCCACGTCACTGACATGAGGCAACAAATGACATTTTACTTCATAACCTGTAAAATATTGAATGTGTTATTTTACTGTAAAGATATGAAATGTTTAATATATTTTTTTCCCACTCTATATACTATATAGGCCGTGCACAAGACTGACTCGCGTTACAAGTAAGTTGTCAGACAGTGATATGTGTATACTGCATACGAGTTTCTTGTTTATTGAAACTTATATAACTTATATAATTATTATAAATTAATGAATAAAAAAAAGAAAATGGAAAAAAATTAATGACACATTATAACACGAGCAAAACGGTCAAAAAGCTTGTAAAATAAGTTCAATTTGAAAACTTCGAAGCTAAAAAAGGCACCTGTTGTATGTAATTACGATGGCCTCTTTGGTTGAGCGGGCTTAGTATTAGCCGACCGAACTGGCTGAAACACATACAGGTACGATTCCTGGCATGGTAAATTTCGGAATCGAACTTTGTGTTATTTTCTATGGTCTGAGTGTCTGGGATCGGCCCCAGAGTGGTCCGTTGTATGTTACCCACAACACAAGCGCAACTTGCTTAGCTTGAGAATGTGTAATGTGTGTTTGTATGCCGATTATTAAAAGAAAAGGTATTACCTAATTATGTTTTAACGGTTTCAAGCGTGACACTTGAATTGATTTCATTTTTATTTTGACGTTTCGGTCACTTTTCAGTAGCTGGTATCACGGAAGACAAACATGTCAAGTGTCAATGAGTAATTTAAAAATACGGACGAAGTTTCACTAAGGCTGCTAGTATTTAATACTAAGATTGGCCTGCGACTTCGTCCACGTTGGATGGAATAAGCTAATTTATACGTGTCCTTAACAATTTGAAACCTCTCCCAAGAAAATTCCCGAGATATAAAGGTTTTTAATCCGGAAGTTCTCTGTCGATTAATAAAAACCGCATCAAAATCGGCCCAGTAGTTTTTACGTGAATCACGAACAAACAGAAAAACACAAAAATCTAAAAAACAAAAAATTACAGTTTTACAATCTTATAATATTATATTATGTTATGTAAATTAACCTATACAATGGTATTATATATGTTACATTATATCATATATTTAATCTTGCTGGAATAGAGAAAGAATACAATTTCCTGCGGCCGGGTGGCTTGTCGTAAGAGGCGACAAAACATCCCACAGCTAGGTGGTAGGGTATTTGCCCGACTGGATGGCTACCACCCCTGGTCTAGAGTATGCTGCCATAATAACCAGTCTCCCTTAAGAGAGCAGCAGCGCATTTGTAGCGTACCTTTGGTGTTACATATGTCCATAGGCGATGGTAACCACTTTCCATCAAGTGGGCCGTCTGGTGAACTCCTGCAATAAAATAAAATAAAAAAACAACGACCGAACAAACTGAAACCAGTAATCAACCCGTGCAATACGATGCGCTTAATTCAATCCAAAAACAACCCTCATTTCGTACCCATGTATATATTTTCAACCCTTCTATTCCGTCCATAATATTTTATGCCTACCGTAAAATAATCTGTACGCTCCAATGAATTTGTATTTTATATTCGTCTCTAATAAGGATATAACGGGCCCCATAAGGTTTCCCTTTTCGCTATGTACCTACATATTTATTGATGAAATCCCATAACCAGTCTCAGCCGGTTGTTTATTTAAGAAGTTGATTGATTTTCAATATCGGCTTAACCTTATTTGAATAAAAGGCAAATCGGGTTTAGTTGAAGGTATCCCACTGATTCCGTTTTATACGGTGAAGGGCCGTTTATTGTATTTAACTTAAGTACCTATAAATACAGTACTAGAGGTTATCCCGAGAATGCGCCGTGGGTCTACCTCTAGTGCGTGCCTCTTTATTTCCGGGGTTCTCCGTAATGGTTCAAGACAGAGATTATCTTTTGGGTGAATTATTATATACTTACATAAACTACATACAAATGTTACAATACTAATGTGTGTTTCATACTTATATATACTTACGCGCCCGCGTTGCCTTCCCGGGCCAAAACCGCCAGCACGATTTGTGTTTATGCTGGTTGTTTTGGCCCGGGTAAGATGATCAGACATATACATATACTTTCCTATCTGTTTGCTATTGCTTATAATATTTGGAACGCTTATATATTTTATTTTACATATTATATATATATATATATATATATATATATATATATATATATATATATATATATATATATATATATATATATAGACAATACAATGCAAGAAAACTTAACTTATTCGTGTTATATTCTACTCATAGTCCCTCAATACTATAAGTAGAATACTGAGCCCAGATCACCGTCTTCTATGGTTAAGGTGCCCAGAAGGCTGGATACGTTTCCTCGCTGGATCGCCATACTGATCCGTTGGCCGAGGTAAGCACCAGCCCTCTGATCACCTGAAGAGTCAATGAGTCGTTTCGATAAATTTTGGTAGAGGCTCATGGCCTCAGGACCCCACGGTCCAAGTGTCTCGACAGCAAACGGCACAAATATATAACTCTTATTGAGGGTTGCATACTTGCGCCGCTTGAGTGATTCGGCTGTGTTTGGTAAATGGGATGCGGCCAACGTGTCTATGCAAGTCACATCCCACACCAAAGGCTTGCCACGTTGCCAGGGAATTAGAATCATTCCGTCGGGACGCCTACCATCGTCACGTGCAATACCGTATAATATCCTCAACAACATCTAGAAGTTCTGGTCAACTAAAACATAAAAATTACGATGTTTTTCAAATCTGTTGTTGTTTTTCATTCATGTTTTTCTTGGCACTGACTTCAAGTCAGTGCGAAGAAAAACATTTAGGAAATGTTTATTTTTAATTACTCTTGAAATCTGTTTTTTTATTTTTCACTTTTAAATTACGTATATGGTAACCAATTAAAGTGAAATTTAAAATAAAACTCTTGAAATCGTAATGAATCCAATCAAACAGAATATCAAATCGGGTCAGAAAGAAAAAGTTATGGCTGAATTAAATTTAAGAAAAATTATACGACAAATTGAGAACCATCTCCTTTTTTCAATTCGGTTAATAAAGTATCCTAATTGTTGATCCGGAACATAAGCTAGATCTGTCTAATCCTTTCGGTAGTTTTTACGTGATGCTCTAACATAGAGGTTTCTTATATGAGAAATGATAGGACTATAGGAGAGTATATATGGACTCTATGTATATATATAGAGTTTATATATACTTTCGTCATTATTTATCAGGATAAAAAGTATCTCGTAAGGTATAAGCTAGCTCTATGTAGAGTTTCATTTAAATCCATTTGGTAGGTCTCACTTGATTCTCTAACATATAGACAGATGAAAAATTGTCTATCTGTCTGTTAGAGAATCAAGTGAGACCTACCGAATGGATTTAAATAAAAGTCGACATAGAGCTAGCTTATATCTTACACGGTAATTATTAAAATAATACCGTTGCCGTAGGATAGGCGAATATAAAAACTAAAGACTAAAACTGGTTATCAATTACAGTAGAACTTCTTTAAGTCCAGCCTTGATAATCCGAAAACCTCGCAAATTCGAAAAAAAAATTGTGTTACCTTCCCTTCAACTCCAAAACCTCCCTTGCTCGAAATCTAAACCCTATATAAGTCGCAATGATTAGTGACTCCCTATAAGCAAATTCAGTACTGATTTTCCTCAGTTTCCTCTATAACTCGAAAAAATAAATTGGACCTCTGTATTTCGCACATAGCAATACTTAATTTTACAACCTTTACAACTCGATTATTTGAATAAATTTTAACTTCTACAAGTCGAATGTGTTCTTAAAGAAATCTCGCTTAAGTCGAAAATTCTATAATAACTGGAATTTTTGGCGTCTCCTTTTAAGTTCGACTTAAAGAGGTTCTATTGTATTAGGTAAGTCGGACTTTAATTTTGAGCATTAGTTTTATCAATTCCACCTGCATACTTAATCAAATTAATTGTATTATTTATTATTATTTTTTAATCTGACTAAATAAATGACTAACTTCCAACATTTTTGAAGCTATGATAATACTATAGGAGAGTATATATGTACTCTATATATATACATAGAGTTCATATATACTCTCTTATAATCCTATCGTTTCTCATACAAGAAACTCAATATTTTTTTAATTGCGTACAGCAAGGTTTTACCTTTCTTCGTTCATTGTTCTAAGTTATTTTCGTTAAACAACTAAAAAGAGCATAATTTTTATTATCAGAAAACGATTCACTTCTACTTTGACTACTGGACTAATAAACGGATTCCTTAAAGCATTTATTTTCTTTGAGCAAAACTTTTCTGGGCCACCTCCCCCTAATAGAACTACCGTGTAATCCAAAACTTTAATATTTAGATCTGATTTCGTCGGGATCAAAGCTTTTTCGAGGGAAATTATCTTAGATCGTCTCCGGTCGTAAGTAGCTAACTGAACGAGATCCGTCTGAACTTTCCAATCACATTAACGATCAATTTTCAAATATAATTTTGGAAGTGAAAATGTTGTTAATCGCAAATTTGAAGCTGAGACACATTTTATCTCATTCTAATATATAAAGCTGAAGAGTTTGTTTGAACGCGCTAGTCTCAGGAGCTACTGGTCTGATTTGAAAAATTCTTTCAGTGTTAGATAGCCCATTTATCGAGGAAGGATATAGGCTATATATCATCAGGCTAAGACCAATAGGAGCGGAGCACCAATGAAGAATGTTTCAAAATCGGGGCTTTTTAACGATTCCACGCGGACCAAGTCGCGGGCAGAAGTTAGTAATCTTATAAAACTTCGAAGCTCTCTAGACATTTTTACGAGAATAGTAAGATATGATGTCATATCTTTAACGAGTCACCTAGCGTATTAATTAAAATATAAACATTTATTACAAGTAGTGGTCGAAATTCGACCATAATGATTAATGTCAAGGACTATACTTCTATAATAACAGATTTCGCCAAGGCTACACTGTTGATTTGACTTTAAAAATAAACAAAAGAGTATATATGCGTGTGTGTGTCAAATACATGGTAGTGTGTGTAATGTTTTTTTATTGATTTAATGTATTTTACAAGCTTTTATTTAACTTGCATTGGATTTACCTATGTATGTAAGTTCGGATGGAATCTTGCAAGTTAAATTTTACCAATTTCCCGGTTGCCGATTGAGTTGAAATTTTGCACGCATATGTATATCGAGTGACAATGCAATAATATGGTAGCATGGAGCTGATCTGATGCTGGAGTCGGAAGGTGGCCATAGGAACTTCTGTACTAAACAAGATAGACCCGTCTTGTTTGGGCTCGTTTTACTTGTCTTGGCTAGCACTCTGCTGCTACATGATTTCAAAAGCTTGTATTTTATGCATAATTTAAAAAAAAATATTACCATCGTCGCTTCTTCTGTATATAAACTATAAGTGTGCGAAATTTCACACTCCGTCCGCGCAATTTTCGTAAAAAGGGGTACAAAGTTTTTGCTTCATGTATTAATAACTAGGGGGGCCTGCAGACGTTGTCCTGTTCTGGAAGAAAATAGAAGCCGATTGCAGCGCCACCTTCCGGGTCCGATTGTGAATCTAAACTAATCTTAAATCTACTTGAACACACAAAAAAATTCATCAAAATCGGTCCAAGCGTTTAGGAGGAGTTCAGTGACATACAAACGAACAGAAGAATTTTATATAGTTAAAAAAAAGAATGAAAGAAAGAAAAACTTTATTTGAAGAAATAGCGACGTAATTACATTCGTTATACATTATTATACACAGAGCATATTTTGAGAAATTTGTATGTCGCATTTTCAGCAAACAAGGTTTGCACTCAGCATATTGCTGTGCCGGAATTATATCCAACACAACGCTGATCTTCAGTGCAAACCTTCCTTTAAGCGTAAGACCAAAACGACACAAATTTGTTAATTAAATAATGAGTAATAATAATAATTAATAAAACTAATTCTACTTATGTAATACTAGTGTTTACCCCGTGGCTGTGCCGCGGGTTAACCTCTAGTGCCTGCCTCTTGTTTATAGAGCAGGCGTTAATACAGGTTGCATTGTACTAAATGTTTATGTAAGTGCTATTTGCAATCGGAAGATTAATTTAATTTTATATCGCAAACTATCCCATCTCCTGATAAGGACAAAAAGGACAAAAAGACCAAAAAGGACAATTATGATACAAATGACCAAAATGACGAAAATGGCAATTCACAAAAACCTATCTTACTTTTTGAGATAACTTTTACATAAATCTATCCCATTATCCGGGATAAAAAGTATCCTATGATCATTCTCGGCATCGAAAAAAAATATATATATATATATATATATATATATATATATATATATATATATATATATATATATATATATATATATATATATATTATATTATATTATATTAGGTTATATATTAGGTTGGGGAAAAAATTCCTTCGTATTTTATACAAAAATTCAAAAGGTTTTTTTTATAAAGTTTATTTACATTTGACTAAAATATGTAGGTGCCATTTTGTTGGATAACTTTTTGCCATCTTGTAGGTAGGGACGTGATCCCATTAGTATAACAATTTTGGGGCTTCTGATCAAAAAACTGCGACAAGACGGACAGACGGACAGACGGACAGACAGACAGACAGACAGTTACTTTCGCATTTATGATATTATAATAGGGATTTAATTACCAACAATAAAATACTTTGTTAAAATTAAAATAAATAATCGTATAACAAACTTGTATCGAATCATTTATTCGAATACAATTCGCTAGAGTGCTTGCCGAGTATTGCAATTCTGTGTGCCACGTCACTGACATGAGGCAACAAATGACATTTTACTTCATAACCTGTAAAATATTGAATGTGTTATCATGGTATTTTTGCGCCCGCTCTTTTATCCTAATGTTATAAATGTGAGTTTTTTGGTTATGTCGTTTTGGCGACTTAACTACGCAACATATCGTTAAGAAATTTTACATACACGTTGTCAGGGGTATAGAAAAAACTTAGGGTACCTTTCATCCAGAAAAAGTACTATTCCCGAGGGACAGACGAAAATATCCAAAAAGATGGCGCTCCAACCGCGTTTAATTGGCTTGCAATTCATTAACAAACACATCGCCACCGCAACGAGAGTGACAACTTTAATGTATTGCCCTCACGGTTAGTTCCACCGTCGCTAGATGGTGTTACGGGTGTTTATAATCGGTATTTTTTATTTTCTTTTTTATTGCAGGAGTTCAGCAGACAGGCAGACGGCTCATCTGATGGAAAGCGGTTACCATCGCCTATGGACATTTGCAACACCAAAGGTGCCACAAAGGTGGTGCAGCTCTCATAGAGGAGACTGGAGCCTGGCCACTAATGCCGGAACACAACTCAAGGCTGCTATAGCGACATACTTTAGACTAGGGGTGGTAGCCATCCAGTCGGGCAAATGCCCTACCACCTGGCTGTGGGTTGTTTAGTCGCCTCTTACGACAGGCCGCCCCAACGCAGGAAATTGTATTCTTTCTCCATTCCTGCACGGATAAAAAATGTTTAAAACGGTATTTTTAAATTCAAAAAATAATGTTGCACATTTTTAATATTCGTCACATGTCAGCTTCATGATATACTGTATATCTTTTTGAACTGAAACTTATTTAGCCACGGTAGTGAATTCTTATGATGAGAACGAAAGAGCGTGACGCCATGAATTTACACTCGGACATTGTGTTATATCAACTACACAGTGCAAGAAAATTGGCCGCGCGCACTGAGTTTCCGAGAAATAGTAACTTGCATACCTGCGAACGGCTAACGAAGTCGAAAACAATAACAATAAGGATTAGTTCGAAGCTAATGATGGTTATAAAACAAGTAGAAAAACAATAGCATGTTTTCCTTAATTACAAATTCAAAACACAAAAGAATTCCTAAATCCGAGAAGACAATAAGCTGCGCTATGACAGACAGCTGTGCGCTTATCTTTGACGGCATGTAACACTATTTCAGTTATCATTAGCCTCTCGTGTCATTTGTTTAAAGCGAAAACATAGAATCTGAATTCTCTCGTAGGCTACTCTTCTGAAATTCCACTTCTGCCGTGTGTGAATTGCACACCGACTTTTTTTTATAACGCTGGGGAATGCTTTTGTATACTACCACCGGGCTCCAAAAGGACTTCCAACAACAGATCCTCCACTCTTTCTGCAAAATATGGCAATAGGTAGTATAATTTTTTTAAATTTATTATTATATCTGTCACTGTCCCAGGCCCTAGTAAAAAGTGATATTAGCGCTAAACGAATAGAAGGAAAATGTATGGTAATGACATAATACTTAGTATGTCATCGCCATAATCTATATGGCCAATACTACAAAATAATTATGTCTAATTTGTTGTAATCCATTCCGTATAATTAACAGCATATTTTCGCTTAATTTCTTCTATCTTTTCGGAGAGTGAAGTCAGAATTGTAGCTCAAAAAGGGCTGGCGTAACTTCATCATGAGCGCGGTTGGCGGTGATGCGCGCTGCGCGTGAAGGCGCCATGATTGATTACGTCACAGACGAGCAAAACCACCGACTCACTGTTGTCTGCTCGCGACCCTTTCAAAAAGCTATGGAGGCGAGCCTCATAATTTGTTACGTTAATTCTTTCTGGGTAATTAGTGAATGTAAAAGGTTATTCTGGTGTGGTTATTACTGGGTAATTTTATAAAAATCAGATTAAAATTAAGTTATGTGTGGATTTTTTGTAACTTTTAATTTTGATAACGATCTGAAAGTCTTACTTATCCTATTCCGAGAATTGTGATTATATTATATTCTGTTAAAAATGTTGGATTTTATAAGTCACCAATTACCAAGACGGAGGTCCAACGTCTAATGGAGGGCCAATAATGCCCAACGACAGTGGTCTGGTGGGGTTGGACGGTCTTTAATATAGGTTGTTATTTTTTTAATACTATATATATATATTTGTAAGTTAGTTTTATTTATAGGATAGTCAGTGAAGATCCAACTATAAAGTGCTTAAGTTTAAAACTAAAACTTAAATACACTATGTAGCAGATCATTGCCAACGGGGAGCGTGCCCAGAAGGCTGGCTGCATTGCCACGCTGTATGGCGATACTTATTTGTTGTGCGAAATATGAGCCAGCCTTCTGATCACGGGTAGTCTCAAAGAGTTTCTTACATATAGCTTTAAAGAAACTCTAAATATATTTAAATTTAAATCGAAGAACGCCTCTCAAAAATAGAATAGACCCCGGTCAGCTCCAAGCCGCTGGGCTCGCCATACTACTTATAGTATTAAGGGATTATAGGTAGAATACAATACACGCTAAGTTTCCTTCATTGTTACTGGTTTATAATTTAACAATATTTATTATATGGTATTGTTGCAAGCTGATAATAATCCTTTGCAGGTGTCTTATTACCCCTTTGAATTTGAGTGATCTATTGTTCGCGCTAATCTCTTTGTTCACTTCACCGTAAGACGTCATAAAACCTTCTTTCCTTTGTTGGTATTTTATGCGAATTCTTGGAAGCCATTAAAAGCGTCAGCTTTTGATCAGCATTTAACGATTTCAAGAACCAGTGGGCGGCATGTTGCTAAGATACCATGTCTAATTTACAACTGGATGAGGGTCGATCAGTAGAAAAATGCGCGACTCGTGTTCTGACTGCGAACGAGGCATTACCTAGTGCACTTTCGAAGCAAATATCTTATAACGACGAACTTTGATTTATGTGATAACGATTTTCTGCCCTACGGTTTGGTTTTGTTATATTTGGCTATACTTGAAAGAACTGTGAAATACATTTGTGTATTTCTAATAAACTTTGTGATAATACCAACGGCATTTTCGAATTTACATCCTACAAATCCGCTACAAATTCGTAACAGTATTAAATTGAATTTAAATTTTACTTCCTGAAGAATAGTCACGGCTTAGATAATTCTACGCATATTTGAAACACAAGGCTCTCAGCTCTAATGCAGGAAGGGTGTTTTCGCGAGGATACCTTCCATAGAAGTAAACACCCCTAGCCACACGGGCGCCAAAAGCAAATTGAATTATAACGCCGGAGAAGATAATATAATGGAGGGGTAGCGTCCTGGCAATCTCTTAGGCAACTTTCGGAAATAAATCATCTTGTAACTTAGCTGGCGAGTGTCGGTTAGGTGGACGGAGTTCCAGGTTCCACCATATATATCCAATTGTGGATAAGAGCTTGTTTTATGGCAAGCTTGGCACTTGCCGGTATTATCTATAATATTATAAAACTATAAAAGTCTAGTCTTTTGGTTTTTAGATTTTCGTGTTTTTCTGTTTGTTCGGGATTCGCGTAAAAACAACTGGTCCGATTTCAATGCGGTTTTAGCTGATTGATAGAAAATTCCCGGATTTAAAATCTGCGATACTTTATATCCCGAGAATCCTACAGGAATTTTCTTAGGGGCGGGCGGTTGAAAGCGATCCGATGGAAAAAACATTTGGATTCCAGTGTGATAGTCTCACTGATCGATAGCAAATTCTCTGTCATAAAATCTGTGGAACTTTATATCCCGGGAATTCCGCGGGATTTTTCTCGGGACTGAGTTTAAGTTATTAGGACACGTATCTTATTTCATCCAACGTGGACAAAATCGCGGGCGAATCCTTAGTGATATAATAAATATGTAGAATAATGAATTTAAAACAGGGACCAAAAGCAGGCGGGCTAGTAGATTACGGAAATACAATTTTTGAAATATTTGTCTGACTATGAGTTAGGGCATCACGTGAAATCTGTGGAGTCAACGAGCCATGGTATGCAGTGTTCCACAGGGATCGGTATTAGGCCCTCTGCTTTGGAACATTGCATACGATTGGACTTTACAGTGTGGGGCCTCCCGGGCGTCAGCGTCATCTGCTATGCAGATGACACGGTGGTCGCCGCTAGCAAGAGAACCTATAAGCAGACGTGCATCCTGGGCACGGCTGGGGTGTCACAAATTGTAGGCAGGATGCGGTAACTCGGTCTGAAGGTGGCTCTGTCCGCATCGGCATCGGGGAGACCATGAAGTACCTGGTGCTCGATAGCCGATTGGACTTTTCGGCACATTTTAGGCAATTGACCCCCAAACTCCAAAACTATCACGGCTTACGTTAGTGCATAACAAGTGGTTATAATTATTCTAGTAATGCAATCTAATATTTGGAGATTTACAATTATTCGGGTTTACATATTTTTCATCAATCTTTACATTACATGAATTCCTTCGAAGTATAGAAGGTGTACCTGATGCTTTTGTAAATGACAAACGAATGCATTTAAATCCCGGAAACTTTGATTGTTTCGGTAGTTTTTTATATTGTGGCGAAAGATGGTGAAACCATCTAGTTAGTTTAAGAACTTTTAGAAAAAGCTAGAAAATTCTGGAAGGAAAAGACAGAGATAGATAGATGTTAGGAAGGGACAGATGTATAAACGAAAGTTCTCGAATAGAAGGTTCGGAAAGGAAAAGACAGAGATAGATAGATGTTTAGAAAGGGACAGATAGTAAATAAAAGACTAACGAAATTATGGGTTCCAGAAGATTCTTCCGGGTATATAAGCAGCGTAAGGCGCGCCTACCGGGCAGTTTAGAGTTGAGTTCAGTTCAAGACAGTGAAGCCACAAGTGCGATACGAAAGAGTTGGAAGAAGAGTTTAACAGAAGACAGTGACGAGTTAGTGGTGAATTTAGTGAAAAGTGTAGTGGACAGTTTAGTTAAGGAGGAGTTTCGCGTAGTTTATAGTTCACGTAAAAATATATATGATCGGACCCATAACATGCGTTAGCATGTAAAATTTCTTCAATCGCCGCGACGACGGTACAATTCTATCTCTGTTCCGAATCTGATACGAGTGTACGTCGTATATGCTTTGCATATATGGAATCATTGACCTAGGGCTACTTGAAGTACCAATCTTACCTATTGGTTAGGGCTTGTAATCTTATTGGTATTTAATAAGATTAGAAGCCCTATGAACATTAGTAATGACTGTAGTTACATTAGTAAAGTGTTATTTCTAGAATGTTTTCGCCTGTGAGGTTTATACCTGGCGAGCGTAGTTTGTGACCTTTTCATTCAGAGGCAATAAAACGGCTACTAAAAGAGGTAATTAGGCTGGTTCGATAAAAGCTTCTAGACACTTTACGTCATTTAGTTTTTGAAGAAAATAGTGTAAATGACGAATTTAGGCAATATACGTAAATTAATTAATCATCTAGAGTTTATTAATTCAAATGTTTCAGTTTTTTTTAGAAAGCGGCGTCTGGCGTCAAGTGACGTTAAAGACCGCTTTCGACGTCGGACTAAATCATTATTGTGTTACCATGAGCTTTTTTCTAGAAGTTTCATATATAATTTTCTAACTAGCGTTCAGCTTTCTTGCAAACGTTGAAGGAACGAAACTGTCGCACATCTGTTCTTTTCCTTAAAATGCAGCAGACAAGCCGACGGATCACCTGATGGAAAGTGGTTGGCGGTATAATACTAGTGGTGGGACCTGACGAATAATGCCGGATCACAACTCAAAGTTGTTATAGCATCATACTCTAGACCAGGGATGGTAGCCTATCCAGACTGGCGCCCTATCATTTCATTGCGAGTTGTTTTGAAAATAATAACAGACTATAAATGTCCCGCTGCCGAAGTTGGTTTGGCGGATTTGACACATTATTTATCTCTATATGTAGGTTTCATTACGATTCTTCATCGTCAGCACGTGAGAAAGCTGCTCAACTGGTGCATACTTTCCCGCCAAGAAACGAACTGGCGACCTTTGAGTCTGGACCAGTGCGCTAAGCACTACGCTACCATGGCTTACCAAGAAAGAAGAATGAAAGACAAAGCGTTTATATGTTCTCCACATAGCAAGACACATGACCATGAATTAAACGATGTAGATAAAAAAAAGTCTCGCCATGGCACTGTTATATATAGTATGAATAATAATAAGTTACATATATAGATATACACATTTTAAACAGACGGATAATAAGAATGTAATATAATAAATTTTTATCCGTGCAAGATCGGAGAAAGAATACAATTTCCTACGACCGTGCGGCCTGTCGTAAGAGGCGACTAAACAACCTACAGCCAGGTGGTAGGGCATTTGCCCGACTGGATAGCTACCACCCCTGGTCTAAAGTATGTCGCCATAACAACCTTGAGTTGTGTTTCGGCATTAGTTCAGGTTCCAGTCTCCCTTAAGAGAGCAGCAGCGCATTTATAGCACCTTTGGTGTTGCAAATGTACACAGGCGACTGTAACCGCTTTCCATCAAGTGGACCTGTCTGCTGAACTAACGAAATTTAAAAAAAAAAAAATGGAGTTTTGGACAAGCGTCCATATCAGTCCGTGAAGACAAAACCTTACATGCACATAAAATAATAATAATAAATAGATAAGCATAAAATAATAGTGATTTCGCATGCATGACCATGTAAAATTACTAAGAATATGACATATGTCCTGTCTTTTATTACATGTATCACAACTGGGGCTGTTTGTCTTTTTCATGAGAAAAGCACATGTCTTGAGCGGCATATGTCCAGCACGCACACGACGAGCGACAACAACTAAGGAGCGACGCAACTTACCCTCACTGGACCATAGTGTACGAGGAGGCTCACTCTGAAATGTTTTGTATCATATACCTTTAGTCTTCGATCGTTCATTAAAATATTCTTTCCAAAAATTCTGAAGTTCAATTTTAGATTGCGAGAAAATTTCGAAATGTGTAGGGAGAATGTAAACTTCCGCACCTACTGTGCAAGAATTGCGAGCTAAACAGTCAGCCTCTTCGTTACCAAATATTCCTACATGTGATGGAATCCATTGCAATTTCAGAGACACTTTCATTTCACACATTTCTTCTAACTACTGCAATAAAAAATTAGCTTAATTTAATTGTTTTATGAATAATATGTAACTGAAAGAGACATAATAAATTGAACATTAAATGTTTATGGTAATTATACTAGCATCAAAAACAATAAAAATAAATAAATAAAATAAAAATATGTTTACTATTGTTACGAGCTACAGGACTCGAATTAAAAAATGCCCTTGAAACTACTATAGCATTTATTAGAACTGTACAAACACGTATAAAACAAATACAAATAAAACTGGATGCAATCAGTTCACAATGTACGATTCAATACAATTTGACACGCGCAAAATCCGTCGTCTATATCGCTAATCGAGAGTACTACAAAACGTCTTACTCGTTTCGTAGTCGTCGCTTGGCTGCCCACCCCTCCATTCGGGAATTGTCTTATACTCACTACACAGACCAAATAAATTGGCCGCGCGCATTGAGTTTCCGAGAAATAGTAATTTGCACACCTGCGAACGGCTAAAAAAGTAGAAAACAATAACAATAAGGATTAGTTCGATGCTAATGATGGTTATAAAACAAGTAGAAAAACAAGAGCATGTTTTTCTTAATTACAAATTCAAAACACAAAAGAATTCCTAAATCCGGGATGAACAATAAACTGCGTCTACGACAGACAGCTGTGCGCTTATCTTTGACGGCATGTAACACTATGTAGTCACAAGGACTATAAATGGCTTGTAATCAAAACTACAAAAAAATTGTATGCTTGTCTAATGTAAAACATGTAACTTTTACCACTTAACATAACATCTGCAAAAATATCCATGTTTCAAACAAATAAATTATTTTGACTTTGTCATAATACACATAATTACTATAAATATAATAATAATTAGTATTGAGCAAATTAGAAACAAATGTACATACATAATACCACGTTTACACGTTTTGATGCTGTCCCTTTTATCAACAAAATATTTGAAAATTAGATCAAGATAAAACCACTTCCAGTGTAAACAGATTTATGAACACCAACAGAGTGTTACGTACAAACAAACACGCTTCGGGAATTGAATACGGAACCTCGGGGCCATGCAAAGTTGGCAGAGCAAACATTTAGATACGGAAGTGGGTTTACGGAAACACAGCATATTATGTATTATATGTACATAATATTGTATTTATAAGATGTTCACAAAATTTGTGTGGAATATTCTGTTGAAAGTGTCGGTCGCGTCGGTTGTCGTCGGTCGGCGTCACGCGTGCGATATGTCTTTTTTAGTTGCTTACGAGCGTTCGCGTGCTTCTTTTCGGTCAAATATTCTTCTGATTTATTTGGTGGAGTCCACAGTCGCTTTGTTCCTCTTTATTCCACATACCCACATACATAAGAGAAAATGAGACAACAGTCTCTATGTAGTTGCTATTTTAGCACGTTTTATATAAGAGTTCTTGTTCTGAACGTATACCTATTGCTTCCTGACATCATTCAAAATTGCACCCGAATTTCTGTTCACTGGTGAAAATATAACCGTAATTATTCAATGTTGATCGCGCGCCTACTAGAGGGTGCCAGGTTATTGATTGCACTCGGGAGCTACATGGGCTAGAGCCACCTCTGGAGTCTGGCTTACCGTTTCACGCCAATATTATGTGAGAGCGTAGCATAGCCCGTCTGAATTATCTGTGACATGGCAAACAATGGAACTACAGCCGCCATGTTGAAATTTCATACGAATTAGCCAGTACTAGAAAACTTGTATATTCGTTATTTTTAACGTTATGTTAAAATTTAAAATGTTAAATTTAAAAGTTAAGATGTTATTTCCCTATCTGACTTTTATTCCAATAAACCTAAACTAAACTAGGTCAAGATTTTTCATTATTTTATTAATTTTACTTACTTTTGTTGACTTTGGTAAAAGTGGCGTCACTATCTATCTCGCTCGCTCATGGCAAACATGTCCACTACCCATCTCTCTCACCATTTTGCCCTAAAATTAAGAACCTTCCAAGAGGTAGTGCGAATAAAAAACATTTGAACTGAATAAAATGGGTTGGCAAAAATCGGGTTACTTGAGGTTTTTATTTTTTTACTCGTCTTTTTTAGTATGAAACTAACAAGTATTGTACCATTTTACAATCCTGATTAAATGCGCGAACTTTTAATGACACTTGCCAAGGCACTTTAGTACATTTTTTTTAAAGGAGGGCCTTTCAAAGTCGACAAATTTTGAAAATTTTAAATTCATAGTTTAACAAATAGTCTTAATTCTAGAAAACTTGGAGCAATTGTGTCATTATTTTTGACTGTGGTTCTAGAAATGTTATTTAGGGTTACGGTTCTAAAGCTTTAATGAACAAAAATAATAAAAATTAACCACAATAACCGAAAAATGGTTACAGTGTGACCAAATTTCTAGGTTTTTCTTAAATGCCCACAATTTTCAAACTGCATGGGATAGATTTTTTTTATGATTTTTCTCATGATGGTTTCAATCAATCCTGTCACCCCGTTTCGGCTTGACGTTGAGTTCTGGGACACCTGTAATATTATCCCTGGTGGAGCCCGAGCATTATAATATATGATAATGTTAGTGTACAGATTAGCAACAGCCTACATTGCTGTGTCAGAGGTTTACGCCGACACGTGCATTTTAACATATCAATCGCATCAGTACTCTTTTAGTACTGTACTCGGTCAGTCGGTAAAACAGCCATTGCCAGCCATCTTAGCACAATCATAAACACAATCATTTCATTGGCATAATTTTAGTAATAAACAATTTACATCTAGCAATTCTATCATTTTTATTTTTATTTTATTTTATTGGAACAACAAACAGCTACATTATTAAAATTAAATACAAAATTACAACTTAAATAAAATATTAATCAACAATGCAGCCCACAGCGCTGTCCATAAGTTAAAATATAAATATATTATTAAAGGGATTTTGGTAATCGCTAGGCTTAATATTGTTACGAGATACAGGACTCGAATTAAAAATGCCGTTGGAACTACTATAGAATTTATTAGAACTGTACAAACACGTATAAAACAAATACAAATAAGACTGGATGCAACCAGTTCACACTGCACTATTCAATGCAATTCGACACGCGTAAAGTCCGTCATCTATATCGCTAATCGAGAGTACTACAAACGTCTTACTCGTCTCGTAGTCGTCGTTTGACTGCCCACCCCTCCATTCGGGCATCGTTTTATACTAACTACACAGTACAAAAAAAAGGGCCTCGCGCATTGAGTTTCCGAGAAATAGTAATTTGCACACCTGCGAACGGCTACAAAGTCGAAAACAATAACAATAAGGACTAGTTCGACGCTAATGATGGTTACAAAACAAGTAGAAAAACAATAGCATGTTTTTCTTAATTACAAATTCAAAAGATAAAAGAATTCGTTAATCCGTCCGCGAAGACAATAAACTGCGCTTACAACAGGCATCTGTGCGCTTATCTTTGACGGCATGTAACAATATTAAATATTTACTTATTTATATAAGGAAGGAAAACAAAGTTAGTAAAAGAATATCAAGGAGAAAATAGAAATTAAATTACAATTGTGTTAGTGTTTTGTGAACCAGGAATTTGAATTTAGAAGGTGAGTTGGATCGTTAACATCCTATGTAGGAAAACCGCCTACAGTTAGAGTCACGTGATAAATTCAAATATCTTTGATGATTGTTCATAGGTTGGCAACACATTCACAGATAAGTTAGAAGCACTATATCACACCGATTAAGCTTGTCCTAAGAACTGAAATCAAGTAAATGATGCCAGCATGACTACCACATCAAACATCATCTGAATCAGACCAATCAATTGAACATTTTACAAAATTTGAAGTTAATTCTACGCAGAGTATAGTGGATCAATGCCAAACAAAAGTTGTTAGAACTTTCTCATCTGTGCTGCTATCGAAGACCAATATAAATGGGCAATAAATAAAGGAAAGTCATTCTAATGTGTTCCCAACGTCGAAACAACATTGTAGTGCACATAAAGCTGGTAAATTGCGGTGCTGTTACTGAACGAGTGGATTATGATTCACGTATCGAGGGTCCAAAGTGGAGCTCACTTGCTTCTGGCAGGAATGAATCAAGGCCAATGTGTGAGCCCCTTTTTGGGATTCCTTAGCTAGTTTACCAAAAACAAGCAAGATCTTTATAGTAATAATACAATTTATTTCATTTTCAGACGTTACACCCATCTGTTAGGAACAATCATTATTAAGAAATAAATCTATAAAGTGGTCCAGTTTTGTCGGAGATTGCGCAATTAGTCCAATGGTTCAGTCACTGCAAAACTAGATGGCACTGTCTCCTAATTAAATACACTATTGTTTGTAATATATACTGTTACAACATAGGCCCCGACAAGGAAAAATTCCACGTACAAATTTGTAAAAGCACACTTTATTACCTGTCGGCATTTGAACTAATTGTAATCGTTTTATGATCGTCTTATTTTGTTCACTTATTTATTGGCATACATTTCTAGTTATTATTGAGAACAGCCTATTGTACTCGTTATGGCCGCTTGCAGGCATCATTAGCCAGGTGTGCGGATTACGATTACTAGGAAATTGGGTGGACGTTGCCAGACAGGCATATTTACATTTGTGAAGTATAAAATGACGGGCCGATTCAGAGAGGAGTGAGTTGAGCGAGAATCACGATCAATACGTGACATGTGTACAATCGGGAATCTAATAGTGACGGACTTTGCGCGTTTTATTGAATTACGACCTTCTGCATTACGTTTGGATTTATTGTGTTCGGTCATATTTGTAACTGTGTTATACGTGTTTGTATAGTTCTAATAAAATCTATAATAATTCCAACGGCATTTTAATTCGAGTCCCGCAACTCTTAACAATATCTTGTCAACCTCTTTTGCATTTTACTCATAGTTCAGTTCAGTTCAATAAACCAGTGCAAACAAGTGAGTAAGTGTATTATTTAGTAGTGTAACTTAGGTCATCTAGGACAAGTAGAGTTGGGTAGGAAATGATTTTAAAATGAGTGTATAAGAGTAACATGACATTTTGTAGTGAACGAGTACACTGTACCACTTCAAATGAGGCTAGGAGATTTGTATGGTTTGTACCGCGGCAGTACATTTGAAGCAATGAGGCCGGTGAGGCGGTGAGCGTCATTCCCTCATTTGTCCGGTACGAAACTTCTAGTTCGGAAATATTCGTTAAGAATCGGATGTGATCGGCCACGGTCACCTCATTTTACTAGCAGTCGTACATGTCACGTTGTCCCTCTTTGTAATGTGAATATCCGTAGAGGCGATATTGTACTATTGTAGTGTAAGCCTCGTTCCGTCCTTCCTCTTACATTTGAGGCGCGAGTAGCACACTGAGTAGTAGCGCGACAAAATATTTGAAGCATTACTTTTTTAGATTTTGTACCGTATCAGTACAAATGGATTTTGTACGGGACAAATGTACCGGCTCCTACATGTCCGACGCAACTCTAAGGACAAACTTATAGAATGAATTAGAAAACAAAATAGAAAAGGGGTGGTTACTCTTTGCCTACCTGTTTGAACATCACGTGAAAAGTATATATGATAGTATAAGATAGTTCGATACAGAGCTACCTTACATCCCGTACCAATAATTAGAATACTTTTTATTTAATCAAATAACGTCGTTTCTGTAGGATAGACGAATTAACTGAAAAAAGTAACACTTCGACAACGAATGCTTTTAGTGCCACCGTTGAAAATCACAAACAAATTCGTCGTCGATATGGCAACGCGAACGAAGTTTCGCTGGCACATGCTAGTAATAATCTATGTTACTAGGACAGGTACAATAGAACACAAAGAATGGCCTAGATAAGTAGCTTATATTATATCCATACTTTCAGCGAACACCCTCAGAATACTGCTGATACTAACTCGGACTCTGAACAATTAAGACGCGGCTTTTTTCTTTATTGCAGGAATTCAACAGACAGGCAGACGGCTCACTTGATGGAAAGTGGTTACCATCGCCTATGGACATTAGCAACACCAAATGCGCTGCTGCTCTCTAAGGGAAACTGGAACCTGGCCACTAATGCCGGAACACAACTCAAGGTTGTTATGGCGGCATATTCTCGACTAGAGGTGGTAGCCATCCAGTCGGGCAAATACCCTACCACCTGGCTGTGGGTTGTTTTGTCTCCTCTTACGACAGGCCGCCCGGCCGCAGGAAATTGTATTCTTTCTCCGTTCATGCACGGACACTTTCCTAAACCTGATGATGTAGAAGTCATTACTTATATTTTCCAAGTTTCCTTTCTGTGAAAGCGAAACACAGAGTTACTTTCACATTTATAATAGAATAAATAGAACAATTACTTATTTTCTCACACAACAATTTACAAATAATAAATACCCGTTGTGTGAGACTGGTGCCTATTCGTAGATCTGTACATAAGATTAGTATGTATATATATAAGTCGATTATGTATCCAAAATAGCAGCCACTGATTAAACTTATTGGATAATTAATAATCAAGGTTCAAGACCCATTCGAATGAAATTAAGGCCCGATAAGTGCTACGTAGGTGTTCTCCGATTTCACAAAATTATTATTGCTGATGAAGCAAATTGTATTTTAATTACCGAAAAGAATGTTTTACTTTTTATTTACAAACGAGATTTTAATAACATGTTTTGTGATACCTGAATTTTTGATTACCACTATACTTTTTGTATAAATAATTACGAATTCTTAAGCTGGGTATCCACTAATCCGCGCATCTGCAACTGCTTTGATGGAGACGGTAAGCACATCAGACTGAGCTCCCATATTGTGTTCCTACAAACACCAGCGCTTGGAGCGCACACTTCAGGAGCTCGAATATATCCACTTTGTGTTGCAGAAGCCCGAAGTGCAAGAGGTTTTTTATTTCCTGCTCCTTCCTGACAAACACGATCTGTCAGGGTATTGATTTCTTTTTTATTGTATCCTTTTTTGTCTTTTTTCCTTTTTTCTATAATTTTAATTACATTCTCTTTCTATTTATTTACATTCTTATATCTGTTACATGTTGTTTACTAGTTTAATTTCAATCTTACATTATTGGCGTTTTCTTTTACATTTTAAAAAACATATATTTATACTGTTTTCCTATTACTATCTATATATGTATATTCTTTTTATAGCTAACTTACATTTGTAACTATTTTACTTATACTAAATTTACACAAAATGGCTTCTATGTGCTTATTACCTATAATATTGTTACAATTTGAGCCACCTGCATATTTGTAAATAAAGCACATTTATTATCCGCTGGCGTTTGAGCTAATAACATTGAAACTATTTATGAATGTCTTCTTTTGTTTACCTTGTGTTTAAAATTTGTCATTAAAAACAGCCCATTGTGTATTGTAATCATTTATGGCAGTCATTAAACATGTGTGTAGAACTGATTCTAAGAAATTCGATCTACGCGGGCGGGCAGCCATATTGTATCGGTGCAGTTTAAAGTAATGGCCCAATGGAGAGATCGACAGTCAAGCGATAACCACTAGCTAGACAAGACGTGTGTACATTCGATAATCTATATAGTGACGGACTTTGCGCGTGTCATTGAATCGCGCATTACGTTTGGACTGACTGTGTTCAGTTATATTTGTACCTGTGTTATATTTGTACCAATATATATATTAAATTATATAAATTAAATTAGAATTTTATATATTCTTATATCGTTTTATAACTATATTTACAATATTAACGCAAGCGCAGGAGGTTTGCGAACATAGTGGATACCTAGCTTTAATTGATACTGTCGGCGTCTGAGATCGAGTGTGCCTTTCGATTCCTGGCCTGGAAATTTTAATAAACGATTTTATCGTCATTTATTATGGACTGGGTGTTCGAGATCGGCCCCTGAGTATTCAATTGAAATTCCTAATTTCGTAAATTGAAAGTCCTAATAGTTCGTTTTCAATTTCGTGATTGAAAAGGAGCTCATTAGAAATATGGAGAGTAGATGTAATTGAGAACCATCTCTGTGTATGAAGTGTCCATCGAAATGCATTAAATTAGGGTGGCATCACGTTAGCTTAAGGGTGAGTTTTATTTAGTAAAGGCTCCAAAAGTTATTAAAGTAGCATTCTAGAGTATTTTAGTTGTATAAAATTTAATATTAAAAAAATTACTATTATTCAAAGTTCACGAAATTAAATCACTCTTCACGTTTCGCATAAGAATTCTTTGAGGTTATATTTACTAAATTATTTTGTACTACGTAAATAGTTGACGTTTTTAATAGTGTACCTACTATCATCCAACTGCTCTAGTCGCCAAAGATATAAAATAAAATGACTCGGCATACTTCAACTCGTCTACAACAGCTACATTCATATCATACATACCCTTTGTCTACACCAGCGCCCTACTCAGCGGTTTTTGGACTTATAGCAAAACACTTGTTCAACTATTCCCCCATATGAGATAACTGATTATGATTTAAAAATATATTTTAAACTAGCTGTTGCCCGCGACTTCGTCCGCGTGGAACTTAATTTAATTTGCCTTCCTGTGAGGCGACGGCCTTTATTTTATCTAAAATAAAAGTAGCCTAAGCTACTCCTTATAATATTAGCTATCTGCTGGTGAAAGTCCTATCAAAATCAGTCTAGCGGTTTCAGAGATAAGACGGAATAAAGAGACAGATAACAAAAATTTTAAAAATATATTTTTCGATATAAGTACCGTAAAATGCATTTAGTAAAAGGCGATTATTTTAATACTACAAACAGACACTTGAATCTTGTTTATTTTTATAGATGATAAGAGGTTGATTAAAAGTTTTAATTGAGATTTCCTATAAAAACAAGAACGAACCGTTCAAGCTAACTGTAATTGCAGAACGTGTTATTGTGCGCTTTCCCTTCCTTAATTTTCATTCATTCAAGGTACAGACGTCGGTCTTTGAGTAGGGTGTAAGAAGTCTACTAGTACCGAGTCTCTGTACGACCCAGGCATCAGTTTCACCTGCCCGTATTATAGTTCGCGGAGAGGTCGACATGGCAATTGGGTTGAATTTAAAATGTATTCCACACATCAATTCTATTTTTTCTATGACATTTACCTCTCGCCAGTGGCATGTCAAAATGTAAAATATTCATATCTGTGGAGTCCCGTAAGCGGACTTTACACAGATAAGGTATTTTTAGCGTATAGGTTTAGAAAAACCTGATTTTCCCTAAATCTAATTGGAATTATACAAAATTCCAATTAGATTTGTATTCCAATTAGAATTCTTTATGTAATTTCTTACACTACACTTGACTTTGAATTGCATTACAACTGTTCTATGAGAAATAAAATGGGTCACCTAAAACTTATCTTTTATTTTCGCATTAATAAAAAATAAAGACATTGCTGGATGTAAAATTGTTTTTTTTTTTACATTAAGTACCTGATAAAATAAAAACCAAATGGTTTAAGTTATTACACGATTTGTTGTGGCACAAACCGAATAGTTCGCGGGAAAAACTGACTGAAATGGTCACAGATTAAATCAACGATTGTCAAAAAAATTTTGAACCACAGACCAAACAAGTTTTATGTGATAGGGAGAACCTGTTCATTCTTAGTAGATTGTTAATAAGTACCATGGCGCGAGAACAGTAGTAATTGAGAAAACAGACTATAAATACACCTCTACGGCGGTTCCCCGTAGCGGACTCGACACAGAAGCGCAGTGATGTGCAAAGTCCGCTGAGCGGACGCGACACTGTCGAGAGGTTAATGAGGTTTCACAACAGAATATATATTTTTTTTATATTGAATAGGTTCGCGTTTGACTGCCATTGCGCCTGATGTCAGGTGGAAATGCAGTCTAAGGTGGAGCACGCTTACCTAGAAGATACCTGTTCACGCGAGACTTGAAGACACCTAGATTGTATTCTTGAGGAAAAACAGACAACGGTAGAGTTCCACTCCTCTGCGGTACGTATGATAAAAATGGAAGCATAGCGCTTCATCTGCTTTGTTGGTATTTCGACCATATATCGGCGGCGTGAGCTCGTACATCTGCTTGCCCGGTGGTAATAGAAAACAAATTTCTGAAATTGCGAAATGAACTTTACTAGATCTCACTTAGATATTTTTCTTGTTGTTTGCGGGGGTTTAAGTAGAGTGCGTCTATAATGGTTATCCCGTTGGATAGGGTGACACACCACTGGCGAGAGGCCATGGCTCATTCGCCGTCAGGGGAGTACAAAATAAGACGTCGAATTGTTGTACTCTTGCAGTATATTACATTACAGTATATAATTAAAAAAATCTAACAAGTTACACAATGACACTTTCACGAAATCTAGATCTTTGTTTCTTTTGGTTCGAAGGAACTTGTGTTACAAGATGTTCACCACATTATTCACGAGAACCATAGTGTATATTAATATGACATAGACAATCGTCATAGATAATATTTTTTAGTCTATTTATCAGTTGATTCGATTTATAATTAAATTACCATTTCCTACGGGTTAGTTAATTTTATAAGCCCACTAAATTATCATCTAGATAATTTAGTGCATCAGTAACTAATTATTATAATTGTTTTTATGATCCTGACAATACTATGATGTAATTGCTATTTTTAGCAATGTAGCAATGTTATTGTTTTGTATAGTAGCATTTTCGTATAAAAGGCGAAGTGGCGTGTAGACGGTGTTCATTGCTTACTGTGCTGTGTGAATATTCACATCAAAGGCTGAACAATAAAGGGGAAACCCTGTCCCAATAGTTAATATTTGGTATATTTGGTACTTTCTTACCCAAATCTCTCCTTGCATTTTACACTTGAAACTTGCATGTAAATACCTGCTACTTTAGTATTTATGCTATCTATCTTGTCACAAATTACAACTTATTTTTCAACAATTTGCAACATAGTTTTACAACAACATACTTAATACAGAAACCTTATCGTTTACGTGAAGTGAACACCAGTATTCTAATCAATATTGCATATTATATTTACACGTTTATGAGATTGTCTACATTATCGACAGCTTTAACAGCGACATCTATTATCTGTATTTACTTCAGCATCACGTTCATGCATTGAGTCTTTAACTGTGCTAAATTATACATCAATAAATTGGTGGATGAAATGTGACGCAACATTGTTAATTGCAACTTTCCAACCAATAGAATTTTTAAATTTAGGAATACTAGTCGTCCCTGTGGTCGAAATTCGACTATAATAAATTGTTGTCAAAGACTTCTCTCGTCTATAATCACAGATTTATCCGTGCAGGAACGGAGAAAGAATACAATTTCCTGCGACCGGGCGGCCTGTCGTAAGAAGCGACAAAACAACCCACAGTCAGGTGGTGGGTAATCTAGAGTATGCCGCCATAACAACCTTGAGTTGTGTTCCAGTCTCCCTTGAGAGAGCAGCAGCGCATTTGTAGCGTCTTTGATGTTGCAAATGTCTATAGGCGATGGTAACCGCTTTCCATCAAGTGGGCCGTCTGCCTGTATGTCGAACTCACGCAATAAAAAAAAGATTTCGCCAGGGCTACACTGTTAATTTGACTTAAACAATAAACAAAAGAGTATATATGCGTGTGTGTAAAATATATGGTAGTGTGTGTAATGTTTTTTTTTGTTGATTTAATGTATTTGTTATGCATAATATTTTTTTAAATATTAGCATTCGTCGTTTCTTCTCTATATAAACTATGTGTGCGAAATTTCATACTCCTCCGTCCGCGCAATTTTCGTAAAAAGGGGTACAAAGTTTTTGCTTCACGTATTAATATATAGATTACAAAGGAATAAGCTCTAAGGAGTAACCAAATTACAATGTAAGACATTAATTGACTGACACAAGAAAGGCGCTCGATCTGGGAGCACTTACACCGTCTCCGTATTAATATATAGATTACAAAGGAGTAAGCTCTAAGGAGTAACCAAAGTACAATGTAAGACATTAATTGACTGACACAAGAAAGGCGCTCGATCTGGGAGCGCTTACACCGTTTCCGTTTTAATATATAGATTACAAAGGAGTAAGCTCTAAGGAGTAACCAAAGTACAATGTAAGACATTAATTGACTGACAAGAAAGGCGCTCGATCTGGGAGCGCTTACACCATCTCCGTATTAATATATAGATTACAAAGGAGTAAGCTCTAAGGAGTAACCAAAGTACAATGTAAGACATTAATTGACTGACAAGAAAGGCGCTCGATCTGGGAGCGCTTACACCGTCTCGCATTAATCCCTTGGTCTCGTTCCGCCCTCACCCGAGTGGTCTACAAAGCATTAAACACTTCCCCTTGTTTATTATAAAGTTAAATAACAACACCCGTATCCGAATTTTAATTAATACAACTTGTCTCGCTTCCTGTTTGCCAGCGCCATGGGACCCACAATTTGTTGACTTACAGACGAGAATTTGCATATTCTGGCGGTTGCTTTATTTAGTGTCAAAGTTACTTTAAGTAAGGGAGCAAATGTCACATAGTCCTGATCTAACTCAGTCTGTAAAGGAAGGTATTCCTCTCCCCGGACACAAATAAGACTCTTAAGGATGATTTTCACCAAACGGTGCGCATCGCAACGGATCGGGAAGGACACGAACGAATGCGGCGACAGTCGATCGCGTCCGGAACAATCCGAAAATATCCGATCGGTTACGAAGACAAGTGAATGGAGCCGATTGCGCTTCGCAGCATACTTTCGGCTACGATCGCGTGTCGCGGAAGACGCCCGCGGTCAAGCTGCTGTGCACGGCTTGATAAATAGACTTTAAATACGGCGTCGAAATAGCTAAGAAATCACTTTACTATTGCATTATAATGTATCAAATCTTCGATGATTTAACGACCAAACCACCTATCTTAGCAGAGGTCTCTTGCCGGCTAATGCCTATTATACAATGTAAGTTTTATATACAAACGCCCAGTAGTTATTAAGAAAAATAACTGACATTTATGTATAGACGGCCAATGGATCTGACAAAATTACATAAGGATTCCGTTTTTGCGATAATGTCCTCAATACCATAAGAGATCATTTACATGACTCTAAAAATAAAAAAAACGTTAGTGCTCTTGTAAGATTCGTATACCATATATTGGTCGCAAACGAAAGATTTGGGGCACATGCTTCTTAAAATTGAGTGCGGTTTAAGAGGCCAAAGATCCCTTACCAGCAAAGGTAACGTGTTTTTGATTATCAATGCATTGGATGATTTAAATGGGCTCTTTGATAGGTTTCGAACTCTGTTTATTGTATCAAATATAAAAAAAATACTATAATTTTTGTACATCTGTGGATCATTTTAACCTTACCAATGTAGAGACAATCTGGTGTACCCTACAACCCCATATTCCCAACTTGTTAATATTATACCTTTTTTTGCATATACAAATATTGACATGGCAAAGCCTTCGTCCTCTTAGCAATGAAGCTATTGCTAAGCTGTAGCCTTTAAGAAACCTTGTCAAATCTTATTTATTCATTTTCTGTTGAATCTTCAGTGCATAATAAAATATTCTGTTTACCATACTCTGGCCATTTCATTTATATTATATCACAACAACACGATTTAATTTCTTTTAAAGATTGTAAAATCAGTTTCATTACGCGATGCGATGCGAGTCGTTTGGTGGAAATCATCCTTTAATGTCGTTAGAGCTGAACTACACAATATAAACTTTAAAAGCAATGTATTGAGACTTTAACCTGAGATCAACATAGGTTATTAGCAGCATTCTGACGATGGATACTGAACTACTTTGGCCACATAGCCCGCAAGAACCCAGAGAATATGGAGAGACTTGTGATCGTCGGGAAAGCTGAAGGCAAGAAACCTCGTAACTTCACCAAGCTGGTTTGTTTAGGTTCCTGATCAGTTGGACATGTCGATAAATTCGGTCCTCAACCCTGCCCGAAACCAATATCGGTAGAAGAGAGCAATTATTCACTGCCATCAAAGTCACGATCCCCAGCAATGAGAGAACGAGTTAGAAGAGAGACTTGAGTTGTGTTTATACAATTTCGCTTACACTTTGATAGTGGGTTACCGAGGCCTTAACGTATGTACGTGTCCTTTGGACCCCAAGTCTGTTATTACAATCGTATTGGAATGGCCGATAACTGACGTCATAATGGAATCATAAAGGTTGTTTTTGTCTATAAAAGTGAGAGTTCCAATGGCCTACTTCCCCCTACCCTTACCTTTTCTATCCCATCCTCCTATTCCATTCCTGGGTCTGATTCCTTCGTTCTCGTTCTAGAGGTTAGCAGCTCGTTGCCTTCGCGCCTGGTGTTGCAATTGTCTATAGATGACGATAACCTCTTTCCATTAAGCGGGCCGTCTGCTTGTTTGCCATCTCCACAAAAGAATAAAATAAAAATACGTTTTAACGGTTTTAAGCATGGTAATTTGTTTGATTTTTATTATTCCGAGGTTACGGCCACTTTTTAGTAGCCATGATCACAGAAGACAAAGATGTCAAGTGTCAATGAGTATTGTTAAAGTTTGTTCATTTTAATTATTTAGTTTTAATTTTGTTTATGGTTATTATTTACTCTATGGGAGCCTAATCTAATTTACTACCTCTTCACAACATGTTGTGGCTGGAAGAGAAGAAGCGGCGCAAGAAACTCTTCAGCAAACATGTCTAGCTCTAATAATTTTATATAATACTAGCTGACCCGGCGAACTTCGTACCGCCATATTTTCTGAATTCCTAAAAGACTGTTTCATGACATAAAAACAAAATCACCCAAATCGGTCTAGGTGATTAGGAGGATTCTAGAACCCGATCTCAGCGCCACCTACCGGTTCCAATTGTGAATCTAAGCCATCCGTGAAACCCATTCAAACACACAAAACAAATATCATCAAAATCGGTCCAGCCGTTTATGAGGAGTTCACTGTCAACACACGTACAGAAGAATTATATATATACATATATATATATATATATATATATATGTGTTATATATATATATATATATATATATTAAAACGGGTGGGAGGTAAAGTAAAAAGAATTCATCAATCAAGTTGGTTTGTGTTACAGTGCACGCAGAAAAAGCTCACAGTATCTTGAATTAATCAAATAAATTACCGCGCTTAACACCGTTAAACTTAAAAACATATTTTAGATATAGTAACTTTTTTTATTGCATGAGATCAGCAGACAAGCAGATGGCCCGTCTGGTGGAAAGCGATTATCATCGTCTATAAACATTTGTAACACTAAAGGTGTTACCTATTTGCTGCCGCTCTCTAAACGGAGACTAGAACCCGGCCACTAATGCTGGAACACAACTCAAGGTTGTTATGGCGGCATACTCTCGACCAGGGGTGGGATCAATCCTGACTGTTTTGTCGTCTCTGACGACAGACCGCCCGGCTGCACAAATAAAAATAATTACACGTGACGTCACGCGTCGATGCTCAGTAGGGTTAACAAAAAAGATTAAATAAATAGTTGTTACAATAAATTTATTATTGTATATATACTTTACATAAGTATATACAATAATAGTAAGTAGTCATTGGCAAACCTTCTGCGCACGGTTTATAAGTCCTTGTATGAATCAAATTAATATTAGATAGATAGATAATATATATATATATATATATATATATATATATATATATATATATATATATTATCACTTTACTATACACCAATACAAAATGAACTTAAAGACTAAACTTATATCTAGTTGTGTACAAAGGGCGGTCTTATCGCTAAAAAGCGATTTCTTCCAGACAACTCCGGGAATGAATTGAGACGATAATGGCGATGGTGGTATACGTAACATATAGTACGAACTACTTACATTTTAATAATAAATAAATAAATGATATATATATATGTGTGTGTGTAGATATTTTGTATATTAAATAGATACCATAAAAATACGTATCTACAGAATATATAAATGTTTATAAATTAATTTAAATATATTCCAACGACAGGTAGTATTTTTAGATCATGGTTTTAAATATCACTAGCGATTTTGCTTGTCTGATAGTAACAAGAAGCGTGTTCGAAAGTTGTATAGTCTTAACAGTAAAATATTAGATGTGAGTAAACAAATTTAGAGAATTCTTCTTCAGCCAATCTCTGTCCGGGTCTCCCATCTTCCTCATCCAGCCCCTGCCGGCGACCTTGCGCATGTCGTCAGTCCACCGGGCTGGCGGGCATCCTACGCTACGTTTGCCGAGACGTGGTCTCCACTCCAGGACTCGTTTGCTCCATCGGCCGTCGGTCCTGCGACAAACTTGACCGGCCCACTGCCACTTCAACGTGCTAATTTTGCGAGCTATGTCGGCTACCTTCGTTCTCTTACGGATGTCCTCATTTCTGATTTTATCCATAAGAGATACACCTAGCAAAGCTCGCTCCATAGCCCGTTGAGCGACTTTGAATTTGTGGACCAGTCCCTCTGTCAGTGTCCATGTCTCGGCACCGTATGTTATGATGGGTAGGACGCACTGCTTATATACCTTGAGACTAAACTAATTAATCTCTGAAGTTTTTATACAAAATACATTATTCAACTTTGAAGTCATCGAAAACCTTGTAACACGCAATCCGTACATAAATCGTACACCTATTCAAGGCATCTATATTTCCGTTGTAACACGTAAATCACTAAGACACGTTGGTCGAGGAATCCGTCGTGTCCGAGTTGGGATTACGGCGGCTTATTGGGTCCACGGCCGGAGCTCCGGACGACCGGAGCTGGTTTAATGCCTTATGACGTCACAGGGCTGTCTAGTTTTGCTAGGATTCTAAAAAGAAAGACAATTTGAGAAAGTTCCGCATAGATAAGCTTCGTAATAGGAATGTCTTAAGCATTCAGTCGTCAGATATTTTTGACTTATTTTATCAACTTTAAGTAATTACTCAGCAGTTAATTTATTTTGTGTTCATTCAATAAAATTAAAATTTATTATTGTTAAGATTTATTAAAGATTTTTAAATACATATAATAGTACTAGTTGTTCTATTCTATTGTTGTTAATATATGCCAGAGAAATTGGCTGCTCTTACCAATCTCGCGAACTCTAGTGTTAGCATTAAATAAGATCTAATCTAAGATGCGATCATCACCGACCAGCTCATTATACAGACGACAGACACATTCTGCTCAATGGGTTGTAATAAGATCTATTATTTTTATAAGCTCTTAGGGCAAAAGTTGAAGATCGTAAAAATAGGGTATCTATTATCAATAAAATCGGCTTTCTATGTGTTATATAATCCATTGTTTTACCTTACCATCGGTAGAAAATTTTCATTCCAAAGCCAGCCCTATTGAGGGCATGCACCGAGCTTTTATTGCGAGGTACCAAGGGACCGGCCCCCGAGCGGCAGCTCACCAGATGCGGATGGACGCTGATAGGTTTAGTACCCACTAAACCTATGCCAGTATAGTATACCCAGTGAGTCGGAATTTTAAAATTCTCGACAGGTAAAGTGTACCTAGAGCCGGGCGCCAGAAGCCTCACATACCCGTTGTTGACAATCTCCGAGGTCTTAGGGGATGCATAAAAGCGCTAGGTACCCCAGCGATGTAAAATAAATGGTACAAAACAGGCATTATTTGTATAGAATTTATGACACGAATAATTGGTTAAATAAGTAATACCGCGAAAAATGTGTTGATAATAGTAATATTGTCTGCCGCATGTGCCGTGCGGATTTTCGTAACTCCAATTGTATTCCAAAAAATCGGGCTCGATTTGGACCATTAATCTCTGACGTCTTGATAAACACCATTAACAGAATTGTTTCGTTGATTCTCCTTGTGATAATGTCAGATTACATAAAAAATATATTGCCAACTCAGTTGCCATTTTAACTCAACAAAATGACACATTAGAAAACATGGTATTCTTTTCATTTCATTCATCATCATCAATGTTTGATTGTAACTCGAAAAATAGGATTTTTTAAATACATCTAAAAATGTAAAGGGGTTCGATCCTGCCCGGAACCACTTAGACAGTTTTGTGACTGTTTGGTTTATTTGTTTGGTCGCTTGATTATGCGATTGTTTAGATTTATGTGGATTAGGTTTTGCGTAACCAATGCGTATTCAAGAAGACTTTTATTCGGTATTGCCAATCTTATATTACAATTTGCGTGAACCTTTTGGTGTTACTAGTCAAAGAAATCTAATTTGCGCAACATTATTTAGTGTTGTCACTACAATTTTGGTATTATGCCACCTCGACACCTTGTCGTAGACACTGACCTAATGTGCATATTGTTACAATCACCACGTGCTAAGAAAGGTGGTTGGCCTAAAAACGCCTTGGACAATCGTGGCGGGTATGCAGTCCGTTTCCTTATAATGGTAAACCCGAGCCCAGCAGTAGGATATTTATGGGCTGTTGTTATTATAAGTGGGCATGTTATATAATTCATAGAAATTTTTAATTGAAAGTATTTAATGATTTCATACATAAAAAATTAACAATACTAAATTTTTAAATATAGAAATGTATATGAAATCAAAATCAATTTACTGTGAAACATTCGCAATTTTATTGTTAAAATTAGTGTATTGTCGTAAGCACATTCTGTCAATTTGTATCTTCAAAAATGCGCGAGCGAGATAGCAAATCCATTGGAAAAGGAAAGGAAACAAGATATAAGAGGCAGGAAACCGTATAATTATGAAATGTTGAAAATTATCAAGGCATTGTACACTCTCAAAATAAGGGAAGACATGAATATTCATTTCATTACCATAAATAAATATTAAGTGTGTTTGTATAAGATTTCATTACAAATACTGGGATTAATTCTGTTATGTTCAGATGTAATTATCATACCTGCGTTATTACCTATTCAGACACAATACGCCTGTTTCAGTTCTGGCTCCAACACCTTTGGCTTTGTAGGTCGTTGTCATCGACAACAATAACAACAATTTTCAACATAGGTACGTAAACGTCACATTAACAGTGACAGATAAAATGTCACCTTACTTATTATGTCACTTCATAACATACGTTCAAATGTACCAGCGTAACGATTATTGAGTAAAAAAAAACGAATTAATACGATAAACCTATCATTTTGGATGTCTTCCGTTCTTCTTATATGTCATCAAAATTGTTCATTTTTAAATTGTGTTTAAATATTGTGTATAGTGTACTTTTTTATTTCAAAAAGCAAGGCAAGAAAGTCTTGTTGAATTAAGATTGATGGGTTGTTTTAAATTTACATTTTTAAATATTACACTACATTAATTTTGGAATAATTTCTCTAAATCAGGATGAAGTCAGGATAGTGTAATAAGAAAAGTTATAGAGGAGTGCTCTGTATGAGGACATCAAAGGAAAGGGCGAATGACCATGATCAGCTGGGTCGCTACGCAGTCTAGTGGGTGAGATGCGACGCCGCGAGAGAAGATGGCTAGCAGTGGGCTTATTCTACGAGGACGTCATGTCATCCACGTCATGCAGTTAGCAGCCGTAAGATATGTAGTGTAGTAATAATTGAGGTCGCAAACGATTCGTACAAAGAATATATACAAATTTCCAATAATAATAGATGGGCCTAGGCCTGTGAGGCATAACAGTAGCTTCGCTGAAAGATCTTCCTTTGAGACGGAGGGGCATTCCATCTCGCTCCTCCACCCTCCCTATACGGGTCACCCTAAAGATAGGAGGGACGAGTATGAGCTCGCGGACCCCATCCAGATGGTGAAAAAGAGGTGGGTTACGTCGCTATGCTCACCTTCCACTAACAGTGACGTAGTGGAACCAGGTCGAGGGACCTCCCCAGTGAGCTATACCATGGACGGTGCCGTGATCTCAAGGGTACGCCCCCTTGAGAGGTGGATGTCCTACCTATGTTTGAAGTCCTGTAACACCTCACCTGATAGGTTTAGTGGGTAGTCTGGCGGTCGGCAACTCACAATTTTTTCCTGATGGGACGTCTGTGCAGAGCCGGCCTCGTCGAACTTCCCCGTGGTCCGGGAGGATACTTAAATGCATTCGTCTAACGATATAAGAAAAATATATTAAAATGTATAGCTAGATCTCAAAATTCGTGGTGTATAATAAACGCTTGAATTGATTCTCTAGCAAAACGTCTCTGAAACCTGCACTTTTTATTTTCCCCTTACTGTCATACGTCCTGACGTCCGCGGACTATGGCACTATCATATACAAACTAGCCAACCTACATAAAATAATTTATACTTTTTTTAAACCAGCCCTGTAATCTGAGCGAGGGTAGTCAAGTCAACGGAAACAGCGCATAATTATCACAGAGCAATTAGTCGTCGACGGTCCCGCGGCGGAAACGCACGCCGACACGACTCGCTGTTGCCTCCCCCATTTTAATTGCGACGGGTATTTTAAGGAAGCGATTGGGTTTTATCGTAACGATTTCCGATTCATTGGTTAAGGTAAATTGCAACATCTTAGGTTTGAGGGGGATTTTCAGAAACAGAAGGATCTTTAAGGATGAACGTCGAAGGCATTTTTGACACCAATCTGCTTTTTCTAAAATACACGTAACGACATTTTTTTGTAAGGTAAAAGACAATCAAGCTGCGCAAAGTTATTGTAGTTATGCTTACTAATTATTTCAAAGGTAGTTCGAAACAAATATCTATCTTTTTGATACTTTTAACTTACGGGACGTGAACTTACTTTGCCATAACACAGTTTAAAACCAGCACGGGGAGTAATAATTTTCGCATAATGTTAAATTAAGCACTATTGTATATAGTACTTGTTTAGCTTATAACTGGAGACCAATAAATTCTTTATTATATATTTTTTATCATTAAATTGTTAAGTTACCCTACCTTTATAGAATAACACAGACTTTTTTTTACAAATATTTGCATAGCTTTTAGATTATAACATGGACATACCATCATCACAAGAACACAATATACAAGATAAAAAATCAAATATTAGCTTTAGGGCAATCATTATGATAATTGAGAAACTACAGTTCAGCTATTCATATAACGAGCCTGAAAGACGTCCGACTTGTTCGGAAATCAAGCGAGAAATGAAAGTGCTGCACCACCACCACGCCATTCCGATCACATCATTAGAATGTTCTCAACACTATACTACCCTCTTTCTTGCAAATTATTTGTAAAACTAGATTAGGTTATTGTAACATATGAAATCATTTAAGAAAATGCTAAAACATTACGACCGAAAAAAAATATTTTAAAAATATATGCTCACATCGATATTTGCAACTCAAATAGTTTAACTCTATTTTTTTAACCGACTTCCAAAAGGAGGAGGTTCTCAACTTGATTGGTTTTTTTTTATGTATGTACACCTATTACTTTGAGATTTATGATCCGATTTACGTGATTCTTTTTTAGTTCGATGCAGATTAGTTGCCATTTAGTCCCCTAAAAATTTAACATCGTTTGGCCTAGTAGTTTTCATTTTATGAACATTTTTTTTCTTTATAACGATAGCTTGTATTTTTTCTAATGCTGTGGTACCTTGTGTCCCGGAAATCCCGCGGGAAAATCAAGTCACGCGTGGACGAAGTCGCGGGCATGTCTTAGTATTTATTTATTTATCACAAAAAACACGTTGATTTGTCCAGTTCTAAAAATTATTCTGCAGTAAATTACGAAGTATTACTTACCGTTCTGTTGCCGAGGTTCCGCACCCGGCAGCTGAGGTAGGCGGACTTGCCCACCAGCGCGGTGACGTTCCTGGGGGTTGCGGCGTCGAAGGAGGGCGCCAGGCGCGACGCGGGCCCCGCAGGCAGCGCGTTTATCGAGCCCGCCCCACCCGCCACATCACAGGCGCCTGCGCACAAAAAAGTGTAAGGATTTTTAAACTGCATAATTTGTATCGTATGGAACTCCATACAAGAGCACATGACGGAATTGAATTAATCTCGCACTGTATATTAAATTCAGAGTTGCGCATTTTTCCGCAAATATGTAAATATTAACCTGTGTGAAGCGTAGGATGTCTTTAATGAAGCACATTTTTCTCGATATATTGGGATATTTCAGTATTATACAATTTTAGAACAATTTTTAGTTGTCCGTAGGATATTTGGTTAGCGTTTGGTAGTGGGTTCGAATATTGGCGGTTGTCCTTAGAATACGAGCAACAATCATAGTCATTTATATTAAATTTATTGATCTTGCTTGTACACACCGGTGCGAGCGTACTGTTTTCACGCTCAGCAGGACAGGTGTGTACCTCTCTCTTTGAATCGTGCGCCAATACTGAGGAATTCTATTGAAGCCAGTATTGCCAACTTGGTATCAGGTTTATGGGCTAGATCGAATCTCAAAAAGGGGTGAAATTGCACAAAAATTTCAAAAAAGGGCTAAATCTCTAAATAATTAAAGAAACTTAATAAAAGTATTTGATTTGTAGTACAATAAAACTCCAATGAAACAGTTGTAACAGAGTTATGAGAGATGTAGACCGTTAAAGTAGATGAGGGGAATCCCCATGTAGAACGAAAGCATACAACCACATAGAATAAATGCGCGTTTAGTGTCTGCTAGGCTTTTCTTTTCAAAAAATCATTTCGTGTCGTTCTTAGCATGTCTATGGTTCTGTTTGTTGTTAGTTTACTAGCGGTTAAAATTTAAATAATCGCCATTCAAGTAATGTCAAAATTCAACCGATGGTAAGGCAATTGAATGAATAGTAAGAAGTAGAAACCGGCCATGAGAGATGATAATTTTGGGCTAAATTTGGGACTAGAGGTTTAAATCTTTATAATAGGGCCTAAAAAAACAGAAAACGAGCTAGATCTAGCCCCGAAGGAGCTAAATTGGCAACAATGATAGAAGCGGGCGTAACACGAAATTAATTCCGAACTAGACTGAATTCCAGTCTAGTTTTAGTCTGAATTCCCGACGTGCGATTTTACCCCCTTGTCTGTTGTAATCTATGGTACTCTATAAAAACACACGCACTATGGAATTAAAGTCAGACCTTGCTGCAAATTTGCAGCATCAAGGCAATATACGAAGCTAAACAGCTAAGATATCATTTTCTTATATAAAAGTAAATAACAAGGTTATTGTTAATTAAGCTGATGTGATAAATTCAAGGACTAAACAATATGAAGTGTCTTTGGAGCGATTATTTCTGCTGAAGATTAGGGACACCTGATCAACAATCTTGATTATCTTTCATCCAGTTAATGAAGTGAATAATCCCCATTGTCCCCCAACACTATTCAAAATAAACTGTATCCTTCCAATTTGACGCCAACAACACAAAGGAGGTGGATAAAGTGGCACTTTTCTGAGAAGAATGTTTACAAACAAGAGTTCGTGAATTGTAGTGTTTTAATTAAATAGTGTAGAGAATGCGGGGGTTCGCTGTGATCCCCGACTTAGATTTTTAAGAATCGTTTTAAACTTGTTCGAAATGTTTAATATGTATACGTTTATCAGGACAGAAAAGGAGACAGAATACTGATTGTTGAGGCCAGACGGCTTATCGTAAGAGACGGCAAAACAACTCACGGTCAGTTAATAGGGCATTTGTCCGTTTGGATGGCTTCCATGCCTGATCTAGAGCATATCACCATAATAATCTTGAGTTGTATTCCAACGTTAGTGGCCAGGTTTCAGTCCCTCAAAGAATATCTGCCATATCTGTCCAAATGTGCCTTACTTATAGCGTAAAAAATAACGTGTTAACTATTAACTACATTAATGTGGGGATGGTGACTGGCAAGAAAAACAACTCTTTACGAGTTTACGATTTGCAGCGATGCGCGTGCGTTTATTTTAGTATTTTTTATATTAAAACCGTACAATTATTTTAATAAAACTCAGAGCGTCTTTATGCGTCGTGCGTACGTCGTCCATTCGTCGTCTATTCTCTTCTTTCACTCGTCATCTCTTTCATACTATGGACTCGTTCAGAAATATTGTCTTACATTCATCACATCATGCGTTCAAGATGCATCATTCCCACATTAATGTATTTAAATGAGTTATCTGTTAAGGTTTAAGGTCATTAATAATGTCGCATCTCAAATAACGCATTAAACCCTTGGCTACATCAGCGTGATACAATCACCAGTTCTAACATTATCCTAGATCTAATAGCAACATAAGGAAAACAATGTACACATGCAATTTATTCTGTCGGTCTATTTATTTGCCTCATCAAACATTCTCTACAAACACTCCCTATTTAAATGAACGCATATAGCCTTGACTTGCCACCGTCGAGACAGTTGCCTCCGTTTATATTACTTCTGTCAATCCTAGATAAGCCGGAAATAGTTCTGATAACGATTTCTCGTTTAATGGCCCAGATTAATAATCGTGTGTACTAGTAAATAGTTAATAAATAATAAGACACAGAATTTCACTTACAACGACTCTCGTTGTTACATCTTTTTGGGTATAGCGACCTAACACTTAAGGTCCTCAATTTAAAGCACACTTTTAGAGGAAACTAATTCGGATATAGCAACTTCGTATGTAACGCTGATTTCTAGTACAGCGGTATAAGCGTTTTGCGCGGAGGTGAGAATAGGTTATATTTACGTAATAATTGTAATATATATATATAATGTATATACATATTGTTACAACTTAGACTTCGACAAAGACAAATTCCACGTACAGTCTGCAAAAGCACATTTTATTACCTGTCGGCATTTAAACTAGTCGTAATCCTTTTATGATCGTCTTCTTTTTGTTTACTTATTTATTGGCATACGTTTCTAATATTTTGGAGAACGACCTATTATTTTATTGTACTCGTTTACAGCCGCTTTCAGGCATCATTAATCAGGTGTTACGGATTAAGTACAAACTGATTCTAAGAAATTATGTCGACGATACGGGCACATTTGCATTTGTGCAGTATAAAACGATGACCTGATTGAGAGAGGGGGTCAGTTGAGTGAGAACCACGATCAAGGCGTGACGTGTGTAAATTTGAGAATATAATATTGATGGACTTTGTGCGTTTTATTGAATTACGACCTTCTGCATTACGTTTGGATTTGTTATGTTTGGTTGTATTTGTACCTGTGTTATACGTGTTTGTATAGTTCTAATAAACTCTATAATAATTCCAACGGCATTTTAATTCGAGCCTCGCAACTCGTAACAATACGTAAACTGGACGCGAAACGCCTCGTTTGTATACATAGTATGTCCACCATATACTACATAAGTAGAAAGAAAGCAAGAAAGAAAGATAACTTTTTTATTTTATTTTTTATGCGTGAGTTCAGCGAACAGTCAGAAGGCCCACCTGATGGAAAGTGGTTACCATCGCCTATGGACATTTCTAACACCAAAGGTGCTACCAATTTGCTACCGTTCTCTAAATAGAGACTAGAACCTGGCCACTAATGCCGGAACACAGCTCAAGGTTGTTATTAGCGGTATACTCTAGATTAGGGGTGTTAGCCATCCAGACGGACAAATACCCTACCACCTGGCTGTGAGATGTTTTGTGTAGGCCGCAGGAAATTGTATTCTTTCTCCCTTCCTGCGCGGATAGAGTTGCTTACAAAAGAAGAAATGTTCACGAAACCCAAGGAGGAACAAATTGACCTTTTGATTCATTTACAAAAATATCTTGTATCGTCTCATAAGCCAGGACAATTCCACGCGACATCAATAACAACTAATGAAGCAAGCCCCATGATCAATCAATCGGGGATGCGGTTCAGAAAAAGATGAATGAACACCAAACTTAATCAAGGACCCATCAATGGTCTGCTCGTGATCCATCGGCCCTTAATTGGGACCACACAATAAAATATGTTAAAGAAAAAACAACCTTATTATTTTAACAATAAGAGTTAATAATACCCCAAACATTATTTGATCGAATAACAAACCAAAATGTCTATACAAAATATAAATAGACCATAAGTCGCTGAAATAAGGTTTAAGTGGACTGCAAAGATAATTTTGTCAGACAGTCAAGATAACAATTTTTTACTAGTAGAACGCTCTATATAAATATCCTGGTATTATAACGTACTACCCCTGGAATTATGGATTTGGTTTTCATAAAATGAGATAAACAAAAAAAAATAAAGACTTCAGTTAAATTCTTCATTATATTCCACAGGAAACGTAACCAGTGGCATAATTCGGGGTCTTACCATTTTTTGGGCAAAGGCCCAACGGTGGGAACGAAATATGAAGGTAGCTAAAAAGTTTACGACACGGGCGGTGGTGTTGCTGAAATTCCAGGTTTTTAAAATAAATAAACCATATAGGCGCCATTCGCTCCCGGAAAAGTATGATCCATCCCGTGAAAAATGTATCCCATTTTCCGGGATAAAAAGTAATAAATACTACTAGTATAATATTGGGATTACATAAATACCAAATGTCAGCAAAATCGGTGCTATGGTCTATTTAGTAAAAGCGTAGCAGACAGATAGACTGACAGACACAGTTACTTTCGCATGTATACATATACTAGCTGCGCCCCGCGGTTCGACCCGCGTAGTGATGGAAAATCGTCATATTTTGGATAATACACACTATATCTTTACAAATTATAGCCTATGTGTTATTCTGATGTGTAAGCTATATTATTGTAAAGTTTCATCAAAATTCATTGGGTAGTTTTTGCGTGAAAGAGTAACATACATCCATAGATACAAACTTTCGCGTTGATAATATTAGTAGGATTTATACATTAGTATGGAGCTATTACTAGAGACTAAACGTAAAAATGACAAGTTTACTGACATCATTTAACACATGAGGACCTTTTTCTCAATTCATTTCTATATCTTACCGACCGTTCATTAGCCTTATTATCGGTTAAAATTTGACATAAGCTCCATACATGTAAAGTTAAAATTCAACCTATGGTAGGGCAGGTGAATGAATTGTAAGATTTTGGCCATCAGTCACGTATGATAGTAAAAACATAAAATTTATTATTGAACTAGAGTTCTCCCCGCGGCTATGCCACGTGAAAAACTCTAGAAAAACTCTAGGTAGTAGCTCTATGTTACGTACATACAAAATTAATTAGGTGTTTTATTTATTAATTCAATTTAATTTGTTTGGGAAATATACATTAATTAATTTTCTTAAATATAAAACACAAAATTAATACATACTCAAGTTGCCACTAAAATATGATTTATATAAAAAAATAAAAATTGGCTCAAATAGTTAATTACAAAAAAATACAATTATACGAAAATTACATAAAATGTCTATTTAATTTACATTTGGTCAATATTTAACAAAATCGAAAAGAAAAATGTCACAATAATTTCTAATAAAATAGAGAGAAAAAAGGTAAGTATGAAAAAAAAAAGTTTGTCATTATTCGAAAAATTGTAAGTCATTGAATCATTCTAAATTACAACATTTTTTAATTTAATTTATATATATAAACCTTCAATACTTTAGTTTCCTGTTGAATTCACTACAATTAAAAAGAAACTAAGTCAATACAGTGTAGACAACTGCACAGCAAAACAAGGAAAAGTCGCAACCAACCTGATTTAAAGTAATACATAATGAATGAAATGTGGGTAACCTGACAACGTATTTGTTATTGAATTACATCGATATTTGTCTACATCGCAACTGCAGCGCCATCTATTTTGCTAATTCGTCTATTTCAAGTAAACGATGCCTTTTATAGTGATAACCTAAAAGATGTTTTTACGATGTCTGCACTATAAGAGGTAGAAAGGCTAGATTGTTTCGAAGGTTTTGTGGATTCTAAGGAAGTCGTTTATAAAACAAGATAAATAAGTTATGTCATATTTGTGACTTACCCAAAAAAGAGACTAAACATTTAATTGGTAAATTCCTTAAGTCCCAAAACTACAACAAAAACTGAGAAATTGATAACAGTTGTTGAATGACAATTCGTTTTTAATTACACTTACAAACATCGATACTCCCATATCCAGCCACACTTGAAATCATAATTACACACTCATCCACACACACACGCACGCACCCAAGCACGTACCTCTTTATTTTTATTTGATTGTAGTGCTCTTTGGTGGCGGTTAATATAGAAATAGTGCTTAATGGGGAGGCGAGGGCCAGGATTACCATCATACCGGATTTACCTAGTTTGGGATCCTGTCTTTCCCACTTTATTAAGTTTCTCAAATTTTGTACTGTATTCATTTTTGTTTTCTTTTTAATGTGAAGTAAATAAATAAATTATTATATTATAAAACGTATCCTAAGCATCGATTCGGGTTATAAGCCAGTCTTTGTGGAGTTCCATTCATATACGTTTTACATCTTTTCGCTATTATATCCCACGGAAACGACGTCATTTATCGGGATGAAAATTATCCTAAGTTACGCCCCGTGATATAAGTTAGCTCAAAATTTAATTTAAATCCGTTCAGTAGTTTTCAGGTGATGCTCTGACACACAGACAGAAGTCTAAAAATCGCATTTTCAGAATCTCCTGGTCCGAACTATCCCCGCTGATTCTTTTAACATTTTTAAACACATTGTACAAACTCGAACCAATAACAGATTTATTATAGTACTAGCTTCTGCCCGCGACTTCGTCCGCGTGGAAAGTTTTTCTAACTATCCCACAGGAACTCTTTGATTTTTCGGGATCAAAAGTATCCTATATGTTGACCAGGGATATAAGCTACCACCATACAAAATTTCATTTAAATCCGTCCAGTCGTTTCGGTGATTAGCCGGTACAAACAGACAGACAAAAAGAGAAACAAAAATTAAAAAAATTTAAAAGGTTTCTATTTCACTTCTTACACCCCCCTGACTCGGTTTTTAGCATTTTTTCATAGTACAGAAATTCCACCCCTACAGTTTTATTATATGTATAGATAGATAGATAGATGTTCCAAAACGCAAAATACTTATATAAAATTAAAAAGACTTGAAAAACATAACGAGACACATTTCTATCTGAAATTCAAACTCTTCTCTGAAACCACAAATGACACACGTGTTCTAAAGTATCAAAAACGACTAAAAGCTATTAAAGTAAAGCGTAGGTTCTTATAATCTCATGTTGTAAACCTGTCAATAAGTTTTGCCACTCAACATAAGCGCGCTTTCACACAGCGCGATAGCAACATAAATCTGAGAACGACCAAGTTTAAGTAATAATAATATACATAAATTTTAATATGTTGAAAGTGTGTTATTTTAGGCACCTTGCGATGCAATAATATTTAAAATTGTGGTGTTGATTATTTTTAATTAAAAAATAAACTATAGTTTAGAAACATGATTTGATAGCAAACCAGACTAAAAAGTAGAAAATAATCTTTAAATACGGAGATATATATATGATTTTATTATATAAAAGCGTAGAGTGCTTCATATCAAATACAGCCTTATGACCCTAATCAAGATAACAAGGACAAAGTTATGAAATTATTGTGTCGTTCTCGGTTCTTATTACCTATGCTAGATTTCAAATTAATCAGACATTTGGAAGTGAGTGAAAATGACGTAGAAAGATTCCCTTAAATACATATATACTGTGTGCAGCTAATATAAGAGCGTGTTAATTGCGTCACAGTGGATTGTCTCAAGAAGTACTAAGGATAGATAGAAATCCAATATTTGACATATACATGCAGAAGTTTAGTGTGTTTGCAAAAACATTAATTTAAATCTAGGGCTAAGTGCTGTGTACAGGGGTGCGCATGTGTTTTTTGCCAATGGAAATTATTTATTTTCGATGTTGCATTGTACAAGATCCCATATGCGGATTGTTTTATAGAAGAAGAATCCTATATATTAGGTTGGGGAAAAAGTTTCTTCGCATTTTTTATAAAAATTCAAAAGGTTTTTTTATAAAGTCTATTTACATTTGACTAAAGTATGTAGGTGCCACTTTGTTGGATAACTTTTTGCCATCTTGTAGGTAGGGACGTGATCCTATTGCTATAAAAAATTTGGGGCTTCTGATCAAAAAACTGCGACAAGTGGTTTTGGCAGTCCTCTCGTGATGTTAACCTGACACTGCCTAAGGAATTCTGCAGAGACCGGAACAGGTGAAAATCTAAAGATGCAAGGTTAGGACTATACGACGGATGCATTAACACCTTCCAGCCAAACTCTTGTAATTTTTGCTGAGTGGCTAAAGATGTGTGAGGTCTAGCGTTATCATGGTGAAAAACCACACCCGTTCTGTTGATTAATTCCGGCCGCTTTCTCTCAAATTTTTGCTTTAATCTCATCAGTTGTTTGCAGTACAGTTCAAAATCGATGGTCCTGCCTGGCGGTAACAGCTTATAATGAATAATACCCTTCCAATCCCACCATACACACAGCATCACCTTGTTGCGAGTTAACACGGGTTTCGCCACGGTTTGTGAAACCTGACCGGCCTTTGACCACGATCTTTTTTCTTCGTAAAAAAGAATCACAAATGAGTACACGGTTCATAGGTTTCTTTCAGTGAGCTCATGAGGCACCCAAATATCGAGCTTTTTTGTGTACCCAGCTTTTTTCAAATGCGCCAAAGCTGTTTTGTGGTCAATTCCCAGTTCTCCAGCTACATCGTAACTACTAAAATGCCGATCTTGCTCCACTTTTTATAAAAATGGCATCAATTTTGTCCCTAACAGGGCGACCAGAGCGAAGTGCAGCTTTGATATCAAAATTTCCGAATTGAAAACGCTTGAACCAAATTTGCGCTACTCTCACAGATACTGCATTAGGTCCATAAACATCACACATTTTTTTCGCGACTTGTGTTGCATTATTACCATTTTTATAGTAAAATTTTAAAATGTATCGAATTTATTCATTAGATTCACTCATTTTAACAATAAGAAAAACAAATGAAAATCACACATTTTCCTAATTTGAATTTGGGATTGTCTTCTTTAAAATTAAAAGTTTTAATGATACCAAAAGCAGCCAGATACAAATGGTATAGCCAAAGAGATCTTATTACAAGTTCATACATACTATGTGCGAAAAAACTTTTTCCCCAACCTATTATATGCGCCACATGGCCATTTGTTATTTAGGCATTCATAATTTTATTTTAAATATGTAACTTAATAATTTTGTTTGTATGAATTTACGAACGCTCAGAGGCCGTTCACAAATTACGTCACACAAATGTCATGATTTTTTAACCTCTCCTCCGTCCTTGTCACAGCTGGTCACATTCATGAGACTCCTCCTTCCCTAGTTTGACACACATATTTTACAATTCTACATCAAGAAATTATCACATTAAAACAACAGTTCCGTAATTAGTTTTATTATGTTTTAATAATTTAAACACTATTGTCATACAGATAGAGTTGTAAATATTTTAAAGTTTTTCGTTAATAGTTCAAATTTCGTATTTTAAACTTTAAATATATTATAATATTTTGAAATGTAACGTCACGAATTTAGAACAACTTTATAACACATACTAAAAAGGTACATTTTTAACAGAATGAAATAAGCTTTAAAATTTCAGAGAATAAATAGACGTTAAGCAAAGACAGTTTTTATAAATAAATGAGTCACAGGGCAACAATCAGTCAACGGAAAGTATCACAGTGTATAACACATGTTAGTTACATTACAACATCTAAAAATATCGGCCGAGGAGTGAACTATACAGCACGTTGCGCCTGTTTTCCTAATCACCACTTATTGCTACACCCCTACTTTTATCATTCCCTTTGATAGTGATGTACCAAAATATCCGAAACGAAAAATTTATATCCGCTCAGGCAGTAGATACACACTAATTGCGCTGTTAGATCAAAACAGCTTGCCTGTTTTTTACCTGAATGTTGCATTGTATTTTTAATAAGAATTTAGAAGGTGACGTTTTGATGTTTGGTTATATTTTCAAAAAAGTATAATTTGGTTAAAAACTTGAACAACTATTTAAGTTTAGTGGTTTTAATTTAAGTAAGAATTATTTGTTTTCTTATGAATATCAACTATTTATTATGAAATTACTAAGCTAGAAATTTCCCGTTTAGCGTCAAATCAAACACCTTCACTTTGAGCTTCTACAGCAACAACAGTACTCTTTATTGTACACCAACATAAAAACAGTGACAAATCTTCGTGTTTTAAAATAGAAGGTAGTACAATGGGCGGCCTTATTGCTTAAAGCAGTCTCTTCCAGGCAACCTTTGGATGGACAAGGATCTTATTCATAATAATTTGTTAGCGTGGCGCTTAAGATTATACTGATAATAATTTATTCATTCTACTGATGTCTATTCTATTGAAGATTATTTTAAATATAATTTCGAATATTTATGAATAATTAACATTGGCTAAATTAGTATCATTTTACACATAAGAATGTTTCGTTTAGTTTTTTTTCGTAAATGATGTATCTTAGAGATACAACATCACAATTACAATCTAATCTAGGAAATAAGACTAATGAGTAATTTAAATTTGACCTAAAATAACTAGATATAATTTAAACTAAGAATGTGTCCAATAACACGTTTCCTATTGTCTTTATCATATATTGTTTCGTTTAGTGATTTAATTTATTAGAGATACAATATTAAACTTGAACGATATAAATCCACTCTCGGATGTCTGTCTTTGCTCACATATATCCGCCCTTACTTTTGGATATCCGCCACTGCACTGCCCACTTCTTTTACCCTAAAACTAACAGCTAAACTGAAAAGATGTTCAATAGTTCGTCACCTGATTTACATTTGGTTCGCATCTGCTTTCGGCTTCATTTAGTTAAAATAGACGTGTTACATCGGTGTTTTCAACTGTTTACTAGCTAACAAGCTAACTTAATTACGTAAATTCTCGCATATAACAGATTTCACATTCTCTAAAATAAGTGTATTTAGTGGTTTTTTATACTGTGTTGATACAAATTTGCGGTCTTATTCATAGAGAGTTAGAATTAGTTTTAACGCTTCTTTAAGAACCAGAAAGAAGAGTACTAACTTATTCTAACTATGCATAAGACAGATAATATTTAAAATGACTAGAATTTGGTCGACTGTCAGTTGTCAATATGACCAGTTTATGAATTTTATGAAGTTGAAAAGATGATAGTGATGTGAATAATATATCTATGTATTTATATTCATACTAGCTTTAACACGTGGCTTCGCCTGCGTCCCATGACCCTTCAATGACCTCCCGGGTCGAGAGACAGTGCACAAAGGAATTCCCCCAGCGTTATAAAAAAAATACTTATGTCACGAAGTGGGTTATAATTCTCAGATATTTCAAACTCAATTTTTAATTCATAACATCTATTAATCCATAACTAACCCGCAACGCCACCTATAGAGGGTGGTATTAGCCACAAGAGCAATATAATTTGTCGTCATTCCCGTTGCTATGACGATTTAGTGAATTGCAACAATGACGCCAATAACGCGATCGCAGTGCCACCTTTTCAGCTATGTTCGTTTATTTATCAGGAAACTATACTTATTTCTGGATGAAAGGTACCCACCCGAAGTCCTTTTATATACCTCTGACAACGTATACGCAAAAGGAGATAGGCTATTTTGCCTCAGAGAAATGTATTGAGTTGAGATATGGCTTAAGAAAAGCATTATATGTTTCAATTACAAAATGGAAAACATCAGTCTTAAATTCAATCTAGAAAACAAAAGATCTTAAAAATAAGGTCAGAAACAAAGTAAACTATTTATTTATGTGAATGACTTACAGCAATTAATAATATGAAAACACGTACTCCACACGTTTAATTCATTCAAAACAATCAATGCCACTACAATTATATAAACATCAACATAACAAACATATATTATAAAATCACTCATGTTTTTACAGTCTGGGCCCAACAATGTATGAAAGCGTATCAGTCTCGTTTCGTGCTGATTTGTTGCGTAGTTATAACGTGAAAGCATAATAAACAAACAAACTCATATCAGCAAATATAATATTAGTTGGTAAGTTTAGTATAATCTTATACTCTTATACCAATAGATAAAGCTGAAGATTTTGTTTGTTTGTTTGCTTGAACGCACTAATCTCAGGAGCTACTGGTATGATTTGAAAAATTCTTTCAGTTTTAGATAGCCTATTTATCGAGGAAGTTTTTAGGCTATATATCATCACGTTAAGACCAAAAGGAGCGGAGCACCAATGAAGAATGTTTCAAAATCGGGGTTTTTTTTCCTTTTGAAAGCTTCGCTGCGTGCGCTGCGTAAACGGTTAAAGTTTCGCAAAAATCATGTGTGACAGAACTGTTCCCCTTTAGAAGTTCTAAAAAAAGTCCGCGACAGCATATGTCTATCTTTTAAGGTTGGCTCACTGTAACCTTTTTTATGCTAACCAAATTTGTTCTGAAGCAATGCATTATTTGCGAAGGTGTTTTTATAAACATGATATTAATCCTTATCCAAATAATTACGTTATTCATCACAAGTATTTAATTTAAAACAAAATTGCCGTTCACATCATTCGATTTCAATGAATATGTTAGGAGATATCGCAGTTTTAAAATAACAACGCAGCAAAATAATGATCAAGTACTGCGCGCTCATTTATGATGTGCAAAGCCGGCGGGCAGTCATGAGGGGGAAGGGCGGTGGGGCACCTTCTACGTAAACAAAGTTAGAGTTAGCCCAAAGTAAGTATTCCAGGCGGACGAAGTCGAGGGCAGAGGCTAGTTATCAATAAACCTTGGCATAACTTAACGTGATATACTACGATCAAATTCGATTCTTAGTTTGTTTTGTATAACATTAACAGCTGCCCTGAGGCTATTTCAAACAGATACCTCCCTACAATACATCCACCGCTCCTTCCACGCCCTCGCATCTCCCCTCTTCGCATCCAAACCACGATAAGCAAACGAAATTTCTCAGCTATCGTAATTGATTTGCATAATTAATGTTTACTGTAATAATATTACTGCGAAAATATTAATTCGAAACTGTATTAATTAATGAAATTTTTATCAAATGTAAATATTAATTTGTAGCAAAAGTTGTATTAATTATATTATTTTCTTTTCTGTGGCATTCATTGTACCGGCCAGTAATTAAATAATAATTTAGTGATAAGTAATTTTTAAATATAAAAATGATGTACACAATTGTTGATATTTTTTACTACAATTTATGCCACGATTTAGAATAGAATAGAATATACTTTATTGTACAAAAATGCTACATAAAATCAAGAACATTATATACAAGTACAATCGCGGTCCTATCGCCTATGGCGATTTCTTCCAGACAACCTTTCGATGGAGTATATATAGGAAGGACAACAAAAGTCGGTAGTTGCTAAACCAGCATTCGTACAATAATTTAGTTTATTAATGAATAAATAGTAATATATATGATAATATATATACAATAATGTACATAAATAAATACACATATTATATTATATACATACAAAAGTAAACAATAACACTATAGCTTGAGGTAGTAATCTTTAACTAATCTGTTAAAAGAAGGTAATGATCGTGTCTGCTTGATGGTTAGTGGTAGTGCATTCCAGAGTTGAATGGCCTGATAAAAGACTTGTTGTAAAAACTTGTTCTGTTGACAGGCGTTTTCAGTTTCTAATTCTCTGACAATCTAAAGAACCTTGAATCACTGTAACTAAGGAACTGAAAGCGTTCCTTGAGATAATCAGGAGGACTTGGGATTGAACAAAATGTTGTGAACAAGAGACAGGATATGCGCATTCCGGCGAAGGCGGATGGGAAGCCACTTGAGTTTAATGCGAAATTCAGATATATGATCATATTTGCGTAGGCCAGACGATTTAACACTGGCTGTAAAATAGTTGGGTCATGAGTCGCGTGTATTATCTATGGTTCGCATAGTTTTTAAATTATTTGACAGCACGGAGAATCGTTTCCCAGGGACGAAAATTATTGTTTCCATCCCGGTGATCAGGCAACTCCAAGCGTACTGTCAGAATATGAGAGATGAAGGAGATATATGTTATAATAATGCATTATTGGTGTTGTATAAAAAGTAGATTATGACCTAATTTTTACCGAGATAAAAGTCTTACAAGATTTGGAAGACAAAGTGAGATGTGAGGGGCACCTGCGGAAGAGCCCCCTCCCCCTCCAACTCGCATCCGCTGACAATGATGGATGCCCGTTTGTTTGTATTTCACTAAAATAAGTATAGCACTTACGCAACGCGAGTACACTTTACTGAAATCGCTTCTGTTTCTTTCAATTTACGTCATGTTTTATGGATTATGTATTACCTAAGTAATGCTCGAGGAAGGAATGTATATACTAGAATGTTTCTGCGACTTCGCCCGTTTAACTTTTAATGGTGTTTATCTCGCTGTCTTGAGATTTTGATTTTTATTTTCAATAATATAGCGTATATATGACCATATCTCCGAATTTCGTAATAAGCTTAAATGCTTGCCTATTCGCCGTCGCCTCGATGTTCACTTACTCTCAGTTCTTCACAATGTCCTTTTCAATCTCTGTATTTAAAGGAACTTTTTAGTTTCCTCTATCAATCTCATTCCTGTAATTTGCGCTCAAATGAAAATCTTCTATTAACGATACCTAAACACACTTCGTCCTTCGTAGGGAATTCTTTTGCCGTACAGGCTGGTCGCCTGTAGAACTCCCTCCCCTTGAAAATCAGACAAGCTACATACATTTCTACATTCCAGCACTTGATCACTGACTATTATTTAACCATTAAATAAAATTTGTTGCAGTATATGTAATTTATATTATTATAATCTATTTAATTATGTATATCTATATTAATTTATTATTCTCGTTATTTTGTTTTTACTTTAATTACGATTGAATTAGTTTTAATTTAGTTAAAATATCAAATATTATTTAATTTTTCTTGTAATGTCTCCTTGGACACCGAGTTGCCTGGAAGAGATCGCTATAAGCGATAAGGCCTCCCATTGTTCTGATGGAAATGTATTTATATTAAATGTCTAGGTATAAGGTATGGTGAACAATAAAGAGTTTTCATTCATTCATTCATAATACATACTTCTTTTGTAATTGCAAAATTAATTTTAAAAGAGCCCTTATTATCAAAGTATCTGCGTCGTATTTAATTGTTTACTTCTTAATAGTTTATTGCATGAGTTAAGCAGACAGGCAGACGGCCCACCTGATGGAAAGTGGTTACTTTTGCAAAACAAAGGTGCTAAAAATGCGCCGCCGCTCTCTAAAGGGAGACCGGAGCCAGGCCATTAATGCCGGAACACAACTTAAGGTTCTTATGGCGATATACTCTAGACCAGAGGTGGTAGTCATCCAGACGGGCAAGTACGTTACCACCTGGCTGTGGGTCTTTTTGTCGCCTCTTACGACTGGCCACCTGGCCGCAGGAAATTGTATTCTTTCTCCCTTCCTGCACGGATAAAAGTTCTAAGGGAATATTCTTCTCAGACGTTGTATAATTACTTCCACATTTATTTTAATTTGTGTTGTTATTATTGTACGTATCTGTATGCTATTTAGTGAATTGTTATATAATATGTATTGCTTTTAATAGATTATATATATATATATATATATATATATATATATATATATATATATATATATATATATGTGTGTATTTATATAATAATATTAGTATATCAAATATTTAACATTTTTTAAATATTGTGCAACAAACCCTGCCATAGCTTTTGTGCCATATTTCTCTCTCCATCCCAAGGTTGGCTGGAAGAGATCGCTGTCAGCGATAAGACCGCCATTTGTACCTAATTCTAAGCTGTTTTTGTGTATTAGTTCATGAATTTTATTGTACAATAAAGTATATTCTATTCTATTCTATTTTTCCCTTCCATATTCCTTTGGTGATTTTATTTATAAAATTAGTACATTGCACACCGGTTTCGAAATGTATGAAATGTTTATAAACTTTATAAACACCTGCGCTTGTCAAATAATACTAAGCGACACGTTCCATACTACTAATAGCCAATTGTAATAATTTTCTTTTAGTATTATATGTTTTATTCTAATAATATGTTAATTATACGATACGTATGAGTGTTATATAACACTCATACGTGTCGTAAACTCACTACACCTGCACACACTTCATCCTTTTATGATAACTCTTTTACAGTGCAGGCTGTCAAACTTTGGAATGCGCTGCCTCTTACTGTCAGAGAGGCCAAAACATCGGCTACATTTAAGAACGCACTCAGAATACACTACTTTTCCTCAAATAAATATGCCTAATTCTTATACTATGATTTATTGTATGTATTTAATTTATAAAGTAATTTAGGTATGTGTATTTAATTTATAAAATATGTAGTTTAAGTATGTTTAATTATGATAGACCTCATAATCTGCACCACCTACATCGCCAGATTAGGTTATGCTATTCCTTCAGTTAGGTTGCCTGGAAGAGATTTCTTTAAGCGATAAGGCTTATTGTTTCTACCATGACAATATTGTAATTGTGTATTTTTAAAATTGTATATTTGGTGAGCAATAAAGTGTTATATATCTATGTTAAACAATTGAACAACATAAAATAAACGATGTGTAAAATGCAGGGAGAGATTTGGGTAAGAAAGTACCAAATATACGAAATATTAACTATTTGGGCAGGGTTTCCCCTTTATTGTTCAGCCTTTGATGTGAATATTCACACAGCACAGTAAGCAATGAACACCGTCTACACGCCACTACGCCTTTTATACGAAAATGCTACCCTACAAAACAATAACATTGCATCATTGCTAAAAATAGCAATTACATCATAGTGTTGCCAGGATCAGAAAAACAATTATAATAATTAGTTACTGATGCACTAAATTATCTAGACGATAATTTAGTGGGCTTATAAAATTAACTAACCGGTAGAAAATGGTAATTTAATTATAAATAATTTAATTTATAAATCGTTTTCAAGCGTGTTCTGACACTTCTTTGATTCCTAGCTGCATCGATATGCCGATTATGATTAACTTGTAATATGTATTTTAAAACTACTGGGACGATTTTGATTTGCTGGTTTTCGCTATATAAACGATAGAGAACACGATACAACAGAAAATTGTTATATTTGGGACGAATGCGGTTTTCTAGTCGACGCTTAGATTTAAAATCTGCGCTATGTTTCATCCCGGGAATCTTGCGCGAATTTTTCTGGGAATGATTTAAAATGGCCAGATTAAAAAAAATCTAATTCCAATGTGATTTCTTCAGTGATCAATAGCGAATTTTATGTAACAAAATGGGCAATATTCTTTATCCCGGGTATCCCACGGGAATTTTCCCGGGAGCAGTTTGTAGTTGTTCATCAAAATTTGCTTATTCCGACACAGTATTCACTAAAACGATAGCTGCGGTGCTTGGTGTCTGCAATTTCTAGTCAAGTGTGGACGAAATCGCGGCATATCCTAGTTAAATAATATTAAAAAAGCATTCGAATATTTGAAAAATATTTTTTTAGTAATAATTGAGAAACGTTCTTTAATTTAATCATCATTAAAGGTCTCTGAGTGAACCAGTTACTCTGCATCATATAAATCAACTACTATACATTAGTCAACATTGTTAAACTTGCCACGGCTGTAAATTGCGTCGCTGTTAGAATAACAAGAAATAACAAACATGGCTTTGAAAATTGTATCATTATATACGTAATCCCCTTTACGCTTGTGAATAATTAGTTTGTCGCTAAGACTAACAAACAGCACTGTCGAATGCGGTGAACAGAAAACAGATCTTAGCTAATTGACACAAAACATTCCCCTGTTAATTGACCTTTTTATTAAACATGAAACAGAGGTACAGAATATTTGTGGACCACTTTCGTAGTTAAACGTTGGCGTAAAATCATATTAGGTACCTTATACATTCTGATTTTTGAACTTAATCATTATGGCTCAGTTGCTAGGGCGTTTTCCAATTATGACGTTATGTTACATTTATTTAGTTGCATAGTTGTTCTTGTCAGGTTTCTTTTTAAGTTTAATAATTAATTTTGTTATGTACCCTCTTATTTCTAAAAGATATAATCGGCAATTTTCTTAATTGACTTATAATGTTATTATATTTTTTTTATTTATTCTGTGATTAGCGCCTGTTTTGTATAGAGTAAGTTGTCTATAATTTACCATAATTTTATGTAAGAATATTTATCTCTAATATGATGTGGTAATTTTCCACCCTACAATAACCACTACGGTAAGTATACTACAAACTACATAATATCAAAAGTAATTAATCAATTGCCCACTACACTAAGGGATTCTTTAAATTCCAAAAATATAAAAATCTAGAAAAATTGCAATGACAGCCTGTGTACATGAGCGTTCGTGACTGTGTATATGTTATCTGCATATACGATGTAATTAGGTATATGTGTATATATATACGTACAAACAATGTATATTGCGTCAGTATAGAAACGACGGAGAACACGATAGAATTAATGATTACAAATCTTGTATTTAATAGAATATTTTTTCCTGTCAATGCGAGGGTGTGTTGCATCACACGCAAACCTCATAGGTTTAAGTGGTGCTTTATTACTATTTTATGATGTAAAATTATTATTATCTATATATAAAAAAAAATGTGTAGATTATAATTAAAAATTTCTCAATTGTATATAGACGGCATTCACTACATTTTATTTTCATGTTGGCAGACGCGATAGATTTTTACTATGTTCGGTTTCTTTTATTACATGTAAAACTGTAAATACAATATTTTATATAAAACTTCCAAACAATAATGTAACAAATTCTTGTCATTAATAACCTTTTTAATTAAAGTAGTTTAATTGCTAAATGCCTTCAATCCGCTATCGGTTGTGCCAATTTGCTTAGTTTCCTATACTGTAAAATTGTTGGAGGGATAGCGAGGTGTTCCAAAAATGTGTCTGTCCAGTGTGTAGTCAGTGTATGAAATGTATTTAAGCCGAAAGGTTCTCATATAAAAATAAGCTAGTTTGGATGTTTGTTTGTGGAAGGAAAGAAATAAATATTCAAACTAGCACACTTTTCATACCAGGATAGTTAGAATTATGAATTAACTAGATATATAATTAAAAAATAAGTCCTTTTTAAAATTAATTGACATGGGCAGTATTTGGTGTTTATATAGTGTTACAAGATGTCCACCACATTTATCAGATGATTCGATTTATAATTAAATTACTATTTTCTACCGGTTAGTCAATTTTATAAGCCCACTAAATTATCATCTAGATAATTTAGTGCATCAGTAACTAATTATTACAATTGTTTTTATGATCCTGGCAACACTATGATGTGATTGCTATTTTTAGCAATGATGCAATGTTATTGTTTTGTAGGGTAGCATTTTCGTATAAAAGGCGTAGTGGCGTGTAGACGGTGTTCATTGCTTACTGTGCTGTGTGAATATTCACATCAAAGGCTGAACAATAAAGGGGAAACCCTGTCAAATAGTTAATATTTGGTATATTTGGTACTTTCTTACCCAAATCTCTCCTTGCATTTTACAAGAGCTTTTATTGATGAATTTACTTGTCGTGTTTATAAGGCAATTGCAACGACGGCACTAAAAATAAACGACTGCAGCGTCATCTGTTTCACTATAACCGTCTATCCCACAGAAATGAGGCCATTTATTGGAATAAATTATCATGAGTTCACTCGGGGTATAAGCTAACTGTGCCAAGTTTAGTGCCAAGTGCCAGACAATATAAAAATATATGTATTTTCGGTATCTGCTAAGTGCCAATAATTAGATCCCCTGAAATGTAATTTTAAAGTTGATTTATCAGATTGATTATAGGATTATTGAATATATTTTAAATACATACTCAGTAGTTAAGAATCTACATTATATAGTTAGTTAATTTTCATAATAACTCCGGTATCCATGAAAATTTTGTTCATCAGATGATTCGAATTATAGATAATATTAGTGCATAAGCCCACCAAATTGTCATCTAGATAATTTAGTGCATCAGTAACTAACGGTTATAATTATTTCGTGATCCTGGCAACACTATGATGTAATTGCTATTTTTAGCAATGATGCAATGTTATTGTTTTGTAGTTGGTAACATTTTCGTATAAAAAGGCATGGTAGCGTGTAGACAGGTTTCATTGCTTACTGTGCGGTTTGAATAGTCACACCAAAGGTTGAACAATAAAAAAGGGGGAAACACTGCCCAAATATTTAATATTTGGCATTTCTTTACCCAAATCCCTCTTTCTGTTACACTACTTTGTTTGTGTCCCAGGTAACACCGAGTGAGCCGTTTAAGCATCCGATTTATCAACATTTGTGTAAAATATTATAACTCATACCTGAATTCGAAACGTAGATTTTAATAAGCCAAGCAATACATCACGTAGTACGAGGCCAATTACACGCCAGTGGCATAATATACCGTGTACCGAGGCACATTCCACGCCCTGAGGAGGGTTGGGGGCGCAGAGCTATTCAGATTGCGGACGAACACACTTCAGACGATTCCCATATTTTACTCCCTTCATTTGCTTTACTACCGGTTAAAACCTGACACAAACTCCATATAAGTGTTTGATTATTGTACTATTTTAACGAGTTTACTTACTGCTAGAATAATAATATAGGGTAGTTTGTATTTTGATCCTTTGGGTCGACATAACGAACGACGCACAATTTCGGGGTCATCTGGAAGGCAAGGCCAAACTTGCCTCTAAAAAGCTTGGTGTGCTAAACCGGTCCAAGCAGTACTTCACCCCGTAACAACGACTTGCACTCTACAAAGCGCAGGTCAGACCGCATATGGAGTACTGCTCACATCTATGGGCCGGTGCACCCGCCTACCAGACTGACCCCCTCGACTCCATCCAGAGTCGCGCCGTTCATATCGTCGACGATCCATACTAACTGGCGGTTTAGAACCGCTTAGCCTTCGGAGAGACTTCGCGTCCCTCTGCGTATTCTACCGCCTGTATAAAGGAGAGTGTTCCAAGGAATTATTTGATACCAACGCCTCACTTCTACAAACACACAGCTCGCCATCAACGGGATGTTCACCCCCATTTCCTAGAGCTCCCATGCTCAACTACGCAACGGTTCTCTAGTACATTTATTCCGCGTACAACGATGATTTGGAGGGAACTTCCCGCCACGGTTTTCCCCTTGCGTTATGATATGGGGTTTTTTAAGAAGGGCATTATAAAATTTCTTAGAGGTCGGCAACGCGTTGACGACAGCCCTAGTGTTAAAAACATCTATAGGCGACGGTAACCACTTTCCATCAGGGGGGCCGTCTGCCTGTTTGCCTACTTCAGGCAATAAAAAAAAATCTATTATCCCATTACTCGGCTCGTTCATCGTTCAAATATAAAAGCGTGCGGAAGGAACGACAAGACAACATTAGCAAGTCTTACATTACTTTGGTCAAGTGTAGAGTCTCACTGCGGCTGTAGTCCGATGCACATGTTGTAGTAGCGCTTTAGGATAGCTAATTATTGTGTGAGAAGTGAGACTTAATTAAATCAACAACTAACAACAAATTAGATATGTCAAATATATATTAATATTATAAATGCGAAAGTTCGGAGGGATGTTTGTTGTTTAATCGCGCAACGGCTGAACGGATTTAGATGAAATTTGGCAGAGTGATAGATTACATTTAAAGCCGAATTTTAGGAAATGTTAATGTACTGTGTAATACTTGCAACAACTCTGAAGGGTTTATGGTAGTAAAAAACAGCAACTGGTCACAATACTTTATAATTAGAGAACCTTACGGTTTTAACACGTTACATACACTGACTATTCAAACTCGACGAGCATTCTTAGAACACCTCGACATCCTCCAATTTTATAGTATATTAAGCTTAACAAATTGGCACAACCGATAGCGGATTGAAGTCACTGATAAACTATTTTAATTAAAGTGTTATGAATGAAAAGAATTTAATACATTACTGTTTGGAAATTCCAGATAATATTTTATACAAGATATCATATAAAACATTATACTTAAAGTTTTACATGTAATTAAATAAACCGAACAGAGTACAAATCTGTCGCGTCTGCCAACATGAAATTAAAATCTAATGAATACCGTCTATACACAATTGAGAGATTTTGAATTATAATCTACACAGTTACGACATCATATAAAAGATAAATATTGTTATATAAAATTATGGTAAATTATAGACAACCACTCTATACAAAACAGGCGCTAATCACAGAATAAATAAAAATATAACATTAGTATTCAATTAAGGAAATGGCCGATCGTATCGTTCAGAAATAAGAGGGTACATAACAAAAACACGACAAGAACAATTATGCTACTCAATAACTGTAACATTACATTCACTTAATAATAATAACAAGAAATAAAAAATGCCTTGACATACTCGTAGTGGCAGCGAACTTCGTTCGCGTTGTCATGGCGACACGTTTGTTAATGAATTGCAAGCTCCAGTGCAAGCTGAGCTGATGGTTATTTATTGTCTGTTGTTATTTACAAAACTATCTAACCTGGAATCTGCTAGTCATCGGTTCTCAGAAGTCTAACAGATATGAATTCGAATTGTTAGTACATATATACAACTATCCGAAACGCAATCCAAATGGCAGAAGGGGTTATATATAGCAGGTCGGGGGCGAGGAGAGAAGAACCCCTTACGGCAGGATATTAAACCGAGACTGTATCCCCGCACAGATTTATTATTTGACAACTAATATTTACCTGTTTCCAAGATGACTATTATTATATTAGAATTATGGTGCAACATGAAGACTACTGTCACCTTAATAGCTTTTATTATTAATTGCTTTGCTTTACATTAAAATTGACGTTTAGACATTTGACGGCCATTGACATTTGTAGTTGAGCGGTTTAAGCCTTTGCCGGCTTACCTGACTGCAAACAGAGGCTCCGGGTTCGATTTCTTGTATTGTGAATTTGGGAACAAATTTTCTCCGTTATTTACTATATAAGTTACATACATACATACATATTGTCACACCTGCTACGATCCTGACAAACACTTTTTATTTTTTTTATTGCAGGAATTAAGCAGACAGGCAGACGGCCCACTTGATGGAAAGCGGTTACCATCACCTAGGGACATTTACAACACCAAAGGTGCTACAAATGCTTTGCTGCTCTCTTAAGGGAGACTGTAACCTGGTCACTAATGCCAAAACACAACTCAAGGTTGTTATGGCGACATACTTTAGACCAGGTGTGGTAGCCATCCAGTCGGGCAAATACTCTACCACCGGGCTTTGAGTTATTTTGTCGCCTCTTATGACAGGTCGCCCGGCCGTATGAAATTGTATTCTTTCTCCTTTCCTGAATGGATAAAAAAATTCGCTTCATCAACTTTCATTATGCTTTTCATACATACACGCTTATTTAAACTGCTTTTTATCCGAGCTTTCTTCAAAATGGCTTCAATTTGATCATGGTGAGTACGTCTCGGTCTACCGGCACCGACTCTACCAGTCACATTGCTGGCATATACTTGTTTTGTGATTCTGCTTTCATTCATTCTCTCTACATGCCCAAACCACCTTAACGTTCCTTTTTCAACTCTTGTCACTACATCTTCTTTCAATCCACAACGCTCCCTTATCATCTATCATATATATATATATATATATGTATATATATATATATATATATATATATATATATATGTATATATATATATGTATATATATGTATATATATATATATATATATATATATATATATATATATATATATATATATATATATGTATATATATCTTTCATGCTTCTATACTATATAAGTTTATTTACTATACAAACTACTTTATGAAAGTCAAAAAGTGTCTGTAAAGGCATGCTTGGCTGTCCATCAAGGGATGTTGATGCCAACACTAATGTACGAGAGTGAAAGTTTGGTGTGGCAGAAGCATGAAAGTGGAATAAATGCAGTTGAAATGAGAGCTTTGAGAAGAATATGTGAGGTAAGAATGAATGATATGGTACGGAATAGTGTAATAAGGGAACGTTGTGGATTGAAAGATGTAATAACAAGAATTGAAAAAGGAATGTTAAGGTGGTTTGGGCATGTAGAGAGGATGTATGAAAATAGAATTGTAAATTAAATGTATGACAGAATTGTGAATGGTAGAGTTGGTACCTGTAGACCACGACGTACACATCATGATCATATAACAGAAAGTTAAAACGAGGTCAGGTAAACAGCACATAAAATAAATGTGCGTGTATGAAAGGTTAATGAAAGTAGATGAAGCGAAAGTTGTTTGTCAGGATCGTCGCAAGTGGAGATCTATAGTCTCTGCCTACCCCCATGGGAACCAGGTGTGATAATATGTATGTATGTATGTATTTACTATAGTCTGGGTGTCTGGTGGGATCGGCCCCAGAGTAGTGCACTATATATTACCCATAACACAAACGTAACTTGCTTAATTTGGGGACACACAATGTGTGTTTGTCTGCCGGAAATTGGATGATTGACAATTAAATCAACTGAGGTACTTTTTTATGATCATATAAAACGGCAGAACCGCCTAGATTTTGTGTAGCAAGTTATGACGTCATATATTTAACGAATCGAATAGTGTACTTAATTATGGTTTAAATTATAAATAAACCTATTTAAAATAAGCAGACTCCAAAAATACACCTTTCAATACTTTAATCAAATACAAATTCAAAAGTTTTTATTCAAAATAACTTCCACTGGAGAACACTTTTTGAAGGCATACATATAATTTAAAATTTAATTTTACTTCCTATTCTATGTATACCGCCTCGCAACGTATTATTCCTGTTAAAGAGAAGAAGCGGCAAGAAACTCCCCAGCAACACGTCTAACTAAAAATTGTTTTTCTTGATATTTCTTATTCTATTTATCTCTCAAGTTCTTTTTTTTATAAGTTTTATACAGAAGTATGTTACAGAAATACTTTTAAAGAATTAATGGAGTTGTAGCAAACAGTGCATACTCAATAAGACAGAGGCAGAATAGAAGGAAAGAAAAATATTATTATAGTTATAATAATGACATGACTTATTAAAATTTTATGGTGCAACATATCTCCATAAATTCCTTAGAAGCTTGGCAAGATATGCCATATGAGTCCAAGTTACGGAATGAACTCCCTCCCGCGGTTTTCCCAGAGCGCTACAATATGGGGCTCTTCAAAAAGGGCGTGAACAGATATTTCAAGTCTCAACGAGGTAGGCAACGCATCGGCTCCCTTAGTGTTGCAGATGGCCATGGGCGACGGTAGTGACCTATCACCAGAAGCTCCGTTTGCCAGCTTGCCTACTATAGTCGACACATTTTAAACTGAGTCGTCGGGCAATAAATGTCACTGACAGTAGGAATGTGCACGCAATGCAACCCGTTATCGATACTCAGGTACCTGCACACGCGGGGTCGGTGCGTCATCGTGGCCTTCATTAGCACTCTGACTCCTGATTGGTCGTTACGAGTAAGGGTTGTTGTTTTTCTATAAATATAATATTTTTTGTTATGACACTCATTACATAACTTACGCTTCGTTACGCAAAATGGAGAATTTATTTTCTAACGTGGTTTTGGAGAAATTAAATGTGACGTCAACGCTCAAGCTCGGACTGTATGTAAATCACAACGTGTTCCTGTTTTTAAAAGAATTAAATTAAATTAAAAATTAATCCGTTATCGATATGCACCTCTACAATTCTTACGCACATCACTACACCTCTCCGTAAGACCTGTAAGTGCGAGCGAGACGGACAGATAAATATGATTTATGACCCGAAGCCTCAGTTTATAATGCGCCGACTATAGCAAACATAAAAAAAAAGATTTTTTGTCATTTAAGTATTCTTCAATAGTGTAGTATCCCTTTTTCTGTCTGTTTGTCTGTTGACTACCACGTATAAACTGTTAAACAGATTCAAATAAAACTCCATCCAGATCCAGAGCTAGGTTACATCCGGGGGTTACATCCGGGTATCCCGGGATACCTTTCATCACGATAAATTTCGTTCCCGTGATGGTACTGTTTCAACTGAGATAATGAAAGTGTTAGAGATCGATTCACGCAGATGATGCGATGGGTTTAATGCTTTAGTATTTAAGAATAATATTGTTATTAATTGTTAATGAAGTTAAACATTGACAAAAAACGTATGTATTGTTACGAGTGCGGGACTCGAATTAAAATGTCGTTGGAATTACTATAGAATTTATCAGAAATGTACAAACATGTATAAAACAGGTACAAATATAACCGGACGCAATAATTTCAAATATAATGCAAAATTAAATAACACGCGTAAAGTCCGTCACTATATCACTTATCGAATGTACACGTCTTGCTTTGATCGTGGTTCTCACTGGACTGCCCATTTCTCCGCTTGGGCATCCCTTTATATTCAGCTTACAACATGTCACGATTGTGTAAACAATTGTTTCTTAGAATCACACCTGGCCACTGCCTACCAGAGAGGATTACAATACACAATAGGCGGCTTTTATAATTACGAAGTACAAATGTGGGCAGGTAATAAAACATTGGCTTTATGGCCGGCAGGTGTACATTCACATTTGTCGGCGTGCTTCGTGGAATTTTGGCTAAGTTGTAACAGTATATACACTAATTAAGGTATTCGTTAACGGCGTCACTTAACGCTACAAACTAGACGCGTTTGGCCACAATCAATAACTATAGCACTAGCCCAGATGAAGCCCAAGCATAAGATAGACGAATACAAGCGAAAACATGGCGCTGCATTGCAAGTTTTCCGTTGTTACACTAGCGAACAACTTTATGAAAACGCGAACGAAGTTTCACTACCACTGCTGATTATTATATCAATATATTTTGGTACTGTATTTAGTTTCAAATTATTTCAAAGTAAGGCTTTGTTTTAGCTTCAAAACACAAATAAATTAGCGCATTTATCTGACTGGGAGTCCCGACACTCGACACTCGACACTCGACATTAGTGTCTAACGAAAAGATGGCGCTGCGGTCACGTTTTTGCGCCATTGCAACTCATTAACTAACGTCATCATAACAACGCGAACGATGTGTCACTGTCACTGCTATCTAAACTAATATTATAAAGATGAAAGATTTGTATGTTTGTAACGAATAAACTCAAAAACTACGAGACCGATTTTAAAAATACTTTTACCATTAGAATGTTACATTATCCCTGATTAATATGAACTATATTTATTACTAGGAGAAATTGGGGATCCCTACCAAAACTTTAATAATGTAACACAAGGTGTAAAAAAATTACACATAAAAAGTCTCTTTCATCGCATGCGCTGCGGAAACTATTGACGATAGAATAAAAAAAATATTCTACACTATTAAAGAACATGTCAATCTACAAAAAACTTTGCGATACCATATGTCCAACTATTGTAGTTATGTCACTATAACTACTCTTTTACATTTTAAAAGTTGATAGGAATGCCTTTGTATTAATCTTTATCCAAATAAATAAGTTCGTTTCAAGATTGTTTCAATACCTGTACGTTACATTTTGAATAATTCATATCAATGGGATATTGATATGATAAGACATCACGAATTTAAAAATGTCGAATACTTAGCGCTGGAATTGGGTTCTAGATTTTTATTTTTCAGGGCAGGACTTTGTCTGTCGGACTCGCTAGTTTATTATATAAGCGTATTAGATACTATAACATGTGTTTAATTTCAAGTTATTTCAAACTAATCCCTCGTTTTAGTTTCTAAACACGAATTAATTAGCGCACATGTCTGAGTAAGAGTGCCGACACTCGACACTGGTGTCTGACATAGAACAATAACTGGCGCATTCCGCTCTATTGTTTCAACTATTGGATTCTTGTTTATAATAGAGTTATGCTTTATTGTTTCGTTCAAACTTTGCCTTTAGTTTCACTTCGTTGTGTTGTTTGATAGTTTAGGCTTATCGAACTATGTGGATATTGCCTCAAATTCATTGTTGTATTAACAAGGGATTTTGGATTTTACCTTTAATTCAACTCTAATAAGGGAGACAATAGATCCGTAATTAATTTTTAGCTTAAATAGCAGCAACTTTGGAATACTCCAAAGTCGGAACTTAAGTTGTAACAATATTGTATGCTATCAAATATATTTATACAAATATATTTGATAGCATACAATATTGTTACAACTTAAGTTACGACGAAAAACAAAATGCACCTGCATATCTATAAAAACATATTTTATTACCTGTCGACATTTTAACTAATTGTAATTAATTTATGATTGTCTTCTTTTGTTTACTTATTTATTATTTAGTGTGGAGAACAGCCTATTATACTCGTTAATGGACGTTTGCAGGCATAATTAGCCGGGTGTGTGGATTACGAATTCTAGGAAATTGCGTCGACGCTTGCCGGGCAGACATATTTTTTGCATTTGTGCAGTAAAAAGAAATGACCTGATAGAGGATGGGTTAGTCGAGCATGAACCACGAGCGAGGCAAGACGTATGTACTACAATCGGGAATCTAATCAGTGACGGACTTTGAGCGTTTTATAGTGTTACCACCTTCTGCATTACGTTTGAACTTGTTATGTTCGGTTATATTTGTACATGTGTTATACGTGTTTGTATAGTTCTAATAAACTCTATTATAATTCCAACGGCATTTTAATTCGAGTCCTGCGACTCGTAACAATATTTTAATAAAACTACTAAAATCGCGTTACTGCTATTTTTCTTTCTTTAAATTATTATTTATTTTTTCATTTTCAATGCGTAAGTTCAGCAGACAGGCAGACTACCATCGCCTATAGACATTTGCAACACCAAAGGCATTACAAATGCGCTGCTGCTCTCTTAAGGGAGATTGAAATCTGGCCATGCCCGGAACACAACTCAAGGAGGTTATAGCGGCATACTATAGACCAGGGGTTGTAGCCACCCAGCCGGCGAATACCCTACCACCCGGCTGTGGGATGTTTTAGTCGCTTCTTACGACAGGCCGCCCGGCCGTTGGAAAATTTATTCCGCTGGCACTGATTTTTTTAATAAAGGGGAAATATTTTACAAAATTAAAATTAAATGTGAGTAATTTAAAAACTCATCTGTCTGATCCTCTATCCCGCTTATCTGACTCTCTATCTCGTATCCCAAAGGAAATCCTTTATCCTATCCTAAAGGCTCGCAACGGGTTCACTTCTGTAGGTGACGGTAACTACTTTCCATGAAGTGGACTGTCTGCCTGTTTGCCAGCATCGCTATGTTATGAAACATTATATGTATGTAAATTTTTGTAACCACCACAACCTATAAGTATATCAGTATACTTACATATATACTGTTACGTGCCGTCAAAGATAAACGCATAGCTACCTGTCGTAAGCGCAGTTTATTGTCTTCCCGGATTTAGGAATTCTTTTATGTGTAGAATTTGTAATTAAGATAAACATGCTATTGTTCTCCTACTTGTTCTATGACCAACATTAGCGTCGAACTAATCCCTATTGTTATTGTTTTCAACTTGTTGGCCGTTCGCACGAATAGATAACCAGGTGTGCAAATTGCTATTTCTCGGAAACTCAGTGCGCGCGGCCAATTTTTTTGTACTGTGTAGTTAATATAAGACAATGCCCGAATGGAGGGGTGGGCAGTCAAGCGGCGACTACGAAACGAGCAAGACGTTTTTGAGTACTATCGATTAGCGATATAGACGACGGACTTTGCGCGTGTCGAATTGTATCGAATCGTGCAGTGTGAACTGGTTGCATCCAGTTTTATTTATATTTGTTTTATACGTGTTTGTACAGTTCTAATTTCCAACGGCATTTTTAATTCGAGTCCTGTAGCTCGTAACAATACATTTATTTATTTATTAACTTACAAACATCACTAGCATTACAGTTGTCACCAATACGATGGCGTGGTACACATAATATATTATATATACTGTTACAACCTAGTGCTGACAAAGTGGATTCACACCTGCATACCATAAAACACACTTTATTACGTTTTGCCATTTGTCTTCTTTTGTTTACTTATTTATTGGTTATTGTGGAGAGCAGCCTATTGTACTCGTTTATAGCCGTTTGCAGGCATAATTAGGCAAGTGTGAGATTTCTGAGAAATTGCGTCGACGCTTGTCGGGCAGACATATTTGCATTTGTGCAATATAAAGCAATGGCCAGATTGAGGAAAAGTTGGTCAAGCGATAACCACAAGCGAGGCAAGACGTGAGTACATTCGGTAATCTATATGGCGACGGACTTTGCGCGTGTTATTGAATTGTGCGTTACGTTGGACTGGTGGTGTTCAGTTATATTTGTACCTGTGTTATACGTGTTTGTATAGTTCTAATAAATTCTATAGTAATTCTAACGGCATTTTAATTCGAGTCCTGCAACTCGTAACAGTACATATTCAATCGTCATAACATATAATATAATATGCAGTTCTTGTGAATTCAGTCAACAGTACAAATAAAAATGTCAATTTGTTGACATATCTTGTTCAATGTTCGCTAGGTGGTCCTGCCGTATGGTACTACGAACATGAAAATTCGCTGGAATGTTAAATTTGATTTCAGCCAATAAACTTGGGTTCAACAATTTACCTCTTTACAATTTAAATAAGTAGGAGACCAATGCAAACTTTCGTCTGGATGCCAAATTATTATACCCAACCATGCCTAAGACAAACAAGGTGGGGTACATCAAAGGATAAAATGGGTAAACACCATAAACTCTTACGTATAAAAATCTAGTAAATTTATTTTGTATGCGCTCCAACATGAGACTATATTTAGTTTCATGTACAGCCCAGATGATTGCGTTGCTTTCTAAGTGGCTTCTTTGTTTATTATTTAAGCGGGAATTTCAAGCGTGGTTGCCAGGCTACACTTTCATACATTACATAGTATACTCTTCTCTCTTTGACTATAGTAATGTGTATATATGTCTATCTCCCTCCCCCAACACCGAGTACGCGCGAATTGCAGCGGCGTCGACGCGGCTGCAACACTTCTCTACGAACCACGGGACTCTAAACTTCTGAACATAGTGAACATACATATACCTACGAGTATATACAAAACAATATCATAGGCCAGCCCAGTGAACTATTCGACTTGTACATTTATGTGATTGTGTAAAGTGCCAGCGGGCGTAAATGTTCTACGTGCTATGTAAATTATAAGTAGTCATATTTATTACTTTTTGAATACACAACAACGGACGCGCAAAGTTGAACCATTTGCTAACCAGCGGTTACTATTCGGATGCCCGGATACATTCCTTAAGTATTCTTTGGAAATCCGGGCACATACATCTTACTTACTAAGGCGTTAAATAATGTTTTAATGACATAAATACAATTAATACCTACTCAACGTAATACAAACTGAATTTCGATAAGCTTTCTTACAAATGTACATACATCCTATATCAGTATTTATTGAAACTTTTTCCAAGACAAAAATAATAGAACAATTGAGATGATACGATACATTTAACATGACCAAAGTGATATCACATTCAATCAAACGAAGATAGTTTTATTGAAAGCATTTCCAAGATCCCGGAGAAAATGGCGAGCAAATACACTTACCGCCAAATTGGGTGCGAGGGAAACCTCGAGAGGTTGGATGGCCTACTTGAATGCTATCGAAATATGTCAACGAATATAAAATACAAAAAATGAGTAAGCAGGGGAAATTACGAATTTAATATTATATAAAGTAAATTACTCTATTGTCATAATAAAATTGCGTTTCAACTGTTTTAAGCGCGCTATTTTATATGATTTTTATTATTCCGACGTTTCGGCCACTTTTCAGTAGCCGTTATCACTAAATATTACAAATTAGATTAGGCTCTCATACAGTAAATAATAACCGCAAACAAAAATTAAAACTAAATAATTAAAATGAAGTTGGCGGCAGGCTAAATAAAAATTTAACAATACTCTTGACATATTTGTCATCCGTGATCATGGCTACTAAAATCAAATACTACGCTAAAAACCGTTAAAATGTAGTTTTATCATGTGTATTATTCTAACTTAGGAAAGACTACTCCATTGTTGATTGATAGCCCAAATGGTTGGATTCAAGATTTAAAAAAATTATAATATTTTAATCTTAACAGTAATATTATCGACATACATACATAGTATATATTTCACATTATTTTTTACATTTTTTCATGATATACAATAAATAAATTCTGGCAAAAAAGAAATCTACTTCAAGTGTAAGTAAAAAGCAAACATTATTTTCTACATCTTGAAGTTGGTGCAAAATAAACTACAAAAGTTACTATATTTTTCAAATTTGTTATTGTTTAGCAGGCAAACAAGCAGAAGGCCCACTTGATGGAAGGTGGTCGCCGTCGCCTATGGACGTTTGCAATACCAGGGGCGTTGCCAATGCATTGCCGGCTTCCAAGGAATTTTATAACGCCCTCCTTAAACGACCTCATGTCGTTGCGCAGAGGGAAAACCTCGGCGGGAAGTTCCCTCCAGATCGTTGTGGTACGCGGAACAAAAATTCTAGAGAACCGTTGTGTAGTTGACCTTCAGTTATTTTTTGCTTTTTAGTAGTATCGTAGTATACAAAATACATAAATTATAAGCTAGTAAAATGAAGAAATTTATAAATAATCTAATACAATAAAAGAAAACTTAACTTATTAGTATTGTATTCTACCCGTAGTCGCTCAAGACTATAAGTAGAATACTGAACCTAGATCACCGTCTTCTATGGGTAAGGTGCCCAGAAGGCTGGCTACGTCTCCTCGCTGGATCGCCATACTGATCCGTTGCCCGAGGTACGCACCAGTCCTCTGATCGCCTGAAGAGTCAATGAGTCGTTTTGATAAATTTTGGTAGAGGCTCATGGCCTCAGGACCCCCCCCACAGTCCTTTTTTCGTTACTTCTGAAGTAGTTTCATTTTCGATATTTTTTATTTATTTTCAACTTCTAAGTTACGTATAGTTAGTTGTCCAATAACAAACGAATCTATCCTAAAATTGTGCTGAATGCAAATAAAAAAAATGCTCAAAATCTGTTTAGAAACAACAAAGTTATGCCTGAAAAACCGCAAAAAGTACATTTTTTTACTGATTATAATATATTTATTTTGCTATATCTTCGGAACCCAAAGTCCAATTGCAATAAAATTTATATGGGACCATTTTGAAGCTGTATTGAATTCAATGCAAGAAGAATTGTCAAATGTTCAAAAATACTAACTGGTATTACTACTACATTCTCTCGTTTACTTGTGACTGCTTTTCTTTGAGCTTTGTCTTTTGACCTTAGCATAATTGCACCCTGATAACGATATCTCTCTGCCCAGAAAAACAGGTAGAAAACTACAGTGAAAGTCAAATAATAGTTTGGGAAGATGTTTAGAAGCGCCAACACTAGCGCCAAGTTCGCTCATCAATTACACGCAAAGCTGATGTCGTAGGCTTACGACGGGTTGCCAACTTTTAGAAAAGTACCACCTTAAATTGTCGAATAATTATTCTTTTACTACGCAATAATTGTGGTATAATTTTGGTCTCGCTAAACTAGTACTTGTCCGTGGTCGAAATTTGACCTTAACAATTAATGTCAAAGACTACTTCTATAATCACATATTTCGTCAAAGCTATACTGTTAATTTGACTTGAATAATAAACAAAAGAGTATATGTGCGTGTGTGTGTCAAATATATGGTAGTGTGTGTAACGATTTTTTTTATGCGTAATTTAAAAAAAAAATTAGCATTCATCGCTTCTTCTCTATATAAACTATAAGTGTGCGAAATTTCATACTCCTCCCTCCGCGCAATTTTCGCAAAAAGGAGTACAAAGTTTTTGCTTCACGTATTAATATATAGATCTCTTTATTGTAGAGATTTCTTAATTTAGTATCTTCTACTGTAACGCCTCGTTTCTACACACACCTTACTTTAACATTAGATACCATACAAATTGATACAGAATTGATATTCCTTGTACGGATTAAACTAGTAGCAAGCCAAATGAACCGATAGGAAGCTGTAGGAACCGGCTATAAATTAGAGAGAGAGAGAGAGATAACACTTTATTGCACACCAAAATATACAATTACAAAAACAGACCACATTTACAATATTTTTCTAAGCAATAGAATAGGCGGCTTTATCGCTCAAAGCGATCTCTTCCAGGCAATCTAAAGGAACAAAAAATACTGAATCAGGCGATATAGGTGGTGCAGGAAAAATGCAATAGATACATAAATACTCAAACTAGTTTAAGAAATGAATATACAAATACACACATATGTACATAGTCATATATATACAATAATACATAAGTTATTATAATAATAATGTATTAGCATGATTATATTCTGTTAATCAGACATAGCTATTTGTGGACAAATAGTGTTTTCTGAGCAAATTTCTAAATATTGGCAATGATTTAGCCTCTCTGACAGTAAGAGGCAGCATATTCCAAAGTTTGACAGCCTGCACCGTAAAAGAATTATCATAACAAGATGGAGTGTGTGCAGGCGTCATAAGTTTTCGATACGTATCATGGCGCAAATTGTGGGCAGTGGATAGGCGAAGGAATTTAAAACGTTCCTTAAGGTACTGGGGACTATTAGGAGTAAATAATATGTTATAAAGGAGAGTGAAAATGTGAGTATTCCGGCGAAAATGAATAGGAAAGCCACTTGAGTCTTTTACGAAATTCGGAAACATGGCCATATTTTCGCAATCCAAATATGAACCTGATACAAAAATTCTGATGCCGCTCAAGCTTGTTCATATTAATGTAATTATAAAAATATTTGTAGATATATCCGATATTGCCCAGGGTATAATTGTTTTATTTGATTACTAGGATATGCCCGCAACTTCGTCCACGCTCGACTTCAAATTCCGGCGGAATTCCCGGGACATAAAGTACCGCAGCTATCGTTTTAGTGCAATATGTGTCGGAATAAGCTAATTTTAACGCACTCGAACAAACACAAATCGCTCCCGGGAAACTTCCCGCGGGATTCCCGGGATAAAAAGTATCACATGTTTTATTACAGTATCGTATTCACTAACTAATCTTGTTATTAAATGCAACAGATCAACAAATATCTGCCTTAAAATAGCTATTGTTTCGTGATACCTAACAAAATCTATTAAATTATGACATTATTATACGAGTAATTACTACAACTGTAGCTTCGTAACATCTATAAATATATATTAGCTTTCATAAATTTAGGTTACCAATAAATTATATATATATAATCGGCAAGAAAGTTGTTGATTTTAGTTACGAAAGACACTACCTCTTTCCTTTCATCTTCTCCCAACAATTTGCGACCGGCGTTGTATATCTATTACTTCAAAATTTCGCCATCAACTGTCGTGTATAAACATAAAAACTATCCCGCAGTTTCGCTTGCACAACCTTTGGACAATCATACCGCGGAAATTGTAATTTTTTAGAATAACAGTGACTCAGCTATACCCAACAAAGTCACTTAATTTCATTTTATATCACTCGACATTGTTTAAAATTAGATTAAATTCTAGCTCAGCAGATCCCTGGTTCAGTCAACAAATTGATAAGGTTAAGTTGTTAAGATAATTATTGGATATCTATATATTAATACATGAAGCAAAGACTTTGTACCCCTTTTTACGAAAATTGCGCGGACGGAGGATTAAGAAATTTCGCACACTTATAGTTTATATAGAGAAGAAGCGACGAATACTAATTTTTTTAATTATGCATAGCAGATACATTAAATCAATTTAAAAAAATACACACACACTACCACGTATTTGATACACACACATGCATAGGTATATACTCTTTTGTTCATTGTTCAAGTCAAATTAAGAGTGTGTAATTATTAATATATATAGTAATTTAAACCACATGCGCCACGAGACATAATTAGTAACCCTTGGTTAATTGCTACATAATTCTGAATGCCTCGATCTAATCGTATATCAACATGACCGGAGAAGAGAATTCCGCTAATGTGCGAGTATTTCTCGTGTCATGGCAACACAGACTAATGCGTTCCCTTTTAGCTGGGCGCAATTCGTGTAGAAATATGTATTTGTGGGCAAACGTGAAAGTTTCAGGGCCGAATGTATTTTGCTCGGTGTTAATTCGTGAATTGATGCTTCTGTATTACCTTATTATTTGTTGCCGCTCTTAGCGCGTTATAACTAAAGTTTGGAAATAATTATTCATTTATACTACCACAAAACTCGGAAATTTTGCATAAAGAACCATGGGTTTATTAGACCTGTGAGGCTTTATTGTTTTAGGGCGTTGTTTAGTTGTCAGAAAGATGGATGGTGAAAATACCATATATTTATAATTCACAAAAATTTAATGTTATTATTTAAATCAATCACATCTATGATTGCGCTGACAAACTAGCTAAAGTTGCAATAATCGAAGAGGAACCGACTTCTATACAACCAGACTATAGAGAACATCTGTATACATGTAGAAAATTATGTTTTTCTAAATTCAAAGAATACTTTGATGAGAGAAGTAAAGAAAAAGGCATATGGTACAAATGGTTGGTACAGTCTCAACCCCCCAAATACCATGGTTTTCTGAAGGAAAATTCAACAGGCCATATATAAAGCTACTAAATAGAATCCGAACAGGTCATTTCCCGACAAGAAGTTTTGGCCACCTCATGGGCAAAGTTGATTCTCCCAACTGCCTACTGTGTGGAACTCGTGAAGATGTCCAACATCTGTTACTAGAATGCAGCAAAAATAAAGATGGCAAAGAACAACTAATGGGGGAGTTGGGACTGAATCGTTTTGATGTAGGTATGTTTATAGAAATCCTGGCAGAGCCAGCCTCAAAGAAGGCTAGTTTGTTAGCCAGCTCATTATTCAAAATTTGATATATAAGTTATTGTATGTTTAGGAGATGATGGGGCTGACATGCCTATGTGGTAAAAGTCCCAAATAAATAAAGAGTAAAAAAATCTATGATTGCGATGTACGTCACTAGATGGCGTTGTTTCCGATGCGCTCAATGGTTTGCTCTGCCTCTTTGGACTTCGGATATTTTCCGTCAAATTAGTTCGCGTTTTGTAGCCACGGCGATGGCAATTGGCAATATGGACAGAGCAGCAGACAAGCCACCAGGGTATCCTGATTGAGTTCTGCATTTTTTTCTAATTTGATGAATTTATTATGCCAGGAATAACATGACATCCAGACTGTCCTGACTATTATATTAGATACATTTAATAATTGGTTGGGATTTTACATCCCAGAGTTTAAAAATTTGTTCCCAAACCATAATTTTTGTAGATATTGAAGTCGTGGTAGCCTAATAGCTAGCTTACAGGTTACAAACTTGAAGGGCGTGGGTTTGTATCCTGGCCGGAATGCTTGCATCACTTGGACAGTTTCCTAATCTCAACTGCATACGTACAATAGTGTTACAATAACCACGTGCTAACAACGTTGAAGGGAAACATTGTGATGAAACCTGCAGATCGAGATAACCGCAGTGTCGAAACTGCCAAGTCGCCTTGGACAAGCGTGGCGGGTGTACGTTCCGTACCATTATAGTGGGAAGCCTGAGCCCAGCAATGAGATGTTTATGGGCTGTTATTATATTATTATAAAACAATCATTTTGGGCAAAATAATTCTCCAATCTGGAGAGGTGCGATTCACTCACCACCACCATCTGACTGCTCTTAGAGCAAACTCGATGCATCATAGATTCATCACCATACGATGATGACACATCTTTTAGATTACAAAAATATTTTCGTCTTTTTAGACTCTTATTGGTATATGCTTCTTCAATAGGATTTCGAATAAAATGTAATTTAGTAAATTAACTCCTGGAATACCAGGCAAAATTAATTCTATTAAAGCAAGTAAAGTGCTATAAAGGATAATATACACTGACATGTATTTTGGCAGCAGTAATAGCCTTGAAAATATATTATGCGGCAAGTTGACAAAGTTGTGGCCTCGGTGGCCCCTTCTGGCGGCCTATTTAACTAAAACTCTATCTTAATGGTACTTGCGGCCATTTAAAAGTTAACAGCCAACCCCTGCCAACCGCACCGCGGCGACGTATAGGCACAAGGTGCCGATGTCAGCCCCATACATTATTCATGAATGCGTCGTGCTAAGTAAATTATTCAAAGAAACATTTATAAGACATTGAGGAAAGTAAAAAGGAATTCTTTGTTTCTTTAATGTGCTAGAACCATTTATTTTCTAAGGGTACCATTGAACATCTTCTATCTTATAAGTTAGGTTGTATCTATCGTTTTACGTCTCTTATTTTGATAATCAATATACAGGCAGGCGTTCAGAACTATATTCAATCCCATATACTTATGGAAGCTGCATACGTCTAGTCTTCGCAGCGGACAACGAACTAATGGCTAGAACAATACGGGAGCGCACATATTAATAGTTGCTCTATCTCGCTCGCACATCAACCGTCCCGCTCACACATTATGCTATATATTGTACTAGCTGTACGACTTGTTAATATTTGTGCCTAAGGTCACCGTTTCCAAAATAAAATAGTTCACATCAACACTCGACAGTGAATACTACTCTCTGCCATCTGAAGTATCATTTAACCTCTACCTCCACTGTTACATACTAATGCAATTGAAATCTGTGTTTTCCCACTACACATATGGCTACTAGCATATCAACGCACCTGGTTGCCGACTCTCTGTAATCTCATACGCTAATCTAACCAGGGCAATGGCATGAGGACACGGGACCCACAAAGCCGCTGACAGGCCACTAGAAGCCACAAATGGTCACCAAACCGAACGCCAAATAATGGCCAACTAAGCCGCACGAGTATTTAACGCAAAGCCCTCGAAGGCCAGCAGATGCCGTAGATGGTCTAACGAGAGCTACCGAGAAGCCAACACCATGCGGAGGAGTTTCTAAGCTAGTTACCGGTAGGTAGTTGCCCACCGAGTTGCAGCTGGGGCTAGTAGGTAAAACCTCGAAACCTCAACCTCCTCGATACCTCATTTCATACAGAGGAAGAAGACCCCGGGGAGAAGTTTGTGCCTACGGTGGTAAAAACTGAGTGAACACTGTTCTTAACTTTACAAGTATATGTTTTTTTATTGTTGGGGTAAAGTAGACAGGCCAACGGCCCACTGATGGAAAGTGACTACGATCCCCTATGGACATTTGCAATACTAAAGGTGCTACTTTGCTTCAGACCTCAAAGATGGAGTTGGAACTTGACCATTAGGGGATACTCTGAACCAGGGGTGGTGGCCATCGAGATGGGTGAATGCCCCACATGCCGTACCCATAGCCAAGTAGATATTTTGTCGCCTCTCTCCTTTCCAGAATAAATGATGATTATTAGTACTGGGATTTATGTTCGAATTTCCCATAGAAAAAATCACGTGTGTGTGCGTGCAGCTCACACGCCGTAGAAGTGAAACAAAGTGTGACAAGGGGTGTGAGGGATTCTAAATTTCACGACGTCACTTTTTATATTGTTACAAGTTGGGCCACCTGCATACCTATTGTCATATACCGACAAAGAAATGCTGCGCATCTTGTTTATTACCCCTCCCGCATTCGGAGTTCTTTTTATTACTTCGTATTTAAAATTTGTAATTAGACAATAGCCTATTGTTATTGTTTTCGACTTTGTTGGCCGTTCGCAGGAATAGATAACCAGGTGTGCAAATTACTATTTCTCAGAAACTCAGTATGTACGGCCGATTTTTTTTAATGTATAGTTAGTATAAGACAATGCCCGAATGAAGGGGTAGGGCAGTCAAGCGACGACTACGATACGAGTAAGACGTTTGTAGTACTCTCAATTAGCGATATAGATGACGGACTTTGGGCGTGTCTAATTGCATTGAATCGCGAAGTGTGAACTGGTTGCACCCAGTTTTATTTGTATTTGCTTTATACATGTTTGTACAGTTCTAATAAATTCTATAGTAGTTCCAACGGCATTTTTAATTCGAGTCTTGTAGCTCGAAACAATATATTATATCGTTATAATATATTTAAGCTTTAAAACATGAAATTCGAAGCATTAACGAAAAAAAAACTTCAAACATTTCCAACTCTATCTGTATGAGCATAGTGTTTAAATTATTAAATATAATGTATTCCATCTCATTCTCTCGCAGGCTTACTCCTATAGATTTATGTGTTTATCTCTTCATAGTGTCGCTTTTTTGTTTCATTGAGTTTCAAATCACAATAAAGAACTAAAGAAGTTTCACGTCAAAAACCACACGGGAAACCTAATTCAACTCTATCTATTAATTCTCTTAATAATTATGAACTCGCTTCTCGCTAAGTAGAAAAACGCCAAACCTATGAAAGCATTTATATGAACTATTAAAATTAAAATATTCTGCATTAAACTTATTTAAAATTCACAACCGCAAATTTCATTACAATCTGATAAACCAATCAAAATATTGTGTTAGCTAATTCAAATAAAACAGAAAACCGAGTCGAAAATTAAAATAAATATTAATGATCAAAGTAGCTCGAATTACAAAGTAAACGGATCGGAGTTTGGAATGAAATTGTATACTAATAATAATTTGATTTTGTTTTTATATGAATAACTTTGTTATAACAAAGCTTATAGAAGAGTTTCTGATTGCATTAATGACAAAGAAGAAGCAAGTAAGAGTGCAAAATGATTCAAGGCAGAATCAAGTAGTGTTTGTTCTGGTGAATTTTGTAGCACATTCAATCGCAAGAGGGCGAATTAATATGGTAATAAGGAACCGGTCACATATTCTACACAGATAAATAGAATTGAAAAATGTAATGAAAACCAGGGAGGATAATTCGGGCCAGGAGATTCCGAAAATGCAATTTTTAGCATTTTGGTCTGTTTGGGTGTTACAGCTAATTTCTGAAACAGTGGGATCGATTTTGACAAGACTTTCACTGGCAGATAGCTGATATTATAAGGAGTAACTTCGGCTACCTTTCGTTCCTTTCGTGCAGCAGGGGGGACTTCCCCCCCCTATTGTAAGAAGTGGGTCATTCTGCTCCCCGGAGTGGCCCAGTTACAGAGCGTAGGGGCCTCATAGTACAGTTACTCTGTACAAGATCCCGTAACGCCCCATGAGGGCGCTATAAATGGGGCATAGGTTTAGGTTTAGGGGTAGTTCGGCGGCCATTTCTCGCGATAGCTTTGTTTTAGAAGCGAGCGTGGAGAACTGGTCGCTGAGAGTCCCACACACCCTCGATGTAGGCCTTATGTCTGCATTTTGACCCTCCCCTCGAAGGACCCGAGTAAGGTGACCAAAGACATTCCCCCTGCGTTATCAAAAAAAAACGCTACCTGGTTGCGCCGAGGAACACCTCCTTATAAATTCTTCCTTCCCATACTCGCCATCAAGAAAAGAATAAACTTTTAAATAAAGAATGCGCAATACAAGACGAGTTAGTGTCACTGGTGTCACCGCAATATATATAAAATACGCATCGTATACGAACTGAATTTAATGCACATTAAATCACCATTAATCCTAGTGAGTGTGTGAACTCCCGGGGGACGAGTGCAGTGTGGCGGCGGACTGGTGGCGAGGTAAGTGCTTCCTTGCTTCTTCTTCCACGTCCCTTTGCCTTCTCCCGGCCATCGCATCGCGCCCGCATTTGTTGGTTACCTTCGAGCCGGATATCGTATCCATTTCACGCTATACCGCATTAACTTTGTCGTCACATCATCCTAGGATTTGGACAGTTTCGTACCGCATCACACGTATTTCATAGATTGCTCGTTTTCCCCGCATCGCATACGTGTGCTTTATTCGTTGCTCCAACAAGCCGCATCTCACACGTATTTTCTTACTTTCTCGCTTGCCCCGCATCGCATACGTGTATTACTAGTTCCTCGACCAAGTCGCGTATTTTCATCGCATTTTGTATATTTTTCATAAATTCGCTTAATTTCGTAGTCTATAATGCCGCGTCACGCAGCCCCGGCTACACCGGAGCTCTCAAATAAGTTAAAGTTCCTCGAAGCGCTTCATACAGCACATGTGGAGCGCTTAGATGGGGTCTACAATGAGGGTCTGAGAACAACTATGGATCCTTCATGTATAGAAAGCTTCTTAAGTCAAGCTCACACTATAGATGACTTACGTGTCAGCTTTCAAGACACATTACAACAAATAAATATGCTCCGCATGCAATTAGACCCTGACTATACACCAGACCTTCAGTCTTGGACGGCTTTCGAGGACACTTATAGCCTTGTGAAACGTAAAGTCATACATTTATCCCGCGAGCAGTCCGATTCACCGCACGTTACTATATTAGAGTCAGACCGCCCTAAGAGGCATTTTCCAAGTTTGCCGCCTATGCCTCTCCTGAATTTGATGGGGATATTAAAAATTGGCCTCTATTTTACACCGCGTTCTCAAATACAGTCCACAATAACAATAATTTAACCAATTCGGAAAAATTATATTATTTGATAGGCAGATTGACAAATAAAGCCAAATCTGTTTTCGCAGGGTTGTCACCTACGGGTGAAAATTACGATATATTTTTCATTCGCTTGTATCCAAATATGAGGATAAACGTACGTTAGCCTCTTCATATTTGGACCAGATCTTTGACGTTAAGCCATCGAGCTCATGCTCAGTCGAGAATCTGGAACACTTTCTAGATAGCTTTGTTTCGTCGGTACACGCCATAGAAACACTTAATTTTAATAAACTTGCAGAATTTATTTTCTTGCATACCGCGCTCCGGAAGTTAGACCCGGAGACAGTCCGTTCCTTCGAAATGGACCAGAGAGGGAATGATATTCCGTCCTTCTCTGACCTCGTTGATTTTATCCGCGATCGTATAAAGATAATTCAACGTTCTACTGTTGTCGTTAAACCCGCGAAGAAAGTGATCGAACATAGAGCTAATGAACCTTCTAAGCCAAGGCTTACATTCGCTTATGTCACTACGAATAATACAACGCATCCATCTCAGTCTTGTGATCTTTGTAATTCATCTAGGTGTAACAATCACTTGTATAATTGTTCAAAGTTTTTAATGCTTTCTTCCCGCGATCGCTTTGATTACATTAAAAATATTAACGCATGCATAAACTGTTTAAGTTATAAACATAAATTGTATAATTGTCGCTCCAATTCGGTTTGTAAAAAGTGTCGGAAGAAACACCACACTTTATTACACTTCGACAATTTTACCTTCGCCCCGCCAGCTATCAATGTCGAATCTCACGTGCCTATACCTCTACCGCGTACTTCAGAGTGCAACTGCAGTGTACGCACCGCGCCGCCGATTGAACCCGTAAATCTACCAATAACCGCCTCAACAACCACTGCGCCTAATGTTACGTTGTGCGCATTTTCCAGTAATGATTATTTGCGACAACCCTACGATCAGTCATCAACCGCGCAGCAAACGTCAGTTCTTTTACCAACTGCGCAGGTTGTCGTCTATGACAACAACGGACATGCGCAACATGTTCGATGTCTTCTTGACAGTGCAGCGCAGAGCAACTTCATTACGAAGTCATGTTTAGAACGGCTAGGTTTAAACTCAAACAAATTTCGAACTTCCGTCAACGGAATTGGGGGCTCGTCGAAAATAATTAATGGTTCCGCACATATTAAGTTTTATTCTCGGTTCAATAATAATGTTTTATATAACATGAATGTTTTAGTTGTAGATAAGATTACTGAACATTTGCCGACGCATTTCGTAAATAATTCTTTGATTTCGGAATTCAGTAATTTGCCGCTCGCCGATATTAATTTCGGTAAACCTGGTGAGATCGATATGCTCATAGGTTCTTCGCTTTTCCCACATTTATTACTTTCTGATAGAGTTTATTCACGCTCTATTGGTTTCCCATGTGCCATGAAGACTACTTTAGGGTACGTAATTGTAGGCAACGCACCCGCATTTGTAAATAATAGATCATCGGCAACTTCAGGTTGTTATTTCGTATCGCATTCTAGATATAATTATAACTTTAATCATTTTGGTCCGCTCAAAAGGGCTACCGCGCCGCGTGTTTTCGGGACTTATAACCGGAGGAGGTATGGAGATTCTTACCGTATTTCCCGCAACTCTTATGGTAGAAATACTTATGGCTTACCATTTAAGGGTTATGTTTCTTCATGTTAACTCACTCACCTTATTGAAATTGTAAATATTAATTTACTATTTATTTGCTTAATTTTCGCGCTGCATCTATTTATTGAATTTTAAACAACTTGTTAAATATTTGTAACCTTTTATTATTAATATTTTTTATGTCCGCTTATAGTAGAAGTATTTATCGCCGCATCGCAAGATTACTAATTGATTTTAAAATCTTACCTCATCGCAATATTGCTCTGTTTCCTGATACTCGTAAAGAAATATTGTCATCACGTGCACTTTGTTAATAAAATATATTAACTACAGGCTGGTAACTCTTACAGCCTCGCAGTGCAACGCATCAAACCATCCATGGGTTATAATAATTTAACGCATAATATCGTGCGCATTTTATTTATATATTTTATAATGCATTCGTCTGCGTCCGCGTTACTATTTTCTTGAAAGATCAAACTTTCGCGAATGCAAAGTTAACGAAGCTTTGAAATCTATCTATTGATCTCAAATTTTCTAATTCTTTCTAAGTATCTGCGTCATAAGATTATTTTGCTCGTTTTGGTTTTATCATATCCGGTTCTTATCGAACTTGTGGGTGAATTTACTACTGATGGCTTCTTATCCGCATTATATTTATCTCGCAGAAGCTCAGTAGCTCAAGTTCACTTTAATAGTCGGATATATTTTATTGGAGCTAAACGAATTAAGTTTCGTACAAATTTCTTTTATCGAATAGTTTTACTTAATTTTAACCGCCAATCGTATTTATCGAATTACTATCGCAATACTTGTTGTCGATTAAACAGGATCAAGGAGATAGTAAAACATACGCGCTTTTTAGTGGAGAACTAACTCTCTCTTATAATCTTTTGAAACCTTAAGTACTGACACTCGCGTACTTTCTAAATGTAACAGCTGCTTGTTTTCCGCGTCATATTTAAATCTCAACATGCTTTTCTTTGGCGACATTGGAAGAGTGAGATCTGCACACATTGCCGATGTTTTTAAATGGTTTACCACGTAAAATGCAATATGCATCGGTTACGTTGTAATTTTAAACCTAAATAACATCCCGCTTCTACAATGACCATTCGGCATTGTAGGTGAAATTTTCTCGTGGAAAGATGCTTTGTTTAGGAACAGCTTAAGTTCGCACTGCTAGCGGATCGTATTGACGCCCGGTTGTGCGACTCTGTCCATTACCTAAATCATCTTGATCACCGCTTTAGAATTTGTCTTTTGTTTTAATTAGAATTAACTTTTGTTTTGTTTTATCATTTTCATCTGTATTATATCTACTGCATTTAACTTGTTAAACCCGCATCCACATTCGTTTTCGTATCGCATTTTTCGTTTTGTATACTCTTATCGTATTCCCGCATCGCATTCTCGCATCGCATACTCGCATCGCATATTCGCATCGCTTTTACACCGCTTTCTTGCATGGCCGCATACATATTCGGTTTTGAAGGGAATCCTTCAAGCGGGGGAGGATGGTTGCGCCGAGGAACACCTCCTTATAAATTCTTCCTTCCCATACTCGCCATCAAGAAAAGAATAAACTTTTAAATAAAGAATGCGCAATACAAGACGAGTTAGTGTCACTGGTGTCACCGCAATATATATAAAATACGCATCGTATACGAACTGAATTTAATGCACATTAAATCACCATTAATCCTAGTGAGTGTGTGAACTCCCGGGGGACGAGTGCAGTGTGGCGGCGGACTGGTGGCGAGGTAAGTGCTTCCTTGCTTCTTCTTCCACGTCCCTTTGCCTTCTCCCGGCCATCGCATCGCACCCGCACTACCTTTTTCACGCGGACGAGATCACGGGCTCAGCTAGCTTTCATATAAAAGAACAGGCTTTATTTGTGTTTACTTATAAGCAAACTGGCAAACGGGTCCACTTGATGAGAATCACACATCAGCAACACCAAGAGAGCTGATGTTATTGCCTACTTCGTTGAGCCTATAGATATCTGTTTACCTTTTTTCGAATAGCCCCATATTGTAGCGCTTTAGGAAAACCATGGGAGAGAGTTCAACCCAGAGTTTGCTCACGTATAGCACGAAGGAGCGTGCACCACGTTCCTTACGTTAAAATATCTCCTTAATTTTTAAGAAAAACTACAGGAAACAGAGTGTAGAGTTCTCCCGGGAGCAGAAGAAACAGCTGCCCGTCTTATTTGAGTTTCAACTGACGTCAAATAGATACTTAATTAAATAACGGAACTTTAACTAATTCTGAGCGTAATTAAAATTGATCTGATAAGCGTTCAAAACCCATTTATGTCAACTGATAGACTGTCATTGTCGTTTTAGTAGATCGTTTACAAAATGTTTGTACACGCAATAACAATCGAGCAAATGTAATTGCTTTGATGTCACTAATTAAACATTCGTTAAGCAATAATAAACTAATTATTTATCCAATTAATTGTGATTACATTCGTGTCAGGTTTGTGTTTGATAATTAACACATTATTATGAGTAGATTTTTACTCTTGTATCTGTCTGTTTTTATATTACTTGTCCACATTCGTACAATTTATGAGTGTTACGTACCTATGTCAGAATAGAAGAGTATGAAATGAAAAGGCATTTTGTGCTGACCCAAAGTAATTGAGAGAAGATTAAAGAAAAGACAGATCAATACAATTATGGGAATTCAGATAGAATAATATTATACAATTCTAAAAACTCTATGTCTGTACAGCAAAGAAAAACAACTAGAATACATTACATAAACGATGGAGAACACAGTGCAATTTTTTTTTAAATTATTGTCTGTTTTCACTGATCCACAGCAAATTCTTAGACTTCAAATCTGCGCTAATTTGTGTCCCGGGAATCTCGCGGGACTTGCAAGTCAAGCGTGCTTGTAGTAGCGGATATATCCTACTATTGTTATAAATCTATAGCGGAACGAGTTTGTATAATAAATTAAAAAAAGAGAAGAAGTCAAGGAAGCTTATTCGGACCAGCAAATTCCAAAACGCAACTTTAAGAATTTTTGTCTGCCTATCTAATTGTTAGAGCATCACATGAAAACTACTGAAACAATTTAAATGAAACTCGACATAGATCTAGCGTATATGTCAACTGATATTCCGTGGAATAGACGACAGCCAAAAAGATGGCATAGCAGTCGCGATTGTTTATGCCGTTGCTATTGACAAACAAACACGTAGTCATGAAGTTTTGCTGGCTCTTGTAGTTTACAATAAGGTAACAATCAAACTAATATTAATGTGCTACACAGTGCTGCATACGATGCCATAAACTGTTATTGATCAGCACTGTCATAACACGTAACAATTTCCCAAGAGCATTCGATCAATGCTCAATCATTCAACATGCCACTTAGCAAACCCAATCATTAGCAGGACAAAGCACCATCAGAACCGAGTCAAATTAGCCATCGAATTACAATTAATTACACTTCAATTTATCAATGCGGCTACAGGCAACACTAATCTCACCGACTCGACTATACGTCATTATATCCCTCGGGGTTTCATATCCGTTATCCCCAGACATCAAGGTAATTTCGGAGATCTTGTCAATTGCATGGCTTACTCTAGATTCGTGGCCACTAATTATCTTAATAATGATGGCAATGATTTAGTTAGGTTGATGGAAGTCATATTAACGATGGGGTCATAAATTAATTAATCCAAAAAACAAAGCATAAGATAACATTGAAATTATTACTCTAATACTACAACATAACTTCATTATCTGACTTCAAAAAGGAGGAAGTTCTCAACTTGATTGGTATTTTTTTATGTATGTACACCGATTAAATTGAGATTTATGATCCGATTTACGTGATTCTTCTTTAGTTTGATGCGGAATAGTTGCCATTTGGTTCCATAAAAATTTAACATAGTTTGGCCCAGTAGTTTTCATTTTATGAACATTTTTTCCGTTCCCGTTTCTTTGGACCTATATTTTTAAGGCACGCGTCACCTTTCGTAGGCCTACCCCATAGCTAGACACTAAATAGTAACAAATAAAAAACTTCGTTTAAAAAACCGACTTCAAAAACTAAAAATTATAAAATAACTTATTTCTAAAGCTATTTCAGTATTTGCGTAATTAAAAGTAGAAAATATAACAAAAAACGAAACTGAATCCAAAAGTAACTTAAATGCATAAAATAAATATTTTCTACAATTTGAATTCGGTGCACAGTAAAACATAAAATAACAACAAATTTTCAAAATGTAGTCATTTTTATCTTTTACTTTTGCACCGGCTCAAAAAAAAATGCTCGATATGAATAGATTTTATTATTATTTTTAATTACATGATGTTGCTTGAAAAATTGTTATGTCACAAAGGTTAGGAGCTTAGAAAATAAAGTTTGTAGTGTACGGTTCTAATTTGAAACTTGCTTACAATACAAATTAATATAATATCTTTACTATCGATTTCTGAATGACGGGACGAACATCAAACGTTTGACATTCAAAACCAAAAATGTGTGCGTGTACTAGCGTACACTCGTAAGAAGTGAAACTTCTTTATGACGTTATTTTTCAAAAAATAATTTACTATATGCAACTTTACAGAAATTGGTTAAATAAAGTTAAATTAGATAAAGTTTAATAAAAGGCTTTTATTATCATAGACATAAATACAAATTCTACAATTATTTCATTTTAGCTTATTACTACAAAGATTATTATTGAATTTCATTAATTGTAATACAATTATTACTATCATTGATGTCGTTATTATATATTTGTGTTATTAATGGCTTATGGTAACTGAAATACGAAATATATTGTTTACATTCCACAAAATTAAACTATGTGGAAGATTTTTTCTCCTGGGGCTAATCTTAAATATTTTTCTTCATTCCACATCAATGTTTGCTGCTGAGATACCAAACTTGCTTCGATTGGTATGTGTTCACTTATTTCATCTTGAGGCACACCACCGATGTCGTTGTTTTCAAAAAAGGATTCGTCAACCTTAATATCATACATACTATATAATGGCGACTTTAATAAAAATTGGAGCCAAATTTTTATTGTACCTTTGTTTATTATACCATGCAAATAACTGGATTTATGGATTTTCTTGCGTTTAATGTGCACATTGATGCAATGATCATCAGATAAACTTCTAGGGAGAGTACGAACCATTGAATCTATAGACACAGGAACATTAATTATTTGTCAATAAATATCGTACTGACCGTTAACGTGTCTTAATCTCCTAATCTGCATGAATGGGATACGTGGAGAAATCAATCGTTCAGATATTAAGTCTAATGGCGGTAAATAATCGGGTTTCTTCGGAAATTTAAATCCATTATAAGATGCCATCACAGGAATACTATTATTATTTAAAGATGTCACATACAGCAGCTGTATTACATACAGCAACGTCCTTTATGTTAAGATGAGGAACTATTGTTTTCAAGATTGAACAATGTTGAAGGGATGAAGATGGTAAGTCATCTTTAAACCATAGTCTTTCACAAACTGAGCACATATGACCAAATGAATTTCGAACAAATTTCTTTTGAAATTCATCATGAGCCAGTTTATGCCGATGAAAATCCGTGTATGCTACATAATTAGTTTCATGCTCTAATTGTTGAATTAACGTTGACTCACGTGTTAGTGTATTGAAAAATACAATCAAAAACTGAGGTTAATTTTAAATAACGTGGAAAAATAAATACCATAATTACACCTAAGTATTAGAAAAAGAGATGTAATTACTTACTTTTTTTTAGAAATTCACTGGAATTAGAATTAAAATAAACCCTTTGATTTTGCTGATCACTTCAATATAACATATATATATATTTATCACGTCACTATAGAGCGTTGGGAATAAATAAGCGTGTAATAGAAAAACGGTCAAGTATAGTGGTAGGAGAAAGTCCGTTAAAACGATATGCTATTGGTAAATGGCAATTGCACGACACCACCTAGTGGTCAAAGTCATCACTACTCAAAGCGGGTCATGGGCTCTTATGGAAGTCGATGCAATCGCCACCTGGATTTCAAAAATGTAACTACTCAAAACGGGCCGCAAAATACATTGGAGACATTTACCAATCCCTACTCCGCTGGAGAAAGTATACTTCGAATCACGCGTGGTAGGGATAAGAAAAAGATGGCGCGTAACGGAAAAATGTGACGCGTAACGAAAAAATGTTACACTAAATTTGTTTCCAACCCCGATAAAGAAGTTTCACTTCAAAAAAATGAAAATTTAAACTTAAGATTTTTAAATTTAATTGATTTCTAAACGACGGGACGAACATCAAATGTTTGACAGGTAGGAATAGTTTCTAAGGGATAGCGAAATTGTTGTTTTTACTATATTTCAAGCATTTTTTTTTATATTTACTCACCTTTTAAACCTTCCCTGGACTTACACAAATATTTCAAAATCAAAATTAGCCAGATCAGTCCAGCGGTTCTAGAGTTTTAACAAGACTAACGCACAGCAATTAATTTTTATATATAAGATTTAAGTATGTGTATGTAAGCTCTATCTATTATTCTGTACCACCCAAATATCGCCAGATTAGTTTAAAATATTCTTTAAGTTAGGTTACCTAAGAGTTTGCTCTAGGCGATAAGGCCGCCTATTGTTTTTACCATGACATTATTGTAATCGTGCATTTTTGTAATTGTTTATTTAGTGAGCAGCAATAAAATGTTATCTAATTATAGAAATAATTTTTATTACTGTTTAAACTATAATGATCGTGCTATATGATTTATTTTACTTCTACAAAGCTATGACGTCATAGATTAGTATGCTTGTACAAAATCTATGACGCTGCGACGTTTTGTAAGATGATTAAAATCATCTAAATTGATTTGACTATCTGCTTCCCTATTGTCTAATAAATAAAATCAATCACGTAATTAAATTCCTAACCTCCTCAAATCTTGAATTAGTAGCTTATTATCTAAATTGGATTTGGGGTAATCAATCCAATCTACTCCTAAGTGCGCATTAATTTCATTTACGAGTATGATATAATTTGCTATAATTATAACAACGAGTTATATTGGCCGTGCAAAAGCTTCTCTATCTATATGGCTGCTTATATTACAAGCCGACTGGTTTTAATTCAATCACGGCGTAAATTACATCGAGAAGTTACTAGTTATTATCTAATCGTGTTACTACTTGGCGTTTCAGTATCTGTGCCAGAATAGAAAAAGCATACTAATTCCTGCTGCCAAGCGGCGCGTCGTGAGAGATGACATAATACCTCACAGCCAGGTGGAAAGCCGTTCGCTCGTCTGGATAACCACTACCCCTGGTGTACAGCCGCTTTCACCTTCTTCCAATCATTTGGGATTGGCTAGCTTACGTCCTCTGTCACGCCACAAATACAAATATTTCGACTTATTATTGTCACTTTCATATCCACAGTATTATCAACAGTACGCAAACATATTCATTCCAACAGCACTTTAAATTGTCCGATTAAACTGAAAAATTTGAAGAATCAATTTCCAACGCGCCTTCTGGGTACAACCGAGATCTCCCAGAAGGTAGTTTAGATGCTCTCGCACAAACAATGGTGTGTAAAGATGTTGGATGGAGAGATCAGTCTACAAAAATTGTTATTTTAACTACAGACGCTTCTTATCATGTTGCTGGAGATGGCAGAAACGCTGGTATATTTGAACCATTCGACGGTCTGTGTCATACAGTAAATGATAGATACACGAAAGAAACTGAAATGGATTAGCCAACAATCGGTATGATTAAAAAATTGGCAGTCACCAACGAAATAAGAGTTATATTCTTTGTGGAAGAAGAAGTTCAAGGATCTACCGCGATTTAAGCAATGTAGTGAGTGGGTGGAAATATAATACTTATGATAAAAGCTTAAACACTGATGTCAGCGAATTATTTGTATCGACCCTAAAATGTGACATGATGTGTCATACTTTACACAATCCATCCATCTCTTTTTTGGTCTACTTTTACATGTGTATCCGTCAACATTCTAGTTTATTCATTCTATTTGTCACTTGACTTTCATCCCTCCTCATTACATGCCCACACCACCTTAATGTTCTTCCTCTCAATTTTTCAGTCACGGGTGCAGCTTTCAAAGATGCCTTTATGTAATCATTTGCCCCTTATTACCTTCTTCATTCTTGTAGCATCACAGATCCATCTGAACAATCTCATATCAGCTGAGTGGAGTTGTTTTCGATCTATCACTTCAGTGGCCCAACATTCCGACCCGTACGTACAACATGACAAGTCGTATTACAGATTTATATATCTGTACCCCTGGTCTAGAGTATGCCGCCGTAGCAACCTTGACTACGGCATTAACTACTTTCCTTCAGGGTTGTCTGTCTATTTGCCTGCTTGAGACAATAAAAAAGCTACTTCAACGAAACATTAAGCATCTTAGTAGTAATACGTCAATAGTTGCATAGCACGACAGCCGTAGTTTTATTGGTCGTATAAACCGAAGTGCCGCAATCCGGCCACAACTTTAATTGGATACCCGAATATGCTTCGGATTCAGCCCGAGGAGGACGACTGCGGGATTACTCGATATCTATTCGCGGTTGCACCAATTAAAGCATCTGAATAGTGAACTTGCGTTACAGATCTAAACTTGGAATACAAATTACTAGAATCTGGTAGCAACTTTGTCATTGCAAAGAACGAGTGCTACAGAATTACAATCGCTTACTATATAACCTAATTCGTAACACGCTCTACAAATATATATGACGCCCATAGTCCGTTCTTCTTTTCATAGAAAATCACAATTGTAACTTTCTATCAACATCTTAGGTAGTCGAGTCTTAGTCCTCTGTAGTTGAGTGGGCTTATTCACTGGAACACAGAGGCTCCAGGTTTGATTGCTGGCATGGTAAACTTCATAAACGAATTTTCCTTCTTCTGATAACGATACCTAAACACACTTCGTCATTCGTAGGAAATTCTTTTGGCGTACAGGCTGTTCGCCTGTGGAACTCCCTCCCCTTGAAAATCAGACAAGCTACATCCGTTTCTACATTCCAGCACTTGATCACTGATCGTTATTTGTCCATTAAATAAAATTTGTTCCAGTAAATAGAATTATAATATTGTTCGCATGTAGGTATATGAATTTATATTATTATAATCTATTTAATTATGTATATCTATAGCAGTTTTTTTATTATTATTTTTTGTTTTTTCTCCAATTATATTTAATTAGTTTTAATTTAGTTAAACCACCATTTATTATTTATTTTTTCTTTTAATGCCTCCTTAGACACCGGGTTGCCCGGAAGAGATCCATATAAGCGATAAGGCCGCCCATGTTTCTAATGGAAATGTATTCATATTAAATTGTCCAGGTTTAGGTTATGGAGAACAATAAAGAGTTTTCATTCTTTCATTCCTTTATTTACTATGGCCTGGTGGTCTGGGATAGGCCACACAGTGGTGTGTTGTATATTACCCATAACACAAGCTTAACTTGCTTAGCTCCGGGATGTACAATGTATATGTTTGCCTGCAATTTATATTATATTTTTTAATCTTAAATCAGTTATATATTGAAAGTCCAAATATCTCCTACTCAATTTCATGAATTATATGAAATTGAAGTTTAGCTAATTAGGACTTTCAATATATAATTGATTTAAGATTAAAAAATATTTTTTAAATAATAAGATATTGATTGAAACTTTTAATTGATATCTAAATAATAAGTTGGGGAAAAAGCCTTTTCGCATATAGTATGTATGAACTTGTAATAAGATTTCTTTGGCTATACCATTCGTAACTGGCTGGTTTTGGTATCATTAAAAAGTTTTAATTTTAAAGAAGACAATTCCAAATTCAAATTAGGAAAATGTGTGATTTTCATTTGTTTTTCTTATTGTTAAAATGAGTGAATCTAATGAAGAAATTCGATACATTTTAAAATTTTACTACAAAAAAGGTAAAATTGCAACACAAGCCGCGAAAAAATTTGTGATGTTTATGTTTGTTTATGGACCTAATGCAGTATCTGTGAGAGAAGCGCAAATTTGGTTTAAGCGTTTTCAATCCGGAAATTTTGATATCAAAGATGCACGTCGCTCTGGTCACCCTGTTACGGACAAAATTGATGCCATTTTTGAAAAAGTGGAGCAAGATCGGCATATTAGTAGTTACGATGTAGCTGGAGAACTGGGAATTGACCACAAAACGGTTTTGGCGCATTTAAAAAAGCTGGGTACACAAAAAAAGCTCGATATTTGGGTGCCTCATGAGCTCACTGAAAGAAACCGGATGAACCGTGTACTCATTTGTGATTCTTTATTATGACGTAATAAAACCGAACCATTTTTGAAGAAGCTGATAACTGGTGATGAAAAGTGGATCACGTACGACAAGAACGTACGAAAAAGATCGTGATCAAAGGCCGGTCTGGCTTCACAGACTGTGGCGAAACCCGGGTTAACTCGCAACAAGGTGATGCTGTGTGTATGGTGGGATTGGAAGGGCATTATTCATTACGAACTGTTACCGCCAGGCAGGACCATCGATTCTGAACTGTACTGCAAACAACTGATGAGATTAAAGCAAAAAGTTGAGAGAAAGCAGCCGGAATTAATCAACAGAAGGGGTGTGGTTTTTGACCATGATAACACTAGACCTCACACATCTTTAGCCACTCAGTAAAAATTACGAGAGTTTGGCTGGGAGGGTTAATGCATCCGCCATATAGTCCTGACCTTCACCTTCAGATTTTCAACTGTTTCGGTCTCTGCAGAATTCCTTAGGCAGTGTCAGGTTAACATCACGAGAGGACTGCCAAAACCACTTGTCGCAGTTTTTTGATCAGAAGCCCCAAAATTTTTATAGCAATGGGATCACGTCCCTACCTACAAGATGGCAAAAAGTTATCCAACAAAATGGCACCTACATACTTCAAATGTAAATAAACTTTATAAAAACCCTTTAGAATTTTTATATAAAATGCGAAGAAACTTTTTCCCCAACCTAATATATATAATTCTTGTGTACGTGTGTTGACAGTGAACTTCCTCCTAAACGGCTGGATCGATTTTGATGATATTTGTTTTGTGTGTTTGAATGGGTCTCCGGGTGGTTTAAATTCACAATTGGAACCGATAGGTGGCGCTGAGATCGGGTTCTAGAATCCTCCTAATCACCTGCAGCGATTTTGTTTTTGTGTGTTTGAGTGGGTTCCCAGATGGTTTAGATTCACAATTAGAACCGGTAGGTGGTGCTGAGATCGGGTTCTAGAGTCCTCCTAATCACCTGCAGCGATTTTGTTTTTGTGTGTTTGAGTGGGTTCCCAGATGGTTTAGATTCACAATTAGAACCGGTAGGTGGCGCTGAGATCGGGTTCTAGAGTCCTCCTAATCATGTGGACCGATTTTGTTGATTTTGTTTTTGTGTCATAAAACAAAGTCTTTTAGGAATTCAGAAAATATGACGGTACAAAGTTCGCCGGGTCAGCTACTTATCTATAATAACAAGAACGGACTGGTGGCTCCATCTGTGATTATAGAGTATGTTATGAGTTACGTTTTCTATATGCTACCCGATTTTCAATCTTTAGTGTTTTTCTTCCATGGTCTTCTGGAAAATTTATAGGAAAAGAATAAAATGATATAATAATGATAATCGGCAGACAGACACACACATTGCATATCCCCCAAGCTAAGCAAGTTACGCTTGTGTTATAGGTAATATACAATGAACTACCCAACTTCAAATTCAAAAGTTTTTATTCGAAATAAGTTCACAAAACAAACAATTTTTAGCTAGACGTGTTGCTGTGGAGTTTCTTGCCTGTTTTTCTCCTTAACAGCAATAACACGTTCCGTAGCGGTATACATAGAATAGGAAGTAGATTTAAATTTTGACTTACGTGACCTTTAAAAAGTGTTCTCCAGTGGAACTTATTTTGAATAAAAACTTTTGAATTTAGAATTGAAAGGTGCCACTAGTGCCTGCTGCTCCCTAGAGACTGGAACCTGGCCACTAATGCCGGAACACAACTCAAGGTTATGGCGGCATACTCTAGAGCAGGGGTGGTAGTCATCCAAAAGGGAAAATACCCTACCACCTAGCTGTGGGTTGTGTGCCAGCTTAGCAATGAAAAATCATCCAAATAATTGGGAGAACGTGAAAGAGTAGAAAGGTTATACTAACCAAGGTGCTATATCAGTGTTAAAATTTAATCGTTCATGTTACGCTGACATTCATTATGTCAAGACATATTAAGGGCAGATTATCCCAAATCGATTATACTCATAATCATCACTAACCGCCAGACGTACAAATCCATTCAAACCATTTACTAATTCTAATTAATCATCTGAATATTGCAGCTACGTTGCGTTATGACTTAGTGCTTTGGGGTAATCCGATGAATGAAGAAAAAACACATATTACACAAAAAATGCATTAGATCCATTTATGGTGTACAGCCATGGCATTCGTGGAATGCCATTTTTTCGAAATTAAAATTATTGATTGCCAAGCATGTACATTTTTGAATGTGCCAAATTTGTTCGAGATAATCGTGAATTATTTACAAGAGCAAAATATATTTATCCGACAAATATTTTAAATAGCGACTTTACAAAAACAATGCTACTACATGTGTGGTAGAATTTATAACCAAATACCAAATCAATTTAAAGATCTGTATTGGTGGCAGTTACTTCTTCTTTGGAAATGAAACTCGATATAAAATTAGACTGTATGATTATTATTAAACTATTTATATAACTTAGAATATACATAAAGAAGTACGTAATGACAAATTGTGCGAGAGAGTCGAGAGAAAGAATGGTAAGTCGTCAATGAGAATTGTAATGAAGAATTAATTAATTTTGCCTCCAAGGCTGCTCCTATATCCCGCGTACTGTCCGACGCCTAGCTGCTAATTGTGCGAGCTATGGGCGTCGGCGGTATGCTGGGCGCAGAGAGTAGGTATGCTCCCGCGGGTGGGTCAGGGGGGTGCTCTCTGTCCGCAACAATCTGAATAATAAATTATTTAAATTGAAATTATATGATTGGTTATTAGGAAAAGGTTTTTAAAAAGTTAATGAATATTAAAATAAAAAAATTAAGGTTATTTTGTATTGTGAATAATAATATTGTTGATAACTTGTCATGTCCAACAAAGCTAACTATTAGATGTGTTTGACTTTTTAAATTATAATGTACTAACGTAGGCAGATGTTGTCCTGCCCTAAAAAAATAAAATTTGGAACCCGATTGCAGCGCCACCCACAGGGTCCAACTCTAGATTTAAACCATCGAGGGACCCACTCAAATGTACAACAATACAAATAAATAAAATTAATAGATTCCTATTAATGTTATTATTATCATATTTGCAAAAAGGTCATATAGCACTTGTGTCATGTCTTAAGTTGCATTGTGCGTTTTAGTGTTCCCAAGGGAATTTCTTTAGTGCTACCCTAAAGAGTGACACTGATGAGGTGTGTCTTACAGGTGGAGGAATGTTATTCCAGCATCTTGATGCTGCATTACGGAAACTACCTCTGCATACAGCTGTATGTCTGCAGTAGACCTTAAATGGCTGAAGAAGTACATGGATTTGATACGACTCAATGTCTTGTATTCAACTCGAACGATTGGTAAATTGATTTTCTAATATCGATGAGTAGTACACGTGTGAGCCAGTACATTTGTCCCGTACAAAATAGATTTGTACTGATACGGCTGAAAATTTGAAATGTACCAGTTCAAAATTTTTAATTTATTACTCGAAAGTAACAAGAAGGACTTAACGAGGCTTATGCTACAATAGTAACAATAACGCCTCTACGGTTATTGACATGACAAAGAGGGACAACATGACAATGTCATAGTACGACGACTAAAATGAGATAACTGAGGCAGAGCACGTCGGATTCTTAACGAACATTTCCGAACATTTTATCCGTGCAGGAACGGAGAAAGAATACAATTTCCTGCGGCCGGGCGGCCTGTCGTGAGAGGTGACTAAACAACCCACAGCGAGGTGGTAGGGCATTTGCCCGACTGGATGGCTACCACCCCTGGTCTAAAGCATGTCGCCATAGCAACCTTGAGTTGTGTTCCGGCATTAGTGATCAGGTTCCAGTGGTGTTGCAAATGTCCATAGGCGATGGTAACCGCTTTCCATCAAGTGGGCCGTCTGCCTGTCTGCTGAACTAATGCAATAAAAAAACAGTTTTGAACGGGATAAATGAGGGAATGACGCTTACCGCGTCACTGGCCTCGTCGCTTCAGATGTACTGCCGCGGTACAAACCATACATATCTCCACGCCTTACTTGAAATGGTACATTGTACTGGTTCAGTACAAAATGTCATGTTACTCTTACAAACTAATTTTAAAATCATGTACTGCCCAACACTATTTTCTAACCTTTCAATACTAATATTGAAAAATCCATTTAAACAAGTACTCAAGTCAAATGGATAAGGTAAATAAAAATTTTGCACAGATTCAAAATTTCAATATCGGATATTCAGTAACTTTAGTCGTCCATGTATGCACACGGAAGGCTGCAATCGAACCCAGCGAACCGAAATAAACAAGAGTTAACTCTGCTCCGATAAGTTTGCTCACTTTACATAGTGCTTATAAGTTTTCAGTATTTTACTGGGATACCTACGGACTAAGGAGATCTAATGTGATACCTTCCTATATGTACAGGTATTGAACTTCAATGAAGAGTTTAAAAGCTTTAATGACAGAGATAGAATATTTAAAGCACAAAAGAAATGGCTTAGATCCATATTTGATTTAAAACAAACGGATACATGTAAACCATTTTTTATAAATTTTAAGATATTGACATTACCTTCTTTGTATATTTTTGAAATTATCATGTTAATTAGAAACAACCCAACATAATTTGAGAATTGTAGAAGTGCCCGACATATTAATAAGAATAAAATTTGTATGCCTCCATATACCACTGCATTATATGACAGAAGCGTGTTTGGGATGGCATATTCTTATATGTAATAAGTTACCGCGTAATATAATGCAGGATAATAATTTTAATATGTTGAAACAAAAATTATTCGAGTGGTTGGTCACAAAATCCTATTAGAGTGTCCAAGAATATTTAAGTGAGAGGTGAAAATTAAGAAGATATTGTTTTATTCAAAAAAATAAAATGTGTATAAGGCACCAAATTAAATATTACATTTCACAGAGATAGGTTAAGTAAGATTAATATTGCGATGCTATTCAAGGCCAGCTAAGTAATAAGTTCTAAGTTATATTGTATAAGACATATGTAACACTTAGTTCGCAATAAAAATGATTTAATTTGATTTGCTGATTTACATTCATTCAGCTAATGACTTGAGAAGCGGGGCAACTTCAAAATGTTCAACCGGGTATACTGAAGTCAGTGAGGCTTGGTTGCGCCGTACTGACTTCAACTCATTTACAAAATGCCAGTATGAAGTCACTGGCTTCTAATTTGAAGTCACTAGCTGGAACAATGTACTACAGCCTAAACAAAATACACGCCAGTCAAGTATTGAAATTATTTAAGAGATTGTAGCAAAATTGTTGCACAGTATTAAGCATTAAAACTTGAATTACTACATTCAAGCCGAGGTAGCTTAGTGGTTAACGCACTAGGGTCCCTGTTGGAAAAACCTTTTAATGAAAACATTATGGCTATCGGTTCGACATGTTTTATTGAAGTACTGAATTCAAAGTTATATTCTACACACGTAGGATATTAGAATAGTTTGTTTATGACATTATACAATGAGGTTTTACAACAGTCCCAACCTCAAATAGCGCCGGTTCAAATCCTGACCAAAGAAGCATACACTTCTCAGGCAGTTCTCTAACCTCATGGGGATATTGTTACAATTACCACGTGCTGACCGTGAAGGAAAACATCGTCATGAATCCTGCACATCGAGATAACCGAAGTGTCAAAGCCGTTCACTCGTCTTGGACGAGCATGAGGGTATACTGTCTGTTCCCCTATAAAATGGGAAGGCCTGAGCCCAACAGTGCGACTCTCTTTATCACATTCCTCCTGATTTATCCCATCTCTCTTATCCCTCCTATTGACCTAGATAGATAGATAGATAGATAACACTTTATTGTACACCATTACAGAAAATTTACGAACTAGTATTATTCTAATTGTGTACAAAGGGCGGTCTTATCGTTAAAAAGTGAATCTCTTCCAGACAACCCGTGGCAGGAATATTGCTCATTAGGAGTGGCGATGGTGGTATACATAATTATTGTACGATTACTTACATTTTAATAATAAATATATAACTATACTATATATACAATTATACACATAAGTTATATACATATACAAGATATAGTGATAAAATACAACTATTTAAACATAATAAATATATAGTTATATGCAATATAATACTAATTATATAAAATTACATATCATTATATTCCAGATAGAATTTCCTGACCATGTTCTTAAATGTTCTTAAAGATTTTGCTTGTCTGACCTATATCCTATCCTATAGGTTAGCAATGCGTTAGCTTATCCTATGCAGGTGCTGGGGGGATCGGGGTATCCTCCCGGCGTGGCACACCCAGTACCGTGGAGTGTCCTGATCCCAGGGACACTACTTGTCGACTTGCATCGAGGCGTCACGGCAATTACACCTATGATTACGGTCCCGTAACACCTCATTATAATGCGGAGGGACGCTGGAAGGTATAACGGGTAGTCTAGCAGTCGGTGCTTGCAACGTCGACTATAACCAAAAGCTTATGTGTAGCACCAGCCGTACGGACTCCCACATACCCCTTGGTGACCACCTCCGGAGCCCGAGAATATGCGCAAAGGCATTCCCCCAGCGAAAACAAAAAAAATGTTGCGTACGCATACGGGCGCGATCGTAACCACTTTACATTAGGTTTGCTTGTTTGTTGTGTTGTTGTGCTAGAACTTCGCAATGAAAAAGCTATAGTATAGGTTCACGTTTAGCCAGGATCTCGCCCTATGTGGAGCGAAGATGTGAAAGAACATATACAAAAGTCTTACATGATAATATGTCTAAAAATTAAATCTGGTGTCCTAAAAAGGCTCTTGCTCAGCATAATGCTAGTTTTACAACCAGCGCTGATCTTCCGCAAGTACCTCTAGGTGATGCCACGGCTTAGCTCCACAAAGCAAATTAAAAAAACAATAAACATTACATATAAAATTATGCAATTATGTGGTCTAGGATGGAGCACGCTTACCTAGAAGGTACCCATTCACACGGTACTTGAAGACACCCAGGTTATAAGTATCAGGAAAGACAGACTCCTACAATGAGTTCCACTCCTTTGCGGTGCGTATGATGAAGCCAGATGCAAAGCGCTTCGTTCTTATAGGTTTCCAATTAGTTCTTATAACTCTTAATTACATTCAGCTCAGATGCATCTGTGCTTTTATAAAGTAAGAAATAAGGACTTCGAATCCTTATGCATAGCTGCAACAAAAATGGTACTTGCACTTTAATTAGCTGGCTAAGAAAAGATCCAGCTTTAGAGCACGTAACGAGAAAAACAGGTTAATTAACATCTTATCCTTAAGGAGCTGCCGCACTGCATCCTGTCTACGTCATGTCAATTTCTTAGTATTAAAAGGTGCAAAGAACCGGGCTTAAAATTTTAGTTGGTATTATTGAAAGCCTGTTTTTGTTCTGATAATTTATATTGTGATAGAAATAAAAAAAGCTTGATATTTATGATTAAAAATACGTTTTGAAGATTTCAAGCTCGGCATTTAGTCAATTTTTATTTCGACGTTTGGACCACTTTTCAGTAGCCGTGATCACGGAAGCCAAAGTCAAATGTCCAGTAATGTTAAAGTTATTATTTAGCCAAACTGTTCATGATCACGGTCACTGAATAGTAACATCGAACGTCGAAATAAAAATCAAATAAATGCCGCGCTTGAAATTGGTAAAACGTAGTTTTTTAACCGACTTCAAAAAGGAGGCGTTCTCAATTCGTCGGTGTGTTTCTTTTTTATTATGTATACTATCCGCGAAAAGTTAAGAAAATACTAATCAGATATTTACTTCATGATCCACGACAATTAAACAAAATTAAAACTAGAAAGAAACAAACAAAGAAAAAAATTATTTGAAGAAATAGCGACGTAATTACATTCGTTATACATTATTACACACAGAGCATATTTTGAGAACTTGTACACCGCATTTTCAGCGAACAAGGTTTGCACTCGGCATATTGCTGTGCCGGAATTATATCCAACACAACGCTGATTTTCAGTGCAAACCCGACCCGATATTTTATGAGTTTAATTAAAAAAACTATTTAATTTGTAAATAATAATATATACCTACATAGAATATTTTACTACATTATTTCAATTTCCATCATCATCATCCTAGCGTTAAATCCTGGTTGCGTTCGGAGCGTCTCTTACTATCTTTATTACTCTTTTATCCGTGCAGGAACGCAGAAAGAATACAATTTCCTGCGGCCGGGCGGCCTGTCGTAAGAGGCGACAAAACAACCCACAGCCAGGTGGTAGGGTATATGCCAGACTGTATGGCTACCACCCCTGGTCTAAAGTATGTCGCCATAACAACCTTGAGTTGTGTTCCGGCATTAATGACCAAGTTCCAGTCTCCCGTAAGAGAACAGCAGCGCATTTGTAGCGCCTTTGGTGTTGCAAATGTCCATAGGCGATGGTAACCGCTTTCCATCAAGTGGGCCGTCTGCCTGTCTGCTGAACTCCTGCAATAAAAAAACTTACTTAGTCCTACTTTGTCTTCTCCACTTTGCGCGGCTTTCGGCATCCCTAATTATGAGACCAATATGTATGTCATTCTTCACGGCGTGAAGCCAGCATTTCTTGGGGTTATCCCATCGACGAGGATGTTTGTTCCTTAAGTAAGTAGCCGGTTTCTGTAAAACGTGGCCGTATCCACGTAGATGAGAAGCTTGTTGTTTATCAGCTGTCACGGATATGAAGACGTTATTTGACTTCCCATTTTAATCTAAAGTTTCGGACGCAAATACACTATTCAAAAGTTGCCATAAAACCTCATTTCTCAAAGCTCTCTCATTTCTCATTTTTTTGTTCTAAAAACAGTTGTGAAAATGAATAAATATTATGGGTCAGTGTATAAAACTCCTAAAAAAATATGCCCTAATAAGCTAAGTAGGCAAAGGTTCTGCAAACAGGTCAGTTATATTTAGATAAGAGCGTGGGCTTAGAGTTATATATTTTATTTTATGTTATGTAAAAGAATAAGAATAGATTAGCAAACAAGTCAATTGAGATACTTTTTATCATCTTCCAAAATATCAAAGTCACCTAGATTTCGTGTGAAAATCGCAAGTTATGACGTTATATATATATATATATATATATATATATATATATATATATATATATGATACTACACATAGCATTACTTACATTTACGGAAATAAGTGTATAATAATTTTTAAACATATTTTCATTTTATGTTACCTAAAAACATGTTATGAATTTATGGAGATATGGTGTACTGTCATTTTACATTATTTTCATAATTAAGATATTAATTTTGTCTATATTCTGTTAGCTGCATTCCATTAATTCTTAATAAAGAAATAATTTAATATATTTTTCGGAGGAAGCTATGAGTCGGGTTGATTGCTGTTTGCATGTATAACGTACAATATTATTTGTTTACATTTATATATAACATATACATACATGATTACTTTTAAATTTTTTATTTGATTTGTTAAATCTTTCTATAACTTAAAAATCGTCCCAACTTAATAAAAGTTATGAATTATGTAATTTAACAAGCGACCAATCAGAGCGGAGCACGTGGCTCGAGCGGGGTCGAGGCGCGATCTGTACTTACCCGTATAGTCCGTTGCACTTCAGTACCACAATAGGACTTTGTTGTGCCGCGCACAACGGGTCTTGGCGGTGACCATCCAAGGATACCGTACAGTGTCGTGGACGGCGTCGACACTCTTGGCGGGTGATCCGCCCTGGCCTCTCCAGGCGGACGTACTTGCCAAAGTTCGGCGCTCCCGACAGGATGCCCTCGCCCGTGGCCTGGTTTATTGCCAGGCCGAGATTCAGGCGATCAGGACGCGGGAAACCGCGACCATCGAAACTCTGTCGAGAAAGTTGGAAACTCCTGTGGCAGGCATTAAGACGGTGGAGGTGGTGCGCCCGTACCTGTTGCGATGGCTCTCGTGGAAACGCGAGACTTTCAGGATGACGCAAATATTTACCGGGCAGGGATGCTTCGATAAGTATCTGAATCATATCGCGGGCTGCCTGCCTTCCCCTCAGTGTTGCCAATGTGGCGCATTAGACAGTGCGTTTCACACGCTGGTCGACTGCGCAGCATGGGCACCGCAGAGATATGAACTCGAGACCCTCGTAGGTCCGATCGATTCGCTGGGCGGTTTGGTGCAAGCCATGCTGTATAGCGACGATCACTTGGTGGGTGCGGCCAGTTTCTGCGAGATTGTCATGTTTTAAAAGGAGGCCGCGGAACGAGATAGGGAGAGAGGTACAAGTGCGCATGCGTCTCGCGGGCGCCGACGTCAGTCAGGGTCCCGGAGGCGCAGATATGCGCAAAATCTCCCCCCGTAAATACCGCTGCAAGGGCCCTCTAGCATCTAGGGAGCAGAGGATTCTTCACTTCTGTTGACGAAGTGAGTTTGCCCTTCCCGGGGCATTCTCAAGCACTGATGCGCTAGGATCAGCGTGGGGGTAACTACGTTCTAAGTCTCACGCTCTTCCTACCATAGCGTGGGGCACATGGGAGGAGGGTGGTTTTAGTGGAATATTGAGTTCTTCGAGTCTCCACACGAGCCGGCGATTTGACTCTGGTGCGCCATTCGTGGTGACACCTCTCGTCGCTTTGGTCTAATCCCTAGTAAAGAACCCGGTAGTGTGCGAAATGCATTTCCCCCGCCTCAAAAAAAAACCATCTGTACTTAAGGGATGCGGACGAGTTTTTGCGACACATTTGAGCGATAGCAACGGATCGAGTTGGGTCGTTGAGAATTTAAAAAAAAAAGGTTAAAGTAAGATCGGTGATCTGTGATAAAATACTGTTTAAATCTAAATAAAAAGTGTATAAACCGTGACTATTGTGTTTTGTGCTCGCATTTTACCCTGATGTCACCCACTAAACCCACGACCACTAACGACGATGTCAACGAGAACAATGCTTCTCCGACATATTAATATTGTTACGACCTAGTCGCCGACGAAGACAAATTCATACCTGCATACCTGTAGAAACACATTTTATTACCTTTCGGCATTTGCACTTCTTTTGTTTACTTTGTGTTTAAAATTTGTGATTAGAAAACAGCCCATTGTGTATTGTAATCTTTTATGGCAGTCATTAGCCAAGTGTGCGGATTACGATTTGTAGGAAATTGTGTCAACGCTTGCCGGGCAGACATTTTTGCATTTGTGCAGTATAAAGCAATGGCCGATTGAAGAAGTGGCAGTCGAGCGATAACCACGAGCGAAGCAAGACTTTTGTACATTCGGTAATCTATTTAGTGACGGACTTTGCGCGTGTTATTGAATTACGATCTACTGCATGACATTTGGACTTGTTGTGTTCGGTTATATTTGTACCTGTGTTATACGTGTTTGTATAGTTCTAATAAACTCTATAATAATTCCAACGGCATTTTAATTCGAGCCTCGCGACTCTTAACATATTGTTACGAGTCGCGAGGCTCGAATTAAAATACAAATTTTGGTTTATAAAATAATCAAACCGAACTAGTTTGAATAAAAACTTTTGGATATGACTATTTTCATTCTAATAATAGCCCTTTTCAAGTGGTTTAGTTGCTCTTATGTCCCGGCACTAAACTATTCCGTGTATCTACTCCATACTTCCTATTACTGATATATATTTGGATTACACATAACACACCCAGTATGAACCCATCGAATCGTTCCAAGTCCACTATTACAAGTGATTTCACTGATTTTTAGCGCAGGAGAATCTTTGGGGCATAACTAGTCGTCTAATAACCTCCGTGAACATGTTGTGTAAAACATAAATAATTTGCCATTACATAAACATAAATAGTTTTTTTAGAATTATTACATTAGTATTGGTAATTAACAGACTTAAAAATATACCAACTGATGCCCGCGACTTCGTCCGCGTGGTGCGGTTTTTTAACTATCCCACGGGAACTCTTTAATTTTTCGGGATCAAAAGTACCCCTATATGTTGACCAGGGATATAAGCTACCACCGTACAAAATTTCATTTAAATCGGTCCAGTAGTTTCGGAGATTAGCCGGTACAAACAAACAGAGAAGCAAAAATTGAAAAAATCTAAATTAGTTCTATTTCACTTCTTACATCCCTCTGACTCGGTTTTTAGCATTTTTTTTTTCATTGTACAGAAATTTGACCTCTACGATTTTATTATATGTATAGATAATACTAATATCTGTAAAGACATTTTATTGCGAATTAAAATTACTACATACACTAAAATGCGTTATGAATTGATTTGTGCATGTATTTTTTTATGGTTTGTTCCAAGAGACAACTTTTGTTGCTAATACTTAAATTATTAAAAAAAAACCTCTGAGTGATATTAAATTATAACACATAAAGCAATTAAATCATAACAATAATTTGAATTTTTACTTACATAAAAAATATTTAATTATAAAAAACGGGGCAATATTTTTTAGCTGATATCCCGAAAACACGCACACATTGATAGTTTTTCGAGAGTGAATATAGCAACGCTTCGCGTTTTTGATGCCATTTTTGGCGGTGTTGTTTGTTAGCAATGCTCTCTCTAGACATGTTATACCTCAATGCTATTAGGTCTAGTGAGAGTGGGAAAACAAGAGGCAGGGTTGTGTACATTCAAGTTTATATGCATGAGTATATAGGTTCCTATACTTCAATCTATATTAAATTTACTTATTGAAAATATTGTTTACATAATAAAATACATACAGATATACATACCAAATATATACATATACTAGCGGTCCCGGCAGACGTTGTCCTGCCCTGAAAAAATAAACATCTAGGACCTGATTGTGGTGCCATCTACAGGTTCCAATTGTGAATCTAAATCATCCGGGAACCCACTCAAACACACAAAAACAAAATCACCAAAATCGGTGCACGTGATTAGGAGGATTCTAGAACCCGATCTCAGTGCGACCTACCGGTTTCAATTGTGAATTTAAACCATCCGGGGACCCATTCAAACACACAACAAATTTCATCAAAATCGGTTAAGTCGTTCTCAAGTTATGAGCTTACCAATTGCTATTTTTTGCTATTCATTTTTATATTATAGATAAAATACGTTAATTAGGACAGATAGTGCTCTTTAACTCTTCTTTTAAAGATATGAGAGAGGGCGTTTCATCTTTTGACTGCATGAACAGAAAACGAACCGTTATAACATGGCGATGGATGTATGTATGTATGTATGTATGTATACTGTTTTAAAATTTATATATCAAATACTCAATTTACTGTAACATGTCGTCTATCCAATTGGTTTCTATTCCAGAACGTTGTCAAATCCGTACTATTGAAAGCGAAGAAGGCAATATCCAAAACTTCCTTATAGCACTCACATGGGAAGCCCTCTTCCAAAAATAAAAGCTTTACACAAACAACTCGTGCATAATACTAGAATATTCCAGACAGTTCGACGATGGCGGATCGCGATAAACAATTTGTAATTCGCACTCAATTCCGAATGGTGAGAGAAATTCAAATGAAATTACTAAGTTAATTACAGCCACTTCCGGTCTGAGCCTCTTCCTGCGACGTCCGGATGAGTTCGCGCAAAAAATGGCCAAGGGGGCCCCCGTCATAATCGACTGCGTTCCCAACATGCACACTTTGTTTTTGAATAGCGTTGGATGACAATTAAAACATCTAAGATGATTTTTACCTAACATCTTGAACAACTATCAGTGATGTGATGCCCAGATACAAGAATAGGAAATGGCCGTTAAATTTCACCTGAGCATTATTTCATCTGAAGCAAATCGTTAAAGCGCCATGTAGTACAAAATAGCTAGGAGTCAAAACGATAACCGAGCGAATTTATTTAAGTAAAATTGAACTTTATTTTTTAAAATGTTAGGCATTCGTTTGCTTGAGTTATTTATAAAGCCGTGTAGTAACGTTGACCGTTCTATTTGATTTTTATTTTTATTCCGAGTAACAATTCGAACGGCTCCGAAATAAAATACTGCGCTTAAATCCGTTAACAAGTACTTTTTTACTTGTGTACTACTTGCGAAAACTCAGACAAACTATAATAATATTTATCACTAGGATATGTCTGCGACTTCGTCTATGCTTGATTTGAAATTCCCGCGGGATTCCCGGGACACAGAATAGCGCAGCAATTTAAGAAGAATGTAAGCTATCGCTAGTGAAATCTGTGTCGGAATAAGGTAATTTTACGCACCCGAACAACTATAAACCGCTCCCGGGAAAATTCCAGTAGGATTCCCGGGATAAAAAATATCACACATTTTATTACACTTTTCCTATAGATCAGTAAAAAATATTTTTTAATCTGGCCATTTTAAATCATCCCCAGAAATAAATCCGCGGAATTCCCAGGATAAAAAGTAGCGCAGAGTTTATTTCTAAGAATTAGCCGTCGAACAGCGAAAACCGCATCGAAATCGGCCCAGTAGTTTTTACGTGAATTCCGAACAAACAGACAAGAAATCTAAAAAAAAATGCATTGTGTTCTCCATCGTTTATATAGACTATTGCAATTTTTTTTTTAAATAGCTTGAATGTACAGACACGACATGTTTAATATTTTATAATATTATAGACTGTAAATAAACCAAAGGACTTTCTCGTCGCCCTGCTTATCCCTAAAAGATACATCACACCAAAAAAGTTTAACAGCGACGGCATAACTTCATGGTGCTTTGCGTTTTACCCTCCTCTTTAGTCCAAAAGGAAGGTAGGTAGGGGGTGGTAATTAACAGTATTTTTCGCCTGTCCGTCTGTTTGTACTAAAGGGCTGTATACATAAGATTGTTGGCGTCAGGTTGTTTACTAAATATCATTAGGGTACGAAAATTTTTAATTCGTTTTGCAAAGTTAATACTTTTTTCAGAGTTGCTGGGGGTTTTGTCGGTTTGTACAAAGTTTTATTAGTGTGCTTCATTACTTGTCACTGCCAACCAACTTGTAAAGTTGGTAAAAGAAGGAGTGTTTATAGAATTTTATGAATATAATGGAAATAGAAGCATTTGAGCAATATTTAATTATTACTTTAAATAATGTTAGACAATTTATTATTAATTATTATCTATGGAAAAAAAGTCGTAGTAGCGTAATGGCTAGCGCACGGGTCCCCAACTCAAAGGGCGCGGGTTCGATCCTGGCCGGAACGCATGCACCACTTGGGCAGTTTTCTCACCTAATGTGCATATTGTTACAACTACCACGTGCTAATAACAGAGTATCGGATGTATATTCGGTTCCCGAAGCTCTGACATTACTGTGTTGCGACGGAATACCCAAATGGTTTAGTTGGAAGGTCCTAAGATGCCATCGAGAGTCCGACTATACCTTACTGCTGGGTAGTATAGTGTGTTGGAGTTCTCTTTATAATCATACTAAGATTAACTAGGCTGTGTAAGCGTAGTAGTCCCTGCTTACTTGAGGTGGTAAATCATAACACAGGTTTATTTTATTTGGAAAATGCACATGTAGATAGCTATAATGCTTGCTAATAAATACTTTACATTCTATTAATTAAATTAAAAAGATAAAATTAAAAAAGAAAATTATTTTTTTTAAAACTGACCTATTGAATGCAACTTGTTAATATTCATACCAATGCTTTACCAGGACCGTCTTAAGATTTTGTAGATTACAAATAAATAAATCTATATCATGTATAACAGCTAAAAGATTGTAAGTAGTTAATTGACACACGATTAAAATAAGAATTTGCCCTATAATTACTAGATGCCCGAGGAACAAACAATTGTACTGGATTCCGGAATAGTCTTGTTGGCACTTTTAAAAATATTTTAGATAATAAATAAGGCGAGTCTATTTTGGTTATTGGTGTGATAATATAATAACGAATTACGTACATCTTCTATACTAAGGGGCCATCCATAAATAACCTCTTACGTTAAGGGGGAGGAGGGGGTCGACGAAATGTGACAAGGGGTGGGAGGGGTCTTAAATTTCGTGACGTCACATTTCAAAATCTACTACATTAAAGATATAACGCGAAATTTGATCTATTATATATAGTAATCAAAATGGATACAAAACTAAATACGGAACTGCTATTTTAATCTAACTAGTGGTCGCCCGTGGTCGAAATTCGACCACAATAATTAATTAAAATTATAAGTTTGAACATTATTAAGGTTCTGTTGTCGAAGACTATACTTCTATAATCACAGATTTCGCCACGGCTGTTGATTTGACTTGAACAATAAACAAAAGAGGAGTTTTTGGCAGGAACTGAAAGGAGACGTTGTGCTGTGCAGAATTATTTTCTAAAAATGTGTAAAATTACTCTAAAAAAAATTCGTTTATAAAAAACGAGTTCAAAAACTAAAAAGTATAAAATAACTTATTTCTAAAGCTATTTTTAATTATAATGTCTTATTTTTAATATAATTATATTATCTAAAACATCTTGAAGTCGGTGCGAAGTAAAACATAAAAATTACTATATTTTGAAAATTACTAAGCACTGACTTTAAGACGTTTTTGAAGTCGGTTTTTTTAAACGAAGTTTTTTTTATTTGTTACTTTTTAGTGTCTAGCTATGGGTAGGCCTACGAAAGGCCGCGCGCCTTAAAAAATATAGGGCCCAAGAAATGGGAACAGAAAACCTTTTCATAAAAAAATGTTCATAAAATGAAAACTACTGGGCCAAACTATGTAAAAAATTGTAGGGGACCAAATGGCAACTCTTCTGCATCGAACTAAAGAAGAATCACGTAAATCGGATCATAAATCTCAGAGTAATAGGTGTACATACATTAAAAAAAATAACAATCAATTTGAGAACCTCCTCCTTTTGGAAGTCAGTTAATAAATAATAGTTGTACGATGATAGGTTGATAGTTTTCGAGTAGTAATTATGTGTTTTGTTTGAAATGTGAACTGTATAGTCAAATGTGGCCTTTTGAGTTGTCACAAAAACTCCATTGAATGGCACCAGCTGATAACCTACAGTTCAGCTGTGCTACACATAGGCTCAAGAAAATGAAGAAACTGCATTATAATCTAAGATGTGGCTTAAAGACCTAGCTGCAATGCCATAAACCTAAATAAAATAATAACATAATAAACAAAAGAGTATATATGCGTGAGTATGTCAAATACATGGTAGTGTGTGTAATTTTTTTTTATTGATTAATGTATTTTATATGCACAATAAAAAAAAAAATTGCCATCTGCACTCCTCTATATAAATTATAAGTGAGTGAAATTTCATACTCCTCCGTCCGTGCAATTTTCGTAAAAAGAGGTACAAAGTTTTTGCTTCACGTATCGATATATAGATAATTTCTTGATGTAAAATTGCATTCATGTGACCAACTGTACCAGGGACGGGAAGGGATCGAAAAATCATGAAATTCCTGTGACGTAATTTGTTAATGGCTTCTAATCATGTACGCTGATACGTGGAATTTATTATGTTTACAGTCTCTGGGCGTACGTGACCCAACATAGAGATGAGTTATAACAGGTCAATTTAAATATCTGTTATCCAAAAATAATAGCATTGATCACCTGTTATTAAATAACATATTGTTATTTACTTGTTCTTGGAACGACGTTCCTTTACGCGACTTGCGGTGCTTACCTACTGTTGCCAACTTAGCGCTTTCAGTATTAAATTTTCATCTCTATGTACACACAAAGTTATTTTTCAGCGATGAGCACCTTATTTCACGCTTTTTTAAATTATGTAACTCTTCACTGAAATATTGACATGTATTGCAACATTATCGTCAAAAGACTAAGTGTTTATAATAAAGTAAACTAATAAAGTATCTAGGTCTTATTACTTTATTTTCAGCGCTTCTTCCAAATCCTTGCCAATTTAGCGCTTATTAAGAGTTCACATAGCATCCGTTCACATTGCATTTCACAATCCGTGCAGGAACGGAGAAAAAATACAATTTCCAGCGGCCGGGCGGCCTGTCGTAAGAGGCGACTAAACAACCCACAGCCAGGTGGTAGGGTATTTGCTCGACTGGATGGCGACCACCCCTGGTCTAGAGTGTGCCGCAATAACAAACTTGTGTTGTGTTCCGGCATCAGTGACCAGGTTCCAGTCTCCTTTAAGAGAGCAGCAGCGCATTTGTAGCACCTTTGGTGTTGCAAATTTCTATAGGCGACGGTAACCACTTTCCATCAAGTGGGCCGTCTGCCTGTCTGCTGAACTCCTGCAATAAAACAATAAAAAAATGTTTTTTCTAAGAAAAGTTGGCAACTCAAAAGCGGCGTCTGATTGTTTCCAGACGCGTCCCGTAATGTGTGCGCATCTTAAATACTTTACATTCTGTTAATTCTGTTACCTTATAAATATCAGGAGCGTCTCGTTCTAGCCCGTATGAGTCCTTGAAGTATAACTGAGACACTGATATGAATAATAGGTGCATCTCTTTTTAGCTTATTATGATTTGCTTAGATAGAACGAGAGAAAAATAATAATTAACAGAACGGTTAGGTAGCTAATGTTTATGTTTGATTTGTTATGTGCCTGTTATCGGGAGAACAGGTATTGTGTTCTAGAAATAACAAATGTTATCCGTTGTCTGTGAATATCTGTTATTAGTAACTGTTAGCATAAATATGCCTCACGCCTAGACACAACAGTGTCCATGACGGATTTCGTCCCGTTAAAAAAAAGTGCTGTAATAAGTAGTAACCTTTAACATTCTAACGCAACAACCCCACTATGATTGTGTATTTTCCCATAAAACTACCCTACATTTTGTCACGTAGACAAAGTAAACAACGCCACCCTTTACAAAATAACTTAGTAATTGACACGCATATCAATTAGTAATAAAAAATGTCGGCCGCCATAAATATGTAGTAACGTGAATGTTTATGTTATCTTAAAATGTATTTTAAACATTAATTTTCGTATGATTTATAGGGTAACTAATTTATTGCAGTATTATTTCTACTTTTTTATCGTAAATAGGGAAGCGGACACGTAATTTAAACTACGTCTTCACAGTTTTAATTATGACTTTCACTAGTCGCGAAAATTTAAGAAAATACTATACGGACACATGTTACGATAGTGTCTAACATTATCGATCGCAGTTGAAACGCAACTTACTCTGATTCATCAGGCCAATCTTATACTAACATATAAAGCTGAAGAGTTTGGTTGTTTGAACGCGCTAATCTCAGGAACTACTGGTCTGATTTGCAAAAATTCTTTCAGTGTTAGATAGCCCATTTATCGAGGAAGGCTATAGGCTATATATCATCACGCTAAGACCAATAGGAGCGGAGCACCAATGAAGAATGTTTGAAAATCCACGCGGACGACGTCGTGGGCACAGTTAGTCATTAATATACAAAAACCCAAAGATACACAGTTCCTTACAAATATGACTTCAAATACTATCGTAGATAGAATAGAAAACACTTTATTGTTCACCACATATGAATGAAATAAACAATTTACAGTCAGTAAAAGTAGGAGTAATAGGCGGCCTTATCGCTTTACAGCAATCTCTTCCAGACAACCCGGGCTGTGGATTTTATGAACGGGAGATTCGCTAGTGTATGACTGTGGTGTGCAAATTAAATACATATATAAATATCACACAATACATGTACCTAAAACAAATAAAAAAGTAGTGAATAAACAATAACACATATATATATATATAGGTTGGGGAAAAAGTCTTTTCGCATATAGTATGTATGAACTTGTAATAAGATCTCTTTGGCTATACCATTTGTATCTGGCTGGTTTTGGTATCATTAAAAAGTTTTAATTTTAAAGAAGACAATTCCAAATTCAAATTAGGAAAATGTGTGATTTTTTTTTGTTTTTTTTTCTTATTGTTAAAATGAGTGAATCTAATGAAGAAATTCGATACATTTTAAAATTTTACTACAAAAAAGGTAAAAATGCAACACGAGCCGCGAAAAAATTTGAGATGTTTATGGACCTAATGCAGTATCTGTGAGAGTAGCGCAAATTTGGTTTAAGCGTTTTCAATCCGGAAATTTTGATATCAAAGATGCACGTCACTCTGGTCGCCCTGTTAAAGACAAAATTGATGCCATTTTTGAAAAAGTGGAGCAAGATCGGCATATTAGTAGTTACAATGTAAATGGAGAACTGGGAATTGACCACAAAACGGTTTTAGCGCATTTGAAAAAAGCTGGGTACACAAAAAAGTTCGATATTTGGGTGCCTCATGAGCTCACTGAAAGAAACCTAATTAACCGTGTACTCGTTTGTGATTCTTTATTACGACGTAATGAAACCGGACCATTTTTGAAGAAGCTGATAACTGGTGATGAAAAGTGGATCACGTACGACAAGAACGTGCGAAAAAGATCGTGGTCAAAGACCGGTCAGGCATCACAGACTGTGACGAAACCCGGGTTAACTCGCAACAAGGTGATGCTGTGTGTATGGTGGGATTGGAAGGGCATTATCCATTATGAGCTATTACCGCCAGGCAGGACCATCGATTCTGAACTGTACTGCGAACAACTGATGAGATTAAAGCAAAACGTTGAGAGAAAGCGGCCGGAATTAATCAATAGAAGGGGTGTGGTTTTTCACCATCATAACGCTAGACCTCACACATCTTTAGCCACTCAGCAAAAATTACCAGAGTTTGGCTGGGAGGTGTTAATGCATCCGCCGTATAGTCCTGACCTTGCACCTTCAGATTTTCACCTGTTTCGGTCTCTGCAGAATTCCTTAGGCAGTGTCAGGTTAACATCACGAGAGGACTGCCAAAACCACTTGTCGCAGTTTTTTGATCAGAAGCCCCAAAATTTTTATAGCAATGGGATCGCGTCTCTACCTACAAGATGGCAAAAAGTTATCCAACAAAATGGCACCTACATACTTTAGTGAAATGTAAATAAACTTTGTGCGTTTAAACAGCCATTTTCCATCGAGAATCAGCCCCAGATATTTCATCTGGGGACCTACACGAATATCTACCCCTTGGACTGTAACGGAAAAGTCCGCAGGGGGATTACGAAACCGCCTATGGAACATGATGGCTTCCGTTTTCGCGGGGGAGACCTTTAAGCCCAGCCCACCTATTCTTCGGACCACGGTCGCCAACCCGGTGTTGGCGAGGTCCACGGATTCCGCGAATGACGCATCGCGTGCCGTGAGTAGGGTGTCATTCGCGAAGCAGATTAACCCTATCCCGGGCAGGACCGGAACCCGAAGGATCCAGTCGTAACCGACGTTCCAAGGAACCGGCCCGAGGACCGATCCCTGTGGGACAACGCACGCGACGCGTTGCCGGTCTAACGCGCGATTCTCGGACTCGCCGCCCTCCCAAACGATGTACCTGTCCTGTAGGTACGGGCCCAACAGCCTCGTGAAGTACGGGGGAACTCCGTGTGCACGGAGCCCCTCCCTGATCGTCTCGTGAGGGAGGCTTTTAAAGGTGTTCGCTATATCGAGCGATACGGTCAGGACAGTATCTTTCGCTTGGACCGCTTCGTCCGTTACAGCTCGCGGTGTCTCGAAGGCGTCCAACGTGAAGCGCCTCCGCCAAAACCCGAACTGCGTCTGTGCTAGCCCCGGCTCCACAGTATCGAGATGCTTAACGAGGCGTTCCGCCAAGATCTTTTCGAAGACCTTGGCAACCTCGTTAAGCAACACTATGGGCCTGTAGGCGGACGGATCGTCGGGAGGTCGACCTCCCTTGGGAATCAGGCATAATCGGCCCTGCTTCCATTGCGACGGGAACTGACCTGCGCGAATATAGGCATCGAACAGTTCCTGCAGCTGGCCGCGTAGATGTTTGGCGGCCAGGAAGAGGAGCCGACCCGGAACCCGTCGGGTTCCGGAGCCGTCTTCCTGCCCCGGAGCCGGTCCAGGGCGACGTCTAACTCTTCCTCTGTGATGGAGTGAGGCTCCACCTCCGAGGTGTCGGGAATGATTGGACCCATATCGGGGGGAGTGAAGATCCCCGCATCCGGGAAGAGCACATCGATAACCGACCGGAGGATCTCGGGTTCAAGCGTTTCCGTAAGCGTGGAGGTGCAAGGCCGCAACGTGTTGCGGGCCTCACGGTACGGACGCCCCCAAGGGTCCCGGTCTAGTGTCTCGAGGAGCTCCTCCCGAGCCCGAGCTTTCGCTCGCAGAATTGCGATCGAAAAGGCCTTCCTGGCCTCTCTGAACTCTCCCACGAGTCCATTCTCCTCAACATAGTCTGGGGGACGGCACGCCCTGCTGCGTTTGAGCCTATGGCTGATTCTGCAGACTGCCTTCCGCAGTTCAGTCAGCTCCTCAGTCCACCAGTGGACCAATGTACGCGGCGGCGGTCGTTTGGCTTGAGGCATAGCAGCATCGCAAATCCTTTTCAGGGAATTGCGCATGTGCTCAGCCTGCGCCTCCAGATTCCCCAAGTGGGCTGGATTCGATGATTCTTGGATGATGATGATTCGATGGAGGTCCAGCATTCGATGATTGCCCTCTCCCCGGCTTGCTCCGCGTCAAGCTTGGCAAGAGCCCCTGCGCTCGACACTAACAAGCGGAAAAAGAAATGGGACTCACCGGCCAAAACTGCTTTCCGCGCCAAAATCCGATCGAACAAACACTAGTACACTATCACCCGTACACAGAACTAACAATTTATCGCTTTTCCAGGTAGAAAAGCGCGGAAAATTGTATAAATTAGATGTGAGCAAAGCATTCGTGCCGTGCTGTAACTCGAGTTGTGCGATACTAATTGAAATGAGCGCTCAATGCACTCTATTTGGCGGGCGTTTTTGAGACGCTGACTGTGTATCTTGAGTTTTGTGGTATATCAATGAATAGTATTTAAAAAAAACAATAAAACCAACTCATTCATCTCTCTTTTCAAATTCAAAAGTTTTTATTCAAAATAAGTTCCACTGGAGAATACTTTTTGAAGGTCATTTGAAAGTCAAAATTTAAATCTACTTCCTATTCGATTTAGTTTTTATAAAGATGTACATATGTTTTTTATTCCGGTTTGACAAACAATGGAAGATTAAGATGGTTTCATGTCAATGATTTGCAGGTGTATTCGTGACTTTTTTTCTTAACTTGAAATAACTTAAAATACTAAAAATTCATGTCACGTATCATATCGTGAAGATTAAACGAAATATTTTTGATAAAATATTGATCAGTAATTACCAACGAAAAGTTATTTCGTTTGCGGCCATTTTTGACCTTTTGCGGGAATTGGAGCCTTAATTTTACTTCATTACCAGGAGGTATATCTGATAAGCAAGATGTGTCGAGGCTATCCTCTACGTTCGTCGGATCGATAGTGAATATATTCGTCTGTCAGCTTAAAATCGAATTATAAATGTTACATTGCAGGCGAAAGCTCGCAGTGAAGGACACCTAAACGCTCTATGAAACCTGTTAAGCTGTACATACTCTTGTAACTCCATCAATCCACTCGGCCGTTTTTGATTGGATCTATCCAATCCGAAATAAGCGAATAACCGCGCAAACCAACACTAATAAAAACAAAATATTTTTGCGTCTATTTCTACCAGTTACAATTTTTGATTGGATCAAACGAATCAAATAAACTCGTCAATATAAAAATATACGAATTGGTATACATTAAACATTTAAATACAAAAATGTACGAATTTATATTGTTACGAGTGCGGAACGAATTAAAATGCCGTTGGAATTATTATAGTCTTTATTGGAACTATACAAACACGTATAACACAGGTACAAATATAACCGAACACAACAAATCCAAACATAATGCAGAAGGTCGTTATTCAATAAAACGCGCAAAGTCCGTCACTATTAGATTCCCGATTGTACACACGTCACGCCTTGATCGTGGTTCTCGCTCGACTGCCCCTCTCCCCATCAGGCCGTCATTTTATATCTCACAAATACAAATGTGCCCGTATCGCAGTCGACGTAATCCGCAACACCTGGCTATTGACTCGGCCGCAAGCGGCCATAAACGAGTACAATAAAACAATGGGCTGTTCTCTAGAAACGTATGCCAATAAATAAGTAAACAAAAGAAGACGATCATAAAATAATTACAAACAGTTCAAATGCCGACAGGTAATAAAATGTGTTTTTACAGATAAGCAGGTGGAATTTGTTTGTCGTTGTAACAATATAAATGAATGAGGTCTTTGAACTGAAATTGATATCAACCGAGATATTATTTATCATTATACAAAACGTAGCCGCATAAATATTGTACGAGCGATGAAAGTGACGACGTCATCTCTTTAACGAGTCAAATGTCGTATTAATTACAATAAATAATCGGCAGATAAACTCACACCTTTCATATCCCCAAGCTAAGCAAGTGACGCTTCTTATGAGTAACTAGGATATGCTCGCGACTTCGTCCACGCTTGACTTGCAATTCCCGCGGGATTCTCGGGATGAAAAATCATACATTTTATTCCATTCAATTTTCTATCGATCAGTAAAAAATCACATTACGAATCCGACTTTTTTTAATCTGGTCATTTTAAATCAGTCTTAGGAAAATTCCCGCGGGATACCCAGGATCAAAAATAGCGCAGAGTTAAGTCTAAGAATTAGCTGTGCCAATCAGAATTTTTTACGTGAATCGTGAACAAACATACAAAACAACGAACACAAGAAATAAAAAAAGCCATCGTGTTGTCCATCATTTATATAGTCTATTCCAGTTGTTTTATTTTTAAATAGCTTCAATGTACAGACACGGCATATTTAGAATGTTATAATATTGTTACGAGCTACAGGACTCGAATTAAAAATGCCGTTGGAACTACTATAGAATTTATTAGAATTGTACAAACACTTATAAAACAAATACAAATAAAACTGGATGCAACCAGTTCACTCTGCACGATTCAATGCAATTCGACACGCGCAAAGTCCATCGTCTATATCGCTAATCGAGAGTACTACAAACGTCTTACTCGTCTCGTAGTCGTCGCTCGACTGCCCCGCCCCTCCATTCGGGCATTGTTTCATACTAACCATACAGTACAAAAAAACTCGACAGTGCGCACTGAGTTTCCGAGAAATAGTAATTTGCACACCTGGTTATCTATTCCTGCGAACGGCCAACAAAGTCGAAAACAATAACAATAGGCTATTGTCTAATTGCAAATTTAAATATGAAGTAATAAAAAGAACTCCGAATGCGGGAGAGGCAATAAACGAGATGCGAGCATTTCTTTGTCGGTATGTGACAATAGGTATGCAGGTGGCCCAACTTGTAACAATATTATAGATATGCGCTCTCTTATCCCGTGGGGCTTGTTTCTCTCTGGCAATGGAAGAGGCCTATGGGACGCCGCTTAACAGGGCCTGCGAAATGGCTAAGTCAAATATTTGTGGCCCTGGCGTAAAGGTGAAGGAGGAACATCGAAACGTTTTAGTGGGTATCCCCAAGCGTAGTGTGGCAATAGTACTTCTTTCTTGCGGTGATAGTATCACCCCATCGTGGCGAATCCCACACTCCCCACAGCGTTTCCCCCGCGGTGGATAGACCTCAAATGGATTTTCCCTCTCAGTACAGCACCAGCCTTCTGATCACCTGAAGAGTCAATGAGTCGTTTTGATAAATTTTGGTAGAGGCTCCTAGCTTTAGGACGCCTCGACAGCAAACGGCACAACATATAACTCTCACTGAGGGTTGCATATTCGCGCCGCTTGAGTGCTTCAGCTGTTTCCGCCGCCGAACCGGCTGATCTAGGCCAATGGTTAAAAGAAATCAATCGCCAAAACTATATGGCTGAACAGCGATTATTTTATACTAACCGTCGGATAAATGCACACCAGCCTTAAATACTTAAACAGGTAATTCAATATTAGAATAAAATTTAACCAACCTAGCGCTTAATTATTTTTTTTATTGCTTGATTTCAGCAGACAGGCAAACGGTCAACCTGATGGAAAGCGGTTACCATCGCCTATATACACCAATGTGCTGCCGCTCTCTAAGGGGAGACTGAAATTTGGCCACAAATGCCGGAACACAAGGTTGTTACAGCGGCATACTTTAGACCAGGGGTGGTAGCCATCCAGACAGGCAAATACCCTACCACCTAGCTGTGGGTTGTTTTGTCGCCTCTTACGACAGGCCGCCCGGCCGCAGGAAATTGTATTCTTTCTCCGTTCTTGCACGGAAAATAGAAGTCAATATCATGTTCTGATAAGAAACGTATTACGTCATCATCATCATCAGTAATATTCCTTTTGTCACTGTGTTGCACACATACGGCCGGTCAGGCTGACTTGCGTGCCACACGGTGTGGCCACGCGATGTTTGTTAAGTTAACAAGGTTGGTTTATGAATATACACGGTGTCGTTTTGGAAATTGTTCGTGACGATTATACTTTTTTGGGCAATAAGATTGATGGCAAGTGATACATAACGTAAATCAGGTTTATTGCTCACGGCTTGGGACATGCAAACAACGGACACAGAACTGGGCGTAGTTAGCAAACTACACCAACCTACAGATAGCCGTTTGAAGACAAAATTACATACAATATATGACCAGCTGACCCGGCGAACATCGTACCGCCATATTTTCTGAATTCCTAAAAGACTTTGTTTCATGACACAAAAACAAAATCACCAAAATCGCTCCAGGTGATTAGGAGGATTCTAGAACCCGATCTCAGCGCCACCTACGGCGCGGCAGCGGTTCCAACGGGATAAAAAGTCCGTCTCCGGATTCAAAGCTACCTCCCCACCAATTTTCAGCCAAATCGGTACAGCCGTTCTTGAGTTATAAATGGTGTAACTAACACGACTTTCTATTATATATATATATAGATATATACATATTATTCTCATGCATGTTTTTCATAAAGGTGAAATAGTTAAATATTTTCCAATTATTCACAAAAAAATATATAAATAAAACATTAAAAGAAACGAATACGCTGTCATACATTCTTGGGCCAAGATTGTAAAAAGAGGAGAGTGATTTTAAGGTTTCCCTTATTATGTTGATATATTTTATAATTGTATTAGATTTCGTTATTTTTAATGAATCAATCGTGTGTGAGAGAGCGAGATATATAACACTTTATTGTACACCATTACAGAAAACACAGAAAAATTTCTATCCTAAAAATATTCTAAATCTGCACAATGGGCGGTCTTATCGTTAAGAAGCGATCACTTCCAGACAACCTGCGGTAGGAATAAAACAGTTTATATTTGTCAAAGGTGGTATACATACATATTATAGGATATGCAATGGCTTACATTATATTTTATTCCATAATAAACATGTAAGTGTAAAATTACCCCACGACTGCGCCGCGGGTCAACCTCTAGTGCGCATCTCTTGTGTAAAGGGCAGGCGGTACAGGTTACATTCTATGAAATTTTTATGTATTTGGCCCCGGAAGATTCACTCCATTTTATATCGCAAAGTATACCATCCCCCGTCTATCTGTAAACTACATAAATGACAAAACTTGACAAAATACGCAACATGAACTAAGTAGACCCCGAGTCGACCCCGAGTAGAGCCCGATTGGACCCCGAGTGGACCCCGAGTGAACCGAATGGGCGAAATGGACAAAATCAAAAAACCTATCCTAGTTTCCAGCATAACCTTTACAAAAATCGATCGCATTATCCGGGATGAAAAGTGTCCCTTGGCCACCCTCGGTATTAAAATTGCATATGTACCGAGTTTCAGCTAAATCGGTACAATAATCTTTCCATAGAAGGATAACAAACAGAGAGACAAATAAATTTTTATCCCGGAAACTATCCCATTTTTCGGGATAAAAAGTATCCTATGTTCATCCTCGGCATCGAAAATATACTGAGTTTCAGCCAAATCGGTCCAGTAGATTTACCGTGAAAACGGAACAGACAGACAGAGTTACTTTCGCATTAATAATATTAATAGGGATACATAAATATACGTAAAAATATCAAACAATACTATGTTGCAGGTAGTGCTCGTTTAGTCATGTTCTTACATATTGTTACTGATTTAGCTTGCCTATCAGTAACAGGCAGCGCATTCCAGAGTCGAATAGCCTGTACAGTAAAAGGTTTATTGTAAAAAGGTGAATGATGTTTGGGAGTATTAAGTCTAAGATTAGTAGAAGGTCGTAAATTGTGAGAGGAAGGGATGAATTTAAAGCGTTGTGGGGATAAACAACACACTGTAAAGGAGTGAAAGAATATGAGTATTCCGGCGAAAAAGCTTTGGCAACCACTTGAGTTTTTTACGAAACTCAGAGACGTGGTCATATTTGCGTAACCCAAATAGGAACCTTATACAAAAATTTGGAAGGAGTCTGTTGTGTTATCATGTTGTTACGAGCTACAGCACTCGAATTAAAAATGCCATTGGAACTACTATAGAATTTATTAGAACTATACAAACACGTATAAAACAAATACAAATAAAACTGGATGCAACCAGTTTACACTGCACGATTCAATGCATTTTGACACCAATCGAGAGTACTACAAACGTCTTACTCGTCTCGTAGTCGTCGCTTTACTGCCCACCCCTCCATTCGGGCATCGTCTTGTACTAACTACACAATACAAAGAAAAAAAGGGCCGCGCGCACTGAGTTTCCGAGAAGTAGTAATTTGCACACCTGCGAACGGCTAACAAAGTCGAAAACAATAACAATAAGGATTAGTTCGACGCTAATGGTGGTTATAAAATAAGTAGAAAAACAATAGCATGTTTTTCTAAATTAGAAAATTCAAAACACAAAAGAATTCCATAATCCGGGAAGACAATAAACTGCGCTTACAAATCTGTGCGCCTATCTTTGACGGCATGTAACAATATTATTAATTGTTGAAAATCATTTACATAAATCGATTATGTTAATCGCTAAATTTATTTTATTTGTGACCTTTTAAATAAATATTGTCAAGCGTCAATGAGTAATGTTAAAGTTTTTATGTAGCCTACCGTCAACTTGTTCATATTAATTATTTTGTTTTTTTTTGTTTAAGATTATTACTTACTCTATGGATGTGTATGATATCTTTGTTTTCCATGATCACGGCTATTGAAAAGTGGCCGAAACGTCGGAATAATAAAACATCGCGCTAAAAACGGTAGTTTTATTACTATGGGAGCCTAATGTATTTTACCACCGCTTCGCAACATATCAAGCAACACTTGAAGAGGAGAAGCGGCGCAAGAAATTCTGTAGCAACTTACCAAGCTCTAATAATTTTAATTGTATATCTATAATATTATAAAATTCTAAACATGCCGTGTCTGTACATTGGAGCCATTTAAAAAAAACAACTGGAATAGATTGTATAAACGATGGAGAACACGATGAATTTTGTTTTACATTTCTTGTCTGTTTGTTCGGGATCTATGTAAAAACCACTGGGCCGATTTCGATGCGGTATTCGCAGATCGACAGCTAATTCTCAGACTTAAAATTTGCGCTACTTTATTACTTTACTTTTTATTTAAGCTTTAAAACATATTCAACTCTATCTGTATGATCATAGTGTTTAAATGATTAAATATAATGTATTCTATCTCATACTCTCGCAGGCTTAGTCCTATAGATTTATGTGTTAATCTATTTTTAGTGCTGGTTTCTCGGTTCATCGAGTTGCAAAGCACAGCGATTGTAAAGAAGTTTCACTTTCAAAAAGAAGCAACTTTGACTCGTTTCACGTTCAACATATATGAACAATAACATTCACAGAACTACGCTTAAAGAGTTTATATTCCTTAATAACGCTAGTGGCTTCCTATTCGCCTTCGCCGGAATGCGCATATCCTGTCTCTTCTTCACAACATTTGGTTTAATCCCAAGTCCCCTGATTATCTCAAGGAACGCTTTCAGTTCCTTAGTTACAGTCATTCAAGGTTCTTTAGATTGTCAGAGAGTTTGAAACTGAAAACGCCTGTCAACAGAACAAGTTTTTACAACTTATCGTCCAGGCCATTCAACTCCGGTATACCAATAAACATTAAGCAGACACGATCATTACCTTCTTTTAACAGATTAGTTCAAAGATTATATGTGTATACTAACTGATACCCGCCCGCTTCGCGTGCCGTAAAGGAATTTCGTAAAATCCGTTCTTAGCTGACCTCTACTTAGTGAAATATCGTGATAAGTCACTATGTACGTGAATTTCAATTATATATATTTAGATGATATATTATGTGTATTTATGTATGTATATATATTACTGTTTATTTATTAACAAACTAAATTATTGTACGAGTGCTGGTTTAGCAACTACCGAGCTTTGTTGTCCTCCCTATATTCCATTCAAAGGTTGCCTGGAAGAAATCGCCATGGGCGATAAGACCGCCGGTTGTACTTATATATTAATGTTCTTGATTTTATGTAGCATTTTTGTACAATAAAGTATATTCTATTCTATATTCCGAAACATATATTAATAACAGTTCTGAAAACAAAGTAAAACTGTCCAAAGACACATAAAGAAACAATGTTCTATCGCAAAAGGTTCAAACTTGAGGCATAAATTTGGTAACAATACGCCTTGTTTATACCTATTCCGTTATAACGCTATGTTATGTGTCACGTATATCATGACCGCACATACAATGTTAATATACATGACAGGCCTTAATGGTCGTCTATTTCGCCGTACTCAGAGACAGTAATGAATCGTTAAACTTGAATACTAAGTTGCATTTTTTGTCATTTTATTAAATAGCTTAAATCGTGTTAAGAACTACAAAACAGTGGTTGCAGGACTCGAATTAAAATGCCGTTGGAATTATTATAGAGTTTTTAGAACTATACAAACACGTATAACACAGATACAAATATAACCGAACACAACAAATCCAAACGTGATGCAGAAGGTCGTAATTCATTAAAACGCGCAAGGTCCGTCACTACTAGATTTCCGATTGTACACACGTCACGCCTTGATCGTGGTTCTCGCTTGACTGCCTTCTCTCTCCATCAGGCCATCGTTTTATATTGCACAAATGCAAATATGCCCGGCAACGTGGATCAAATTTCCTAGAATCAGCTTGTACTTCATAATCCGTTACACCTGGCTAATGGCCTGCAAGCGGCCGTAAACGAGAACAATAGGCCGTTCTTCACAATACTAGAAACGTATGCCAATAAATAAATAAACATAAGAAGACGATCATAAAAGAATTACAATCAGTTCAAATGCCGACAGGTAATAAAATGTGTTTTTACATATATGCAGGTGGAATTTGTTTTTGTCGGACCTTAAGTTATAACAATATTATTAAATTCTAAACATTCCGTGTTTGTACATTGAAGCTATTTAAATAAAATCAACTGGAATATATATCTATATCAACGATGGAGAACACGATGTATTTTGTTAGATATTTTGTATTTTTATATAACTACTATATGCCCGCGACTTCGTCTACGCTTGACTTGAAATTCCCGCAGGATTCTTGGGACACAAAATACCGCAGCATTTTAAAAAGACTGTAAGCTATCGTTTTAGTGAAAACTGTGTTGGAATAAGCTAAATTTTACGCACCCGAACACTTAGACCGCTCCCGGTAGAATTCCCGGGATAAGAAATATCACACATTTTATTATATTAAATTTGCTATAGATCAGTAAAAAATCACTCTGGAATTCAATTTTTTTTAAATCCTAGATTCCCAGGATAAAAAGTAACGCAAGTTTAAGTCTAAAAATTTGCTGTCGATCAGCGAAATCGGCCCGGTAGTTTTTACATGGATCCCGAACAAACATACAAAACGACAAACAGACAAGAAATAAAAAAAATACATCATGTTGTCCATCGTTTATATAGTATATTCCAGAAAAAACAACAATTCACTTCGATTTCGACCAACTGAAGGAACATCTAAAATTAGATATTAAAGTAAGAAATGTTCTAAATTATCCATCTAAAGACACTTGCACAAAAAAAAAAAAAAAAAAAAAACTCGTAAGAAAAGCAGTTTAATAATATATATTGCAAGCTGAAGCCAATTCAAACCTCGCACTCTTGTAAAAATAATAAATAATTTATCTAAAAGAAAGAATTTTATAGAATATTTTATCTAGCTAACAATTTATCTTAAAGCTAACTTTCGTTGCTAATTAAAGGAGACTGTAAGATTGAAATCGCCTCAATAGATCTTTCCTTTTGTTAATTATTTCAAAACTAATCTAACTTGATCTGCTCCTCAGGTGAACAATGGAGCCGGTACTCAGGTACCTCGGGCAACAGAAAAGTACGCAAAATGTATTTATTTCAAAATGGAATCTTGCAGATTACTTATAAAAAGTCATGAGTCTACCACCGCTTCCAAAGCAATTTTCGTTACTGTTAAAGGAGAAGAAGCGGCGTAATAAACTCCCCAGTCACATATTATTACGCCCTACACAGCGACAAAAGTACACTTTATTACCTTTCCGTATTTGGACTTCTTTTGTTTACTTTGTGTTTAAAATTTGTAATTAGAAAACAGCCCATTGTGTATTGTAATCTTTTACGGCAGTCAGGTGTGTCGAACTGATTCTAAGAAATTCGGTCTCCGCGGTCTCAGACAGCCATATTGTATCGGTGCAGCATAAAGCCAGGGCCCAATGGAGTGATCGGCAGTCTAGCAATAGCCACAAGCGAAGAAAGACGTTAGTGACGGAATTTGCGCGTGTGATTGAATCGTGCATTACGTTTGGACTGGTTGTGCACAGTTATATTTGTACCTGTTATATACGTGTTAGTATAGTTCTAATAAATTCTATAAATAATTCCAATGGCTTTTTAATTCGAGTCCTGCATCTCGTAACAATATATTCACTTCACAATTATTATTATTTATCTTTAACAAAAAATAGTTTATACTAATACAAGGTTAAACAAAATAACTTATATAAATGTTTACTTAAAAAGCTTGCTGGCGAATATATATATCAGCGAAAACCACATCGAAATCGGCCCAATAGTTTTTACGTGAATCCCGAACAATGGAGTGGAGCATTGATGACCTGTAATACAGATTTGCACAGATCTACAATAGGCACTAGTCTTACACAACAGGCATTTTATTGAAGTGAAACTACTATATAGACGGACGGACGTATTAGGATTTTTTCTGTCACGAAAAAGTGTTACGGCTGCGTGGAGAGGCGGCATAATTTCAGAGTAGACTATGGATGTTTTTTGGTTCTGGATCAAATTAAGTTCTTTTGTTTGATAAAATAAAATATGTTTAAATAAAAAATGCATTCATTAAAATGTACCTAACCTAACCAAATCATAATTTGCAGAAAATTGCTAAAAATCAAAATGTGTGCTGGGACACATAGTAGAAGTGAAACTTCAATGGACAAGTGGAAAAACGAATCGCAACGGACAAGTGGCAAAACGAATCGCAACAAAATTTTAACTTTAAGTTTGACGCTGCCCGTAAAACTTAAAAGTTAAAATTTTGTTGCAATTTGTTTTGCCACTTGTCTGTTTAAATTCGTTTTATTTGTAAAATGTTGTGTGAGACACTAAACAAAATTTGTATTCTATTCTAATCTACATATTTTTGACGTTAATAAATTAAATGATTGTGGTAACAGGATTCAGAATGTAATTCGAATAAAACTATATCCCAAACAGGGCCAAATATCGTAAACCTACTCTCAGACTCGATCAGTTAGGGCTTAGGCTCCAAGTTTATCTTGGACGTGTTCCGATTAACTTTCGGGTTATGTAACCACACGCCTGAATCTACTACTTTGAAGTGTGTTTTTACTGAATTGCAATAGAATATAATAGAATACACTTTATTAATCACCACATACATATGAAATAAACAATTTACAGTAGTCACATTTAACAGTAAAAGTAGGAGCAATGGGCGGCCTCACAGATCATGGAAGTGTTTCTATGATCTGTGGGCGGCCTTTTCGCTATAGAGCGAACTCTTCCAGACAACCCGGGCTATGGATTTTATGAACGGGAGATTCGCAAGTGTATGACGGTGGTTTGCAAATTAAATTTATATACAAACAGGACATATAAATATCACACAGTACATATACCTAAAGTGAAAGAAAAATAGAAAATAAACAATAACACATATTCATATTATATACCTAGTCTTGCCATAAATATTATAACAAAGATTGTTTTTTTTCTATTGCAAATAACATTTATAAGTTATACAGTGTGTTAGTTTATTACAGAAACATAAAACAATTTAAAATATAAAAAGCTTATTCGAAGTGGTCTCCATTGGCTGCAATACAATCTTTTAAACGTTGAGGCCAGTTATTAATAGAAGCACGCACTCTTTCCATGGGAAAATTGTGCACTGCCAATCGTATGGATTGTTGGGGACTCCAAATTATCATGGCGTTTACTGCAAGCCGTTCTCTCTAAAACTGACCATAAATCATAATCCAGCGGATTAAGATCGGGACTAGACTATGGCCAGTCTTCAGCTCTGATGAAGTCCGAAACGTTCGTTTCCAACCAAGACTGCGTCGACCGAGCTTTATGACCCGGCGCCGAGTCTTGCTGGAAGGACCATTCTTGGTTATTGAACATGGTGTTGTTAAGGGGCTTAACTGCCTCCTGAAGAATGGTATCTTGATACACTTGTGCCGATGTTTTGATACCTTTTTCACAAAAATATGGCTCAGTCACTCGTTCATAGCTAACACCCCACCAAACCATCACTGAAGACGGATAATACCCACGTTGCCCTCTGTCGACTAATTGAGAAGCTTCCTTAGAGCTTTGAGCATAAATACGGTCATTTTTTTGTTAAACTGTTGCTCAATTCAAAAATTTTCTCATCCGTAAACCAATTTTTTCTGTGACCTCCCTTTGCGTACCGCTTCAGGAGTTGTTTCGATTTTACCACCCTATTCTTTTTTAAATTATGAATTAAGAAATGACCAGTGCATCTCTTATAGGCTGCAAGTCCTAAGTCATCTTTTAAAATACGCGACATGGTTCTGGGTGATATCTTCATCTCCCGAGATAAAATCTTTTGCTTTCGGACAGGATTTCTTCGAATTCTTTCCCTTACTGCTTTGACCACCTTTTTCGTACGAACACTACGTGGACGGCCAGATCTTTTTCTGTCACAAACAGGGGAGGTCTCATTGTACCTATTAATAGCCCGGTACACAAACATTTGACTAATACCAAGCGTATGGAGAGTTTTAAAAATTGCATTTGGCTCCATACCTACTTTGTGTAATGCAATCACAGCGATTCGGTTCTCTTTATCACCCCACTCCATTTTAATAACGCAAAATGTTGTACAATGTATTGACGCCAAAATGAGAAAACACAATGAACAATCATATAAAAATGACAGATTCCAAATGCAAATGTAATATTTTGTTTCTTTTTAATTGTAACAGTATTTATGGCCAGACTAAGTATATATTAATATATACATCATTAATATATGTATAGCAGCAGCAATAGCTATACACTATTAATATATAATATATTAATATTACTTTTTTTTCTTAAATGTTTCTTTTTCGTTTATTTTCTTCTTGTCAATATAGATTCTTAGTGATAATATATTAGACGCAAAATTTAAACTCATTTAACTTTAATCTATAGTGCCTAAAACACCAGATTTAGACAGTTGTTGTTGTATTTAAAATTATGTTGCGAAATTATTAACAAAGGATTCTAGTTTACAATTTGGTCGAAGCCCAGCTAGTCCCAAAGAGTAATGAAGTTAGCAGCCGAGGGCTGCCAGGCCATCTCTGGGAGATATCCAACGGACAAGTCGATCGTTGTTCTAATAGATTTTGAAGTGGCTCGCAGCATCTATGCAGATAAAGTTCAAAGCGGAACTGGGGTGGCTTAGTTGCATTAGAATGCATAACTGTTAGAGTTCATTCAACAAGTTAATCAAATCGATCCTAACAGTTCCAGATCTGTATTCAAGCGGTAGCAGATCAAATGAATTTAAATAAAACACTTCATGTATAATCAGATACTAATATTATACACACGAAAGTTATATTTTCTTAGTATCTTCTTCTTTTTATTCTTATTATTTTTTATTGCAGGAGTTCAGAACACAGTCAGACGGCCCACTTGATGGAAAGTGGTTACCGTCGCCTATAGACATTTGCAACACCAAAGGTGTTAAAAATGCGCTGCTGCTCTCTTCAAGGAGACTGAAACCTGGTCACTGATGCCGGAACACAACACAAGGTTGTTATGGCGGCATACTCTAGACCAGGGGTGGTCGCCATCCAGTCGAGCAAATACCCTACCACCTGGCTGTGGGTTGTTTATTCGCCTCTTACAACAGGCCGCCCGGCCACAGGAAATTGTATTCTTTCTCCGTTCCTGCACGGATGAAATATAATGCATGTTTGCTAAAGAGTTTCTTGCGCCGCTTCTTCTCTTCAAGCCATGTTGCGAAGCGACGGTAAATTAGATTATGCTCCCATAGAGTAAATAATAACCATAAACAAAATTAAAACTAAATAATTATAATGAACAAGTTGCCGGTAGGCTAAATAAAACTTTAACAATACTCATTGACACTTGACATCTTTGTCTTCGCTGATCACGGCTGCTGAAAAGTGGCCGAATCGTCGGAATAATAAAAATCAAATAAATTACCGCGCTTAAAACCGTTAAAACGTACTTTTATTATGCACACGAAAGTTACTCTGTCTGCCAAGGTTTCAAGGTTAAACCACCCTACAGATTTAACTGAAATTTGGTATATTTACAAAAAGTATATTTGTCTGGATGTCCTTTATAGAATCGTAAACTATACATTTGATCATGTGATAATCTTTAGCAAAGTTGTTGTGCATGAGCCAAAGGTTTTTGAGTTGGTTCACAATTGGAGTGATTTTTGCTATATGTTGGAAAATGGAATAGGCTCTAGTAATCGGACAAAAAAATTAAAAATTGTATTTCTTCTAGTCCGAATTAGACCAAATGCCTCACCCCGATCTTTTCTTTTATAAATAAGGTGTAGGTACAAACTTGAACCCCTACCTACAGATTTATTACGGCATAGATAAATAAATTAAAAATTAATTTAAAATGATAATTCAAAATTTAATACTTTTAATAGACCTTTGGGTTAATAAGAACAATCATGATTGTTTCGAACGTTTTAAATAAATAATAATAAAATAAAGGTTTCTGTTAATTTTAAAGGATTTTTATTAAGGTTATTAAATTAGTTTTTAAGTTTAATTTCATTTTTGATATTTTTAAAGGTAGTTGAAAAAATTATGTTGTAAGAAGTTTGTTGTTTTAAATCTAGTGCCTTTGAACCAAAGGCCTACCAAAAGGTAATCTATTTTTGTCCTTTTTTCCTTGTCCTCATTCACCTTATACAAGAAAAAATCCTACTTATGCGATTAGTATAAGGTACAATTTTTAAAGTTGAAAGTCTTGGGACTTTACCATGGAAACCTTTTTTAAGGACTTTGGGCGTTTAGTTCAAAAAGCGTTGCAAAATCAGGGTGCTAGGAGTTTAAGGAAAATCACGTGAAATATTTAAATCAGTTAACAGTCACCTTGATTGTAAAACATAACGAAAGTAGACCCTCAAAAAATATGTAATAAAAAGAGTGAAAACCTTTCATATCGTCTATTTAAAAGTTGGTAGCCCTGTCCTTTAAGTACGGCACAGAACAACGTTGTAGGCATTAATTTGTAGATAAAATTTAAGAGGATTACACCCAGAAATACCTTTTTAGTTTCGCTTTGAAGCTGCCCGCCCGTTCGTTTCGTGTTTTATTCGCGTAAATTTCCAAAAGCCCAATGGTTGGTTTAGTGTCATTTTAGCGAAGGTACAATGTTGTGTAAGTGTTCTCGGATCAAGAGGATTACAATTGAAAAGCAATTATTGACAGCTGAATTTTAATGTTCTGATCTGTCCCTAAAACAATCAGGATTTTTTTATATGTATAAATAAAATCCGAAACCTTATCCGTGTAGAAACGGTGAAAGAATACAGTTAACTGCGGCCGGGTAGTCTACCGTAAGAGGCGACAACAGAATGGCTACCACCCCTGGTCTAAAGTATGTCGTCATAACAGCCTTTAGTCGTGTTTGGATATTAATAGCCAAGTTACAGTCCCCCTTTAGAGAGCGGCAACACATTACTGGCACCACTAAATAGTCTGTTGAACTCATCTGTAAAAAAAATTGGGTAGTTTATAAAAAAACTTATTTTAGATAAAATTATTATTTTAAATCCGTAAAATTGTCACTGAAATCCATTGAGCTAATTCGGAGTCTATTAAAGACGAGCTTTTAGACAGATCGACAGATCTAAGCCCTAGACTAGATACGCCCGCTTACTTTTATATCCGAGCGATGACGCAATAATAGACAACTACCCGCAAATATCTATTCAGTAATCCAACTTATTATCATTAGTACAATAATCTAACATATACTTCAATTTCACTTATGCTCATACAGATAGAGTTGAAAATATTTAGAAGTTTCTCGTTAATACTTCAAATTTCCTGTTGTAAAGCTATTACTCATCCAATGATAATTTGTTTTTGTAAGTTCTTTATAATTAAAATAAACTGTATATACAAATTTAAAAAAACCCCCTAATAAATTTATATACACTAAAATAAAACTACACTCGGTCCAGTTTTTATGGGATTCATTTCGGAGAGTGTGCAGTTGAACTGTTCGACCTGATTCCCCTAAACCATTCCATCTTCGGACCACAAGACGCTCTGGTCTACGCCATAGTTTCACAGTGGAAATGCTACCAGTGCAAACTAAACGTTTCCCCTCCACGTTCCTTCTACGTACGGCAGAGTTGTGGAATGCACTGCCAGAGTCCGTGTTTCCCGAAAAGTACAATACGGGTATCTTCAAGTCTTGTGTGAATAGGTACTATCTACAGGTAAGCGTGCTCCATCTTCGACCGCATCATCGTCCAGCATTGGACGTGATCGTGGCCAAACGCGAACCTATGTAATAAAAAAAGCCCAACCAGACCGCTGTCGCTGGGCAGTGTGCCTAGAAGGCTGGAAATTCAAATTCAAATTTATTTACTTGCATAAAACATGGTTTAAAAGGTATTACAATAATTTGTAATTGGTAATATCATTATCATTGTTAGTTTGAATTATAATTTATCATTTATGTATTCATTTATAGTGTAATAGCATTTATTAGCAAGCAACATTTTTAGATAGAATTTAAAAGAATTTGTATTTAATGATTTTATATTTTGTGGAATTTTATTGTCAATTTTTGGTACCATGCGTACGATGCTTTTTTGCAAGGGTGCGTGCAAAGCCTATCTTTATCCCGTCTATTTCGTGGTACACCTTCTGACATACATATCTAACAAACAAGGCTACTTCGAGGATGTATAGTGACGGTACTGTTAGCAGTTTGTGTTTTATAAATAACGGTTTGCAGCTTTGAATAGTTTGTAGACGGAACATCGAACGCATGCAGCATTTTTGCATAAGGAATATCACATTTGCGTCAGTTGAATTACCCCAAAAACTTATCTCATATCTCAAAATTGATTCGACAAGACCAAAATAAGCGGTTAGTAAAGCTTTTATGTCAACAGTTGGTGATAATTTATATAAAGCATATGACGATTTACTAATTTTCTTACTTAATTTATCTATATGAACTTTCCAATTTGATTTATTATCTATTTCCAGGCCTAAAATTTAGCTGAGTCTACCTCTTGCTCGATTTTATTATCATACAAATACATTAATATTGACTGAATTTTGGGGTCTTTGACTAAAATTCATAATTTTCGTTTTGTTAATATTGATTTTTAAATTATTATTTGTCAACCATGTTATCACCGATGATAAGGAGTTATTTATGTCAAGTTCATGTCTATTATTATTAGATGGTATTGATAATGTGCTGTCATCAGCAAATAATGTCATAAATTGTGTTATGCATCTTGGCAAGTGTAAAATGCAAGGAGAGATTTGGGTAAGAAAGTACCAAATATTAACTATTTGGGCAGGGTTTCCCCTTTATTGTTCAGCCTTTGATGTGAATATTCACATAGCACAGTAAGCAATGAACACCGTCTACACGCCACTACACCTTTTATACGAAAAATCCTACCCTACAAAACAATAACATTGCATCATTGCTAAAAATAGCAATTACATCATAGTGTTGCCAGGGTCATAAAAACAATTATAGTAATTAGTTACTGGTGCACTAAATTATCTAGACGATAATTTAGTGGGCTTATAAAATTAACTAACCGGTAGAAAATGGTAATTTAATTATAAATCGAATCATCTGATAAATCGACTAATCTCTATGACGATTGTCTATGTGATATCAATATACACTATGGTTCTCATGACTACTGTGATGGACATCTTGTAACACAAGTCATTTGTTACATACATACAGAATTTCACTTATTGATACACATGTAAATTTTGTATGAGCTTCTAGAATCGTAAGATGCTTAAGAGCCCTAAAGTATACTATCGTTTTATCTATCGTTAATAAAGAACGGACCCTTTTCACCTAATTTATTATACCCGCGTTTATTGAGTATAATGTTCAGGTGCAATGAGTAAAATTAATAAAAATAAAACCTCTTCTATGCCCAAGGTTAAAAAATTGGGTAAGTGCTTACCCAATTGCCAGTCCACACAAAATGGTGACATTCACGTTATGCATTACTAGGCGTTCTGAAGAATTTCTTGCACCGCTTCTTCTCTTCAAGCTACAAACTTTTGCGAAGCAGGCAGATTAATAATAATAACAATGCATTGTACCGATAGTTGTTACCGTCAAAGGTCTTATAGCGAGAAGCCTCGACCGTTATCTAGAGAGGCTTTCGCTAGGACGGTTTTATCCGTGCAGGAACCGAGAAAGAATACAATTTCCTTCGGCCGTGCGGTCTGTGTAAGAGGCGACGAAACAACCCACAGCCAGGTGTGTTCCGGCATTAGTGACCAGGTTCCAGTCTCCCATAAGAGAGCAGCAGCGCATTTATAGCACCTTTGGTGTTGCAAATGTCCATAGGCGATGGTAACCGCTTTTCATCAAGTGGGCCGTCTGCCTGTCTGCTGAACTCATGCAATAAAAAAAGGTAGCTAGGTGAAGGGCCAGATACAGAAGGCAGCACTCTTGGACAAGGCACGAATTGTGAGAAGGTTCCTGTCTCTGAAGCCCTAACCACCGATAGTTTGGACCCCAGGCCCCGCTGGCGGAGAGCTGCACGATTTTATATTTTTTTTTATTAAATACGTAATAGTAATTATAAAAGAATAATGTCTTCTACTTTTCTGTAATAAAATGTCTTTATATATTTTAAAAAAAATGTAAGTTTTTTGTGAATAAATAAATACAGTAAGTAATAATAATAATAATCAGCAGACAAACACACATATTGTATATCCGGAAATTAAGCAAGTTACGCTTGTGTTATGGGTAATATACAACGGACTACTCTGGGGTCGATTGCAGACACACAATAATGGAGAAAATTCGTTCATGAAATTTACCATACGAGGAATCTAACCCGGAGCCTCTTTGTTGCAGTGAGGTAAGCCGGCGTAGGCTTCAACCGCTCTACCACAGACGCCGTCAGATTAGATTAAACTCACATAGAGTAAATGAAAACCATAAATAAAAATTGAATAATTAAAATAAACAAGTTGGGGGTAGGCTAAACAATAACTTTAACATTACTCATTGACATTTGACATCTTTGACAAATAAAAAAAAATATATATATATATAATAAAAATTATAATATTAAACCGACTTCTTTCTACAAGATCTTGAAGTCTGTTTTGTTTTTGTTAAAAATATATTTTTTACTTTTAGTTGCGCAACTACTTGAATAGATTTAGAATTTATATATTAAGCGCCTGTAGAAATTATAGCACTGGCACAAGGTTGCTATCTCACTCTTCGGTGTAGACGTTCGTCAAGAAGGGTTGCTCTCGATTTCCTTGGGACCCACTCATTAAGTCCTGACTTGGTGACCATGGCACCACGTCGGGAGTATAGACTAAGGAATAAAGAAAAAAACATGGTAAAATCACTCCCCAATTGACAAAGATATCGTTTAACGAAGAAGTCGCGTAACAAATTTCGACGGTTTCCCTCGATTTCCTGGATTCCACTCATCAGATCCTGACATAGTGACATTGGGATAACTTGAGAAGTCGCACCCTTTCGACTAAAAGAAATTTTTTGAAAATCAGTTCACAATTGACGGAGAAATTGAGTATCGAACATACAGATGAATAGAGAACCTCCTCCTTTTTGAAATTGGTTAAAAACTTAATAAAATACACTTCAGTGTTTTTTTGTCGACAGAAATAAGGCCACGGTACCAACGCAAAAAACGTAATGCGTCTGCCATAGTACTAAAATTATTGACATTTGAATAAATTATTCAATACAAGTTGATACACGAGTATTTATTTTATTGTTGGTTTTATTAAAATTTATTTATTTGTTTTACTAATTAAATACTATATAAGTAGAATTAATTTTATTAATTATTATTATTATTTATTATTTAATTAACAAAATTGGGTCGTTTTGGTCTTACGCCAAAAGGAAGGTTTGCACTGAAAATCAACGTCGTGTCGGATATAATTCCGGCACAGCAATATGCTGAGTGCAAACCTTGTTCGCTGAAAATGCGGCGTACAGATTCTCAAAATATGCTCTGTGTATAATAATGTATAAGGAATGTAATTGCGTCGCTATTTCTTCAAATAAAATCTTTCTATAAAAAAAGAATTAAAAAGTTAAGTCATCCTTGACTGGAATTAGTCATTAACATGACTCACTGGTGCAAATACCGGTGTGATACACGTCACTTGTAACTCAGGTAGGCAGCGGGAGTCCACCTCCAGGCGTAACTCGAAATCTCAAAACTTTCTACAATTAGATAAATTTTAAAGACTTTATTCATACAGTATAACCGTTGTTCAAATGAAAAGCGCTGAGCCCTTTTCAATTTGGGCGCGCCCTTTCCGCACCAAAAGTTTCCTGATAAAAACAATTTTTGGAAGGTTGAATATCAATTTTTGGGATTTCATTCCACTTTTTATACAGTTTAAGTCCATTTTAGTTTCTCCATAATCTTGTTAGGGAAGTTCTTTGTAGGTTTTATTGCTGTGAGTTCGGAGAAGTCGGGGTGCCCCGGAGGAGGTGGGTTTGTTTTCGAGAGCACTGTTGGGAGTGATGGAACTTACTTGTTTGTTGTAAATGCTGTTACGAAGGAAGGTAACATTTGTTTTTTTGAACTGTAACTTTTAAATACTTAGGCTTATAATGTGTGTGAAAGTTACGTTGTTGAAAATTTTCGATACTATGTTCTTTTGAAGTGATAACTTCTTATGGGAGGGTAAACCGCTTCGTTACGTAACGCGTTACGGCGCCAGTCCGTAGTGGCTTCTTTGAATTTGAATTTGAATTTGAATTGAATTTGAATACGTTGTTGAAAATTTTCGATCTCTCACGCACACGGCAGCGGTAGGTACGCTCCTCCTCTCTCACTCTAACCCACGCGCTATATACATAAAATTTAAGTAATTTCTCAAGTTAAACAATTTCAATATTAGATAGTTCAACTTAGATTAGTTTAAGTTATCACTTCTGTCGGGCGTCCCGAGACGCACGCGTTTTTTCTGTAATTAATATTTATCTCGGTTTAGGAAATCATCTGATTATTATTGATAAGTATATAATACAGTATAATTTTTATCCCAAAAATTAGATAGCTTGCGAGGAATCCGCGGAGTTCCTGCAGTGGATAATGGTTGGCTGACAACGAGTTCAGCAGACAGGCAGAAGACACATCTGCTGAAAAGGGGTTACCATCGCCTATGACCATTTGCAATATCAAAAGTGATGCTCTACCAATGTGTTGCTGCTCTCTAAAGGGAGACTGGAACCTGGCCACTAATGCCGGAACACAACCCAAGGTTGAGCTCATTATTTTTCGTACGAGTGAGAATTCCAATGACTCACTTCTCCCTCCTCCTATCCCATCTTCACTAACGCATTCCCCTTTCACATCTCATCTACCTTATTCCTCCTCTCTGGCCCATTTATTTCATCTCTTTAATCCCATTCATTCTAACCAACCCCAAAGGTTGGCAACGCCTTAGCTCTACCCCATGTGTTACAAACCACTTTCCGTTAGACGAGCTGTTTGCTTCGGAATAAAAAGAGCAACAATATGGCTATTATAGGAAGGGGATAATGATGTAAAGACTCACCGGGTGGTGCGAGATGCGCGATGAGCAGCACCGCGAGGTGCGCCGCGGCGCTGCGTGCGCGCATCATCGCGGATCAGAGGCGCCCGCGGCCCGCGCCCCGCCGCCGCATGCCACTACCACTACCCGGCGACAGGCGCGCACTACCACACCACTCGCACACTGCACTATCACTCACACGCGAACGCGGCCCGAAAGCGATGCACTTGACTCAGACGACCTGTGGAAGAAAAAATCAATTAGGCTCGCTGCAAACGGGCTACCGACTAGTGGCTAGTGAAAAGCTGTTGACACGCTTTTTCATAGATTTTGTTCGTGCGGTGGCGAGTAGGCGCCAACGGTGACCCTGTGTGCGCCCACACTTGACAATTTATAATTACACTTTGGCCGGTTTAAAAGTATTAAGTACGTTTAAATTTTGTAGTGCAGATTGCTAAAATTATTACTTAAAATACTTATACATGCTTATACTCAATACGTGTAAACTAGACATAATTATCAGCACACAGTTTTGAAAGTGGAAAAAATTTAAATTATTAAAATCAAATTAATTAAACTTAAATTCATTTATACATATTTTTTCAATTTGGCAGTGATATCAATTTAGTGGCTTTCACAATTTGGTAATAATAAGTCTTAACAGCTGCAACAATCACTAGAATGCTGAAATGGTCTGACTTTAGTTGAATAGAATAGAATAGAATAAACATTTATTGTATAAACTGTCACAAACATAAAATTTCAAAGGTGTTGGAGTTTTTGGTTGGAACGTCAGTTTGTCCTTTGGGACGTACAATACAGGCAATTGTAATGATGCCTGGCCATTATTATATTATTTAATCAATAAATAAATTACCTAATTAAATTAATATAAAACTTTATCTTTATAGAAGCATAAAACAATGTCACATTACTATAAATTATATTTTATCGCCAGTCAATCAATTTCAAAATAATACTGTTATACATTATGTAAGTACGTCATTAATTATAATATAGTTATTTCTGTCCTAGATATTCGTTTACTGTATAATATGCTTTTTGTATTAAAAATGTCTTAACCTTATCGTTAAACATATTAACAGTTGTTACATTCAAAAGCTCATCTGGTAGACGGTTGTACAAAATATACTTTTATTTAAACAAGCCGTCTTGTTTAGCGGACAACATATTCTATTTTTTTGTCTTAAGCTTACAGGGTGTGTGAACAGGTTAAGATTTCCTTTGAGAAACTGTATTACTCCAAATATATTGTTACAAGTTTACGGGACTCGAATTAAAATGCCGTTAGAATTATTATACATTTTAGTAGAACTACACAAACACGTATAACACAGGCACAAATAAAACCGAACACAACAAATCCAAAGGTAAGGCAGAAGGTCGTAATTCAATAAAACGCGCAAAGTCCGTCAATATTAGATTCCCGAATGTACGCACGTCACGCCTTAATCGTAGTTGTCGCACCCCCTCTCTCAATCAGGCCATCGTTTTATACTACACAAATTCAAATGTACCCGCTCGGCAACGTCGACATAATTTCCTAGAATTAGCTTCTAGCTGCAAGCGGCCGTAGACGAGTACAATAGAATAATAGACTGTTCTCCACAATAACTTAGAAACGTATGCCAATAAATAAGTAAACAAAAGAAGACGATCATAGAAGGATTACAATTAGTTCAAATGCCGACAGGTAATAAAATGTCCTTTCACAGATTTGAAGCGGAATTTGATTTTGTCGGAGCCTAAGTTGTAACAATATAAAGGCAAGGAACTATAAGGTTATAAAGTATGACTTACAACTATCAGTTTGCTTTAGTCCACACACAGCCCTTACGCATCTCTTTTCTGACTTAAATACAATTTCTTTATTGGTATTTGTTGTTCAATATTTTCGCTGCCAGGCTGCCTAGTACGCGGCTTTTGTAATAATATATTAACCCTACCATCTTCGTATGTAAATCCTCTATACTCCTAGTTGTAATTCTCCTTTTTTATTGCAAAGTTAGTAAGTCGACAAACTAACGCTTTTTCAGCCTTTAGGGTGGGATTTTACTAACAGTGGAATTCTGTGTTAATCTGCGAAATCACAAACGTCACAAATATTTATAACTATTTAAAATAAGATTACTAGCTAATGTTGAAATACAGCCAAATAAAGAATAAGAAGATTACAATTGGGTGTGTTACGACATCCTTTTCCCAAGCATCCCTTTCCCGGCAACATTTCCTCTTCTACCTTTATTATTATATAAGTAGACTTAGTTTTATAAATTATTATTATTATTAGTTATTTAATTAACAAATTTGGGTCGTTTTGGTTTTACGCTTAAAGGAAGGTTTGCACTGAAAATCAGCGTTGTGTCGGATATAATTCCGGCACAGCAATATGCTGAGTGCAAACCTTGTTCGCTGAAAATGCGGCGTACAAATTCTCAAAATATGCTCTGTGTATAATAATGTATAACGAATGTAATTACGTCGCTATTTCTTCGAATAAAGTTTTTCTTTCTTTCTTTCTTTCTTCTTTTTCTTTCTATTCGACCCGTTCTAACCAGAGGGCGCTGCACACACACATGCCTCTCATTGGCCGATTCGAACTTCCCGCCACTATATATAATAGTCCAAAAAACGTCGGAAAAGTACTGTATTGTGCCCTAAAACCGTTTCTTACAGTGCCAACTGTGTCCCGGACATCTGGTGTAGTGTTTGCAAAACCAGGACGCGCGAATCCGGCCGAAATCCTGCATCATTCCTTACACGGTTCCGGTGACGGTAAGCGTTCGTTTTTTTCTACCTGGTTCACTAGGATTTGCGAGGCGGCATCAGGTCTGACAGAGAATCAGGGTTTGCTCCGGCTAAGTAGCCATTCATATCTTATCAGGGTGTTTTAATGTCAAGACACTGACAAGAAATAGGAGGTATAGAATAGAGGGCTCAGACAGTATCGGATAGAGAGAATGGGATAGGTAAATATCATAGGAGGATGCGATAGGGAAGATGGAACAGGAGGAGGGGAAAATGCCCCAAAAGAACTGTCACTTAGGGGCACATTACGTCACACGAATTTTGTGATTTGCTGAGCCCTCCCACGTTCTTGTCACAGCTGGTCACATTCGTGATACTTTTCCCTGCCTAGTGTGACATCACATATTTTGCAATTTTACATCAATAAATTATTCAATTAAAATAGCAGTTCCGTAATTGATTTATATTTCCCATTAAAGAATATTTTAATAATTTAAACACCATTCTCATATAGAGTTGGAAATGTGACGTCACATTTAGGACTCCTCCCACCCCTTGTCACACTATGTGACACTTCGTCGACCCCCTCCCCGTCGTATAGTATCGTACAAAACGCGATTAGCTCAAAATTAATCGTTTCACACCGATATTGCGTGAGTGCGTGGTTTTACATCATACTGTAATCAAGATAATAGTTTGAGCCGGTCCTTAGTTGTTGTCGCTCATCGTGTGCGTGCTGGACACATGCCGCTCAAGAGATTTGCTTTTCTCGTGAAAAGACAAACAGCTCCAATTGTGGGACGTGTAATAAAAGAGAGAATGCACCAAAAAAACAATGAGAGATAGCGACTAAGGAGAGACTTATGCTCAGACTTGCTGGACTTCGGAGATTTTCATTCCTTTTTAACCGACCCCTTGTTTGTGGAAGCAATGTTAATTTTAGACTTTATAGCATAAAATAAGTCATTTTGCATGCATGAATATGTAAAATCACTATTATTTTATGCTTATTTATTTATTATTATTATTTTATGTGCATGTAAGGTAAGATATAGACGTTTGTCCAAAACTCCGTAAAATAAATTTAAAAAAATATATAATAGTTCCAGCATGGCTAATACATATACTAACGTAAAATACAGTTTAACAATGTCCTTTTAAAAATAAAAAAATGTTTAGTAGAGGAGGACTTATGAAACCCGTATCTCTAAACTGAAACTAAGTAAATCATACAAGAATTCCCAAGCCGAACGATATTGGGTAAATCAATTAGGGAGTGTACTGAAACAGCGAAACAAGCGGGCAACTGCAAATTGCAATCAATGTAATGTAAATGAGGGGCACTCCCACTCCTGGAATTTCATTATGGACTCCCCCTCTGAACCTTTAGTAATTAGTTTCACTTTCGCTGTTATTTATTTAGCGTCTGGGAATTATGTTCGGCTCTTTTTCCTTGTTGCCCCCATGATTTAGTAGTTCACTTAGCGGATGCTTTTAGAGTCTGTGTACCCATTGCTTTTTTGTCATAACTGTGATGTATGTATCAATTATATGTATGAATTTCCGTATCTGGATGTTATTAACCTCTCGCCAGTGACATGTCAAAATGTAAAATATTCATATCTGTGGAGTCCCGTGAGCGGACTTTACACAGACAAGGTATTTTTAGGGTATAGGTTTAGAAAAACCTGATTTTCCCTAAATCTAATTGGAATTATACAAAATTCCAATTAGATTTCTTTATGTAATTTCTTACGCTACACTTGACTTTGAATTGCATCGCAACTGTTCTATGAGAAGTAAAATGGGTTACCTAAAACTTATCTTTCATTTTCCAATTGATAAAAAATAAAGACATTGCTGGATGTATAATTATATATATATTGTATAATATTAAGTACTTGATAAAATAAAAACCAAATGGCTTAAGTTATTACACGATTTGTTGTGGCACAAACCCAATAGTTCGCGGGAAAAACGGACTGAAATGGTCACAGATTAAATCAACGATCGTCAAAAATATTTTGTACCACAGACCAAACAAGTTTTATGTGATAGGGAGAACCTCTTCATTCTTAATCGATTGTTAATAATTACCATGGAGCGAGAACTGTAGTAATTGAGAAAACAGACTATAAATACACCTCTAGGGCGGATCCCCGTAGCGGACTCGACACAGAAGGGCACTCATGTGCAAAGTCCGCTGAGCGGACGCGACGACACTGTCGAGAGGATATGTTTTTTAGTAAATTCGTATTAAGATGAAGAAATTGGGAATTGGGGATGCTTCTTAGGGATTCGTACTTAGATGAAGAATACAAAGTATGACAATGTTGTTAGTCGTCACTGCTGAGTATGGTGACTTTGATGGCAGTGAAAGTTGTTTTCATGGCAAGAGACCTCGTGGTATATCTTTAAATAGTTTGATTTCCCCAATTGCTGAATAAGTTAGCATATGTCTGCCATTGCGCCTGATGTCAAGTGGAAATGCAGTCCAAGGTAGCGCACGCTTACTGACTTGAAGATACCTACATTGTATTTTTCAGGGAAAAAATAGACAACGGTAAAGAGTTCCGCTCTTCAGCGGTGCGTATGATAAAATTAGAAGCATAGCGCTTCATCCGCTTTGTTGGTATTTCCAACATATATTGGCGTGAGCTCGTACGTCTGCTTGTTTGGTGGTAAAATTGTGAGGGAGGAATTAATTCATGCAATTCCGTGGCGCACTCCCCGAAATGTATCCTATAGAATAGTATAGAATACCGGCAAACTAGCGACTTTACGTCGATGATTTAGTCAATCCTCCACCATGCCCATAATTACCAGAGATAAACATACGTACAAAACAGTAGCGCCAAATATGATTACAGAGTGCGAGAGTCAATTGCAAAGTTCTGATTTTACACGAGAACGAGTCAAAGATAAATATGCAATATTGTGGCGAATGATGGTGAACCCGTCTAGTTAGTTTAAGAACTTTTAGAAAGAGCTAGAAAATACTGGAAAGAAAGACAAGGACGGATATATTTTAGAAAGGGATAGACGATGAACGAAAGTTGTGGAATAGAAGGTTCGGGAAGGAAAGACAGAGATAGATAGATGTTTAGAAAGGTACAGATAGTAAACAAAAGAATAACGAAATTATGGGTTCCAGAAGATTCTTCCGGGTATATAAGCAGCGTAAGGCGCGCCTACCGGGCAGTTTAGAGTTGAGTTCAGTTCAAGACAGTGAAGCGACAAGTGCGATACGAAATAGTTGGAAGAAGAGTTTAATAGAAAGACAGTGACGAGTTAGTGGTGAATTTAGTGAAAAGTGTAGTGGACAGTTTAGTGAAGGAGGAGTTTCGCGTAGTTTAAAAAGAAATCCAGAGGCGAGCTACGCGCGGTAAATTCTGTGGTGAACACTGCAGCAGCAGAAGGTGTGTCTACGCAATATCGGCGACGGTATTGTGAGTGAGACATCTTATCGTCAGTACTGTGCGACTTCCGTTGTGTGTGTAGTGGCAACCCTGCAGAGTGGAATCACGCAGGGCTGTGTAAGTCAATAAAAGCGTTAGTCAAAAACTGCTGTTTCCTTCCAATCCTAAGTGCGTACCCCGCTCGCACGTAATTATTTTATAAATTAAATATATAATATAAAAGTTATAATGTGTTTAAAACTTTTGTAGTTTTACAACTGGAACTATGATTTGTAAACTTAGTGTTTTCATAACTATGTGATTCCTTGAATATTTAAATAGTAAACCTAAAGCATTTTCTGAGAACATTTACCATAGTAATGTAATTTTTTTTACACCATCAGATAGTAGAGATTTCCACGAACAAAAAGCTTAGCGAGTTTTTTAAAAAAGCTAATATTTCAACGGGAGTATTTTCGATTGAAAATTATAGTACTTTTTCGATATTAAGTCAAAATAAGGTGAAAAATAAATATTTTAAATTGAAAAGATTTGTGTGTTTGGGAGATACAAAGGTAAGTTTTCACGAAATTTCGTGTTTTTTTTTTGTAAAACAAATAACCAAAAAATTGGTTATTTGAATTTTTCACAAAAAATTTGGGGCTATGTGAGAAAAGTGTAAATACAAAAGTTGTAGATTTTTTTATTACCTACAACTTTGCCATTCAACTTTTTGCTATAGGACTTGTAGTTTTGGCGGAAATCGAGATAAACCGTTTTTACCCTTAAAAACCGACCCCCTTCCACTTCCTCGCCCGTAAATTGTTCTTTCGTTTCATTTTTATTATATTCTCTTCCTTTTCCAATGGGTTTCATCCTACTATTATTTTTTTGGTTTCAAAAGTTATCGACCCTGGTCTATAATAGTTCCTTAACACTTTTAATCTGATGGCAAACTCTTAACAATTGTTCCATAAGTTTATGATAAAGTTTAAGTTATCTTTGTGAAAGGATAAAAGTATAGTTTTCATAAAATAATGATTTAAGTTCGCAAAAACTTGGCACTAGTTGCAAGAAAAGAAAGCAAGCTGTCAACTTACCGCGAACTACTTTAAATGCTAAGAGAAGCGTCTGGATAAATTATGTATATTACGAATTATCCCAGGACACTCTCCCGGTACAAAAACGAGGAAAGACGATCTGAATAAAGTTTGATAAACAATATGAATTCATTTAATACTTTTAAGAGCGAACGCCAAGCTCATAAAACAATATGTCTTACGATTCGAACAACTCAGCTAAATAGTAGCGTGTTGTGTACGGCTCCTAGGCTCTATAGACATCTACCAAAATGTATTATTAACAATCAGAAATCTAATAATTTTAAATATAGATTAAGAACATTTTTACAAAAAACTTGGTTTAAAAAAACCGACCTCAGAAAGTATAAAGTATAATCGGTGCTTAGTAATTTTCAACACATAGTAATTTTTATGTTTTACTTCGCACCGACTTCAAGATGTTTTAGATAATATATATTAAGAATAAGATGTTATAATTAAAAATAGCTTTAGAAATAAGTTATTTTATACTTTTTAGTGTCTAGCTATTGCGTAGGCCTACGAAAGGTGTCGCGCGCCTTAAAATATATAGGTCCCAAGAAACGGAAGAAAGAAACGCGTAATCGGTGTACATACATTAAAAAAAAAACAATCAAATTGAGAACCTCCTCCTTTTTGAAGTCGGTTAATAAACTAGCGGGCGTGGCAGACGTTGTTCTGCTCTGAAAAAATAAAAATCTAGACCCGATTCCAGCGCCATCTACCGGATCCAATTTTGAATCTAAACCATCCCGGGACCCATTTGAACATAGGCAAAATATTTCATGAAAATCGGTATTACCGTTCAAGAGTTCAGGGACATACACACGAACAGAAGAAAGATTGTATAGTTAGGTATGGAAACTTCCGGCGAGGCAGTGAGAGAAAGTACAAAAATTCACACAGAGTTTTTTTAACGCAACAAAATAAAAACGTGATAATCTCCTCGATTTTGTATGAGAATAGTGGCTTATACCGTTAAAAAATTCAACGAGTCAAATATCTTATTATTATTGTTTAAATTATAATTAAAATTATTTCTATAATCGATATAACACGATATTATAACGCCTCCTTTTTTATATTGTTACGAGCTACATGACTCGAATTAAAAATGCCGTTGGAACTACTATAGAATTTATTAGAACTGTACAAACATGTATAAAAACAAATACGAATAAAACTAGATCATCCAGTTCACACTACACGATTCGATACAATTCGAACGCGCAAAGTCCGTCGTTTATATCGCTAATCGAGAGTAATAGAAAACGTCTTACTCGCTTCGTAGTCATCGCTTGACTGCCCGCCCCTCCATTCGGGCATCATCTTATACTAACTACACAGTACAAAGAAATTGGCCGCGCACACTGAGTTTCTAAGAAATACTAAATTGCACACCTGCAAACGGCTAACAAAGTCGAATACAATAACAATAAGGATTAGTTCGACGCTAATGATGATTATAAAACAAGTAGAAAGACAATAGCATGTATTTCTTAATTGCAAATTCAAAACATAGAGAATTCCCCAATCCTATCCTACAATAGGCAGTTGTGCGGGTTATCTTTGACGGCATGTAACAATATGAATATTATTTTATTGTAGTCTGTGTCACATACCCAATTGATTTGATTAGTCGCTCTCCTATTATAAAATAGTATACCTTTGCAAAGAAATACACACTGAAAACCTGTCACATATTTTCCCCTAACATTATGATATACAACGTCCACCAGTCTACTGCAGTGCACTGCAGCGGTTTTCATGTTTTTCTTTTACGGTTACTGAATTTTGGCGAACTTTAATGTATGGATATGTACGACCGAGTGTTACGACATGAGGGTACATAATAAAAAAAAGTATAGTAAAAAAATGTAGAACTAATTAATTAATACTACCCGTGATAAGAAGGCTGGCTCATATTTCGCACAACAAATAAGTATTGCCATACAGCGCGACAATGCAGCCAGCCTTCTCGGCACGCTCCCCGTTGGCAATGATCTCCTGTATAGTGTATTTTAGTTTTGAAGTCTTTTGTTATTTAATTTTAATTTTTATATTTTAATTAATATACATATATATATTTTATCCTTTTAATTGTATTTCAAACAAGTTGTCCCTTAAATACTATTAATATTTTTCTGGTAACGAATTAGATTTTTTAACAACTCCCCTCACTAAATGCCTATGGACGCGTTCCGTTAGTAACTCACAATGCCCAAAATGCTCCGCTAACCATTCCACATGGCGATCACGCTCGTTATGGTCGTAGCATAAAAGTCACCAATGACGTCGTCATTTTCGATGCCACAGCGCTCACAACGACCCATGTCAAGAGCTGGGTCGAAGTGGGCGTTGACCACAGAGCACTAATTCTCTCTATCGATTGACATTGAAAAAGGCGCGATTTTCAAATCGACCAATGACATTTGTGTATTGCGTCGTTTATGACATCAACGCTCCATAATCCGTTCCACTATAGTTTATGATTGTAACGTCCACAGACAAGTTGAAAAAAAAAACAAACAACAAAGGGAAAAATTGCGGTCGAAAACGTGGTCGTTGTGAGCCTCTTGTGGAACGTAACCTAAGTTTGCAAAGATAAATGCCTAGGAAGAAACCATTATAAGACACTGTCAAGCGATAGTAATAAAATGGGGAATATATTTTTATATTTCTCTAATCTACATTTATTAATTTACTATCTTCTGCCCGAGTCTTCGTCCACGTGGAATAGTTAAAAAAAAGTTAGTTAAAAAAACCCTCCCGATTTTGAAACATTCTTCATTGGTGCTCCGCTCCTATTGGTCTTAGCGTGATGATATATAGCCTAATTGTTTTTTAATGTATAAATTGTTTTATTGTATCATGATGATACCGGCAATATCAATACTTAATTAGGTGCATAAGTTGTATAATAAGCTGTTTAAGTAATTAAAGTTTTTTTAACTATCCCACGGGAACTCTTTAATTTTTCGGGATCAAAAGTGCCCTATATGTTGACCAGGGATATAAGCAACCACCATACAAAATTTCATTCATTAAATCGATCCAGTCGTTTCCGAGATTAGCCGGTACCAACAGACAGACAAAAAGAGAAACAAAAAATTTGAAAAAAATCGAATTAGTTCTATTTCACTTCTTACATCCCCCTGACTCAATTATTAGCATTTTTTTTCATTGTACAGAAATTTGTCCTCTACAATTTTATTATATGTATAATAATAATATATAATAGATTATACACCTATTTCAACGCGACAAACGATAATATGCAATAGTAGGCATAAATACTCAGAGTTCACATTCACAGAGTTACACACACACACACAACACATATTATTCTGCCTATTCTGACTGACAATATTTTCTGACTACCGACTTTTTTATATGCGCTGGGTTTGATTATTTTTCTCTTTGTATGGCAATGACTTACAGGTAATTATTGTAATTTATTATTCTCCTTATATAAACCTAGTTTACAAAATAAGTAAGAAGTACACTGGCCGACAAAAAAAGTGGTCTATAGTTTTGACCAGACACACTTATTCTTATGTATTTCGATGCGCTGAATCCGAATCCCATTTGGCGCGTAAGCCCTCGAAAATCCATGTAAATTGCAAAAAAAACCATGAAAATTGCTAAAAATTACAGTTATTATGATTTAAAAAAATGCAATTTGCTCATAATTTTGAGGGTGTATGGGAAAAACTGATGATAGATGAGTCTGGTCAAAAGGACATAATTTTTGTGGATCGGTAATTAGCCCATATTCTGTTTTAAAATTATTATTATCATATACACTTTTGTTTTTTTTTATTTATCTATATATATTGAATACAAGGGGTGCACATCTGCCTGCCATAAAACCTGGTTTATTGCTCTTCCTCTATTCGGAGTTCTTTTGTTTAGACAATAGCCTATTGTCATTGTGCTTGTTTATGGCCGTTCGCAGACATTATCCTGTAGGTGTGCAGAATTATGTTTTCTGGGAATAGCGTCGATGGTGGCGCAGGTGTAATTCGTGGAAATCATTGTTTACACGAACTTAAGCTGAGTATAAAGGGGTGTCCGAACGGAGAGATGGGCAGTCCAGCGATGACTACGATACGAGTAAGACGTTTGTAGTACTCTAGATTAGCGATATAGACGACGGACTTTGGGCGTGTCGAATTGCATTGAATCGTGCAGTGCGAACTGGTTGCATCCAGTTTTATTTGTATTTGTTTTACGTGTTTGTACAATTCTAATAAACTCTATAGTAATTCCACCGGCATTTATTTTAATTCGAGTCCTGTAGCTCGTAACAATATAATAAAATTGTAGAGGTAAAATTTTTGTACAATGAAAAAAATGCTAAAAACCAAGCCAGGGGAATATAAGAAGTGAAATAGAAGTAATTTAGATTTTATCATTTTTTTGTTTCTCTGTTTGTCTGTCTGTTTGTACCGGCTAATCGGACCGATTTAAATGAAATTTTGTATGGTGGTAGCTTATAGCCCTGGTCAACATATAGGATACTTTTAATCCCGAAAAATTAAAGAGTTCCCGTGGGATAGTTAAAAACCGCACCACGCGGACGAAGTCGCGGGCATCAGCTAGTTTATAAATAAATAAATACCTAAAATTAAAAAAGTTCCAGAAGTTAATTATTTGAAATATTTACAAGGTTAAATGGGCTCAACACACAGACAACAAGCATTTTTCCACCAACGAATGCATACAACAACAGATACTTCGAAATATGTCCAAAATGGTTCCAATTAACTTCGCCATGAAAGATTCCAGCTCGTCGTGGCTGTCGATCGCTCGTCTCTCCCCCTTTGTCGTCAAACGCCGCTTTGATTAAACGATTTCCACGATACTCACAGTGTTCTACATTCCGCTACTGGTATTGCCAAAAATCAAATTTTACTAAGTTACGTTTTTGGGATAACTTGCCAATTATTAGGCACCAGATTTGGATTGCAGTTGTCAGGTTGATATAAATTATATGAAATATTATATTTTAATACGCTTTCAATGTTAAAAAAATATAATCATATTGTTACAAGTTGGGCCACCTGCATACCTATTGTCACATGCCGACAAAGAAATGCTGCGCATCTCGTTTATTGCCCCTCCCGCATTCGGAGTTCTTTTTATTACTTCGTATTTAAATTTGCAATTAGACAATAGCCTATTGTTTTCGGCTTTGTTGACAGTTTGCAGGAATAGATAACCAGGTGTGCAAATTACTATTTCTCGGAAACTCAGTCCGCGCGGCCAATTTTTTTGTACTATATAGTTAGTATAAGACGATGCCCGAATTGAGGGGTGGGGCAGTCAAGCGACGACTACGAGACGAGTAAGACGTTTGTAGTACTCTCGATTAGCGATATAGACGGCGGACTTTGGGCGTGTCGAATTGCATTGAATCGTGCAGTGCGAACTGGTTGCATCCAGTTTTATTTGTATTTGTTTTATACGTGTTTGTAAGTTCTAATAAATTCTATAGTAGTTCCAACGGCATTTTTAATTCGAGTCCTGTAGCTCGTAACAATACTATTAATTAAAAATAATTAAACACCTATCTATAATATCTTTATAATAAAGCTGTAAAGTGGTCAAGATTGTACAATGAAAATGAAAAATAGAAAAATATTATTATTTACATCTGAAGTTTCGAGAAAGCGTAATCTAAATAATCCTTTGCAACGCGTATTTTATTGCCTCTTGGAATTTAAATTATTTGTGATCCTTTTATGGTTGCTTTCATTATTTATAGTAATTTTGTTACCGTTAATTTTCTAAGAATAATTTATTGTTAGCCCCTAATCTCTTTATTTTGGTCGGCCGTCAATTCAAAAATGTCATAAACCTAAAGCTCCTCCTTATCTCAAGGAGCGTTTTAAATATCTACACCGTAGCCACACTCGTCACCTCAGATAATCGGAAAACATACGCCTGGAAACACCTGTAAATCACTCGCGATTTTACAACAAACCTTTCACAGTTCATGTAGTGTCTGTGGAATGCGCTACCTGTGAAAATCAGGCGTGACTAGTCTCTTCAGGCGTTCAACGGATTCATGAAGGATTATTACCTCAGGCTCTAAAGTCAATCATAACATCTTCATCTCTCCCATATTTACGTACCTAATTCTATACATTATTACTATGATTATTTATTTATATATATCAATATATGTATATCTTTGTCTTATACTTGCCACTTCAAAATTTTATATATATACTTTTTTTATTCTAGTTATATTGCAAAACCCACATGTTACACAATTTTTCTCTAATCCATCCTAAGGTTGTCTGGAAGAAAATGCTTTTAGTGATAAGACCGCCTATTGTCTTCTGTACTTAAACTTCTTGAATTGTATCTTAATGTTATGCAATAAAGTATATTCTAATCTATTCTAAACCTTTTATTGTTCGAATTTCGATGCAGACTCTTGGATGTCATAAAGCTTACAAGTTCAAGAATTCTAAGAAATAATGGGCATGTTGTTGGAGGGCCATGTCTATTTTACGAATATATAAGGTCGGCCCGTTGAGACTGGTTTAGTTAAGCTTCAACTGCGATCGTGGCGTTACCTAGTGTACTTTCGGAGCGGAGTGTACCTTATAACGACTGACTGCACGATTTGTGTTTCGTAAAAAAGATATAGGCAAATGCCCAATCATATCGGCAGATCTAATAGCTATATATATTACCAGCTTCTGCCCGCGACTTCGTCCGCGTGGAAAGTTTTTTTTAACTATCCCACGGGAACTCTTTCATTTTTCGGAATCAAAAGTATCCTATATGTTGACCAGGGATATAAGCTTCCACCACACAAAATTTTATTTAAATCGGTCCAGTCGTTTCGGAGATTAGCCGGTACAAACAGACAGACAAATAGATAAACAGACAAACAACAAACAGAGAAACAAAAAAATTGAAAAAATATATCTATACATCAATAAATTGGTGGATGAAAAATGACGCAACAAGAATATTTGTCTGTCTGTTCGAACGTCACGTGAAAACTCCACTCAGAATGAGCTTATATCCCGCGGCAACACTTAGGATACTTGTTATCCCAAAAATAACGTCGTTTCCGTGGGATAGACGAAAACTATGGCGTTATAGCCGCGTTATTTTGGTATTTGTGATTTACTAACAAACGCTGTCATGGCAACGCCTACGAAGTTTCACTGACACGTATTAGTTAATTCTAATTTTACAGAGGTAGAAATGTAATTAATTTAACATTTGAAAGCTCGTTAACTCCGAAAAGCGTGCTTTACAGTTTTAGTAGTAGTTAGTAGTTACTTTTTGTGGCAAAATTCAATACATTTCATGGCAAAGTTTTTAACGTAGACTGACTAATGATACAACCGCCGGTCATAGATTTCCATATGTAGCCACTTAGTGTAGTATAAAATGACATTAGTCATTATCATCATACACGTTTCGCGGAGATTTTTTCTATCAGATAGCGGAAGTGAGGAGAAAAGATGCGCCTTTGTGTAAAGCCGCCATTCCGCTCCCGCTGTCATCGGTACGCAACTGGTCGGGTAGGGCTGTGCCGAAGCCGTTATTCCGCTCCTACACAGCTTCCGGTGCTGATAGGCAACACGGCCTTACTCCAAGTGCTTCAAGCAATGTATATAACAATAACGATAATGGGTAACCGACATAATATGTTATAATAAATTTTAAATAAAAAAATGGACACTAGAATACAATTCTACTTTTAAATATATTGTGGCGACCGAGGGTAGAAGTTTCTGGCAGCGTAAGCCGGTCTCCAGACTTTTAGAAAAAGGTAGAAGATTCTGGAAGGAAAAGAAAAGGACAGGTACATTTTAGTAAGGGATAGATGATGAACAAAAATTCTAGAATAGAAGGTTCAGGAAGAAAAAGACAGAGATATACGGATGCTTAGAAAGGGATAGACATAAAATAAAAGAATAACGATCAGAAGATCGAAGTGTCTCAATTTACTCCTGTATGCCCTATTGATTAGTTACCTCACAATAAAAGCATACGAATTCAAAATGACTCGAATTTGAAAATGATTTTTTATTCGCAATACTTTTTCATAACTTAACAATTGTATATTAGGTAAAAAGACATGAGCTCCAGGGGTGTAAGTATTAAAGGTAAAAAACCGAAAGTAGCCGGGGTGAAACTACAAACTGAAATCATTGCTCTCCATATCCATTTCTGACGTGGGAGAGCCGTGCTGAAATCATTGCTCTCCACATCCAATTCTGACGTGGGAGAGCTGTGCTGAAATCGTTGCTCTCCACATCCATTTCTGACGTGGGAGAGCCGTGCTGAAATCATTGCTCTCCACATCCATTTCTCACGTGGGAGAGCCGTGCTGAAATCATTGCTCTCCACATCAATTTCTCACGTGGGATAGCTGTGCTGAAATCATTGCTCTCCACATCCATTTCTGACGTGGGAGAGCCGTGCTAGAATCATTATCTTGATTACAAGTCTTAGGGCCGGCTCGATCTGTGTGTTACCACGCAAACACAGGATATAGGAGTGAAACAATTAACTTTGAGCTAATCATGTTTCGTGCGATGAGAATTCTGAGGGCCCACTTCCTCCTCGCCTATCGCATCCCCTCTATTCCATATGTCCTGTCTGATCCCTCTACCCTATCCCTTCTATCCCATTAATCAATTCCATTCTAAGCCTGCCTGTCCATTGAAGCAGAGAGAGGCCGCGGTGTGAAGAAACGGAGAAATATTAACCAATAAGGTTGCATAAAAAATGACTCTAAGGGCTGACGACGCGTTCGCTTCACCCCTGGTGTTACAAACGTCTACAGACGACTGTAACCATCTTCCGTAAGCTGGGCCGCCTGCCTATTTGCCAGCTTCGCAATAAAAAACCCAACACGCGCTCACGTCTATGTTTTTTTTTATTGCTGGAGTACAGCAAACAGGATAACTGCCCAACTGTCATGGAAAGTGATAACCGTCGCCTATAAACATTTGCAACACTAACGGTGTTACCACTGTGCTGCCGGTTTCGTAGATGGGGCTGGAACCTGGCCACTAATCCCGAAACACAACTCAAGGTTGTTAAGGCGGCATACTCTAGACCAGGGGTGGTAGCCATTCAGACGGGCATACCCTACCCACCTGGCTGTGGGTTGTTTTGTCACCTACTCGTGTTATCAACTCGTTTCACTAAAATCTTAATACAAAATCACATTATAATGCTTCAGATGATACCCGCTACCTAAGGGACACTCGCCTGAAACAGTACATCAAGAAGTCTCTAAGAAGTTAGACAAAGATTCATTGCCCGTCTTAGGCCCGAAATGGTTTTCTGATGGCATATCTTATCACAATGGAGAAAGGAAACTTTTAAATATCGTTGTGTGGGGAATTACTAGTGAGATAAATTGAGTGTATTCTACATAATATATAACGTGGTTAAACACTTATACGTGCTGGAACGGAAAGAGAATACAAGTTCCTGCGGTCAGGCGGTCTGTTGTAAGAGGCGACAAAACAACCCACAGCCAGTTGGTAGGGTATATGCCCGTCTGGATGACTACCAACCCTGGTTTGCAGCACATTCTTAGCACCTTTGGTCTTACAAATGTCATCAGATGGGCGGCGGAACAGTAGACACAAGACACAATAAAACAAATTTTATGAATATTTCACTATTACTTAAACAATTACTATAATATATCAAGATGTTTCTGAACGGATATTTCACTGTCAAACTGACAGTGAACCCGCCATTTTACTTTTTCGGCCATTTTATTTTACCATCAATAACTCTTTGTGCTCCGAGCTCTAATGTCATCAAAAGCTAATGTTTTATTTCAACTTTGGAAGACTTTAATCATGAACACAAGACTTTTCAGTTATTTAAAAGTACTCTGTGATCAAGACATGAGAGACTATTTAATTTACATCTGTCAATTTCACAGAAGAGCAGAGATTGAAAACAAATTTTAGTTTTTTAAAAACACGTTTCGATAGCAAACACTTTTGATCGAGCGCAGCAGTGGAACAATTTTATGCAGTAATTTTTTTTTAAAATCGATGTACAAGATGAAAGAAAGAAAGACTTTATTTGTAGAAATATCCACATAATTGGATTACATAGATATTATGATTCAAACTATAGCATTTTCTGAGAATGTAAGCCGCATTTTCAGCAAACAAGGTTTGCATTCGAAGGCTAGTGTGGAGTTTAAATTAAGTGTGTGTGATGCGTCGATGGTGGTTTCCGTTGGATAGTGACGCACCACTATCGAGAACCTATGGCTCAATTAGTTATTGTACTCTTGCAGTATATTGTTCTCTTCGGCTGCTACTCAGCTATCCGGTGCAAAAAATTTAAGTAGTGGGTGGGCGTAGTGTGTAGGGGGGAAGGTATACTTACCCTTTCAGCAACTTCTAGGGTCCGGAGTTCTTGAAATATTTATTTTTGATAAACATAACCTCACCTAATTTTTCACTAACATTATTGTGATGGGTGGTGAAAGGTCGCGACCAGTGACTAGAACAGTGATTTAGGTTAGGTTAGCTTCAGACCAAAGCGCACGAGCCGAGCGAGGGAAGCGAGCTTGCCGCGGCAGCGGTCTGCAAGTGCCGGAACCGACTGTAACCATTTACTATTTATTTTATACACACGATTTATAATTTCGTCTTTATTGGCCGCTAATTTGAATATTTTCATGGTTACTCTTGTAGTGTATGTGAATGTGCTCTGTAGTGTTATTTCTTCATTTTTGACGATACACACTTTTGATTCTTTTTCTATTGATTACTGGCTTTCTTTTTGACTTCAAAAGGACTGTTTAACTTTGTAAGTGCAATGTTAGTGAAAAAATAAATGAGGTTATGTTTATTAAAAAAAAAACTGAAGATCTCCGGACCACAGGTATTGTAGTAGGGGTAAGTATGCCTCCCCCTTTCCCCAATCCATTACCCCACTATTTAAAATTCGTGCACCGGATAGCTATAGATTTACCATTTCCTCATTGTTCCTAATTTAACTCAGACTATATATACAGAAACCTTATCGTTTACGTGATGTGCACACTAGTATTCTAATCAATATTGCATATTATATTTACACGTTTATGAGATTGTCTCCATTATCGACAGCTTTAACAGCGACATCTATTATCTGTAATTACTTCAGCATCACGTTCATGCATTGATAGTCTTTAACTGTTCTAAATTATACATCAATAAATTGGTGGATGAAACGTCACACAACAGCTAGTTTGTTACCCAGCAAATTATTTAAAATTTAATATATAAGTTATTGTATGGTTAGGAGACGATGGGACTGACAAGACTATGTGGCAAAAGTCCCAAATAATTAAAGAGAGAAAAAAAACTTATTGCTATGTCGAAATTACATCCAACGCTGATTTTTAGTCTACACCTTACTTCTGGCGTAATACCAAAACGATCCACAGATCATATTTGAACATTATTAGCCAAATTACATTTTATCCACTTCTACGTTACTTAAGAATAAAATCAATTGCAATCCAACGGAGCCGTGGAGCCCATTTGTACCTGCTCAACGTTCATATTTTAATGAGATTGTGCCTGGGAAGGCCATAAAAAACTACATAAAACCAGCTCGGAGTCCGTCTGAGTGCATGCAGTAAAACCTAACTTTACGATTGCAAGCCAATCGTGTTCACCAATTTCGATGTTAAATAAATAAGTACTATGAGCGTATCTCTCCAGGGGCTCAGGAGACTGTGCCCTTAGGTGAAATGTCAAAAGAAATTCAAGAAAAGTTATTGTGAGTCCCAGACGAACTAGTAAAAGTACAGACGGAGCCCAAGTGAATTAAAACGTCAAATACAGTGAAGCATTTTTATAAAAACTTGTTTGCGTAAACTTATATAGAATACACATGATGTATCTTGTATTAGTGTAAGGACCAATTGTAAAATTCTGATTAGAATTAATTAAAAAAGACAAAAAAAGGCTGGAAATATAAACAAATTGAGTGTGTGTGTGCAGTTCACACGCAGTAGAAGTGAAACGAAGTGTGTGGCAAGGGGTGGGAGGGATTTTAAATTCCGTGACGTCACAAGTCATATTTATATCTTTATAATATACTAGCTGACCCGGCGAACTTAGTACCGCCATATTTTCTGAATTCCTAAGCGACTTGTTTCATGGCACAAAAACAAAATCACCAAAATTGCTCCAGGTGATTAGGAGGATTCTAGTATCCGATCTCAGCGCCACCTACCGGTTCCAATTGTGAATATAAACCATATGGGGACCCATTCAAACACACAAAATAAATATCATCAAAATCGGTAAAGTCGTTCTCAAGTTATGCGCGTATATACATTTCTACGATTCATTTTTATATATAAGATTTAAGCTTTAAAACACGAAATTTGAAGTGTTAAAGAAAAACTTCCAACTATATCTATATGACCGTACTGTTTAAGTTATTAAATATAATGTATTTTATCTCATTCTCGCGCAGGCTTAGTCGTATAAATTTATATGTTTATCTCTTTTTAGTGTCGCTTTTGTCACTTCAAAAATAGTAACATATCCACTGGAAACTGTTCCATATTTATCCGTACTAAATTGATTATCATCTATACAAATAAATAAAATTGAAGTGTTTGTTTGTAATGTCAAAATAATAACTTATTATTACTAGCATATTTTTTAAAAAACTGTCAAGACTGTTCCGTTTAATCTCTAATACGGCTGGACCGATTTTGACGGGACTTTGACTGGCAGATTAGCTGACGTTATAAGGAGTAACTTTTGTAATTAGGGTTCCTCGAAAAAAATCCGACAACATACAATAACAGCCAGTTTAATACTAAGTTCTTTTTGTGTGAGACACACACAAAGAGCCTAAACTTATTAATAACCTAGGCACAGAAAGGAAAAACAACACACATGGCACTAGTTAAGATATATATAGGTATAGACATAAGGCACACACTGCACATGCACTTCCTCACAACACCAGTATGCAACAGATACTCTCTACATTAGTATAAGTTTAGTATTAAAAATAGAAAAAAATAATATTATAAGGTATTCTTAAGGTACACTAGAACATAAAAATTACTAAATTAATGTCACACACAATAACAAAATAAACAATAAGTGTGTATGAACTCTAAAAACTTTTATAGAAATTAAGTTGTAAAAAAGGGTACGGAACTTAAGTACATAGAGTTAAAAAAAAAACTAAGTTCTCTTCACTGGAACGCGATCGGTTTTCATTAGCCGGCTATACTCTGAGCTCGGTCTTCCATTTTTGTTCGTCTCAGTTGAGAATTACTACCTTCACGGTAACTTGATACGCAGGTTTACCAACAACAAAATTTATCATCACCCGAGCGTTAAATCCCGGTTGCGTCCGATGCATTCGCCCCGATACTCAAGATCCGATTTCCTACTTTATGTTTAATTTCCGAAATAATACTTCAGATGGCAGAGAGTAGTATTCACTGTCGAGTGCTGATGAGAACTGAAGTGAACTCATTTATTTTGGAAACGGTAATGACAAGTCGTACAGCTAGTGCAATACATAGCACAATGTGTGAGCGAGATGGATGATGTGCGAGCGAGATAGAGCAACTATTTATATGGGCGCTTCTGTGTTTCGCTAGCCAGTTCTCCGTTGTCCGCTGCGACGACTGGATGTATGCAGCTGCCATAAGACCTTTAGTACGCATGTTATCCTACACAATGTCGAGCCAGCATTTCGTGGCCCTAACGGTTCGACCGGAATTCAGCGGCAGCAGCAGACTTCGATAATTGTTCCCCATGTAACGCTACGTTCACACGGAGTGATCAATTTCTATGGCGGATCTGATTTTTGCAGGATAAGATTTAGTCAGAATATAATTTATAAAAGTTATTAAAAGGCATTTCATTAAACGTAGACTTGCGTTCATATTTTTTAATATATTATTTTATGTCACTACGAGAACAATGAGCATCCTTATCTCTTATTACTTTCATTCTCTTCCAAGCAACCGTATACTTAGAAAAGTTAAAAGAAATTGTTATTAAGTATATTTCTATCGAAAATTAAATAAGTTCACAACATCATTATAACAGAAAATACATTAAAACACAAAGCAAATTGCTATCTTCAAACTCATAAGCTCGTTACATTCATAAAAGCGACTTCATTACGAGCAGACGTGAGCGTTCAAAAGAGTTTCGCAAACTCTAATATGTATTTCATTTGAAGCGGAAACTTTCGCTTTATTTCGCTTATTGCAGAGTGTTTCGTGAACAGAATGCGGTTGACGCTTCAAATGTGCAATAAAAATGTATAACATTATATTTTAGTAAAGTTTTTTTAATGGTTTTTGGAGCGTTGTTGGATGGATTTACGGTATTTTGCTTTCTGTTATTTCGTGTTATTTGTTGCATGTGGGATTTATTATTATACAAATACATGAGTTTTTTTAATGTATAAATTGCTAAGTGAAGACTGTCAAATGATAATCTATACTAATATTATAAAGAGGAAAGATTTGATTGTTTGTTTGTTTGAATTGAATAGGCTCCGAAACTAATGAACCGATTTGAAATATTCTTACACTGTTGGCAAGCTACACTATCCCCGGGAGACATAGGCTCTATTATATTTACAAAAAATCAGGGATCCTTACTAAAACTCTAATAATGTAAGCCAAGGGGTAAAAAAATACCTAAAATCGCGTGCACTGCGAAAACTATTGATGATAAAATAAAATAATGTACTACGACTTTGCACAACACGTCATTATTTACATAAAGTATCGGGACAGCATATGTCTAACTATTATAGTTATGCCACAATCACTGTTCTATTATTTTAAAAATTTAATTGAAATGCCGCCGCTAGAAGAGGCTCTTTATTTGTATCTTGGTATTCATCTTTATCAAAATAAATTACTTCATATACAAGACTGCTTCAATACCTTTATATAACTTTTTGAATTATTCAATTCGGACAATCCATTAGAAAGATATCACGAGTTTAAAAATGTAAGTATTAGAAAAAAGTTGCGTGGTCGCCGCGCACCCTAATCGGCTAGATAGGCTTATGCGAGGTAGGCGTCACTGTGGTACGAGCCGTACGGGAGGGGAAATATTTTGAATTCGGTTAGTAGGTAAGTAATTAAACTCAACAAAAAGTTATTTTTAGATACCCGTGCGAAGCCAAGGCGGACCGCTGGTTATATATAAAAAAATCATTCCGAAATAATTTTAGTTATGAGGACATTTTTATTTGAAGAAAAAGTTATTAAAGGTTAAAGTTTAAGCGATATAATTAATTATTTATATATTATATCCGTCCTTCCTAGGGTGCAGTTGACAACAAGCGTCTGATGCAGGCAGGCATCTGATGCCTGGCATATATATATCCATATTTTTTTTGCTATATACCTACATACTTTATTTTTCTTGTTTTCAATATGTATCGAAATGTGAAGACCAAATAAAGGTTTTTTTTCTTTCTTTCTTCTTCTCTTCTTTTTTATAACACAAGAAAGGGGAGGAGGCGAAAAAATAAATGAAAAAAGTGGGTGTGCAGTTCACACGTAGTAGAAGTTAAACAAGGGGTGGGAGGGATTCTAAATTCCGTGGCGTCACATTTCATTTTTTTTATTTTATTGCAGGAGTTCAGCAGACAGGCAGACGGCCCATTTGATGGAAAGCGATTATCATCGCCTATGGACATTTGCAACACCAAAGGTGCTACAAATGCGCTGCTGCTCTCTTGAGAGAGACTGGAACCTGGTCACTAATGCCGGAACGCAACTAAAGGTTGTTACGGCGGCATACTCTAGACCAGGGGTGGTAGCCATCCAGCCGGGCAAATATCCTACCACCTGGGTGTGGGTTGTTTTGTCGCCTCTTACGACAGGCCGCCACAACGCAGGAAATTGTATTCTTTCTCCGTTCCTGCTCGAATAAAATATATATCGTTATAATATATTTAAACTTTAAAACTCGGCAACTTCAAAACATTTCCAACTCTATCTGTATCAGCATACTGTTTAAATGATTAAACATAATGTATTCTATCTCATTCTCTCGCAAGCTTAGTCCTATAGATTTACGTGTTAATCTCTTTTGAGCGTCGCTATTTCGTTTCATCGAGTTTCAAATCACAACGATTCTAAAGAAGTTTCACTTCAAAAAGGTTTCTGAAACTTGATCATTCATTCATACTTAACTCTCGTTTACTCGGTACGACTATAGTTTCTGCATGGAAAGTTCATAAAAACTTACCCCTAAATCGCCATTATTATGAAAAATGCAACGCAAACACCTAAACCCTGTCCTACATTCAATAAAAACTGTTACGGAGCAATTTCTTTTCTTTATGGACGATTAAAGTAGGGGAGGCCAAGCGGGGATTTTGGGATTTACTCGAGCGTGGCAGAATAACATAAGGGGAGAAACCTTGCACCCTATTATGTACCCCCAGCATATATTAACCCTTCATATAGGGTGGGGATATTTTTTATTAATTAATTTTTTTTTCAAAAAACAGTACAGAATAAATCGCTCGCTGATGTATAAAAAAAGGATTCACTTGACTTGAAAAAGAAAAAACAATTAAAAAATGTAATTAGGACATTAGAAATTTAAAGCTTGATGCTAAAATTTAACTTTTTGATGCTACCTGTGATCAGAAGACTGACCCATACTTCGCCCAGCGAAATAGCATCGGCATAACAGCGTGACAATGAAGGCAACCTTCTGGGCACACTTTCATCTGCCAGCGATTTGTCACACATAGCTTTTATATTTAGTATTTATTTAATTTACACATAGTATTTAAATATTAACTTTTAGTTTTGTTACATATTAAACCTTCCCTGAACTTCCACAAATAATTCAAAACCAAAATTAGCCAAATCAGTCCAGCCGTTCTCGAGTTTTAGCGAGACTAACGAAAAGCAATTGATATATATATATATATATATATATATATATATATATATATATATATATATATTTAGTTTATTTTGATTTGTTTAATTTATAATTTAGTTTTATTTTCTTTCGTTGTGATACGTCTTTATGTGGTGTACTTTTATCTTATTCTAGATTCTAAGTTACTTGCAATATTAACTTTTAGTTATTTTAATATTTAATTGCATTTTTTAAGTTACTTCATTGATTCTATATATGTTGTTTGAAAATGTTCTTTATGTTAAGAAAAACATTTCGGATTTTCCCAGATTAGATGATGTACAGTCAGCGTCTTATAGAAATGAGCAGTCAAGGTGGTCAAATACATAAGAACATCGAAAGTGAGCATTAGTATCGATACAACCGAGGTCGTCTAAAAGTTCGAGTCAGCTTTCTTGTCCAAAAATATTGGTACACGCACAACATCATATACATGAGTTCATTCAATTCATCATTATTATGTTAACAACCACCTCGCCAAATGTAACTAAGCAACCAAAGTATGCAAAAGTGCGGTACACTCTCGAAAAATGAACTCTATTCTAAATGTGATTAGAGTCAAATCGAGATGATTTCATACTAAATCAAAGCTCAAATAGTATTTTTGTTTTTTTGAACAAAAATAAATTAGAATCTCTTACGTGTAGTCTCCTTAAAATTTAAAATAGTTTCGTGGGGCAAAGAATAGTGCTCTTCAACAAAATCCCATTAAACGTTCAAATGCTTTCGGTAAACAAGTTAAAAAAATATTAAATCAACGTTTGTGAGAGAAAGCTTATTTACGACTAAACGTTTTCTAGACCAACGCACAGAATGGAAATTCATAGAAATTACTTTGATAAACCTTGTATAAACGCCGTAAAAAAAACGACGAATAATAATAATTATGAAGTAAAGATATGTTGCTGGGGAGTTTGGTGCGTCGCTTTTTCTCCTTTAACGGTAACTAAAATTGTTTTGGAAGCGGTGGAAGACTTATGACTTTCAATAAGTACTCTGTAAGATTCCATTTTGAAACAAACATATTGTTACATGCCGTCAAAGATAAGGGCACAGCTGCCTATTGTAAGCGCAGTCTATTGTCTTCCCGGACGGATTAAGGAATTATTTTTGTGTTTTAAATTTGTAATTAAGAAAAACATGCTATTGTTTTTCTACTTGTTTTATAACCATCATTAGCGTCGAACTAATCCTTATTGTTATTGTTTTCGACTTTGTTAGCCGTTCGCAGGTGTGCTATTTTACTATTTCTCGGAAACTCAGTGCGCTCGGTCAATCTTTTTTTTGTACTGTGTAGTTATAGTATAAGACGATGCCCGAATGGAGGGGCAGTCAGTTAAGCGACGACTACGAGACGAGTAAGACGTTTGTAGTACTGTCGATTAGCGATATAGACGACGGACTTTACGCGTGTCGAATTGCATTGAATCGTGCAGTGTGAACTGGTTGCATCCAGTTTTATTTGTATTTGTTTTATACGTGTTTGTACAGTTCTAATAAATTCTATAGTAGTTCCAACGGCATTTTTAATTCGAGTCCTGTAGCTCGTAACACTATCTTAATTATTTTTTATGTTATAGTGCTTAGATTACATATCTCGTATGTATCTTGTTTATGTTATATTATACGAGGTATATCGACTCGTTAAACACTGTTTTAACTATTCAATAATCGCATGCAATGAAATGAAAATGAAAAACACTTTTTTAAAACATTTTTAACGAGCCTATAAATCTCGCATATCTATTATGAATACAAGAGATTAATAGTAAGAGATTAGTGTAAATAACCTGTTGCGGACAGAGAGCACCCCCCTGACCCACCCGCCGGAGCACACCTACTCTCCGCGCCCCGCATACCGCTGACGCCCATAGCTAGCACAATTAGCAACTAGGCGTCAGACGGGATGCGGGATATAGGGACAGCCTTGGAGGCAAAAAAGGACACAACTTGACACAACTTGTTACATCTTGTCACATCTTGTTACATCGTGACACATCTTCACAACGGCACATGTGTACTTCTCTCATCACAACTCAAAGACTCTCTTGCAAAATGTGTACCTATTTTATTCGTGTAAAAAGTTAAATAATAATCATACAGTCCATTACTCTCGAGTTTTAATTCTCAAAACAAGAAGCAACTGTCACCAATATAACCTATGAAAATATATCTATACCCCTGAACTGCTTTACTGAAAGAAAAGAGAAGTAAGAAGATTATCAAACATTTCCAAGATTATCGAAGGAACGAACAAAACATTGACTAACTAGAAAGAAGATGAAAGAAGAATTGTTTTATATGGTACAAATAAACACTTTAACAATACTGAGAAAAATAAAATAAAGGCATCAATATAAGTCCTAAAATTGGACCCAGGTTCAGCGTAATGCTAGCTGCTAAGACCAGCGCTGTTCTTCCGTCTGGGACCAGCAGTTGGAGTCACGGAGGACAATACAACACAACTAATAAAAAAATCGGTTCAATTAAATAATTATAAAAATAAAACTAAACCATTATTTGTAATATCATAAAATTTGTTGAGTACTCCGGCACACCGTACGCCGCCCCGACGGGCGAACATCCAAAAATAAGCCCAAAAGCATTATCCTCATTAAAACATGGTTGAATATAATCCCATTGTTTGAACGTTACTTCCAATCCCCGTCTCTATATTGTGAGAGATAAAAATAACAACTCTCGTCGAGTTGACGTGGAACATAATCGAATTCGACTCCTACGTTCAGTCCAAAAGCAATATATGCCTAATAACATTATAAATGCGAAAGGACAAACTACTGTACCCATTTGTCAAAAATTAGGTATACAGGTAAATTTTTCAAGTGGACCTTCAGAGCCAAATCCTAAACTTTAAACTTGTTGTCAAACAAAATTATGTTTTCTACTCTTTAGTTGCTTGAATAGCTTTAGAAATTAAATTGTGCTACTGGCACACGAGTCTCAAGAGCTGCTCTCGGTTTCCCGGGAACAACTCATCGAATCCTGGATTGGTGACAATAAGACCACCTCGGGAGTATATTCTTGAAATAAAGAAAAGAAATTGAAAATCGGTTCACAATTGACTGAGAAATATCTTAACAGATATACATAAAAAATATACATGCTGATTTAGATCCTCCTACTTTTGAAGTCGATTAAATAAATGATTAGACAGAGTGTAACCATCAATATAAAAAAATGCAAAGTGACGTCGTTTCGTGTACACATTAAACATATTCCTACATTCGTCGTAGAGCTAATATTAATCATGGTATTTCTGTCTTTACATACGTCACGGCACGGAAGACACTCTTTGATTTATGATGATTCATTACAGCGGTGGTGGTGTTTTATTAACACATTATTATGTTGTATGAACGCCATCTATTATTCAAAAATGAACGCCATCTATTATTGAACAATCACTCAGGGTGTAAAACTGAAAGCCTAAAAGGGTCATTTCATAGAAACAGATAATGAAATTGTTATATGATCTGTCTGTGCGTTTTATGGCGCTACACAATGGTGCCATAAAATTTCAATACAATTGAAAATCAGGGAATGACGCATTTAACTTTGAGTGATTTTTTTTCATTGTAACTACTTAGTAGTTGGGGTCAAATTAAAAAAATCAAGTTTTTATCTATATTAAATTATAAGAGGTCAGTTTGTGAATTTGTTTGTAGCAAGTAATCTCTTAAACTACTGAACTGATTTTGAAATTTCTTTCACCAGTAGAAACCTACATTATTCCTTAGTGACATAGGCTATATTTGATTGTGATTGATAACATTGTTTAATTTTTTAATGACGCCCAGCGAAGTGGGCACGGAAACGCCTAACAAATATGTAACAGCAATAACGTTCTACGCAAGAATTGCGCTCATCCTCGTACGAGGCACTGCGAGTGGTTTCCGCATTAGAGAATTAATTAAAGGTTACGAAGCTTAATTAACCTCGATTTACGTACGTGCGTGTGGGGGTGTGTGCGTGCGTGCTTTTGAATTTTTAATGACGCTCAGCGAAGTGGGCACGGGAGCGCCTAACAAATATATAACAGCAATAACGTTCTACGCAAGAATTGCGCTCATCCTCGTACGAGGCACTGCGAGTGGTTTCCACATTAGAAAATTAATTAAAGGTTACGAAGCTTAATTAAACCTTGATGTACGTACGTGCGTGTGGGCGTGTGCGCGTGCGTGGTTTTGTATTTTTTTATGACTTCCAGCGAAGTGGGCACGGATCAGCTAGTTCAAGAGGTGAATCATCATCGTAAACATAATGAATCTCATGAAAGGAACTAATTAGGACTTATAATTTACGTAAAATTTTAATATAATAAGTAAAAAAGATCTATAATAAGACGTTGATTGAGCCTTATTCGAGATTTTCTATAAAAACCAGAACGGACTTGTGGCGCCATCTGTGATTGCAGCGTGTGTACAGCAACTTCAATATTATGTTATGAGTAATTTTGATACTTACTAGTAATTTTTAGTATTACGTAAAACATCGTCCAAGTATCAAATTGCTTTATTTACGGTATACGCATTTTGTCAACATAATATATCATGTTTACTTGAATAATAATGATGATTATAATTTTGTAAGAAGTTTAGCGTCCTATGGTAATTGACAGAACAATTATTTGATTAGAAGAAGCTAAACGAACCATTACAAACCGGTCATGTCGGCGGTATTTTGTTAAATTACGTCAAATTATTTAATTTCCGCTAGAAATCCTCGGTAAACTTAAAAATGACTGCTCGTCTAAAACTTAGTATCGTCATAACCGTATTTAGTTACTTTTAGTGGATTTTAGGACTTGGATCAACGTTAAAATTAAAATAAAATAGATAAATTCGCTTTATTTATAATTCACTACTAAGGAGGGTAGAAGTAATGAGAACCATCTCAGTGTATCAAAAAGTGTCCGTCGAAAAGCAGCCAATTTAGGCACCATGGTAGCAAGCGGAAAGATTTTAAAAACAGCGCCAAAAATGATTGGGGTAGGATAGTAAAATAAAGAAGGAAAGAAAGACTTCCGCTTTGTTATAGCGTATTTTTTAAAATTATTATAACATAGACAAACATCGATAAGTAATATCGTTACGAGTGCGGAACTCGAATTAAAAATGCCGTTAGAATTACTATAGAGTTTATTTAGAACTATACAAACACGTATAACACAGGTACAAATATAACTGAACACAACCAGTACAAACGTAATGCACGATTCAATAACACGCGCAAAGTCCGTCACTATATAGATTATCGAATGTACACACGTCTTGCCACTCTTGTGGTTATCGCTTGACTGACGATCTCCCCATTGGAGCATTGCTTTATCCAGCACGATGCAATATGTCTACCTGACAAGCGTTGACGCAATTTCACAGAAATCATAATCCGCACACCTGCGTAATTATGCCTGCGATCGGTCATAAACGAGTACAATAGGCAGGTGTGCATCCACTTTTGTGGGTGTGTAACAATATAATTATATATGTTTTCAAGCGCCCAGTCATTTGTAAATAGTAAATCTATACAGATAAATAGAATTGAAGTGTCTGTTTGTAATGTGAAAAAAATAGCGTTTTACATGTGAAAGTATATACGGTATTACATCAAAAAATAAATTTTTGTCTGTCTGGATGTTCAAGCCAATCTTTGAAACGACTGGACCGATTTTGTCGGGACTTTCACTATCAGATAGCTGATGTTATAAGGATTCCGCGAAAAAAATCCACGCCGACGAAGTCGCGGGCAGAGCTAATAATAAGAAATTAATTAAGTTAATAGTCATTAAAGATTTTAAACTTTTCAACTCGACACACTTCACTCTGTTTATAACTGCTGCTAAATTCATATCATTTCTATTTGCTACCCTAGCGCTATTTCGGCGACTCTTCGAACAATAACTTGCTGCTTACATGTGACACTTTCAACTTGTTCCCTATACGAGACAGTTCTCCTTACAGAGTACCCTCCATATTACTATCTCCCATTGACTACAGATAAGATAAAATATTGCCAGAAGAGAAAAAATGTTATTATAGTAGTCTAGACTCTATCTAGAACATGAACTATTTTTTTCTAGACGCTATGGCCAGGTATTTTACTGGCAGACTGATTATATGTAGTAGTAGTCTATCATGAAATTAGCGTTGTATGTAATGTAGATATTATTGGTAAATCGTTGGCAAAGCGAGAATTAAACACCTATTTCCTTTGTTTTGTGTCATTTTGGAACCATTCCAAAACACCCATAATGCGTAGTAATAAAGATTACAAGTAATTACCGTGGACAGGGGAGAAGAGTTAGTGGTTTTATTGTAGTTGTTTGTGAACACACTTCTGTCTCATTTCTTCATTTGCATTGTTACCAGCGGTTCTTGTTTTGCACGTGGTGGAACCATACCGGAATCCTTATCTAGATCTCTTAGGGGTGACTCTATCGTTACAATGCCATGCAAACACAGAATATAGGCGTAAAACTGTGCCTTCAGTGTTTTAACGAATTTCCATCCATCCCCTCTTCTATCTCATAACCTTTATCACATCCTCTCTATCCCAGCCCCTGTCCAAGACCCTCTATTTCATCCCTACTCTATCATCCCTACCTATCTTAGAGGCTGGCAACAAGTTACCATCGCCCATGGTGTTGCAAACATTTGTAGGCAACGGTAGGGAGTTTAGGAGTATTATTACGAAGATAGCAAACAGGCAGACGGCCTACCTGTTGGAAAGTGGTTATCGTCGCATATTGACATTTGCAACACCAGAAGCAAATCCACACGTTTTCAGCCTTTAGAATGGAATAAAGGGATCACACAGGAGGAATGGAAGACGAGATGTGATAGAGGAAAAGAAAAGGGGATTGGCATAGGCAAGGTAGGATAGGAGGGAGGGAGAAGTGGACTAGCCGTGCAAGAATAGAGAAAGAATAAAATTTCCTGCGGCCGGGCGGCCTGTCGTAAGAGGCGACAAAACAACCCACTACCCACCACCTAGGGTATTTGCTCGACTGAATGGCGACCACCTCTGGTCTAGAGTATGCCTCCATAACAACCTTGAGTTATATTCCGACACTAGTGATCAGGTTCCAGTGTCCATTAAAAGAGCAGCAGCGCATTTGTAGCACCTTTGGTGTTGCAAATGTCCATAGGCGATGGTAACCACTTTCCATTAGGTGGGCCGTCTACCTGTCTGCTAAACTCATGCAATAAAAAAAATCCATGAGGACTCATCGTGCGAAATACAATCAGCTCAAGACTAACCGTTTCACGCCAAAATTCTATGAACGTGTGGTATGACACCGATCTAGCCAGCCTTAGAGTCTGTAATCGAGATAATGAATGATTCCAGCATCTCTCTACCACATCAAAATGCTGTAATGAGCTATGGCCTCAATTAATCAGAAGAAGTGAATAGTATTATATCCAAAAACTTATTACAAAGATAGAAAGGCTCTATTTGAAGAAATAGCGACGCAATTACATTCCTTATACATTATTATACACAGAGCATATTTTGAGAATCTGTACGCCGCATTTTCAGCAAACAAGGTTTGCACTCAGCATATTGCTGTGCCGGAATTATATACGACACAACGCTGATTTTCAGTGTAAACCTTCCTTTTGGCGTAAGACCAAAACGACCCAATTTTGTTAAACCAATTCTACTTGTGTATTATTTAAATAAAATCAACAATAATTTACTTTGTTACTCTATAATCATTATATACGTGAAGCAAAAAATTTTGTACCCCTTTTTACGAAAATTGCGCGGACGGAGGAGTATGAAATTTCGCACACTCGTAGTTTATATAGAGATGGAGTGCAGATTGCTAATGATTTTTTTAAATTATGCACCAAAATAGACTAAATCAATAACAAAACATTACACACACTACCATGTATTTGACACACACGCGCATATATACTATTGTGTTTATTGTTAAAGTCAAATTAACAGTGTAGCCTTGGTGAAATCTGTGATTATAGAAGTTATATAGTCTTTGACAACAGAACCTTAATAATGTTCAAAATTATAATTTAAATGAATTATGGTCGAATTTCGACCACTAGGCGACCACTAGTTAAAATAAATACATAACCATATAAGTACTTAAATCTATTGGCTCATCCCTGTGTGTATATAAGTATATCCGTGTAACAACACTCTGTACTCTATATAAGCTGTGCTCACGACTGATTCGTGCTACAGGTAAGTTTTATTTTTACAATAGTTAATAAGTATTTGTAATCATAGTTACTAATATAACCCTTGGCTAATGCTAAGAATAGCTGCTGCTTAGGCGTACGCGCGTGCGCTCATTAAGAGCGACACTTCATTTGCACAGCGCATCCATAATTGCTTTATAAATAAACGCAACAATTCCCCGGCTTTATGTCTGTTTAGTTGGAATCCGTTTTAAACATATGTTGCTTTGGATTTATGGAAACAAATGAGCTACTTTTAGTAAACATAACCGTAGTACTTTTTTATTGCTAGAATAGATTGGAGAAGATAAACACATATTATATACCAGACGTTGCCTCGCGGCTACGCCGCGTATCATATCCTAGCCAATAGCTTCATTTTACTTACATAAAACTTAATTCGGTTTTTTACATATAATAATAACAAAGAAACTAAGTTCATATAGTCTAGACAACTGCCCGGCAAAACATAGAGGTGAGTCGAAGCCAACCTGACTTGAAGTAATGCAATGAATGACGAAATACCGCTGCAGGGGCCCTCTAGCATCTAGAGTCTTCACCCCTGTTGACGAAGTGAGTTTGCTCTGATTCCTGGGGCACTCTCAGGCACTTTTGCGCTAGGATCGGCGTGGGCGTAACTACGTTCTAAGTCTCATAAGCGCGGGGCACATGGGAGGAGGGTGGTTTTAGCGGAGTATTAACCCCTGGGCATTTGTCCATCGGTTCGAGTCTCCACACAAGCCGGTCGATTAGTGTTTGGATTGCTCTCTTGGGAATGCCTCCATAATCGACTATGGTCTAATCCCTAGCAAAGGACCCGGTATGTGCGAAATGCATTTACCACGCCTGAAAAAAAAATGCAATGAATGACATGTTGTTGACAAGACAACGTAGGTATTTGTAATTGAATTGAATAACGCGATTGCAGCGCCATCTATTTTGCTAATCCGCCCATTATATGAAAACGACTATCGGGACAAAATGTATCCTAAGTAAACTCGGGTTATAAGCCAGCACTATGTCGATTTCATTTTTTTTTATCGGTAGACAAACACACATTGTATATCCCCTAGCTAAGCAAGTTACGCTTGTGTTATGGGTAATATACAACGGACCACTCTGGGGCGGATCCCAGACACCCAGACCATAGTAAATAACAGAAAGTTCGTTTCCGAAATTTACCATACCAGGTATCGAACCCGAAGCCCTGCGTTTCAACGAGTTCGGCCGTCTAAGACTTAGCCCGCTCAACCAGAGAGGCCGTCATTCATTTATTCATTTCATATACGTTCAGTAGTTTCCAAAAAAGATGCGATCACAGAACCATCTTCATCGCTATTTTTGTCTATCCCACGGAAATTACGTCATTTATCGGGATAAAAAGTATCATGAGCTACGCCCCGGGATATAAACTAATTCTATGTCGAATTTCATTTAAATCAGACAGACAAACAAAAATTTTAAAAATTGTAATATCGGTATCTGTTGGTCCGAATTAGCCCCCCTGATTTTTTTCACTTTTTTAAACGCATTGTACAATTGTACAAACTCGAACTATATACAGATTTATTATATATATATATATATATATATATATATATATATATATATATATATATGTGTGTTAAGCTATCAAATTATGTCTGTCTGTTCCGTTTTCACGGAAAAACTACTGGACCGATTTGGCTGAAACTCAGTATATATATATTTTCGATGCCGAGAATGAACATAGGATACTTTTTATCCCGAAAAATGGGATGATTTCCGGGATAAAAGTATATTTGTCTGTTTGTTATGCTTTTACGGAAAACTACTGGACCGAGTTGGCTGAAAATCGATATATATGTAATTTTAATACTGAGGGTCGACAAGGGATACTTTTCATCCCGGATAATGGGATAAGTTTTGGGATAGATTTGTGTAAACGTTATCCCAGAAAGTAGGATAGGTCGATTTCATTGATTTAGTCGAACTGGTTGATTTGGTCAAATTAGTCGAACTGGTCTATTTCGTCGCATTGGTCGAACTAGTATTCTATAAATGTAGTAGTGTTCAGAATAAATCTATATTTTATAAGGTGATCAGCGCGATACCAGTATGCGGGCTTCAAGGCATAATAATATATTATTACCCAAGAGGTAATGAGAATTAAAATATTATTTGGTATGGTATGTTGGCTACACCAACAAATTAGACTTTGTCATAAAAACAATCCATTCAATCACAATTAAAACATGTAATGGTGTAATTTTAATAAATTAATTAAATATCTCTCGTGGTACAATTTCTACCCTTTCCTTACTAGTTTTAATTTAATCATATGGTATATAATGTATAGAACCCCAAGTTGCGCTTGTGTTATCTTATACTAATATATAAAGCTGAAGAGTTTGTTTGTTTGTTTGTTTGCTTGAACGCGCTAATCTCAGGAACTACTAGTCTGATTTGAAATATTTTTTCAGTGTTAGATAGCCCATTTATCAAGGAAGACTATAGGTTATATATCATCACGCTAAGGCCAATAGGAGCGGAGAACCAATGAAGAATATTTCAAAATCGGGGGTTTTTTTTAACTTACTTTTTTTAAACTATTCCACGCGGACGAAGTTGCGGGCAGAAGCTAGTAGCTAATATACAACGGAAACCTCTGGAGCTGATTCCAGATTTCCACACCATATAAGTAACGAATGGTTATTTTTATTTTTTTATTGCATGTGTTCAGCAGACTGGCAGACGGTCCACTTGATGGAAAGCGGTTACCATCGCCTATGGGCATTTGCAACACCAAAGGTGCTACAAATGCGTTGCTGCTCTCTTAAGGGAGACTGAAACCTGGCCACTAATGCCGGAACACAACTCAAGGTTGTTATGGCGGCATACTCTAGACCAGGGGTGGTAGCCATCCAGTCGGGCAAATGCCCTACCACCTGGCAAATAGATACCATGAATCGAACCTGGAGTCTGCGTTCCAGTGAATTTAGCCGGTAAAGTCGAGGCCACTTAAACACAATGTCAAAATGTAGAACGCTTAAGCCATTATAAGACAGATCATTTCTCTTTTACAATTTGGTTGATTCAACCAAAGTGAACCGCATAAACACAAATTCGAATCATTCAATTACAACTACATTTTAAGGGTTTTAAGCGCGGCATTTTATTCGATTTATATTTCGACGTTTCCGCCTAATAATTGTCTTCTTTCAGTTCTGTGGCTTTTACCAAATTCATTCATTAATCCGTCAACTATTTTTCGTATGCATTTTTCTCAAAAAATTCAGCTTACTCTAAAAATAGGGAAAGAGTTTTATTTATCAAGATTGAACTTTTCATATGACAACAATGCATGTGCACTGCAGCATTGTCGGAATAAGTTCCCAAAATTCGCATAAAACACGCCCGAAAATGTTTAATAATAGAGCAATGACGCCGCTTTCAAGCGGAGTTAATGAGCGCTATCAAAACTCGTGCAGCGCCACAGCGCATCTGTTATTGCTTCACCTACGTTGTTGCAATAGTCACTTTATATTCATAAAAAAGCAAAAGTACGTTTCGAGTTGCACAGAAAGTTTCACAGAAAATTAAGGTCCATGTTTATGGTATCTTAGTACTAAAGTACAATTTCAACTCCGTGAGGTCCATCGGTAGAACTTCTTCAAAGAGATTTGCAACTCTTCAATGCCACTCGTGATCAGACTGGCCCAACGAATAAGCATCGCCATATAGCGCGGCAATGCAGCCAGCCTTCTAGGCACAGTCTTTATTAAAGGTCCCGGACTTTTAGAGGGCTTGCGTGGGGCCATGGGAAGACCAACACGTAGAGACCCCATGACGAATATAATGTAAATGTGGCGTGACACTGACCAGCGATTATCCCTGTCTACACCCTATAATAATGCACCCAAGGACAAGCCCCGGCCAGTGCAGGACTATTGTGGGAAATGAGAACAAAAAGTACCGGGCTTTTGAGGTGAACTGCTAGTGGTACTAGAGGTCTGGGAATATAGGGACTATGGCGTCTGCCCGTCGCAATGTTCGGGGAACATGGAAAAATGGGCAGTCGGTGACTCGCCACTCCCTGTATGAGTTCCAAAACATGCCATAGAAGACAGGGGCAACATGGGTTTGAGTGGCTAAGGGGTGTAGAGAGGTAGGCTGCAGGTACACCGAAGGTACTTCCGACGTTATGCCATTTATCACTTCCACCCTTGGAGCTCGAGTCTTAGCTCTAGTGATCTCCACTCCGTGCCGGCTGGCTAAGGCAAGCACGGAGGGGGGGCCTTACCTTGGTCCCCGGAGTCAGATCCGAGGTGTCACTATTCACCTAAGGCTTCGCCACAAAGCCCCCCTGCGGGTTTATTTGTACTGTTACGAGTGCGAGACTCGAATTAAAATGTTGTTGGAATTACTATAGAATTTATTAGAACTATACAAACACGTATAACACAGGTACAAATATAACTGGACACAATTCAATAACACGCGCAAAGTTCGTCACTATATAGCTTATCGAATGTACACGTCTTGCTCATATCGTAATCGTCGCTTGACTGCCGATCTCTCCGTTCGGGCATTTCTTTATACTCAGCTTACAATATGTCACGACCATGTAAACAATGGTTTCTAGGAATTTCACCTGGCCACTGCCTACCATAAAGGATTACAATACACAATAGGCGGCTTTTCTAATTACAAATATTAAACACAAAGTAAACAAAAGAAGTCCAAATGCGGGAAGCGCAAAAACTGCGCTTTTGTGGCCGGCAGGTGTGCATTCATATTTGTTGGCGTGCTTCGTGGAATTCTGGCTAAGTTGTAACAGTACTATTTATAGCTTAGTTTATTTTTTGATTTCAATTCGGAAAAGATTCCAACGGGTTTCTTCATCGCATAACACAGAGATTATTTATATACAGGCTGAATTCTCCAAATGGGCCTTCAGGGCTAAATCCTAACCGATACGAAATACTGAAAAATACTTAAAGGAGTCTCGAGGCCGATTTTGAAAAATATACATTCTGTATTATTACAACTGTAGATAAGAGTAACTTCTATGAAGGATCAAAGATCGTAATGAGTTAGTAAAAAACTATTGTATTGTATCTATAAATATAAAACTCAAGTGTCTGTCTGTGATTTCAAAATATTTGCCAAAACTAAAGTAAATTCTACTATTTATACAACGCCTAATTTTAAACTATTGATAGTGTTCATGCCACGTAGTGGATACCTTCCCAGAACATGTGATCTGTGTAATAACATGCCATCTTTTGTATACCATGTTTTAAGCAAATAAATGAATTGAATAGGACTTTTTGTTTATCAGTCTGTGTGAAATATTTTTTCATGTGGCTGCAGGTAAACAAACTGGCGAAGGCACACGCGGATTGTAAGTGGTTTTCATCCACCATGGATATCTGCAACACTAATGACCAGTTTCCATATCTTACTAACCATTCATTTGCCTTGCTACTGGTTAAAATTTGACATATGTTCCATATAATTATTGACAAACTACCTGTTGCAGACAGAGAGCACCCGCTGAGCCAGAGCACACCTTGTCTCTACGCCCTGTATATCGCCGACGCCCATAGCTTGCACAGTTAGCAGCTAGGCGTCAGACGGAATGAGGGATATAAGAAGCGACCTTGGAGGCCGGAAATATTGCTCACTTGCTCACATACATATGGCACCAATACGCACTACTCTACTCTCTGCCATTCATCATGATATTCTCTGTAACTCGTCAATGTATAGTTTTAATTTAATTGTAAATAATGTCAATAATAAGTCATACAGACCGCATCGAGTTTTATTTGGAAGAAGCAACGTACATGTACATTCCTGCGTACGGGATGCCTGTCGTAAGAGGTGATAAAACAACCCTCGGCCAGTTGGTAGAGCATTTGTCCCTCTGGATGGTAAACACACCTAGTCCAGAGTATGCCGCCATAACAACCTTGAGTTGGGTTCCGACATTAGTGGCCAGGTTCCAGCCTCCCATTAGAGAGCGGCAGCACCTTTGGTGTTACAAATGTCCATAGACGATGGTAACCGCTTTCCACCAGGTGGTCCTCTGCTTGTTCTACTGATTTCAGACAATAAAAAAATATCTAAATCACAGACCCGATTTTTGCCTAACTCTTTATGACACCCAAGAATCTAAATACATTTGGCGTAAACACACCCTTTTTGAAAAGCGTGTGCATTATAACATGACTTGCATATTATAAGTAATGTGCTTTAAAACACAAGCTATAAAAATGTAAGTAACTTTCATGCTATTTATTTCACCTTTTCCCCAGCTTAGCATATAACCCCTCGTCTCTGAAGTATTCTAAAGAGGAGCGGGCTTACATCGCGGAGGTGCAAGCTCAGTAATAAATTGCCGAGAATCGCTGAGAGCATTTTGTTGGGAGCGCTGCGAGCTCAACCAATGAATACTATATTACCGAGTCAACCTTCACACTCACGAATAACTATACAACCTTAAACAAAGTTTATATATCGAGCCTATTATGCAAAAACATCGTAAGCGACAGAATTTAGGTATTTCCCCTTTTTATTGTAACATACTGCTAAAATAATTTATATCCCAATACAAAAATCCTTAGCCGCATATCTGCGAAAATTGCAAAATTATTAATATACTAGCTGACTCGTGCTCACTTCGCTGGGCGTCATTAAAAAGTACACATGCAATCACTGCACGTGTCAGCTCAAGCCGACAAATAACACAATAATAATCTGAAATATTATAATCAAAGTTTACTACACTAGAATTATTACAATTACAATATTAAATGCAGCACAATAATACACAGAAATATTAGAACAACTTCAAGAGTTGCGTCCACGCTTGTCAGGTGTCGAGCAGCAATTTGCTTTAATAAAATCAAGTGCAGGTACTTTAAGAAAAACATAAGTACCCTCAATTTAAAGTCACAGTATAAACATATAAACACAGTAATTCTCGCAGTGCCTCTTGTGAGCATGTGCGCAATTCTTGCGTTGAACGTTATTGCTGTAACATATTTGACAGGCGTTCCCATGCCCACTTCGCTGGGCGTAAAACATTTTTACTTCTTTGATTTATTAACCACAATCAAATACAGCTTATGTCACTCAGGAATAATGTAGTTTTGTACTGGTGATAGCATTTTCAAAATCAGTTCAGTAGTTTAAAAGATGACTTCCTACAAACAAACTCACAAACTGACCTCTTACAATATAGTACAGATCTGTAAGGTAGTTCACCTGTAAAAAAATTACAATTTAAATTTATATATGTGTATTAATTATATATGTGCTTACGATATTCTTCCATAACGAGCTAGTATAGTGAAAAATTAAAACAGTTTGGAAACTTCTTTAACTTTCATTTACATTTTGGATTAGATAAGCATGTAACCTGCGAAACTGGCGAGATAAGTCCTTATTATACTTTGAACAAAAAAAATCCATTTACGTATGAAGTTGTCCATTTAAGGGCCGCTTCCTATGTGTTACTTCCTATTAATTCATTTGCCTTTCTATTGAAATAGATTTCACGTTACTTACATGGAGCTTATAATCTTAACCAACAGTAAAGAAAAATAAACAGCAAATGTATGGTTAGTAAAATATAATAAAAACAAAATTGCTAATCAAGTTGGTTCGTGTTTCGGCACACAAAAAGAGCTCACAGTGTCTTGAAGTCTAACAGTTGGTTTTTGCTAGGTTTGGGTTTTAATAGTTTTAGTGATCAGTCTTTGTCTTCCATGATCACGGCTACTGAAAAATGGACGAAACGTCGGCATAATAAAAATCAAATAAATTACCTCGCTTAAAAACCGTCACAACATAGTTTCATTATGTATACTAGTCAAGAAAAATTAAGGAAATACTACATATTTGAATTAGTTGCAGCTTTAAAGTTCTAACTAATTAACTGCTTTTTAATTAAGTAAATTTTAGGAATTGATTGCTCCACATATTGTAGGACTCTCAATCTGTAATAATTTTTTTTTTTTAATAATTAAATATTGCTTCAAATATTAAATTATGGTTTTCTAAAATAACAACAGATTTGTTAAAGGTACGTACGTACGTTTTTTACTATGCAGCTATTATACCTTAGTATTCCTCTTTCGTGATTATAAATAAGCTTATCTTATACTAATATATAAAGCTGAAGAGTTCGTTTGTTTGATTGAACGCCCTAATCTCAGGAACTACTGGTCTGATTAGAAAAATTCTTTCAGTGTTAGATAGCCCATTTATCGAGGAAGGCTATAGGCTATATATCATCACGCTAAGATCAAGAGAAGTAGAGCACCAATGAAGAATGTTTCAAAATAGGTTTTGAAAACAAATTCCACGCGGACGACGTCGCGGGCACAGCTAGTAATATATAATAAAGAACGAGATATTTCTCATATGTATTTACAGACATAATCATTTTTATAATGTTAAGTTTTTGATATCAGTATTTAAGTTACCATTGATTTAAATCACTTCACGCATGTTAGTGAGAACTTACATGTTTGGGTCACTTAGTGGAGGCTGCGACTGAAAAACAGCGCTGTGTCAGCTCTTCTTGACACAGCATAATGCTGAGTTGTCGGCCTTATGTTATATTTTTCAAAATATTTTATGTTTTATAAAATACTATGTCTCTGTTTTGCACGTGAATGATGTGCATACATTCTCGCCAATAACTATTACTTTCTTTCTTCTTTCTATAAATACGACTATGGTTTACAACTATTTTTCGTTGCAAATATGAAAGCAAAACTAACAAAAGTTGCCAAAAATTGATTCATACAATAACCAATTGACAAAACACATTTACAAGTACAAAAAGCGAATGTTCAATCTCCCCATCATAGATCAAATCTTGCAGACTGTCTGTGAGAATAAATCTAAGCCTACCCATCTCTTGAGTTCGAAGAAAAAACCTTTTGTTGAAGGGCATCACGCAAAAGAGAACATAGTGGAACAGTACTGTGCATATATTGGAATTCTTCGGCTTGTATTGGAATGGGACACCTCGCACGAACCGTGTCAGGGCCGAGGGGAGGGGGTTAGGACGCTTTACCCCCTATATTGGTGGGAATCACTAACGTTGCAAAAAAAGGTATATAACAGTCTCATATTGATTTTCATAACAGGACGTATCGTTGCGTGACGTACGAATGTGTCCGGAAATTGCAGATTCTATACCATATAAAATACATTGAACAAGTGTATAATAGACCCATGTATGGACTAAAGATTCCGTAGTAGATTAGAAGCTGGGCACGCAAAGTCGATGCTGTGTCGGAATAACTTCCGGCACAACAATATGCTGATGTCCACTTTATATGTCTAACTGCGGCATAGAACTCTTAAAAATATTTAATCTATAATATAACATTATAAAATCCAAAAACTGCCGTGTATGTACATTGATATAAACAATGGAGAATACGATGCAATGTTTTTAGATTTCTTGTCTTTTTGTTCGGGACTAACGTAAAAACTACTGGGCCGATTTCGATGCGGTGCTCGCTGATCGACAGCTAATTCTCAGACTTAAATTGTCAAACTTTTTATCCTGGGATTTTTTTGGGAATGATTTAAAATGGCTAGATTAAAAAAAATCGAATTCCAATGTAATTTGTTTACTGATCGATAATAAATTTTATGTAATAAAATGTATTATATTTTTTTAACCCGGGAATTTTCCCAGGAGCGGTTTGTAGTTGTCCGTGTGCATAAAAATTAGCTTAATCCGACACAGCTTTCACAAAAACGATAGCTGCGGTACTTTGTGTCTCGGGAATATCAATTCAAGCGCAGACGAAGTCGCGGAGATACCCTAGTATATTTTATAAATCATCTGTGTCGCCTTTGGAAAATAAACGTTTTTCTTTATTTCTTTCTTTCTTAGTGGTGACAAAGGTCCACCAATAATTTCATTTGGTTGAAAAACCATTAAAAAAAATATTTATTACGAAAGCGGCCAACATGCAGATGACCTACTTAATCGACAGTGGTAGCCGTCGCCTACAGATGTTTGCAACATCAGGACCGAAGCCAACGCGTTCCCCGGCTTTAGGGTTGGATAGAAGGATCAAATAGGAGGAATGGGATAGGTGGGATAGGAAATTTCCCAATGTCTCAAAGATTTTAAGTCTCTTGTTCAAGATACTTTTTGTCGAAAGTATTTTTGAAGCTCAGCTACAAGTTCATTTCTTTTACTTTAACTTAAATATTAGACGAGTTTACTTTGTTCCAATCCATAAGCTGATATCTCATGTCTAAGAGCCTTATTAGACTATCCGTCATTTGTAGTGACCAGCTTGTCAATACAAGGCTTCAAAGTCTAGAGCATCGACGCCGGGTTGCTAGTCTATCGGTTTTTTTAAAGGGTTAATTTCGGAGAGTGTGCGGTTGAACTGTTCGACCTGATCACCCTACACCATTCCATCTTCGGACCACAAGGCGCTCTGGTCTACGGCATCGTTTCACAGTGGAAACGCTACCAGTGCGAACTAAACGTTTCGCTTCCACGTTCCTTCTACGTACGGCAGAGTTATGGAATGAACTGCCAGAGTCCGTGCTTCCGAAAAGTACATTCCGGGTATCTTCAAGTCTCGTGTGAATAGGTACTAGGTAAGTGTTCCATCTTCGACCGCATCATCGCCCAGCATTGGACGTGATTGTGGTCAAACGCCAACCTATTTAATATAAAAAAATATAAAAAATAAAAATATGATCATAGAAGTACGAGTCATTTTTATATAAAGAACCTATGACAGTATAATAACTACATGTGATTCATATGATCTATGATCATATTGTTACGCCCTACACGCCGACAAAAGTAGATTCACACCTGCATACCATAAAAGCACACTTTATTACCTTTTCGCATTCGGACTTCTTTTGTTTACTTTGTGTTTAAAATTTGTAATTAGAAAACAGACCATTGTGTATTGTAATCTTTTATGGCAGTCATTAGCCAGGTGTGTCGAATTGATTCTAAGAAATTCGGTCTACGCGGTCGGGCAGCCATATTGTATCGGTACAGTATAAAACAATGGCCCAATGGAGAGATCGACAGTCTAGCGATAGCCACAAGCGCAGCAAGACGTTAGTGACGGACTTTGCGCGTGTGATTGAATCGTGCATTACGTTTAGACTGGTTATGTACAGTTATATTTGTACCTGTGTTATACGTGTTCGTATAGTTCTAATAAATTCTATAAACAATTTCAACGGCATTTTAATTCGAGTCCTGCAACTCATAACAATATCATCCATCTAAACCTCAAAAATGGCATCAAAACGCAAGAATTTCGCCTGGAATATCCTGTATATTTTGTCGCACTCTTTATCTTCCAATCTAAGTTCTTTGAGTAAGGTGCTATGGGCTCCTGTCTCTGATCGCCTTGCTACCCATAATCTAATCCAAATACGTCTTTTAAATACAATTAATAAAATTGCACTCAAGCAACCGAAAACATGGCTAAATCGTTATCCATCATGGGATCATCCATCATCTTGATAAAGTATAACGTTTATATGATCGCAAGTGTATTATATAAAAATGAAGAATAGGATCACATAAATATTGTTACAACTTAGGCTCCGACAATAACAAATTCCACTCCTAATCTGTAAAAGCACATTTTATTACCTGTCGGCATTTGAACTAATTGTAATCCTTTTATGATAGTCTTTTTTTGTAGGCATCCGTTTCTGGTTATTGTGGAGAAAAGCCTATTGTTCTATTGTACTCGTTTACGGCCGCTTGCAGGCTGCATCATTAGCCAGGTGTTGCAGATTACGATTACAAGCTAATCCTAGGAAATTGTGCCAACTTTGCCGGGCGGGCACATTTGCATTTGTGAAGTATAAAGCGGGGGCCTGATTGAGAGAGGAGTTAGTTGAGCGAGAACCACGATCAAATCGTGACGTGTGTATATTCGTAAATCTAATATTGACGGATTTGGCGCGTTTTTTTGAATTACGACCTTCTGCATTACGTTTGGATTTGTTGTGTTCGTTTATATTTGTACCTGTGTTATACGTGTTTGTGTAGTTCTAATAAACTCTATAATAATTCTAACGGCATTTTAATTCGAGTCCCGCTAACTCGTAACAATATGATCACACAATTTGACAATTAGGAGTTCATGTTTATAAATGGCCTAAATAAATCAAATCTACGAGTAAAAGTAACAAAGACGTATTTGTCGGTGAATTGCAAAAAATATGCGAGTATAGCGCTACCTCTTAAATTATATTCGTTCATCTCACAGAAACGACGTCATTTATCGGGATAAAAAGTATCCTAAATCTTGATCCTAGATGTAAGCTAGCTCTGGGTTGAGTTTCGTTCAAATCCGTTCGATAGTTTTAACGTGATGCTCTAACAGACCAACAGACAAAAATTCTAAAAGTTACGTTCTCAAAATCTGCTGATACAAATTAGCCTCTTGACTTTTTTCTCATTTCTAAATTCATATTAAAAACTAGACTTTCTGCCAAGAGATCTATTATATTGTTACGAGCTGCAGGACTCGAATTAAAAATACCGTTGGAACTACTATAGAATTTATTAGAACTGTACAAACACGTATAAAATAAAAAAAAAAAAACTGGATGCAACCAGTTCACACTGCACGATTCAATACAATTCGAACGCGCAAAGTCCGTCATCTATATCGCTAATCGAGAGTACTAGAGAGCGTCTTACTCGTTTCGTAGTTGTCACTAGACTGCCCTCGCCCCTCCATTCGGGCATCGTCTTATACTAAGTACACAGTACAAAGGAATTGAAGGCGCACACTGAGTTTCTAAGAAATAATAATTTGCACACCTGCGAACGTCCACAAAGTCGAAAACAATAACAATAAGGATTAGTTCGACGCTAATGATGGTTATAAAACAAGTAGAAAAACAATAGTATGTTACAAATTCAAAACACAAAGGATTCCCTAATCCGGGAGGACAATAAGCTGCGCTTACAATAAGCTGTGCGGCTTATCTTTGACGGCATGTTACAATATTATTATGTAATATAATCTATATAAATGAAAATGAATCGTAGAAATATAGTAAGCGTATAACTTGAGCACGACTACCAATTTCTATAAATAGTTTTGTGTGTGGTTGGTTTAGGGTGGTTTAGGTTTCGGGAGGTACCTGTGTCAAATAAGGCGCGAACAGACGTCAGGGTGCCACCACTGCGTCGGCGGCGACGAGGACACGGCGCTGCACACCTTCCAGGTGTGTCCAACCTGGGACGAGCAGCGCCGCGATCTCGTCGCGGACATCTGGGCGGATTTCTCCCTTCCGGTCGTGGCGAAGGCCATGGTCGGGAGCGCCGACACGTGAAACGCAGCCGCCTCCTTCTGCGGGACCGTAATGTCCGCGAAAGAGGTGGCGGAGCGGGAGAGGGAGCAGTCCGCCACGCTCCCCTCCTGCCAGAGCCGGCGGCGGCGACGGAGGATCGTCCAGGACAACCTCCAGCCGCCGTAGGCTACGGCCGTGTGGGCAACCGGCGGGGAAACCGGACCCGCCCGCACATTAAGGCCAGAGAGGAAGGTCTCACCTCGCGGTGAGGTCGAGGAGCCGGAGAGACCCAGATATCCGGCTATTAAATGGTGAGGCCAGCCCGCAAAGGGGCCGGCCGTCGTCCGTTTGGGCTGGTGGTGAATGCGCGAGCGAGCCCTCAGCCCGGACTAAGGGCGTTCGGGATCGGACAGTGCCACCCCGACCTGGCGAATCCCACACACGGGCCGCGACCTTTCCCCCTCGCGCGGCTCACGGTCCTCAAAGAGTCGTATCCTATATTTTTATTTTTTCAGGGCAGGACATCGTCTGCCGAGACTGCTAGTAAATAATAAACAAACTAATATTGAACATAGGTATGTATTTTTGAGTAGAATGAAATTACACACGATATTTGAGAGGACAAAATTTGTAAAGATGAAAACGACGTACATTACCGGCCCATTGGCGCGATTTTATCGCGATCTTCATTCAAAGCAACCGGTGTAGTATTACAAAGCGTCCCGTTCGAAACGTGAGTGAACACAAAGGCTCAAACATATCTTATTTCATTAGGCATGTACGCTATTATTGTAACGAGTTCTCGGTGAAACGACATGTCGTTTTATGTGTGGAAATTGAGCGTAAAAATTCGTCCTTTTTAAGCGCTAGTAATTTACAAGAAACGTCTTTTTTATGTCGCTGGTGTCACAAGTGGTCATTGTCGCTTATAGACGCTTACACACCGGGGGCGAAGCCAATGCTTTGCCAGCCTTTACCATGGGATATAGAGGATGGTAGAAGTGGTATCAATATAGTGGTAGTGGTATAATATAATACTTTATTGTTCACCAAAACACGATTTACTAAAATGCACGAGATGACAATAGTTACATACTTGGTAAACAAAAGGCAGCCTTATCGCTAAAAGCGATCTGTTCCAGGCAACCTGACTCACTCAAAGGAAATTCTTAACTTATATAATTATTACAAATTAATGAAAAAACAATAATGACGTACATGGACAGCAGATTGCAATTTTACATAGAGTAAACTAGCACATACATTGTTGCGTAAGGTTAACATAATGTTTCCTGAGTGAATTTTTAATTATGGTATAAAGGTTTTAGCTTTTTTGTCGTCTATGGGCAAAGAGTTCCAAAAGAAGGCAGCCTGCGTGGGGAAGGAGTTAGAAGAAAATGTTGAAGATTGTGCAGGTGCTATTAACAGGAGATTATTAATGATGTGTGATAGTGGAGATTAAAAGGGGATGTGACAGAGCAATCAGACAGGAGGAATAAGATAGAGGCGATGAGGATACAAGGCCACTCAGAAAATATTGCGAAAAAAGTTTTTATGTATGAGAGACTGGCCGGTTATAATCTATTCTGAAAATATGATTATTTAATAATCGTACGATAGACTTGGCATTCGTGGATGAAGGCCCTTCTAAGAACTGTGTATCGTTGATACAACGAATTCATGCGCGGTCGACTAACTTTGGGGGATGAAGCAAGAAGTGGTCGCCCATTGATGGCTGTTACGAAAGAAAATGTGTTAGCAGTGAAAAATTTAATCCAAGACAATAGGCGGAGTTATGTATCAAGGGATTTAGCACGTACTGCAGATTGGATCTGGAAGCCTTCACGCGATTCTAGACTGCATCTTCGCGTGAGGAGAATAGTTTCACGCTGGGTGCCGCACAATCTCACCAATGTGCGGCAACAAATAAACAAATTTGAAGCAGGCTCGTCTCGGCGTGTTTACAACATCCTTACAGGTGATGAGTCCTGGATTTATCAATACGATCCAGAAACGAAGCGCCAGTCGACGGCTTGAGATGTTTCAAAACGAATCAACGCCTACCAAAGTGAAGCGATCTAGAAGCGGGGGAAGATTTTTCAATTTGACTGGCTTTTTTGTGTCAATTCCTTTACAGAACCAAAGAAGCATCAACGCCGAATGTTATACTACCAAATGCTTGGCAGAAATTTTCTCTGTTGTGAGCAACAAGCGACCAAACACAGAGCTCCGCGGGTTACTGCTCCACCACGTCAACGCGCCCGCCCATACCGCGCTCAAAACGAGAGACTTCCTGGACAGCATTCAAGTCAAACTCCTGAGTCACCCTCCTCACAGCCTTGACATAGCACCGTGTGACTTCTTTTTATTCCCGAAAGTAAAAAATCAGCTCAAAGGGATACAATTTTCATCTCCGGCACATGCGCTGCCAGCGTTCGAGCAAGCTGTAAACGAGGTGTCTGCGGTGGACTGGAAAAAGTGTTTTGAAAACTGGTTCAGACGCATGAAACTTTGTAAAGAGGCTGGTGGATAGTATTTTGAAAAGTTTAAAAAAATATACCTATAGAACCTTTATTTTCGCAAAAGTTACTGAGTGTCCCACGTATGTGCTAGAGAGGAGAACAGCAATCTGGCGATGGGAATCTCACAACTTCTACCGCAGGGGAGATATATGTAGAGCCGGCCTCCAGGAGCCTCATATACCCGTCATTGACCACCCCGGTGTCCGAGTTTCAGTCAATAGATTATGTGGGTTCGAATACTGGCAGGAAAGTATGCACCACTTGGGCAGTTTTCTGACCTAATGTGCATACTGTTACAATTACCACGTGCTAATAGCAATGAAGGAAAACATCTTGATGAGATCAGCACATCGAGATATCCGAGTCAAGTCGTCTTAGACAAGCGTGACAAGGCCTGAGCCCAGCAGTATAATATAAAGATGATATGATGTTTTGCGCACGATACATTTAATTTCCAACTAAACCTAAAAAAATACTACTTAGAAAGAAAGAGAGAAAGAAAGAAAAAAATATTCAGGACAATAACAAAGATAAAGTAAACAGAAAGATAATAGAAACAAGTAAGTCCTAAATTGGAGGACCTAGTCTCAGGATAATGCTAGCCAACAAGGACTAGCGCTGTTCCTCTGCCTGGGACTTATTACACCATCATCTTGTACAGAGATATTTGTTTACCTATAACCCTGGTATAATCAAACATGAGATGGGTGGTTTGAGGTGTTGCGGGGTGGCGAGGGTCTCGGAGGCGCTAGGGTTAGACCGCCTAATTATAGCAAAGCCGGGTTAATATGTATATCAGGATAGCGCGTGACCTGTTTGCGAATATGAGTAACGCGCGGGTGAAGATGTGGCCACGAAAATCACGTATCGAACACAATAGACGAGCGGACTGTAAAGTCAACTGAGATAATTTTTGAACGAAAGTACTACCTTATGACGTCATAACTAGCTACAAGTAAAAGGAATACAATATCGCGTTAATTAATTTTTATCATGATATTTTAAAAGACGTTGTATTGACTCCTGCGCTTTTCTAGGTAAAATATTAGATTTTTTGTAACATAAGTCTTCATCGCTATTACAAATTATTGCAACAATCAATCTAATTCATCCCAATTACAGTATACACATCGTGCCACGACTATGGAACATATATTGCTAAAGTACTTTAAATAGTGTAGTACAATATTTTGCTTAAGGGAAACATTGTTTTATTTTCAAAAGTAACATTCTTACGTTAGAATTTAGAACACCTCGACATCCCTCCAATTTTTACAGTATTTGAAACTTAGCATATTGGCACAACCGATAGCGGATTTAAGTCATTCATAAACTATTTTAATTGAAGGATTATGCATGACAGGAATTTAATACATTATTGTTGTTTGGATATTTCAGATAATATTTTATACAAGATATTGTATAAAATATTATACTTAAAATTTTATATGCAATAAAATAAGTCGAACACAGTATAAATCCATCGCCTCTGCCAACATGAAAATAAAATGTAGTCTATATACAATTGAGAGTTTTGAATTATAATCTGTACACAATTATCACATTATACAAAGGATAAATATTGTAACAAAATTATTGTAAATTATAGACAACTACTCTATACAAAACAGGCGCTAATTACCGAATAAATAAATATATAACATTATGATTCAATTAAGGAAATGGGCGATTGTATCGTTCAGAAATAAGAGAGTACATAACAAAATCAATTATTAAGTTTTAAAAGAAACACAACTATGCTACTCAATAACTAACACAACACACATATGATTGAATAAATGTCACATAATAACAAAAATTACCAAGAAGCGTGTAAATGTAAAACTTTTTTCAAAATTAAGTTATAAAAAAGGGTACGGAACTCGAGTCCGTAGAATTGTATAAAAAAAACATAACGTCGATCGAAAGGATTTAATCCTTCTAAACTAACACAATATCTTAAATCGAGTAAAAGCCACGTGGAATGTCCTAATTCTAATACATATATCATTTTAACTATATGATAATCATTCAGAAACAAATTATAATATAACATAGTTTAGAAATATAACTCCCCTTTAAAAACATGCAAGGTGCTAAAAATAATTCTGTCTATAAAAAGAACAAAGACTATTTGAAAAGATCCGTTGTACGTCTATTTATGAAACGATTTTACTCCAAACTACCGAGAAATAGATGATTGTGCAATGAAGCGTTTGAAAAAATATTTGTCTCCCTTGTGTCAAACTGTCTTTGTAATGAGCCAAGAGAGATACGGACGGATAGATTTAAAAATCGTAGTAATGCTTGGGTTGAATGTCTTTATAAATCATGTGAATGAAAAAACTTGAGTCACGTGTGTGTTCCGAGTCACGCAATCTATATTTGCTAATTTAGAATGTAATATTATGAAATGTTTGTAGTGGAAAGCGAAACTTTTAAGCCGTCTACTTCTTTTATACAGAGTTTAAACAATGTTCAAAATATTGCTACGAGTCGCAAGACTCGAATTAAAATGCCTTTAGAATTACTATAGAGTTTATTAGAACTACACGTATAACACAGGTACAAATATAACCGAACACAACAAATCCAGACGTAATGCAGAAGGTCGTAACTCAATAAAACGCGCAAAGTCCGTCACTTATTAGATTCCCGATTGTAGTGCACACGTCTTGCTTCGCTGGTGGTTCTCGCTCGACTCTCTGCTCCCTCCATCGAGCCGTTGCTTTATACTGCACAAATGCAATATGTCCGCCCGGCAGCGTGGACCGAATTTCCTAGAATCGTAATCCGCACACCTGGCTAATTATGCCTGCAAGCGGCCAAAACGAGTACAATAGGCTGTTCTCCACAATAACCAATAAATAAGTAAACAAACGAAGACAATCATAAAAGGATTACAATTAATTCAAATGCCGACGGGTAATAAAATGTGTTTTTATAGATATGTAGGTGGATTTTGTTTTCGTCGGAACTTAAGTTGTAACAATATGCTTCATAGCAAAGACAGATTTTTTTCAACTTAAAAGCTAGCATGTACCGTCTAAACTTCGCTCGCGTTCCCATGAAGACTACGTACCTATTACTGACTTGACGGAGGTACAAAAAATGACCTAACCACAGAGAAACTTTTTTGGCTGGATTCGTCTCTCCCACGGAAACAGAGTATAAAAAGTGTTTAAGTGTTGACTCGGGATGTATGCCAGCTCTTTGTCCATTTTCATTTAAATCCTTTCAGTAGTTTTTAAGTTATATTCTAACAAACAGATAAAAACTTAAAAACTCGTATTTTTGAAATCTGTTGACCCGAATTAGCAGAAGATATTTTTATCTTTTTCATTAAAATCATTGTACAAACTCGACCTCTCCATCAGATTTATTATATTATCTTATACTAATATATAAAGCTGAAGAGTTTGTTTGATTGAACGCGCTAATCTCAGGAACTACTTACTGGTCAGATTTGAAAAATTCTTTCACTGTCAGATAGCCCATTTATCGAGGAAGGCTATAGGCTATATATCATCACGCTAAGACCAATAGGAGCGAATTAGCAATAACACCAATGAAGAATGTTTCAAAATCGGCGTTTTTTTTTCCTTTTGAGAGCTTCGCTTCGTGCGCTGCATAAACGGTTAAAGTTTCGCGAAAATCAAGTGTGACAGAACTGTTCCCCTTTAAAAGTTCAAAAAAAAAAGTCCGCGACAGCATATGTCTACCTTTTAAGGTTGGCCCACTATAACCTTTTTTATGCTAACCAAATATGTTCTAAAATAATGCATTATTTGCGAAGCTGTTTTATAAACATGATATTAATCTTTATCCAAATAAATACGTTATTCATCACAAGTATTTAATTTAAAACAAATTTGCCGTTTACATCATTCGATTTCAATGAATATCTTAGGAGATATCGCAGTTTTAAAATAACATCGCAGCAAAATAATGATTAAGTACTGCGCGCGCATTTATGATGTGCAAGGCCGGCGGGCAGTCTTGAGGGGGAAGGGCGGTGGGGCACCTTCTACGTAAACAAAGTCGCGGGTTAAAGCTAGCGTTAGCCCAAAGTAACTATTCCACGCGGACGAAGTCGGGGCCAGGAGCTAGTTATAGATAAAAAAATAATTAGATAAAAACAAAATCGAGAGACACTTGTCAATTTAAGAAGTTACTGTCTAGAATTATAATAATAGTATAATATAATAGTTCTATGTTGCGTACATAAAAATTTAATTCGGTGTTTTATATACATAAACCTTCAATATTTTAGTTTCTTGTTCAATTCTTTACAATATTATTTACTTAGGTTTATGGCTTGGCAGCTAGGCCTTTAATCCAAATCTTAGATTACAATATAGTTTCTTCAATTTCATAAATCTATGTACAGCTTAGTTGAACTGCAAGTTATTAACTGACGCCATTCAACGGAGTACTTGTGACAACTCAAAAGGCCACATTCGACTATACAGTTCACATTTCTCACAAAACACATAATTACTACTCAAAAACTATCAATATCCTGCAACTATTGTTCATTTTACAGTAATTTTACACATTTTTAGAAAATAAAACTGCACAGCACAACATCTTTCAGTTCCCGCCAAAAACTCCCAATTCATTATAATTACAAAGAAACCAAGTCAATATAGTGTAGACAACTACAACATAAAGAAAAGTCGCAGCCAACCTGATTTGAAGTACCTAATACGTAATGAATGACACGTGGCCAACCGGACAACGTATTTCTTATTCAACAATTAAACAATAAATTATAACACCACACAAAGTCACAAACACACAACCAACAACAAAACTCACACATACTCACACCAACGCGCACTACCACCGCATTTCATTACACGCACACTTTACAAACAAACCAAGACATACAAAGAGCCTAAAAATTAATAACCTAGGTACAGAAAGGAAAAACAACACAAATGGCACTAGTTAAGATATATAAAGGTATAGACATAAGGCACTCACTGCACATGCACTTCCTCACAACACCAGTATGTAACAGATACACTCTACATTAGTATAAGTTCAGTATTAAAAATAGAAAAAAAAATATATTATAAGTTATTCTTAAGGTACACTACAACATAAAAATCACTAAATTAAGTCACACACAATAACAAAATAAACAATAAGCGTGTATGAACCTAAAAACTTTCATGGAAATTAAGTTGTAAAACTCGAGTCCGTAGACCAGTTAAAAAAACCTATTTCTTATTGAATTACAACGATGGTTGTCTAACATAACAATTGCAGAGGTATAGAGACATCTATTATGTTAATCCATCTATTTTAAAGAAACAACGTCATTTGTCGGGATAAAAAGTATCGTAAGTTACGCCCCAGGGTATAAGATAGCTCTATTTCGATTTTCATTTAAATCTGTTCAGTAGTTTTCACGTGATGCTCGTTAGAGCAGTGCCTGTCTGTTAAGACAGACAGGCAAAAACTCTAAAAATATATTTTCGAAATCTGCTGGTCCGAATTAGCCCTTCTGATTATTTCACATTTTTAAACTCATTGTACAAACTCGAATCATTTACAGATTAATTATAGTATAGAATCAAAATAAATAATTATTTATTTTACAAAAAATAAACAAGCAATTACTCACATTTTTAATAATGACGTGGGTAGAAATATAATCTACTTCAAACAGAATACAATTAAATGATCTTTGTCAAGTTGAATCCTTATAATTCTTAAATAAATTTTCAATATAAGTTAGAAATAAATTCATAAAAAACAGCAAAGCTGCTTAAAGAATTGGGAAATATTTATAGTACATCATCAAAGTCAATGACTTCAAAGGCTAAATTTATACAAAGAAAGATATTGTATATATATATTACCGTGTAATAATTTCACGTTTTTCTAAAAGGTTATACTTTCTTTGAGGAGATTGTAGATCATACGTCAAAATGTATTGACATCACATGACATACAGATCGACAAAAAGTTATATGAATTACCTTATATCCTTTCAGGAAATTAAACTAGAAGTATTGACGAATACAAAAAACGAGTAGGTAAACGATTTGTTTTATTAATAATTTTGAACTTTTATATCAAAACCAACTATTGTATGAAAGAATGTATTATTTCATACCATGTTCCCATTTCTATAGACTAATTTTTACGAGTTTGACGGTCGTAAGCGCGGAGACGCTGAATTTATATACATAACTAGGATATGCCCGCCACTTCATCCACGCTTGAGTTGAAATTCCCGCGGGATTCCCAGGATAAAAAGTAGCGCAGATTTTAAGTCAAAAAAATTTGCTGTCGATCCGCGAAACCTGCCTCGAAATCGGTCCAGTAGTTTTTACGTGAATCTCGAACAAACAGACAGTAAATCTAAAAAAAAATGCATCGTGTTCTCCATAGTTTTTATAGTCTATTCCAGTTGTTTTTCTCTAAATAGCTTCAATGTACTGACACGGCATGTTTAGAATTGTATAATATTATAGATATCTAATATATTATATTAATACGTGAAGCAAAAACTTTGTACCCCTTTTTACGAAAATTGCGCGGGCGGAGGAGTATGAAGTTTCGCACACTTATACTTTATATAGAGAAGAAGCGACGAATGCTAATATTAAATACATTAAATCAATAAAGAAACATTACACACACTACCATGTATTTGACACACACACGCATATATACTCTTTTGTTTATTGTTATAGTCAAATTAACAGTGTAGCCTGTGCGAAATCTGTGATTATAGAAGTATAATCTTTGACAATACAAATCTTAATAATGTTCAAACTTCGAATTTCGACCACTGGGCGACCTCTAGTATAAAAAAGTGTTATTTATGAGAGTAGTGCAACAAGTTAGTTTTACTAACGAGTAGACGAATGGAAGCCCGAGACCAAGTCGATACCTTATCATAGTCAACTTTCGCAAGTGTGTCATACGTTTTTCAACACATTTGCGAGAAACAGTACAGTAGATAATAACACTAAAAAGCGATCAAAACATTTTCAGAGAATGACCGAGTATTTCTTCGAGTCTTCCATGATATAAAATTATTGTAAATCATTAATTGGCGCTCTCGCCATTTTGGCGGCAAAAGACCATTTTCTGCAATTTGCGCCTCATACAAAGATGTCAGGTGGAGTAAATTCCATATTAATATCCTATTTCTTGCTTGAACTCATATTGTTATTTTGTTTATAAATATCTAATATCCAAATGGCGTCGCGCGCACGTGTTGAAAATTAGAACTACATCTTTCGTCTCATTTTCTCTTTAGTATTAAAGCGAGTCAAATGTGTTGATCAAAAGCGCTTCCAAAGAGGTTCGATTATTCAGGTTATATATTCTCGTAACGTGAAACTTCTTGGTAGAATTGCTATATATTTTTTATGTAAATATGAAAAAATATTAAAGAATACACACGGCGCTATACTACGAAGTATGCGGTAAAACAAGTACTTAGGTGAGAGTACCTACTTTTCCGCACATCCGTAGTACGGTACTTCATTTTGAAATTTTGTACAATGTATATAGACTTCGTAAATGCAATTTTGAGCACATGTGTTGAAAATATTTTGTGTCGCTGTTTTAAAGGCCCGAAAATACCTAACCACCATCGACGAACTGAAAGTGTATTGAAACTTATTAAATATTCAACACATCCGCTTATTATGGTCAAATATGTTATATGGTATTTTCTTAAGTTTTCGCGACTAGTAGACATAATAAAACTACGTTTTATATTTAGTTTAAATAATAACCATAAACAAAAAATAAATTTTAACAATACTCATTGACACTTGACATCTTTGTCTTCTGCGATCAGGGCTACTGAAAAGTAGCCGAAACGTCGAAATAGTAAAAATCAAATAAAATACCGCGCTTAAAACCGTTAAAAACGTAGTTTTATTAAATATCTTATACTTCATAGAATATTATTATGGTAATCCTTCTTATATATTACTATCAACTGCTGTTCGTTAGTTTGGCTAAAATGTAAAAACGAGTTTTATCGATTTTGTGTGTATGTTTTTGAGTGGGTCCCGGGATGGTTTAGATTCACAATTAGACGGGATAGTTGGGGATAGTTTTTATTTTTTCAGGGCAGGACAACTTCTGCCGGATCCACTAATCTATAATATTATAAAATTATATACAAGCCGTGTCTGTACATTGCTATAAAAAAAACAAATGGAATATACTATACAAACGATGGAGATTTTTTTTTTACGTTTCGTGTCCGTTTGTATGTGTGTCGGGATTCACGTAAAATCCACTAAGCCAATTTCGATGCGATTTTCGCTGATCGATAGCAAATTCTTAGACTTAAAATCTGCGGTAATTTTTATCACGGGAATCCCACGGGAATTTTCCCGGGAGCGGTTTGTAGTACTTAGAGTGAATAAAAATCACCTTTATCCGACACAGCTTTCACTAAAACGATAGCTTACATTATTTTAAAATGCCGTGTCCCGGGAATCCCGCGGGAATTTCAAGGCAAGTGTGGACGAAGTTGCGAGCATATCCTAGTTATAAATAAAAGTAATCTAAACCAATTCACAACTATGATTTCTCCATATTTTAAAAACTATTAATCCGTCGATTAAAAAATTAAAAAGTAGTTACATGTACATCAAACTTCATGACAGTAACATTCACGGCAGAATCAAGTATTCAAACGTACAATCATTTAAACAAACCTACTTTCAAATTTGTATATTACTATGAGTACTATTCATTATTAATTCAAAATCTAACTTCGCCAGCATCGGAATCGAAAATTGCTAGCGATAAGGGCGATTTACATACCAACGCGAGAAGTCGTTAAGTTTTATAGCAGTAGAGAGCAAATCAACCACCATTAATATTTGGTGATTGTGATGATTGTCTTTCAAAAAACTTTCTATTTGAAATACATATATTGGAGACATAATCAGGCAATCTCCGCGGGTAGGTGGTTATGTGCTCAATATATGGCCATCCCGTATTCCCCAATTAAGAACTGGTGCCCGGAGAATATAGAATCTTGCACTTAACTCGCAGTCAGCCACCAGCCCACGACAGCGCTGGTTCAGGGGATCTGCCGCTGCTTATCACGTGGCGATACACAAAGGTGACAAGGTCCTTCTAGACGAGCCCCGGGGCGCAAGGGACGCAGACACATTGACCACTTATGTTTATATATTGGTTGAGGCGAATGTCCTAGTAACTAGCTGGACGCGGAAATCTTCGATAGCTTATTATGTGTGGTTATAATGGCGGGTGCGATACTACTTCGCGTGCGTCGCGGTAGCGTGGCGTTTGGCAACGTACTGCCTCACGCGCAGAGCGAGCGGCGGCAACATGCGGGGGTTGCAAGACGTTATAAATCCAAGGCACAATTGCTAACTGGGAAATAGGTGGCGCCAACATGTATAAACTAGTCAACGTGAGTATCTTTAATTATGTAAAAAGTGGTCTGCAAGATGTCAGGGGTTCAAATCCAAATATTATTTACTTTAGTAAAATTAAAATTATAAATATGTATGTCTTCTGTGATAAATAGCGAGTTAATTTTGAGGAGACAGATAGATGTGCACAACCTTTAACTGCTTGGTTCGCAGTGCACCCGGACGAGTAGGTTGATTAAAAATAACCAGCAACAGAAACCTCCCCACGGGTATATTTTGCATAAAAACTCTTAAATAAAATATGTATGTACCGCTGTCGTCCATTGAATATTCAACGTCGGCTATTCCAAGTTAAAAACATATTTCACGACTTGCAACACTACCTTTCATGAAGGCTGTTCGGATGAATGTTTTACGGTTCTGGCTACAAAGCCTTTTGAACGAGTCTTATTATCACTTTTGAATTTAGTTCTAAAATCCGATCTGAACTAAATTATGGATCTTAAAGCACATGATGTAGTTCTTGTAGTAGTTTGTAATATCACATTTAACTCAAAAAATAACATTTTTCATAATACATACAATAGGGTACTTGCCAATAAAATCTTACTTTTTCTTAAGTACTTTTTATCATCATAGAGAACATCACAGCCTCCTTGATTTCGTAGTTACTATGACGTCATAATTTTAACGATGAGTCAAATAGCTTATTAATTATTTTATAAACAGAAATTTAAATTACTTTTTTGATGAAATTTTAAGAGTAAGGTGATAACAAGGTATTTACAAACATACTCTTTTTATGCGCATTATTTTAGAATTTCTCTTACACTGTATCAAATACCCAAATCGCAGTACTTAATAAATTATAATTAAATTAAAACACACTTTAATAACGAACCGAACTAACATATAAAAGAATCATTAAAACATGTAAGGATAGTACGTTAGCGCCGTCAATTATTAGTTTTTGATTTAAAAGTACTTAAATCAGTGTGTACATGAAAATGCTACCACGCCACTGCTGCACCGCTAAACTGTGCAGACAAGGCGTGATCACGCCGCCACTACACTGTTTCACTGTCAAGCAAGCGTCAGCAATGACCCGACGGTATGGGAGTATGGACAACATTGGCATACTATATAAATAGAAATTCAACGTATAGCAGCGCGATGGTAGCGTGGTGGTGCTGGCAATCATTCCAACTAACGTTTTTACAGTTCGAAACTATGAACAGATCAGAAGCAAAAAATAGTCCGAACATAGATTAAACGGCATTGAGATAATTTTTATGAAAAATTCCGCTGAAAATATCTCATAGCCTTAATTGCTGTTAGAAAAGTTGCCCCAAGTTCGAAGTGCGCGATTGTATTTACAAAATGAATACTTCGTTAACATTCTGTGTACCTGAGAACACTCCTTATGCCTCCGCTACATCTGGGATAATGTCAGGTTAACATAAGTGACTTAAGTCTGTTTAGCACCATCGCGAAACATATGTTAAAAACCAATCCTTGAAGGAACGGAGAAAGAATACAGTGCGTTGGGGTGGCCTGTCGTAAGAGGCGACAAAACAGCCCACAGCCTGCTGGTAAGGTATTTGCCCGCCTGGATAACTACCACCTCTGATCTAGAGTATACCGTTATAGCGAACTTGAGTTGTGTTCCGGCATTAGTGGCCAGATGCCAGTCTCTCTTTACAGAGCGGCAGCACATTGGTAGCGCCTTTGGTGTTGATATGTCCATAAGCGACGGTAGCCGCTTTCCATCAGGGGGGCCGTCTGCCTGTCGTTATCGTAAACTTTCCACCGAAATAAATATTAATCTATACTGATATATAAAGCTGAAGAGTTTGTTTGTTTCTTTGCTTGAACGCGCTAATCTCAGGAATCACTGGTCTGATTTGAAAAATTCTTTCAGTGTTAGATAGCCCATTTATCGAGGAAGGCTATAGGCTATATATCATCACGCTAAGACCAATAGGAGCGGAGCACCAATGAAGAATGTTTCAAAATCGGAGTTTTTTTTTCCTTTTGAGAGCTTCGCTTCGTGCGCTGCATAAACGGTTAAAGTTTCGCGAAAATCAAGTGTAACAGAACTGTTCCCCTTTAAAAGTTCTAAAAAAAAGTCCGCGACAGCATATGTCTACCTTTTAAGGTTGGCCCACTATAACCTTTTTTATGCTAACCAAATTTGTTCTAAAATAATGCATTATTTGCGAAGGTGTTTTTATAAACATGATATTAATCCTTATCCAAATAAATACGTTATTCATCACAAGTATTTAATTTAAAACAAAATTGCCATTTACATCATTCGATTTCAATGAATATCTTAGGAGATATCGCAGTTTTAAAATAACATCGCAGCAAAATATAATAAATACTGTGCGCGCATTTATGATGTGCAAGGCCGGCGGGCAGTCATGAGGGGGAAGAGATTAGCGTGTTCAAGCAAACAAACAAACACACTCTTCAGCTTTATATATTAGTATAGATATTTTCACCTTCTACGTAAACAAAGTCGCGGGCAGAAGCTAGATTTATTTATATAAAAACAATTATATTTAATCTTGTTACTATTGAATAATAATCTTATACTTAGAATCACAATGTTCATTTCATTGATTTGTGGTGTGACAGAAGATATACATCTTCTGTCACACCAGTCCAGACCAATAGAAGGGTCTGGAATGAAAAGACATATTGTGCCGACGCCAAAGAGTTGGGATATGGTGAAAGAAAAGAGAATACCTTCTCAGGCCCTTCGACAAAAGCCATACGCTTTTTGAAATTGCAACACCTAATTTCTTTTATTTCCCTGACAACCCTGCCCCGTAGAGTACCGGAAATTAAATCTCTTTATTGTTTTTGCCGACTAAACGTTGCATAACGAACCTTTCGCAGATAACGTCGACTTGATTTAGCTTCAATAAAGCAATTTAAATTTCCAACTAAATTTCACTTCAGATGGATAATCATAGATAAACAACTAAATGTTAGTATATTCTGCGCCTTTTGTTTCTATGTTAATATTATAAACTAGGAAATGCCCGCGACTTCATCCACTTTTGACTCGAAATTCCCGGGACACAAAATACCAGTCTCAGAAAAATAATGTAAGCTATCGTTTTAGTGAAAACTGTGTCGGACGCACCTGAACAACTACAAATCGCTCCCGGAAAAATACCCGCATGATTCCCGGGATAAAAAATCTCACATTTTATTACACAAAATTTTGCTATCAGTTAAAGAATCATATTGGAATTCTATTTTTTTTATCTAGCCATTTTACATAATTCTCAGATAAATTCCCGCGGCATTCCCGGGATAAAAAATTAGCTGTCGATCAGCGAAACCGCATCGCAATCGGCCCAGTAGTTTTTACGTGAATCCCGAACAAACAGACAAAACGACAAACAGACCAACACACAGACAAAAATCTAAAAATTTGCATCGTGTTCTCCATCGTTTATTAGTTTTTTTTTAATAGCTTCAATGTACAGACACGGCATGTTTAGAATTTTATAATATTATAGATGACAGTTTGATTGTATGTTTGTAGCTTTGCTCAATCAACGCCAGAACGGCTGAAAGGAACTGAATGAAATTTGGCAAAAGATAGATTATAGTTTGAAATAGCATATAGGCTACTTTTTGCCCTGGGAAAATGTACGCTTTTCTTCTATGTGTACTAACCGGCCCAATAGACGCTGTTTTGCCTTGAAACAATAACAATTAAAACCAGTTTCCAGTGCCACCAACTGGATCTAATTGTGAGTCTAAATCATCCAGAAACCTATCCAAATATAATAAATACATATAAAAGTGTGTGCGTGTGTAGTTCACATGCAGTAGAAGCGAAACAAAGTGTAACAAGGGGTAGGAGGGATTCTAAACTTCTTGACGTCACGTTTCATATATTATATAGTTATAATATATTTAAGTTTTAAAACACGAAATTTGAAGTATTAACGAAAAATTTCAAAACATTTCCAACTCTAACTGAATGAGCATTCATGAGCACAACGATTCTAAAGAAGTTTCACTTCAAAAATCATCAAAATTCTTGAACCCGTTTCTAGCGCAACCTACCGGATTCAATTGAATGATACAATGTAAAGGGTATGTTAGAACTATTGTAATATGTGTCATGTACCCAAATGTAAAAAATATTATGTAATACTATTTGGAACGACTTCACAAATAATACGTTTTCTTCGGACACGCATTGGCACTGTCTCACGACGTTGCGGACACGATAAATCGTCTCGCGGACACTTTCCACTCACATCCCGACAGCAGTGTTGCCAGATTCATTCCTTACGGAATCTCTAACAAAATTTATTGTTAAACGGTTATTATTATTAAAATCGTCGCTTATTTATATTCGCAATGCCAGTAAGTGCTACCAAGTGACCAAAAAAACCAATATCGTAGTGTTGTAGAAAATCGTTGGCTGGAAGCCCATTTCAAATTACTAGTGTGCAAGAGAAACATTCTGGAGAACCTTCGTATATAAATTTATGTACATACACATTTATACATATATATAAACATAATATGCTAGCAGTCTCGGCAAACGTTGTACTGCCCTGAAAAAATAGAAATCTAGAACCCGATTCCAGCGCCACCTTGTAACCTAATATTACATATATTTTAAAAATAATTATTAAAATAATAAAAGCAAGCGTAGCCGAGTGAAGACGTAGTGTTTTATAGTCATCCAAAAAACCGGTCGTTTTTGAGACAGCACATCCGTGCTCGGTGGGTCGTTCAACTTGACAATTGAAACGACCAACACGTCAACTTTCCTAAAAAGTTTTACTTAACATTGATCAAGATTTAAATTTAAATTATATTTAGTGATTTGTAACCCACGTTTTGGGTTTTATAATTATTCTTCTGGAGTTTTGTGGGACGGAGATCCAGGCGACTTGTTAAAAAGTTCGCCTGTGAGGTCATCCCCGGCTGTCAGACATACCGAGCTCAGCACCGTCGGCACCACCCCTGGACCTGCGCACACTTTAGGGCAGTACCGCCATAAAAAGTAAAACGACTGCCAAGGTAATATAACGCACCCTGCTCTCTCATAATATATATATTTTTTAACTTAATACATGTATGCAGTGGTAGTCGTATCTTTTATTATACTACCCGCTACAACCTACCTGGTCTAATTGTGCATCTAAATCACCCTCTTAAACAAACATAAAATTATATCAAAACCATAGAACCCGATTCCAGCGCCAAATATTTTGTTTAGATTGATGGGTTATATAATCGAAGTTTTAGTAGGGATCCATAATTTTTATATAGCCTAAATTAATCAGAGATAATGTAGCATTCGAATGGTCAAAGCATTTTTGAAATCGGTCCAGTAGTTTTTGAGTTTATTCGTTACAAACATACCAAAAATAGAACTCTTTCCTTTTTATAATATTAGCATATATAATACAAAATATACAGTAAAAAGCCAGGTTGCTGGATTTGGAGCACCGCCTCCTCTCCTTTAACAGTAATTAAAAATGGTTTTTGGAGGCGGTGGTGGATTCATGATTTTCAATAAGTAATCTATGAGATTCTAATTTTATTTTCATGGGCAAATAGTTTCTTCAGTGAAATTAGCTAGAGCCAATTCAGCCAGCCTTCTAGGCATGCTCCATAAGTATATATCTTGAAACCAGCTATCAATCATTCAAACAATAAAAATCACTATTGAGGGCGGCCGCCATTTAATTTGTTTCAACAATTTACTGCAATTGCCAACAAACTTATTATTAATTTTCTAAGTTTTCGCGACTTGTATACATAATAAAACTACGTTTTAGCGGTTTTAAGCGCGGTAATTTATTTGATTTTTCTTATTCCGACGTTTCGGCCACTTTTCAGTGGCCGTGAACTTGTTAAACAAATTTAGACGGTGTTGGCGGATAAGGCATCATAATAACTTTAAACTAGCCTGGCGTAGAATGTTTGCGCTTCCCGATATATCTTTTTTAGGTGTTAATTTTCTTTCTTTCACTGAAAAGTGGTCGAAACGTCGGAATAACAAAAATCAAATAAATTACCGCGCTTAAAACCGTTTATAAACGTAGTTTTATTAAACTTATTATTTCTTACATGTCTGTCTATTTAACACCGCAATCGAATTCGACGACACACTGGCGGCATCCTCGTGAAGTGAGTTATAATTGGGGGGAACAGATATAGATACCTAATAGGGAAATAGGTATGCATCAAGAATATGTACTGAAGTATGAACAAGGGATAGTGTTACAATGACTCAAAAACCATTGTTCAGCATTAAATAATAAATACTTAGTTAATTTTTGTATTCTATTTTGAATTAACTGTATTCATTTTCATATTTTCTTAGGGTATTTGGTGGCGCTTTGCCAGCCTATCTTTGTACTTCATGTTTTGTAGGAATTCTTGCATCTTGCTACTTTTATATACTACTAGTGGTTGCTCAGTAGCCGAAATTCGGCCATAATTAATTTAAATTATAAGTTTGAACATTATTAAGGTTCTATTGTCAAAGACTATACTTCTATAATCACAGATTTCGCCAAGGCTACACTGTTAATTTGACTTTAACAATAACAAAATAGTATATATGCGTGTGTGTGTCAAATACATGGTAGTGTGTGTAATGTTGTTTTTAGGCGTAAGTTAAAAAAATTGCACTTTGCACTCCTTCTCTATATAAACTATAGGTGTGCGAAATTTCATACAATTTTCATAAAAACGGTTTCAAAATTTTTGCTTCACGTATTAATGTAATGATAAATTTTCGGAGTTTTAGTCGTGAATATATAACAAACTAAACTGAATTCTTGAGGATAATCAACCCGAAGTAGCAGACAAAAGCCGAGAATCCTTACGAAATCTACAAACAGGGCAACCCTACCCACTCAGTTGAGGGAGCATTTGCTTGTTTGTCGCCTCACGTTTTTGATTTAACTTTTTGCGCCAACTTGTGACAAGTTCTTGCGTCGATAATCCCCCCCACTGACTACCCTCCCAACTTTTCCACCACAACTTTGAAGGTTGCCCTGAAATTATTTGTTGTAGAATTACGCTCTGTTGGTGTTTTACATTGTACTGAGACGCTGCTTGCGTGCGACGAGATTATATTTTAAGAGCAGGTAATAACCGCGACTTCGCTTGATTAACAATATATTTTTTATCCGTGCAGGAACGGAGAAAGAATAGAATTTCATGGCGGCCTTTGTAAGAGGCGACAAAACAACCCACGGCCATGTTAGGCTATTTGCCCGTCTGGATGGCTACCACCCCTGGTTTAGAGTATGCCGCCATTACAACTGTGAGTTGAGTTTTATTAGTGGCCAGGTTCCAGTTTCCCTTAAGAGAGCAGCAGCGCAATTGTAGCACCTTTGGGTTTGCAATGTCCATAGGAAATGGTAACCGCTTTCCATCGTGTGAGCCGTCTGCTTGTTTGTTGAACTCGTGCAATAAAAAAAAATTACAATCGTTCGTTTGCAAATTATACCTGAGTCTTGCATCAATGTCATAGGTGCAAGCGAGACAATAGATGCCCGGGCCCGCTATTTACTGAATAAATAGTTCTTATTATTGTATAAATAATACATTACATTATATAATGCCTCGAGTGAGCCTGCGTTTCTCCAGGAATATTTTAAAGCTCAGTAGGTCCCGGCTGAGACAAGTTATTAGTGCAGCCACTGGACATGGCAATTTTAACAAACATCTTTTTAATATAGGTATCACTGACAGCCCCCTGTGCAGAGCATGCCTGGAGGCAGAAGAAACAGCCCACGTCCTGCTCGAATGCAAAGAGGTGGCCCAATACAGGGCGAAGTATCTGGACGCCCCAGGTAGCCTCCGAGAAGTCTTCAGCGACGTCAAGCAACTGGTGGACTTCCTGGAGGAGCTGGGCTGGATGGAGTAAATCCTCATCCACCCTCGCACGCAAAATAGGCGCTTTGTCGTCAAGTTGCGGAAACCGCCCGCTCGCAGAAGAAGAAGATTGTATAAATAGTTTTTACACAAGTCAATAGGTAGGGAGCTGTTCAGTTTTAATATCAAATAAGTGTGTGCCAACTTTTAACTCTTCAATAACGATCACCTTTAAATAAAAATTTGTTAATCATGTTAAACTGCCTAAATACGTTTTACACAAAACATATTGACAGTTTTTTAAACATATTTAGCGGCAAATTTTGCGTTGTGCAAGACGCTAATTGTATTTAAGGGTGTTAAATGCGTTTTGTGTTTCTTAAATAAATTTAAGCAACCTTGTGCAAGCGGCCCTAAGAGTTTAAAAATACTTTCTAGATCAATTGTTTTGAATATGGTCCGGTCCATTAATTTATTTTTGAGAATTAGACTACCACCGATTAATTGATTTTGTAGAACAGCTTTGCGGAACTCTTCAAATTTGACTTAATTTTTAAGTCATATGTGTCGCACGCTCGATAATAGACTGACCGATTGGAGGTTTCGGTCCAAAATGAGTTAAGCATAGAAAGGAGTTCAGTTTAACGCCATCTATCTGCCAATGTCAGGTTTTCTTCGAGTTTTTAAGCAAAGTTATAGATATATCGGTCTCTTTCATTCGCATGTGTTTTGGCAAGGAATATTACAAGAGAGTGACACAAATCATCATACGTCCAGGACTGTTACAATGAACTGATTGAGTTTTTCTTATACATTGACCGATTAATAAATTAGTTTGTTTAGTGTGAAAATCTCTGGAAAAATTTATTTACAATATTTATTAAACTGTGACCGATTGATAAATAAGGCTATTTAGTTTGTCAATTTTTTTATTATTTTATGCTTTATGGTCTTAAACCTTAAAAATGTGAAGTATTCAGATATGTATTAAATAAAACATGGGCATAATTCAAAATGTGTCACCAGATTTTACTCAATGTAACATTTGTTTTTATATTAAATAGACCTATCTCAAGAACATAATTTATTAACCAAAAAATATAATACAAAAGAAGAAAATTTCTCTAAAATAATATTTGTATTACTCATTTTATAAATTTCATACTATACAATTCATTTTCTTATTAATATGCTATTTTCATTGAATAGTAAGACATTTTATAAGAAAGTCCGGATTGTCAAAATGTTTTTTTACGATTTCCCAAAAATAAACATTTTGAGTTAAGTCAGTCTATTGAGCGTGCGGTATGACCTTAACGAAATTTTCTCCAGTGCAATTTAGTTTGAAAAACAACATTTTCATTTGAATAAGTTCAAAATGCAATTAAACATTTTACTTGGCAATAAATCTTTTCGCAAATAAATTAAATGTCTCAAAAGTATTAATCCATTCGATTTATTTGTTTTTATATTATCAGTAATCGAGTAACACCGGCACGTAGCACCTTAACAGATTGCGTAGCGTCACGTAGCACATTCGCAGTGCAATCGTAGGCTACGCCTGGCTACGCGGCGAGGTCTGCAAATCTCAAGCATATTCTTCGATTACAATCATTTTATTACAGTCGTTCTCGGGCACTTTGATTATTACATCAAATAAATCAATACCTTGGCCATATACAGATTTGTAAACTGTTATTTGCGGGTTATAATTTGTATATGTAATATAATGTTACGAGCTACAGGACTCAAATTAAAATAAATGCCGTTGGAATTACTATAGAGTTTATTAGAACTGTACAAATACAAATAAAACTGGATGCAATCAGTTCACACTGCACGATTCCATATAATTTGACACGCGCAAAGTCCGTCGTCTATATCGCTAATCGAGAGTACTACAAACGTCTTACTCGTATCGTAGTGGTCGCTTGACTGCCCCACCCCGCCATTCAGGCATTGTTTTATACTAACTATACAGTACAAAAAAAATCGGCCGCGCGCATTGAGTTTCCGAGAAATAGTAATTTGCACACCTGGTTATCTATTCCTGCGGACGGCCAACAAAGTCGAAAACAATAACAATAGGCTATTGTCTAATTGCAAATTTTAAATACGAAGTAATAAAAAGAACTCCGAATGCGAGAGGGGCAATATACAAGATTCGCACCATTTCTTTGTCGGTATGTGACAATAGGTATGCAGGTGGCCCAACTTGTAACAGTAATTATTACCTATATTATAAATGAAATAGCGTACACAGAGGTAGCTTGTATCCCGGGTAAACAATTAGGATACTTTTTATCCCGATTGACATTGATTCCAGTGGGATAGACGATTTTGGTTCCCCCGTTGCAATTCACTTACAAATAAGTCGTCATGATAACTATACTAACGAGGTTTTGCTTGGCAAAACTAGTTTAATACCGAAAGAGAATTAATTTATAGAGATGATTTATCAAGGAAATTTAGACTCCTAATGCGACAATTTATGATAGCTTTTCGTCATCAAAGTCGTCAAAGTAACAATTTGATGACACAAATCAATATCCGAAACTATAGGACAGATCCGAAATTTATATGTCCATAGCATGACGGTCTGTGGTTGAACGGGCTAAGCCGTTGCCGGCCTACCTCACTGCAACGCAAAGGCTCCGGGTTCAATTTCTGGTATAGTAAATTTCGGAAAACGTATTTTCTCCGTTATTTACTATGGTCTGGGTGTCTGGGATCGGCTTCAGAGTGGTACGTTGTATATTACCCATAACACAAGCTTAACTTGATTAATATATATAATATGTGTGTTTGTCTGTCGATTATTATTATTATTATCCCTAATATATATAAAATTTGATATTTTCTGTTTCAGTCACCAAAGCAGCTGATGGTGTGTATATGTGCATTTTAGCTGTATGATCTCTAAATCTAGAAAGTGTAATTAGTTCGAAGTCGCTTTTAATTTTACCAAAAAAATATTTTAAACTTAAATCAGTCATAAATTAAAACTCCTAATTATATCCTTTACAATTCCGAAAATATCATGAATTCAATGAAATCGAAATGAAAGTGAGTTTTTCATAAATCTACAATTTGATCTTGAAAAACTTTGGACATTCTAAAATTTTATCAGTAGCTAAGGAAAACCCGTAAAAAGCTATTTAGAAAAGAAAACACGTATTTTAGGAAGCTTTACTAACCTTGTTTTGTTTTCAATACACGATAAAAGAGCTCGATAAAAACAAAAAAACACCCCAAATCCAATACGAATTTGAGGTATTAACCATTAAAACATCAATCAGCAGGTGGGACACGCAGGTCGTGGGTTCGACGCTGTACCGGGCACCACCAACCGCTAATACCCCCTCAGAACTAATAATGACTTATTTGTGTGCCAAAATCACGCAGAACTCGTTCTCGGTATCAGCGACGTGCGCAGAAATACAAAAGGAACTTTTTGATAGGAATTTGAAGTTTTATTTTAAAGTGAATTGGGTAATCTTAAAAACTACTCAATGCATCTTGCTCAAACAAATTTCAATAGAAAGCATTTTTTAAATTCGTTTTTAGAGTTTTTGTTTAATATAATAAAACTACGTTTTAACGGTTTCAAGCGCGATAATTTATTTGATTTTTGTTATTCCGACGTTTCAGACTTTCGACTCGGGACACTGGGCTTTTTCTGCGTGCACAGGAACAAAAAACCAACTTGGCTGATAATCTCTTTTATTTTTCCTTCTACTCATTTTAATATTATTATGTTTGCTGAAGAGTTTCTTGCGCCGCTTCTTCTCTTCAAGCCACAACATGTTGCGAAGAGGTAGTAAATTAGATTAGGCTCCCATAGAGTAAATAATAACCATAAAAAATAACTAAATAATTAAAATGAACAAGCTGGCGGTAGGATAAATAAAACTTTAACAATACTCGTTGACACTTGACATCTTTGTCTTCCGTGATTATGGCTACTGAAAAGTGGCCGAAACATCGGAATAACAAAAATAAAATAAATTACCGCGCTTAAAACCGTTAAAGTTAAAACGTAGTTTTATTATGTACACAAGTTTAAAATTTAGAGGAGATGACGACACAATTTTTATAACTTTGAGTTATTATAATATCAGCCCATATATGTCCCACTGCTGGGCTCGGGCCTCCCAATATAGGGGAACGGACAGTATACCCGCCACGCTTGTCCATGGTGGCTTAGTAGGTTTGACACATCGGTTATCTCGATGTTTTCCTTCGCCGTTATTAGGACGTGTTAATTGTAAGAATATGCACATTAGTTCAGAAAACTGCCTAAGTGGTGCATCGAACCCGCACCCTTTGAATTTGAGACACGTGCGTTAGTCATTACGCTACCAGGACTTACTTTGAGTTATTGATTTAAATATATTATTTAAATAAATAATATCTGCGGTTGAGCAGGCTAAGCCTTGGCCGGCTAGCCTCACTACAATGCAGAGGCTTCGGGTTCGATTCCTGGCACGGTAAATTTCGTAAAACGAATTTTCTGTTATTTACTCGGATCCGGGCGCCTTGATTGTCTCCAGAGTGTGGTCGGTTGTATTTTTTTTATTGCGTGAGTTCAGTAGACAGGCAGATTGCCCACCTGATGGAAAGCGGTTCCCATGGCCTATAATGATATTCCACCACCGATTAGAGACGTGAAATCAATCAATTCTTTTATGTTTCAATATAATAAATATCTACTTAGACTACAACACGAAGATCCCACATATCTATACATATATATAATTCTTCTATACGTGTGTTGGACGGACAGTGAACGCCTCCTAAACGGCTGGACCTATTTTGATGATATTTGTTTTGTGTGTTTGAATGGGTCCCCGGATGGTTTAGATTCACAATTGGAACCGGTAGGTGGCGCTGAGATCGGGTTCTAGAATCCTCCTAATCACCTAGACCGATTTTGGTGATTTTGTTTTTATGTCATGAAACAAAGTCTTTTAGGAATTCAGAAAATATGGTGGTACGAAGTTCGCCGGGTCAGCTAGTAATAATATATAATAGACATCTATAATAAATTATCATTATTTATATTTTTATGTTTATATTTATATATTTAGATATATTATTATCATGAATTTATATCTGGAGCATGGCTTTATACGGGTGTGAAGCTTGGACAATGACACAAAGAGATCGCGATAGAGTAGAAGAAGCATTTGAAATGTGGTGTTGGAGACACATGCAGAGAATAAGTTGGAAAGAAAAAAAGACCAATGAAGAAGTACTGGATATGATAAAGGAGAAACGCACAATTTTAAAAACTCTGGAGGAAACAAGGGGAAAGGTGTTTGGCCATTTGCTACGATACGACACCTTCTTATGCACGTAATCGAAGGCAGAGTGGAAGCAAGTGTCTTACAAAGAAGTAAAACAACTGGCCCATAATAGAGAAGATTGGAGGAGGCTCCACCGAAAGAGCATAGCTCTTAAATAATAGAATAGAATAGAACAATAGGCATCAATAATGCAGCATAGTAATTCAGTTGTTCCCATCCCAACATATTTTATTGTCCATTAAGTATATTATTATTTTTCTTTTTTCTAAATTATTGTTACGACCTAGGTGCCGACAAAGACAAATTCACACCTGCAGCCCTGTAGAAACACATTTTATTACCTTTCGGCATTTGGACTTCTTTTATTTACTTTTTGTTAAAAATTTGTGATTAGGAAACAGCCCATTGTGTATTGTAATCTTTTATGGCAGTCATTAGCCAGGTGTGCGGACTACGATTTCTAAGAAATTGTGCCAACGCTTGCCGGACAGACATATTTGCATTTGTGCAATATAAAGCTATGGCCCGATTGTGGACGCGGCAGTCGAGCGATAACCACGAGTGAAGCAAGACTTGTGTACATTCGATAATCTATTTAGTGACGGACTTTGCGCGTGTATTTGAATTACGATCTTCTGCATTACGTTTGGTTATATTTGTACCTGTATTATACGTGTATGTATAGTTCTAATAAACTCTATAATAATTCTAATGGCATTTTAATTCGAGTCCTGCAACTCGTAACATTATTATGAATAGGAAACTAATAGTAAATAATGTCTGGATATAATTAGAATATTTCCTAGTGTTAGTGACACGCTCAAGAACGATAATGATTGTTTTAGCTAAACATTTGTTATATTTATCAAATTACCATAATATTTGTTGTATAATATGTTATCATTATAGTAAAATTTTACGTAACTCATTCATTCATCATAGACAGATGAGCGTGGCAATTGTATAAAATTTCGATTTCTTACAAAATGATTAACGAATCGTAGAACGAATGCATATAAGTATTGATATGTTTGTTATGTTTATGAGAATAAAGCGTATTAGGGTATGCTCATTAAATATCAATAAATACATATTGTGGTTCAGGTTATAGGATTGCGAAACCGGGCCTTAATGGGCCGGTCCGGGGGCCATCGATCGCGCCATTATTTATTAAGGTTTAGGAACACCGCTCTTTATTAATGGGAAAAGCGGAACATAAAAACACAATACATTTTTAAACAAACGCTTTTTATGTAAACAAATAAAGCAGATAATCCAAAAACAGCCTTTTTGTTGTGAAATTCTTTAGAATCGTTCTGATTTGAAACTCGGTGAAACGAAAAAGCGACACTAAGAAAAGAACTCCTAAATCTATAGGACTAAGCCTGAGAGAGAATGAGATACGAATTTTACATCACGCAGTACAGATAAGAGAGTCAATAAAACTGATGATTAAACATAGGTCCAATTAGGACCGAAACAAAACTGATAATAATATTTTTTAGGCTAATACAGTGAACATTTGAAAGTGATGCTTAATAAGTTTATTTTTAATTATAATATGTTGACGGATGTATTTTCAAATTCAAATTCAAATTCAAAGTTTTTTATTCAAAATAAGTTCTAACTGGAGAACACTTTTTAAAGGTCATATAAATATATAAGTTAAAATTTAATTTTTCTTCCTATTCTATGTATACCGCTTCACAACGTGTTATTGCTGTTAAGGAGAAGAAGCGGCAAGAAACTCGGCTAGTAGCCTCGTAGGCTAAAGGAATTATATTTATATTAATAAAAGTTAGAGAAGAATTATCTGTGAGTATATTCTCTGAAGTTTCACTTCTACTGCGTGTGAACTGCACAAACACATTTTTTTAATTCTTGGTCAAAAGTTTAGCCAAAATTCAGCTATGTCGCCAAAATAATTAGCCTATTGGCGTGTGCAATATTTTTGGAAAACTTTTCGGCAGTCTCATTTGGGCTCCGCCATAATAATTTTGCACTAGGCTAGATTAAGTTTAATCCATGTCTCAATTCTAGCTGTGTTATACGTGTTTGTATAGTTCTAATAAACTATATAATAATTCCAATGGCATTTTAATTCGAGTCCCGTAAGCTCGTAACAATACTTTTAATAATGAATAAATAAATATATATTTTTGTAGCTATATGCGTATAATAATTATTATCTCATTATTAGTCACTAGTTCACCTTCAAGCCAACGCTATCTTTGCAATTAGATCTTGTCCATCCAAAGGTTACCTGGAAGAGATTGCTTTAAGCAATATGGCCGCCCATTGTACTACCTTATTAGTATTTAAGCTTATTGTGTATTTCTTCTCTATCATGTTGGTGTACAATAAAGAGATTTATTTCTAAATGCAAAACATACAATCACGACAAACGTGTTATGTAAAAACATCGTAAGCGACAGAATTTGGGTATTTCACTTTGTTATTGTAACACACATCCAAAATAATTTAGATCCTTATACAAAGTTCTTAAAATTACGAATAAAGCAAAAAATCGGAGATCTATAATGTATTCAAAAATAATCTGTAAAGTAGCTCTTCATAAAATTTTACAATGACTTATGTTTTTTTTTTCTTATTAACAACTCTACGGACTCTAGTTCCGTATTCTTTTTTTACAATTAAATTTAAGAAGAAGTTAAGAAGTTGTACACGCTTATTTGTTACTTTGTTATTGTGTGTGACATTTAATGGATGTATGTGTGTGTTGTGGTGTACCTTAAGAATAACTTATTATATTAATTTATTCTAATTTTAATACTAAACTTATACTAATGTAGAGTGTATCTGTTACGCGCTGGTATTGTGAGGAAGTGCATGTGCAGTGTGTGCCTTGACTTGAATGACTTATGTTTAACTGATCACCAGATATAGTATGAACACCAAAATTACAACCCCATTTAAAGTGGTTCATTTAGGTATATTATTATATCATTAGGTATTCAATGTCCGTGCAGGAACGGAGAAAGAATACAATTTCCTGCGTTGGGGCTGCCTGTCGTAAGAGGCGACAAAACAACCCACAGCCAGGTGCTAGAGCATTTGCCAGACTGGATGGCAACTACCCCTGGTCTAAAGTATGTCGCCATAACAACCTTGAGTTGTGTTCCGGCATTAGTGATCAGGTTCCAGTCTCCTTAAGAGAGCAGCAGCGCATTTGTAGCAACTTTGGTGTTGCAAATGTCTATAGGCGATAATAACCGCTTTCCATCAAGTGGGCCGTCTGCCTGTCTGCTGAACTCTGAACCATTGTAATTTTTGACTTTTGGTAAATGTTTCGTTTTCTTAGTATTTAGTTTATTTTTTGGGAAAGGAGCTTAGGACCTCTTAGTATTTTTTGGTGATCGAAATATTTGTTGCCTTTTATGTTTGTCGCTTACGATGTTCCTCCGTAACAGGCTCGATATACAAAAAAAGTGTTTTTAAACCAAACGTGCTGTTTGAACTTCTAATAATAAACTCAATGTAAAATGTTCAACAAGTACTTAAACGATCTAACACGCGATCGTTTTCAAAACCCATCATTAGTCATATTTAACCATTCTAAAAGTAGAAAATACCCCCAAAACAATATTTTAAATATAAATAATGTACTTGGGTAGTTTGCTCAAGAAAAAGTTTGGACAAAACCTTAATTGGGTGTCGCGCACGCGACTGGCCCAAATTAACCACAGTTCTGTGCCACTTTTATGAAAGTTCGCTTGCTTGGACGACCTTGCTTTCATTAATTAACCACCGCTGGTTAGAATATTTTAATATTATAAAATGTTAAAGCAACTTGTTTTTATGTTATACAAGTCCTTACTAACAATAAAATTGGTCAAGGACTAGCATTCGACGCATTTAGTCCGTGCAGGAACGGAGAACGAAAAATTTCGTGAACCGGGCAACCTGTTTTAAGATGCAACAAAACAGCTCTACTACACTAAATATAATATTTTCTTAAATAATACAACTAAGCTTTAACGGTTTTTAGCGCGATAATTTATCTGATACACTGAAAAGTGGCTAAAACGTCGGAATAATAAAAATCAATTAAATCACCGCGCGTAAAAAAGTTGTTTTATTATCACTAAATATATTCAATAATTTATTGTGGAGATAAGAGAAGTGAAATTCCAGACGCAAACACTGCCAATATAACGTGTAATAATGGCATCCAATAACCTCGTTAACCAATAATGTCAAAATACAACATTAAGTTACCTAAGCATAATCGGTGAGCGTGGCACGCAACCACCAATAACTTAATTATAATAACAAGTACAATCCGCTACTTGAATTAACTTACAATCTATATAATATTCAAAAAGCGATTTATTATGTTACAATTTTTTGAAAAGATATTAATATTTTGCTTCTTTTACGAATGCCGCATTTAATGATTTCCTATTTATCTCACTACAACTTAAAATTTGACATAATCTACATAAAAGTAATTTCAATCTCTTAACAATCTACTGCTGTTACTAGAACGATCAACCAAATTGAATCAATTTGATAGAATGTGACGGAATTGAAAGGAGACTTCGGTATTTAAAGACGTTTCAGGAATCAAGTTTATGTTTACGTGGATCACTTTGGTTGCCTCATCCAAATTGAAGAAAAACAGAAATGAAGCGTCTAATATTAACTTGCTAAAAATATTCAAATAGTAAACAAGTAAAAGTTAGTAAAATAGATATAAAATCTATAAATATTATAAAATTGTAAGTATATTTTTTATTTCATACATCTTTTGTGCTTGTCTGTTTGTTTAGGAGTGACGTAAAAACTACTGGGCCGATTTCGATAAGCTTTTCGCTGGTCGATAGCAAATTAGCGGACTTAAAATCTGCGGCACTTTATATCCCGAGAATCCAGCGGGAATTTTTCTTGAAAGAAGCTTAAAATGGTCGCAAAAAGAACTTACTGCCATTCACTGATCGATATAATTTTTAGTAGAACAGTTCTAGTTGTGTATGCCTTTATTAACATTACTTATCCCGAGAATTTACAGGAATTTCCGGGATTCGTGTATTTTATAGTAAAAAATCCATTACCCTGCTGAAAATGACATTTGATTTTAAATTTAGAAAATAACTCTAATATTATTATTAGGTACCTATCCAACGTGGACGAAGACACGGCCAAATGCTAGTAATACACAAATTGATGAAAGAAACTCATCAGAATAAGAACTTGTGTGAAAAGTATATATACAGGATGAATTTTTTCAAATAGGCCCTCAGACTTCAGAGCCAAATTATAAACTATGTGAAAGCGATATAGCGAAAATACTCAAAGGAGTCTCGAGGTCAAATTTAATGAAAACCAAAGCGATGATCTGATGATGCAGATGTTTGAAAAATCAATTACCATCACCAAGAATCGAATATACACGTCTTGTATTTGTACAGACAAACATAGTGTAGCTTGTAACTATCAATTTCTGTGAAGGAATGTCAAACCAAGAGAAACGGTTGAAATATACTCAAAATTTTAAGTTAAATTGACTTCTTAAATCCTTAAAATTCGTAATATATAAGATAAACCAGAAAAAAAATAAAAAACCTTATTTTTATTCGGGATCTTATAAAGAACAGTTTTACGCCGATTTTGGTTTTTATTTTGAAATCTAGGACTGAAATTTTTATTGGTATACATATTTTTAAAGGTAAGGAATAGAATTTTTTTTTGGAAAATAACCGTTAATCCAGTTCAAACATTATTAACTTCAGTAGTTAACGAGGCAGATATAAATGTCATTATTAGTTTAACATAGTAGTATAGTGATATAAATCAAAATATCACCGTTTTCATCATTAATACATCGCATAAAAGTCAACATAATAAATATTTTCCAAAAATACTTGAATATAATACTCATCGCCATGTTGATCTACCACCAAATAAATACCACTGCCATTGAAATTTTCAAAAAGTTTGCATTCAAGACACACTATTCACAAACACACCACCTCATCGAAACGGATTTTTAACTTTTTTCTAATATATAAAAAACACAATATCACCTCACCAAAGATAAAAACAGTTATAATTTTTACAGTAGAATTCGTTTTTAGTACAAAAATTTTATGATATTATTGGTTTCAAATCCAAAATATTCAAACCTGTTTTTACAGTCAAAAATAACATTAAAATATTGCGTGTACAATAACGTAGCCTTTAAGTACCGTTCAAAACGATATTATTATTTGCAAGTATATTACAAAAATCAACATATAACGGATATTTTAATAAACCTTCAACACAGGCATTTACTTAAGTTATCGAGCTTAATGACTGTCGGGCTTTTGTTTCGATTTTCGTCTTAAAAACGAATTCCACGGAATAAAACGGACGTACTGAAATCGTGCCGAAATCGAAACGTAACACAACGACGACGGGCGAGAGAAGACTGCCGGAGCTGGCGCTATGGGCGCCGCTCCCTCCCCTCCTCTCTTGCCCCTTCACAAACTGGAAATCCTGAATTCTCTCGAATTTACATTCGCTAGAATGTCAAGTTTGGTACTTCGTGGTATTAGGCTTGTCCAGGTCACCCAATTTTGAGGTATACTGGTAAAACTGCCAAATGCCATGTGATATGATCCAGTTATAGATCCAGTTTCTAATACGATTATATGTGAACGAAATGATACTAGCGGTCCCAACAAACGTTGTCCTGCTCTGAAGATGTAATCTAGGACCCGATTCTAGCGTCACCTACCGGTTCCAATTGTGAATCTAAACCATTCGGGGACCAACACAAACACACAAAAAAAAGTTTTATGTCCAAGCAGGACTGTAGCTTAGATAATGGTGATGAACTATGAACACTGAAAGGCATTTTCTAAATAAGTTACACCAAAAACGATATAAATGAGGTAGATTTTATGATTCACGAAAATATTGCCGACAAATTGCTTTGTAATTTGGCATGGGATATTGTCATTGTATGGATTATTCAAAAGATTTTATTAAAAATAACTTAAGTTAAAATTTTAAATCTAGTTCCTAATTTATGCGGGTACATCGCTTCAGAATGCATTAACGAGAATCTGCAAAACATTCACACAAACAAACACCAACACGTCTAAAATTCTAAAATAAAGAAATGTCCAACTTTTTTGCATTCTAGCAATATTCTATTTTGTTTATAACCAAGGTCAGTGAATCACATACGAAGCGAATTAAGCCACATTATTTTAATTTTAACGTTGATCCGAGTGTAAAATCTGTTAATAAATAACGAAATACGCATGTAACGATATGAAGTTTCACGTGAGCAGTGATTTTTAAAATTTACCAAGGATGTCTAGTGGAATATGAATGAAAAAACTTTTCGTTATGATTCGACGAGATCTACCAAAGAACAGCTGACATGATAGGTCTGTGTTAGTTAGTTTGGCTTCTTTTAATCAAATAATTGTTCTGTTAAATATCACAAGGTGTTAAAGCTCTTGCTTACAAAATTATAACCATTATTATTGAAGTAACTTCACAAAATGCGTACGTCATAACTAAAGCACCTTAATACTTGCACGATGTGTGTTGTCGTACTAAAAATTACTCGTAAGTATCGAAATTACTCTTGACCTAATATTAGACTTGCCAGTGTTTATACACATTTGCGAAAGTGGCGCCCCTATTATTTTCCACTTTATTTTGCCACCCTGTATATGTCAGTTTTACCAATAAGTATATGATTCTCTAGGGCCAATGATTTTGTCAATAGCATGTCCTGGGTTTATAAAGTTGTAGGCCTTTTACTTGCCTCTACATTTAACTACGTCATGTGTTAAAAATAGTAAACCTTTATGATCTCTCTCTCTCTCTCTTGGTTGTATCAGGAATTTGAAATATTGTTAGCACCCATTTTAATATTATATAAAATTATTAGAGCTAGGCATGTTTGCTGAAGAGTTTCTTGCGCCACTTCTTCTCTTCAAGCCACAACATGTTGCGAAGCGGTGGTAAATTAGATTAGGCCCCCATAGAGTAAATAATAACCATAAACAAAATTAAAACTAAATTATTAAAAATAACAAATTGGCGGTAGGCTAAACAAAACTTTAACAATACTCATTGACACTTGACATATTTGTCTTCCGTGAGCACGGCTACTGAAAAGTGGCCGAAACGTCGGAATAATAAAAATCAAATAAATTACCGCACTTAAAACCGTTAAAACGTAGTTTTATTATGTATCAGGAACTCCTAAGGTGAGACCTAGATATAGCGATTTAATTCACATTTCATAAGTCTTTGTTTATAAAAAATCCGCGTTTATGGGAAAAAAAAACTGATGATGATGAAGTACGCTCAAAATAAGTTTTTTTTATGAATATACGTTTGCGTTTGACCACTATCTCACCTGATGCTGAGTGATGACGCAGCCTACGATGGAGCACGCTTACCTAGAAGATACCTATTCACTCGTGACTTGAAGACTTTATCAGGAAAAAGAGACTCCTACAAATTATTCCACTCTTCGGCAGTGCGCACCAGAAACGATGTAGCGAAACGCTTGGTTCTGACTGGTGGTGTTTCCACCATGTAACGGTGGCACAAGCCGGTGCGTCTGGTTGTCCGATGGTAAAAAGGGGATGGAGGAATCACCTCGTGCAATTCTAAGGACCTTGCGTCTTTGCTCTAGACTCTGAAATCGAGCATAAAGGAGACGGTCATTGCCGGCCAGCTTCATGGCTCTCTTCTCAATTGATTCCAACGCCTCCAACTGGTATTTGGCTGAGCCGTCCCAAAGTTGAGAACAGTACTCCACGCACGGCCGAACCTGTGATCTACTCAATTTGAAAGATGAGTTATAAGTTCTATCGATTCAGATATTAAATAATAGGACCGTTTAGCATGCCTGAGAAATATTATTAGTTATTTTTAAATGAAAAGTAAAATCATTTTTCGTAATTACATATTATGAAAAAAATCCTTTATATAAATTGTATTTTATAAATGAAAAATTTCACGAGCATTTTCCTTAAGAAATAATTATCATATTTAAGTAGCTACGAGATATTCTGCAAATTAATTTCAATAACTGATAAATTCTGCTTCGAATTACTTTTTCTTAATATACTTATATACATACAATTCATCTGTAAAATTTAATATCCTGTGAATCGTTTTTATTGCACGCGCTACGTTATAAAGTTTTTCAAAAAGGGGTCATAAAATTCCTTTGAGGCCGGCAGCGCGTCAGTGACATATCTGGCGTTGCAAACGGCCATAGGCAGCGATGACCGCTTTTGAATCCGGTGGACCGTCAACCTGTCTGCTGTAGTGCCGTATACAGTCATAAAAAAAGAATACAGGAACGTGCCGCGAGTAAAGAAGAAGGAAAAATCCTAGTTTAGTTTATAATAATAGGAGCGTAGAGCCAGGAGGTTGGTTGGCAATGACCAGCTTTTGCAATGCAAGATTCAAAGTCTATCTTCCACCATCGGACAACCAGACGCACTGACATGCCGCACCGATGTAGAGAATATTCCACGAACAAAACCGACGCGCTTTGCGTCCACCGTCATCGGATGTACCGCAAAAGAGTAAAACTCACTGCCGGAGTCTGTCCTGATATAGATACAACTTGGCTGTCTTCAAGTTCCCGTGTGTATATATTTTTAGGTAATCATGCTCCATCTTAGACCACACCTCTACTCTACATCAGGCGAGATCATGGTCAAACGCGAACCTATCTTCTTATATATAAAAACCCATTGCTGTTCGTTTGTCTACCAACTCAAAAACGGCTGGACAGATTTGATGTATTTTCTCAAGTCAGGACAGCAACTGCCAGGCAGCCAACCTCTAGCACCACTACAAATAATATTGAAAGGGCCTTCTAAGAAGCTGAAGAAGTTGAAGAAGCCTTTCAAGTGTCCGGACCATCTATGGTTCATGGTCTGACGCGACACACAAATAAATCATGAAAATTGTCACGTGGTTATTACTTACGAGTGACGTTTTAAACAGTTTAACTCAGCGCATTTGGTATTCGGGACATGAGCGACGCTTTCAGGGCGTTTTAATGCTTCACTCCGCCTTATCTCATAAACCCTTTAGGATATTATGGTAATCTCCTGGAGTAAGAAAATTCCTTTGAATTTTTTTCCAGGTGATAATTTGAGCTTTTGTATTCAGTTCGCGGGACCAAAAAAATTTTGTTACTTCTTTAAAACTAACCTAATTTGAAGTAATTAATGGCAGATTACGAATACAAAATTCATTCAATTTCAATTTCAATGTTAATGTATAATATATATATATATATATATATATATATATATATATATATATATATATATATATATATATATATATAGTTGTCCCCGCTCGCTTCGCTGGGCGAATTTTCAAAGGAAATAAATTAAATTTTATTCATAATTTTTGTTTTTTTTTATTCATATTTTTTTGCTTTTCTTGTTAATTTTTTTTTTCTGAAATTTAAAATATTTTTCAAAGAAGAGTCAAATTCACTTAAAATAAAATTTATTGATATAATAAATTATTATTATAATAAAAATAAATGTTGATGAACAACAAAACAAAGAATAAATGGAGAAATTAGTGAATAGAAATGGTCCGATTCATGGAGAAATGAGTATTAATCTTCCTCCATCTCACATTCGACGACTCGTCGCTCGAAAGTTGAGTTTGCCGGGACGTAAAACATACTCGTTAACATAACGAAGTTGAAACTAAAAACTCTAAATTCAAACGGCGAGTAATTTTGATCAGATGGCATCTGTAACGCGATATGATATTTGAAAAAGAAATATCATAAAATGTTTTAATGGAAATGGTTAAACGTATAACCATTGCGGACCAATACGGTGAGCAGAGAGTACGTTTAACCACAACCTTTTTTTTTTACCTGATTTATTTCGATAATCGACTCAAGCTCATGTTGATTATCGACAATCATTATAACATGATCCCCAGACCGATCACGGATACCAAATGGAAAATTGTCGGTAAAGAGTAATTCACGGTACCCGAAAAGCTCCTGAACGTACCCAGTGAATCAGAAAAAAAATAATCAATAATTTATAAAATAAACAAAAAAGATTTTAAATTAAATTAATAATTATAAAAAAGACATACTCATAACGACGCCCTTGCCGGAAAAATGGTGGCCGTTGAAAATTCATGAAGTTGATGTTGATAGTAGCGTTGATGACAGATGAATGCTCTAAATGTTTATTTGCATTTTTTTTTATTAATAGCAAAAAACAATGAACCTAGTAACCATTCAATATTTTTCTTGTTTATTTATTAACTTCATGTTTATCGTTGCAACGAACATTATAAACGTATAACTAAGTATTAGTAAACGTTATTTCTTCTTTATGAACATGTAATGTACATATTCACTCTGTCTCATCGAATTATGAAACGGATTACTTTGCCAGGCGAATGACATAGATTTATTTAACCTTTTTTTAATTATTATTATTATTATTTTGGAAAGGTAATCTTTTCTTAGCACTTTGGCTAGTTTGAACCACATCCACGGGCCTAAACCAAGTGAATGCAGCGTCTAGTGAGGAAAATTTATGTTGACGGTATTTTATTATGAGGGCAATTTCGTTTTCGTCTATCTGCAAGAATTTTCTAACTATTCTACATGTATTCAAGATTAGGGCTGTATCTGAGTTTAGGAGTTTTGGTCGAGCGGCTGGGTCCATACCAGAGTATTGTGTCAGGATTGTTGTAAATTTGTCATATATTTCTTGGGTATAGGTGCTGGTTGTTAAATTCTGATCTGCGATGACTAAGGTCTCAATATCATTTTCTAACATAAAGGTTAAATTTTCAGTTTGTGAGGATGTATGTGATGTCCGTGTGTATGCTTGCGATTGATGGAGTGGGTGGGATTGTAAAATTGGAGATTGAGTGTAAGATTGTGGTTGTTCTTGTATAGTATTTTCGTCTGCGTCTTGTAATAATGTCATAGTATTAGAGCCTATATTATCTTCAGATTCTTCTTGTAACTGTAAGCGGACTTCTTCTCTCAATTGGTCTAGTATTTCTTGAGAGAGAAGTTTATGTCGTACTATAACTCTCCGCTGGTCTGATATTCTTTGTTCTGAAACGGTTACTTCCGGATATTGTTGGGAAAAAGTTGATGTAATTGTTGCCTATATGTGGTCATGTCGGTCTCTAATTTGGTTATGTGAAAATAAGTACGCATGATAAATGTATTCACATCTTTGCTCCATTTCATGCGTACTCGTGATTTCCCAGCCTTGGTGGACACGGGTAAGAAGGAACTTGCTTCCCGTGCAACATTCAAGACTGGTATGGGTGGATCTGGGATAAAAGAGAGTGTTTGGGGTGACGATGATACGGAAGGTGAAGATGATCTGGAGGGTGTGTACGATACAGTACTTGGGCTATATGGTTCTATTGGAGTGTTTGTTCTGACTGTTAAACTATCACCATCGTCACGGATTTCGGCTGTAGCATCTTTGTCGGTGGGAGCCCGCCTGTTCAACTCCTCACCGCTGACAATTCGCATGCTGAAACACCCAGCGTCAGCTCCAGGTGTGCCCCGGCGATCGCCCCGGGCAGCGGTCCTATACGTTTACGTTTAGATCGTAACTCCATTTTTGATGGGTTTCCAGAGCCACGTTAGCCACGCCACTAATTTCTCATTCGTGTGTCCGCCTCCCACGTGATTAGGTTTTCAATCAGGACGTGTGGTTGTATTAGGGGCGCAATCCCTATTGGAAATAGAATTTCGTAAAATCCTATTTGAGATGATTTCTGCATGACAAATAAAGGTTACTACCAAATTTAGAGTCTATAGAGGTTACAGTTTGGAAATAGAAATTTCACATTTTAACACCCACTACCGCAATCTTTTTCGGCGGTGGGCTGTTGTAAAATCCGCTCTTAAATCATTTCTGCATCACATATAGACGACTCTAGCTAAATTTGGAGTCTGTAGGAGCTACGGCTTAAAAATAAAAATTTTCATTGTTAAACCACCCCGCAACCCCTGTGGGGTGAGCTACCGTAAAATTCGTGCATAGACTATTTCTACATCTCTTACAGAAGATTCTTACCAAATTTGGAATTTATAGGAGCTATAGTTTAAAAACAGGAATTGTTCATTGTTAACGCCCCGCAATCCCCTTTTGGGGATGAATTTCTTAAAATCCGTTTTTAGTTGACCTCTACATAACGAAAGTAATATTCCTACCAAGTTTCACATTTCTAAGTCCTATAGTTCCCGAGATTTCGTGATGAGTAACTATAGAAATTGGAATACTTCGATTATCATCGAAATTTTTAACGTTTGAGCAGACTTTTTTTAAAATTTTCTTACATATAAACCTTCTCCTGACAATTCTGAAGACAACAAAAAAAAAATTAACCCAATCGGTCCAGCCGTTCTCAAGTGATACTCGATCATAGATACGGCATTTTATTTCTATCAAAAAATGAGAGTGGGTGTGCAGGGGTGCGTGGGAGTTGGTGGGTGGATGCGTGGAAGTTTGTAAGTAGATTCTTAGCTGAATGTAAAAGAACATAATCCGTTTAGTAAACTCCGTTGAAATCCATGAAAACAAAAGAATCAAGAGAAAACGCTTGTCTTTTGTTCTTATCAGCGGGATAAATGTTCATGAAAGTAAAACAGCAATAAAAGAAATGAAGGAAATCTAGGAAAAATTTCGCATCGAATGGTGGTAGTTTCATGTCGATACGATCAGTGGTTTAGGCGTGATTGAGCCTCAAAGGAAGGCCATTTTCATTATATATATATATATATATATATATATATATATATATATATATATATATTTACGTTTATCTATCTATGTATTTTTTTTAATTATTTAATATTATGCATGTATGTATGTGTGTAAGTATATACTTATTTTCACTTATGTATATATTTATTGCATTTTTAAACTTTAGTTCGCTCGTTAGCTTAGAAATGAACTCAGAAAAACCTGTTATTAGTTAGAGCCCTACATTATAAGTATTTTTTGTTGTTGTTTGTATTTTGATATGCGCTGTTGGTTTTTTTCAATAAATAAATAAAAATGTGGAAATTAATTTATTTATTCCTTTTTCATAGGTTTGCTGATGAACCTATTATTTTTATTACGATGATGACAAACAGGCATATCTAATGGAAAGTGGTTACCGTGGCCTATAAACGTTTGCAACACCAGAGCTGAAGGGATCTTTGAAAGCTGCACCCGTGACTGAAAAATTGCGAGGAAGGAGACTGAGGTGGTATGGGCCCGTAATGAGGATGGATGAAAGTCACGTGGCAAGAATAATATTAAACTGGAAGATTGATGGATACAAATGTAAAGGAAGACCAAAAAAGAGATGGATGGATTGTGTGAAGGATGATATAATGATTTGTGGTGTGACAGGGACGTATGCCAGAACAGAGGAGTATGGGACGATACGACATATTGTGCCGACCGCAAATAATTAGAGACGGCGAAAGAAATAGAAAGGGGAATAAAATAGAGGGATGAGATTAGGAAGATGGCACAGAGGGAGGGTGGTAATTGGGCCATCGGACAATGTTATTAATTGATAGAGTTCCGGTTACTTTTTTTGAAGAATAAATAGAAACATTTAGGTACAAGGAATCTTCATAATCTCTCTGCGATATGTCTGTCTGTATATCAGAGCTAGCTCAGGAACTAACTATTGAAGCTAAAGATATAAAATTTGGCACATCTGTAGAAGTCTCTGCAAAAAATATTTTTAGTATTAAAGGGTGGGTCGAAATAAAAAATTGCAATTCAAAGGATGAACAGAGCAGAAATTTGGGTGTTACTATTTTCAGGCTTGTGGATATCAAAGTTCAACTCCATAGTAATTCGGAGGCTCGCTTTAAATATAAAAAATCAACTTCCGTGTGTTTGTTTATGTTTGCAAAACTCCAAAACTAAGTATCGACTTCCCTGATAACATTAATATTGGACTGAGCCATAGCGATTTCCCATCCGTGCAGGAATAGAAAGAGGGTATACCAACTCCTACGGCTTGGCGGCCTGTCGTAAAAGGTGACGGAACGCCCCACTGCCATGTGGTAGGGCATTTGCCCGTCTAAATGACTACCACCCCTGGCCTAAAGTACGCTGCCCTTACACCCTTGAATTGTGTACTGGCATCAGTGAGTAACTTCCATTCTGCCCAATGAGGCCGGCAGTACATTCGACTGCTTCTGTGGTTGAGCGGGCTAAGCCTTTACCGGCTTTCCTCACTGCAACGCAGAGGTTCCGGGTTCGATTCCTGGCATAGTAATGTAAACGATTTTTCTCCGTTATTTACTATGTTCTGGCTGTCTGGGATCGACAACAGAGTGTAGTGAGAGTATTACCCATAACAAAAGCGTAACTTGCTTAATTTAAGAATATACAGTGTGCGTGTTTGTCTGTCGATTATTATTACATTTATTACATTGGTAGCATCTTTGATGTTGCAATCATCTATAAGCGAATGTTACCACTTTCCATCAAGCAGACTGTCAACCTGTCTGCTGTATTCCAGCAATAAAAATAATAGGGTGGTCGAGTTTAGCTAGTATGAAATCTATAATATTATTACCATTTAAAAATTGCCGTGTCTGTACATTAAAGCTATTTGAAAGAAAGAAAAAAACAATTATTTAGAACTACAACACAAATAAGAACACAATACACAAGCATAAATAAATAAATATTAAATAAAAAAAACAACTGGAATACACATATAAAAGATGTATAACACAACGTATTTTTTTTTTAGATTTCTTGTGTGTTTGTTCGGGATTCACATAAAAACTACTGGGCTGATTTCGAAGCGATTTTCGCTGATCGCCAGCTAATACTTAGACTTAAAATCTGCGCTTATTTTTATCCCGGAAATCCAGCGGGAATTTTTCTGGGTATGATTTAAAATGGCCAGATTAAAAAAATCTAATTACAATGTGATTTTTTCACTGATCGATAGGAAAATTTATTCAATAAATTATGTTTTTAAAATAAATTTAATAAATATTAAATTTGTTCATACAACAAATGAGTGACGAGCCCAACTCACGACAGTGTTGCCGCGGTTCAGTAATGCAGATCAAAGTGATTATAAATCCATGTGCCACCGTAAAAATGCGATTCCCGCTAATTGGACTCTGTTCGTTGGCTAACATAATTATGATATCAAGGAAAAGTAGTGAGAGCGACGACTATTTATAGGTCTATGTCCTCGACGTCATTAATGTGACAAATAGTGTGGTGTTCTAATGACGTCATTATTATGCCATCACTCTTTCAATCGCAATACTCAGAAATATATTAAAAAATTGGATAAGTTCGTTTTTTTTAACAGGCATACGGCCCACTTGACGGAAATCGGTTACCGTCGCCTATGGACATTCGCAACACCAAAGGTGTTACAAATGCGCTGCTGCTCTCTTAAGGCAGACTGGAACCTGGTCACTAATGCTGGAACACAACTCAAGGTTGTTATGGCGGCATACTCTAGACCAGGGTTGGTAGCCATCCAGGTGAACAATGCCCTACCACCTGGGTGTGGGTTGTTTTGTCGCCTCTTACGACAGGCAGCCCCAACGCAGAAAATTGTATTCTTTCTCCGTTCCTGTGCAAAGGAAAATAATTAAAATTATTGCAAATTGTTTTAAGTTAAGTTAATATTAATTGTTTTAAACAGGATTTTCAATAAATACAACATTAGTCTTGTGGGCGCTAAATGTGATTGAAGAGTGTTTTCTTCATATTGAAGTGAAACTTTAAATTTATTTTAATTTAAATTTAGAAGTAACGTATTCATTGTTGGTTTTATTCAAATGTATTTATTTATTTTTACTAATTAAACATTATATAAGTAGAATTAGTTTTATAAATTATTATTATTATTAGTTATTTAATTAACAAATTTGGGTCATTTTGGTTTTACGCTTAAAGGAAGGTTTGCACTGAAAATCAGCGTTGTGTCGGGTATAATTCCGGCACAGCAATATGCCGAGTGCAAACCTTGTTCGCTGAAAATGCGGCGTACAAATTTTTAAAATATGCTCTCTGTATAATAATGTATAACGAATGTAATTACGTCGCTATTTCTTCGAATAAAGTTTTTCTTTCTTTCTTCTTTCTAAACTTCTTTAGAATCGTGATGATATAAAACTCGAAAAAGCGACACTAGAAAGAGATAAACACATAAATCTATAGGACTAAGCCTGCGAGAGAATGAGATAGAATACATTAGGTATATTTAATAATTTAAACACCATGAGACCTTAGGGGCCTGACGCGCACAAGCTTTATCGAGACATAGCCAAACGTCTGTTGGATGTCTCACGTGACCAAAAGACTGGTCTATACGTCGGGCAACGCATTAGCGTTGCCAGTTATCGAGGCAACGTGGTCAGTCTTCTAGGCACGTTTCCGACTGACAGCGGTCTGGAACTAGATTTTATAGTTTATTTTTAGTTAGGTATTTGAATTATCTTCAGATATAACATAAGGAATTGTCTAGCCATTTTAAATAAATATATTATAACGATATAATATATGAAATGTGACGTCTTGAAATTTAGAATACCTACCACCCCTTGTCATACTGTTTCACTTCTACTGCATGTGAACTGCACCACACACACAATTTTTACGTTATTATTTTTATAAATGAAGTATTTAATAAGAAATAGCTCTTTAACATTAGATACTAGCTTCTGCCCGCGACTTCGTCCGCGTGGAATAATTAAAAAAAAGTAAGTTAAAAAACCCTCCCGATTTTGAAACATTCTTCATTGGTGCTCCGCTCCTATTGGTCTTAGCGTGATGATATATAGCCTAATTGGTTTTTAATGTACAAATTGTTTTATTGTATGATGATGATGATGATACCGGCAATATCAATACTTAATTAGGTGCATAAGTTGTATAATAAGCTGTTTAAGTAATTAAAGTCTTTGTAACTATCCCACGGGAACTCTTTAATTTTTCGGGATTAAAAGTGTCCTATATATTGACCAGGGATATAAGCTACCACCATACAAATTTTCATTGAAATCGGTCCCGTCGTTTCGGAGATTAGCTGGTACAAACAGACCGACAAACAGAGAAACAAAAAATTGAAAAAAATCCAAAATAGTTATATTTCACTTCTTACATCCCCCTGACTCGGTTTTTAGCATTTTTTTTCATTGTACAGAAATTTTGCCTCTACAATTTTATTATATGTATAGATTATAATGTAATCAAAAAAGATTAACAAGTAATTTAAATATAGCCTAAATTAACTAAGAGTATTTTTTTATAGCCGAAAGCAGGCAAACAGGCGGACGGCCCACCTGATGGAAAGTGGTTACCGTCGCCCATGGACGTTTGCAACACCAGGGGTGTCACCAACGCGTTGCCGACCTCTAAGAAATTTTATAACGCCCTTCTTAAAGAACCCCAAGTCATAGCGCAAAGGGAAAACCGTGGCGGGAAGTTCCCTCCAGATCAGTGTTGTACGCGGAACAAATGTTCTAGATAACCGTTGCGTGAGGGTGGGGGGAGCTCAAGGAAATGGGGGTGAATATACCAATTCTAACTAAGAAGGTGTTCATTAGCACTTTTCTTATTGTCTCTATTAAGGCGAAGACACTTTGTTCATATGTTCTTATATCTACTTGGTTCACTAGCATTTGCGAGACGTCATCAGGTGTAACATAGAATCAGGATTTGCTCCTGCTAAGTAGCCGTTCATATAAATCCAAATAACGTAATCTAATATATAAAATACTCGTGTCACAATATTTGTAACAAAACTCCTCCGAAACGGCTTGACTGATTCTTATTAAATTTTGTGTGTATATTCTGTAAGTCTGAGAATAGAACGTAAACTATTCTTTATACCCCTAAGTGATAAGGGTGGTCCATCCCAAAATTATTATTTTTTATGATTTGGCATTAAAAAATACATATAACTCTTAATTTTCACTCTTTTACCACCAACCCCCATTTTTTAATAGCGATATTAGTCCTGTATGTTCAACTCTCAGTGATCGATAACTGATCTATTATCAATCGATCAGTTATCCCCGCCAGGCATCTACCGGTGTCTGTCACCTCTCACCCAGCAAACAGCATGGAGTAGGAATGATAACAATAAGTTAGTTATTTTTTATTTAACCACCAAAATATTCACTAGAAATAATTTATATGGCAAAACAACGTTTGCCCGGTCAGCTAGTAAACTATGACAAATAATGTAATAGATTTAAAAGTAGATAAAAAAATAAGAGAGAAAAAGATTATCCTCTGTCATAAATAAAAACATATTTAAGACTAGTATTAAAAATTTCCAAAAGTATACCCACTAATTAGTATCAGGTGAGCCGCCTTTGGAAAACTTCAGTAATACAAATGCCGTAGAATCTACTTTTTACGAACTATTGATTAATGTTCAATTGAAAAGAACGAAGGTACAGCCTTCAATTTAACGAGCTAGAAGCATTTGACGCGGCATACAATCAGAGAGTAAATACGACAGCCTTGAACTAAAACCAATTGAACAAATGACTAGTGACGTTGGAATTTTCTTATTATTATTAAACAATGAGACGTCGAACAAAACTCATCAATAGTAATGAATTGAAATGCCAGTTGACGAGCCTTGACAATGGTGGATCGGCCCGAAAGTCCGATGTGATCAATCATCTGCTGGAATCGGAAAGCAATTATTCGGAACCGAGGTGGCTTTGTCGCGACAACTTAATTATTGCGTATTCACCGACGAATATTATGATTACTCACAATTTTCACCATCAGTGATTTCATCATCATTCTTTGCTTCAACCACTATTGTCTGTTTGTGACCACATGATTCCAAATATATGAGGGTGGTAATTTTTCTATGACTCTCCCTAATTAAAATTAACCGGAAACTGAGGTTGCTATGGCCGTAACTATTACGTGTTCACTGACGAATATTATGATTACTCACAATTTTCACCATCAGTGATTTCATTACGTTCCTTTGCTTCTAACACTATTGTCTGTTTGTGACCACATGATTGTCTATGACTCTCCCTAATTAAAATTTGAATATTATGATTACTCACAATTTTCACCATCATGATTTCATTACGTTCCTTTGCTTCTAACACTATTGTCTGTTTTGACCACATGATTCCAAATATATGAGGGTGGGTGATATTACGTTCCTTTGCTTTTTCTGTTTGTGACCACATGACTCTATGACTCTCCCTAATTAAAATTAACCGGAAACTGAGGTTGCTATGGCCGTAACTATTACGTGTTCACTGACGAATATTATGATTACTCACAATTTTCACCATCAGTGATTTCATTACGTTCCTTTGCTTCTAACAACACTGTTGATTCCAAATATCTGAGGGTGATAATTTTTCTATGACTCTCCCTAATTAAAATTAACCGGAAACTGAGGTTGCTATGGCCGTAATTATTGCGTGTTCACTGACGAATATTATGATTACTCACAATTTTCACCATCAGTGATTTCATTACGTTCCTTTGCTTATAACACTATTGTCTGTTTGTGACCACATGATTCCAAATATCTGAGGGTGATAATTTTTCTATGACTCTCCCTAATTAAAATTAACCGGAAACTGAGGTTGCTATGGCCGTAATTATTGCGTGTTCACTGACGAATATTATGATTACTCACAATTTTACCATCAGTGAATTAAAATAACACTATTGTCTGTTTGTGACCACATGATTCCAAATATCCGAGGGTGATAATTTTTCTATGACTCTCCCTAATTAAAATTAACCGGAAACTGAGGTTGCTGTAACTATTACGTGTTCACTGACGAATATTAAGATCACTCACGATTTTCACCATCAGTGATTTCACAACATTCTTTGCTTCGACCACTATTGTCTGTTTTTGACCACATGGTTCCAATTATGCGGGGGTAGTATTTTTTTTTATTTTTCTGTATTATATGTTATTCAAAATCTGAGGAGGCCATGTCGCGACAACCCTCGCTGCCTTAATTATTGCGTATTCACCAACAAATATTACAATCACTCACAATTTACGACGTTTCTTTGCTTCGGCCAGTATTAACTGTTAATGACCACGTGATTTCAATTAAGTGAAGGTGGCATTATGTCCACACTTTTCTATACTTTATATCTGACATGTCTTTTCTACTCGCCTTTGACTGAGCGTTCATCTTTGTTTCCTTGAGTCGCTTTTTCGAACTTGTAATTTGGAATGAGCTCCTAGCTGAGATTTTCCTACACCTACATCACTACGATATGGGGTTTTCAAAAAAGGTGTTGTAGGGGTTTTCCTACATAGGATGTTAATGATAAAGGTTTATAGATGTAAATTGTTTATTTCAAAAGTTATACTAATGAAATGATTTTGATTTTGTGCTAAGATCAATGGCTGTTTTGCAGGCTGACCGAGTACTGTGCTAAACGAGTACTGATGAGTGTTGTATGCTGTATCAAAATGCATGTGTAGGCGTAAACCGCTGACATGGCAATGTACATCTATTGCCAGCCCCTGCAGGTGTTATAAAATATATCCATCAGAAAAGAAGAAAAATACTAATTTCTACGGACAGATGGCCTATAGTAAGGGGCGACAAAACAGCCCACGGCCAAATGGTAGGGCATTTTTCTGCCTGCATGGCCTACCACCCCTGGTCTAAAGTATGTAGCCATAATAATTATGAGTTGTGTTGCGACATCAGTGATCAGATTCCAGCCCTCTTTCCAGGCCGACAGCACATAGGCAGCACCTTTTGAGTTGCAAATATCCATAGGCGACGGTAACCGCTTTCCATCAAGTGGGTCTTCAATCGTCACCTTGTCTGTTGTACTCCAATGAAAACGTCAGTTCTGCTTCAATTCGTCGAAATATAATTTCCTTCGACATTAGTTACATATTGTTACATGACGTCAAAGATAAGCGCACAGCTGCCTGTTGTAAGCGCAGTTTATGGTCTTCCTCCCGGATTAAGGAATTCTTTTTGTGTTTTGAATTTGTAATTAAGAAAAACATGCTATTGTTTTTCTACTTGTTTTATAACCATCATTAGCGTCGAACTAATCCTTACTGTTATTGTTTTCGACTTTGTGGCCGCTCGCAGGTGTGCAAATTACTATTTCTCAGAAACTCAGTGTGCGCGGCCAATTTCTTTGTACTGTGTAGTGAGTATAAGATAATGCCCGAATGGAGGGGCGAGCAGTCAAGCGACGACTACGAAACGAGTAAGACGGTTTCGTAGTACTCTCGATTAGTGATATAGACGACGGACTTTACGCGTATCGAATTGCATTGAATCGTGCAGTGTGAACTGGTTGCATCCAGTTTTATTTGTATTTGTTTTATACGTGTTTGTACAGTTCTAATAAATTCTATGGTAGTTCCAACGGCATTTTTAATTCGAGTCCTGTAGCTCGTAACAATGTTGAATTAAATGTTGAGACGAATCTGTGGTGTTACAAGAATGGATAATGTGAGAAATTAGTAGATAAGGAGGTCTTTGAATGTTACACCCGTGACTGAAAAATTGAGAGGAAGAAGATTAATGGTATGGGCATGTAATGAGGAGGAAAAAAAGTTACGTGACAAAAAGAATGATAAACTAAAAGATAGTTGGGTACAAATGTAAAGGTAGACCAAAAAAGAGATGGATGGATTGTGTGAAAGATGATATTGTTACGAGTCACGTTACTCGAATTAAAATGCCGTTAGAATTACTATAGAGTTTATTAGAACTATACAAACAGGTATAACACAGGTTACAAATATAACCGAACACAACAAGTCCAAACGTAATGCAGAAGGTCGTAACTCAATAAAACGCGCAAAGTCCGTCACTTATTAGATTCCCGATTGTAGTCCACACATCTCGTTTCGCTCGTAGTTCTCGCTCGACTGTCTCCCCCTCCATCAGGTCATCGTTTTATACTGCACAAATGCAATGCTCCCGTATCTAAGTCGGCTTAATCCGCCACAACTGGCTAATAACTCGACCGCAAACTGCTATAAAATAGTATAATAACAACGGGCTGTTTTCTAATCACAAATTTTAAAACACAAAGTAAACAAAAGAAGACGGTCATAAAAGAGTTACAATTAGTTTAAATGCCGGCCGGTAATAAATGTGCTTTGTTTCAGATATGCAGGTGGATTTTGTTTTTGTCGGGACCTGAGTTGTAACAATATGATTTTTTTGGTGTGGCAGAGGATGTATGTCAGAATAGAGTAGACGGGGGGGAAAAGACATATTGTGCCGACCCCAAATGATTGGGAGAAGGTGAAAGAAAAGAGAGATAGAGTTAAATGTTGATTGATATTTACTTATAATAATACAACAGCTCAAATCAATATATCAATTTGACTTGTCCTTCCATATCAGCATGTAAACAAATATATTAACAAGTTTGAAGGTTTCCCGAACAAAACTTTTCTATTTCATAATCTGAAGCAAGAGTGATAAAGTTTTTACAGGCGTACCTTAATATCGCGAATTCCGTTGTACTTTTATTCGGGAGATAAGGCGCCCTTTTATAGGAACCCAAGTTCCTCAATAAAATATTGATTCCTCACTTTTTACTTCGCCAATGAAAATATGAGGGCTTGCTTTTCAACTCTGAAAGTAAAAGCACTTTCCATTTTCCTTGTTACCGAAGTCATATATTGCGTGAAATCGTTTGGAAATCATTATTATTTTAGTCTCTTTATTCTTTCCACTAAATACATGTATTAGTTTCAGTCAAGTCGTGGTTGTTTAGTGGCTAACGAACCTCCACCACCTCTTGAGCAATTTCTGAGACCTAACGTACTGTTAAAAGTTGGGCCACCTGCATGCCTATTGTCACATACCGACAAAGAAATGCTGCGTATAGTGTTTATTGCCCCTCCCGCATTCGGAGTTCTTTTTATTACTTCGTATTTTCAATTAGACAACAATTCTTATTGTTTTCGACTTTATTGGCCGTTCGCAGGAATAGATAACCAGGTGTGCAAATTACTATTTCTCGGAAACACAGTGCGCGTGGCCGATTTTTTTTGTACTGTATAGTTAGTATAAGACAATGCCCGAATGGAGGGGTGGGGCAGTCAAGCGACGACTACGAGACGAGTAAGACGTTTGTAGTACTCTCGATTAGCAATATAGACAACGGGCTTTGCGCGTGTCGAATTGCATTGAATCGTGCAGTGTGAACTGGTTGCATCCAGTTTTATTTGTATTTGTTTCATACGTGTTTGTACAGTTCTAATAAATTCTATAGTAGTTCCAACGGCATTTTTAATTCGAGTCCTGTAGCTCGTAACAGTACAAATCTTTACAATTACCACATGCTGTTAAAGGAAGTGAAGTGTACTAATGAGACTTGAAAATTGAGATTATTGGTGGGTGAAATACAACAAGTGCCCTAAAATGCGGAGATACGAGTCTAAGAACAGGACGTTTAGGGGCTGGTACTTATTGTTCAAGAATATGTCTGTGTATGTTTGAGTTGATTTCTGCATAGTTCAGATTCACAATTTAACCCGGTATAAAGATTCAAGGAATAGTGACAACCTGTTTTTTATTGCTAAGCTAGCAATCAGGACAAAGCCCAGCTCATGGAAAGTGATTGCAGTCGCCTATAGGCGTTCGCAACGCCAATGGCGAAGCGAACACGCCGCCAGCCATTAGGAAGGAACAAAGAGGATGGATACGGCGATGAGATAGAGAGATCAAGCAGGAGTGGACTGAGATATGAGATTTAAATAAGTGGACTATCCTATCCCCTTATCTAAATCCGATATCTCATCCCTTCTACTTTACCTATCCTCCGGAAGATTGGATAGGTGAAGGGGGGTGTGGGCCATTGGAACTCTCATTTCACCGCAGGAAACACGATTAGCTCAAGGCCAATCGTTTCACGTCGATATTCTGTGAGAGCGTGGTATCCCACCAATCGAAGCGGCCCTAAGAGCTGCAGTCAATACAATGATTCCAGCATGGCTCTACCACGTTAAAAGTATTATATTTCCTTAATACACAAAAGATATTCAAATTTACCATTACAGAAACGTGTTTAGCATGAATACTTACATATTATATTTGCATCCCTGTGAGCTCTCAAGAACTTCATATCGAAGTTAGAAAACTAATTAAACAGTCAACCGTGGATGTACCAACAGGTTACAAAACTAATAAAACCCGGGTGCGTTGTGAAATGGAAACTTGCACGTGTAATAACTAGGTGATTTGCAAAACATTATCATGAGAAGATTTACACGTAACGTGACGATATGAGTGATATGCAAATTATCACATTCAGGGGTTGTGTTTTGATATTTCATTAATTTGATGAATTTATTATGCCAAAAGTTACATGACACCCAGAATGTAGTAGAGGCTCAAATTTTTATATCTGAGAGACAACAATTTATACTCACCCCAAAACTGTTTGATCCCAAACATAATCTCTTGGGGAAAATTACCTAATCTAAGGACCCTGATCATATTGTAATTTTAATAGCATCTCTTATTATTATAAAAACACACACACACACACACATATATATACACAAAAATATTAACTCCTTAAACATTGTTTAAGGAGTTAATATTTTTTATTTAGTTTAACTAGTACTTAGTTTAGTTTATTGTTGTATTTTTATTTCAACTTACAAATAGTAGTAGTATTCGCCACAATGGCAAGCAAAATAACTTAGTACATACACCCTTGTTTGATGTATTAAACTCTTGAGTATAGCTCGGCTAAATCATGGGTGCTTTGACAAACGCGAACCAACGGAGTTCTTATGATAACTCGTAAGACCACATTTGACTATACAGTTCACATTTCCCACAAAAACACATACTTAATTACAACTCAAAAACTTTGAATATACGACTATTGATAATTTTAAAGTTATATTATATTTTTAAATAACATAAAATTGTGCAGTACTACAATGCCAGCTTTCAGACCCTGGCAAAAACTCCTTACAATTTTGTTTATTGGTCTGGCTTGGCAGCTCGACCTTTAAACCAGATCTTAAATTTCGACTTACAATATTTGACATATACAGCGAGTAAAATCTTTGGAAAGACTTTGAAAATTCACAAATCGCGTGGTACACCTCAGACATGACTGAAAAGTTTTATACAAAACGCTCTCTAGTAAGCAAAAATGACAATGGCGTTAAAATAAAACGAATTATTACAATAATAATAACTTAAGACTTGTAAGTAGTCTGGAGATGTAAATCAGTTCAAAACTCGAATCGTTCCGCCTCTATGATATATGAGTAACTGGGCATAATTCCTTGCATTAACTCAGTGACTCAAGCGCATAGAGTTAACTCAAAATTGCACTGTGGCGCAGCCAGATGGTACGCGTCGAGTAAGTTGCGAACCGTGATCCCGACGCACATTGCGCCCAATCGTTTATACTACTCGTATAAGCCAATATTAGATGGTTCATTACTGTCTTTCAATTTGAATGAATCGACCAAAGTGATCCATATAAACACTAATTTGCATCATTCAACGTCATTGAATACCGTCATTTTTCAGTTCTATACTTTTTAATCATATTGATTCAATCTATTCGATTCCTCGTTTATTAGCATTATAATAGTGTGACGATTGTGAATCACATCAACAACACTTAGAGAAAATAAAAAATCTTTCTGTCAAATATTACGAGTTTATGAGTAAATCATATCGCAATAATTTGTTAAATCATTAATACACAACAAATTTCATTAATTTTTGTGCCGTATCTAGTGAAGATCGTATAGTTCCAATTAAAAGCGGATCACTAAGGTTGTAACGTGAGAATTGGGTACTGAATAAAGAAGAGGATGAGAAATATATACCTGTTTTCAATTCTATTTCCTCAAAGGAACAACACCCGTCTTCCCTTTATAGTAACACAAGCGGTGCACTACGAGTGGAGGCACTGCAGGTAAATTCACTTACGAATAACAATTGAAATGAGTTACGCGCCAATATATTTAGAATAAGTATATTAACACATCGGCGCAATCTCAGACTCAGTTCATTGAGTTAGCGCAAATGAATCGCGCAGCACAGTGTCTCATGTCTAGCAGCAAGCTCGCGAAGTTTTACACCTCGCTTTATGCTTAGTCACTCGCGGCTTCAAATATTGACGGAAAATCATAAGTGTTACCTTCTTAGCAAGAAATTTGTATAATCAACACATTACTTTTACGCTTCTCTGTTAATGTTGATTCTTTAGTGAAGTAATTACAATAATATACCGAATTATGGTATAAATATCTAGTAAAATAAAAATATGAAACCTAGTCCCTTACGGATGTAATCTATAATATTATAAAATTTTAAATATGCTGTGTCTGTACATTGAAGCTATTTAAAAAAAAAACATGAATATATATATTGTTATAGTTGCAGGACTCGAATTAAAATGCCGTTGGAATTATTATAGAATTTATTAAGAACTATACAAACACGTATAACACAGGTGCAAATATAATTGAACACAACCAGTCCAAACGTAATGCACGAGATCGTAATTCCATAATACGCGCAAAGTCCGACACTAAATAAATTACCGAATGTGGTACACACGTCTTGCTTGCGCTCGTGGTTATCGCTAGACTGCCGATCTCTCCATTGGGCCATTGCTTTATACTGCACCGATACAATATGGCTGCCCGACTGCGTAGACCGAATTTCTTAGAATCAGTTCGACACACCTGGTTAATGACTGCCATAAAAGATTACAATACACAATAGGCTGTTTTCTAATTAGAAATGTTTAAACACAAAGTAATCAAAAGAAGGCCAATTGGGGAAAGGTAATAAGGTGTGTTTTTATGGTATGCAGATGTAAATCTACTTTTGTCGGCGTGTAGGTCATAACAATATAAACGATGGAGAACGTGATGCATTTTTTTTAGAAATAGACAAACAGACAGTAGTCTGTTTGTCGGTTTGTCAGTTTATTCGTGATTTACTTAAAAACTACTGAGCCGATATAGATGCGACTATTGGTAATCGACGGCAAATTCAGACTTCAAATCTGCACTACTTTTTATCCTGGGAATCCCGCGGGAATTTTTCTGGAAAATCTGCTGGTCCGAAGTAGTCCCCGTGACTTTATTCTCTTTTTTAAATTCATTGTACAGGCGTTGTATGAAAATTTTCGCCAGTTTTCAAATTGATTCATTTAACGTTCACGAGTTATCTTTTCAAACTTAGTCACATAACAGATTGTTCCACAGAACCTTGTTTAACTATTTGACAATAAAGTTTAAAATTACTTAGATCAAAGTTGTTTGATTTTCTATCCTGTCTAAGAAGATTTTTTGGACATGTACAACCGTTTTATTGGTTTTAATTAAGAGTAGTGATTAATCCTCTTTGTTTCTTATTTTTAATCGCAACTTCTGTTAATGTCAACATTGCAATTTTCTTTTTTCACTTTTCTATATTTTGTAACGTAACATTTATTAAAATGTCTTCAGTATTGTTTCTAGTACTCGTGCAAGCAAAAGTCGACTTTTAGGTGACGAACATTTTCATGCCGCGACTGTGGGGCGCTATAACCCACGGGTAATATGCTGGTTCGGTAATTGTGGACTGTATGGGAGAGATATGACCTAGGTCCTTGCACTAGAAAAGCAGAAGCTCCACCAACCTTGAGATCCGCCATCTCCTGGCTCGGTTTAGGTCGCACACAGGAACAGCACACGGCACTGATTCCACCTTTAGAGCTAACACTTCATTCTTCGTACTAAGTTTTAAAGATCACAACAAATGGATTAGTTTTAGAAAAATTAGCGCACGGCGCGGTGTGGTTCTCGTCTAAGCGTTGACAGAAGTGTCCAAATTGGCTGCCCTTACTCCGCTGTGCATTGGCCGTCACCTCACACAGAAAGAGGGTAGATAGCAAAATTCATGGAGCGATGTTCTACCTACTTCACTAGGCAAGGACTGAACAGCGACTGTACAAACTGAACACTTTCTACTTTACTACATTGTACATAGAATCCCCTTGAAGACTTTTAAAGACCGACCACACCAACATCACGCTATAAAACCACCTTTCAGTATTAAAAATCTATCAATCCCTGCCAAGGGTAGCCTACAAGAGATACCATTTTAGCGATAAGGCCGCTCGTTGTACTATCTCTTTTTACTTCTGTTTGACTATGATTTGGTGTATAACAAGAGTTATCTATCAAAAAATGGAGCATTCACAAACAGAACTAAGTTATCACATATCACGCCGTGAATGCTGCAAAACGTTATAATTTCATAATGAACTTCACCTGGGCTAAAACAGGATTGCCAGCGAACAACAAACTATTTCCCTATTCATAGACGTAGATAATTAAGCTGACACCTATGGGAATTGCATCACAACCTGGCAACCATAATGAGTATGGAGCGAGGCAATAACAAATTATCATAACAAGACGGGTAAGCAATATTTATTATAGCTTGTTGAATATCTTGTAACAACGAGCTTAGAAGTTTATGCTGCTAGAATTGTAGCATATTGTAATATTTTAAAGAAAGATTACATACTCTCTCTCTCTTTTTTTCACCTTCTTCCAATTATGCGGGGTTGGCACAATGTCTTTTCCTTGTAGCAAAGGGCCGCTGTATACGGAGGTAACAGTAGACCTTTACCCCTGCTGTACGTTGTGGTAGCACCCTACTTCCCTGGGTCTGTACTATTCTTGCATACTATGACGTCGCGGTGCAGTATAGTTCGTTGGCTCTCTCTTCGGACTTGAGGTAGTGATACCATACGAGAATCCCACATTCACTCGTGCAGGCGGTACTAGGCGCTGCAGTTGGCCTCCTCCTGTAGCCATGGTCATAGTGTGTGTCCCAAGAAATAACATTCCCCTGCACTATCAAAAAAAATCTTCTCCTTCCATACTCTTAGATTCTGGTATTCGTCCTCTGTCACACCACAAATCATCCTATCATCCTTCACACAATCCAGCTATATCTTTTTTAGTCTTCTTCCAGCTTATCATTAATGTTGTCACGCGACTTTCATCCTCCATCCCTCATTAAATGCCATACCAACTTACTCTTCTTCCTGTCAATTATTCAGTTACGAGTGCAACTTTCAAAGATCCCCTTATGTGCTCATTTCTCACCTTATTTATTCTTGTAAGACCAACTCAGTATTCTCCACTCAGCTGAGTGAGGAGGATATTATTGAAAATGGATGAAGCGAAGTGTATAAAGATCGTGATAAGTGCTTAACCCTATTGAACACAAGCGTGTTAAACAGATAAGACGTATTTTTATTTATTGTTTTTCCTTAGAAGATAATTTTGATACAACAAACACACATGATGTTTGCAATCAATTATACTACTTATGCCCGGTTTCAATATTGCAAAAAATCATTTTTGATAATGTCTTGGTCAACTTAAGGAACCTCTAAGCTAGATATGGTTTCATTGAATAATATTTTATTTTGTGATCTAAATGATTTTTAGTGAAACCAAAATAATTTAATTATTAAGCTTTATAAACTTTTTTTGCCAGGGCATTTGCCCGACTGGATGGCTACCACCCCTGGTCTAAAGGATGTCGCCATAACAACCTTGAGTTGTGTTCCGGCATTAGTTCAGGTTCCAGTCTCCCTTAAGAGAGCAGCAGCGCATTTGTAGCACCTTTGGTGTTGCAAATGTCCATAGGCGATGGTAACCGCTATCCAATCAAGTGGGCCGTTTGCCTGTCTGTTGAACGCCTGCAATAATAATAATAATAATAATTATATGAAAGAAAACTTAACTTATTTATAATGTATTCTACTCAGTTTTGAGGGACTCCTCAAAACTATAAGTAGAATACTAAGCCTAGATCACAGTTTTCTATGTGTAAAGTTCGCAGAAGGCTGGCTATGTTTCCTCGCTGGATCGCCATACTAATCCGTTGCCCGAGGTAGACACCAGTCCTCTGATCACGTGCAGAGTCAATGAGTCGTTTTGATAAATTTTGGTAGAGGCTCATGACCTCAGAAATCCCCGCGGTCCAAGCGTTTAAACAGTAAACGTTTAGTTAGATAAAGACACACAATGTAAGTAAAACTGCTGTTCGCGCCATATACATGTAACCGCGAAAAGAGAAAAAGGAAGTTTTTATAATATCCTCCCATTGTCCTCTCTCCCTGTCTGTCCTATCCGCCTCAACACTAGCGCGAACGAGACGTACAATGAGACGAAACAAAGTCTTTGTAGCTACGTTTCGGTGGCTGTCAAGTGTCAACCAGTTTTGCAACGCTACCGCGGGAAGTAGATTGTCGTCTAACGAAAAATACGAAATTCATAAACGAACCAGCAAACCCAACAAACAAGTGAGTGTCCCGTATTATTTCTATTATCCTATAACGCATCAGCAAATGCGTTATAAAATATATTATATTGTTACAAGCCGTCAAAGATAAACGCACAGCTGCCTGTTGTAAGCGCAGTCCATTGTCTTCCCGGATTAGGAATTCTTTTGTCTTTTGAATTTGTAGTTAAGAAAAACATGCTACTGTCTTTTTACTTGTTTTATAACCATCATTAGCGTCGAACTAATCTTTATTGTTATTGTTTTTGACTTTGTGGCCGTTCGCAGGTGTGCAAATTATTATTTCCCAGAAACTCTGTGCGCGGCCAATTTCTTTGTGTAGTTAGTATAAGACGATGCCCGAATGGAGGGGCGGGCAGTCAAGCGACGACTACAAAAGGAGTAAGACGTTTTCTAGTACTCTCGATTAGCGATATAGACGACGGACTTTGCGCGCGTCGAATTGTATTGAATGGTGCAGTGAGAACTGGTTGCATCCAGTTTTATTTGTATTTGTTTTATACGTGTTTGTACAGTTCTAATAAATTCTATAGTAGTTCCAACGGCATTTTTAATTCGAGTCTTGTAGCTCGTAACAATATATTAATTTATAGTAAATCTAGGCAATCAAATATCAATTACTTTAATACAAATAAGTTTTCATCCCGAAAACAGTCATTGTCCAATGAAAGAGCTTTATGTTTAATCATACGCGCATAACGTGCGGTTGCAAACCCGCAAATGTTTTCACATTGTGTACCCATAACCATTATATAATGGCACGGGATTTACGAATACAATATTTGCTAATAAATAAATTAAATTTAACTAACCTGCAGACTATCGTAATTTTACTACTTGCTAAATTATAATAATATTCGAATTATGGAGTAACGCCTCGACTAAAACTTACCGTCCACGTAAGTCGTTTTACGCTTGTATATTTAGTATTACGTCACGTACGTGGAATAATTTATTGCTATTAGCAAGGTTAAAACTGAGTAGTCCATGTATGTGCAAAATCTGTCAATACAGAAAACAGAAAATGTTCGAGATGCATCTACGAACATTTTAGTTTTTACATATTTTCATATAGCAGTTAAGATTTCTCTATACACAGTCTTAAGTTTAATGTTAAATTAATCTATACTAATATATAAAGCTGAGAGTTTGTTTGTTTGTTTGCTTGAACGCGCTAATCTCTGGAACTACTGGTCTGTTTTGAAAAACTGGTCTGTCTTTCAGTGTTAGATAGCCCATTTATCGAGGAAGGCTATAGGCTATATATCATCACGCCAAGACCAATAGGAGCGGAGCACCAATGAAGAATGTTTCAAAATCGGGGCTTTTTTTTCGTTTTGAGAGCTTCCACTGCGTGCGCTGCATAAACGGTGAAAGTTTCGCAAATGTGACAGAATTGTTCCCCTTTAAAAGTTCTAAAAAAAGCCCGCGACAGCATATGTCTATCTTTTAAGGTTGGCTCACTATAACCTTTTTTGTGCTAACCAAATTTGTTCTAAAATAATGCATTATTTGCGAAGGTATTTTTATAAACATGATATTCATCCTTATCCAAATAAATACGTTAGTCAATACAAGTATTTAATTTAAAACAAAATTGCCGTTTACATCATTCGATTTCAATGAATATGTTAGGAGATATCGCAGTTTTAAAATAACATCGCAGCAAAATAATGATTAAGTACTGCACGCGCATTTATGATGTGCAAGGCCGACACATTATAAGGGGGAAGGGCGGTGGGGCACCTGCAACGTAAATAAAGTCGCGGGCAGAAGCTAATAAAGTACAACATCCCATCGTACTATTTTGTACTCCTCTCCCGAGCGACTGAGCCATGGGCTCTCGCCTAATGGTGCGTCACCCCATCCAATGGGGTAACCATCATCGACGGTCCCACCACTCAACTCACTTCAACAGCCACATGTAGTTTCTCTTGCATCTTGCGTAGAAAAACAACACTGTGTCCACAGCTGCATGACGAACCCATAGCGACACGTAAATGCCACGGTGCCGCACCGTGGATACAGTTTCGCCCCTTTCTACACACGATGAAGCAAGTTTTATCCCTCTCTACGCAAGATGCCACCCACAGCCAGGTGGTAGGGTATTTAGCCCCCTGGATGGATCATCCCTAGTCTAGAGTATACCGCTGTAACAACCTTGAGTTGTGTTTCGGCATTAGTGGCCAAATTCCAGCCTGCCTTTAGACATCGGCAGCACATTGGTGTTACAAATGTCTACAGGCGATGGTAACCGCTTTCCATCAGGTAGGCCGTGTGTCTGTCTGCTGAACCCATGCATTAAAAAAAGTTCTTATTGTGACCTTTTTGATTTCAGTCAAATATGAGCTTAGAAACCATTCATCGCGGTAAATACCGCTTAATTTATCTAGGTGACGTTTAAACAAACCCACATGAGTTCTTTTGAAGAGGCCCCTGCGGGTTTTAGGGGAAGGGGGGGGCAGGGTACAAATATAAGCGTAACTCATTAAGAATTAATTCGCGCGATAAATTTAAAGGTCTTTGTAGAGAGGTCGTCGTTGAGCAATTGCAGTAAGTAAAGTAAGTAAAGAAATAGAGATACAACAACAAACGAAATTTTAATTATTTTCTTTCATCGCACTTTAACATGTTTATTACCATCACCATTTCAACATATTATATATTTTTGCAGTAAAGAAAGCAAACTATAATTAATTTAATTAGGGACAAAAACAATACAGAGTATTATAATCAAACAGTAAAATAATAGAAACAGAATAAGTCCTAAAATTGGACCCATTTTCAGCATATTCTGACTAATTAAGACCATCGTTGATCTTTCACCTGGGAACCTACTTTTAATTTTACTATATATTACTAGCGCTATTTACGCTGGTTTACTTACGTAGATTACATTGACACATTCTTATTTTTTCATATTCCACACTTACGAGAGCACAGCTATTAAGTGAAATAGATACAATAATATCACAGATAAATAATACAGATGATCCTATACACGATCAATTAATAAAATCCTATCCAATTAATATTTTACATATTAAAAGAAACTTATTGAGCAAGAATTTATCCCTGCAGGAACGGAGAAAGAATACAATTTCCTGCGGCCGGACGGCTTGTCGTAAGAGGCGACAAAACAACCCACAGCCAGGTGGTAGGGCATTTGCCCGGCTGGATGGCTACCACCTCTGGTCTAGAGTATGCCGCCATAACAATCTTGAGTTGTGTTCCGGCATTAGTGGCCAGGTTCCAGTCTCCCTTAAGAGAGCAGCAGCGCATTTGTAGCACCTTTGGTGTTGCAAATGCCAATAGGCGATAGTAACCGCTTTCTATCAAGTGGTCCGTCTGCCTCTCTGCTGAACTCATGCAATAAAAATTTTGAAAAAGAATTCTAGAAAGTAAATGAGTAAAAATACACTTATTTCAATGTTAGTAAATAAATAAATAGAATTGATATCAATTTCATTCATTTCTCTAAAAATCTTTTCTGAGTTTAAAAAGATGTATATAAGTGAAACCTAACAATTAAAAGGTATTTTAGAATGTCAATAATAACATTATAATATATATATATATATATATATATATATATGTATCTAAAATTATTTTCTTTATTATACGTTTTGAACGTTTTGAATATTCGCAACAGAGTTGTAGTCGCGACTTGTCCCCTAAAATACAACGATTTGTGGTATAATTGGAAGCGTATGGGAGAGATGATTTGACTTACTGAGAAGCCAGCACGGCTACGGTCCGTTAGGTCTGTACACAAAGAGAGGCAGCGAGGCCGGCCTTTTAGATAACGCCTCATCTACATACTGAGTTAAAGAGTTAAATGCTTTTTATTTTCCCAACCCAAGTCAGCGCCGCCCTTTGTGTTCGCGTCATTTCATTTTTAATTCACTCAACAAAGATTTTTCATTAAATCGTGTTATTTCATCAGGCTCGTGTTCGTCCGGGATACGATACGTGCTCGGATGTGGGGGAGCTCGCTGGTAACCTGTTTTGGATTACCTTACAGTATACAGTCCAACTTATTATTACATGATTAAAAAACATTTGTTTTAATATTGTTTCTTGGTATCAACCAACAACAAAACTCACACATACTCACACCAACGCGCACTACCACCGCATTGCATTACACGCGCACTCTACAAACAAACCAAGACATACAAAGAGCCTAAAAATTAATAACCTAGGCATAGAAAGGAAAAGCAACACAAATGGCACTAGTTAAGACATATAAAGGTATAGACATAAGGCACACACTGCACATGCACTTCCTCACAACACCAGTATGTAACAGATACACTCTACATTAGTATAAGTTCAGTATTAAAAATAGAAAAAAATAATATTATAAGTTATTCTTAAGGTACACTACAACATAAAAATCACTAAATTAATGTCACACACAATAACAAAATAAACAATAAGCGTGTATAAACCTAAAAACTTTCATAGAAATTAAGTTGTAAAAAAGGGTACGGAACTCGAGTCCGTAGAGTAATTAATAAAAAAAAATATATATTGTTTGTATTGATTATTGAGTGGATGTACAGTCGCCCAATACTGCCAACATATTAATAACTTTTACGTTTGTAATCACTACGCTTAATATAAATATTAAAACCAATAAAATGGTTTTACATGTCTAAACAATCTTCATAGATAAGAAATAAAATCAAACAATTTTGATCTAAGTAATCTTAAACTTTATTGTCAAATAGTTAAACATAATTATCTGTGGAACAGTCTGTTCTGTGACATAGTTTAGTTTGACTTAGTCCCTTCAGCTGGGCCGTCGGCCTGTCCGCTCTACTCCTGCAATAATTTTTATTTGATTTTATTTTATTTTCTTTGGGGGGTCAGCTATAATTAACAATAAGTAGAAATAAGCTAAATTAAGAAAAGCTATTAATAAGCCTCCACAGATAACAGTAAAAATATAAAATAAAAAGAAGGAAATTAAACAAAGATACAATAAAAAATGTGCATAGGTATAAGGGACTTGAACTGATAAATCCGAGTTTGAATAGAACTTGACCAAATTAGCGCTAAACAATGCTACACTATTAGTAAATAGGTCTAAGTCTATATCTTCCAACTTACTTAATTTATTAAATTCATTTGCTGTTCTGATACAGAACGAATTCCGTCGGTAAACTGAGCACGTCAATGGTGTGTGCTATCATTTCCTAGGGCGAAATCATTTCCTAGGGCGAAATCATTTCCTAGGGCGAACATTAGTAAGGGGAACAAACAAATGTAGTTTCTCAACGAGCAATTCTCCATACAAACAGAGCTTAATTCATCATGATCGTTTAATTCAAAGGTTACGAAATTTAAAGCAGCGTGATGAATATTTGAATAAAATAGAAGGAAGCCAATATGAGGCCGTTTACCGCCATCGACATAACGTAGCAGCACGTCGCCCCGTGATGTATTGCCGTATCAGTCATGAATAAATCGCGCGCCTCGGTTATACATTGTCGCGGCATTTGCCGCTTTCACGGTGCTTATTCTGGAAACGTTAGAGATTTTTCAAAACAAAAAACGACAAGATATTTTCACACATAATCTAATATGAGTTCGCCAAATACAAGAAATTAGTAAGCTTTAATGTTTAAATCGTTTATTTCACAACGAAAAGATTAATAACTATGTATACTTCTAAACTATACTTATATTTATCACGAAACGACATTTGAGATAATATTTGACTGTCTGTCTGTCTTGTGTTTAATACATACCTTGGTTTCGTACATAAAATAAGGTTTTTAAATACAAGCTTTTGAGATCCTGGATACATGTAGCAGCAGAGTGCTAGCCAAAAAGTGAAACGAGCCCAATCACGACGGATCTATCTTGTTTAGTACAGGAGTTCCTATGGCCACCTTCAGACTCCGTGCCATATTATTGCATTGTCACGCGATATACATATGCGTGCAAAATTTCAGCTCAATCGGAAACCGGGAAGTTGGTCAAATTTAACTTGCAGGATTCCACCCGAACTTACATAGATCCATTGCAAGTTAAATAAAAGCTTGTAAAATAAATAAATTATTGCTGAAGCACGGCAAACGGGCCAACTGTGATGAAAAGTGGTTACAGTCGCCTACGGATGGACATTAGCGACACGAGTGGTGCTGCCACTAAAAAGAGATAAACACATAAATCTAAGCCTGCGAGAGAATGAGATAGAATACATTAAATTTAATAATTTAAACACTGCTCACACAGATAAAGTTGGAAATGTTAAAAGTTTTTCGGTAATATTTAAAATTCCGGGTTTTAAAGGTTAAATATATTATAACGATATAATATATGACATATGACGTCACAAAATTTGGAATCCCTCCTACCACTTATCACACTTTGTTTCACTTCTACTGCGTGTGAACTACACACACACAATTTTTATGTACACACATGATTAGTAACTTGTCACCGATCTTCTTCCCCCTCCCTCTAGATAGGCCGCCGGCTTGTTCAAATTCAAAAGTGTTTATTCAAAATAAATTCCACTGGAGAACACTTTTTGAAGGTCATACATAAAATTTAAAATTAAATTTTACTCCCTATTCTATGTACACCGCTTCGCAACGTGTTATCGCTGTTTTAAGGAGAAAAAGTAGCAAGAAACTCCCCAGCAACATGTTTAATTTAATAAAAATATTTCATCTAATCATCTTAAAAAAAAAAGTGTGCATCTCGGGACGCCCGATAGAAGTAATAACTTAAACTAATCTAAGTTGAACTATTTAATATTGAAATTGTTTAACTTGAGAAAAGCTTAGGTTATTACTTAAATTTCATGTATATTAATATGTGTAAAATACAAGGAGAGATTTGGGTAAGAAAGTACCAATATCTGGGCAGGGTTTCTCCTTTATTGTTCAGCCTTTGATGTGAATATTCACACAGCACAGTAAGCAATGAACACCGTCTACACGCCACTACGCCTTTTATACGAAAATGCTACCCTACAAAACAATAACATTGCATCATTGCTAAAAATAGCAATTACTTCATAGTGTTACCAGGATCATAAAAACAATTATAATAATTAGTTACTGATGCACTAACTTATCTAGATGATAATTTAGTCGGCTTATAAAATTAACTAACCGGTAGAAAATGGTAATTTAATTATAAATCAAATCATCTGATAAATAGACTAAAAATGTTATCTATGACGATTGTCTATGTCATATTAATATACACTATGGTTCTCATGACTACTGTGGTGGACATCTTGTAACATATGATAATGTAAGGAAAGGTTATTTATTAATAAAATATTTTATTGATTATAAAATATATTATATTCTTAGTAACAATTCTTGAATATGTACATTACAATTTTGTGTATGTACATTATTAGTATCATTGTTTAATCTAATTACCGAAATATGGCTAGCGCTATGAGTTAGAGTGAGAGAAGAGGAGCCTGCCTACCGCTGCCGTACGCGTGACAGAAAGGGAAGCCAGACAGACTGGCGCCGTAACGCCTTACGTAACTAAGCGGTTTACACTCCCATAATAAGATATCACTTTAAAAACGAACATAAATCGAGTAGTTTTAATAATAGAATACCTACGCGATTAGCGCTGGACCGTGTATTTGTTTGTTTGTCGCGCGTATCATCGGTAGCCACGCGTTGTGCCCTACTGCCGCGTTAAATACACGAGATATGCAAACTTTTAGTATTTTGATTCGGAAATTGATTTCATTTGAAAATCACAAATTGAATGCTATGAAATAAAGATAATGATGAATGATAATGTTTGTTTGTTTGTTGTATCCGTGCAGGAACGGAGAAAGAATACAATTTCCTGCGGCCGGGCGGCCTGTCGTAACAGGCGACTAAACAACACAGCCAGGTGGTAGGGTATTTGCTCGACAGGATGGCGACCACCCCTGGTCGAGAGTATGCCGCCATAACAACCTTGTGTTGTGTTCCGGCATCAGTGACCAGGTTCCAGTCTCCTTTAAGAGAGCAGCAGGGCATTTGTAGCACCTTTGGTGTTGCAATAAAAACAAAAAAAATGTACAGTGGCGGAATGAAAAAGTTCGCCAGTTTTCAAATTGATTCATTTAACGTTTCGCGAGCACATGTTACCTTTTCAAACTAAGTCACAGAACAGACTGTTACATAGAAAATTATGTTTAACTGTTTGTTAATAAAGTTTAAAATTACTTAGATCATACTTGTTTGATTTTATATCTTGTCTAAGAAGATTGTTTTGACATGTAAAAACTGTTTATTTTTGATTTTAATACATAACACTTAATTCATGAGTCTGAACGTACTAGAAGCTCTTCACCAGAATTCATCATAATATGGCGTGGGTATATATATAGCATGATGAAATAAAAATGTCGTAATTTTCTGAGCTGTAATAATTTTACTTTTCTATTCCAACAAAATAATGTTTCAATTGGATAAATTACTATTGAATCCAACATTAATTACGTTATAATCCACTTTGATAAAGGCAATGGATAGCAATTTGTTGAAAACTTAGTGCGCTAGCGAAAAAGAAGTGATTCTTCTTTGTTAAGATGGCCGCCCCCTGTCATAGACACGACACTGTAAGAGTGACATTGACAACATATCAATTTTGACAGTGACATTTCAATGACACGCCGACAGATTATTTGTTTTTTTTTGTTTCTTCACTCGGATATGAACCGATTATTTGCTAATTTTATCTTTGTAAACTTTAAAAAATACAGATATGGATGGAAAACTCTATTCCGGAATATGTGAAAGTCTTTGGTATGTAAAATTGAAAACGTGAGCAAAACCGTATTTAAATTACGACTTTAATACTATCCATTGTTTTTACTAAACACACACATATATATATATATACACACACACACACACACACATATATATATATATATATATATGGTTACTTTAAATCCTAAAACTTCTCGGAATATAATTATTACTAGCTTCTGCCCGCGACTTCGTCCGCGTGGAATAGTTAAAAAAAAAACCCCGATTTTGAAACATTCTTCATTGGTGCTCCGCTCCTATGGGCCTTAGTGTGATGAAATATAGCCTATAGCCTTCCTCGATAAATGGGCTATCTGACAGTGAAAGAATTTTTCAAATCAGACCTGTAGTTCTTGAGATTAGCGCGTTCAATCAATCAAACAAACAAACTCTTCAGCTTTATAAATTAAGTATAAGATTCTTTCAAATTCACGCAGGTTGACCCACCTGCTGGGAATACATCTTCGAGAAGATCTTGGCGGAACGCCTCGTTAAGCATCTCGATACTGTGGAGCCGGGGCTAGCACAGACGCAGTTCGGGTTTCGGTGGAGGCACTCCACGTTAGACGCCTTCGAGACACTGCGAGCTGTAACGGACGAAGCCGTCCAAGCGAAGGATACTGTCCTAGCTGTGTCGCTTGATATAGCGAACGCCTTTAATAGCCTCTCTCACAAGACGATCAGGGAGGGGCTCCACGCACACGGAGTCCCCCTGTACCTCACGAGGCTGATGGGCGCGTACCTCCAGGACATGTACATCCTTTGGGAGGGCGGTGAGTCCGAAAATCGCGCGTTAGGTCGGCGACGCGTCACGTGCGGCGTCCCACAGGGGTCGGTTCTCGGACCGATTCTTTGGAACATCGGTTACGACTGGATCCTTCGGGTTCCAGTCCTGCCCAGGATAGGACTAATATGCTTTGGATGACACCCTACTCAAGGCACGCGCTGTGTCATTCGCGGAATCCGTGGACCTCGCCAACGCCGGGTTGGCGATCGTGGTCCAGAGAATAGGTAGGCTGGGCTTGAAGTTCTCCCCCGCGAAAACGGAAGCCATCATGTTCCATAGGCGATTTCGTAATCTCCCTGCGGACTTGACCGTTACAGTTCAAGGGGTGGATATTCACGTAGGTCCCCAGATGAAATATCTGGCGCTCATTCTCGACGGGAAATGGCTGTTTAAAGCGCAATTTGAGCAGCTAGTTCCCAAACTCGTGAATTCAGCAGGCGCCCTCTCTCGGCTCCTCCCCAACGTGAGGGGACCGGGGGGAAACTCTACTAGGAAACTCTACTCGGGCATCCTTAGGAGTATGGCCCTGTACGGTGCACCCGTATGGTCCGTTGCGCTTCACCGTCACAATAGGACTTTTTTGTGCCGCGCACAAGGGGTCCTGGTGGTGAGGACCATCCGAGGATACCGTACAGTGTCGTGGACGGGGTCGACACTCTTGGCAGACGATCCGCCCTGGCCACTCCAGGCGGACGTACTTGCTAAAGTTCGGCGCTCCCGACAGGATGCCCTCGCCTGTGGCCTGGTTTATTGCCAGGCCGAGATTCAGGCGATCAGGATGAGGGAAAACGCGACCATGATCGAAACTTGGTCAAGAGAGTTGGAAACTCCTGTCGCAGGCATTGAGACGGTGGAGGCGGTGCGCCCGCACCTGTTACGATGGCTCTTGCGGAAACGCGGGACCCTGACCTTCAGGATGACGCAGATACTTACCGGGCAGGGGTGCCTCGATAAGTATTTGAATCATATCGCGGGCTGCCTGCCTTCCCCTCAGTGTCGCCAATGTGGTGCATTAGATATTGCGTTTCACACGTTGGTCGAGTAGGCAGCATGGGCACCGCAGAGATATGAACTCGAGACCCTCGTAGGTCCGATTGATTCGCTGGGCAGTTTGGTGCAAGCCATGCTGTATAGTGACGATCGTTGGGAGAAAGATTGAGAAATTGTAAAGTCGTGGTAGCGTAATGGCTAGCGCACGCGTCCCCGACTAAAAGGGCGCGGTTTCGAACCTGGCCGGAACGCATGCACCAATTATTCAGTTTTCTGACCTAATGTGCATATTGTTACAATTACCACGTGCTAACAACGGTGAAGGAAAACATCATGATACAACCTGCACATCGAGATAACCGATGTGTCCAACCTGCCAAGCCACCTTGGACAAGCGTGGCGAGTATACTGTCCGTTCCCCTATAGTGGGAGGCCCGAGCCCAGCAGTGGGGCATTTATGGACTGTTATATTTTAAGAAATTGTACTATGTATTGTGTATACCACCATCGTCATTATAATCTCAATTCATTCCTGGGGTTGTCTGGAAGAGATCGCTTTTTAGCGACAAGACCGCCCTTTGTGCATAATGAGACATATTTTTAGTCTGTGAGTTCTTTTTTGTATTGGTGCACAATAAAGAGTTATTGATTGATTGATAATATAACATAACCTACACTAATATATATCATTATATATTATTATGTTAAAAAGCGATTTGTTACATACTTTATATTAATTTATTTACGATATTAGTTAATTTGAATCAGATTGAATAATTTTAGGTAAAAACCAAAAAAAATCGAAAGTTGGATCATGTTTCAATAACTTAATTATATTAAAAAATAATGTTAAAAATATTGTAAATAATTCATCTAAACACAGTTTTATCATGTTTTACTAAAATTTTAGAATAAATAGGGTTTGGAAAACAGAATTCTCCGAAACATTTTTATTTGAAGATATTTGAAAATAATTCTTATACAGATTAAAGTTTATGAAATCTTAATAATTACTAATTTTGTTTTACATTTACGACATCTGTAGTGTAAATAATGAGTGATTTCAAAGTTCTTAATATTTTGTTAAATGTTTGAAATAATTTTCAGTTTTGCTTATCATCTTTAAGGTGGTGTTTCACTTGTTCCAAAATATTACGGCACTATTTCTTATGATAACGATTTTTGTTATAAGTTATACAGTTTTTGTTGTTAACATCTAAGAAGTTGTATTGTGCTATTTAGTTACGTTTTTTAAACGGAGTTAATATCTTTGTCAGTTTTAGGAATACATTTTGTTCCTTTTTTCACGGATAATGACTCTTCCGATTTTTTTTTCTCTACGGACTCGAGTTTCGTACCCTTTTTTACAACTTAATTTCTATGAAAGTTTTTAGAATTCATACACGCTTATTGTTTATTTTGTTATTGTGTGTGACATTAATTTAGTGATTTTTATGTTGTAGTGTACCTTAAGAATAACTTATAATATTTTTTTTCTATTTTTAATACTGAACTTATACTAATGTAGAGTGTATCTGTTACATGCTGGTGTTGTGAGGAAGTGCATGTGCAGTGTGTGCCTTATGTCTATACCTTATCTTAACTAGTGTAATTTGTGTTGTTTTTCCTTTCTGTGCCTAGGTTATTAATTTTTAGGCTCTTTGTAAGTCTTGGTTTGTTTGTGAAGTGTGCGTGTCATGCAATGCGGTGGTAGTGCGCGTTGGTGTGAGTATGTGTATGAGTTTTGTTGTTAGTTGTGTGTTTGTGACTTTGTGTGGTGTTATAAGTTCTTGTTTAATTGTTGTGACATGAACATTTTTAGTTGGTGTAAGTGATGATGGATGGTTTAGGGGGGGGGGGCTCTTCCGATTATAACCATCTTGATTTAATGTAAAGTTTATACTAAAAACCTACAAATATGAGTTCTGGAAGATAAGTCCTCCTAGAAATAACTGTAAGTAACTGTATATTTCAAGAATTTGGAGATTATTGATGATGCATTTTCTAGTGAATAAGTGAGTGTAAATGAGTGTATTATCTACATATATAAATACTTATATAGCTAATGTGATCACATTGCCTACGTGGTTTTACTAGTGTTAACTTCTAATTCGTTTTCAGTGAAAAACATTTACCTATATTATTTTCTCGAAACAAAGTATCCGACATTTATACCCATTATCGAAAATACATAGGAATTATTATACTTATATAATCCTACGTGGTAGGATCATGCTAGGATCAAAAATCTTGATCACATAGTCTTAGGGCCGGCTCGACCGGTGTGATACTACGCTCTCAAAGATTATTGGAAAATTTTTGTTGTTAACCTTCAGTTAATCGTGTTTCATGCAATGAGTGAGAATTCCGGTGGCCTACTTTCCCCTCTCCCATCTCCCTTATATATATATATATATATATATGTCCTGCAAACTATTAGGAATCGGTAACCGTCTTCCATTACGTAGGTCGTCTGTAACTTACCGGCTTGCGCCAATAAAAAAAATTGTGTGTGGCGCAGTTCACACGCAGTAGAAATGAAACTTCATAGAATATACTCACAGATAATTCTTCTCTAACTTTTATTATTATAAGTATAATTCCTTGAGCCTACCTCCGTCTACGTATTATAATTCAAAAAATTCAATCTAAATTATACTTTAAATCACTAACATAAAGTTCAAAATTCAATGCACTGTTACGCACAATTTCCTTTGATGTACGTATAAAAGAATCTGCCTTAAGTATATACAGATTGAGCTAAAATTCATTTGAAATCTTTTATGTTTTATTTAAATTGAAAATTAATACTAACGAGTAAAATGTGTTTTATATTTATGGAAATAAGGTTGAATTTCATGTGTTTATCTCTTTTTATGTCACCTTTTCGTTTCATCGATTATCAAATCACAACGATTCTAAAGTTTCACTTCGACCGTTCTCTTATACATAAATAAATAACCTTAGAATTTATTACAACACGTGTCATCTATCTACCCTACTGTGAAAGCCCCTTAAGGCACCCTTGTTAAAATATTAAATAATCTTGTTAATAACTTGCATTATCTTAGGTTACACAGTCGTGGTGCTTCGTCTAGACTACATCCACAGTCCACTAACACTGCGTCACGAACCTTTGTTTAATAGGTGATTTGCACTTTATAGGGCAAATTGTTATGGTCGTAACTTTGTACACATTTTCGTCTGTCATAGTTAGATATAATTTTTTACTTTTTAGTTGGTATGTTTAAGCTCAAATAAATCTGTACAGAAGTCGAGTTTTTACAATGCGTTTAAAAATGTGAAAAAATCAGGGAGGTTAATTCGAAATGATTTCGAAAATGTAACATAAAAATTTTTGTTTGTGAAACAAAAATTCGATACACAACTAGTTCATATCCCGGGTTAACACTTAAGATAGATATAACACTTTATTGTTCACGAAATTACAAAAATGCACAAGAAGAGGGTAGTTACATACTTGGTAAACAAAAGGCGGCCTTGTCGCTAAAAGCGATCTCTTCCAGGCAACCTGACTCACTCAAAGGAAATTCTTAACTTATATAATTATTACAAATTAATGAAAAAAGAAAAAGATTTTTATCCGACAAATGACCTCATTGTCATCATTCTAAGTAGATTTAAACTAAAAACCAGAAAATTCTTTTTTTTATCCATCCAGAAACGGCGACCTGTCGTAAAAGGCGATTAGCCCGACTGGATAGTTACCAACCCTGGTCTAGAGTATGCCGCCATAACAACCTTGAGTTGTGATCTGGCATTATTGAACAGGTTCCAGTCTCCCTTAAGAGAGCAGCAGTGCATTGGTAGCACCTTTGCTGTTACAAATGTCCATAGGCGATGGCAACCACTTTCCATCAGGTGGCAGGTGGGCCGTTTGTCTGTCTCCTGATCTCATGCAATAAAAAAATCTTTATACCAATTACCTTTAATCGACATTAGGATAAATAAATATTAACAAAAATAAAACCGATTTAAAAAAATCTAATAAAAAGAAGCCGATTTGAAGATGTTGCAAAAATTTTTATTTTTTGCGCTTATGTTACTACTTGAAAAAGCTTTAAACAATAAAAATCTATGCAACACGTTGTACGTGGCTATAATATTCGAAGATTGCTCTCGATTTCCCTGGGATCCACCCATCAGATCCTGACTTGTTGAGAATCGACCACCACAGGAGCATACTCTTTCGAATAGAAAACTTGAAAATCGGTCCACAATCGACGGAGAAATTGTGTAAAAAACATACAAAAGGAACATACTGTCGAATTGAGAATCTCCGCTTTTTTGAAGTCGGCTAAAATATCATTAAACCCTCGACATCTGTCTTAAAATAAAACACACAAACTTTATTTCATGTACACACACATATTTTACAGTTCTTAAGTACAACCAAATACAACATGACCAAATCGTAACGCAGAAGATCATAATACTGTTACAACCTGAATGCCAGAAAAGACAAATTCACACCTGCATACCTGTAGATATTTTATTGCCTTTTCAGCATTTGGACTTCTTTTGTTTACTTTGTGTTTAAAATTTGTGATTAGAAAAACAGCCCATTGTGTATCGTAATCTTTTATGGTAGTCATTAGCCAGGTGAGATTCTAAGAAGTTCGGTCCACGCGGTCAGGCAGACATATTGCATCTGTGAAGTATAAAACAATGCCCCAATGGAGAGATGAGCAGTCGGGCGATAACCACAAGCGAAGCAAGACTTGTGTGCATTCGGTATTCTATTTTGTGACGGACTTTGCACGTGTATTTGAATTACGAAGTTGATGTGGGATTCTCGTTTCCAATAAAGCCACTTCACTTAATAAAGCCTCGATCGCAGTTGAAATTCAATTAACTCTGCCTCAACAGGCAGACTTTATATATCCGCAAAATAGACATGGACGCCCCAATAAACATACAAAGACTATATGCCTTGGAATTCTTAAACTTATAAGCTTAATGCAAAACAAAATCTTACAACATGCGGCGAAATTTGAAAAATAAAATGGTTTATGATATCATACTCGAAGGTTGGCCATAAACTCAAAGATATTAGCGATTGTGAATAAAATTAGTGCAAATAAATGGCAGCGGAATTAAAAATATTTTTAAAAGTTTGTAGTGACCACGGGACTTTTGAAATAGATGTCCCTGGAGGGAAACTTAAAATAATACATTTCAACATTGTTAAACAAGAATCTAACTGGTCTTTATTCAAAAACGTACTGGGAAATCTCTCTCTTGAAAGAATCGAATGGTTTTAATTAAAAGTGTGTTTACTTTATCTCGTGGAAGTTGGGCAAGTTAAAAACAAGCCGACGACATTGGACGACTTCTTGGGAGTTCGTAAGGGTTCTTTGGCAAAGTTAAATTGGTCCGGCCATTGCCGCACCATAGTATGAACAACGATACAGTCAACCCATAACTGCCATGTTGACAGCGACGCTAAAAAGGCTTAGGTATAATTCATTTATTCAAAGTAATATTCAAAGTAAATTAATAACACTGGCCCACAAAAAATAAAAGTGGTGTGTACTTTTGACCAGACCCTTTTGTTCTTATGTATTTCGATGCCCTGAATCCGAATCAGGATTTCGGGTCAGTTTGGTCCATATACACTAAGAATAGAAGGGTCTGTCGGTCAAAATACAGACCACTTTTTTGTGGCCCGGTGCTATTTCAATATTAGTGGATTGTATATTTTCAAACAACACACGGCTATGCGTTCAATTTGAAGAAAAAAAAATTATAATATTATAAATGCGAAAGTTTGTACCGATGTTTTTTTTTTTAATCGGCAGACAAACACACACTCTGTATATCCCCAAATTAAGAAAGTTACGCTTATGTTATGGGTAAGATACAACGGACCACTCTGGGGCCGATCCCAGACACCCAGACCATAGTAAATAACGGAGAAAATACATTTCCGAAATTTACTATACCAGGAATCGAACCCGGACCACCACTTACCAATCGAACCACTGCTTTGCAGTGAGATAAGCCGGCAAAGGCTTAGCCCGATCAACCACAGAGGCCGTCAACGTGTTTGTTATTCAATCACGCCAGAACGGCTAAATCGATCTGGGTGAAATTTGGCACAGAGATAGATTATAATTTGAAATAGCACATAAGCTAATTCTTAACTCGGAAAAATGTACGGCTCCCATGGGATGACATTAACGAAAGCGAAGCCATGTGCAAAAGCTACTATGACATATATTTAAAACAAATGCATGATGATGTTTCATATTTAAAATCATTTACAAGAACTATGACAAAAATGAGTACCTATTCAAATCTCAAATGTTTTATTCAAACTAATTTCCACTAGAGAATATTTTTTGTAGATAATATACAAGTAAAAAATTGAGTATGGCAACGCCGATACGTTGCCCCAAGTACAGGCCAGCCTTTTAGTCACAGTATATTTCTTATTGTATGTACACCCTTTCGAAACGTGTTAAAATCGGTATCGCTAGAAAATGCCACGTGTATACTGATAGTATTTCGTTTATACTGTGATCGCACTCTTGAATAACTCCTAACCCGCAAGGCCTTTGTCGAGGAATTTGTGTAATAAACATTTAATTTCGGATGTTGAGCCACGGGTCACGTTCAACTTGCGAAACATCTTACGCGCTAAAGTGCCAACAAATTTTTATTCAGATTCAACGCCTAATCGATTTGACGAAAAAATCCGCCAAGCCTTTTTATCGTACACCCAAAATAAGCTGGACAAAACTACGGTGTCATCTACATAGAATAATTAGACTTCGAGGCTGTTTCAAAATTGCACACTAAACCATACACGACCCTGCAGTGTAGTCCTGCAGTGGGCGGAGATCGCGGATTCAAGAGGCATTCTGTTCGGTGTTGCAGAACGCAATGCAAGCTGCAACAACATACATAGATAGGATTGCCTTTTTTAGACAAAATATAGTATTTTCAATCGTAATAATATAGTACACATTTATTTTTAATAAATTATTTTATATTTAATTTGTTAAATTATTTAATTTTCGAGGTGTATTTATTACTACTTTACGCGATGAATTTAGAGACTGCACCATCAACTCAATTACGGCATTAATGCGCATAAGTATCTATTGCATCGGGCCCTTCGTATACAATAAGCTTCCGAAGTTTCTTAGAGAGCTGTCATGTACACTATTTAAAAAAAAAAATGTTACTGACCACTAAATGTATTATAATATAAACATGTTTATGGACGATAAAGCAATATGAACTGACATAAATATATTTGACATGCTGTAATGGTAGGTATTTTATTATTTAGATTAATTATAGATTATTATTATTAATTCTTAATTTTAATTATATTGATTAATTGATTGTAATTTTTTTTATACTTCAATATTGTATGTAACTTTAATTTTGCACGCCCAATTATGGGCCGAATGCATTGATACTGTAAAAACCGTAACAACTTTGTACATGCATTACGCAATAAATATATTCTATTCTACTTTTTGCTTATGCCACCCAAGGATCTATTATTTTTAAAATAACCATGAGAGTCTTAAAAAAAAGCGCGGCAATAGAATTAGTGATGAAAATATAGTACGATCCTATATATTATAGTACGGTTAGGAACCCCATTCACAGTCCTGCATTACGCCGACTGCTAGGCGGACTGCAATACAGGACTGTTAATGGGCCGCTTAGTGTGTGCCCGCGAAACTTCTTTCGCGTTTCCATTGCAATGGCAGCATCAAAAACCGCAAGCGTGGTGCTATGTTTTTTTAGCTATATTTCTCTATTCCTCGGAAACGAACGTCATTTATCGGGATACAAAGTATCCTAAGTGTTGCCTGGGATATAAGTTAGCTCTGTGCCGAGTTTCGTTTAAATCCCTTGAGTAGTTTTTACGTGATTCTCAGAACAGACAAAATTCTAATAGTTGCTATTTCGGAATCTCCTGTCCGAATTAGCTGCACATTTTATTTCTCATCATTCTCATTTCTCTCAACTGACCCCAAATTCGGATTCAACGCATCGAAATACATAAGAATACATGGATGTGGTCCAGTGGCGTAGCTTGCCTTAGACGGGCTCTGTATCATAATATGTTGGGGGGTCCGAAGGAAGGGTAAAGTTTTTTTAAATAAAAGAAACAAAAAATGCTCGAATTGAATTGAAATTATTATATATTGATTATAAGTTATTACTTAATGCTCCTAGAAGTTAAAGTTCGAAAAACAATTCAAATCCAAGATACACTTCTCTCGGCCTTTTTTCAGCAAGCTTGTTTATCAAATCATTCACAGCTGAAAAAGACTTCACTTTTTCCAGATTTTTTGCCTCTGTAGACGATAATGACAAGTCTGGTAGCCATTTCTGTTGACCCATCAGTTATTTCCAAAAATGCTAATCTATAAAAGATCGTGGATAACATTTTAGGAATTTTTGCTTACACACTTTCGGGGCCCCTGTAGCCTGGGGGCCTCGTATCATTGATACGGCTGATATAGCGGTAGCTACGCTCCTGGTGTGGTCCAAATTACCCACCACTTTTTTGTTGTGTAGAAAACCTACATAGACACTGGTTGTATGGAAGCCCCATTATTTTATAATAAAACCATGTGTCTAATAATATTGTCAGTTGCTATTGAATTGTTGATGTAAAATATTTTATTTCATTAATACAAAATATCTCTTTAGTTTCCTCTTAGAAGTTTCTTGATTTATTGGCAGTGATAAGAGTTTCCATTTCCCTCACTTTACTGTCTAGGTATTGTCTTTTGGCCTTTCTTATAATCTTCTTTGCCTCATGCTTAAGTTCTTCATATCTTCTTCCCCATCGATCATCATGCTCTGATAATGGATTATATCGTCTCCTTTCCTCTATAGCTTTATCGCATTCACTAGTTCACCATTTTTTACGTCTTTTCTTAATCTTCTTACCAATGATTTCTATTCCAACTTTTTTCAAAGTATTTAATAGTATTGTTACATACCGTCAAAGATAAGCCGCACAGCCTGTTGTAAGTGCAGCTTATTGTCCTTTTCTAGTAATCGACGAATCCTTTGTCTTTTGAATTTGTAGTTAAGAAAAACATGCTATTGTCAATTTACTTGTTTTATAACCATCATTAGCGTCGAACTATAATCCCTATTGTTATTGTATTCGACTTTGTGGACGTTCGCAGGTGTGCAAATTAGTATTTGTTAGAAGCTTAGTGTGCGCAGCCAACTTCTTGGTACTGTGTAGTTAGTATAAGACAATGCCCGAATGGAGGGGCGGGCAGTTAAGCGAGGACTACGAAGCGAGTAAGACGTTTTCTAGTACTCTCGATTAGCTATATAAACGACGGACTTTATGCGTTCGAATTGTATTGTATAGTGCAGTGTGAACAGGTTGCATCCAGTTTTATTTGTATTTGTTTTATACGTGTTTGTACAGTTCTAATAAATTCTATAGTAGTTCCAACGGCATTTTTAATTCGAGTCCTGTAGCTCCTAACAGTATTATAGTAAATATTTATTTTATTTCAAAGTATATTAAGTAATACAAAATATAGTCCAAGTGAAGTACATTTCTCATCATATAGATAAATGCGTATAGACCTGTTAAGAAATTATTAGTCTGCTGAAATAGAGGTCTTAAACGTGTGGGCCGGTGTTATTTGTACTACAACTCTATATCACAATACTTACATAATCCTAATCGCCTTTTACATCGACGCAAACTATGCAAATTATTCCATGATTACAATAATCTTTGCTGTAGAAATAAATAAGGGCGGACCCACCCAGGCAATAGATCAGTGTGTGGCAAACAAAGCAGAATGACGGAGCTATATCTTCGCGTCTGTTCCGTTGCCTCGCCCAGTTCCGCTGAACCATCAACACGAAGACTATCTCTTCTGTGATCTTAGCCCGTTCATAGAACAAGCGAGGTAGATATGTCATATAAAACAAAGTAGGTTTCTGTTTCTGTCTATATATCCGCTAACTCCTCCTAAACTTCATATCCGGCTCGAAGGATCATAAAAGTATGAAGGATCCCTTAGTGAAACTACACACTTTATTTACTTGATTTATTTCAACCCTCGATGTGGATGGAGATGCCTGGTATATATATAAAAAATATATAAAAATCTTATTAAGTTTTTATGGAAGTAAAATAGAGACACTTCCTAGCGTTCGAACCGCGGGGAAACCTCTAGTAACTTACAAAAGAACTCAATAGAGGGACAAACAGTCAAATTATCTGAGATACTATTTACCGTCTTCAAAACATCGCTACCTCGTGGATTATGTATAAGCGTACTTAGTTATGACGTCATAAGTATGTACAAATACAAAAAGTCAAATAGCGGATTCATTATTGTTTAAACAATTGTACGAAGCAAGTACGTACTTTTTGCCGACTCAGCATTTGGGTGAGCACGCGCGGGTTTACCATCGCGATCGGTACGAATGTCGCTCATCAAGGTAGCGTACGCGCGTGCTCACCGGTGCACATCAAGGCATCTCTTTCCACATCAAGGGATGAAATAAATCAAGTAAATAAAGTGTGTAGTTTCTTTCAATCAAGGATCCTACATACTTTTATAGTCCTTCGAGCCGGATTTGAACCAGCGACAGATGGATAGGTCTGCGCTGCCTTGATGAGCGACGTTCGTACTGATGGTAAATTCGCGCGTGTTCACCTGGATGCTGAGTCAGGAAAACGTACAGTAGGCGCGCGAGTTCATGTCCATCCTGAGGAATGCGGTAGTGTTGTGACCTAATTAATTATGGTAATGTCGATCATAACTACCGATGTAGGCAACAGCTGTCAATTTGGTTTATTGTAACTTAAGGTAATTTTGCAAATTATGAAATAAAATAAATGTGATAAGTAATTACTTATTTATTTTTAATAGAGAAAAACATTTTTAAATTCCAATTCAATCACTATCAGATGAAAAGACAACCGACAGATCAGAGTCGGAATCAGTATCTTCGCCGTCGCTGACTTCAAGCGGAGTAGTCATGGTTTATTCACAATGAAATAACAAAATAGCGTTAGCGTAAATTTTCGGTATCGATAAGCGCGCGTCACAACCGTCAAGGGCAACACCCGACGTCAGACAAATGCGGCGAGGTGGGCGAAGGCGGGGCGAGCTGCCCCCCGCGCGTCTCCTCTGGCCCCGATGGGCATGAACTCGCGCGCCTATAATACGTACTTGCTTCGTAAAACAATTGTTAACAATGTCACAAAACTTCGAAGCCGCTCAGATTTTGTAAGCGCGTAGCAAGTTATGACGTCATAGCTTAAACAAGGTAAATATAGTATCTATTATTGCTTAAAAAATAATTGAGATGATTCCATTCATGATGTTTTAAAAATGTAATGATAACAAGGTTTTTAAACGCCAGGTCTTTTATTATAAACGTTGTTTTGGAATTTATTGTGAAATGTACAACTTACTAGTGTTCAACCTGTTCCACTAGAGCTATACAATCTGCGTTTATTAAAGTTTATTCTTTGACCAAGTGCCGTGGCCGATGCACTGATATCTAGAACGCTTATTGTACTTATTTACGAGCGCGTTTAACGATATAACAAAAGGTTTTCCTTGATAATTCTAAACCATTTTGAAAAAAGAATTAATTACTTGAAAATTTTAAATTTACCCCCAAAAGTTTTTAACTTGTTAAGGCCTCTCGGTGGCGTCTTACAAACGCCGTGAGCTACGTACGGTGTAAGGCTGCACGCGACCGACGAATGACTATTATAAAAATACACTCTCAAACGCCTGACGCGGCGCAAAATACGCAGTGCGCGGCGTCCGCAATCGTTCTCAGTCAGTCAGTAAAGATGTTGCGTTTTTGACGTCAAATAATCTGTTCAACAAATCTGTCCAATTATACAAAGTGTACGGGAAAAAATGTGGCGCGTTTAGACATTTCTATACCCTTTCCAAGCATTTATTTTATTTTTGACAGCTCAATGACGGATCTATTAGTGATGTCCTAATGCTTTATCGACTCGATCTGTTATAAAAATCGACTTCATTTATAAATAAGTTTTAATCAATTGAACTTATCTAAATATTTTTTCTAAAAATACTAAGCATATATACACATATTAAATAAGCCAATAAAACGGCACTATAATAAATGCGGTATTATTTTTCTTTTAAAGTAGTACATTTTTTATTTTTAAATCGATTACTTTATGTTTATTTACGTATAATAATAGCAGCGCATAAATGTCCCACTGTTGGGCTCGGGCCTCCCACTATAGGGGAACGGACAGTATATCCGCCACGCTTGTCCAAGGCGGCTTGGCAGGTTTGACACATCGGTTATCTCGATGTGCAGGTTGCAGGTTGGTTAGGTCACATTAGGTCAGAAAAATGCCTAAGTGGCGCATGCGTTCCGGCCAGGATCGAACCCGCGCCCTTTGAGTTTGAGACGCGTGCGCTACCCATTACGCTACCACGACTTTTTACGTATAGTGACAGTTTAATAGTCTGTGCGTTACATGACTCACAGAACATCACTATGACGTCACCCACAACAATAAAGTACGACAATTATGTCATTTGTTTCATGTGAGCTTTACTGTCAAGAAATATGTAACTTGCTACACGTGAAAACGTCAAAAGTAAAATAAACGCTTAGAAACTGTATAAAGAGACGACTTCCATGGTTGAGTGGGATAAGCCTTTGCCTACCTACCTTACGGAAGCTCTGGGTTCGATTCCTGGCATGGCAAACTTTGTAAATGAACTTTCTGTTATTTGCTATGGTCTGGTTGTCTGCGATTGGCCCCAGAGTGGGCTGTCGATATCACTCATAATTGCTTAGTTTGGGGAAATACACAATGTGTGTGTTTGTCTGTAGATATTTATTTATATTTATTTGAATAAAAGTGTGAATTGCGATTAAATTATATATTTTTATTGTAGCATATAGCTGTACGACTATAGTGGAACACTTACAAACCAATAGATGGCGATGTACAATTATTGAGGTCGCAAACGATTCCCGAAACGTACAAAGAATATATACAAATTTCCAACAATAACAGAAGGGCCTAAGCTTGCGAGGAGCAACATTAGCCTCGTTTGAAGACCTTCCTTTGAGACGGAAGAGAATTCCTTCTCGCTCCTCCACCTAGTCGGGACATCCCTAAACGACCTCCAGGTGCCATTGCGCCCCTTACTCTCCGACAAAGTAAATAAATGTTTGCTACGATTAAATAAATTAGCCTCGATTCAAACTTTAAATTAGAGTTGGGTAGGACATGATTTTAAAATGAGTTTGTAAGAGTAACATGACATTTTGTACTGAACCAGTACATTGTACCACTTCAAATGAGTCGAAGATATTTGTATGGTTTGTACCGCGCTAGTACATTTGAAGCTCCCTCCCGCAGTTTTCCCATAACGCTACAATATGGGGCTCTTCAAAAAGGGCGTAAACAGATATTTAAAGTCTCAACGAAGTAGGCAATGCATCGGCTCCCTTAGTGTTGCAGATGTCCATGGGCGACGGTAGCCACTTGCAATTAAGTGGACCCGTCTGCCAGTTTGCCTATAAGCATACATAAAAAATAAAAAAAAACGATGAGTCCGGTGAGGCGGTGAGCGCCATTCCCTCATTTGTCCCGTACAAAACTTCTAGTTCGGAAATGTTCGTTAAGAATCGGATGTGATCGGCCTCGGTCACCTCACTGTACTAGTCGTACATGTCATTTTCTCCCTCTTTGTCATCTGAATATAAGTAGGGGCGTTATTGTAATGTTGTCCTCGTTCCGTCCTTCCTCTTGCCTTTGAGGAGTGAGTAGTAGCGGGACAAAATTTTTGAAGGAGTACAAATCTAATTTTTAAACCGTGTCAGTGCAAACCTATTTTGTACGGGACAAATGTACTGCCTCACAGGTGTACTACTCAACACTACTTTAATAATATTCAAGTACAAAGCCGTTCAGTTCACGTTGAGTCATGTCAACGTGTCTGATCCATCAGCAAAATGTCCATTTGATGTCAAAAGCGGCGTTCAAAGTCGATTGATGCTAGACGCCGCTTTCAGCGTCTGTAACAGACCACGGCCTGAGGCATGTTTAGCAGAGCAGTGCACGAATATGATAAGGACGGAGGAAACGTAATCAGTGGTAAATATGAATATCCTGTTGTAGTCCTCTTTAGTTGTGATTATACAGTTCACTGACTTCCACTCTCTGGCCATAAGTTAAATATCATCCAAGCTATAACTGCAAAATGATAGCTTCATAATAAAACGACGTTTTAATGGTTTTAAGCACGGTAATTTATTTGATTTTTATTATTCCGACGTTTCGGCCACTTTTCAGTAGCCATGATCATAGAGTAAATAATAACCATAAACAAAATTAAAATTAAATAATTAAAACGAACAAGTTGGTGGTAGGCTAAATAAAACTTTAACAATTGACACTTGACATTTTTGTCTTCCGTGATCACGGCTACTGAAAAGTGGTCGAAACGTCGGAATAATAAAAATCAAATGAATTCTTAAAACCGTTAAACGTAGTTTTATTATACTAGTCCCGAAAACTTAAAAAAATATTATGATAGCTTCATATTGCCAAGACATCTTTCACATAAACTGTAATCAATCTCAATGAAACTCATTCATATTCTGGCATATACAGCGAATGCTTTATATAATTATATCATGGTCTGAAACAGATATAACCCGCGGCCCGCTGAGCTTTTGTTAGTGGTCCGTCTGACATATTAATAATTATACAATACATGGATAACACCTCTGGTATTGCAAAAGTGCATAGATGACGGTAACCACTTTCCATTAGGTGGGTCGCAAGACTCTTTTATACTTTAGGAATAAAAATACACCCAAATAAATTTATGTTGTGGCCCGCAACACCTTATCTAATAACATCTATATGGTGTTTTTGATATAAGAAAAAGGCTGAGTATCGCTGGTCTAGTATATAACTTATTGGTTTTCAAAGTGTTATCTCAAGATGCCATCTAAATCTGTCTCTAACAGTTCATTCATTCACTCGCCCTACCATCGATTGAATTTTAATATTACTCGCATGAAGCTTATGTCAACATTTAACCGATGGTCAGGCAAATGAATGGTCGATAAAATATAAGAACTGGCCGTCAGTCGTTAACGTACTCGCGTCTCAAACACAAATGACGCGGATTCGAATCGTAGCCGAAAAATCATGCACCTCTTAGGCAGTTTTCTAACGTGTATATTCTTATAATAGCCATGTCCTGACGGTGAGGGAATACATGGTAATGAGACTTGCACATCGAGATAGATGATATGTCAACCCGCCAATCCAACTAGAACAAGCCTTTTAAAGTCAGAGAGACAGTACTAGCATTTAAGAGTCTATTTAGGAAGCACTGTCTTTCCTTAAACATCTATGCCTAAATTATCCATATACAATTATTTAAGTGTTATATTATATACTATAAGTATGTATGTATATATTTATCTTAAAAAATTAATATATATTTGAAAATTCTATAAATATCTCAATTTATGCATCAGCTATATCGCCAGATTAGCAAAGAATATCGGGACGTCCATGTAGATAAACCTCCTTTCGACATATTCATACTTTTCTTCCAACATATTTAAATTCTTCATTTAAATCTGACGACGCGTTCTCCTTCTGCACGCACGTCAGTCATACATTGTCTTTTCATCAATAAATTAAATTACGTCGCCCCGCAAATTGTACATTTAAATATATATAATTGAAATCCACGTATATAGTGAGTCATCACGATATCTCAGAAACTGTAATACCTATAGACTTGAAATTTGGCATGGACCTTCCTTCTTTTTTTTTTTTAAGGCGGGGGAAATGCATTTCGCACATACCGGGTCCTTTGCTAGGGATTAGACCGTTGTTGATCATGGAGGCTTTCCACTGAGGCAATCCAAACAATAATCAACCGGCTTGTGTGGAGACTCGACTAATCAATACCCCACTAAAACCACCTCCCATGTGCCCCGCGCTTATGGTAGGAAAGGCGTGAGATACAGAACGTAGTTACGCCCACACCGAGCATGGACCTTCCTTTCGCCAAATAGAGGCAGCTAAGAAGGGATATTACGGCACGCGAAGCGGGCGGGTATCAGCTAGTATTCAATAAAATAATATAACATAAAATATACCATTCCCGCAACACATAAATGTGTATATTATGTAAATTACCCGCTTCGCACCGCAATTTTAAAATATAATAAACATATATAATTCTTCTGCACGTGTGTTGACAGTGAACTCCTCCTAAACGGTTGGACCGATTTGAATGATTTTTTTTTGTGTGTGTTCAAGTGGATTCGAGGATGGTTTAGATTCACAATTGAACCCGGTAGGTGGCGCTGCAATCGAGTTCTAAATTTTATTTCTTCAGGGCAAGACAACGTCTGCCGGTACAGCTAGTATAATATAAAATAATAAAATACTATAAATATAAAACTACAGCAACTCAAGTGAAGTGTAGCGTAAGCACAGGAGCAGCTGCATTTCATACTCAAATTCACATTCCAACCTAAATTGCCCAACACTCCTTTTCTTGTAAAATTGACATAGTTCGCTTATCATAAATCCAGGGCCGCCGCAACAAATCTCGTGTAAGTTAGGTTCTCTGGAAGATATCGCTCTAAGCGATAAGGCCGCCAATTATTTTGCCTAAAAATACTGCAATTAATGTTATTTTGGTCAGCATTAAAGTTGTAAGGCAATGTTTAATCGTGCAAAGGAGTATAAAACAAAGGTTTTAGAGGGTTTGAAAGTAGCCGTTGAGTGCTTAGAGAGAATCGAATGTATGATACGGGCCATTCCCGAGTGAAGTACGTGCGTTCAGTTGTTCTCTATGCACTTAATTAGCTACTATCTATACATATAATAAAACTGTGGAGGTTGAATTTCTGTACAATGAAAAATGCTAAAAACCGAGTCAGGGGGATGTAAGAAGTGAAATAGAACTAATTTAGATTATTTTCAATTTTTTGTTTCTCTGTTCGTCTGTCTGTTTGTACCGGCTAGGCTCCGAAACGACTGGACCGATTTAAATGAAATTTGTATGGTGGAAGCTTATATCCCTGGTCAACATATAGAATACTTTTAATCCCGAAAAATTAAAGAGGTCCCGTGGGATAGTTAAAAAACCGCACCACGCGGCCGAAGTCGCGGGCATTTAGCTAGTTTATTAATAAACACGAACAGGTAAATATACAATCATTTTAAAATTTGTAGAAGGTTCACTGAAACGTCACTGTCACCAGTGTGACAGTGACGTATCACTCTTGACAGTTCAAGAGTGATATGTTGTCAATGTCACTCTCGCGAAGTGTCGTGGCTAAGGAAGCGAGGTGGCCGTCAGAAGGAACATATATAACCTCTTCTAGAGAATGGTCGCCAGCTCACCAAGTATTCGACGAACCGCGATCCATTGCCTCACTCAAAGTGAATTATAACATAATCAGTGTTAATATCAAGAGAGATGATTGTTATTTAAGCAATTTAAAGATTATTTTGGTAAAGTAAATGCCATGCAATGCCATGCCATGATGAATTCTGATGAATAAAGCCTTCCTGAGCTTATACGGCTTTGACGAGCTTATAAATTTATCTCTTTATATAGGTATGTTTATTATATTTATTATTGTATATTGTAACATTTTATTAACCAATTTTTACATGTTTAACTAATATGTTTTATTTTGCAGGTAACACCGAGTGAGCCGTTCATCCATAGGATTCTATGGTCAACAAAAGTGTTAGCTATATCTAACAAGCTTGACCGGAACACTGTTCGTTCCGCTAACATAGGAGGCCCGAACTCAGCAGTGCGGCGTTTATAGTCTGTTATTTTTGTATATTTATTGATTCCTTTTTATGCTTTTTTAATACATATTATACAATATACTAGCTGTACCCGCGACGTCGTCCGCGTAGAATTTGTTTTCAAAACCTCTCGATTTTGAAACATTCTTCATTGGTGTTCCGCTCCTATTGGTCTTAGCGTGATGATATATAGCCTATAGCCTTCCTCGATATATGGGCTATCTAATACTGAAAGAATTTTTCTAATCAGACCAATAGTTCCTGAGATTAGCGCGTTCAATCAAACAAACAAACAAACTCTTCAGCTTTATATATTAATATAAGATAAAAATACATGTTAAAAAATATAAAAAGATGACGTACGCCGGCATCGGGGCCTAAAGTCCAGGCTACCGGTGGTTAGGGCTCCAGAGACAGGAACCTCCTCACAATGTGTGCCGTGCTCAGGAGAACCGCCTTCTGTATCTGGCCCTTCACCCATTGATCGAGCGAGAGCCTCTCTAGATATCGGTCGAGGCTCTTTGCTACCAGACCGTTAATGGACACCACTGTCGGTATGATGATCGTTGACTCCATATACCACAAGGTATTTCGTTAATTTTTATTATTATATACTATGTCTCTTAAGCGGACGGGCCAAAAATGACTCGGACTTTTGGAGGGCTTGCGTGGTGCCATGGGAAGGCCAACACGTAGAGGCCCTTGACAAATTTAGTCTTAATGTGGCGTGACACTGACCGGCGATTGTCCCTGTCTACGCCATATAAAAATGCACCCAAGGACAAGCCCCGGCCAGTGTAGGACTATTGGGATGAACTGCTTGTGGAGTTACAGATCGGGGACTATGGGGACTATGGCGTCTGCCCATCGCAATGTTCAAGGAACATGGAAAAAATGGGCCCCTAAAAATGCCAAGATTGGCGGGGGGCAACTATTATTATCCCAAGCATCTTTTTTTTATTGCATCAGTTCAACAGACAGGCAGAAGGCTCACCCGATGGAAAGCGGTTACCATCGCCTATACATATTTGTAATACTAAAGGTTCTGCCGCTCTCTAACGGGAGACTGGAACCGAGTCATTAATGCCAGAAAACAATTCAAGGCTGTTATGGCATATACTTGTTCAGGGGTAGTAGCTATTCAGACGGGCAAATATCCTACCACCTCGCTTTGGGTTATTTTGTCGCCTCTTACGACAGGCCGCTCCAACGCAGGAAATTGTATTCTTTCTCCATTTCTGCATGGATAAAATTTGAGTCTGCTAATGAATGAACTATAATTACCTTCGTAATTAAAATTAATAATTTGAGTCTTCTACGGATTAATTTCATATAATTACTATATTAGAAAAAATATTCACGACAAGGGAAACACTCATTAAGTAGGAAAAAATATACGCTTCTTCGTTTATAAGGAGGAAAACAGACAAGAAAAATCTGTACCCTCCTGTCAAAACTTCCGGTGAAGTAATAAGAATAATATTTCCCAATTTTTCCTTCCAGTAGTCTTAATGAAATAGGTCAGACGACTTTGATTTACGTATGCTCACACATGTTTGTACTCAATAAATACGTCACAGCGTATATGTAATAAAGAAATTAAATTTCAATACTTTCTTATATATAATATTAACAAATATGGACTTTCTTGAATATAAACGTAAATTTTTATGTAAGAATAACATTTATTTTATAGGTTTTTATTTTTTAATCACACACACCGCGGGGTTGTTGACAGTATTGACAACCATTGTTTTTTGACACTTGACACTTAAATAAAAACGTCTTGGATACACTGTACTTTTATCCAAACTATATAAAGCGCCTTTTTAATAACTGTTTTGTTAATTTCTAACAATAAGACCATTCTTTATTACTTCAGGAATTTATGAAATAAAAATGGTGTGTTTCTCTGAAAAGGCAAAGCTTTATTCAAGTTAGTATATACACATAATTAAGTATTTAAATGTACTCTAAATGTCGAACTTACACCCACTAAGCATACCTGAAAAGGCAAAGAAACGATATTCAAAGTTAATTCACATCAATTCAAATTAAAATCATATTTTAAACTGTTATTTAACACTACTACATGTGCGCAGAAGGTTTGCCGATAGCCTCACGATGTCACGCGTCGATGGTCAGTAGGGTTGACAAAAAAGGTTACATAAATAGTTGTTGCAATAAATTTATTATTGTATATACAATAATAGTAAGTCATACAGTGCAATAATAGTAAGTAGTCATCGACAACCATCTACGCGCGGCTTATAATCACTTTTCAAAAAAATATTTTTGTGTCCACCGTCATTCGCAGATTTTTTTTTATTTGGCTCGCAAATGGCCAACTCAGCTTACTTTTAAACAAAACTATAACACAGATAATATGGATGCTGACTGACCTTCTTGATGCGAACACGGCATGCATTATATAAAAACATTGAGTACATAGTAATTTGAAAAGAAGAAATAAATAAGTAATGAAGTTAAATAAATAATTAATAAGGAGTGTGAAACTTCTTGATGTGCTTAACCTATGCATTGAAAATATCGAGCTTATGGCAGATATTATTGTAGGCATAAAGACGGTAGAGTGGTGAGTGTTGACAGTACACAGTGCGACATGCTGGTAGAGCGAATATTTTACGATTATGCCAACGGCATCCAGCTCGTGGTACAGCGAATTTTAGTTTGTTGAGAAGTTCGGGGCTGTCAATTTTGCTGTTTAAGAGCTTATAAAGAAATAGAATAATATCAGCAGTCTTGCGTCGCAACTGCAGTGGTACTGCTTTGTAGTATTCCAATCTGGAATCGTAACTATTTAGACTACGGCAGCGATTATTAGCGTATGTAAGGTGGTAAAGAAACTGTTTTTGTAGTTTTTCTAATCCAAAATGGGTTCCAAGCTGGGCTGCAATACTCGAGTAAACTGCGGACATACGTATTGAATAGGATAATGGGTATCTCAGGCTCTTTGAAAAGTTTAGTTTGTCTTATAACAAAACCAGCCAATCTTGAACCTTTTTTGGTGATAAAATCAATGTGTTCTCTGAAATCTATCTTTTTGTCAACAATCACTCCCAAATCTGGAGTACTAGAGACTTTTTCGATTGGTGTGCCGTCAATAAAGTATTTTACATCAATTGAGTCTCTTTTACGGGTGAACTTAATGTGGAAACATTTAGATGTATTAAGAATCATGTTGTTTAGCTTACACCAGCGATCAATGTTATTTAGGTCATGTTGCAAGATATTTGGAATTGTAATTGTGGGACAAAGGTCGTTGATGAATATTAAGAAAAATAATGGTCCAAGATGTGAGCTTTGAGGTACACCAGAAGGTACTAATTTGATTGGAGACTTGAAGCCACGAATGACAACTAGTTGTGAGCGATTTCGAAGATATGACTCGCACCATCTCAGCAACGAACCACATATCCCTGCATGACCAAGCTTCTGAAGAAGTAAGCCGTGATCGACCACGTCGAATGCTTTAGAAAAGTCGGTGTAAATTGCGTGAACGTCATTTTTCATTTCAAACGCTTCGATTATATCGTTGACATACGCAAGCAGGCTAGACGTGGTCGACCTACCCGGTAAAAATCCGAATTGTTGGCTGTTGATTAAGGGTTTAAAGTGAAAATATATTATTTTCTGGAGCAGAGATTCGAATAATTTACCCATAGAAGACAGAATAAAGATCGGCCAATAGTTATATAGTTATAGCCTTTTTTGTGTATTGGCGTGACATATGCAGTTTGCCATTTTGTAGTAAACACGCCAGAAAGGAGCGATTTGTTAAAAATGATAAACAATGGATCAGCCAACTGAGACGCGCAATTTCTTAAAAACATTGGCGGTATAGTGTCGGGTACTGGACCTTTGTTAAAGTCTAATAATTTAAGGGCATTTAGTATTTCAGATTTGGTTATAAAACACGAACTTAGTGAACTGTGATATTTTTCTGAATTGACAAGTAGTGATACATTGGCTGAGTTAGTATTGTAGATTTAACTAACAGATTAACAGATTTAACTACGTATCACTAAGGTCGCGTTGCACTTAAATTGCCACATGGTGTTTTATTGAACTTTTATTTATGCGTTCACTGGGTTACAATTTCAAATTGTATTTTTAATTTCATTACATATATTTAAAGAAGATCTGCTTAGTATAGCAACAGGTTGAGAAGGGACGAAAATCGCTTGACGAAAACATATACTACCTACTAGCGGTACCGGCAGACCTGCTTTGAAAAACATTTAGAACCCGATTGCAGTGCCACCTACTGGGTCCAATTGTGATTTTTTTTTTTAATTGTACGAGTTCAGCAGTTTGCAGGCGGCCCACCTGATGGTAAAGGGTCACCATCGCCTACGGACACTTGCAACAACGAGACTCAAATTTGGCCAATAATGCCGGAACACAACTCAAGGTTGTTATGGCAGCATACTCTAGACCAAGGATGCTAGCCGTCCAGGCGGGCAAATATCCTACCACCTCGCTGTGGGTTGTTTTGTCGCATCTTACGACAGGACGCCTGGCCGCGGGAAGTTGTATTAATCTGTCTAAAACTCAAAAACGGCTTAATCAATTTTGATGAAATTTTGTGGATGTATTTGAGTGGGTCCCGGAATGGTTTAGAATTTAGATTCACAATTTGACCCGGTTTTAACATTTTTATTTTTAAGGGCAGAGCAATATCTGCCGGGCCCACTAGATAATTACTAAGTAGAAAATGCTTCGCTTATACAACCTCACTAGTTCTAGTATGATTAAGAAGTAATCTCTATAAATACAGTATTGTACTTGATCCAAGTTATCACAAAAATTCGAGCAAAAAAAGCGCACAAGTAAAGAGTACAGACAGGGCCGGATTTACCTTAAGTGCCACCCTGGGGCTCCGTGAAAAATACCGCCCTATTATCTATGCACTGTAACTAGACTTCAAAACGTAAATATACAATGAGAACTCGATTTTTAAGATTTAGCATGAAACCAAGAACTTCCCAGTTTTTGAAAATCATTGATTTTATAGCAGAATGTAGAAATTTTTTTTGCTGACGCTGCTAATTTTCCCGCCCTCATAAATTTGTAGTGCCCCTAGTGTAAATCCATCACTGAGAACAAAGCTTGGAACACGACCTCAAATCAATTAATTATTCCTCTCTGCAACCTGATGAGTTTCAAGAATATTCTAGAATAATCACACATGAAACAATACTAAAGTACATTCCAAGGACTACTTAGTAATTATTACGTTTGAATAAATTTATCACTGTTTCGTGTATAATATAAAATAAAGTTTTTTAAACTTCTTTAGGCACTTTCGGGATGGGGAAAAAGCACTATACTTGCATGACCATCATGCTTAGATACATATATACAGATATGTGCGTGCGTGCGTGCGTGCGTGCGCGCATGTGTAATTAAGTAATGTAATTTCATCGACACGCTACCTGTTTCGCTATTTTCTTCTATCCCACGGAAACTACATCACTTAGCGGGATACAAATTATCCTAAGTGTTGTCCCGGGATATAGGTTAGCTCTGTGTCGAGTTTCATTTAAATCTGTTCTTTAGTTTTCACGTGATGTTCTAACAGACAGACAGACAAAAATTCTAAAACTTGCATTTTCGGAATCGGAAGTCCCCCAATTTTTTCACATTTTTGAATGCATTCTGCAAACTCGAACTATTTACAAATGTATTATATTATACATTTGTTAGGTAGATATTTCAGAACTGCTACTGCCATCTGTTGACAAATTATAGGAACAAAGTCGAGTCATTGTTTAAGACTCAAGTTGATAATTTAAAAATAATCATTTACTAGAATATAACTTTCCTAAAATTTAGAGTACAATTTAGTTGACCTATTAGAGTCAACATAGACTACTTGAAAACCACTGGTATTACCTAAATAAGTACAAAATACAAGACTTTTGAAAACGTGTAGTGACATCGCTTGTATAGTTTTGAGAAGTAAAAATCCCATAGATTACATTCGATTTGTAGAGATGTGAAGTGTACATATCTTTGACTTTATTCATTCAGTCACATCTCTGACATCGCGTTAATATCCAAAATGGGAGTTAAAAATATTTAAGTAAAGGCCGCCTTGCTACGTGTCATTAGAGTGAATATTCTGCCATGCTAGAACCGTTGGTGAAGTGCATCATATCTTTTATAAAGTTGAGGAGTGCTGTGGGACAGCACGGCTCTGCCTGTGGCTGTCCGGGACCTTCCTGGACTGTTCCTCGCATCTTAACGAGGTGTTCTGGGGGATCTAAACACCTCTTCAGAAAGGAAAGGAAGCCTCTGGTCCTGGGACGCGTGGAGAAGGGGCGTTACCTCTTCCCGAGCTTGTCCTGCTGCCGGCCATCCTTCACATAATTCAGCAGGTGGCGTCCCTCCATATTTATATGTTTCTTTCACTAGTTAACAATGCTCAAACCATAAGCATATATTGCATTCATTGTATACAATATCAATGATTGTATTAAAATTACCACGATTTTAAAATGCTCTTCTAAATGTCACTGTAAAATCATGAGTGTCACTCAAATCGACATTTCAACACGTTTACGAGTGGCGCCACCATCCATACGATACTGTATCTCACTCTCTTCAGATCAAAATGATCATCGAGCTATCGGTGAGATCAAACACTTAATCAAACACCCAGATACCCTGAGATATAATCATAGGATACAAACTTGAACCAGTTAAGCTAGTTTACATCATAGTGCTCCTTCGGAGACACTGGGAGCTAGGAAACCTTCCTTCTATAAAGCTGTAACTTTCATGTAAGCTAAATTAGGATTCTTATTATATATTGTTTACATTACGTGAATTTAAAAAGTTTTTTTTTATTGAATAGATTCGCGTTTTGCTGCTATTGCGCCTGATGTCGGGTGGAAATGCAGTCCAAGGTGGAGTACGCTTTCCTAGAAGATACCTGTTCACGTGAGACTTGAACACACCTAGTGTTACAGTTATTAAGTAGCATAATTGTTCTTGTCATGTTTCTTTTTAAAGTTAATAATTGATTTTGTTATGTACCCTCTTATTTCTAAACGATACGATCGGCCATTTCCTTAATTGAATCATAATGTTATATTTTTATTTATTCTGTGATTAGCGCCTGTCTTGTATAGAGTAGGTAGTTCTCTATAATTTAACATAATTTTGTGTTGGAATGTTTGTCCTTATAATATTGTGATTGTGTACAGATTATAATTCAAACCTCGCAATTGTATATAGACGGTATTCACTACATTTTGTTTTCATGTTGGCAGACGCGATAGATTTATACTGTGTTCGACTTATTTTATTGCATATAAAACTTTAAGTATAATATTTTATACAATATCTTATACAAAATATTATCTGAAATATCCAAACAACAATAATGTATTAAATTCTTGTCATGCATAATCCTTTAATTAAAATAGTTTATGAATGACTTAAATCCGCTATCGGTTGTGCCAATATGCTAAGTTTCATATACTGTAAAATTGGAGGGATGTCGAGGTGTTCTAAATTCTAAAGTAAGAATGCTTGTCGAAGTCGAGTTTGATAATAGTCAGTGTGTGTATGTAAAGTGTTAAAACTGTATGGTTCTCTAAATCTCTAATTATAAAGTATTGTGACCAGTTGCTGTTCTTTTACTACCATAAACCCTTCTGAGTTGTTGCAAGTATTACACTAGGTTGGTTTTAACCACAAGAATGTAGAAGAGTAAAGTAAGTATAGTAGTAAGTAAGTATAGAATATAGAAGAGTACGTATCAGATATATTGTTACTAATGCGGGACTCGAATTAAAATGCCGTTGGAATTATTATAGAGTTTATTAGAACTATACAAACACATATAACACAGGTACAAATATAACCGAACACAACGTAACATAAATCCAAAAGTAATGCAGAAGGTCGTAATTCAATAAAACACGCAAAGTCCGCCACTATTAGATTCCCGTAGCTTTACTGCCTCCACTCTCCATCAGGCCGTCGTTTTATACTTCACCAATGCAAATGTGCCCGTATCGTATCGTCGACATAGTTTCCTAGAATCAGCTTGTACTTAATCCGTAACACCTGGCTAATGATACCTGCATGTGGCCATAAACGAGTACAAAAGGCTGTTCTCCACAAGAACTAGAAACGTATGCCAATAAATAAATAAACAAAAGAAGACGATCATAAAATGATTACAATTCGTTCAAATGCCGACCGATAATGAAATATGCTTTTACAGACTGTATGTGGAATTTGCCAAAGCCTAAGTTGTAACAATGTTATAATATAATTTTCTTATAGTTGTTTGAGCTAAATGTGTAATATGAATATGTCTATTGATTATGTATTTTATATTGTAAGAATGATATTATTGTATGTTACCCAAATAACCAAAAAATATAAATACAAAATCCACACGAGTAGTACCGAATGTTTTCCCTAAAATGTTTCAATTAACTCCTTGACTAATACAAATTAAAAACTATTTACCTTTTCTGCTAACGGCGGATAATTAAAAACACTGCAATGTATTTCACGTAACGAAGCAAAGTACAGATACTCGGAAAAACTAGGGAAAAGTTTCCTTTCACTGTTAATAGCGTTTATTTGGTTTAAGGGAAATACGATTTACCCCATTAATACTTAATTAATATAAATGTGTCGCAGTAATTACATTTATCCCCCTCTTGGCAAATTAATCTTCAGTTTGTCGCTATCTGTAGATTAATCTCGGTCGAGATGGCAATTTTCTAATAATGTGACGTCACATACGAGTTTTTTTAATTGCTGGAGTACAGCAGACAGGCTGGCGGCCCAACGGTGATGGAAAGTGGTTACCGTCGCCTATAGACATTTGCAACACTAAAGGTGTTACCAATGTGCTGCCGGACTCGTAGATGGGGCGGGAACCTGACCATTAATCCCGGAACACAACTCAAGGTGGTTATGGCGGCATGCTCAGGGGTGGTAGCAATCCAGACGGGCAAATGCGCTACCACTTGGCTAGGGTTGCCAACTATTTTTGAGAAAAAATAAAGTATTTGGAAGAAAAAAGTATTTTTCCAAATTTTACTTATTTCTTCTCTTGGAGATACTATTTCAGAGTGCTTCTAGCACATACTAAGAACTTTTCATTGTACTTAAGTTTTTGGAAGCTATCTTTACATTCCCAATTTAAATTTAAATAAACAAAAAAAAATTTTTTAATCAATTTATCGATGTCCTGTTCCTTTCTTTTCGCCATTTTAGATTCTTTACTGAATGAATTCTTTCAGTGAAACCTGGATCGATAATAGTTCACTAATTATCCATATAAGTATTTCATTTTACGCATCAGAGTAAATAAATGTTAAATGTTTATTTGTTCCAAAAGTACATACAAGAATTTTTGGGGTTGGGACCTTCGATTAAGTATTAATATATACTTGTGTCAGAAGGACCCGCTCTCAATTAACTTAAACATTGAAAGATAGCTTTTATTGTAATAAACCTTATACATATATTTTTTGTGTTGTATACCTATATTTGTGTGCATGAATGTATGTAAGAATGTGTATGTGTAGATGTATGAGAGTAGGTGTTTGTGTCTGTGTTGCCACTAAGAATACTATGTTAATATACACTAAAAATTCTTCACATTCTTTGTATGTTTTCAATAATAACCAATTTGAAACAATTTTCTTACAGTCATAATATTTCATATTACTAAATTGTAATACTTTGTTAATTTGATTAAATATATGTATGGAGTGCATTTTATATTGGTGATTAGCAAATGAAGTATTAACCCTAATGGTTTTTATAGATTTCCCTTTCCTTCTTCCTTTATCAACACTTTCATACAATGACGAGTTTTTAAGATAACATTCACTACATATAGTCTTCTTACTGTTGTAATATTGGAAATAGAGTATTATCACATACTTTATTTTTAAGCAAAAGTATAAAGTATATTTACCAAAAATAAAGTTTATAAAGTATGGTTGGCAACCCTACACTTGGCTGTGGGTTGTTTTGTCACCTCGTGAATTAGTATTCTTTCCCGTTCCTGCACGGAGGATTTTAAACTAGCAGTCCCGGCCCCATTGCCCGAGCTATAGACCAGTTTTTTGATCACGTGAGACACCTTTTTTTAACGAGGGGAAATATGATTGAGGACAAATCACCGTTAGGGTGGCACTAGCATCCCTGAAGAAATATATTTATCTCGTCTCTCGTCTCATGTTGGAGCGCATACAAAATAAATTTACTACATTTTTGTACTTGAGACTTTATAGGGTTTACCCATTTTGTACCTTGATGTAGCCCGCCTTGTTTGTCTTAGGCATGGTTGGGTATAACAATTTAGCATCCAGACGAAAGTTTGCATTGGTCTCCTACTTATTAAAATTGTTGAGGTAAATTGTTTAAACCAGGTGTATTCCAGCGAATTTTGTGATGAGATGTTCGTAATACCATACGACAGGACCAACTTAATAAGGCGCCGATGACACAGGCCTTGCGAACAATGAACAAGATATGTCAATAAATTTACATTTTTATCTGTACTGTGACTGAACTCATAAGAACTGCATACTATATTATATGTTATGACGATTGTATATATAATTTATTGTTACGACCTACACGCCGATAAAAGTAGATTCACACCTGCATACCATAAAAGCACACTTTATTACCTTTCCGCATTTGGACTTCTTTTGTTTACTTGTGTTTAAAATTTGTAATTGGAAAACAGTCCATTGTGTATAATCTTGTATGGCAGTCATTAGCCAGGTGTGTGAGACATCCACCAGACATTTGGTTGTCTCGATAACGCATGTGCGCCTCATGGCCCCAGGGTCTTGACCCCAAAAGCCGCAAACATGTAGCGTAGCCATTTCCGATGACTGAGAATTTGCGGCGTTTTAGGATCTCCTGTTGTGCAGCAGCTGTACCAGCACACATGCTAGTGGCTGGAAGATGGGATGCTGCCAAAGTATCGACGCAAGACGCGTCCCATACTAAGGGGCGACCCATCATCCAGGGCACCAATGACATACCATCAGGTCTCTTGCCATAGTCACGGCACAAGCCGTTAGGTTCTAGAACGGTAGGTACCCCGGCGATGACTATGTTATTAAATGTTGCATGACGTGAAATTCTGCCGGCACTCCTGGTACACGATAACCCATGGTGACCGAGGCGCTCCACTTTATCCCCACACTGACAATGGTGTGCGACAACCTTTTTTTAATTTCAATACTACGTAGAAAAGTGTCTTCATTACATTCAGCCTTCTTATAAATACACGTCGGTATCACAAAGAAACGGTTCCTCCATTCGGAGGTTATGCAAAAATGCCTCAGTCGACTAAATCACTCGGCGTGAAAGGGCAGATAATCGGAAACAATCCCTCTCCAAAATTTATTTGACCCCATAATTGTATAAGTACCCCCGAAGGCTGCTCGCTCGAGCGTGCCCCACTCCTTACACAGACGACTGCCTCAAAAATTACAGCAAATTGAAAATTACTTAAAAAAAGAAATATATTTTTTATATTCATTTAAGGACAATGTCGAAATCTGCAATCAGTATTGGATCGTTGGAAAAATTTACGCGGATTGTGTTCTTTAACGTTATAGAAATTTCAATGAATTGATATTTCAACGGCGCTGATGGAATGAGGACGGCCCTTTTTACTATACGCTTGTGACATCCAATGCTGATATTTGTGATTTGTTACGTGATCCACTTTTCATCACCAGTTGTCAGCTTCTTCAAAAATGGTTCGGTTTCATTACGTCGTAATAAAGAATCACAAATGAGTACACGGCTCATTAGGTTTCTTTCAGTGAGTTCATGAGGCACCCAAATATCGAGCTTTTTTGTGTACCCAGCTTTTTCAAATGCGCCAAAACCGTTTTGTGGTCAATTCCCAGTTCTCCAGTTACATCGTAACTACTAATATGCCGATCTTGCTCCACTTTTTCAAAAATGGCATCAATCTTGTCCGTAACAGGGCGACCAGAGCGACGTGCATCTTTGATATCAAAATTTCCGGATTGAAAACGCTTAAACCAAATTTGCTTTACTCTTACAAATACTGCATTAGGTCCATAAACACCACAATTTTTTTTCGCGGCTTGTGTTGAATTTTTACCTTTTTTGTAGTAAAATTTTAAAATGTATCGAATTTCTTCATTAGATTCACTCATTTTAACAATAAGAAAAACAAATGAAAATCACACATTTCCCTTATTTGAATTTGGAATTGTCTTCTTTAAAATTAAAACTTTTTAATGATACCAAAACCAGCCAGATACAAATGGTATGGCCAAAGAGATCTTATTACAAGTTCATACATACTATATGCGAAAAAAAATTTCCCCAACCAATTACCGTCAGGCAGGACCATCGATTCTGAACTGTACTGCGAACAACTGATGAGATTAAAGCAAAAAGTTGAGAGAAAGCGGCCGGAATTAATCAACAGAAGGGGTGTGGTTTTTCACCATGATAACGCTAGACCTCGCACATCTTTAGCCACTCAGCAAAAATTACCAGAGTTTGGCTGGGAGGTGTTAATGCATCCTCCGTATAGTCCTGACCTTACCTTGCACCTTCAGATTTTCACCTGTTTCGGTCTTTGCAGAATTCCTTAGGCAGTGTCAGGTTAACATCACGAGAGGACTGCCAAAACCACTTGTCGCAGTTTTTTGATCAGAAGCCCCAAAATTTTTATAGTAATGGGATCACGTCCCTACCTACAAGATGGCAAAAAGTTATCCAACAAAATGGTACCTACATACTTTAGTCAAATGTAAATAAAATTTATAAAAAAACATTTTGAATTTTTATATAAAATGCCAAGAAACTTTTTCCCCAACCTAATATATAGGTATAAATGATTAAAAACACCAAAATGACCAAATTGACCAAAATGGCCAAAATTACTAAAATGACCAAATTAACCACATTGACCAAAATGACTAAAATGGTCAAAGTGACTAAAATTACCAAAATGACGAAATTGACCAAAATTACCAAAATGATAGTATTATATTTATTATACATTATTCACATACACACAATTATATAATATATGTAAGTCCATAAATATAGTCTATGAACGAATTTTACGGTAGCTCACCCCACAGGGGTTGCGGGAGTGGTTTAACAATGAAAATTTTTATTTTTAAGCCGTAGCTCCTACAGACTCCAAATTTAGCTAGAGTCGTCTATATGTGATGCAGAAATGATTTAAGAGCGGATTTTACAACAGCCCACCGCCGAAAAAGATTGCGGTAGTGGGTGTTAAAATGTGAAATTTCTATTTCCAAACTGTAACCTCTATAGACTCTAAATTTGGTAGTTAATTTAAAAAAAAGTTTATTAATATATTAACACATAATATTTAATCTTCATCTTCATCTTATGGATTGCAAGAATTGGTAACTCTTCAACTACGAATTCGTTCGAGAAAGTGATTTGATCGAAGAATATTGTAAATTTTGAGTCGGATAGAAATTGATCATTGATAGTTGGGCAGTGACAAACAAAATCCGCAGCATTTGAGATCGTCACAATCTATATTAATGATCAATTTTTTTTATATAAATTCAAAATGGATGCGATTAAATTGAGAAGAAAAAAATAATTTAAATGACGGTAGAACTTTGCTTAGACATTACTTGATTTTTGTTTATTCTTAAACAATGACGAAGTGGAGCATTTTCAACTGCAAACAGATAATTACATGAACGCATTCCCGTTAAAATAAAAACGTACTAATTTCTTCCTCCATAAGTTTGAAAACCATTTATTTCTTCTACATAACCACGAAAACTGAATCGATAAATGTAAATTTACGTAATGTGTCTATCGTTATCTATTTAATTATTTTTATACCTGTTATTTCTTCTATAAAAGTATCCGTCATTTGGATGAATAATAATAAATGAGTCCCTGATTATTATAATTTGTCGATGAAGCAATTGACGAAAATATTGTCAACGACAACGATATAAATAATGAAGAAATTAGAGAAAATAATATCAATGACAACGATGATATTAATAATGAAGATAATAATGATATTGATAATAATAATAATAATAAGCCCCCTAATACAACCACACGTCCTGATTGAAAACCTAATCACGTGGGAGGCGGACACACGAATGAGAAATTAGTGGCGTGGCTAACGTGGCTCTGGAAACCCATCAAAAATGGAGCTACGATCTAAACGTAAACGTATAGGACCGCTGCCCGGGGGCGATCGCCGGTACACACCTGGAGCTGACGCTGGGTGTTTCAGCATGCGAATTGTCAGCGGTGAGGAGTTGAACAGGCGGGCTCCCACCGACAAAGATGCTACAGCCGAAATCCGTGACGATGGTGATAGTTTAACAGTCAGAACAAACACTCCAATAGAACCATATAGCCCAAGTACTGTATCGTACACACCCTCCAGATCATCTTCACCTTCCGTATCATCGTCACCCCAAACACTCTCTTTTAACCCAGATCCACCCATACCAGTCTTGAATGTTGCACGGGAAGCAAGTTCCTTCTTACCCGTGTCCACCAAGGCTGGGAAATCACGAGTACGCATGAAATGGAGCAAAGATGTGAATACATTTATCATGCGTACTTATCTTCACATAACCAAATTAGAGACCGACATGACCACATATAGGCAACAATTACATCAACTTTTTTCCCAACAATATCCGGAAGGAACCGTTTCAGAACAAAGAATATTAATAATTAAAAAAAGGTTAAATAAATCTATGTCATTCGCCTGGCAAAGTAATCCGTTTAATTCGATGAGATAGAGTGAATATGTACATTACATGTTCATAAAGAAGAAATAATGTTTACTAATACTTAGTTATACGTTTATAATGTTCGTTGCAACGATAAACATGAAGTTAATAAATAAACAACAAAAAAAATTGAATGGTTACTAGGTTCATTGTTTTTTGCTATTAAAAAAAAATAAGCAAATAAACATTTAGACCATTCATCTGTCATCAACGCTACTATCAACATCAACTTCATGAATTTTCAACGGCCACCATTTTTCCGGCAAGGGCGTCGTTATGAGTATGTCTTTTATAGGACCATTTCTATTCACTCAAATATAAGTAAGTAAATATAATTTATATATCAATAAATTTTATTTTAAGTGAATTTGACTCTTCAACCTTACGATCAAACATCGTTGGTCGCCCAGCGAAGCGGGCGGGGGCATCATCTTACGTCGTGTCGTATCAAAGTCGTGTCGTATAAAGGGGGCAACAACCTCTCCTCGCGCATGCGCAGATTCAATGCGCAGGCGCACTAGCGCCGCGAGTGGCTCAACCGAAAAACATAATACAACAACGAAGTTAGCAGTTTTTTACGAGTTGACAGACAGAGAAAAAACAAACCGACCTTATATACCAAAAAACTTTACTCGTTTTCATCTAAATTATAAATATTATACTTCTATCAATTATTTAATATTGTATTTAAGTGTAATAACACAAGAGTGGTTAAATAGTTTGTCCGTAAAAGCATAACAAACAAATAGACAAATATATTTTTATTTCGGAAACTGTCCCATTTTTCGGGATAAAAAGTATCCTCTCTTCATCCTCAGCATCGAAAATATATATATATACTGAGTTTCAGCCAAATCGGTTCATTAGGTTTACCGTGAAAACGGAACAAACAAACATATTACTTTCGCATTTATAATATTAATAGGGATTTAATAATCATTTTGTTAACAGGATATGTTTGTGTGTGTGTGTGACAAAGACGAGTTTTGTTACATAATTTATAACTCAAGAACGGGTGTATCGATTCTTATAAACATTTATTTATTGGATTGCTCTCCACCACAAATAGAAGAATGACCCTGAATATATTGAAAAATCGAAAATCGAAATGGCTACGTAATCCACAATATAGAATTAGGCCTTAGTTTCGCTTGCGTAAGTGTAAACTACTATATCTTCGGTAGATAGGTACTGTAGTATGTAAATAATAGTAGGCTTTGGGCATGAAGGAGCGCCCGACCACCTGCGCCTTAAGCCCTACATAAATCGCTGATCCTGTTCCAATATTCATAAGAAGTCGGCCGTATCCCACGGGTGGACGTGGGCATGTATTAAACTGTGTCCGACCCTGCATTAATACATAATTTTGTCAGCCCTGTCGTCCGCCGAGACATAGATGTCAAAAATTAAACTTTCACATACAATCGCGGTCTACCGCAATTGTATGTGAAAATTTAATTTTTCACGAGTATTGCACTGCTTCTATACAAATGGGACAAAAATCATTTTTACTCCAAAAATGCTCATTAAACCCAAATTTATTATCGAAACGATAAACGTTATGTATTTTAAAAGAATCGAATAAAAGTCTTTTATAAAGCCTGATTTACATTTGCATCAGTTAAGTAAAACTTGCGAAACTGGCGAACTAACTCTTCATTGTCTTTTGGACAGTAATTTGCACTTAAGTAACAAGTTTTCGAAACGATGATAAGGAGTTATTCGCACCTAACTATTAAACTAATGCAAGTGTTTATTGTTAAATAGTATTTTTTATAAAATTTGTGTAATTATTTTATATGTATGTTATAGTCAAACATCGAAGCTCTGGCGCTCCTAGGTTTGACTGGTCAAACCTCATGTCTGACATAAAGTCTTAGTCAAAGTCCAAATAAATGACGTTTTTCTACCTTTGACTAACGAATTTTTGTCTAACCTAGGAGAGACTAATTTATACAGTTATTATAATATGTAACAAGTGCAGTACGAATCGACGTTTGACCGAGTCTGCCTTAGTCGCTTCTAGGATCGACTAGGCAAACCCCGAAACAGATTATTTTACAATCGACGTTTGACTAAAAAGTTAGGTACTTCTAGGTTTGACTAAAAATACTTCAGTGTAAACTGCAAGGAGAGATTTGGGTAAGAAAGTACCAAATATACCAAATATTAACTATTTGGGCAGGGTTTCCCCTTTATTGTTCAGCCTTCGGTGTGACTATTAACACAGCACAGTAAGCAATGAACACGTTTTTTTTTTTTTATTGGACTTGACTTTATGTTGTTGGTCCGAAGACCTCACAACTTTACCGGGGTTTTCGGGGCGAGTGCCTTTGCGAAGCGAAGGCCCTCGAGCCCGGGAGGCAACTTGCTCGAGGGGGCTCCCTAGGGAGTTTCACCTCGGCTGGACTGTTGCCATGAGAGGGGGATGAATCTAATGATGCCCACCATAGGGCGACACAATGCACTAATTGAGAGCGGGCGACGGGTAATATAAAGCCCGAGAGGAAGGATCCCGGCGGACCGGGATCGGCGGTTCGCGGTGGCCTATACTATCTTACTGCCGTTTCGCAACGTGTTATGGCTAGGAGAGAAGAAACGGCGAAAGAAACTTCCCAGCAACACGCCTAGTCTATCCTATGGGGGGGCTGTGTCTCCTGGCGTCCCTCGCGGGGACGTGGAGAGATCGTGATTGGCGGCGTCGACGCCGCCGTCTGTGTCTGTCTGTCGGTGCCTGCCAGCCTGCCGTCCTAACCGCGGGCGGGCTGATCCGAGCCAGCCGTTTTGTGATATCGTCGACCTTGTCCGTGAGGATGTTACGCGGTCGTCGCACGAGAGCCTTTCGTCGAGGCTTATAATCGGACGCGGACACGACGAGGGGATTTCGATGGTGCGGCGCTAGATCGAAATACTTACGCGAGAGCGACGTAATGTAGTTTTTGATGGAGGGAAGCTCCAGATCGCGATGGATGTCGACGTTACGCATATAGAGGGGAGCACCGACGGCTCTGCGCATGAATTTATTCTGAACGATTTGCAGTTTCTTTAAAAGGGCAGGCTTGGCATGGCCGAATACCACACTCGCGTATGTCATGATCGGGCGGATGCATGTTTTATATAGAGTAAGCTTGTGTCTGAGGGACATTTTGCTTCGTTTATCTATCATGGGTGCTAGACGACCCATCACAAATCGCGCTCTATTCCGGACTATAGTGATATGCTCGTTGAAGCGCAAGTTCTGATCTAGGGTGACACCCAGGTATTTGGTGTACTTTGCCCAGGGATCTCTTGTTCGTAGAGCGAGATGGCTTTTAAGCGAAGGCAAGCGCGTTTGGGAGAGCGAAGCGTGCCCGGGGAAAAGAACATTGCTGCGCTTTTCTCCGGGTTTACCTCTATCCTCCATTTGCGAAACCATTCGCCTAGCTCTGTTACAGCTACCTGTAGCCGGACGCAAGCCATTTGTCGGTTGTGATCTGATGTATAGAGTGCGGTGTCATCCGCGAAGAGGGCCAACTCTACATCTGGAGTTTTTGGGATGTCGCTGGTGTACAGCGTGAAGAGTAGTGGAGATAGTGCCGAGCCCTGTGGTACACCGGCTGTGAGTGGGTGAGGGACGAGCGTGTTCCTCCACTCGAAAACGGAAGCTACGGCCTAGGAGGAAGTCTCGCAAGATGAGCACGAGTCTGTCTGGTACACCGAACTGGTACAGCTTGTAAATCAAACCGTTATGCCAGACCTTGTCGAAGGCCTTAGCTACGTCAAGGAACAGTGCGGCTGTTCCTATAGGGCGACGAGGGCGATGGGCAAAGTGGGATAGTATGTGCTCCGTGATGCGGTGCACCTGTTGGACGCATGAGTGTCTGGCACGGAATCCAAACTGCTCATCGGGTAGTAGATGTTTGCTGATGGCAAAATCTCTTAGTCTAGAGAGGATGACCCTCTCGTAAAGCTTGCTGAGTGTGCTCAGTAGGCTGATTGGGCGGTAGCTGGACGGTTTATTAGCCGGTTTTCCAGGCTTGTGAATACCGATGACGTCTGCTTCCTTCCAGATCGCGGGGAAAGAGCAGTTTGTTATGGCGGCATTGAAGATGCTCACTAAGATTATAATCAAGTGGCCGGGGAGGAGTTTTAACACGCGATTGTTAATGCCATCGATCCCTGGGGCCTTTCGCGGTTTGAGGGACTTGATCAGATCTTGCACTTCTTCCACCGTGACTGGGTCGAGTGTGGTTTCCGCTGGTAAGGAGGATCTACGTTCAACCTCGGAGTCCACCTCCGTCAGGTGTGACTGGTCGACGTTTTGTGTAGTGGGGAGCATTGAAGCTCTAGACTCTGAGCAAGGCATTCGGCTTTCTCCTCATCATCGAACGCCTCGGTGTTGTCGGCTCTTTCTAGCGCGGGTATGACAGTGAGGGTATCTGATTTGAGAGCTCTAGCCAGCTTCCAGTACGCCTGGTGAGTTGGTTCGATATCTCTCAACGTTCTGTCCCAACGTTGTTCCCTGACTTCCCGGATACGTAGTTTGACCTCGCGCTCTAGTTGGCGGAGTCGGACTCTGTTGTCGTCGGTGGGATATCTGTCGTGAGCTCTGGAGGCGGCTCTCTTTTCCCTCAGCAGTACCCTCACTTCGTCCGGCAGGCATAAGTGGCGGTCATTCTCCACTGGCACCTGTCTGGACGAGTTCCGCACTGCGGATTGAAGGTGGCTGGTGAGGGCCTCGATCGCCGTCTCCGTGTCTTGGTGGGATTCGATGTGGTCCGGGATGCGGTCCAGGTCTTGTGATTCGGTTGCCTTGAGGAGGTCCCCAAGTCTCAACCAGTCCACAGAGGTCCTAGTTTCAGATGTCTGGTCCGTCTGTTGTCCTAATTTGAGGATAACCGGGCGATGGTCCGAGTCTATATCGTCCATCGTTTCGATCGAATGGAACTGAAGAGTTACGCCCTCAGTAATGCTAGGTCGAGAGTGTTTGGGGTCCCCAGTCGCGGTTGGGGGGTATCGTGTGGGGGTCATGGGAGTTATTATATCAAACAAAAGATTGTCTGATATATTTATTAGGGCTCTGCCATTGGGGTTAGTGGTATTGCAATTCCACTGTTCGTGTTTACAATTCAGATCTCCGGCTATTATAACAGCTGGGCCTAAGTTGAATAGGGCTTCTAGGTCTTTCTTAATAAGGGTTTTCTGGCACGCGAGGTATGCTGAGACTATGACTAGAGGTTGGTGGCCAGTCATTGCTAGTCTGCAGGCGGATACCTCCATACCTACTAGTGGTGGGGTGACTAGAGGCATGCAGTGTAGAGATCTTCTGAAATAGATCAGGGTGCCGCCACCACGGCCTATCCTGTCATGTCTAGTGACCCGATAGTTAGAGATCTTTGGATCTCTTTCACTCGGTTTCAGGAAGGTCTCCTGCACTAGTAGTATATCTACTTGATTGGTAACCAGGAAGTCATGGACCAAGTCGCGCTGGTTTCGAAGGCCGTTGGCGTTATAAGTCGCCAGAGTCAATGAGCGTGGTTTATTTCTACCTACATGCGCCATTTGTTACCGGTAACAATAATTTAACTAGGTTGTTTAGTTATAACGACCTAAGTACCTGGAGGAGGTACGCGTGATCCATTTCGATCACGAGTTGATCCCGGAGGGAGGGTTGATCAGACTCTGCAACTTGTCTCAGTTTTCGAGCCAAGAGTTGGACCTCTGCTAGGTCGAAAGGCAAGTTCTTGGCGAATTTAGTCGCCAAGGCTAAGTCCTCCGCTAAAGAGTGGTGGGGTGACGGCCCAGAAGGTGCTTTTAAAATGGGGGCGGGGGCAGGGGTTGCTGGGGTAGGCCGGCCAAAATTGGGGCGCGCGTCCTTAGTGGAGGGAACGCTTCAGTCGTGGGAAGACCCGTCCAGTGATTTACCACCGGAGGGGGGGCCGCCACGAATGCGGGTTTGTTCGGCACTTTTCTAGTGCCTTTTGGGCGTTGCCCTTTCCGAACTTACGTTTGGGTCGGGGGGCGGCAGGACAGCCTCTGTAGTTAGCGGGGTGACCCGCTTGGCCGCAGAGAATGCAGCTCGGTGGCTCCGGGGAGTCCCGGGTGCGTGTGCACTCCGAGGTCCCGTGGTCGCCCAGGCACTTGACGCACCTGGGACGGGATTGACAATGTAGGGCAGAGTGCCCATAAAGTTGGCAACGATGACACTGCCGCAGTGTATGTTTTTCGTGTGGGCGTTCCACACGAAGGCCAGAGAGGCCACAGACCTTCTCAAGTTCGAAGATCTTTTCCTCTCTGGGGAGAGGTCAAGGACAACCAATACTAGGTTTAGAGGAGACTTTGTTGCGTCGCCTCTGTGTATACGGTGCACTTCGTGCACCGGTACAGCTTGGGACTTAAGGTCCTCGAGAATGTAGGAACACTCGATTTCCTGTGGGAGTCCGCGGATTACAGCCCGAAGGCGTTTTTCTTCCGGCAGGGCATAAGTATAGTAACCGATTTTACGGTCACATAACAAGGATGTTAGGGGAGCGGTGGTCACTTGAAGACGTGACCATAACTTTGATGCCGTGTTGGGTATCACGGGCTTCTTTTATAGAGATTGCCTTGCCTGGCAGCTCCTTAGCGAGTTGAAGCCAATGGGCTTTCTCGCGGATGATCAGGGGTGGCGGCGGGCGCTGTGAAGGTGGCCCAGGGCGGCTGGAAGGTGCCGCTGTTGGTTTTGTGCCCGCAGTGGGAGCGGGGTTGGGGGGACCTCCCTCTGGGTCTTCCGTTTTTGGTACGATTGACGGTTATGAAACCGTCATCGTCCTCGTGGTTTAAGGGGATGTTCGCGGGAGGCGCGACATCCATGGGGGTGATTTCATCGGCCGGTGGAAGAGGGGCATCCCTGAGGTATTGCGGACCGTCAGGAGATAATTCAATTTCTCGACGAGAATCGATTACGCGGTGTATGGGCGATCGCGAACGCGATGTCGTCGAACTCGCGGAGCTCGATCGCGGTTGTCCCGACGCGGAACCGCGAGAAAACGAGGCGCGTGATTTTGGTGCCACACGGTGGGCATCGTTGAGCGGGGTGCGGGCGGCGGGCGCACCGGTAACACGGCGGGTACGGATGCGGGGGCGCGGGCGCTAAGGCAGAGCGCAGGTGGTCAGCGATAAGCGCGGTGGCGGGGGTCGCGGGGGTGCGGTGGTCGCGGCAGATGCGGGTGCGGGGGCCCTTGCACGTGTAAGGGTTTCTCGGAATTAAGTTCCGAGATAACGGACGCCATTGATTGGGACTCCGGAGTCCTCAAAAATTGGTCGAGCGCTTGAGGGAATTGCTGTCGTAAAAACGACAGCAAACCCTCCAACAGCAATGGAGAGAGCTCCACGCCGTCCATTGTCCCTGAGGGGGACGAACGATTTGGTGGAAAAACCACCTGATGACGCACTTTTCACTGCACTGTCACAGAAAAAACACAGATCGACCGGGTGAACGAACGAACACAACGAACACGAATAACGGACAGCCGAGGCGGAGCGGGAGACGTGCGCGCGCGACGAACGACAACGGGCGAATGAATGAACACGTCTACACACCACTACGCCTTTTATACGAAAATACTACCCTACAAAACAATAACATTGCATCATTGCTAAAAGTAGCAATTACATCATAGTGTTGCTAAGATCACAAAAACAATTATAATAATTAGTCACTGATGCACTAAATTATCTAGACGATAATTTAGTGGGCTTATAAAATAAACTAACCGATAGAAAATGGTAATTTAATTATAAATCGAATCATCTGATAAATCGACTAAAAATATTATCTATGACGATTGTCTAGGTCATATTAATATACACTATGGTTCTCATGACTACTGGGGTGGACATCGTGTAACATTAATCAAAGGCCGAAATTATTCCTATTTCGGGCTTTGTCGAAAGGCCTTGGTCAAACCTTGGATAAACCAGTCATTCCTGGAAGAGATTGCATATCACAACTTTGACTATAACATATACTAAGTAATTAATATTCATCATTATTTATTAACTGTACCACCGTCAGTATCAGAACTCACTCCATCCCTGCCAAGGGTTGCCTGGAAGAGATCGCTTCTTAGCGATAAGGCCGCCCTGTGTACTATGTCTTATCGTTTGACCACAATCTTGCCCTATGTGGAGCGAAGATATGGTCTAGGATGGAGCACGCTTACCTAGAAGGTACCTATTCACACGGGACTTGAAGACACCCAGGTTATAAGTATCGGGAAAGACAGACTACGGCAATGAGTTCCACTCCTTTGCGGTGCGTATGATGAAGCCAGATGCAAAGCGCTTCGTTCTTGTAGGTGGAAATCCACCACATATCGATGCCGCATGCCGGTGCGTCTGGTTGTCCGATGATGGAAGGGAGATGGAGGGATCAGATCGAAGAGCTCAGCTGCACACTCTCCAAAGTGAACTACTCTACTTCTGTTTGTCTGTGCTTTGATATACAATAAAGAGTTATCCATCTATCTAAACCATACTGCCTGTGTGTATATATGTGCCTGTAAATAAAATAAGAGACTTACGGTCTTATTCATTCTTTAAGAAACTTAAAGAAGGCTGCAAAACAAAAATCTATAGCCTATTTTTATCTATACATATAATAAGTATCACTATAGTACTATACATATAATAGTAGGCATAGTATACCATATATAGAGGTCGAATTTCTGTACAATGAAAAAAAATGCTATAAACCGATTCAGGGGGATGTAAGAAGTGAAATAGAACTAATTTAGATTTTTTTCAAATTTTTTGTTTCTCTGTTTCTCTGCTTGTGTACCAGCTAATCTCCGAAACGACTGGACCGATTTAAATGAAATTTTGTATGGTGGAAGCTTATATCCCTGGTCAACATATAGGATACTTTTGATCCCGAAAAATTAAAGAGTTCCCGTGGGATAGTTAAAAAATCTTTCCACGGGGACGAAGTCGCGGGCAGAAGCTAGTGTTTAATACATTTTGAGGTTTTACTTTTAGGTGTGATGTTATTGTATACTAAACTAAATCATAAACTAATACAATGAAGAGAACATAACCTAATTAATTAATAGGTTGCGGACAAGGTGCTTACATTGTCGTTTTACTTATAAAACTGTTATGACATTGTAGTTAAATGAAATACAAAATATGCGTAATATTTATATTGTATTTTACCTATAATCCCTTAAGACAATAAGTAGATATATATATATAATAAGTTATCATGTAATATAATGCAATAAAATAGTATTAATATGTTTAAACAAAAATTATTCGAGTGGTTTACAAAAAAATCCTATTTTAGCGTCCCAGAGTATTTAAATGAGAGGTAATTAAGAATATATTGTGTTGTGTTATTTAAATAAAATAAAAGACTTATAAGGCACCAAATTAAATTATATTATTATACAAAGATAGGTTAAGGAAGTTTATATTGCGATGCTATAAAAGGCCAGCTAAGTCTTTCTTTAGCTTTTTTTATATATAATCATATATTAATGTGGCATTTTTATATTAATAAAATAATAATTGTAGACAATTAGTTGGTATACTAATTATAATTATTTGTTTTTTTAATAACATTTTTTGAGTTATTATAATAACATTGTTTGTAGGACATTTAATTATATTGATTACGCTAATTTTTTTATGCCTGAATGGCCAAACATGATGCACATTTACTTTTATACCATCATGCATACTCTGATATGCAAATACTCATCTTTAAGAAATAAATAAGCTTTGACTTTGACTAAGTAATAAGTTCGCAGTTATATTGAATAAGACCTATGTAACACTTAGTTCGCAATAAAAATGATTTGATTTGATTAGAGTGCTAAGCCGAGATCTTTGAAGTCAATGGGTAAGGTGTCCTGAAGACTGGCCACTCCACCTTGCTGGATCATTATACTTACTCAGCTCATCCAGCTGGCACCTGCTAAATAATCGCCTGAAGAATCGAATAAGCGTTTTGAGATTTCTTTGTAGAGACAGCAAACGGCACAAATTACTAAACTCAATGAGGGTTGCATAATTATTAATGCCGCTTGAGTAAAATTTAACTTTAGCATAAATATTAGGTATATTTAGACAAAAAGCTTATAACTTACAGAAAAATATACGCAAGAGGTTCATTGAAATGTCATTGTCAAGAGTGACATGTTGTCAATGTCACTCTAGCGAAGCGCTGTGTCTATGGGGGCGAGGCGACCATATGAAGAGAAATAATTTTTTGGGGCACGTAGACAAAGAAACCTGGTACGCTGCTCTGTCTACACCAACAACAACAATACACTTTATTTTCTTAACTATAAGATAGTAAGTACAACGGGCGGCCTTATTGCTTAAAGCAACCTCTTCCAAGCAAACTTTGGATGGGCAAGATCTTGTTAAAAATTATTTGTTGGCGTGCATTATAATAATATACTAGAAATTGTAATATTTAAATATAATATGCAATAATATACTGTAAATTATGTTATAAAATAAAAATAATATTAAAATTAATAAAAGTTAGAGAAGAATAATGAAATAAATAATTTACTGTAAAGTATTATTATAATAACATAATGAATAGGAATAGCTATAAAAATATATACGTACATGTGTATGTACGTATATATTTTTATAGCTATACATGTGTAATACATGTGTATGTATTATATACCTATACAGAACAAATAATAAGCACATTGTGCATATAAACATATACTGAATATGTGAAATATCTACAAGAGCTCAGTAAGACACAACTTTAGTAAAACTATAAGATAATTATATAATACAGAATTATTTAGATAAGATATTATAAAAATAAATTATAATTTATGTTAAGAATGAAATAAAAACTAAACTAAATTATAAATGAGTATATATACAAATTAAAATTAAATTATAAAATCTAGTGCCAGACCGCTGTCAGTTGAAAACGTGCCCAAAAGACTGGCCACATTACCTCGCTATATCGCAACGCTAATGCGTTGTCCGAGGTGTAGACCAGTCTTTTGGCCACGTGAGACGTCTACCTGGCGTTTCGCTATGTCTCGATAAAGTTTGTGCGCCTCAGGCCCCCATGGGCCCAGGGTCTCGACCCCAAACATGTAACCATTTGCGATGGCGGAATATTTGCGGCACTTTAGGGCCTCCTGCTGTGCAGCAGCTGTACCAGCACACATGCTAGTGGCTGAAAGATGGGACGCCGCCAGAGTATCGACGCAAGACGCGTCCCATACTAAAGGGCGACCCATCCTCCAGGGCACCAATGACATACCATCGGGTCTCCTGCCATCGTCGCGGCACAAGCCGTTCGGTTCTAGAACGGCAGGTACCCCGCCGGTGACAAGAGCCCGACGGATAATGTCATTAAGTGCTGCATGGCGCGGAATTCTGCCGGCACTTCTGGTACAAGATAAACCATGGTGACCGAGGCGCTCCGCCTTATCTCCACACTGACAGTAGTGTGGAACAACACAGGCCGCCCCTAGGCGAATGCAGGCACTTATTCTAAACGTGTTATCGTCTAGCAAAGCGCCCAAATTCGCCGAGGGGAGTGCCTGTAGCCACAAGCCAGACTCCCAACGCGAAGCAGCTAGGATACGGGCACGCTCAGTCTCATTGGCACACGTATCCAGTAGATTTCGATGTACCAATGAGCAAAGCGGGCCGTCCCACAGCTTCTGTGACTTTGGGTTTAGAGGAAAATTTTGGTGTGGGCAGGCCATAGACCACGCATTTCTGGCCTCAGTCAAGTAAACCTCAAAGTCACCAAGCGACGGTTTTAATATATCACCAATGAGATCCTTTGTACTGTACACTGAGGACAGAAAGATTATTAATTATTATTATTAACATACAGAATTAAGTTATATTTAAAATGTCGTCGACCCGCCAAGCATAGGAAAGAACATGCAATGGAATAAAATGAAAACAAGGTATAAACTATAATAAATATTACATACAAAAATAAGGGTTAATATGAATAGGCTGATTTTTTTAAAATTTCTCCAAAGAGTAATGATCGCTAGCGCACCAAGTTTTCGAGGAATGGCTATCCATTGCCTTAATCAAAGTGAATTATAACATAATTAGTAATTTCAAGAGTGATAATTGTTATGACGGCCTCTGTGGTTGAGCGGGCTAAGCCTTTGCCGACTTACCTCACTGCAACGCAGAGGCTGGGTTCGATTCCTGGTATAGTAAATTTCAGAAACGTATTTTCTCTGTCATTTACTACGGTCTGGGAGTCTGGGATCGGCCCCAAAATGGTCCGTTGTATATTGCCCGTAACACAAGCGTAACTTGCTTAATTTGGGGATATACAGTGTGTGTGTTTGTCTGCCGATTTACTATTATTATTTACGCAGTAGAAACATTATTTTGTTGGATTACAAAAGTAAAGTTGTTGGAGTTCATAAAAGTTGTTTATTTCATAAATATACCCCCATATTCGTGCCATGCCTGAGCTTATATAGCACTGACGAGTTTATCTATAGCGTTATGAAACAATATTATTACTGTTAACTCTAACACAAAGACTATTATCCCTTACTACTTAACCAAACAAACCTAAGGTGATTTCTGAAATGAAATGTTTAGTATAAAAACGAATGAATGAAATGTTTACTATAAAAACAAGTAAACCAGTTAGCGAAAAGTCTCTTTTAGCAGATTCGCGTCTAATTTAACAAACTAATAAAACCTTACAAACATGTCCTATGACAACATCGGCCGGTTGTCGCGTCAACTGCTGGGTTGTCAGTTTTTGGAGAAATTTTCCTATTAAATCTTAAAGGTTGCCAAACTACATGTGCGTGGCCACATCTTTAATGTCGAAGGTTCTGTCATCTTATATATAAAAACCAATTGCTGTTCGTTAGCCTCGCTAAAAGTCGAGAACGGCTGGACTGATTTGGCTAAGTTTGTTTTGAATTATTTGTGGAAGTCCAGGGAAGGTTTAAAGGGTGAGTAAATATGAAAAAATTGATTCTGAGGTGATACGAAGTTTGCCGGATAAGCTAGTTGGTGAATAAATATATTGCCAAACTTTGGGTTAAAATGGTCACCAAATTCATCACCCACAACTGTAACACCATTGGCTCACATAATTAGGTACCTTTTATTTTATTTTTTTATTGCGAAGATAGCAAGCAGACAATCCACCTAATGGAAACTGGCTACCATCGTCTACAAACATTTGCAATACCAGGGACGAAGCCAGCACGTTGGATAGAGGGAATGGGGTAGTGGAATGGAATCAGGGTGATGATAGGGTAGACGGGATGAATCTCTATTCGTGCAGGAACGGAGGAAGAATACATTCTCCTGCGTTGGGGCGGCCTGTCGTAAGAGGCAACAAAACAACCCACAGCCAGATATTAGATCTAGATTATGCCGCCATAACTTTGACTTGTGTTCCGGCATCAGTGGCCAGGTTCCAGTCTAACTTTAGAGAGCGGCAGCACATTGGTAGCACCTTTGTTGTTACAAATGTCCACAGACGATGGTAACCGCTTTCCATCAGGTGGGCCGTCTGCCTGTCTACTGAACTCGTGCAATAATAATTTAAAAAAGAAGAATCAAGAAGGATAGGGTGTAAGGAAGTGGGCCATCGAAACCCTCACTCATCGTACGAAACACGATCAGCTCGAAACTAACCGCTTCACGCAGATATTCTGTGAGAGATAATCAAACAAGAGGTAATCAAGATAATTCCAGCATGCATCCGCAACACACTCAACGACTCCGTGTACGATGCACTTCATATTGCCGCTGATCGTCACCGATGGCGAAACATAGTGCAAAAAGCAGTAGCGGGGAAAGATCATGATCTTCAGGAAAGAAGAAGACTACTTAAGTAGGAGGACATTTTTTTTATTGCAGGAGTTCAGCAGACAGGCAGACGGCCCACTTGATGGAAAGCGGTTACCATCGCCTATGGACATTTGCAACACCAAAGGTCCTACAAATGCTCTGCTGCTCTCTTAAGGGAGACTGGAACTTGGTCACTAATGCCGAAACACAACTCAAGGTTATTATGGCGACATACTTTAGATCAGGGGTGGTAGCCATCCAGAAATTGTATTCTTTCTCCGTTCCTGCACGGATAAAATTTTACTGGGACTGGACTGAATTGTCCGGTTTTTGTAAGCCTTACCTATACCAGCGTACGCGAACCTCTTGCAGTTGCTGTCTTCTCATAAAGGCTGCTCGAAATGTATTAAAATTTAAAGCCTGGCAGGTCTTCAGTAACCTCTAGAAGCCTATTCCTTTGAAACAAATCGGGATAAGAAAAACAGCAAGACACTGTCAAACTCAAAAACTATGAACATTTCTTGAAATTGTCTATACCGTTTGAACGTGGAAGAGTGGAATTAAGAACGGTTGAATTGAATGATAGAATGAAAACTCTTTATTGTTCACCATAACTTAAACTTAGACAATTTAATTTGAATACATTTCTTAGAACAATGGGCGGCCTTATCGCTTATAGCGACCTCTTCCAGGCAACCCAGTGTCCAAAGAGATATTAAAAGAAAAAATAAATAATATTTGGTGGATTAACTAAATTAAAACTAATTTAATCGTAATTAAATATAATTAAAGAAAAAAACTACTATAGACATACATAATTAAATAGATTATAATAATATAAATTACATATACCTACATGCGAACAATAATATAATTCTATATACTGCAACAATTTTTGTTTAATGGACAAATAATGGTCAAGAATCAAGTGTTTGAAAGTAGAAATGTATGTAGCTTGTCTGATTTTCAAGGGGAGGGAGTTCTACAGGCGACCAGCCTGTACGGCAAAAGAATTCCCTACGAAGGACGAAGTGTGTTTAGATATCGCTAACAGAAGATTTTCATTTGAGCGCAAATTACAGGAATGCGATTGATAGAGGAAACTAAAAAGTTCCTTTAAATACAGGGATTGAAAAGGATATTGTGCAGAAGTGAGAGTAAGTGAACATTCTGGCGAAGGCGAATAGACAACCATTTAAGCTTATTACGAAATTCGGAAATATGAATTGTCTTATAACAAAAAAAAAGACATTGTTTATTTCACGACATAAAAAACAGTACACTAATTCTTAAGTAACTAAAGTCAGCCCATAACCGGACAAAGAGAGCAACTTAAGTGATAGAAGCGAGATTTTATCGTAAAAATAAAAACCGTTTAAAAAATCGATATGTGTGTTGGGACACAGAGTAGAAGTGAAACTTCAACAGACAAGTGGAAAAACGAATGGCAAACAACAACAACAAAATTTTAACTTGAAGTTTTACGGGCAGATTGTTAATCGATAGATAGATAGATAACACTTTATTGTACACCATTATAGAAAACCTTATAGCCTAAAAATATTCTAAATGTGCACAATGGGGGGACTTATCGCTAAGAAGCGATCTCTTCCAGACAACCCGTGACAGGAATAAAACAGATTATATTGGTCAAAGGTGGTATACATAAATATTAGAGGATATGCAGCTACTTACATATATTTTATTCATTTATAAACATATAAGTATGTAAAATATTATATAATTAAAATTATATTTAATAGACATATATATATGTACATAAATATACGTTAAAATATCAAACACCACTATGTTGCAGGTAGTGCTTTTTTGTCATGTTCTTAAATATTGTTAGTGATTTAGCTTGTCTACCAGTAACAGGTAGCTCATTCCAGAGTCGAATAGCCTGTACAGTAAAAGGATTACTGTAAAAAGATGATGTTAATGTACTTGTCCAATTTGAAAATCTACCCGTAAAACTTCAAGTTAAAATTTTGTTGCCATTCGTGTTTCCACTTGTCCGTTGAAGTTTCACTTCTACTATGTGTCCCAGCACACATTTCGATTTTTCGCAGGTTTACTACAAATTATGATTTGGTTAGGTTAGGTAAATTTTAAGGAGTGTATTTTTTATTTGGACATATTTTATTTTATCGAACATAAAAACTGAATTCGATCCGGAACCAAAAAACGCATCCACCGTCTACTCTAAAATTATGCCGCTCCTGCACGCGGCCGTAATACGGCATCACTAATCCGGACTGTATTTAGTCGGTCGCCACTGACCCCGAATGTAATAACACGTGAGCGGTAGATAAAATTTTAGTTGAACGCAAACAATGGGTCGCAAAACTAGATTATACTCACGCACTGTATCTTGGATTACTAGTATAGTGAAGTTCGTTGGTTTCATAGTTTTGTATATATATTTTAGAGGTGACGGATGTAATCAACACATATAATTATTCTCGAGCGCCTTGTTTGTTGGTTTCTTCATTATTGTTTATAGGGCTAGTAGTATTTCTTAAACTTTATTCATATTGCCATAACGATGTGTTTCTTAGTGAATTAGAACAGCGGCTCTAAAAACAATTGTATGTGTGTGCAGTTCAGTTGTTTGGCCAGTCAGATTTATCTGGCTCATTGGAAAATTTTAAATGTTATACTTGATAATATATATAAAATTCAGTCTTCCTAAAATGACGTAAGACCCCAAATTTTTTTAAGTGTCTGTCAAAAGTTATGGCCCACAGGAAGTGTCTGGCAACTGTATATCTTTGTTTATAACAATATCATATATGATATATGTAAAAACTAGCCTTGCTACTTTGACGTAAGTTAGCATGGTTTTTCCACCTTTGATACCTGCTACCTGAAAAACGGCCACGCTTTCAGCTTAGCGAGTATCCATTCCTTTCAAATTTATGTTAAACTTCCGATCCTAAAAAAATCATCTTTCCTAAAATCACGTAAGTCTGGGGTGACTGGGATCTTGGACCAGTAGAAGTGAAACTTCAGAGAATATACTCACAGATAATTCTTCACTAACTTTTATTAATATAAATATAATTATTTTAGCCTACATGCGTCAACGTATTATAATTCAAAATAAACTTCTTAAGTATCACCTTCAATTTTTCACTGTTTTAGTCTAAAATATATTATTATCAGTTTTATTTCGGTCCAAATTGGACCTATGTTTAATCATCGGTCTTATTGACTCTGTAATCTGTGCTGCACAATATAAAAATTGTACCTCATTCTCACGCAGGTTTAGTTGTATAGATTTATATGTTTATCTCTTTTTAGTGTCGCCTTTTCATTTCATCGAGTTTCAAATCACAACGATTCTAAAGAAGCTACAATTCAAAAAAGCTTTTTAGCTATATTCATCTATCCCAAAGAAAGCGGAATAAGTATCATAAAAGCTAATCTGTACAGCTAAGCTCTGTATTGAGTTACATATAAATCCGTTTAGTAGTTTCAAGTGATGCTCCAACAGGCAGAGAGACAAAAAATCTAGCATTTTCGAAATCTACTGACTTAGCCCCCGCTGATTTTCTTCTCTTTTTTTAATTCATTATAGAAACTTGACTTTCGCTAGAGTATTTAATAGCACAGATGTAGCTTTCATTTCGATACATTCCCAAATTTACGTTATCATTGTTTCGCAGCAGCAAGACAGTTTGTGAAGATTATTCTGGTATTCTCATGTACACTCTTCCCTCCTGAACCTTTTCACTCGATAAAGCTGCAAAGCTAAGTACGACTTATGTATATATTAATACGACTTATGAAGCCTAAGTAGCTACTTTCTACTCTCAAAACGCTCCAAATTGTATATCCTAGGTATTTCTTTAGACAAAGGGATAAAAGTCCTTAGTATACTGAGCACGAATGTTACCTAGTACACCAATAAAATTCAACTGTTTGTTTGTGATTTCAAAATAACACATAACGTTCAAGTAAAAACTGTCATTTGAACTATGTTTAAAATTAATTGACTGTTTTTTTATTTATTTAACTTGCATTGTTTGTATGTATGTATTTGTGTATGTATATAGGTAAAGCAGTTATCCTCAACCGATTGGGATGAAATTTTGCACTTACAGTTTGGATGACACGGCTATCCGAATGACGTCATTCTAAATCCAATATGAATATCACGTCGCTGCTGAGCAGTGCTGTTGTAACTGCGACGCGTTGGCACCAGATCAAATAATTCTTCTGAACACTCCCGTTGTACAGGCGGTAGCATCATCGACTATACGAACGGCGTGATGCTGGATGGAGTCAAGGGGGTCAGTCTGGTAAGCGGGTACTCCATATGCGGACTGATTTGCGCTGTTTCCGAGGGGTAAAGTACTGCTTGGACTGGTTTAGCTTTTGACAGGCAAGGTTAGTCTTGCCGTCCAGATGACTTCGAAATTGTACTTCATTCGTTATGTCAACTCCAAGGACCCCTATACTATTAGAGATCGTGAAGAGTGTTTCTTGGCATTGTGTTGCAATGATAAATGGGGTTCTTTTGGCTGAGTAATATCGGTTTTATGCTAGGCAACGACTACCATCGCGTCGCTCGTCGCTAAGCCCATGATCGTGGTCAGACCTTTACCTTTGACACATTCAAAATTCAGTTAGAACAATATTAAGAACATAATTGTACTCTTATTTATACTTTTATGGAAACTAGTTGACTCGGCAACCGTTGTCTTGCCATTTAAATTATTTCTAGTAATTTTAAGTAAGTTAAATTATTAGAGTACTAATGTCGCTATTAAAAAATAGGGGTTGATCGTAGAAGGGTGAAAATTTGAAGTTGTATGTATTTTTCAATGCTAAATCATAACAAAATATAAATAAGAAATTATGTCAAAAAAATTTAAATGTTTGTGTGGGTCACCCTTATCATTTAGGGGTATGAAAGATAGATGTTAGGGGTATGAAAATGGGTTCAGCTGGTTCGGAGGAGTTTGGTAACAAACACCGCGACACGAGAATTTTACATATAAGTATTAGGTTGTAGACTGTCCCTGAAGACAATTGAGATTACAGAAATGTATAAATCAAATCAAATCAGTTTTATTGCATACTAAGTGTGCGAAATAAGTATAATGAATTTGTAAAATGTAGTCTGTACGTCTACAGCGTGACGTTTATTCATTTCCTCATAAAAATTACAACTTCGGTCAATAATCGGCACACATTTACACAACGTTGGTTACAAAATTATACATCTCTACCGTACTACCGCTATGAATCCGTATGTGGAGAGAAACATGGAAAAATATTGAAGCATATCGATAAATTCTACAATAAATTATTCAACTGATAAACCTTATCGATTTACGCCAAATATTGTATTCCAATGACATTTTGATTGCAAGTTTTTAACGTATTTGAAGAATTAAAAAAAAAATTAAAATCTCTACTCCAACGTTTACCATTTATCGATATTGAAAGGCAAAAATTAACCGTCTAATATCGGTATGACATGGCCCTATAGACAACGCGCATTAGCGCTAAACGAATAGAATAGAATGACATAATACTTAGCGTAACGATATGTCATTCCCATATATTTTCTATTCTATTGGTTTAGCGCTAATGTAAGTGACATTATTATGAGGCGATTTAAAATAAATATATTTAAAATGGATGTACAAATAAATAGTTATTTTCAACATATCTACTCAAAAAATGCATTTACGAACCCTGTATATACACGGTTCGAAAGTTACAAATTACGCACCACACAATGAATCTACTCGTTTGTAAAAACCAACTTACCGCACTCGTATCATAATATAATTGTAGCTGTTTATAATACTAGCGCGGTAAGTTAGTTTTTACAGACGAGTGTCCGAATATAAGCTCGAGATGAAGTCGAGGGCTTATTATACTCATAAGTTAGTAAAAACTGACAACCGCATGTGTGTGTATACAACGTTTTTCAACACATTGCGAGAAAACAGTATAATAGGTAATGAAACAAATATAAATATCAGTCAAAAAGTTGCAACAATCTTTGACGTTTCTAATACGAAAATGGCACGCATTTGCAAATGGCGTCATATGCGCGCGGTGAAAACCAAAACTACATATTTCGTCTCATTTTCTCTACAGTATTAAAATGAGACAAATGTATTGATCAAAAGCGCTCACAAGGAGGTTCGATTATTCAGTTTATTCATTCTTGTAATGTGACATTCCTTGGTGGAATTCTTATGTATTTTTATTCAACCAAGCTCCTACTTTACTTACTGCAAAATAAATACTTAGGCGGGAGTATCTATTTTACCGCAATTTCCTTTGTGTGGTGCGTAATTTTTAACTTTCGAACAATGATACAGGTTTTATAAATGCATTTTTTGAGCAAATGTGTTGAAATCAATATTATGTAGACTAGCTTTAACAATCAATATTATCGCGCCTGTTATGGAAGACCATCGGAGGTAACATGTATATATATTTTTAAAGGAGAGCTACTTTACAATTAATTTTTTAATATGTACATTATTCATAGATCTTCGAATTTTTGTACAATAATATTTTTGCCATTATCGCAGATATCGTCTTAGTATCTTTATATTGGGATCTTTTTTTAAATCGAAGCTGGCAAACAAGCAGAAGGCTCACGTAATGAATAGTAGTTATTGTCCCCTATAGGCGTTTGCAACACCAGGGGTGAAGGCAAGTAGGAGAAAAGAAATGGGTTAAAAGGGTCAGATAGGAATGGGATAGAGGGGTCAGATAGGAAGGGGATAGAGGAGTCACCTAGGAAAGGGATAGAGGGGTCAGGTAGGAAGGGGATAAACGGGTCAGATAGGAATGGGATAGAAGGGTCAGATAGAAAGGGGTTAGAGGGGTCAAATAGGAAGGGGATAGAGGGGCCAGATCTGAAGGGGATAGAAGGGACATGGGATAGAATGAGGGAAGTGGGCCTTCGGAATTCTCACTTATCATACAAAACACGATTAGTTCAAGGCTTTTCATGTCGACAGTCCATAGCAGTCGATAGACCAAAAAAGAGATGGATGGATTGTGTGAAGGATGCTATGATGATTTGTGGTGTGACACAGGATGTATGTCAGAATAGAGGAGAATGGAAGAAAAAGACATATGGTGCCGACCCCAACTAATTGGGAGAATGTGAAAGAAAAGAGAGAGAGTCCATAGTAGTCTTTGTTGTCTTACTGAGTAAACACTGTTTGCGACAACTCTATTTATTCTTCGAAAAGTAATTTTGTAATATATTTCTGTATAAAACTTATAAAAAATAAGCTTGACATAAAAATAGAAGTAGAAATATAAAGAAAAACAATTTTTATCTAAACGTGTTGCTGGGCAGTTTCTTTTCGCTTCTTCTTCTTAACAGCAACAACATGTTGCGAAGCGGCGTACATAGAATAGGAACTAAATTTAAATTTATATGTATGACCTTTAATTTTATTATAGCTATGCTACAATAAAAAAGCGAAATGTTTTTTCTTAACAGTCTTACCCACAGCCAGGTAGAAGGGTATTTGCCCGTCTGGATGGCTACCACCCCTGGTCTCGAGTACGCCACTACAACAACCTTGAGTTGTGTTTATTTATTTATTTAAGTCACACCAACAGCACACATTATTCTGTTACATTACAAATCTTTTAATATAAAAGTTCTGACGTGTAGACTCGTTAAATTGTTTTGAATCTCGAACTAGTCTCAACTTAAACGCCGTCAAAGTTTTTTTTTTCTAATACTCTCTTGACAGGGACTTAGTTGGACATTAGTACTGTCATTGGCTATGTCTATGTTTTTTTTTTATGGTGCAAGTGCAACGTTACAACACATCTAGTGGTAAATGCAAGGAGAGATTTGGGTAAGAAAGTACCAAATATCCCAAATATTAACTATTTGGACAGGGTTTCCCCTTTATTGTTCAGCCTTTGATGTGAATATTCACACAGCACAGTAAGCAATGAACACCGTCTACACGCCACTACGCCTTTTATACGAAAATACTACCCTACAAAACAATAACATTGCATCATTGCTAAAAGTAGCAATTACATCATAGTGTTGCCAAGATCACAAAAACAATTATAATAATTTATACTTATATATTATAAGTATATATATATATATATATATATATATATATATATATATATATATATATATATATATATATATATTATATAATACTAAAAATATTGTCTATGAAATGCTGTCAATGTCATGTTCTCATGACTACTGTGGTGGACATCTTGTAACATTAGCTAAAAATTGTTTTTCTTTGTATTTCTTATTCTGTTTATATCTCAAGTTTTTTTTTTATAAGTCTTATACAGAAATATGTTAGAGAATTACTTATTGAAGAATGTAGCAAACAGTGCATACTCATATGACAATGACACAATAAAAGTAAAGAAAAACATTATTATAATAATGACATCGATAAGTTGATGGAAGTGATGGTACAGCAATAGAACCGTTGGGCCGACGGGGGCGTACTCTGATCACCTCTGTAACATCGTTATCGAAATTAATAAAATTTCGCGCCGCGTTTCGTGATCGATGGAATCGCCCGTCGACCCACTGCCTTTTATAATGAATAATTTACTCCAATGCTGGGATATCATAAATATTTTTATTGCTAAAACCCCGTTTAAAACATTGGAGCTTTATGAAATAGCTTGGCAGTGTGCCGTGGCTGAAACGCTACGAGCACTTTTAAAGCTAACAAATATGTGTGAGATATGAAATTGTGGTATTTGTAGAAACCTAACCTGTTATATTTAGTACTAGGATATGCCTGCGATTTCGTCCGCTTGGCTTGAAATTCCCGCCGGAAACCCGGGATACAAAGTACCACAGCATTTGAAAAAGAATGTAAGCTATCGCTTTAGTGGACGCTGTGTCTGAATAAGCTAATTTTCATGCACCCGAACAACTTGAAACCGCTCCCGGGAACTTCAGATTCCCGGGATAAAAAATATCACATATTAAATAAAATTTGCTATCGAAAAAATTACATCAAAGCTATTTACAGAAAACAACTGGAATAGACTATATAAACGATAGAGAACAGGATGCAAATTTATTTTGATTTCTTGTCTGTTTATTCAAGATTCACGTAAAAACTACTTGGCCGATTTCGATGCGGTTTTCGCAGATCAATAGCAAATCTTTAGACTCAAAATCCGCGCTAATTTTTATCCTGGGAATCCCGTCGGAATTTTCCCTGGAGCGATTTGAAATTGTTCGGATGCATAAATATTAACTTATTCCGACAAAGTTTTCGCTAAAACGATACCTGCGATACTGTGTGTCCCGGTAATCCGACGGGAATTTCAAGTCAAGCGTGGACAAAGTCGCGGGCATATCCTAGTTATTAATAATAATCTCCCAGTAATACTGTAACTTGTGGCGCCACAAGTCTGTTCTCGTTTTTCTAGAAAATCTCAATTACAGCGCTGGTCTTAATTGGCATATGCTGAGTCTGCCTCTATTGTCTTACTGCTGGATAATCTTCTGTATTAGTTTTGTCCTAAATAAAATATTTCTTTCTTTCCATCTTTCAATTAAAACTTTCAATCAAGGTAAAACGGTAGATGATCGAACCGCGAAGAAAGAATATGTGATGACTGATTGGCTTCCGATCGGCTATAGGGAATATCACATACTAGCAGTCTTGACAGACTTTGTCCTGCCCTGAAAAACTAAAAATCTAAAACCCGATTTCAGCGCCACCTACCAGGTCTAATTGTGAATTTAAACCACCCCGAAACCCACTCAAACACACATAAAATTTAATCAAAATCGTAGAACTCGACTCCAGCGCCAACTCCAGCGCCAAGTGTTTTGTTTAAGGCGCGTACAGACATCGCGAGGTGTGCGTCGCAAATGGTTCGTCACGCATGGCTCGGACTAGTGGTAGAAAATATAACCATTAACCAATAAATTTACCGGTAAAAAAATTAACACTTCTATTCGATAAATAAAATTAAGCAAAACGGTTAAAAATACCATTTAACAAATACACCGCGTGTAGTCGCGTATGTAATTATTGGAAATTATATACATGCAAGTTTCATCTTTATAATCCTCAACACATAAGATTTATTTTCGCTTTGCAGATGTTTTCAACTTATCATGTAAATATTGAATTTGGATGATTTGATTGTATGCTCTATGGCTATCAAAATAAAGCACAATATTTAACTTGGTGTTTTTTACAGTTAATGATATTTTTATTTGTTAGAAAATTGAAATGAAACGATATTTTTAACTTATCGATCGCGAAGATGACGTGATTGGTTGATTTTTTAAACGTAATATATTGTTTGATAATTGATATTACGGCGGGTCAGTGCAAATTTTCTATTGTCTTGGTAAAGTTGTGTTTTGTATTTCAAGAGATTTGTACTTTGTGTTTGTGTTTTGACTTTTTTTTGTGTGTTTGAAACTTAGTTTAGTTTGTTGTTGTGGATTTTTAAATTTTATATCTAACTTAAAATGCCGAAACGCAATGCAGAAATATGGGATCATTTAATACCATCTTAAATACGCCTAGCTATACTGATGTGTTTCGTAGTAATTATCTAAGCTAGTCAGTCATAAGCCTGTAGATTGTAGAAGTATGAAGGAAAGTTCATTGAATCAAAAATAATTTAAGAAACACAACCATTCGAGTTAACATTAGCAAAATTAAATTTTCAACGAAAAGATTTACAGATATTTTCAACCAATAAAAATATCGGTAAAAAAAAATATAAATTACCAATTAATAGACAAATAAATTCAACCATTAACGCCATCTCTAGCTCGGACTGTGTGGACGTGTGTGCTCACTCTGAGCATTCGCCTCATATGATCGTAGCGCTCGCGAACGCCGCCTCAGTGCGAGCCATACGCTACGTGTGGACGGTCGGGTGTTATTTGGGTTGCGCAGTCATGCGTCATGAAGACAGATACCGAATCACTCCGTGAACTTGTACAGCTTTATGAAAATAACAGAGTGCTATAGGACTCTTAACATTATATATAGGCTGCAGCTGCAATCTGCACTTCTCGCCTTGCCGAAGCCATTTTTCTTACTGACAAATACCGTGCGTGGTTGTTTGCCTGCTTGAGCATGTCTCGTTCGGGACTCAGGCTTAAATATACCGTCGTATGCTTTATGTTGAGGCATGCGTGATGAACCATTCGCGACGCACGCCTCGCGATGTCTGTACGCGCCTTTAGATTGATGGGTTATGTCATCGAAGTTTTAGTAGGGCTCCCTAATTTTATTATGGCCTATATTAATCAGGGATAATGTAGCATTTGAATGGTGAAAGAATTTTTGAAATCGCTCCAGTAGTTTTTGAGTTTATTTGTTACAAACATACAAAATGCAAATCTTCCCCGTTTACAATATTAGTATAGATAGATAGAGTCCAGTACAGTACAGATAGAATACACACCCGTAATTTGTGCTGCTCTGATAAGCTTACTTTAAAAATACCTGCACACGCTTCTACAGTCTACACCGACTCCTTCGCTGTGCAGGCTGTTCGACTGTGGAACTCATTGCCCGAAAACATAAGACAGGCAAAATCCAGACTCCCCACTTTCAAAAACCTGGTAAGAGATTATTATCTCTCACTTTAATAAATATTTAATATCAGATTGTATGTATACAGATTTTAATAGGTTCGATTCCCGGGTGAAACAAGAGAATTTTCGAAAATCTTTGAAGGCAGTTTTATTGGAGTCAAATTTGCTATCTCTATTATTTAGAGTACTTTCCCTCCAGGTGGCATTAAAAAATTCCACCCTGTATATTTGGATATATATAATATTACTACGTGTTATTGTCTATTTTCTTTTTATTTCTCTTAATTATATGTATTGTGTAATATTTATGTATCATATTAAAAACATGTATTTGATTTGCACACCACCGTCACACACGCTCGATTTTTCACACAATCCACAGTCCGGGTTGTCTAGAAGAGATCGCTATGAAGCGATAAGGCCACCCTTTGTTCCTGCCTTGACACGAAATGACTGTATTTACTTTATGTGTCTGGTTAACAATAAAGTATTTTCTATGTATAAAGTGAGTAATCTGTATGATATTTAGACCTATGATAATTGGCAAAAACTGCACAGAACATGAAAAAGTTGAGTGTATACGTCTCGAAGGCTAAGACGTGCTTGAAATCGCTGAGCCAACGGAGTTATCTAATTTTTCAAGAACTGTGAGCTAAATTGAAAGGAGATATTCATTACACGCACCCCAAGAATTAAATTCATTGCCAAAGTCTGTTTTTTCCGATACCTGCCCTACAACTTGGGTGTCTTCTAGACCCATGTAAATAAGTACAGTCGATCTCGATAATTCGAAACTCAAGGGACCAGAAATAAATTTCAAATTGTCAAGAGTTCAAAATAACAAGCGTTTACTTATGGAAGTTATGGAAAGACATTTGTTATTTCTTGGATTCATTTTAATAGCATAAGTCAAATATTAACATGACTCATTAACGTTTGAAAGAAGACTGGAATGCGAACTTACTCATATCTCATTCATGTAAACAATTGACAGGTCTGTACATGTATGTAAACAAACTACAGGTATGGGCATGATAAACGCTTCAAATTATAGAGAGTAGGAAAACACGCACTTCAAATTATCGCATGTTTGCGAGCAAGATAATATATATTCCTTCAACTTCCAATTACCGAAGGGACCAATTAACATTGATTTTATTCAAATTATCGAGAGTAGACTGTAGTTGCCAGATAAGCGAGCTTCATCCTAGACCACATATCCACTTAACTCCAGACGACATTATGGTCAAAAATGACCCTACACTACAATACAACTTAATGTAAAATCTAATTGCCGAATCCTTGTAATTCTTATAGCCCATATATAGTGCTTGTTACTGAGCCCATCCAATTATTAACGATGTGTTTGTTATCAACATCATAAAGACCTATTGGTTTATTACCCTGTCTCTTGATGTACAATGTAATTTAAAGTGCAATAAACAAAAACTTATTATAACTTATCAACGTAGGAAACTGTGTACTTTAAACGACACTGCGCTGATATTTTCGTAAATAGCTATGAAATGAAATGAAAATCCACAACTGTTGAGAGAAAAACTAATTTGCATGGAAATCTATAAAGTGAAATGGAGTTTTAAAGATAGAAAACTATATTTCTTTTTAGTTTTCTATGCTAGGTTCTGATTTTTTTTTACCCTATCAATGTTCATTGGGCATTGGAAACATTTTGATGCCGGCCTTGAATAAGCTGATTGTATTGTACCAACGATCCAGAGAGTGCTTATGCCTCCTCGAGAAGACCCAACACACCATATTTACTTATCCAACGCAGTCGTTTGTTACTTGCAAGTCAACTTCTATTCTGTCTTTTCAATGAAACTATAAAATGTGATATGAATGATGCAATAATGAATTATTTTGGAACGTCACCTAGCGCTAACTCACTCATCTTGAATACGCTTTCTTCTTGTTTCTATCCTCTCTCATCATTAGTATGCATTCATCCTGCTAAAAATCTAAATTTCGAGTGTAACTGTCAAAAGCTTATGAAGCTGTATTTCTTATTATAAAACTTTTTTTTAAATAAAGTATTTTTCTTCTCTTCTTTTCGTCGCCGCTCTGTTGCTTATATTTTAGCTCTATTGACTCTCAACGCTCTATTTGAGATGAGGGGCTCATATCCTTTTTCAACACGAAACCCGAGTTCTAATGAATGGTATGTGCACCGTTTTATGAAAATCGGTCTATATCCAAATCCGTGAAATACAATAATTTTATTTAATTAATTAAAACAGCCTTTATTGCTAACTAGCAGTCCCAGCAGACGTTGTGCTGCTTGGAAAAATAAAAGTCTAGGACCCGATTCCAGCTCCAAATGTGAATCTAAACCATCCAGGGGACACCCACTCAAACATACATTTTTACGATTCATATTTATTTATATAGAATAGCGAATTAGCGTATCGTTTTGATACATAGGCCTCTTCCAACTCCTTACATACTTTTTTTATATCTTTTCTATTGCAGAAGTTCAGCAGACAGGCAGACGGTCCACTTGATGGAAAGCGGTTACCATCGCCTATGGAATTTTGCAACACCAAAGGTGCTACAAACGCGCTGCTGCTCTCGTAATCCCTTACGAGAACTGGAACCTGGTCACTAATGCCAGAACACAACTCAAGGTTGTTATGGCGACATACTTTCGACCAGAGGTGGTAGCCATCCAGTCGGGCAAATGGGCTACCAGCTGGCTGTGGGTTGTTTTGTCGCGTCTTAGGACAGGCCGCCCCAACGCAGGAAATTGTATTCTTTCTCCGTTCCTGCAAGGATAAAAATACTATTATTATATCTTGGCCTTGGCCATAAGGGACCTGCAGCGTCCTAAATATCTTCAACGCTTCTTTTGTACTATTTTCCTCGTTAATTTAACTTTTACTCTCTGTAGTGTTTTCCATAAATGAAACACCGAGTTCTAGACAACAACTGACTTTAATCTGTACTCACGATCTCATATTCAAAACTACCCACAACATCTCCCCATATTTAGTATAACAATATATAAGTATCTATACACTAATAAACTACAAAAACAACCTTATCTAACATTATTTATGGATAACATAAAATACACATCCATGTATACATTCCTGTGTCTTACAATATGCTAACGACTTTATATGTTTATATATCTTTAGTAAGTTATATGTTCTAAATGTAACAGTTGCGTATTATTTATCTATACCCCCTTCTTTTTGTGTTTTGATTATATATTATAAATAATATCTCTATTTATTTTTCCTTTATTAACTTTAACTTCTTTCCCGCTATTAATTTTGCCTTTCTTTGAGGCATTTCTGATAATGTATGTTGTACAGAAGCAGTCGTGTTGTTATGGTAATGGTTTTTATTATTTTGAATTTCGGCAGCCTCTGTGCAACTTACGTTAGAATCCGCATCCTCGAACTCGTTATCACTGCATTCAGAAGAACACGACTGTTTGGAGTTCGACGATGATGGACGATTACCCGTATCGCATTTTGTAAGATGACGACGATTGCGTCTAAATCGACTACCTATTTTATTTTGTACGATATAAGAGCGCGGTGTTTCGGCCTTCCCTACTACTTTAGCGCGGCATCTTCTTTTATCTTCTAGACATATTACGTCAAAACCTTCTGGCCCTATAAGGTTCACGAGCAGACTAGCTTGCACTCCTGATGCCTTTACAAATACCTGGAATTGTTGCCTCCCTCGAAATTCAACTCGGGCGGCGGTCTCGCGTGTTCCATTGTTACTATTATACGCACATAATACACAAATCACGGACTATTTGCAATAATTAATCACTTTTCACAGTATTTATACTGATTATCCCACCGTTGTCACCATGTAGTGTTTTCCATAAATGAAACGCCGAGTTCTAGACAACAACTGACTTTAATCCGTACTCACGATCTCATATTCAAAACTACCCACAACACTCTCTTTCAAACTTACATATAATTATGGATGATACTGGGGTATTGTCGCCTGTGATAAGCTGTTAGTATAGGACAGCCCTGTCGCCGGTCGGCAGTAATTAAACCTTTCGCCGTAATAACTTGTGAATCGCCCGCATACTATAAATTCATGGCGGTTAGTGCCCACTGCTCCCACCTTCTAGATAAAAGCGTAACGATTTTTTGCGTAAAACACGGCTCGCACGACCATTATCGTTTTATGTGCCGCTTTGATAAGCGTTTTATATTAATCTCTTTGGGAATTACCTTCTTTCAACATTTTTTTATTATCTTAGATATTTTTTTTTATTGCAGGAGTTCAGCAGACAGGCAGAAGGCCCTCTTGATGGAAAGTGGTTACCGTCGTCTATGGACCTTTGTAACACCAAAGGTGCACAAATGCGCTGCTGCTCTCTTAAAGGAGACTGGAACCTGGTCACTGATGCCGAAACACAACACAAGGTTGTTATGGCGGCTTACTCTAGACCAGGGGTGGTCGCCATCCAGTCGAGCAAATACCCTACCACCTGGCTGTGAGTTTTTAGTCGCCTCTTACGACAGGCCGCCCGGCCGCAGGCAAATATATTCTTTCTCCGTCCCTGCACGGAGAAGAATATGTATAGATAAGATAAATATATAGATAGAACGCTTTATTGTATATCAAAGCATAGATAAACAGAAATAGAAAAATACAAGAGATAGTACAACGAGCGGCCTTATCGCTAAAAAGCGATCTCTTCCAAGCAACCCTTGGCAGGGATTACCTAATAGATTTTTAATAGCTGCTAACGGTGGTGCTGTTTATATTATTAACAATGATAAATGATAAGTATACACAATACATATAAGTATAAAAACAATATAAGTATATATAGTGTCCCCGTTTGAGCTCACGTGATAAGTCCCTATTTTCAGTACCACTTATAAAAACTAACTATACAAAAAACACGTTATTATACCGCACTTGTCAGCAATACAATGCACTATTTACTAGTATTGATCCCTTCATAGGTAACTTTTGTCAATTTAAAACCCAAATTAGAAAATGTTGTATTTAGAATGATCCAATGACCTTACAATTTTTAGTACGTCATGTCATTATTATAACTTTAATAATATTTTTCTTTCCTATTATTGTGTCTTGGTCTTATTGAGTATGCACTGTTTGCTACAACTCCATTAATTCTTCAAAAAGTAATTCTGTAACATACTTTTGTATAAAACTTATTTTAAAAAAGACAACTTGAGATATAAATAGAATAAGAAACTTAAAGAAAAACAATTTTTAGCCAGACGTGTTGCTGGGGAGTTTCTTGCCGCTTCTTCTCCATAACAGCGTTAACACGTTACGAAGCGGTGTACATAGAATAGGAAGAAAAATTAAATTTTAACTTATATATAACCTTCAAAAAGTGTTCTCCAGTGGAACTATTTTTGAATAAAAAACTTTGAATTGAAATTAGCAATAGGTAGCTCATTTCAAAGACGCACAGCCTGGACGGTAAAAGAGTTATTGTAAAAACAAGACGTATGTACAGGTGTGTTTATTCTGTATTTAGTTGAGAGAAGTAAATTGTGGGAGCAAGATACGTACAGAAATTCGAAGAGTTCCTTAAGGTAAGGAGGACTAGTGGGTAGAAACCATATATTGTAGAGTGAGATATACCTAACCCTTACTTAATTTATAACCGCACGTGTACATATATTTCATAATGATTTAGACCTTGGTATTATATTTGACAGTGAACTGTCTTGGCAACCTCATATCACCGAATCAAGTTGGCTATTATTTCTCTCGTGGAAAGCGCTTGGAAAGTTGAGGAATTTCTTACCCATTACCACCAAAATTAAGCTAGCAGAGTCCCTTTTAGTTTCTATCCTTGATTATGCTGACGTCAACTATCTAGATTTAACCCAAGAACAACTTAATAAACTTGAGCGCCTCCAAAATTTGTGTATAGGGTTCATATTTGGCTTACGCAAATATGACCACATCTCTGAATTTCGTCAAAAGCTCAAGTGGTTGCCAATTCGATTTCGCCGGAATACTGACATACTTTCTTTTCTCTGTAGTATTTTATTTGTTCCAAGTACTCCCGATTATTTAAAAGAACGCTCTGAGTTCCTTTCTTGGTCTCATAATTTACGCCCTTCTACTACACTTAGATTGAACACCCCTATGCATAATTTAAGTTTCTACAACAACTCTTACTGTCAAGGCTATACAGCTCTGGAACGCGCTGCCTGTTTCTATTAGACTTGTCTAATAGAAACAGGCAACAGTTACGAAGAAGTTGGTTATCAATTTTCATGAATTTCTCTAATTCCTTGGAATCTACTCATCAGATCCTGACATGGTGACAATGGGACCAATTTTGGAGTATATGTATAGCTTTAGATTAAAAGAAAAATTTTGAAAATCGGTTCACAATTGACAGAGAAATCGAGTAACGAACATACAAAAAAAACATACAGATGAATTGAGAACTTCGTCTTTTTTGAAATTGGTTAAAAAGACTCAGTTTTGCATTTATTGGCCGAATATCGAATATTCGGTCACGCTCCTGGCCGAAGCTCCGTTTTCACGGAGATGAATATACTACGAAGACCGTATCAGGAACTGCCGCGTCTTCATGTCCGTGACATAGCAAACAAATTGCAAGTGTCGCTTACGCTGGTACGGCCACATTTTACGGAGACCGGCTAATTGTGTAGGGAACAAATGTCTAGCCATGTTGCCTCCACCAGGTCCCGGTCGAAGGGGAAGGCCCAAGAAATGTTGGCTTGTCGTTGTGAAGGATGACATGCGTACCAATGGTCTCAAAACGGAGGATGCTGAAGACCGCGCGAAGTGTAGTAGAAACAGTAGGAAAGTGAACCCTGGGCGTTGGAGTGAACGCTACGAACGCGACCGGGATTTAGCACTCGGATGATGATGATGCTCCTGGCCGAAGCATCAAATATTTGAGTGCCGATTGTTCGGCATGTACAATTCACGCGTAGCAAGTTAATATTGATATTAAAGCAATCGTTTATGAAGTATTTTCTTACGTTCTCGCGAATGATAGGTACACATAATTTGAACATGCTTTAACGGGTTTAAGCGCGATTTTAAATGATCATTAATTATTCTATTCTAACATTTTTTAAACTGAACACACGCTGGGTAAACCCAACCACTACATCAGATTCGATAACCCACAAATCCTCGCAAAAGAGAATCGTTTCATACATAGAATGATGTGTGAGGCTATTGAAATCTGTTGATTAATTCCGGCCGCTTTCTCTCAAAAACACCCAAATTTCATAATGAATAATGCCCTTCCAATAGAGAAGATGGTTGGCGGGTTTCGCCACAGTCTGTGAAGTACCACCTGTTTGGGATCCGATCATCAAAACTATCAAGACCCAAACCCAGCAAACACCAACTGCCAGACCTCAGGACACTGTGAGCTCTTTCTGCGTGCACCGGAATACAAACCCACTTGATTGATAATTTCTTTAATTTTTCCTTCCACCCAGTTTAATATTACATAAAATTATTAGAGCTAGGCATGTTTCCTGAAGAGTTTCTTGCGCCGCTTCTTGTCTTCAAGCCATAACATGTTGCGAAGCGGTGGTAAATTAGATTAGACTAGCATAGAGTAAATAATAACCATAAACAAAATTAAAACTAAATAATTAAAATAAACAAGTTGGCAGTAGGCTAAATAAAACTTTAACAATACTCGTTGACACTTGACATCTTTGTCTTCCGTGATCACGGCCACTGAAAAATGGCCGAAACGTCGGAATAACAAAAATCAAATAAATTAACGCGCTTAAAACTGTTAAAATGTAGTTTTATTATGTATACAAGTCGCGAAAACATATAAATATAAATATAAAAATTAATTAAAATCACATTTAACATTGTTAAAACGTAGTTTAACCATGGGAAATCGTTTTCTTCTTACATGATAGTATCATTTACATTTTCCTTGATCTGTATCAAGTCGTAAATCGTCGTGTTTTCGAAATAAATCGAAATTCTTGAACATATCCCTCCGTCTTGTCACAGATTAAACGTTGCCTTCCGATTATTTAGCAATATTAGCGAAGAGATCTGATATTGAAATAGCTGTAATGCCTTTGAAAGTTTCCATCGAAGGCGAAGGCGGCACAAGTTTTTTAATAAATACTTTAATACAAGTCTACGTCCGCGACTTCGGTTACTGTAATAAAAATGTTTTTATTGATATAAGGTTCCCGATTGCTGGATTTTGGAATCTGGTTTCAATACTATAAATGAGTCAAAAACTTATTTACGACATATTTCTGCCGTTTTTTTTATTGCTGCAACTCAGCAGACAGGCTGACGGACCAAATGTGATGGATAGTGGTTACTGTCACCTATGGACATTAGCAATACCAGTGGTGCTGCCAATGCGCTGCCGGCCTTAAAGGAGAAACTAGAACCTGGCCACTGATGCCGGAATACAACTCAAAGTCGTTATGGCGGCATATCTAGACCAGGAGTTTGTAGCCATCCAGTCGGGCAAATACCCTACCACCTGGCAAACCTTTATTCCTTGAACCCCTTGTTTGTTTAACCTTTTAACCTGGCACCGTTATTTACATTATACAATATTTAAAAAGAAAATGTACTTCTTGTAAACTCTGCAAAGACCCAAGTCATCATCATCGGTAGCTCACGTATGCTGAATAAGGTGGACTGGAGTACCATACCTAGCATGACTTTTGACAGGACATTTATTCTTTTTATCTTAAACCGAAATTTGATGTGTTCAACGGACACAAAAATTAAACAACCTAAATTGTAAAAAAAGAACACTTTTTTTCCTTTGCTATGTTGTTTACTTTATCTTAAAGTTCCACATTTCGTTGTTTTTATTTCTATACATGACAATATTTTATCCTTTGAACATAAAATTTCCTTTTAAACAGTCCATAATCTAAAAAAACACCATTAAATAGGCAGATACCAAAGCAGGTAAGAGTCACATCATTATGAAACCATTGTTTTTTCGATAATCGATGCAACTTAGTGCTACAACATTAAAATTACAATCTAATCTAGGAAATAAGATTAATAAGTAATTTAAATCTGACCTAAAATAACTAGATATAACTTAAACAAAGAAGGTGTCCAGTAGCACGTTTCCTGTTGTATTTATTAAGGAGAAGACACGTTGTTCATGTGTTCTTTGTTAATGTTTAGCATATAGCACTACACTTTATTATTATGAAAGTATTATAACACTAAATCAAATGGTTTTGTCCTTTTGAGTCTGCTTAATAATACTGTATTGTATGAAACCATTCTTGACAATTCATTTTGTTTATTTTTTGAAGTTGACTGCGCCAAATTTCTATCAGCGCAAGACTGTAAAACAAAAATGAAAATGATATGTAGTATATTTACTGGCTAAAGTATTAGGTTTATACTTTTTTTCCCTTACCACCTGCTTGTTCATATTGCATGTGTTCCGTATTTTATACAATAATTTTCACTAGTATTTCTTAACTTCCATTATTTAAATAACATTTTAAAACAAATTCATCGCCAAACCGTGTGTGCCATCTGCATCTATGCTGCCCTCTTGCGACCTGTCAGTGCAACACGCTACACCGCACGCACCGCATCGATCTTACTGTTTCTTCCTTCATTTCAAATGTTTTCCAAACTATACAATTAGCTAATCCACTAGCCAATCAAGAAATCGTGCCAGTGACTGTGTTTTACAATTGCAGCACATCAAGGTTGTACATTTGTCGTTTTCCAAATTTCTCATTACCGTTCAACATGTATTATAGATGTACGCACACATCCCCTTTAAGCTTTTATAATATTTTAATATGAAATGTCCTGATACTTCCATAGATATCCATTGAAGTAATGAATATCCCGGCGGGTCGTTTTGATTAAGATACGCCACGGAGCGCAAATCTCGCTCGCTGACTCCCGGCCTGATTAAAGGTGCTGAGATAAGAGCCAACAGATTTTTATATAGCATTAGTTCATTTGCAAAAGTATCTTCAAAGAAATAAGCAGAAATTTCCGTGTACATTATATCTCTTGCAAGAAATCTAAATAAAATGTTGTCGTATTCTCTATCGTTTAATTCATTCTTTCCCAAAGTGGGCGAAAAACGCCCCCTTGTGGGCGAATCATGCCTAAAGGGCGGTAAGAGACTTGAGATCTCATCGCCGTTGTGTACTACCTACTGCGTTTAGGTCTCTAGTTAACTCTTGCGGGCTATAATAAGTCTCGTTTAGAATTAATTTTTAATCTCCGCTAATATAGCTCACAATAATCAATTAATTTAATTTGACGTTATGGTGGTTTTTAAATAGGTGAAAAAATGGGGGCGCTAAAAAATAATTTATTCTCAAAGTGGGCAGTATACAAAATAAGTTTGGGAACCACTGGTTTAATTTAATTACTAGTGGTCGAGGTCGAAATTCTACCATAATTAATTTAAATTATAAGTTTGAACATTATTAAGGTTCTGTTGTCAAAGACTATATACTTCTATAATCACAGATTTCGCCAAGATTACTGTTCATTTGACTTTAACAATAAACAAAAGAGTATATATGCGTGTGTGTCCAATACATGGTAGTGTGTGTAATGTATTTTTTATGCATAATTAAAAAAATATATATTAGCATTCTGCAATCCTTCTCTATATAAACTACAAGTGTGCGAAACTTCATACTCCTCCATCCGCGACATTTCGTAAAAAGGGGTACAAAGTTTTTGCTTTACGTATTAATATACAGATAAGCCGCGCGCAGAAGATTTGCCGATGACTATTTACTATTATTGTATATACTCATGTAAACTATATACAATAATAAATTTATTGCAGTAACTATTTATGCAACCTTTTTTGTCAACCCTACTGACTATTGACGCGTGACATCATGAGGCTATCGGCAAACCTTCTGCGCACGGGTAGTACTAGCGGCCGTCCCGGCTTCGCACGGGTGGACATTTATTTTTAAACATTTTGGGACAAACGTAGAGTAAATGCATCATTATGCAGGACATAAATAGTTTTTTATTTTATTATATTGCTATTTTTTTTACATCCTGGGTTACATTATTGAAGTTTTAGTAGGGATCCCTAATTTTTGTCTAATAATGAATATAAACTAGGTTACTCAGGACTGATGTAGTATTCCAACGGTGAAAGAATTTTTGAAATCGGTCCAGTAGTTTTTGAGTTTATACGTTACAAACATACAAAAATACAAATCTTTCCTAATTAGAACTATAGAAGTACAGGTTTTAAACATGGTCCTTCGGGCCGGATATGAACTAGTGACCTATGGATACATAGGTATATGTATACATATAAACATACACCAGCTAAGCGAGAGACTGTAACAAATGCTTACCTGGTGTATGTGCGTATGTCTATATAATGAAAAATGCACTTCACTTGGACTATATTTTGTATTAATTAAATAGCAAATAATATTTCACATTAACAGTTCAATAGTAACTGACAATATAATTAGACACATGGTTTTATTATAAAATAATGAGGCTTCCATACAGCCAGGGTCTATGTAGATTTCCTACAATTGTGTTGTCGAAATAAAGCTCATATAATCATAACAGTCCACTGATTACTACAAGAACCCCCATGCCACCCAGGGACGAACCTAGACAGATAGATTAGTCGCAAAGTTAATTAAGTCGCAGCCTATAATAATAATGGTGTTTGACGCAACCGATATCTTAGCGAAGCCGTGGATCGATTCAAAACTTAACTGACATTAATCGTCTTAGTTCGAATCTGGGGCCAAAGTTCTCGGTCGTAAAGCGCACTCCCATTTAGCATATTTCTTGCTAGGGTCGCTAACGAGAAACCGATGGAATTAACATAAATGTATTTTGGCATCATCATATCTTCAGTATTCTTGGTGATAAGTTCGAATATGGCTCTCGAAACGTGTTCTGATGGACTATTTGATTCGGTGCCTACATCGCCATTATACCATTGCACGATTCGTCGCCAGCGGTTGAAAGTTCATCTATACTTCTTCGACACTGTCATTCACTGCACGTGGTGTGCAAGCTGTGGAATAAACTCCCTTGGTTTTCCCAGAGCGCTACAATATGGAGCTCTTCCAAAAGGGCGTAAACATATATTTAAAGTTTCAACGAGGTAGGGAACCACTTGCCATTGAGTGGATACGTTTGCCAGTTTACCTACTAATATAACAAATATGATAGAATAAAAATTGTTGAAATTAACTGTACACACGACGTCTATAATTATGTCGAGTCTGTTATAGAAGAACATCGTAATAAGAAAATAGAATAGAACAGAACAGAATAGAATATACTTTACTGCATAACATTAGATACAGGTCATGAAGTTTAAGAACAAAAAACAATACGCGGTCTTATCACTAAAGACAATTTCTTCTAGACAACCTTAGGATGGATTAGAAAAGTTTGTAAACCTTGGAGAGCTATTTTACAGATTATTATACATTACCCACAGATCTCCGACTTTTAGTAGTTTCATAATTAAGCCATTATCTCAGATGTGCTTAAGGTTCTTTGTATTAGGGTCTAAATATTTTAGCTATATGTTAAAATAAAACAACGAACCCCCTAAATACGTCGCTTACAATGTCTTTCCACAACAAGCTCGTTATTATGTTATGTACTTCTCTCAATTTGTATAAATACTTAGTTTTTAGTTTTCATATTGAAATAAATACATTTTCATTTTAAATCTTTTAGTTTTTTGCATCTCATGTTGTGTTCTCCATTTTTTTCCTAAATGTATCTTCTCCAGACTTTTCTACATTCCTAACTTGCAGATTCTCTCTTTTTTAATATTTATCTGTCTATAATTTTTAATTTCATACAGCCACGTTGTTCTATGGCTTCACGAAATTATTAACGTCTCAAGTTATTTTGTAAGCAGCTCGGAACAATAAAACCATCTTCTACATAGTGCCATCTAGCGGTATAATAAGAAAGTAACTGGACTGATGTTTAAGACTTGTTATCTTGCGTTCTGTACTATCGCGAGAACCTCGAAAAGAACCACACGAGAACGTTATCGTTCTGGTGAGATTCTTCCTAAAGTGTGGAGTAAGTACCCTTAGAACATAATCCAGAGTGTTTGACAGTGAATTTGCAAGCATGCTGAAAGAAACTACTATGGCACTATGAGGTGTTCGTGTAACGTGATTTGTGAATTGCCCCTTAGCGCGTAATAATTGTAACAATATGCACACTAGGTAAAGAAAAACTACCGAAGACATGCGTCTTCAAGAACTGGACTCCATGTCAATGGAATGAGACGAGGGTGTTTGTTTATTGAGCTACCTTTAGCTTAAGAATTTGTGACTCAACTTGAGAACTAATTCTACTATTGAATACAAGATGGCGCTAATACGATTAGTGTTACAGAATGTATAGAACCAGTAAAATTAAGAATGTGACATAGCTGGGCTCCAAATGTATTCTCGGGAGCGTCCGTAAACCACGGGTGATAGCTGCGACTGATAACTGTGTACAGTAGTTTCGGACGCGACTTCAGTGTTGCCAACTCTAATCTGAGAAAACGCAGGTCTTTACTGAAATATCGACGTATCGACTAATAATAAACTTATGTTCTGTTTAGACCTTTTTTTTTAAATACATCCTCATCCAGAGCTTTTTAGGACTTGACAGCGCGTTTTCTCTAACGAGAGTTGGCAACACTGAAAACACCCAGATTTTCCCAGTCAACACATTGTCACAACAATTAAACAATAAATCGTAACACCACACAAAGTCACAAACACACAACTAACAACAAAACTTACACACATACTCACACCAACGCGCACTACCACCGCATTGCAATACACGCCCACTTCACAAACAAACCAAGACACACAAAGAGCCTAAAAATTAATAACCCAGACACAGCAAGGAAAAACAACACACATGGCACTAGTTAGGATAATATATATAGGTATGGATATAAGGCACGCACTGTACATGCACTTCCTCACAACACCAGCATGTAACAGATACACACTACATTAGTATAAACTTAGTATTAAAATTAGAATAAATTAATATAATAAGTTATTCGTAAAGTACACAACAACACAAATAACATTGTATAAATGTAACACACAAAAAGAACCAATAAGCGTGTATAAATTTTAAAAACTTTCTTAGAAATTAAGTTGTAAAAGTACGGAACTCGAGTCCGTAAAGTAGTTACAAAAAAAAAAGCACCCAGATTTCTATAAAAGGTCCGAACGGCCAAAGACTGTACAAGGTTACGCCTGCGACTTCATACAATAGTTTGTACAGTTCAGGTCATTCATTATTCAGATACCTAAATTCGCAGCTGTCATTAGCTGCGTCCGCTAATTTGTTTGAGGCTTTAGAACCCTCAAATAACAACACCCACGTTCTTCTTATATAAAACATGAATTTGTTGTTTGTTTCTCTATTCTACGGGGTTCAGTAATAATTATGAAAATAAAGTCCAGTCCCGCTCGAACTTCGGACCTTTTAGTTCAACAGTAAATTTCAAAATCAGAGTTACGTCTCGTAGTACAGAAAATCCTGGAAACAGAAAATAATGTTAGTTAATTAAGACATTCTAAACCTTTAATACTTTGCCTATTCCTTTACAATTATCTATACCAGGGTTCTCCTAACCACTGATAAATCCGGCCCCTGACAGATAATGGCTTATTGGTGGCTGTACGCCACCAAATAAAATAGGAGATAACTTTTTAATCGAAAAACGGCACGCGGATGTTTGTAGGCAAGATTAGACCGTTGTCGATCATGGAGGCATTCCACTGAGGGCAATCCAAACAGTAATCGACCGGCTTGTGTGGAGACTCGAACCCATGGACAAATGCCCATGGGCTAATACCCCGCTAAAACCACCCTCCTCCCATGTGCCCCGCGCTTATGGTAGGAAAGGCATGAGACTTAGAACGTAGTTACGCCCACGCCGATCCTAGCGCAAAAGTGCCTGAGAGTGCCCCGGGAATCAGAGCAAACTCACGTCGTTAACAGGGGTGAAGACTCCTCTGTTCCCTAGATGCTAGAGGGCCCCTGCAGCGGTATTTCAGGGAGGGAGATCATGCGCATACCTGCGCCTCCGGGCCCCCGACTGACGTCAAGCCAACGAGCCTCTGAGCCAACCCCCACACCCCGCTAAATCCCCTGTTCACCCTACGTGCGCCCTCTGCCGACCGTTTTCGTAGTTTATTTAAAAACAATATACATACCTATATGTAAACATTAAAAAATATTCCCATTTCTTTGCGTTGCTAACAGGTGCTATTGTAGCTGTAATGAGTTGCATAAAAAATAGAATGATAGTAACTTACGATAAGTAAGCAGGTTCCAATAACGGCAGCTTTGAAACGCACGTCCAGGTCTCCTGGGAACGAGATCATGAAGTTGTCAGCATCTGTGAACACCTCCCGTGCAAACCCGCTCCACTGCTTCTGAATGCATCCTATACGTGTTTTGTTGTTGTCAAAAATCTGAAAAGTAATTCTTACTATTGCTTTACTTACTGGAGCATATCTATTGATGGCAGTTTTTTCTTGTTTGGAAATTAAACTCGATGTAATGGACTGTATGATTATTGTTATTGAACTTTTTACATGAATCGAAATATACATAGAATATGTACAAATTATGCAAGAGATTCGTCGTTGAGAATTGTAAATTGTGAAGAATTACGAATGAATGAGCAAGAGTGTTTTTTTTGCCTCCAAAGCCGGCCCTATGTCGCGCATCTCGTCCGACGCCTAGTTGCTAATTGCGCCAGCTATGGGCGTCGGCGGTATGCGGGGCGCGGAGAGTAGGTGTGCTCCGGCGGTCGGGACAGGGGGGTGCTCTCTATTCGCAACAATATCATTAAATAAATAAAAAATTGCGGTCGGTGGACCCCAATCAGGAATGAAGTTCTTTATGTTAAAGGTCGCCTGGATTACTGCAAGTTTACTCTAATGTAAGCCGCGTAAAAGAACTTCATTACAAAAATTGCTCCAGTCTCTAAAGTACCAACTTATCAAACTTTAAATTTAATTTCTATTTCAGACCATGAAGAGTAACAACAATCTGTACTAAAATCTAAATCTACATACTATATGCAAACTTATTTTTTTTTTTTATAACGGGTATTACAAAATATTTAGTTCGGGCATAGATGAACAGAATTACAAAAGATAATTGTCTAATAGTATATCTTTATAATGCAATGCATGAGTTCAGCAGACAGGCATACGGCCCACCTGATGGAAAGCGGTTATTATCGCCTATGGACATTTGTAACACCAAAGTTGCAACTAATGTTTGATGGCCTCTGTTGTTGAGCGGGCTAAGCCTTTGCCGGCTTACCTCACTGCAACACAGAGGCTCCGGGTTCAATTCCTGGTATAGTAAATTTCGGAAACGTATTTTCTCCGTTATTTACTATGGTCTGGGTGTCTGAGATCGGCCCCAGAATGGTCCGTTATATATTGCCCATAAGACAAGCGTAACTTGCTTAATTTGACGATATACAGTGTATGTGCTATTATTATTATTAATGTACTGCCGCTCTCTAAAGGGAGACTGGACCCTGACCACTAACTCGAGGTTGTTATGGTGGCATACTCTAGACCAGGGATGCTAGCCACCCAGACGGCCAAAAGCGTTACCACGTGGTTGTGGGTTGTTTTGTCACCTCTTACAACAGGCCTCTCCAACGCAGTAAATTGTATTCTATCTCCGTTCCTGCATGGATAGAATAATAACATTTGATAAGGTGATAAATGAGTCAGCATTACAGTTGCGAGTAACTTAATTTAGAAAGTAAAGGAAACACGCACTATGGTAACAGTTAGTAATAAATACATATATTTTAAAGAATTCACCTCATAATCGACTTCTCCATCCTGACACATAGGTCCTTTAACTCTCAGAGCGCGCTTATCATTGGCGTCGTTGATATTCAATACCGGCTTCATAAAAGTGGGCTCGACCCTCACCACGCTCACTAGGGTATCCTGAACCTGGACGTCCATCTTATCAGGACCAAAGGTGTACGGGCGGCGCAGACTCATTACCTGTAATCAAATGGTATAAAAATTAGCATATACCGGTTTTAGACAACACTAAAAAGGTCCGTACTCAGTCCGTTCAAATTAAAGATATTTTGAAGAAAGGTCAGATAAAAAGTGTTCGACCTACGTGATGATATACTGAGAATACCTAGCGTGTTTAGAATAATATTTTCAAATATGTATTCTACTGTCTGACGTACAAACAGACAGACATTAGCTTTTACACCACTACCAAGTTAATACATATAATAAGCTGTCTTGCCTCTACTTTGCTGTATATTTAATTATAATATCAATAAGCGTGTATCTATGAAAAGATTACATGACAATATGACAGTTGATGAAGCGAAAAGTGATTTTCAGGATCGTAGCAGATGGTACATCGTCTCTGCCTACCCCAATGGGAAACAGGCATGACATTATGTATGTAAGTAAAAAGCTCATAATATTGTTAGGAGTTACAGGACTCGAATTAAAATGCATTATTATAGAGTTTATTAGAACTATACAAACACGTATAAAACAGGTACAAATATAACTGAACACCACCAGTCCAAACGTAATGCGCAATTCAATAACACGCGCAAAGTCCGTCACTAAATAGATTACCGAATGTACACACGTCTTGCTTCGCTTGTGATTATCGCTCGACTGCCTCATCTCTCGATCGGGGCATTGCTTTATACTGTACAAATACAATATGTCTGCTCGGCAGCGTGGACTGAATTTCCTAGAATCACACCTGGCTAATGACTACCATGAAATATTACAATTCACAATGGGCTGTTTTTCTAATCACAACGTTTAAACACAAAGTAAACAAAAGAAGTCCAAATGCCGAAAAGATAATAAAATGTCTACAGGATGCAGGTATGCAGTTGTGAATTTGTCTTTTGTCGGCGTTCAGGTTGTAACAATATATTAGAACATTGACGAGCCATACCGATCGTTATACATGAGTAAACATTTCAATTTCCTGAAGGATTCAAATTTCCTGCAATATTCCGCGTCAAACTTTCTAGATTTTTCATATTAGCTGCAGAAGGATGCTCTATACTTATTATTTATTGTATGAAAAGGCATTTATTGCGCAGCCAGCATCTGTTGCTAACTCAAAAGTTGTAGTGTTAGTTATAGTGAGATATACAAGTTACACTCGAATAAATATTAGGCTTGCCTGTTTATTATCTGTGTCGAATATGTCAATATTGAAGGCTCTCCTGCTCCCCTGAACCAGGGTGAGGGCGCCCGCGTCCTCCTTGGCGTAGAAGAGCACGCCTCCCCCCGGAGCGCATATCACGTACTTGTTTCCCGCAAATGCTGTAGTCTTCTGACGGATGAAGAGAGTGTTCAAACTTGCCAAATGCTCCATACCTGAGCTCAAACGCATTTAGCAAATTAACAAGTTAGAAAAACATTGTTGTTTTTCTAATACTCTAAGAGACGCTAAAGATCGACCTTCAACCATCTGATAACCAAATGAGACATATTTTTTTATCATATTGTATTGTGTTGTGTTGTAGGCGTGAGGCATATTTATGCTAACAGTTATTAACAACAAATATTCACAGACAACAGATAACATTTGTTATTTCGAGAACAGAATACCTGTTGTCTCGATAACAGGCACATAACATAACAATAACAAATTCCTATTTACGTCTTTTATTAACTGTTCTATTAATTACTATTTTTCTCTCGTTCTATCTAAGCAAATCGTTATTAAGCTAAAAAGAGATGCAGCTATTAATTTATTCATATCAGTGTCTCATTTACACTTCAAGGATTTGTATGGGCTAAAACGAGACGCACCTAATATTTATAAAGTAACAGAACAGAATTAACAAAATGTAAACTGTTCTAAAGTGTTTTATTAATTACTATTTTTCTCTCATTCTATCTAAGCAAATCGTTATTAAGCTAAAAAGAGATGCACCTATTAATTTATTCATATCTGTGTCTCATTTACACTTCAAGAACTTATACGGGCAAGAACGAGACGCACCTAATAATTATAAGGTAACAAAATGTAAAGCATTTAAGATGCGCACACGGGACGCGTGAGACGCGTCCGGAAACAATGTGCACGCCAAGAATCGGACGCGGCTTTTGTGTTGCCAACTTTTCTTAGAGAAAACATGCTATATCAATTCATTAAAGCGTTAGATTGGCGCGAATTTGTAAAAAGCGCTGAAAATAAAGTAATAAGCCTGGATACTTTTTTAGTTTACTTTATTATAACTACTTGTTTTTGAGGATAATATTCCAATACACGTGATATATATATATATATATATATATATATATATATATATATATATATATATATATACTGTCCATGCCAGTGACTAAGACCAAAATCAAATGAAAAAGTTTAATTTAAAATTTCTATTAAATTCATTCACAATATTTAGTACTTAAATTATATATGGACCAATTTAGCAAAATTTCACTCAATAACAAACGTTAGTCAAACCTGTGACTAGCGACCTCGCAGACGCATGTAGATATACATAGACAAAACCTTTTTGTTACGTTAAGATTTCTGGCAGTTAACTTTTAAAGCTTTTCCACATTCTCGCGAGAATGTCCGCGAGATCTTGGAGATGAGAACTATGCGAGTGTAGTGTAGACTTTACCGCAAGCCGCATAAAGGAACTTCGTTCCAATAAAAACTAAATAACAGTTGTTATTTTATAACAGATAATCAATGCTGTTATTTTTGGATAACAGTAACAGGAGTAACAGATAATTAAATTGAACTGTTATAACTCACCTCTATTCTATTGTTTTCACAGGTATCAAAGGCAGGGGATGTATTTCGCCTGTGGCGCCATCTCGTTGTGTGAAAACAAAACTAGCACTTGTGGTGTCGTTGACACATTAATACTCTAGAGTCTAGGTAAAAACAAATGTAGATAAAAAATTGACTTCTTTTTGTTTTTTTTTATTGCAAGAGTTCAGCAGACAGGCAGATGGCCCACTTGATGGAAAGTGATTACCGTCGCCTATGGACATTTGCAACACCATAGGTGCTACAAATGCGCTGCTGCTCTCTTAAGGGAGACCGGAACCGGGTCACTGATGCCGGAACACAACACAAGGTTGTTATGGCGGCATACTCTAGAGCAGGGGTGGTCGCCATCCAGTCGAGCAAACACCCTACCACCTGGCTGTGGGTTGTTTAGTCGCCTCTTACGACAGGCCGCCCCAATGCAGGAAATTGTATTCTTTCTCCGTTCCTGCACGGATATAAATACGGACATATTGATTTGTAGAAACGTCTATGATAGCTTGCCAATCGAAAAATGTTCATGGCTATTTTTGAAGTCTTCTAAGCATGGCAATATATTCCATGGAGAGTTTTTTGTTGAAGGGTGTAGCTACGTATATTGACTTACCTATTCATACCTCCTTGCAAGGTAGCCATGAACAAAAACAAGTAGGCAGGCCTAGCAAAGCATATTCTCCATGTTAAAAATTATCAGTTGAAACTAAATTTGTTCGGTTAACAAAAGAGTTGAAAGTTATGAATCAAAAAAATAGCCATGAACACTTTTCGATTGCCAAGCTATCATAGGCGCGTTGACAAATCGATATAATTAGATAGGAGTTTTTGGCGGGAACCGAAAGGAGACGTTGTGCTGTGCAGTTTTCTTTTCTAAAAATGTGTAAAATTACTCTAAAATGAACAATAGTTGTAGGATATTGGTAGTTTTTGAGTAGTAATTATGTGTTTTGTGAGAAATGTCAACTGTATAGTCAAATGTGGCCTTTTGAGCTGATAACCTACAATTCAGCTGTGCTACACATAGGCTTAAGAAAATGAAGAAACTACATTGTAATTTAAGATCTGACTTAAAGGCCTAGCTGCCAAGCCATAAACCTAAATAAATAATTAGATAAAAAACATGTTTCATCTGATTATCAGGTGGGTAAAGATCGTTCTTCAACGTCTTCTCTAAATCTCTACTATAACTAAATTTGTTTTATGCTCGGCTTCTTCTGTATCTTTACTACGCGTTCTTTTACGTTACCATTAAGAAAATGACACTACTCGTATAGAGTTCATGGAATTTTAACCAAAAGTTGTGAAGGTTTTAATCTATTTTTTTTTTTATGAAACGGTAATACATTAGAATGTCCCTTTAAAGATTAAATGGCTAAAGCCAATATTGTGATTCGTATTATTTGCTATAATTGTGTTACGACCGACAAAGACAAATTCACACCTGCATACCTGTTTTGTACATTTTATTACTTTTCGGCATATGGACTTCTTTTGTTTACTTTGTGTTTAAAATGTATCGTTAGAAAAACAGCGCATTGTGTATTGTAATCTTTTATGATAGTCATTAGCCGGGTGTGATTCTAAGAAATTCGGTCCGCGCGGTCAGGTAGACATATTGCATTTTTGCAGCATAAAGCAATGCCCCAATGGAGAGATCGACAGTCTAGCGATAACCACGAGCGAAACAAGACGTGTGTACCACATGCGGTAATCTATTTGGTGACGGACTTTGCGCGTTTTATGGAAGTACGATCTCGCGCATTACCTTTGGACTGGTTGTGTTCAGTTATATTTGTACCTGTGTTATACGTGTTTGTATAGTTCTAATAAACTCTATAATAATTCCAACGGCATTTTAATTCGAGTCCTGCAACTCGTAACATTAGTACGTCATGTCATTATTATAACTTAAATAATATTTTTCTTTCCTTTTATTGTGTCTTGGGTCTTATTGAGTATGCACTGTTTGCTACAACTCCATTAATTCTTCAAAAAGTAATTCTGTAACATACTTCTGTATAAAACGGATAAGTGGCAAAACGAGTCGCAACAAAATTTTAGCTTCAAGTTTTACGGGCAGATTGTTAATGTACTTGTCCAATTTGAAAACTTGCCCGTAAAACTTCAAGTTAAAATTTTGTTGCGATTCGTTTTGGCACTTGTCCGTGGCGATTCGTTTTTCCACTTGTCCGTTGAAGTTTCACTTCTACTATGTGTCCCAGCACACATTTCGATTTTTTATGAAAAGCAAATAATTAAATTGTCCCTCTAAAGATTAAATGGCTAAAACCAATATTGTGATCTCGTATTATTTGCTATAATAAAAGTATGTATGTCACAATGGATGGATAACGAGATAGACACAAAAAACGACTATGGATGTACAAAAATTAGATCGCATTGATTTTTACACTTGTCAGCCCTGGGTGAAATGCACCAAGAAAGCTTTGGAAACCATTAGGGTGCAATATAATAATGCATATCGTATCCTAATGAAATTGCCTCGATTCTGTAGGGCTTCGGGCATATTCGCCGAACAGGGATTTTCAGATTTCTTTGCTATAAGGAGCTCACGCATCGCGGGGCTCTGGGCTCGCCTCCGTGCTTCGGGTAATGTGATTCTCCACATGTTTTCAGATGCCTTTGACGAACCTATTTTTAGGAGCTGGCATTCTGTGCACCGTAACGCTAATGTATAACACATTTAAATTGAAATGATATGAATATAATATTATAATTTAATTTAACAACTTTTAATTTTAAAATTTTGATTGTGTTGTATATTTATGTGGGTATTTTATTGCCTGTAATAAATTATTATTATTATTATTATTATAAAATGGACAACTAATCCACTAAAGACCGGTTCCTATATCTAACCGACCGTTTATTTACTTTGCTATGACTTAAAATTTGATATAAGCGCCATACAAGGAATGTCAACATTCAATTGATGGCGAGGCAACTAAATAAATAGTAAGTAATTAAGATATCAGAACCGGCCATTAGCTAAACCAACCAATTGAAAAATATGGCGTCAACGTAGCGTCTATTACTTAAAACAATCCGCCTTAAAACATCTCAGTGGTGGCAAATCGCCAACGAGCGCATTCCCAGAGAGTTTACGTGTGGCCGGTAGCTTGACACAAAACCTTAAGATAAGTTGGAGAAGGGAAGGGAGATGATGATAATACATATAGTTGAGTCGTCATCAGCCAACCTTTGTCCACTTTGGATTCATTTCCGAGTGTGCGAATGGACTGTTCGACCTGAATCGTCCTACACCATTCCATCTTCGGACCACAAGGCGCTCTAGTCTACGCCATAGTTTCACAGTGGAAATGCTACCAGTGCAAACTAAACGTTTCGCCTCCACGTTCCTTCTACGTGCGGCAGAGTTATGGAATACACTGCCAGAGTCCTTGCTTCCCGAAAAGTACAATCCGGTATCTTCAAGTCTCGTGTGAATAAGTACTAGGTAAATGCTCCATCTTCGACAGCATCATCATGGTCAAACGCAAACCTATTTATTATTTTTTTAAAAACTGTTGGACATAGGCCTCCCCAAGTTTGCGCCACCTATTGTAGTCTAGTTAAGGAATTAAAATGGGAATGCGTGTTAAGGCGTGTAAATAGCCTGTATTAGCCTATGATGAACCAGCGTTCAAGCCCTAAATTTAATACGGTGGATATAATACCAAAATTATGCGATGCCAGGCAAGCAAGATAAACTCATACGACAACCACTGGAGCGGCTAAGAAATTATGCCCACTCACCTTATCACAGTACGGTGTCAGATCAGTGATCACCAGACGTTCACCACACCTTCTTCACCGCCTTCTTCGCCACAACACCAGACACAAGGGGAAGCCGGCCGGCATATAACCTATTCCCAGTCCTTCCACTTGATGCAACACTTATTAGTCTTTGTGTATTTGATTAAAGACCGATTTCTTAATCACCAGATAGTAGTTATTCGATCAGTTTTTAAAATATTTTTATTAATTGACGTGCGCCTGCTCAACGAGTACAGCAGCGACCAACGACGACGTGTATACGAAAGTAACGTATGAAAATTCAAAAGTCCAAGAACCATCTACTGGCTAGTGGGCAGCCGCAGTGACGTATGATTATCTGTAAACTACCCAACATCGCTAGATGTCGTCACCAATGCGGTTTCATTACAAATGTTACAATTACACCGGTACTGCGTATCAGCTGCATAGTCGGCTCACAGTAATTTTTGTTTATAAAAAATCATTGTAACATTGCATTTGCACCATTAAAAAAACATATAGACATAGCCAATGACAATACTAATGTCTAGCAAATTATGTCATTGTCAAGAGTTAAAAAAAAGTTGTGACGGTGGTTAAGTTTGACTCTCGCTCGAAATTCAAATATATCAGCTGTTCATAATTTCTTGTATATATTATTCCATACGTTTCAAAACTTCTTTTAACAGTGTTCCCGCTGGAGACCAAGACTACCCTTACTTTGCCTAAGAAAACTTGCCAACATATACCAGACGCGGACAATTACTGATCTAACTAATACTAGAGCTGTTGAACTACTTGACTTGTAGAGCTTCCAACGCTTCGACAGGCCAGTACCCTTTTGTGCATAGAAGTCCACCGGTTGTCACGGAACACATGAAAGTTACTACATAATTATTATTGGTGGCAGTTGCTTCCTGTTTGGAGAATTAAAACTCGGGAGTAATAGACTGTATGATTATTATTTAACTTTTTACACGAATAAAATAGGTACACATTTTGCAAGAGAGTCTTTGAGTTGTGATGAGAGAAATACACATGTGCCGTTGTGAAGATGTGTGAAGATGTGCCAAGATGTGCCTCTTTTTGCCTCCAAGGCTGTCCCTATATCCCGCATCCCGTCTGACGCCTAGTTGCTAATTGTGCTAGCTATGGGCGTCAGCGGTATGCGGGGCGCGGAGAGTAGGTGTGCTCCGGCGGGTGGGTCAGGGGGGTGCTCTCTGTCGGCAACAATTATCTTGTATAGTTTATTGACCCACCTAAACCTATTCAGTGGCCAAGGAGGAAGAGCTGACTCTTCCCCCCACGTCACATCATATTATACTTAGATATTTATCTACAGAACTGCTTATCATTTTCCCTGTACACCAATTATCTAAATAAGTTAATTTATTTTGATGCATTCTGTGTTTATTTTTTATAATTTTTAGCTTTGAATACAAGGGAATTAATATCCAGTGTCATTGAAAACAAATCGAGCAATCGATCACGTAACCATGATCTATTGCTTGCTCGATTTGTCTTCCGCTGGGCTTGTCGCCTGACGCCTGTTTACGGCGCACTTGGTTTTAAATTTAGAGACTATCACAGACAAGGCTTGCAACAGGTTGTTTAAATCCTCTATTTCAGCAGACTGTAACAATTGCTTAACTGGTGTATGCGCGTATATCTATATAATGAAAAATGCATTTAGACTATATTTTATATTAATTAAATAGCATATTGTTACGGGATACGGGACTCGAATTAAAATAAATTCCTTTGGAATTATTATAGAGTTTATTAGAACTGTACAAACACGTATAAAACAAATAAAATAAAACTGGATGCAACCAGTTCACACTGCACGATTCAGTGCAATTTGACACGCGCAAAGTCCGTCGTCTATATCGCTAATCGAGAGTACTACAAACGTCTTACTCGTATCGTAGCCGTCGCTTGACTGCCCATCTCTCCGTTCGGAGACCCCTTTATACTCGGCTTAGGACCGTGTAAACAATGATTTCCACGAATCACACCTGCGCCACCGTCGACGCTATTCCCAGAAAACATAATTCTGCACACCTACAGGATTATGTCTGCGAACGGCCATAAACAAGTGCAATAACAATAGGCTATTGTCTAAACAAAAAATGGTTTTATAATAAAGAATTAGGCTTCCATACAGCCAATGTCTATGTAGGTTTCCTACATATTCCCAGGGAAGAAATAAGAAATTAAAAAAACATGAATGGCCAATATTAATTAACATCAATAAGAAGGTCAATAATTGATCTTCTATGAATGTAACTATACCGTATACTAACTATACCGTTGGTATAGCTACACCCCTGCAGAAATACATCAATTACCCGAGCCATCGGCCGGAAGAAAGGTAGAACATCGATTTCAACCAAAATTACTAAAGAACCAACCTTAATGTTAGGATAATTATTTTGCCACTTTGGCCGGGTTTAATTGGTTATAACTGGTTTTAGGCAAATATTTCGTTCGGAGTGTAAACGTTAAAGAGTGCTATATAAATATGGTGCATTGGGACACGAAGTCCTGCGTTACTACGATAGGAAGCCGTAAAAAAAGTAGCCCAATTTTTACTTCACTTAGTTATTTTCTATCGTTTTCTTTTTAAATATTTCTTCTCTAATTACTAATACATTTTTATATGTATTTTTAATATAGTTATATACTAGTATAACATGAAAATGAAAATATTTATTTGTTAAGAAACACATGCACAATTTGTAATCAGTTGCTGGAATCTTCTTTTAAGCAAAATTTACTTGTATCAGAAAATCCCGCTGTTCTATTCTCTTCCTATACCTTAAATATTATATTGTATTTAAGTTTCTAAAATATTTTCATGCTATAAAGGACATAACACTGATGTTAAAAATATTTTATTATAAATTATATAATTGTATTGTAAATAAAGTTAGTGTACTTAATTTTCCTTAAGTACAAAACATAGTAATCATAGCAAAATATTAAATTACAATATTATAAGGAATTGCTACAAAAATAGTTATACTGCACTTAAATATATTCATACTGAACATAGAATTATAATAATATTTAATCAAAGAAAATAAGATTACGCGCGCACGCGTGTGTATGTGTGTGTGCATGCGTGCGTGCGTGTGTGTGCGTGCGTGTGCGTGCGTGTGTAAAATATTTTAAGTCTTAGTTGCATAATGGCTAGTGCACGCGTCTGAAACTCAAAGCGTGCGGGTTTGAATCCTAGCCGGAACGCATGCACCTCCCAGGCAGTTTTTCGACCTAATGTGCATATTGTTACAATTACCATGTGCTAACAACGGTGAAGGAAAACATCGTGATGAAATCTGCACATCGAGATAACCGATGTATCAAACCCGCCAAGCCGCGTTGGACAAGCGTGGCGGGTATACTCCCCGTTATAATGGGAGGCCCGAACCCAGCAGTGGGACATTTATGGGCTGCTATTATTATATAAATATGATTTAACCGGTTTATTCCGCAAGAAGAGGCGGTATCATTCTATTTCTCTCAATATGTGTCTGTGTGAAAACTTGCTGTACCACTTGGCTGCGCTTTGGTGGCGTGCGGCAAAAACCATTTGAAATGATTCGAAACCAATTTATTCAACAAAACCTATTTAATTTTATTACTAAAAACCGGTTGATTGAGCATAAAGCGAGAACAAACTCGAAAAAAATAATCCTATATACTTAGGGTATAACCTATAAACAATAGTTAATAAACCAATGGTTTCCATTGAATTTATATTTCAAATAAACATTGAAACGTCATCGTTCTTTAGTAATATTAAAAATATAGATGAACCAATCAGTTGTGCAATTTCAAAATCAAGCAATTGACATTGTTTTCTAAATAAATGTTAGTGCATTTATTATCTTACTGAGCATTTGCTTGCCAAAACAAAATATGAAGGTAATTTTTTTGTGTTGTGGTGTAAAATTTCTGGAAATCCAGTTGCTAGGTTTAGAGATTGCATAGCTGAGAGTTGTTTGCAAAATAAACTAAGACTCACCTCTGTACGTGATAAGCGGTCGTCAGCTGAATAACAAATAGACACTGTAGTCTTATATTTTCCAAATAGTTTATTACGTACACTGGTCGCGCCCAGTCTGTAATCAAGTCCAAGGCCATTCCCACCCGACGCAATGGCGCCGAGCCCGAACCTACTCAAGCCTGAGCGAACACTAAACGGTACATCTGTACTTCGTATTCTTTTTTTGAGACCGCTTTCAAACTGGATTGTATTTTATTTTTTCACGTATGAAGTCGTTTCGGCATATGCTTCAGCCGAAAGTGCCTGCACGGGCTTATTTCGACGTGTACGCTCGAACCGGTGGTGGCGAGTATCAGTAGCAATATAGATTCCGACGAGCTTGTAAGCACCACCGCCTGTCAGGGCCAACAGAGGAACTAGCCCATATACTCATGGCCCTGGCATTAAGGGCGAAGGACGGAATACCAAGGTTTTGTGGGTATCCCTAATTGTTTTGGCTAGAGTTGCTAATGCAACCCCAACCTGGAAAACCCTACACACACTCAATCGGCTTATAAGCGAAAATAATTTAAAAAAAAGCTTATAAGCCCGTCGACACTCGTACGAGTACACGCGCTCGCTTATACGCTCGTATAAAAACGCTCTACGTACGCCAGTGTGACTGTGCTACCTACATTTTATAAAACAACGATATAAAGCCCTTTTACAAACAAAAAAAACTGCAAACTCCAAAATTAACGCGTTGATACTTTAAACCCCTATTTAGGAACCCAGTACAGACAGTAGACGTGGTCTAGCTATACATTCCGATTCTCTTTGTCTTATTATTACTCCCAATTTTAACCAGCTTACTTTCATTACCGCCCTATCCCTATGACATATCCATTTCCCTCGTCATCTCCCAACCCCTCTACCACCCTTCTTTCATGTAAAGAAAGGATTCCAAAACTGTGGTGTATTGTTTATATATATATTTTTAATACGCCTACCTGACGAACCGGTGATGGAATCGGTAAACGAACAGGGAACACCGATTCGGTAATAAATTTAGGGATAGTACTTAATTTTCTTCCAGACCACAAAAAATCCATTCAATTTGGCCCTCGACCTCATTGCGTGACCTCGTATATAGATAATACACTGACAATAACACCGGAATCACTATTTGGAGTCCGCGCCACAAAAGAAGTCCCACTAAAAATAAAGGAACTAAAAGTGGCAGCTCTGCTTTTTGATAGAATTTTGTTTGTAAAGTAGATTGTTAGACTAGGGGTGATAGTGACCTTTTTAGGCACGAGAGGGTTTGGCGCACAAGAGTAGCGAGGGCGCTAATAGATCGAGTACCTAAATAAGCCTTTCACTCGAGGTTAACACTCTGCTTTTTATTTCGAAAATGAGGAAGTAAATAAAAACTGGTTAGTTAAAGAAACAACTACTTCTCTAATGAAATAAGGCGTTAAATCCATACCTAAATTTGATAAACTCATTTAATATGTCGCATATCACAAATATGATACGTCAAGTAATTTTTTTTTTCAGTAGCATTGATATAATTTAAAGTTGTGACATGAGTTGCATGTATTTTTATCTATGGCTTGCAGTTTAAGTTTTTGACAGCAGGGAATATCGTTTCTTAGGGAAGAAAAGAACTGTTTTCATCCCTCTGATCAGGTAACTTCACGTTTGAAGTTACCTGATCAGAGGGATGAAAACAGTTCTTTCAGTGTCAGAAATGAAAAATAAATTTACACCTATTTTTATGGAATATTTTATAAATTTATGGAATATTTTATATTTATTATTCACTAATTATTATCTAAACCGATTTATAGCTAATAATTACTTTGGCAGGATTAAGTACGGCTTGCAACGTCTATAAAAGGGCCATAGATTAAAAAAATATCTGGATTTTGTATCAAAAATATGTTTATTCTTTATTTGGATTGTTCACAGTTACTACACCATAATATTTAAATAGATAATTTAATTATTTCTTTTATTCAATCGAAACCATTTTTTTGGCGATAGAGGTGTATAGAAATAACAAAACATATAGAGAGATGTAGAAAATTTATTTAAAATAGAAAATCGTAAATGTGTTAGTTACAACAAGTTCCCCTTTTCAGTCATATACAACAGTATTTAATTATGTCTATATATGTAATAATATTACAAATTGAAAACATCAAAATTATACATATATATTTATAAAAAGTCACATAACAACTCATCACAAGAAATTTCTAAGATGTGTAATTGTGTGGTACGTCCATGTTGGTTACCCCATTGGATAGAGTGCATCTGTGGCCCCCTGACAATCTGTGACGCGAACTTCTTAGTGAGTTACATATGCAACTGTGTCGGTTAGGGCCAATCCGGAGGGGATGCCATTTCTTCCTTTTGCTAGCCCATCATGGCTAGGAAGAGGCGGGCCGGGAGCGTAAGTACACTAGTATATTCTGGCTCGTGGCAAAGGAAGACGCGGTGACACACGGGTGAATTAAATCGTGGTGCTGTAAATACATATGCTAGCTCGCACGTTTATCACCAGCTTTTTGTTAACCGCACGATCGCACACCATGCTCCACACATTCGCATGGGTGCTGGGAGTACCTGTATGATGGTGTACCATACAGCTACCATATCAATTGAATTGCAACAACTCTAGTCGCCCCCACACTTGTGTCGCTTAGAACGTCAACAATCGCCAGAGTGCCACTATTGCCAGACAGGCGACGAGGCCACTGTTGGAGCTTAACACGTTCTGCTCTGCCGTCAACACTGCAATCACACAGTCAGTCCGTCTTAAACCGTCCGGCGAGGCTTACGCATGTAATAAACCATTACTACAAGAACCCCACACAAGCCAGGAGGAGCCCAGACACACAGCGCTGCCCACTCCCCAAGTGCTCATCGCTTGGCCAGAGCAGCGTCGTTAACTCTTCGCTATTACCGGATTAGATATCGTTCTAGGCCATGGATTAAGACATGGTCAGGAACAATTCCGGATAAGACACTGTCTCCTCCATTTGCGAGCCCGTTATGTTTGCTACGAAGAAGGCAGATCGGGAGCATAAGCGCACTAGTATTTTCTACTCCTCTTAAAGGAGAACGCGCTGACACCGGAGGGCATCTGTCTTAGGCTTCCGTGAACGGGCGACACGGATTGGCCACTGGGGAAGGAATTCCACCCAGATTAGAGCTCGCCGGCGTTGCACACTCATCTCACGTTCGATAGGCCGTGTTACAAACCGCTGCAAAACATAAGAGGTGTCGCTGGGAATTTGGCTCCCCCGGCAGCGGAGGACGCCGATGGGCCACCGCCTATCAGGACCCGCGGGGTGGTCAAGCCGTTTACCCGTGGCTTTGACCTAAGGCGATGGCTCTGATGGACATAGCTTTTCTTGGAGATGCTATTACCACTCTAACGCGGTGAATCTCACACGCCTCCACTTAGTTTTGCCCACGTACCCAATAGGATGTTCCCTCGTAAAAAAGGTGGGTGATTCCCCAATAAACCATGAGCCCGTGATGATGTGGCTTTATGACGATAGTTGTATAAATGTAAAAAAATCGACTTGGAGACGTTTTTGACTTTGTAGTAATGTAATACACATAGTATCTAATGCCGGAATAAACCGGTTCATGAGACTACTAGTAAGGCTTGGAAACTGGTAAAAAACTAAAACCGGTTAAAGCCTAAGTACATAGGAACTTTCCTTTTCGGTTTCGTTTTCACTTTAAGCTCAATCAAACGATTTTTGGAAACAAAATTTCGTTAAATAAGTTTTGTTTACCGGTTTTTAATGGTTCTTGCCGCATACCGCCAAATCCATGTGATACAACAAGTTTTCAGTCGCACACAAATACATGTTAAAAGAGATAACGTGATACTTCCTCTTCTCGCCAGAATAAACCGGTTAATAAAGATTAATATAACACTCTCTTTACGGTTTACACCCCGAACGAAATAGTTGACAAAACCGGTTATAACCGATAAAGATTGATTCATTTTAAACCGGCTCAAAGCCTTGTCTTGTAGATTTTGAACCGGTTTCAAATTAATCGCTATTTAAACGTAATGGTTGGTATTATTCAATTAGTTCGTTCAGAGTCTAAATGATAAAAAATTGTTATCTACCCCTATTAACTGGTTCATTTCGCCAGTATTGCGTTGCCTATATGACAAGAATTTCTAACATAAATATGCGTTTGTATGCGACTAAATACTTATTGTACTACATGGCTGCACTTTGATCGCGTGTTATAAAAACTGTTCGAATCCGATTTATTGAAGAAAATGATCAAAACCGAAAAGAATAGTTCTCATATGCTTGGTTATAACCGGTTCAGTTTTTCTTCGGTTTCCAAGCCTTGCAACCACACAATATCTCTTCGGTCGCTTACAAGTACTGTACATACACTACTTACTACAAACGCTAAAACGTTTCCAAGCTTATAGTCTTCATTAAATTAGTATTTGACAATATAAAGTGTGAATTTTTCAAGTGGGCCGACAGGGTCGATTCCTAAACTATATGAAATAACGAAAAACACTCAAATTAGTCTAGAGGCTGGTTTTGACGAACACGAAAGTGGTATCATTATTTTAACATCAAGATTTTTGTAAAATCAATTACCCTCGTCAGGAATCGAATCTGCTTTGGTATTCTTGAAAATCGACCTCGAAACTCCTTTTGCGCTATTTCATATAGCTTTAGGGTTTTGCCCCGAAGACACGTCACGTATATGGAATAATTTATTGCTACATAATTAGTAAGGTTAAAACTGCGTAGTCCATGCACGTGCCAAAATCTGTCAAAACAGAAACCTTCGGAGATGCATCTACGAACATGTTCGGAATATACATAGGTTATAAAAATTTGAGATTTCTGTACATATATATAGTCTTAAGTTTAATATTAAATTAATTAAGCAATAATTACATCTCATGGACAACACTCGTCGTCTTATTTTGTACTCCACTCTCGAGCGGTCGAGCCTAGCTCCCAAATGGCGATAGAGCCACAGATTCTCGCCTAGTGGTGCGTCACCCCATCCAAAGGGGTAACCATCATAGACGCACCATCACAACTTGTACTTCTAATTTTTGAAATGGTCTATAGGGGACAGATCACTTAAAATTTCACTCTGTATGTAGAGAAATCTTATTATCTACGTGATAACATTTAAAACCTATATCCAAATCAATACAAATATTATATTTATGAGATGGATCTCCGATCGCTTTGTTTGTGTGCTCAAAGTTTTGACTTGGATAAATTAAGCAGGAATAAATTTAAGCTTCAAGCAATTTACCAGACAGCTGGCTGTTGTGTGTGCAGAAACAATTTATATTGGTAATAAGTGTTTCTAGCATAAATACATAGAATATATAATTTTATTACATAGACTATAGTATATATTACAACAAGAATGGATAACGTGAGAAATGAGTACATAAGGGGATCTTTGAAAGCTGCACACGTGACTGAACAATTGAGAGGAAGAAGATTAGGGTGGTATGGGCACGTAATGAGGAGGGACGAAAGTCACGTGACAAAAAGAATGTTAAACTACAAGATGGATGGGTACAAATGTAAAGGTAGACCAAAAAAAGATGGATGGATTCTGTGAAGGATGATATGATGATTTGTGGTGTGACAGAAGATTTATATCAGAATAGAGGAGTGTGGAAGGAAAAGACATATTGTGCCGACCCCAATTAATTGGGACATGATGAAATAAAAGAGAAAAGAGAGAGTGAATATTACAACAAATATAGATAATACAAATAATATGTAGATAGACGTAAATATAACATGCAATCATACATACATTAATACAGGTACATAAAATTACATATCCAGACCGTAAACTCGTTATATTTAAAAAAAAATGTTCCTTAACTCGATTGTTAAATCAGTGGATTGATTTCGCACACTCTATCTGTTACATTGACATTTTAACACTTACTTTTGACATTTATTTACGACATAATAATAACAGTAAACTTAGATACAATATACTGTGATCATAAATGTTCGGAAGTAGGTATCCTTAATGCCGCGGCTTCATCTGCGTTGATGTTAGCGTGATACTGTGGCCCAATGAGTTTTATTTAAAGCGTTAAAAAATAAGGCCGTTAACGCATATCCACATTAGTGTATACGTTATCTGTCAATATCTAAAGTCATTAACAATGTTTCATCTCAAATAACGTATTAAATCCATTGCCATAATTATTTATGTAAACACTATCGCAGATGACGCCGCTGTATAATAACTGTTAATTTCTAACATCATTGACAATTTGAATTAAACTAATTCAAATTCAATTTTTTTTTCATTCAAAATAAGTCCACCGGAGAACACTTTTTAAAGGTCATACATCTAAGTTAAAATTTAATATTACTTCCTGTTCTATGTGCACCACTTCGCAACGTGTTATTCTTGTTAAGGAGAAGCGCCAAGAAAGCTACAACAACAACTACAAGCTGAATGCTTGGACCCTTGCAAATTTTTTACAGATGTTAAGGGTTTAATCACAACAAACAACTTGTTGTAATAAAGTGTATAATCAATTAAAACTGTACAATGCTATCAGGGCCCTCTTAAGCGTACTAGACGCCCGGGAACGAAAATCAGGTCTCACAAAAATTCAACAATTGCATCTTTATTTAACTTTAAGGTTACCTCCCTATTGCCATCCGACTAAACATTTACACATTTTTAAGCGTGGTTAGTCAGTCAGATCTTCAAAAATCATGACTTACTTTTAATGTTTGTCTTAATAAGTATGTTTGCTACAACTCCATTGTTTCTTCGAAAAGTAATTGTGTACCATCGAGCCTTTACCGTCATTTTATCGTAAGCGACATTTGAATCTAAGTATATTTTTTGTTGCAAAAGGTATTTTAGACTATTATTTTGTTTTTAGCCTTTTAGTTTTTGATTCAGCAGAATCTAATCTAACTAAAACTGAAAGTCTTGAAACAAAATAATAGATTAAAAATAGCTTTTGCAACAAAAATATACTTAGGTTCAAATGTCGCTTATGATAAAATGACGGTAAAGGCTCGATATATTTCTGTATAAAATTTATTAAAAGATCTTGAGTTAGATAAATAAAAATTAAAAAAAAACAAGTTGTTGCTGGTGAGTTTCTTGCCGCTTCTTCTCCTTAACAGCAATAACACGTTGCGAAGCGGTGTACATAAAGTAGGAAGTAAATTTAAATTTTAACTTATATGTATGACCTTCAAAAAGTGCTCTCTTGTGGAACTTTTAATTTGATTTTTTTTATTGAAGACTTGCACCCCTTTGTTCCCTATACCCCTTGCACCACCAGGTGGACACGGCCTTGAATGCTATCGTCGAATAATAATCGCGTGGTCAATAGGCTAATTGACTATTTTCGAAAAACCGGTTTGTATTATGCCTCGTGATCCATTTCTTGTTTGCCCGTGTTCGTGTATGTCACTAATGGCCCTTTTTTTTACGAGGTGTAATCCGTCATGGACACCCTACTCTTCGGGGCTACGGTAGGGTAGTGTTGGACTCCCGATGGCATGCTCGGACCTACCAACTAAACCACCTCTTTGTTCCATCTTGACGCCGTGTGTCAGGACCTCGGGAACCAAAGACACATCCGATAGCCCTGACGGCGGTGGCTCTTATAGCCCCTCCTTCCAGCGAAAAAATTACACGCGCGTGCGGAAAACCACACGCAGCGCCATCTCTCGACCGCTATTTGAACGATAAGTACCCCCGAATGTTACTAATGGCCCTAGAGGAAGATCACCGCTGGTTATATTAACCGGTAGTTTTGCTGAGCTAAGGCCTATTTAGGACTACATTTACATATTGTTTTTATTTTATTTTAATAGTTTAAGTGAGTTTTAATGTATGTAGTTCTAAATAAATATTTTTCTTTCTTTCTTTTTGATTGAATTTTTATTTAGGCATTTTTCTAAACCAATTTAATTATTTCTGTAAAAACACTACAAACTGTCACGGAGTCCCATATGACGTCACTCCTGTGTAAACAATCAAATGTTTATTGACGTGTGTGAGATATTTCTGAAATTACTTATTCTAAAATATATTCCAAATGTTATAAATTCTCTGTGAAAATTCTACCTTAAAACTTCGAATTTGTTTTTACTGTTTCTTTGTGTGACAAGTTACAAGATGGTTAAGTGACTGACAGTTGCCAGACGACATTTGTCTGTATTTGGACATTGTATTGATCACACTAGTGATTGTCTGGACTATTCTGGATAACTATAGCACCGTATTAATACTAATGACAATCGGCCACGGTGCTATAATTATCCAATATCTCTATATGTCTATCCTATGTTTTACTATTCATTCACTTGTATTATTACCATTGACTGAATTACAAAATTTTACCGGTAGTAAGGGAAATGAACGGTCGGTGAAACATAGGAACATGCCATTATAGTGATTGTTAATATTGTGCACAAAAAATATCTTACATACAAATCCTCCTTCCATTATAAAAACGTTTTGTAATTGTCGTACAATTACGGAAAATCAAATAATAGGCGAAAAGATGTCTTAGCCATTTCACGTTTTCGCACGAATTTCTAATATTTTGAGCTCCTAAATTACCATAGTCTGTAACACCTAGAAGTTATTGAATATGCGCAAAAAATGGACCAAGGTTTCGCGTTGACGTTTAATGTAACACATTTACTAAATATAACTTGTTTGATCTATAGTAATCAATTTCCCACAACCATTTTATTGAAAAGCCGCCGCAGGGTTGATTTCAGAGTCGTATTTCAATCAAAAATACTTATAAATTAAGTTTTAAAAAATATATAACGCATTGGACTTATATTTTAATCGTCCTTTAATGTAACAGACTATTGAATTGTATTACCATTATTTAGTAAAAAAAATAAACCAATAGGCCAATTTTTGAGGTTAACATTTCAATTTTATCGTGATTTTTGGTTTAAATACACAGTAATTACAAAAATAAAATTATTCTAAAATAAACTACATTCATTAGAGAACCGATTTCGACAGTAATATTGGAAATTCTTGCATTTATACTTTGTCAAAATATTGATAAAACTTCAATCGAAATTACAATAAATTACGATACACAAGTGGGTACCGCTTAGAACGGCGCGAGCGCCCATCGGAGAAGGATCTGTGTTATTTTTTTCCGCGTCCCGATAATCGAGCGTTCGTAGATTGAAACCATTATTGTACTGCGACCACATAGTATTGATACGCTTTGTATTTTTTTCACAAGTTAAGTTTCGTTTATTATCAAGTATAATCTATGATTTCAATTGTTTGTAGAATAAATATATATTTTTGTTTTATTAGTTTTAATAGTGGTAAAGTACTACACATTGGGGTTCGAAACAAATATTGTGTTATGTGCGCCCGAGCAAACAAAAAAGGGCAGCCAGCAAGATCCCACAAATGTACTAAAACCATTCGGGATCTTCAACCAGCATGGAACAAGCGATATTAGTTGAAGGTTTTAAAAATTGCATTAAAGACATAAATTTAATTTATAACATCCTGATTGCCGATGGCGATTCTAGTACCTATAAAAGTATATTGGAGAGTCGACCATATCCGGATATTGCAATTCAAAAAATTTAATGTAGAAACCATTTGTTGCGGAATTATAATGGAAAAAATATGCTTCTTCAAAAAGACACAACTATTCCTTTGAACGAGCGTAAACTTTTAAATATGGACCGTATGAAAAGGCTACGTACTGCTATTAGACAGAGACAACAAGACAACAGTTCAAGTTCCTGTAAAATTGAAAACCTCCAAAAGGACATTTTAAATAGCCCACATCACATTTTTGGGGACCATTCAAATTGTGATAGTTATTACTGCACAGATGAGAGAAAAAAATATCTAAAAAATAAATAGAGCCTAATCTAGTCAGTGGAACTAGATTAGGCTCTTTTTTTTCTCTCATCTGTGCAGTAATAACTATCACAATTTGAATGGTCCCCAAAAATGTGATGTGGGCTACCTACGCTGTTTTTGAAGATTAAAAAGAACGTATCTCAATTCGCCTATAATTCCCGAAGCCTTTTATGCCTACACCAATAATCGCGCAGAACAATTCAATAGTATTGTGGCTAAGATGGTAGGTGGGAAACGCGTAAATTTTTCGCTAAAAGACTCCTACACTACAAGGTTTATGCCGCAGTGGTATCTTTTATTACTGGCAAGCCACAATACACTTTTTATAAGTCAATTTGTCACACTAGTCTAGGAAAATCTTTAAAATTGTTGGAAACCAGGAGATATGCAAAAAATACTCGAGAAATAATAGCACGTGCAGGTAGCATTCGCAAAAAATTAATTTTAATCCTGTAGATGCTCATTATGGAGAAGAATGTAAAAGACCGGATATGGAAGCTGCAGATTATGAGCGAGGAAAACAACTGTTTTTCAACAATTTAAAAGAACAAGCGTTAAAGCGCCATGAAATTGAGAGAGCTACTGTATTACAGACTGAAAGCTCTTTGTGGCCCGAACTTTGAAGGTGTATACTTACTGCGTCCTTCTTTGGTAAAATTTGCAAAAGGCAAGCAAACCAAAGATCTGCTCCCCTTGTAAAATCCGTTCTATATTCAGTGTCCAAGAAAATACTAATATAGATAAATGTGGTCTTTCTATAGACGAAGAATATTTTTATTTAGGCGCAACACCGGATGGATTGTTCAGTGAAGGATTAGTGGAAGTGAAATGTCCAAGCTCACTTTTTGGAATAGATCCTGATACCGCTTTGCAAGCTAAAAATCTGAAATGTTTCAAAGTGAACAGCCAATCTGAAATCTAGATGAACAAAAATCACGATTGGTACTACCAGGTTCAGGGCCAGTTGCACATAGCGAAAAACGAAATATGTGTATTTGCTGTATGGACTGAGCCTGATTTTTCCATTGAAAGCAATAAGAGTAAAGAAAGATGACGCTTTCTGGCAGGAGAAAATGCTACCCAATTGACTCGGTTTTACAAAGGATGCGTATTACCGGAAATCATAGACCCAAGAAAGGCAAGATCAATGCCTTTACGCCAAATATTCATATAGCGTAAGCGTTTAGTTGTTAACCGACAATAATATGTGATTGCTTTTATGTTAATTGTTATTATATTATTTCACCTACCATAACTTCTTGTTTTTCTTTTTAACTAGCTTGAAAATTTCATTAGACTAAATAAAATGTGTAGCTTTTTATTAATCTCATATAAAATCACACTATGGCTCAAGATTGCTTTGTCCGACTCGGCGCTCTCGTTACACTATTTATGTTTTATGTTACGTTTGAGTGCGTAGCTACGCACACATAAGCAATGATGCAGTATTTTACCTAAACTCGAGCGTAATCATTTTGTGAAATGGCTCTTAAGACGTGGTACACAACAATAAATGTGAGGTTTAGTAGAGATGACGTCATGCCCTCTGACAGGTGTTTCATATAACGTGATCACTGGCTTGATTTTGAATTTATTTATTATTTTAAAATATGCAAGTATAATGCAATTTTTTTACAAGCAGTTACTAAGTCGTCACATGATTAGAAATTTAATTATGCAATTAAAATAAATAAAACTATATATACAAATTTAAATTAAGCTATAAAATCTAGTGCCAGACCGCTGTCAGTTGGAAACGTGCCCAAAAGACTGGCTACATTACCGCCATGCATGCTGCATGGCAACGCTAATACGTTGTCTGAAGTATAGACCAGTCTTTTGGTCACGTGAGACGTCTACCAGGCGTTTCGCTGTATCTCGATAAAGTTTATGCGCCTCAGGCCCCCATGGTCCCAGGGTCTCGACCCCAAAAGCCACAAATATGTAACCATTTCCGATGGCAGAATATTTGCGGCATTTTAGGGCCTCCTGCTGTGTAGCAACTGTGCCGGCAGACGTGTTAGTGGCTGAAAGATGGTCCCATATTAAAGGGCGACCTAAATAAAATCCACCCTTCTTTAAAATATTAATTCTTTTGTATAATAATTATTAATTAATTCTTGGAATTCAAAATAACTGAATAACATATATCATATTGAATTGCATAAAATTACAAACTAGTACAATAAAGGAAAAAAAATATATTGTGTTCTACCTATAATCCCTTAAGACTATAAATAGATTTATAAAATGTATTTATCTGAAATAAATTAACAATTTAAGTTCATTTTTTATGTTTTTACATTAAGGCCAATTATATAAAACCAAATTCTGTTACCTATTTTATTACTATTAACTATTACCCTAATATAGTATCTAATACAAATTTATCACAGCATAAAAAATATGAAAATGCAACACTACATGCATAAAGCCATAATATGAGGTATGAATGTTAATATTGCAGATAAATAGTACGTTATGGTATGCAGTAACAGTAGTAACAATTTAAAAGTATCAAATATTCAAGGTATGTTAAGACGCACTTTGTACTTTTCAACGCCTTGCCTCAGACTCTGTAGATACTTACCTAATTAAAGCATAACATTTAAGTAGTCAAAACTACAATATACTGAGGTGATGATTTGTGTTGTATGGTTGGTTGTCGCTTATCCGTTGAGCGGTGTACGAGGAATAAAATATTACTTCGTATCGTACACGTTTAATACACACACACACTATATGTTATTTAGAAATCAGAAGGATTTTTGTTTAGATGAAGGCAAGCAGCAAGCGCGGAGCGCGAGAACTGAATATGTACACGGGCACGAATGCCGTATGCCCGCGTTGAAGGCGTGTGTCGAACTGTCAGTGTTGCCAACTCAGTATCAGGTTTCTGGGCTGAATCGAACCTCAAAAAGGGCTAGATTTGCCAAAAAAATTAAAATAAGGGCTAAATTGCTAAATAATTAATAAAACTTAATAGAAATAGTTGATTTTTAGTATAATTCATTACCTACTGTGTACAAATATTGTATAAACATATTTTTTAATAACAAAAATAAACAATATTATATATAAAAGTAAAAACGTACTCAAAGCAGTTTACATGTCTTCTGAGTCTGAGTCAAATTCGTCGACTTCGTCGTAAAGGGTTTCTTGTGCTGACGACGTTGATATTGGCGGCTCAGGCTCATTGCCCGCATATTACTCAATTTAAATCTATATTTTTCTTTAGATCCAATTTTTTGGTGACATCTTTCGGGATTTCATATTTGCAGCAACTTTGATTAAAACTTTTAAGGCCAAATCGTATCTGTAGTATTTTATTCAGGGTATCAAAGTCCATTTTTATAATGTTGTGCATACTTAGTTTTCTTTTTTGCTGAAACGTCCATTGCCACTAACATAAAAATTTACTTTCACATAAATTCACTTAGTATAACATAACACAATCAAAACTCCAAATAGAATGAATCCAAATACTGAATGAAATAGATGTAAAACAGAAACGATATAGTAGATACGGGGAATCCCCACATAGAATGAAAATGAGGGCGTGCTAGGCTTTTCTGTTTCATTTCGTTTTGTTCTTAGGCGTGTCTATGATTATGTTTGTTGAGATAAAATAATTTAGGGCTAAATTTGGGGCTAGAGGCAAAATCATTATTATGGAGGCTAAACAGACAGAAAAAGGGCTAGATCTAGCTCCGAAAGGGCTAAGTTGGCATCACTGCGAACTATCCCGAACTGTAGTCGGCTTTTCATGGATGGTGTTTCCGCGCCAAAAGAATCGGCGGGAAGGTTGTAACCCCGGGCTGTTATATAACGGCGCGCTATTTTGCATGCTAACAGATTAATATTAGTTTCCCGCTTGCGTGCTTGTTTATAATGTTGGCATTAATGTCGCCGCAATACTTAAATCATTTATACCTTTATGACAATATATGTAATATATTTCTGTAAAAAATTTCAAGTAGAATTTAATATAAATAATCTATACTCATGTAATTCTGTAAAGCCGGTTAGACAGTTGTTGTGTTTTTCAATTTGAATTAATTAACAAAAGTGATCCATGTAAACTTGAATCATTGAACATCATTGAATACCACCGTGCCCTCCCTGCCTCCTGCATTAGACTCCTCCATAAAATATAAAAATATTGGTAGACTATGTCTCCATGTGGATCGCCTAAAGACGTCTAGTTGACTTGGAACTGTCAAAATACTGCAATCAGTACAATCTTCGTCCATCTCATAGTTATGCCTCATTTATTACGCCCAAATGGCAGCGAGATTATGCTAACCCAACAATATACTCTGGCCATAACGTTTAGAACATGAACTAATATTTTTGTCTTCTGGCAATATTCTATGTAATCTGTAGTCAATGTCAGTGAATTGTAAACAAAATTAATTTATCAATGTTATTTTAGTTTTAACGTTGATCCAAGTCTAAAATCCACTAAAAATATCTAAATACGGATATGCGTATATATAATTTTTATATAAAAATACTAAATTTCACACGAGTCATTTTTTAAAGTTTACCATGGATTTCTAGTAGAATTTAAAGCAAAAATCATTTTCGACATAATTATCAAAGTAATGGTTTGTATCACTTCTTTTAACAGAATAATATCTTTATTAATTATCACAAGGTGTTATAGCTTTAGCTCTTGCAAAATTATAGTAATTATCAATGAAGTAAAAATAATACGTTGACAAAATGAAAAATAAAGCAACTTGATACTTGTGCGATGTTTGACGTGATACTAAAAATTAATAGGAACTATCAAAATTACTCTTGACATAATGTAGAAGTTGCTAGAATTTAGATTTAGCGAAAGTGGCGCTCCTATTAATTTCTACTCTATTTGGTCAGCCTGTATTGTTGAACATAGCGTACTCGCGCTGCCCAATTTCTTTTTAATTACTGCTGGGAAAGTGGACATAACTAATGCAAGCGGTTAGAACCCAGCAACAAATATTTTTCAAAAAATAAATCTATACTAAAATAATATTTTATATACAATTTTTGGAAGCCCTTGACATCAACTTATAAAATGAGTATTCCAAGAGTTGTGTTTATTAGTTGGCAATTAGGCACCATAATACAGGAAGTCCTGAAAACAGAAAAAATACTATGTAAATTTTATTATCTTTGGAATTTGTAAAATTGTTGTATGTCTGCATCTTGGGCCGCGTTTTGTTCTTTGACAGATGATTAAAATTACTTTGTAAGTGGTGATATTTAATTTTATAATTAATATAAATTCATTGCTTAGACGAATAAAAATATAAACGGGGCCTACATGATCAGCAGCGTGAAATGCTGTGAAGCATTTTTTACAAACTTATATACGGAAACTTATGTAGTGTGTGTAATACTTGATTTGGATCTGTGTGATCTTCTATAGATCTATAAATCTTCTTTCAATCTACAACTTAAGACAGGGGTAACAAATTTATAAGTGTTCTGTTTTTATAAATATAATATAGTTACGAATTTGTAGGGGATTTGTAGGATGTAAAGTCGAAAATGCCTTTGGAATTATCATAAAGTGTATTAGAAGAACAAACACGTAATTCGCAGTTCTTATAAGTATAGCCGAATACAACAAAACCAAACTTTAGGGCAGCAAATCTCTTTATCACATCAGTCGCGCAAAGTTCTTCGTTATAAGATATTCGCTCCGATAGTGCACTAGGTAACGCCTCGTTCGCAGTCAGAACATAACTGAAGCATTTCCCGACTGACCGACCCTCATCCATTTGTAAATTAGGCACAGCCCCCTAGCAACATGCCGCCCACTGGTTCTTGAAATTGTTAAATAGTCAGCTTTCAATGGCTTTTAAGAATTCGCATGAAATACCAACAGAGGAAAGAAGGTTTTATAACGTCTTACGGCGGCGTGAACAAAGAGATTAGCGCGAACAATAGATCACTCAAATTCAAAGGGTTAATAAGACACCTACAAAGGATTTATATCGGCATGCAATATAATAAAAATCAATTAAAATACCGCGCTTAAAACCGTCAAAACGTTTTATTATGTGTACTAGTCGCGAAAACTTAAGAAAATACTTGTTCTGTTTTTGCCAAAACGCCTTTCGCCCTAATGGTAGGGCTTCATCTGCTAAAATGCTAGCTGTTTCACGAAAATATAGCCATGGGTTAGTGCGTTACTTGAGATGTGACATTGTTAATGTCGTTAAATATTAACAGATATATGTATATACAGTATACACTAATGTGGCTATTTGACAACAGCGTTATTTTTAACCTTTTGAATATCTTTAACGCTATCACAGGTATAGCCGCAGCATAAAAGGAACTTATAGTCACCGGCACCATTCTTGAGCGGTCATCTTGGCTTACGCATAGTGAAATTTCGGTTCTTTTTCGAAGTATGAATCTAGTCAAGTATTGACTCTTTCCAGTAAAAAAAGACAAAACAGAACGTGATTGATATGTCTATAAATCGCATCACATTGACCAGGGTTAATGCGCAAAGTGACCGACCGCCCAAGATCCGTGCCGGTAATTATACCTTATCGACATTTAATTAAAAGATTTCGGATTTACATAAACATTACGTAAGAATACTTACAATAAGGAAGCAAGTCCCAAGGATAGCAGCCTTGATACGCACGTCCAGCACCCTCGGGAACGTTATCACGAAGTTGTCAGCTTCTGTGAACGCCTCCTTCAAAAACCCGCCCCACCGCTTCTGGATGCACCCAATACGTGTTTTGTTATTCGTGAAAATCTGAAATTGATTTGTTTTTTTTTACTACAAAACTAGAGCAGAAGACACTCAGATAACAATATGGAGGTGAAATAAGTAATTCTGTTTCAATTCGTTAAACAGATCTTTACTCTTCTTAATATCTTATTTAAAAACATCGTATTAACATCTTTTGTGATCTGATCTGTGTTTCATCTTTTGTTTCATTCATCATCTATCTTTCTCGCTCACACATCGTTCGGAAATACTCCCAACTACTCTATACACAATAACCACGCATGCGTTCGGAAATATACATAATTCTACATACAGATTTGTGAAGTAGCATTATTTGTGTATAATGAGTTTATTATTTGTTGTGTATGTTGTATGTCTTTCTTTTCTTTCATCTTCACCCAATTAGATGTCGTTACAATGTCTTTTCCTTCCATATTCTTTTATTCTCTCATCTTTCACACAGTTAATGCATTTTTTTTATTGCTCGAGTACAGCAGAAAGGCTGACGGCCCAACTGTGATCTCTTCCTTAACCGACTTTGTAAAAAAGATGAGGTTCTCATGTCGTCATATAAACCATTTTTGTTAATGTTCAGGTATATTTTTTTTGTTTCTGAACCAACAAGGTATTCCTTGTCTATCGAAAGGTTGCGTAGAAGAAATTGCTATAAGCAATAACGCAGCCTGTTGTATACCTTATTATTATATACTGACACTAATTCTTTAAAGGTGTTTTATTACCCCTTTGAATTTGAGTGATCTGTTCTAGCGTTAACGCCTTTATATTGCGCCGCAGTAACACATCATAAATATTTTTTTCTGTTGTTTGCATTTTGTTGCACATTTTTAGATGGTATCAAGTTTAAAAGTTAAGAATTCAAAGCACTAGTGGCATGTTGCTAGGAGGCCAGGGCTATGTTGGCAACATATATTTAAGATCAATCAGTCGGAACTCTGAGTTAGTTGGGTATCAACTGCAATCGAGGTGTTTTTTTTTAGGTTTTACGGAGTGTACTTTTTAAACGATTCGATTCGATACATATCATTACGAGTTTTTGCTTTACAATTTGGACTTGACATATTCGATTGTAGATACTTGTAAGAACTGTGAATTACGTGTGTGTACTCCTAATAAACTTTGTGATAATTCCAATTTCAACGGCATTTTAAATTCAGATCCCACAAATACGTAACAATATTGAGTTAAAGAAAGTTTAAAATCTTCTTTAAGAACTTTAAAAAAGCTTTCAAACTTACTCTAATTCAATATGAATAAGACCGTATGAGAATAAAGTGAGTTTCTTTCTATAATTGTAGTGTATAATAAACAAAACAATATTGTATTGTTTAGCATTAACACCATATCTAAAGTGACATTAGTAGACTAGGGGTTCCCATTTTAGGGACATTCAAAATTAATTCCCATTCCAGGATGGCAGATCACCTATGGATGCTTGCAACACCGGAGGCGTTGCTAACGCATTTCTATTTTGAAAAATTTTGATGACAGCTTCCTTAAACAACCCTATACAAAAAATTTGAAAAGAAATTACGTCAAAGTTGCCACATCCTTGCCAGCTCATAGGTCCTTTAACCCTCAGAAGACGCTGATTGTAGGCGTCGTAGATGTTCATCACCGGTGTTATCAAGGTGGGCACGACCCTCACCACGCTCACCAGGGTACCGTAAACTTTGACGTCCATCTTAGTAGGACCGAAGGTGTGCGGACGACGGAGACCCATCACCTATAACATAAAAATGTGTGTCTCAGCTGAAGTCAGCTCTGACGAACGACTGGGTATTACGCCTTAAATGCGATCGTCTTTGAATATGCTTTGATGTTTATTATTTTAGATCTTATTTCATTGCATTAAAGTTTGAAATTGTATAAAACCTACGAGACCGAATGAAGTGTTGGTTCTATCCTTCATCAAATTTAAAGCTACATACTTTTCAAGTGCCTTACTTAAATCGTAAATCATTTTATTGGTAATATTGTTACACGTCAACTGTTTGTATAATTTAAATATATGTCATAAATTCTTCATATGTGTAAAAGGAGCGCTCGACTAACCATCTCTTAAGCCGTATTTTGAACAAATTGACAGATGGTGAATCTGTTATATTTATCGGGAGTTTATTATATATTATCGGTCCCATGACATGCGTCAATCTGCCTGGGTTCCCAAGATTGCATTTTATATGCCTCATATCATTCCTATGCCTAGCCCTTTAAAAATGGATACTACACTGTTGAAGAATATTTATTGACAAAAGTGCATTTATAAAGCTACTCGCTCCAGTCTTTTATACTATCTTCTGTATAACGTTTATATTTTGCATAACATGTAAGGAGTCTATGGAGATAATGTCGCAGTATGAATTTTTAGTATGTCCTTATTGCGACGGTAACCATATTTTTTGTTTATTGCAATTCCATTAATTCATTGCAAAGTAATTGTGTAACAACTTCTACATGTATCCAAGAAAAAACGGGCGTTACTGTTCAATATTACAATTTTCTAATACATTTCTTACTAGTTCTCGTGGTTTGAATTAATTATTATTATTTTAGCACGTGACGAAGAAACAATCGATGTCATCTTCTTTATTTTACATAGTGTACAACACGGTCGCTTTCCGCGTGTCTGTCTGTCTGTATATCCTCTAAATCCTTCTAAACCGAGCAACGGATTTTCGGTTCTCACCATCAATTATATAATTTTTCACTGAAGACTTTTCATGTAGGTAAAATAGAGCTACTTCCTAGGGATTGATTGACCCAAGGCGTAGTCACGGGATAAACTCTTAGTGTTCAATATACCACTATTGGTGCGGCTAGTGGCCTGTAATTGGGCGGCAAACGTCTTTAGGAAATGGGACCTAGGCAGTGGCGTAGCTTGCCTTAGACGGGTCATGTGTCAAAATGTGTTGAAGGGTAATATTTTTTATAAAAGAAATAAAAATGCTCGAATTGAATTACAATAATTATATATTGATTATAAATTATTACTTATACTTAATGCTCCTAGGAGCTGAGTTAGACAAACAATTCAAAGCCAGGATACATTTTTCTCGGGATACTTATTTATCAAATCATCCATAGGTGAAGACAATTTCAGTTTTTGTAGATTTTCTGCCCCTACAGAGTCTACAAGTTTGATAGCCGTTCCTTTTGGCCCAGTAGTTATTCTCCAAAATGTAATTAATCTATAAAAGATTGTGGATAACAGTTTGGTTACACACTTTTGGGGCCCCTGTAGCCTGGAAGCCCCATATCATTGATACAGCTGATACAGAGCTACGCCCCTGGACCTAGGTTACCTGGACAGTTGCTGAAGTTTTCCTGGCCGGCCGGCTGTGGTCCGATCTCCTTTGGCTTCACAATAGCGGCACTATTATATCACTCGCGTGCGTTCGGAGGCGGATCGAATCACACTACTTGGCAGGAGATGCTAGCGACCGGCGTATGTCTCATGCCTTTACATGGGCATCCTTAGGAGTATGGCCCTGTACGGTGCACCCGTATGGTCCACTGCACTTCACCGCCACAACAGGACTTTGTTGTGCCGCGCACAACGGGTCCTGGCGGTGAGGACCATCCGAGGATACCGTACAGTGTCGTGGACGGCGTCGACACTCTTGGCAGGCGATCCGCCCTGGCCTCTCCAGGCGGACGTGATAGCCAAAGTTCGGCGCTCCCGACAGGATGCCCTCGCCCGTGGCCTGGTCTATGGCCAGGCCGAACTCCAGGTGATCAGGACGCGGGAAACCGCGGCCATGATCCAAGCTTGGTCAGTAGAGTTGGAAAACCCTGTTGCTGGCATTGACACGGTGGAAGCGGTCCGACCGCAGCTGTTGCGATGGCTCTCGCGGAAACGCGGGACCCTGACCTTCAGAATGACACAGATACTTACCGGGCACGGTTGCTTCGATAAGTATCTGTGTCAGATTGCGGGCTGCTTGCCTTCACCCCAATGCCGCCAGTGTGGCGCGCTAGACACGGCGTTACACACGCTAGTCGAGTGCGCAGCATGGGCACCTCAGAGGTTTGAACTCGAGACACTTGTAGGACCGATCGAATCGCTGGGCGATCTGGTGCAAGCCATGCTACACAGCGACGATTGGTGGGTGGGTGCGGCCAATTTCTGCGAGACGGTAGTGTCTCATAAGGAGGCCGCGGAACGAGATAGGGAGAGAGATGGTAGTGCGCATGCGTCTCGCGGGCGCCGATGTCAGTCGGGAGCCCGGAGGCGCAGGTATGCGCATGACCTCCCTCCCTGAAATACCGCTGCAGGGGCCCTCTAGCATCTAGGGAGCAGAGGAGTCTTCACCCCTGTTGACGAAGTGAGTTTGCCTCTCCCGGGGCATTCTCAAGCACTTGTGCGCTAGGATCGGTGTGGGCGTAACTACGTTCTGTATCTCACGCCTTTCCTGCCATAAGCGCGGGGCACATGGGAGGAGGGTGGTTTTAGTGGGGTATTGATTAGTCGAGTCTCCACACAAGCCGGTTGATTATTGTTTGGATTGCCTCAGTGGAAAGCCTCCATGATCAACAACGGTCTAATCCCTAGCAAAGGACCCGGTATGTGCGAAATGCATTTCCCCAGCCTTAAAAAAAAAAAAAAATGTCTCATGCCTTTCCTACCATAAGCGTGGGGCACATAGGAGGAGGGTGGTTTTAGTGGGGTATTAGCCCTTGGGCATTTGTCCATTGGTTCGAGTCTCCACACAAGCCCGTCGGTTATTGTTTGGATTGCCCTCAGTGGAATGCCTCCATGATCGACAACGGTCTAATCTAATTTTACTAGTTTAGGATTCAGAATTCTGTCTGTTTGTAACAAATTAGCCTTTAACTACAAAAATTTCTTGCAGTCGGATAGCTGCCGATGCTAACTGTAACACAGGTTTGTTCCTAGTGCAGGGTCTTGGCGACCACCTGAGCTTGCGTTTCTTTGAAAATTCTGTATTTTTTTATTTCCTTTTTTTTGTACCTTTTACTATTGTAACACAATAATGTTGTAATGGCTATGTAATAAAGATATTATTATTATTATTATAATCCCTAGCAAAGGACCCGGTTTGTGCGAAATGCATTTCTCCCGTGTGAAAACAAAAAAAAAATCGCGTGTGAAGAAGGATTGGGGGGAGGATGACGTTTACCGACAGATGGCGTTACCAACTATTACACAAGCAACAATGTGACCATGATCGATATCGATAAATCGTGCGACACTAAACCCAAGATGGTCAGGGCTTTGTAAGTATATGCGGGGCTTCCCCGCTCCACAACAGACTTTATAACTCGCTTGCCATGTTGACCTCTCGCGACAATAGGTCACAGAAAGATGAGTTTCACTTACTTGTCGATTATGCACGTCGAATATGTCGATGTAAAAGGCTCTTTCCTTCCCCTTGAAGATAACGAGGAGACCCGCGGATTCATTCGCATAAAATAGGACTTCTCCTGTGGGAGAGCACACCACGTACTTGTTGCGTGTAAACGCAGTTACCTTCTGACGAACGTGGAGTGTGTTCAATTCTGCCAGCTTGTTCATACTTGGGCTTGTATGTAATCTTCTTTGAGGGGACACTGCAATTTATAGGGTAATTCTTTATTATTGGGAGTGTTTGGGAGTCTTGTTTGAGATGGAAAGCCAACACGTAAAAGTTCCTGGACAATATAATCATGGAAGAAGAGTACTAACAATTGACAATAGCCCAGTAAAAAAGGTAACTACAAGTAACACACAGCAGTCTACCATTGTATTTTTTCTTAATTAGCCAAAAATAATTGCAAACTGGCTGGGTAAATTTCATCCATATAAAATCTAAATTTTATATCCATATACTACCTGACATAAAAATAAAAAAACGCCATAAGAGGATAAAAATACTTTACCTACAACCTATTGTTACGAGCTACAGGACTCGAATTAAAAATGCCGTTGGAACTACTATAGAATTTATTAGAACTGTACAAACACGTATAAAACAAATACAAATAAAAACTGGATGCAACCAGTTCACACTGCACTATTCAATACAATTCGAACGCGCAAAGTCCGTCGTTTATATCGCTAATAGAGAGTACTAGAGAACGTCTTACTCGCTTCGTAGTCGTCGCTTGACTGCCTCCCGCCCCTCCATTCGGGCATCGTCTTATCCTAACTACACAGTACAAAGGAATTAGAGGCGCAACTGAGTTTCTAAGAAATTTAATTTGCACACCTGCAAACGTCCACAAAGTCGAATACAATAACAGTAGGGATTATAGTTCGACGCTAATGATGGTTATAAAACTAGTAAAAAGACAATAGCATGTTTTTCTTAAATACAAATTCAAAAGATAAAGGATTCCCTAATCCGAGAAAGGACAATAAGCTACGCTTACAATAGGCTGTGCGGCTTATGTTTGATGGCATGTAACACTATTCTCATACTAAATATACAAAATATATTCATTAAAATCGGTTAAGCCGTTTCGGAGGAGTTCGACCACAAACATACACCGTGACACAAGATTTTTATATATTAGTAGAGAAGATAAACCCAGTTAGATTTTCGACAAAGCTAGTATGGGAGCTTAAAACGTTATAAATACCAAGCAGACATACTTACATTTGTTACTGGCTTTACTTGAAGATGCCTCAGCCATGTTGATCAATATTTCAATGCAATGCAATAAGTAAATAACTCGATTATTGTAGTCGATTAAAAACTATTGCACTTCACTATTGATAAATCCCTCATTATATTACCCGGATCACTTGAATTAAATTAATAATAATAATAAACTATACTATATTAAATTTGTAAATGGCTCGAGTTTATACAATGAGATTAAATATGTGAATAAATCGGGAGGGCTAATTCGGACCAGTAAATTCCGAAAATGCAATTTTTAGAATTTTTGTCTGTCCGTCTGTCTGGCTTTCTGTCTGTTACAGCATCACGTGAAAACTCCTGAACGGTTTTAAATGTAACTTGGATCATTTCCACTGGATAGACGAAAACATCTAAAAGATGGCGCTGCAATCGCATCCTTTTTGGAAACTTCTGAACGTGTATGAATGAAACTTGATACAGATCTGGCTTATATCCCGAATTAACACTTGGGACACTTTTCATCGTGATAAATGATGTCGTGTCCATAGACTAGACGGATTAGCTAAATAGATGGCGCTGCAATCGCATCCTTTTTGGAAACTTCTGAACGTGTATGAATGAAACTTGATACAGATCTGGCTTATATCCCGAATTAACACTTGGGACACTTTTCATCGTGATAAATGATGTCGTGTCCATAGACTAGACGGATTAGCTAAATAGATGGCGCTGCAATCGCATCCTTTTTGGAAACTTCTGAACGTGTATGAATGAAACTTGATACAGATCTGGCTTATATCCCGAATTAACACTTGGGACACTTTTCATCGTGATAAATGATGTCGTTTCCATAGACTAGACGGATTAGCTAAATAGATGGCGCTGCAATCGCGTTTTTTTCAATTCACTAACAAATACCTACGTTGTCAAAAACATCATGCCACTCGTTGTATTACTACAAATCAGATTGGCTTCGACTCATCTCTATGTTTTGCTGGGCATGGACTTAGTTGCTTTGTTATTATTATATTGTTACGAGTTACGGGACTCGAATTAAAATGCCGTTTGGAATTACTATAGAATTTATTAGAACTATATAAACACGTATAACACAGGTACAAATATAACTGGGCACAACCAGTACAAACGTAATAAACGATTCAATAACACGCGCAAAGTCCGTCACTATATAGCTTATCGAATGTACACAGGTCTTGTCTCGCTTGTGACCATCGCTAGACTGCCGATCTCCCCATTGGACCATTATTATGTACTGCACCGATACAATATGGCTGCCCGCCCGCGTGGATCGAATTTCTTTTAATTCGTAATCTGCACACCTGCCTAATTATGCCTGCAAACCGCCATAAACAAGTACAATACACAATAGGCTGTTTTCTAATTACAAATTTTAAACATAAGGTAAACAAAAGAAGTCCAAATGTCGAAAAGGTAATAAACTGCAGGTGTGCATTGGTCTTTGTCGGTCGTAACAATATGTAAAAAACTGAATTAAGTTTTTGTGTAAGTAATATACACCTACTGCCTATAAGTCCAATGTATCGTATGTAAGTTAAGCGGTCGGACATTTCCTCTAATGTTTGATGTCTTTCTTACTTAATTCATTTATTTTAGTGTTGGCTACAATTTGACGTAAAGTCCAGGTCTAGTTTACTCAAGCTAGGTCAGGCCCTCCCTGAGTACCGTGTTCCTAAAACTCCATATCGTGATAACAACCTTTAAAATGTCTTTAGTGCGTTTATTCATAAAGATTATCTCTCTCTTTTCTTTCACCATATCCCAATTAATTGGTTTCGGCACAATATGCCTTTTCCTTCCATACTCCTCTATTCTGATATAAATCTTCTGGCACACCACAAATCATCATATCATCCTTCACACAATCCATCTATCTTCTTTTGGTTTAACATTCTTATCACGTGACTTTCGTCCCTCCTCATTATATGCCCATACCAACTTAATCTTCTTCCTCTCAATTTTTCAGTCACGCGAGCAACTTTCAAAGATCCTATGTACTCATTTCTCACCTTATCCATTCTTTAACACCACACATTCATCTCAACGTTTTCGTGTCAGCTGAGTGAAGACGTTTGTGATTTATCACTTTAGTGGCCTATTATGGCCTATGGCCTATAAAGATGATCTATACTTTATGAAACACTAGCAAGCCTAGAGACTTGCCTTGATAAAATAAAAGTCTAAAACCCGATTTCAGCGCCACCAACCGATTTCAATTATGAACCTAACCCCATAGATTTTTTTTCATTGCAGAAGTTCAGCAGACAGGCAGACGGCCCACATAATAGAAAGCGGTTACCATCGCCTATGGACATTTGCAACACCAAAGGTGCTACAAATGCGCTGCTCCTCTCTAAGATAATACTATATATATATAAAACCTAACCCATCCCGGGACCCACTTAAGCCCGAATTATAAACAACCGCATGGAAAAAATGACAGCAGCTGTCATTCTGGCGTCTGTTATACAAAACACAAATGATATTTTTTCTTTTAAACCATCACTGTATTATATAGCGTACAAAACAAAAAAAAAGTCAAACTGTTTTTGAGTTTTAGCAAGACTAACGAGCAACAATTGATTTTATACATAGGTCTACAAATAAAACACTTATAATACACATTGTCACAACAATACGTATATATATTAATCAACCAGTCTATTTTCAAAATATACTGAAATTCACATCACAATGGTCAACACACCCAACGTTACAAGCGGTCGGCGACTAACAATAATATTCAATCAATATGTTGCATCAGTGTTGCCAGGTCTCGTTGTCCTTCTACTACACCTGCGCGCTAATGCTTTTAACTAAAAACACTAATAAATACAATTCTACTGCTTCATATGGGTTAATGTTATAGCTATCTACAGTTCCACGGAGATGCGTGTAACGATTTGCTCAACACGTACTTTGAGATGCAATAGTATTGTTAATTGTGAATAACGTTATTGGGTCTCCTTTGAGTTTGGGGCGCATGCGCTAACCCCTAAGTTGCCATGAATTCGGCAAACACAAGCCAAAATGAGCTTTAAGCCTACGACATAAGGGAATAGGGTTGGCAGATAGTAACTTATCAAATCCGGGACAATTCTAGAAAAACAATGTCGGGCCGTGGCCATAGTAGAAAATATCATATTTTTTTTTCAAAGGATTCATATTTGTATTTGAAAAGAAAAATGCCATTTATTTTCAAATATATACTTTTATTAGATAGGTATGTACTGTGTACTTAGTAGGTAATTAACGCCAGTTATAATTCTAAGATGAAGCACTGTGGTAGTAAATCAACACGTTAAACTATCATAGAATTGAGCACTTAGCTTAAATTAGCAAATTTAAACTTTGGTAGACAATGAATACTAAATTACAAATTAAAAAGTAATAAACAGAGGAAAAAACAATAATAATAAGGTAATAACTACCATAAAAAATGTTAAAACAATAAATCCCAAACTTAAAAAACAATCAGTAAGTGTTTAGAAACAGAAATTGTTTTGGTACATTTTGTTAAAAAATAGTAAGTTTTCAGAATCCGGGACAATAAGCGCTAATTAGTGGACACGGGACAAGAGGCTAAATTCCGGGGCAACCCCGGATTTCCCGGCGGTCTGGCAAGCCTACTCTCGGGTGATGGGCGTGCAGTGGACACATGGCCATAGTAAATGTATCGCTTAAATCGGCGCCGTCATCTCGTTCTCGCTGACAGCGGCGGTGGACAAATGGCCTAAAGCGTGGAGACTACGATTCGAGAGCAAGCAGTAACTAGTTTTACAAATCCGTTAGCAGCAAGAGAAAGAGAAGCACGTCTGATTGTTTTCGTTCTCGCGAACATAATTGTTGGCTGATCGCTTTTACTGATAACTTCAATATTTGAATTTATTTTATTGTACTATTAATTTAGATAATTATTTGTTCTATATAGCAATAATTAATTGAAACATTGAAAAAACACCTAAAACGCCGTAAATGCTTAGCCATCGGAAATGGCTACATATTTGCGGCTTTTGTGGTCGAGACCCTGGGACCATGGGGGCCTGACGCGCACAAGCTTTATCGAGACATAGCCAAACGTCTGTTGGATGTCTCACGTGACCAAAAGACTGGTCTATACCTCGAGCAACGCATTAGCGTTGCCAGTTATCGAGGCAATGTGGCCAGTCTTTTGGGCACGTTTCCAATTGACAGCGGTCTGGTACTAGAATTTATAGTTTAATTTAGTTTATTTTTAATATTTAGTTGTATTTTTTAAATTTAGTTTGTCAAAATATAATAAAGTAATTATTGATACATTAGTATATATTTCATTCGTTTTTATCATACACATCTTTTGGCGTCAATATGCTTGTTTATGAACGTCATTACCCATAGTCGGGTAATGGCGCCCAACAACGCCTTGCTTCTTGTTTTGCTTAATTAACTATTATTATGGAAAGTCTAATACGTTGCGTGCCAAAATAGTGATTACCGAATAAATAAACAATTGTATTAATTTGACCAACTTTTAATGTAAAGTAAAAACCGACTGATAAAAGAGGGTATTATCTATTTAAAATCGCACCAGCATATTAACAGTTAATAGACAACTTTTTTGGTTAACACAGTAGGTATGATACTCACTGGCACTAATGTTAGCGTACTCTGTTAGTCTTATAGATTATTAGGTTATACCCGCGACTTCGTCCACGTTGTTTTTTTTATGCAGAACCCATAAAAAGTAGCCTATGTTACTCCTTATAACATCAGCTACCTGCCGTTGAAGCCCCGTCAAAATCAGTCCAGCCGTTTCAGAGATTAGCAGGAACATACAGACAGATGAAAATTCTAAAAATTGCATTTTCGGATTCTCGTGGTCCGAATTATGCCCCTGACTTTTTTGGATGTGTTGTGTAGTGTTGAATACACCAACACGATAAAGACTACAGTGCTCTATTTCAGAGTACGGTTGGCATCCTTAACTCTAGTGCATTTGCTTGATTAATTAATTGAGTATTGAACTTAAGACTTCATACACAGAGATCTTAATTAAGTGAAAATATGTAAAACCTAAACATTTCCGTAGATGCATCCCCGAAGGTTTCCTGTATTGACAGATTTTGGCACGTACATGGATTACTCAGTTTCATAACCTTGCAAATTAGGTATTAATAAATTATTCCATGTATATGGCGAAACATTGGTCAATTAAAATGCACTTAGTAAGCTTAAATGCTTCGGCGGTCGTATCCATTAAAATTACTTTAGCAATAAAAACTAATTCAAGCGCAAGCCAAACCGTAATTCGCAAACACGTGATATATATACAGATAAATAAAATTGAAGTGTCTGTTTGTAATGTCGAAATAACAGTTTTTTACTAAATGCATATGAAAGTGTACACTTTATCAAACAATCAATTTTTAAATCGTTTGTCTGTCTGTCTGGATGGTCTGGCTAATCTTTGGAACGGCTACACCGATTTTGACGGGACTTTTACGTGCAGATAGCCTGATGTTATAAGGAGTAAATAGCCTAAGTCTAAGTTACTCCTTAAAGGAGTAACTTAGGCTACTTTTGTAGGGTTTACACGAAAATTCCACGCGAACAAAGCCACTAGCACAGCAATAAATAATGAAAACTACATATAACAGAGATATAGAAAATTTATTTATTTAAATATAAAATAAATGCATATTCAACAAGATGTGATAATTTCATATTTGTAATACAAATAATTATCCTTAAGCTAATTTTTAGTTTGACCGAAAACCGGTACATATTTTATAAAAAATAAGCCTACGACACTTAGCGATTAACTACATTAATGGCCGGTTCCTATATGTTACCAACTGTTCATAATTTTTTACTTGTCGGTCAAATGACAAATTTTAACCGATATTAAGGCCAGTTAACGGTTGATAAGATATAGGAACAGACCATAAGCTAATTTTCGCACCCTTCAAAATAAAGTACTGTTCTAAGAAAGAAAGAGGCCGTCTTTAGATAGGCCTACTCTCATGTGCTTATGTATAGGATGTTTGCTCAAAATAATATAGTATAAAAAGGTTTTGCTTGGTCTTTTCCTGATTACATAGTAGTTTGAGACATGCAGTATATATTTTTACTTATGTATATATAACTTAGAAAATAAATTATTAAGTATTTTGTATTCATCGTCACTATATAAAGCACTTGCTTAGTCATAATATTAGCTCAACATTAAGGTTACAACAACACAGTATATATTTTTTTTAATCCAAAAATTATTTTGATTCTTTTACGCTCCTCCATAAAAATAATATCCAAATATCAATAGATGGCACCACGTGGAACGATATCTGTCGATTTCCATTAGAACACACGAAGCACTGCATCCATCTTCATTCAGTTTCCTTCTCTTAGTTCTTGATCATAGTCCAAAATATTTCTTCGAGAAACTTCCACTACTTTTATTACAAAGAGCCTTAAATGTAGAATTGATGATGGGTATTTAAAAAGTCTAACATTTACTTCTCATAATACAGGAAATCCTGAAAACAAAAAAATAGTATCTATAATTACTATTGTGTAAAGGCACACACTGCGCATGCACTTCCTCGCAACACCAGCATGTAACAGATACACTCTACATTAGTATAAGTTTAGTATTAAAATTAGAATAAATTAATATAATAAGTTATTCGTAAGGTACACCACAACACAAATATCATTGAATAAATGTCACACATTTGCAAAAATAACCAATAAGCGTGTATAAATTTAAAAAACTTTCTTAGAAATTAAGTTGTGAAAGGGTACGGAACACGAGTCCGTAGTTGTTAAAAAAAAAAAAATTGTGCATCATTATGACGTGATAGAGATATACTGGAATCGTGTTCTTAATTACAGCTTGAGCTAGTTCAATTGGTACGATACCACTCTCTCACAGAATACCTGAGTGAAAAAGCTTTGAGATGAAAAAAATTGATTACATGAGTTCAGCAGACGACCCACCCGAAAACGGTTACTTTCGCCTATGGACATTTGTGACACCAATGTGCTGTTGCTCTCTCATGGGAGACTGGAACCTGGCCCCTAATGTCGGAACACAACTCAAAGTGGTTATGGCCGGCATATTCTAAACCAGGGGCCACCCAGACGTGCAAATACCCTACCACCTGGCTGTGGATTTTGTTTTGGAAATTGTATTCTTTCTCCGTTCTTGGACTGATGCACGGATTGTGTTATATACAATGAGTGCCAGTTGCAGTGGCCCACTTCCCCATTCCTCTCCTTCTATTATCTCCTTTATCAGACTCCAAAGACTGGCAACGCGGTGGCTTTGCTCCTGGTGATTCAAAGGTATATAGGCGACGATAACCACTTTCCATTAGGTGGGCCGTCTGCTTGCTAGCCAGTTTCGTGATAATACAATTTTGGACTGGACATAAGAAGGATCTGGACTTTTGCAAGGCTTCCGTGGGGTCGTGGGAAGGCCTACACTTAGAGACTGTTTTAACAATTTAATCTAAATGTGGCATCATAAGGACCGAGTGGCCTGTCGTAGGAGGCGACAAGAAAACCAGGTGGTATGGTATTTTCCCGTTCGGATGGCTACCACCCCTGGTCTAGAATATAGCGCCAAAGCAACTTTGAGTGGTCTTCCGGCATTAGTAATCAAGCTTCAGTCTCCTCTTAGAGAACAGCAGCACATTAGTAGCATCTTCGGTGTGACAAATGTCCATAGACGATGGTAACTGCTTTCCATCAGGTGGGCCCTATAACTCTCTGCTGAACTCATGCAATAAATAACTACTAACCCTGGATCCATACTATCTTTGTTCATAACTCGGAATGTTTGGTTATGGTAACAGGCCACGATAATTCGACATAATTACCATTCGCTCCGCTGTCATACATATCGTGAGTCTGCCTAACATCTCAACCCTTGTTAATTTTCTTTTATACCCAATCCAGTAACACACAGATAGCTAACAAGGACTTAAATCATTCAGATTTTTATCAACAAGCCTGTGACACCATATTATAAACTCATTTTATTTATATTATGGGAGCTACATTCCAGTCATCGCAGCGAACGACGGAAAACTGGCTAACTTTTTTTTTTTTTTTATTGGACTTGACTTTATGTTGTTGGTCCGAAGACCTCACAACTTTACCGGGGTTTTCGGGGCGAGTGCCTTTGCGAAGCGAAGGCGCTCGAGCCCGGGGGGCAACTTGCTCGAGGGGGCTCCCTAGGGAGTTTTACCTCAGCTGGACTGTTGCCATGAGAGGGGGATGAATCTAATGATGCCCACCATAGGACGACACAATGCACTAATTGAGAGCGGGCGACGGGTAATATAAAGCCCGAGAGGATGGATCCCGGCGGACCGGGATCGGCGGTTCGCGGTGGCCTATACTGTCTTACTGCCGTTTCGCAACGTGTTATGGTTGGGAGAGAAGAAACGGCGAAAGAAACTTCCCAGCAACACGCCTAGTCTATCCTATGGGGGGCTGTGTCTCCTGGCGTCCCTCGCGGGGACGTGGAGAGATCGTGATTGGCGGCGTCGACGCCGCCGTCTGTGTCTGTCTGTCGGTGCCTGCCAGCCTACCGTCCTAACTAACCGCGGGCGGGCTGATCCGAGCCAGCCGTTTTGTGATATCGTCGACCTTGTCCGTGAGGATGTTACGCGGTCGTCGCACGAGAGCCTTTCGTCGAGGCTTATAATCGGACGCGGATACGACGAGGGGATTTCGATGGTGCGGCGCTAGATCGAAATACTTACGCGAGAGCGACGTAATGTAGTTTTTGATGGAGGGAAGCTCCAGATCGCGGTGGATGTCGACGTTACGCATATAGAGGGGAGCACCGACGGCTCTGCGCATGAATTTATTCTGAACGATTTGCAGTTTCTTTAAAAAGGAAGGCTTGGCATGGCCGAATACCACACTCGCGTATGTCATGATCGGGCGGATGCATGTTTTATATAGAGTAAGCTTGTGTCTGAGGGACATTTTGCTTCGTTTATCTATCATGGGTGCTAGACGACCCATCACAAATCGCGCTCTATTCCGGACAATAGTTATATGCTCGTTGAAGCGCAAGTTCTGATCTAGGGTGACACCCAGGTATTTGGTGTACTTTGCCCAGGAGATCTCTTGTTCGTAGAGCGAGATGGCTTTTAAGCGAAGGCAAGCGCGTTTGGGAGAGCGAAGCGTGCCCGGGGAAAAGAACATTGCTGCGCTTTTCTCCGGGTTTACCTCTATCCTCCATTTGCGAAACCATTCGCCTAGCTCTGTTACAGCTGCCTGTAGCCGGACGCAAGCCATTTGTCGGTTGTGATCTGATGTATAGAGTGCGGTGTCATCCGCGAAGAGGGCCAACTCTACATCTGGAGTTTTGGGATGTCGCTGGTGTACAGCGTGAAGAGTAGTGGAGACAGGGACGAGCCCTGTGGTACACCGGCTGTGAGTGGGTGAGGGGACGAGCGTGTTCCCTCCACTCGAAAACGGAAGCTACGGCCTAGGAGGAAGTCTCGCAAGATGAGCACGAGTCTGTCTGGCACACCGAACTGGTACAGCTTGTAAATCAAACCGTTATGCCAGACCTTGTCGAAAGCCTTAGCTACGTCAAGGAACAGTGCGGCTGTTCCTATAGGGCGAGGGCGATGGGCAAAGTGGGATAGTATGTGCTCCGTGATGCGGTGCACCTGTTGGACGCATGAGTGTCTGGCACGGAATCCAAACTGCTCATCGGGTAGTAGATGTTTGCTGATGGCAAAATCTCTAAGTCTAGAGAGGATGACCCTCTCGTAAAGCTTGCTGAGTGTGCTCAGTAAGCTGATTGGGCGGTAGCTGGACGGTTTATTAGCCGGTTTTCCAGGCTTGTGAATACCGATGACGTCTGCTTCCTTCCAGATCGCGGGGAAAGAGCAGTTTGTTATGGCGGCATTGAAGATGCTCACTAAGATTATAATCAAGTGGCCGGGGAACAGTTTTAAGACGCGATTGTTAATGCCATCGATCCCTGGGGCCTTTCGCGGTTTGAGGGACTTGATCAGATCTTGCACTTCTTCCACCGTGACTGGGTCGAGTGTGGTTTCCGCTGGTAAGGAGGATCTACGTTCAACCTCGGAGTCCACCTCCGTCAGGTGTGACTGGTCGACGTTTTGTGTAGTGGGGGAGCATTGAAGCTCTAGACTCTGAGCAAGGCATTCGGCTTTCTCCTCATCATCGAACGCCTCGGTGTTGTCGGCTCTTTCTAGCGCGGGTATGACAGTGAGGGTATCTGATTTGAGAGCTCTAGCCAGCTTCCAGTACGCCTGGTGAGTTGGTTCGATATCTCTCAACGTTCTGTCCCAACGTTGTTCCCTGACTTCCCGGATACGTAGTTTGACCTCGCGCTCTAGTTGGCGGAGTCGGACTCTGTTGTCGTCGGTGGGATATCTGTCGTGAGCTCTGGAGGCGGCTCTCTTTTCCCTCAGCAGTACCCTCACTTCGTCCGGCAGGCATAAGTGGCGGTCATTCTCCACTGGCACCTGTCTGGACGAGTTCCGCACTGCGGATTGAAGGTGGCTGGTGAGGGCCTCGATCGCCGTCTCCGTGTCTTGGTGGGATTCGATGTGGTCCGGGATGCGGTCCAGGTCTTGTGATTCGGTTGCCTTGAGGAGGTCCCAAGTCTCAACCAGTCCACAGAGGTCCTAGTTTCAGATGTCTGGTCCGTCTGTTGTCCTAATTTGAGGATAACCGGGCGATGGTCCGAGTCTATATCGTCCATCGTTTCGATCGAATGGAACTGAAGAGTTACGCCCCTCAGTAATGCTAGGTCGAGAGTGTTTGGGGTCCCCAGTCGCGGTTGGGGGGTATCGTGTGGGGTCATGGGAGTTATTATATCAAACAAAAGATTGTCTGATATATTTATTAGGGCTCTGCCATTGGGGTTAGTGGTATTGCAATTCCACTGTTCGTGTTTACAATTCAGATCTCCGGCTATTATAACAGCTGGGCCTAAGTTGAATAGGGCTTCTAGGTCTTTCTTAATAAGGGTTTTCTGGCACGCGAGGTATGCTGAGACTATGACTAGAGGTTGGTGGCCAGTCATTGCTAGTCTGCAGGCGGATACCTCCATACCTACTAGTGGTGGGGTGACTAGAGGCATGCAGTGTAGAGATCTTCTGAAATAGATCAGGGTGCCGCCACCACGGCCTATCCTGTCATGTCTAGTGACCCGATAGTTAGAGATCTTTGGATCTCTTTCACTCGGTTTCAGGAAGGTCTCCTGCACTAGTAGTATATCTACTTGATTGGTAACCAGGAAGTCATGGACCAAGTCGCGCTGGTTTCGAAGGCCGTTGGCGTTATAAGTCGCCAGAGTCAATGAGCGTGGTTTATTTCTACCTACATGCGCCATTTGTTACCGGTAACAATAATTTAACTAGGTTGTTTAGTTATAACGACCTAAGTACCTGGAGGAGGTACGCGTGATCCATTTCGATCACGAGTTGATCCCGGAGGGAGGGTTGATCAGACTCTGCAACTTGTCTCAGTTTTCGAGCCAAGAGTTGGACCTCTGCTAGGTCGAAAGGCAAGTTCTTGGCGAATTTAGTCGCCAAGGCTAAGTCCTCCGCTAAAGAGTGGTGGGGTGACGGCCCGGAAGGTGCTTTTAAAATGGGGGCGGGGGCAGGGGTTGCTGGGGACAGGCTGGCCAAAATTAGGGCGCGCGTCCTTAGTGGAGGGAACGCTTCCGACGTGGGAAGACCCGTCCAGTGATTTACCACTGGAGGGGGGGCCGCCACAAATGTGGGTTTGTTCGGCACTTTTCTAGTGCCTTTTTGGCCGTTGCCCTTTCCGACCTTACGTTTGGGTCGGGGGGCGGCAGGACAGCCTCTGTAGTTAGCGGGGTGACCCGCTTGGCCGCAGAGAATGCAGCTCGGTGGCTCCGGGGAGTCCCGGGTGCATGTGCACTCTGAGGTCCCGTGGTCGCCCAGGCACTTGACGCACCTGGGACGGGATTGACAATGTAGGGCAGAGTGCCCATAAAGTTGGCAACGATGACACTGCCGCAGTGTATGTTTTTCGTCTGGGCGTTCCACACGAAGGCCAGAGAGGCCACAGACCTTCTCAAGTTCGAAGATCTTTTTCCCCTCTGGGGAGAGGTCGAGGACAACCAATACTAGGTTTAGAGGAGACTTTGTTGCGTCGTCTCTGTGCATACGGTGCACTTCGTGTACCGGTACAGCTTGGGACTTAAGGTCCTCGAAAATGTAGGAACACTCGATTTCCTGTGGGAGTCCACGGATTACAGCCCGAAGGCGTTTTTCTTCTGGCAGGGCATAAGTGTAGTAACCGATTTTACTGTCACATAACAAGGATGTTAGGGAGCGGTGGTCACTTGAAGACGTGACCATAACTTTGATGCCGTGTTGGGTATCACGGGCTTCTTTTATAGAGATTGCCTTACCTGGCAGCTCCTTAGCGAGTTGAAGCCAATGGGCTTTCTCGCGGATGATCAGGGGTGGCGGCGGGCGCTGTGAAAGTGGCCCAGGGCGGCTGGAAGGTGCCGCTGTTGGTTTAGTGCCCGCAATGGGAGCGGGGTTGGGGGGGACCTCCTTCTGGGTCTTCCGTTTTTTGGTACGATTGACGGTTATGAAACCGTCATCGTCCTCGTGGTTTAAGGGGATGTTCGCGGGAGGCGCGACATCCATGGGGGTGATTTCATCGGCCGGTGGAAGAGGGGCATCCCTGAGGTATTGCGGACCGTCAGGAGATAATTCGATTTCTCGACGAGAATCGATTACGCGGTGTATGGGCGATCGCGAACGCGATGTCGTCGAGCTCGCGGAGCTCGATCGCGGTTGTCCCGACGCGGAACCGCGAGAAAACGATGCGCGCGATTTTGGTGCTACACGGTGGGCATCGTTGAGCGGGGGTGCGGGCGGCGGGCGCACCGGTAACACGGCGGGTACGGATGCGGGGGGCGCGGGGGGCGCAGGCGCTAAGGCAGAGCGCAGGTGGTCAGCGATAAACGCGGTGGCGGGGGTCGCGGGGGGTGCGGTGGTAGCGGCAGATGCGGGTGCGGGGGCCCTTGCACGTGTAACTTGCAGGACACGGGTTTCTCGGAATTAAGTTCCGAGATAACGGACGCCATTGATTGGGACTCCGGAGTCCTCAAAAATTGGTCGAGCGCTTGAGGGAATTGCTGTCGTAAAAACGACAGCAAACCCTCCAACAGCAATGGAGAGAGCTCCACCCCGTCCATTGTCCCTGAGGGGGGACGAACGATTTGGTGGAAGAACCACCTGATGACGCACTTTTCACTGCACTGTCACAGAAAAAACACAGATCGACCGGGTGAACGAACGAACACAACGAACACGAATAACGGACAGCTGAGGCGGAGCGGGAGACGTGCGCGCGCGACGAACGACAACGGGCGAAATGTGGCTAACGTTACGCGGGGGTGTCCCAATTAATAGTTGGTCTGTCTCGCTCGCACATGATCCGTCTCGCTCACACATTGCGCTATGTATTGTACTAGATGTACGACTTATTAATATTTGTACATAAGGTTACGGTTTCCAAAATAAATGAGTTTTCTCCTATCTGAAGTATTATTTAACCCCCACTTCTCGCTGCTACAATATAAACTTACATAAAAAGTTTTAAATTTGATTTAATGTAGAATAAGATGTTCATGTAGAACATCATACACAAATACTCACAATCAAAAAGGACGTCCCGATAATGGCAGCCTTGAAACGTACATCCAGGTCTTTTGGGAACGTGAGCTGAAAGTTGTCGGCATCCGTGAACGCCTCCCGCATGAACCCACTCCACTGCTTCTGAATGCACCCAATGCGTGTTTTGTTACTGGCGAAGATCTGAAAGGAAAGCTGTTGTTAGTTAGTGTTTCATTTTGGTAAAAATGAAAAATTACTGATGTGGCTCATCGAGCCAAAACGAGTCCTGGTCTTCGGAACGAGAATACTCGACTCTTTTCTGTCCACCATATCTCCTGCTAGTTAAAAGCACAAAGTAGTCTACATCACTACAACCCTAGTTTGGGTCGAACAGTAGGCCGGCTTAGATAGGCTCTCTCTGATTTACGTATAACTTTAGGCTCACCCAACACCTTTTCGAGCTCTGAATTTATACGGATCTCACGCTTGCCACAATTCCTCTTATTGCCAGGCGTGGACCAAGCCCATAAATAAGTTTGTGGTTACAGCCACCCGAAACTCGGCCAAGTGAGAGTATAGAGAATGTGCACCACAAAGACACTGCTAACTGATGGCGCAAATTTCGCAAACAATACTAGTGCATACACTTCACGTAATATGCTGCGATGGATGTGTGGAGTGACGAAGAAAGACCGTGTCAAGAACTCTCGCATCCGCGGCAGTCTTCATGTCCGTGACATAGAAGACAAATTGCAAGAGTGTCGCTTACGCTGGTACAGCTAAGTTTTACAGAGACGGCTAGTTATGTGGGGAACATGCCGCCTCCGCCAGGTCCCGGTCGAAGGGGAAGACCCAAGAAATGTTTGCTTGACGTTGTAAAAGATGACATGCGTACCAATGGTCTCAAAACGGGGGATGCTGAACACCGCGCGAAGTGGAGTAGAAAAAGTAGAAACGCGGACCCCGAGTGTCGGAGTGAACTCTCCGAACGCAATCGGGATTTAACGCTCGGATGATGATGATAACACTTCACGTAATAAAATAATCACACTAAAGACCACACCACTTCAGTTGCTGAATCTTTACTTAGCACAAGTGCGGTCATGCATGGAATACTGCTCTCATCTTTGGGATGGCTCAGCTAAATACCAGCTGGAGACACTCGAGTTAATTGAGAAAAGAGCTAGGAAACGGATAGGCAATGACCGACTAGTCGACGAGAGGCTTCAGAGCCTAAATCATCAACTTAAAGTCGCTAGTTTCTCGGTATTCTACAAGATACACTTTGGCGAGTGTGTCACGAATTGGCATGAATTAATTCCTCCCTCACAATTTTACCACCAAACAAGCAGACGTACCAGCTCACGCCAATATATGTTGGAAATACCAACAAAGCGGACGAAAGGCTATGCTTCCACTTTTATCACACGGACCGCTGAAGAGTGGAACTCTACCGTCGTCTGTTTTTCCTGAAAAATTAAAAGTTAGTCTTCAAGTCTACCAGGCTGCTTCACCTTAGACTGCATTTCCACCTAACAAAATATTAATGTATTGTTGCATTTCTGGATGCTCTTAAACACTTCAAAGAAAAAGAAAAATAATTTAAGTGGTGTAAAATTCTATTACTTTCCCACGAGTAGTATTCACTTCTTATGGTTATATGATAAACGGCAAAAGTAGATAAATGCAGTAAAAAACATATGTAAGTAGGAATTCCCACAACATTTACAAATTATGAATACTGTTGTTTGTAAAAATAGCTTAGTTTTGTATGTAGTAGTACTATTCCAATACAAACAAGTATGAAAATAAACATAATTTTGTTTAAGTAATATATTATATAGATATACAATAAAATAGAAATATGTTATCTATCTCATTACATTTTCCTTTGTGTGAGTGTTATTATATTTTCAATATTTTACCTAAATATAATGCACTGATTTTGTACATTATTGTTACAACTCAGATACCGACAGGCACAAAATCCACCTGCATATCTGAAACAAATCACATTGATTACCCGTCGGCATTTGAACTAATAACATTTAAATTATTTTATGGTCGTCTTCTTTTGTTTACTCATTGGCATACAGCCTATTGTTGTATTGTAATAATTAGCCAGGTGTAACGGATTTAAAGTGCACGCTGATTCTAGGAAATTCGGTCCACGCGGCCGGGCGGACATATTGCATCTGTGTTAGTATAAAGCAATGGCCCGATTGAGGGAGGAGTAAAGGAGTTAGTCGAGCGAGAACCACGAGCGAAGCGAGACGTGTGTACTACAATCGAGAATCTATTGAGTTGTGTTCGGTTATATTTGTACCTGTGTTATATATATATATATATATATATATATATATATATACATGTTATATATATATGGTTTTTATACTCCCAATGAACTGTATAATAATCCTAACGGCATTTTAATTCGAGTCCTGCAACTCGTAACATTATATAGACTATATTAAATATTTACGTTAAAAATGAGTTCAGAAAATACTTCACAGTTATTTTGCCATGATTAACGTTAGAAATCATCATTTGAGCTACATTTTTCCAGATACTGCATTTTCATGATTCCAAACTGTTTCTTCTACTTCTAAGATATGACATATTTTCACATATTTTGGCTTCGCTGGCAATCTTTACAAATCAGCCAGAACCCGTATTATATAAGTTTAATCATAATAAAAACTATTTAAATATAATGTAAACATTCGAGGGCAACACAACAACAGATCTAAAAAGTTTCATTTTTAAGCCGCACTGTAGCTCTCGTGTCGGTTTGTGCTGCTACCTATAGTTCGTGCACGTTCCCTATACAAAATCTTGGTCAGGGCAACATATGTGTTGTGTAAAACACTAGCTGATATCCGCCTGCTTAAAGGAATAAAGCGCGTAAAGGAATTTCGTAAAGTTCTTAGCTCACCTCTACTTGGCGAAAGGAAGGTGCATCCCAAATTTCAAGTCTATAGGTATTATATTTCCTGAGATATCATGATGAGTCACTATCACACGTGGATTTCAATTATATATAAAATAGGTTGGGGAAAAAGTCTTTTCGCATATAGTATGTATGAACTTATAATAAGATCTCTTTGGCTATAGCATTTGTATCTGGCTGGTTTTGGTATCATTAAAACTTTTAATTTTAAAGAAGACAATTCCAAATTAAAATTAGGAAAATGTGTGATTTTCATTTGTTTTTCTTATTGTTAAAATGAGTGAAACTAATGAAGAAATTCGATACATTTTAAAATTTTACTACAAAAAAGGTAAAAAGGTAACACAAGCCGCGCAAAATATTTGTGATGTTTATGGACCTAATGCAGTATCTGTGAGAGTAGCGCAAATTTGGTTTAAGCGTTTTCAATTCGGAAATTTTGATATCAAAGATGCACATCGCCCTGGTACGGAAAAAAATGATGCCATTTTTGAAAAAGTGGAGCAAGATTGGCGTATTGGTAGTTACGATGTAGCTAGAGAACTGGGAATTGAACACAAAACGGTTTTGGCGCATTTGAAAAAAGCTGGATACACACAAAAGCTCGATATTTGGGTGCCTCATGAGCTCACTGAAAGAAACCTAATGAACCGTGTACTCATTTGTGATTCTTTATTACGACGTAATGAAGATTAAAGCAAAAAGTTAGAGAAAGCGGCCGGAATTAATCAACAGAAGGGGTGTGGTTTTTCACCATGATAACGCTAGACCTCACACATCTTTAGCCACTCAGCAAAAATTACGAGTTTGGCTGGGAGGTGTTAATACATCCACCGTATATTCCCGACCTTGCACCTTCAGATTTTCATCTGTTTCGTTCTCTGCAGAATTCCTTAGGCAGTGTCAGGTTAACATCACGAGAGGACTGCCAAAACCACTTATCGCAGTTTTTTGATCAGAAGTCCCAAAATTTTTATAGCAATGGGATCACGTCCTACCTACAAGATGGCAAAAAGTTATCCAACAAAATGGCACCTACATAATTTAGTCAAATGTAAATAAACTTTATAAAAACACCTTTTGAATTTTTATATAAAATGCGAAGAATCTTTTTCCCCAACCTAATATATAGACTGGATATAATATGACCTATAGAACTCAATAGAGCGTGAAAGTGTGACGTCATAAGTTCTCCGTCCTTGACCCTCAAGGCGTCCTCCCTTGGATTACGGATAGAGGAATAGTAAGTGGTACAGCCAACTTCGCTACTAATTAAGACTCCGTAATCTCGCTGACCAAATTAGAGTATGGCCGTCCATTATTTCGCAAGTTGTACCTTGTGCGACGCGTCAACAACGATCTCATACAAAAAAATCTAGTATTACAAAAGCGCAAGAAATACATAAAACTGTTTGGAAACAAGTTACCTCAAAATCGGCACTGCCCTGCAAGGCCATGGCAGGTCCCTTAACCCTCAGGACATGCCGATCGTTGGCATCGTTGATGTTCAGCACCGGCTTCATCAAAGTGCGCTCTTGCCTCACCACGCTGGCCAGGGATCCGTTGACAGTAACGTCCATCTTATCAGGACCGAAGGTGAACGGGCGGCGGAGGCCTATCACCTATTAATAAAATAACGTCCAGATTAACTCCTCCTTTGTAGACGGTGTTTCAAATGTCGAAGGGGGCTGAAATTTAGCTTAGTGGTCACTAAATTTTAAGTAGTGAGGGGGCAGAGTGTGGAGCGGAGAGGAGTACTTCTACCTTCTGCCACCCCCATGTTTAGGAGACATGTATTTCTTGATAATTTTTTTCGTTCGTTCGTTTCGTTATATTCGAACGATGGTGACCAGTCTGTTCTGGCAGCTTTAGCTTAAAGTGTAACCTAACCTAAATCACTGGTCGCGATTTTCAACGAAAGCCACAAGCCAAACGAGTGTGCCATGGTAGCGGTCAGCGAGTGTCACAACCGATTGGTAACCGTCGTCGCAAAATATAATCATAAAAACTATTTTCGTATTTAAAAATCAGTAAATTAATTCAAAAGTTTGCTACTAAACGCAAACAGTTTTAGTGTATATATATTAAGCGTAAGTGTATTCCTAAACACAAATCACACTTTGTTATCAACAAAAGTGACATAACCTTGTTTATCTAACGTATTTTTGTTTTTTCTATTATTCATTCAAAACATGTTGGTGGAGTCTAGAAACTTGTTTCCTAACCCAAATAATAGGTCTAGTGGCTAGTAAGGTATACGTATACTCCTAAACTCAAATTACCCTTAATCTCATGCCACTCTGGGTCCAAGCGCAGTCTCGAAGCGAATATATTTTTTTCAGAAAAGTACGTTTTATTCTTATAATACTTTATTATACAAAGACTTAACCCTAAGACTAAAGAGTTTTCTTCTAATATACCTATGAGTCTAGCGAGACAGGAGAATCATAAGGTAGGATTGTGTACACTAAATTTCTTCTTTCTTATGACAATAAAAATGTTATAATAGTACTAGTTTAATCTGCGGCTACGCCGCGGGACACCCCATGGTCCGTAGCTCTTGTTTAAAGAGGTTACAACAAAAACTTACATTGTATTAAATTTTTATGTTACTGCTATTTTCCCCGGAAGATTCACTTCATTTTATATCGCAAACTATCCCATCTCCCGGATGACAAATATCTATGCACTTTTTTCGGTATTAAAACTACATATGTACACCAAAATTACTGAATCGACCACACCGACCACTCCGACCACATCGACCACATCGACCACATCGACCACATCGACCAAATCGGCCAAAATGACCAAATTAACCAAAATGACGAAAAAGGCAAGTCACAAAATAAAAACCTTTCCTACTTTCTGGGATAATCTTTACATAAATCTATCCCCAAACTTATCCCACTATCCGGGATGAAAGTATTCCTTGTCCACCCTCGGTATAAAATTTACGTATATACCGAATTACAGCCAAATCGGTCCAGTAGTTTTTCCGTAAAGGCATAACAAACAGAAAGACAAATACATTTTTATCCCTGAAACTGAAACCATTTTTCATACTGGGTTTCAGCCAAATCGGTCCAGTAGTTTTTCCGTGTTTTGAAAACGGAACAGACAGACGGACGGACAGTTACTTTCGCATTTATAATATTAATGGGCATAGGGATTTTATTGGGTGCGAATGCCCAGAAAAATTGTCTGCATTCATTCGTCTAGAAACTCTGGCTCCATCGGGTTCTAAGTTCATAAGGACTTTCTTTCTTTACTTAAAACTAACTCGAATGAAGATAAATTTGACTTGCCAGTTTGTTCTGCGTGTCATATATATCGATGTAGAAAGGTCTGTTCTTTCCCCGAGCGACGGAGAAAAAACCAGCGTCCTCCTTTGCATAGAAAAGGACTTCTCCTGATGGAGAACACACCACGTACTTGTTGCCCACAAACACCGTGTGCTTCTGACGGACGTGGAGAGTGCTCAGTCCTATTAGTTGCTCCATACCTGAGCTTGAAGTTTTTGAAGGGTGACTAAAATTTATAGGACAACTCTTTAACATTATTCAAATGTAAATTTTTCTTACTGGCCATAAAAATAGCTTGGACACTCGGCTTTGGACTTAGGCTTCTGTACGTGTTAAAGCCACGCTGGTCGTATTATTTTGATTAAAGCTCACTGCACCGACTCATTCAGTGTGATACAATGCTCTCACAGAGTATAATAATAACAACAGGCCATAAACTTCCTACTGCTGGGCTCGAGCCTCCCACTATAGAGGAACGGACAGTATACCCGCCACGCTTATCCAAGGCGGCTTGGCAGGTTCGCGGCTATCTAGATGTCCAGGTTTCATCACGATGCTTTCCTTCACCGTTGTTAGCAATGGTAATTATAACAATATACACATTAGGTCAGAAAACTGTCTAAGTGGTGCATGCGTTTCGGCCAGGAATCGAATCCGTGCCCTTTGAATTTCGAACTTAGCCATTACGCCACCACGACTTCACCTCACAGAGTATTGGTGTGAAATATTTAGCGCTGGACAAATCGTACGATGATTTGTCCAGCGGTGAGTGGCAGTTTTGATGGTCTACTTTCCCTCACTATCCTATTCTCCCTATCTTATCCTCCCCAATCTCATTTTAGGTGACAAAGCATCAGCATCGTCCCTGATACAAATTTCCATAGGCAAGGGTAATCACTTTCCCTCGGGTGATCCGTGTGTCGGCTTGCTCACAAACAATCGTGGACACTGACTTTTCTACAAGTATAAATATCATTTGTATCGTGAAGTAACATACATAAAAAAAGTTAAACAAAATGTTACTATAAATAAAAATTTCCGCGTTGGATGGCAATGCCGATGCAAGCCAGCCTTTTGGTCACGCGAGACCTCAATTAGACGATTTGAGAAGTCTCGATAGAGGTGATGAGCTCCAGGCCCCCACGGCCCCAGGGTCTCAACCACCAATGGACACATATACGCCACATTTCAGGGCTTGCTAATATGCGGCAGCAGCCTCGGTTGTAACGGCTGTGTCTGGAATATGGGTCGCCGCCAAAGTATCGACACAAATTGCGTCCCATCTTCCATGGCACCAATGACATTCCGCCTGGTCTCTCACCATCGTCGCGGCGCAGCCTATTTGGTTCAAGAACAGCTGGTGCCCTGACGGTGACAAGAGACCGTCGGATGTTATTAATTGTAGCATGCCGTGACACTCTGCCAGCGCTCTTCGCGCGCAACAAAATGTTTATTATTATTTAGTATAATCTTAAGTTTTCTCGAGTAATATATGTGGGTGTTTATTTTATAAGTTGTGTTGTGGGTCTATGGTGTTACCTCGTTAGATACGGTGACGCACCACTGGCGAGAGCGCATAGCTCAATGGCAGTAATGAGGGGTACAAAATAAGACGATGAGTGTTGTACTCGAGATGTAATTATTGTTTGATTAATTTAACATCAAACTTAAGACTATATATACAGAAATCTAAACTGCTATAAACATATTCGTAGATGGATTTACGAAGGTTTTCTATGTTGACAGATTTTGGCACGTACATGGACTACTCAGTTATAACCTTGCTAATTATTCAGCAATAAATTATTCCATGTACGTGACGTAACAGTACACATAATTAAAAGTACATTTCAAAGTGAAACGTTAATTGAAATGTGGCCGAGACGTCGAAATGAAAATCAAATAAATGCAGCGCTTAAAACTGTTAAAAGGTAGTTTGAATTAAAATGTTAATTTGCTTAATTTTACTGACATACAAAGTGCGTGTACGTCCATGAATAACGAATGTGTATAAGTGATCACCGGCTATTGTTTTTATCAATTAACAAACTCTAAAAGGGTTTTACCAAAAGGTTTTCCTTGGTACCTTAATTATTTTAGACTTCAAAAATGTAATGATAGCCCTTTAGTTTTTATCAAAACGGCCCCAAGACTTGGTTATTTTTTTGTTATATCATATTGTTACGAGCTACAGGACTCGAATTAAAAATACCGTTGGAACTACTATAGAATTTATTAGAACTGTACAAACATGTATAAAACAAATACAAATAAAACTGGATGCAACCAGTTCACACTGCACGATTCAATGCAATTCGACACGCGCAAAGTCCGTCGTCTATATCGCTAATCGAGAGTACTACAAACGTCTTACTCGTATCGTAGTCGTCGCTTGACTGCCCCACCCCTACATTCGGGCATTATTTTATACAGTACAAAAAAAAATCGGCCGCGCGCACTGAGTTTCCAAGAAATAGTAATTTGCATGCACACCTGGTTATCTATTCCTGCGAACGGCCAACAAAGCCAAAAACAATAACAATAAGCTATTGTCTAATTGCAAATTTTAAATACGAAATAACAAAAAGAACTCCGAATGCGGGAGGGGCAATAAACAAGATGCGCAGCATTTCTTTGTCGGTATGTGACAATAGGTATGCAGGTGGCCCAACTTGTAACAATATAGTTTCGGATTTACCCATAGATACCCCACTTGAAAATTCAGCCAGTATATCTAATTTAGACCTGTGCTGCACGTCTATGTACTGAAAAAAAATGTACTGCCCGTGCGCATAAGGTTTGCCGATAGCCTCATGATGTCACATATCGATGGTGTCAGTAAAGTTGACAAAAAAAGTTACATAAATAGTTGTTGCAATAAATTTATTATTGTATATACTTTACATAAGTATATACAATAATAGTAAGTATTCACGTGCAAACCTGCGCGCGGCCTATCCGTCAGTTATATCTTTAATCTTCATTTACATCGTAATTTCACTAGAAGATTGAGTAGGTAGTGTCATATAGAATACACTACATGACACTACCTACTCATTTTTTTTCAGCCAAAATCCATCCAATATAAACCCAATAGTAGGTATTCGAGAAAAATGGCCGGAGCCTGCTGACAGATAAACAGATAATAATAAGAGGATTTTATAGATTCCATCTTTATTAAAGTTATTACGGGAATAATAGTGGCACTTCAATTGGTCGACTTGATTAGTTTGCCCAAAAACAGCCATGTGTATGTAGTGTGTGTGTGATGTTGTATTTGTTTCATTTGTACAAATAAGGCATATAACGCCAATAGCAAAAACGCGTTTCCATGGACTGTCTGTTTTAATGACACATCAAAGCACTTAAATTAGCCGAATATTTGTGGCGACTGTCCCCACTTGGTTTTTTTTAATGGCTTGGATTCTGGACCTTTAAGCCAAGTCTGTTTTGGATATTCGGCACTGCACAGGTTTTTCAAATGTAGTTTCTTCATTTTCTTAAGCCTATGTGTAGCACAGCTGAACTGAAGTTATCAGCTGGTGCCATTAAACGGAGTTCTTGTGACAACTCAAAAGGCCACATTTAACTATACAGTTCACATTTCTCACAAAACACATAATTACTCAAAAACTATCAATATCCTACAAACTATTGTTCATTTTAGAGTAATTTTGCACATTTTTAGAAAATAAAACTGCACAGCACAGCATCTCCTTTCAGTTCCCACCAAAAACTCCTCTCACCAATTGGTTTGCTCACTAAAAAAGTAAATTTAGTGTATTTATTTATGCTCACTAGCGTCATTGTAGTGTTGCGTTTAAAACTGTTGCTTAATAAATATTTAAAACTAACTTTTTTAATCAACTTAATTTTTAGAGTTGGTAATACTTAGGAGCATCCACTAGTGACACCTTTCTTTGTCTTTTAGTAACTTTGTAGTTTTTTAAATATACAAAGTATTGTTATGTTCCATTAAACAAATTTTAAAGTAAAAATAAGTAGTTGCTGTTGTCGACACGTCCATATTGTACCTTTAGACATCAATGTGAAAAACAAATATATTTAGTGCGTTTGAGGTCTTTGCTCGTTCATGATTGTGATATTTGCGAATACATCAAATGTTGGTCAAATACAGTGACAAATACGCTAAGCCAAGTGAGGCGCCGCCATAAAAATAATACCAAATAATCAAAATTACACGGAGAGTAAGGTACTATAATAAATATTATATTACGGCGCGGCGCGGCGCAAGTGATCAGACAACTCGATTATTATAATCGACTAAACGAAGTTGACATCACCAGCCGCGAGTCCTACGCTATCAAGGTCACTTAAAAACAGAGTACAATGTCTGTGCTGTGCGTGATGCCAACAGGTTGTTTTTAATTTGCTTATTGCTAAATACTATTGTTATATTTACTACTTATAAAATTAGATTGATATTATCAAGACTCACACGCAAAATTATAAATAAGGTAACAGGTAAACGAGTTTGCAAAGCATATTTAAACTTACATCACAATTATTACACACAAACCAGACCGACGTTGTGAGCAGTCTGCAACTGACTAAAATATTTAATGTAAACAATCAAATACAGACTACAAACAGGGCTGACACATGCGTACGAATGCTGAGTGCTAAATGAGCTGGAAAAAAGCGCTAGATTTCACTTGACGATTAAAAATGATTTCATGCAGGAATGAAAAATGAATGTCAAATCCTGCGGACAGGCAAATAGTAGAGCGTTTTACCGTCTGGTTAGCTAACAACCCTGGTCTAGAGTATGGCGCCATAACAACCTTGAATTGTATTCCAGTATCAGTGGGTTACAGTTGTACTATCTTTATTGTTATTATGTTTTTTCTGTATTATTTAAGTTATACATTCCTAGTTTTAGTGTATGAAAAGTAATCATATTTTTTATGAACTTTTGTTACCTGCTTTTCTTCTCTGTGCACTTTTGTACTTTAATTAAAAAGACCTTAAAAATCAACCTCAACTCCAGTAACTATTTTTACATTTATCAATGATTAGTTAGAATGTTTTGGCTTAGGGCAGAAACCGTATTATTTTATTGTAGTTGTTCATGTTACATCGAAAATCGCTCTCAGATTTATGGAGTTTAATTGGTTTATTTCTTTCTTTCTTGTAGTTCCCCCACGAGGACGGTGGCACATTGGCCGCATCGGCAAATTTCCACAAGCGACGGAGCCATTTCCATCAGATAGTACACCTGTCTGTACTCCAAAAAAAAATATTGGCCACGTTCGTGTAGTATCATGCACGTTGAATGGTTACGCAAAGGTATCAGTCAAGCAGGTTGTTAACCTGATACAAACACCATGTCCGTGTAAAATGTTTTGATTTATTAAGACCAAAAAAATATATATATTAATAAGAATTGACGTGGTGTTGGAATATGGTCTTGATCACAGCTCGTAGGACCGTTTCGATCGATGTAATATCAGGTTCTTACAGAATATCAGCGTGAGTGGTTAGCGTTAAGCTTATTATATTTCGTATGATGAATAAGAGTTTCAATGGCCAACTTCCCGCGCTCACCTTATCGTATCTTTCCTATTTCGTCTTCTCTATCCCATGCCCCTATCTCATCCCCTTTATTCCATTTCTCCTGTCTGATCCCACCATTCCATCTCCTCTTAAAGGCTGGTAACGCGTTTGCTTCGTACCGTGCATTGCAAACGTTTATAGGCGACGCGGTGATAACCACTTTCCATTTTTTCTTCATATTTTGCCAAACTTCTACAGGATTTATTGAGATACTAGCTGATGCCCGCGACTTCATCCTCGTGGTATTTATTATTCCTTCAATTAAAATTTTATAGACCGCAATACCTTATAATGCTTCTTTATAGACGAAATTCAATGTAAACTGATTCGGAACTTGGACAAATAGGTTGGTTGGCTGACTTACACGGGAGAATTAAGTAATTAAAGTTTTTTTAACTATCCCACGGGAATTTTTTCATTTTTCGGGGTCAGAAATATCCTATATGTTGACCAGAGATATAAACTACCACCGTACAAAATTTCATTTAAATCGGTCCAGTCGTTTCGGAGATTAGAAAAATTTGGAAAAAGTCTAAATTAGTTCTATTTCACTTCTTACATCCCCTGACTCCGTTTTTAGCTTTTTTTTTAATTGTACAGAAATTAGACCTCTACAGTTTTATTATATCTATATAGATAAAAGTACAAACTTTTAGTTCGTCTCGTCATTATTATAACAATAATAATATTCTTCTTTCCTCTTACTGTGTCTTTGTCTTACTAAGCATGCACTGTTTGGTACAACTCTATTAATTCTTCGAAAAGTAATTCTGTAACATACTTTTGTACAAAAAAGAGCTTGCGATATAAATAGAATAAGACATATAAAAAATTATAATTTTTAGCTAGACGCGTTGCTGGGCAGTTTCTTGCCGCATCTTCTCCTTAACAGCAGTAACACTTTGCGAAGCGGTGTACATAGAACAGGAAGTAAAATAAAATTTTAAATTATATGTATGATCTTCAGAAAGTGTTCTCCAGTGGAACTTATATTGAATAAGAACTTTTAAATTTTGAATATTAGGTGGACCGACTTTTAAATGATAATTGTAGAAATTTGGGATCGACAGTGGTGTTGTGTTTGAATATAAACAATGAGCATTTGAAATAATATAAAGACATGTATAAGCTTAATGTTACACGATTAGACAACAGACATGATAGAGCAAAAAAGAATAGCAGTGTCAAAAAATTTCAAAAATAACATCTGAGTTGCCATTGTCAATTTATACGACCTCATTTTTGACGAACAGCTGTGACATCACATAAGTAAATAAAATTGAAGTATCTGTTTGTAATGTCAAAATAACAACTTTTTACTAAATGCTACTTTTTTCGGTTCCGCGAAAATAAAATTCCATGTGGACGAAGTCGCGGGCACAGCTAGTTTACAATAATATTTCACACCATAAAAAGGTGCTAGATTTGGTACTGGGAGTTATTTAGTAAAAGTGGACAATAAGTTACTCTCAAAACCGCTAGATCTAGCCCCAAAAGCGGTAAGGTGATAGCCCTAACATGTTAAACTTCTTCATAAATATTTAATGTTGCCAGACGTTCTCGAGACTTTACATTTTCGCAAGGCTACAGTCTCGCGAATTTCTCGCCGGAACCGCGAGATATTCTTTTTGTATTGTAGAAGTCGATATAATCGAATAAATTATCAAATAAAAATGCTCTATTAAAATATTCATTTATTCGCTCAAAAACATTAGATGACTATATGTTATTTTGATGTTTCACATGTTTTTTTTTGCCATTAGCCATGCAAATGGTAATTAAAAAACAACTTGAATATTATTTAGTCGACAAAACAAACATCTATCATCACAATAAGAATTACAATAAATGTAATTAAGTATACATTGATTTTTATTATGTCTCTGCTACTGCTATAATATTAGTGTCAGTGATTATCACACAGATCTATTCAAAGGTTCAATGCGTTATGTAAGAAGCGACATTGTAAATGACGGTAAACATTAACAGATAACCTAAATATAGTCTAGCTGGTGAAGTCCGTTAGTGGGGTAAGTTCGTATACCGCTCGTTATTTACCTGTTTTAAGCGGAATGTAACCTCAACTACAATTTAAACATAGAAGACTTGTTATTTGTTCCTGTCGTTTCTTTTCAAACACGAACATAACGAGGGTGTATGGAGTTCCCCCACTGACGGACTTCGCCATCTTGACTATATATACACTAATGTAGTGAATCATAGATGGCGTTATTTTTAAGGCTATAAACTAGTGGTAACAGTCACTAACACCAACGCAGATGGAGCAAGGGGCATTAGAAAATCATTTTGACAGATCACATACACGATTCCGAACGAAAAAATAATACTAATTCCTGCGTTGGGGTGGCCTGTCGTAAGAGGCGACTAAACAACCCACAGCCAGATGGTAGGGCATTTGCCTGACTGGATGGCTACCACCCCTGGTCTAGATAGAGTATGCCGCCGTAACAACTTTGAGTTGTGTTCCGGCATTAGTGGTCAGGTTCCAGTTTCTCCTTCAAGACCGGCAGCACATTGCCAGCACCTCTAGTATTGCTAATGTCCATAGGCGACGGTAACCACTTTCCATCACAGTTGGGCCGTCAGCCTGTCTGCTGTGCTTCAGCAGTAAATAAAAATAAAGACGATTTTTGTAATCAATTTACTGTTTAAATGTATTATGGGCGGTTGTTATATCTTACTATTTATTTACTTGACTTACTATCAGTTGAATTTTGACATTACTAGTAATGTGCTTATGTCAAATTTTAACCGATAGTAGTAGAAACCGGCCATTAAACTGAAGCAACGTCTTCAGCTATAAAATAATCCATTACAGATACTTAACTTATATTATATATACATATATATACATGTATATATATATATATATATATATATATATATATATACATATATATATATATATATATATATATATATATATATATATACACACATGTATATATATATATATATATATATGTGTGTGTAAATATTCCTTATTGTTTACATAACATCATATTCATAATTGTCATAAATATTTTTTTTTTTGATTATTAAGATCATACAGTATAATTCAAATAGGACGGTATGGAAGAAATCAGGTTAATCTTATATATAATAATGAATCGTAAAAATGTATGTACGCCCATAACTTGAGAACGACTTTACCGATTTTGATGCTATTTGTTTTGTGTGTTTGAATGGGTCCCCGGATGGTTTAGATTTACAATTGGAATCGGTAGGTGGCGCTGAGATTGAGTTCTAGAATCCTTCTAATCACCTGGAGCGATTTTGTTGATTTTGTTTTTGTGTCATGAAACAAAAAGTCTTTTAGGAATTCAGAAAATATGGCGGTACGAAGTTCGCCGGGTCAGCAAGTAAATAAATAAAAATCGTGATTCTAAGAATAAGGTTACTATAAAATATCTAATTATCTCTTACTAGAGGTCTCGGTAGATGTCGTCCTGTTTGAAAAAATTAAAATGTAGGTCCCTATCCTAGCGTCACCTACCGGTTCCAATTATGAAAGAAAGAAAGACGTTATTCGATGAAAAAGCGACGTAATTACATTCCTCATAATTGTTATACATAGAGAATTTTTTGAGAATTTGTACGTCGCATTTTCAGCGAACAAGGTTTGCACTCAGCATATTGCTGTGCCGGAATTATATCCGACACAAAGCTGATTTTCAGTCTAAACCTTATTTTTGGCGTAAGACCAAACCGACCCAATTTTATTAAACAAATTCTACTTGTGTAATATTTATAAATAAATATTATTACGAGTTACAAGACTCGAATTAAAATGCCGTTGGAATTACTATAGAATTTATTAGAACCAAACAAACACGTATATCACAGGTACAAATATAACTGAACACAATCAGTCCAAACGTACTGCGCGATTCAATAACACGCGCAAAACCAGTCGCTATATAGATTATCGAATGTACACACGTCTTGTCTCGCTAGTTGTTAACGCTTGACTGACGATCTCCTCATTGGGCCATTGCTATATACTGCACCGATACAATATGGCTGCCCGCCCGCGTAGATCGAATTTCTTAGAAATCGTATTCTGCACACCTGCCTAATTATGTCTGGAAACGGCCATAAACCAGTATAATAGGCTGCTATCCACAATAAAAAAGTAAACAAAAGAAGACAATCATAAAAGAACTACAATGTTATTGGCTCAAATGCCGGCAGGTAATAAATGTGCTTTGTTTACAAATATACTGGTGGCCCAAATTGTAACAATATAAATGAAACCAACAATACTTAGTCACTTTAATTGAAATAAATACCTAAGTATATAATTACTTAAATCTATTGGCACATCCCTGTGTGTATATCCATCCGTTACAACTTATATCGAATCTACACCATCCGGGGACAAAATCAGTTCAGGAGATTAGGAGGATCCTAGAACCCGATCCCAGCGCCACCTACCGGTTCCAATTGTGATGAATCTAAACTATTCGGGGATCCACTCAAAGACACACGTATTTAATCAAAATCGTTAAAGTTGTTCTCAAGTTATGCGCGTACATACATTTCTACTATTCATTTTCATTTATATAGATATACTTATAAAATTCTTGTATTCGTGTGTATGTTACTAAACTTCTCCTAAACCCCCGGATCGATTATGATGAACGTTTATGCGTGTTTGAATGGGTCCCGGGTTGGTTTAGATTTACAATGAGACCCTGTAGGTGGCGCTGGAATCGGGTTCCAGAATCTTATTTTTTTCAGCACAGAACTAAATTTTTATATAATTAAAACCAATATTTATTTCGTAGAAAAGTTTACGATAGCGCTACAAGTTACGTCTTATGAATGTGTCAGCCATACCGTCCTATTTGAACTAAACTTACCGCGGGTTCCTACATCTTTACGACCGTTCCTTTGCCTTATTATCCATTAAAATTTGACATAAGCTCCATACAAGTAATGTTAAAATTCAACCGGTGGTAGGACAAGTGAACAGTAGGCAGGATATAGGAATAGGCCATTAGTAAGTTTTTACAAAGTACAAATATCTTAGCTTAAAGATTTTAAGAAGTACATAAAACTATGAAGAATTATAAGGAAAATTCACTTATTTAAGAAGTATCCAGAAAGAATTGCAGCTACTTCTCATAATACAGGAAATCCTGAAAACAGAAAACTTAAATCTGTACAGGAACGGAGGAAAACTACTCGAGGCGACAAAACAACCCACAGCCAGATAGTAGGGTATTTGCCCGACTGGATGGCTAGATAGAAGATGGCGCCATAACAACCTTTAGTTGGATTAGTGGCCAGGATGCAATATGCCTTTCGAAGACAGCAGCACATTAGTAGCATCTTTGGGTGCTACAAATGTCCATAGGCGATGGTAACCACTTCCCAACAGGTGAATCGTCTATCTGTCCGCTGAACGCATGTAATAAAAATACGACGATTTTTTCCCCGTGCGATAGACGAATATAACCAAAAACGACGCTGCAGTCGCGTTGTATATATTGGCCGTTGCAATTTACCAACAAATACGTCATCACCATAGCAACGTGTACGAAGTTTCCTTGGCACACGCTAGTTAAAAAAAACTTACCCAGTAGCCATCCAGACGGGCATAGTTTATAAAGAGTTCAACAATTGTAGTTTAACTTTTTACTATTACAGTATAATGACGACTACTGAAAAGTAGTAAATTCAATTTTACATCATCCTAAACATGGGTAGGCCAGAGCCCAGCAGTGGGAAGTTTGTGGGCTGATGTTATCTTTTAAAATTAAATATAACTGGCCCCCACGAAAATAGTAGTCTGTGCCTTTGATCACACCAATTTATTCTTGTGTATTTAAAAAAAAGAAAAGAATAAAAGAAAATAACATTTATTTAGAGTTATTTAAAATTATAAAAGTATACATAAGCAGTTTAACAAAAGCCGGAAGTTAACTAACTCTAAAAAGGCCCTAACTCAGCAAATGCTGGTTGATAACAACCAGCGCTGCTCTTCCGTTAGTGCCAAGCAGCAACGTCGCCTTCACAGAAGAAAATTTTTCAAAAAATAGTCAATGAACATTGAATATTATTTATAATTAGAATAACATGAAACAAAGAATAGACATATTTTGAAAATTTTAATATAAGTACATAATATGTCACAAAATAATTGTTGAAACTGAAAATATTTTTTTTCAAAAATAATATTAGGTACGGTACGAACAAACAGAAATTAAATTAAATAGAACTATAACTATGAAAATACACCTTCAATTTCAATTTGGGCTATACGCCCTCAGAATTTTGAGGTTACATGGACCAAACTGACCCCAGATTCGGATTTAGCGCGCCATCATCTATGCGTCATGATAGCCTAACCTTGAAATATTGCTGGGAAACCTATTATCGCTTCTTATCCTTAGGACAGCGATGTATTACACAAAACAGTGTACACTAGACTACGATAATGTAAATTAATTTTAACATCTAAACTCTACTTCGTCGTCAACCAACCCTTGTCTATTGCTGGACGTAGACCTTTACGAAATTTGCACTACAGATCGCAGTGTTCTGTATTCCTGATCCAGTCTCCTCCACCGGCGACTGCAGCCAGGTCATCAGCCCACAAGACTGAAGGGGGTTCTTCACTGCGTTTACCCAGACACGATCCCCACTCCAGAAGCCTAACTTTCCTATTTCAAGTAACTTGACGTTGCAAAATATTCAAAGTACAATTCCATTGCGATAGTATCAACAATTCATATTCTCCTAAATCCACAATATTTTCTCAATTTTGTCGCTGTGGAATAATACTAGAAATTAGTATTTCCATTAATAAAGCTGGTGTTAGCAGAAATTAATATTGAAAGCTACCATAATAAATAATAATCATTTATTTCGCGAGTTTACGAGTGGCATGCTATTGGGATTTTATTTTATATATAAGGGCTCTTCAGACCCCTCTTCACCCCTAACATAACAGCTATTTAAATATTAGGTATTCTTTTCCAAGTCAGACCTTTCTGTAATACATCATACATATTACCCACACATACACGTGTGTGTGTGTATGTGTATTATCATATATAATCTTTATTACATATGTGACGTCAGAGGTGACGGAACCCTCCGTCACCTCGTGCTGTTGCGCTTCATAGCCTCTTTAACCTCCAGATGCGGCCTCGAGTCCTTACCTGACATCAAATCAAAAATAGTAACCTCTGTGATCCTGGTTTTTGTAACGTTCTCGAGGTGGCACCTGGGCTGGTCGTATACCGGGCACTCTAACAAGAAGTGTTGTGCCATTAGGATTAACAGGCTACCGATATCAGGCAAACAGTATAACAGAATTGGGCTTATTAAGGACTCGTCTGCTCTTTTAGCCATCGGTCTTGCAACAAATGTGAGCTGCCCACTACAAATTTTCTTCATTTAGACTTATTCATACTCAATTTTTTTTAAATATAAACACCGAAGTAGAATATACAATAGCACAGTAAAAAACTTAACTCGTAAAAAATCTGCAATCACAGATGGCGCCACCAGTGTGTCCTTGTGTTGCGCCGTTTCTTCTTTAATACTAGCTGAAATTGCTTTGGAGGCAGTGGTATACTCATAACTTTCAATAAGTAAACTGTAAGATTTCATTTTGAAATGATATATATTTTCATTTTCACTTGATTTGTTATTAAATTCTCATATAAATTTTCAATCAATGTCTTGTTATTTAAAAAATATTTTTATACTTGAATCAGTCATAAATTGAAAGTCCTTGTTAGCTTATTTTCAATGTAATAAATTTCTTTACATAAATTTCGCATTTGTAGCACCTTTGGTGCTGCAAATGTCCATAGGCGATGACAACCGCTTTCCATCAAGTGGGCCGTCTGCCTGTCTGAATTTTAATTCTGTTTTTTTTATTAAAACAAAACCAAACTGGTGGTTTCCGTTATGATTACAGAGTGGTATGAGTTAAGTTTTTTATTAGGCTGTTGTTATCTTCTTCAATGTCCTTATTAAAAAGTTTGTATGATAATTAACTTCAAACGAAGAAAGTATGAGCTTAATTTGCATGTGAGCTTGTGTTGAGTAGGACATGTATGAGCCATACATTTGTTCCCTGCCAAATACATTTGTACCCATACTGCTCAAAATTCGAAAATGAAATACTTCAAAATTTTTGTCGCGCTAGTACTCATTCTTTAAGCGTAAGAGGAAGGACGGAACAAGGCTTATCCTACAACAGTACAATCACGCTTCTACGGATACTCACATGACAAAGAGGGACAACATGCCATGTCATAATATGACTGTTAGTAAAACAAGGTGACCTAGGCAGATTTAATCCGATTCTTAACGAACATTTCCGAAGTACGAATTTTGACTACTACAGTACTGCTTCTATACAAACTGTGAGGAATAGGAGAAATGAGGGAATGACTCTGTCCACCTAACCGGCCTCATCGCTTCAAATGTTCTGCCGCGGTACAAACCGTAAAAATATCCTCGTATCATTTGAAGTGATACATTGTACTGGTTCAGTTCAAAATGTCATGTTACTCATACAAACTGATTTTAATAATCGTGTCCTACTCAGCACTATGTGGCGAGAAATTGCATTGGGCAGATCACGTTTGTCGCAAGACCAATGGCTAGTGGAGTAGAAGAGTCCCTGGAGTGGAGTCCATGTTGCAGCGAACGTAGTGTAGAACCTGCCTAAAGTTGTAATTCTACAATATTCTTGTTCCATGAGATGGATTTGGGAGATTATCAAGATGAAATGCTCACAATTAGAAAACAGGTCCCGATGATAGCAGCCTTGACACGCACGTCCAGGTCTACCGGGAAGGTCAGCAGAAAGCTATCGGCGTCCGTGAATGCCTCCAGCATGAACCCGCCCCATTGCTTCTGGATGCATCCAACACGTGTTTTGTTGTTGGTGAAAATCTGAAAGTGGAGTTTTGTAATTTTTATTACAGAATTCGACAAGGCTCATGACTTGCTGAACAGTACGCATAGTCAGTTCAACCCAGGGGCACAACGTTAGCCTCCCTTCTCTCCATTACTAATATTGAGCTGCCGCGATGACAAAGTTCATCTCCGTAACGCGCTACTCTTGCTTGCTCAAGACCACGCTTCACTGCTATACTAAGCGTAAAGTTATTTGTAAAGAAGTGTTACCTCAAAATCGGCAATGCCCTGGACGCTTATAGGTCCTTTAACCCTCAGCAGACGCTTATCGTTGGCGTCGTTGATGTTCAGCACCGGCGTCATGAAAGTGGGCTCGACTCTCACCACGCTCACCAGAGATCCGTGGACCTTGACGTCCATCTTAGCAGGACCGAAGGTGTACGGTCGCCGGAGGCTTATGACCTGTAATTGCGTAACATAAATAAACTATTGCCGAAATATAGTTGATAGGTAGATGGCTCACCTGATGGAAAGTGGTTACCGTCGCCTTTGGATATTTTCAACACCAAAGGTGCTGTGAATGTGCTATCGGGCTCGAATTGGGGACTACAACCTCACCACTAATGTCGGAACACAACTCAAGGTCGATATGCCGATGAACTCTAGACCAGGGGCTAAATTCTGCTACTTCAATAACGTGGCGTTGCGAAGATATCAAAAATTCGTATTCTACTAAATCCAACAATATCTTCTAGATATCGTCGCAGCAAAATAATAGTGGAAAAAAGATGGTATTAATTCCCGCTAGCAGAAATGGCGTTAGCCGAAAGGAATTTTGAAAATCTAACTAAAATTTCAACATTTTATTTCGAAAGTTCACGATACGAGTGGCGTGCCACTGGCAAGCTATTTCAATTACAGAATACTGAAATCAGGCAAACCTACGATTGAGGTGATAGTGTCCGGCGATTTTGATAAGGTACTAACAGCAGAAATTGGGGCCCACGGGTGGTAGACATTGAGATGCATAAATGCACTACCACCTGGCAATTAACTTCTAATATACGAAGTGTAAATTGAATGTCAGAAAGAAAGAAGAAAGCTCTTTTCTTTGCTTCTCAGTCATTTCCTTACAGCCGAGGGTCCTAGACCTTGATGCTAGCAAATACCTGCTCTCCTTTCTCCTCCGTGTTTCTGAAGATGATAAAGCTTAAAAAACTTACTTTGAGTAGTGGATTATTTTCAATTTAATGCTTTTTTCAATTTGCATAGAAGACAAACGTTCTTCTATCTCTAAGGAAACCTTCATTGGGTGTAGTCGGCCACTACACAGATTTTTGAGAATGAAGTAGTGTATGTACGTTATTATTGTAGTAGAAAAATGCGAGCAGAAAAGTTGTTTCAATTTATCTACTTCGTTGCAATTTATTAAATTTAATAAATATGTCTTAAATATCAGTCAATATCGTATTTTAATATTATAGTGCCAAAAATGAAAGACTGTACTATTGTATATACTATTACTATAGTACTTTACCGCTATATTTAACCAAGAGCATTAGGAACACCATCATGAGGGTAGCTGACGTCAGACACGACCTTCATTACGCTCTGAGTATATTGAAACGATGTCGTTAACAAACTAATCTGTAAAATAGTTTTGTGTGTTTGTATGTAATTTAATTGTTTATACAGCGGAGAGTGGGGTTAAGTTGAATTCAGATCTATAATATTGTTACGTGCGAGCGGGGGTACGCACTATTTATTATTAACTTGCACAGCCGTACATGATTCTTCTCCGCAGGGTTACTCCGACATACACAACTAACGATGCACTGGCCCAACGATAAGATGTCTCACTCACAATACCGTCGCCGATATTGCGCAGCCCACCTCCTGCTACTGCACTGCTCTCCTCCGAATTTACCGCGTGTAGCTCGCTTCTGGATCTCCTCTTAAACTACGCTAAACTCCTTCACTCAACTGCCCACTCAACTTTTCACTAAACTCATCACTGTCTGCTACTAAACTCTCATTTCAACTCTCTAAACTTGTCACTATATTCTATTAAACTTCTCTACCAACTCTCTCGTATCGCTCTTGTCGCTTCGGTGTCTTCAACTGAACTCCTCGGTAGACGCACCTTACGCTACTTATATACCCGGATGAATCTTCTGAAACCCATAGTTTCGATCTTCTTTTCGTCTATCTATCTCTGTCTTCTCCTTCCTGAACCTTCTATTCGTGAATTTTCGTTCATCATCTATCCCTTTCTAAAATGTATCTGTCCTTGTCTTTTCCTTCCCGAATCTTCAAGTCTTTTCAAAAGGTCTTAAGACCGGCTTACGCTGCTAGAAAGTTCTACCATCGTTCGCCACAGTATATAATAATTATCTTTTATTGAAAATGAATACAGTTCAAATTTGTATCTTACAGATAACTTTTTTTTGATTGCCTGAAGCAGGCAAATAGGCAGAAAGCCCACCTGATGGAAAGTGGTTACCGTCGCCTATGAACATTTGCAACACCAGGGGTGTCGCCAACGCGTTACCGACCGCTAAGAAATTTTATAACGCCCTTCTTAAAGAACCCCATGTTATACCGCAAAGGGAAAATCGCGGCAGGAAGTTCCTCTAGATTTTGTAGTTTTTTAGGTGTACACGAAATAAATGTTACTTATTACAAGTCAAGTCAACCTATCTACCACTGCTTCCAAAGCAATTGCATTTGATCTTAAAGGAGAAGAAACGGCGCAACAAACTTCCAAGCCATATGTAATTTCTAGCTTACATTTTATAACAAATGTTAGAATAGAATAATCATCATTAAAATTCCTATTATTCTGTGAAATAATCGACGGAATGACTACGATTATAAAGATTATAAACAGAATTACTCTGCTTATACTAAGTTAGATTTCACTTGCCTGTCTATCCTGCGTGTCGAGTACATCAATACAAAAGGGTCTTTTCTTGCCCTGGAAGAGAGAGAGAGCGCCCCCCTCTTCCTTTGCGTAAAACAGGACATCTCCTGATGGAGAGCACACCACGTACTTGTTGCCAACAAACACCGTGATCTTCTGACGGACGTGGACAGTGTTCAGTCTTGCCAGCTGGTCCATACTTGAGCTTGAAGTTTGTCCGTTTGCGGAGGACACTGCAATTTATAGAGTTAGAAAGCATTTAGAGATTTAGAGAGCTTTTTAATTTATTTTTCGCGGAACCTTAAAAAAGTAGCCGAAGCTACTCCTTATGACATCAGCTCTTTGCCAGTGAAAGTCCCATCAAAATTGGTCCCGCTGTTTCAAAGATTATTCAAATAAACATACAGACAGAAATACATCAATTTAAAAAAAAAAAAACTATATAAGTACCGTATACATACTTTCATATGCATTTAGTAAAAAGTTGCTATTTTGACATTTCAAACAGACACTTCAACTTTATTTATCTGGGCCATGATAAAATCATTATCTTGATTACAGCTGCTGGAGCCGGCTCGATTAGTGTGATACCACGCAAATACAGAATATCGTCGTGAAACGGTTAGTCTTGATGAGCTAATCATGTTTCTTACAGCAAATGAGAGTTCCAATGACCTTATTCCACCTCCGTATCCTATTCCCGCTATCCCATACATCTTATCTTATATTACGTATATATAGTTGGTTGTATTGTTCATCAATGAACTTAAAACTAGAAACTCCGCTCAATACAACCAAGTTTGTTACTATGCTTTATGTATTTATATTGTTACGAGCTACAGGACTCGAATTAAAAATGCTGTTGGAACTACTACAGAATTTATTAGAACTGTACAAACACGTATAAAACAAACACAAATAAAACTGGATGCAACCAGTTTTCACTGCACGATTCAATACAATTCGACACGCGTAAAGTCCGTCGTTTATATCGCTAATCGAGAGTACTACAAACTTCTTACTCGCTTCGTAGTCGTCGCTTGACTGCCAAACAATAACAATAAGGATTAGTTCGACGCTAATGATGGTTATAAAACAAGTAGAAAGACAATAGCATGTTTTTCTTAATTGCAAATTCAAAACACAAATAATTCCCTAATCCCGGAGGACAATGGACTGCGCAGCTGTGCGCTTATCTTTGACGGCATGTAACATTATAATAATATTAATATGTATTTTTAAATCTTTTTTTAGAGTATTGCGCAACTAAACCCTGGCCCTAGCTTTTGTCATTTTCTCTCTCGCTCGATCGCTGCCAGCAATAAGGCCGCCATTTGTACTTACTTCTAAACTATTTTTGTGTATTGTTTCATAAATGGTATTGTACAATAAAGTATATCCTCTTCTATTCTATTCTATTGTTTTTGTACTTAATATGCACTGTATATGTATACTTATCATCAACTTATACTAATATATAAAGCGCGCTAATCTGGGTCTGATTTGAAAAATTCTTTCAGTGTTAGATAGCCCATTTATCGAGGAAGGCTATAGGCTATATCATCACGCTAAGACTTACTTCTTTTTTTTAAAACTATTCGACGCGGATAAAGTCGCGGGCAGCAGTTGATTATTTATAAACTGCACCACCACAAGTTCTAAAAACCTATTAATCCCTGCCAAGGTTTGCCTGGAAGAGATCGCTTTTTAGCGATAAGGCCGCCTGTTGTACTATTCTTTGTATTTCTCTACTTCCGTTTGTCTATGCTTTGGTATACAATAAAGAGCTACCTTACCTTACCTTATCTTATACTTCTTATCTCATCCCCTTTGTCCTACCATAGTTAGCGGGTACCGTTTTGGCGTCGTTCCTGGTGCTGCAAATGTTCATAGAGGGGCCATCCAAAATTACGTCACACGTTTGAGGGGTCGATGAAGTGTGATATTAGGGTCGGAGGTGTCCTAAATTTCGTGACGTCACATTTCAAAATCTTATCTATTTAAAATAATTTAAATGGAAATAAAACTAATTACGGAACTGCTGTAACAAGGACGGGAGAGGGGTCAGAAAAACATGAAATTCGTGTAACGTATATATGGATGGGACCAAAAAACGAGAACCACCTTCCATCAGATTCCAAACAATGTTTTTTTAAACTGCCCTATCGGTGCATGCTCCTGTTTCGAATCTACGTCATTTGAATGAAAGTAGTATAATTATATACTACTTTCATATATATATATTGCGACGTAGCGGCATACAAGTGGCGAGTAGTAAAATAAAAGATACCACTTATACCGCACACATTTATTAAATTAAATAAAAAATAGATGAGAGTGGGGTGAATTTTCGCCTTTGCTGTTGTTTGTTTTTATTTTTGGTGACGGTACCGCCCTGTAGCGTCATGCACGCCTCAAGGGTGGCGCCGACGGTGCTGGCAGACGGAGTTACAAAAAGATTTGGAAAATAATAAAATTTTGAAATTAATGAAATGAGATTAGGAGTTTAACAATATGAACATGATTATTACAAGATCAATTAAAATGTATGGAAAAGATATAAAAGTGAGCATTCGTGGGTGGAAAACCTACTATTAAATAGGCTTCAACAATTATCCAAAATGTGGGTTTGAAATACTAAATAAATATGGTCAGATTTAAAGCAATAATGTCAATCAATGTTAAGATGATACTTTTTAGAAACATTACGTGTTCGTCGTTCCAAATTTTAAGTCGAATGAATCAACTAAGCATCGATGTGCTGTCACGAACGCGCGCCCCGCGGGCCTCCTCGGTTTCTCAGACCACTAAAAAATAGCGTCCTACACTCGGCGATGCTCGCGTTTTATATATATATATATATATTGTTGGGCGCGTAGCCCACGGATAATAAGCTGGTTCCATTTGTGATGGACTGTATGAAAGAGATATGACCTAAAACCTTGCACTAGAAAAGTAGAAGCTTCACCAACCTTGAGATCCGCCCTCTCCTGGCTCGGTTCAGGTTGCACGCAGGAACAGCACACGGCACTGAATTCCACCTTTAGAGCTAACACTTCGTCCTTCGTACAAAGTTTTAAGAATAGTAAATGTTCTTGGCAAGGCCAGTAATCACAACAAATTGATTAGTTTTAGAAAAGCATTAGCGCACGGCGTGGTTGGTCCTCGTCAAAACGTTGAATCGACTGTGTCCAAAAATGGCTACTCTTACCCTGCTCTGCATTGGCCGTCGCTTCGCACAGAACGAGGGTAGACAGCAAAATTGATGGAGCGATGTTCTACCTACATTATTCTAGGCAAGGACCGAGCATTTATATATATATTTATGTATGTATGTATATATCGGGTTCACGGCGTGCGAACGACACGACACCGAGTATAACACAATAATAATCTGAAATATTATAATCAAAGTTTATTACACCAGAATTGTTACAATTATAATACTAAATACAGAACAATAATACACAGAAATATTAGGACAACTCCAAGAGTTGCATTCACGCATGTCAGGCGTCGAGCAGCAATTTGCCCTCAAGAATACTGCGATTATCAAGCTGTAATTATCGACCACAAGACGACTTGGTTGTAGACTGGTCGGTTGAAGACTATCCCCTCTCTGCCCGAACACCGCGTATTTAAGGTCACTTCAGTTTCGCTTTCTTCATAAAACCAACTTCCGCCATCCATTTTAACTTCCAACTTCCGGTTACTCCATTTCCGATATTCGTCGCTCGATAATAAATGCCTCTACGTTGACATCCGGTTATATGAATACTTCCGTCATATGGTTACTTTATAATGACAAATACGATTCCTACATATATATATATATATATATATATATATATATATATATATATATATATATATATATATATATATATATATATATATATATATATATATATATATATATCTTGTGAACCTATAAAATAACACGATTTAGATAAAATTCCTGATTTTACACGTCGTTGAATTGAGACGCGGGTGTGTCAGTTTCTATAGCATTGTTTAACGAGAGATAAAAAAGCGTTAGATACAAGCGCCGAAGCGCAAACTTCCCTTAAGTTATGTTCCAACACTAGTGGCCAGGTTCCAGTCTCCTTTTAGAGAGCGGCAGCACATCGGTAGCAACTTTGCTGTTACAAATGTCCATAGGCGCCGGTAACCGCATTCCATCAGGTGGGCTGTCTGTGTGTCTGTTGAACTCATACAATAAAAATAAAAAACGGGTCTGGTATAGATATAAGCCCGAGTTATTATAAGTAATAAAGGGGGTGGAGAAAAACTTACCCCTTCTGCGACTCCTATGTGGAGAATATGAATAGTTCCTGAGATATTAATATTTTTATAAATATAACCTCACTTATTTTTTCACTAATATTGCAATTATATCATAGATCCAAAGTTCAACAATCCTTTCAAAGTCTAAAAGAAAGCCAGTAATCAACAGAAACAGAACCAAAATAATCAAAAAACAGTGTAAGTTAAAATAACAATTTTATTGTAGGGCGTCGTAACTGTTTGTGTATATAAAATAAATAGTAAATGATCACAGTCGGTTCTGGCATTCGCCGGCCACTCGCGCGGCACGCTCGCTTCGCTCGCTCGGCTCGTGCGCTTTGGTCTGCATATAACTTAACTTGTTCGTGTGTATAAAATAAATAGTTAACGTTTACCAGTTGGTTCTGGCCTAAAACTAACCTAACCTAAATCACTGTTGTAGTCACTGGTCGTGACCTTTCACCACCTATCACAATAATATCGGTAAAAAAATTATATTTCAAGATTTCCGGACCATAGGGGTTGCAGAAAGGGTAAGTATACCTTCCCCCTAACCACTCCACCCACCTACTACTTAAAACACTTCGTGTACCGGATATCTGAGCAGCAGCCAGTTCTTTTGATATAAATTCAATTTTGGGTGGTTATAAAAAAATAACCACGAAGGCTAAGGCGGAAAGGGAAGGCTTCGTGGTTATTTTTTTATTAGCTTTATGACAATAATATCTCTATGTTCATGACAGTGACATCTCTACATAGAATTATCGAACCATAAAGAAAAAAAAAACAACTATATTTCATTATCGCATTTTTTATCGTGGGTTTATTTATTTAAAGTTAAACTTTATTTTTTAGACTTAAAATCAATTTTAGTGATTATTTAGTGATTAAAAACAGTTTTAGTAGTGTTATACAATATGTGAGTATATTTCTAAAGTTAAATCACAAGTTATTATTGCCAAAATTACAAGATCATCGTCGTGAATTTTAAATGATTAAACTTTACAATAGTGGTCACTAAATTTTAAGTAGTGGGGGGGGCGAAGGGGGAAGGAGTACTTCTCCCTTCTGCAGCCCCCATGTCTAGGAGACATGTAGTTTTTGAGATATGATTTTTTTTGTAAACATAACTTTACAATTTTTTTTCAAAGTGGTGTACTTATTTCTTATGTCTAAATACGAGAAATGCAGAAGAAAGGTAGTGGTCAATGTAAAAAACATTTTAAACAGTCTAAAAACGCAGACTAAAGCCCAAAAGCCGAGCGAGTGTGCCATGACAGCGGTCAGCAAATGTCACAGCCGATTTGTAAGCATCATTTAAATAGTTATCAATGAATAAATGGTGACAGTCGGTTCTAGCACTCGCCGGCCGCTGCTGCGGCACGCTCGCTTCACTCGCTCGGCTTGTGCGCTTTGGTCTAAAGACTAACCCAACCTAACCAAGTCACCGTTTTAGTCACTGGTCGCGACTTTCGATCACCCCTAACAACCTTAGTGGCTATAAATAAACTGTAAGGATATCCCTAACTCAAATCACCATTAATTTACCGCCCGTTTATCTATGGCACACCCAAAAATTCAGATAGAGGATTTCGCCAAAATCCAAAGTTAAGAAATGCAATCGAAGTCCAGTGAGAAAGCCAGTCAACATAAAAATAATCAATATAACCAAAACAACGCAAGTCGTTGACAAATCCATAACAAAACACAAAGTACATTTATATAACTAAAAGAGAAATGGAATAAAAAAGGCGACAAATAGAGTATAGCAAATTATATATCGATTTTTTTTTTAATAATTTAGTAAAAATAAATCGTTTAAAAACATACTAGTAATTCAAACTCACAATATATAAGCAAAAAAAAAAAACAATTTTCGTATTTAAAAATCGAGATTATTGACATATCAAATGATTTTCGTATTTAAAAATCAATATTATTGACATATTGAATTGATAACATTTTTTTTTCTTTCTTATGCCTATTATCGTCGAAAAAAAAAGACATTACTGTGATTTATTTTATGAACTTTAAAATTATAATAACTAATTCAAAACTTGTTTACTAAATTAAAAAACAATTTTAGTGTTTATATATCAGGTGTAAGTGTATTCCTAAACACAAATCAAACTTTTTTTCAACAAAAGTGACATAACCTTGTTATTTTGTTGACCAAACGTATTTTTGTTATTCCCATTATTCATTCAAAACTTGTTGATGGACCCTAAAAACATGTTTCCTAGCCCAAATAACAGGTCTAGTGTCTATATATAAGGCGTATGTATACCCTTAAACTTAATTTCCGTTAATCTGATGCCACTCTGTGCAAAAGTTTAGCCCTTAAATATATTCCTAAACACATTCACTATTAAATTCATCCGGGCTTGTATCTATACCCAACCTTAAAAAATAAAATATGTTGGCAACAGTGTCATCAAACTTACCCTCAGAATGAGATGCCATAATAAAATATAATATTGCAACACAAATTATTTATTAAATAAGTCAATTATTAATAAACGACTAAAAGCGGTCACCACACTACCGAGGCACTTAAGATAATTATAATTATACACACTGCGTTATTTACGCAAAAGTTATAGTGCGTTTATTCCTAAAGATTATATTTTACACTTGACACTTAAAAAAACTATATTTATATTATTACGATAACATGCCAACATGTAAAGTCGAAATTAGAAAGTTCATTTTTGTATTTCAATATAATTATTTAGAAATTAGGCCAAAAGTATCTAAAAAACAAAACAAAATTATACATTTTATTCATGTGACCTTTGTAATTATTTAAGAACAAAATAACGATTTTTAACGTTTAAAATGAGCTTTTAAAAAAGAACACTTAAAGAAAATATTGAAACGATTAGTAATTTTTTATTGGATTTTTTTTTGCCTCAGTACTATCGGTATTGAAAGTGAACTTGTGTAATTTCGCCTTAAGATTATAAATTAACATCAATTGTTAAAGCAGTTTATTTGCAAAAGTTTAATGAAATTCACATCGCAATTCACTACACCCAATACTACAAGCAACCACAGACTACTGTGGATACCACGTATGTCGCTGACTAGAAATATTTAGTGTTGCCCAACGCTCTTCGAATTTCACAGGACTTTTAGCGCAGTTTTTGTATTACAATACAACATTCCGTAAATCGTGCGCTTGGTGGTACGTTATAAACATCGTATGCCGCGTACAACGTAATGCTGTACGCTACCGACGAATGCTCATCAAGTATATGCTGTTGCGTCTCAAAGCTAGAAGAAAGATTACTGATATACGTTACTTTTTGATTATATAACTTCCAGATTTGGCATGATGGTGCAAAGACGTAGATAAAAATATCAGGTAAATGTTACCTCATAAGATACGCGCCGTCCCGCAGTGTCAATTGTGTTGCCGCGGTGAATAATCATATCACGTATCAACATGCCCCTAAATGACCTAAATTGTGGTTTTACGCGTTAAGTGTGCAGAAATTACAAAAGACGAATAAAAATGACGAGTGTCATCACCTACCATAGGTAAGTAATTATTCAGAACTCAGTATTTCGTAAAAAGCAATTTATTTATTAAGTAAAATCAATACGACGCATAGTTGACGTTTTCGTCGGTGTTGCCGGTTGTACAAAATCAAAATGCCCTAAGTGAGCGTCGAATTAATAATACCTGTGATGGACACGAATCGAGTTCAAAGGAAAACAAATTTTGTAATACACACTAGATGGAAAGATCATGTACACTTGTATTATAAAGTGGTAAAATTTATTTGTTTGTTTGTATTATTAATGGAATGAGCGCGAACGTAGGGATGTCCCTCGAGGTCGCAGGACGAATGCGCGAGTCCGGCGGCCAAACGTTCCATGCTGGTGAATTTTTACGGGAAATGTGCTTCACTAGGAATATCCCTCATATTTCATTCGCACGCATCTCTGAAGCGGGAAGTTCTATAATTCTGGGGATTGGCTTGTAGTTGATTGGATTGTCCTACACTTATGGCGATTGGATTGCAATGCAAAAAAAATTTTTTTCGCACAAAATATCTTTCAGCCCTATCTCCGGGATGGTTGAATCTAAAACCTTCATATTTGGACTGTAGGTAACAAAATGCTTATGTTTTTTCTAGAATACCCAAACTTTCACGACTACTAAAGTGCTGAAACTAGACACATGTTCATGGTACTTTAAGAAAAAGCTTGACTAGATACAACGAAAAAAAAAAGAAGAATTTTTTTACAAGATTTTGTTTGACCATATTACTAGAACAGCTGATGCTAGAACTGCCTGGTTTTAACATTAGTAAATAGTTTGAAAAATGACAATGACAGTTTTTGGTATATTATTATTATTATTTCATTAGTTCAATCAAACTGGATTTTATGGGTATGGTTTATATTTTATGGGTTATTTTTATTATTAAAAATATTATGAGTATTTTATTTTTATGTGATTTAACTACTACTTCCAACTTTATTTATTTTCTGTGTATTTAGTGATCCTATAATGAGAAGTCGATGGGTAGAAAGTATAAGAAAAAGCTTCGGAGAAGAATTCTTTAAATCTGCTAAAACATATGTCATGTATTCTGATCAATTCGATGCAAAATATTTGTATTTAACAAATATATTTATAGTTGTCTCTTTTTTCATTACACTTTTTCATGTCATAAGATCCAATTCACACTGTCCCAAAAGAAGTTTCACTTTAAAATCCTCTTACCACTATTCATTTTAGATATTTGAATTCAATTGTATATTTTTTTACTTTCTTGAACAAGCATCAAGTAGACCTTAACATGATCAGTTTTTCTCAAAAATATTGGTAATTTGTCTTTAGCTGGCACCTCGATCTCTCAGAGACAGATGAAAATGGCGGGGCGCGAATGTAAGACAACGCTCTAAAGCACACAAACATGCATTAGCTGGCCAGTTTTTATAGTAAGGATTATTACAATGACGCCAAATCTAGAGTTATATAATCAAAGCGTTTCTTGGTTAAAATTGCACAATCCAAAATTGATTGTTCAAATTTCGTTGAGAAACTACATTTGTATGTACCCCCTACTAATGTTCATCCTATGAAATTTCTACGTACACCACTGACTCGTAGATTTTACAGGTCTAGCCATATTATGTAATAATATTTTTTTGTTTCATAAAACTCCATTAATTCTTTGAAAAGTAATTGTAATACAACTGATATATGTATTTTAAAAAAAAGAAGAGCTCGATATAATATATAAATAACGTATATGAAAAAATATTTTTTTAGCTAGACGTGTTACTGGGGAGTTTCTTGCCGCTTCTTCAGCGATAACACGTTACGAAGTGGTGTACTGTAACGACTAACCTCTTTAGTCGTTATGATATTTAAGAACATTGAGGTATAACATGTCTAGAGAGAGTATTGCTAACAAACAACACCGCAAAAAACAGCATCGAAAACGAGAAGCGTTGCTATATTCACTCTCCAAAAACTATAAATGTGTGCGTGTTTTGGGGATTTGAACTAAAAAATATTACTTATTTTTTAATTCAATATTTTTAAATGTAAGTGAAAAGATTACATGATCATTAACATTTAATCGCTTTATGTGTTATAATTTTAATATTACTCAGAGGTTTTAAAGTTAAAAAAAAAACTACAGTATTACCAACAAAAGTTGCGCGTCTTGGAACAAGCCATAGAAAATAAACTACTTGCACAAATGGGTTTTAATATAATACTAGTTATTTTAATTTATATTAAAACGTCTGTACAGATTTTAGTATTTATAAGTCTGTGTACCAAAACGAATGTAATAATACTGAAAAACTATTCCTAATGGAAAATTATTTTTGTATTTATACAACAAGTTGACAATGTTTAGTAGACTAGTTATGCCCCAAATGATTATCCCAAGCTAAAAGTCAGTGAAATCAGTTGTAATAATGGACTTGGAACGATTCGATGAGTTTATACTGGGTAGTGGGTGTTATGTGTAATCCAAATAAAATAGAAAAGTGTGTGTATGCCGTTCACACGCAGTACAAGTGAAACAATGTGTGAGAAGGGGTGGGAGGGATTCTAAATTTCGTGACGTCACATTTCATATATATCGTTAATTCGTTATAATATATTTAAACTTTAAAACAAGAAATTCGCAGTATTAACGCAAAAATTCAAAAGAAACACAGAAGAAAATGATTTTATTTGAACATAGCGAAATAATTACATGTTTACATATTATTATTACATACATAGCATATTTTCCAAAACATTTCCGACTCTATCTGTACTAGCATAGTGTTTGAATTATCAAATATACTGTATTCTATTTCATACTCTCACAGGCTTAGTCCTATAAATTTATATGTTTATCTCTTTTTAGTGTCGCTTTTTAGTTTCATCGAGTCACAACGGACTCTAAAGAATTTTCACTTCCAAAATCAATCAATCAAAATGACCCTAAATTTTGGGACTAACTCCCATTTATCACCTGACAATATTAATCAATTCCGATAACCTTCGACTTTGAAAATTGAATTGCACATTTTCATAAAGAAATCCTGAGAAAATTGTTAAACTTACTGATGAAATGACATCTTATCTTTATCCTTCCATCTTTTAAAATAGTCCCGACACATTTTAATAGCGCAGGACGGCACAATGATTTTTATCGCGAGAGATCTAACCGCTAAATTAGTCGAAACGACACTAACAGGCATGGGGAGCAAGTGCACTTTTTAGGGCCGTTTTTGTGCAATTCATGCGTTATTTAGACGTTTATATGATCTAAGATTTTTGATTGAAAATCCCGGTCAGCTCAAAAACCGCTGGCTGCTATAAGAAACATAATTTATTTAAATAAAATCGTAGAATGTCTCCCAAAACAAAAGAAGACCGAATTTTAATGGCCAGCGATTTCTGAACTGACCAGGATCTTCAATAAGAGACTGGCTCAGAGCATAATTTTGTATCAGTAATGAAGACACACTTTTACATAGATGTGCTCTGCTCGCGGTCCGATACAATTCTGTCTTCTGTTGTTTTGAGAGGCATTCAATTTTATTTATATATATAATTATATATATATATATATATATATATATATATATATATATATATATATATATATATATATATATATATATATATAAATCAATTGCTGTTCGTTAGTCTCACTAAAATTCGAGAACGGCTGGACTGATTTAGCTAATTTTGGTTTTGAATTATTTGTGGAAGTCCAGGGAAGGTTTAAAAGGTGCGTAAAAATGAAAAAAATGTTTGGAATATAGTAATAACAACAATTTCGCTTTCCCTTAGAAACTATTCCTACCTGTCAAACATGTGATGTTCGTCGCTTCGTTCAGAAATCAAATTAAATTTAAAAGAATACTTTTGTTTATAATTCAGATATTGTCTGATAAAACTTTAGTAGAGCGTTCCGAGGACGCCCGCGAGGCTTTCTGGCCCAAAAATCTTATAAAATTCTTCTGTTCATGTGTATGTCACTGAACTTTTCGTAAATGATTAAACCTATTTTGAAGAAATTTTGTGTGAGTGTTTGAGTGGGTCTCGGGATGGTTTAGATTAACAATTGAACCAGGCAAGTGGCGGTGAAATTGGGATCCAGGATTTAGGTGAATTGTTTAAGTGTGTGTTCGTGGGTCCCGGGATGATCTAAACCAGTGGTTCTTAACCGGTGGTCCGGGGACCACTGGTGGTCCCTGAGGCATTCCAAGTGGTCCGCGAAGCCATCGTAATAAACAAATGACGTGACGTGGTTTGTCGAGTCATCACAACACAAACCGCACAAAGGCAATGCAATCACAAAAATATCATTTAATTTAAAATCCGTAATTTATATTTTTAGATTTTTAAAATAATAAATAAATGCATGCTAGTTCTACAATTATACATGCTTTATTAAATAGAGCCAAATACATAGAATCTATGCATATACATAACCGACTGGGGTGGTCCCTGGGAAGACAAATTTGGTAAAATGGTCCCTCATGACTTAAAGGTTAAGAACCATTGATCTGAACCATCCAAAAAATTTAATCTTCAACTTTGAACCAGCTAGATGGCGCTGCAATCGGGTTCCAGGATTAAGGTGAAATTTTTGTATGTGTTCAAGTGGATCCCGGGATGGTTTATATTCACGATTGGACCCGGTAGGTGGCGCCACTGAGCACCTCTTTAAGGGTGGGACCGATTTTGATGTTTTTTGATGTTTTTTCAAGTAGATTCGAGAATGGCTTAGATCACCAATTGGTCCCGGTTGATGGCGCTGCAACCGTTTTCTAGATTTTATTTTTTAAGGGCAAGACAACGTCTGCCGGATACAGCTAGTAAGTAACATTTCTTAATATATCATAACGACTATAAAGGTTAGTCGTTACTGAACATAGAATAGGAAGTATATTTAAATTTTGACTTACATGTATGACCTTCAAAAAGTGTTCTCTAGTGGAACTTATTTTAAATAAATACTTTTGAATTTGAATTTGCACACTTTTTTATTTTATATGCCGGCGTTATTAGTTTACCAGTGGTCTTGTGGGGAGGGTTGGCGGGTCTACACTCAAAACAAACAATTTAGCTTCACCACATAAACGATGTGAGACAAATTAGTCCCGTCGATGAGCAATAAGAGCCTTTGATATTAGCAGTTCCGTTAATTTGGGATATCATATTACTAATAGCTGCTCATAAATGTCACGTTAATAATGGGTTTGGACGGCGCCATTTTAAAAAGTTAAAGCAGTTTTGTCCGTCACATACCAGAATACCAAATGGACAGTGCGAGTATGTAAATCAGGGATGTTAAAGCTGATTTACATTGATCCAGAGTGAAGCCAGTGTGCTGATACTGACATTGATACTGATATCGTTTGTAGTCAACAGCTGAATAAATGTAAATCAGCCTTTAGGGAAATGACATTTCGAATCTGTATATGGAGTCAGACACAAAATAACGCAGCATTTAAAGAATGTTCTATCGTTTTCGGCGCCTGAACAAATTTTTATGCATACTTTTGCAACGACAATTACAGGGTTACTGAAGGCTTATAAAACGGTTTCATGATTTTTCATTAATTTACGGACGACAGCACAAATTGCATAACGTGGTCGTTGGCAAATACATTATTTTTAATTGGGAATCATTTATCTCGCTTTTTAAAAAGCTTTATCCTGTTTTAAAAATACTGAAGGAGTAAAACGGTTTCATGTCGTTACGTCTTATATTGAAAAATGAAAAAAGATTTATTGTGATATGATAATTTTTTGGTAAATTACTGATCAGTAATTACCATCGAAAAGCTGCACCACATTTGGCAGCAACAGAAGCCTTAAGAATATTTAGCGCCGAGTTGCGAAAATCAGCTTGCCTTCGACACCATCACTGATAAATAAAAAGACTAAGCAAGAAAAAAACCGACTTGAAGAGTAACTGTAAAGCAAAAAATATATATTTGCTACCCCTTGATGTCAATGCGAAATGAAACAAACTATAGACTATAATCATTTGTAAACAGTCTATTATCTGTATATTAATACGTGAAGCAAAAACTTTGTACCCCTTTTTGCGAAAATTGCGCGAACGGAGGAGTATGAAATTTCGCACACTTGTAGTTTATATAGAGAAGAAGTGACGAATGCTAATTTTTTTTAAAATATATTTTTATGCATAATAAAAAATACATTTGTTGCCTACAAAACTAATAACAAAAAAATCGTAATATCAACATTTATTGCTCTACACCTTGTGTCAGGGGCTGTTAAATTGTACTACAAATATTGCATTGTACGGTCATTCTCTCTTCGCTGTTCGCCATTACACAAGTCAAATCAGCTCGCATTTTTATTTAATTAATATCCTTATGCTATCCGGTAATCGTGGCGATAACAACATTAAATCAATAAAAAAACATTACACACACTACCATGTATTTGACATGACACACACGCATATATACTCTTTTGTTTATTGTTAAATTCAAATTAACCGTGTAACCTTGGCGAAATCTGTGATTATAGAAGTATATAGTCTATGACATTAGTTATTATAGTCGAATTTCGATCACAGGCGACCACTAGTAGTAGTAATATGGTTATTTAAAATATTTAATTTTTGATTTTAATTACTTTTGAAGTCTGGTTCTTCTTGCTAGTTTTTTTTATTTCATATTTCTAAGTTGCGTATATAGTATCCCCAGTAAGGCAGCTTCTCAAATGTGGAAACGATTGTTAGATGAAATGAAACTCATAACCCAACTGACACGTATGTTGTTTGTCGTCAAGGAGTTCCGTTCTATGCCTTCTTAGTCTTAGATCAGTAAAGCACGTTCTTGATCCTATTGTTACGACTAAACACGCCGACAAAAGTGGATTCACACCTGCATACCATAAAAACACACTTTATTACCTTTTTGGCACTTGGACTTCTAATGTTTACTTTGTGTTTAAAATTGGTGATTAGAAAACAGCCCATTGAGTATTGTAATCTTTTATAGCAGTCATTAGCCAGGCGTGCGGGTTACGATTTCTAAGAAATGGAAAAAAGTTATGTAATTTGTTTTTATATTGCCTGAAGTAGACAAACAGGTAGACGGCCCACCTGGTGGAAAGTGGTTACCGTCGCCTATAGACGTTTGCAACACCAGGGATGCCGCCAACGCGTTGCTGACCTCTAAGAAATGTTATAATGCCCTTCTTAAAAATCCCATATCATAACGCAAGGGAGAAACCGTAGCGGGAAGTGCCCTCCAGATCATCGCTATATGCAGTATAAACATTCTAGAGAAACGTTGCGTAGTTAAGTGGAGCTTTAGGAAATGGGGGTGAACATCCCGTCGATGGCGAGCTGTGCGTTTGTAGAAGTGAGGCGTTGGCATCAGATCAAATAATTCCTTGGAACACTCTCCGTTATACAGGTGGTAGAATACACAGAGGGACGCGAAGTCTCTCCGAAGGCTAAGCGGTTCTAAACCGCCTGTTAGTATGGGATCGTCGACGATACGAATGGCGTGACGCTGGATGGAGTCGAGATGGTCAGTCAGATAAGTGGGTGCCCCGGCCCATAGATGTGAGCAGTATTGTTTAAGTCTTTGTTAGACACAAAAAAATAACATTTAATAAAAAGTTACCAGCAACATAAGAAAAAACGAAGTGTTTGACGAAATTTAGATGGCCCATGGTTTTGATGAAACGTGCTGATCTGTAAATGTGATACGAGACTTCGTTCTCCGGGGAATTGCGACTATACCTGGGTCGAAACATAGGCGCCTTCTCAGCTCCAGGAGTTTATAGTTAGATACAGGCGCATAGCCACTTCTGCCGAACACTTCAAAAGTCGCAAATATGCACCCTTGGGTATCCATATAAATATTCAAATGAAGAAAGAAAGACTTCATTTGAAGAAATAGCGACGCAATTACATTCCTTATAAATTATTATACACAGAGCATATTTTGAGAATTTGTACGCCGCATTTTCAGCGAACAAGGTTTGCACTCAGCATATTGCTGTGCCGGAATTATATCCGACACAACGCTAATTTTCAGTACAAACCTTTCTTTTGGCGTAAAACCAAAACGACCCAATTTTATTAAACAATTCTACTTGTGTGATATTTAATTAGTAAATCAAATAAATAAATTTTAAAAAAACCAACAATAATATAGTTGTTACTTTATAATTAAAACAAATACATAACCATATAAATGAGAAAGTAATTTTGTTCTATGCTTTTCAACCCTTCTTCACACCCTTGAAACACATCCTAAGTCTATCACTCCACATATCATCTACTCATCCTTAAGTCGATCCATTTATCTCTTGTTTTGTGTACCTTCATATTTGCATCCATTAATCTTCCAGTTTAACATTCCAAGCCTTATACCACTGTTGTGGACAGAGAGCACCCCCTGGCCCACCTTCCGGAGCACATCTTCTCTCCATGGCCCGCATAGCATAGCGCCGACGCCAACAGTTAGCAGCTAGGCGTCGGACGGAACGGGGCATATAAGAAGCGGTCTTAGAGGCCGGAAATTGCTCACATACATATTGCGCGTAATGGCACGAATACGCACTACTCTACTCTCTGCCATTCATCATTATATTCTCTGTAACTCTTCAATGTATAGTTTTAATTTAATTGTAAAGAACGAAATAATAAGTCATACAGTCCATATCGAGTTTTATTTGGAAGAAGCAACTGCAACCAATAACTACATTAGTCGTCTTCCTTTAAAATTTTGAGTCACGGGCTCACGGGTACAACTTTCAAAGAACCGCCCCCAATTTCAGACGCTTTTACATAATTTACCATACCATAATGAAACCCGGGAGCTCTGCGTTCCAGTGAATTAGGCAAGCAAAGGCTTAGATCACTCAACTACAGATCTTGGAAGTATCACAGAACTTGGCTAACATAAAATTAAAACTGACTTGTCTCTCTATCGTGTCCATCAAATACATCGATATAGAATGGTCTGCTTTTCCCCTGGAAGACAGCACGGAAACGCTCAAATTTCTTGGCGTAGAAGAGGATATCTCCTGAGGGAGAGGATACCTCGTACATTTTGCCCGCACGCACTGTCCTCTTCTGACGAACATGGAGAGTGTCCAGTACTCCCAACTCCTCCATACTTGATCTGGAAGGAAGCCTTTTTTGCGACGGTACTGCAAATAATGATGAATTTCTTCATTTTGAATATGGTAAAGTTCTGTTGGAATCATTATTATGATTATAGCTCTTAGGGCCAGCTAGATGGATATTATGTACAGAACATCGGCGTTAAATGTTGAGCTTTGAGTTAATCATGTTTTGTACGGTCCCAATGAATCTCAGATAAAACTATGATTATACTGTGTTGGAAACACAGAGAGACGAATTAAAGAAAGTGTCCCGAAAATTAGCGTAGTGTTAATAGCCGCTAACTGACATAGATTACTTACTGTAACGACACTATTAGAGATTACACAGTCCTTTCTATTATCTATAATAATTATATGTTTTTTATTAAAATTTAATAACACAATATCACTTATATAATATTAACCTGATGAGAACAATATTCAATTTATTAATTCAATGCAATTTAATTAATTATTATAAATAATTAATTTGAAAAGCATAATTATCTAGAGATTCACTACGCGATGATCACACCCAATTTGCAAGCAACGGACAACAACAACTGACTAAGGCCAGGTTTTAATTTCATCCATTATAAATTGACATTAAAATATCGAGGTGATGTCACATATTATTTATAGAAACCGGCTGCAACTGATTAATTGCATTTTCGTATTTAATTGGACTTATTCTATGATTTTTTTATTGTTATTACAAAAATGTACAAAAAAAAAAGTAATTGTTATGCACCCAAACAACTTCAAACCGCTTCTGGAAAAATTCCCGCGGGATTCCCGGGATAAAAAGAATCACAGATTTTATTGCATAAAATTTGCTGTCGATCAGCGAGAAACGCATCGAAATCGGCCCAGTAGTTTTTAGGTGAGTCAAAAAAATCTATAAAAAATCGCATCGTCTTCTCCGTCGATCGTTTATATAATCTATTCCAGGTATATTTTTTAAATAGCTTCAATGTACAGACACGGCATGTTATGTTATAAATTTTCACATTAACACGTGCAATCTTAAGTATTTTCATTAGTGGTGAAATTTTGAACAGAAACTTAAAATCAAAGGCTAAGAGCGCTGCATCTCAATAAAAACAGCATTCATTGATACTGGTCTTTAATTAAGTGAAGCATTGGAACTTAATCGAAAACAAAGTTGAATTTTTGAAAATAACTTATGTATTAATACTTTTAATTTGTTTATTAGATTTTATAGAGCAATCTTCCAAGTAACTCGTATATAGATAGGTATTTTGTTGTAATTTTATATCCGTTTTCCTTAATGCCATGACATGCGTAAACAAGTTATTTTGGGCAGATAGTTTAACCACTATTAGCCCAAAATTGCTATATTGTGTTTTTACTTGCCTTTATTAGTTCAGCTAATTGCCACTGTTTGCGTTATCAAGTAATGAATAGTTCTCATCTATAGTTAGGTTGAACTTCATAGTTAATATAATAACCAAATAAGATAAAAGGTTAGTTTATCTTACGAAATTGATTTTTAATAAAATTACAGTTTGTTTAGATGGATAATTTAAAGTGTTTTTAAAACCAATCAAATCAAAATCCTGGAACCCGATTGCTGCGCCACCTACCCGGTCCATTTAAACAAATATTACATACAAAATTCATCCACGCCGGTCCAGGGGCTTAGGAGGAGTTCAGTGATTTACACACGTACATACAGCATAATTTCTCGGCAGACGTTGTCCTGACCTAAAAAAATAAAATGAAGAACCCGATTCCAGCGCCACTTACTTGATCCAATTGTGAATCTAAACCATCCTAGGACCTATTCAAACGCCAAAAAAGCCAATTTAATACACCGGATCAACTTCTAACCGCTCCCGGGAAAATTCCCGGGATAAAAGGTATAGCAGATTTTAAGTCTAAGAATTTGATGTCGATCAGCGAAAACCGCATCGAAATCGGCTCATTAGTTTTTACATGAATTCCGATCAAACAGGCAAACCGATAAGCAGGCAAGAAATCTAAAAAAAATGCATCATCTTCTACATCGTTTACATAGTGTAGAACTGGTGTTGTTTTTTTGAATAGCTTCAATGTACAGACACGGCATGCTTAGAATTTTATAATATTGTTACATGCCGTCAAAGATAAGCGCACAGCTGCCTATTGTAAGTTCAGCTTATTGTCGTCCCGGTTTTAGTTATTCTTTTGTGTTTTGAATTTGTAATTAAGAAAAACATGCTATTGTCTTTCTACTTGTTTTATAACCACCATTAGCGTCGAACTAATCCCTATTGTTATTGTTTTCGACTTTGTAGACGTTCGCAGGTGTGCAAATTAATATTTCTTAGAAACTCAATGTGCGTGGCCAATTTCTTTGTACTGTGTAGTTAGTATAAGACGATGCCCGAATGGAGGGGCGAGCAGTCAAGCTACGACTACGCGACGAATAAGACGTTTTCTAGTACTCTCGATTAGCGATATAGACGACGGACTTTGCGCGTATCGAAGTGTATTGAATCGTGCAATGTAAACTGGTTGCATCTAGTTTTGTTTGTATTTGTTTTATACTTGTTTGTACAGTTCTAATAAATTCTATAGTAGTTCCAATGGCATTTTTAATTCGAGTCCTGTAGCTCGTAACAATATTATAGAAGATATCATCAATATTCTAGAGTTAGTAACCCGCTTGCGTATTCACAGCCCGGACATGGGACGTACAAGAAACGGCCCGGGGATTTAGTGGGTATCCCCAACGGTGGCGGGGCAACAGCATCGTTACCGACGGGGTGCTAGTGCCGCCCCGACGAGACAAATCCCACACCATCCACCGCGTTTCCCCCGCAGTGGTCCTCAAGAGGATTTTCCCTAGATAAAAAAAGGGGAATTGGTAATCTTACGTGTCAATTTGTCATGGATTCTTTCAAAGGGTTCTCGTGTCTTACTATCTCTAAGGGGTCATACATGAATTACGTAAGGGTCCCGAGAGAGAGGGGTGTTAAAGCCCATTCTTACGTAATATTTTATAATTATTTTTATATTTTATTTTTCAAGTCGAAATTTAATACATACTATATAAAGATGATCTACATCTGATAGCAATGAAAGAGTATAGCCTAAATTATCTGCTAAACATTAAAAATCTTTGATTTAAGTTAGATTATCCTTTTCTAACAATATTTTATTATTCGGAAAAATGAGATTGAATCTTACATAAGAAGAGGGGTGTTCTTTTTTTATTATTAACTACTCTACGGACTCGAGTTCTGTACCCTTTTTTACAACTTAATTTCTATGAAAGTTTTTAGGTTTATACACGCTTATTGTTTATTTTGTTATTGTGTGTGACATTAATTTAGTGATTTTTATGTTGTAGTGTACCTTAAGAATAACTTATAATATTTTGTTTTTCTGTTTTTAATACTGAACTTATACTAATGTAGAGAGTATCTGTTGCATACTGGTGTTGTGAGGAAGTGCATGTGCAGTGTGTGCCTTATGTCTATACCTATATATATCTTAACTAGTGCCATTTGTGTTGCTTTTCCTTTCTGTGCCTAGGTTATTAATTTTTAGGCTCTTTGTATGTCTTGGTTTGTTTGTGAAGTGTGCGTGTCATGCAATGCGGTGGTAGTGCGCGTTGGTATGAGTATGTGTGAGTTTTGTTGTTGGTTGTGTGTTTGTGACTTTGTGTGGTGTTATAATTTATTGTTTAATTGTTGTGACATGAACATTTTTCGGTTGGTGTAATTGATGATGGCTGGTTTAGGAGGGGGATAATTGGCCCTTTATTAGACGTTGGACCACCGTCTTGTCTCCCATGCGTATCGCCATTTTTATATTGTAATCCCTGATCTCATCGGCTGTGACTTTCTCCGCTTTGAGGACGAAGGTGGCGGTAGCGTCCTCTTCGCACACGGCTGTGTAGTAAATACATTTAGCAGTGTGCCGCGAAATTGCCACGACCGCATGATGGATGCTCTTGTACAGGTCCATCTTGTTGGATTTGGACCTCACGATCACCACTGTTTCGAAGGTAAGACCCTGAGTCTCGTGTATCGTTTAAACGCATGACCCTTCGCCTTTGCCACAGCCTAGTTTTATTAGGCTCTCTTTCTCTGACTGCGTGTGAGTTAGATAAAGAGTATTGGCAAGTTCTGTGGGTATGCGCTCTCGCGAATACCGTTTGAGTTCCAGGGAACGAGCTTGATTTTTGGACGAGTATATGCCTGAGTATCCATCACTCATGGCATATGCTACGTCTAGTGGATTTCGGTGTGTACAGAGCTGTTCTCGGGTGATTTTCGAAGAGGGTGTAGGGCGGTGATATAGCATGGGGAACAAGTCGTTCCTGTCTATGAGGGGCATTTGGTTTATATCACCCATGAGAGTGAAGTAGGCCGTTCCTGCTAGGGGTGATGCCATGACTATAGAGCCAAAGTGGCTCATGAGTGCTTCATCGACTATGAGGTGTTTGGGTCTAAAGTTGGAAGTTAGACCGTTGACTATGAACGACGCCATAGTCCGCACTCTAGCCTTCGCATCGTCGCCTAGGATGGGCTGGAGCTTCTCCCGGATTTCTTCTGCAGATTTTTTTGTGGCTGTGATGACCATGTCTTCATCTTTCTTGAAGGCACGGAGCATCGCTGTTGTTTTTCCGCAGCCGGGGACGCCGTTGATCCATGTGATCTCCCGGACGGTTCACTTGTCAAGGGTTCGCCCCCGGCAGAGATCTCGGACAAAGTTTTAGCCTTTTCCAAGATCTTATTGTCCAGCATAATACTTGTGGACTTGATCACCACGACCACGGGTTCATCAGGGGGAGTGTTGAAACATGGTTTCTCACTCCCTCTCTCCGTCTTGTCCTCATCCAGGGTCACTAAGCCGCCTGTCGCATTGTAGGCTGCCTTGTACTCTCCCGCCATGTCTCCCGCTAGTATGGTGGACGTGGCGTTGTCGTACACGGCTGCCTCCGCGGCCTCAAGTCTGTTCTTTAGCAGTCTGTCGATTACCAGTTTATAGATATCCAGGATGGTTTGGCCTATCTTCATGTTGAGAGTAATGTTTGCTCTACAGACTGCTAAAAACTCGAGAAGGACATTGGCCCAGTGGTCTCTTGGTTCCTTAGGACTGAGTAAGTTGGGAGGTTCGACTACCCCCATGTCGGCTTTTAGCCTTACCTCAGGTGGCTCCCTGTGGGGAGAGGGGGTGTTCGAGAAATTCTATCCTTACATTACATTTTTATATCCTTACATTCTTTTTATTGCAGGAGTTCAGCACCGAAGGTGCTACAAATGCGCTGCTACTCTCTTAAAGGAGACTGGAACCTGGTCACTGATGCCGGAACACAACGCAAGGTTGTTATGGTGGCATACACTAGACCAGGGGTGGTCGCCATCCAGTCGAACAAATACCCTACCACCTGGCTGTGGGTTGTTTAGTCGCCTCTTACGACAGGCCGCCTGGCCGCAGGAAATTGTATTCTTTCTCCGTTCGTGCACGGATAAGAACATGGGAGTACGGGCGATCAAAATCGTCAAAATCATCCTTACGTAATTAATGAATGGCCCCTAAGAACAAAGAGAACATCATAGTTTCGATAGCATTGCAAATGAATGACAAATGGCCATAATTAAAGTTCATTGTGTGACTTCCTGTATGGAAGTTATTATACAACTACATAGAAATAAAAGAGGTTTAAATAAATTATCTAATTTATTAAACCGAATAAAATAACAAAGTTCACAAAATTATCAACTATCAGTCTCCAAAATAAATTACGAATACTGAATTTTACGATTTCTCATTTTCGTTGGTTTTATCTTGAATTGGGATGGTCCTCTCCTCAACCGGCTCCGACCTGAACGCGATCAGCTTCAACTTCCCTTTGTCCAGATGGCACTCCACTCGCTCTGGTGGAAAACCTTCAGGGAGTAAGAATCTCCTCTCGAAATGGCTCCGTGTCCACCCATCTTCACGTTTCACTTCCTTCTTGCCTTCAACCATGATCTCATTCCCCACAGTTTTTACTTGGATCTGGTCAGGAGTGAAATTCTGCACGTCCAAATGCACTTCCACCTTTTTCCCGTCGATTTTCACCTCGTTATCAGAATAGATTCCTTCGATGTTCTCGTACGGCACAGTCACTTGCTTAATGAACTTCACCGGATCGCGGAAGAACGGATCTTTAGAGAACACAGCGAATGGTTCTTCTAAAATTCTTGCGATAGGATCACGATACGCCAAATTCCTCAAATGTCGAAACCAATACGGCGTCAAAGACATTTTGACTGTTTTTTTGCTCTTCACGTTTTGCTCTTGTCAAGTGCAACTATTCGTTTGTTTTGCGCCAGCTCAGCGTCACAGGTTTATATACTCGAGCCACTGACGCACTCTGTTGCCAAGAAGTTGCACGAATGATCGCGAAAATTCTAGTCTGCTTTAGAATGTTAAGGAAGTAAGGAAGTATTGAGCACTGCCATCTAGCGATTAGTAGCGTAACTATTTAGTGAACTTTGTTACTTCAACACCAAGTTAGCCGCTATTGATAAGATATTATAAATTAATTTTACCTAAACATATACTCTATTGTATGTATCATAGTATTATAAATACTAATGTACACAATGTTTATATATTTTCAAAATTATAATATAATTAAACACGTTAAACATGAGAACAATAGTGAAAAGTTAGCGTCATCTGTTGGTAAGAACTTTGTACTTTACTACAAATTCTTGTACCATCTGGTGGCAAGTAGCAAAATTAATAGCCCTGTTGTTTTGGGTATAGTTCAATGACATTTTATTATAAAAATAAGTACGAAGTTCTATATCAAAGTACAGTTAATTTTTTGCTTATAGTATTTCAATTAGGATTTTATTATAAATGATTACAAAACATCACATTACAAAAATGAGATTTATAGTAATTGTAATTCCCATTGCGCTACTTTCAGCACAAATCTGATGCAATCTTTTAAACACATGAACTCAGCCTTCAGTCTGATGCAATTATTTTCCAAGAGAAAACAATAGATTATATTGTGTTAATCAGTCATAGCTATTTGTGGACAAATAGTGTTTTCTGAACAAATTTCTAAATGTTGATAAGGATTTATCCTCTCTGACAGTGAGAGGCAGCATATTCTAAAGTTCCACAGCCTGCACTGTAAAAGAATTACCAGAATAGGATGAAGTGTGTGCAGGCGTCATAAGTTTTCGATACGTATCATGGCGCAAATTGTGGGCGGTGGATAGGCGAAGGCATTTAAAATGTTCCCTATGGTACTGGGGACTATTAGGAGTAATTTTTTTTTGTCTTACAACTGCCAAAATGGGAGGAGCTTGCTATGGAAAGGAGTTCTTGGCGATCCATAATCTTTAAAACAGTCAAGGCTTTCGAAGAGAAGCGATTAGAAGATCTAGACACCAAACGTGAAACTTGAGTGAATGACATTTGAGGGGTCGCCGTTACCGAAATCGGCTGGGAGTACTATAATAATATAAGGAGTAAATAATATTGTTACGAGCTACAGGACTCGAATTAAAAATGCCGTTGGAACTACTATAGAATTTATTAGAACTGTAAAAACACGTATAAAACAAATACAAACAAACCTGGATGCAACCAGTTCACACTGCACGTTTCAGTGCAATTCGAACGCGCAAATTCCGTCGTCTATATCGCTAATCGAGAGTACTAGAAAACGTCTTACTCGCTTCGTAGTCATCGCCTGACTGACTCGCCCCTCCATTCGGGCATCGTCTTATACTAACTACACAGTACAAAGAAATTGGAGGCGCACACTGAGTTAACAATAGGGATTAGTTCAACGTTAATGATGGTTATAAAACAAGTAAAAATACAATAGCATGTTTTTCTTAACTACAAATTTAAAAGACAAAAGAGTTCCTTAATCCGGGAGGACAATAAGCTGCGCTTACAATAGGCTGTGCGGCTTATCTTTGACGGTGTTAAGGATAGAATGCAATGTTTGAACGGCCCGCTCGGTGTTGCTTGTAAAATAAATAAATTGGATAATTAAATATAAATAATCAATAATATAAACATATAAAATAAATACACATATATATACACAAAAGATAAAGTCCATTTAGCTGTCTTTTAAATTAATAAATAGTCAATTGATTGCATAGAGTGTAAGCGAATGCACGAACTTCATTCGGGATCGACCCGAGCAAGTTGCCCGCGACCACCGACCGCAATATACGTGCCCTGCATTCGTTACACTCACAGCATTTTCAACGGCTAACTTTCAAACCCTTAAAACCTTGTTTAATTTTCTCCTTTGCACGATTGAACGTTATATCCGTTACAAAGTGGTCTTCGAGCCAGATCCGTGGAAGTGAAGGCGGAACAAATTGTTAAGTTGCAAGGATGTCGTTATGTAAAACACCGCCGCGTACTGTTAAAACGCGAGCACAGCTGCAACACGAAATAACGGCTAAGGTTGGAATGTTAGAAGTGAAGTCTGATGTGCAGTTTAATCCTAATTGTGCAGTGAGAGAAGCTAGAGAAATCAAATCGGATACAATTTTGCCGTCCGCACGTACGAAAAATGACGGTGGATCGAAAAAAAGTAGCAACCGCGGTTCATCGTGCGCCGCGCGACAAAAGTTACTTGAATACGAGGCAGCTCAAGCTAAAGCGAGAATTGAGCTCGAGGAAGCCCAGGCCCACATGGTAATGGCCAAAGCTCGTATAGAAAAAGAGTTACTTGAGAAAAAATTGGCTGCTGATTTGGCTGACCTGGAAGAAAACTCTCAGTGCTTGAAACAGGACTCGTCTGTATTTTACAAAAGTAAAGTAAATGACTGGCTGGAACAGTCTATTGCGACACCTGAGTCATCTGTTGAAAGTGAAAATCGTAAAAGACAAAATTTACCTGTAACCACTACAGTGGAAGTTCATGAACAGGCACGCACGGATCCAGCAGAAAACATGAATACCAAGCAAGCCATTGAGGCGCTGGCTAGCGCTGTACAGGATGCCGTCACCGCATCAACTTCAAAGGCCAACCACCAGGAACTGCTATCAAGGATAGCCACCTCCAAGGACTTGCCCCTGTACTTTGGTGATCCAATGGAGTGGTTACAATTCAAAGAAGCGTTTTATGAATCCACGCACCTTTGCAACTATAGTGACACGGAGAACTTATGGATTGCGTGTGTTCTTCGTGGCGATGCAAAGGAAGCGACATCTTCTTTGCTGATGAGTGCCACTTCACCACAGGACGTCATGGAAACCTTGGAGCTTCGATTTGGCAGACCAGAGAACATTATGAGAGTTGTAACTTCTCAATTGAAGAAACTACAGCCGCTACCAGACGCATATCATACTGAGATAGTTAATTTCGCTATAAAGATAAAAAATTACGTGACAGCTATAAAAACTATTAGGCAAAGCGATTATTTAAGAAGTCCGCAACTAGTAACTATAGTCATAACTAAGTTACCCACTGCCTTGATTAATAAGTGGGCTGAGTACTTATATGACAATCAAGATGACACTCCAAGATTGGAATTACTCTCCAAATTTGTATACAAACAGGCACAGATGATAGCGATGTCAGGTGTGAACTATATTCATAGTCAGAACGACTACAAAAGAAAGTCTAATACGCAGAACAGTCGCACAGTAATGCGCACCGATGATGTCGTCGTTCCCGTAGAATGTACATTCTGTAGAAAGGCTGATCACAAGCTAACAGAGTGCAAACACTTTAGACGAGCTTTACGCAAGGACCGCTGGCGATATGTCCGTTCAAAGAAGTTGTGTTTCAAATGCCTTGAAGCACGACATACGGATGAGGCTACATGCAACGCGGACGATTGCGATGTCGACTTCTGCGGTGGACAACATCATCGCCTCTTGCATTGGACGCACCCGGCGGCGTCACGTGCTGATGCGCCGGTGACACACGACGACGTAGATGAAGAGCATCAATTTGTTGCCCACGTTACCGACTCCCAGTGTTCCAAAGTGTCCGTCGTAAATTGCCCTAATAATAGTGAAATTTTAAATCAGCCTAAAGTTATGCTAAAAATAGTGCCGGTGGTAATCCATGGACCCAAATAAAGTGTTTACACGCATGCGCTGTTAGATGACGGTGCGACAGTGAGTCTCATAGCCAATGACGTCGCGGATAAAGCCGGGCTACACGGTGAGACTGTCCCAATGCGTGCGACAAGCGCTTGGGACTCCAGCGAGTTGGTATGTACCACACAATACATTAACTTTAACGTTAGCAACAGTGAGGGCAAACAATTTAAATTAAATGCTAGAAGAATTAAAGAACTCAATTTATCAATGCAATCTGTTCCCAATGTTAGTTATTTTAATGAATTTATGTGTCTTTCTCATTGTAATTATAATTTAAAATGTGAAAATGTTCAGCCTCAATTGTTAATTGGTCAAGACAATTATGATTTAATTGCACCTATTTCATGTAAAAAGTATGAGCCGGGTGGGCCTTTCGTCACTCAAACATTGCTAGGTTCGTGTGTGCACGGAGCCTTACATCGTGCAGATAACGTTATCGAAGTAGATAAACTGTCGAATGCAGTAGTCACTCAGTCGGCTGAGCGACGCAAGCGCACGCACGCTTGTGCAAATGATAACAGCGTGCGCACGGGCATTTTACCGCATAATCTGTTTTGGATGGATGCTTTCTAATACACACGACTCAACCCGTCCGCCAGCGCCCGGCAAATCTATATGTATAGATAGTTGCAACAGTGACTCATTTAATTTAGGAAAACATAACGCCTGCAATAGTATACCGTTGCAGAAATTAACTTGTTTGTTTTTAAATTCATTTACTAGTTGTATCAAGCCGCGTGAAAGTATTAATAAATTGAATTTCATGAAAAATGTAAACGAGTCAAAGAAACAACTGTTACAGAAAAAACGGACCATCTGTCTTTTACTTCAAGTCTCGCATTTTTGGAAAGAGTATTTATTTATTTAAAAGTTCTAATGTTTTGAGAAAATCCTGCAAATACAAATATAGGAAAATAAAAGATTATATTTCATACTCGCGCTATTTTATTTTTGGTAAAAATTATAAAAATAAACGAAAAATTAAACTAGCACCGCGTACCGTCTCTAAATTTTATTCACCTCTTCGACTGCCTTGGTACATGTATCGCGACGACGCTCAGTTGAAGACCGGAGTTCCACTTGTTCTTGTGAACTCACGCCCCCCACGGAATGTGTTGCCATGGGGTGTCGTGCCTGGAACTGACGGACGGGTTATGCCACATCCAGCATCACGGGTAGATGTACCATTTGGTTATGAGTGTCGTCATGACGACACTGAGGGGGAGAATGTTAAGGATAGAATGCATTGTCTGAACGGCCCGCTCGGTGTTGCTTGTAAAATAAATAAATTGGATAATTAAATATAAATAATCAATAATATAAACATATAAAATAAATACACATATATATATACAAAAGATAAAGTCCATTTAGCTGTCTTTTAAATTAATAAATAGTCAATTGATTGCATAGAGTGTAAGCGAATGCACGAACTTCATTCGGGATCGACCCGAGCAAGTTGCCCGCGACCACCGACCGCAATATACGTGCCCTGCATTCGTTACACTCACAGCATTTTCAACGGCTAACTTTCAAACCCTTAAAACCTTGTTTAATTTTCTCCTTTGCACGATTGAACGTTATATGCCTTACAGACGGCATGTAACAATATGTTATAAAGGAGACTGAGAATGTTAGTATTCCAATACTCACTTAATAAATAAGTTTGTAAAAGTTTTGAGGAGTATTTCAAGCATATGAATAGACAGAACAAAGCAATAATTCTGCTTTCAATTTTACGCTAATGCCCAAAATAAGAGCGATGTTTTTAGAGCATCTAAACTTACTAAGGCCAGGAGATAAAATTTGACTCACAGGTACAGGTATACAGGTATCGTGTGTCTATATAGGGTTAAATTCGAGTACGAGAACATTGTACAAAAGCACAATGTGCAGTACAGCTTATTACGTTGCGACAGCATTCAGCCGCTTTTAAAATCAGCTGCCCGTATTCGGCTGTCGGTACTGGAACAATATTTCGCCACCAACAAGAGTCGTTCGAAGTGCACATATATTTAAAAGCGTTCCTGCACGAACACCAAAGGCAGAAGGAGATCTCGCACTTGATACGACATATTGAAATAAACGAAGACTTATTTTTACCAATATTAATTCCAGTATACATATAAAATTATAATACACATCTAAGTATATATATGTGGATGTGCGTATAGGTTTATTTCTATTATTTACTCTAAATTAATTTATTCACTAAAAAAAATAAAAACACACTACATACTCATGTATATACATAACAAAAATAGAGTACAAGGTCACGTGTTAATGTTTGCTTGGTACTAGAATTGGAGAAAGGGTAGATGTAAAAATTCAAACTACCTCATATTTGTTAATTGCACATAAAGCGCAGACTTTAAGCATCTTCGTCAAACATTTTTGGGTTTTCTAAAGATGTAGATATGTAAAAATGTATTAATTATTATCATTTAATACCCGTCGCCATTTGAACTAATTGTAATGCTTTTATGTTGTCTGCTTTTGTTCACTTCTTTACTGATTATTGTGGAGAACAGTCTATTGTACTCGTTTATGGTCGCTTTCAGGCATAATTAGCCAGGTGTGCGGATTACGATTCTAGGAAATTCGGTCCACGCTGCCGGGCGGAATATTGCATTTGTGCAATGTAAAGCAATGGACCGATTGAGGGATCAGGCAGTCAAGCAATAACCACGATCATAGCGAGACGTGTGTACTACAATAGGGAATCTAATAGTGACGGACTTTACGCTTTTTATTGAATTACGACCTTCTGCATTACATTTGGACCTGTTCTGTTCGGTTATATTTGTACCCGTGTTATACGTGTTTGTATAGTTCTAATTAACTAAATAATAATTCCAACGGCATTTTAATTCGAGTTCCGCTAAACTCGTAACAATATTATAGACAGATAATAGGAAAAAGGGAGCACAGGCTGATTTTTGAAATGTTTGTTAAGACGGCCCTACGTAGGATGACCAGCAGCCACAGAAGTTCACACCACACTATACCAGTACATTAGATTCCATCATGATCTTTTCTAATATAAATAAGTTCTCTTATTATCAAAACAAACACGGATGTAATCGACATTGTATTCTGTTTAGAGACGATTTGCGTCAATGGTGCGTCAAAGTTTGAGGAATGAAGTTTGCTGAAGTAATAATAGGGTCGTGATGTGTGCTTCGGGCAAACCTGTCGCTACTTACGGCGAAAGCGCTTAGAGATCGTACACTTACTAGTTCAACATGCATCACAGGAAATGAACTCAGGGAAGTCTTTATCGTTATAGCGGACGAGGTGGAATGAACTTAAAACAGTTTTTTTGATAACAAAACGTTTATTCAGAATTTTTTCAATCTTTTTACAGACAATGTCACAATTCAAAAAAAAAAAAAAAATATAATTTTTAAGGAGTTTCTCCGTCGCCAACAACCGTGTTGAGCGCCGGGGTTCAGAAATCAGCCTGACTATCCATCATAATGAAGGGGTGGAAAGATCCTGACAAATACAATCTTAAAAAATCCTTTTAACGAAAATTTGTTTCAACAGGATCAATTTAATAGTTTTTATTTTATTATTTCAGGAATTCAGCAGACAGGCAGACGGCCCACTTAATAGAAAACGGTTACCATCGCCTATGGACATTTACAACACCAAAGGTGCTACAGATGCGCTGCTGCTCTCTTCATGGAGACTGGAACACAACTCAAGGTTGTTATTGCGACATATTGTTGACCAGGATTGGTAGCCATCCAGTCGGGCAAATACCCTACAACCTGGCAGCAGTTTTTGATATACGTGATGTTCGCGATCTTATGCCAAACGTCAAGACAAATGCAAAAAAACACGGAACGCGCGGTTCAAATATCGACAGCGTTAGCCGTTAGAGGATTTCCCTGTCTTGACAAAACTGAGTTTCGAGACATTACACGCTATTAGCCTTTTTTAGTTTTTTATTTAAATTCAATTACCAGAGGAGTATCTCTATCTCTATCATATTCACGTGACATTTTATAAGTTACCGTAGCCAAATAATAGAAACAGTGGACGTTTTACTTCTACAGAACGTTAGAAAATTAATATTTATAGGATTTGTGGGTGAGTGTGTGTGTGTTAAGAGTAAAACATACGTACATACGCACGCACTTACATACACAAATACGCGATTTTTGCAATCGATTATACTATCCTTGACTATAGCTTCGCAATAAAAACACTTAAGGCACATCTAATGTTAGAAATTAAAATAGAATATGTTTTAAATTAATCATATAAATAAGCAAATAACTAAAAAATTATTCGAAAATTTATCTCGTAAAAATAAAATCTTTTAGCAAAAAAAAAAAACTAATTATAAAGCGAACAACAAGACTAGAAGTCGACGCGAAGTGAAACGCAAACATTTGTTTGTTGTTGTAGCAATAGTTGACATGACTCTCAGTAAAAGTCCAAGTTAGTTTATTTGAGATTAAATTTCATTTAAATAATAATACATCAAGAAGCAGAAGTATGACTTGTGGTTCTCCATGTCAATATCGGTTTATATTAAGGGATTGTGTTTTTGGCGGGAACTGAAAGAGATTTTGTGCTCTGAAATGTAAATGTAAAATGAACAATAGTTGTAGGATATTGACAGTTTTTGAGTAGTAATTATGTGTTTTGTGAGAAATGTGAACTGTGTCACAAGAACTCCGTTGAATGGCACCAGCTGATAACCTACAGTTCAGTTGTGTGTTATATATAAACTTAAGAAAATGAAGAAACTACATTATAATCTAATATTTGGCTGAAAGGTCTAGCTGCCAAGCCATAAACCTAAATAAATAATAAATAATATTAAGTGATTGTGAAACTTACAGCGCGTTCCATTAGTAGCTCACAACGATCACGTTCGCGACCGCGATTTTTTCCGTTTCACTTGCTTGCCGGCGTTACAATCGTAAACCCAAGTGGAACGGTTATTCGACCCATCTCTTGACATGGGTCGTAGTGAGCGTTGTGTGATCGGAAATGATGACGTCATTAGTGACGTTTTCGCCACAACCATAACGACCGCGGTCGCCACGTTGGAACGGCTAACGGAGCATTTCGGGCGTTGTGAGGTACTAATAGAACGCGCTGTTTATATTTCTTCTTTCTTGGCATCTAAGCATAGATGATACTTAAATGTAAGTATGTATTAATTCTGAGCTTGCAACATGGAAAAAGAAATACTATTTGCACGATGCATGAGAACGCTATTATCCCTGTGGTGTACCATGCATATTTGCATGCATGCATATGCAGCATTTTTGTGTGCAGAACTGCAAATGCAACTACTTGCTACGAGAATCGTTATTTGTAACCTTGTAACCTTTATCTCGTGATTTGTTAATCTAATTACTATTACTCAAACAACGTTATTTTTGGCAGCGACAGTTATTTACGGACCAGTTTTAGGTAGGTTCTGTACGTTAGTTTAATAAATAAATATACATAACGATAATAACAGGAAATCCAAATATTTTGAGCTCGAAAGGTAACCAGTATTGTTCCTAGTAATATATAAACGCTGTTATTAGCTACTGATATAATAATCTTTTTGAAATAAAACTTCTTTAGAATCGTTGTGATTTGAAACTCGATGAAACGAAAAAGCGACACTAAGAAGAGATAAACACGTAAATCTATAGGACTAAGCCTGCGAGAGAATGAGATATAATACATTATGTTATTCACAAATCCAAGTTTAATGGGTTCGCAATAGAAAAACAACTATATAATATTTACGAACATAATTATCTATTTCCTTTACTTATAACACGTAACAAAACATTTAGCATGGCTTTTACTTACATTTTAATAAGCGGTTCACAGTATAATTCTCACAATTAATCATGGACTCTTTATCTGCTTTCTATTTTGATTCCTTCTTATCCAACTTTACTACTTTACTAATGTTAGTAAAGTTATGTGTACTGCAGCGTTCCGAACAGGATAAAAAGGCTTATTTTAATCTCAGCACCAATGAAAAAACATGTATCTGACGGTATATGTTGAATTATATATTTTAATACCCTCTATTAAAAATAAAAACAGTGCTACCAGCCTTCAAACACAGACTATTATTTACCGATAAGAGAATATGTAGACTGTTTTTGGATGCAAGCTAACAATTATATTTAATAATTTAAACAAATATAGAGTTGGAACTGTTTTGAAGTTTTTCGCCAATACTTCAAATTTCGTGTTTTAAAGTTTAAATATATTATAACGATATAATATATGAAATGTGACGTCAAGAAGTTTAGAATCCCTCCCACCCCTTGTCACACTTTGTTTCACTTTACAAACACAATTATTTTTTTGTTAAGTTGGAATACTTCATTTTCACATACCTCGGGCCCTGGTGGAATTCACCGAGGGTTTTGTGGGACTCCCGACGGCAGGCGCTATGCACAAGCTTCTCATGATAGGAGTTGCAAGCACCGACCTCCAGACTGGGTAGTCTGGAGGTCGGTGCGGTGCGGTCGAGCGTCCCTTCGCATCCTATTGAAGCGCCATGGGACCATAGGTATGATCTGCCGTGATACCTCGATGCATATTGATCTAGGATACAAACAATTTATGACTTTTTTAACACATAGCTTGTACATGGTTTATGCATTCAACTAATGTTAAAAAGATATGTTTATAACGAAATATTAGGTATAACAAATCATATCAGCCCATAAACGTTCCACTCCTGAGATCGGGCCTCCCATTATAGGGGAACGGAAATTATAGGTGGCCCTTTACGCTTGTCCAAAGCGGCTTGGCAGGTTTGACACGTCGGTTATCTCCATGTGCAGGTATCATCACAATGTTTTCCTTCACCGTTAGCACGTGGTAATTATTACAATATGCACATTAGATCAGAAAACTGTCTAAGCGGGGGATGCTTTCTGGTCAGGATTCGAACCCGCGTCCTTTGAACTTGTGACACATGCGCTAACCATTAAGCTACCACGGCTTCATTAGGTATACAAAGTAGGTTATTTTGTAGTATGTGCAAATATTTTCCTTAAGAGAGCAGCAGCGCATTTGTAACGCCTTTGGTGTTTCAAATGTCTATAGGAGTTGGTAATTACTTTCCATCAGGTGGGCCCTCTGCCTGTCTGCTGAACTCATGCAATAAAAAAATAAAGATTCTGATGATGTTTTTGGACTAAATTTTTAGGCATAATTTTTAAAATCCCATTAGATTTCTATTGTCTTTTTCTAAGCGAATGGGCGGTCCATATGTTCACCTTGCCCCTATGTCCAAATATTGATCCAAAATTTATAAAATTATATATTAACAAAAAACTGATGCATAAATTGGTTATTACTAAGTTCAAAGCAAAAATCCATACTTCTAATAAATACAAATACTAATTTATTGGAGTGTTTATGTTTGTCGCTTGTTGACGAATTGGCAGATCGTCTCCGCAGACAGACCACTCAACAGTACCTTCGCCCATAGACTTGCAGCACGGGAAGGCTCCCGACGTAGGCATGTCATGCCTACTTCGTATCCGTTTGTACTCATTTTGAAGAATATTCTAGCAGTCTGGGAAATCCACACCAGAGTTCATTCCACAGCTCACACGTAAATTAAGAAGGAGCTAGCACTACGTACGGTGGATGTAGGCCAAGCATCCTGGGTATCTGGATAAAGTACAGGAACCGGTGAGTACTGTGTTCACAGAATAGGAAATTTGACACCAATTCAAATAGTTCATCAGAAGTTCGTTTATGAAATTTAACTAGCTGGAGTTCGAACCCGAAATTTCAGCGTTTCTATAAACTAGACGAGCCATACTTGAGCTGCCACCTTGAAGTACACAAGAGTTCTCTAGAAAGCTAGGGGAACTAACCGCTGAAGATTTTCCTCTGCACTATAACATTCTACGTCATAGTCAACACGGTAGCAATGCTCATTGTGTCGCAAACGTCCTTATACGCAGCTACCACTTTCCATTAGGTCAAACATCTCCTTGTTTTCGTACTTCAGGTAATAAAAAAGCTTTCCCAAATGCAGACCGCACTGCTACGTTGGGTAGCAACGCTAATGTGGTTCCCATATAATTTTGCAAGACTGCGTTTCGGGCACGCCAAATGTATTGCAAACGAACGAACTCCATAGATATATTGAGTTTCGAAGGGTCCCCTATGGGCCCCGAGTTTCGACCCTGAATTTTACAAATATGTATTACCAATGGACGCATATTTGCAGCATATCAGGACCTCCTGACTCTTGATTAGGGTTGCTAGATAGTAACTTATCAAATCCGGGACAATTCTAGAAAAACAATGTCGGGTCGTGGCCATAGTAGAAAACAAATGAATACTAAATTACAAATTAAATAGTAATAAACTGAAGAAAGAAAAACAATAATAATAAGATACTACCATAAAAAACGTTAAAACAATAAATTCCAAACTTAAAAAACAATCAGTAAGTGTTTAGAAACAGAAATTGTTTTGTTACATTTTGTTAAAAAATAGTAAGTTTTCAGAATTCGGGACAATGAGCGCTAATTACTGGACACGGGACAAGAGGCAAAATTCCGGGGCAATCCCGGATTTCCCGGCGGTCTGGCAAGCCTACTCTTGATGGATCTACGTAAGCGACCAAAAGCGAGCGAGAGCAGATGTCATTCGTGGTCGTGTACTATTGTTTTTCAATTCGATTCAATTTTCAAACTTCTGCAATTAAATAACTATACTTCTTTAGATCTCAAAGGAACAGGAACCCTTCAATAGTATTTGAACAAACGATATGTTAACAAGTAGTAATGAGAAGTTTAATATTTAAATATGTAGTTATTATATCGCGAAACGCGTCAGCTAAGCCGTTAAATCTTGTAGGGGGGGCATATATAAACTAAATCATTAAGAAAATATTGAGCAAAGGAGTAACAACGTCGAAACTAAGAGTATATAGTGTCATAGGAATCCGATAAAAGTGATCTAAAAGAAATGGACAGAGCAGTAATAGTTTTGTTGATAATGGCTTTGTGTTATGTGCTTGGAATGCCATTGGAAAGTGGTAAGTTGATTGAGGACTTGTGATATTTAGGATCTGAGTAGAAGCTACTACACAGCGTTCAGTAGACGTGTCCATTGTCAGCATGCGTTGTTTGATCTAAGACAATGGTCGCCAAACTGTTTTCTCTCAAATTATTATTATTTATTTATTTAAATGTACAGTCAACAAGATCCAAATATAAGAGTTAGTAGAGCTTAAAAATATGTTAGTAATTTACAGAAAATAACGGTTTGGTCCTCCGCATTAGTGCCAACATCAAAGAAATTATTGGCTATTACTTTCAGGATGCTGTTACTACTCCCACGCACTCTGCTAAGCTCATAGGCTCCTTACCATGTTTTACTGCAATCGGTGGACCTCCTATCTTTTTAATCGATTTAAAAAAAAGGAAGAGTTTGTAAATTCGTCGTATATATATACTTTTTTTTAATAATCCTCATTCAAGTATAAATGTGTGCTTGTGGTTGTGTATTTATATAAATGTATGTCTAAATTTGTTTATCCTTATTTTTTTTACTCTCGACCTAAGCTGTGTTTGTTTGTTACACACTAATCTTAGTATTATACTTTTAAATTGTCTCCTACAATGTTATGGTGTAGTAACTGTAAACGAAGCAAATAAATAAATCAATGTATGTATGGGTATTTTTGTATATGTTCAGCCAGAACACTTTTATTTCTGAACCGATTTTTACATCCTTTTTGCGTTGGATTCAGTATAGTTTCTAGTTAATCTCTTAGAAATTTTATAGCTTGTAAGTTCAAACACGCAGTATCATATTTTATTATTCCGTTTATAGAAAGTTAAAAAATTTCGTCACGATTTACATAAATAGAATTTACATTTTTTTTTTATTCCCCCTGTGGCCCGGGCGAACTAGATATGCCCGAGTCTAATGAATTTACTATTGTGGACCCCTATTTGTAGCTCGCGGAGCCCCAGATATTATTTTCACTGACGTGGACCACTTGAGATTCGATATGGACCCCCACGAGACCACTTTGAGAACCTATGATCTAAGACTTGTGTTTCCAAGCAATACTCATGTAATAGTAGGTTAAATTAAAATGACCTGTAGATTGATAAGTACCTTTTTGTTAAATAATGCAGCTGAAGGTTTCACTTCCAACGTTTATATAAGACATATAGTTACGGTTCCTACGTACAGTGAGTTAACTGATAGTCTTATATTCCAGAAGAACATGTATCAAATAAACTGTACAAAACTTTTTTAGTTTTAGTACTAGTTCCAAGACTACGATTTTTTAAAGTTTGAATTTTTATAACTATGTCACTCATTGGATATTTAAATAGTAAATCTGATTTATCATGTTTCTGATAACATTGCAATTGACTTAGTATACGCTAAATTACCTTCGAAACTATAAGTTTTTTTAAGTTTTATGACCTAGGCTGATGAATAAGGTATTCTAATAACCAAATCCATTAAACAATTAAATACCTAAAAATGTTAATGGACGCATTATACGTAAGAGCCATACACAGTCATTCATAATTGTTCTATAACATTTATAGCTTAATTTCTATATTTTCAGGTTTGAAAACAGATGTGAACGAAGAACATAAAATAGCTAAAAGGTTCATAAGCCCGATGTTTAATTTGGACATGGTTCCTGACACTGACTTCCCACAAATCAGGACCAAGAGGAGGTTAGATTCTATCTCAAGTCTCTATTTTCAAGTTTGATTTTGTTGACATTTCTTGCATGTATTGGCAGTGGATTCGAGAAAGGTTTAAATCCACAGTTGGACCCAGTAGGTGACGCTGCAATCGGGACTTACAGTTTTATTTTTCAGACCAGGACAACTTCTGCCGGGCTCGCTAGTTATTTAGTAAAAAAAATCATACAGTTCGTTTATAACGCCAAATGATATCTGTCAGTATGTTTCCGGAGATGATTGATCTTGGGACGCGTTCTGTTAGTAGCTCACAACGCCCAAAATGCTCCATCAACCGTTCCTTCATTCCTTCGTTCCTTCCAACATGGCGACCACGGTCGTTATGGCTGTGGCGAAAACATCACTAATAACGTCATCATTATCGATTACACAACGCTCACAGTCACCGACTGTGACAAGAGGTGGGTCGAAGTGGGCGTTGACTACAGAGCATTAATTCTCTCTATCTCTTGACACTGAAAAAGGCGCGATTTTAAAATCAACCAATGACATTGTATTTCGTCGTTTATGACATCAACGCCCCATAATTCGTTCCACTAGAGTTTATGATTGTAACGTCCTGTTAGGAGGTTGCTAAGTGGGTCATTTTTAAAAAAAAACAAATTTATTAGCTGTAAGCTTAGACCATTTGAATGGTCTAAGCTTTAGTTGAATGGTCTAAGGCTGTAAGAGTTTAATTAAAAATACGTCTGAACTATATAAAATTGTTTATAATGCGTTCTACTTATTATAGAAAATTTAATTGTTTTATACAATTTACAATTGCACGGGTAAGCAATTAGTTCATATAATATAGTGTCATAACAGTCCGCAATCAAGAACGGGAAAAATCGCGGTCTTGAACGTCGTCGTTGTGAGTCTCATCTGCCGTAGCCATAATAGTAACCACTTAGTAACCAGAGTGATACCTTTAAATAGGTAAAATATTTAAACTTATAGACTTTTTAAATGTTTCTGTAAATACTGAAGTATTTGACCATTGTTTATATGATATTGAAAACTTTATTTAAATTTAACACAAATATTTACTTAGATTGTATTGTTTGTTGTTATTGGGTGACCGTGACTTCATATGGACACCACATGTAGTCGCATTTCGCATTATAAACTTTAAAAGCAAAGAATTCAAGGCTATGTATTTATAGTATCATATAATGTAATACCTGCAACAACTCAGAAGGGTTTATGGTAGTAAAAGAACAGCAACTGGTCACAATACTTTATAATTAGAGATTTAGAGAACCATACAGTTTTAACACTTTACATACACACACTGACTATTATCAAACTCGACTTCGACAAGCATTCTTACTTTAGAATTTAGAACACCTCGACATCCCTCCAATTTTTTACAGTATGTGAAACTTAGCATATTGGCACAACCGATAGCGGATTTAAGTCATTCATAAACTATTTTAATTAAAGGATTATGCATGACAAGAATTTAATACATTATTGGTGTTTGGATATTTCAGATAATATTTTATGTAAGATATTGTATAAAATATTATACTTAAAGTTTTATATGCAATAAAATAAGTCGAACACAGTATAAATTCATCGCGTCTGCCAACATGAAAATAAAATGTAGTGAATACCGTCTATATACAATTGAGAGGTTTGAATTATAATCTGTACACAATTATCACATTATACAAAGGATAAATATTGTAAAAAAATTATTGTAAATTATAGACAACTACTCTATACAAAACAGGCGCTAATTACCGAATAAATAAATATATAACATTATGATTCAATTAAGGAAATGGCCGATTGTATCGTTCGGAAATAAGACGGATTGTTCAGAAATAAGAGGTTACATATCGAAATCAATTATTAACTTTAAAAAGAAACACGACGAAAACAACTATGCTACTCAATAACTGTAACAATAATTCCAGAAGTTCCTTCAGTTAGCATTCTAAGGTCAAAAGCATTTAGAAAGAAGAAAGAGAAAGAAAAAAACGATTTATTTAGAACTACAACCCAAATGAGAATATTTTACACTAGCATATCCGTGCAGGAACGGAGAAAGAATACAATTTCCTGCGGCCGGGCGGCCTGTCGTAAGAGGCGACTAAACAACCCACAGCCAGGTGGTAGGGTATTTGCTCGACTGGATGGCGACCACCCCTGGTCTAGAGTATGCCGCCATAACAACCTTGTGTTGTGTTCCGGCATCAGTGACCAGGTTCCAGTCTCCTTTAAGAGAGCAGCAGCGCATTTGTAGCACCTTCGGTGTTGCAAATGTCCATAGGCGACGGTAACCACTTTCCATCAAGTGGGCCGTCTGCCTGTCTGCTGAACTCTTGCAATAAAAAAAAATAAAAAAAAATAGCATAAATAAATAAATGTACAATGTTAAATACAGTAAACATACAAGAACTTTGTTAATTCAAGTCTGAATTCAAAACGTTTTCTTATGGGGTATTCGCTGCCCAGGAATGAGGTTGATGTTATGAAACCTAACCTTATTCTTTTTATTTCTAGTGAGGAAGAGGACGAATGCGAGAAGCTCCGTCTTTGCAGGCTGCATGCAAGAGCTTCCAACAGTTTCCTGGCTGCCTATGAATTGTACTTCGTAAAGTGAGTGCATGATACATAAATCGTATAATTACGTCGCTATTCCTTCAATTGTTTTCTTAATCTTTATCCGTGCAGGAACGGAGAAAACAACCCACAGCCAGGTGGTAGGGCATTTGTCCGACTGGATGGCTACCATCCCTGGTCTTGAGCATGCCGCCGTAACAACCTTGAGTTGTGTTCCGGCATTAGTAACTAGGTTCCAGTCGATGGTAACCGCTTTCCATCAAGTGAGCCGTTTGCCTGTCTGCTGGACTCATACAAAAAAGCTCTGGCCGGACGACCGGGCGTTAGTCGACAAAACTCACAGCCAGAGGGCACAATCCTGCTATTACGATCTTCTCAAAATCGCCAGACGCTATCGTCAATCGTAGAATAGAATAGAATAATTTATTGCTAGAAATGTATGCGTACATAGATGTTTTCTTTGTGGTAATTGTCTCGATACATTTTTGAAACTAATTTACAATAATTATTAAATAAATTGGATAACAAGGTTATTGTAGGGTTGCCTCATTTCGGTATTCTGTTAATTCCAATGGCGTGGCCGTGGTACACCACTCTATCTTTCTAAATATTCATAAGCGACAACTCGCGTAATTCAGTGTTTAAAATTTTAAAGTTTACCTCGGCCAACGGATCAGTAGGGCGCTCCAGCGAGGAAACGTAGCCAGCCTTCTGGGCACCTTACCCATAGAAGACGGTAATCTGGGCTCAGTATTCTACTTATAGTATTGAGGGATTATGAGTAGAATACAATACGAATAAGTTTTCTTGCATTGTATTCGGTTATATGTACTTTATTGTAATATATATTATCTCTAAGTTTTATTTACAACTTAATTAAATTTTGGTAGTTTTTCAATACTCATTTCAGCTAATGGTAATACAAATTTTTTCGTACTATTATTCCGCCACGACAACATCGAGAAGATATATCAAATTTAGAAGAATACGAATTTTTGACTGTGTCGCAATGGAATAGTACTATGAATATCTTCGCAACGCCAATTATTGAAATAGTAGAATTGGGCCCTAGATGGGTAGGGCATTTGCCCGCCTAGATGACCACCACCTCTGGGCCCAATTCTGCTGTTGTTCTCTTGTCAAAATCGCAAGACACTGTCGTCTCAGTCGTAGGTTTACCTCGTTTCGGTATTCTATGAATTTAATCTACCTTTATAAAAATGTATAAGTGAAAACTCGCGAAATAAATGTGATAATTTTTGGTAATTTTTCATTTCGACTAACGTCATTTCTGCTGATGGTACTGACAATTTTTTTCTACTATTCTACTGCGACGGTATCCAGATGATATCGTGTATTTAGTAGAATACGAATGGTTTACACTATCGCAGTGGAATCGTAATTTGAATATCTTCACAACTCCAAGATAGCAGAATTGGGCCCCTAGTCTATAAGGGGCTGGGTCGCTGTCCGCTTCAAATCCGGCAGCATATTGCTGGCACCTTCGGTGTTGCAAACATACATGGGCAACGGTAACCACCTTCTATGAGAAGCACCACCAGCCTGCCTGGTGTAATTTAGGAATAAAAAGATATTGTTTCATTTATAGCAAAGAAAACGCCAGGTTATGGGACCACCATACAAGATCAATGGCTGACTGCGAAGCGAGATATGGGGACTGCTAGAAACAGCAATTTACAAACAGACAACACCACAAGCAGTATTACTATACATATTCTATTTGCAAAAAAATTAAATGTTGAAATATAAACAATAGGTTTTTAAAATTATTTATTAAATAAAACACCTTGTAATACTCAACGACCTTTTTATTATTATCCTTAAATAAATAACACCAGTCATCATCTTAAATGCATAAAAATAAACAACCAACATAACTATAAAAATAAATAAATAAATGAATATTTGTAGTCATAAGTTTAATACATGATTGAGTTACTATTGAAGGCTATATATGCCCTGTCCAATGGTTTATTTTACTTTTGACAGACAATAATTAGTGAAGCTCTAAAGTACGGATCCGATTTTATATAGAAATCAATTTTTTTTATACAGAAATTTTAATCAATTTAATGCACCTTTATCATTTGCTACAAAGCGAACAAAAGCGAAATAAAAGTATAATTCTGACTTTTTAAAACTAAGTAAATGCCATGTTATTTTATTTTAATTTTCGGCAACTGGAAAATTTCTGTTCACACGACGTTAACGACTTAACTCACCGTAGTATTTTCTTAAGTTTTCGCGACTAGTATACATGATCAAAACTACGTTTTAACAGTTTTAAGCGCGGAATTTTATTTAATTGATTTTTAGTTCAACGTTTTGGCCACTGCCAACTAAAGAAGACAAAGTTGTCAAGCGTCAATGAGTAATGTTAAAGTTATCATTTAACCTACCCCCCAATTTGTTCATTTTAATTATTGTTTATGGTTGTTATTTATTCTATGGGGGCTGTAGCGATGCGCGATAGGAATGAAGTTGTACCAAAGATAGTGGAATAGGGGATGAGATAAAAGGGATGGAATAGGAATATGGGATAGAAAGTATGAGATAAAAGCGATGGAATAGGGATATGGGATAGAGGGATGAGATAAAAGGGATGGAATAGGGATATGGGATAGAGGGGATGAGATAAAAGGGATGGAATAGGAATGTGGGATAGAGGAGATGGAGTAAGGGGATGTTTTAGGAAGATGGGGATAAGGGGAGCGGAATGTAATCAAAATTATCACTTATTGTATGAAAAATTAGCCAAATCAAACTTAGCCACTGAAACGTTAAAATAAAAATCAAATAAACAAAATTCCGCGCTTAAAACCGTTTCAACGCAGTTTTAATTACCTAACCCACCAGTATCACAAGTTAACTAATGCATATAAAAATCGAGCTTCAAATGAATACTAATGTTACAAAACACGTCACGACGATTGATTAATTAAAAACTTGCATCTCACTGCACTCACTGCGCTTTCTTTTTGGACACTCTCTTCCCGGCGGCGTTGACCGTAGACACTATTTGGTCTATGGTGGGCTTGTCCAGAACCTCCGGTCGGTTAACCCTTTGGGGTTTTACGGGTTTCGTCCTTCCACTCGCGAACCCTATCAAGCTATTCATCAGCTGCTCGCGCTGTTTGTAAACTAAAGCCAAGGCTATCAGCAAAGGAATGACTAGGAGGGACGTTTGACGGAGCTCTTGCTCTGAAGATTTCACCTGAAAAAAAATATGTTTATATTTATAATTTTTCCAAATCCTTGCCAATCTCGCTAATTAAAAGTTCACATAGCATGTTTTCTCTATGGAAAATTGGCAACACAAAAGCCGCGTCGGATTCTGGGCGTGCACATTGTTTCCAGACGCGTCTCGTAATGGTTAATTCTGTTACCTTATAAATATTACGTGCGTCTCGTTCTAGCCCCTATAAGTCCTTGAAGTGTGAATGAGACACTTATATTAATAGGTGCATCTCTTTCTAGCTTAATTATGATTTGCTTAGATAGAACGAGAGAAAAATAATAATTAACAGAACGGTTAGGTAACTAATGTTTATGTCTGATTTGTTATGTGCCTGTTATCGGGAGAACAGGTATTGTGTTCTAGAAATAACAAATGTTATGAATAACAGATATTCACAGAGGCATAGGCAGTAGGTGCTTGTAAGTGTTTGTAAGTGTTCCACTACAGGACGCACCTTCGGCGAGAACTGGATGTGGAAGAACTTGAAGTGGCCGTCGCTGGTGAAGTAGTGGACCTGCTCTTCGTACGCGTGGCTCGCCTTCGAGAGCGTCGACTCCAGCTGCAAGACGTATGTCTTGTTGTCCGCCGGCAGCCGGGGCAGGGTGTACATCAGTCCCGGGTTCATCGTCTGACTGTAACCGGCTGGAACAACCGTTATTTACAACTAGACTTTTGACTCTTATTTAAAGAGCGAGCATTAATCCTGCTATTTATCCTCGGTAGATTCACTTCATGTTATATCGCAAAATATCCTATCTGCCGACATGAGAAGTATCTACGTCCATTTTCGGTATTAAAAAAAAAAAACATATACAGTAAAACCGATCCAGTGCTTCAGTAGTACTTGTTTTGGGAAAGCTTAAATAGATAGACAGACCGAGTTACTATCGCATTTTTTTATAGATGATGAATTTTATATCTATATACTTGAGAAATGATTCTCTCCCATACAAACTTTCAGTCTCGTCTATTATCTGTAGACCACAAAATGATGAAAATGACCAATTTGACCAAAATTTATACCACAAAAAAAACACTTATCCTACTTTCTGGGATAAACTTGACATAAATAAATCTATCCCTGTTTAGGTGATGAAAAGTATCCTATATCGATCCTAGATATTGAACTTATATATATCGAATATCAGCTAAATCTGTCCGATAGTTTTTCCCTGAAAGCATAACAGCCAAACAGAAAAATATACTTTTATCCCGGAAACTATTTCATTCCTCGGGATAAAAAGTATCCTATGTTCAAATTTCAAATTCAAATTCAAAAGTTTTTATTCAACATAAGTTGCACTGGATAACACTTTTTGAATGCATACATGTAAGTCAAAATGTATTTTTACTTCCTATTCTAAGTACAACAACGTGTTATTGCTGTTAAGGAGAAGCGACAAGAAACTCACATCTGCGGCATCGAAAATATACATATGTTGAGTTTCAGCCAAATCGGTCCAGCAGTTTTTACGTGAAAGGGTAACAGAGAGACAGACGCAGACAGAAAATGAAATTAAATATTTAGTGCCAAAGCACAGCAGACACGCTGACGGCCCAACTGTGATGGAAAGTGGTTACCGTCGCCTATGGACATTAGCAATACTAGAGGTGCTGCCAGTGTGCTGCCGGCTTTGACGGAGAAACTGGAACCTGGCCACTGATGCCGGAGCACATACATACTCTAGACCAGGGTGGTAGCCATCCAGGCGGGCAAATTGCTTACCACCTGGCTGTGGGTTGTTTTGTCGCCACTTACGATAGGCCACCTCAACGCCGGAATTAGTAATTTTTTTTCTGTTTCTGGATGGAGAGTACAGTTTAGTACATTTTACCAGAATTATAATGGTGTTGTCGTCGTGTACGCGTGTTGAATGAATGAATGAATGAATAACTTTATTGCACATACATTAAAGTACAATGGGCGGCGTTGTCGCCAAAGGCGATCTCCTCCAGGCTATCCTGTACAATTATTATCAACACCGACTCCATTATTTACTGACTTCATAATTATTAAATGGAAGATTACAGTGTTCATTTGTTTGCATTCGCCATAATTGTATTATTAAACTTATCATTATTACCGTAGTCATTTATTTATTATTATTATTATAACAGTAATTTATTTATATTTTACATACAGTGTAAACTCCATGTAACGTCACTCGATTTAACGACAAACTCCCTTAAGCATCCAAATCACTCGGCTTTGGTTGGTTTAGCTTGCCTTCCATAGAATTATACACTCTATATAGCATTACACCCACTCTCAATAACGACAACAATTAAGTAATAAAAAGTGCCTTTTGAGTTGCCAAAATGAGTAAAAACTGCGCAGCTGTGTACATTCTTTTATCGCTGTATTATCTCAGCCCTTAATAAACTCGACTGTCCATCATGCATACCGAAATTTCTAAGAAATTCTTTTATCACCAGGATGCCTCTTTTGTTAACAATGCCTGCACACACGTCTTCCTTCGTAGGGAATTCTTTTGCCGTACAGGCTGTTCGACTGTGGAACTCCCTTCCCTTACCAATCAGACAAGCTAAATCAATGACTACATTTAAATGTATGCTCACTGAACATTATTGATCTATTAAATAAAATTGTTGCCTTACATGAATGTATCTATTGTTCTAATTCTAATGTATATATATATCTAATTTATAATATCATCGTATATCGAATTATATATGTATGTATAAATAAATAGTAATTTATTTATATTTTAATTTATTTTTAGTAGTATTTAATTGTGATTTTATTACTTTTATTTTAGTTTAGTACACCACCAAAAATAGTTTGAAATTTCTTTTAAAATCACCTTAGACACTGAGTTGCCTGGAGGAGATCGCTATAAGCGCTAAGGCCGCCCATTGTTCTAATGCAAATGTATCCATATCAATTGTCTAGATTTAAGTTTATGGTGAACAAGAGTTTTCATTTATTCATGCCTCAATATCGCAAGATATGAATAAGATAAGTAAAAAAATACAACAAAATTACCGGTGCAGCAAAAGACGTCAGATTAAAATAACAGACTTCTCTCCATTTAGCGACAACTCTCTATAACGCCATAAAATGTACAGTCCCTTCAGTGTCGTTATACAGAGGTTACACTGTATCTCACACATTCTACATTACATTTAATTTTTTTTTAATGTCAATGACTTATTGTACCTGGGTCGAGTTTGGTGGAGTATATGGGCGTGTGGGGCGCCGCCTCCGGGGCGAGGGTCAGCCGCAGGCTGCGGTAGTGGTCGAGGGCGGGCGCGTGCACCAAGCGCGGCGGCGTCCGTTGTCTGCTGCGGCTGCACCGCGATCAGGCGCACGCCCTCCACGTCCCTCTGCGCCACCACCTGCCGGAGACACCACAGACCCATGCTGATCGCCCTTCTGCGACCCGTGTCCCATGTCTTACGGAATTCTATTATGGGATTGGTTCAAGCAGCAGAAGCGTGCTATTCGCTCAATTTACAACATGGGAGCGTATTACATATTTGAAAATTTATTGTATATTAAGAAACATATCTCGGATTTTACCAGATTAGATAACGTAAATTGTAAAAATACTAGGAACAAAAATAAATTATAAACTCCGACGCGTAGGCTCTATAAAGTTTACAATAGTTTCGTGGGGGGAAAGTATTTATGCTCTTCAACGAAAAATCAGCCTTGTGTCGGATATAATTCCGGCACAGCAATATGCTGAGTGCAAACCGTGTTTGCTGAAAATGCGGTGGACAAATTTTCAAAATATGCTCTGTGTGTGAGGATGTATAAGGAATGTAATTACGTCGCTATTTCAAAGTCTTTCTTAGATAATTCTTGTGAAAGGACGTCTAATGGCAAACTTATATAATGAAAAGTGCCATAGCCAATAGACATGATTTAAATTGTTACAAGTTTGGAATAACTCCTTACCTCCAATGTAGGGGGCGCTTTGGCCAGCTTCAGTCCCAGCAATTCTGGTGTATCAGACTCCTTCAACTGTATTGTGTACAAACAGTTTGGCAGCAGACCACGGATCCTGTCAATGTTACAAAAAATAAATTATCAACTCATTTGCTCAAAAAATGCATTTACGAAGCCTGTATACATTGTTCGAAAGGTAAAAATTACGCAGCACACAATGGAACGTGCGGTAAAATAGGTACTTTCACCTAAGTATCTATTTTAACGCGTAGGCACTTAGGTGAAAGAAAATATATAACAATTTTACCAAGGAGTTTCACATTACGAGAATAAATAAGCTGAATGATCGAACCTCTTTGGAAGCACTTTTGATCAACACATTTGTCTGACGTTCTTATTTACACCACGCGCACGTGGCGCCATTTTCATATTAGAAACGTCAAAGATTGTTGCAACCTAAGTCTAACAATTTACTGTCGATCAGCGAAAACCGCCTCGAAATCAGCCGAGTAGTTTTTACGTGAACCTCGAACCAACAGAGAAAACGATAAACAGACAAGAAATCTAAAAAAGAAATGCATCGTGTTCTCCGTCGTTTATAAAGTCTATTCCATTTGTTTGTTTTTTAATAGCTTCAATATACAGACACGGCATTTTTAGAATTTTATAATATTAGGTTTGGGGAAAAAGTTTCTTCGCATTTTATATAAATCTTCAAAAGGTTTTTTTATAAAGTTTATTTACATTTGACTAAAGTATGTAAGTGGCATTTTGTTGGATAACTTTTTGCTATCTTGTAGGTAGGACGTGATCCCATTGCTATAAAAATTTTGGGGTTTCTGATCAAAAAACTGCGACAAGTGGTTTTGGCAGTCCTCTCGTGATGTTAACCTGACACTGCCTAAGGAATTCTGCAGAGACCAAAACAGGTGAAAATCTGAAGGTGCAAGGTCAGGACTATACGGCGGATGCATTAACACCTCCCAGCCAAACTCTCGTAATTTTTGCTGAGTGGCTAAAGATGTGTGAGGTCTAGCGTTATCATGGTGAAAAACCACACCCCTTCTGTTGATTAATTCCGGCCGCTTTCTCTCAACTTTTTGCTTTAATCTCATCAGTTACTTCGCAGTACAGTCCAGAATCGATGGTCCTGCCTGGCGGTAACAGCTCATAATGAATAATGCCCTTCCAATCCCACCATACACACAGGATCACTTTGTTGCGAGTTAACCCGGGTTTCGCCAGTCTGTGAAGCCTGACCGGCATTTGACCACGATCTTTTTCGCACGTTCTTGTTGTACGTGATCCACTTTTCATCACCAGTTATCAGGTTCTTCAAAAATGGTTCGGTTTCATAACGTCGTAATAAAGAATCACAAATGAGTACACGGTTCATTAGGTTTCTTTCAGTGAGCTCTTGAGGCACCCAAATATCGAGCTTTTTTGTGTACCCAGCTTTTTTCAAGTGCGCCAAAACCGTTTTGTGGTCAATTCCCAGTTCTCCAGTTACATCGTAACTACTAATATGCCGATCTTGCTCCACTTTTTCAAAAATGGCATCAATTTTGTCCGTAACAGGGCGACCAGAGCGACGTCCATCTTTGATATCAAAATTTCCGGATTGAAAACGCTTAAACCAAATTTGCGCTACTCTCACAGATACTGCATTAGGTCCATAAACATCACAAATTTTTTCGCGGTTTGTGTTGCATTTTTAGCTTTTTTGTAGTAAAATTTTAAAATGTATCGAATTTCTTCATTAGTTTCACTCATTTTAACAATAAGAAAAACAAATGAAAATCACACATTTTCCTAATTTGAATTTGGAATTGTCTTCTTTAAAATTAAATTTTTTAATTATACCAAAACCAGCCAGATACAAATGCTATAGCCAAAGAGATCTTATTACAAGTTCATACATACTATATGCGAAAAGACTTTTTCCCCAACCTATTATTATAAATATTATCTTGTCATCTGAGGAGCTACGTGCTAAGTTATACAACCTCACTTAACACAAATAGCCCAAAACGTATATTAAAATACTTATTTATAAAATAAGTTATAAATAAAAAATAATCAAATAATTGTGGCAATTTGAAATTTTTTACTTAAACAGGCTTAAGATTTTTGAGTAAGTTTGAGATTTTTGGGGTGGATTCACATAAAAAAAAGTGTGTGTGTGCAGTTCACACGCAGTAGAAGTGAAACTTCAGAGAATATACGGACGAACATAATTATATCTACAATGCTTAGTAAATAAGAGTGAGGACGCTACGAAGCACAGCACAAAAAGGAGACCGAGTAGTATAAAACGCTGTATAATGTATTCTATCTCATTCTCTTGCAAGCTTAGTCCTATAGATTTATGTGTTTATCTCTTTTTAGTGTCGCTTTTTCGTTTCATCGAATTACAAATCACAACGATTGCAAAGAAGTTTCACTACAAAAGTTAAACTAGAATATTAATGGGTACGAATGTAAAAAAATAAGAAAGAGACGGACGGATTGCGCAAAGGATAACACAATGCCTTGTGGTGTGACAGAGACGTATGCCAGAATTGAGGAGTATGAAAGGAAAATCGGGAGAATTTATATTGGCAAGGCTTACAGACAAACATTCACATAAATAGGTACATATGAACTTACTCAGGTAAGTGGCTTAGGATACATATTTAATTAATTTTATTTGAGGAGAAAAAGAAAACAAAAATAGGAGATAATACAGAATGATTTGGGTAAAATTAGTTTATGTCGAAAAAATATTTATTCATTATGTTTCTAAGGCTACGTTCCATTAGGGAATCACAACGAACCCGTTCACGACCTCGATTTTTCCCGTTCCACTTGCTTGCCGGCGTTACAATCGTAAATCCAAGTGAAACGGTTATTCGACCCACCTCGTGACATGGGTCGTTGTGTGACCGAAATAGATTACGTCATTGGTGACGTTTTCGCCACGACCACAACGACCGCGGTCGCCTAGCGGAACGGCTAACGGAGCATTATGGGCGTTGTGAGCTACAAATGGAGCGCGCTGTAAAAGTGTTGGGTTTAGTTAGAAAGATGTCCAGGTGATATGTAAATAAATAAAAGAGGGTGAAAGAAGTACAGCTTGCATTACCTGAACGTCCCCTTGGCCTCAGTGGTGGCCTCCTCGGGGGCGCAGTGCGGGGGTGAGTCCGCGGCGGGGAGGGCGAGCAGCGTGGCGCCGCGCCACCCCACGCCGCCCAGCGACAGCAGCGCCCCGACGCACGACCACGCCACGCGCACGCCCCTGCGACACACGCACACACACTCAAGCGAATGATGAATGGATGAATGAATGAATGAAAACTCTTTATTGTAATAATTTCTCAAGTTTTCGCGACTTGTATACATGAGCTCTTTCTGTGTGCACCGGAACACAAACCAACTTGATTGATATTTCTTTTATTTTTCCTTCCACCCATTTTAATCCTTATCCCTAATCCCTATTAATATTATAAATACGAAAGTAACTGTCTGTATGTCCCGTTTTCACAGAAAAACTACGGGACCGATTTGGCTATATATATATATATATATATATATTCGATGCCGAAGATGAACATAGGATACTTTTTATCCCGAAAAATGGTATAGTTTCCGGGATAAAAATATATTTGTCTCTCTGTTTGTTATACTTTTATGGAAAGACTATGGGACCGATTTGGCTGAAACTCGGTACATAAGTATATAATTTTAATACCGAGGATGGCCAAGGGATACTTTTCATCCCGGATAATTATGTAAAGGTTATCCCGGAAATTAGGATAGATTTGGTGATTTTGTCCATTTCGTCCGGTTGGCCCACTTGGTCCACTGGGTCCACTAAGCCCACTGGGTCAATTTCGTCAATGTTGTCTACTTTGTCATTTATGTAGTTTACAGATAGACTGGGAATGGTATAGTTTGCGATATAAAATGAAGTGAACCTTCCGGGGGCAAATGCAATGTAACCTGTACCGCTTGCTCTTTAAACAAGAAATACGCACTAGAGGTTGGCTAAACTCTAGTTATAATATAAAATTATTAGAGCTAGGCAGGTTTGCTGACGAGTTTCTTCCGCCACTTCTTCTCTTCAAGGCACAACATGTTGCGAAGCGGTGGTAAATTAGATTAGGCTCACATAGAGTAAATAATAACCATAAACAAAATTAAAACTAAATAATTAAAATGAACAAGTTGACGGTAAGCTAAATAAAACTTTAACAATACTTGTTGACACTTGAGATCTTCGTCTTCTGTGATCACGGCCACTGAAAAGTGGCCGAAACGTCGGAATAACATAAATCAAATAAATTACCGCGCTTAAAACCGTTAAAACGTAGTTTTATTATGTAACTCTTTATTGTTCACCATAACTTGAAGCTAGAAAATTCAGTCAGTTTTCTGATCTAATGTGCATATTGTTACAATTACCACGTGCTAACAACGGTGAAGGAAAACATCGTGATGGAACCTGCACATCGAGATAACCGAAGTATCAAACCTGCCAAGCAGTATTAGACAAGCGTGGCGGGTATACTGTCCGATACCCCTATAATGGCAGGCCCGAGCCCAGCAGTGGGACATTTATAGGTACCTCGTTGATTGAAAGTATGTTTCAACGGTTTTAAGCGCGGCATTTTATTTGATGTTTATGTTGACATTTCGGCCAACAGATAAGTAGCCGTGAACACGGAAGACAAAGATGTCAAGTATCAGTGAATACTTTTAAAGATTTATTCAAGTCAAACTTCTATATAGACGGGGGGTATTAGGATTTTTTCTGTCACGTAAAAGCGTTACGGCTGCGTGGAGGGGGTAGAAGGTATATCGCGTGGTGAGATTGTTAATGTACTTGTCTAATTTGAAAACCTGCCGTAAAACTTCTGTTCACCTCAAAATAGATTAAATAATGCTAACATCGTCTTCTAATACAGAGATAAAGTATCAACGTATTGTCACTTGATTGCATAAGATTAAACTAGATGGCGCTGTTCAAAAACGAGCAAATCCTACATGGCGTGGACGTGTTCTTACGAAATCAAAGGTAATATTATGTTTTGTCAATGATTTAGTTGACTAGCGCGAACGACTTCCAAGTTAAAATTTTGTTGCGATTCGTTTTGCCACTTGTCCGTTTCTAGCCTACCGCCAATTTGATCATTTTAATTATTTAGTTTTAATTTTTTCGCGGTTATTATTTATTCTATGGGGGCCTAATCGAATTTACCACTGCAACATGTTATGGCTTGAAGAGAAGAACCAGCGCAAGAAATTCTTCAGCAAACATGCCTACCTCTAATAATAATTTTATAAAGAGGTAAAATAAAAAGCTAATTGGTTTGTGTTCCGGTGCACGAAGAAAGAACTCATAGCGTTTTGAGGTCTGGTAGTTGTTTTTTGCCGAGTTTAGACCTTAATCATTTTGACGATTGGAGATCAAACAGGTGGTACTTGCCAACCATTTTCTCTATTGAATAGGCTCACACATGATTCTAGGTCCTATAAATAAATTCAATCAAAGGTGGTTATAGTCACAGCCTCAGGTACCAGTCACGAAGAGTGAGTTCTTAAGTATTCATCTAGAGGCTGTGTATTATTCATTTATATAAGGAATAAATGTTTATTTCATTGGGCCTTAGATGGCGCTAGCGTCGCTGTAAATCGCGGTATGGTTTAACCGCGACAGTCATATTGGAGGCTGCTTAATTTTCCAATAAATATCTTGAGGTAACCACCGTCTCGTTTGGGGTACCCCGGGTTCAAGGAAATCGTACGAGAGGTGTAGACGAGTGAAGCACCATAGACCATACCTGAGCGTGAGCTCGTGCGTGTGGCCCTCCTGCACGGCGACGATCTTGTGCGGGGGCGTGAACTTGTACTCCTTCATGTTGGGCTTGACGTAGTACTGCGCGGGAGACAGAGCCCCGAAGCGCAGCCGGCCCTCGGGGCCCGAGACCACGTTGCGCCGGTATGTGCCGCCACTGACCGACACCAGCGCACCCTGACCGCAACATGTGCACATTATATGGACGGTGATCATATGATCAACCTGTCCATAATGTCTAAAACGAGGACTATTTTTTTGTCTTCTGGCAATATTCTATTTTATCTGTAGTCAAGGTCATTGAATCCTAAATAAAACGAATTCAGATATGTTGTTTTAATTTTAACGTTGATTCAAGTCTAAAATCCGCTAGAAAAATAACTAAACACGCATGTAACCATACCAAGTTGCACGTGAGCAGTGATTTTTAAAGTTTACCAAGGATCTCTAGTAGAATTTGAAACAAAAAATTTGCGATATAATTCGACGATATTTAACAAAGAACAGCCGACACGATAAGTTTGTAATGGTCAGCTTAGCTCCTTTTAATCAAATCATTGTTCTGTTAACTATCACAAGATGTTAAAGCTCTTGCTTACAAAATTATGGTCACTATTATTAAAGTAAGCATCGTGGGCTATTTGGACAAAATGCGTACGTCCTAACTAAAGCAACTTGATACTTGAACTTGACCCATGTTTGATGTCGTACTAAAAGTCACTACAGTTCGTCCGCGTTCAGAATGCAGTGAGACATCAGTGCAACTGCAGGGTAAAGGTGTATACACAGTGGTGTTAAAATTCAAACAAATTATATTTTTAAAGAGTAGGTTTAATGAATTTAAAAAATACACTTAAAAGTTAAAAATCAAAATTAAGTCTTCTTAAAAATTGTATTGTTGGCAGCAATATAATTTTTTATTTGGGCTCACACCAACTCAATGGGGTTCAGTTTGCAGTGGTACGGAGGTAAACGGAGAATTATTATTTTTTTAAATAGAAATCAGTTAACACAATTACAGGACACAACCGCCGCGTTCGAAGCTATACCTTCAACTGGTCACTGTGAACTTGACCTTGTAATTTGAAAAGATTTGATTGGTTAGGGGGCGGTGCTAGGCCGGCGAACAATGATGACTCACTCCATTCTTAACACGAACGAACGTAAGTATCGAAATTACTCTACCTAATACTCAAATTGCTAAAGTTTAAACAAAGTGAAAGTGGCGCCCCTATTTTACCGCCTTGTAAAATACTAACCATCATTCTGTGGACATTTGAACCAAGGTTTCATGTGAGATTTAACGACAGGTCAAAATGGCAACTTCCTAGTGACGTTTCGTCACATCCCAAGGAATTGGCATCGATAATTGTTTTTGGTACACAGCAAAATGTGAGTAAAATAATAATTATTTTCCGGTCTTACTACCTTTTTACTTTAGGTAACATTTTCAAATATAATTACATCTAGTATCTGTTTGACGGGATATTTATAACAATTATTACATTTCCGTTTAATTTTACAATTTTATAATATTGTTACGAGCTACAGGACTCGAATTAAAAAAATGCCGTTGGAACTACTATAGAATTTATTCGAACTGTACAAACACATATAAAACAAATACAAATAACACTGGATGCAACCAGTTCACACTGCACTATTCAATACAATTGGAACGCATAAAGTCCGTCGTTTATATCGCTAATCGAGAGTACTAGAAAACGTCTTACTCGCTTCGTAGTCCTCGCTTAACTGCCCTCCCCTCCATTCGGGCCTCGTCTTATACTAACTACACAGTACAAAGGAATTGAAGGCGCACACAAGGCTTCTAAGAATGACTAATTTGCACACCTACGAACGTCCAGGAAGTTGAATACAATAACAATAGACTGTGCGGCTTATCTTTGACGGTATGTAACAATATTTATATGGCTAGTTCTCGTGCTGGAAAAGGGATTTTTCTTGTGCTGCCTGTTGCCAGATAACCTCTACAAGGTAGACGAGCTCTTGTTGGAGCCTTTATCATAGGGGCTGTTGGAGTGTATAAATCCTTAAACATATGTAAGTAATTTGGAGATTTTTGGGATGAAAGCGACGTGCAACTCTGGCGAAAACCATCTTTAAAAATAAAGATTAATATACCTGCTAGCCTGCTTTGGCCAAAATTAATACAATGCGGCTTTACCTGCAACGGTGTACTATCAGCGTCGTCCAACAGCTCCACAGTGATTTCCGCCAGCTTGTGGGCTCTGATGTCGCCGTTCTGGTCCGGCTCGAACAGAATATAAGACTCCTTCTCGGCCGTGATCGTGTACTTCTTGGACGCGTCCAGGGGCCCGAACTTGTATGTGCCCTCCGAGGTCGTCACTTGGGTTAACTTCAGGTCGTCTGCAGAGGAAATAATCGTGAGAATAGAGATGACTCTTTCACGCAAAGACTACTAAACGGATTCTGATGAAACTATGGCAGCATCACAGGCAGTACGTGTTTACACACTGCTCTTACATTCACGCTCGACTCGGTCAATGATAAACGTGGAAATAGGAACAAGTTTTGGAAGATGGTGGATGACAATAAATAATTAATCGACACTTGACATCTTTGTCTTCCGTGATCACTGCTACTGAAAAGTGGCCGAAACGTCGGAATAAAATACCGCGCTTAAACCAAAATACTATGTTATATGATACCAATTAATCGTAATAATAAATAATAGATCGTCTCTGTCTTATTGAGTATGCACTGTTTGCTACAACTCCATTTATTTAAAAAAAAGTAATTCTGTAACATGCTTCTGTATAAAACTTATAAAAAAAAGAGAACTTTTGATATAAATAGAACAAGAAATATAAAGAAAAACAATTTTTAGCTAGACGTGTTGCTGGGGAGTGTCTTGCCGCTTCTTCTCCTTAACAGCAACAACACGTTGCGAAGCGGTGTACATAGACTGGCAAGTAAAAGTAAATTTTAACTTATATCTATGACCTTTAAAAAGTGTTCTCCAGCGGAATTTATTCTGAATAAAAACTTTTGAATACAACGTTGTAATTAAATGTTCAATCTCCAAGAACTCTAGGCAAATTAATACGAGAGCAGTGTGTAAACAGATAATCCCACTCGCGCTGCCCGTCCATTGACTTCCACACAAAGTCCGACAACAAAGGGAGCAAATGGTAGTGACACCCGCAGCACGGCAACAACAGCCGCAGGACGAGTGTTGTGTTCAGACATACTCGCGCTGCCCGCGTCAAGCGACACAGTGAAGACGAGGTGTTACAATAAGTAATATGGGTTATGCATGAGAATGAGACCTCAATTTATAATGTTTTTAACCGAATTCCGCCTTTAAGTGAGCCTGGTCGAGTCTTACTCATCGTTATTGGTTCTATTTAATTTCATTTTGTACCTGACGTGCTTATTATTTTTCAAAATCATCACAATTCAAAATAGCTCGTTTAATTATCACTGTTGATTATATATTTGCAGTCTGAACAAAGGATTTATAACTGCCATGTGGGTAGGATGAAATATTTTAAAATGTATGAGGGTAAGCCGACTTTATGCGGATTTCAAAACGTCTAACGCCATCTAGGTACTTTCGAATGTACCTAATCAGTGTATAGATTTGATTTAAATCAGATGATATGATTGAACAATGTACTCATATTAAATTGTTCAAAATATTTATCTTTTGTCTATCCTTTGTTTGATGTTGTTCTAATTACAAATCATATTAAAAATGTTCATTACTTATTATTTGTTTTCTTCTGTGAAGGTGACGTTATTGCTTGGCACTAACAGAAGACCAGTGTTGGTTGTTATCAACCAGCATTTGCTGTGTTACGGCCTTTTTACAGTTAGAGAAGCTTTATTAAACTGCTTATGTATAGTTTCCATTTTAAATAACTCGAAATAAACATTATTATCTTTCCTCTTTTGAAGGATCTTGTTTTGACTGCATGTTTTTTTGTTTGTTACACGATTTCTCTGTCAATCGAGGCTTGATTTTCAATTTTTTTTTCCTCCGCAGAGTGTACTCCTGGGGTGGTCTCAATATCCCCGAGTCAGGGTCTGATGAGGAGTCCCTGGGAAATCGAGAGCAACCCTTATCGAAGAGCGCCGAGCGCCACTCTCGGTAAAATAAAACTTGTATATGCGTGCCAGTAGTACATCTACAGGCGCTTAAAATATTATTCCTAAAGCTATTTAAGCAACTAAGTGTAGAAAAATATATTTATTTGACAAAAACAAAACTAACTTCAAATTCAAAACCAAAAATAAATATTTTTTGTACAACACATCGAAGTTGGTGCCAAATAAAATATAAAAAAAAACAAAAAAATTTGCAAAACGCACCGACTTCGAGATATTGTACAACATATTTACTTTTACCTCTTTATTTGAAGTCGGCACACTAACGTATATATTATATACTAGCTGCGCCCCGCGGTCTCACCCGCGTGGTGATGGAAAATCGTTTTATTTTGGACAATTCACACTATATCTTTATAAATTATAGCCTATGTGTTATTCTGATGTCTAAGCTATATTATTGTGAAGTTTCATCAAAATCCATTCAGTAGTTTTTGCGTGAAAGAGCAACAAACATACATACATTATTACAAACTTTCACGTTTATAATATTAGTAGGATAGTAGAATCACCAAATTAAGCAAGTTACGTTTGTCTTATGGTTAATATACAATGGATTATTTTGGGGCCGATCCCAGACACCCAGAGCATAGTAAATAACAAAGAAAATTCGTTTCTGAAATTAACTATACCAGGAATCGAACCCGGTCGGTTAATTTGAAATCAGTTTTTTTTTTTATGGACCAAAATATGACGTTCTTCATACCGGATTGCAGAGTGACGAGGACCTCGTCCACCGGGGGCACGATCCTCCCGCTGAGGTGAGCCCCCTGAGGGCCCTGATGACAAGACCCTCGGGCTGGCACTCCCCTCCGCCCATCACCTGCTGCGGGTCGGGCGGCTGGAACAGCAGCGACGAGGAGTGCGCAGACACCACCGCCACCTCGCCCTGACCACGAACAAACACACGCCGTCAAATGTTGCCCCTCTCCGTAAAACAGTGCGCACAAAACTTATATGCGCTTCGAATGAAATTGGTTCCGCGTGTTCACACAGGTCCAGTTGAATGTTAACGTTTATTACACCTTACAGTGTTGTGCGAAAGAGATAGCATGCTAGTCCGGATAGCGGCCGAGCGATAGCACAACACCTTTCCGATGTCTGTGAACCTTATAACAATGTTCTGCGTAATGACGCGTACGAACTTCAAGAACGCACTTATAACCTGGCCGTAACATCTAGATTCTAAGAACATGAACTATTTTTTTTCCTTCTAGTAATCTATACATATAATGAAACTATAGAGGTCGAATTTCTGTACAATGAAAAAAAAAGATGTAAGAAGTGAAATAGAACTAATTTAGAATTTTATGTTTCTCTGTTTGTTTGTACCGGCTAATCTCCGAAACGTTTGGACCGATTTAAATGAAATTTTGTATGGTGGTAGCTTATAACCCTGGTCAACATGTAGGATACTTTGATCCCGAAAAATTAAAGAGTTCCCGTGGGATAGTTAAAAAACCGCACCACGCGGACGAAGTCGCGGGCATCAGCTAGTATTCTATATTACGTCATTGAATTATAAACAAAGTTTAATTTATCCATGTTATTTTCATTTTAACGTTGATCTAAGTCTAAAAATAACTAAATACGGCCATAACAGTACTGAGTTACACATGAGCATTGATTTTTTAAGTTTAACTGAGGATGTCTAACGGACTTTAAAGCAAACATCTTTTAGTTATAATTCGACGATATTTGCAAAGAACCGTCGTTAAATGGATTTGTAACAGCGTTTTGCCTCTTTTAATCAAATAATTGTACTGTCAATCAGTTATAAGGTTTTCTTTTTTTATAAACAAGAGGCTACGGACTCTTTTTTCCGAACCTTTTAAGGAGTTTAATTTTATATTTTACTATAGTTTACACACTAGTTACACTTATTGAATGTTGTCTGTGTTCAGTGTGTACCTTAAAAACTAGTTCTAATATTGTTTTTTCTAAGTTTTAAACGCGAAATACGTATTCTAGTGTGGAGTGTTTCAGTTACAAGGTGTATATAAAGCTTTGGCTTCCAAAATTAATAACCAATACTGTTAAAGTAAACATCACAAATTATATAATGCATATATCGTAAATAAACCAACTTGATACTTGCACTAAAAGTTACTAGTAAGTATCAAAATTACTTATTGCCATAATATTGGGCTTTGCTAGAATTCAGACAAAGGTGTGAAAGTGTCATTTTCTACTCTTTGAAACGAAGCATAATGATGTAGTGAAATCTTACATCGGCCATATACAGCGTGTGCTCAAAGTTGTACCCCCCGATAGGTGGCTTGAGGGGCGCCAGGGGGCCAATGTCCTTGGTCCCGTGGCCGTCGGTGTTGATGCGGAGCACCAGGTCCTCCACAGGGTCTGGAGATGTCACCTTTATTACCACAGCGTGGGCAGTTGCTACTAAGTACACGGTCTGAAAAAAAACCCATTCACCATGTTTATGTAATCTATACTAATATATAAAGCTGAAGAGTTTGTTTGCTTGAATGCGCTAATCTCAGGAACTGCTGGTCTGATTTGAAAAATCTTTTCAGTGTTAGATAGCCCATTTATTAGGGAAAAATTATTTATAGGCTATATATCATCAAGCTAAGACCAATAGGAGCGGAGCACCAACGAAGAATGTTTCAAAATCGGGGTTTTTTTTTTCCTTTTGAAAGCATCCGCTGCGTGCGCTGCGTAAACGATTAAAATTTCGCAAAAATCATGTGTGACAAAATTTTTATCCTTTAAAAGTTCTAAAAAAAGTCTACGACAGCATATGTCTATCTTTTAAGGTTGGCTCACTATAACCTTTTTTATGCTCACCAAATTTGTTCTAAAATAATGCATTATTTGCGAAGTTGTTTTTATAAACATGATATTAATCCTTATCCAAACAAATATGTTATTAATCACAAGTATTTAATTTAAAACAAAATTGCCATTTACATCATTCGATTTCAACGAATATCTTAGGAGATATCGCAGTTTTAAAATAACATCGCAGCAAATTAATGATCAAGTACTGCGCGCGCATTTATGATGTACAAGGCCGGCAGGCAGTCATTAAGATTTTAAAATATTTTCACCTTCTACTTAAACAAAGTCGCGGATTAAAGTTAGCGTTAGCCCAATATAACTATTCCACGCGAACGAAGTGGCGGGCAGAAGCTATTCCAAAATATTTTGAAAAATTTACACAACCTATGGCTTAAGGCCATAGACAGATTAATACAAAGAGGCTAACATAATTTAAGAACAAAATTCCCACTGACACCACAAACTGCACTCACTTTGTAACATCACTAAATATGTTGTTTTGTACATTATACAAATGTACTGCTTTTTATAAAATAAATTCAATGTTTTCCGACGCAGTGTGTTGACGAGTCTCCTTTGTTAATAGCGATACCTTGGTTATTGGTTAACTATTAGACCATTTTGTCAAAAATGAAACAAATCTTAGATTACATTTAATGTAGAGTAGTAAAATTAAAGAAAAAGATATTACAAAATTGATAGTTTTTTTAATATACCGCATGAGTCATTTTTATTTCAACAGATGACTACTTCCGGTTCATTTCTTAAAAATTTTCTTTAAAATTGTTAGATATTTTGGGGGAATACTTGTTCTCACCATAGATTTAACCTTCAAACTATATTTTTAAGGTCATCTGAAGGTCAACTTATCTTTTTCAATAAAAATATCTATTTTCACTTCAGAATCAAAAGTAGTGGAAAATTTTATATCAAAAGGCATATTTAGGTCTTTTCTGTATTTGTGGCGGGAATTATAATTACAATTATATTACCATTGGCTTCATTAAAGCCATAATCTTTATTCAATCGAACAGCTCTTAACACATGACTTTTCACACACTGATCCTATCCATACACTAACCCACTGACTTTATAAACACACTTCTCGCTGATTCTCTTTAATACACACTGAATATTACATATACACTGTTTAACACACACTGACTATGACTTATATACTGTTTAACACACACTGACTATTACTTATACACTGTTTAACACACACTGACTATTACATATACACTGTTTAACACACACTGACTATTACGTATACACTGTTTAACACACACTGACTATTACGTATACACTGTTTAACACACACTGACTATTACATATACACTGTTAAACACACACTGACTATTACTTATATACTGTTTAACAGACATTACTATTACTTATATACTGTTTAACACACACGGACTATTACTTATATACTGTTTAACACACACTTACTGTTACTTATATACTGTTTAACACACTGACTATTACATATACACTGTTTAACACACACTGACTATTACGTATACACTGTTTAACGCACACTCTCTAATTTATACACTGACTTTGGCAGATCACCGTATATTTCTAATATAAACTAATATTTTGCAAAAGCTGGGAAGATTCGACGATGTAAATTCTGCAGATAAATCAAGAACTATTCTCGACCCAGGATCATCTTTCTTCGACAAGGTATCACCCTGATAGCGAAATTCTTCAAAATATAAAACAATGGATGACATTACGGGGGACATCATAAATTATCCCATATCCTAGCGTCAGCATTGCCTTCGTGGGACTACTCTCTAAAAACTATTTTGGCATCATTAACAATCAGATAGAAACGATCGGTGGAATAATGTTATACTCACAGTGGGTACTTCGGCGGACGTGTCAGCGTGGAGCTGCGGGGGGTTGAATCTGTGGCAGCCCCTGGGGGTGAGCGTGTAGAGCGCGGCGCGGTCCACGCACGACTGGCTCAGCCCCGCCGGGACCAGCAGCTCGCCCGCGGAGTCACCGCTACTGAACTCCACCTGACAACCACACAAATGAGTAGACGATCCGTGCAGGAACGGAAAAAGAATACTAACTCCTGCGTTGGGGTGGCCTGTCGTAAGAGGCGACAATACAACCACAGCCAGGAGGTAGGGCGTTAGCCCGCCTGGATGGCTACCACCCTGGTCTAGAGTATGTATGTGTTCCGGCATCAGTGGCCAGGTTCCAGTTTCGCCTTCAAGATCGGCAGTACATTGGCAGAACCTCTGGTATTGCTAATGTCCATAGGCGACGGTAACCGCTTTCCATCACAGTTGGGCCGTCAGCCTGTCTGCTGTGCTTTGGCAATAAAAAAAAGACGAATCCTGGAGTGGAGGTGGAGTCTCGGCTAACGTAATGTAGGGCGCCTGAACGGAACACACACACACATATATTCTTATTTTGTTTTATTAAATATTATTTATTATAACTCTATGATGTGTACTTAATGAATATATTTAAGTGGAGTAAGTATTTTCTAGTAATTCAATATAATAATGTAATTTAATATTTTGCTATGACTAGTATGTTTTGTACTTAATGAAAATTAAGTAGACTAACTAACTTTATTATACAATCTACAACGAAATCTCTTTAATATCAGTGTTATGTCTTCTATAGCATGAAAATATTTTAAAAACTTTTAAATACAATATAATATTTAAGGTATAAGAAGATAATAGAAGAGCGGGGTCTTCTTGTAACGTTGCACTTGCACCATTAAAAATAACATAGACATAGCCAATGACAGTACTAATGTCAAACTATGTCACTGTCAAAAGAGTTTGAAAAAAGAACGGGACGGCGGTTAAAGTTGAGACTCCTCGAGATTCAAAATATCAGCTGATACAATTCTTTTATAAATATTATTCCAGACTATTCAAAACTTCCTTTAACACTATTAAAACAACTATGTGTTCCCGCTTGGGATCAAGGCTACCCTTACTTACCTAGGAAACCTACCAACCAAGCCAACATATACTAGACATGGACAATTACCGATCGAGCTAATATTAGAGCCATGGAACAGCTTGACTCGAAGAGCTTTCAGGGCTTCGACAGGCCTGTGTACCCTTTTGCATAGAAGTCCACCGTTTGTCACGGAACAGATTAAATATACTACATAATTATCTTGTGCCGTTCATTAACCCACCTAAACCTATTCTGTGACTAAGGAGGAGAATCTGACTCTTTCCCCCACGTCACATTCTGATACGAGTAAAAGCTTAAAAGAAGATTTCAGCAACTGACTACAAATTGTGCATGTATTTCTTAAGGAATAAATATTTTCATTTTTGAAATAGTTTTAAGCTGAAATGTTGGTCAGCTTAGAATCCCTGGGGATAGCTATACCACATGGTGTGGAACAAACGCCGCCCATGGACCATAGCAAATGTCTCTATGTCCTTGCAGCCTTTGAATACATTGGTTTTGAACAGTCCACATATTCACTTAGAAAGTGTATTTTATTTTCCTCAAACGGGAGTAACTTCTATATGTTCCCTACATGGTTTCACTAAGAAATTCCGGCACTGCTAAAACATCTTGTATGGAATTATAATAAGAGTTTCATCGGGTTCCACATGGAGATGGCTTTTGATAGGTTGATTTAAATTTAAAATGTGCGTTCAGTTTTATGTACACTATAAGGTACCATATTGAATGTAAAAAAATGTTTTAGTAACACACACGAAAAGTATTTTAGTAAATAAAGTATTTACGAAATACTAAGATAGTTAGCGAAATACAACATACAAAATACATTGTCAAAAAGTATCTAGATACAAGATGAAAAACGTACAGTGTAAACTCTATATAACGACACCGAAGGGACTGTACATTTTATGGCGTTATAGAGAGTTGTCGTTAAATGGGGAGAAGTCTGTTATTCTTGTCTGACGTCTTTTGCTGCATCAGTAATTTTATTGTGTTTATTTACTTATTTTATACATATTTTACGATATTGAGGCATTTTGGTAATTAAGGAAGTACTTAGACATTTCGGTATGCATGATGCCGACAGTCGAGTTCATTACGGACTAAGACAATAAACTGATAAAAGAACATACACAGCTGCGCAGTTTTTACTAATTTTGGCCACTTAAAAGATACTTTTAGGTTTAATTCTTGTCGTTAGTGAGAGTGAGTGTAATGCTATATAGAGTGTATCATTGTATGGAAGACAAGCTAAACCAACCAAAACAAAGTGATTTCAACGCTTAAGGCACTTTGTCGTTAAATCGAGTGACGTGACATGGAGTTTACGCTATATTTTGTATCTGTATTTCAGATACTTGTATCTTAGATAAGTCACATCTCTGTTGTTCGGGTGCATAAAAAATATCTTACTCCGACACAGTTTTCACTAAAACAACAGCTGCAGTACTCTGTGTCCCGGGAAAAAATCCCGCGGGAATTTTCAATGTGAACTAAAAACTTTTGACTTCGATTACGGTAATGTACGAGCAAGATAGCCGCGCCTTAACATGCTTATTATAGAGTGAAGTGAAGATATGGAAGCCTCACCTGAACCTCATGGGTGGAATGAACCTTCAGCACGTATCCCGTGTGGTGGAAAGTGGGGACGTCGGCATGTTCTTGGGTGACGGCCACATTATGCCTGGCTTCCACCCAGCACAGGCGTTCCGTTGGCACAGATATCTCCACGCTGCCCGGGAGGACCTCCTCAAATATGTATTTGCCATCTGCAATATCGCAGTTTAGTGTTTTTACAATTTTTGTCTTTTATTGCATGAGTGCAAAACAAATCAAATCAAATCATTTTTATTGCGAACCAAGTGTTACAATATAACTTAGAACTTATTACTTAGCTGGACTTTAATAGCATTGCAATATCAATCTTACTTAACCTATCTCTGTGAAATATAATATTTAATTTTGTGCCTTATGTATATTTTATTTTATTTAAAACGACACAATATCTTCTTAATTTTAACCTCCACTTAAATATTCTTGGACACTATAATAGGATGTTTAGACCAAACATTCGAATAATTTTTGTTTAAACATATTAAAATTATTGTAACTTATTATATATATTCTTGGTGCCATCCCAAACACGCTTCTGTCATATAATGCAGTGGTATATGGAGGGATACAAATTTTATTCTTATTAATATGTCGGGCACTTCTATAATTTTCAAATAATGTTGGGTTGTTTTTAATTAACATGATAATTTCAAAAATATACAAACAAGGAAATGTCAATATCTTAAAATCTATAAAAAGTTCAGCAGACAGACCTGGTGGAAATGACCTATGGACATTTGTCACACAGTCACACCACAGGTGCCGCCACTCTGTAAGGGAGACTGGAACCTGGCCAGTAATGCCGGAACAGAGCTCAAGGTTGTTATGGCGCCATACTTTGGACCAGAGGTGGTAGCCATCCAGACAGGCAAATACCGTACCACCTAGCTGTGGGTTGTTTTTGTTGCGGGCTAAGAAGACGAGATTAATGAATACGAGAGGTTTTCGTCGTTACAAGATATATTTCCAAGCGAAAAGTCATCGGTGGCAGAAACAACTTAAAAGTCAGCTATGCATTGCAAAAAATTATATTCAAATTGAACATATACAAAAATATGTATATCCATCAGTTTTGTCACCACTACGACTACGACAGGCCACCCCAATGCAATGGAAAATGTATCCCTTCTCCGGGAGATTTTGGCGAGAACTGAAGGGAGATGTAGTGCAGTGCGGTTTTATTTTCTAGAAATGTGTAAAATTACTCTAAAATGAACAATAGTTGTAGGATATTGATAGTTCTTGAGCAGTTATTATGTGTTTTTGTGAGAAATATGAACTGTATAGTCAAATGTGGCCTTTTGAGTTGTCCCAAGAACTCTGTTGAATGGCACCAGCTTTAAACCTACAGTTCTGCTGTGCTACACATAGGTTTAAGAAAATGAAGAAACTACATTATAATTGAAGAACTGGCTTAAAGGCCTAGCTGCCATAAACCTAATAAATTATATTATCTCTCCGTTCTTGCACGGATCAATATGATAGAATGTACTGTACTTTACAATTGAATAACATCTATATAAAACAACATTCTCGGAAATAAAGTTATTTGATTTTTATTATTCCGACGTTACGGCCACTTTTCAGTAGCCATGATCATGGAAGACAAAGATGTCAACTGTCAATGAGTATAGTTAAAGTTTTATTTAGCCTACCCAATGACATAATGTAAAAAAATATGGTTACTGGAAAAAATAATATACTCAATTAACGATTTCCTTAAATATGACAAGGAGATGTTATTTTAATACTGTTTTATATTTTATTTATATTTTTGGCTTTTAACATTTAATTTATTACGTTTTCTTGACATTGTTTTTCAATATAATTAATTAATTGATTTATGTGTATAATATTAGAATTTTTTAATTAAACATAATGACTTTGACAAATATACAAATCTTTATACACATAAAGATTCATTCATTCATTCATTCATATGACAATCCTGCATCATAAATACTTGCAGTCCGTCAGTGTGTAACAGGTATAAGACCCCATGAAATGGATGGTTAAAGAGTGGCATACCCTTGGCGATGGTGGTAAGTGGTTGTCCGACGTAGCCCCCGTCGGCCGAGAGGGGCCGCAGCGTGACCTCGAGGGAGGCGCACGCTACTCGGTCCTTGCACTCGACCTTGCCGCTCAGCTTGCCCTTCAGCTGTGAGAACAGGACACCCTCCACTGGCGCGTTGCCAACCGCCACCTTCTGGCTCAACGGGTAATATCTGATCGTAGACAATTGAATGACGACATAGATCATTTGAAGAATATGTATATTAGGGTGGCGCAAAAAAAACCGACTTTTTTGAGTCTCGAGTGGAAAAATGTTATTTTTTGAAGTTTTAAGAAGGCCCTGCAAAGGACAGGCTAAAAAAATTTTTTAAGAGGTAGCGCGACAATAAAAAAAAATTATGAATATTAAAATTTATAAATTCAAATTTTAAACTGAAACTTTCAGAAACTTATTATTTTTTGTTCTATAAAATATACCGTAACGAGAAAAAAACAGTTTTAGCGATTTTTGAAAACTAAAGAAATTTGGAGCGACCTTTTAAATATTTTTTTTAAGCTGTCCTTTGGAAAGAGTTCTTAAAACATCAAAAACTAACTAACTAACCAAACAAAATATCAAACCAATATTATTTTAATTAAAAATACTAGCGGCTGCATTTTTACAGGCAACCTAGCAATTATGTATTTCCACATATATAATTATCTATAAAAACTAGATTTTAATTAAATAACATATGAACGTAGTAATCTTGCAGCCGGATCTCGGTCTATAATTAACACACGCACCCAACCACCCTCTTACCGTTCATTCAAATTCGAATCAAATCTTCATCGTTCATCTCATTCAATCTACACTTGCGTTCCGTTACACGCTCAACCCATTTCTAACATTCCTACATAAATATAAACGCATAATTCAGTTTCAGTACTCACTGTAGGCCATCTCTTTGTTCTTGATCAGAAACCTCCACTCTTGCCGAGTACACACCGGGTGGCAGAAATGTACACCATTTACCTGTAACAAATGGTTGATATTCTTGACATATGCCATTGCGGAACCATAGACAATATACACTTACAGATATGTATACAGCTACGGTTGAATGTACAGAAAGTTTTTGTACACATAATATGATTGCACACACAATCTGAGCAAGACATTTGAATAGATCTCTATCAGTGCTTTTTGTACGATTGCTTGAATATCTACTTTAGTATATTAATTCTCTATTTATCTGAACCCTATTAGTACAGTATATCCTTATAAAATTTTAAAAATTTGCAATTTTTCCTATAGCCTTTATTGTATTGTTACGAGCTAGAGGACTCGAATTAAAAAATGCCGTTGGAACTACTGTAGAATTTATTAGAACTGTACAAACAACAAACCAGTTCACATTGCACGATTCGATACTATTCAAACGCGCAAAGTCCGTCGTTTATATCGCTAATCGAGAGTACTAGAAAACGTCTTACTCGTTTCGTAGCCGTCGCTTGACTGCCCGCCCCTCCATTCCGGCATTGTCTTATACTAACTACACAGTACAAAGAAATTGGCCGCGCACAGTGAGTTTCTGGGAAATAGTAATATGCACACCTGCGAACGGCCACAAAGTCGAAAACAATTACAATAAGGATTAGTTCGACGCCAATGATGGTTATAAAACAAGTAGAAAAACAATAGCATGTTTTTTCTTAATTACAAATACAAAATACAAAAGAATTCCTTAATCCGGGAGGAAGACAATAAACTGAGCTTACAACAGACAGCTGTGCGCTTATCTTTGACGGCATGTAACAGTATTTTGTATTTTGTTGGAACCGAAAGTTGCCAAAGTCAACTATAATTTACAGGTTGAATCCTAGTTCGGGACTTTGGTAGCTGGCGGACTGCACAAGATTATTTTTCCATTGTTATGCATTGTGGCTATGAATAAATTATTTTTATTTTATTAATTATTTTACAATAATAATATATTTTGTTATTAATTGATGGCCTCTGTGGTTGAGCGGGCTAAGCCTTTGCCGGCTTACCTCACTGAAACGCAGAGGCCCCGGGTTCGATTCCTGGTATAGTAAATTTCGGAAATGTATTATGTCCGTTATTTACTATGGTCTGGGTGTCTGGGATCGGCCCCAGAATGGTCCATTGTATATTACCCATAACACATGCGTAACTTGCTTAATTTGGGGATATACAGTGTGTGTGTTTGTCTGCCGATTTTTTTATATTTTATATATTTTTTTTATAATAGTTAAACTGTTTCACTATTACATTCAGTTAGGTTATAAATTTATTTGATGGATAACTTTTATCGGATGATCGACCCTAAATGGGATATATAACTCGCCAATGTTTATTATGCTTTTATTTATTATGCAAAAACGAACTCACCATCGTTCTCCAGCGGGACCCTGATGACCTTGGGCTGTCCCCCCTCCGCGAGGAGGGCCACGCCGCCGTGGTGGGGGGGCGCCACCACCCCGCACACCCTCCACCGCGCCGCCCTTCCCCGCGGCACGCCCTTGGGCCCGGACGGCAGGACAGACACCTGCACGTCCTCGAACTCGCACTGCTCTAAAACACAAAATTGTCCTTTCAATTGTTTATCCGTGCAGGAACGGAGAAAAAATACTAATTCCTGCGTTGGGGCGGCCTGTCGTAAGAGGCGACAAAACAGGTAGTAGGGCATTTGCCCGGCCGGATGGCTACCACCCCTGGTCTAAAGTATATCGCCATAACAACCTTGAGTTGTGTTCCGGTATTAATGACCAAGTTCCAGTCTCCCTTAAGAGAGCAGCAGCGCATTTGTAGCACCTTTGGTGTTGCAAATGTCATTAGACGATGGTAACCGCTTTCCATCAGTGGGTCGTCGGGCTGTCTGTTGAACTCATGCAATAAAAAAATAGTTTTTTTAAAAACTAAATATAAAAAATACATATAAAAAAAATTAATTTTCGCCAACAGCAGGACCTAAAGTCCAAGTTATCAATGTCCAGAGTCAGGAATTGATTAAAATTATAATTGTATGGCTACAAAAAATGCCTTTTCTACTATTTAACATAGAAAACAGATTAATAACACTAGCGGTCGCCCATTGGTCGAAGTTCGACCATAAGGTTCTGTTGTCAAAGACTATTATACTTCTATAATCACAGATTTCGCCAAAGCTACACTGTTAATTTGACTTTAAGAATAAACAAAAGAGTATTTGTATATATGCGTGTGTTGCAAATACATGGTAGTGTGTAATGTTTTTTTTTTTATTGATTTAAATTATTTTTTATGCATAATCTTCTTCCTTTAACTCCTTCTTCATATAAACTATAAGTGTGCGAAATTCCATACTTCTCTGTCCGTGCAATTTTGGTAAAAAGGGGTACAAAGTTTTTGTTTCACATATTAATATAATGATTATAATTAGATAATAATTTGCCATTTCGAATTTATACATACACCAGCTTCTGTCCGCGACTTCGTCCACGTGGAAAGATTTTTTAACTAACCCGTGGGAACTTTTTAATTTTTTGGGATGAAAAGTATCCTATATCTTGACCAGGGATATAAGCTTCCACCATACAAAATTTCATTTAAATCGGTCCAGTCGTTTCGGAGATTAGCCGATACAAACAGAGAGACAAAAAATTTAAAAACCATCTAAATTAGTTCTATTTCACTTCTTACTTCCCCCGACTCAGTTTTTAGCATATTTTCTCATTGTACAGAAATTCGACCTCTACAATTTTATTATCAAGAAGTTATAATATTTATATCTCACCATGTTGAAATCCGAGTGTGTAAACGCCAGGCTGTAAATTGGGCAGTGTGAATTTGCCGGTAGCATCAGAGTTGCCCACCGCTCTTCCGTCGAGTAAGACGCGAGTGCCAGACAAACCCGGGCCGGATACAGCGGCCACCACGGAACCCACCAATGTGAACCCTGTCACCTTAGAAATAAAGGTCGAACGTCTAAACAAAACTGACATTCTTACATGCTAATTATGGAGGGTAGAGGTAAGGAGGATCATCTGTGTATATGGAGAAGTGTCCGTCGAAATGCATTAAATTAGGGTGGCGCCACTTTCGCAGGTGAATTTTAAAGAATGCGCCAAAAGAGTAGTATTACAGTGTCTTAGTTTTATAAAATTAAATATTACAAAATCACTAAGCGCATTATTCAAAATTCACTAAATAAAATCAATCTTCACGTTTTCACATAACAATTATTTGAGGTTATATTTAGTAAATTACTTTGTACTACGTAAATAGTTGACGTTTTAGAACAGTACTATCACCAATTACTCTAGTCGCCAAAGATATTAATTTTTTAACTCGGCATACTTCGTTTCGTCTGCAACAGCTACATTCATACCCATACCCTTTGTCTAAATCAGCGCCATTGTGGACGGTTTTTGAACTGTTATTTACAGCTTACAACTGGCTACTTCTTCAACTATTTTCCTATATGAGATGATTCTCCTTACATCTACCCTCCATAATGGTAACGCTAATACAAATGTCATTTTACCAAAACATGGGCTGCGTTCCACAAGAGACTCGCAACGACCACGTTCACGACCGCGATTTTGCCCCTTGCACTTGCTTGCGGACCTTACAATGATAAACTCTAGTGGAACGGATTATGGGGAGTTGATGTCATAAACGACGAAATACACAAATGTCATTGGTTGATTTGAAAATCGCGCCTTTTTCAATGTCAAACGATAGAGAGAATTAGTTGCTCTGTGGTCAACACCCACTTCGACCCACCTCTTTCTTGACACCTCTTTCTCGGTCGTTGTGAGCGCTGTGTGATCGAAAATGATGACGTCATTAGTGACGTTTTCGCCACGACCATAACGACCGTGGTCGCCATGTGGAACGGCAGACGGAGCATTTTGGGCGTTGTGAGCTACTAACGGAACACGTCCATGGTCATCATTACTGTTATTTTACTTTAGCACTTATGAGATTAAAACATTAATAAATCAATCCAACACTGAAGTATGGAAGTTATTATTTTGCATGACTTCCAAATTTAAAAAAAGCAACAGAAGAAAGATGCTGATTTCAAACAAAAACTAAGAATATATGTGTTGTATAAATACTCTATGCTAATTTGGGGTTGCCATACAATTTTCTGAGCTTTTTCAATCTCTAATTTCATTAGCCAAACTCTATAGTTACAAACACCTTGAGCTGCTTGTGAATGAGTACATTGTGATGAAACTTGCTCATTGAAAAAACCAATGTGTAATAAAGCTTGCTAATCCACCTTAAGCAAAAGTGTGGGTATATCATACATTTCCCCTCTTATGATTAAATGGAAGGAGTCTGAGCCCATTAGGACATTTTTTTCCTCTTATTCAACAATCGGCTGTAGAACCATAATCGGATTTGGTCAATGCAGCACTTTGTTTGTCTGCACTCCAGTGAGTACTCAACCATTTCAACAAAACAGGCAGTTTATCACCTTAGGTCTAGGTTTAATATATGCCACCTCTTTAGTCGATGGATTTAGTTGTTTATGTCGAGAAGCACTCTGCACAGCTACAAAGTTATTACTGTGATACTGTCGCCGCATGATTAACTAAGTAACGTACACACCGGTCCAACCGGGCATGAAATCAATACGCTAGCGCCGGTGTGTATACGCAATATCAAAAATTGCCTATGACAAACGCTCATAGTCTATGGCCAACCGCCAAGATTCGAAATCAACTACAGAACGCAAAACCAACTATTGTACACACAACAAGTTTTTATTGTAAAATCACTAAATATTGAAATAAACGCAATTCTTGAGCAAAAGGTGCTTCATTGAAGACTTCCTACGCTATAGATACTATTAACGAGTTATACATGCTTTGCTATAATATTTTACTTCTCTTTACAGTAGGTATCAGTATGGAGCAAGACCTAAATATCATGTGAGCAACATACATTTTGCAAGGCCTTCTGGTAACGCCAAAAAGATGAATTTGAAAAAACAATTGAGACTGACTACTGGCCGGCGTGGTTGCCCTTAATAATTACCGTTAGTGTAGCTAACCAACATAAAAAAAAAATTGGTATGAGTAACGATTATTATTTTAAGACGAACAGAAAACATTATGTTAGCCTTATGCAATAATGTATGTACTAGTTTACTATACTTTAGATAGACTGTATTCTATTGTCCATGTATGTCATTTTTATTTATATATTTTTCTTTTTTCTTTGTTGAATAATAATTATAGATAATTTAAGAATTTCCTTTGAGTCAGGTTGCCTGGAAGAGATCGCTTTTAGCGATAAGGCTGCCTTTTGTTTTACCAAACAACTATTGTCTTGTTGTGCAATTGTTTTGGTAAACAATAGTGATGTAAAAAAAAATTGACAACATTTTAAACATTACAATTTTTTTTACTTTTCTCTCCAGGCTGAGTCGCAATAATAAGTTACTCATCTATAAAGCTGTTCTGAAGCCTGTCTGGACTTACGGACTTACTAAATGCATGCACGAGTACTTAGAAATGCAAACAATTAAGGAAGTAATAAACACTGTAATTAATCACACAAAACAACTGGCTGTAGCTCTCACTGATACTAACCAGACTGTGAAACGATACCACATTTGTGAGCTCCAAGGTCGGGCTTTATTTTATTTAGGTTTATGGCTTGGCAGCTAGGCCTTTAAGCCAGATCTTAGATTATAATGTAGTCTCTTCATTTTCTTAAGCCTATGTGTAGCACAGCTGAACTGTAAGTTATCAGCTGGTGCCATTCAATGGAGTTCTTGTGACAACTCAAAGGCCACATTCAACTATACAGTTCACATTTCTCACAAAACAGATAATTACTACTTAAAACCTATCAATATCCTACAACTACTGTTCATTTTAGAGTAATTTTACACATTTTTAGAAAATAAAACTGCACAGCACAACATCTCTTTTCAGTTCCCACCAAAAAACTCAAGGTCGGGCTTAGTAAATAAATTTATTAAGAGATGTCCTTTAATGTAAGGACTGATCTCAAACGTCAATTCTTGTCAAATCAATTCTGCTTATAGTGTTGCCACTGACTGCAGGAAGCAAGAAAATTTAAATAAATAAAAAAATCTTTCTGTCTTCAAGATGCGAGGCCATAGGCGATGACACACACCGCCCATGCTGTACGCCACCTCTGGTAGGCATGTTCCACTGTTTATGCGCTTAAAAAAACTGAATGAACCAGGGTCAGTTTGACATTGTTCTCAAACCTTTGAAGGATATCAACATTTAAAATGCTAGCTGATCCCCATAGCTGTATAGCTAATGTATGATTGTATTAGGACATTTATAGTCAATATTATAAATAATTCTACTTACCTCAAAAGCATTTCGTATAAACAAGCTATCATGCTTCACAACAAAGGGCACTCTCTCAGGCTTTGCATTATAACTGACTGCCACTTGTCCTGGCGGGGTAGACAGGGCTAACAAGCTGTACTGCCCGGAAGGTACAAGGCCAAATTTAAACTCCCCAGAAGAATCGGTAACGGAGTGGCAGATTGGAGAATCTGGTACACCTTGCAGGAGTGCTGTGTTGCAACCCTCCACACGGAATTTAGGATTTTCCTAGAAAGGTTTAACAAAATTGTTTTGTGTGCAAAAAGACAAGTAGGCCAGTTCCCTATTAGTTAGACCCAAGAAATGTTGTCTTGACTTTGTGAAAATTTACTTGATTTTATCACAGAAACTTTACAATTTTCCAGGATAAAAAGTATCCTATACCCGTTTGCAGTATTAAGACTTCATATATACCAAATTTTAGTAAAATCGGTACCATAGTTATTTCAAGAAAGTGGAACAGACTGAATTATTTTCATATTCCTAATATTAATATGGAAGTATGAATTCAAATGAATATGGTGATTTATAAATAATTATTCATTCTATCAGGGCAGGAACGGAAAAACAATACTAATTCCTGTCTTGGGGCGGCTTGTAGTAAGAGGCGACAAAACAAGCCAGGTTGTAAGGCTGGCTACCGCCCCTGGTCTAAGGGTATGCTGCCATAACAACTTTGAGATTTGTTCTGGCATTTGTGGTCAGATTCCAATATCCCTTAAGAGAGCAGGAGTGCATTTATAGCACATTCGGTGTTATACATGTCCATAGACGATGATAACCGCTTTCTATCAAGTGGGCCGACTGCCTGTCTGTTGAACTTAGGCAATTAAAAAGTGAAAAAAAATGACTACCAACCTCCTTAGAATAGAGCAAGACATAGACACCACTGATTGGACTCCCGAAGGATGTCACTGAGCCAGAGACGTCATAGCCTTTGACTGCCAACACACCCGAGGGCAGGACTGTGTTCCCCTCTTTAACTAGGACCACTGCCTGAGCCGGGTCTAGTTTCCATCTGACAAGGAAAAATATTGAATAAAATCTATTACGGTTTCATTTTGAACTAGTTCTTCTTGAAATATTTATTGATTTATTATTTATTTATTTTTTACAATATTCTGCGTCTTAAACAGTATTAAAATTGCAATCTAATCTAACATAAAAGACTAATTAGTAATTTAAATCTGACATAACATACTAGATTTAATTATTTATACTAAAAATGTGTCTAATAACACTTTTCTTGTTGTCTCTATTAAGGAGAAGATACTTTGTTTGTATGTTCTATATTAATGCTATGTGCATTGCACTTCACTTTATCTTAATAGTTTTACAACACTAACTCAAAGGGTTTGGTCCTTTTATTTCTTAATAATATTTTATACTTATAAAAGATGTTTTGTCGTGTGTTAAGACATGACACCCTCTTATGTACATTAATTGAAAGCAATGTAGAAACAAGGAAATGGAAGGGACAGCCAAGGCAATGATAATTCATAGAACAATTTAGGAAAAGTGGGTGTTGTGTTGTGTCATTCAAAGAAGTAAAACATCTGTGGAGACTCTTTCAATGTCCTCTATTATGGGCCAGTTGTAGGTACAACAAGATACATGAATATTTTGATGTAAGCTGACTAATTTGGGAAATAAATAATTGCCAGACAAATAATCTCATTATAATTATATCCACAAGCTAGGCAAGTTACATTTGTATTATGGGTAATACATCACAGATCATTCTAGGACTGATCCCACTTACCGGTTTGAGGGATGTAGTCTCAAAACCCCCTAAAATGAATGAAAGATTACATATATACATTATAGCGGCTTTTGAAACGACATTCCTCATTTAATAAAATTAGTTGTAGATTATTAATATAACTATTAATAATCTACAACTAATTTTAGCTAGCTAGCTTTAGGACAAAGAATATCAATTAAAGAACAATTGAAATGTCACCCAATTCTAGCTTACCTCTGATGAGAAGCTTTGACAGTATATTTTCCTGGTATGACTGGTGTGAAATGGAAATCCCCTCCAACAGTGGTCACTGTGTTCCTAACTTCACCTTTGTCATTAACCAACTGAACTGCAATTCCACTGGGACCCTCTTGTCTACCAGCAGTTATTACTCTACCAGTTATACCTGTAACATTTAAATATATATTTCCTTATAGTTATATTGCCATAGTAAACAGAATAAGAGAATATAAAAAGGAAAAGAAATGTTAGGATAAAGATAAAGTAAGTTATAGATACTTTAGGTCCATGGTAATTTAGTGAATTATAAAATTAAACAATATGGTCACTATAATTACAGTATCCACAATAAGAACTGGCTCTTCTAGGTTATAATCATGGTTGCCACACTTAAGAGTGTAGTTAATAGGAATTATTTCTATAGCAATACATAAAACTCCATAATAGGGGCTGACTGTCTTCTGTTGGATACATTTTGGGGAGTGTTCCTTAGAATTGCATGAGCTGATTCCTCCATCCCCTTTTTACCATCAGACAACCAGACGCACCGGTTTGCGCCACTGTTACATGGTGAAAACACCACCAGTCAGAACCAAGTGTTTCGCTTCATCTTTTCTGGTGCACTGCCGAAGAGGGGATTGATTTGCCAGAGTCTGTTTTTCCTGACAAATTAAATCTTGAAGTCTTCAAGTCACAAGTGAATAGGTATCTTCTAGATAAGCATGCTCCATTCTAAACTGCATCATCACTCAACATCAGGTGAGACAGTCGTCAAACGCAAACCTATAATTCTTTTTTAAAAAATGCTTGCACTTTTTTATGTTGGTATAAGGCACTCTTCCATGTTGATAAACAATTTGAAATGGTATATACTTCATAAACACTAATAAGATATTTCACTATCCAAAGCTGTTTCAATCATACAAAAATTATATAAAAGTTATTTGTATTTTTTAATCCAGAAATTAATGCTATTTAATAATCACAAAATACATAATGTGACTAAAAAAAATAAGGCAATTTTAAATACATAAAAAAACTTGATTACTAAAACTGGTATTTAAACTTGATACATAATTATATTTAGAAAATTGTAGATTTTTATAATACATACCAAAGCCATTGAAAGCAAAATTGACATCTTGACCAGTTGAACATTGGTCAGTCACTCCATCTATTGTTAAATCTACTTGGGAAGGTTCAAAACTCCAACCTGCTGGTGGATGAACTTTTAAGACATACTCTCCTTTCTCGTAGAGTGGTAAAAAGTAGTACCCGTTTGTTGGGGCACATTCTGTCTTTTCTTTAAGACTGCCAGCTTTATTATACCTGATAGTAATTAATAAATAAAAATAGGATTTTAATTATCCTAAAATCAAGTATCATAATAGTTTGCAAACAAATCTATTCTCATATCTCCATACTATTTTTATTACTTTTATTATACTGCATCTGAACTCGGTTTATACATTGAATATATGAATGAAATATGAAAGCAACATGTCGTGAAAGCATGGATATTATATATTTAGTGGACATTTAACCAAATTATATACCAAAATTACAGGAGCATACGAGCTTTCAGGTTAAAACAGTAAAAATTATATCTTTCTAGGTTAACTTACAACCCAATTTCGATTTTAGAAAAATCCAAATTGACATGGCTCTTGACGAAACCACCACATCCTAAAATATCATTTGCTTTGCATTTTTCACTTAAAAATAAAAAAATGAATAAGTAATATTTCGCTAAATACTCTATCATCGCCATGTTTACTAAATCTAGTGACGTGAGTGGTTGTGGTGAGTATCAAAGATATTTATAATATTAGTCGATTACAACTACTAAACGATTTTTACAAACGAGATAAAAGTTTAAAAGTTCATTTTGAAGGAGAGAGGCAACCCTAGGTAATTTTTAAAAAATGATCGCATCCAAGGATTTTTGACGGGGACTGAAAGGAGTTTTTGTGCCGTGCAGTTTTATTGTCTAAAAATGTGTAAAATTACTCTAAAATAAACTATAGTTGTAGGATATTGGTAGTTTTTGAGTATTAATTATGTGTTTTGTGAATGTGAACTGTATAGTCAAATGTGGCCTTTTGAGTTGTCACAAGAACTCCGTTGAATGGCATCAGCTCATAACCTACAGTTCAGTTGTGCTACACATAGCGAAAATGAAGAAACTACATTATAATTTAAGATCTGGCTTAAAGGCCTAGTTGCCAAGCCACAAACCTAAATAAATAATATCGCTTCCAAAATTCTATATTTGAGGAATTTTTGGCGGGAACTGAAAGGGGACGTCGTGCTGTGCAGTTTTATTTTCTAAAAATGTGTAAAAGTTCTCTAAAATAAACAATAGTTGTAGGATATTGATAGTTTTTGAGTAGTAATTGTGTATTTTTGTGAGAAATGTCAACTGTATAGTCAGATGTGGTCTTTCGAGTTTTCACAAGAACTCCATTGAATGGCGTCGGTTGTAGCCTGCAATACAACTGCGCTACTATACGAAGACATATTATTACATCAGAATTGGCTGTATGGACTAATAAATAATAATAACTAAGATAACTAACTACTAAGACTAAGATTCCTTTGCCTGTCTTTGTGGCAAATTTGAAAAACAACAACAATCTATATTTGATTGCATACAAAAATAGTGACGTATCGTTACAGTTTTTTGGCGGGAACTCCAGAGTATTAATATTTTGCCTCAGATGAGAAAAAATATATTTTAAAATACAGTCAACTGTGTTACAAATCTACGCAAAACAAGTATATTTCAAACTTCGTAACTAAAAATAACTAATTTCAAAACTATTATAAAAGATTTCGTTCAAGTAAATTTTGGTGAAAGATTTTTTTAACACTTGTTGTTTTTAAAATTTTACGAAATGGTAGTTGGTTGGTTTGGTGACAATAAAATTATTTTTATTTATTCATCCCCATATACCTATGTGAAAAGAGAAAGTTGCGCCAAGTGCGTGTCAGATCACGCATCTCAAAGAGCTCGGTAGACAGAGGCGACAGATATCCACTTCTTTTTTATTGCGTTATGCAACCCTTAAAATTGCATATAACCAAACATACAACGCAATCTATAATTTCCATTCCTTAGTTATACATCTTTGGTGGTTATCCCTTGTTTAAAACCATTATGTAGTGTGATGTTAAATCCTAGCAACTTTCTGTTAAATATTACAGACAGCCATGAATGACTTTAATACTCAACTCAACAGCAGTCTAATTAATTATATTTTAAAAATCAACATATTCCTAAAACTCCATCATCACATAACTTGCAATTAAGGTTAATTCACTGGTAACAAAAATGTGTGTATCAGTGTAATGTAAAACTCTAGACTCTTTCTGTGCGTTTATTGATACAAATTCACAAAATAAAATTATATCAAATTGTTCAGTGTAGAGAATACATACATTTAATAACACAAATTAACATAAAAATGAAAACTTATTAATGTATTTACTATATTAATGACATTACAACTTTGAATTATTGATTTTAAGTAGCCACTGCTGTCTTAACCTTATTTTGTATTGGGAGGAAAAGTTTAAATTCAGCTGGCAACTCATCTTCAGAATATAATCTATCTGAAAAGTAGACCCTCCTTATTCTGCAGTTAGCATGTATTTGGACCCTTAGAGTTTCAACATAATTGGTGCCATAGGCTCTTCTTGTGAAGTCGGCTAAATTAAATTGAATCTGGTTCCATCCTTCATCAAGTCGCATAGGCATTGTACATATGAAAGGCTTCACTCTGGTTGTGGATTGGTAATTACTCGCCCTGAATCTCCTTCGCACATTTTTGTCATCTAAAACCTATGAATAAAGATTTTCAAAAGTACACAAAAAGGGTAAACTATACCATTGTTGGCAACCCCACCCAGTGATTAGCACCCAGTCTATTTATTCAAGATATTAAGACAACTTAATATTTTTTTATTTTTAACAGAGTTCTAAAAGGAGAGGAGGAGGAGGATTTCTCTGTCAATTGTGGACCAATTTTCAAATTATTTTTTTATTTGAAAGATTATACTCCCAAGATGGTCCCATAGTCACCAAGTTGGAATGCGATGAAAATTGTTAACCAACTTCTTTGTTACACAATATCTCCTCAGTTGTAAACCAATTTACAAAATAAACATAAAATAATTCTTAATGTTTAAATAAATTGACAGGATGCCAATCAGGGTGCCAAGAATGGCATTGTTTCCTCTATAACACCTTTTAGATACAGGTGGTTTTTAATTACCATTTGCTAAAGAAAATATACACAAATATAATTTATTCATATTACTGGTGAAGCAATCAATATTGTTGCATATAACTACAACAGAATAAGTCCGTTCGTTTCTCATTGCATTGCAACTATCATCTAGATACTAATGTACAGATCTTGATAAAATTTGGCATAATGTCTGCAGATATATAAATGATCCACTAAGTAATATTTATTGTGACTACTCTGACCATTAATGCCAGTACTATTCTTCCACTTAAACTAGGCCTAGGACCTAGAGTTATCAATTTTAAGAATTATTGTGCTTGGATATTATTCTTTAATAATAATTTTAACAGCTTATTAGAGCACTGAAAGAGATTTATTTATTTTAAATATTGAATTAAAAGTAAATAAAGGTATAACAATACTAAACAGACGACAAGTTCTTGGAAACTATCATAAAGGTTTTTTTTTAGGTTATACTTTTAACCTAACTTTGAAACTTTAGTTATTGATCAAACAAGTGATAAAAGTTGGGTGAACTGTTAAGATTACCTGAACTTCAAAGGTAAAATACTTTTTGAGGTTTTTAATAATCATAACAAGGAACGGCAGCTTGATACCGAGCGTCTTCTTGGGGTCCGCCGGGCAGGTGATATACGTAGTGCTGACATTCGTACCAACTATCTCAAGCACTAGGCTCTGTATGTCGCTATCAGTGATTCTCTTTATGTGCCCATTCCGAACCTTTTTATCCCAAATTTGCAAAGGTTTGCTTCCTATGCTGTAAAGGATCGAGAGGAAACCCGACTGAAATGTGTTCTTAAACATTTCACTGAATTTATAAAATGCTTTGCTCAACGTGATTTCACATTGGTTGCTTGTTAACTATAAAAGTTTAATCAATAAACTAATACTAATATGCGATTGCATTACTTGACATAGTGACAGTAAACACGGAAATTTTGAAAAACAACTTTGATTGGCCATGGTTTGTTATCGAAAAGGTAACTATGGTAACGGAATCATTCTACGTTTCTTTACACGTGTTTTCATTAGAAAAAAATATCGACTTTGTTTAATAAAATTACTAGATATGTACTATTTTTTAATAAACATGTTAACTATTTGAACTTTGCATAACTTTTGCATGAATGAAAGAATATCAATAAACTACGTAGTTTTAAAAAGAAATAATGTAATGTTAAGTAAGTTCGGACTTCTTTACAACTGGAGCATTGGTTTTGAAAAAATGCAAACGCTATACAAACGTTTTAGAATTATATTTTTGCCTTAGGTTTATATTTTAGAATAGCACTACATACATAGATAGCTACAATATGTGTAATTTTAGTAATATGCTTAAAATGTTGTTTCTGTGGTTACGCTAAATAATAATTCAAAACCGTGAAACGGAACGGCAGATTATGACAGATGACAAATAAGAAAAATTATCTATGGTCTGTAGCTGTCGCGCTAAAAAACTGCAGGTGCTGTTGCTGTCTGTTGCAGACTTTTGTGATTTCGTAGTAATTTTCAGTTTTTCATTTCATAAAGGTATTAAAAGGACAATGAACTAAGCGAGGGTTACAATAAAGTGCTTCAAATATAATGAACATTTATTTTTGCGATTTTAACGCTTAATTAGAGACAGTGATATATCAAAATGACGGAAATGTCATCTAAAAGGTAAGATTACTGCATTCAAAATTTTATGTTTTTGTATTGTTTAGATACGAGTTTCATACTTTACCTGCCGGCAATTTAAACAGGTTTTGAAACTACTATTATGGATTTTCTGAGCAGTATTTCCTTGCATTGGCCCAATGTGGTTTTGTTGAATATTTATGTATTTTTCGATAGTGGTATTTTATACAGGATAATCCACTTATCATTGATAATGTTATGCCATTCATCAGTTTTATTCATTCGTCAATCAAAATCATATCGAAAATGACAAGAACTTAAAAATAGAATGTTTTCCTTCCAAAGACAATATAAATTCCTTTTACTCATTGAAGCTTGAAGTTTTGTCAATCTAATGAGGTTGTAAGCATGGGTTCATAAACTTACACTTCAAAAATATTGGGGCAATCAGATCTCCTTTTTGCAGAGGAGCATATAGTATGCCCATCACATTTGTGATCATTTGTCTAAGGCAGATTTCACACAATGGTAATCTCATTATAGCAGTTTCATTGTACTATTTTCTTATACTGCTAGCATATGTTACATAATAAGAACTACTTGACTAGAGCCAGGGGTGGTTTGAGACAGTAGGCAATTGCCTAAGGCAAAAATGCCTGCTAAAATGTCTGCAAAAACACTTGAATTACTAAAGCAAAAAAAAAATGTAATCTTTGTTTTTCTATATCTGTATTAATATTAATGTCTTAACTCAATTATATAAACTTTTCTGGTTAATGAAGATTTCTTAAGCTTTGGTGGAGGTGGCTTTGTTCAACTTTGCCTATGGGGACAAAAAGGCTAGGCCCAGCCCTGGTAGAGCATGCTACCCAACAAGAATTCAAGTCCATGTCATTAAAATAAAATGAGAGTGTACTATGCTCTTTATGATGAATTTAGGAAGCAAGGGATTACTATGCTCTATGTTAAATAAATAAATATTTCTTACAATGTTAAGTGTTTAAGCTGGCATCTATAGAATTCTTCTCAATTCTCCCACAGTTACATAGAAAATTAAATATATCTATACATATAATAAAACTATAGAGTTCGAATTTCTGTACAATGAAAAAAATGCTAAAAACTGAGTCAGGGGGATGTAAGAAGTGAAATAGAACTAATTTACATTTTTTTTAAGTTTTATGTTTCTCTGTGTTAACCAGATAATCTCCGAAACGACTGGACCAATTTAAATGAAATTTTGTATGGTGGTAGATTATATCCTATATGTTGTGTAGGATACTTTTGATCCTGAAAAAATTAAAAAGTTCCCGTAGGATAGTTAAAAAACCGCACCACATAGACAAAGTCACTGGCATCAGCTAGTTAATAAATAAATGTGTCAATTGGGCAAAAAAAGTAGTTCTATGGTTGTTTGCTATCATGTCCCTTGTATAGATTTCAAATATAGGCTTTAAATACAAGTGAAAAACCAATTACATTATTTTAAATGTTTTAATAAGAAAAAATTAACTTTGGAGTACATTAAACTCATCACTTTTGTAACTTTAAATTATATATTTATATATAAAATTCTAATGTTTAGTATGTATGCTGTGGAACTCTTCATAAACCCTCGGACCGATTCTGATAAAATTTTTGTTTGTGTTGGGTGGTGGTTTGTTGTTGATGGTTTAAATCCACAATTGGACTCAATAGGTGGCATTGCAATTGAATTAAAAAAATTTTTTTTTTGGGGCATACAATGTCTGCTGGGGGGCAGACTAGTAATTTTATACATTATAAAACCTTGTCATAAGATTTTCCAGTATAAAAGAGATTACCCAAATTTAACATATAAAGTTTTTTACAATCCTACATTGACACAGTAATTAATCACATAACCAATATTGATTTTCCGCTGGTTATGGGTTCATCAAGAAGTGTTAAATATAATTTGATTTGACGGCCTCTGTGGTTGAGCGGGCTAAGCCTTTGCCGGCTAACCTCAATGTAACGCAGAGGCTCTGGGTTCGATTCCTGGTATAGTAAATTTCAGAAAAGTATTTTCTCCATTATTTACTATGGTCTGGGTGTCTGGGATTGGCCCCAGATTGGTCCGTTATATATTACTCATAACACAAGCGTAACTTGCTTAATTTGGGATATACAATGTGTGTGTTTGTCTGCCTATTAAAACTTATAATTTTGTAATTAATTGTGTCATGAACTTAAATTTTATCAACAAATCTAAGTAAGTTCAGAATGTTAATCAAAAACGAAAATAGCTTAGGTTTATGACAATATTGAGTTGAAATTTTGTATACTTGCAATTTTTGATTTTTAAAAATCTGAATTTTATCGTAAATCTGGACAATACCAATGTCTGCGAATGTGCACCTGCCTGGCCATAAAGCCCAAGTTTATTACCTACCTGCATTTGCACTTCTTTTGTTTTCTTCTAAGTGTTTAATATTTGTAATTAGAAAAGCCGCCTATTGTGTATTGTAATCCTCTGGTAGGCAGTGGCCAGGTGTTATTCTGAGAAACCATTGCTTACACAATCGTGACATATTGTAAGCTGAGTATAAAGGGATGCCCGAACGGAGAGATCGGCAGTCAAGCGACGATTACGATCAAAGCAAAACGTGTACATTCGATGAGCGATATAGTGACAGACTTTGCGCATGTTATTTAATTGTGCATTACATAAGGACTTATTGCGTCCGGTTATATTTGTACTAAGTTATAAGTGTTTGTATAGTTCTAATAAATTCTATAGTAATTCCAATAGCATTTTAATTCGAGTCCCGCACTCAATATTACAAATGCGAAAGTAACTCTGTCTATCTGTCTGTCTGTGTAAACTCAGTATATATATATACATTTTTTTTTGATGCCGAGGGTAAACATATGATACTTTTTATACCGAAAAATGGGATAGTTTCCAGAATAGAAATATATTTGTCTTTCTGTTTGTTATGCTTTTACGGAAAAACTAATGGACTGATTTGGCTGAAATTCAGTATATGTGTAAATTTTATACTGAGGGTGGACAAGGGATACTTTTCATCCCGGATTATAGGACAGATTTTGTGATAGATTTATGTAAAGGTTATCCCAGAAAATATGATAGGCTTTAAACAAGAGGTACAATTAATATAATAAGATACTCTTAAGGTACACCACAACATAAACATACATTCATTAAATTTCACACACAATAACAAAGCAACACATAAGTGTGTACAACTTCTTAACTTCTTCTTAAATTTAATTGTATAAAAAGGGTACAGAACTAGAGTCACTAGAGTCCGGAACTAGAGTCACTAGAGTCCGGAACTAGAGCCACTAGAGTCCGTAGAGTTGTTAATAAAAAATAAAATGAAATAAAAAACAAGAGGTACACACTAGAGTTTGGGTAAACTCTAATTCTGCATGATAATAATACTTCATTATAATAATGTTAAAGGTCCATATCCACCCACTTTTTTGATCTAGATAGTAATTGGTTTATGGTTTTTCTAAAGGCAATTGAACATGGCTTTATTTCTGTTTTTGAATTTCTATAGAAAGGATTATATAATTACTTTAAAAATATGTCTACTACTTCTTTACACCATTTCATAACTTCACTTTTATCCTCAAACAAAATAAATGGATAGATGCTATAATATGTTACAGTAAATTCTAAGATTATATTCATATAAAGAGCATGCATTAAAATACCCTAATATTATTAATGTTTAAACAATAATTAATTTGATCGTAATGTGTAGGAGAATCGTAATTCTCTAACAAATTCTAGATAAAAAGTCTCTGAATTGACTTGACTGTCAACTACCCTATTGCAATTAGAAATATTAGGTATTGTCTTATATATAATGGTATGGCTGACAGATCCCATAGAATGTAACTTGTAGCAATACCTTATACTAGACCTGTGAATTAGATACAAATTTTAATTAGACTTGGGGCCGATTTTTCGATCACCAAATAAAAGTTATTCACAGAATTAAGTATATATAACATGGGAAAATTAAAAAAATATTTACACTCTTAATTACACAATTTAGTCAGGTTATATATAGTTTATTTGGCTTGATAATTTTAACCTGATAATTAAAAAATCAGCCCTTACTATAGTAACTTTAAAATGTCAGTTAAATAATAAAAAGTTACATGAAAATTACATAAATAAAGAGAAAAACATTCTAAATATAATTATAATAAGTCCCCATATTCCCAGACCGCTAGTCCCACTAGCAGTTCACCCCAATAGCCCGGCCGGTACTTTCTGATCTCATTCCCCAAAATAGTCCTACACTGGCCGGGGCTTCTTCTCCTTGGGTGCATTATTATATGCAGGCATAACCGCCGATCAGGGTCACGCCACATTTATATTAAATTTGTCAAAGGGCCTCTATGTGTTGGTCTTCCCATGGCCTCACGCAAGCCCCCCAAATGTCTGAGCCATTCTTATGGCCGGTGGTCTTCAAAGACATACAGTATAATAATATGTAAACAGTAAAAAGTATTAATTTACTTCTATACTAGCTGATGCCCGCGACTTCGTTTATAGCATTTTTTTTCATTATACAGAAATTTGACCTCTACAATTTTATTATATGTATAGATAATATAGATAATTAAACTTCATATCAAATTTAAAGATATTACTACAAGTTACATTCTATGGGATGTGTCAGCCATTCCGTCATATTTGAGATAACAGACCATACATAGCATTCAGTGCATGGGAAAATAGACATTATCAACAAGAGAACATCCCCCATTGATATAACAATTTATATATGCTCCGATAACCGATTCCTTTGTATTCTATTGGTTTTTACTAATATCACATGAGGCATTTTATCACAATTTCCTTCTAGTTATCCCCCCATGGGAACTTTTACTTTTATTTAAATGAATAATTTATTTGTCAGAAACATGGAGATATAGGATGTAAAAAGTAATTTATGCTTGATACATGTCTCTCTCTATTCTTTCACCACATCCCAATTATTTGGGATCGGCACAATATGTCTTTTTCTTCCTAACTCCTCTATTCTGACATACATCTTCTGTCACATCACAAATCATCATATCATCCTTCACACAATTCATCTATCTCTTTTTTGGTACACCTTTACATTTGTACCCATCCATCTTGTGGTTTAACATTCTTTTTGTTACATGACTGTCATTCCTGCTCATTATATGCCCATAGCACCTTAGTCTTCTTCCCCTCAATTATTCAGTCACGGGTGCAACTTTCAAAGATCCCTTTATGTGTACTCATTTCTCACCTTATCCATTCTTGTAACACCAGTAACACCACACATCCATCTCAACATTCTCACCTCAGCTGAGTGGAGACATTTGTGGTCTATCACTTTAGTGGCCCAACATTCGGACCCATATAGCATGACTGGGCCTATGGCAGATTTATTTGTTTTTTTCTTTTTTTCCCTCTATTATCCAGCAGTCGAACCCGACTTTAAATGGATGGAGTTATGACAGCTATGTTCGCTGATGACAGATTTATATATTTCAACCTTTAAGTTTCAATGCTTGGTACATGTTTAGCCTTATAAAGGCATCCAAACAACTATAAATTCTGTTAAGCTCAATTTGGCTCTAAACATTTTTAGATAGAACTAACAGCTAAAATTTTGTTATATTAATATCCTTCGATAATGATATCGAGGGATATTAATATAACAAATTTTTGGAAAGAAAAAAAAACATATACATACATGAGTATGTATATGTTTTTTTTCTTTACCAGTAGATGGAGGTTTATTATGAGCATTTAAAAAAAAATTGTCACTATATTTTGTATGTATTGACTGTAAGCCTTCCTAAAATATAATAAATAAAATATTTATACTAATAATAACTGAAATTATTACATAAAAATCTAATCTTTAGATGTATATAATGCGCAATTATTTTGAAATGTCGTATTCGTTCTATATATTTATTGCGTGTCGTTTAAAAGTAAAATAAAATCGTCAAATAAATTAGAATATAATATCTAAGTCATATTTTAAAAGTTCTTATAGTTGCAACTATAAAAACCTTGAAATCTTAAAATAGAGCCCATGTTACAAATCTATAAAAAAAAAAGAGACTAAGGCAAAGATTTTAGCTAGGCGGCCATCCAGAATTACGTCACACGAATTTCATGATTTTTGACCCCTCCCTCATCCTTGTCACAGCCGGTCACATTCGTGAGACTCCTCTCGTTCTACTGTGACATCACATATATTGCAATATTACATTATTAAATTGTTAAAATAAAACAGCTGTTCCGTAATTAGTTTTATTTCCAATTAAATTATTTTTTAATAAATGTAAACATTCATCTCATACAGATAAATAAATAAATAATTAATAAAAAAAATTGTAAGATACAAAACTGAAACACGTCCAAATTAAACCACATAGAAGACTTCAATGCATAAATATTTGAAATAACCTGCCCTAATGTCCTGTTAAAACAAATCAAAATGATTTAATGTCATGAGTTTCCTACAACAATACTTCACTCCTTATTAGTGACTGTGTTCTGTGTAATGGCTTAATTTATCACTTAGTCTCTATAGAAACTCATGAGGAAAAAGCATGGAAATTGTATTTAAAAACACTAGCATATCATGGAAGTTGAATGTTGCTGTTAAATTATATAAATATGAACTAAGCAACAAAAAAATCAGCTGGTTATTTATCATTTTTGATGACCTCGTTATCGATACTCGTAGGAAGGTGGGGACTCTGATCAAAGCATACATTTTGTAGGACAAATATTTTTTGAATAATTCAGATCAATCATCAATCAATCAATCTTAAGATTTAAAATACCCATAAATTTTAGGGAATCATCAAATCGACATATTTCATCCCTGCTACCCCTGTTAGCTACCACAATCGACATTGTTTGTAACAGAAACAGTTGGGCGTCTCATCAAAATGAAGCTACTCACAGAAAATTAGCTTGATAGCAATCAGTAGCAAAAATGGACGGCATATCCCCGACTGTTATCATTATGTATTTTTTTAAAAGGCATATGAACTTTAGTTTTCTACTGTCTGGTATGACTTCGAGTCAGCAAGCGAAAGTACTACTTTAGAAACATTGTAGGTAGCATTAATTTGTACCTTTGGTTTTATGTTTGTCTTCCTGACCAGTGGAAAATCTTAGTTCTGTAATATTCAAAACATATCTGTACAAATAATATTGTTACGAGCTATAGGACTTGAATTAAAAATGCCGTTGGAACTACTATAGAATTTATTAGAACTGTACAAACACGTATAAAACACATACAAATAAAACTGGATGCAACCAGTTCACACTGCACGATTCACTGCAAGTCGACACGCGCAAAGTCCGTCGTCTATGTCGCTAATCGAGAGTACTACAAACGTCTTACTTGTCTCATAGTCGTCGCTTGACTGACTGCCCCTTCTTTCGGGCATCGTCTTATACTAACTACACAGTACGAAAAAAAAGATTGACCGCGCGCACTGAGTTTCTGAGAAATAGTAATTTGCACACCTGCGAGCGGCTAACAATGTCGAAAACAATAACAATAAGGATTAGTTCGACGCTAATGATGGTTATAAAACAAGTAGAAAAACAATAGCATATTTTTCTTAATTACAAATTCAAAACAAACGAATTCCTAAATAATTGGAAGACAATGAACTACGCATACGACAGACAGCTGTGCGTTTATCTTTGACGGCATGTAACAATATTTTATCCCCCATTAATACGTGTGAAACCGTTAAAAGCTGTGGTAGCTTAATGGTTAACTCACTCGCGTTCCAAACTGAAAAGATACGGGTTCGAACCCTGTACGGAAAGTATGCACTTCTTGGCCATTTTTATGACCAAATGAACATATTTTTACAATTACCACTTGAAAGCTAAACAACGTAATGAAATATGCACATCTAGATAACCGATGTGTCAAACTCTCCCAGCCCCCTTAGACAAGCGTGGCAGACATACTGTTCATTCCACCAAAAAAATGGGAAGCCCAGGCCCACCGGTGGGACATTTATGACTGATATTATTTATACGTGTGGTGTAAAATGTCGTGGCAGCGTAATGGCTAGCGCACGCGTCTCAAATTCAAAGAGCGCGGTTTCGAATCGTAGTACACCACTTAGGCAGTTTTCCGACTTAATGTGCTTATTGTTATAATTACCACGTGCTAATAACGATGAAGGAAAACAACGTGATTAAACCTGCACATCGAGATAACCGATGTGTCAAACCTGCCAAGCCGCGTTGGACAAGCGTGGCGGGTATACTGTACGTTCCCCTATAGTGGCAGGCCCGAGCCCAGCAGTGGGACATTTATGGTTTGTTATTATCCCTATTAATATTATAAATGCGAAAGTAACTCTGTCCGTCTGTCTGTTCCCTTTTCACGGAAAAACTACGGGACCGATTTGGTTGAAACTAAGTATATATATATTCGATGCCGACAATGAACGTAGGATACTTTTTATCCCGAAAAATGGTATAGTTTTTCTGTTTGTTATGCTTTTACGGAAAAACTATTTAACCGATTTGGCTGAAATTCGTAATATATGTAATTTTAGTACCGAAGGTCGCAGAGGGATACTTTTTATCCCGGATAGTGGGATAGATTTATGTAAAGGTTATCCCAAAAAGTGGGATAGGTTTTTTGTGTATTTGTCCATTTCACCCACTTAGTCCCGTTGGTCCCGTAGGTCCCGTTGGTCGCCTTGGTCCCCTTGGTCCACTTGGTTCACTTTTGTCATTTTTGTCACTTAGACAGATAACGTAGTTTACAGATAGATGTAGAATGGTATAGTTTGCGATATAAAATGAAGTGAATCTTTAAAGAGCGGGCGGTACAGGTTATATTGTATACAAGAAATACACACCAGAGGTTGACCCGCGCTGCGACGCGGGGTAAACTGTAGGATATATATACATATATATGTACACACACACACACACACACACACACACACACACACACACACACACATATATATATATATATATATATATATATATATATATATATATATATATATATATATATATATATTGCTTCTTGCAGTCAGTGGCAAACTGGCAACACTTTAAACAGAAGAAGAAGATTTAACTGTGAATCTCTGATCCTTATGTTAAAGGATTTTTTTAAGAACTATATTTGCTAAGTGCGGCATTAGAGTTCGCATGTGTGGTATTGCTCAAGCGTTTCAGTCTGGCTCTTTGCCTGGTATGTGATCCAACTAATTTTCTTACTAGCAAGAGAAAAGGGATATTAAATAAGTGTAATAATTTTCCACCATTTAAATCCAGACGTTTACAGCATAAAATCCAGTTGCTTAACTACATAAAGGATATTGGGACAAGTTGGGCAACTTTCACCTTTGCCAATACTTACTGGTTATTTTGCAATAAGAAGAATTTAAAGAACGCCATGTTTTACCATTATTGATAAACCAGTTTAAATTTTTGATAGGAGGAAATGGGTTTATTGTGAAGCACGCTTTTTGAGGCCCTTTAATGACAAAGGAAATCACTTATAATTTTAAAACTCGCATTTTCCAGGTTATAAAATATCCTATGTATGTCCAACCTCGGTATAGAAACTACATACATACTAAGTTTCAACAAAATCAGTCCAGTAGTTTTTTCGTGGAAGCGTAGCAGACAGGCAGAGTTACTTTTGCATTTAATTATCTATATCTATTATACTCTATAGAAATAAATAAAAGTGAAGTGTCTGTTTGTTTGTCAAAATAAAAATGTGAAAAAATCTGGGGGGTTAATTCGGACCAGGAGATTCTGTCTGGATGTTCCGCGTAATCTCTGAAACGGCTAGACTGATTTTGATGGGACTTTCACTGGCAGATAGCTGATGTTATAAGGAGTAACTTAGTAACTACTTTTAAAGTTAGGGTTCAGTGGAAAAAAAATCCACGCGGGCTAAGTCGCGGGCACAGCTAGTTGTGTAGAATAGGGATATTTATTTTGTGTATCTGGGAAACACTTCTAAAGTTTTGGAACAGATTTTACTATATAGTAGTCTTTCTTGAAAAAACGCGACAAGAAAGAAACAGCGAAGCTCAATCGCCCAAGTATTAATATTTAAAGTGCATAAATGGTAACATAATGAATGACTTCCTTTGCCACATTTAAATTATAAATAAAGCGTTTTAAAAGCAAATCTTAGTTTTTATTTGGTTTATGTCAATGAATGGTTGGAGGCTTTGGTTCGATTCTTGGTACGAGGTCGCTAAACCCGTCGTCGGCTGCACTCCTATTCTGAAACTCAAATCTTATACTAATATATAAAGCTGAAGAGTTTGTTTGTTTGATTGAACGCGCTAATCTCAGGAACTACTGGTCTGATTTGATTTTTTTTCAGTATTAGAAGCCCATTTATCGAGGAAGGTTATAGGTTACGTGCGTTTCGTAAACGGTTAAAGTTTCGCAAAATCGTGTGTGACAGAATTGTTCCCCTTTAAAAGTTGTAAAAAAAAGTCCGCGACAGCATGTCTATCTTTTAAGGTTGGCTCACTATAACCTTTTTTATGCTAACCAAATATGTTCTAAAATAATGCATTATTTGCGAAGGTGTTTTTATAAACATGATATTAATCCTTATCCAAATAAATACGTTATTCATTACAAGTATTTAATTTAAAACAAAATTACCATTCACATCATTCGATTTCAACGAATATCTTAGGAGATATCGCAGTTTTAAAATAACATCGCAGCAAAATAATGATTAAGTACTGCGCGCGCATTTATGATGTGCAAGGCCGGCGGGCAGTCATGAGGGGGAAGAGATTAGCGCGTTCAAGCAAGCAAACAAACAAACTCTTCAGCTTTATATATTAGTATAGATATTTTCACCTTCTACGTAAACAAAGTCGCGGGTGAAAGTTAGCGTTAGCCCAAAGTAACTATTCCACGCGGACGAAGTCGCAGCCAGAAGCTAGTACTATAAAGTTCTTCAGAATAGGTGTTCAAAGTTTCCTCACACGCCGTCTCACATCATAACCATTGTTCTAGAGTTTTTGTTTTAGGTTTTAAAAGGAATTCATGGTGTTTTCCATAAGATTCGGTTCAGTGTTATTTTATTTGTTTAAAATAATATTTTCTTTCAAGTGTCTATTTTGATATCTCTAACTACAGATTTGGATGGGTCGAGTGTTAACAGTCGTTTTCAGTCACAAACATAAATCACCTGTCAATTAAATGCTCCATGATGAATCATTTAATGTTGTTTTTTTGGCCCAGGATAAGTGAAGCATAAGTTAAAAGACAATATTAATTGAAGTTATGAAACCAATAACAAGGCCAAGTGCTTATATATATATACTAATATTTTTTTTAATTGCTGGAGTATAGCAGACAGGCTGATGGAAAGTAGTTACTGTCGCCTATGAACATTTGCAACACCAAAAGTGCTATGTAACAATGTGATACCGGCCTTGAAAATCAAAGTCTAAACTCAAATTCAAAAGGTTTTATTCAATATAAGTTCCACTGGATGACGCTTTTTGAAGGTCATACATATAATTTAAAATTTAATTTTACTTCCCAGTCTATATACACCGCTTCGCAACGTGTTATTGCTGTTAAGGAGAAGAAGCAGCAAAAAACTCCCCAGCAACACGTCTAGCTAAAAATTGTTTTTCTTTATATTTCTTATTCTATTTATATCTCAAGTTGTCTTTTTTTAATAAGTTTTATACAGAAGTATGTTACAGAATTACTTTTTGAAGAATTAATGGAGTTGTAGCAAACAGTGCATACTCAATAAGACAAAGACACAATAGAAGGAAAGAAAAATATTATTATAGTTCTAATAATGACGTGACATGACGTACTAAAGTTTTTGTTATGGCAGCATCTATACCAGACGTGGTGGCCATCCAGATGGGAAAATGACCTACCACTCTCTGTGGGTTTCTTTTATCGCCTCGTACAATAGACCGCTTGGTAGTAGGTATTAGTATTTTAGTTCCTGCATGGATTATATAAAAAAGTTTTCAGAAATTCATTGTTACTTTATACGTACCTACAAAATATTGTTAACTTTTTTGTTGTTAGATAAAAGACGATTATTTTGAAAAAACAGCGACGCGCTTACTCTGTTTACAGATGTTTATAAAATAGCACGTTTTAAGAAATTTAAATTAACAACGATTAAAATATGAACTCATAACACGTAATTGCGCAAAAAGTGTTAGAATTTCCAATGTAAGTTATTGTTGTAAAGTTTCTTATAGTTACGGTTGTACATTTAATTTAACAAGCTGTTCATTTATGCTCTTTCGCTATAATAATAACATTAAGGATTGAGAGATGATCTGAATTGATTGTTTTTTTTTAAATTGCGTGCGTTCAGAAGACAGGCCTATGGCTCATCTGATAGAAAGCGAATCGCCTATAGACATTTGTAATACCAAAGACGCTATCCATGTGCTGTCGCTCTTTAAAGTGAGATTGGACTCTGGCCACTAATGCCGGAACACAATCAAGGTTGTTATAGAGGTATGTTTTAGACCAGGGACGGTAACCATGCAGACGGGCAAATACCCTACCACCTGGCTGTGGGTTCTTTTGTCGCTTACCACAAGCCGCCCGGTCGCAGGAAATCGTATTCTTTCTCCGTTCTTGCACGTATAAGTTGTTGTTGATGTTTATTATCTTTGAATGTAAGGCTCAGTTGTCTGATTAGCTTCTTGTTCATTAAAGATGTGAGTTCGTTCCAATGATTCCATGTTCTTACTTACTTTTATTCTTGGTAGGTACCAGTCCATTCTGATTAACTTTTATCTTTGGATTTAGTATGCTGTATCAAGGTTCTAGCTTTCCATTAATTAACTCATCAGTAAGGGCAAATTTTGTAATATCAGTCGCAGAGGAAACTCTTCGTAAGTATACAACCAAGTATTTTGATATACTCATTACGCAAATCGGCATTCTTTGCACCGGTTGTATTGTTATTGTTCCTACAAATGAATGCATATTCGTGACTCAAGCGGACATAGCAGTGGCACCACAGCCTAGATACTATTGTGTTAATAGTACCCATAAATAAATGATTGTACCGTCTTTGATTCGTTTTGGAGTAAAGGTCAAATATAAAATTACGATACGAACTTCTACGGGTTGTTTGTTACCTTTAAAAAAAAGGCGATTGTCACTTTTTAAATTTGTTTATTGGTTTCCCTTAAATGGTTATTAAAACAGGATTAAATGGTTTTACTGAAAAGTTAATCCGGGAAACAGTACAGGCAGAACATTTCAATAAATTGTTAGGGCTTGAAAAGTAGGATAAATGTAGTTGAAATGGGACCTTTGAGATTTATATGTAGGATTAATGTAAGTGATATGATAAGAAACAGTCTGATAAGGGAGCGTTGTGGATTGAAAGAAGATGTAGTGACAAGAGTTGAAAAAGGAATTAAGGTGGTTTGGGTATATAGAGAGAATGAATGAAAGCAGAATCACAAAACAAGTATATGCCAGCAATGTGACTGGTAGAGTCGGTGCCGGTAGACCGAGACGTACTCACCATGATCAAATTGAAGACATTTTGAAGAAAGCTCGGATAAAAAGCAGTTTAAATAAGCGTGTATGTATGAAAAGATCAATGAAAGTTGATGAAGCGAATAGTGTTTGTCAGGATCGTAGCCGGTGGAGATCCATCGTCTCTGTCTACCCCAATGGGAAACAGGCGTGACAGTATGTATATCGTTTATACTGATCAAGCAAATCTTCAGGCCGTTCTGTGTTCATCTTTTTGTAACTAATGACTCTCCAATAAAACATGAAGGTTTGGTCTATGGGAAGTATCCATTATGATTGTAAATGTATAGGCCTAGCTAGGTACGTGACAGGTGCAAATGAGATTTAGAGGTTAAAGGTTAAGAAACCTACGAATGTAGGGCGTCTCGTTTTGAAAGTAACTGGGATTTCCCGTGACCCCTTTAGTGTGATTGCCACGAAATATTTAAAACATGTTTATTTAAGGCATTTTGTTTGAATAACGTTTTGTCCGTTGTATATTACTAGAGAATACAATCCCGAGCACGTTTTTCGATCCCGGGATTACGGGATTCTTGATGCGTAATCCCGAGATCCCGGGGCTAACTCGGGATTAGACTATGTGGTTTCTAACTGGGCTCAAATGTAAAAAACGAGTAATTTCTAGAAAAATATTTTATAATTTTATTCCACGAGTCCACGACACAAATCACAATATGGTAAAAAAATAAAAAAGACAAAACAAAGACAGAATATTTTGTAAGTAAGAAATAACGAGACAAAAAGACTTATTTAGAATTTCGAAAATACAATCGTAGAAATATCAATGCATCCAAGGTTTGACTTCCAAGCCTGCTTCGTGATTTATTGCCAACATAAGCAGCAGCTGAATACGCTCGTTCAGGTTCTACACTGGTTGGAGGAATTTAGTGATACGAGGTGACCGGATGATTCCCCTATTGGCCCGTTGGGGAATTTTATTAAGAGTATTGTATTGAAGTATCCCGAGCGGGGAAATCCCTTCTAAGTTCTACGACAAATATATTATTAGAGCTGTGCAGTACGTATCGTACGCGTATCAAAGGTTTGTTTTTTTGCCGATATGTAATAAATGCTATTAATATAATCTAGACAAGGTCATTGTCGACTCGCAACGGACAACGGAGTGCAAACTAGACCCGTTTGTGCAAACCCGAAAATCCCGAGATTAGCCAAGTACAGTCCCGGGAATTTCAGGGCCAGAAAACGGTCGGAATTCGGCCTCCCAGGATTGTGTTCTCTATATATTACCCAATTAGACCATTACTGACTACATTAATAGTCTAAGATTACCCATAACAAACATGCTTAGATTAAGGATCTAATATAAAATGTATCTGCTTGTCTGTCGCTTTATTTAGTTAGTTTAAGAGTGTTACATCGAAGTTTATAATTGTAATTCGAGTTTCAGATTTAAATAGTATCTTTAGCTATATTGGTAATTTTAAATCGAAGAATATAAAGATCCTTACCTATTTATCTATGTTGCGGTTGACACGTATATATGATGTTTTAGGTTATTATATAATTATTAATATATATTAATTGGTGTTAAATTGGTAATAAACAAAACAGAACTTTGCGGGATAGTAACTAAATTATTTTAATATTTTAAAAAGACCATTAATTACAGTGGAAATAAATTCTACTTGGTTATAAAATTATAACACTATTTGTCCACAAATAGCTATGTCTGATTAACAGAATATAATCATGCTAATATATTTATTATAATAACTTATGTATTATTGTATATACATTTTTTAAACTAGTTTGAGTATTTATGTATCTATTGCCTTTTTCCTGCACCACCTATATCGCCTAATTCAAATTTCTTTGATTTAGATTGCCTGGGAGAGGTCGCTTTGAGCGATAAGGCCGCCTGTTGTATTGCCTAGAAAAATATTGTAAATATGGTCTGTTTCTAATTGTATATTTTGGTGTGCAATAAAGTGTTCTCTCTCTCTCTCTCTCTATAACAGAGAAACTTAGCCTTTTGTAATGAAAATTATTGCGGAACAGTGTTCCCATTTTCTTCTTTTCTTGGCACTAACTGACCCGAAATATAGACCATAGTCGCTATTGTACTACGCTAATTTTAATGGACAATTATAGGACTCTGAGTACGGGAGTAAAAATCGAATCCGATGAGGCGAATCACAAATGTTCCAATTAACACGTGTTTATTATTAATAGTAGTCGAAATTAGACCGTAATAATTAATGTCAAAGACTACTTCTATAATCACAAATTTCGCCAAGGCTACAATAAACAAAAGAGTATATATTAGGTTGGGGAAAAAGTTTCTTCGCATTTTATATAAAAATTCAAAAGGTTTTTTTATAAAGTTTATTTACATTTGAGTAAAGTATGTAGGTGCCATTTTGTTGGATAACTTTTTGCTATCTTGTAGGTAGGGACGTGATCCCATTGCTATAAAAATTTTGGGGCTTCTGATCAAAAAACTGCGAGAAGTGGTTTTGGCAGTCCTCTCGTGATGTTAACCTGACACTGCCTAAAGAATTGTGCATAGACCGAAACAGGTGAAAATCTGAAGGTGCAAGGTCAGGACTATACGGCGGATGCATTAACACCTCCCAGCCAAACCCTCGTAATTTTTACTGAGTGGCTAAAGATGTTTGAGGTCTAGCGTTATCATGGTGAAAAACCACACCCCTTCTGTTGATTAATTCCGGCCGCTTTCTCTCAACTTTTTGCTTTAATCTCATCAGTTGTTCGCAGTACAGTTCAGAATCGATGGTCTTGCCTGGCGGTAACAGCTCATAATGAATAATGCCCTTCCAATCCCACCATACACACAGCATCATCTTGTTGCGAGTTAACCCGAGTTTCGCCACAGTCTGTGATGCCTGACCGGCCTTTGATCACGATCTTTTTCGCACGTTCTTGTCGTACGTGATCCACTTTTCATCACCAGTTATCAGCTTCTTCAAAAATAGTTCGGTTTCATTACGTCGTAATAAAGAATCACAAATGAGTACACGGTTCATTAGGTTTCTTTCAGTGAGCTCATGAGGCACCCAAATATCGAGCTTTTTTGTGTACCCAGCTTTTTTTAAATGCGCCAAAACCGTTTTGTGGTCAATTCCCAGTTCTCCAGCTACATCGTAATTACTAATATGCCGATCATGCTCCACTTTTTCAAAAATGACATCAATTTTGTCCGTAACAGGGCGACCAGAGCGACGTGCATCTTTGATATCAAAATTTCCGGATTGAAAACGCTTATACCAAATTTGCGCTACTCTCACAGATACTGCATTAGGTCTATAAACATCACAAAAAATATCGCGGCTTGTGTTGCATTTTTACCTTTTTTGTAGTAAAATTTTAAAATGTATCGAATTTCTTCATTAGATTCATTCATTTTAACAATAAGAAAAACAAATGAAAATCAAACATTTTCCTAATTTGAATTTGGAATTGTCTTCTTTAAAATTAAAACATTTTAATGATACCAAAACCAGCCAGATACAAATGGTATATAGCCAAAGAGATCTTATTACAAGTTCATACATACTATATTCGAAAAGACTTTTTCCCCAACCTATTATACGTGCTGTGTCAAATACATGGTAGCGTGTGTAATGTTTTTTTTTATTGATTTAATGTATTTTTTATGCATAATTAAAAAAATATATTAGCATTCTGCACTCCTTCTCTATATAAACTATAAGTGTGCGTGATTTCATACTCCTCCGTCCGCGCAATTTTCGTAAAAAGGTGTAGAAAGTTTTTGCTTCACTTATTAATATTGTTACATGCCGTCAAAGAAAAGCGCACAGCTGCCTATTGTAAGTGCAGCTTATTGTCTTCCCGGATTTAGTTATTCTTTTGTGTTTTGAATTTGTAATTAAGAAAAACATTATATTGTCTTTCTACTTGTTTTATAACCATCATTAGCGTCGAACTAATCCCTATTTTTATTGTTTTCGACTTTGTGGCCGTTCGCAGGTGTGCAAATTAATATTTCTCAGAAACTCAGTGTGCGCGGCCAATTTCTTTGTACTGTGTAGTTAGTATAAGACGATGCCCGAATGGACGGGCGGGCAGTCAAGCGACGACTACGAGACGAGTAAAACGTTTGTAGTACTCTCGATTAGCGATATAGACGACGGACTTTACGCGTGTCGAATTGCATTGAATCCTGCAGTATGAACTGGTTGCATCCAGTTTTATTTGTATTTGTTTTATACGTGTTTGTACAGTTCTAATAAATTCTATAGTATATCCAACGGCATTTTTAATTCGAGTCCTGTAGCTCGTAACAATATAATGACGAATGAAACTGCACATTGAGATAAGACACTGCGATGTTTGCTAAAACTCTTTTTGCATTGGGTCTATCTTTTAGGAAAATATCGTACAAAATATAGAATTCATGGTAGAAAATAGTTTTATTTCACCCAGTTTTCACGTATATCTGGCATTTGAGTCGTTCGCGAAATGCGCGGGGGTGGCACGAGTTGAATCGTTCGCTGGATCACTTGAGTCTTTATCTGTACTGTTTCTGGGTCGTCGATCTTCGCTGACCCGTCCACCGGCCCACTGCTCTTTACGAGTGAACGGGCTACTCGCTTTACCTAAGGAATTGCTGTTTCGAATTACTGTACAATTTGGACTGTGGTATTATGTTGCGATGGAATTTTCGTGGCATCGAACAATTCAATAGTCACGCTCGTAAAGTGCATGTTGCTACCAATCGAACAGCTAGAATAGGACTGCGTAGGCGACTGTTTTGGGCAGTGATTATAAAAGCTTGTGTTCAGTGGTTTCGAATTAATTCAATGTTTTTTGTGCTCTATATATAACAATGAAACTGTCATTTCTGGCTATGTATGTCACAGTTTTACATATCATAATATCAGCCTATAAATGTCAGACAGACAGTATACCCGCCACGCTTGTCCAAGGCGGCTTGGCAGGTCTGACGCATCGGTTATCTTGATGTGCCGGTTTCATCACGATGTTTTCCTTCGCCGTTGTTAGCACGTGGTAATTGTAACAATATGCCCATTAGATCAGAAAACTGACTAAGTGGTGCATACGTTCCGGCCAGGATGGAACCCGCGCCCTTGGAGCTTGGGACGCGTGCGCTAGCCATTACGCTACCATGCACCACAGTTTTACATATATAATATAAAAATACTTCTTTAAAAATCATTAGACATGCAAGATCGTGATGAGAGAACGAACAAATAAACTTACTTTCACATCTATATATGATATTAGGATATACCCGCGACTTCGTCCGCGCTTGACTTTAAATTCCGGCGGGATTCCCGGGACACAAAGTACTACTGCATGTAAAAAAGAATGTAAGCTATCGTTATAGTGAAAACTGTGTCGGAATAAGCTAATTTTTATGCAGCCGTACAACTACAAATCGCTCCCGAGAAAATTCCCGCGAGATTCCCGGGATAAAGGATATCACATATTTTTTTACATAAAATTTGCTATTGATCAGTGAATAAATTACATAGTAATTCGTATTTTTTTTAATTTGACCAGTTTAAATCATTCCCAGAAAAAATCCCGCAGGAAGCTCAGTATAAAAAGTAGCGCAGATTTTAGGTCTAGGAATTTACCGTCGATCACCGCAAAACGCATTGAAATCGGCCTAGTAGTTTTTACGTGAATCTCGAACGAAAGGACAAACCGACGAACAGACAAGAAATCTAAAAAATATTGCATTGTATCCTCCGTCGTTTATATAGTGTATTCCAATTGTTTTTTTTTAATAGCTTCAATGTACAGACACGGCATTTTTAGAATTTCATAATATTATAGACTAGCTGATGCCCGCGCCTTCGTCCGCGTTTTTTAACTATCCCACGGGAACTCTTTAATTGTTCGGGATCAAAAGTATCCTATATGTTGACTAGGGGTATAAGCTACCACCATACAAAATTTCATTTAAATCGGTCCAGTCGTTTCGGAGATTAGCCGGTACAAACAGAGAAACAAAAAAAATGAAAAATATCTAAATTACTTCTATTTCACTTCTTACATCCCCCTGACTCGGTTTTTAACATTTTTTTTCATTGTACAGAAATCCGAGCTCTACAGTTTTATTGTATGTATAGAATAATAATCCATCGCCGACCGTGTGAGCCGGCTTGCAAATTAATTTGGGTCTTTATGACCGTATATAAATGGTGATGCTATTTTTATTGCAACACTTAATATTGAAGTTATGGAAGTAATATTTTTATTGATATGTTATTAACTCTGTATGAATGTTGGGAAATCGTTGAAAGAACAATATGACTTGATCTGTACTAAATTACTCATGCATTACAAATATTGAGAAACAAAGGAAAAACAACACACATGGCACTAGTTAAGATATATATAGGTATAGACATAAGGCACACACTGTACAAGTTTAGTATTAAAATAAGAAAATAATAATAATTAATATTATAAGTTATTCTTAAGGTACACTACAACATAGAAATCACTAAATTAATGTCACACACAGTAATAAAAATAAACAATAAGCGTGTATAAACCTAAAAACTTTCATAGAAATAAGTTCTAAAAAGGGGCACGGAACTCGAGTCCGTAGTTGTAAAAAAAAAAATTGAGACTCTGAATGGCACGTATCTGGTATAAAATCGACTAGATGAAGGTGTTAAGCCCATATTAGACGGTTCAATTTTGTCTTAATTTGGATGAATCAACCAAAGTGATCTCTAGGAGTATAAACTTGAAACATCAACGTCATTGAATACCGGTCATTCATTCAATTTGTTTGTTCTGTCTAATACCAGCATTATATTAAAAAAATGTTCATAAAATGTAAACTACTGGGCCAAACTATGTTAAATTTTTAGGGGACCAAATGGCAACTATTCCGCTTCGAACTAAAAAAGAATCACGTAAATCGGATCACAAATCTCAGCGTAATCGCTGTAAATACATAAAAAAACCATACCAGTCAAATTGAGAACCTCCTTTTTAAGTCGGTTAAAAACATTAGGTGTCTCCAGGCGTAGCTTGCCTTAGACGGGCCCTGTATCAAAATGTGGGGGGACTAAAGAAAGGGTAAAGTTTTTTTTATTAAAGAAACATGCTCGAATTGAATTTAAGATTATGTATTGAATATAAGTTATTACTTATACTTACTGCTCCTAGGAGCTACATAAGACGAACAATTCAAATCAAAGATATATAGTCTTCTCGCCTTTTTATCGGCAAACTTATTTATCAAATCATCAATAGTGGAAGACGACAGTTGTTCTCAAAATTTTTATTAATCCATAAAAGATTGTGGATAACATTTTAAGGATTTTTGCTTACACACTTTCGGCGCCCCTGTAGCCCGGGGGCCCTGTATCATTGATACTGCTGATACCGCGGTAGCTACGGTCCTGGGTGTCACTCAGACTTAATAAGTAAATCGATTAATCTAACTGTACAGAAATGTAGAAAGAAGAATAATTTCTGCGGCCGGGCGGGCCTGTCGTAAGAGGCGACAAAACAACCCACAGCCAGGTGATAAGGTATTTGTCCGTCTGGATGGCTGTGACCACTGGTATACAGTATGCATGCTGTAACAAACTTGAGTTGTATTCCGGCATTAGTTAGTGGCCAGGTTCCAGTCTCCTTTTAAAGAGCGGCAGCACATTTGGTTTTACAATGTCCATAGGCGATATTAATCGCTTTACATCAGGTGAGCGTCTGCCTGTCTGCTAAATTCGTGCAATAAAAAAAACGTACGAGACGTACAAGACGCCGCCCACAACATTATATGACGTCTGAAACAATACACTGTAGTGCATTTTATATTAAACTGTCGTGGGTCGTTTACAGCGTCACGCCGTACGCATCCTCGTGAAAACCACTCTCTCTTTTCTTTCACCATATCCCAATTATTTGAGGTCGGCACAATATGTCTTTTCCTTCCACACTCCTCTACTCTGACATATATCTTCTGTCACACCACATCCTCGTGAAAACCTAAGATACACAAATTATAGGAAAATTCGTAAAGCAAAAGAAATCTGCTCTTTATGTTGTAGCAGCGAGAGGTAGAGGTTAAATGATACTTCAGATGGCAGAGAGTAGTATTCACTGTCGAGTGCTAATGTGCACTGAAATAGTGTCCTGTAATATACATTCTGTAGGGGCTTCATCTAGGTTAATGTTAAAGATTTAGGCTGTTTCACGCAGATATGACGACGGGTTTAATGTGTTATTTGAAATGCGACATTGTTAATGGCGTTGAATATTGACAGATAACATATGTATATACACTGATGTGGCTATGCGCACACGACGTTATTTTTAACGCTTTAAATAAGACACATTCGGCCACAGACTAACGGTCTTATTCATTTTGAGTTTAGAGAGAGAAAAAGAAGCCTTCAAACTTAATCTAACTCAACATGAATAACCTTTAACACTAACGCAGATGAAGCCTTAGCATATGAAGACCGAAGAGAAAAAGACGAACTTCAACATTGGTTTTGACATAAGTCGCATTTTTAAATTTGTAACCTCCTGCTTCGGAAACCCATAAGTTTCACTATAAAACAAAAATATAAGTTGAATCACTTAAAAATCAAAAAGATTTCAAGCATAAAAAAAAAAAACTGTATAGTCGGATTTAACCGGGAAAAGTGACAGTATGTCGCTGTCAAACTTGTTTTTTCCCTTGACATTCTAGGTATGCTATGCTATTTTATCCCTGCATGCGATTTTTTAAACGTCAAGAAGCAGTTTTGGCGGGAACTGAAAGGAGATGTAGTGCTTTGCAGTTTTATTTTCTAAAAATGTGTAAAATTACTCTAAAATGGACAAAGGTAGGATATTGATAGTTTTTGAGCAGTAATTACGTGTTTTGTGAGAAATGTGAACTGTGTAGTCAAATGTAGCCTTTTGAGTTGTCACAAGAACTCCGTTGAAATGGCACCAGCTGATAACCTACAGGTCAGCTGTGATACACAAAGGTTTAATAAAATGAAGAAACTACACCATAATCTAAGATCTGGCTTAAAGGCCTAGCTGCCAAGACATAAACCTAAATAAATAAATAAAAACGTCAAGAACTCTAAGTAATTCGTGTTTTACCTTGTTCGGTTTATTATCGCATAGTACCAGGGAGTTTTTGGCGGGAACTGAAATAGGACGTTGTTCTGTGCAGTTTTATTTTCTAAAAATGTGTAAAATTACTTCAAAATGAACAATAGTTGTAGGATATTGATAGTTTTTGAGCAGTAATTATGTGTTTTGTGAGAAATGTGTACATTATAGCTAAAAATGTGGCTATTCGAGTTTTCACAAGAACTCCATTGAATAGCGTCGATTAGCATTAGCATAAACATAAAAAAGCATAATACCCGAAATTCCCTATAAAATCGCATTCACAGATTAGTTTCGAAAAAAAGGTGACAAGTTCGTCTTTTCCCCTGGAGTGTTCATAATGCTATATTTACTGAGCTCAATCGAGTACTATAGAACGTACGGTGGTGGAACGGCTAGACAGTGCGTCTTCCAGTTCATTGTACGCCGTTGTGTATCGTATGCAAAAATATACACCGGAGGAAACTGAAACGTGTCAAACGCCCGTACGACTGTCATCTTCGAGAAATTTCGAATAATATTCTCACGTACTTGTGATTTAGATTCTTACCACTTACTTAAAAAAAAACGTCCAGTACTTATTATTTATATTATTATATACTTATACTTACTGTTTACTTTGAACAGAACATCTACTTATAACTATTTGGACGTGACTACTAATCTGAGTAACAACTAAATTATCTGTGAAATTATCCAGTAAGTAACTACGTTTCACTTATGATTAATCACTGTATACTAAACTATGTTGCGACACTGAATCCTAGCTTGAGGTGTTTATTAGTGCTAGAAGATCCCAAATGCCTATTTTTTCTTTATTTTAAAACTGTCAATAGTTTATACGCGAAGCAAATACTTTGTACCCCTTCTTACGAAAATTGGGCGGACAGAAGAGTATGAAATTTCGCACACCTATAGTTTATATAGAGAAGAAGCGATGAATGCTAATATTTTTTCTAATTTGCATAAAAAATACATTCAATGAATAAAAAAACATTACACACACTACCATGTATTTGACACACACACGCATATATATACTCTTTTGTTTATTATTCAAGTCAAATTAACAGCGTAGCCTTGGCGAAATCTGTGATTATAGAAGTATAGACTTTGATATTAATTATTATGGTCGAATTTCGACCACGGGCGACCACTAGTATTATCAAAAGTGCAAAATCATAGATCATAATTGGCAATTGTTTAATTACATGTATTTAAAGTTAAAGAATGTTTTTCAGTTTAAATACCAGTTAAAATTTGAAGATACACTAAGCAGCTACCTAAATTTTAATGGAGATGGCTATATATCTCGTCGCGAGTATTTTATATTTTTGAAGATATAAATTAACAAAATTTACTACGATAAATAATATGTATTGTACAAACCTCAACAGCAAGATTACGACTGCTAAAAAACACCTTTTTTAACTAAAGTTGATTTCTATTATATCTATATATTGTTACGAGCTACAGGACTCGAATGAAAAATGCCGTTGGAACTACTATAGAATTTATTAGAACTGTACAAACACGTATAAAACAAATACAAATAAATCTGGATGCAACCAGTTCACACTGCACGATTCAATGCAATTCGACACGCGCAAAGTCGTCGTCTATATCGCTAATCGATAGTACTACAAACATCTTACTCGTCTCGTAGTCGTCGCTTGACTGCCCACCCCTCCATTCGGGCATTGTCTTATACTAACTACACAGTACAAAAAAAGGCCGCGCGTACTGAGTTTCCGGGAAATGGTAATTTGCACACCTGGTTATCTATTCCTGCGAACGGCCAACAAAGCCAAAAACAATAACAATAGGCTATTGTCTAATTGCAAATTTAAATACGAAGTAATAAAAAGAACTCCGAATGCGGGAGGGGTAATAAACGAGATGCGCAGCATTTCTTTGTCGGTATGTGACAATAGGTATGCAGGTGGTTCAACTTGTAACAATATTATGAAATTGTAAAACTGGAGTCTTTTGTTTCTTACATTTTTTGTGTTTATCTGTTTGTTCGAGATACACGTCAAAACTACCGGTCCGATTTCGATGCGGTTTTCGCTGGTAGATAGTAAATTTCTGAGCTTAAAATCTGCGGTACTTTATACCCCGAGAAACCGAATGATCTAAAGTGGCCAGGTCGATAAAAAATTTTGTACCGATGTGAAATTTTCACTGATCGATAAAATCTTTAGTAAAATAATTGTAGTTGTGTATGCCTTTAGTAAGATTACTAATCCCGAGGTTTTAGGGAAAATTCCGTGGTTCATGTATTTTCATACTAAAAAATCCATTAACCTGCTGAAATAAGCTTTATTTTACACTAGCTGACCCGTGCCCACATCGCTGGGCATCAGAAAAAAAAAAATTAAAAATTCAATACCGGTTTAGCAGATTCAGAGATTACCCCATTATTAGTATAGTTTAGTTGAGTTTAATTACCTACTAAGCAAATTCAAAAGATTTCCCCTCCCGTACTGCCCGTACCCCAGTGATGCTAACATCGCAAAAGCCTATCTAGCCGATTAGGGTGCGCGGCGACCACGCAACTTTTTTCTAATACATACATTTTTAAACTCGTGATATCTTTCGAACGGAATATCCGAATTGAATAATTCAAAAAGTTATATAAAGGTATTGAAGCAGTCTTGAATATGAAGTAATTTATTTTGATAAGGATGAATACCAAGATACAAATAAAGAGCCTTTTCTACCGGCGGCATTTCAATTAAAATTTTAAAATAAAAGAAAACCTATTGTGGCATAACTATAATAGTTAGACATATGCTGTCGCGACACTTTTTGTAAATAATGATGTGTTCTGCAAAGTCGTAGTACATTATTTTATTCTATCATCAATAGTTTTCGCAGCTTACGCGATTTTAAGTACTTTTTTTACACCTTGGGTTACACTATTGCAGTTTTAGTAAGGATCCCTAATTGTTTTGAAAATATAATATAGCCTATGTCAACCGGGGATAGTGTAGCTTGCCAACAGTGAAAGAATTTTTGAAATTGGTTCAGTAGTTTCGGAGATTACCCCCTATATGTGTCACAAACTCACAAACTTTACCTCTTTATAATATTATTATAGATTTACAAAAATAACTGTCGTCTTATTAGTTGCCTGTCCAACGTTGTCAAAGATGTATATGAAATCATAATCAAAATTATGTGGTAAGGTGGCCCTCTTAAATATATTAACGTAGCCCAAAAAGAGGAAATTGGTGGGAAAACGTTGATAAATTAAAAATAGGAACATATTACAACAAGTAATGAACATAATAGTGAACTAATAAAAAGGTCATCGCAACGTGTATGTAACGTATAGAATATTATTTATAGACAGACCAACACACGGTTTTATTTATCTATATACTCACCAACCCGCGACAGAACGTGACATCGTCGGAAAATATTGTTGGCATATGTTTTTTATTTGTTTTGGCCATTTTATTGAAATGCCTGTTTATATGACACCTAGAACTTTGCTAGCATCGTTTATAGTACCAATACTATCAATGTCAAAATTATTTTGAGCTTGTTCTTTAATGTCTGTATGTTCCTTATTTTGTTCACTACTTTGGGAATGAACATCTGTTCGTATAATTTGTTCTATATGAATTTAAAGGTACTGTTGTCCTAGAAAATTTATCCGTCCTTGAACAGAGAATATTAATTGCTTTAGCCGGGTGGCCTGTCATAAGAACAAGAACAACCCTCAGCCAGATAATGCATTTGCCCATCTGGATTGCTACCGCGCGTGGTCTGGAGTATACCGTCATAATTAACTTGGAGTTATATTCCAGCGTTAATGGCCAGGTTCCACTCCCTTCTTCAAGGTCGGAAACACGTTAGTAGCACCTTGGTGTTGCAAATGTCTATAGACGACGCTAACAGATTACCATTAAATGGGCCGTCTACGTATTCGCTGTATAAAATGGCATGCAATATAAAATAAATAAACATATTTTTATGTGACACGGATACATAGATTAACAGAATAAAGTCGCATGAAAAGTAGTCATAAATATTCTTAATTAGTTCAAGGGAAAGAAGAATCTAACACTGCTAAAGTTAATATTGTAGGACAAGTCTTTAATCTAGGTCAAACTAGTCTACTATAAGATACTGTGGTTAACACTTTAAAAATATTTTTACAGTAACAGGATGATAGCTTCATAATAACAATGGTCGGAAGATAAATGTTTTCCTTAAAAGCTGCAGGGTTTACTGACCATGCGAATTCCTGCAACGTCCTGATTATTACAAAGTCCTGTTTGACCACTCGGCACCAGATTAAAATTTGAACTTGGAACGGGTCTGATGTTATGGGATAACAGTGATCAGTGAGACAGTCACTGGCAGTCTCGTGAAACACGTCGCTGAAGTCGAACGTGCGTCGCTTTCCGCCATAACCTCATAATACTCAACAGGATATGCGTGTTTATTTTCGGAACTGAGCTTTTGTTAATTCCATTTGAATGCTATTTGAATATTGTTACGTAAATATCGATCGCGTGTTCAAGTTGTGGAAACGAAAGCATACGTAATATAATATTTTCATGGTGTGTTCATTAAATTTCGATAACTTTATCTCGCCTGTTCACCACATGGATCGTAACCCCATTTTTAGAAACCCGTTGACTGTTTACACGATCAACAAACTTTCTGTCCGTATGTGCATCGACTGTACGCATTGAAACAGTTAATATGTCATTATTTTTGTAGAAGTGTATGTGATTTGGTTTATTTTGAATTCTTTTATGACTGTTTCGACATAACTACAGAAGTTGTCCTTGTGTGAATAAATTTTTGTAACTTAAGTTCTATACATTTGAAAGAAACCTTTGTCAAACTTGCAAACATATCCAGCAATACAGCTTTCACACAAAGGATCTGTAATCAATTTTCCGAGTGGATTTGAACGATGTTTTTGACACGGTAGCCATGCATCTTCCTCATGGACAGTGAAGGAAGATTGGTGTTTTGGAAACCGGGGATGTGGGAAGGGGGAGCACCCACAATAAACTGTAATACCTGTAAGAAACGCAGAGCCGACAGAATGAGCGCTAATGAGAGACCGCAGGGGTAAGATTTTAGATCTACTACTTCGTGTTATTACTTCGGTAATTTCTTTAAGAATTCGCTTAACTTTGATTTCCAAAGTATATTTGTTTCATCCCCAAATGCCTTTCGCTTGGGAACTAAGTATCCCGAAATTTTCCGTCGTCATTCATGTCTTAGTTTATTAAGCTTCAAGAGAAACAGATATTAACTCGAAACGACTGTCAAGGATCTGCACAATGTTTGGGATGCAAATAGAAAGTTATTTTGATACGAATTCATCGCATTGTTGTGGTACTGCAAAATACATTTCAGAGCATCTAATTATAAGTCCAATTAGGCACAGCGACTTGAGTGTATTGTTCTACGCCTTTGAATATTTTATTCATTCAGTAGCATTATGAGATCCTGCTTTAGTTTTATTGGTTTATGTGATGTATTTGTTTCTACCTATTGTCTCAGTCTTGATATACATTATAGAAATTAAATAATTGCATTGTTTACCAAACAATTGGAGACTTGCTACATGTATCTCTACAAATAAAGATTCATTTATTCGTTCATTAAGAAATGTTTTATCATTGATTTAAATAGACTCCATTCGGAGGTTTGTGAAGTTTTTTTGTTTGACAGAACTAAAAGATAACGAGTTTAAAATTACTAATAAACATTAAAGTCGGAATTCATCTGGGATAATGTTACAGATATAGTGGGCCGTTTCACGCAGATATATCGATGAGTTTAATACCTTACTTGAGACGCGACGTTGTTAATGACGTTGAATATTGACCCGTATATACACTAATATGGCTATGCGTTAACGACGTTATTTTTTAACGCTTTAAATAAGACGCATTCGGCCACGGCCTAAATCATTAACACTGACGCAGATGAAGCCCCAGCATTAAAAACATGTGCGCTGCTTTGCGCAGCATCACTGCCAGAGGGAAGGTCTTTAAGTTTCTTCTAAAATCTATACACATAAATAAAATTGAAGTGTCTGTTTGTAATGTCAAAATAACAGTTTTTAATTAATTCATATGAATGTATATACGGTACTTATATCAAAAAATCAATATTCAATCTTTTTGTCAGTCTGTCTATAAGTTCCGGTTATAAAGGGTAACTTGGGGTACTTTTTCTCTACTTGTTTTTTAGGGTTTGAAATATAAGTTGAAGTATAAAATGTGTACTATGAGTATTGCTCTTTATCGACTGCAAGTAAAGAATTGTTTGTAAACAATCTCTATATTCCTGTTTTAGTAATATTGCTCGACTACACAATGTAACAACAATGTCGCAGCTGCATGAAACAATGTTCTTCTAGCATTTCTATCCTTACGTGTATGGTGAAAAGATGCTATGAATCACATTTCTCACTTGGTTGCGTGTACAATGCGTGGTATGCGAGCGATTCTTTACATTTAATTTATGTATTTTTACGTCTCTGAAATAAAACGTCATAATATTTAAAAAAATACTTTGTAAGTTTCATACAGTTATTTTTTAATGGTTTTTATTTAAACACTAGTAGTGTCAAGGGAACTTTTTTCGCAATGTCATGATGGCGAGGTGATTTTTGGCACGGGACTGCAGCGCCATCTGTTTGGCTATTTCACGTCTATCCCAAGGGAACGACGTCGTTTATCGGGATAAAAGTATTTATACTTTGTTATGTTGCTCTTTTGTTTTGTATGCATTGCTGTAAGAAATAAATATTTTTCTTTCTTTCTTTCCTGTGTTGTTCACATTAAATCAAATCACATAATTTATTGCATAAAAACATGGTTATACAAATATGTCTTGTTATTTTGTACTGAGTACATGTTTTTTGCCGGTTGGGCGTACAATTTTATTGAAACTTATATTATACTAGCTGATGCCCGCGACTTTGTCCGCGTGGTGCGTTTTTTTTACTATCCCACGGGAACTCTTTAATTTTTCGAGATCAAAAGTATCCTATATGTTGACCAGGGATATGAGCTACCACCATACAAAATTTCATTTAAATCGGTCCAGTCGCTTCGGAGATTAGCCGGTACAAACAGACAGACAATCAGAGAAACAATTTGAAAAAAATCTAAATTAGTTCTATATCACTTCTTACATCTCCCTGACTCGGTTTTTAGCATTTTTTTCATTGTACAGAAATTCGACCTCTTCAGTTTTATTATATGTATAGATAGGTACATATTTATTGGGTTTTAATTACTATCACTAATATTTTAATCTTATAATTATGTATATGCTTAAATTTAACAAATACTAAATGACCCACAATTTAAATTTATATATGTTTCTAATGATATTCATATGGTACACATATTATAAATATGTTTAAACACTTAACATTCTAACTTATCACTTACATTTAAAACATATCATTAAGGAACTCAGTTATACTGTAGTAGCTTTTTCTTATTAGTATTTTTTTTTAAATGTGATTTAAACAATTTAGTTTTCAGAGCTTTAAGCTCTTTTGGGATTTTATTATATATTTTTGGAGCCATGCATACTATACTCTTATACAGTAAAGTTGTTTTCGCAGGGTGCATACAAAGTTTTTCTTTATTACGTATATTCCTAATCGTAATGAGTGAACAAATGTAGATTTTTGTGTACTTTACATTATTACTTCACAGAAAAATTGATCTCTGCAAGCTGAAATATAATTTGGTATAATAATACAGGTGTATTTATTTTTTCAAAATCAGCGGATTCGATGCCTGATAAGAGTGATTTGTTAAAAATCTAATGATACTGTTACGAGCTACAGGACTCGAATTAAAAATGTCGTTGAAATTACTATAGAAATTATTAGAACTGTACAAACACGTATAAAACAAATACAAATAAAACTGGATGCAACCTGTTCACACTGCACGATTCAATGCAATTCGACACGCGCAAAGTCCGTCGTCTATATCGCTAATCGAGAGTACTACAAACGTCTTACTCGTCTCGTAGTCGTCGCTTGACTGCCCACCCCTCCGTTCGGGCATCGTCTTATACTAACTACACAGTACAAAAAAATTGGCCGCGCGCACTGAGTTTCCGAGAAATAGTAATTTTCACACCTGCGAACGGCTAACAAAGTCGAAAACAATAACGATAAGGATTAGTTCGACGCTCATGATGGTTATAAAACAAGTAGAAAAACAATGGCATGTTTTTCTTAATTACAATTCAAAACACAAAAGAATTCCTAAATTCGGGAAGACAATAAACTGCGCTTACGACAGGCGGTGTGTGTTTATCTTTGACGGCATGTAAACAATACCATTTTAATATTCGTCAAAATTGGCTTTGAGACTCCTTTGAGTGTTTTTCGTTATTTAGCATACTTTAAGATTTGGCCCTGAACGCCCACTTGAAAAATTCGCTTATATATTGTAGACTTGTTGTACAGGAATATACATACATAATTTTACGTAGATATTTATTCATGGACTAGCGGTCTCGGCAGACGTTGCCCTGCCCTGAAAATATAAAAATCTAGAACCCGATTCCAGCGCCACCTACCGGATCTAATTGTGAATCTAAACCACCTCAGATCCACTTAAATACACATAAAATTTCATCACCATGTACCCGATTCCAGCGCCAAGTATTTTGTTTAGATTGATGGGTTACATTATTGAAGTGTTAATACGGATCCCTAATTTTTGTATTGCCTATATTAATCAGTGATAACGTAGCACTCGAATGGTGAAAGAATTGTTGAAATCGGTTTAGTAGTTGTTGAGTTTATTCGTTACAAAAATACAAATCTTTCCTCTTTATAATATTAGAATAGAATGAATACTGTTTTAAGATTTTTTCCTTTAATATCAAATGTGTTATGTGTATACACAGTAACTTGTAGTGAAGCGTCCTTGTTGATTGATAAGGGTTAGACTGGTTGTGTGGGAAATAATTATGAAGTGTAGGCCGCCGCTATACTATATTGTGTTTAACAGTAAGAAAGAATCCGAAATGTATTCCTGTATAGTGTAGACATTTTGAATATAGTATTTACGATTAGGTGGTATTGCTATATTTAGACATAGACAACACTTTATTGTTCACCAAATCAAAAATTACAAAAAATGCACAAGACAATAGTTACTTGTCAAAATAAAAGGCGGCCTTATCGCTAAAAGCGATCTCTTCCAGGCAACCTGACTCAAATGAAATTCTTAAATTATCTATAATTATTATGCAACACAGAAAAATGAAAATAAAAAAAGACATACATGGATAGCAGGTTACAGTCTATTGTAAACTAGCACATACATCATTGCGTAAGACTTACATAATGATGCCTATTTATTAAAAAATAGCGATTTCGGCCAGACGTTGTCCTGCCTTGGAAAAGTAAAAATCTAACCCGATTCCAGCGCCACCTACCGGGTCTAATTGTGAATCTAAACCATCCCAGGACCCACTCAAACACTGATTTTTATACTCCTTGGGTTACATTATTGAAGTTTTAGTAGGGATCCCTAACTTTTTCTAGTTATAAATATAGTCTATATTAATGTAGGATAATGTAGCATTCTAATGTTGAAAGAAATTTTGGAAATCGGTCCAGTAGTTTTTGAGTTTATTCGTTACAAACATACAAAAATACAAATCTTTCATCTTTATAATATTAGCGTAGATAATGCAAAATTTTGATCGAATCGATCTTTGCATAGTTCGTAAATAAATATTTTTGATATAAGCTGTAAAAATATGCTGGTCTAATATACCAAATAGGTTATGTTTATGATTGCACTGTTCAGTTTAATATCAGGAAATATAGTAAAATTCTATTCTATATATTATTGTTTTCGACTTTGTGGACGTTCGCATGTGTGTAAATTAATATTTCTTAGAAACTCAGTGTGCGCCTCAAATTTCTTTGTACTGTGTAGTTAGTATAAGACGGGGGCAGTCAAGCGACGACTACGAAGCGAGTAAGACGTTTTCTAGTACTCTCGATTAGCGATATAAACGACGGATTTTGTGCGTTCGAATATTGAATAGTGCAGTGTGAACTGGTTGCATCCAGTTTTATTTATATTTGTTTTATACGTGTTTGTACAGTTCTAATAAATTCTATAGTACTTCCAACGGCATTTTTAATTCGAGTCCTGTAGCTCGTAACATTATGTTGTTATTTTTTTTGAACCAGGAAAATACGTCGGGATTTCCCTCAATATGCATTGCATTGTTATAACAAGTACTTGGTATTTTACTGATAACTTCTCATTAACAATTTGTTTTCACAATAATATGCGTTATATATGTAAGTTGTGCGCAGGTTTTCTGATGGTCGTAGGAAGATGATGATAATTTGAGGAAATATGCTTACTCGTTTCAATATTTATACAAAGTGTCTCAAAAGATAGTTTACATTTGTTTAGCTGACTGGATGAACGCATGGAATCTAACGGGGGTGTGCTAGTAGGTAGCCTGGCTCTTGGGAATTCTGTCGCTATGGAGCGTTAGAAGAATTAAAACCCCAGGATGCTAATCATAGGCGCGACTTTGTAAACCAGGCCGTGCAGGAACGAAGACGATTACAATTTCCTGCGGCCAGATGGTAGGGCATTTGCCCGACTGGATGGTTATCACCGCTGGTCTAAAGTATGCCGCCATAAAAACCATGAGCTGTGTTCCGGCGTTAGTGGCCAGGTTCCAGTCTCCCTTTAGAGAGGGGCAGCACATTGGTAGCAACTTTGGTGTTACAAATGTCCATAGGCGACGGTAAACGCTTTCCATCAGGCGGACCGTCTGTCTGCTGAACTCATGCAATAAAAAAAAGTCGGTGAATTTACTATGTTTTTGCATGAATCCCGAACAAACAGACAAACACAAAACAAGTAAGAAACAAAAGAATACATTACAATATTATCCTGATTCGTAAATATTTCATGTTAATTTACTATTCAACAGAACATAGTATTACTCATAAAATTTATTACGAATTCAAAATGTTATTCCCTATAGAATGTAAATGGATTGTGCTTCCATAATATATTTTTTATATGTTACATGGTGTGCGTGTATTACAGCGGGTACACATTGGGCGCTTTGAAACGCGCGATTTACTAACGCGCGTTTTGAGATCCAAAAGTTCTTATTGAAGTGTACACATGCAAACGCGCGCTGTGTCGGTTACGCGCTCTCAGAATTTCGTTGGAACGCGCGTTGCGCGGGCGTCACATGCCCGATATTTTGCTGTACATTTGATCGCGCGCTTTCGTGTAGGGTGCACGTGTATTATGGAGATCAAACACTTCGATACAGATTTGTTTATAGATAAAATCCAAAAGCGTCCAGCTATATGGCACATGCAAAGTCCAGATTATAAAAAAAAATAAAAAAAACGCAATTGGGAGGAAATAGTAGAATTTTTTAGAGACTGTCAAAACAGTCTATCTCGTAATATTGGGTGCACCCAATATTCTCTTTGCCTCTGCCGTCGTCTTTTATAGCGACGGTATAGAAGCCACACACAAGCGATCACTTCGCCGTCCATTTCCGAACTGAGCTAAATAGTATGGACACCTTGGTGACGCTCGTTAAACGCCGTGCTAAGCGCGCTGTATGTATGCTACAAGCGCGCGCCCAACGCGACGCCGAGCACCTAATGTGTACTCGCTTTTAGACGCTATCATACTGTCCGTAAATGTGTGATTTCCTAAAATTCGTAGGAAACTGATTGGGACTTTTAATTTCTCGTTGTGTTAAGGTTTAAAAATATGTCTATCTATAATATTATAATATTTTAAACATGCCGTGTCTGTAAATTGAAACTATTAGAAAAAACCAACTGGAATAGACTATATAAACGAAGAGAACACGGTACATTTAAAAAAAATCTTGTCTGTTGGTCTGTTCTGGATTCACGTAAAAACTACTGAGCCGATTTCGATGCGGTTTTCGCTAATCGACAGCAAATTCTTAGACTTCTAATCTGCGCTATTTTTTATCCTGAGAACCCCACAGGAAAAACCGAATTTCTATATAATTTTTTGCACTAATCGATAGCAAATTTGATATAATAAATTGTGTGATATTTTTTGTACCGCGAATCTCGCGGGTATTTCAAGTCGAGCTTGGACGAACTCGCGGGCATAACCTAGTTTTAAATAGCAAATGTTGATTGATACATTTAGTTGAGCGTTTTCCATAAAAGCAAGAACTACCTGGTAGCGCCACCTGTGATTGCAGAGTGTGTTACGAGTTCCGTTCTTTATTGGGCGATTGTCAATCTTTAGCATTCTTAATTATTTTTTAATGTTTATGGCTTGGCAACTAGGGCTTTAAGCCAGGCGCAATTGTATTGTAAGCTACAACCGACACCATCCAACGGAGTTCTTGTGAAAACCCGAAAGTCCACATTTGGCTATACAGTTCACATTTATCATAAAAACACATAATTACTACTCAAAAACTATCAATATCTTCAAGTATTGTTCATTTTAGAGTAATTTTACACATTTTTAGAAAAAAAAACTGCACAGCACGACATCTCCTTTCAGTTCCCGCCAAAAACTCCTTTTAGCATTCTTCTTCCATACTTACCTCAGAAAAAAAGTATAGATGGAGCCTACGTGAACAAAAGCGTCAAATGAAATGAAGCATTTTTTTAAGCTTATTAATGCTAGCTGTGCCCGCCACTTCGTCCCGTGGAAATTCTTTTCGCGGAACCTTAAACATCTGCCAGTGAAAGTCACGTAAAAATCGTTCTAGCCCTTTCAGAGGTTAACTGGAACATCCAGACAGACGGATAAAAATTCTAAAAAATTGCATTTTTCGGAATCTTCTGGTCATAATTTATCCCCTTGATTTTTTCACATTTTTATAGTGACATTACAGACACTTCAATTTTATTTATCTGTATAAATAGATACACGTGGTGTGTGTGCATCTGTGTGGTGATTTAATACTGAATTCTCGTAACCCATTGCGGCGCGATCGGCATCCTTTTGCCGGTTTCACTTTGAGAGCCCGAGATTCCGTCTTTCTATTAATGGTCTAAGGCTTATTACATACAAACATACTGTTACATGCTGTCAAAGATAAGCGCACAGCTGCCTGTCGTAAGCGCAGTTCATTGTCTTCCAATGATTTAGGAATTCTTTTGTGTTTTGAATTTGTAACTAAGAAAAACATGCTATTGTTTTTCTACTTGTTTTATAACCATCATTAGCGTCGAACTAATCCTTATTGTTATTGTTTTCGACTTTGTGGCCGTTCGCAGGTGTGAAAATTACTATTTCCTAGAAACTCAGTGTGCGCAGCCAATTTCTTTGTACTGTGTAGTTAGTATAAGACGATGCCCGAATGGAGGGGCGGGCAGTCAAGCGACGGCTACGAAACGAGTAAGACGTTTGTAGTACTCTCGATTAGCGATATAGACGACGGACTTTGCGCGTGTCGAATTGCATTGAATCGTGCACTGTGAACTAGTTGCACCCAGTTTTATTTGTATTTCTTTTATACGTGTTTTATACAGTTCTAATAAATTATATAGTAGATCCAACGACATTTTTAATTCGAGTCCTGTAGCTCGTAACAATACAAATCAATAAACACAAAACTTAATCAAACATTAATAACTCAAATGATATCAGTTACACAATACCGATTTAGAAATGTTTGTGTGGACGAAATAAAAAAATAGGGCCACCAGTGTATTCCCCCTATTGTTTGTCTATTACTTGATAAGGGTTCGTTAACATCACTTCGCTTTGGTAGATACATTTGTTTATGGATACAAAGTGTATTTACTTTACATATTTTTGTATATCAATAAGCGGTGAACACAATTGTTTAATTGAATAACAACAGATAACAATCGCTAGATCAATAACATTTATTTTCTTATGCCCGCGACTACGCCCCCGTGAAAAGTTTTTTAAATATCCCACGGGAACTCTTTAATTTTTCGGGATCAAAAGTATCCTATGTGTTGACCAGGGATATAAGCTACCACCATACAAAATTTCATTTAAATCGGTCCAGTCGTTTCGGAGATTAGTCCGTACAAACAGAGAAACAAAAAAAATTAAAAAATCTATATTAGTTCTATTTCACTTCTGACATCACCTGACTCGGTTTTTAGCATTTTTTTTCATTGTACTGAAATTTCACTTTTACAATTTTATTATATGGTTAGATAATAACAGCCCATAAATACCCCATTGCTGGGCTTTCGGCCTCATACTTGTAGGGAGAAGAGACAATAATTCCGACAAGCTTGTCCGAGGCGAGTTTGACACATCGGTTTTTTTCTTTCACCGTTAGGATATAGTAATTTTAACAATAAGTACGTTAAGTCAGGAAACTGACTAAGTGGTGCATGTTTTCCGGTCAGGATTTGAAGCCGCGCCCTTTGAGTTCTAGATGCCAGTGCGCTAAGCTTCCACAGCTGAACATTACTCGCGACTTAATTATTCTGTACTGTGGTACTCATCATGAATTCTCACTCCCATATGGCAAATAAAATTAAAATTTAAGAATAATAATAATCGACAGACATGTGTTATGGGTAGTATACCCAAGCACCCAGACCATAGCAAGTAGCGGAAAGTTCGCTTACGAAAGTCATCATTCATTAAGTAAGACGTGTCCTATAACATATTTCTACGTCAATCCTGAGACAATATCTTTTTCACTGACGTGAATATTATTTGGTCTTTTCCAGTGAGCTAAAAAAGCTATCAGAAGAAAGTCTCACGAGGCAACCTGAAGAGGTCTTCGATATAATATGCAAGCTCGGCGAAGGGTCGTACGGCAGCGTCTACAAGGTAAGTTGGCTTAGTACAAAACCCACAGCGTTGTATTTATTTCAGTATATCAACTGAAAATAATAATATCCAATTATTAACAAGATAAATATTCGTATCTTAAAATAATATGTCTAGATTTTTGATTCTGTTCCTTCTAAATAATGTCAGAACTTTTTGACTTACAATTTATATGTTACATGTAAAATTAATATATTTACTAAACAAGTGATGCCTTGTTTGATTATGAAAACAGTAACCACGAAAAGTCGAATCGATGATATTAATACACTCATTACTCATAGTTATTTTCTTACGAGAACCTAGAGACAGTAAGTCTAACATGTCAGCTTTAAAACATTCTGTCACGTTCGCCTCAATACTTATTCAATTTGCAAATATAAGAATAATCATACGAAGTACGTTTATTTTGACCAAAGAATTGCAATCCATAGGTTGACTTATTTTTAATTACATTAAGCTATTTTATGCTTATAGGCCAGTATAATGATTATTTGACGTATATATTTTTGTACGTAGTTTCTCCACTGATCTGTACACACTGTGGTACTAGAAAACACTTAAATTATTCATAGTTCTCGTAATAGCTTTCTTTTATACGTAGAAATGTGACATCGAGGGTCACGAAAGTATGTGAAGTAAAATGAACAATTTATTGAATATGAATATTAAAATATTTGGATTATATTTTAACTTAAGCAAGTTCGTAAATTTGAGGTGCAGTGAAAGTCAGAAATCCCAGATTTGATTCCTGGGAGGAAATTGATGATTTCGTGATTTTTAAAACGAAATACTTAGCTTGGCTTCTATGAAATACATCTCTTTCGGCTGTTACATTGTACTGCACTGGGCCATACATTTTCATGATATAATTCTTTACGATCTAAAGATGAAGGACAACATTGTGATAAAACTTGCACATCGAAATAATCGATGTATCAAACCCGTCTTGGACAAGCGTGAAGGGTATAAAAAGAGAGAAAGAAAAACTTTATTTGAAGAAATAGCGACGTACTTACATTGTTGACATGTATCTCAAAAATAAAAAGATATTTTGAGAATTTACACGCCGCATTTTCAGCAAACAAGATTTGCATTCAGCATATTACTGTGCCGGAATTATATCCGACACAACGCTGATTTTCAGTGCGAACCTTCCCTTTTGGCGTAATAGTAAAACAAACTGAATATTTTAACGAGTTTAAATTAAAACTATTTAATTTGTAAATTATAATACCCGAATGAACAGTATAAATATATTGTTTTTGTTAACTTTATGATTCAAATAAAAAATATCATGTCAGTCATGCTTGTCTATATTGTAACAGGCTTGTATGTATATTGCGCATAACAACGTGTATCGATTCATTTAATCGAAAATGATCGGATACATCGATTGCCTACTATTGCCACGTCACTGACATGAGGCAACAATTTTCTTTGGTTATAACCTATAAATAAAAAGGAAATGTTTCATATATCTTACTGTAACATCAACATTATAAATTGTTACTATATTCTACTTTCCCACTATATAAACAGGCCATGCCCCGAAATGATTCGTTATCGGAAACGAACTTTCTGTTATTTACTATGGTCTGGGTGTCTAAGATATCGGCCCCTTGTATATTACCCATAACACAAGCGAAACTTGCTTAGCTTGGGGATATACAACGTGTGTGTTTGTCTGCCGATTATTTATTTATCTATATATTAACACGTGAAGCAAAATATTTGCACCCCTATTTACGAAAATTGCGCGAACGGAGGAGTATGAAATTTCGCACACTTATAGTTTATATAGAGAAGAAGCGACGAATGCTATTTTTTTTTTAATTATGCATAATAACCAAATTAAATCAATAAAAAAACATTACACATACTACCATGTATTTGACACAGACACGCTATATACTCTTTTGTTTATTGTTGCCTTGGCGAAATCTGTGATTATAGAAGTATAGTCTTTGACAACAAATTATTATGGTCGAACTTCGACCACGGGCGACCACTAGTTATTATTAATCTTTCATAGATGGTATAAACTTTGATAATGTTTCGTTTCCAGGCATTACACAAGGAAAGCGGTCAAGTGCTCGCCATCAAACAGGTACCAGTCGATACGGACTTACAGGAAATCATCAAAGAGATCTCCATCATGCAACAGTGCGACAGCCCCTACGTTGTCAAATACTACGGAAGCTATTTTAAAAATACAGACTTGTGGGTAAGTCATTTTTTAAGTTTTGTTCTATTTCAGGAACATACATATACCTGGCTGAACGTGACAAACGCCTAGCTCAACGTTTTCATCTTCAGACACAAAAACATTGTGTAAATAAAAATGATGAACATGTTAAACAAGAAATACAGGTTCCATACTAAAATTTCCAAGCTCCTCAGGAAATCTAAACCAGGTAACTGTGAACAAATTCTAACTAAGAGGTATTACATTTAAAAAAATCTTTACCTGTGTTCTAGGACTGCGTGCACACATAGTATTTTTTATCTAATTTATAAAATTAAATTAACGTCATATATGGTTTATTTCAAATGTAAATACTGTTAGAATTTATTGTAACAGTAGAGTTGACCCCGGGACTACGCCGCTTGTCAAACCCTAGCCAGCAGCTACGCCTTACTTACATATAAACTTAATTCAGTTTTTTACATATAATTATATATGACGCGGAAGTGACCTCCGTGGTATTATTAAAGAGTGTGGCGTCAGCGATGCCGACGTCACGAGTGTTGGTTTCTTGGTGACGACCCATATTTGAGTCCTCGAAATTGAATTTCAAGTACTCGGTTTCGTATATTTCAAGAGCGTTACGACGTCCCAGAGAGATCCGTTCCGTTCGGCGGCTCGAGCAATAATGACCGAATGCCGACAGTGCCGCCGTATTTACAGGGTGCGGCGCACGTGTCGGTGCACGTAATCACAAATTTTTAGGTTAGGTATTGAAATTACAATTAAAACGTGTTTTACATTAATTTCACATTGCAATAAACTCATGGTAATTAAATAAATTATTATTGTTTTTGTAATACTTTAATTGTTGTATTTGCCCCGATATATATAATAATAACAAAGAAACTAAGTCTGTATAGACTACGTTCCACTAAGGACTCACAACGACCACGTTCACGATCGTGATTTATCCCATTCCACTTGCTTGCCGGCGTTACAATCGTAAACCCAAGTGGAACGGCTATTCGACCCACCTATTGAAATGGGTCGTTGTGAGCGTTGTGTGATCGAAAATCCGCCACGACCACAACGACCGCGGTCGCCCTGTGTAACGGCTAACTCAGCATTTTGGGCGTTGTTAGCTTGTAGTGGAACGCACTGAGTCTATACAACTGCCCAGAAAGACATAGAGGTGAGTCGAAGCCAACTTGATTTGAAGTAATACAATGAACGACATGCTGTTTATGACAACGTAGGAATCTATTAGTGATTTCAAAAACATGGTTGCAGCGCCATCTGTTTCGATAATCCGTCCATTCTAAGGAAACGACGTCATTTATCGGGATAAAAAGTATCCTAAGTTACGCCCCGGGATATAAGCCAGCTCTTTGTTGAGTTTCATTTAAATCCATCCGTTCACTAGTTTTCACGTGATGCTCAAACAGACAGACAAAAATTCTAAAAATTGTATTTTCGGAATCTGCTGCTCCGAATTAACCCCCCTGGTTTCTTTTCACGTTTTTAAACACACTGTACAAACTCGAACCACTTATAGATTTATTATAGTGTAGATATATGTGTCCGCAAACCCCATTATCAAAAATGTTTGGAGTTTTTGGCGGGAACTGAAAGGAGTTGTTGATTTTGCCAGGTGGTAGGGCATTTGCCCGGCCGGATGGCTACCACCCCTGGTCTAAAGTATATCGCCATAACAACCTTGAGTTGTGTTCCGGTATTAATGACCAAGTTCCAGTCTCCCTTAAGAGAGCAGCAGCGCGTTTGTAGCACCTTTGGTGTTGCAAATGTCATTAGACGATGGTAACCGCTTTCCACCAGTGGGTCGTCTGCCTGTCTGTTGAACTCATGCAATAAAAAAATTATATTGTTACAAGTTGGGCCAAATGCAAGGGATGCACATCAGCCTGCCATAAAACCTGGTTTATTGCCCTTCCTCTATTCAGAGTTCTTTTGTTTAGACAATAGCCTATTGTTATTGTACTTGTTTACGGCCGTTCGCAGACATAATCCTATAGGTGTGCAGAATTATGTTTTCTGGGAATAGCGTCGATGGTGGCGCAGGAGTGGTTCTTGGAAATCATTGTTTACACGGTCCTAAGCCGAGTATAAAGGGGTGTTCAAACGGCTTTTACGGCTAAATCTTATATAGAGTCAATCCACCGCAGCGGTCGAGTCGAGGTCGAACCTCACAGGAGGAGCCTCCTGGAGCGTGTTGCTTCCGGGCTGAACGCCCCCGCTCCCAGAGAGCCGGGAAGCCCCCAAAGTCCGGTATCGCTGAAACGGCCATCTGCGGCTATTCAGCTGGGTCCAGCTCCAAAAAAAAGAGAGATGGGCAGTCAAGCGACGACTACGATACGAGTAAAACGTTTCTAGTACTCTCGATTAGCGATATAGATGACCGACTTTGCGCGTGTCGAATTGCATCGAACCGTGCAGTGTGAACTGGTTGCATCCGGTTTTATTTGTATTAGTTGTATACGTGTTTGTACAGTTCTAATAAATTCTATAGTAATTCCAACGGCATTTATTTAAATTCGAGTCCTGTAGCTCGTAACAATATATTGTCTTATTATTAGTATCTAGTTCAACTTCCACGCCAACGCTATCTTTGCAATTAAACCTTGTTTATCCAAAGGTTACCTGGAAGAGATGGCCTTAAGCAATAAGGCCGTCCCTTGTACTAACTTTTAGTATAAAATATTATTGTAGTCATAATGACGTCATGTCATTATTATAACTATAATTAACATTTTTCTTTCCTTTTATTGTGTCTTGGTCTAATGCACTGTTTGCATTTTTTCGTTTGTATGCACTTGGAGTATGCACTGTTTGCTACAACTCCATTAATTCTTCAAAAAGTAATTCTCTAACACACTTCTGTATAAGACTTATTTAAAAAAAGACAACTTGAGATATAAATAGAATAAGAAGTTTAAAGAATAACAATTTTTAGATAGACACAGCAGTAACACATCGCGAAGCCGTGTACATAGAATAGGAAGTAAAATTATTTTTTTACTTATATGTATGACCTTCAAAAAGTGACCTCCAGTGGAACTTTTTTTGAATTAGAACTTTTGAATTGGAGTGTATAGAAAATTGTTGAGAATATCGCACGTTTAAAGATAACCATTACTAAAAAAAAAAAAATGGAAAGAAAAACCTTAAAAATAAATAAACTAAATACTATAAATAAAGCTATACTTATAAAATAACAAATCTATAAATAAAAAATTGACTCCAAATCGCTGTCGGCGGGGAGCGTGCCCAAAATGCTGGTCGCATTTCCGCGTTGGATGGCCACCCTAATTCGTTGCCCTAGGTGTAAGCCAGCCTTTTGGTCACGCGAGACCTCAATTAGACGCGTTGAGAGGTCTCGATAGAGGTGATGAGCTCCAGGCCCCCACGGCCCCAGGGTCTCAACCACCAATGGACACATATATGCGACATTTCAGGGCTTGCTGGTATGCGGCAGCAGTCACGGCTGTGTCTGGAAGATGGGACGCCGCCAAAGTATCGACACAAGTTGCGTCCCATACTTTTGAATTTGAATTAGTATTTAAGCTTTTGTGTGTTTGAGTATTGTATTGTATATTTGCAGATTGTGATGGAGTACTGCGGCGCTGGATCAGTATCGGACATAATGAGGCTAAGAAAGAAAACGCTGTCCGAAGATGAAATAGCGACGATACTGTGCGACACACTGAAAGGCCTGGAGTATTTGCACAGGCGGCGGAAGATCCACAGGGACATAAAGGCCGGGAACATATTGCTCAACACAGAAGGGCACGCCAAGTTGGCGGACTTCGGGGTCGCTGGTCAACTGACAGTGAGTGTGTTGTTCGTTTGTACCAACAGTGCTAGCGACACTTTGTTCGCGTTGCGATGACCACGAGTCGTGGCCGTCGAGATTATATGAAATGTGAAATTCGCCGTAGACGAGTATGGCTGCATTGTGCATTCTCATGGAAACTTTATTTATTTACTAGAGTTTACCCTCAAACTAGTGCGTACCTCTTGTTTAAAGAGCAGGCGTTAATACAGGTCACATTGTACAATTTTTTTGTGTTAGTTCTATTTGTCCCTGGAAGATTCACCAAAATGTCCAAAATGACCATTTTGGTGAATTCGGTGAAATTTTGGACAGATGTCCAAAATGAGCAAATTGTTCTAAATGATCAAAACGATTAAAACGACCAAAATTACCAAATTGTTCTAAATGATCAAAACGATTAAAACGACCAAAATGTCCAAAATGACCAATTTTTTCTAAATGATCGATATGATTAAAACGACCAAAATGTCCAAAATGACCAAATTTTTCTAAATGATCGAAATGATTAAAACGACCAAAATGACCAAATTGTTCTAAATGATCAAAATTATTAAAACGACCAAAATGACCATTTTGTGCTAAATGATCAAAACGATTAAAACGACCAAAATGTCCAAAATGACCAAAATATGCAAAATATAGCCTATGGCACCCGGGAATAGTGCAGCTTGCTAACAATGAAAGAATTTTTCTAATCGATTCAGTAGTTTCGGAGCCTATTAAATGCAAACAAACAATCAAATCTCTCCTCTTTATAATATTAGTATAGATTAAGTTCTCGTAACAGACTGTGGCGCGAACGGCTTTCTTTGGCCGGCTTCACTCTGACAGCTCGGGGCTCTGTCTAAATATTTTGTTGGTCTGAGACGTGTGCCGTCGCTTCCCAGGACACGATGGCGAAGAGGAACACGGTGATCGGGACTCCGTTCTGGATGGCGCCGGAGGTGATCCAGGAGATCGGGTACGACTGCGTCGCGGACATATGGTCCCTGGGCATCACGGCCCTGGAGATGGCCGAGGGGAAGCCCCCCTACGGGGACATTCACCCCATGAGGGCGATATTCATGATACCCACCAAACCGCCGCCCTCGTTTAGGTGAGCTGAATCTTTAATCTTATTATATTTTTTACGGCACAACTGTGATGGAAAGTGGTTACCAGAGATGCTGCGGGTGTCGAAGGAGAAACTGGAACTTGGCCACTGATGCCAGAATACAACTCGGCGACAAATTTTAGTCAACTACTGTCGATCGCCCGCGACTTCGTCTGCGTCTGTCCTGAAATTTCGCGATACGGTCAGAGGCTTTACTTCCAAACGCCTTCTGTCGTTATATTATATACATATTATCACGCCTGTTTCCCATGGGGGTAGCCAGAGACTATAGATCTCCACTTGCGACGATCCTGACAAACAACTTTCGCTTCATCTACTTTCATTAACCTCTTCATACATGCACATTGATTTCATATGCTCTTTACCTGACCTCGGTTTAACACTTCTGTTATTTGATCATGGTCTGTACGTCGTGGTCTACCGGTTACATTACGGTAATAATGTATAATAAATATAATATACACACACACAAACTCACATGCACGCACGCACGCACTCAAACACACAAACTCACACACTCACACACTCACACACTCACACACACTCACACACTCACACACACTCACACACACACAAACACACACACACACACACACACACGCACGCACGCACGTACGCACGTACGCATGCAAGCGCGCACGCACACACACACCCACACACCCACACACCCACACACCCACACACCCACACACCCACACACCCACACACCCCACACCCACACACACACACACCCACACCCACACCCACACCCACACCCACACCCACACCCACACCCACACCCACACCCACACCCACACCCACACCCACACCCACACCCACACCCACACACACACACACACACACACACACACACACACACACACACACACACACACACACACACACACACACACACACACACACACACACACACACACACACACACACACACACACAAACAGGCACGCACGCATTTGCAATACACCCATATAATGAAATTTAAACAATATATATTATATGTAATACTTGCAACAACTCTGGAGGGCTTATGGTAATTAAAGAACAGCAACTAGTCACATATTTATAATCAGAGAACCTTACGGTTTGAACATATTACATACACTGACTTTTCTTACTCTACAAGCATTTTTAGAACGCCTCGCCATCCCTCCAACAATTTCACAGTATAAGAAACTTAGCATATAGGCACAACCGATAGCGGATTGAAGTCATTGATAAACTATTTTAATTAAAGGGTTATGCATGACAAGTATTTAATACATTATTGTTTGGAAATTTTTGATAATATATAATAGTAATAAACCGAACACAGCATAAATCCATCGCGTCTGCCAACATGAAAACAAAATGTAGTGAACACCGTCTATATACAATTGAGAAATTAAAAATACAACATTATTATTCAATTAAGGAAATGACCGATTGTATCGTTTAGAAATAAGAGGGTAGATAACAAAATTACATGAAAAGAACAACTGTGCTACCAAACAACTGTAACAAATATATTGTTTAAATTTAATTGTTATAAATGGGGTTTTTAAAAAGTTAATCTTTTAGGGAGCCGGACCAATGGTCGCCGGAGTTCATAGACTTTGTTAGTCAGTGCCTCGTGAAGAACCCCGACGAGAGAGCCACCGCCGAGTACCTCCTCACACACGAATTCATTGGTACGTTCATTAATTTCCATTGGCACCCCTGTGCCACACACCGTTCACGAGAACCCGACGCGCAGGGTTACCAAATTCAAAAAATTAACATCACTTAATATCATGTTATAAAATAGGATATATAAAGATTTTTTTTTGTACTTATCACGATTTTAGTTGTTTTTGACTGTAGCTTTAGGTGTCACTATTTTTGATTGGTGGTAACCCCGCGCGTCAGTTTATCGTGAACAGAGTATACACGATTGTAATAGAATTTGTTTATCGAGTTATTTTTCTTACATTTTAGGTTAGATTAGATTTTCAACCAACATATTGTTAATGGCTCTAGTATATTCAAGATGCTCTATGGTCTCCTTATGACCCTTAGGGTGGTACAAATATTTTTTTTTTAAAGTCTTAATATCTTAAAATTTACTGTTGGAGGGATAAAGATTCTGCTCAAAGCGCAGCTCCATATCTCAATTCTGTACGACATTCAATAATTTTTAATTTTCTCATATAAACTGCACCTTATCATCCATGCAGGAACGGAGAAAGAATACAACTTCCTGCGGCCAAGCGGCCTGTCGTAAATGGCGACAAAGCAACCCACAGCCGGGTGGGTGGTAGGATATTTGCCCGTCTAAATGGCTACCACCCCTGGGTTAGAGTATGCCGCCATAATAACCTTGAGTTGTGTTCCAGCATTAGTGGCCAGGTTCCAGTCTCCCTCCAGAGAGCAACAGTGCATTTGTAGCACCTTTGTTGTTGCAAATGTTCTTAGGCGATGGTAACTGCTTTCCATCAGGTTCCTCGTGGAATGAAAAAGAATCATTACATGTGATGTAGAGTTGAGATATCGAGCTGTGCTTTGAGAAGGATTTTTAAGGAAAGTAACTTTCGAGAGGATACGTTTTTTTTTTTTTGGACCACTAATGTATAATAACGCCCTATCACCTGGCCGGCCAATGGGAATTATTATTCTGTCTCCTTTCCTCCGCGGATGATAAAATACGAAAGTGCAAAAAGAGAAGATGTTTGTAGGCAACGCGAAGCAGCCGAGCATTCTGAGCACGATGATCGCGGAGGCGCGCGAGATCCGCGAGAGCCAGCCGTACAGGAGCCACGCGCACAACAACAACCCCAACGCCAAGACCATCGCAGCGGTAACGTAGCGTACACTCTCACCTCGCCACCCCCCAGAAACAACTTCTCCCTCTCTCTTCTTCTCTATTAAAAAACGCACAGTACGACCGTCCTCAAATTCGAAAGTTTTTATTCAAAATCAGTTCCACTGGAGACTTTGAAGGTCATAACATATTAGTTCAAATTTACTTTTACTGTTATTGCTGTTAAGGAGAAGAATCGCCAAGAAACTCTCCAGCAACACGTCTAGCTAAAAAATATTTTTTTTTAATAAGTATTATGCAGAATTACTTATTGAAGAATTAATGGAGTTGTAGCAAACAGTGCATGCTCAATAAGACAAAAACGCAGTAAGACGAAAGAAGAATGTTATTATTGTAATAGTTTGTGCTGCAACATACCTCCATGAATTCTTTACATGTTTGGCAAAAATAAAAATTCTCTATATTCCATTCTCACTCAATCACTTCCTTGACTCATGGGAATTGTCCAATTTTCTAAAACTAAAATTCGATCTCTAACGTGTAGTACATTCCTCTACTCTATTTCTGACTCACTCACTTTTTGACTTAAGGAAACCGTCCAATTTTCAAACGAAACAAAATGCCTTCTATCTTCATTTTCTAATGTTGTATTACAACCATCTTCTATGCCTATTTCTCACTTTTCTGGGATGAAATTTTTATTTTCATCTCCATTCTCTAACGTGCAGTGTGACTATACTCTATCAAAATATCGAATCTAAAAAGAAATTTAACAAAGACCTAAAATTATTACGTTATTAACTCTTTTGTAAGAACTGGACAGTCTACGAAGTAGTCTACTCTTCGTATTTTGAACAATAATAATTTACTTTTAAGTGATTATAGCTTGGGATATGTATACTCCTGAGTTGATTTCAGTAATAGCTAGACAGTATTCATTTTTGAAAATCTAATAGATAATACTTTTGTTAATGTACAATCATTGTCGCTTTAGTAAGAATGTTTTGTAAAAAAATTGTCTAAATATTAAGACCATTTTGGAAGATCGTTGTCCCTTTGGACATTCCAGGGTGACGGTTATGATGAGGAAACGATGAAGAAGCGAGACGATGGCACTCTGGTGCCGAACCGGGGAGATGGCACCGCGGAGCTAGCAGCCGATCTTGGCACAATGGTCATCAACGAACCAGACGCGGATCTTGCCACCATGAAGAGTGAGTAAATATTCCATTTAGGAGGAACTTATCTTATACTAATATATAAAGCTGAAGAGTTTGTTTATTTGATTGAACGCGCTAATCTCAGGAATTACTGGTCTGATTTGAAAAATTCTTTCAGTGTTAGATAGCCCATTTATCGAGGCTATAGGCTATATATCATCACGCAAAGACCAATAGGAGCGGAGCACCAATGAAGAATGTTTCAAAATCGGGGGGTTTTAAAAACAAATTTCGTGCGGATGACGTCGTGGGCAGAGCTAGTTCTTTATAAAGCCTAATACCTCACTGCCTGAAGTGACCGTGTTTCGTTACCGATATGGATTTGAGTCCTGCTCGGGCAAACGTAATTATGCATTTTGTCAAAATTACCGCGAACTGACTAATTGAGTGTCAAATGTAGTACATAGGAACCGATGAGTGAAATTCAGCAATGCTGAACAAAAGTGCCTACCAGTCTCATTCCTGTAATTTGTGCTCAAGTGATAATCTTCTAACGATACCTAAACACACTTCATCGTTCGTAGGAAATTCTTTTGCCCTACAGGCCCTTTGAAAATCAAACAAGCCGCATCCATTTCTATGTTTAAACACTTGAGCACTGACCATTATTTATCAATTAAACAAAATTTGTTCTAATAAAAATGTATTCATATTAAATTGTCTAGGTTTAAGTTCTCTCTTCTCTTTTCTTTCACCATATCCCAATTATTTGGGGTCGGCACAATATGTCTTTTCCTTTCACACTCCTCTACTCTGACATACATCTTCTGTCACACCACATATCATCATATCATCCTTCACACAATCCATCCATCTTTTTTTGGTCTACCTTTACATTTGTACCCATCTATCTTGAAGTTTAACATTCTTTTTGTCACGTGACTTTCATCCCTCCTTATTATATGCCCATACCAACTTAATCTTCTTCCTCTCAATTTTTCATTCACGGGTGCAACTTTCAAAGAATGTTAAGTTATGATGAACAATTTCATTCATTCATTTATTTATTTCTTCAAAAGTATTAAGCATATCGTTCGTCCATTCCACTGAAATTGGAGGCCTTAGAACAGCAGCGGGACATACGAGCAAAACTAAAATGCGACTGTGAAGTTCGTTCACGTCATTTCATAGAGTACTGTAATAAGATTTATGATAGGGGAGAGTATTGCGCTCTCGTTCGCTCGCTATCCGAATCCGCATGCTATCTCTTTCGCACTTTACATTGTCAAGTGTAATGAACGTTAACACTTGACTGGATCTGACAAATTTATAGAGCAACTTGTCTGTAGGCTCATTTAACTTTTGTGTACAGTATCTGGAGTTTTATTTTGTGAACATGGTATGCTCGCGCTGCCCAGTTCCCTGCTTGTTGCCCCGGAAGTGGGCCATAAAGAGATTGATGGATGAGATTCCATTCAGCAATGAGAAATATTGTTTATAGGGCACGACACAGACCCGATGGACACGAATCGGCCTAAATACCGTCCATTGTTTCTGGAACATTTCGAGAAGAAAGAAGTCAATCACCTGAACATCGGTGCGGGCACAAATGGGACCTTAACGTCCCACATCAGGCCCACTGGCAACGACAGTGTTAGGTGAGCACTTTTTGGTTGATTTAGACGCTTTTACAAGGTTGTATGATTTTGGGAAAGTCAAAAATATAAAAAAGAAATAACTTTATTTTTGACGGCCTATGTAGTTGACTGCGCTGAGCCTTTGCTGACTTACCTCACTGTAGCGCAGGGCTTCGGTTTCGATTCCTGGCATGGTAAAATTTCATAAACGAACTTTCTTTGACGTGGTAGGCCATACTGGACTCATCGTCTTGATTCAGGCTCGACCGGTGTGACACCACGCTCTCACAGAATATCTACCTGAAACAGGCTGGAGCTAAACGTGTTTTGTACGACGAGTAAGAGTTCCGATGGCCCACTATCCCCCCTATTATTGATTTCTTGACTCTGTTATATTTTTTACTAGTGGGCCCGGTAGATGTCCTAAAAATGTAGAACCTGATTGCAGCGTCACCTACCGGTTCCAATTGTGAATTTAAAATCTAAAACATCCCAGGGACCCACTAAAACACACTCACAAAATTTCATCAAAATCAGTCACGCCGTTATTGAGTTTTAGCCAGACTAACGAAAAGCAGTTGGGTATTTGGCACATGACAATAAATTCTAAAATAGTATTCACATAAAAGAGCAGGCGTCAAAGTATCTTATGTCATCTTGCTTTCAAGAGTTCATTAGAAATAATTTTAATTATAGTTAAATGGTTTGTACTTTTGACCAAACCTATGTATTATTATGTATTTCGATGCGCTGAATACGAATCTGGGGCCAGTTTAGTCCAAATACTCTCAGAATTTTGAGAGTATGGACTAAACTCACCCCAAATTCGGTCTTATGGTCCATAAAATCTCAAATATTTGAGGGTATATGGAGCAAACTGAACGCCAGATTCGGTCTTTTGGTCCATAAAACCTTACTATTTTGAGAATGTAAGGACCAAACTGACCCCAGATTCGGACTTTTGGTCCATAAAACCTTAATATTTTGAGGATGTATGGACCAAACTGACCCCAGATCCGGATTCAGCGCATCGAAATACATAAGAATACATGTTTGGTTAAAGGTACAGACAGCTTATTAATTTTTATGGGCCGATGTAATCAATAATCTATTTGACTCGCATATACTGTGACGTCATGAGACAGTATTCTCATACAAAGTCAAGGAGGCTATGACGCTTTGTGTGATGATAAAAGTGTCAAATACCCAATAATCTGATAACTAGATGAGACAAAAAATTTTTTACCAAATAATATTGATTTATAAACAGGCCTATAATAGTTTGCTCATCGAAGTGTTCATGTCTAATTTTAATATTTAATATAAAAAAATTCTTAACCTTCGACTGTTTCGATAAGTGAACAAATTTAGTCTTAACTGATCATTTTTAACATGGAGAATATGCTTTGATAGGCCTGCCTACTTGTTTCTGTTCAAGGCTACCAGGCAAGTAGGTATGAACAGGTAGGTCTATATAGGTGACTACACCGTACTGTTAACCAAAAAAAAATGGTATCATAAGATAATTTCAAAGACTTCAAAAATAGCCATGAACAATTTTCGATTATCATAGGCGTGTTTATAAATCAATATAATTTGATAAAAAATATGATGAACATACAAAGTTTTTGTGTGTATTACATTTAAATTTAATATTTTGGAATGCGTTGCTGTCATGGAAATTGTTTGTGCCACCAATGACGTCACACTTCTGAATATATCTTCTAACTATACTGTTTCCAAGCGTTTATTTTACTTTTGACGTTTACACGTCTATCAAGTTACATATTTCTTGACAGTAAAGCCCACATGAAATAAATGACATAATTGTCGTACTTTATTATTGTGGGTGACGTAATAGCGATGTTCTGTTAGTCGTGTAACGCACAGACTATGAAACCGTCCACACTATACGTAAATAAATCGAAAGTCTCGGGACGCCCGACAGAAGTGATAACTTATACTAATCTAAGTTGAACTATTTAATATTGAAATTGTTTAAATTTTATGTATATAGCGCGTGGGTTAGAGTGAGAGAGGAGGAGTCTACCTACCGCTGCCGTATACTTGAGAGAAACGGAAGCCAGACAGACTGGCACCGTAACGCGTGACGTAACGAAGCGGTTTAACCCACCCATAAGAAGTTATCACTTCAAAAATGTTCTACTTTATAGAAAAATAATACCGCAATTATAATAAATGCCGTTTTATTTTGCCAGATTAAATACAATGATAATTTTACGTTTATTTAACTTTTGATAACTGGTATATAGATAAATTGAATTGATTAAAACATGTTTATAAATTAAATCGATCTTTGTAAGAAATCGAGTCGGTGACGCATTAGGGCGTTACTGATCGATTCGTCATCGTGCTGTCACAGGTTAAATAAATGTTTGGAAAGGGTATAATGCCTCATCTGGTAATCAGATTTGAGATAATTTTCATCCGTGCAGGAACGGAGAAAGAATACAGTTTCCTGCGGCCGGGCGGCCTGTCCTAAGAAGCGACAAAACAACCCACAGCCAGGTGGTAGGGCATTTGCCCGACTGGATGGCTACCACCCCCGGTCTAAAGTATGTCGCCATAACAACCTCGAGTTGTGTTCCGGCATTGGTGACCAGGTTCCAGTCTCCCTTAAGAGAGCAGCAGCTCATTTGTAGCGATCTTCGGCGCCTCTTAGACTATGAGTGGCACTCTGTGATTGTTAACACCGATGAATACTGCGTTGTAGCGAGGCGTTGGGCGCGGAGGGGGGCGTCTCGTTCCAGCGCGCGCTGGCCGAGGAGGGCAACCTGGAATTCGTAAGTCAACTGCACGTGGTCACGCTGCTCGCGCTTAACACCAACGCACCGTAAGTCCGCGCCGAGAACCACGACGAGTCGCTTTCATTCGATTAACTCGACCCGCCTAATTGTGTGATTAACATCGATATCGGAAGGTGCTGTCCATGCGGAATCGCTGTCTTAAGCAGTGAAATTCTAAAAACGCAATGACTACATTGACGTATTAAAAAAAAAACTGGAATAATATAAAAAATGGAAAACATGGTGCAAAATTATTTTGCGTTTCTTGTCTGTTTGTTCGGGATTCACGTAAAACCTATTAGGCCGTTTTCACTGATCGATAGCAAATTTTATGTAATAAACTCTGTGATATTTTTTATCCCGAGAATCCTGCTGGAATTTCAAGTCGAGCGTGGACGAAATTACTGGCCTATCATAGTGAAATAATAAGGTGGTAAAAATTTTACTCTTTTTTAAAATGTTCAAAATATTGAACTAAAGTTTTGTGTCTCGTTATTATATTTTGGTGAGCAATAAGTTATTATTTATAAATCTAAATAACATGTAAATTCAGATCACGAGAAAATTTTCATCCCGACCTGTCGCGAACTATAGGTACGAGCAAAATTTTATTGCGTCTCTGAAGTTCGTACACGTCGTTGCGCAAAACACAATAATAATGTTCACGAGAGAGAAGAAATATAAAGAAACAAGTAAAATACATGCTTAGATCTCTCACGAGGTTACCGCCATGTGGCGTCTTGAGTCGATCATCACTGTGCCGAAAGTTGTCAACGGTCTTATAGCGAAGAGCCTCGACCGTCACCTGGAGATGCTCTCGCTAGGGTGCTGGGTGAAGGGCAGAAAGGCCAGATACAGAAGGCAGCACTCTCGGACAAGGCACGAAGTGTGAGGAGGTAATTTAGAACCCAGGGTCAGTTGCCGACGAGCTTCAAAATTCTGTATTTTTAAATGAAATATTCAAATTCAATTTTTTTTATTCAATATAAGTTCCATGGCAGAACAGTCAAAATTTAAATCTACTTCTATTATTATTATACACCGCTTCGCAGCGTGTTATCGCTGTTTAAAGGAGAAGAAGCGGCAAGAAACTCCCCAGGAACACGTCTAGCTAAAAAAGAGCTATTCTATTTTGGATGTATTTTTATATAAGAATAATGTATTTTTTTGTTAAACAATTCTGTTTTAAAAAAGTATAAATTTTAAAAATAAATAAATCACATACATCTGAGGGGAAGTGTTGTGTCCTCGCTCGAACGCTATCCAGATTCTCATGCCATCTCTTTCACGCACATGGTCAGGTAATAGAAGTAACTGGTGTGTTTCATATGGGCAACACTGATGCGATTTGTGTTAATATTTTGACTAATATTAGTATTTGTATGCGGACTTACGATGTGTCCTAATTACTTACATTTATTTAACTTGGTTTGTATGCTTACTTTATATACCTAATATCTATAAGTTTGAAAAACTGACGCTTTCATGGTTGATGGTTGACGGCTATGACAATTTGTAGATTAATGCAATATTATGCGGGGGAATTTTTCAAGTGGGCCTTCGGGGCTAAATCCTAAACTATACTAAATAGCGAAAAAACTCAAAGGAGTTTTTCCTCCCGGTTTTCACGAGAACTAAAGTGTTCTCATCAGATTTTTGGAAAATCAATCCGGCTGATTTTGAAAAAAATATAACGTCTTGTATTACTGTATCAAGTTTGACTTGTGTAGCTTGTAAATATCAATTTCTGTGAAGTAATGTTAGACCTCAAATGAAAGGAAAGGATTGTTTTTGAACAAAATGTTCTATTTTCCGTACATTGATGGAACTTCTCAGTCTATTCAATATGGTAATGATAAAAATTATTCAATTTTTAATAGGCATCTATAAATTAATACTCGAAATGCACGTTATTTATACCCCAATCAATAATAATAATAATTATAAGTTTTTTATTGACACCAAAATTAAATTTACATGTTGTCTTAAAATTAAGACTGTTTGGGTACTAACACCTAAACTAGGCCAAGCCTGTCTCTTAGGTGTTAGTCCCTTCCAGCGACTTAAGAGCTACGACGTGAATGTGTAACAATTTTAGTAAGTAAGTTAAGTATTCGAAAACAAAGAGTTACAAAGATAATAATTTAAAAGGTAGATTGAAATTATTTTAAAGCGAGTGAGAATTACACATATCTATAATTGTCAATAGAACGAAAACACTGCATACTTGGGACTTAGGAACATTTACGATTTTAATGACTTTATTTGTATCAAAAAGAGTAGTTTTAGTTTAGTTTTTAGGCTTTATATTTATTATAATGTCAATCAATCAAATTGGTCAATGGGTAAACATTGATTGCGTACAAATGAGGTGCGGTCAAATGACCGGCGCAGTTTGATGTTTGATTAATTGTATGGAAATAGAACATTTTTGTTAAAAAAGAACCCTACCCTAGGTTTGCCCTTTGACACTCCTTCACAGAATACGATCCTTACAAGCTACACTATGATTTGGTACAATAATATTGGATGGTATATCTTTTCCAAAATCAGCCGGTTCAATTCCTGGCAAGGGTAATTGGTATTTGAAAAATATGCAATGACTCCGTACGAGTATTTTTCGCTATGCAGCATAGTTTAGGATTTGGTCCTGAAGGTCCACTTGAAAAAATTACCTGCATATAAAAAGTTATGATGGCTTAGTATTTTTTTATTATTTATTAACTACTCTACGGACTCGAGTTCCGTACCCTTTTTTACAACTTAATTACTATGAAAGTTTTTAGGTTTATACACGCTTATTTTGCTATTGTGTGTGACATTAATTTAGTGATCTTTGTGTTGTAGTGTACCTTAAGAATAACTTAGAATATTATTATTTTTTTATTTTTAATACTGAACTTATACTAATGTAATTTACTATGTAACAGATTTACATAGTTGATGTTTGATGGCTTAGTTGTTATCGCACTCGCGTGTCGTCGTCCCCCTCAAACGGTATGGGTTCGAATTCTGTCCGGAAAGCACTTGACAATTTTGTGACCTAATGTGCATATTGTAACAATTACCAAATGCTGATGTGAAGAATAACATCATGATGAGACCTTTATACCGAGATAATTGTTGTATGACAAGCGTGGCGGGTAAACTGTCTGTTCTTTTAGAAATAGGAACGCTTAAATTTTATTTTAACCTCCTTTGAGGGCCAAATTTCATATTATTATTTTTGCCACAAGCTGCCATCAAAATTGCCGCGCTGTTAAAAATTTTTGCCCGGTTCAACAAAAATACAGATAACTCAAAAAGTAAAAAAGTAATCGATTCTGTATTAAGCTATGCTTATATTGGATACAAATCCAATTAGACTGTAATCTATCTGTTTTTCAAATTCTTATAAGAAAAACACACAAAGAAAAAACTCACACATGTTCACTTAGAGCGTCATAAAAAAATGTTCAAACAAGTTTCAAATAAATGTTATACCTTTATAGTTATGAAGAAGTAGTTACCAATACTAAATAAGGAGTTTTATTACTGTAATTTAATTTTTCAAACCACCACAGGGAGATGAAATTTACCATGTCCAAATCGGGCTTGTTCGGTTGTCAAGCGTAATGTTTATTATATATCAAAATCAAGAGAATGATATCGTCTCTTTTACTATAATACAAATTCTATGTAATTAGAGAGAAAAAGCATCAGTTTCAACGTTCGTTTCAATTATCTGTATTTGACCACAAATTTGTGATGCTTGCCAATTAGCCGTGTGTGACAGTTCGGCAACTTTGTGGTGGTTCCGTCTTAAAAGTTAATAGTTTGAACCTTTAGAAGAAACATTTGCGAGTAAACTGCTTATCAAATTGTATGTTTAGAATAGAATTATAATTTATTGCTAGAAATGTATGTGTACATGGGTGTTTTTTTTTAAATTCTCCCAATACATTTTGCCTTATTAGCATGCAATTTTTAGATCTTATAACTAAAATTAAATTGAAACTAATTTACAATAATAATTAAATAAATTAGATAATAATATTAAATGTCAAGTAAAGCGTTAATTAAATAAGAATACATTAATTAAATACATCAGAATTTATTACTTGAATAATCCTCGATTTTATAATAGCATTTCATTATCAAAAATTTCTTTAGGTGTCTCTTAAATATTAATACGGATTTTTGCCTCTTTATACTGTCGGGTAATTTATTGTATATTACTGGTGCCATACATGATACACTTTTTTTGCATTAGTGTTGTTTTGCTACTATGAATGCAAAGCTTGTCATTATCGCGTCGATTGCGTTTAATAGTTTGATTATTACCGTTGAGATGTGGATACATTCGCGTTTTCAGCTAGCGTACCTGTCCCTGTGCGAGCTGGAAGCGCGAATGGCACGGCTGGACGCCGAGATGGAGTCCGAGATCGACACCCTCCGCGCCAGGTACACCAGGAAGCGGCAGCCGATCCTCGACGCGATACACCTCAAGAGGAAGAGGCAGCAGAACTTCTAGCCCCTGCATCCCGCCGCTATCCTTGTCCTACTCCCCTCCCTCCCCAACATCGTCCGTATCCTACCACCCACCACGTACATACGCAGACACAGAGATATAGAATACTGGCTTAAATAAAATTCATGAATTTGTTCATTATGTTGATTGATACCTTTAGTTTCAATTTTCGTAATAAATAAAACAATATTTTTCAAAAAAGTAAATAAAGAGGAATAAATATATAAAGTAGTCAAAGAGCCAACACATTTTTGTGGTCCTTCGAGCCGGATGTGTTATTTTCTTATATTCGTTGTATTTTTTTCAATTGTAACGGAAATCTTAAGTGTTAGTACTCGATTACAAAGTTTACACTAATCACAAGAAAGTGCAAGTGTCCACATGAAAATAAAATTCGTTTAAGAGTTTCCACGTAAAATTGGCTTACATGTAATTTTATCATGTTGTCCTGTTGTAATATAATTTAAAAGATAACTTATCCTCTGGTTAAATAACTTGAGTCAATTGAGTCATTGCAGTGGCGATAGATTCGCGCAAAACTGATATGCGCCTCGTGGCAAATTAGCTACGTGTTATATTGCATGCGACAGTGTGAAGTGCGAAAGAGATGGCATGCGAATCCTGTCAAAGGCCGTACGAAAGCGCAACACTCCTACGTATCTGCACAAACTTCAAGAGCGCATTTATTTTTTGCGCGCAATGTACAATTCCATTCCTATCGACTTATGCTTCACCTTACTGTAAAATTCAACCTATAGTTAACAAAATTACAATTTATAATAGATTTCAGCCTAATATAACTAAAAACCTATTTTATAGTGTAAAATAATGAATCAGAATATTAATCGTATGGTAGACAATATTTAATATTTTTTGTTGCATTTCCTTAAAAGTAATTCTCACTTCATTTAAGATTCTAAAACAATTTGAAAATAAATTTATGGTGCCCTTAGGTGCTTTTTAGTAGTGGTGCCAAACCATTAGACGACCATTAAATTCACCCCTCATCATTTCAATTCGTTTAATGTTCCTAAACAGTAATTAATAACTCTGAGTATGGATAATTTAAATTCGACATTATTTTAGGTGAACTTACATTATTTGGCCAAACGCTTGTGCCATTCGAACAATGAGAAACGAGAACACAAATGATTGTATGCTCATTACAATGTTTTGAATATTTATGGAAGTTATATAACAGCCACTAATTTAATTAAATTATATTGTTTTTATTTACGTATTAAAAACATAACTAAATATAATTTACAATAAGTAAATTTAAATTAATTTACTTATTTGAAAGTTTTTTTGTAATATTATATTATAAAACATGTAAATTTAGCGCCTACAAATAACTTATGGTTTTAGCGTCATATACCTACATATATATAATTCACATTATTTTTTCAAATTAATATCCGTGCAGGAACGGAGAAGGAATACAATTTCCTGCGGTGGGGCGGCCTGTCGGAAGAGGTGACGAAACAACCCACAGCCAAGTGGTAGGGTATTTGCCCGTCTGGATGGCTACCACACCTGGTCTAGAGTATGCCGCCATAACAACCTTGACTTGTGTTCCGGCATTAGTGACCAGGTTCCAGTCTCCCTTAAGAGAGCAGCAGCGCATTTGTAGCAAGCACCTTTGGTGTTGCAAATGTCCATAGGCGATGGTAACCGCTTTCCATCAAGTGGGCCTTCTGCCTGTCTGGTGAACTCCAGCAATAAAAATAATGTTGCATTTTAGCCATTTTTTCAGTAGCCATGATTACAAGATAACTTGTATGAGGCGTCGATGACCAATCATAAATGATTGAAGATACGGTTAAGCCAAAATAACTTGAACTCCTTGATGCTGGAACCCCTGAGCCATATTTTGATTATGCTTACTAAAAAGTGGAAAAATCTTCAGATTCAAATTAAAAAAGACGTGTGCGTCTCGGGACGCCCAACAGAAGTGATAACTTAAACTAATCGAACTATTTAATATTGAAATTGTTTAACTTGATAAAAGCTTAGGTTATTACTTAAATTTTATGTATATAGCGCGTGGGTTAGAGTGAGAGAGGAGGAGCCTGCCTACCGCTGACGTGTGCGTGAGAGAAGGGGAAGCCAGACAGACTGGTGCCGTAACGCGTTACGTAACGAAGCGGTTTACCCACCCCCAGAAGTTATCGCTTTAAATAAAACTGAATTATATTTACACTTGTAATCATTGAAAAAATGTATGTATTTGTATGTAATGAAACATGCTTTTATATAACTTTTATACTATTCCAAACTCGGTGTGTTTGGTCACGATGAAGTGTTGAATGATTTCACGACGAATAAATATTTTTGACTAGCCTGTTTATATTGTTATATTTAGTGTAAATTAGTTATAATTCTACAGTAAGTATGTTTAAGGATTCTAATACATATCTTTTCTAAATACAATAATATGCATTGTTTCGCGAAGCAGTCGTGATTCATGGAATTTTTGTTGCATTTTCATTGATATTATTTTTATTAAAGATAATTACACTACATTATGTAGGAAATAATTCATGACAATATTATTTGTAGATAAGGTATTATAGTTGTAATGAAGTTAGTTTGCTTAAAATACCTCGATCATAAAATTCAATAGGAAAAATAATATATGTTGGCGACAGGTCGACATGGCAGTCGGGGTATGAGGCGAGTCGAGGGGTGACGGTGTGCGCATGCGCCATCTTTTAGTGTTGCACGAGTCCGCATCAACCACGTTTATCGATATCGATCTCGCTCACGTTGTTGCTTGTATTATAGTTGTGTATTGAATATGACATCAGTTACCTCTTCATTACATGTTAAAGTAATAAAAAAATCCATTCTCAAGCACGAAATAGATGGGTAAGTATTTATTGTCCAGCAAAGCATAAACAAACAGAAGTATAAAAATACAAAAAGGTAGTAAGTACAACGGGCGGTCTTATCGCTAAACAGCGATCTCTTCCAGGCAACCTTTGCTGGGGATTGATTGATTTTTTAATACTAATGGTGGTGCATTTTATAAATATGCACCACCGTCATAATGATGAATCTAGTTACGATCTAGTTCTAGCCAAGAAAGAATTGTTATAAATATCATCTCCATCAAATAATAGATAGCTGTGTTTAAAAATATTCTATAAAATATAAACGTGGTAAGAATTTACTATTATTTTGTTGCTTACCAAAAAAATATCGACATCAACTGCATGGTATGTGATATCACATCACTAGAAAATTGCCATCTTGACCTTTCGCAAACTTATATACAACATCGAAAGTTTGGCAAAATTTATATCCAAAACCGAATATTACTTTGCCATCTTTATTGTGTTTATTTATATTTTACCTTATTTAAAGCTGTCATTGTTGTGAAGTAACAAAGAAGTTTTGTATTGTTTTCACGATGAGCTTAACTCTTTATATGCATTTTTGTTCGAGGTATAATCATTGTTTTGTTTGATGTAATGAGTTTGGATTATTTAAGTTCCTTTGTGTTTAGATCTCAAATGTTATCTCGCAAAATGTAATATAATATTTCTCTTATTTTTCCTGTCGATGCGTAATATTATTTTGAACAATTTGATTTTACGTCTCATCAAGCAATAGTATTGGACCTAGTTATACCAAAATGGACCAATTCACAAATTATCAAATAAAGAGTTACTGACTCCAAACTGACCAGAATGTGAATTTGGCAAAATATTTCATACATACATATATACATATTGTCACGCCTGTTTCCCATTGGGGTAGGCAGAGACGATAGATCTCCACTTGCTACGATCCTGACAAACGTTTTTCGCTTCATCAACTTTCATTAATCTTTTCATACATACACGCTTATTTAAACTGCTTTTTATCCGAGCTTTCTTCAAAATGTCTTCAATTTGATCATGGTGAGTACGTCTGGGTCTACCGGCACCGACTCTACCAGTCACATTGCTGTCATATACTTGTTTTGTGATTCTGCTTTCATTCATTCTCTGTACATGCCCAAACCACCTTAACGTTCCTTTTTCAACTCTTGTCACTACATCTTCTTTCAAACCACAACGCTCCCTTATCACACTGTGTCTTATCATATCACTTACATTAACCTTACATATACTTCTCAAAGCTCTCATTTCAACTGCATTTATCCTACTTCATGCTTTTATAAATATTTCAAATAAAAGTAATATATATACATTTTGGTCCAATTGATGAATATGTATATATAAATATAAATAAATTAATTATCCTACTTCATGCTTTTATAAATATTTCAAATAAAAGTAATATATATACATTTTGGTCCAATTGATGAATATGTATATATAAATACAAATAAATTAAAAAATAGCCCATAAACGTCCCACTGGTGGGCTCGGTCCATTTATATGGAAATGGATAGCATGGACCCGCCACGCTTGTCCAAGGTGCGTTTGAGGCATAGGTTATAAAAATGTGCAAGCTTCATCACGATGTTTACCTTCACCGTGATGAAATTTGCATCCCCTTTATTGCCTATTCGCCAATATATCTACACATTTTTACGCATCGATATTTCTATGTGTTAAGTTACATGTTTCATGTGTAAATTTCATACGATAGGTTATTGTGTAGTGGGTTGTGAGATTCATGAATTTAACAAATGATTGTAATCGACGAATGTATTAAATGATTCAAAGCAATAATTCATACAAGTTTTTATAACGTCTTTTGAGTATGTAATACGTGTATTCATTTCTGTACGGTCATATAAGTTCGTATCCGTAACAAATTTATAGCTTCTGCAACATATTATTGCGTAATAGACGGTTTTTTTATAACAATCCGATATTTGCGCAGAATTTGGAGCTAATTTTGAGAGATTACACATTTGGCGTAGACTACTTCACAGCACAGCGATGAGCGATTCCAAAATGTTTAATGGAAAGAATTATATTAGCAATGGAGTCAATAATCGATTTGCTACTCGATCGAACAATCGAGTTGTTTCGACTCTACTTATTCGATTCGATGACTGGCCAACGGAGGCGATAGTCGAGACTCGTATGTCACGTCGATTTATCGATTGTCATCATCGAAATATTCGATTTGAACATGTCGTCATTGCGCGTCGCTATTTTACAATAGATTTATTTTGTTGCCAGGGAGTTTTTGGCGAGAACTGAAAGATGTTGTGCTGTGCAGTTTTATTTTCTAAAAATGTGTAAATTTACTCTAAAATGAACAGTAGTTGTAGGTTATTGATATTTTTTGAGTAGTAATTATTTGTTTTTGTGAGTAATGTGAACTGTATAGTCAAATATGGCCTTTCGAGATGTCACAAGAACTCATAACCTTCTGTTCAGCTGAGCTATACATAAGCTTAAGAAAATGAGGAAACTATATTGTAATCTAAGATCTGGCTTAAAGGCCTAGCTGCCAAGCCATAAACCTAAATAAAATAAAATTTTGTTGCCAAGATATAAACTAAGAAAAGTAGTTTTTTTTCGTAAATCGAAGGGACATTTACAATTAACCCTGAAGAGCATTTAAATTTATGAAAGTTATATAGAAAATAAATCTTTTTCAATTATGAATACACTATTTATCCACTCAAACGGCGTCAAATGCATTTCTATTTTTAAAAATGTAATTCTAATGTAAAATAATAATTAGGAAAACTTTTAACACAAAATAATTATTAGTTTACTTGTAATATTGAATTTTTCTGCCGTGTATTTTGGATATTTGGAAATATGTAGTAACGGTTCAAAGAATATAAATATGAAAAATTAACGAAAAATTAGAAGTGCCATTATCTAGAAGAAAAATAGTATTTTCTTACTAAACAATAGTTCTCCGACATAGACACAGAGAATTAATATTTCTGCTCTAGATAAAACAGAGATTTAGGCGTAGCTTTATTTTAAAAAAAAAGAAGAATAGTTGTAACATTTCGATAGTTCGATATTTTAAGTCGACTGCTGAGGGAAATGTGAGTTTTTATGTTGACTCAAGAATTTCGTTGTTTGTCGTCAGGCAAATGTTTATCTACAATTTGGCTGAGACTGTGTTTTGACAGTGGAAAATTTGTCTCAAAAGTCTTTGTTGCCATGACATAAAGTGTATAAAAAAAGATAATAATTTGAGCGGAAAATATAATTTTCTCTTTGTCTATGTTTTTAAATAGTATTAAAACCTTTTTCTCTTTAAGTCTCTAAAATTAGCCGCTATGTGCTGTATGCTAAAATTTAAACTTGTATTTTTGAATATGCATTTAAAACTGCAGAATATTTTTATAAAAATTAATAATGTATTTAGAAAAATCCAAGTATTTTCAAGCTTAATGCTACTTTCATTATAAAATATTATAATTGATTTTTTTTAGTCGGCAGTTAAAACGAAGTAATATGACAACGAAATTACTTTTTTGACTTATAGTCCGCCCCAAACTTATAATGGCTACTATTCCCAGTTCAAGATGGGTTACCAACTGCTAAAAAATGATATTATAATTATGTCAAGTGACATTGTACGTCAATAGTATTGTCGTGTAATAAAATAGCTTATAAATAAACAACATTACAAAATGTTAATTGTTCTTTGTTTTTGAGGGGAATTTTCAAGAATTGTGGCGATTTTAGGGATTAATATTTTTGGTTGGTAGTAACACTGAGTATCAAGTTTTCGCGAACGAGCTATATACCCAGTTGTATCCGTTATTTACCTTACTATTGGTTGAAATTTGACATTTCTTGTATAGTTTTATGGCCGGTTCAAAATCTTACGGACCGTTCATTCGCCTATAGGGTAAAATTTGACATAAGCTCCATGCAAGTAAGAGTAAGGCGAGTGAATGAATAGTATGATAAAGGAACCGGCCATTAGTCAATTTTTAACTAGTAGTAAGACGATTGAATTGATAGAAACTTAGCACTGTTTGTATTTAGCTGCGAAGAACTGCGTAATAACTGATTTTGTATGTAAAATTCACTGCGCAGCCATCTTTGTTAAGTAAGCCTATAAAGTTTGATATGGGGTGGAGTTATAGTTCTAAATTGAACGCCGCTTTGTATTTTTTTTTATAAGAAATATTTTTCTCTGCTGACTTTTTGTTCTTATGAGGCCGGCCTAAAAATAATCGGGTGTACGATTTTTCGTCTTTGTAATAAGTACAGGGTAAAAATTATATTCTTATTCGATTTATTATTGTGTAGATTGTAAATCGCTTTTGCAGTTTTAAGCTTTTTATCATCTATTGACCGTATTGTGTTTTAGAAATGCCAGATTAAAGGCCTAGCTGCCAAGCCATAAACCAAAAAAAAATTGGAAATGCTACTCGATAAGTGGTTTGCATCGCATTCGGTAACTCGAAGGGCAGGGTTATTATTATGTAAACGTTACCTGGGTGATAACTCAATTGTATTTTGCTATAGAACTCCTATCCATTGATTCTTTTATACATGGGTAACACTGCACTATGCCGCGTAATTGCACTAACTCATTTCACTGCGCTGGATGTGTAGAATCACTTATTCCAAATGTAATGGCGCATAACTTACTTCAGCGTAGTGTTAGTTATAACATGGTGCTACGTAGCGCTAAATGTTAGTGAGCGGGGTTCAGTTATCGTATTGATATACAATTATGAGTTAACTCGAAAGTGGCGCAGTGAGTTGAATGCGAATTACTAGATTGACGCAAGGAATTTTGCTACGTTCCACTTGCCTCACATCTCTCTCGCACTAAAGACGTCATAATTTTTGATCACGCTGCGCTCACAACGACCCATGTCAAGAGATGGGTCAAATAATACCTTCCACTTGAGTTTACGATCGTGACGCCCGCAAACAAGTGGAACGGGAAAAATCGAGTTCGTGGTCGTTGTGAGCCTCACGTGGAACGTGGCCATCGTAAGCTCTAGTGCTATTGCGACCTGAACCACCACACAAAAGATATGGAAAGAACTATTGTGAATAATAACTTGCTGTTTTTTTTATGATAAAACTCTTTTCCCTTACTATTCGATTAAGGAGTAATTTTGTTTGACGTCGAATATTTATGTATCTTACCGTAAATATATTGAGTTCCGTGCCGTATAATGTTGAAACAGAAGTCCTGTTGTGTGCTCGTTGATCATGGTAAGTTTGTTGTTGTGTGATGAACTGCTTCGGACTATGTTCATTGCGTATTTTGTAACTACGCATATCTGTACATCGAGCGGTCATCTTGTATATGCAAGATACAAGATTTCATTTGCAAGATTTTTTTGTGCATACTGTGATATAACTGAGGTTACTTGTATGGTGTACATGTCAGATTTTAACCTTTCTTAAATGAATGAAAATACCGACACGGTATTTATGTCGTTGTTAAAATGTCCTGCTTCATTACGTACAAACGCCGCTTTTGTTTTGGTATATATAGACTAAAAGTCCCATCTTTTATTTGGCCAATTTAGGGAGACGGGACGGTTTACCCATTACGCTTTTAGGTCATTGTATCAGTTTACTTGACAATAATTATACCTTCGTTCACAATGACTTGACGTGCAGGGTTACCTACAAACAAAAATATTAACACCTAAAGCTAGAGTTAAAAACACCTAAAACCGCGATAATTACTAGAAAATTCCATCAAAAAATAAGAATAATCAACGTTTTGTAATAATTTCTATTTAAAACCTATTTATAACATGATATTAAGTGATGTTAATTTTTAGAATTGGTAACCCTGCGGTGTCAAGATCCCCTTGATTATTCATAATAATTACACCGATGTTTATCAGCTCGTTAAATTAAACATTTATTCATATTGGCAATAATAATGCGGTTATGAAAACACAACTTTTTTAACATGCTCATAAACTTCATACAGGTAATTGTTATGAATACGAGGGTTAATATCAATACATGTCTCCTAGTGGAATAATCGCTCGATGTGTAGGTATGGCGTGGCATTGTACAGGTTGTTGTGTTGTAGAGAGAAGTGCACTTTGTAATTCGGTAGCCTGTTGAAGTGTTGATAGCTACGCATTATATTTTTGGACAGAACAACTCACTAAATAAAAAGATTAATTAATTATAAAAAAGAACAATGACTTTTATTTCATACCGTTTAACATTGGTAAGTGGAGTATATTAAATCAAATCCAACTCAGATAACTGTATGTACAATAAAGTTTGAAATCCTATAGGGAATCCAATAAAGGATTACTCACCGAAAAATCATTTGACTATACAGGCAGTTCTCTTACTTACGGCATGTTAACGAAACAGTTGGCGCAAGTCGAAACGGCGTAAGTCGAGATATATTTTTTCATTAAAAAAAAACCCTAGTAACGGTTTGTGTAAAAACGCATGCTGCATTTGTTAAATGAAATATACTTTAATCTTATAAAAAGTTTTAAACGACTACTGTGGGGTTCGCTATCTCGCTCGCTCATTACATTTCAAAGATACAAATTGACAGTTTACTTACAGCATGCATCTTGACAACTAAATTACGAATGTATTACAAAAAAAAATTATGTCATATACTCTTCTAATATAAAAATCAATTTTATTATTTATAATATTAGGTTGGGGAAAAAGTTTCTTCGCATTTTATATAAAAATTCAAAAGGTTTTTTTTATAAAGTTTATTTACATTTGACTAAAGTATGTAGGTGCCATTTTGTTGGATAACTTTTTGCCATTTTGTAGGTAGAGATGTGATCCCATTGCTATAAAAATTTTGAGGCTTCTGATCAAAAAACTGCGACAAGTGGTTTTGGCAGTCCTCTCGTGATGTTAACCTGACACTGCCTAAGGTATTCTGCAGAGAACGAAACAGATGAAAATCTGAAGGTGCAAGGTCGGGAATATACGGCGGATGTATTAACACCTCCCAGCCAAACTCTCGTAATTTTTGCTGAGTGGCTAAAGATGTGTGAGGTCTAGCGTTATCATGGTGAAAAACCACACCCCTTCTGTTGATTAATTCCGGCCGCTTTCTCTCAACTTTTTGCTTTAATCTCATCAGTTGTTCGCAGTACAGTTCAGAATCGATGGTTTTGCCTGGCGGTAACAGCTCATAATGAATAATGCCCTTCCAATCCCACCATACACACAGCATCACCTTGTTGCGAGTTAACCCGGGTTTCGCCACAGTTTGTGAAGCCTGACCGGCCTTTGACCACGATCTTTTTCGCACGTTCTTGTCGTACGTGATCCACTTTCCATCACCAGTTACCAGCTTCTTCAAAAATGGTTCGGTTTCATTACGTCGTAATAAATAATCACAAATGAGTACACGGTTCATTAGGTTTCTTTTAGTGAGCTCGTGAGGCACCCAAATATCGAGCTTTTTTGTGCACCCTGCTTTTTTCAAATGCGCCAAAACCGTTTTGTGGTAAATTCTCAGTTCTCCAGCTACATCGTAACTATTAATATGCCGATCTTGCTCAACTTTTTCAAAAATGGCATCAATTTTGTCCGTAACAGGGCAACCAGAGCGACGTGCATCTTTGATATCAAAATTTCCGGATTGAAAACGCTTAAACCAAATTTGCGCTACTCTCACAGATACTGCATTAGGTCCATAAACATCACAAATTTTTTTCGCGGCTTGTGTTGCATTTTTACCTTTTTTGTAGTAAAATTTTAAAATGTATCGAATTTCTTCATTAGATTCACTCATTTTAACAATAAGAAAAACAAATGAAAATCACACATTATCCAAAATTGAATTTGGAATTGTCTTCTTTAAAATTAAAACTTTTTAATGATATTAAAACCAGCCAGATACAAAGGGTATAGCCAAAGAGATCTTATTACAAGTTCATACATACTATATGCGAAAAGACTTTTTCCCCGACCTATTATATGAAATCTTGTTTATATTAAAATTATTTCTTTGTGGAACACAAAATTATTGTGAAATGTAATTTTTTGAAGACCACGGGCCATTAAAATGGCCCGGACTTTTGGAGGGTTTGCGTTGGGTTATGGGAAGGCCAATACGTAGAGGCCCCTTGACAAATTTAATGTAAATGTGGCGTGACACTGACCGGCGATTATCCCTGTCTACACCATATAATAATACACCCAAGGACAAGCCCCGGCCAGTGTAGGACTATTGTGCGAAATGAGAACAAAAAGTACCGCTATTGGGGTGAACTGCTAGTGGTACTAAGAGTCTGGGAATCTCGCCATGCCCTGTATGGGCCCCAAAAAATGCCCCAGAATTCAGGGGCAACATGGGTGTAGAGAGGTGGTCTGCAGGTTCACCGAAGCTACTTCCGAAAAACTTAATATTATTATTGAGATTTGTGTATAACAAAGATTTTGTCGTATTTTTGACAACTTATATCTTCAGAAATTTGGTAATGCGCGAGCGAGATGGTGTACTCCATTTTGGTAGCACCTTAAAATAATCATTAATTAAATTACTAACGAATTAAAACTGTAGAACAATCCACTAACACGCAAAAACAAAAAAAAGCATGCGAGGAATGCTCTTAGGGGATGGCCCGCTCACCGGCGCCCGGAGGACAGTACTTCCCCTATGTTGACAAGTGCGACTAGGTTCACCTAAAACGTACATCGAAAAGATTGACGTATCGTTGAGTAAAAGTGACAAAAAATTTGCCTGACGTATCTCGAAACGACATAACTCGAGAACTGCCTGTATAATAAACTACTTTAGCGTTTTTATTCATAAGTTAAACGACAAAAGGGTTTACTCTTTAATGCCTCGAGTCGTTCGTCTTCATCTAATTTCGACGAAATTTTCAGGTGGATCGACGAGAGACTTAAGAGTAGCAAGTTCGTTTACACTTGAAACTTGCTCACGTAAGCCTTTAGTTGTTTCATCAATACTCAGCGGTGACAGGATGAATCCGATTTTGAGAAAAGCTTATGTGAGCTAAACTTTCATAAACAGTAAGTAATCGTAGGCCGTATAAATCTTAACATTACGTGAGATTCTTTACGATACAGATATCCAAGTAATAATTCAAATAACTAAAAATAACAGCACGCGCTTAAAATATGAGATAATACAATACTTATAAACAAATAAATTCTTGAAAATAATCACAATCAAACAATGAATGCTATCTCTTTTTCGACTAGTTAATTTTTACCTTACATAAACACCAATGCTTTGTACCAATTAATACGATTACACTTACAATACTTTTTGTAAATTTATTAGAATTAAGGTTTAATGTACAAGTGAATTTTCAAGTGGAGGTCAAATCTTGAACTAATAGCGAAAAACACTCAACCAGGGGCTTACCTACCGTCATATCAGCCGTATCAATGATACAAGGCCCCCAGGCTACAGGGGCCCCGAAAGTGTGTAAGCAAGAATTCCTAATATTTTATCCACAATGATTTATAGATTCGCATTTTTGAGAATAACTGGTGGGCCAACAGGAACGGCTATCAGACTTGTCATTAACTGTCTATAGAACCAGAAAATCTAGAAAAAATGAAGTCGTTGTCAGCTATGGATGATTTGATAAATAAGCTTGCCGAAAAAAAGGCGAGAAAAGTATATCTTTGATTTGAATTGTTTCTTTAACTCGGCTTCTAGGAGCATTAAGTAATAACTTATAATCAATACATAATTATTTCAATTCAATTCAAGCATTTTTTTGATTCTTTTTATTTAAAAAACTAACCTTCCTTTGGGCCCCCCATCATATTGCGATACAGGGCAAGGCAAGCTACGCCACTGCACTCAACAGAGTTCTGAGGCCTTTTTGACGCGTAATAAAGTGGTGTAATTTACCTTTAGATTTATGAAAAATCGATTACCCTTCTCAGGAATCGAGTCGGCTGATTTTGGAAATAAAATCACTATTATTATGCTAATTCATAGTGTAGCTTATAAGGGTCAACTTTTGACAAGGAATGCCAAACATCAAAATAACTACAAGTTTTACACAACTTCAGCGGTTTCCGTTTGCGCAGAAAAGTGCAGACCGGTCTCCGACATGTAAGTGATCTACATTGAAATTTATTCATAGCTCAGTTCCGCTTACACGATTCGCACACTGGCACGCGCTACTAAAATTGTTGTACTGCGTAGGCACATCGAGAGGAATTATTAGTTGTGTAAAAGTGTACTTTGCCCCGCCGACACTCTTTTGAGTAATTTTCACTATTTTTAATTTTTACTACAAAAAATTAAGTGACAAGTTTACGGGAAATATTATGTAGGTAATTAGCTGCACCAACGAGACGTCGTTCGCGTTGCCGTGACGACGTGTTTGTTAGCGGTACCAAGAAAAATGGGACCGCAGCGCCATCTTATCGCAGCGTAAACTTTTATACCAATAAATGTCGTTTCCGTCGGTCAGACAAATGTAGCCAAAAATAGGGCGGTGTGGTAGCATTTCTTTGGTGCCGTTATTACAACTCGCTTACACGCCGTCTTGGCAACGCGAACAAAGTTTCACTGCCACTAGTAGTTTTAATATATTATTCGAGAAAACTTGTACAAACCGTTCACAAACGCAATTTACCTTATCTATACTGTTTCCGAGCATATATTTTACTTTAGACGTTTACACACCTATCAAGTTACATATTTCTTGTCAGTAAAGCCCACGTGAACAAACGACATAATTGTTGTACTTTGTTATTGTGGGTGACGTAATAGTGATGTCTGTGAGTCGTGTAACGCACAGACTATTAAACCATGGACACTATACGTAAATAAATCGAAAGTAATCGATTAGAAAAAAAACTATTCTACTTTAAAGAAAAATAATACCGCAATTATTATAAGTACCATTTTAAATAGCTTATTTTATATTTATATAAAATATGTTAATTAAAATGTGGGTATATTTATTACACGATGTCGTATTTTTAGCAAAAATATATAGTAAAGTTAAATTGATTAAAATTAGAGATGTGCCAACTAGTCGGTAAAGCCGACTATCCGGCCACTACCATAGTCGGCGACTATTCGGCAAAGAGCGTCAACTATCCGGCTTTTTACTTTGTAGTTTATAATCTATACTTTACTAATATATTGTAATTCATACACGAGACTTTCTTTTTGACATGATTAAATTTTAATTGAGCTCTTTCACTTTAATGAACAATAACAGTATTATCTTGAAACAAAAATATTTTTTTATTTTTACTTAAAAACACCTGTACAAAAGTAAACATGAAGAAACAATGCGAAGTAAACAAAACAGGTTCCGACACGCTCGCATGCGGTGGTTGCGACTTGCGCGCGAATCCGCTATAAACGAAGCGTCACGGAAATCCCCGAAACCGTGATCGGCTTGGCCGACCAGTCGGCCGCTATACGACCGACTAATCGGCCAAAGTCAAAATCGGCACATCTCTAATTAAAACTTATTTATAAATGAAGTCGATATTTATAACAAATCGAGTCGGTAACGCATTGGGACAGTACTAATTGATCCGTCATCGAGCTATAAAAAGTAAAATAAATGCTTGGAAAGGTTATATAAGTACCTTGTTTTGTTCAAATTGTGCAACTCCTCGAATAGTCTGTCGACTTTAGGCCGCGTCACTTAGGCATTTAAACGTTTCGATTTTAAGAGATTCCATACAAAAAAATTAACTTTACAAGTTATGCATTCTGATTACCGTCTTTATGTAAAACTAATTCATACAAATCACAGTTATTCCAAAATCACATAGTGCCGAGTGATATCCCAATGCAGTCCGGATTAGGGACGTTATGTAGCTTCTTAACCGATATCCGAAACTGATATAAAGTTTCGGATATTTCCGGATAGAGATGGACTCCATTCATTATTATTTAATAATAATAGAAAGTCTATATTAATAGAGGCTCTATAGTTAATATGAGAAGACTCTTAATCCGAAACTTTATGATTCAGCAAGGAGAATCATCTCATATGGGAGAAAAGTTGAAAGTGTCCAGCTGTATGCTATAAATAACAGTTCAAAAATCGTCCACAATGGCGCTGATGTAGACAAAGGGTATGGATATGAATGTAGCTGTTGCAGACGAATCGAAGTATGCCGAGTTAAAAAATTAATATCTTTGGCGACTAGAGTAATTGGTGACAGTACTGTTATAAAACTTCAACTATTTACGTAGTACAAAGTAATTTACTAAATATAACATCAAATAATTGTTATGTGAAAACGTGAACAGTGATTTTATTTAGTGAATTTTGAATAATGCGCTGTGATTTTGTGATATTTTTTTAAACTACAACACTACTCTTTTGGCGCATTCTTTAAAATTCACCCTGATGCCAAAGTGGCGCCACCCTAATTTAATGCATTTCGACGAACACTTTTTCATATACACAGATGATTCTCCTTACATCTACCCTCTATACCGCCTCGGTAACAATTTAATGACACGAACGACCGATCCGAAATGTATATCCATAACATTCCGTCTGGATTAATCCTGAAAAAGTTTTGATGCATATAAGGAACACTAAGTTGAGGCTAAATTAATATAGTAAACTGAAAAATTGATTCAATTTTGACATATGACTCGAAATACATATTTCTTACTGTAAACATTTTAAACATATTATTAAAAATAACTAAGTAACTGTCATTAGACCGATTTTGATGTACGGCTGTGAGGCCTGGACACTGAGACTGTAGGAGGAGAACCAATTGTTGGTCACAGAGAGGAATGTTCTCAGATAAATCTTGGCCCCAACAATAAAAGGAGATGGCGGCTGGAGGGTCCGAACCAACTCCGAAATAGAAGACCTCATGGCCGAGCCCAACATAAATGGGGAGATAAAACCTCACCGTCTCCGCTGGCTCGGCCATGCTGACCTGACCGCACTACAAGCCGAAAATTGGCAAGACACTGCGCAGGACAGAGGAAAGTGGCGTGCTCTCGTTTCGGAGGTCAAGACTCACTTTGGGTTGCTGAGCCAACTGAGTTAGTTAGTTATTAAAAATAATTGACGCTTAACCAACTAAGGGTCAATTTATCAATCATCAGATAAAAATTATCAGTCCAATAAATTATAACCTGACTGAATTCAAAAGTGAAACAATTAAATTTTTTGATTCATGTAACTGACATTTTTAATTTGCTATACTTTCAAAGCAAAAACGGCCCTTAGTGTGACAGCGCTTTTGGTAAACCCATATTCTCTAATTATTTAGTATTCTTCCAAGATCACGCCAAAACTACTACGAGATAGCCTGATTTACAGTGTAGGAGAATAAATAGAATATAATACTTGTGACAGTGCATTTAACGATCTACCTATACCATTCGGTGGGAAGAACTAATGATTACGTCACAATCATCTAGATTACTTAATATTTTCTAAGTTTTTAAGCGCGGTAATTTATTTGATTTTTATTATTCCGACGTTTCGGCCACTTTTCAGTAGCCGTCATCACGGAAAACAAAGATGTCAAGTGTCAATGAGTATTGTTAATGTTTTCTATTTAACTATTTACTCTATGGGAGCCTAATCTAATTACCACCGCTTCGCAACATGTTGTGGCTTGAAGAGAAGAAGCGGCGCAAGAAACTCTTCAGCAAACATGTCTAGCTCTAATAAATTTATATAATATGAAAATGGGTTGGAGGAAAAATAAAAATAAATTATCAATCAAGTTGGTTTGTGTCGCGATGCGCGCAGAAAGAGCTCACAGTCTCTTGAGGTCTGTCAGTTGGTTTTTGCTGGGTTTGGGTCTTAATAGTTTTGACGATCGGATCCCAAACAGATGGTACTTGGTGGCCGAAACGTCGGAATAATAAAAATCAAATAAATTACCGCGCTTAAAACCGATAAAACGTTATTACATCTAGAATACTTTTATAGAGCACTTATATCTATAACTTGCACATTGCGTTCTTTTTTAGTTGGTGGCAACATTATTGCAACGGGGACAACCCTGGAGATATGTTTTTTGTGGGAATTTGACGTGTAATTTTTTGTGCATTTTCATTTTTAAAAAGTGTAGGATCGGGTTTAGATATCTTGGAGGTGAATTTAATAGTAATACGTGTTTAGGGACAGGCGACTTATTTATAACAACTAAAACTGTTTTTGAATGTAGAATAAAGGATTTTAGTCAATTATGGCAAATTGAAATTCACGACATTGATCTGTTAGTTTTGATAATAACAAAGTTTAGGAATGTACTTACAGCTTATTTATAACCACTAAAATTTCAGTTCCGATTTTTTTAATATTGGTTAGTTTATAACTGAATGTTTTGGTGATTGATTTGTATTGTTGCGGTGGTTTTCTTAATGCTGGCTCCGAAATGGTCAAATTTGTACTTGAAATGTAATATTTCAAACAAAACTATTTATTTTGTTTATAACACAGAAACAGTTGGTCTTATTGGATTTGTATCCAATATAAGCTCAAATTATCATAGAATCGTTCGCTTTCTAATTGAAGTAAATCAGTTTGGTAGTTTTTTATAAAATGTATTTTTGTGATCCTAGACAAATATTTGACAGCGCGGGAATTTTGACGTATGAGCTTAGTGGGCGATAACCTACAAAAACTGTCACACTTTGTAAATACAGGAGTTTTTGGCGGGAACTGAAAGGGGACGTTGTGCTGTGCAGTTTTATTTTCTAAAAATGTGTAAAAGTACTCTAAAATGAACAATAGTTGTAGGGTATTGATAGTTTTTGAGTAGTAATTATGTATTTTGTGAGAAATGTGAACTGTATAGTCAGACGTGGTCTTTCGAGTTTTCACAAAAACTCCATTGAATGGTGTCGGTTGTAGCCTGCAATACAACTGCGCTATTATACGAAGACCTATGTACATCAGAATTGGCTGTATGGACTAAGATTCCTTTGCCTGCCTTTGTGGCGAATTCAACTACTACTACTTGTAAATACAATTTGCCGCAATTGCAGGCAAAGGCATCATGTCTATACATCCTAACATTGAATAGGCAAAGGCCACAAATAGATATGACAACACCATCAGTTATTTTTTTATAACCCTCCAAACTCATTTTATATCTAGATACGGGGGATTGCAGAAGGGGCAAGTATTCCTGCCCCATTGACCTCTCTCCGTTACTTAAAAATCACCTCCCACATGTCTATAGCGCACTCAAAGTAGCTGTAGGATATTGATTGTTTTTAATCAAGAATTCTGTATGTGTGAACAATATCTGATTCGACGATAAAAAACTAAGAAAGAAAATTAAAAATTAAGCACAAAAAAGAACGCAACGTGTACTTATAATAAATGTTAAGAATAATGGAATACTCATACCTATTAAGGCATCTGATATTCAAACATTTGTAAATTCTTTATAATTAAAATAAATAATAGTACATCGGGTTATGATGGACAGTTTTTCTTAACTTACTTTATGCAGAAAGTTTACTCAAGATCGTGTTAAATGAAAGTACTAAACTAAGCCCTGTTATACACCTGTGAGTTTTGCTCGGTCAAAGCTCAGACTAAGCACAGACTGCATTTTATCAATATCCAATTCACCATTTTATAGCTGAGTCCGGTATTGATAAATCGTAGTGTGCGCAAGGCTTAGAAGCTTACGCGAGCAACACTAACAGGTGTAAGCCCGGGCTAGTACCGTATATAAAAGTGAGTGACTATATTATATCACGTTATTGCATATTATATAAATCAATTTACACAATGAAAAAAAAAATTAAAAAAATCACGAGGTCATAGAATCAAAGATCTAGCTAATCGCGTGGATCGCCTTGATAAATGAATAAACTCGACAAAACCCACATAGATTATACAATCCCAAGTACTTGTATTATAGAAAACATGCAGAAAATAACATAAGGCGGATCCAAGTAGCATCCAGATCAGAGCAGATATCGAATAGGGCGTTATCAAATTTTATTCTAAATTATACATACAGCAATATGGTTATACTCTCATAGAACCGGCATAGGGTCGTCTTGTTTGTAAGCTGTCCACGAGCAGACGGCGAGTGAACCACTCGGTAACAACCGCTGCCTATGACCCTTAAGGCAAACGCCTTCACTTCCGACGTCAGATAAAAATTGATTCTTCATCCGAGGCATACAGATTAATCACTTTTGAAAATGAATTTAAATTATTCACGAGATTACGCTCAAAATTTAAATGCGCTTCATGTGAAGTTAGTTCCATGAGTTTTCAAATGTTAACAGCTATTACACTTTAAACTAGCAACACATCTACCGAAAGTACGGCGCTGAAAGTTCAGCTAAATATGATCGCAGTGTTATTTGAGTAATCTACGATACATCAGCTTAAATTGCGTGGTGTTCAGCGTAATGTCCAACCTTTTGTCTAGCGGTTATTTACGTGAGAATGCATTCAATGTAATTTAAGTTAGCAATCAACACATGATTCGACGCGTTACGCGACCGAAAGTTGGGCGAACGTAGTCGGGGGCCATTCGTTAATTACGTAAAAATGATTTTGTCAATTTTTGACCCCCCTGCCCACATATAATTATACATAAAATTTCTCACACCAAACCCCCCCCCCCCGTCTCTTCTTACGTAAGATTAAATCCTGTTTTTACCAATAATAAAGCGTTGTTAGAAAAGGATCAGTTACACTAAAACTCAGTTTAACGTAAATCAAAGATTTTATTGTTTAGCAGTTAATTTAGGTTATACCCTTGATACCATATATAAATTATCTTTATATAATGATAAATTTTGACTCCAATAAGGTCATGTATAGATTTCTCTAACCAGGGGTTTGAATAATAAGACGTTTGGGTAAAACTTTCGTATCGTACAAGTGTGTCGCGTAACGCGCTGAACTACAGGCAGCGCAATACCGACTGTTCGGCATATTTGGTGTGTCATGACAACCGAATACTAAGAGAGATCATCGAGTTGCCAAAGAGTCGACACCGTACCTTCGGCAGGTGTGTCGTTACATTTACTCTGTGTAAAAGAGATGGCATGCGAGTCCGTATAGCGACCAAGCGAGACCGCAACACGCCTGTCAGCTCTGTCAGTGAACGTCATAACTGTGATCTCCGGAATGAAGCGTACAAACTTCACGCACGCACTTAAGATTTGCTCGTATTGTAATTACACTTTTCTTGATCAAAATTAAAGTATTTAAAATTCAGAATAGGTTCAATTTTTAGAATACATAAGAAATAATATACGGTCTGCCTTATACCATTTTCAATAAATACTTTACACAGTGAATTTCCAAAATTCAGTAAACATAACTCGTAGTACCTGTAATACATTTAAAACTCTTAATAAAATTTAAATAAATTAACTCTCTGAGAATTAATAAATGCATATCTCCATTAAGCCTCTGAAAATGGAATGTATGTACATATTTTGGGGTACTACTGCTAAATATATATATATATCGCCGTGTACTAGTGTCTGAGTATCATCTGGCAGTAGAGGAAGCTGTCCAACACTGCAAAAGAAATTAACAACATCAAACTCACGTCAGCTGTTGTTTTATTAAGTTGCTATTTTTTATTTTTTATTTATACTGTACAAATAAAAGCTACATTTGATACGACTTGATTTACATTTGCATTAGTAACAAGTTAACTTGCCAGACCTTGTCATAATTTGGAAACAATAATTAAAATTCTTTTTATGATGATATTTTGAAAGTAATAAGGTGTTATTTCTATTGCTAAGTTGGCAAACAGGCAGGCGGTTCAGCTCATGGAAAATGGTTACCGTAGCCTATAGACATTTGCAACACTAGGGGCGAAGGCAACGTGTTGTCAGCTACAACCAACAGCCAGGTATTCACCCGTCTCGATGGCCACCGCCCCTGATCTAGACTGTGCCGTCATAACAAGTTTGAGTTGTGTTGCTTGTTGGCGGCAATATATCACTAGCTAATGTTACATTTATTTAGTTGCATAGTTGTTGTCATATTTCCTTTTAAGATTAATAATTAATTTTATGTATCTTATTTTTAAGATACAATCGGTCATTTCCTTAATTGAATAATAATGATATATTTTTATATATTCTGTGATTAGCGCCTGTTTTGTATAGAGTAGTTGTCTATAATTTACCACAATTTTATGTAATAATATTTATCCGTTATATGATATGGTAATTATGTAGATCCCAATTCAAAATCTCTCAATTGTATATAGACGGTATTCAAATAAACGGTAAATAGTTTCTCAATGACTTCAATCCGCTGCTGGTGGTGCCAATTTGCTAAGTTTCTTATAGTGTAAAATTGTTGGAGGGATGGCGAGGTGTTCTAAAAATATTTATCGAATATGTAGACTGAGTAGATGAAATGTGCTAAACCGTAAGGTTCTCTGATTATAGGTGTTGTGACCAGTTGCTGCTCTTGTATTACCATAAACCGGTCTGAGTTGTTGCAAGATTACACTAGTATTGTAAATGTTCGCAGGTCCACTTGTTTGCCTGCTTCAGGCAGTAAAAAAGTTATTTCAGAAGAAAAAAGTAACATAATACTTACAGTACTGCACCACACTGATCACTAACTCGTATAACTGCAAAGTCCCCTTTCCATTCAACACGATCTTACACACAAACACGTAAACGACGCGGCTGGTCTCGAATAGCGAGTCGAAGAGCAACCAAGCCGTTATATTCCGGCCCACATTCTGCAATGAGGACCTGTTTATCACCACGCAGCTGTTCAGGAACCCAATGGCGCTAGACACTATCATTAGGCCCGATATGAAGTAGTGGATTACTGCAAGCGGAAGAATATTAAAATTGTTATTAGTCTATGACAGTTTGGTGGTGCGGGTGACAAAGGTAAAAAAATGTTGGAGGTGGAAGGAGGGCAAAATCCACAGCCGGGTAGAATGAAGCGGCACTCATCTGCAGATCTCCACTCCTCGTTCCTTAGACTCCTCAGCACGTCTTCAAATTTGCGTATGTTCACACCAACAGGAGCGGGTTTATAAGTAAAAAGCGTTCAATATTTGCACTCAATGCGCGTGCGATGCTCGCGTGACCGATGACGTACTGGGCCGCCGCCGGCACGAATCGTGTTTAGCCGACAGGTGGCACCGCCTGTCTCTATCCAGCGTGCGGGTTTGCGGGAAGGAGAGGATAGGTAGGTAATATAAGGCGCCTAACCACAGTTTATAAATTCTAAAGTGTCTATCTGTGATTTTCGGACAATATCTCCATATCTTCTTCTATATATTAATATGATTTTTTTATTGCAGGAATTCAGCAGACAGGCAGAAGGCTCACTTGATATCAAGTGGTTACCATCGCCTATGGACATTTGCAACACCAAAGGTGCTACAAATGCGCTGCTGCTGTCTTAAGGGAGACTGGAACCTGGCCACTAATGCCGGAACACAACTCAAGGTTGTATGGCGGCATACTCTAGACCAGGGGTGGTAGCCACCCAGTCGGGCAAATGCCCGACCACCTGGCTGTGGGTTGTTTTGTCGCCTCTTATGACAGGCCGCCAGGGCGCAGGAAATTGTATTCTTTCTCTGTTCCTACACGGAAATAATCTCCGGATTTATGGACGGTTTTGTTAATAAACTATTTTTTCTTAAATTAAATCCGTGTGAGGTTTATCTCGTGTAAGAAAAGTCATGGATGATGAAGTAATAAAAACACGTACTTTTATCCTTGCTTTCCAGAGGATCCAAATAATACAACTCAGGATTTAATAATCTCAGGAGAGCCATCACAAACGCTGTCGCCGAGGAGACCTGAAAATACGTGATTTTTAATAATTTATACAAAACAGACTTACTATATGGTGTTATATTGAAAAGGCAATTTACTATAAACTCATTTCGATGACGTAACTTAGTGTTAAGAACTTTTTAGCTCAGCGAGTGTCCTGACAGGCAGTTTTCTATTGAACATAGAACTGTCTCCCTATGTATCTGATTTTATCAAATAGTTACACGAGATTTTTATATATATAAGATTTTATAATGCAAAGTGTATTGTAAAATCTTCCTATAATCTTATAAATATTATAAACGCGAAAGTTTGTAAAAATGTATGTATGGATATATGTTTGTTATAAAGCTGAAGAGTTTGTTTGTTTGATTGAACGCGCTAATCTCAAAAACTACTGGTCCGATTTGAAAAATTCTTTCAGTGTTAGATAGCCGATTTATCGAGGAAGGCTATTGGCTATATATCATCACGCTAAGACCAATAGGAGCGGAGCACCAATGAAGAATGTTTCAAAATCGGGGATTTTGAAAACAAATACCACGCGGACGACGTTGCGGGCACAGCTAGCAATTTATAAAGATACAGTGTGAACTATCCAAAATATAACGATTTTCCATCACCACGCGGGGAAACCGCGGGAGCAGCTAGTATATTATAAAAAATCTCGTGTCACTATATATGTCCGGGTTAAACTCCGAAACTACTAAACAGATCTTGGCGAAATTAAAACTATGTGTAACTGGGGACCAACAGATAGCATATAATGTTAGTGTGTATGTCACTGAAGTCCTTCTGAACCCCTGAACCGATCTTATTTTTTCTGTGTGTTTGAGAGGATTCCCAGATGGTTTCGATTCACAATTGGACCCAGTAGACGACGCTGCAATCGGGTTTTAAATTCTTTTCAAGGCATCGTCTTTTGGGACCGCTACTTAAAATATAATTTCCATCTCTGTACAAAAGACAACTTGTTTCACTTCCATCTTCTATTTACACCAGCAAAACTTAGTTTTGGCAGAGAAAATACATCTTAGATTAGGCAATTTGTGTCGCTCAATGTGAATATATTTTCATTATTCAATCATCATGTGCTTATGATGGTTATCCAAGATGTCACGAGGAAACTTGCACACTGAGACTAATTATGTGTGAATCCTTTTAATTCCCTTGGATAAGTATGGTACACCATCTGTTTCCTGGAAATTACATGTTCAACACTTGCAATATAATGTTCATAGAATATATTGTTACGAGCTACAGGACTCGAATTAAAAATGCCGTTGGAACTACTATAGAATTTATTAGAACTGTACAAACACGTATAAAACAAATACAAATAAAACTGGATGCAACCAGTTCACACTGCACGATTCGATGCAATTCGACACGCGCAAAGTCCGTCGTCTATATCGCTAATCGAGAGTACTACAAACGTCTTACTCGTATAGTAGTCGTCGCTTGACTGCCCCACCCCTCCATTCGGGCATTGTTTTATACTAACTATACAGTACAAAAAAAAATCGGCCGCGCGAACTGAGTTTCCGAGAAATAGTAATTTACACACCTGGTTATCTATTCCTGCGAACGGCCAACAAAGTCGAAAACAATAACAACAGGCTATTGTCTAATTGCAAATTTTAAATACGAAGTAATAAAAAGAACTCCGAATGCAGGAGGGGTAATAAAGAAGATGCGCAGCATGTCTTTGTCGGTATGTGACAATAGGTATGCAGGTGGCCCAACTTGTAACAATATTATACACACACACATATATGAATGAATATGCTTTATTGTGTTTTAAAAGATACAGATAACCGAAATAAAATTTTACAATACAATAGGCGGTCTTATCGCTATTAGCGATTTCTTCCAGACAACCTTTGGATGGACAAGAAGTTTCATAAGAACAGAGGTATGTTGCATAATTCTCACTACCGAATCAGTATCTTATAAATATATACACACAGGATATAACAATAAAAATTTACAAATTATACTAATCCTTATTTATATTATAAATGCGAAAGTAACTCTGTCTGTCTGATCCGTTTTCACAGAAAAACTACTGGCCCGATTTGGCTGAATCTCAGTATATATATTTTTGATGCCGAGGATGAACATAGGATACATTTCATCCCGAAAAATGGGATAGTTTCCGGGATAAAAATATATTTGTCTTTCTCTCTGTTATGCTTTTATGGAAAAACTAATGGAGCGATTTGGCTGAAATTCGGTATATATGTAAATTTTATACCAAGAGTGGACAAAGGATACTTTTCATCCCGGATTATAGGATAGATTTATGTAAAGGTTATCCCAGAACATATGATAGGTTTTTTATTTGTGGTATACCATTTTCGTGATTTTGTTTATTTTGGTCGATTTGGTCATTTTGGCCGTTTACGTAGTTTTGGACGTTTCGGTAGTTTCTGTAATTTTGGTAGTTGTGGAAATTTTAGTAGTTGTGGTAGTTTTGGTCGTTTACGGAGGATATATAAATAAAACTAGAACGGTTTGAAATAGGGGATAAAAGCTTGTATGAGAGACCAATAGTGTAGTAATATCAAGTTTATACGTATAAATATTCATTATCTATAAAAAAAATGCGAAAGTAACTCCATTTGTCTGTCTGAATACCGAAAATGGACATAGATACTTTTCGTCCCGGGAGATGGGATAGGTTGCGATATAAAATGAAGTAAATCTTCCGAGGGCAAATAGCACCAACATAAAATATAATACAATGTAACATGTAGTAACGCCTGCTCTTTAAACAAGATGTACGCACTAGAGTTTGACCCGCGGCGCAGCCCCGGGGGTAAACTCTAGTGAGATATATGTAAATAAAATATTATACAATACACTTACACAAATAAATATAAAAACGAGAAAAAAGCTGACAATAACTGCTGCTGCATCCTTAAATTGAGCTATTTGATGATAGGTAATAATAATCCTTCACAAGTCTATTAAAAATAGGCAGTGACTTGGCTAGCTTTATATTAACAGGCAGCGCGTTCCAAAGACGAACTGCTTGTGAAGGATTTGCCATAAAAGATAGTTGTATGCAAGAGGAGTTTTAAGTAACAAGTTTTCCGAGGATCTGAGACACTAAGTTACCAGAATAAAGGTAATGAAATTGTTCCTTGAGGTATTCAGGGGTCTGAGGGTTAAATAATATATCATACACACATATATGTATATACTTATCTTACAAGTAGCCATAATTTACTTTCTATTGTATATCAGGCTGCAGAAGCTTTGATCCTAAAATAAATATTAATATAATCTTGATAGATTTAAAAACAATGAACAACAACAGATAGTAGAAGCTATGTAAGCCAAGAGCAGGACTCAAGCCACCATATGACAATCTTTAATTAAATATTGAGTTATACTTCTAAGTATTATATGTACTTATTACAGTGGCAGATAAAGAAAAACCCAAATTAAATCAACACAATAAATTTTGAACTTAGTAGCTAAACAGTAGTTAACTAGTTATAGATAAAAAAGCTGATAATGCAGATTTTTTCTTATTGTATTCTAATTAAGTCGTGATAGCTTAATGGCTAGCACATGCGTCCCAGACTCAAAGTGCGCGGGTTCGATTCTTGCCAAAATACATGCACCATTGAGGCAGTTTTCTGATCTAATGTGCACATTGTTACAATTACCACGTGCTAACAGTGGTGAAGGAAAACATTGTGATGAAACTTGCACATCGAGATAACCATTGTGTCAAACCTGCCAAGCCGCCTTGGACAAGCGTGGCGGGTTTACTGTCTGTTCCTCTATAGTGGGAGGCCCGAGCTCAGCAGTGGGACATTTATGGGCTGATATTATATTATAATTATACTTTTTGAACACTTGTTTATAAATAAATTCTTTTTGCACCACTCTAGGATATCTATACATATTTAATTACTTGACCTCACTGACTGACTGACTGACATATCAATGTACAGCCAACCCCAAAACCACTAGGGCTTGGACTTTGAATATTTTCATGTGGATCCTTTCTATACTATAGGTGTGCACTAAGAAAGGATTTTCAAAAACTCAACCTCCAAGGTGGTGAAAAGGGGGATGAAAGTTTGTATGAAAATCTGTCAATTGCAAACTATGAAGCACTAGATTGTATATGCCATTAGTTAGCAATAGATGTACATGGGTATCGGCGTTTTTGGAAATACAAACCTTAAAGAGGTTAATCTACATGGACGAAGCCGCAAGCAACAGCTAGTTTTATATAGATAGATAACACTTTATATTGTCAAAATAAAAATGTATATTGCTAGGAATTGGTACCAGAAGAATAATTAATTTGGATACCTTAGCCACTGGTACAATTATAATTACAAAGCATAAATAATGTATACAGAGTTACATTACAGCAGTTTTTGGCCTCCGAAAGTAAATTGAGCTATTGAACATTCTAATATGAAGGTCTTATGAAATATTAATTAAGCATTGCTATTTGAATGATTAGAATCATTATATTAATATGTGAAGCAAAAACTTTGTACCCCCTTTTTAGGAAAATTGTGCGGACAGTGCGGAAGAGTATGAAATTTCCCACACTTCAAGTTTATATAGAGAAGGAGTGCAGAATACTAATATTTTTTAAAAATTATGCATAAAAAATACATTAAATCAATGAAAAAAACATTACACACACTACCATGTATTTGACACACACATGCATAATAATATGTACTCTTTTGTTTTTTGTTAAAGTCAAATTAACAGTGAGGCCTTGGCGAAATCTATGATTATAGAAGTATTAGATTAAGATTTGGTTCCCATAGATTGCACTGCAATCAGTTTCTAGATTTTTATTTTTTAGGGCAGGACAATGGCTGTCGGATACAGCTACTCTTTGACAGCTAGTTTTTATGTGAAGTGTTGTTTTTACTATTGTATACACAATTTTTATTTTTGATTTTTTTTATTAAACCTTTCCGTGTGCCTTAAGGAACATATGAATTTTTTTTTGCCAAATTGGTTGATTAATTTTTATTCATATAGATAGATTGTATGTTTACAGCTATTTCAAATAGTATGGTATGAGAGAAATTATATAAATAGAGAAATAAACTAAGTATAAGATTATTATTAAATAGTAACTAGATTAAATATATGTTTATATAATTAAAATCACCATTCATAAGAAAATTTACAGTAATGCTACAAGTTACATTTTATGGATATCAGCCATACTGTTGTATTTGAAATATTCTTTAGGTGTAGTTTTTGCTTTACAATGATTTCAGTTCGGTTAATATAAATAAATAGAATTAATTATTCATAATTACTGGACATATTGAATGAACATTGATATACATGGGAACAAAAAAGGTAGAGGCCTCCTAGTGGTCACATAATTGTACTGAGCGATCTTTAGAAAGCCCATCTAAACATAATGAAAGAAAAAATATTGATTCAGAACTACATAAAAACCAAAACATGCTTCTTATAAGACAATACAACTGTGAAATGAAGTTCTAAATTGGTTCTAACTCGGGTTGATGCTAGTTGACTCATCCAGCACTGGTCTTCTGCCGGGGCCGTTACATTGACTCACGGGTAGATAAAACGAAACAAACAAAAGATGACAAGTAATATTGGAAAACAAATACTAATACAAAAGTTAATGCTACAAAGTGAATTTATAAACAAGAACATAGCATAAAGAATGTAAAGCTTAAAAACTATAACAACATCAACTTTTTATATTTTGTCTGTCAGTCTGTTGGTTTGTGTCAAATATGCTCCAAATAGGAATCATCTAATCTGAAAATGTTTATGGTAAAACAGGTCAAAGAGACAGTAAAAATTAAAGTAGATCAGAATATGGCACTAGTATCATGTACAAGATCCGCCTGACAAACTTGATGATGATATATAAACTTTTTTAATTTTGCACTAAGCCTGAGCAATGGTAACGGGGTAAGGAGAGGAAGAAGAACTTAAAACTGGATACGGAAATGTGGAAAATATTACTAAGTTAAATAATACGAATGTGATTATATAAAATGTCAAGACGGCAGAGCATAACGCTTCTTTTAATAAGTAATAAATACATAAACGATTTCACTTTTTTGCACTTTTGCCAAGGACGTTTCTAACGTAAATAATTTTTAAATTCTTTCTCAAGAGCATGCATATTTGACTTATCTAACAACAAATTTGACTTATTAATTAGAATGTTTAATTTGTTTACATTAAATAATCTTAAAATATTAATTATGTTTACATACCGAGAAAACAGCGGCTACAACACGTACGTAAGTCTTTAATTCTAACATAGCCATAGTCTTAGACTGTGTGGACATCGAGCGGCAAATAATTCACCAAAACACCACACAATTACCCTTAATTAAATATATTTTATTGATTTGGTCGTAATAATAACAAATATAGGGTAATAAAATCGATAAAAAAAATTACAATCCGTATTTACGCGCTCACACCTTTCATTAAATGTCAATCAAAACAAAATGAGCTCAATAGTGGTGTTCTGTTACTGTAGATGTGCAAGTATCGATAACCACATGCACTTTGTCATTATTTTGTAAAAACCATGAATAATATAATTAATGATGTTTATACAAAGGAGTAAATAATACACCCTATGCGTTAAAATTTTTAGAACGTCTCCATTTTCAAAATATTAAATTTATACCGTCATGATATTATTTTATGTTCTATGTCACTTGAAAGAAAAATTCTTCAGAGAGCAAGTCAAAGTATATGTTTTACATAGAAACTAATTTTATTTATTACAGTTCGCCAGTGGCGTAGCGTAGTGGGGGCGGCAGCCCACCCCGGGCGGAGCTTTTTAGGGGGTGGCAAAATTTCACCAAAAATAATATAAATATTTGAACCATTTCATATTTTTATCGCAACTACAAATTCGGACCGACTGAAAAGAGCACGGAATTTTTCATTACTTACTCGCCCGGCTCAACACGGTCAGATTTGTCATTACCACTCCGCTCATATTGGTCCTAGCATGATGTTATATAGCCTAAAATATTCCTCAATATGTGGGTTTTCCATTTTTTCGACATCAGTTCAGTAGATCCCGAGATTATCCCCTACAACGTCACAAACAAACAAACTTTACCTCCTTATAATATTAGTATAGATATAGTATGCATTAAATTGAAATATCTAAATAAAAGGGCGGCAAAATTGTTTTCCACCCCAGGCGGCCTTCACCCACGCTACGCCGCTGCATTTCGCTATTAAGTATTTACAATACAAAATAATCCACAACTAAGTTCATCATCATCCATCATTCATTCATTCATCCTAGTATTAAATTACCATTTGCGTTCGGAGAGTCTGCCTCGAATCCTGGTGTCCGCTTACAGCAGAACCTATCAGGGCTTTTTACACGGTTAACTTGGCTAAGATTTGTATCACTATCGCAAGGAAACTATTCAATTTATATTTGACATAAGCTCCATAAAAGTAATTTCAAATGTCTATCAGGTAAGGCAAGCGACTGAATATAGGAAACGGCCATTAATATAAGATCTTATATTTATGTTAGAAACTATCGATAAGTTCTATTTATAATTTTGACATCCCTTTAAACATTAATGATGACAGTTGGCGTTTTTAAGCATGTAAACATTATAAATTACAGATATTTAAAAATATAATTTTTATTAACTCTTATTTTGTTTGGTTTTAAATTTATAAAATTTATTGCGTTTTAATTAGAATTATAATTTATAGAAATTCTGAAAAAATACTGCCCTCTAGTAGGACAAATATATTTTAGCACAATGCAATGTTACCACGAAGACAAGAAATAGTCACAAACATTATAATCGAGGGCGCTACTTGCAGAAGACATTTCAAATGCAATCCAATTCCGCTTTTAGCTATTGCCACGTTCAGAGTCAAATAATAATTTGATAGCTTGAAATTGTTTGAACAAATTTTTTGTTTTAGCCTATACTTATTTTAGCCTATAATTTGGTTTATCGCAAAGTTTAGGAAGGAGTCTTTTTTATGTTCCTTTAAAAGGGCGTAGTGAAATTGCGTAAAACACGAAAGAAGATTTTTTTCCAACAGATCACCCCTAATAAGTTCTAATTCTAGTATGTTAATACTGTGGTTAATAATAATATAATAATAATAATAATAATAAGAATATATATATATTCTGTGATCTTATCAAACTTCGCGCCGTGTACAAAACGCAATAAAATACTTTGAGCTTTCCAGATATATTAAACGATTTAAATATTACAATCATTGAAATTAATTAAAATTATCAAACGATTATGCATAGCTGTCAACGGACCGTCAAATGTAATGTAGGGTTGAACTTTTACAATTAGACAATTAAGTTGTAATTCATGCTATAATTTGTATAAATGATTCGCATTCGAATTTAAATGCATTTATGATGTTGAGCACGTTCCTCTAGTAAGTCTAGTAGCTCAGAACGCCCAAAATGCTCCGTCAGCCATTCCACATAAGCGACCGTGGTCGTTATGATCGTGGAGAAAAGGTCACTAATGACGTCATTATTTTCGATCACACAACGCTCACAACGACCCATGTCAAGAGGTGGGTCGAAGTGGGCATTGACCACAGAGCATTAATTCTCTCTATCGATTGACATTGAAAAGGCTCGATTTTCAAATCAATTTGTGTATTTCGTCGTTAATGACATCAACACTCCATAATCCTTTCCACTAGAGTTTGATTGGAACCGCCGCAAGCAAGTGGAACGGGAAAATCGTGGACGTGAACGTGGCCGTTGTGAGCCTCTTGTGGAACGTAGCCATTGTAGTATATTAAAAAGAGTAGTGTCCAGAATAAAAACTATGTTTGATAGCAGGGCTTTCGACGCGTGTTCACTTTTGTTTCATCAACTTTCATGTCGTGTCTCTCATAGAAAAAAAGTTTTTATCGAATATAATGTACATTCATAGTATTCATAATAGTCACCTGACGAAGATTTGGTACTCCGAGCTTTAAGTATCCAATTAATATTATTAATATTTATTGAAGTGGGCGAAGAAGGAAAGGAGCTGCCGGCTGTTTAAGAAATGTCCAGGTATACAGGCGATAGCTTACTCTTATTACGCGTACGCAAATTGAAGGATTACGCAGAAGTGACGAATAACGACTATTCTTATTATTTGGCTACTAAACCCCAAAAAATAGTATTAATATTTGATTAATACTAATTTTACAACTAGGAAGAGTTCGAAACTTTTAGAAATTCTGATTCTCAAAGCGTCAATTTTACCCTAAAAGCTATTTACAATACGTAAATAAATGATTAAACCTTTCATACGATCAGTAAAGTACTATGAAGTGAGAAGTTAAAACATAAAGTATTTTAAGTGTTCGAGATTTAAATTTGAAAAGAGAACGCCCTTCAAAATAGTGTTGGGTTGGTTGGGGCATTTGACAATTAGATGTAACGATTGTTGCCCATTTTATCATTAGCTTGCATTCACTAAATTCGATAATCGGATTACGTCGATACGTCACCAATTAATTCAATTATAAATTTACGAGTTGTTGTATGTCGTAAATTTTATTAAATTTGTTAAAATGAAATTATCTTCCTGATTTATTGTTTGGTTACAACTAGTATGGTTTATGATAACTGTTATATGATTATGTGACTTTCATTGCTTTGATTTTGAATAAACTTTAAATTACTATTTCCCTAACAATAAAATTTGATAAATTACAATATCAATAGCAATTTTCGCGGGAAATAAATGTCTCGCCATGCTACATACCTACAAATGCTGCCAGGAAAGGGGTATGCAGAAGAAAAGCTACTTTATCGTGTAATATACAAGCTTAAGGACTCATAGTAAGGCACACCAAGTAGGTCACAAGATCACGGGTAATGCCAGGAGTAAAAATAGAAATGACACCCCGGGCTTCGAACTGTAAATTTAGGACGCAATCGAGATTAACAGATATGTGATATGACTGAGAGTGTTGTATGCTTTCAATTGTCTTTCATTGTATAAACCCAAATTAAGCAAGTTAAGCTTGCGTTATAGGTAATATACCACGGATTACTCTGGGGCTGATCCCAGACACCCAGACCATAGTAAATTATAACGGAAAAATTTGTTTCCAAAATTTATCGCACTACGAATTGAACCCGGAACCGCTGCGTTGCAATGAGGTGGACCGGTAAAGGCTTGGCCCGTTCAACCACAGTGGTCGTCAAAAGCAGTTTTAATTAAATACTAAGAGTAAGTAATTTTATAGGCTTCTTTAAGGTTCGTAAAGAAGCCTACAAACTTTCTCGAACTAATAACTTGCTCGACAACATACCTAGATATATTTCGAAAGTAATAAAGTTATTAAATGTTATACGAAAGTAATTTTTCTAATTGAATTTGCGCAACTGTGTACCTGTTATGCGCGTCGACTTAATTATAATCTGTTTTTCTTGTCCGAATGGTCAGTTGGTCAATTGCGGTCAGATGCCGGGCATTATTCCCCACTTATTTTATATGGCTAAAATGCACTTTATCTCTTTGTGATAAACACCAATAGTAATAGTGGTCCTGCTCCATTTTCGTAACTAATTGTCAAGCAATAAAACGTTATGGTCAGTGGAAATGTCATTGGGGTGAGTTCGATGCAATCTACGTACAATTATAATTAAATTGTAAGGGAATTGTTTATATGCAGATTTTATACTCCAATGCGAACGACAATAAAAATGTAATAATCAAATACTTATTCAGTTTAACATCATGAACATTTTAGACGAAAACTTTGGCTATAAGAAAGCAGCTAGTATTTGGCGAACTACAAAGACGGTCATTGTAGCATTGACCTCACGTGTTGTATATCGTGAACTACACTCCGAGTTATAGATTACTTTGTCTATTGAGTGCAGTGGAAATAACATCCATGACGTACTTGGCTCGTTTTTAGATGGTATTGCTATCTGTTAGTGAAGTATAAAGGAACCCTTACAGTCACATCACAATATTAGATATCATGAAGCTTATCAAGCAATCATGTATGGTAAAAGAATAATGACAAATATGTCAAACATTTATTTATAAATTGATAAATAAAAATAATTTTGTACCTGAATACAAAACATCTTAAGGTTAGAACTTACAATAATGTTTTAAAACACAAATGCTTCTTTATAAGCTTATATTTAAGTTGCAATGTATTTATGTATGTATGTTCGGATCATATCTTGCAACTGAATTTTAAAGCAGTTATTATCAACCGATTAAGATGAAATTTTTGTATGCACATTTGGTTTGAATGACAATGCTTGGTTGCAATGGTTAGTTAAGTGACGTCATTCTAAATCCAACATGGCGGACGGCACAAGCTGGCAAACTAGTTATTTTTTGTACACAAGTAAATCTCACGACAAGCTTTTATATCATATAAAGTGTGTAAGTAATAAATTGATGGATATACTTTAAAGTTTATTGTATTCTTTTTAGAGCTTTATTTAGAAGCTTGTTTTTAAAAATGTATTTTTCACTATTAAGTTTACAATGTAAAAAGTATTACCGTTTTATAATAATACCAGTTTTTAAATAATCAACGTATCAAATAGTGTTGGTCAACGTACACCTAAAACCGCGTTATAATGTCAATACGATGAATAATAATCTAATAACATAAAAGTGGTATCACACTCAAAATGTTTGTGGACATAACTCAAATGTTCAATGGGGTGTACTTCAACTCGAATGGACGACAAATAATGCATTATTTTTAGATTATTATTTCACATATTTATTAAGCTTCAAATTTTTTTACATTTTTCTTTAAATATATACTATATAAAAAAACACATAAGTTAAAAAAATAATTAAAAAATCGATATCCGCCGGAAGCAGGGCCTAGGGTCCAGGCTACCGGTGGTTAAGGCTCCAGCGACAGGAACCTCCTCACGATACGGGCCGTGTTCAACAGAGCTGCCTTCTGCATCCGACCCTTCACCCAGATACCAAACGAGAGCCTTTCAGGGTGTCGGTCAAGGCTCTTCGCTATTAGTCCATTACTATAATTGTAGAGTCCAAGTTCCACATGGCAGAAACCTCGTGAGCGAGATCAATATACTTGATTTGTTTTTCTTTCTCGGCTTTCACGAGGTTACCATCATGGGGCATCGCGACATCTACAATTATAGCACGTCTCGCAGACCGATCAACTATCACAATATCAGGCTTGTTGGCGACAATAGTCCTGTCTGTGATAATTGATCGATCCCAGTAGAGCAGATATTGACCATTGTCAAGAACTGGTTCGGGCTTGTATTGGTAATAAGATACCTTCAACGAGACAAGTCCGTATTTAAGAGCAAGTTGCTGGTGGATGATCCTGGCTACTAGGTTGTGTCTGTGCAAGTACTCGCTGTTAGAAAGACGAGAACAACCGGAAGTGACATGTCTGAGAGATTATTATTATTATTAATACATACAACTATGGATATTGGAAATGAATAAAAAAATCACAGTTACAAATAAACTTTAATATAAACATTTTAATTTAATTATTGACTTGTTACAAAATGTTCCTCTTTCTTTCTGTCGCGATTGGTTGTCACATCGCATGATAGATGTTAACCGATTATTTGATCGATTGTAATGGTATGTAATCGATTTCGGCGACCCTAGCTCCTATTGACAAGTGGTTAGAATAGGTACGTCAACATTTGAAAATGTTGAAATAATTTGTTGATATAAAAAGATATCCCACAAAGATACAAGTCTGCGTATTCTCCGCCAAAAAAACCCCTTTCGTACATGCGCTTCAGTTCCAAGGAACACCCCTTACCACCTCTAAGAGTATTGGGATCCTTGGTGTCGACATTGCAAACGATGTACAGTTCAGGAGCCACCTTGAAGGCAAGGCAAAACTTGTCTCCATAGAAGCTGGGAGTGCTAAACCGGTCCAAGCAGTATTTCCCTCCGCGGCAACGCCTTGTGCTTTACAAAGTCCAGTTGAGGCCGCATATGGAGTACTGCCCACACTTGTAGGCCGGGGCACCCAGAGAAATCCCCTGGACAGTATTCGACGTCGAGCCGTTCGCATTGTCGGCGATTTCATACTAGCAGACGGTTTAAATACGCTTGGCCTTCGGAGATACTTCGCGTCTCTCTGCGTATTCTACCGACTATACAATGGGGAGTGTTCCGAGGAACTGTTCAGGTTGGCGCCTTCGTCTTCCTTTTACCACTGCACCTCACACTATTGGCTGGGCGTTGATCCCCACTTCCTTGAGCCGCTTCGTTTTGTACACAACGTTTCTCTTGTGCACCGTGGGGTTTAGGAGTGAGCTCCCAGTCGTGGTTTTCCCACAGCGCTACAACATGGAGTTTTTTTAAAAAGGGTGTCATAAAATTTCTTGGAGGCCGGTAGCGCGTTAGTGACGCCTCTGGTGTTGCAAACGTCCATAGGCGACGGTAATCGCTTTTCATTAGGTGGGCCGTCTGCCTGTCTGCTGTACTCCAGTGATAAAAAAAAACTAACAATAAATACCAGTCTAGTGCGTACTAAGTCCTTCTGAAACAATCTAGTATCGCGAACAACTGCTCTAGTACACTGTACTGGGGCCTAATTCTGGTAGTACAATATCTTGGTAATGTGAAGATATTCAAAGTACGATTCTTTTGAGAGTGTTAAAAATTAGTATTCTACTAAATCCATAATAATATCTCCTCAGTATCATCGCGGTGGAATAATAGTAGAAAAATATTGTATTACCATTAGCAGCACTGACGGTTGCCGAAGTTCATGTTGAAAAACTACCAAAATTTTAAAGATTGATTTCGCGAACTTTCGCTTATAAATATTGATAAAGATAGAGTGGCGTGGCACTAGCACACCATTGGAATTAACAGAATACCGAAAGCAGGCAAACTTACGATTGAGACGATAGTGTCCGGCGATTTTGACGAGATAGTAGTAGTAGAATCGGGTCCCTGTTGTTAGCGTCCATTTTGAAAATTGATTAATACATATACATTTTAGCTTTAAATTATTAAAGGAATTAACAAATTACTATTTATTGAAAGAAAGAAAATAATTTTATTCCGGATAAATTATATAGATATAGTATAATTGCTAACATATTTGAAAACTAAAGTAATATAATTTTGTCCCAAAAGGGGCATTAGTCTCAGCATAATGCCAGTCCATAAAACCAGCGCTGTCCTTTCGCTGTGCCCTTATCAATGCAAAGCATAAAATTAGAATCTTAAACTACATACATACATAAATATATATATATATATATATATATATATATATATAAAGCTGAAGAGTTTGTTTGTTTGCTTGAACGCGCTAATCTCAGGAACTACTGGTCTAATTTGAAAAATTCTTTCAGATTTAGATAGCCCATTTATCGAGGAAGGCTATAGGCTATATATCATCACGCTAAGACCAATAGGAGCGGAGCAGCAATGAAGAATGTTTCAAAATCGGGCTTTTTTTTCCGTTTGAGAGCTTCCGCTGGGTGCGCTGTGTCAACGGTTAAAGTTTCGCAAAAATCATGTGTGACAGAATTGTTCCCCTTTAAAAGTTTAAAAAAAAGTCCGCAACAGCATGTCTATCTTTTAAGATTGGCTCACTGTAACCTTATTTATGCTAAACAAATTTGTTTTAAAATAATGCATTATTTGCGAAGGTGTTTTTATAAACATGATATTAATCCTTATCCAAATAAATACGTTATTCAATACAAGTTTTTAATTTAAAACAAAATTGCCATTTACATCATTCGATTTCAATGAATATGTTGAGAGATATCGCAGTTTTAAAATAACATCGCAGCAAAGTAATGTTTAAGTACTGCGCGCGCATTTATGATGTGCAAGGCTGGCGGTCAGTCATGAGGGGTACCGTCTACTGAAACAAAATCACGGGTTAAAGTTAGTGTTAGCCCAAAGTAACTAACGCGGTCGAAGTCGCGGGCAGAAGCTAATATATATATATATATATATATATATATGTGTGTGTGTGTGTACCTAGTCTTGCCATAAATATAAAACAATTTAAAATATAAAAAGCTTATTCGAAGTGGTCTCCATTGGCAGCAATACAGTCCTTTAAACGTTGAAGCCAGTTATCAATAGAAGCACGCACTCTTTCCATGGGAAAATTCGTCACTGCCAATCGTATGGATTGTTTTAGGGACTCCAAATTATCATGGCGTTTAGAGCAAGCCGTATTCTCTAAAACTGACCATAAATCATAATCCAGCGGATTAAGATCGGGACTAGACGACGGCCAGTCTTCAGCTCTGATGAAGTCCGAAACGTTCGTTTCCAACCAAGACTGCGTCGACCGAGCTTTATGACCCGGCGCCGAGTCTTGCTGGAAGGGCCATTCTTGGTTATTGAACATAGTGTTGTTAAGGGGCTTAACTACCTTCTCAAGACTGGTATCTTGATACACTTGTGCCGATGACCTAATTTTCACAAAAATATGGCTCAGTCACTCCTTCATAGCTAACACCCCACCAAACCATCACTGAAGACGGATAATGCCCACATTCCTTAGAGCTTTGCGCATAAATACGGTCATGCTCAATTGTAAAAATTTCTCATCCGTAAACAAAAAAATTCTGTGACCTCCCTTTGCGTACCGCTTCAGTAGTTGTTTCGATTTTACCACCCTATTCTTTTTTAAATTATGAGTTCAGAAATGACCAGTGCGTCTCTTATAGTCTGCAAGTCCTAAGTCATCTTTTAAAATACGCGACATGGTTCTAGGCGATATCTTCATCTCTCGAGATAAAATATTTTGCTTTCGGACAGGATTTCTTCGAATTCTTTCCCTTACTGCTTTGACTACCTTTTTCGTACGAACACTACGTGGACGGCCAGATCTTTTGCTATCACAAACAGAGGAGGTCTCATTGTACCTATTAATAGCCCGATACACAAACATTTGACTAATACCAAGCGTATGGAGAGTTTTAAAAATTGCATTTGGCTCCATACCTACTTTGTGTAATGCAATCACAGCGATTCGCTTCTCTTTATCGCCTCACTCCATTTTAATATCGCAAAATGTTGTGAAATGTGTTGGCGCCAAAATGAGAAAACACAATGAACAATCATATAAAAATGACAGATTCCAAATTCAAATTTAGTATTTTGTTTCTTTTTTAATTGTAATATATATATATACAAACACATACATAGTACACACACGATAGATAGAAATAGGGATACTAATCATCGGGAATAAATATATTAGTGTTACAAATACGTTCTTAAAAAAGTAAAATAAATAAACTGAAACGATATTACAATTAAATTATATACCACTTGTATCATGTTTTAGGTCGCGTTATGAAAGTTGGTGCTCTTTTAAAAATATCTTCTCTTGTATTTGTTAGTATGAGCATATGTTGTTTGTGTGTGTGTGGTGTGTGTATGTGTGTATATCATGTGTACAAAATTTTCTGTATCATCATAAGAAATTTTTAGTAACCAGTTCAGTATTTTCGGTTTATATTCATGATGAGTAAGAGGATATAATTATGTTCAGTAGTTCATTAATACGGTTATAAACATTGCAACAACTTAAAATAAACCAAATAAAATTTATTGTAGCTATAGATTCATAATTTCATGCTTAATCTCATCGGTCCCATGGTGTAATGGTTAGCACTCTGGACTCTGAATCCAGCGATCCGAGTTCAAATCTCGGTGGGACCTGTGCTTTTTATCCAAATACAACTTTAAGTTTTAATAATTGCTATTATTACGCTTATTTTTGTAAACAAGTATTTAGGTATTAAATAATAATAGAAAATCACAAAATTTCAAAACATTCGTTTTGAATTTATTTTTAAGACTGAAAATTATTATATTTGATGAGAATGATGTGTGAGGCTATTGGAATAAAAAAAAACACCCAAATTTCAATAGAGAAGATGGTTGGCAAGTACCATCGGCTTGGATCCGATCATCAAAACTTTTAAGACCCAAACCCAGCAAAAACCAACTGCCAGACCTCAAGACACTGTAAGCTCCTGCGTGCACCGGAACACAAAAAACTTTCTCAACAATTTTACCTCCCACCCATTTTAAAATAATATACAATTATTAGAGCTGAGCATGTTGCTGAAGAGTTTCTTGCGTCGCTACTTCTCTTCAAGCGACAACATGTTGCAAAACGGTAAATTAGATTAGGCTCCTGTAGTGTATAGGCTCCCATAGGCCTCTTAAACTAGAATAAGCCACACTACCATGTAATCCCGAATTCTGATACCTTGGTTCACTACTGCAGAGTAATTGTGATATAGAGAAGGATGTAAGGAGAAGAATAAATGTAGCATGGCTAAAGTGGAGACAGGTAACTGGTGTGACGTGCGACAAACTAGTGCCACTAAAACTAAAAGGCCAAATATATAAATCTGTGATACGACCAGTCATGCTATATGGGTCGGAAGGTTGGGCCACTAAAGTGATAAACCACAAACGTCTTCACTCAGCTGAGATAAGAATGTTGAGTAGGATGTGTGGTGTTACAAGAATGAATAAGGTAAGAAATGAGTACATAGGATCTTTGAAAGTTGCACCAGTGACTGAAAAATTGAGAGGAAGAAGATTAAGTTGGTATGGGCATATAATAAGGAGGGATGAAAGTCACGTGACAAAAAGAATGTTAAACTTCCAGATAGAGGAGTACAAATGTAACGGTAGACCAAAAAAAAGTTGGATGGATTGTGTGAAGGATGATATAATGATATGTGGTGTGACAGAAGATGTATGTCAGAGTAGAGGAGTGTGGAAGGAAAAGATATATTATGCCAACCCCAAATAATTGGGATATGGTGAAAGAAAAAGGAGTGTAAATAATAACCATAAACAAAATTAAAACTAAACAATTAAAATGAACAAGTTGGCGGTAGGTTAAATAAAACTTTAACAATACTCGTTGACACTTGACATCTTTGTCTTCCGTGATCACGGCTACTGAAAAGTGGCCGAAACGTCGGATTAATAAATCAAATAAATTACGGCGCTTAAAACCGTTAATACGTAGTTTTATTATTATGTTTAATTTAAAATAGAATCTTACAGATTAGGTACTTAGATCAGAGGTAGTAGCCATCCAGGCGGGTAATTACCCTACCACCTGGCCCTGGGGTTGTTTTGTCACCTCGTACGACAAACCACTCTGACGCAAATATATATATTTGCACTATTTAAAGGCTTAGAAAATTAATTGGTATTTATAATTTCTGATAAAGCTTGATAATTTTTTAGAGAAAGCTTTATTCGTAAGCAGGAACGGAGAAAGAATACAATTTCCTGCGTTGGGGCGGCCTGTCGTAAGAGGCGACAAAACGACCCCCAGCCAGGTGGTAGGGTATTTGCCTGACTGGACGGCTACCACCCCAGGTCTAGAGTATGCCACCATAACAACCTTGAGTTGTGTTCCGGCATTAGTGACCAGGTTCTAGTTTCCATTCAGAGAGCAGCAGCGCATTTGTAGCACCTTTGGTGTTGCAAATGTCCATAAGCGATGGTAACGGCTTTCCATCAAGTGGGCCGTCTGCCTGTCTGCTGAACTCATAAAAAAAAGAATTTACCAGATCTGTAATAAGCCTCAAAACAGAGCTACCTACTTAAAACTTACATAAAAGTAGGATGAATAATGATTCAACACGAATGAATGAAGAGTGAAGGGGCACGTGCGGCGCGCGCCGGCCACGCGACCCAACGAGCTTTTTTACTCTATGCTTATAATGAGCAAAAATATTTAATTGCTTTGAAGTTATTGTGTTTCATATCGGCTAATCTGTTTTGCTTGACTCTTATGAAGATTGACAGGCTTTTGAGTACTGCTAATGTAATGAAAAATATTTTTCCTTTAAATTGCATACTAGTGGCGCTACCTATATACTTCGGGTGTCAAATTCACGTCCTAAATAACTTAATTTCAATTAAGTGCTAAGCAAATTTTTAGTTAAATTGTAAGTGTCATAAAATTTTATCAAATAACAATTACTGGTGGTCGCCCATGGTCGACATTCGACGAGAATAATTAATGTCAAAGACTATACTTCTATAGTCACAGATGTCGCCAAGGCAACAATAAACAAAAGAGTATATATACGTGTCTGTGTCAAATACATGGTAGTGTGTGTAATGTTCTTTTTATGCATAATTAAAAAATATATTAGCATTCATCGCTTCTTCTCTATATAAACTATAAGTGTGCGAAATTTCATACTCCTCCGCGACATTTCGTAAAAAGGGGTACGAAGTTTTTGCTTCACGTATTAATACATATATTATATATAGATTACTAGCTGTACCCGGCAGACTTTGTCAAAATCTAGAACCCGATTGCAGCGTCATCTACCGGGACCAAATGTTAATCTAAACTCGAATCAACTTGAACAGAGTAGAAAATTATTAAAGTACTTATATCGCTATTAAAAAATAGGGGTTGGTGGTAGAAGGATGAAAATTTAAGGTTGTGTGTATTTTTCAATGCTAAATCATAATAAAATATAAATAAGAAATTTTGGTAAAAAAAAAAAAAAAAATATATTTAGGGGTGGGTCACCCCTAAATATATATTTTGGGGTTGTCTGGAAGAGATCGCTTTTTAGCGATAAGACCGCCCTTTGTACACAACTAGATATAATTTTAGTCTTTAAGTTCATTTTTGTATTGGTGTATAATAAAGTGTTATCTATCTATCTATCTAAAGAAAGAAGATTCACACATGGGCCGTTAAATGGAACTACCTAATAACTAGGTTTCAGGGCATGTTTTCATCCTAACTTAATATAAAGGGTGGCTGGTGTAGTGGTATTGCGTGGGAGCGTCGCGCGCGCTCCTTCTCACGGCGCGCTCACAAAATTACGACGATTAAACATGGGGTTGGTGAAAACCACCCTTCATTTTATATCCATTGTAATTATGCGGAGACATTTATTGGCGAAATGTTTATTTCCTTTGTGGTAAGAGCGTATTATTCTAATGCAATATCTATACTTCTATACTAATATTATAAAGAGGTAAAGTTTGTGAGTTCATAACGTTGTAGGGGGTCATCTCCGAAACTACTGAACCGATTTAAAAATTCTTTGCTTGAGAATGCCCCGGGAGAGGCAAACTCACCCCATGCTGCGCACTCGACTAGCGTGTGTAACGCCGTGTCCAGCGCGCCACACTGGCGGCATTGGGGTGAAGGCAAGCAGCCCGCAATCTGACACAGATACTTATCGAAGCAACCGTGCCCGGTAAGTATCTGTGTCATTCTGAAGGTCAGGGTCCCGCGTTTCCGCGAGAGCCATCGCAACAGCTGCGGTCGAACCGCCTCCACCGTGTCAATGCCAGCAACAGGGTTTTCCAACTCTACTGACCAAGATTGGATCATGGCCGCGGTTTCCCGCGTCCTGATCACCTGGAGTTCGGCCTGGCCATAGACCAGGCCACGGGCGAGGGCATCCTGTCGGGAGCGCCGAACTTTGGCTATCACGTCCGCCTGGAGAGGCCAGGGCGGATCGCCTGCCAAGAGTGTCGACGCCGTCCACGACACTGTACGGTATCCTCGGATGGTCCTCACCGCCAGGACCCGTTGTGCGCGGCACAACAAAGTCCTATTGTGGCGGTGAAGTGCAGTGGACCATACGGGTGCACCGTACAGGGCCATACTCCTAAGGATGCCCATGTAGAGTTTCCTAGTCGTCCCCCGGTCCCCCCACGTTGGGAAGAAGCCGAGAGAGGGCGCCTGCGGACCTCACGAGCTTGGGAACTAGCTGCTCAAAGTGCGCTTTGAACAGCCATTTCCCATCAAGAATTAGCCCCAGATATTTCATCTGGGGCCTACACGAATGTCCACCCCTTGGACTGTAACGGACAAGTCCGCGGGGATTGCGAAACCGCCTATGGAACATGATGGCCTCCGTTTTCGCGGGGAGACCTTCAAGCCCAGCCTACCTATTCTTCGGACCACGATCGCCAGCCCGGCGTTGGCGAGGTCCACGGATTCCGCGAATGACGCAGCGCGTGCCGTGAGTAGGGTGTCATCCGCAAAGCAGATTAGCCCTATTCCGGGCAGGACCGGAACCCGAAGGATCCAGTCATAACCGACGTTCCAAAGAACCGGCCCGAGGACCGATCCCTGTGGTACGCCGCACGCGACGCGTCGCCGACCTATCGCGCGATTCTCGGACTCGCCGCCCTCCCAAAGGATGTATCTATCCTGGAGGTACGCGCCCAACAGCCTCGTGAGGTACGGGGACTCCGTGTGCACGAAGCCCCTCCCTAATCGTCTCGTGAGGGAGGCTGTTAAAGGCGTTCGCTATGTCTAGCGAAACCGCCAGGACAGTATCCTTTGCTTGGACTGCGTCGTCCGTTACAGATCGCAGTGTCTCGAAGGCGTCCAACGTGGAGCGCCTCCGCCGAAACCCGAACTGCGTCTGTGCTAGCCCCGGCTCCACAGTATCGAGATGCTTAACGAGGCGTTCCGCTAAGATCTTCTCGAAAACCTTGGCGACCTCGTTAAGCAACACTATGGGCCTGTAGGCGGACGGATCGTTGGGAGGACGGCCTCCCTTGGGAATCAGGCATAATCGGCCCTCCTTCCATTGCGACGGGAACTGACCTGCGCGAATACAGGCATCGAACAGTTCCGCAGCTGGCCGCGTAGGTGTTTGGCGGCCAGGAAGAGGAGCCGACCCGGAACCCCGTCGGGTCCCGGAGCCGTCTTCCTGCCCCGGAGCCGGTCCAGGGCGACGTCTAACTCTTCCTCGGTGATGGAGTGAGGCTCCACCTCCGAGGTGTCGAAATGATTGGACCCATATCGGGGGAGTGAAGATCCCCGGATCCGGGAAGAGCCCATCGATAACCGACCGGAGGACCTCGGGTTCGAGCGTTTCCGTAGCCGTGGAGGTGCAGGGCCGCAACGTGTTGCGGGCCGCACGGTACGGACGCCCCAAGGGTCCCGGTCCAGTGTCTCGAGGAGCTCCTCCCGAGCCCGGGCTTTCGCTCGCAGAATTGCGATCGAAAGGGCCTTTCTGGCCTCTCTGAACTCCCCACGAGTCCATTCTCCTCAACATAGTCTGGAGGACGACGCGCTCTGCTGCGTTTGAGCCTGTGGCTGATTCTGCGGACTGCCCTCCGCAGTTCAGCCAGCTCCTCAGTCCACCAGTGGACCGATGTACGCGGCGGCGGTCGTTTGGCTCGAGGCATAGCAGCGTCACAAATCCTTTGAGGGACTTGCGCATGTGCTCAGCCTGCGCCTCCAGATTCCCCAGGTCGGCTGGATAGGTCCAGCATTCGATGATAGCCCTCTCCTCGGCCTGCTCCGCGTCGAGCTTGGTAAGAGCCCAGCGTGGGAGCCGGGAGGGGCCCTGAACAGGGTTAGCGCTAGGCGAGGGGAGAGCTCGAATCTGATGTACAAGTGATCAGACAGAGTCTCCACCTCCTCCAGCACTCTCCATCCTACCACTCTGCGGGCGGCCGCATGTGGTGTGGCGAATGACAAGTCGATGATCGATCCACCCCGCGCACGTACGCAGGTCTGGACCGACCCCTGGTTCAGGATGGACAGGTTGGATTGAAGCGCCCAGTCTTCAACCGCCCGTCCCCTAACATCGGTAATCGCGTTCCCCAGGATTGGTGCTTGGCATTGAAGTCGCCTAGGACGAATATCGTCTTCGGCGCTAGTCTGCCGACGGCTGCCCTAATGGAGTCAAGGCGAGCTCGTACTCCGCCAGGGGCGGCTCCGCGTGAGGTACACGCCTATGATGACGTAACCTCCGCTTTCCGCCACCGCGTAGCCCTTTCCTCTTTCGAGACTGGTGAGCGGTGTGCCAGATCCGGCTCTGGCGACCACGGCTACCACATCGTCGAGATCCCCACCCAGTTCCTGGCTGGGGTACGTAATAAGGTTCGCTTATTACGGCCAAGTTTGCTTGCCACTCCGCCATCGCCTGCAGGCACAGGTCCTGGGCGTCGGGGAGTGGTTAACATTAACTTGGAAGAGTGTTAGGGGTGTATTGGGCATTTAGGTGTCCATAGGTACCCCCTTTCCACTCGTCGGTCGTTTATTCGCCCTCGGGTGGACGAATTTACCCTTGACATATGGGGGCTGGCAGTGCCTCGCCAACGTCGGGTGGGTAGCGCGTTTGCCCCCGCCGCGCAGACGGCGCAGTGGGGTCGCGGGCTGTGCAGTCCGGCTGCTTGTGTCCGCTCTTACCGCAGCGAAGACACAAGCCGGTCCGGTCCGGGCACGAGTCCGGGCAAGTCTGGGTGCCGTGGCCGACGTTGAAACAACGGTAACAACGTATGGGCCGGGCTTCCAGAGCCTCCACCTTCGCCGAGGTGAAGCCCGCAAAGGTGGCCCCGCTCGGCGATGGCTTTGGCTGCAGAGACGGGGCACATCACGTATGATGCGCCCATCCCCCAGGTCCTATGCCGATGTGCCTCGCCTTAACATCGTCGCGCAGGCAGTTGCCCACGCTGGCGATGGCACTGCGAAGCCCATCTACTGTGGCCGACTCATCCAGCCCTGAGACGTAAAGCTCCCCACGCTTTAAACTGTTGGCAAGCTAAACTATCCCCGGTTGACATAGGCTATATTACATTTTCAAAAAAATAGGGATCCTTACTAAAATTCCAATAGCGTAACCCAAGGTGTAAAAAAAATATCTAAAATCGCGTGCGCTGCGAAAACTATTGATGATAGAATAAAATAATGTACTACGACTTTGCAGAACACATTATTGTTTACAAAAAGTGTCGCGGCAGCATATGTCTAACTATTATAGTTATGCCACAATAAGTGTTCTTTTATTTGAAAAAATTAATTGAAATGCCGCCGCTAGAAAAGGCTCTTTATTTGTATCTTAGTATTCATCCTTATCAAAATAAATTACTTCATATTCAAGACTGCTTCAATACCTTTATATAAGTTTTTGAATTATTCAATTCGGACTTTCCATTCGAAAGATATCACGAGTTTAAAAATGTAAGTATTAGAAAAAAGTTGCGTGGTCGCCGCGCACCCTAATCGACTAGATAGGCTGCGATGTAGGCGTCACTGGGGCATGAGCAGTACGGAAGGGGAAATATTTTGAATTCGCTTAGTAGGTAATTAAACTGAACAAAAAATGAAGAGGTAAAGTTTGTGAGTTTGTGACGTTGTCGAGGGTAATTCTGTGGATATACAAAATTTTGAAAATTGTTTCACCAGTGGAAAGCTACACTATTCCTGAGTGACATAGGGTATATTTGATTGTAATTACTATAATAAGTATTTTTTATTGTTTTTCTGATGCCCAGCGAAGTGGGCAGGGGTCACCTTGATATGGATAACGTCGTTCCGTATTCTACCTGAATACCCGACTTCTCGCATGATCTGGCTTGATTTTTTAACCGACTTCCCAAAGTATGAAGTTTTCAATACGACCGTATGTTTTTTTACGTGATTTTTCTGTCAATGGTGGACCAATTTTAATTTCTTTTCTTTTATTTGAAGGGCACATTCAGCACACGCAACTATTTTTAAGCAGTCTTCATCATCAGTTAGATGATTTTTCCAGGAAAGCGGGCCATCAGGAGAAAATCCTAAACTATGCTAACATTTTCCTCGAAAACAACCCTTTCCTTTGGTTTGTCGTTTCACAGTCTTTCACGGAAATTGATCCTTACAATCTACACTATGATTTGGTATAAATAATACAGGTATGTTTGTTTTTTCAATATCAGCCAATTCAATTTCTGACAGGGGTAATTGATTTTTCAAAAATCTTGTTATATACTTTACAGTTTTCTTAAAAAAAAATCACCTGTATACTAGTTTTTGCCCGCGACTTCTCTCGCGATATATAAAAACCTAATTAAGATTTTATGTAAACAAAACAAAGCTACCCACTGAGATATCACCCCGAGGCGTAGTCTAATAAAAAAATGCACAAATAGTAATTTACAATTCAATGTCAACTACTAGATTTTGAAATCGCATAGGTCAGTTGTAGTTCGGTAATAATTAATCTAGTCTATTCAATCATAACCTTACTCAAAACGTTTTCAGAGATACCCATATACTCTTACCCTTGTTTACTGATGAATGTCACGAATGTCACGGCCAAGGCCTCCCTTTGAGGACAAAGATGCCTTGATAGGACAGAGACGGCTATTTGGTGTTTCATAAATTAATTCTATCATCGGATTATATTACATACAACCCGTTGGGACATTTTTAATAGAAGAATCAAAATATGCTTGTATTAGAGGCGTATTACTTTTTATTGCGTAGGGATTTGTGTTGCGTAATGTACATCATATTGTTACAATTTGGGCCACCTGCATATTTGTAAACAAAGCACATTTATTACCCGCCGGCGTTGGAGCTAATAACATTGAAGCTCTTTTATGACTGTCTTCTTTTGTTTACTTTGTGTTTAAAATTTATGAATGGAAAAACAACCGATTGTGTATTGTAATCTTTGTGGTTGTCATTAGCCAGGTGTGATTCTTAGAAAATTAAGTCCACGCAGTCGAGCAGATGTATTGTATTTGTACAGGATAAAGCAATGCCCCAACTGAAAGGTGTGTCAGTCAAGCGATAACCACAAGCGAGGCTAGATGTGTGTACATTCGGTAATCTATATGGTGAAGGACTTTGCGCGTGTTATTACGTCGTGCATTACGCTTAGTCTGGTGGTGTTCAGTTATATTTGTACCTGTGTTATACGTGTTTGTATGGTTCTAATAAATTTTATAGTAGTTCTAACGGCATTTTAATTCGAGTCCTCCAACTCGTAGCAATATCATTGAGTTTTTTTGTGATTGTTACATATTATATAAATTATAGGTACTCTACGTATTTTTTTATTGACTGTACTAGACACACATGGGTGTCGCTAACGTATTGCCGACGTCTAAGAAATTTTATAATGCCCTTCTTATAAAAACGATCAAACAATACCTTGAAACACTCCCTTGTTTTACTGGCGATAGAATACGCAGAGCGGCGTAAAGTCTCTTCGAAGGAGTATATTGTTTTACGTTAGAAAAACATTTTAACATTTTGTCGGGATTTTTCTTTCAATTCCGATGCAGTACAATGCTGAGTTGCCAACTTCATTTACTAATAAACTCGACGTACAAGCCTTATGTATGTGAATCAGGTTTTTTTGTGTAAAAATTATTGTGAATGTATTATGTGTTTTTGTGTAGTGCGTCGTCTTTTTTAAGTCCGCAAATCTTTTTCTTTCTTTCTTTCTTTTTATTTTGGTTCAACATACAATTTTTGAAATTAATTACACTATTTAATGATGTTTAAATATCTTATGGTCGGTTCCTATACCTGCTTATCCATTGTTAAAAACGACGCCTTTTCCCTGCTCACGTCAGGCATCATTTTGTATGAATACGAACGGTATTCTTCTCCCAATATAGATGAATCTTTCGTTGAACGGAGCATAAGCCAACTATAATCTATTATGGGGTAATGAAGTCAGCTCCATTTAAGTTAAAAGTTTAAAGAGACAAATATTTTACCAGTGGCTTCACAGTATATATTTCAAATATATACGTACTATATGTTAAGAAAAATATCTCGGATTTTCCCAGATTAAGTGTACACTGTAAAAATTCTGGGAAGAAATATAATTTAGAAACTCTCACATATAAGCTCCATATAGTTTACAATAGTTTTATGGGGCAAAGTACAATGCTCTTGAACAAAATCCCAGAACACGTTCAACAGCTTCTAATAAACAAATTTAAAAAAAGTTGTAAAGCAATGTTTGTGCGAGAAGACTTATTATACGACGATAATATTTAGACGACCGCACCAAATGGGGTATAATGCAATCGCCACCAAGCTTTTTCAGTAATCATTTATATAAGTTACTTTCTTAAACCTTGTATTAGTTTAAAGTATAATGCATTTAAAATAAAGACTAGTAATAATTATTATTATGAAGTAAATATATTTTGCCGGGGAGTTTGTTGCGCTGCTTCTTCTCCATTAACAGTAATTAAAATTGCTTTGGAAGCGGTGGTAGGCTCATGACTTTCAACAAGTGTAATTTGTAAGATTTCATTTTGAAATAAATACATTCATTTTCATTTTGTAAAAACGCGAAAAGTAGGTACTCAAAGAAGTCTCAGGTTTTGATAAAAACTAAAAAAAACCCGTTCATTTTTGAAAACCAATTTTTCCAGCCGCATTTAACCCCGCAATACGTGAAAAATCTAGAATATTCTCGGTTTCGAGGTCGACAAAAGGTGTTCGCCCCAGGGGTCCCGTCAGCAGTATGAATGGGGCCCCGTTGTCCCGGACACGTGGCCTCAACACGTCCGGCAAGACGATGTTTTTATTGCAGTCGGAGTAGCACGCAGTGCGCCTCGTGGAGACAGGACAGGCCTTATACAATGATGTACAAGCCTACTAGAAATGCCTAGTGTTAGTGGCGATTTAAAAAGTAATACGTATAGAACCATATAATTCGACTTCTGAATGAAGAATAGATAGATAAATAACAATTTATTGCTCACCGAATATACAATTTCAATAATGCACAATTACAATATTGTCATGGTAGAAACAATAGGCGGCCTTATCCTTGATGCAATCTCTTCCAGGCAACCTATCTTAAGGAATAATTTAACCTAATCTAGCGATGTAGGTGGTGCAGATTAATAGGTAGATCATAAACAAATACACTTAAACTACATAGGTTATAAGTTAAATACACATATTTAAATTACTTTACAAATTAAATACATACAAACATATTATAAGATATATATTTTAGAGGTCTTCAGGTGGAAATGAGATATTGTTGTGTGTTTGAATTTCAGTTCTGGAATGCATATTTATTTCGTAAAAATACCGATTAATATTTTATAATACAGCACACATTAACTGCTAAATTAAATATAACATTTAATAATAATAACCGCAAACGACCGATTACATGTGCCGCGGTGAGGTGAGGTGAAGTATGCGCGGAGGGAACACGGGGGCCACGACTAGAAGCAGCGCGTTTGTCGATCATTTGCGAACGGCCGCCGTGGCGATCGGACGTCTGCGGCTACAATATATTAACTAGTATACACGTTAGACGTTGTCTTGCAATTAAAAATGAAATCTAGAAACTGATTGCAGCGCTATCAACTAGAACCAATTGTTAATCTAAGCCATTCTCGAATCTTCTTGAAAAATACATGAAAATCGGTCCCACCGTTAAAGTGGTGTTCAGCGGCGCCACCTACCGGGTCCAATCATGAATATAAACCAACCCGGGACCCACTTGAACACACACATAAATAATTCACCTAAATCAAACAAATGAAAATGAGTTTAAATGCAGTCACCATTGCCGAAATCGGCCGGGAAAGATCATAACAAATTAATTGCTATCATATCATATTTTAATACTTATTATCCTATTCCGGACGAAGACAATTCCAAAAACACACCATAAAAATTGTTCATAAGTTATAAATATAACACGATTTTTGTTATATATATATATATATATATATATATATATATATATATATATATATATATATATATATATATATATATATATATATATATATTAGTCTATAGTATAAAAATTAGGCATAATTATTTAAGAAAAAGTAGTGTTTTCTGAGTGCCTTCTAAAATGTAGGCGATGTTTTGACCTCTGACAGTGACAGCGCATTCCAAAGTTTGACAACCTGGAGTCTAAAAGAGTTATTATAAAAAGATGAAGTGTGTGCAGGTGTAATGAGTTTACGATACGGATGAGTGCGCAAATTATGGGAAGTAGAAAGGCAAAGGAATTCAAAATGTTCCTCAAGTTAAGGAGGAATACTAGGAATAAATATGTTATTAAGAGAAGAATGTTCTATACAAAGTAGATTTGCAGTATTTATAATGTTGTAATAGAAATGTACTATTATTTTAATATATAAATAACTCTAAAATTTATTCGGATTAGTTATTAAACAACTTATCAAACTTTGATACGGTAAATACTAGTCTTTAATCTAATTAATTCAAAACAATACATGGGTTCACTAATACAAACTGAGTAGATGGTGCTACTAGTAAGAAATTATTTATACAATTAAAAGCTGCAAACCACGCGCACTCGTGTTCAAAACTCCGCACCCTCGACAAGGTCTGGCAAAATTAATAACAGACAGACACAGAAACGAAAAAACTCAACACACATCGCATTAGTTAGACATCCCAAAACTCCAGATTAGAGTTGGCCCTCTTCGCGGATATATATTATATATATATGGAGGTATAAACATAAAAGCCATCTCGCTCTACGAACAAAACACTGCAAAGATGCACTTCCTCGAGCACAACACCAGCATGGGTCGTCTAACATGATAGATACACTCTACATTAGTATAAGTTTAGTTTTAAAATTATAATAAGTTATTCGTCGACATCCACCGCGATCTGGGTACACGTAAGTATTTCACAACCCAAACATACATTCAATAAATGTCACACAGGGTCGACGATATCACAAAACAAATGGCAGGCACCGACAGACAGACACAGACGGCGGCGTCGACGCCGTAAATCACGATCTCTCCACGTCCCCGCGAGGGACGCCAGAAGTCAAGCGTGATATAATTTCTGGGAAAAACTTTCGCCGTTTCTTTTCTAATGCGAAAGTTGTAGTATAGGCCACCGCGAACCGCCGATCCCGGTCCGCCGGGATCCTTCCTCTCGGGCTTTATATTACCCGTCACCCGCTCTCAATTAGGACTAAAGTCCTATGGTAAAGTAGTCTCATGGCAACAGTCCAGCCGAGGTGAAAAAAAAAATAACAACCTTCAGTCGTGTTTTGGCATCAGTGGTCAGGTTCAAGGCCCCTTTCAAAGCCGGTAGCACATTGGTAGTATCGTTTTACAAGTGTCCATGGGCGACGGGAATTACTTTACATCGATTTTGTATTTGTATTTTGTATTTCAGGAATAAAGAACAATACACAATTTGTGTATTAAATTCGACAATAGCACCCCTGTTTTTTCGTTGTGGGTTAAAATCAGTTCGTTCCCGTGTTGAGGGAAGTGTTAAACAAACTAAAGTTCATATGAAGAGGCGGATGGGTCAAGTCGCTGCATAATATTTTGCAAACACATAGTACGTGCGGCTCGGAGGGTGCGGCCAGCCTATATCCTCATACCAGCCGCAGTATATTGTAAAGCTTAAGTATTTACTCATTTGTACTTCATCTTGATGATTGTTAAATGATAGACGACTGTTCTATCAGTTAAATCATCTATCTATAATTATAATAATAAATATGTAGAGGGATCTAACATGTGCATTTTTTTTTAATAAATAATTTTACTTTTTTACGGGATCTTGTTCTTGTTCCATACCTTTACTAGATTCGATTTTAATTTGAAAAAATTGTATTGTATTACACGCTATGGTGTTATCAAGTTAGAGTTATGTCATTTGAATATTTATTTATGGAAAACCTACAGCTAAATACATTTGATTAGATAACTATAATTAACAAAAGAGAGCCAATGACAGGTTTCACGAATACGTTATTGGTTATAAGCAACATACAGACATATAAAGGCACCGAGATGCTTAGTCGCTGAAATACTAATTGCAAATGGGTCGATGTCATCGTATTTACTTACATTATTTAAATAATTACTTATATTGTTTGAATATGTCGAGGTGTACATTGATTTTAAAATTGATGCTAAGTTAATTTATTTAAGGGGAAATGTTATGGTTGGATACGTATATCTATTTATACGTATATGTATACCTTATTCTAGTTTGTAAAGTGTTGTTGTTACATGGTTATGGGTATGGTGAAGTAGTCTGTGTGTGTGTAGTGCGCTTAAGATGCCAATTCACTATACTGCATGGCAGTCCACCTAGTATTCTGCAGCGTAATGCAGGATTGTGTATGTTATTGGAGCCTGTATTGCGTCCGACAACACTGAGTAGGATGCCTTTCCAGTCCTGCAAGCTCCTCCCAGTGCAGGACTGCCATGCAGGGTACTGAATTGGCCAGTTTATTCTTATCTTAATTGCTATAATATAGAAATGTTTATGTTGTTATAGCTAGTTAAAATTGGCATACAAAGTTCTTAATTCTATATTCTTCTTCCAAGATACAATTTACAATATGTATGCTTATACTAGTGTCCGGATTTTTACATGTGTGGTACAATCTACTAGCGGCCCCTCACGGCTTCGCACGGGATTTATGGCTAATTTTTTTACACCTTGGGATACACTATACAAGTTTTAGTAGGCTTCCTATTTTTTTTTCTAGTAATAAATATAACCTGTTAGGTACTCAATTACAATGTAGCATTCTTAGTGAAAGGATTTTTGAAATCGGCCCAGTAGTTTTTGAGTTTATTCGTTACAAGTATACTAAAATACAAATCTTTCGTGTTTATAATTTCTTTTATGTTTATGGCTTGGCAACTAGGCCTTTAAGCCAGGCGCAGTTGTATCGTAGGCTACAACGGACGCCATCCAACGGAGTTCTTGTGAAAACTCGAAAGGCCACATTTGGCTACACAGTTCACACTTCTCACAAAAACTCATAATTACTACTCAAAAACTATCAATATCCTACAACTATTGTTCTTTTTATAGTAATTTTACACATTTTTAGAAAATAAAACTGCATAGCACAACGTCCTATTTCAGTTCCCGCCATAAACTCTGTAATATTAGTATATATAAGTGTAGATTAAAAAAGAGAAAAGCTAATTCCCACCAGCACATTCCAAAAATGCGTTTTTAGAATTTTTGTCCGTCTGTTAGAGCATCACTAGAAAAGTACTCAACGGACTTAAATGATACTTGACACAGAAAATATATCCCTAGTCAATACTTAGGGTTCATTTTATCGACGACGAGAATTAGTATCGCTCGAAACATTTTTTTTTAAATGTTGGTTTATTACGCACATTTCGTTAGTACATCAATATAAAATAGATTTTTACGACATTTTTGAAACTGAAAGATAATCAACAATACGAATGTTATCAGTAATATTAAAACAGTTTTTTTATAGAGTAATTTGATATAAGTCAATTGTTTATTATGCTTAAACTGTTTAGGTGCCATAAAATAACATGCATTGGCTTGCCTTTTCTTTGGTGTCCTTGTACAAAGAGCCGCAGTACTTGTATAATAAGCTCAGCTGGGTAGCCAGAGGGGGGTAGTCAAAGGTAGACAATGCTCTCGTCAATTAGCGTGTCAGTTACATAAGTTGACATGCTTTAGAGGTAGCTTCTTTTATGCTGCATCTAAGATATGGAACAATATACCACCATCTTTAAGACAATTAAATCACTCAATTACCACTTTTAGCAAGAACTTAAAAAACTACCTCTTAGATAAGTAACGGAAGTTAGAAAACATCAATGTCAGTCTTTCTTATATATTCTAATTTTGTCTTCTGCCTCTACAACACTATTCTGTTTATAAATATGTATTATGCATTTCATATATATATCATATAATATTATTGCAATTTTCTTGAATATTTATTTTATCGGTATCCCCAAATATTTGTTTCTAATTTGCTCAGTAGTCATTATTATTAAGTTTATATTAATTACTAGCTGACCCGGCGAACTTCGTCTCGCTTATTTTCTGAAAAGACTGTTTCATGACACAAAAACAAAATCACCAAAATCGCTCCACATGATTAGGAGGATTCTAGAACCCAATCTCAGCGCCACCTACCGGTTCTAATTGTGAATCTAAACCATCCTAGAATCCACTTGAACACACAAAAAATTCATTCAAATCGGTCTAGCCGTTTAGGAGGAGTTCACTGTCAACACACGTACAGAAGAATTATATATATATATATATATATATATATATATATATATATATATATATATAGATATGTATATCTATGTATGTAATTTATTATTATTCACACTATATATACATAAATAACAGTGCAACATCCGTCCATCCTAGGGTTCAGTTGAAAACCAGCGTCAGGCATATGTTGGCGTTTTTTTTTAGCCAGGGGAAATCCAATTGAGGACTAAGCCGCGACAAGGGCAGAACCTTGGGGGGATAATTCGCGACCTAGTGTGGGATTCGCCAGATCGGGGGTGGCACTAGCGCGCCCTGTCAGAACTGGTGCCCCGCTATTGCCACTCCCCAGTTAGGGATACCCACTAAAACCCCTGGGTGTTCCGTCCTGCGCCTTATGCCAGGGCTACGGATTAATGGGATTCCCAGCTCCGTGTGCCCTGGCAGGCGTGGGCCTCACACACAGACCTCTTCCTTGCCGGGGGACTTCAGGCATCTGTTGCCTGGCACATGCTGAACTGCACCTATTTGGTGCCATCGCGAGACTTTTTATTTCGTATATATCATCGTATAATTCATCGCCATGTATCTCGCTGTGATTACCAAATAAACGTTTCTTCTTTCTTTCTTTCTACATATACTGTTATTTTATGGCACCTTCACTCTCTATTTCTCATGAAAGTAGGTAAGGCTTCCATTTTTAATTTTTGCAATCAATGTGAATGTGTATTTAAATTAACATTGTATAGGGTGCACTCTTAAAATATCAAAGGAATTTTCTGACTACTTTATATAACCCAACTTCTGACACATTGCTAATAGACTTGATCGTTTCTGTCCAAGGCAGATATTGGGCGAGAATGAATTATATCTTACTATGGTTTTTGTCACCTCCAGAAGGGTAGTTTGATTTTGTTTGTCACGTAAGAAAATATTGTAACGGAATAATCCGACGTAAGTATCACGTTTGTTGACAGGGAAGTCTTGGTTAGTTGATAGAAAATCTACCCCACTCAGAGTAGGTTAATGACGATTAAATATAATCAGCCCACAAATGATTTTCAAGATCTGACTAACGATAGCCTACACGATTATATTCTTAATTTTTTTACCCTTATTTGCAGTATAGGCAGAGAATACAGTTTTTGTGGCAGCGAAACTGTTTGCGTTGCTATGACGACGTGTTTGTTAGTGAATTGCAACTAGACGAAGGCAGGATATAAAGTATTCCAAGTATTGACCCGGAATATAAGCTAGGCCTGTATCGAATTTCATTCAAATCCGTTCAGTAGTTTTCTAGTGGACAAAAATTCTAAAAATTGCATTTCTAAATATGATCCGTATTAAACACCCCCTATATATTTTCTTTTTTAATTTATTATACAAACTTGACACTCTTAACAGACTTATTATATTATAGATATATAGAATATAAGAGATATTCCTACAAAATTTCATTCATATAGATCCGTACAACTATGTGTTGTGCAAAGAAAGACAGACAGACTTGTCAAAATTATAAGTGTTCTGTTATTTAATATTTTCTTAAGTTTTCGCGCCTAATATACATAATAAAACTGCGTTTTAACGGTTTTAAATGCGGTAATTTATTTTATTATTCCGACGTTTCGGCCACTTTTCAGTAGCTGTGATCACGGAAGACAAAGATGTCAAGTGTCAATGAGTATTGTTAAAGTTTTATTTAGCCTACCGCCAACTTGTTCATTGTAATTATTTAGTTTTAATTTTGTTTATGGTTATTATTTACTCTATGGGACTCTCATCTAATTTGCCACTGCTTCGCAAATGTTGTGGCTTAAAGAGAAGAAGCTTCGCAGAAACTCTTCAGCAAACATGCCTATTAGTTTTATATAATATTAAAATGGGTGGGAGGAAAAATAAAAAGAAATTATCAATCAAGTTGGTTTGCGTTCCGGTGCACGCAGAAAGAGCTCACAGTGTCCTGAGGTCTGGCAGCTGGTTTTTTTTATCTTCTGTGATCACGGCTACTGAAAAGTGGCCGAAACGTCGGAATAATAAAAATCCAATAAATCACCGCGCTTAAAACCGTTAAAACATAGTTTTATTATGTTCTGTTATTGATCAAGTTGCTAAAAAAACACTAAAAATGAATTGTTTGAAATTAAACATAATAATAAAAGAATTGCTATTTTCATAAATAGTTCTTTCAGGATTTTGAATGTGAAAATTATATTTTCATTTGTCTAAAGGATGGAAATTGTGTACGCTAAGTCCTGATCCAAAAAGGCCGAATTCGCCGCGAAACGTTTCGCGCGAAATCATTCGCGCGTTAGTTAGGCACCAATACATCGCGCCCACAAGCATCACATGAATTCAAAATACGCGCGTAAATCGCGTGCACTACGCCAGACTCTCGACTCGCGCGTGATTCTATGTTTATATCGCGAGTCGAGATATTAGAGACGCCTTGTTGCGCCCAGTCAACGCGCGAACTCCAGAGCGAGTGCACGTATCCAGGGAAATGGAGCGCCAAAATTTTGATACGGAATTGTTTATAGACGAAATAGAAAAACGACCGGCGATATGGGATTTGGAATCACCTGATTATGCCAACCGAATTTTAAAACGTAGATCTTGGGAAGAAAATTCGTCCCCAAATGCTCGCGCGTAGGTACGCTCTTTCCGGGCGAAACGGTCGCGCGTGAAACGCACGAGTGAATCGAGGCGAATTCGCTCCTTCTGGACAAGCTCTAAGGTAGAGACAACGCAATAGAATATAATAACAGCCCATAAACGTTCCACTGCTGGGCTCGGGCCTCCCACTATTGGAGAACGGACAGTATACCCGCCACGCTTGTTTAAGGCGGCCTGGCAGGCTTGCTGTACGAAGTGGGTCACTTTGCTCCCCGGGGTGGCCCAGTTACAGAGCGTAAGGGGGTCATAGTGCAATTACTCTGTACGACATCCTGTAACGCCCCGTAAAACGCTATAAATGGGGCGCAGATTTACGTTTCGTGGGTAGGTTGGCGGTCCCAAGACCGGACCCGAGGATGGTGTCCAAAGACACTCCCCCTGCGTTATAAAAAAAAGGCTTAACACATCGGTTAATACGCACATTAGGTTAGTAAATTGCCAATTGGTGCATGCGTTCCGGCCAGGATCGGACCCGCACCCTTTGAGTTTGGGACGCGTGTGCTAGCCATTACGCTACCACAACTTTAGGATAGAAGCATTTGAAATGTGCTCTTGGAGACGCGTGGAGACAATAACCGGAAAAAAGAAGACTATTGGGGAAGTAGTATCTGCTAAAGGAGCGCACAATATTAAAAACTCTTGAAGAAAGAAGGAGGGAGTTGTTGGGCCATTCGTGAACAAACGAAGGAAAAGTGGAAGCAAGGAGAGGGAAGGGAACGCTAAGACGAGCATTTACAGATCAAAGGTGGGTGCCGTGTCCTTTTTTTATTGCATGAGTTCAGCAGACAGACGGCCCACCTAATGGGAAGCGGCCACCATCGCCTATGGACATTTGTAATACCAAAGGTTCTACCAATTTGTTACCGCTCTTTCAAGGGGGACTGTAACCTGGCCACTAATGTCGGAACACAACTCAAAGCTGTCAATGCGATACACTCCAAACCAGGAGAGGTTGTCATCCAGACGAGCAAATACCCTACCTGTCTATGGGTTGTTTTGCCGCCTCTTAAGACAGACCGCCCGGCCGCAGGAGATTGTATTCTTTCTCCGTTCCTGCACGGTGTGTCCTACAAATAAATACAACAGCTGGCACACAATAGAGAAGATTGGAGGAGGTTCCAAAAACCAACATGAGCACAGCTCTTCAATAATACATAGATAGAAAGGTACAGATAAAATTGTCCAATTAATTATTTACCTATTGAGATAGAACAAGTGGGTCATTGTGTACGGCGACCCAATTAGGGGGCTTGTAATGAGCTTAAAAGAGGCTGACGTTGTGCTTCGCCATGTAGGTCATAGAAGTCACTCGTAACTACTTGGATTACTGCATCGATTTTACTGTAATTTTGTTAGAAGTAGTTTTAATACCGAAAATGGACATAAATTCTTTACACGCCGGGAGATGGGATAGTCTGCGATAGAAAATGAATCGCCTCTTTCGGGGGCAAATAGAACTAACATAAAATTTTAATACAATGTAAGCTAAATATTATCGCCTGCTCTTTAAACACGAGGTACGCACTAGAGTTTGACCCGCGGGGTAAACTCTAGTCTATTATAATTTCTTTGTATAATCTGTAATAAAGTTATAAATGTGTGATTTATATGAACTAGTGGTCGCCCGTGTTCGAAATTCGACCATAATAATTATTGTCAAAGACTATACTTCTATAATCACATATTTCGCCAAGGCTACACTGTTCATTTGACTTGAGCAATAAACAAAAGAGTATATATGCGAGTGTGTGTCAAATACATGGTAGTGTGTGTAATGTTTTTTTTTATTGATTTAATGTATTGTGTATGCATATTTAAAAAAAAATTTAGCATTCGTCGCTTCTTCTCTATATAAACTATAAGTGTGCGAAATTTCATACTCGTCCGTCCGCGCAATTTTCGTAAAAAGCGGTACAAAAGTTTTTGCTTCACGAATTTTTTTTTCCTCCTTCTTTAGCCCGGGCGAACTAAGATATGCCCGAGTCATTTACCGTTGCTTCACGTATTAATATATAGATGTATATCTTGAATATGCGTATGTTTAAAGCCTGTTTTTAATAAAACTACGTTTCAACCGTTTTAAGCGCGGTAATTTAGTTATTTTTTTTTGTTATCTAATTTACCACCGCTTCGTAACATGTTATGGCTTGAAGAGAAGAAGCGGCGCAAAGATGCCTAGCTCTAATAATTTTATAATATTAAAACGAGTGGAATTAGAATATCAAATAATAAAAATACCGCGCCTAAAACCGTTGAAACGTAGTTTTATTATATATACAAGTCGCGAAAACTTAACAAAATATTAAATTTTGTTTTTGTTATTTTCAAACTAAGCTGTGTTTGTTTGTAATAGGTTACACATTCATTTTAGTATTTTACCTTTAAATTGTCTTTTAATTTCATAATATCGTGCAGTAACTGTAAACAAACCAAATAAATATGTACTTACCCACTTCAAAATGTTCTAGAATATTTATTTATTGCTTTTTAGTTTGAAGTCGCCTATGTTTTTGTTAAAAATATTTTTTAGAAAAGGACCTAAAGACATAAATGCACTCTTTTCGTCACGTTTAATAGAGTTGTTTACTACATTACATCACACAACCCCTCCGTCACTTATTACATAACAGTCATAAACAGTAAACAGTTTTCAATCTGAAGGCCAAGTTAACCAAAACTCAAACTAAGTTATGCTACCCAAAACTTTGAGGGTAAAGAAATACTGCAAACATATTATGTGTTTCGCCAAATATTAATCGCGAGCTAAAAATTCAAGTGTTTGCGGAACTTTATGCGTGTACAACAAGGTTTATGTTTATATAATGAATTACAATGCTTTATAGGAAACTGTACTCATATTAATTATATAAAGTCTACTGCGGCTTTGTTGTGTTTAATAGTTAGTAATATTTAATTAGTAAAACGAGAGTTATGCAATTATTCATAAAAGTTCTATGGGGTTCATGTAGGGTTGCCAGATCAAATCCGGGACAATTCTAGAAAAACAATGTCGGGTCGTGGCCATAGTAGAAAATATTATACATTTTTTTATTTTCAAAGGATTCATATTTGTATTTGAAAAGAATAATGCCATTTATTTTCAAATACATACTTTTATTAGATAGGTATGTACTCAGTACTTAGTAGGTAATTAACGCTAGTTATAATTCTAAGATGAAGCACTGTGGTAGTAAATCAACACGTTAAACTATCATAGAACTGAGCACTTAGATTAAATTAGCAAATTTAAACTTTGGTAGACAATGAATACTAAATTACAAATGAAATAGTAATAAACTGAAGAAAAAAAAAACAATAATAATAAGATACTACCATAAAAAATGTTAAAACAATAAATTCCAAACTTAAAAAACAATCAGTAAGTGTTTAGAAACAGAAATTGTTTTGTTACATTTTGTTAAAAATAGTAAGTTTTCAGAATCCAGGACAATAAGCGCTAATTACTGGAAACGGGACCAGAGGCAACATTCCGGGGCAATCCCGGATTTCCCGGCGGTCTGGCAAGCCTAGGTTCATGGGAATAGAATAGAATATCATTTATTGCATAAACTGTCACAGATATAATTAATGATAGAAAAGTTGTCTTGTAGAAACAACAGCTTGACCTTTCGAACGTACAGTACAGTTTTGAACTTTTCTATTCACTTGGGTTACAGTTTAGTTGATTGATAACTTTTATCTAATTAATGAAAAATTGGACCGACTTGATATAATTTATAATAACAAAAATAAAAATCACAACTAGTGATGAGTATTACATGTGTGAGACAGTACATTTGTCCCGTACACAATAAATGTGTATTGAAAATTTAAAGTTGTAATACTTCAAAAATTTTGTCCCGCTACTACTCACGCGTCAAAAGTAACAGGAAGGACGGAACGAGGACAAGAGTACAATAAAGCCTCTACGGATATTCACACGACAAAGAGGGACAACATGTCTTCTTAACGAACATTTCCGAACTAGAAATTTTGTACGGGACAAATGAGGGCATAACGCTCACCGCCTCACCAGCCTCGTCGCTTCAAATGTACTGCCGCGGTACAAACTGTACAAATGTCCTCACCTCATTTGAAGTGGTAGATTGTACTAGTTCAGTACAAAATGTCATGTTACTCTCACCAACTCATTTTAAAATCTTGTCCTACCCAACTCTAATCACAGCCCATAAATGTTCCACTGCTGGGCTCGGGCCTCCCGTTATAGGGGGAACGGACAGCATAGCCGCCACACTTGTCCAAGGCGGCTTGGCAGGTTTGACACATCGGTTATCTCCATGTGCAGGTGTCATCACGATGTTTTCCTTCACCTGCCATGCCTTCACGTTAGCATGTGGTAATTGTAACAATATGCACATTAGGTCAGAAAACTGCCTAAGTGGTGCATGCGTTCCGGCCACGATCGAACCCGCGCCCTTTGAGTCTGGCACACGTGCGCTAGCCGTTACGCTACCACAACTGGACTTGATATAATTGAGTACATAGTATGTGAGTTGTCGGTACATAAATTACTCTTGTTGCGCACTGTTGGCTGCATCTCAATTAATTCACCGAAAGTAATTGTATAACATATTCATGTACTTAAAAAAATAAGCCCCAGATAGTCAAATATGACGAGAATTTTTAGCTTGGCATACTGCTGGTGAGTTTCTTTACGCTTCTTCTCCTTAAATAGCGACACCATGTTGCGAAGAGTTATACACTGTAGATAACACTTCAAGCAATGTTTTTTTTATTTTTTATTGCATGAGTTCTGCAGACAGGCAGAAGGCCCACTTGATGGAAAGCGGTTACCATCGCCTATGGACATTTGCAACACCAAAGGTGCTACAAATGCGCTGCTGCTCTCTTAAAGGAGACTGGAACCTGGTCACTAATACCGTAACACAACTCAAGGTTGTTCTGGCGGCATACTCTAGACCAGGGATGGTAGCCATCCAATCGGGCAAAAACCCTACCACCTGGCTCGGATGTTCTTTACTGGAACAGAGTTTTAAGAAAAACTTTTGAATTTGAAATGTCCACCACCGCTGGAGTACACGAGAATGAACATTTGTATATAATACTAGGATATGCCCGCGACTTTGTCCACGCTTGACTTGAGATTCCCGCGGGATTCCCGGGACAAAAAGTACCGCAGTATTTAAAAAAGAATTAAGCTATAGTTTTAATGAAAACTGTGTCGTAATAAACTAATTTTTATGCATCCGAACAACTACAAACCGCTCCCGGGAAAATTCCCGCGGGATTTCCGGAATAAAAGAGATCAAATTTTATTACATTAAATTTGATGCCGATCAGTAAAAAACTACATTGGAATTCGATTTTTTTAATCTCGCCATTTTATATTATTTCCAGGATTAAAATACGCGAAGATTTTAAGTCAGAGAATTTGCAGTCGATTAGCAAAAATCGCATCGAAATTGGCCTGGTAGTTTTTACGTGAATTCCGAGCAAACAGACAAGCGATCTAAAAAAAATTTGCACCGTGTCCCATGTTCATAAACGACGGAGAACTGCTGCAAATCTTAATAAAATTCTAAATATGCCGTGTCTGTACATTGAAGCTATTAAAAAAACACAAGTGGAATTTTATAATATTATAGATAGATGCCCAAAAGAAATCACAATGGTTACAAACCCATATAATTGAAAAATAGAAAAATAGGTACATACATAAAAGTAGTACAATCGGCGTAACAGTCAAAAAGATCAAATACTTAAGAATACTGTCAGCAAATTAAAATTGGGTTAAACATACAAGGCAAATATTTTTCAGCACTTATCGCTATTCATAAAAAGATTTAAGACATTATCTGCAACAATTCGAATGGTCTTACCTTCAACATTGTAAGCCTAACTGGCCTTTCATCAAATCTTTTGCGCTGATAAAAGTAGAAATATTCAATGTCTTACTTAAAATAAAGTGGGAAAGAGGCAGTCCGCGCATAACGAAGGGCTCCGTAGAGACATACGATCCCTCTTTTGTTGACGGCAGGCTAAGCCTTTGCCGGCCTACTTCACTACAACGCAGAGGCTCCTTTAATTCCTGGTATGGTACATTTTGGAAACGAATTTTCTCCGTTATTTACTATGGTCTGGGTGCCTGGGATCAGCTCCAGAGTAGTCCGTTGTATATTAATTTGCGGATATACAATATGTGTCTTTAACTGACGATTATTTATTTATTTGTTTGTTATTTAGTTACGGAACCATAACAAAGCATCACTATCAACATCTTTTTTATTGCCTTTGGCAGGCAAACAAGCAGACGGCCCGTTGCGTTGCCGGCCTCTAAGGAATTTTATAGCGCCCTTCTTAAACGACCCCATGTCATAGCGCATAGCGAAAACTTCGGCGGGAAGTAACCTCCAGATCATTGTGGTACGTGGAACAAACATTCTAGAGAACCGTTGCATAGTTGAGATTAGGAGCTCAAGGAAACAAGGGTGAACATCCCGTCGATGACAAGCGGTGCGTTTGTAAAAATGAGGCGTTGGCACCAAATCAAACAGTTCCTTGGAATACTCGGAATATAATATTGGCTTGTAACAAATCCCCGTTGTATTCGCAGCGTTTGCTTCGACGCTTGGGGTCCGGTTTCCTACTTTTTCTTTTTCACTTCGCACGGTGTCCCTCTCGGCGGGGGCTGCGATTCGCGGCGATAATCGCCCCACAGCGTGTGCGAAAATTGGGCAGGACCAACTCCTCCGCTAAACCTAAACCTGCGTCCCATATCCGGGGCTTGTGTGGAAGAACATGACATGACGAGCGAAGCTACACCTATTGTTCAACCGCGCAACAAGCTTAGGTCACCCCGGAATGCAGAGTGACCCACTTCACCAACAGAGGATGGACTCATCGCAACCGCACGATGTGCCAATCTGACGACGGCATGCTGGGATTGCATGCGCACCTCTCTCCCTTACTTTCTCACCGGCGGGACATTACTGCCTCACATAAGGAAGAAACCGCTGACCAGTGATCGTCGCTGTGGAGCATGGCCTTAATCAGTCCCCTCCGTGGATCGATAGGTCCTACGATGGCCTCGAGCTCGAAGGTTGTGCCAACAATTGTACAATTTACTCTTTTTTACATGGGGAAATGGATTGTTGCACCCTCAGCCGCGCGGGGACTTATGTCGCGACCGGTGTGTGGGGCTCCCCCGATGCCGATGTGTGTTGGCACGACCGACGCCAGTTATACCCACTAAAACCGAATGGGTGCCTCCTTTCACCGGAGTGCTCGCGCCCTATCGCGGCATTGTAGCGGGTGGAGCCTAGCAAGTCGCCGCTGCTGCTAGCCTGTGGCTACTTTTGCCACATGCTACTTCTGGTCGGTGGGCATGGCGGATGATGATACCCTAAACATGACCTAAAAAAATGAAATATGAATTTCTATTTATATTTTAGGTTACACATTTACTATTTCTGTACAAGACCGTGTCAATCAGTTCACACAGCAACGTCATTATTTCAAATTCAGATGAAAGATAGTGCGGTGACGTATGCCACCTTTGTATTGATGTTTTCTTACTATCTCATTACATTAACTATAGTACTGACGTAAGAGGAATAATTTAAACTGTTACAGCAGATGAAGATAAAAATTGAAAGAAACAATCCCAGGAAGCTTTGTTACTATGATATTTGTAACTCTAGAGACATATTATACCTTTATGCTTGCTTGTTGTTTTTGTGGAGCCAATCGTATCTGATGACACGATTGGCTCCACCAGTCTTGCTGGAGTCCGTTTTCTGTTTAAAGAAATGTCGACTTCCATTTTCAGTCTCTTATTATTAAAAATAATTTAACTTCAATCTTAATATTATGAATGCTAAAGTAACTCTTGCCTGTCTGTCTGTTTATTGCCTTACCGGAATACTTAACAAAAAGGTTTTTTTTTAAATTTAGTATATATGGTATCAATACTGCGAATAGACAAAATTATGATACTTTCTATCCCGTCCCGGAAAATGGGATAGCTTATCTATTGCGATAGGCGGAATTTCCGGAAAGTGAAAAGCGCCTAGATAAAAATTCAATGTGTTAGATTATTATATTATTGTGGCGGGTATGATTACTGATTCAATGATATTGGAGGGTAGTTTGTATCGATTAGTCCACTACTCAGCTCGCTCTGTGATTGATTTTCCGACATGTGATCGGCTAATAAATGCAATGTCCTGTATGAATTCTCAACTTATTATCGTCTTACTTAAATAACAGATCCTAAAGCGTTTAAATTAACAATATCAAATCTCGTGAGACTGGCATATCTATGGGTGTGCCCCAGGGCTCTATTCTAGGTCCCATCTTGATTTTGATATACATAAATAAAATTTGCCATATTTTATTAATGATATGTGTGAGATAGTATTGTTTTCGGATGATACGTCACTTATATTTAAAGTTGACAGAAATAAACAGAACTTTGACAACGTAAACAATGCCTTGACTCTAATATCTAAGTGGTTTACCGTAAATAACTTATTACTCAATCGAATAAAACGAAATGTGTTAAGTTTGTTATGCCCAATGTAAAATAATACGATTAATATCTCTCTTAACGACACTAGACTTAACCTAGTAGATTCAACTGTATTCTTAGGCATTAACTTAGATCAGAAGCTCCAGTGAAAACTTAGTTCTGCTGCATATGCGGTCAGAAGAGTTAGGCAGTTCACTGACGAAGAGACTGCTAGACTAGTTTATTTTAGTTAATTTCATAGTGTCATGTCCTATGGTATTTTACTTTGGGGCAACGCTGTTGACTTAAATGCCATATTTATTTTCCAAAAAAGGGCCGTAATGTCAATTTACAACCTCCGCCCTCGGGAGTCTCTTAGGGAACGCTTTAAGGAAATCAGTATTATGACGATCGCCTGCCAATATATTTTTAATAATATAATTTATATTCGTAATAATTTGAGTGCCTACAAGCAGTATAAGGATGTTCACAATTTCAACACCAGGCATTGTAATAGACTGATATTACCATCTTTTAGATTACAAAAATTATTGTCCTCTTTCTTGGGGGTATACGCTACTTCAATAAGATTCCGAGTGAAATGTTAGATCTGCCTTTCACTAAATTAAAAACCAAATTAAAAGTATCTTGCTACACAAATGAAGAATACTTAAATGACAAAACTTCATTTACATAGCAGCTCGCTCCAACCTCGTATTCTATATTTTGTATAACGTTTTATCTTGCTAAGCTTGTAAGGAATTATGGAGATATGCTGCAGAAAAATTGTACGTCATGTCTTTATTATAACTATAATATTTTTCGTCACTTGTATTGTGTCTCTGTCTTATTGAGTATGCAACTGTTTGCTACAACTCCATTAATTAAAAAAAAAGTAATTCTGTAACATACTTCTGTATGAAACTTATAAAAAAAGAACTTGAGGTACAAATAGAATAAGAAATATAAAGAAAAACAATATTTATCTAGACGTGTTGCTGGGGAGTTTCTTGCCGCTTCTTCTCCTTAACAGCAATAACACGTTGCGAAGCGGTGTACATAGAACAGGAAGTAAAATTAAATTTTAACCTATTTGTATGACCTTCAAAAAGTGTTATCCAGTGAAACATACGTTGAATAAAAACTTTTGAATTTGAATTTGAAATTTGAACCTGTATGAATACTTGCGTATAAATAAACTACGTTTACCGAGATTTATCTCGAGGCATAATCGTAGCGAAATCCTAGTAGGTTATATTGCGTCTCATAATTAAATAATGCAAAAGTAATACTTCAGTTGATAAAAACATAATTTATTAATTAACGCCATGTTTCTTCTGGTCACGTCATCATTCATCGATGAAATGACGTCCCTCCATTCCCGAGGGACAAAGGAAGTTGACATTTCAAAATCAAATTGTAGAAGGGTAGAATCCGCAATCAACGAAGTGGTTTCTTTATTATATAACGAGTTGTAATTAAATTGGTTTTATTGGGATTTTTTATCACTATGCCTTATTACAAAGAAGTTTTAGTCCACGCGACTATTTCGCTTACGTAAATTGGTTATTTTTCTTATGTAAACATGTAAATAGTTTTGGGTAATAAATAATAATATTATAAAATTCTAAACATGCCGTGTCTGTACATTTAAATTAAAGTATAAAAAAAACAACTGGAATAGACTATATAAACGATGTAGAACACGATGCATTGTTTTTTATAGATTTATTGTCTGTTTGTCGATTTGTCTGTGTGTTCAGGATTCACGTAAAAACTACTGGGCCGATTTCGATGCGGTTTTCGTTGGTCGACAGTAAATTCTTAGAATTAAAATCTTTTCTACTTTTTATCCTGGGAATTCCGCGGGAATTATTTTAAACTACCAGATTTAAAAAAAAAACATCGAATTCCAACGTGATTTTTTATTGATCGATAGCACATTTAATGTAATAAAATGTGTAATATTTCACGTGCCGGGAATCCTGCGGCAATTTCAAGTCAAGAAAGAAAGAAAGAAAAAGATTTATTGACTTAAAAAAGACGACGCTATACATAAAAAACACATAATACATTCACAAAAAAATAATACACAAAAACATATACAATAAATAAATAAGGCTTGTACGTTGAGTTTTTAAGTCAACGAGGTTAGCAACTCAGCATTGTGTTGCATCGATTTTTTTTTAATCCCGATTTAGCTCTGATTTTCTGTGCCAACCTCCATACACTTGACCCAATAACATCTCTATACATATTGTATATATATAGGTACGTGTACACATAAACACATACACCATATATACAAATACATATATACATATATTAGAAAAACAAATATAATATAGTGAAATTACAAAAGACTTAAAGATATATCAAAAACATACTGCTGTGAAAAAAAAAAAAACTACATATTATGTATTGTGAAAAAAAGGCTATACATTATTTTCAAGAAGAATTCCACAGTGAGTTCAACACTTTAATAAGTCGTACGTGGTCATTCTTTTGTTCCTCCATTAAATACTTTCTGTAATGAACTTTAAATGAAATCGCCGACTTTATATTCCTGAAAGGTGGTGGGAGATCGTAGAAGTAGGTTTTCCTGTTATTAAATTTACCAAGTATGTTAGACAGATTTTATCCTTGTGATTGACCCTAACGATCGAGGCAATAAAATTACAGGGTGTAATTTTTACAGATTTTAGTCGGTTCGATTCCCGGGTGAAGCAAGAGAATTTTCGAAAAGCTTTGAATGCAGTTTAATTTCTTTTCAAAAATAAAGAAATGTTTCTTTGGAGTAAAATTTGCTATCTTTATTATTTAGAGTACTTTCCCTCCAGGTGGCATTAAAAAAATCCACTTTGTATACTTATATATTACCAAATTAATTGAATATGTGAAAATTGAATTGTGTGTGTCGTGTTAACTACTAAGAAACAGGGACAAATTATCACTTCACTACATAAAGGTACTCTGCAATCCTTTCTTTATATAACTCCCTGTATTTCCTTGTGTTTTATGCAACTATATTTTCCATCATTGTGATTTTACATCAAAGGGGAATATAAGTAAATAATTACCAATTCGCGTAACCAGCACTAATTTATAATTAGATTATATTGCTTATCATTTGAAATGTAATTAAAATAATTTCTAGCATGATGTTTTAGTAGTAAGATGTTATTTTATCGCCTGACCTTTTTATGCGTATTGTAAAAAGTATTAGAATTTATTGTCCGCAATCCTATTTGTGAGGGCTACCTTTTTTGTTCGCGTTTTATGTAATATTAAAACAAAGATAATCATTATAAATGTTATATTGCAATCATTATGTACAGACGTCAACGAAACAATATTAAAATCAATATGAAATTTTTATTCGTGCAGGAACGGAGAAAGAGTAATATTTCCTGCGGCCTGTCGTAAGAGGCGACAAAACAACCCACAGCCAGGTGGTAGGGCGTTTGCCCGTCTGGGTGGCTACCACCCCTGGTCTAGAGAATGCCGCCATGACAACCTTGACTTGTGTTCCGGCATTAGTGGTCAGGTTCCAGTTACCCCTTAGAGAGCAGCAGCGCGCTTGTAGCACCTTTGGTATTACAAATGTCCATAGATGATGGTACCCTGAACTTGTACAATAAAAAATGTAAGTCACGTTCCCGGTGGCGCTTTACCTCATTTTTCAAGATATAGGCTAGGAACTAACGGAGCGGTTTTCACCCGCTGCTGCCGCGGTTGTAGGACAGCTGTTTTATTTCTAAACTCACGAGATCAGTTGTATGTGCGCTCGCAAATATGGCGAGCTGTTGGAGTGGCTTTGGCTTCAGCACCTTTTTGCCGTTCAGGAAAAGCTCACTGCCAGGTGTCATCATGTTATGACAGCAGCCTATGACGTTTACGTTCCTCTCTCTCTTCTCTTCTTCTGTCTGTGACCGTACCGTATATAAATGTATATTGTGTGTAATAAATCAAATAAAAGTAATCTTAAATATATCGCCATAATTTATTGTTCAAAGTTATCCTTTCGATCCTCAATACGGGCGATGATCGCATAGCTCGCGGGCGACCGCAGCCCGAACGTTTCTATTAGTTGCACGCTGGTGTACAGTGGGACCCGCAAACAACCGCGCACTCCGCGGGAATTAATCGCGTCGTGTTTGCTATCTATATTTCCATGTACTTCGTGTTTGTACGAGTGATGTGGTCCCGCTACCGCTGCGAGCGCGGGTGATACCCGCTCCGTGAATTCGTAGCCTTAAATTTTTTTACAACAAATCTGAATTCTATGAATATTGCTATTTTTAATAATATAGTAGTTTAAATATTTTAAATTAATTGTTTATGATGTTAGAGATAAATTTGGATTTGTTTAATATCTAGAAAACGTCTTATATTATCGCAGACATAAGCGAAGAAGTCTTACATGACGTGACCATTCTATCATTTCACTTTGGTGGAGGTTGCTGCTAAAGCGTAAAACCTCCGTGTAACGATAATTAATATTTCTTGCTCTTGTCAGCGTCGGCGTACCGGCCTTTCTAGAACCGAATGGTTTGGTGCGTGACGATGGCAAGAGACCGGACGGAATGTCACTCGTCCCTTGGAAGATGGGACGGCCTCTAGTGTGGGATACGACTTGTGTTGGCACATGAGCTCCGACACATCTTCCAATGACCGAGTCAGTGGCTGGCAACGCCGCTGTTTCAGCTGAACACGTCAATATAGAGCCTTAGGAACAGGTTACATATTTGTGCCGTTTGGGGTTGAAAGATTAGGCCCGTGGGGACCATCGGCAGACAGTTTTTGACACTACCCGTGATCAGAATGATGGCGCACATTTCACATAACAAATAAGTATTGCTATACAGAGTGGCAATGCAGCCACCCTTTTGGGCGCACTCCCCGCTGGCAGTGGTCTACTATATTATCTACTCTAGTTTTAACTATCTAGTTGTTCGGACTTCCACTATTGTTGAGGTAAATTTAAATTTAAATCAAACAAAAACAAACGAATGTTTATCAAATAAAATTATGTCAAAAACTTTTTATTCATGTTGGTGAACTACATAAAGAGCTGTCTATCCTAATAATTTGGTATATAGGTCAGTTATTCCCAAAGTGAGTCTTACTGGGGCACATAATATCGAGTTATATTCGCCTGTTACCTTATAGCGATTGTAGTAGATTTTATAATATTGTTACACGCCGACAAAAGTGGATGCACACCTGCCTAACTTAAAACACACACTTTATTATCCGCCGGCGTTTCAGCTAATAACATTGAAACTGTTTTATAACTATCTTCTTTTGTTTACTTATTTATTTGTTGTTGTGGAGAGCAGCCAATTGTACTCGTTTATGGCCGTTTGCAGGCACTATTAAGCAGGTGTGCGGATTACGACTTCTGAGAAATTGCGTCGACGCGTGCCAGGTCGACATATTGCATCGTGCTGGATAAAGCAATGCCCCAATGGAGAGATCGCCAATCAAGCGATAACCACATGCGTGGCAAAACGTATGTACGTTCGATAATCTATATAGTGTCGGACTTTGCGCGTGTTATTGAATCGTGCATTATGTTTGTACTGGTTCTGTTCAGTTATATTTGTACCTGTGTTATACGTGTTTGTGTAGTTCTAAATAAACTCTATAGTAATTCTAACGGCATTTTAATTCGAGTACCGCACACGTAACAATATAATAGGAAAAAATAAAATTTCCTGCGGTGGGGCGGAGGACAACTCACACCCGAGTATGGAATTTGCCTGTCTGAAGGGTTACCACCCCAGGTTTAAAGTATGTCATCATAACAACTTTGAGTTGTATTCCAGCGTTAGTGGCTAGGCTTCAGTTCCTCCTTTGAGGCCGACAACACCAATTAAAAACGCTTATGAATGCTCGAGTAGATTTAAAAAAAAAGGGTATGTATGTGGTGTGCTAAGCGTATATCTTATTTAATAAAAACTAAAATCTATGCATAATATAATAAATTTGTTTTGTGTCGAGTTTATACAATGGGTTTAAAAATAAGAAAGGTCAGAAGGGCTCATTCGGAAGAGCAAAATGCGAAAATGCTACTTTTAGAATTTTTGTCTGTCTGTCTGTTCGAGTATACCATGAAACTACTGAGTGGGTTAGAATAAAAATAAAAATATAGCTAGCTTATATCACGGGTAAGAATTTAAGCTAGTTTTTAACGCGCTCAATGAATATGGTTCAACCAATCTGATAATTAATTAGAAGCAAAACACTGGACCGTAATCATTTGACTTTGACCTATCAGAGTTATAAAGATTTCACTCATTTAAAGAGGTATTAATATGTATTTACGACAGTTCATTGGTCCTGATGTTGCATGTAAAGTATAAACATAGGAATCGATTTAAGAAAAGCATGTCTAAATTAAGTATTTTACTTTAACACAATATTATAAGTGCGGCGTACGTTTATCAACCATTTGGGTAAAAAGCATGTAAATAAAAAGCAAGAAAACCCAACAACAACAACACTCGGTGGTCGATGCTACTAAAAAGATTGAGTATCACTGGTATAAATATATCCGTAGTTGGGGCCCTAGGGAAATAAGGGCTTGAGAGGGCTGTCGGAGGCGGGGGAGGCCAAACCAAATGTCGCCGGCCCTCGTATTGTCATTTTCTGGTGAGACAGCGAGCGTGGTGCGCGCGTTTTGCTAACAAAGTTATCCTGATAACACGAGTTTGTTGTTTTGAGTTTGTGCTTGATAAGATGGTGCTAGCCGATTTCCTGACTGAAACTAGAAGGCGATGGTTGAAGGTACGTCTTGCTAATGTTTTCTGCATTTTTTTATTTTTAATCTTTTGTCAATTTATATAAAAGTTTATACATAGTTTTATAGTGTGTATATTTGTTTGTATGTGTTATATTTTATTTTGTATTTATGGTTAACTTTTGTATTTTATTTTTTAGATTTTAGGTAATTCTAATTAATTTATTTGTTAAGTATACTTATGTATCTATATTAATATTATAAATGAGAAAGTTAGAATGGATGTTTGTTGCTCAATCACGTCAGAACGGATACATGGATCTGTATGAAATTTGACACAGAGATAGAGTAGTCTGGAATAGTGAATAAGCTACTTTTTATCTCGGAAAAATGTACGATTCCCGTGGGATAACATTAACGGCAGCCAGGCCGCGGGTAAAGCTAGGTTATATTTTTGTCTGAATATAATTAAATTAGACTAATTATAATATAAAACACGAAAAGACGGCCCACTCAACCACAAGAGTGGTTGAGTGGGCCAAGCCTTTGCCGGCGTAGCTCACTGGAACGCAGAGACTGCGGATTCGATTCCTGGCATTTCGTAAACGAACTGACCGTTTATTTGCTATAATGTGGGAGTTTACCAGCGCAATTTGCTTACCTTGAGGATGTATTGTAATTTGGGTGTTTGTCTGCCAATTGTATATTTACTTTTTCATAATTTGTGCTGCTGGAGATTAAAGAAAAGCCTACTTCCAATGTGATTTATTCGCTGATCGATACCAAATTTTTGTAAGTAATAAAATGTGTAATATTTTTTTTATCCCGGGAATCCCATAGGATATTTCCCGGGAGCAGTTTCTGGTTGTTCGGTTGCATAAAAATTAGATTATTCCGACACAGTTTTCAGTAAACTTACATTGTTTTTCAAATGCTGCGGTATTTTGTGTCCCGGGAATCCCGCGGGAACTTCAAGTCAACCTTAGATGAAGTCGCGGGCTTATCTTAGTATCCTATCGTACTTATCCTATAATCCTATAAATATTATAAACGCGAAAGTTTGTAAGAATGTATATATGGATGTATAGATGTAAGTTTGTTACTCTTTCACGCAAAAACTACTGAATGGATTTTGATGAAACTTTCCAATAATATAGTTTACACATCAAAATAACACTTAGGGTATAGTTTATAAAGATATAGTGTGAATTATCCAACATATAACGATTTTTCCATCACCACGCGAGTGAGACCGCGGGGCGCAGCTAGTTTACATATAAACTAACAGCCCATAAACGTCTCCACTGCTGGGCTCACGTTTCCCATTAAATATGGGAGCGGCCAGTAACACCGCCATGCTTGTTCAGTGCAGATTGGCGAGTTTGACACATCGGTTATCTGGCTGTGCAGTTTTCATCACGATGCTTTCCTTCACCGTTATCACGTGATAATTGTAACAATATGACCATTAGGTAAAAAAAACTGCCTAAGTGCTGCATGCGTTCCGGCCAGTATGTGAACCCGCGCCCTTTGAGTTTGGGACGCGAGTGCGCTAACCACTAAGCTACCATGGCTTCTTTGAGTAGAATTCTTTAATATAATTTTTTTTCATAAATCGGCAGACAAACACACACACTGTATATCCCCAAATTAAGCAAGTTACGCTCGTGTTATGGGTAATATACAACGGACCACTCTGGGGCCGATCCCAGACACCCAGGCCATAGTAAATAACGGCGAAAATACGTTTCCGAAATTTACTATACCAGGAATCGAACCCGGAGCCTTTACTTTGCAATGAGGTAAGCCGGCAAAGGCTTAGCCCGCTCAACCACAGAGGCCGTCAAATTAAAATAATAAGTAACATATTGAAGTGAAACTTGCTTAGAATTGTTGTGACACTCAAAACACTTTAGTCTGTAGGACTAAGTCCTGCGAGAGAATGAGTTAGTCTACATTATATTTAATCATTTAAACAGTTTGCTCATACAGATACGAGTTGGAAATGTTTTGAAGTGTTTTATATATATTATAACGATTTTATATTTTATATATATTAAATGTGACGTTACGAAATTTAGAATCCCTCCCACCCCTTGTCACACTGTCTCACTCCTACTGCGTGTGAACTGCACACACTCACACACATATATTTTTTTTTTATTACCTGAAGCAGGCATACAGGCAGACGGCCCACCCGATGGAAAGCGGTTACCGTCGCCTATGGACGTATGCAACACCAGGCGTGTCGCCAACGTGTTGCCGACTTCTAAGAATTTTGGAATTCAGATCTCAGTTCTTCATCACCATCCATACAATATAATACTTCCGTAGTGAGTTTTCAAATATTTGTTATACGCATGGAGCACACTTCTTTTATCTTGCAAGATAATAAATGCATACTTGCATAAATAATATTATCAATTTGTACATTTGGGCATCATTCATCATGTAAGATAAGACAATGAATTATTAGTATATCTGTATTATATACACAATAATAATTATCACGCAGCCTATATCATATAATAGCTTTTGCCCGCGACTTCGTTCGCGTGGAATAGTTAAAAATAAGTTATAAAACCCCCCGATTTTGAAACATTCTTCATTGGTGCTCCGCTCCTATTGGTCTTAGCGTGATGATATACAGCCTATAGCCTTCCTCGATAAATGAGCTACTTAACACTGAAAAAAAATTTCAAATCAGACAAGTAGTTCCTGAGATTAGCGCGTTCAAGCAAAGTTTTCAATTCAAAGCTTTTTAAAGGGCGCGGTTTCGAATCTTGTCCGGAACGTATGCACCACATAGGCAGTTCTCTCACCTAATATGCATATTGTTACAATTACCACGTGCTAACAACGGTGAAGGAAAACATCGTGATGAAACTTGCACATCGAGATAGCCGATGCGTCAAACTGTTATGATTATGATTTACATCTATGATCTTGGTACAAACCTCTGGCTTCATCTACTTTCAGTAATCTTTTCAATAAATGCATGTATATTTATTTATGGCTGGTTCATATGTCTTCCCGACTTTTCATTTGCTTTACTATCGGTTAAAGTTTAACACAAGCTCCATACAAATGAAAAGGGTACCCGGTATAGGGTGCAGGAGCGAGATGTAGTGATGAGTAGTACACATGTGAGGCAGTACATTTGTCCGGTACAAAATAGATTTGTACTGATACGGCTCAAAATTTAAATTTGTACTACTTCAAAAATTTTGTCCCGCTACTACTCACGCGTCAAATATAAGAGGAAGGACGGAACGAGGACAAGAGTATAATAACGCCTCTACGGACATTCACTTGATAAAGAGTGACAACATGACATGTACGACTGCTAGTAAAATGAGGTGACCGAGGCCGATCACACCCGATTCTTAACGAACATTTCCGAAGTAGAAGTTATGTACGGGACAAATGAGGGAAAGACGCTCACGGCCTCACCGGCCTCATCGCTTCAAGTATAATGCCGCGGTATAACTACAAACCGTAAAAATGTCCTCGCCTCATTTGAAGTGGCATTGTACTGGTTCAGTACAAAATGTCATGTTACTCTTACACATCATTTTAAAATCATGTCCTACCCAACTCTAGCGAGTAGCGAGGTGGAATGCTCCTCCGTCTCAAAGGAAGATCTTCCAACGAGACTAGTGGTGTTCTTCGCAGGCCTAGACCCACCTATTGCTGTTGGAAATTTGTATATATGCCTTGTACATTTCGGGAAACGTTTGTGACCTCAATTATTGCACAGCGCCATCTATTAGCTTGTAAATGTTCCACTACACAAGGAATATCAAAATTCAACCGATGGTAGGGCAAGAGAACGGTAGGAAAGATATAGGAACCAAATATAAGGACAAATACGGAAGCGACTCCATACATGCAAATCACACACTATATTCTGTTTATGCAAACACGGCATGCATAATATAATTGATTATCAACGGACCTATATATACACACATATATATATATACCTATGTATGCTTTTTATGCTTGTGGAGTTGGAGGGGACAGTTGGATAGATAAATGTAGATTTTTACCCAATTCAAACCTCGGGAGGTCGGATCAATAATAACGTATGTAGTAGTATTTTAATTAAAAGCTAAATTGTTGCCAGCATTTTGAGTTCTCTGCCACCTTACCTATAGAATTGGCTGGGTTAAGTTTCTACCTTCAGTGTTTTAGTAGAACCAGGAACAAAACATGTCTTGTTATGTTTAATAAAGATATAAAAATATGTTTTCGGAATTTCAAACAAAACTAAGCCTTCATGATCACATTGTGCTTGCAGGTTAATTATTCTTAAGCCCCTCAGCAGACATGTCTGCTTGTTAAAGATAAAATATGTATTTAAAACATAATTTGAACACAACCATAAATACATCTAAATATTTTTAACACAATTTTAGAATCTAAGTCGTATTCCTAAACATGTGATTAGAGAAATTTTAAAATACAGATATAGCGTTACGTAATTAATAGTATACCATACAGTAGTTTAGATTCTATGACATACGTTTGCTATATATATATATATATATATATATAAACATACAATATTAATAATAGTATTAATATACAAATACACTAATAAGTGAACGTACATGTAAGTAGGTATTAAATATTTATTATAAAGTCAGAATGATATTCTCGTACCAGTTTTTTTAGAAATGGTGAGCGACTTTGCCTGTTCAGTTATAAATATGAGTCATATTAAATGAAAGTCATTCCTAATTTTATTGGATAGATAACTATTTACTGGACACCATTGTAGAAAACTTTATAACTTAAAAATATTCAAAATATGCACAATGGGCGCTATTATCGCTAACAAGCGATCTCTTGCAGTCAACCTGAGGCAGGCAATAAAACAGATTGAATGTGTCTAACATATTATACGATATAAAAAATTGTATCGGAATCGTCGATTATTGCGTCATGATGGCACCATAATGGTTGCTATAGAATACAAAAGCATAAAAGTGATTTACAATTATTTTTTAAAATCGTTTTCCATATGCCACTCCATGTTGTTAAGCCATCGCGCGGTCTACAATTCAGTACTCATAAGTACCAACGCAAACATGTTTGTATTTTAATGTCATCAAATCGTTTCTTAATTACTATTTTGTCGCACATTACATAATTATAGTGATTAACATTACCATGTAGTACAACAGTACCATGTACCATGTTAACTCTTAATTGAACCTGACGAAAAGGAGGCCTCCTGGGTCTAAGTATAAGCCCTTGTGGGATTTTCTATGTTTAATTAATTATAATAAAAAAAAATGAAAATATCAAGTACTTTTCTCTGAAATACGCAAATACGAAAGAATGTTGTTAGTACACCGAAAACTGGTTTCCACATTTTTCTAAAAGTAATCACTTATAGTCAAAAGTATATAGTATTCCACGTTTTTTTTTAGGTCCAATAATTACATGAAAATGTTAAATATGGGCAAATAAAAAACGTCAGACGATAAAATAACTCAAAAACTATAAATAACACTAATTCAAATAAACTTACGGTATTTTTTGGCGACATTATGATTTTTTTGTTTATTCCAACCGACAGTTAGCTCAAAATTTGTACGAAAATAATATCCGTATTTATTGTAAGGTGATTGTACATATGTTTTGACATATTGTGGGAAATCATGAGCTTTTGATAGCTTAGAGCTTCAAAAAAGGATGTGGGAGGTATACTCCTTCAGTCCAATTAAGGGTTAAGTGTACAATGTTTGTGTATGGAGAATTTGTGAACGGATAGCGGAATCAAAAAGCGGTCGCGTTTTCAAAGACTTCGTACTTCTCATCATACCTGTTTTTTAGAAGTATATATTTTTTATAGAGATCGGCGTATGCAGTAACTTTTACTTAAAACTAATTAAATGTTTATTTAATTAATAAAATGGTGGACTTTTTAGTTATTAAAAATATTAAAATTTAACAAAAATTAAACAAATCAATCTTGGAAGAACAGAAAACAAGAAATGTCCAATTCAGTCATCAGCATCTTTAGTTTTGGAATCATATTCGTAAAATACCTGTGCTTTACTGGTACAAAATGGCATCAGACACATCAAGTCTTTATATTTAAGTTCACTTATGGGCAAATAATTTTATATAAAAGTTAGTGATTGGGAAATAAACTACCATAGACAAAGATTTGCTTTCAATAGAGTATAGAAAAAATAAATTTTGCGACATTCCCTGTTCTTTGCCTGAACCCTTCAATTATTTTCTACAACATCTTAGAAGTCGGTACATTAAACAAAACAAAATATATAAGGAAATTCTCTATCTATCTGGAATATTATTTTGAAGAATATGAGTATGTATGACTGTCATAAAACATATCGATGTTTTTAATACAAATCATAGACTCGAATCATAGACTTCGCCAAGACAACACTAAACAAAAGAGTATATATACGTGTCTGTGTCAAATGCATGGTAGTGTGTGTAATGTTCTTTTTATGCATAATTAAAAAATATATTAGCATTCATCGCTTCTTCTCTATATAAACTATAAGTGTGCGAAATTTCATACTCCTCCGCGACATTTCGTAAAAAGGGGTACGAAGTTTTTGCTTCACGTATATATATATGTCGGTGCACCATCGATAATATCGCTATTATCAAAGTGCATTGTTATTTAGAAAGCTATTAGTGATTATTTCAAGTGTATTCTATTCTATTCTAAACTAGGATAGTAAAATTGTATCTGTGCTAACTAAGACTATCGTTTTAATTTTTAACAATACACAACCACACCGTATATGAACATGAATATTCATGAAGGCCTTCCTGAGCTTGCATATAGATTACTTGAGATTTATTTACTACGTATTTATATTCAGACAAAATATTTTTGTTATTGAATCAATTTAAATAAATAAATACTACATCTCGTTTTTGTCGATATTTAGAGTATCTAGTTTCATAATTTTGTCATGCCGGTGAAGATATGCCTGGAAGAGATCGCTTTAAGCGATAAGGCCGCCCTTTGTTTTGCCGTTAAATTATTGTAATTATTTATTCTGTACTTGTTTATTTGGTGAACAATAAAGTGTTTTCTATTCTATTCTAAGATAATACTCCATTTTGAATATTTAACCAAATAATCAATAGACAGCCTGGTACTGCTCGATGTGTAAACAAGTGACAAGAAGTGACCATTATTGGGGTCGGGCATAAATCCCGGCGGCACATATCTGGACAGTAATGTCTCAGAATCGGAGCAAACGGGGAATATAATAAATTACGTCCGTTACAACGACGTATCGGACAAAGCTCTTGACGTTTTATAGTTAGTTAATTGATAATAGGCTAATGGCTTGTTAGTTAAATACTTGCTTCATTACAATTTATTAGTTTTACTGTGTCACACTTCGATAAGTTCTTCTTCATTGTTAGAGAAAGTTTTTTTGAAGTGAAAACTTCTTTAGCCGCGTTGGGTACTTTTTAGTAGGGGAAGATCTTATGGATTCGCGTCACCAACATGCTTGTAGCAGTATATCTGTAGCTATACAGCCGACGTATTGTGCAACATTAGTGCTGTGTATATCTTATAAGTGAAATTGAATGGATTTAGTGAAAAGTTCAATGTGTATATACTGTGCATTGTTGAAATAGTGTATTAATTCAAACATTATGAAATATCAAATTTTAATACTAAAAGTTCTAAGTTTTCGCTTCTAACGGCAGTCTCTAGAACTGCCAATTTTTTTAATGGATGGAATGCAGCAGACAGACTGACGGGCCATCTGGGCCCCGAGTCTGTATAACTCATTAGCAATAGAATGAAATTGGAATCGTAATGTTTGACGGTTTTGGTAGTCTATAAATAAATCAAATCAATGTCCGTACAGGAAGGAAGAAATAATACAATTTCCTGTGGCCGGGCGGCCTGTCGTAAAAGGAGATAAAACAACCCAAAGCCAGGTGGTAGCATATTTGCCCGTCTGAATGACTACCCTAGTCCAGAGTATGCCGCCATAACAAGCTTTCGTGTTTCGGCATTAATGACCAGGTTCCAGTCTCTCTTTAGAGAGCGGCAGCACATTGGTAGCATCTTTGTTACAAATGACCATATAAAAAATCTCTGCTCAATATTGAATCAATCTTGATTTGATCGAGACTGATTCAATGTGAATTTTTAGAAGGCGTTTTAACAAGTAAAAAACGACGCTACAGTAAGCTGTAGTGAATTTATTTATGTGATTAATGTATTTAGCGTTTGTGGAACACTTGGCGTATTTGTGCTGATTCTGTTATCAGCAATAAACGAGAGGGTAATCAACTCAAGGGTGCCTGATAAAGCACGCTTTGATTGCGCATCATTGGACGCTGTGCCATTCCTAATTGTTTGTATTAGGTTATGGATAAGTAGATGTTTATATATCTCATTTCTTTATATTAATAGGACAGGTCCGAATGTTGAGCCAATAAAGTGACAGGCCCAATACTCCACTCAACTAAGATGAGAATGTTGAGACGGATGTGTGGTGTGACAAGAATGGTCGCTATAAGCATGTCGGTGACGCGAATCCATAAGATTTCCCCCTACCAAAAAGTGCCCAACGTGGCTAAAGAAGTTGTCACTTCAAAAAAACACAAAATTGAGTACATGAAAGGATATCTGAAAGTTGCACCAGTGACTGATAAATTTTATAATGTGGTACAGGCGTGTAATGAGGAGGGATGAAAGTCTTATGACAAAAAAATGAATGAGAATTAATGTATTTAATTCTACATGGAATCTTACACATACAATCTTACTTCTTGAAAGTCGTGAGTTTAGCTCCGCTTCTAGAACAACTTTAGTTAGAGTTAAAGGAGAAGAAGTAGCGCAACAAACTCCCCAGCAACGTATCTTTACTTCATAATTATTATACATGTATGTCTCGACAGACCACGGGCCATAAAATGGTTCGGACTTTTGGAGGGCTTGCGTGGGGCCATGGGAAGGCCAACACGTAGAGGCCCCTTGACAAATTTAATATAAATGTGGCGTGACACTGACCGGCGATTGTCCCTGATACACCATATAAAAATGCACCCAAAGACAAGCCCCGGTAAACATAGGGCTATTGTAGGGAATGAGACCAAAAGGTACCGGGTTATACGGATGAACAACTAGTGGAGTTACAGATCAAGGACTATGGCGTCTGCCCGTCGCAATGTTCAAGGAACATGGAAAAACAGGCAGACGGTGACGTGCCACTCACTGCATGGGCCCCTAAAAATGCTAAGATTTGCGAGGGGCAGCATGGTGTGAGTGGCTAAGAGGGTGTCGAGAGGTTCATCGAAGCTACTTCTGACGTTATGCCATTTATCACTTCCGCCCCTGGAGCTCGAGTCTTAGCTCCAGCGGTGTCCAATCCGTGCCGGCTGGCTAAGGCAAGCACGGAGGCGGCGGCCTTGTAATAATAATAATAATTATTATTCGTCTTTTTAAAAATTGTAGTATATACTAATACTGAACGAATTCAGGCTCTTTTTAACCCAACAAATGAAATGTTATAGACAAATGAAGCCAAAAAGGCGTTGTACGAGTTTTTTTGGTGCCACCGTTGCATTTCACTAACAAATATGTCGTCTTCATGACAACGCGTACGAAGTTCTGCTAGCACATGCTAGTATTCAAACGAAACTGTTAAAAAGGCTCCCGTAAATGGTAGGTATACCATTATCTAGAAAATTTATAAAGTAAAATTGTAATTGCAAATTTAACGGGCTTTGGAGGCAACATGTGTGACGACGGCACGAAGGTGGAGTCGTAAGTCACACTCTGCTTACCCCCGTGGGAAGCACAGGTCACACCTGCTGTTTGGGACGCGTTCATTCGCATGAGGGTCGCGAACTTTTTCTAAATTATATAATGATTAATGACACTAAAATTTCACCGAGGTATATAATTAGTATAAAATGGACTAAAGAACAAACGTATACATACAATATATATAGATAGATAGATAGATAGATAGATAGATAGATAACACTTTATTATACACCAATACAAAAATGAACTTAAAGACTAAAATTATATCTAGTTGTGTACAAAGGGCGGTCTTATCGCTAAAAAGCGATCTCTTCCAGACAACCCTATATATATATATATATATATATATATATATATATATATATATATATATATATATATATATATATATATATATATATATATATATATATATATATATATATATATAGCTGTGCCCGGCAGACTTTATCCTGCCTTTAAAAAATAAAAATCTAGAATCCGATTGCAGCGTCATCTACCGGGACCAAATGTTAATCTAAACTCGAATCAACTTGAACAGAGTAGAAAAATATTAAAATACTAACATCGCTATTAAAAAATAGGGGTTGGTGATAGGTGAAGGTGCAGGGTGAAAATTTAGGGTTGTATGTATTTTTTAATGCAACATTATAAAAAAAAATGTACAATTTTTTTTTTAAAAATGATAGTGGTGGACAACCCTTATCACTTAGGGGTATGGAAAATAGATAGTAGCTGATTCTCAGACCTACTGAATATGCATATAAAATTTCATAAAAATCGGTCAAGCCGTTTCGGAGGAGAATGGTAACTAACACTGTGACACGAGAATTTTATATATTAGAAGATTAATATGTGTTATTGTTTATTCTATATTTTATTTTTATTTGTTTTTATTGTGTGATATTTATATATTCTATTTATATATGCATTTAATTTACAAACCACCGTCATACACTTGCGAATCTCCCGTTCGTAAAATCCATAGCCCGGGTTGTCTGGAAGAGATCGCTGTAAAGCGATAGGGCCCCCCATTGCTCCTACTTTTACTGTTAAATGTGACGACTGTAAATTGTTTATTTTATGTATATGTGGTGAACAATAAAGTGTTTTCTATTCTATTCTATTCTAATGACATGACATACTAATCGACAGCTAATTCATAGACTTAAACTCTGCGCTGCTTTTTATCTGATGATGAATGATTTAAAATAATCGACAGACAAACACACAGCACTGTATATCCCCAAATTAAGCAAGTTACGCTTGTGTTATGGGTACCTAATATACAACGGACCACTCTGGGGCCGATCCCAGACACCCAGGCCATAGTAAATAACGAAGAAAATACGTTTCCGAAATTTACTGTACCAGGAATCGAACCCGGAGCCTCTGCCCGCTCAACCACAGAGGCTGTCGATTTAAAATAACTAGATTACAAAAAAAAATCGACTTGCAATGTGATTTTTTACTCCGGGAATTTTCCCGGGAGCGGTTCGAAGTTGTTCGGTTGCATCAAAATTAGCTTATTCCAACACACTTCACTGAAACGATAGCTTGCATTCTTTTTTCAAATGCTACGATATTTTATGTCCCGGGATTCCCGCGAGAATTTCGAGTCAAGCGTGGAAGACGCCGCGGGCATGTTCATGTATGTTCATGTATATTCATGTTTATATCCTATATATTTAGGAATGTCATTCAATTAATAGTATTTTCATAAAATATTTTTGACAAAGCAGTTTAAACCTAAATCTTAGTAAATCTGTAAAAAAGATTCATTGTTCATCACTGGTCATATAATTATGATCGTAATACATACATATTGTTACGAGTGCGGGACTCGAATTAAAATGCCGTTGGAATGACTATAGAATTTATTAGAACTATACAAACACCTATAACACAGGTACAAATATAACCGGACGCAATAAGTCCAAATGTAATGCACAATTAAATAACACGCGGAAAGTACGTCACTACATAGCTTAGCGAATGTACACACGCCTTGCCCGTATCGTAATCGTCGCTTGACTGCCTCACCCCGCCGTTCGGGCATTGTTTTATACTAACTATACGATACAAAAATCGACTGCGTGGACTGGATCTTCCAAGAACTACACCTGGCTAACGACCATAATAAAGGATTACAATACACAATAGGCGGCTTTTCTAAATACAAATTTTAAACGCAAAGTAAACAAAAGAAGTTCAAATGCGGGCAGGTAATAAAACTGTGCTTTATGGCAGGCAGGTGTCCATTCGCATTTGTCGGCGTGCTTCGTGGAATTTTGGCTAAGTTGTAACAATATTATTGACCGGAATGTGTCTTATATAAATTAATCTAAAACTTAACCACAAATTATTGATGTGTTTGATTGTAAGGATGTATTGTAAATTTCAAATGTTTACAATGTTTGGAATCCTTTGCAATGTGAACTCGAATGCACATGTTTCATCACGTTCCTTCACCGTCAGCACGTGGTCATTGTAACTTTCGTTACAAACAGAACGTTACGTTACGTTACAGTTACGTTACAGGAATTGGAGAAAACAAACATTCGTTTGTTTTCTCCAATTCCTGTTATTCGCGCTCAAATGAAAATCTTCTGCTAACGATACCTAAACACTTCCTCCTTCGTAGGGAATTCTTTTGCCGTACAGGCTGTTCGCCTGTAGAACTCCCTCCCCTTGAAAATCAGACAAGCTACATCCATTTCTACTTTCAAACACTTGATTCTTGACCATTATTGGCGACGGCCTCTGTGGTTGAGCGGGCTAAGCCTTTGCTGGCTTACCTCATTGCAATGCAGAGGCTCCGGGTTCGATTCCTGGTATAGTAAATTTCGGAAACGTATTTTCTCCGTTATTTACTATGGTCTGGGTGTCTGGGATCGGCCCCAGAGTGGTCCGTTGTATATTACCCATAATACAAGCGTAACTTGCTTAATTTGGGGATATACAGTGTGTGTGTTTGTCTGCCGATTTATTATTATTATTATTTGTGCATTAAATAAAATTTGTTGCAGTCAATAGAATTATATGATTGTTCGCATGTAGGTATATGTAATTTATATTTTTATCTTGCCAACTTGTGAGCAATTTATAGAGATATATTGCAGCATAACATTTTAATACGTCACGTCATTACTATAACTTTAATAATATTTTTCTTTCCTTCTATTGTGTCTTTGTCTTGCTGAGTATGCACTGTTTGCTATAACTCCATTAATTCTTCAAAAAGTATATCTGTAACATACTTCTGTATAAAACTTGTTAAAAAAGAAAACAAGATATAAATAGAACAAGAAATATAAAGAAAAACAATATTTAGCTAGACGTGTTGTTGACGAGTTTCTTGCCGCTTCTTCTCCTTAACAGCATTAACACGTTGCGAAGCGGTGTACATAGAATAGGAAGTAAAATTAAATTTTAACTTATATGTATGACCTTCAAAAAGTCTTCTCCAGTGGAACTTATTTTGAATAAAAACTTTTGATATTGAATTTGGAATTTGAATATTATTATAATCCATTGAATTGTGTATATCTGTAGTATTTTTTATTTATTTATTTATTTAATTGCGATTGAATTCGTTTTAATTTAGTTAAACCACCAAATGTTATTTAATTTTTCTTTGGACACCGGGTTGCCTGGAAGAGGTCGCTATAAGCGATAAGGCCTCCCATTGTTCTAAGAAATGTATTCATATTAAATTGTCTAGGTTTAAGTTATGGTCAACAGTAAAGAGTTTTCATTCATTCATTTGATTAGAAAACTACCTAACAAGTGCGTACCTTTGCGGCCAGAATTCGAACCTCGACATTTGAGATCCGAGTGCTTTAACCGCTAAGCTGCCAAGGCTTATTATTACGTAAAAGATATTCGTTATATTTCTTGAATACGAATATAAGTGGTTGTTCACTTTGAAACGTCCATTGAAGTCTAAAAGTAAAATTAATCTCGCACTGGTAACAAAGCAACTTACGCCGCTAACAATTTTCTCGCTCATGTAAAGATGCTCTCAAAAGCTCTCGAACGCTCCAGAAAATATGAATTGAGTCTAAAAGGAAGTACAGTCATCGATTTCCAGCTTTGTGTGTAATTTTATTCAGCGCCGTCTTTGAGCGCTCTTCAGTATTCCGTAACAACCTGTTCGTGTGACACAATGCTGCTAAATAATTAATATGAAATAATTATTGACTATACATATATTAACTACACTTATGATATGTTGAGAACATGTTTTGCCATTTACTGGCATACAAATTTTCTTAAAAATCAATCATCATTTATTTGTATTTAATAGGCGTTTAAGATTATTACAATATCTTGCACAATTTGTCACCTTTATGTCAAAGTTTAATACAATTATATATTTGACAAATGTCAACTTTATTAATCATAATTAATTGTCGAATATATTGAATTATGAACGCATGTTGGTAATAAAAAAAAATAAAAAAAATGTCATTTGATCTAACTAAATAATTCTGATACCCGATAAAAATATCTCTCAATCAACCATGAGAATAGTTTCTTCTAAAGTGTTTGAGAGGTTCTTCTCTTATTGATGCAGGTGTTCGATTATATACTTTTATTGTTAGCTAGCTAGTTACTAGCTGACCCGGCGAACTTCGTACCGCCATATTTTCTGAATTCCTAAAACACTTTGTTTTATGTCAAAATTAAAAAAATAAACAATAGCTCCTGTTTTCAATAGGACCATATATTAAAATAAAGTTAAAATAAAATAATACGACTGTATGTATTCATCATATTAATTTGTTTATTGACAAATATTGGAATACATTTATTTATCAATAAATTAAATGAATTTTACGAATAACTTCGCACACTTATTTACTCAATTATTGTAAATAAATACTATTCTTAAAATTATTCTTATATTCTACTGTAATGCCTTGTAGCTAGCTAGCGGTCCCGGCAGACGTAGTCTTGCCCTGAAAAAATAAAAATCTAGGACCCGATTCTGGTGCCACCTACAGGTTCCAATTGTGAATCTATACCATCCGAGGACCCACTCAAACACAAAAACAAATTTCATCAAAATCGGTTAAGTCGTTCTCAAGTTATGCGCTTACCAACACATTTTGCGATTCATTTTTGTATTATAGATTGGCATAGGAATGTGAGAAGTTCACTGATATATCTTCGGAGTCAAAGATCCAAAACCCATTATAAATGGGATCATATAGTATAGCTTTAAATCAGATTCTCTATGGGAGAGTAGGTTTGAATCCTACCGGCTGCACAGTCTTGTTTCGTTTCACGTATTTTACATACAACTCTTATTATTATTAAAAACAAATATATTTTAGGATAAAAGCTCATGTCCGTGTTCAGTTCAACCATTAGAAGGGGGCGAGGACCTCGATGATCTGTCTCTTGTCATGATTGATTGACATTAATGACAATGACGTTTCTATTTTACAGATTAAATAGAATTCCACTGTTAGTACACTTTGTTTCTTCCACGCGGCTTTAGTAATGAACGAATTATCCTGAAATTATGCATAATGATACTTTAATAAGTCATCTCTATTCAAAAGTACATATCTATTTATTTTTATTATATCTCTTTATTTATATTATTATTTTATACTACAATTTTTTAAGGTTTTTCTAAAACGGCTCACATTGGATAATTATTTCTATATCGTTATTTACTATGGTCTGGGTGTCTGAGATCGGCCCCAGAGTAATTCGTTGTATATTAATCATAACACAAGCGTCACTTTCTTAATTTGGTCATATGCAGTATGTGTGTTTGTCTGCCGATTACCTATTTGTTTATTTATTTACCTCTGTAGGGGATACTGGTAGTATTTAAATAAAACACCGAGAAATATGGCTGCCAGGCACGGCGTAGTAATGAATTTTGAAGCGGTTGCGTTTGCGTCTAACGACGACTCGCGTGACACTGATTTTCAAAATGAGCCAATAGCACCGTGTGGCGCACCTCGTCGTGTTGCCCTTATTTTAATTAAAAATAACATATATTTACGTAAAATAACGGGACTAGAATACATAATAAGCCGCGCTTAAAAACTTAAAACGTATTCTATTATGGTTAACAAAATATATATAAGTATAATTTATATCTATATATGTTTGTGCGTCGCCTACAATCTCTATCTATTTTTTTATATTTTTTTAATCATTATGTTATATACTTATCCTACGTAAGGATATTTTTCTCTGGTAAGTGGGATAGTTGTCGCGGAATAGTAATGCGCCATTTACACGACCAAGTCGCCTGATATAATTGAATATATGCATTTCAAATATACCATATAAAGCGTATCCGTGCAGGAACGAAGATAGAATACAATTTCCTGCGTTAAGGCGGCCTGTCGTAAGAGGGGACTAAACAACCCACAGCCAGGTGGTAGGGCATTAGCACATCTGGATGGCTACCATCCGTAGTTTCGAGTACGCCACCATAACAACCTTGAGTTGTGTTCCGACATCAGTGGCCAGGTTCCAGTCTCCCTTAAGAGAGCAGCAGCGCATTTGTAGCACCTTTGTTGTTGCAAATGTCCATAGACGATGGTAACCGCTTTCCATCTGGTGAACCGACTGCTTGTCTGCTGAACTCATTCAATAATAAAAAAAGTAAAACGGCAAGACGTCTAAAATATTTACAGTGATTTTTTCATCATTAAAATAGGGATGCGAGTATCGTCGAAGTCCCATTTCGGCATCAATCAAATATTCTCTTCAGAAATAAAATAGACGAGAAAATTGAGATATGAATGAATGAATGAATGAATGAAAACACTTTACTGTTCACCAAGAATTAAAACTACGTTCTTAAAACTAGGTACAGTAAATGTTGAACAAAGTGCGGCCTTATCGCTTAAAGCGATCTCTTCCAGGCAACCCCCTAAACTAAGGAAAATATTAAGACAACAGTGGCGGTGAAGACAATAAATAATATGAAACATTCCAAGAATAAATGAAAAATAATTAATAATATACTTTATATACTATACAAAAATACAATATATCATACTGTATATAAAATCAGCAGCATCTTTTAGACTTGTGAGGACCAAAGATATTTAGTAACCATCAGTTTAAAAGACAGTATGGATTTAGCTTGGCTGATGTTGAGTGGCAGTGAGTTCCATAGACGGACAGCCTGAACCGTGAAAGAGTTATCAACGAAAGAAGAAGTGTGTACAGGTGTCATTAAGGAGAGCGCAAATAACGGGAATGAGAAAGATATAGGAAATCAAAACTTTCCTTTAAATACGGAGGGGTACAAGGATCAAAAAGGATATTGTACAAAAGAGAGAGCAAGTGAACATTCCGGCGAAGGCGAATAGGTAACCATTTAAGCTTCTTGCGATATTCGGGAACATGGTCATATTTGTGCAACCCAAATATGAACCGTACACAGACATTTTGAAGTCATGTGTATTTATTGGTGCTATTATAGATGTTGTAATCTCGAAAGAGGGGCGAGTACTGGTTATGTAATAATAAGAAGAGATTAGATACTATTATATTACACTAGTGGTTGCCTAGTGGTCGAAATTCGACCATAATTAATTTAAATTATAAGTTTGAACATTATTAAGGTTCTGTTGTCAAAGAGTATGCTTCTATAATCACAGATTTCGCCAAGGCTACACTGTTAATTTGACTTTAACAATAAACAAAAGAGTACATATGCGTGTGTGTGTCAAATACATGGTAGTGTGTGTAATGTTTTTTTTTATTGATTTAATATATTTTTTATGCAAAATTTAAAAAAATAGCATTCTGCACTCCTTCTCTATATAAGCTATAAGTGTGCAAAATTTGATACTCCGCCGTCCGCGCAGTTTTCGTAAAAAGGGGTACAAAGTTTTTGCTTCTCGTATAATTATATTAATATTGTTACAAGTTGGACGACCTGCATTCCTATTGTCACATACCGACAAAGAAATGCTGCGCATCTCGTTTATTGCCCCTCCCGTATTGTGAGTTCTTTTTATTACTTCGTATTTAATTTTGCAATTAGACAATAGCCTATTGTTATTGTTTTTGACTTTGTTAGCCGTTCGCAGGAATAGATAACCAGGTGTGCAAATTACTATTTCTCGGAAACTCAGTGCGCACGGCCAATTTTTTTGTACTGTATAGTTAGTATAAGACAATGCTCGAATGGACGGGTGGGGCAGTCAAGCGACGACTACGAGACGAGTAAGACGTTTGTAGTACTCTCGACTAGCGATATAGACGACGGAATTTTCGCGTTTCGAATTGCATTGAATCGTGCAGTGTGAACTGGTTGCATCCAGTTTTATTTGTATTTGTTTTATACGTGTTTGTACAGTTCTAATAAATTCTATAGTAGTTTCAATGGCATTTTTAATTCGAATCCTGTAGCTCGTAACAATATAATGATACTGGGGCTATCTGTAAAGGCTATTGAATCTTACTTTCATATCTCCGTACCTACGATCTGTGGAGGCTCTGTACCAAACTAGTACTGCCAGTTTACGTACTATATGTACATTTGTACCTAAACAGTTTTGCTGTTGCAAATTATATTTTAAACTAGGATATGCCCGCGACTTCGTCCACGATTGACTTGAAATTCTCGCGGGATTTCCGGGACACAAAGTACCGCAGCATTTGAGATACCGCGATAAGATAATTTTTATGTACCCGAACAATTACAACATTCCCATGAGATTCCCAGGATAAAAAGTAGCGCAGATTTTAAGTTTAAAAATTTGCTGTTGTACAGCGAAAACCGCATCGAAATCAGCCCAGTAGTTTTAACGTGAATCCCGAACAAACACACAAGAAATCTAAAAAACGTGTTCTCCGTCGTTTATGTAGTTTATTCCAGTTTTTAGCTCAAAAAAAAATGCATCCGAGCTATTGTAGGTATTCGATTTTATGAGACTTGTAATCCTCATTTTAAAGATCTACAAACTTTACCACTGCCATGTCATGTATGTATATTTATGAAATATGCTTATTTGTCAGAAACAATTTTACGATTTTTACAACGGCTAAAGACTTGTATCCAAACAATACAAGAAATAGTGTTAAATACCAGAAACAGCATTCAAATCTATAAAAACCAATACAGTACCACAAGTAAGAACCAATACAGGTCAACATTCTCCCCTATACAGAATGATGGACTATACTAATTCCGTACGTACAAAGGTTGACATATTCGCCGACTCTGCTCCTTCTATTAAGAAACGACTCAAGGCTTTGCTCAAATCCTCTTAACTTTGTCACACCTACTTGTATTTTGTTTTTACCATTCTAACATCATACATACATAGACCCTTAATAATCAATTATATTATGCATGCAGTGTTTGCATAAATAGAATATAGTGTTAAGCTATGAAATGGTTTAGTCAATATATAAAATAAAAACATGTTTATACAATATGTCTTGTTATTTTATACAGAGCACATATTTTTTGTCGGTTTGGCGTACAATTTTTTTTTTAATTTATATCATAAAGGTACACACTTATTTGGTTTTAATTATTATCACTAATATTTTAATCTTATTATGTATATCCTTAAATTTAACAAATACTAAATGACACACAATTTAAATTTAGATATGTTTCTAATGATATTTATATGGTACAAATATTATAAATATATTTAAACACTTAACATTATAAATTATCACTTACATTTAAAACTTATCATTAAGGAACTCAGTTACACTGTAGTAGCTTTTTCTTATTAGTACTTTTTTAAATTGTGATTTAAACAATTTAGTTTTCAGAGCTTTCAGCTCTTTGGGGATTTTATTAAATATTTTTGGGGCTATGCATACTACTACTCTTATACAGTAAAGTTGTTTTTGCAGGGCATACAAAGTGTTTCTTTATTACGTATATTCCTAACCGTAATGTCGGATGTATTTAAAGGAATGGCTCTTAAATAGAATGTTTTACTCGGTGGACGAATTCCTCAATTGTTATTATTATTAATACTATTATTTTTTAACATTTATCAGTATTTTTTTTCATATGCAAAATATGTGTACACTATAACATATATGCCAATTGTTTCACCATGTTTTGGACAAATAAATTTGATTAGATTTGATTTGTTTTTTTTAAATAGCTTTTATGTACAGACATGACATGTTTAGAATTTTATAATATTATAGAAAAAAGAATGTTACAATAATATTTCATCAGTTACTTTGCAAACAATAATTAATGCATTATTTTTATTCTTTTCAACTGTACCTATACTTATGACGTCCTAAGGGGCCGTTTTCTTTTGCACAGAAAAGTGTAGGCCGGTTTCTGAGATGTAAATTATCTATATTGAACTTTATTCGCAAGCTTAAATAGCAGTGTTGCTTGCTATGCATTCTTAACTGTGCTCAGCTTACACGATTACACTGTCCCGCGCTACTAAAATTGGTCTAATGCACTGATGTTCCTACATCGAGAGGAATTATTAGTTATGTAAAACTGTATTTAGACTATAATCACTGTCACCGGTTTATAGGCACGCCTTTCCCAAAACAGATAAAGACAGCGCGTAGACCAGGTATTCTCAAAGTGGTCAATATTGACTCCCTGGTTTCGATTTCGGTTTCCCAGGGGTTGAAAACGAAAAAATATAAACAAAAACTGATTTCAGGGTTCGACGGGGTCTAAAAATCGATCTCTATTAATTAATACAAGTTCTTATTTGAAACTTTCAAGATACTGTGTAAGTTGTGGTACATTTTACAAGATTGACTAATATTTTAGAAGGAAGTATCATTGCTGTATTTTTAAAAACAAGTCGACAAGCGTGCACAAGTTCGTATATTTACTGAATTTTATGTTATTTATTTTGTTAATTTTTTTATCAGATAATGATATCAAGCTTACTCACTTAACCAACCGTAAAGTTTTTAAGTTGGTTAGTATTTTGTATCAACACGAGAAAAACTAAAGATAGGTTTTTTAAGTAATTTGGCTATGGGGGTCTGATGTGTTAGTTCATGTTGGAAAAGGGGTTTCTTGCCCAAAATAGTTTGGGAATCCCTGATGTAGACCATGGACCCCCTGTCGGCATCAATCATAATTATCCTCGCTGAGTTGTGACGCAAGGTGCTGGACAAAGCGATTGGGGCCAATAAACGCTGCTGCGTTCGTTATTGGAGATGGCATAACTAGCACGAGGTCTTAATATGTTATTTTTTAAACGACTTATCAACAATAGTCTTGTCTATTATCGTCATAAGTCTAATTACTCTACTCAGAGTCAGATAACGGTTCATTAGCTTCAAATTTCAGCAGTTGGTTTTTTTGTTACTCTCTTTTACACTAAAAATTGATTTAAATAATTCAAGTAACCTAATTACTTAACTTGAAATTAAGGCCTTATCTTCATTTGAACAGATGTCTACTTAATCGACAACTTATTACTTAACTGGAAAATGTCTGTCCAAACATAAGGACTTGACCATTCCGCAAGTTAGCTACTTAACTAATGGCAATCAAGTTTTAATCTATATTAGAGACAAACAGTTACAGGCAAATTAAAATAGGATGTGCGTTACACACAAGTCTTATACATTACAATTTAAATACTATGAATTTAAATCAATAATTTCTATATTTTAAACTTAATTGCCCTTTAAAGTAATCTTCCTTTAAAATTCTCTAAGTGCAACAGAAACGATGACCTTTATGCCCACAGTTATTTCAATTAAATTACTACCGACTTTGAGTCGCCTGTACCTAATTATTATAAAGCTTTTACGCTATACTAATAACCAATGAGCTTAACGTATTAGGTAATAAAAAAAAAAAAAAAAACTGTGGTGGAAATGTACCTTATATTAACGTGTGCCAAATAATATACATGCAATTTTTTTTTTTTTTTTTTTATTTACTACTCTATGGACTCGAGTTCCGTACCCTTTTTTACAACTTAATTTCTATGAAAGTTTTTAGGTTTAGGTTTTTAGTTTAGTTTTTTACCTTAAGAGTAACTTATAATATATATTTTATCTATTTTTAATACTGAACTTATAATAATGTAGAGTGTATCTGTTATATACTGGTGTTGTGAGGAAGTGCATGTGCAGTGTGTGCCTTATGTCTATACCTATATATATTATCTTAACTAGTGCCATGTGTGTTGCTTTTCCTTTATGTGCCTAGGTTATTAATTTTAGGCTCTTTGTATGTCTTGGTTTGTTTATAAAGTGTGCGTGTAATGCAATGCGGTGGTAGTGCGCGTTGGTGTATGTGTGCAAATTTCTTACGCGATTCTATTATGTATGTATCTATGCATATATACTAAAATAATCAAACTGCAATATTTATTGAAATATATCAATCTTAGGACTTAATGCGTTAGTAAGAAACGAGCTAGAAACTAGTGGAATCATCTGTCTTCCCCATGAACCCAAACATAGATCAATGGTGGATAAAATTCAAAACTCAATGCGCTTCTTATATTACAAATAGTTTTTTAAATAAATAAATCGGCAGACAAACACACACATTCTATATCCCCAAATTAAGCAAGTTACGCTTGTGTTATGGGTAATATACAACGGACCACTCTGGGGCCGATCCCAGACACCCAGATCTCTGCGTTGCAGTGAGGTAAGCCGGCAAAGGCTTAGCCCGTTCAACCACAGAGGCCGTCAATGTCTGTATATAGTTATAGTATAGTAGTTTGGAGTCTATCCTTTTATTTCCACTAATGTATCCTACTCTTTGTTCTAACAATGGTAGGATAATATAAGCTTGAAGTTAGGAGGAACTTACTTACAATTAGTTATTTATATATTAAAATTGTTACGGGGTTTGATATCTAATCCCAGCATTTTGAGGAGTATAAACTATATAAGCTCGTCAGAGCTTTACTGATCAGAATCCATCATGGCATGGCATGATGTATGTATGTATTTTTATCCGTGCAGGAACGGAGAAAGAATACAATTTCCTGCGGTCAGGCGGCCTGTCGTAAGAGGCGACTAAACACACAGCCAGGTGGTAGGGTATTTGCTCGACTGGATGGCGACCACCCCTGGTCTAGAGTATGCCGCCATAACAACCCTGTGTTGTGTTCCGGCATCAGTGACCAGGTTCCAGTCTCCTTTAAGAGAGCAGCAGCGCATTTGTAGCACCTTCGGTGTTTCAAATGTCCATAGGCGACGGGTAACCACTTTCCATCAAGTGGGCCGTCTGCCTGTCTGCTGAACTCCTGCAATAAAAATAAAAAAAGGGTATATTTATGAAATTAACATCTTTTGTGATCTTTACCAATATAGTGTTTCTATTGCTTAAATAACAATCATCTCTCTTGATATTAACACTGATTATGTTATAATTCACTTTGGTTGAGGCAATGGATCGCGGTTCGTCGAATACTTGGTGCGCTGGCGACCGTTCTCTAGAAGAGGTTATATCTTCCTTCTTCCCGCCACCCCGCTTCCAAAGTCACGACGCTCTGCGAGAGTGACATTGACAACATATCACTCTTGACAGTATGACAGTGACGTTTCAGTGAACCGTCTACCACTGTATACCTGAAAACTATACCCGCGGTAAACAACACAAGTTGTTCGCAGTACCGGCCAGTAGGACTAATGTGCTTATACAAGCACCAGGGCTCTTTGGATATTAAACCAGATTTGTGAAGTGAACACACATATTGAAATTTTCACGTATCCCTTAGGGAAATTCAAGGAAAGTGCATTGAAGTGTATACTAACACAATAGGCTAAGGATATGGTGCTTACATTGTAATTGAATAAAATAAAAAAAAATCATGTTAATAATTCCACGAACACGGCGTTCCATTCTAGCTCACAACGCCCATAATGCTCAGTTAGCCGTTCCACAAGGCGACCGCGGTCGTTGTGGTCGTGCCGAAAACGTCACTAATGACGTCATCATTTTCGATCACACAACCTTCACAACGACCCATGTCAAGAGGTGGGTCGAATAGCCGTTCCAATTGGGTTTACGATTATAACATAGGCAAGCAAGTGGGACTGGAAAAGTCGCGGTCGTGAGTGAACGTGGTCGTTGTGAGTCCCTAATGGAACGTAGCCAGTAAAAGGATACATTAAAAAACATACGAAAATGAACATATAAATTTCCTTGTCCTCAGGCCTTCAAACTCTTCAAACGCAGCAAAGACCGGAAGAGTGCACGGAACAAGATCTCCCCAATACTCATACGGTCACCATCCTACAGCGGGACAGTCGATGCTCGCGCAGAGATCGATGTCCAACACTTCTGCGCCTGCAGGGCCTCCCTACCACCTCTACACATAGCCTGCAATGAATCCTACGAGAACACATCCTTCCACAGCGACTACAACAGTTACAATTCAAGAATCGATAGCCTGGAAAGTTATGGAACTAACGAATCTAACAGGTCCGATTCTGCGTATGACTCCGCTAGAAGCAGTCCAGCACACGCGAGGGTATGTTACGCTACCGTCACTTACTTCAATGTAAACGACAGCGAAGATAGCAGTAGTATCAGAACAGAGTATACCATTCTGGATGATGGAGAAATGGAAGATGATGAAAGAACACAGAATATGATTAATGAAAGCATAGAGTTGGTTAGTACGTTATGAACTGGTTGTGTTTAAGATTTAAATATGTTACGGTAAATTTGATTAATTCGGTAATTATATATAATAATCGGTAATTATGCATAATTACTACTAAATTTGTTAAATATGATAAATAAATGAAAAATTATCAATTTAACTGGTTTGTTTGCATAATTCCCAGCTCGTAATGGTCAATGTGATAAAAGTCCGTAAATGTAGTCGATACGTGCCAAGCAAGAACTGCAACATCAATTGATATGTTATTATACACCGACTGGTCAACACTTATTCATTGATAACTATTTAAATTAAACAATGGTTAAAGTCAATTCTAGCTTTGGTCTAAAGCTAACCTAACCTAACCCGCTGTCTTTGTCCAACGAAAAAATATCTTTCCGAGTAGTAACTACTCAAAAAAACTGTACTCTATTCTACTGCCTCAGTCAGTCATGATATTTATCATATTTGCCATTATGAGTTGAGAATTATGTATACAAACCGGTTAATTTGATAAAATTTCATTTATTTATCATATTTACCGGCAGCGTAATTAACGGTTATTATATATAATTACCAGTTATTACTTTTACCGTAGCATATATACGTAAGATTAGATCACTAAAGTACTTGTTTGAGTTTGGAAAGAATCTCAATACGAGAAATAGTGTGTTTTCAATTTCATATCTCTTTGATACTTGTATACGGCTACTCCTCGATTGCACTTAAATGTTTAATTAATTATTGAAGCAAAATTTTAATTTCATACAAATGTGCAGCTGGTTAAAATGTTTTCAGATTATTATTTTTTCTAAGAAACCTAAGTATACACATATTAATCTAAAGTATTCTAAAACAATGTATTCTTCTATGCCAATACCATTTTTTTCTTTTATTGCATGAGTTCAGCAGACAGGCAGACGCCCATCTGATGCAAAGTGATTAGCATCGCCTATGGACATTTGCAACACCAAAAGGGCTACAAATGCGCTACTGCTCTTTAAAGGCAGACTGGAACCTGGCCTCTAATATTGGAACAATGCTCAAGGTTGTTATGGCGGTATATTCTCTAGACCAGGGATGGTTGCCATCCAGATGGGAAAACACCCTACCACCTGGCTGTGGGTTGTTTTGTCGCCTCTTACGACAGGCCGCCCGGCCGCAGGAAGTTCTCCGTTCCTGCACGGATATAAATATCAGAGCGTTTTGAAATAAATTGTAGAGTCAACGACGAAAGATGTACATATAACATTGTAGAACTGGGATGGGCTATTAAATTAATGTTTTTTGTATTATGACTTCAACAGCTAGACAGGCTCAATTTTCCAAAGACTCCATGTCCAAATCTGAAACTACAACGTCGATCCCAAGACGCCTTCGAGTTAGTTGCGCAATATCGTATTGTTTGAAATTTAGCCATAGAGGCGTATTTGATAATTTCACGTGAATATTTTACAAGTTCTGGACACCTCCGCGTCGTCAGTTGGAGATAAAGGAAAATCCAGAGTACGTGAATAATCAATACTTATTTATTCACACAGGCAGAAGGTTAAAATAATATTAGTTAGGTATTAATTGTTAACAAATACTCTTTGCCGGGAAGAGAAGTAGCTTGACTTCTGTTGATATTGGCTCCAACGCCTTTGGCATTGATTTTGCCAATGTTGCCGTTAATACGAAAAATGACAGGTGAACTAGCGTAGCTAATTAAGCTTTAAAAAAGAAATTTTGATACCGGTACATTGTACAGAAGGGTTTTCTGTATACCTGAAGACAGAATAAAACACATATAAGTTAGACTAACTAAAAATAAATGTTCTTAGCTCTATTTTTTTTTAAATTATGGCTCCAACGCCTTTTTAGTGTATAAATCAACCCGTTTTGTTAACGTCATAATGTGACAGCATTGTTTTTTCTCGTGGTTAGTGATGTGACGCGCAACTAGTGTTGTGAGCAAAGTGCCACATATTGTATTTAACTATTTCATACATTTACAACAGGATCCACAGTGCGCTGACACTTTTTTGACAAACAATTTTTAAAATAAGATCGACTAGAAATCTCGGTAGTAGTACATAAGTACATAAATAGACTACTTGAATTGAAGTGACAACATTTATGAGCTGACGACGCACTTGTAAAAGGTCAAAGCAATTTATCAGTTTACTTTCCTTTGTGAGCAATTTATATATGAAACATATTGTTATTATAAAAACCATGAGGAGTAGGTTTGCAGCCACTCGTTTATTTTCGGCTCACGACCTTCAACGGTTCTACGCATTAGGCTTTATAAAATCGTTACTCGATCAACGATATTTCACGTTATGAACACATTATAATGTTATATTTAATAACTTCAAAATTTATATGTTGATAATTGATAATTTGAAATACCTAAAGATCCGAGAGTGCTTCAAAGATATATAAACTACTAGTTCCTGGCCGCGGCTTCACTAGTATTAATGTTATCCCACGGGAACCGTACATTTTTCCGGGATAAAAAGTAGCCTATGTACTATTCCAGACTAGAGTTTATCTCTGTGATAAATTTCATCCAAATCCGTTTAGCCGTTCTGGCATGATTGAATAATAAACATCCATCCACCCTTCGCATTTATAGTATTACGATCTTATTCATATTGAGTTAAGAGTAAGTTTGAAGGCTTCTTTAAGGTTCTTAATATGAATAAGACCGTTAGTTAGTACCTATAGATGAGATGTTTATGTTAACTAGTGGTCGCCCAGTGGTCGAAATTCGACCATAATTTCTATAATCGCAGATTTCGCAAAGGCTACACTGTTAATTTGACTTTAACAATAAACAAAAGAGTATAATCTATATATATGCGTGTGTGTCAAATACAAGGTAGTGTGTGTAATGTTTTTTTATCGATTTAATGTATTTTTTGCATAATTTAAAAAAAAAATTAGCATTCTGCACTTCTCTATATAAACTTTGAGTGTGGAAAATTTCATACTCCTCCGTCCACGCTATTTTCGTAAATAGGGGTACAAAGTTTTTGCTTCACGTATTAATACAATGATTATATTGAGGCTTTACCGCCATTTTATCGTAAGCGACATTTGGACCTATGTAGGTATATTCTTTGTTGTAAAAGGTATTTTAAACAAAATAATACCGTTTTAAGACTTTCAGTATTTGATTCAGTAGGTTCTAATCTAACTAAAACTTAGTCTTGAAATGAAATATTATTTTAAAATACCTTTTGCAACAGAAAATATAATAGGTCCTAACGTAGCTAACGATAAAATGGCGGTAGGCTGGGGCATAATTCTGTGCAATCGAGGATTTTGTAATTTCAACAAAAAACTGAAAATCAGGAGATTTTTTTTTCTACTATCAGCTAATTGTAAATATATATAAATGTTAGTGTATGCCAAAGTTTTATGTGATAAAATATTATTTATTTACGTCTAGAATTAACTTTATAAGAGAGTAAAGTGGTAGAAATGGGCCGATTTTTCAATCATTAGATAAATGTTACCAGTCGAATTAATTATAACGTGAGTGAATTAAAAAGTGAAATATTTCAAATTTATTCTAAATTTTTCCAAGTTATATATTATTCTATAAATAACTTTTATCTGATGATTGCGATATCGTAAGTTAAGATTATTTTATTTTAAGTGATCTCAAAATATAGATTATGTATGTATATGATAGTATGTTATATATGAAATTTTATTAACAGAATTATCTTCATTTCTCGTATTGTTATAAAGTTACACATTAGCTTTAACACGCGCCGCTACTACGCCGCTACCGCGATATTTTGTAAATTTCTATAGCTGCACAGATTGGCGGCGCGGCGGCGGTGTCGTGTACACGCTCGGTAATGGTATTTATTAATTAGGTAAATAAATGTCTAAATGCAAATTATACGTATATTCCTCGACTTTACTTCATTATTCTTGTAAATATATAGCCAAAATTAATTGATAAATTTAGGTTTAAGTAGTGTAGCTAAATAATACGTAAATTAAATGATAAATAAACATGTATTTAAATTGATGCTTTGTTTTATTAGAATATCTTTTAGCCATATTCCGTATTTAGTAAAATCAATTTTTATGGGTAATTTTTTTTAATCTGCATTTTTTATAAGGGCTTTATCACTGAGTGAAAATGCCACCTCTTGTGTATTTCTTAACTTCCATTATTTAAATAAAATATTAAACAACTAGCTGATGCCCGCGACATCGCCCGCGTGGTGCGGTTTTTTTAACTATCCCACGGGAACTCTTCAATTTTTCGGGATCAAAAGTATCTTATATGTTGACCAGGGATATAAGCTACCACCACACAAAATTTCATTTAAATCGGTCCAGTCGTTTCGGAGATTAGCCGGTACAAACAGACAGACAAACAGAAACATAAAATTAAAAAAATCTAAATCACTTCTTACATCCCCCTGACTCGGTTTTTAGCATTTTTTTCATTGTACAGAAATTCGACCTCTACAGTTTTAATATATGTATAGATAGATAATAATTGCATCGCCACCCCGTATGTGCTATCTACATCTATGCTATCCTCTAGCTATCAGTGCAACTCGCTACACCGGACGCACCGTATCGACCTTTGTGTTTTTTCGTCCATTTTACAAGTGTTTTTCCAAAATCTGCAATTAAGGCTTGTAGCAACGCCAACGTCCTGAGGATTTTTTGGGCGATAGCGGGAATTTCATAGACGCGGTCATTTTTCAGATGCATGAATAATTTATTATACATAAAATAAGGTATTATTTAAAAAAATAATATAACTAAATTATTTATCTGTCTCTTATAAAGATGTAGATATTTTTTAACCTGTTCTGATAAAACTTGAAGGAGTAAAATGGTTTCATGTCAATAATTTGGAGGTGACTTTTTTTTTACTTAAGATAACTATAGAAAAATTACGAAATAATCACATTACATCTCATATCCTGAAGATTTGTGGTATCTTTTTTTTTGTGGCAAATTGTTGATCAGTAAAAGCCGACGAAAAGTTTTTTCCTTCGCACACCACTTTCGACCTTTTGCGGAAACAGGAGCCTTAAGTAATCCCCTAGCCAATAAAGAAATCGTGCCCGTGAATGTGACTTAAAATCCACATTCGAAGGGTTCCCGCAGTACAGCAAGCAAGGTAAGTAGTTCTGCATTTTCAAAATTTCGTTTTCTAAACCGTACAAGCCATTTTCGTAAAAATTGAAACCTTTAAAAATTAAACTAAATTCAAATTCAAAAAGTTCCACCGGAGAACTTTTTTAAAGGTCATACGTACAAGTGAAAAATCAAGTCTATTTCCTATTTTATATAGACAGCTTCACAACGTGTCTAAAAATCCGCAGTAATACGTCTAGCTAAAAATTATTTTGGTTACCTCGGACTACTTTTTAGCAATTTTCTTACCTGTTACAATTACCACGTGCTAACGTTGAAGGAAAACATTGTGCTGAAATCTGCATAGCGGGTTTAACCGATGTGTTAAACCCGCCAATCCGCCTTGAACAAGCGTCGTGGGTGTACTATCGGTTCTCCTATAAATGTGAGGCCAGTGGGACATTTAAGGGCTGTTATTGTTAGAGATGCCACGAAAATTCGGCTACTCATCATCACCATCATCATCCGAGCGTTAAATCCCGGTTGCGTTCATAGCCTTCACTCCGACGCCCAGGGTCCGCTTTCCCACTTTTTCTCCTCCACTTCGCGCGGTCTTCGGCATCCCTCGTTTTGAGCCTATTGGTACGCATGTCATCCTTCACAACGTCAAGCCAACATTTCTTGGGCCTTCCCCTTCGACCGGGACCTGGCGGTGGCGGCATGGCTAGACATTTGTTCCCCACATAGTTAGCCGGTCTCCGTAAAACGTGGCCGTACCAGCGTAAGCGACACTCTTGGAGTTTGTCTGCTATGTCACGGACATGAAGATGCCACGGATGCGGGAGTTCCTGATCCGGTCTTTCCGCGTCACTCCACATATCCATCGCAGCATATTCATCTCCGTGATACGCAGTTCTTGCTTGTGTCAAGTAGCAAGTACGTGGCCTGTACGCTCAAGTACAGGCCACGATTCACTGCCATACAAAAACGAATATTCGGCTACTATTCGATATTTAAATGTTAGAGATGCCACGAAAATTCGGCTACTATTCGATATTTAAATTTTAGAGATGCCACGCAAATTCGGCTACTATTCGATATTTAAATTTTAGAGATGCCACGCAAATTCGGCTACTATTCGATATTTAAATTTTAGAGATGCCACGCAAATTCGGCTACTATTCGATATTTAAATTTTAGAGATGCCACGCAAATTCGGCTACTATTCGATATTTAAATTTTAGAGATGCCACGCAAATTCGGTTACTATTCGATATTTAAATGTTAAAGATGCCACGAAAATTCGGCTACTATTCGATATTTAAATTTTAGAGATGCCACGCAAATTCGGTTACTATTCGATATTTAAATTTAGAGTTTAACAGAAAAATGTATGACTGGCTATGCAATCGACGTTTTTATTCGTTAAATGAATATTTTGACTTTAGATAATTATGTGAAATTATTTAAATTTAAAATTTAGACCCTATATCTAGAATTGTATATATCTTACACCTATTTTTAAATTGTGACTTAAAATTTACTTTGAAAATTAAAGGTTTTTTTATTTAATTTTGTTGAAGTGAATTGTAATTATAATAATTTTGCACCACCTACATCGCCTGATTAGGTTAAATTATTCCTGAGTCTATAAGTAAAAAATTGACTCCAAATCGCTGTTGGCGGGGAGCTTGTCCAAAACTGGCCGCATTTCCGCGTTGGATGGCAATGCTGATGCGTTGCCCTGGATGCAAGCCAACTTTTTGGTCACGCGAGACCTCAATTAGACGCGTTGAGAGGTCTCGATAGAGATGATGAGCTCCAGGCCCCCACGGCCCCAGGGTCTCGACCCCGAAAGCCACAAATACGTACCACTACACTACACAATCGATTGTATTAAAATTTGACATAGTACCTAAATATTTTAGATTGTATAGAATGAAATTGTTACTCTATATTAAATTTATTTGACTTTAATTGCATGCATAACCTAAAATCTAAATGTATTGTTACATGCCGTCAAAGATAAGCGCACTTTATTGTCCTTCCCGGATTATTGAATTTCTTTGTGTTTTGACTTTGTAACATGCTATTGTTTTTCTACTTGTTTTATAACCATCATTAGCGTCGAACTAATCCCTATTGTTAGTGTCTTCGACTTTGTGGACGTTCGCAGGTGTGCAAATTAATATTTCTTAGAAACTCAGCGTGCGCGTCCAATTTCTTTGTACTGTGTAGTTAGTATAAGACGATGCCCGAATGGAGGGGCGGGGGCAGTCAAACGACGACTACGAAGCGAGTAAGACGTTTTCTAGTACTCTCGATTAGCGATATAGACGACGGACTTTGCGCGTGTCGAATTGCATTGAATCGTGCAGTGGGAACTGGTTGCATCCAGTTTTATTTGTATTTGTTTTATACGTGTTTGTACAGTTCTAATAAATTCTATAGTAGATCCAACGGCATTTTTAATTCGAGTCCTGTAGCTCGTAACAGTATTAATATAATTTACAATGTAAAAGTTATAATTATCGTAACTTTGATACTATTAAAACACATATATTTAAATACTAGCTTCTGCCCGCGACTTCGTCCGCGTAGAATAGTTTAAAAAGAGTAAGTTAAAAAAACCCTCCCGATTTTAAAACATTCTTCATTGGTGCTCCGTTCTTATTGGTCTTAGCGTGATGATATATAGCCTAATTGTTTTTTAATGTATAAATTGTTTTATTGTATGATGATGATACCGGCAATATCGATACTTAATTAGGTGTATAAGTTGTATAATAAGCTGTTTAAGTAATCAAAGTTTTTTAACTATCCCACAGGAACTCTTTAATTTTTCGGGATCAAAAAAATCCTATATGTTGACCAGGGATATAAGCTACCACCATTTCATTTAAATCGGTGCAGTCGCTTCGGAGATAGGCCGGTCCAAACAGACAGACCGACAGAGAAACAAAAAATTTGAAAAAAATCTAAATTATTTCTATTTCTCTTCTTACATCCCCCTGACTTTTTTAATTCTTCGAAACAAACAAGTACAAATATTTAATTCATCAGTAGGTAGTAAACTTATTAATAAGATCCAAAAGGAATGTAATGTTTGTATTTAGACCTAATCATTTAGTTGTGTTTAGTTTTCCCGTCAGAAGTTTCACAGTGTGAAATAGATTGAATATTTAATTTTAGTGTAGTGTAACTATCTATTTATTTAAAGAACTATCTATATATCTTAGTTTCGTACACCACCAAATATTATTTCTTCTTTTGATACCGAGTTGCCTGGTGAGGTCGCTCCGGACTATAAAGCCGCCTATTATTCTGATGGTAGAAACTTAGAAAGGTCAGACAAAGCACTTTTAATAGACGTGTATGTATGAAGAGAAAAATGAAAGTTGACGGAGCAAAGTGTTTGTCAGGATCGTAGTGGATAGAGATGTATCGTCACTGCCTACCCCAATGCCAGGCGTGGCAAAATGTATTTATTAGTCCAATGCAAATTTATCCATATTAATTGTCAAGCTTAAGATTTTTTCCATACTGACCTCACTTACATAGACATTTTATGTAATTTTCGTATAATTGTATTTTTTTTGTAATTAATTGTTTGAGCCAATTTTTATTATTTAAATGATTTTTTAGTGGAAACTTGATCGATATATGTATTCATTTTGTATTTTATATTTAAGAATATTTATTATTGTAAAATAGACGCCAGCATGTAGCGTATACTAAACGCTTGGCGACGTCACGATGGACCTTTAAAGCCTTAGAATAATTAGTTAATTATTCTAAGTTTAGAGCATTAGGACCCCACGGACTCAGAGTTTCCACCTTTTGCCGTAAATGTGTAACCATTTCCAATGGCGGCATATTTGCAGCGCTTGAGGGCCTCCTGTTCTCTCTCTCTCTCCTCCTGCCTCCTGCAGCTTTCATTCATTAATTCATAAGACGCATTTGGACACAGTCACGCTGGCTGTTCATTGAAGCGGAGCGATGCTGCGGAGCGGAGAAACGGAGAAATATGAACCAATAGGATTGGCTGCCTGTTCGTTGACGTAATTTTTATGCAATCTTATTGGTTCATATTTCTCCGTTTCTCCGCTCCGCAGCATCGCTCCGCTTCAATGGGCAGGCAGCCTGACGTAGGTGGAACAGAGGCATAAGAAAAAACGGCAATTTTATGACACTTTTCATGAAGAAAACGGCGCATTTGTGAAGTTATTCTAGTAACCCAATACGCACATTGCTTGTACAGCTAAAAGCAATTGAATGAGAACCTGTTTGCTTTGCCTTTTGTGCCTACAGGGGTCAAAACAACCACTGCCCGCAGGGAGACTACGTTATACCCTTCATATGTGTATTGAAAATAATGAAGCACTGCGCAAAATAATTTTTAAGGAACAAATTTTTAAAGATATAAATTGTCCAAATTTACTTATTCAAATTTAAATTCAAAAGTGTTCTCCAGTGGGACTTATTTTGAATAAATAATTCAAAATAAGTCCCACTGGAGAACACTTTTTGAAGGTCATACATATAAGATAAAATTTAACTTTACTTCCTTTAGTCCTACTTTAGTATATGTACACCGCTTCGCGACGTGTTATTGCTGTTAAGGAGAAGGCGTCAAGAAACTCCCCAGCAACACGTCTGGCTAAAAATTGTTTTTCTTTATATTTCTCATTCTATTTATATCTCAAGTTCTTTTTTTATAAGTTTTATACAGAAGTATGTTACAGAACTACTTTTCGAAGAATTAATGGAGTTGTGGCAAACAGTGTATGCACAGTAAAATAAAGACGGAGTAAGAAGAAAGAAAGTCGTGGTAGCGTAACGGCTAGCGTACGCGTTCTAAACTCCAAGGGCGCGGGTTCGATCCTGGCCGGAACGCATGCACTACTTGGGCAGTTTTCTGACCTAATGTGCATATTGTTACAATCACCACGTGCTAAGAACGGTGAAGGAAAACATCGTGATGCAACCTGCACATCGAGATAACCGATGTGTCAAACCTGCCAAGCCGCCTTGGACAAGCGTGGCGGGTATACTGTCCGTTCCCTTATAGTGGGAGGCCCGAGCCCAGCAGTGGGACATGTATGGGCTGCTATTATAAGAAGAAAGAAGAAGACTATTATTATTGTTATAATAATGACGAGAGGTACTTTGTTCTGTTGAGTTTGTACTGCAACAATCTCTATAAATTCCTTACATGTTGGTCAAAATTAAAACGTTATACAGACGATTGTATAAGAGGCTGGAGCGGAGTTTCTATGTAAATGAAATTTTATCATTTAAGTATTCTTCAATAGTGTAATAATATCCTTTTTTTAAGCAAGATACTTTTTAATTTGGTTATTACTAACGACAAATCTAGGGGCTCTATTCTGCTATTTCAATATATAATTTATATGATGAGGAATTGATTAGCGCCTGTTTTGGATACCGGGTGTTTGGCGCATGGACCGACAAAATTTTTTGGGGAATTGGGTGGATCAAGAGCTATCTTTAACCTATAGATCCCTATGTCCTAAGTCTCACTGTAATCGAGATACGATTTTTTTGTTTGTTTTTGAAAATTACACGGTTCATCGTCTTTAAAACGACATATTTTTCTAGTTTGTTGTTGTAATTGAACCAAATAACTTTTATTGCAGTCTTTAATGTATGATTATTCTAAATGAAACATTAATTCTTAGCATTAGATAAAATAATAAAAGTACTTGACGAGCTTTCACACTTTATTATTATTAAGTACAGATTTTGTTTAAATCAACAAAATTAAACAATTTAACGATCTAGCACTAAAATTAAACATTGATATCTTTGTAACTAAACCCAACACCTTTAGAAACACAATGAACAAAGAATGTTTCAAAGAAAACTAGTTTTTTCCAAACTGCTCAATATGTATTCAAATTCAAATTCTCTTTTCAATCTTTTAATTTCACTTTTACAATTTTATAATTTTTCAATCACCATCATCGACCACAGAAGAACACACACAGACACACACACACACACACACACAAACAGAACACACACACACACACACACACACACTAAACACACACACACACACACACACACAAATCTTCATCAATTAACCTGAGAAAGTCTATATGCTAAGGCTTGTAATTAGCAATACTTTTATTTATGTTGTTAATGTATATCGTTATTTGTCTGTAAGCCTTACTAAAATAAATAAATAAATCAAATTAAATTCTTAATACATTTCAGTTTTTTTTATAATTAATTCTGAATTTGACGTTTTCCATAGATTAATTCATTTCAAGAGTTAGACTTCGTGTATGAAATGCTCTTAAGCCGTGAGGTTCTCTGATTATAAGTATAGTGAATAGTAGTGAGTTGTTGCAAGTATTACATATTATATGTTCAATATTTCTTGTATAAAATAACATAAATATTTTTTTATGCATAAAATAGTGTTCTCCGCTGACAGCGGGGCCTAAGGTCCAAGCTGCTTTCTGCAACCGACCCTTCAATCAGAGATCAAGCGTGAGCTATACGAGATAATTATTATAATATTATATACTCTCTGCTTGCCTCTGTGTGAAACGGGCGTGATAGTATGTTTAGCAAAATATAATCCCTAATAAGTGTAAAATAATTTGCTCGTGAACTAGTTTAACCTGTTTCCGGATTTGCCGAGCTATTGATGTTCCAAAACACGTTGGAATATTGAGAGGATATTGATGAATGGGTGATTCCGGTTTACGAGCTTTTCAAGTCTATGTTGTTTGTGTACCTATTGTTTAGAGACACGTGTTTGTGGGGCCTGTGTGTTCAACAGATATCTTTGTAAATATCTGTTGAAAATAGAAGTTTTGATCATCCATTTTATCTGTTTACAAACGGCGAAAGAATGTCAAGTCCTGTAGCCGGGCGCCTGTCGTGAGAGACGACAAAACAACTCACAGCCAGGCGGGAGGGCCAACCAGACTATAGCATTCTGATTTTTAATTATCTGGACTAAAATGACAGCTGCTATAAACTTTTTTTTATTTATAAGTGAGTTGCGAGAATAAGATTCAATAGGATAATTATTGTTGCATACAAAGAAATTATTATTTACAAACAGAAAACTATAAAAAGGTAGTTTTATAGGTCTCGGTTGATATAAATGTGAAAATAACAACATTCTGTAGGATTCGACTCGCACCACCGCAACATGCTTGTGCAAACGACTACTTGCAACATAGAAAAGGTCGATCACAATTGTCATTTTAGTCCAGGTAATTAAAAATCAGAGTATAGTTTGCTGCCATCTCTATAGGATGCCGCCATATCAACGTTAAGTGCTTTTTCGACACCAATGCCGTAGCATCTTTTTTGGTGCAAATATCTATAGACGATGGTAACCACTTTCCAACAGGTGGGCTGTGAGCCTATCTGCTGTATTCGAGTAATAAAAATAAATAAAAAATGTAAATTGACATTTGGGACCCAAAATGAGTCCTTAACCTCCGAAATGTATGATGTTATACCATTGACCTCTGTTTTTTTTCATGATTTCACTACAGCAACATGCATGCACACAACTGCGGTTTTTCCCGTTGCATTTGCTTGCGCGCATTACAATACTTACAATCGTAAACTCAAGTAGAATGGATTATTCGACCTACCTCTTGACATGAGTCGTTGTTATCACTGCATGCGCGAAAATTATGACGTTTTTGCGGCGACCATAAAGACCGTGGTCGCTATGTGGAACGGCTGAAGGAGCATTTCGAGCGTAGTGACCTACAAAAGGAATGCGCCCGTAGTGGTATATATATATTTTTTCCTAAATTTCATAGACCCAGTAGTTTGTAAGAAAAATTACTATGCTATACAAAGTCAGACGGACTAACGGTCATGCCGATTTTATAAGGGTTCCATTTCAACCAAAAATGAAAACTTAATAACAAAAATTATCCTGAAAATAACGCTTTCGCATCATTAATCTATAAATAAATATGGCGTATGTAACCCTATCAAATACAAGACAACAAATTAGAATATTAAATGTTCGTGCTTACCGACTCTTAAATTTAGTAGTATTAAAATGCGTTCCAACTTTGAATCCCATCTTTTTAGGTGTTTTAACATGTAAATTATTCAATGAAATGATTGAATGCGTTTTATTAATATGAAAAAGATAACAATTAGAGGTATTTATGATGTTCAAATTCTTATTACTCTGAAAATACTAAATTAAATTCAACAAACACGATACTAAAATATCATTGATAGTTTTGTTAGTAAGTATATGCGAGTACATTACTTTCAGTTATATTCACAGTTATATCAATCGAGACCAGACGAGACGTGAGAAAACAACCCTTTTTATAATATACCGTTTGTATCACGGCTCCCTGAATATGGTATAATATACGATAATTTATTTGTAAACAACAATTATCCTATTAGAACGCGAGGCGCCGCGCCGAGATAACGGAGTGTACTCAGCCGATACCCAAAGTTGCGTATACAAGTTACGTGACACGAAACGCGTGACATTGGCCTTCTATAAATATTCACCACCAAAAGCAAATACAACGGAACCGTTCTGTTTCACGAAGATTTTCATTTTATTATTTGTCTTTGAAAATAGAACATTATTTGACAGCTAAAAACGTTTCGTTTCACGAATATTTTCGTTTTATTCTTTGCCTTTGAAAATAGAACATTATTTGACAGCTAAAATAAGCAAATCTAAATTTATTTTTCGGCCCAATGAATCTAATCTTGGAAGGATTAGTTTCAGAAACGAATTTAATTAAGTATTTTTTTGTGGCAAAAGATATTTTGAACTATTATTTTATTTTAAGAATTTCAGTTTTAGTTAGATTAGACTTTACTGAGTAAAAAACTGTCAGTTTTAATATAAAATAATAGTTTAAGTTTAAACTAACCATTGCAACAAAATATATACTTAGGTCCAAATGTCGCTTACAATAAAATGGCGGTAAAGGTACTTTTTCATTTAGTACAGTATTAGTAGGGATTTATAAGTGCATTTTAATAAGATATTTTGTAGGTATTAGATAGCTTCAGACAGACGTCCGTCAGGTCGCCAGGCCCTTGGACTTCACAAGTTGATTAGCGGTTCAAGCATTTAATGGGACTGACTGTTCAACCTGTGGTGTACCAGATGATGTTTTACACGTGCTGATGGAGTGCGCGCAGAGAGCAATAAACAGAAGCTACAACATAGATGTCTGTAACACTATATTTGCCTAACCTCTATCTCAGCAAGCAAAAGACTTGTGTTGCGTGTTAATCGATTATTAAAAAAAAAACATTTTTGTTTTATTTGCATTATATGATGTATGTCTCTACGGGGGTGGTATTGTCACTGAGTGATAAAATCCCTTGAAAAAGAAGTAGAATACAAAAAGGTCATTATCTCGATGTCTTCATATCCTGTTGGATACCACATTACTATGGGGTAATTTTTTTATTAATTTTATTTATTTATTAACTTACAAACATCGCTATCATTACAGTTGTATATATATATATATATATATATATATATATATATATATATATATACATATTCAGTCGTCATAACATAATGTTACATGCCGTCAAAGACAAGCCGCACAGCCTATTGTAAGCGCAGCTTATTGTCCTCCCGGATTAGGGAACTCTTTTGTAGGAGGGTGGTTTTAGTGGGGTATTAGCTCATAGGCATTTGTCCATGGGTTCGAGTCTCTACACGAGCCGGTCGATTAGTGTTTGGATTGCCTCAGTGGAAAGCCTCCATGATCGACAACGGTCTAATCCCTAGCAAAGGACCCGGTATGTGCGAAAGGCATTTTCCCAGCCTGAAAAAAAAAATCGGTGCCTTATTAAGTTGGTACTGCCGTATGGTACTATGGACATTGGTGGCTGCCTACGTCTGATCACAGAATTCGCTGGAACGTTCAGTTTGATTTCAGCTAATACTCCTGGGTTAAATAATTTTCCTCTTAACAATTTTATTACAAAGCTGGCAACCAGGCATACAGTCCACTTCATGGAAAGTGGTTACCGTTCCCTATAGACGTTTGCAACATCAGGGATGAAGCAATACGTTGGCAGCCTTTCGTGATAGAGGAGATGGTTTTTTCTAAATTTATTGATGCACAAAACAAATTACATTAATTACAAACCCTTATGACTAAAATATAAACAAAAATCTGGATTGCAATCTACAAATAAGTGCTTACATAAAAATAGTAGTACAACGAGACCGAAAATAACTTACTTATACCTAAATATTATAATCGTTTTAGTCAAGTTTAGTTTATTGGAATTGAAGGGACGATGTATAATCAGTTCTGGGAGAGAAGGGATTAGGCGTGAGGCATATTTATGCTAACAGTTATTAACGACAGATATTCACAGACAACAGATAACATTTGTTATTTCGAGAACAGAATACCTGTTGTCTCGATAACAGGCACATAACATAACATAACAATAACAAATTCTTATTTACGTCTTTTATCAACTGTTCTATTAATTACTATTTTTCTCTCGTTCTATCTAAGCAAACTCGTTATTAAGCTAAAAAGAAATGCATCTAGTAATTTATTCATATCAGTGTCTCATTTACACTTCAAGGATTTATATGGGCTAAAATGAGACGTAACTAATATTTATAAGGTAACAGAACAGAATTAACAAAATGTAAACTGTTCTAATGAAGGGATTTTCTATAAGATATAATGAAATTATAAACATATAGATCTCAGAGAGAATTTGTTGCAGTGAGCAACAACTAGTCAGTCAAATACACCCGTGTCATGCACGTTTACAATGCACACCATAGCGCGATGTACTTTTACAGTGGCGCCATCTAGTTTAAATAACATTATCTACAAACAGATGGGATAGAAGGAAAGGGAAGTGGACACCTGGATCTCTCACTCATCGCACGAAACAGTTAACTCAAGGCTTGCCGTTTCACGCCGATATTTTATGAGAGCGTGGTATCATACTGATCGCCATGAGAGCTGTAATAAAAAAATCTAGCCTGGCTCTACAACTACAAAGTTGTACTAGTATACACAATAAGTTAGAAAAACTGTCTAATGATCGCTTTCTATATCTTTTCCTTACCGCGAGCATTCGCCTGTAATGTAACATTTATGTTTTGATTTTGAACATTTAGGCTACGTTTCACTAGAGACTTACAACGACTAATTTCACGGCCGCGATTTTTCCCGTTCCACTTGCTTGCGGACGTTAAAATCATAAACTCTAGTGGAACGGATTATGGGGCGTTGATGTCATAAACGACGAAATACACAAATGTCATTGGTTGATTTGAAAATCGCGCTTTTTTCAATGTCAAGAGATAGAGAGAATTAATGCTCTGTGGGAAACGCCCACTTCGACCTACCTCTTGACATGGGTCGTTGTGAGCGCTGGGTGATCGAAAATAATGACGTCATTGGTTACATTTTCGCCACGACCATAACGACCGCGGTCGCCTTGTGGGACGGCAGACGGAGCATTTTGAGCGTCGTGAGATACTAAAGGAACGCGTCCTTAGTTGATTCCACAATGTCAGACAGACGTAGCAATCATTGTGTTACAAGGTGTATCAAAATATTACAGATTGAAAAATTACGGTTGCGCACTGTAATGCTTGATTCACCTGCCTCACTGATGTAATGCTCGAATATGTAACATTACGGATTGCGCACTGTAATGCTCGGTTCTCCTTCACTGATGTAATGCTCGAATATGTAACATTACAGGTTGCGCACTGTAATGCTCGGTTCTCCTACTTCACTGACGCAATGCTCGGATCTGTAACGTTACATTACAGGCGAATGTTCAAGGTGAGGGAGCGCCTTTACTATCGGTTAAAATTTGATAAAAGCTCCATACAAGTAATATCATATTTTACCGATGGTAAGGCAAGTGAATAGAAAGACATAGGAACCGACCATGTGGTGGACCCGGCTGGGATTCGAACCCACGTCATTGAAATAATATGTTGCTGCGTTAGTCAAAAAACTACCACGACCTTATAGATTATTCTCGCTGATTTAACACAGAATTTAGCAAACATTACCAAAATTATTCCATATTTATGTCACACCGCTATTGTTTGCGAAAATGAACCTATTCGTTAATTTTAATTCGTTTTGGCATCAAAGATCAACGAACTTTATAATGTGAATTTCCAACCCACGGACCTTATGCGCTTGGGATTATATTTCTTGTTTTAATCCAAGTATGTTCATTTTATTATCAGAAAAGCGTAGATTTGCTTCTAACGTATTATATTATGTATAATGTATATATATAATAACATCCCATAAATGTCCCACTACTGGGCTCGGGCCTCCCATTATAGGGGAATGGACAGTATACCCGCCACGTTTGTCCAAGGCGGCTTGGCAAGTTTGACACATCGGCTATCTCGATGCGCAGGTTGCATCACGATGTTTTCCTTCACCGTTGTCAGCACGTGGTAATATGTAACAATATGCACATCAGGTCATAAAACTGCCTAAGTGGTGCATGCGTTCCGGTCAGGGTCAGGATCAAATCCACGCCCTTCGAGTCCCGGACGCGTGGCGCTAGCAATTTTTGATGACTACCAGCTATTCACATCATAATAATATTTATTCTTAAAACTAAATACTGTGGTACCTGTTATATTCAAATCATAGCTGCGAATTAATTTATTAAAGGTACAGAATACAGAAGATCGATACAGAAAACTATTTTGTCGATAGACCTAATTGAGTTTTTATGTAAGTAAAATAGAATCAATCACCTCCTGGAATTTGACCCGCGGGGAAATCTCTAGTAAGGTATATTAAATTTTAAATCACATTGCATACTATGACTGAAAACGTGACTTGGCTTTGGATGAGAGTTTTATTGTTTTGGATCAATCTGAAAATTTGGATTCACAAACTTGTTTACCGTATTAAATCACAAAGTGAGTTCGAATGGCCCACTTCACCTTCCCTCTATCGAACCTTTCCTATCCCATCCCTCAATTGCAATCCCTTCTATCTCTTCTCCTATCCCATGGACTTAGTAGAATACAAATTTTTGACACTATCCCAATGGAATCTTTCTTTGAATATCTTCGCAACCCCAAGATATTGAAAGTAGAATTGGACCCCCGGTTGGAAAGAAGTTTCGAAGACTATCAAAGGAATTATATATTAAAATAATAGCAAATACAAGATCTAATTTCACAACACCTTATTTCATTGCATTAAAATTCGAAATTGTATAATAATATACCGCGGTCAGTATTTTCCTTTTGGATACACTTTTTCGTCTCCCATCCGCCGAGTAACGTGCGATAAGGAACTTAGTTTAAAAAAAAAAACAGTTTCGGCAGTCTGCACCTAGCTTAATATAGTTGTTATCTTGAAAGCTTTCATTCTTCACAATAATTTTATTTTCGTGATATCGAGTGCTCTATTAAACCTGCTTTACTGAAAATGAAATTTGCTTATTACTTTAACAAAATTTATTTTACGTACCTATTATATATGTTGTGCTTATTTTTATGATATCATAGAGCGATTGAAAATGATCAAGGAACTATTACAGATAAAATTCAATGAAATTAGGAGTTTAATATACAGGATACCTGTTTTAGTAGTCTGGGAACGTAGATAAGCAGAGTATTTACTTTGGTATAGAAAGTATAGATTTATAGCGTATAAAACAGTTTTACAGTGTTATTTTTATTAGACACAACATTTTTCTATTATGTTCACAGACTAGTTGGAGATTATTATTCTAGTGTTGTTATTATGTATCTACATACATAAATACCTGCTAAGATCCTGACAAATAGTTTTCGTCTCTTCATACATACATACTTATTAAAAGTGCTATTTACCCTACCTGTCTTCAGACAACTTCAATTTGATCGTGCTGAGTATGTCGCGGTCCACCAACATAGACTTACCAGTCACATTGCTGTCATATATATGTTTGTGAGTCTGCTTTCATTTATTCACTCCACGTGCCTATTCCCTAACCACCTTGACATCCTCATTCAACTTGTCATTACATCCTCTTTCAATCTACAACGTTCCCTTATTACATAGTTTCTTATTATACCTTACATATACTTCTCAAAGCTCTCATTTCAACTGCGTTGATACTACTTTCATGCTTCTTCTGCTATACCCAACTTTCACTGCCATATATTAGCGTTGATACTAACACCCCTTGATGGACACCCAACGTGCCTTTAGAGATATTTTCCGGCTGTTCATAAAAGTTCTTATTACCTGCTATTACTCTCCTTTCAATATCACTCTCATGCTTTTCTTCTCTTGTAAACATGCACCCTAGGTATACAAACTCTTTAACTTGCTATAGCCTTCAATATCCTATCTATGTATTACACATTATCATCCTTTCATCTCTTTCAAACACCATAACTTTCGTCTTGTTCACGTTCATTTTCATACACTTATTCTTAAAAGATCCTTCCATAATTGTTACCATCTCCTGTAACTCTTTTTCCGATGATGCAATTATAACCTGATCATCGGCGTAGAGTAGACGATTTGACGAGTAACCCATTCATTCTTAAAACACTTTCTTTCAAACCATCCAAGCAACTGTTCATAAAAAAATTGAACAGCCACGGCGAAGCTACGCATCCCTGTCTAACACCTTTTTTGATACTAAGCCATTTAGAGTAGGCGGTGGTGATCCTGATACAAGCACTGGAATCGTCAGAGACTTTAGTGATTGTATCAAGTTGTTTGTTTTTGTTTCCCCGTATTTAGCCAGCGCTGACCGCAGTTCAGTTCTTATTACTCTATCGTAAGCTGTATGTATCTATGACATTTTAATATAGTAGGCTAAGGCAACAACAAATACCACTCAGTCAAAATATCAAAAGCCATTATAGTCAATTTATTCTGTCTAGCTCGCATAAGTTATAAAATACAGAGCCGTCAAATAATTTACCGAATTAATTGGTTTAATTTTACTAGATGACAAAAATGTAGATTATAAACAGATTCCAAAGCCATGGTAGCTAAATGGTCAACGTGCTCGCGTCCCGAACTCAAAAGATGCGAGTTCGAATCCTGACCGTAAAGCAAACACCACTTAGATAGTTTTCTGACGTAATGTGCTTATTAATTAGCACGTGCTGACGGTGAAGGAAAACATCGTGATGAAAACTGCACAGTAACATAACCGATGTGTCAAACTCGCCTAACCGCTTTTGACAAACGTGGCAAGTATACTATCCCGAAGAAATTGGAAGGCCCAAACCCAGTAAGGACAATTATGAGCTGTTATCATTGTTACAACTTAGCCAAAATTACACGAAGCACGCCGACAAATGTGAAGGCACACCTGCGGGCCATAAAGCACGGTTTATTATCTACCTGCATTTGGACTTCTTTTTTTTACTTTGTGTTTAATATTTGTAATTAGAAAAGCCGCCTATTGTGTATTATAATCCTTTATGGTAGGCAGTGGGCAGGTGTGATTCTTAGAAAATATTGTTTACCCGGTCGTGAGATATTGTAAGCTGAGTATAAAGGAATGCCGGAACGGATAAACCGGCAGTTAAGCGACGATTACGATGCGAGCGAGACGTGTGTACATTCGATGAGCTATATAGTGACGGACTTTGCGCGTGTTATTGAATTGTGCAGTTTGTACTGGTTGCGTCCAGTTATATTTGTACCTGTGTTATACGTGTTTGTATAGTTAGTAATTTCAACGGCATTTTTAATTCGAGTCCCGTAACTTGTAACATTATTATATACATTCCCTTTTAAACAAACTTTCTACCATAACTAAATTGTAAAACGTCCAGATATGAGAGGCAGCATATCAATCCATAAATCACTTTAATGTATTACTCTTCCGATTTAAACAAAACACTTGCACAAAACCTAACGTCCTCACGCTTGACCGTCACAGTATTATACTGAATTACCCACTGACTTGTGTTTTGTTTTTTTTATTATTGGACTTGACTTTATTTTGTTGGTCCGAGGACCTCACAACTTTTCCGGGGTTTTCGGGGTGAGTGCCTTTGCGAAGCGAAGGCGCTCGAGCCCGGGGGGCAACTTGCTCGAGGGGGCTCCCTAGGAAGTTTCACCTCGGCTGGACTGTTGCCATGAGAGGGGGATGAATCTAATGATGCCCACCATAGGGCGACACAATGCACTAATTGCGAGCGGGCGACGGGTAATATAAAGCCCGAGAGGAAGGATCCCGGCGGACCGGGATCGGCGGATCGCGGTGGCCTATCTTACTGCTGCTTCGCAACGTGTTATGGCTGGGAGAGAAGAAACGGCGAAAGAAACTTCCCAGCAACACGCCTAGTCTATCCTATGGGGGGACTGTGTCTCCTGGCGTCCCTCGCGGGAACGTGGAGAGATCGTGATTGGCGGCGTCGACGCCGCCGTCTGTGTCTGTCTGTCGGTGCCTGCCAGCCTGCCGTCCTAACCGCGGGCGGGCTGATCCGGACCAGCCGTTTTGTGATATCGTCGACCTTGTCCGTGAGGATGTTACGCGGTCGTCGCACGAGAGCCTTTCGTCGAGGCTTATAATCGGACGCGGACACGACGAGGGGATTTCGATGGTGCGGCGCTAGATCGAAATACTTACGCGAGAGCGACGTAATGTAGTTTTTGATGGAGAGAAGCTCCAGATCGCGGTGGATGTCGACGTTACGCATATAGAAGGGAGCACCGACGGCTCTGCGCATGAATTTATTCTGCACGATTTGCAGTTTCTTTAAAAGGGCAGGCTTGGCATGGCCGAATACCACACTCGCGTATGTCATGATCGGACGAATGCATGTTTTATATAGAGTAAGCTTGTGTCTGAGGGACATTTTGCTTCGTTTGTCTATTATGGGTGCTAGACGACCCATCACAAATCGCGCTCTATTCCGGACTATAGTGATATGCTCGTTGAAGCGCAAGTTCTGATCTAGGGTGACACCCAGGTATTTGGTGTACTTTGCCCGGGGGATTTCTTGGTCGTAGAGCGAGATGGCTTTTAAGCGAAGGCAAGCGCGTTTGGGAGAGCGAAGCGTGCCGGGGAAAAGAACATTGCTGCGCTTTTCTCCGGGTTTACCTCTATCCTCCATTTGCGAAACCATTCGCCTAGCTCTGTTACAGCTGCCTGTAGCCGGACGCAAGCCATTTGTCGGTTGTGATCTGATGTATAGAGTGCGGTGTCATCCGCGAAGAGGGCCAACTCTACATCTGGAGTTTTTGGGATGTCGCTAGTGTACAGCGTGAAGAGTAGTGGAGACAGGGCCGAGCCCTGTGGTACACCGGCTGTGAGTGGGTGAGGGGACGAGCGTGTTCCCTCCACTCGAAAACGGAAGCTACGGCCTAGGAGGAAGTCTCGCAAGATGAGCACGAGTCTGTCTGGCACACCGAACTGGTACAGCTTGTAAATCAAACCGTTATGCCAGACCTTGTCGAAGGCCTTAGCTACATCTAGGAAATATGCGGCTGTTCCTATAGGGCGGCGACGATGGGCAAAGTGGGATAGTATGTGCTCCGTGATGCGGTGCACCTGTTGGACGCATGAGTGTCTGGCACGGAATCCAAACTACTCATCCGGTAGTAGATGTTTGCTGATGGCAAAATCTCTAAGTCTAGAGAGGATGACCCTCTCGTAAAGCTTTCTGAGTGTGCTCAGTAGGCTGATTGGACGGTAGCTGGACGGTTTATTAGCCGGTTTTCCAGGCTTGTGAATACCGATGACATCTGCTTCCTTCCAGATAGCGGGGAAAGAGCAGTTTGTTATGGCGGTATTGAAGATGCTCACTAAGATTATAATCAAGTGGCCGGGGAGGAGTTTTAAGACGCGATTATTAATGCCATCGATCCCTGGGGCCTTTCGCGGTTTGAGGGAGTTGATCAGATCTTGCACTTCTTCGACCGTGACTGGGTCGAGTGTGGTTTCCGCTGGTAAAGAGGATCTACGTTCGACCTCAGAGTCCACCTCCGTCAGGTGTGACTGGTCGACGTTTTGTATAGTGGGGGAGCATTGAAGCTCTAGACTCTGAGCAAGGCATTCGGCTTTCTCCTCGTCATCGAACGCCTCGGTGTTGTCGGCTCTTTCTAGCGCGGGTATGACAGTGAGGGTATCTGATTTGAGAGCTCTAGCCAGCTTCCAGTACGCCTGGTGAGTTGGTTCGATATCTCTCAACGTTCTGTCCCAACGTTGTTCCCTGACTTCCCGGATACGTAGTTTGACCTCGTGCTCTAGTTGGTGGAGTCGGACTCTATTGTCTTCGGTGGGATATCTGTCGTGAGCTCTGGAGGCGGCTCTCTTTTCCCTCAGCAGTACCCTCACTGACTTGTGTGCGCCACTCTCGTCAGGTTTTATACTTTAAGAACGAGAAGAAAAACAAGTAATAGAGGTAGTTAACCGAAAATGTCGCTCACATCAGTATTTTAGTAAACGAAGTGACAAGGAAACTGGTGGACCGCAAGTACCGCACACATCAGTATTTCATTAATTAAATTGTTTACACTATTTATAACTATCACACAATATTATTATTATGAATTACATTTGTAACAACAGTAACTTATTTATTGGGTGTTTAATTGACATATCATGTGGTTTTCTTTTTATTCGTAAATTAAAAAGCTAAAGGTTGCTCTGAAAAGAGTTTTTTTTTTATTAAATACAATACGATACACACTGTTTTTGTATGTGAATTTATAATTACGCAATTCACCTGAAAAAAGAAACAACATTTAAAGCTAATTAATTCACAATTTCAATTAATCTAATACGTTTAGGAATTTTAAAATAACACTTTGTTAATTTGTTCTATTGTTATAACTGACAAAAAACTCTGACAAGTGTGATGTATATAAGTGACATTACATTGACACTTGACATATACTTTGATAATACCACTATGCGCGCCAAATTCAAATCGAATGAAGTTACTCTTCATTTACAGACATTTATCTATATTTAAAGCATTACTTAGTGAATAGTTCTTACATTTGCATCGTTAACTGTACATCTACCTACCCCCATATAATAAGTCTGGCGTCACTTTTTTTTTAAATACCGACACACGGCTCACACACGATCGTACAAAAACGTTGTGTTTTTGCACCCACCTCTTCCTACGGAAGTGATGTGTGAATGAGACAACGATATCCTGATATAGGGGTTGAAACGAGACAGCGCTCGTGGGAAACACAAGGGTGGCTATATCCCATACGATCATTGAAGTGGGACGGTGCAGTGCTGAATTTATTTTATTCGAGCCCATGACAAGCTGCGGTCGGAATGAGTGCGTGGTGGTCAGTTAAGAGTATGTGAAACCAGAGACATTCCCTCGATTCATATAGGCCCGGTTCCAATATCGTACCGACAGTTCATTTGTCTTAGGATTGGTTAAAATTTGACATAAGCTCCATACAAGTAATGTCAAAATTTAACCAATGGTAGGGCAAGTTAATGAATAGTAAGATATAGAAACCTGCCAATAGCCCTTAAACTAAGCAACTAATATGCCTTCGAAAGTGAGTCGATTTATTATGCATTTTTCATTAAATTAAAAAGTTTTTATATATGTACTAATAAATAAATTTAACTCTAACGTTTAACTCACCTCATAATATTATTTTTTAAAGTTTAAAAAATCCAAAAGCCCTAAAATGACTTAAGTGTTTTAATTTAAAACACATTTTTAAGCCATATCAGCTAAAAAATATATAAAAACAAATTCTGTGTGTGCAGTTCACACGCAGTAGAAATGAAACTTCAGAGAATATACTTACAGATAATTCTTCTCTAACTTTTATTAATATAAATAGAATTTCTTTAGTCTATATCCATCATCATGTTATAATTTAAAATAAACTTCTTAAAGTATCACTTTCAATTTCTCACTGTTTTAGATCAGTTTTATTACGGTCCAAATAGAACCTATGTTTAATTATGGGTCCTATTAACTCTCTAATCTATGCTGTACAGTGTAAAACTCGTATATCATTCTCTCACAGGCTAAGTCCTGTAGATTTGTGTGTTTAACTCTTTTTAGTTTTGCTTTTTAGTTTCACTGAGTTTCAAATCACAACGATTCTAAGGAAGTTTTACTTCAAAAAACTATTTAAAACTTTATATTTTTCACTGATTTGGTTTAAAATAAATATATTTTTAAAAATAAAACATTAAACAGCGCCAGAAAAATAACATTTGGAACCATCTAGTTCTGTAGAATTTAATTCAGTCAGAATTACTTAATTCGACGTTTTTATACCCAACTGAATATAATCCCTAATAGAAAAGGTATATCACACCTGATCGTACAACGAATAGGTCAATGGACCTTATTGCCAGTCACGTTGGTTCGCACCATAGTACTCTTCAATTCAAGTTTAAAAATTACAATTATGCATTTAAGATGTCGAAATACGATTTAATACTAAAATAAACTAAATTATAAATAAGTAAATATAGGCTATGTAACAAATCGCTGCCTGATGGAAATGTGCCCAGATAGCTGGCTGCATTGTCACACTGTAAGCAACACTGATTTGCTGGGTGAAATACGAAAGAAAACAGAGAAAGAAGAAACTACCCCTTTACCTTTCACTTCTTCTACGTAAAACTTCATAGTGATATAATTTTCTGTTAAAGGTAAACAACGCTTATTGCCTAAGGTGTCCCCACAGCCTTATCTCTTGCCCTTTACACTATAGTACCGCGTTGGTCATATTAATCGCGTTAAGCAACACCTGCTCGACATTATCAATTAATTTATTCCTCACAAGACAATCGTTTTAACAGTCCTATAGTATTTTAATGAATTAATAATTGGTAATATTTTTACTATGACTTACTTTTAAACGTTTTTGTAATATTGTTTCCAAAAAAATTACAATATAGGTCAAAAGTGAACAGTGGATGTAAGATGATGTTAATCGTTTTTGACAAAGAATAATGGTGAAAACTGTTTAGTGATGTTTTCCAACTACCAAAAGACGAGTCCCTTGTTTTGGCGTCGTTAGCAAAGGCTTTTTAATTGATGAATATTATTTTAAAATCTGCCTAAATAGACTTTTAGATAAAAAATTGTACAGAGCTATATTTGAAATAAAAATACACACCATTTTCGTCTTGTGTTTATTTACTTCTTTTTCATTTATAAATAACTTCGTAACTATATACATACATAAAAAAAATGTTGAGTTAATCAATTTTTAACTAGGCGTTGACGTTACCTAGACACGTCTAGTTAAAAATAAAAAAGTAAAATTAAATTTAAACTTATATGTATGAGCTTCAAAATGTGTTCTCCAGTGGAACTTACTTTGAATTTTTTTTTAATTCGAATTGATTTAAACTGGCGATTCATTTACTTGTAGGGCACATCTTCAGACGTGGTAGAGACATGCCGCTGGAATTAGTATCTTTAATTCCAGCTCTAGGGTTAGCTCGACCGATATGATACCACGTTCTCACAGAATAGCGGCGGCAAATGGTTATGCTTGAGCTAATCGTAATATTTTCTTAAGTTTTCACTACTACTATACGTAATAAAACTACGTTTTAACGGTTTTAAGCGAGGTAATTTATTTGATTTTTATTATTCCGACGTTTCGGCCACTTTTCAGTAGCCGTGATCACGGAAGACCAAGATGTCAAGTGTCAATGAGTTAGTAAATTGTTAAAGTTTTATTTAGCCTACCGCCGACTTGTTCATTTTAATTTTGTTTATGGTTATTATTTACTCTATGGGAGCCTAATCTAATTTACCACCGCTTCGCAACATGTTGTGGCTTGAAGAGAAGTAGCGTCGCAAGAAACTCTTCAGCCAACATGCCTAGCTCTAATAATTTTATATAATATCAAAATGGGTGGACGAAAAAATAAAAAGAAATTATCAAAGTTGGTTTGTGTTCCGGTGCACACAGAAGGAGCTCACAGTGTCTTGAGGTCTTCACTGGGTTTGGGTCTCAATAGTTTTGATGATCGGATCCCAAACAGGTGGTAGGTGCTAACCATCTTCTTTATTGAAATTTAGGTGTTTTTTTATTTGATTGAGCCAATAGTGTTTCGCACGTTTAGTGAGGGTTTTGGTGGCCCTCTATCCCATGTCATCTATCCTATCGCTCTTATCTTGTCATCCCTATACAATATCCTCTATATGAATCCTGGTGTTGCGAATGTCTATAGGCGATGGTAACCATTTTCCATAAGGTGGGTCGTCTGCCTGTTGCCGACTTCAGATAATTTTTTTTTATTAAGCCAAATTAATAGAACAAAGCCACCTGCAACAATATAGACATGAAGGTATTCGCTTTAATAAATGAAATACAAAATGTAATATTATAATATAATAATTTAATATTTCAGTTGTCAATCACAAGCTCTCATCTTATATACATAATGATATGTACAAAAATACAATACATATAGTAATGTATTTAAAAACAAGCTAAAAAGCTCAATATGTAGCTATAGAAATCACACGTTTACAATATTAATATATCTTTTATATTATAATAATTATAGTCCAAGATCCCAGTCACCCCAGACTTACGTGATTTTATGAAAGATGAAATTTTTAGGATCAGTAGTTTAACATATACTTAGAAAGGAATGGATACTGGCTAAGCTGAAAGCGGAGCCGTTTTACAGGTAGCAGGTATCAAAGGTGGAAAAAAAACCATGCTAATTTACGTCAAAGTAGCAACGCTAGTTTTTACATATGTCATATATGATATTGTTATAATATATTATAAACAAAGATATACAGTTTGCAAAATGTGGGAACTTACGTCATTTTAGGAAGGCTGAATTTTATATATATTATCAAGTATAATATTTTCCAATGAGCCAGACAAATCTGACGAGCAAAACATCCTTCCAGACTCGTTAAGAGTTTTGCTGTGCGAGGATATTGAATTGACTTAAATAATGCTCACGCGCTTCCTTATTATATATTATATATATCCTATATATATATATTATATATATATATATATATATATATATATATGTATATACATTATACTTGATAATGTATATAAAATTCAACCTTCATAAAATGGCATAAGTACCCACATTTTTTTTTAAGTGTCTGTCAAAAGTTATGGCCCATAGGAAGTGTATGGCAACTCTATATCTTATAATATCATATATAACATATGTAATAACTAGCCTGCTACATTGACGTAAGTTGGCATAGTTTTTTCCACCTCTGATACCCGCTACCTGTAAAACGGCCTCGCTTTCAGCTTAGCGAGTATCCAGTCCTTTCTAAGTATATGTTAAACTACCGGTCCTAAAAATGTCATCTTTCCTAAAATCTCGTAAGTCTGGGGTGACTGGGATCTCACTCTATTAGACTTCACAACCTTTTATTTAAAAACATAATTTTTTAAAGTTTCAATTTTATGCTATTTGATATTTGTAATTATTTAAATCGGTTTAATTAAAGCTAAAACCTTTTTATATAGAACAGAAGAAACACTATAATACATTGTATTTAGGGTAAACTATAACATTGTTCGCATTCCACCCAATTGTTGGCAGCCAGACAATTTATGCAATCCATTGCCAACTATGGTACAGTTTCTACTGTCGATTTATATTTTAAAGCCAGAAGCCATAATTTTATTTGCATATTGTTTCTGAATATTATTTTATGAAGAATACCAGTTCACTAAATAAATATCATCAGTGTTAGAAGGCATTTAAAACATAATTGTTTTAACAGCGAGAGATCTATGACACTATTCTATACTTGCTTATGTTCTTTTTATATACAGTATTCGCTCTTTTGTAATATGTTGTATTAATAGCCAATAAACTAAACGTATTAAATAAAGTTTATTTAATAACAAAACACATATAATTTTTTAATGGAAATAATTCAGCAGAAAAGTTTTATTACATCTTCTTTTAAATCTCCGTAGTATTTACTTGTAACTATTAAATACATATTATGTTAAGAAGGTTTACATATTACAAAAGCATTGGATTCATTGAAGGTTATGTTATTAAGTTGTAACAGGTGCCATATTTTTTGAAAGTCTTAGCCAAATGTGTTGATGTTCAACAATTTAGGTCTAGAACAATCTATTCTTAATATATTAAAGTTACATGTACAATAAATAATTGTTACAGAAATTTCACTGCTCATCTAAATTCCTTAAAGGTACATGATTTTTGAAAATTTCTTCATTTCTTCATCATGTCTTAAAAACCATGATTTACCAAAAATCTTATGATTTAAATGCATTATGCTTTTGCGATATCTGAAAATAAATGATTAATCATCATCATTCACTAATAATTCCTATTTCTGTAATAAATAAATTAGAATGAAAAATTCGTTTTAAGGTTCATCGACTTTTATAGTGTTTCCTCCATCTTTTATTTATTATTTATTTGGTCCCAAGAATCATTTAAACTATAAAACTATCTAAAATATCACACATCTTATAAAATATTTTCACTACAAAACAAATGAATATTTGTACAACAAATACAGTCTTCTAAAATATTACATTTCCATTTTGTTTGTATTAAACTTTGAGATCTGTTGCAACAATGTTATTGTTAATTTAGTTTGACGAACTTAAGTAATCAAAATTTATGTAAAAGTTTAAATGAGAATTTGGGGTTGTTGTCTTCGAGCTTCTGCGAAGCGACTAAAAGGTTTAATTCCCTATAGACTGCCGTATATATGAGTAGAAGTGATACTATTTTATTTTATCCGTGCAAGATCGGAGAAAGAATACAATTTCCTGCGACCGTGCGGCCTGTCGTAAGAGGCGACCAAACAACCCACAGCGAGGTGGTAGGGCATTTGCCCGATTGGATGGCTACCACCCTGGTCTAAAGTATGTCGCCATAACAACCTTGAGCTGTGTTCTGGCATCAGTGACCAGGTTCCAGTCTCCCTTAAGAGAGCAGCAGAGCATTTGTAGCATCTTTGGTGTTGCTTATGTCCATATGTGATGGTAACCGCTTTCCATCAAGTGGGCCATCTGCCTGTCTGCTGATCTACAGCAATAAAAAAAGAAAAAAAACTATTGTACGTGCGATGTATACTGGAATACTTTGGCCACATAGCTCGATAGAAACCCAGGCAATGAAGAAACTTGTGGCCACAGGGACAGTTGAAGGCAAAAGCAAATAGGTGGTTTAACCAGGCCGCTGACCAGTTGGGCATGTAAGCAAATTCGGCCCTCCATTGTGTCCAAATCCGATTTCAATGGAGGAGTGCAAATATTTACTGCCATCAAAGCTACAATCCTTAGCAATGAGGGTACAACTTGGAAGAGGGAGAATGCTATTGTGGTAGTAACAAGGATACAAATAACACCTAATTATTTTGGAACAAAGACGATAATTCCTTTAATTGTGTTTTAGAGATTAATGATATTTTTAAAGATGTTATAAGAAATTACATACTAAACCAGACATTTAATAATATGTTTTTAAATAATAAGTGGGTTAACAACCGAGACAACTTTTTTACCCGACAGTCTATCATTACAGTTACAGGTCGTTAACTTCTAAGGTTCAATATCCACAACCTGCAATATAATAGGCATTTCTGAAACAGAATATATTCTCAAATTCAAAATATTTTTGAAGTAAATTGTCTGGACGGAAATTCGGAAATAGTCAGTGAAATAAAGAAGAACAGAAATAATAAGAAGGATTATAAGTGGCCTAAAAGTTATATAGACTCTATTATATTCAAAAACTAGATTATTAATAGGCCAACTCTGCACCCCAAGGTCTATACGGTTTCGAAGTATTCTGAGAGTACTGATGATGCGGCGGTGGATGTGAATAAGAAGGTGGGTAGTGTGGCGCTGGTGGGGCGGGATGGGGTCCCGAAGGTCCAGGAGGTGCAGGTGCCATAGGAGGATAATGAGGATATGACGGAGCACCTGTCAGAGGAGCAGCTACAGAACTAGGCGCAGTTATCGTTGCTGATGACGTCGTTGCAATATTATGATCCTGTCGAGATGTTGCTGCGATATCCGTATACCCCTGATTCGGAACTGGATAGTTAGGGTACCCCCAGTTCGATTTAGTAGCTAGTTCTCTCTGAGCAGCGAAGCACTGTAGATGACTCATAAGCCTCAACCTTAAAGGGTCTTGGATATCAAGGCCTTCGCAGCTGACGAGGTATCTGGCGACTTCAGCAGCACATTCCCTGAAGCCGATGCTGTGATAGTCCATAGCGTAGCGTTGAGGGTCGTACGCAAAGGTGTCCAGACCTAGAAAGATTGAAAAGGTTAGGTTAGTGTGTGTATTATCAGTTTTCAAAATCTGGATCATATTTTTTTCCTCTCTACGAGCGAACGAGATTGCTCGGGCTTATTACTTTTTTAGGGATTTTTTTATATTTAAATGTTTTTTCTTTTATTTCTTGTATCTTTTATTTTCTCTTTTCAAATATAATTTAACAATTTTTTCTTATTGCTAATACACATTTTGTTGCTCTAAATTTTACAAATGTTTCTTATTTCTTGTTTACATTATTTATACGTTAGGCACTGCTCTCAATCATACCATCATATTTCCGCTATTACAAGCTTCTTATGATCAATTTATATTGCTTTATATAATACAAACTTATATCCTACTGTCTATACTTCTATGTTTTATTAACTATTTGCTTAATTTCTATCTGTTAAGCTGGATCATATTAGAATATGGTTCCGAAGGTTTATTATTGCCTAAATCCTGTGATGTAACGCAATAGATAGAATAAAGGGAATAAGGGATAGGGGGTTGGCTACGAGGGTGGAATAGGTGAGAAGAGATGAGACAGGATAGGGGTTGGGTAGAGTTGACGAGCGGAACTCTCACCGTACAGAACACGATTAGAGCAAGATTAAACCTATTTGACGTCGATATTTTGTGGGTGTGTGATATTACATGGGCCCAGCCATGTTTTTTTTACGAGGTGAAACCCAATTGAGGTACATCAGCCGCGCGTATGGGGAAAACCGCTGCCGGTGTGTGGGATTCGCCAGGTCAGGGTGGCATTAGCACCTCTAGCCAGAACTGAGAAGCTATTGCTACGCCGTAGTTAGGGATACCCACTAAAACCCCTGGGTATTCCGTCCTTCGCCGTTAATGCCAGGGTCACAGCGGTTGGCAGGCGGTGGCCTACATCAGTCGAGCCAGCCCTAAGCTGACTGCCCACGGCCAATGAAAAGTTAGTTTGACTTTAATTTATTAAACTTGTACATTAAAACAGTGCTCATGTTTTAGATAGTAATAAGTTAGCCATACTTCTTGAAACTATTTTTTCTAGACTACGGAGTCTCTAGGTCCGTTCCACTAAATATGTATTTTTGTTTTACTTATTTCTTACACGCTAGTTGACTGTCTTAAATTTTAAAGACTGACGTTGAGTCTTAGATTGACAAGTACAGTCGCAGAATGAAAATGTTCGTCACCTTAAAGGTCGACTTTTGTTTTCACGAGCACAAGAAACAATACTCCCAACATATTTATAAATGTTACGTTTATAAAATATAGAAACATGAAAAAAGAAAATTGCAATGTTGACAATGACAGACGCTGCGTTTAACAATAAGAAACAAAGAGGATATAATCACTACGCTTATCATAAATATTAAAACCAATAAAACAGGTTTTACATGTTGAAACAATCTTCTTAGACAAGATAGAAAATCAAACAACTTGTCAATTAGTTAAACAAAATTTCCGGTAGAACAGTCTATTCTGTGACTTAGTTTGAAAAGGTAACAAGTGCTCGCGGAACGTTATATGAATCAATTTGAAAACTGGCGAACATTTTCATACCACCGCTGTATAATCAAAACTTTTAGTATTGGGGTGTTAGTAACAATTTCCACTTAATTTGTATTAGTAATTATTATTAAATGTTTTATATACTGCTTAAATTATTTACATAGCTTTACCAAAACCGAGAAGAGACTTGATTTTATCCGTGCAGGAACGGAGAAAGAATACAATGTCCTGCGGCCAGGTGGTAGGGCATTTGCTCGACTGGATGGCTACCACCCCTGGTCTAGAGTATGCCGCCATAACAACCTTGATTTGTGTTCCGGCATTAGTGACCAGGTTCCAGTCTCCCTTAAGAGAACAGCAGCGCATTTGTAGCATCTTTGATGTTGCAAATGTCTATAGGCGATGGTAACCGCTTTCCATCAAGTGGGCCGTCTGCCTGTCTGCTGAACTCTTGCAATAAAAAAAAATAAAAAAAGAGAATTGAAACTATAATTTTGTACACACTGTCTGTTAACAAAAGCTTTAGACAAGAAGATACGGCCATTACACTATAGGTTCCTAAAACAGGTTAAAGCACTACTGTTATAAGTGAAATTTAGTTTAAATTCACATTAATCTTCTTTATAATAAAACTTCCCAGGACTATAGCAAAAGCACATAACATGTTTTTGTAATCTTTATGCACCTATCGTAAAAACCTATGTAAGACGCTATTCTTAATTCAGACTTTATGCATCAAGTAATCAAGTTATTGAATTCCTTTGTAAAACTGATGCAATTGCATATTATTTTTAGGCACACAAATACGCAATGCATCTTAAAACTAGCTTCTTTACAAAACAAGGGTGAAAAATACATGCAGATGTTCAAAATTTACATCAAAATAGGCGACCCCAAACAAAGGCGCAAGATCAAGAATTTCAACCCTAATTTTTTGGGACACCCATAGAAAGAGATAACAGATTTTAAACCACTTGCGAAAATGGGATAGATAGTCATAATGTGTAACGGGGAACAGTTTCCGGACGTCTTCCGATAGGGATGTCCAGTTAAAGAAGAACCGTTTCTCCCCTTTGTGTCAAAGGAAAAGGTATTGAAAGATTGTGTTTCATTGATGAGGGAGAGGTCGCTTAAACTGGTTGTGTTACTAGGCTACGGGGGCAAATTTAAAAGGGTGAAACGCTCTAGACGTTATCAAATATTTAAGAAAATATTTTTTATAGTGGAATTGACTTGAGAAGTTGTGTCTGTCTAGAGCATTTAGTGTTCGACCTTTAAGTAAATTTGAAAGCTCTTAAGTTATTTCTGTATATAAATCGTTAACTTGATTATTAATTTCGTCTCGAGCCATAGTCTTCAAAGTAGTCCATATCGGAATTCTAGGTGTCCACCTCAGCGAAAACCAAATTTGGGGTCCGTGAGCTGCAAATAAGGGTCCATAATACTGGCAAGTCGTGACGTAATTTTTAACTTTCTATGAATAGAGTAATAAAATATGATAGTGTCCGCTTATCCTTACAAGCTATAAAATTGGTTATGGGACAATTAGAAACTATACTGAATCCATCAGAAACGAAAAAAGTTATAAAACATATATTTACATAGCACGTATTGAGAACCTTCGTCTTTTTTTGAAGTCGGTTAAAAAGGTAGGGGTCCACTGAATGCAGTAAAAATTGGCAAGGGGTCTACGAGACAAAATAGTTTGGGGACCATTGGTCTAGAATAGTCTTTTATAGATAAGTACATAAAATATTTCTGGAATACAGATAAAACTTTTATCACGTCAGAAATGAAAATGTAAGCAATTATAAGAGTGTCGCCTGGAATGCAGTCGTCGTCTAATATTGAACGTTGGACGTCGCTAATGGCGTCAAATTGACGTTATCCAAATGGTCAAACTAAACGCGCTTTAGATTCGTTTTGTTAGTTTTAATCCATTAAAAACTAATTTGTATTTTTATACTTTCATATTTCCAAATTAAAGAAGCAATAAAAATGACTGCGTAATGACATAATACGGTTATTAGTCTTCAATATCCTCATATATTCATTTTTTATAACCAACTTCAAAAAAGAGAAGGTTATCAATTCCTTGATTTAATTTAAAAAATAAAAATTGCTTTCATCCTAATCGCTTCCTATTGCTTCCTGCCAACATTAAAATGAGTTTTTTATCCGCAGGTGAGCCAACCCTTGCATGTTTAGACATTTCCGCTTGTCATACAGTACAATGCGTTTACACGTGACGTTGTAATGAGGAGCGCACCATTGAAGTATTTTGATAATTGTTTTATTAGTTGAATACAAGGATAGCATTGAGTTGTCATGAAGTCAAAATGACATAATTAGATAAATGATCAAAGTAACAATGAATTTTTGAATTATTTTCTTATTTAAGAGTTCAAAGACCAGACTGCTTACTTACTTTTAAAATATAATGATACAAATAATTTTAATATTAGCAGGCTCGTATAGGCAAAAAAAAGAGGGGAGCGGACTGTCAAATCAATTGAGATACTTTTATACGTCTACAGAACGTCGCAGACCCATAGATTTTGTATGAGTAAACCTACATATGACGTCATAGGTAGTAAAAGGAGTCAAACAGCAAGGAGCATTGACACACACAGGTCCTAAAAAAAAAGGTTGTGTGTGCTGGGTGTCAGACTATCATTTTCTGACGTGTTTTTCCCGCTGAACACGAATCTGAAGTCAGAATCGGGGGTCAATGAGCAAATAATCCGGAAAACCCCAAAAAACCGATAAAAGACAAGTTCTCTTGGATTTTGAGATTTTTTTTGGACCTGTGTTATTGTTTGAAAAATAATTAAAATTGATTAATTGACACCTGTTCTTTTATATGTAAAAGAATTAAAATTGCTTCTAATATGGGTCCGCAACCCCATTTGATATACGTCTCCCAAAACTTGATGATAAACTATAAAAAATAATACGTTTTTATATGTATAACTCCATATTAAAATTATGTAAATACCAACAGAATGGCAACACAGATGGAAAGAGAAGGTGAAGACGGTTACACAGAAGTTGGTAAGATGGTATAAGAAATTAGCAGGAATTACCAGAAGTAGGATTGCAAAGTACAAGAAATGGCTGGAAAATATTGGAAGACGCTTATGTGTCAAAAAACATGCTGAATATAATATTAGATTTATCTTTATATAGTGCAAAACAACTTTCGCTTCGCTTGTCGCGTTTGTCTGTATGCCCGCTAACTTTTCTTAAACCACTTTGATTTTTAAGTACTTTTTCCTATCAATTAGATAACTTTCACTGAAGGTGTTATATAAATAACCTGATTTACCTAAGTAGATAAAAATATTATTTTTCTACTAAGTTGCCGAAGCGCGCCTAGATAAACATTTAATGCAATGTTACCTATGTAGAAGAAAGCTTGCCGACTAAATAAACAAGGACTACGTAGTATGTACTAGGGTTTTACAGAATCTATATATTAATACGTAAAGCAGAAACATCGTAACCCTTTTTACGAAAATTGCGCGGACGGAGGAGTATGAAATTTCGCACACTTATAGTTTATATGGAGAAGAAGCGACGAACAGTAATATTTTTTTAATAAAAAATACATGAAATCAATAAAAAAACACATTACACGCACTACCATGTATTTGACACAGACGCATATATACTCTTTTGTTTATTGTTGCCTTGGCGAAATCTGTGATTATAGAAGTAGGTATATTCTTTGATAACAAATTGTTATGGTCGAATTTCGACCACGGGCGACCACTAGTAGTAATATATTATGTACCCTATAGAAAAATGTAATTAATACATTATATTAACATTATGTAATAAAAAATCGACAATTAGTAAGCCAAAAGCAACAGCGAAACACGATACCGCACTATCTCCCGTCTCCCTTCAAAAGCATAGTGTACAAATCAATCGGGGGCAAGTTAATCTACCAGTGAATATTTGCAGTGAGGGTCCGGGCGTGGGAACGAGTGACCGGGGTGTTCCCACCCTCTGGGAGTGCCTCGGGGGGAGGGCCTGACGATTAAAGCCCCGTATGCTTATTCAATGATACGACTGTGAGAATATGTGTAGTATTCTACTAGGGATTAGTGGGTATTGAAGCAATGGGTCCAAAAGATTACAATATAGCCTACAATCATCTATATATATAAAACGAAGTCGTATTAGTTACACCATTTATAACTCAAGAACGGCTGGACCAATTTTTATGATTTTTCTTTTTGGAATTGTCTTCGTCCGGAATAGGATAATAAGTATTAAGATATGATATTAGTCTAGCCATTCATTTGCTATGATCTTTCCCGGCCGATTTCGAACTGCATTTAAACTCATTGGTCTGATTTAGATGAATTATTTTTGTGTGTGTTCAAGTGGATCCCGGGATGGTTTAGATTCACGACTGGACCCGGTAGGTGGCGCCGCTGAACACCTCTTTAACGGTGGGACTGCTGCAATGCATCCAAAGATGGCGCTGCAATCGGTTTCTAGATTTAAGTACAAAACAACGTCGGCCTGGTACAGCTAGTACAAAAAGTATAAAATATAAACTAAACTCGCTTTTTTCTTATTGTACATTGTTTGCTACGGCTTTATTAATTCCTCGAAAAGTAATTGTTTATGTTTGTAATCAAGTCAAAGTAATTTATTTGTTTGAAACATTTTTGCAGATGTTATGCTAAGTGGTACAAGTTATATGTTTCGCCTTGGTCAGACTTACAAGTTTTTTGTTGTTTTGTTTACAAGCCATTTGTTATAATGTTATTATAATTATAATACGTATTTAATATTCAATTTATTACGTCTCTATCAGTTATATATTTGTGGTGTATTCACATCACTAGTTACTAAATTGATATTGTCTATGGTTTTGTTCCTCTTTGTCTATGTGTCATGTCGGTCAGTCGTATTACATTGTATCTCTTTTTAAAAATTAAAGTAAATAGTTTGAAGTCAGTCAGTATGTTAATTAATATTTATAATGTATCTCTCCCCATAACAACAAATAAAATTTAAATAAACCACAATATTATGTATAAAATTGTTAATTTAAGGCAAGGCCATTAACAATTGCATGTAATTTAGTCAATTTATTATGATATTACGTTCTTATTTTCCGTCAGTTTAAAATTAAAATGTTCCTCAATCGTATAAAATGTCATGCGTATCAATCACACAATTACTTTTATTTTAAACTAGTTGCGCCCGCGGTTTCACCCGCGTGGTGATGGAAAATCGTTATACTTTGTATAATATACACTATATCTTTATAAATTATAGCTTATGTATTATTCTGATGTGTAAGCTATATTAGTGTAAAGTTTCAACAAAATCCATTCAGTAGCTTTTGCGTGAAAGAGTAACAAACTTACATCCATACATCTATACATCCATACATCCATTCTTACAAACTTTTGCGTTTATAATATTTATAGAGATTCTGTCAAGGGGAGTTTATTTAAAATTCTCTGACAAGTGGTTGATAGATATTAACGCACATGGAGTGGGAAGGAGTCTCTTTGACATGCTACAGTTCTACTATTTGGTAGCATAATTCGATTGGGATTTCTTGAATTAAAAGTACTGATGTCTAAAACCTTTAGCTATCGTCATGGACAAAATATTGTCATTAAAAGCTTTTCCAACAGTAGAACATATATAATACTATACTCAAGAAGAGCTGAAGAAGACAAATACAAAGACGTGTTGCTGAGGAGTTTGTTGTCGTTTCTTCTCATTCAGGAATACTTTGCGAACCGTTGTACATAAAATAGAAAGCAGACATAATTTTTATCAACTTATATGTATTATCTGTGCAGGAGAAAGAATACAATTTCCTGTGGCCGGGCAGCCTGTTGTAAGAGACGAGAAAACCATAAAAACCTTGAGTTGTGTTCCGGCATTAGTGGCCAAGGAGGCTTGGCAGGTTTGACACACCGGTTATCTCGATGTGCAGGTTGCATCGCGATGTTTTCCTTCACCGTTCTTAGCACGTGATAATTGTAACAATATGCACATTAGGTCAGAAAACTTCCTAAATGGTGCATGCGTTCCGGCCAAGATCGAACCCGCGCCCTTTGAGTTTGGGACGCGTGCGCTAGCCATTACGCTGCCACGACTTACATTGGACAAGCTTGGCGGGTATACTGTCCGTTCCCCGATAGTGGGAGACCCGAATCCAGCAGTGGGACATTTATGGGCTGCTAGTATAGTATAATATTAGTGGCCAGGTTCCAGTCTCCCTTTAGCGAGCGGCAACACATAAGAACACTTTTGGTATTAGAAATGTTCATAGGCGATGGCAACCGCTTTCCACCAGGTCTGCCTGTCTGCTGAACTCATGCAATAAAAAAAAATGATCTTCGAAAAATGGTATCCAGTGGAACTTACTTAGAATAAAAACTTTTAAATTTAAATAATGTAAACAATCTAAGGTATTCATAGAAAAAATTTAGAACACATATTTTTTATTGCAGGAGTTCAGCAGACAGGCAGACGGCCCACTTGATGGAAAGCGGTTATCAACGCCTATGGACATTTGCAGAACCAAAGGTGCTACAAATGCGCTACTGTTCTCTTAAGGGAGAGTGGAACCTGGTCACTAATGCCGGAACACAACTCAAGGTTGTTATGGCGGCATACTCTAGACCAGGGGTGGTAGTCATCCAGTCGGGCAAATGCCCTGCCACCTGGTTGTCGGTTGTTTTATCGCCTCTTACGACAGGCCGCCCCAACACAGGAAATAGTATTATTTCTCCATTCCTACCCGGACAAAAATGTTACATTAGTTTTATCGCATTTGACCAACATCATTCTTGAAGTTAAGTGGTTATCACGAGCAATTGGCTCTAAGCTTCGATTCAAATTTCAAACTAAAGTTAACTTTTTTCATTCACTGAAAAATCCGTTGAGGCACCAGAGCAATGTCCATTAAGTCCTACTAGAATACACACTACCTTGGGTACAATCGATTTTTAATTGCTTCCTACTCTTATCTTCGCATCCTTACATCTATCTCTTTTACCCTTACGGACCTACAAAGAGAAGTGGGAAGGACAAAAAGTAGTTCATTCAACCAGGATATCGTATAGTTTTTTTTAGCGCCAGATGCACCATGATGTCTACCTGTAATCGATACGGACACAAAAAATGTTTGGTCAAGAGACTGCCGTGAGAATTCTGACCACAAGATCTATATTTGATAAGGTGTAATGTATTGTTAGTAAAGTATGCAGTTTTACTTCAGAAAAGAACATAATAAACAAGGTTAAAAGAAGGCTGTCTGTCCATTATGAGAGTCCTCGCTTTAAATCAAATCAAATCATTTATTTGCTTAAAAAAACATGGTTAGTAAAAACATTAGATATCAATATGTTATTTTGTTTCACATGTTTCAGGTATGCAAATAGTAACTATAAGTTGAAAATCAACTAATTAGCAAAAACAGAGTGTAACCCACTCATTCCACAGACATTCATATTACTTTATTTTTCTAGAATTATACAATAATTATAATTAATATATCAAGTGCAGAGAGTTATTCCATATAAAATACAATGTCAAAAATGAAATATTAATTAATAATAAAAATTGTCAAGGTATATATTATGTATTGTCAAATTTAATGTAGAATTGGTCATCAAGAAAATTTTTGACGTCGTAATAGCATTTTTCGGATAATATCTTTTGTAGCCTCTTTTTAAACTCTTTTTATACGATTATGTTTAACTATACCTTATTCATTTTTACGATACCAATTTTTGAATAAGATTTTTAGCTAAATTGTGTATTTAGATGGTTCATTTAAAACAGTTTCTATTTTATATTTAACTTTAGATGTCATTATAGATCGAAATTAGCTTCTAAGGGAAAACAATGTATAGTTGAGCACACTTCTTCGTACGAGTCGAATTCGGAATTGATATTCATATATTACGAACCCTGCAAGATATAGAAATGAAACATACACGTAAATTTCAGATGATATTCCTGATATAATAAGAAGGAAGAAATTCTTCAGTAAAGTTTACATAAACAATAAAAATTCTAAGCTTTGTCGAGATTTTTGAGCCATTGGCTGTCATATAAAGTTGTGATATATAGATTGACGACCTTTTAGCCAACTGTCCGGAAACGACGACCATCCGATGATAGGATGCGGTTTTACTGACACTGAACATACGCTTAACGAACGCTCTTTAACGAGTAGCAAACCGCAATGCGTCCGACCACAACTTGGCGGTTCTTTTTATTTATTTTAATGCAACAAAGCTAATAACAGATTGATGCAATAGAGCTGGGCACTCATGTTGTACATACTTATGACGTCATAGAATAGAACAGAATAAAATAACACTTTATTGCTGATCAAAATTAAAAAAAAATTACAATGAAAATACATAATTACAATAGAAGACATGAGTATATGAAGAAGTTATGTGTGTGTAATTTATTTGATTTTTGTTATTCCGACGTTTCGGCCACTTTTCAGTGGCCGTGATCACGGAAGACCAAGATGTCAAGTGTCAACGAGTATTGTTAAAGTTTTGTTTATGGTTATTATTTACTCTATGGGAGCCTATCTAATCTAATTTAAAAATTACCACGCTTAAAACCGTTAAAACGTTATTTTATTATATATACAAGTCGCGAAAACTTAAGAAAATATTAAGTTATGTGACATTAAAAAAATACATTAACGGAAAATAGAATGTATAAAATATGTAATGTAAGTACGCATGGAAACCATATTAGAACTTAAAACAACACTTTTTGAATTTGATTTTGAAAATAGTAAGTGATGAAAGAATTACATAGAAAGCAAAGTGATAATACAAAAGCCTTGTAAGCAATTTTGACCATCTGCTACGACACGGCACCTTCTTATGTACGTTAATCGAAGTCAAAGTGGAAGCAAGGAGAGGGAAGGGAAGACCAAGGCGAGCATTCATGGATCAAATAAAAGAAAAAGTGAGTGTCGTGTCTTACATAGAAGTAAAATAACTGGCCCTTAATAGAGAAGATTGGAGGAGGCTCCTCCGACAAGAGCATAGCTCTTAAATGATAGAAAGATAGGTAGATAGATAAGCAATTTTATTAACATTCACTTTTGTAACAAATCCCCTTCATTCACTCGTGTGTTCAATACTTCTTGGCATAACAGGTGGCCTTATCGCTCAAAGCGATCCCTTCCAGGCAACCTAGCTTAAAAGAAATTCTTAACCAATATGGCGATGTTGGTGGAGCAGAAAAAGATAAGACTGTACAATTTAAATATACATACACTAAGTTATAAATTGAATATATACATAAATCTCGAGTGGTTGCCTATCTCACTTCGCCGGAATGCTCATCTTCTCAATTTACTATATCGTATACTGTTATACTGTTTGTACCTTATACCCCTTCTTATCTTAAGGAATGTTTCAACTTCTTTTATACGTCACACACACTCAATTTGCGCTCCACTAATCTCCTGTTAATGGCACCTGCACACTCTTCAACATTTTATTCCAACTCCTTCGCCATGCCGGCTGTCTTACTTTGGAACTCTTTGCCCACTGACGTCAGAAAAGCTAACTCTTTTGCCATATTCAAAAATTCACTTATGAATCAATATGTTACTCTTACGCAATAATGTATGTGCTACTTTAGACTGTAATCTGCTGTCCGTGTATGTCATTTTTTTCCTTTTTCTTTGTTGCATAATAATTGTAGATAATTTTAGAATTTCCTTTGAGTCAGGTGGCCTGGAAGAGATCGCTTTTAGAGATAAGGCCGCTTTTTGTTCTACCAGGTAACTATTGTCTTATTGTGCATTTTTGTAATTTTTGTTTTGGTGAACAATAAAGAGTTGTCTATGTTTAGTAATCAGTCATATGTATATACGCTCGTACAAAATCTTTGAGACCTTTTGAAAGATGACTACAAGTATTCCAGTTGATTTATCAGTCCGCTCTGTTATTGTAAAACGTACGCTACTAGGAAATACATGTGTATTTATATTACAGACACATTTTTTTTTCTTGAATGACTGAATCATGCATAAACGTGACAGTCTACTCACAAATAAGGGTCCAATAGAAGCGACGAACGTCTATTGTATTCGTTATTTGGCTACGGAACCATAAAAAGCAGTCAACCACATAACGGATATTGTTCAAACCGATTTTTAAAAAGTAGTTTTGAAGCTCTACAACTCTCATATTTTTCAGAATTTAATAGTTTTGTTATATAGGCACAAAGATAAATATGACGACTTAATTCATGAGAATTAAGTCTTAAGTCTTATGAAGGAGAACTCTAAAAACAATGCACACTTCATCAAATAATTTCCTTTCTAACTGTTAAAATAATTAAAAGATCATTCGATAAGCGTTGTAATTAAAACACCATTCTGCAAAACACTTAAATTGTAAAATTAACAATTCCGACAATTAAACCTGACTACGCATACGATGCAACCACCTGTCGTGGACCCGGAAACCAGCCGTGGGAATCGGATCAGAGGGCTCAGGCCGCATGTGGCACACATAATATTGGCCAAATGTCGAAATTTCGGCAACTCTGTGTTTTTGTTGAAGAAAAAAAAATGTTTTTACATCACACGTTTCAATAATAATAATTCGACACCTCGGACCTCACTCTGGGGGTCAAAGCAAAGCCCACTTTTTTATTTCAAGGAATATCCGTTTGCCCAGACACCCACCGAATACCGCACGGGGACGACGGCGGGGCAGTGTGAGCCCCGGGACGTGCGCGAGCTTTTCGCCGCAACCCCGACTGACGTGGGCCCACCCCTACGGGCAAGCCTCTACTGCTTCAATCCATGATTGAGAGAGGCACTGACGGAACACCGACGCGCCCGCTACTCAGCGGCTTGAATGCAGGTGACGGCCTAGTGTCTCCGTGCTAGACTTAGACAGCCGGCACAGAGTGTAGACCGCTAGAGCTAAGACTCAAGCTCCAGGGGTGGAAGTGACAAATGGTATAACGTTGGAAGTAGCTTCGGTGAACCTGCAGCTAACATCTCGACACCCTTTAGCCACTCATACCATGTCTCCCCTCGCCAATCTTGTATGGCATTTTTAGGGGCCCATGCATTGAGTGATGAGTCACCGTCGGCCCATTTTTTCCATGTTCCTTGTACATTGCGACGGGCAGACGCCATAGACCCAGATCGCTAGTTCCACTAGCTGTTTATCTCAATAAGCCGGTAGCTTTTGTTCTAAAATAGTCCTACACTAACTGGGGCTTGTCCTTGGGTGCATTTTTATATTGTGTAGACAGAAATAATCGTCAGTCAGTGTCACGCCATATTTACATTAAATTTGTCGAAGAAGCCTCTACTTTGGCTTTAGCATGGCCCCACGCAAGCTCTCCAAAAGTCCGGGTCATTTTTATGGCTCGTAGTCTGCGAGACATACAAGAATAATAAAGTATATTAATCTTGCTCACGAGGTATCCGCCATGTGGAACTTGAAGTCTACAATCATAGTAGCGATAGTGGTGTCAGCGAACGCACTAGTAGAGAAGAGCTTTGACCGCCATCTTGAAACGCTCTCGCTTGGTCTCTGGGTGAAGAGTCAAATGCAGAAGGTAGCTCTCTTGGACACAGCCCGTATTGTGAGGAGCTTCCACTTAAGTCACTGAAGAGTAACCTCCGGTAGCTTGTACTCTAGGCCCCACTGCTGGTGGATATCGGCTTTTTATATATCATTTTCTTAATATTGGCATGTTTTTTTAATTTATTTTCTCATAAAAATTTCAATTATGTACAATTTCCTAATAAAAAATTACAAATAAAATGTAAGTCCCAAATCGCTATCTGTTAGGAACGTGACCAAAACGCTGGCCGCATTTCCGCCCTGGATGGCAACGCCGATGCGTTGCCTCAAGTACAGACCAGCCTTTTGGTCACGTGAGACCTCGTCAAATGCGATGATGTAATATTATAAATAAATAAAATATTAGGATTAGGATTGTTTTTATTAGATATTAATATATTTTGTGTAATACTTATTAGATTATTATTATTAGAAATAAAGTAAAAAAATCGGAAATTAAGTCATATTTATAATAATATTAATAATCGGTGGATAAACACACACATTTTATATCCCCAAGCCAAGTAACTGAAGCTTGCGTTATAAGTACACGACTAATTACTCTGGTGCCGACCCCTAGACACTCTCAGACAATAGTAAATAATGGAAGTTCGTTCACAAAATTTACCAGGCCAGGAATCGAACCAAGTCTTTATACTAGATAGTAGGCCGGCAAACAACCGTGGAAGCCGTCAAATGTTACAAAGCTATTGAAAACAAATTTGAAAACTAACTAACAAAACAGTATTTACATTTACTAACAATCGTATTATGCTTTTACTGTTTTTCTTTTTATACTATATACGCCATTCCGGATGCACATCTTTTATTAATTTGTAGGAAACGGAAGCAGGTCGTTGTATGACAGGTTTGTGATTCTTTAATTGTACTCGAATAACGGAATAGCATTTTTAAAGAAGCGGATGTGCAATTCACTATTGAAAGCGAATGTGTAACGGTTTAATAGGAAGATTTAAGAATAGGTTTTTTGGAGAATCTGTTATCAACAATAGGTACAATGTCGTAGATTTGTTATACGCCAATGATAGAAAGTGGATTTTTATTGCTGAAGTACAGCAGACAGGCTGACGACCCAACTGTGATGAACAATGCCGTACTCGTAGATGGGACTGTGTTTTAACGCCACGCCTTTAACTTTTGGCTCAACTATGAACAATTCCAAATAAAACTAAAGTTAGTAGAGATTGAAAATATGCGTTCGGCAGTTTGAGATGGTGTATTTTTGATCAAACGACCTTTTTGGATTTGTTTGAAACGAAAATAGTGTACCTAATTAATCATTTTTACCTAATTCTACATAATTATATGGTTTGTAGAATGATACGAACTTGTCTTTTTTTTAAAATAATTACGAGGTAAAACATGTATAAGATAATTCTAAAGGTACATAAGAATCGATTCTCTTCTCTTTCACCTTCTCCCAATTATTTGGTGTCTGCACAATTTATTTTCCTTCTATACTCGTCTATTCTGACATACGTCTTTTGTCTCACCACAAATTATCATGTCCTCCTTCAAACAAACCTGCCATCTCTTTTTTAGTATACCTTATAAATATATAAGATATACAGACTAAAGATACATACAAAAGAGAGGTTACCTGCTTGTCTGTATATCTAAACTGACAACTTTATCAAGATCCACTTACATGAACTATGTTTCATGTAATTAGTCGTTATAGTTATTGGGTATATAACTATACATATGTACACAAATAAATAATTTATACACAACACAGAAGCTACCTTATTTATATATAGAAATAATAATATCACCTTTAGCATGCAACATCTTCAGGTGATCGACAGTGAGCTGAAGGATCTCAGCCTTCTCCAGCTTGGCGCTTCCTTGCTTCTCGCATGCAGCTGGCACCAGCCTCTTCAGCTCCGTTAAGGATGTGTTTATCCTGTCCCGGCGCTTCTTCTCTATCACGCCTCTCCGTCGTTTCCTTGTCATCAGCTGGCAGGAGTCGCCCCCTGGTGACCTGAAGAATGTTGTGAGATCTGTTTAATCTTGTTCTTATTTTAAAGGTGTCATCAAGGTCTATGCAGGAACGGCAAAAGACTAATCCTGCGGTCGGGCGGCCTGTCGTAAGAGGCGACAAAACAACTCACAACCAAGTGGTAAGGCGTTTGCCTGACTGGTAGCACATTAGCAACACCACTGGTATTGCTAATGTCCATAGGCGACTGTAACCACTTTCCATCACAGTTGAGCCGCCAGCCTGTCTGCTGTGCTTCAGCAATAAAAAAGAAATCGTCTTCACCGTATACCGCTAGGGGACAATAGTAGGGTAATGTTGGACTCCCGATGGCATGCTCGGATCTAACCAACTCTTTGATCCATTTGGACGCCGTATGTCAAGACCTCGGGAACCTAAGAGCTACCTAAGTGGAGTCCGCTATCTCATACATTTTTAAAGATATACATTGACAGAATTTGCTTAGGACAAATCTGTAATCTACAATCCTCAACAATATTTATTTTTTATTGCTTGAGTTCAGCAGACAGGCAGACGGTCCACTTGATGGAAAGCGAATACCATCGCCTATGGACATTTGCAACACCAAAGGTCCTACAAACGCGCTGCTGCTCTCTAAATGGAGACTGGAACCTGGCCACTAATGCCGGAACACAATTCAAGATTTTTATGGCGGCATACTCTAAACCAAGGGTGGTAGCCATCCAGTTGAGCAAATGCTCTATCACCTGGCAATAATAACAATAATATTACAAATATTGCATATAAATTTGATTTTAAGATAGATAGATAGACAACACTTTATTGAACACCAAAGCACAGATAAACAAAAATAGAAAAATACAAGAGATAGTGCAACAGGCGGCCTTATCGCTCAAAAGCGATCTCTTCCAGGCAACCCTTGGCAGGGAATTATAGATTTTTAATACTGACCGTGGTACAGTTTATGAACAATGATAAGGATACACAATACATATAAGCACAAAAACAATATGAATATATATATATATGTCGCAGCTTGCTACATATGTTAAATATTGAAGATATAATTGTAAAGTTCCCTTTATCTTTTTATTTAGAATATCTTTCAGTTGACACATGAAATGTCAGTTGATTTTAAAGGATGAAGAAACAAAAAAGGGTGGATGCGATCATCTAAAGACGAGAGAGAAACAAGTATCGTTTATATTTTGGATTTATTAGAAATAACTTAAATAATTAGAAGTGATCTGTAAAGTCAATAAAGTGTGCTAGGTACAAATAGTTGATTTATTGACATGGAAAACCTGGACGCTCGTCGTTATATATAATATATAAGTACATATGTTATATATAGCGTTGCCATACAACGTGGTAATGCGGCCAGCGTTTTGGGAACGTTCCCAACTGACGGTGATTTGGGACCTATTTACTATTTGTAGTTTTTATCTTTTAAAAATTAAGTTGTATATATATTATTAGAGTAGGTAAATTAGGTAAAACAAACTCATATACAATAAAATTATAATAAAAATAAAAATAAATCTATAATAGTATATATGTACACACACATATATATATGTATATACACATACAAGACATACATATATATAACAGTATTAGAAATGATTATATACAATAAATAAGTAATAACTTCTGAACCTGATTTTTAAGGATTTGGCTTGTCTTAAAGCAATAGGTAGCTCATTCCAAAGACGCATAGCCTAGACCTAGACCTAAAAGAGTTATTATAAAAACAAGATGTATGTACAGGTGTGTTTATTCTGTATTTAGTTGAGCGGCGTAAATTGTGGGAGCTAGATTTAATTTCATATGTAAAGATATTATTACCATAGAAAAAGAATACTATTGTCTTTCCATGATATTACTATATATATATAAAAAAATGATATTACTATATTTATTATTATATTGCAGGTAGTGTTTTTTCACCATGTTTTTGAGTATTGGTAGAAATTTTGCTTGTCTGAAAACTAAAGGCAGCATATTCCTTAAATGTGAAAGAATTGTTGTACAAAGTTGATCTGTGATTGGGTGTGTGATAGAGCAAGTAATACATTCGAATCGTTTTTTGAGATAAGTTTGAGTAGTGAAGATAAATAGTACACTGTAAAGGAGTGAAAGAATCTTAAGTATTCTAGCAAAAACTTAAGTTTTTTTAAGTTTAAGTTTCCGAAGTGTTACGATGTGTCCATTTTATGAAAAAAATCGTTAAATGTGTGTGTTTGCAACTGAAGAATGATTTATAATTAAGCACAATAATAATAGGTTGGGGAAAAAGTCTTTTCGCATATACAATCTTACTGTTTTATTTTTGAACTGCAGTTTTAAATTTAAACATTTTTATTACGTGTATGCAAGTCGTTTGTTTATAAATATCTCGGAGGCGTGTTAGCGCGTAGCGAGCGCTACGCCACGAGTTGCGCTACGACTATTAGCATTTTCAGCGTAGCTGTGTAAGACAGTGTCGTAGCTTATTTTTCTAACTGCATTCTTATTAGAATTTCTGCAGTTTTATGAGCATTTTCTTTCACATGATTATTGTTCACTAAGAAATCTTAGTGAACACTAATTACACAGGTTAACAATATTTAAAAAATAATTAAGTTAATATTAATAATAGTTTTTTTATATTTATTTTGTATTGCGTGAGTTCAGCTGACAGGCAGACGGCCCACTTGATGGAAAGCGGTTTCCATCGCCTATGGACATTTGCAACACCAAAGGCGCTACAAATGCGCTGCTGCTATCTTAGGGGAGACTGGAACCTGGTCACTAATGCCGGAACACAACTCAAGGTTGTTATGGGGCATACTTTAGACCAGGGGTGGTAGCCATCCAGTCGGGCAAATATCCTATCACCCGGCTGTGGGTTGTTATGTCGCCTCTTACGACATGCCCCCCAACGCAGGAAATAGTATTATTTCTCCATTCCTACACGGACAAAAATGTTACTTTAGTTTTATCGCATTTGACCAACATCATTCTTGAAGTTAAGTGGTCCGCAGGAAATTGTATCCTTTCTCCGTTCCTGCACGGATAACCTGTTGCCCTAGATATTATGTCTGCAGCTTTTTATAATTCCCAGTTCATAATTTGTGAATATATTTAAGGAAGTATTGAATAGTCTCTGGTTCTTAAGATTTTTAGAGTGAATATGAGCATAAAGTTACACTTTCTCCACAGTTACATGGTTTAGATTTCCTTATAATCTCGAGAATTTGGGTGTGTAACAGAGTGAGCACTTCTACCAACACCTAATAGTGATGGTGGAAAGGGACCAGGGTAGTCGGGACCGTTACATGACGGCAGATTGCTGTTGGTCTTTACAACGGCAATTTTCCCCAAAAATAATACAGAAGGTGTCTCTCTGAAGTTAAAGATAGATTTCACCAGATTTTCTCTCTTTTAACTTTTATATACATTAATTAAATATAAAAAAAACGATTAGTATGTAATATTTCTCAATAAATATGAAATGAAATTTTTATTCTTGCATAAATGTAGTTGTATACAGGTGTTATTCTTAGAAATACATGGTTCAGTACATTTTACCAGTTTCACTGGTGTGCAAGTAGCAAGATCTTAATCGTCATTATTTAAATAGTTAGTTCCTATTTATTCTATTAAATACCTTTTATGTATAACCTGGATAATATTTTATTTATTGATTATATAGATATCTCTTTTTAATTAAATTATTATTCCAATATTAGACATTAATACGCGTATAATTGTAATGTTTTGTTTTTTTCATGGGCCATTAAAGCGATAAACCACAAACGTCTCCACTCAGCTGAGATGAGAATGTTGAGATGGATGTGTGGTGGCACAAAAATGGATAAGGTGAGAAATGAGTACATAAGGGGATCTTTGAAAGTTGCACCCGTGAATGAAAAATTGAGAGGAAGAAGATTAAGTTGGCATTGGCATATAATGAGGAAGGATGAAAGTCACGTGACCTAAAGAATGTTAAACTTCAAGATAGATGGGTACAAAGGTAAAGGTAGACCAAAAAAAAAGATGGATGGATTGTGTGAAGGATGATATGATGATATGTGATGTGACAGAAGATAGATAAGATGCGTGTCAGAGTAGAGGAGTGTGGAAGGAAAAGACATATTGTACCAACCCCAAATAATTGGGGTATGGTGAAAGAAAAGAGAGATAATTGTAATGTTTTATTTCATACTTACTGTTTGTAAGCTTTTAGTGTTGTATAAAAATGGAAATTAAACAAACTATACCCAATATTCCAAAACAATTTCATTTTTTCACAATTACTTTAATTGTGGAGATAAAACTATTCGAAGCCATTGTCCAGGGCATTAATATCCAGGGCAAAAAAACCACTATTGAACAGTGTTATGTGTAAATACTTTGATAGATATATTACACAACATATAGGTTGCCTGGAAGAAATTGCTTTTAGTGATAAGACCGCCTATTGTCTTCTGTACTTAAACTTCTTGAATTGTATCTTAATGTTATGCAGTAAAGTATATTCTATTCTACCATATACTCGATAATAATCTGGAAAGTGTTTTCGACAATGGGTATAATAAGAAAGGCGAAATAGTGGATGGGTTGCCGGTACTTTAATCTCTCTTGAAATTCAGTACCTTCACTCATATTTCAATGAACTAATCTACAAGCAAATATATACATTTTACATATATACATGGGTCATTATTCAATCGTAAGTTTTTTATATACCTACATTTTATTCCGTAGATGGAAAGATAAATAGAAAAATCTTTATTGTTCACCACATGCACATAAAGTATCCCCCTTCTTCATATTCAAGAACTGGTAAGGTTAAGATTTTAATTATTTCTACATAATTTATATTAATTAGGTTACTTTTTACATTTTGTCTAAATTATATAAGCTTTAAATTAAATAAAGAGATAGTTATTATGAAAATTGTGTATATAGACACTTTAGAATACAGGTTATGTATGTCATTATTTGTCTCTGCAAAGAGGCTTAATCTCATGGAAAGCTCTAAGGCTGCCTGGCCATTGAAGGAAACGGAGAAATATTAACCAATAATCTTGCAAAAAAGGCAGGCAGCCAGTCCTAGGAATAGCATAATAGACGATAATAAAATCATTTTATCAAAAAACAAAACCGATTTCTAAATTAACTAAAAAGCAAAAAATATTACTACATCTTGTTTAGAAGTCGGTTAAAAAAGCATAAAATACTTAAATATTTACTAAATTTTATTTTCTGTATTTTTATTTTAACATGCATACAAAAAAACATACTGAGGAATTCAGAATCGCCTCCTTTTGGAAGTCGGTTGAAAATAGCAATACTTACGTCGCGTCTTTACTGCTTTCTTCGGAGAACGCATCATCCTCGCTTTCGGAGTGGGTCCGCTTGGTTCTCTGCGCTGGCGCAGGCTGGTTCGGTGCTGGCGGGCCCCAGCCGTAGCCCCAGTGCGGCTGGCTCTGACCCTGTGGGGGTTGATGGGGTTCCATGCGGTGGTATTCCATCGTACTCTTAAGTCTTTACAGGCAGATCTGAACTTATAATGTGAACTTTTATAACATGTTTATATATGAAAATAAATATTTTGAAAATTGTTTTTTTAAAGTTCAATATCACTTTAACTTTATCTAATGTCTGTAACTATCGCTTTAATTGTTCACTTTTCTTTCTATTTTAAGTCCAAAATCACTTCATTTGTTTATAAAAAAAAATCATCACAAACACTTGTTTATTAAATTATTATGATTGGGTCGTACTTTGAAATACGTCTTGAAGTTAATCTTTATTAACTAAACACACTTTTTGAAACAATCTTATCGTAAGGCCAAGTCCAGAACGTAGCTCGACACGTGCGCGCGCGCCGGTCGCCTGCCGCGGTGTGTGCTGCCGCGTGCCGCCAGTGTGCCGACGCCCTTAACACTGCGGGCTGTTGCAACCACCCTTATTATTGCAATGCAAGTCTTTGTATACCACACACAAACTATTATCAACCTTATCTCTCTGTTTTAAGTGCCATTGTAACAGCAATATAAATCTGTGTAAATTTATGATGCATTCAATTTTATTGCAAATATTAGTACACGATTTTCTACTCTACACTAAAGATTTCTAAGTACAAATTAGAGTAGGAACAATAGATTATAATTTTATTAACAAATATTATATCTTGCTATTAGAATATGGACTGTAGTACGTTGAAATTGAGGTAGAAAATGAATGAATAGATACAGTAAAGGGTGGTATCAATGCGCCGCGTGTCAGGCACGCGGTAGGAAACGCGATTTCATTCGGAAGTGTTGTGCATTGCTTTGAGGGAACGCGTGGGAGGGTCCTGTGCGCAGATTAGGTTCACTTGGCCATGAAAAATTATGTAGCAATAAAAAAAAGATTATTATATACATTTTACGCATCAGGTTATATAATATAAGTCGTCCGAAATGCCTATGTAGTCATTTTCACAAATTTCTTATAGGATATTGGTGGCAGTTTCTTCTTTCAAATAAATCTCGGTGTGGACTGTATAACTTATTCTTTCGATATTTACAATTAAATTAAAACTATACATAGACGAGTAACAGAGAATATAATGCTGAATTGCAGAGAGAGAGTGTGCATTGTCAGCCATAAAAACTAGAAATTAAAGTACATATATTATTTTTTTAATATTTTTATAATCCAGTTCTTCGACTTCGCCGACCCTATGAGGTTGGGGGTGGCAAAGCGGTGAGAGGTGTCGAGCCTACGCTCTTTACCCCGGCATTCGCTCGAAGGATAACTATCCTCCGGTAATTGGGGTTATGGAGCCGCCGTAGTGGCTCTCACGGCCTATCAGCTGCTTTCGGTGGTCTTCGTGGACTTCGCGTTGGGACAAATATTGTTGTCCAAGGCCGCTTGTTATATCCCATGTTCCGTCCGACGCCTAGCTACTAACCGTGTGAGCTATGGGCGTCTGTCCGCAACATAGGCTGTTATATTAATTCTAAAGTAGGGCACGAAGATAAATCCCGAGTTAATCTACAAGTAGTTGTATTTCGAAGAACTCAAGTTCGTAGCACAAACACCACAATTTTGCAACTGATGCCATTAACACTTAGAACAATATTGGGTTTTTATATCTAACTACAATACATACATAATATTATGACGTCTGTTTCCCATAGGGGTAGGCAGAGACGATGTATTTCCACTTGCTACGATCTTGACATACATCTTTTGCTGCATCTACATTCATACATACACGTTAATTATTTTTATTTTTTCATCCGTCCAGGAACGGAGAAAGAATACAATTTTCTGCGGCCGGGCGGTCTTTCGTAAGAGGCGACAAAGCAATCCCCCGTTTGGTGGTAGGGTATTTGCCCATAGATGCGTTATAGAGAGTTGTCGTTAAGTGGAGAGAAGTGTGTTTATTTTTATCTGACGTCTTTTGATGCACCAGTAATTGTTGAATTTTTTACTTATTTTATTCATATCTTGCGATATGAGTTTATTACGGGTTAGAGATAAAAGAACGTATACAGCTGCGCAGCTTTTACTAATTTTGGCAACTTAAAAAGTACTTTTTATTACTTAACTGTTGTCGTTATTGAGAGTGGGTATAATGCTATATAGAGTGTATCATTGTATGGAAGATAAGCTAAACCAAGTGATTTCGACTCTTAAGGGAGTTTGTCGTTAAATCGGGTGACGTTACATGGAGTTTATACTGTATATATGTATATATATATATATATATTACAACACATTTCTTTAAATGTAGGTACAGTGTAAAAAATGCAAGCAAACGAGGTCGCACATAACGGCTGATTTTAACATATTTTAACAGCATTAATATATTAGGTTGGGGAAAAAGTTTCTTCGCATTTTATATAAAAACTCAAAAGGTTTTTTTATAAAGTTTATTTACATTTGACTAAAGTATGTAGGTGCCATTTTGTTGGATAACTTTTTGCCATCTTGTAGGTAGGGACGTGATCCCATTGCTATAAAAATTTTGGGGCTTCAAATAAAAAAACTGCGACAAGTGGTTTTGGCAGTCCTCTCATGATGTTAACCTGACACTGCCTAGGGAATTCTGCAGAGACCGAAACAGGTGAAAATCTGAAGGTGCAAGGTCAGGACTATACGGCGGATGCATAAACACCTCCCAGCCAAACTCTCGTAATTTTTGCTGAGTGGCTAAAAACGTGTAGGGTCTAGCGTTATCATGGTGAAAAACCACACCCCTTCTGTTGATTAATTCCGGCCGCTTTCTCTCAACCTTTTGCTTTAATCTCATTAGTTGTTCGCAGTACAGTTCAGATTCGATGGTCCTGCCTGGCGGTAACAGCTCATAATGAATAATGCCCTTCCAATCTCACATACACACAGCATCACCTTGTTGCGAGTCAACCCGGGTTTTGCCACAGTTTGTGAAGCCTGACCGGCTTTTGACCACGATCTTTTTCGCACGGTCTTGTCGTACGTGATCCACTTTTCATCACCAGTTATCAGCTTCTTCAAAAATGGTTCGGTTTGATTACGTCGTAATAAAGAATCACAAATGAGTACACGGTTCATTATGTTTCTTTCAGTGAGCTCATGAGGCACCCAAATATCGAGTTTTTTTGTGTACCCAGCTTTTTTCAAATACGCCAAAACCGTTTTGTGGTCAATTCCCAGTTCTCCAGCTACATCGTAACTACTAATATGCCGATCTTGCTCCACTTTTTCAAAAATGGCATCAATTTTGTCCGTAACAGATCGACTAGAACGACGTGCATTTTTGATATCAAAATTTCCGGATTGAAAACGTTTGAACCAAATTTGCGCTACTCTCACAAATACTGCATTAGGTCCATAAACATCACATTTTTTTCGCGGCTTGTGTTTTATTTTTACCTTTTTTGTAGTAAAATTTTAAAATGTATCGAATTACTTCATTAGATTCACTCATTTTAACAATAAGAAAAACAAATGAAAATCACACGGTTTCCTAATTTGAATTTGGAATTGTCTTGTTTAAAATTAAAACTTTTGAATGATACCAAAACCAGCCAGATACAAATGGTATAGCCAAAGAGATCTTATTACAAGATCATACATACTATATGCGAAAAGACTTTTTCCCGAACCTATTAAAAATGGTTTAAAATCGTATTGTTTAATATAAACTATTTTTTACCAATAGAACTCTTGGTTTCACTCGATGCATGTGAAATCCTATGAGATACGATGCAAAAGGTATTAAATCCTATATTATTTCGCATTGTGTTGCTGTTAATCCGTTTTGAGATGGTTCTGTGCTTTGAAGAGAGTAAAAAAGTTTCAAAGGTATTACGTAAATCCTTGAAAAGTAAAAAAACTAAAGCAAACAGTTAAATTGCAAAATAATTAAAAATTCAAAGTGAGAACATGTAGTGGTATTGAAGAATTCTAATTCCTGCGGCCGGGCAGCCTTTGTTAGAGACGACAAAACAACTCACAGCCAGGTGGAAAGCAGTTGTACGCCGCTAAAACAATTTTGAGTTATGTTGAACCATGAGTGGCCAGATTTTAGTCCCCCTGTGAGGCCGGCAGCACGTTTGTAAGACATTTTCTTAGTCTTCTTCCATGCCTAAATATGTATTGCGAATTGATTGAGAAAATAACTGAGATGGTTGGACTATGGTTTTCTGAGGCCATGAACCTTTACAGAGCTCTCAAAATGCCATATCGACTCTTCAGGTGATGAGATGGTTGGTGCCTACCTCGGACGACGGATCAGTATGGTAATCCAGCGAGGTAACATAGTCAGCCTACTGGAAATCTTACCAATTAACGTCGATATGTCAGGCTCAGAATTCTACTTATAGCCTTAAGGAATGATAACAATATAACTAAATTAAGTTTATTTTATTATTTATAATTTATGTATATTTTGATGTAAATAATATAATTAGATTAGTCTAGATCAGCCGGTTCGGCGGCGGAAACAGCGGAATCACTCAAGCGGCGCAAATATGCAACCCTCAGTAAGAGTTATATGTTTGTGCCATATGCTGTCGAGACGCTTGGACCTGAGGCCATGAGCCTCTGCCAAAATTTATCAAAACTACTCATTGACTCATCAGGTGATCAGAAGGCTGGTGCTTACTTCGGGCAACGGATCAGTATGGCGATCCAGCGAGGAAACGTAGCCAGCCTTCTGGGCACCTTACCCATAGAAGACGGTGACCTAGACTGAGTATTCTACTTATAGTCTTGAGGGACTATGGCTAGAATACAATATAAATAAGTTAAGTTTTCTTTTATTGTATGGAATTAGATTATTGTTTTTACTAATAATTTAGATGTCATTAAAATCATATTTGATGATATATTGATATCCCAGAAAGTAACTTACATCCGATATATACCGAGAGTTAGTTAGCCATAATCAGCTCAAAAGAGCCGGAATTTTTTACTGACCTCTCACAGCAGTATATCATTTTTTTGTACATAATTCACTCGACTCTATACAAACGGCAGATTCGCGACATTGTGCCACACAAAACTTACTTTACGAGTTAACAATGCGTATGTAGCACCTGTCAAAAAGTCCCACCGACTCTTCTCACGCCCACAAAAAACGGGTTAAAGGCTTTAGTAGTAAAAAATATGTTTTTATAGATTTGTATAAGATGTTTGTATACGGGTATTCTTGAGTCTATTTTAAATATATAAAAAATAAAAAGTATTGAACATCTGTGGCTAGCCTAGCGGTCATTGAGTGTGGTCTGGAATCGCCAAGTTGGTTAACGATCTCATACTAACAGGCGGTTTAGAATCGCTTAACCTTCGAAGAGACTTTGTGTGGCTCTGCGTATTCTACCGCCTGTATAACGGGGAGTGTTTCGAGGAACTGTTTGCTCTGGTGCCAACGCCTCACTTTTACAACCGCACCGCTCGCCAGCGACGGAATATTCACCCCCATTTCCTTGAGCTCCCACCCTCAACTACGCAACGGTTCTCTAGAACATTTATTTCGCGTACAACAATGATCTGAAGGGAACTGCCCGCCGCGGTTTTCCCTTTGCGCTATGACATGGGGTTCTTTAAGGGCGTTAAAAAATTTCTTAGAGGGTTACACCCCTGGTGTTGCAAACGCCTATAGGTGACGGTAACCGCTTTCCATCAGATAGGACGCCTGCATGTTTGCCTGCTTCAGGCAATAAAAAAACATAAATTAGCAACAAGAGGCTCGAAGCAATCTCTTATCGAAGTTTCAAAGTTTCGAACCAATTGTTTACCGAATAGTTGTTATTACTTTAATATACTAGGGAATATATCTGTAATATCATTCGAGGGCCATGTATGATGTATAAGATATGCCCGCGACTTCGTCCACGCTTGACTTGAAATTCCCGCGGGATTCTCGGGACATAAATGTAAAAAAATAATATAAGCTCTCGTTTTAGTGGAAACTGTGTCAGAATAAGATAATTTGTATGCATCCAAACAACTTCAAAGCGTTCCCGGGATAATTCCCGCGATACCCGGGATGAAAAGTATCATTCCTTTTATTACATAAAATTTGCTATCGAACAGTAAAAAATCGCATTGGAATTTGACTTGAAAATTAATAGAAATAATTCGTAGAAAATTTCTCTCGAGATTCTCAGAGAAACGAACAGACAAGAAATCTAAAAAATATTCCATCACGTTCTCCATCGTTTATATAGTGTATTCCAGTTGATTTTTTTAAAATAGCTTAAAACACGGCATTTTAGAATTTTATTACATTAGAGAGAGAGATATATATATAACACTTTATTGCACACCAAAATATAGAATTACAAAAACAGACCATAATTACAATATATTTCTAGGCAATACAACAGGCGGCCTTGTCGCTCAAAAGGATATCGTCCAGGCAACCTAAATAAAAAAAAATTGAATCAGGCGATATAGGTGATGCAGGAAAAAGGCAATAGATACATAAATACTCAAACCAGTTTAAGAAATGAATATACAATAATACATAAGTTATAATAATAAATATATTAGCATGATTATATTCTGTTAATCAGACATAGCTATTTGTGGACAAATAGTGTTTTCTAAGCAAATTTCTAAATATTGGTAATGATTTGGCCTCTCTGACAGTAAGAGGCAACATATTCCAAAGTTTGACAGCCTGCACCGTTAAAGAATTATCATAACAAGATGAAGTTTGTGCAGGCGTCATAAGTTTTGGATACGTATCATGGCGCAAATTGTGGGCAGTGGATAGGCGAAGGAATTTAAAACGTTCCTTAAGGTACTGGGGACTATTATGAATAAATAATATGTTATAAAGGAGATATATTACAGATAGATAGATTTAAAAACGAGAAAAAATCTAAAGTATGTCGCCATAACAACCTTGAGTTGTGTTCCGGCATTAGTGACCAGGTTCTAGTCTCCCTTAAGAGAGCAGCAGCGCATTTGTAGCACCTTTGGTGTTGCAAACGTACATAGGCGGTGGTAACCGCTTTCCATCAAGTGGGCAGTCTGACTGCCTGCTGAACTCCTTCAATAAAAAAAATTAAAATGGGGGCTATTTCGTACCAGTAGATTCAGAAAATGCAACATTTAGAATTTTTCTCTGTCTGCCTTTTAGAGCATGAACTATGTGTGATAACTATTGAACGGATTTAAATGAAACGCTACACAGAGTTAGGTTATATCCCGAGTAAACAATAAGGATACATTTTATCCCGATTAATTACGTCGTCTCCGTAGAACAGACGAATATAGCCAAAGGGACGGTACAGCGGTTGCGTTGTACTGGTGCCGTCGTTGCACTTTACTAACAAATGTCGCCATGCCAACGCAAACGAAGTTCCACTATCACAACAAGTTAAAAATATAGTATAAGTATCAATCAATCAATAACTCTTTATTGTACACCAATACAAAAAAGAACTTATAGACTAAAATTATGTCTCATTATGCACAAAGGGCGGTCTTATCGCTAATAAGCGATGTCTTCCAGACAACCTCAGGAATGAATTGAGAATTTCTTACATTCTATTAATAAATATATAAATGCAGTATATACAGATGTTCTATATATTAAATAGATATATGCTTAATATACATAACATACAAATTCATATCTACAAAAATATATAAATGTTTATAGATAAATATATATGTACATACATTTAAATATCACCACATTCCAAGGACAGGTAATATTTTTAAAAAACAAAATATATTTCATTAGTAATATAAATTTAATACTATTGAGTATGTTCTAAATAGTTCTCGTTTAATGCTCGCTCTGCTGTGATTAAACGAAAAAAAGGAATATGAAAACATGCGGGCTCAGTCACGGGCGTGAGCTAGTATAGAGAATTTTCGTTTGTTTGTTTACTTGCGGGGTATTTAACAAATACAACTTATTTTCGCTTAGTACACAAATAAAAATTGCCAATGGCATGTTTATTTGGGACCTTCCAAGAATGTATGGATAATGTTTTCATTTACTCGCTAAATAATTTTGTAGGCAAGGAATTGTACAAAAAATAATCTTGTTTATTCAGGAATCTTGTAATATTACAGCATAATGATATTAATATTAGACTAGAATGGTCTTGTAATTTCAGCCTTCTTGAAACTAATTCTTAATACTATTCTTAGAATTCCTTGGCAATTGTCCAAAAATGGAACCTATATACAAATGTTATTACGTCCATCTGTCTATATAATATGTTGCTCATTTTTTCTATATACTACTGGGTATATATGTAAAGTGGATTTCGGTTATAACGACGATAAAGGGATCATTTTATGGGCCAAAGCACATAGTCGCATTGCGGCGCTGCTCCGCAAAGCGTCATACCGTCGTAGAATGAAGTGACCATTTTTCTGTGATTCCTGAGCAACGTTGAGGACGTGTTCCTAACATGAATCGCAGTAAGCGTATTGTTCTTTTGTTATTAATCGCCATACCGTCGTAGAGTGAAGTGACCATTTTTCTGTGATTCCTAAACGTTGCTGGACATGTCCTTGCCATGAATCACAAAAAGCGTATTGCTCTTTTGTTATTAATCGCCATACCGTCGTAGATTGAAGTCACCATTTTTCTGTGATTCCTGAACGTTGCTGGACATGTCCTTGCCTTGAGTCGCAATAAGCGTATTGCACTTTTGTTATTAATCGCCATACTGTCATAGAATCAAGTGACCATTTTTCTGTGATTCCTGAACGTTGCTGGACATGTCCTTGCCTTGAATCGCAATAAGCGTATTGCTCTTTTGTTATTAATCGCCATACTGTCATAGAATCAAGTGACCATTTTTCTGTGATTCCTGAACGTTGCTGGACATGTTCTTGCCTTGAATCGCAATAAGCGTATTGCTCTTTTGTTATTAATCGCCATACTGTCATAGAATCAAGTGACCATTTTTCTGTGATTCCTGAACGTTGCTGGACATGTCCTTGCCTTGAATCGCAATAAGCGTATTGCTCTTTTGTTATTAATCGCCATACTGTCATAGAATCAAGTGACCATTTTTCTGTGATTCCTGAACGTTGCTGGACATGTTTTTGCCATGAATCGCAATATGTAAAATAGTGTAAGATGGATTCTCAATTTTGTGGGAGCATCATAATATAACAGTAAACACCCTATCAATACAATTAAACCGTCCTGTAATAAATATACAGAACAAACAGTATTGAATCAAAAAAAGCTTATACATTACTGTATTTGGTTTCTGTGCAAAGTTATATTTCTCATTGTCAATGTCCCTTATTGTTTAAAAGATAAGGTATAATGTACGTTGATTTTATCATGGTTTAATTTTGCTGTATGTACAGTTCCCGTGTGACTGCAGGGGTTTGGTTGAGGGTGGTTTGATTACATCTGATATTTCGTTACTGCTTTTATACTCATTGCGTATTTCTAGATTACTTAATTTGCAGGTTGATGATTTAAATTCGTATAAAATAGTTGAAAATAAAATAAAATTTAATAAATTATTTTGTTTAGTTTTGTTTAATGAGAACCAGCTGTTAGTGGCTGAAAGAAAGGTTCTCCGTAAGATTTTGGGCCCAATAAGGAGAGACGATGGCAGCTGGAGAGTCCGAACCAACGACGAAATTGAAAATCTCGTGGCCGAGCCTAACATTATAGGAGAGATAAAATCTCACCGCCTCCGTTGGATAGGTCACATGGAACGGATGGGAGGGGATCAAAGTGTGTAGAGGGCCTATTTGGGACGATCGGATGGGCGACGCCCGGTCGGTCGCCCCAAGTACCGGTCGAAGGACAGAGTGGAGGCTGACCTGTGTGAGCTTCAAGCCCTTAACTGGCAAGAAATCGCACAAGACAGAAACAGGTGGCGTGTTCTCGTCTCGGAGGCCAAGACACATTACGGGTCGCTGAGCCAACTGAATTAGTTATTTTGTTTAACGTAATTAAAATTCGTAATCCTTGGTAGCTTAGTGGTCAACGCACTCGCAACCTCGCTACTAAAATGACGCGGGTTCAAATTCTGGCCGGAAAACCATGCACTTTATAGGTAGTATTTTGACCGAAAGTGCAATTACCGCGTGCTGACGGTGTAGGAAAACATTAGTCTGCCTCTACTCATACATACCTAGTTATTATCACGCCTGCGGAGCCGAGTGCAAGCCTTGTTTGCTAAAATGCGGCATACTATTAGAAAAAATGTGTTATTTAAAAAAAAATCGCTAGAGCATAGCAGACAGGCTGACGGTCCAATTGTGATGGAAAGTGGTTACCGTCGCCCATGGACATTAGCAATACCAGAGGTGCTGCTAATGTGCTATCGGCCTTGAAGGAGAAACTGGAATTCAAAGTTGTTATGGTGGCATAGTCTAGACCAGGGGAGCCATCCAGTCAAGCAAATGCCCTACCACCTGGCTGAGGGTTGTTTTGTCAACTCTTACGCCATTTAATATTCCGCGGGAATTAGTATGCTTCTTAATTTTAATCCGTAGCAATGTCAGTACGTCGTTCATTCTTCAAGTAATCTTTTTCTTTCTTTCGTTTATTTCTGTTTCCCGTAAAGGTATAACTAGAGACTATAGTTTAACACTTGTAATTAATCTTTGGATTCCTGTACTTTTAGTAGTCTGTTCATAAAAACACGACTGTTTAAAGTCTGCACATCTGAAGCTCCGAACTTTGGCGATTTGGTGGTGACAAATTTGCTCTAATCTATCGACAGCAACCAACATTTAAACTTTCTCCTTTCAACTGATCATCATCTGAGCCAGTGATTAAGTTAAGTGAGTAAGTTTGACATTTTCATAACAAAATAAATAGTACAGACATAAAATTCAGTAAATATCAAGTGTAATTAATAATTACTAATACAAGTTACGTAAAATTCTTAAGTAATAAAACTACTTTTTAAGGGTTTTAAGCGCGGTAATTTATTTCATTATTATTCCGACGTTTCGGCCACTTTTCAGTGGCCAATAATATGGATAATGTATTATTGAATAATAAAAGTCAAATAAATTACCGCGCTTAAAACCGTTAAAACGTAGTTTTATTAAGTATACGAGTCGCTAAAACTTAAGAAAAACTTAAGTAGGTAATATTTTTTTGAAACTAAACACATTTGTACACACAACTTATATAGTATCTTGAAAGTTTCCAATAAGAACTTGTGTTAAATAATAAGGGTCGATTTTAGACCTCGTAGACCCCCAAAATCAGTTTTCAAGCAAATTTATTTGCTCAAAAACATGGTGTATACATAGACGATATGTTGCTTATAAGGTTTCTTCACGTTTTGCCGGTTAGGCAAGCAAATTGTATTGTTACGAGTTGCAGGACTCGAATTAAAATGCCGTTGGAATTATTATAGAGTCTATTATAACTATACAAACACGTATAACACACGTACAAATATAACCGAATGTAATAGTCCAAACGTAATGCACAAGATTGTCATTCAATAACAGGTGCAAAGTCCGTCACTAAATAGATTACCGAATGTACATAAGTCTTGTTGCGCTGATGGTTATCGCTCGACTGCCCCTTCCTCAATCGAGCCATTCCTGTATACTGCACAAATGCTAATATGTCTGCCCGTCAAGCGTCGACCCAATTTCCTAGAAATCGTAATACACACACCTGGCCAATGAGTGCCATAAAAGATTACAATACACAATGGGCTGTTTTCTAATCACAAATTTTAAAACACAAAGTAAACAAAAGAAGTCCAAATGCCGAAAAGGTAATAAAATGTGTTTCTACAGGTAGGCAGGTGTGAATTTATCTATGTCGGCACCTAGGTTGTAACAGTATATACATAATTAAAACTACTTCAATAATTATACACGTCAATTAAAAAAATATATATTTATGTATTGAGTTGTATTGGTATAATCAACACCATACTAATTTTTGCCTATAGAATAGGTTCATTTCCATAATAATAATTTAATTATAAATAATTTTTATTAATTTTTATGGCTTTTATATATAATAATTACAATTTATCATGCATGTATCCTTCTACTGAATAATAATACGCTTTTTGTATAGAAATACCTCTCAGTTTATTTTTAAATGTACTACTATTCAGGGCGTTTCATTAGTAGCTCACAACGGCCAAAATGCTCCATTAGCCGTTCCACAAGGCGACCGCGGTCGTTGTCGTCGTGGCGAAAACGTCACTAATGACGTCATCATTTTCGAGCACACAACGCTCACAACGACCCATGTCAAGAGGTGGGTCGAATAGCCGTTCCACTTGGATTTACGATTGTAACGTGGTTGTTGTGAGTCACTAATGGAACGTAGCCATTTTTAGTAGTTTTTAAATCATTTGACAATTTATTAAAAATTCATATACCCATAGATAAAATACTTTTTTTGAACAAAATCGTTTTACCGTTTACATTTTTGAGTCTGTTATGATGTCTAGTAGTTTGACAGGTCGTTTTTAATTTCGCTTATTTCAATCCCTGGGAAACCGACCACGACCTCAGGGGGTCGATATTGACCACTTTGGGAGTCGCTGTCCTAAATGTTATTGTTAAATCTCAAATTGAATGAAATGACATACGTCATGTTATACAAAAAATGGGGATCATAAAAAATAATTTAAGTGTAGTTCGCATTGTTTTTCTCGCTATTACGTTGTCACCGGATTTCCGTCAGCTTTACAAGGTACCTCATTGACGTCATTGGATTAATTAAGTCTAACTTCAATCGAAACTAGTCCTCTAATATGCGTAGGTGGGAGATAATTAGTTTTAGACAAATTTAGAAAGTTATTTTAATTTATAGTTTTCGTAAATTAACTTACCAGCGTGGTAGCCTAATGGCTAGCGCACGCGACCCAAACTCAAAGGGCGCGAGTTCGATCCTGGCCGGAACGCATGCACCACTTAGGCAGTTTTCTGACCTAATGTGCATATTGTTACAATTACCATGTGCTAATAACGGTGAAGGAAAACATCGTGAAGGCAACCTGCACATCGAGATAACCGATGTGTCAAATCTGCCAAGCCGCCTTGGACATGCGTGGCGGGTGTCTGTCCGTTCCCCTATAGTGGGAGGCCCGAGCCCAGCAGAGTGGGGCATTTATGGGCTGCTATTATTATTATAACTTACCAGCAACCCCGACGATGTAAGCTGTACATTATACGCGAAGCAAAAACTTTGTACGCCTTTTTACGAGAATTGCGGACGAAGGAGTATGAAATTTCGCACACTTATAGTATTTTATATAGAGAAGAAGCGACGAATGCTATTATTTTTTAAAATTATGCATAAAAAATACATTAAATCAATAAAAAAACCTTACACACACTACCATGCATTTGACACACTACTCTTGTTTATTCTACGTCAAATGAACAGTGTAGCCTTGGCGAAATCTGTGATTATAGAAGTATATAGTCTTTGACAATAATTATTATGGTCGAATTTCGAGTAAAACTTAAATATACCTAATATATTATAATACTAGTATATGCCCGCGACTTCGCTGGTCTTCCGTTACTGCTAGGCAGTGACGTCACCTTCACAGAAGAAAAAATAACTAATGAACATTTAATATTATTTATAATTAGAACAACATCAAACAAAGAATAGATAAAAGATATATATTTTGAACAATTTAATACGAGTGTAGGAAACCTACATAGACACTGGCTGTATGGAAGCCTAAATATTTTATAATGTAAACCAAATGTCTAATAATTTTTGAGTCAGTTGCTATTGAACTGTTGATGTGAAATATTATTATTTGCTATTCAATTAATACAAACTATAGTCCAAGTGAAGTGCAGTTTTAATTCTATATATGTACGCGCATACACCAGCTAACTACAGTCTGCTGAAATATAAGTTTTTAACACGGTCCATTCGTTCGGTGTTTTTGGTATTGCGTTTTAGAAATGTAGATATATGCAGTCACGAAGAGAAAAGAACATTGTGTCTTTCCACATATAAAGGCATCCACATATATTGTGCCATATCAATAATCTATGCATGGTATTGGTGAGATAAAAAATTTAAATTCCCTTCAAGACGACAACCGTACCAAGCAAATTTCAAATACGTCAGTTGTCAATTTAAACATGCATGAGTAGGAGGGAAGAACTTCATCATTGTATCAACGGGCAACTCGTAACGTGTTAGAAGAAGACACATTACATTACCCAATATCGATGAGAAAACTTCAAGATTTTATCTGTCACGTAATTCAATATTCAAAATTTTTAAGAACGCTAAGTTTGTTTTGTTTTTTTGTTACTATGTTGTTTTGTTTTTATGAAAATTATTATTGTGCAATGCTTATATTGCTATAATATTAAAATATTTAGTTTGTGTTGTAATAAAAGGTGAAAATAATACAAAATGGATAGTGATGAAGAAGTGAAAGTTAAAAAGCTTCGCTTGAAGCGCGGTTATTTAAAAGGTAATATTACAAAAATTATTAATTCTTTAAAGGATGTAAATGCTATCAGCGAGGACGTGCTCCTTGTCAAAGAAAGCCGTCTAAAGGCATTATTTCATGAATACGAGGACATATGTATGGAAATCCTTGCTTATGACGATTCAGACGCGGAATCAATCGGCGACACAGAGGAACGTTACTTGCAAGCACTCACGTCGATTCGGGAATCTTTAAATCGACGACAAATGTCTGTAAACAATGCTCAAACAGTATTAATGAGAATCACAGCTGTGTCAGAGCCAATTTACCTGCTATAACAATACCTTTGTTCAGTGGTAGGTTAAGTGAATATAAAACCTTTATTGGCTTATTTAATTCGTTGGAGTTTGACAGGTGTTACAAGTAGAGTCACACGTGTTTGGAGATTTTTTTCGGCTTTTCCATACTTTCTGTGATTCTACAACTTGTGCTGTCTTATTTTATGTTGGTGGTGGTATAGATTAAGTCTTTAATTAGTGGTAAGTCCTATTATTCTAAGTATGTCGTATTCGGTGGGTGAAAAAGTCCCGCCTGACAGGGGGAGGAAATCCCTGGATGCCGCGATGGAAGAATTGTCTGCACTTTCGAATCCTACTACTACTACAGAGAAAACGAGACCAAAGCGCTCTGCAAACTGCTTGGATAGTACTCAGAATATTCCAGAAAAAAGACTTGCCCCCTCTTCTACAGCCGCCGCCTCAGTACAACACACTTACACTCGTCCTGGTTACGAGGATAATTCGGACCTCAAATACACGGAGTCTGACTGTGGCCCTTTCGTAGTTCATGTAGCTCGCTCAGATCTTGATTCTTTACCATCCTCTAATCGCATGCGTACTCTCAAAATTGCTCAAACTATTTACAATGGAAAAGTGTCTGGGGTTGATGAAATTAAAAACATTGGTAGAAACAAAGCAGCCATTATTTTTAAAACCTACTCTGATGCTAATACCTTTATATCTAACCCTATTTTATCATCAAACAAGCTGACCGCAATTATCCCACGCTTCCAGGTTACACGAATGGGTGTAGTAAGACAGATCCCCCTAGACTGGTCTCTTGAAGACCTGGTATCATTTATCGAATGCAGATCAATGTCAACCATAGCAATTAAAGCTAGGAGACTTAATAAGAAAAAGAAAGTGGATGGTGTAACAACTTGGGAGCCTACGGGTACTGTTGGTCTTACATTTCTTGGCCAAACATTACCCACACATATTTACTGCTGTAGTGTTTCCACTCCCGTACAAATCTATACTCTCCCTACAATTCAGTGTTTAAAATGCTGTCGCTTTGGTCACATCCGTGATCAATGTAGATCAAATGCTCGTTGTTCTCGTTGTGCTGGCCCACATGAAGCTACTCTCTGTAATGTCCCGGAAGAAAATATTTCTTGCTTATTTTGTTCAGGAAGACATTCAGCTTCCGATCCGAACTGCCCTGAACATGCCCTGCAAAGAAATACAAAGGCATTAATGTCTCAAGAAAATATTAGTTTTGTTGAGGCTGCTCAAAGAGTCCCCCGTGTTCGTACTTCTTTTGTTGATGGGGTCAATGGTTCCCAACCACAAAAACCGGTTTACCTTAGTAGATCTTTTACAAATCACATTAGTCCTGCCCCAACGTCCCTACCTAGTTCACATCTCTCAAATCCTGCTCCATCCACCTCATCATACAAAAAAACTGTTTTTATCCAAAGAAGTCCTAAATCAGTTCAGGGTAAATCTTATGATAGAGTAGCTCACAATAATATAACTTCTTCTCCTAATTCTTTATTACCAAATGGTTGTGCTCTTAGAGACTCTACTTCCACTAATGTTTCTCCCCCAATGATAACCTAGCTGAGCTTTTGTCAATGGTTTTATTTAATATGCTCACAAAATTTAATGATGTCCTACCGAACACTGTCCTGGAACAACTCCAGTTAATAATTACTTCTCTCATCAACTCTCTCCCAAAACAAAATGGCCAAGATTCTACAATGGAATTGCCGGAATATTAAGAATAAGATTCAAGATATAATTTTTCTAATTAATAGATACAATCCTATCCTCTTTGCTATCTCAGAGACTTGGTTAAGACCTGGTGCTCTTTTTAGGGTTCCTGGGTTTTCCTGCCTTCGGGATGACAGGGAGGATGGCTGGGCTAGCTGTGCTATTTTAGTCCGTAGAAATATATCATTCTGTCGCTTACCTATTCCTTCTCACTCCCCTGGTCTAAATGTTGTTGCTGTTCGTTCTTACAGTACTACTTTCGTCTCGGTCTATATCCCCCATCCCAATGATTCACTCATTGAAGAACTTTCTTCTTTACTATCGCACCTTCCTAGTCCCTTCATTGTTCTTGGGGATTTTAATATCCGCCACACAATATGGGGATCACATTTGTGTGACTCTGTCTCATCTGTATTCTTTGATTTCTTGGACAAATTAAATCTCTGTATTCTCAATGATGGAACTCCTACTCGTAGAGTTTCCCCTTGTCAAAACCTCAGTGTACCAGATCTCTCTCTATCTTCACCTTCTTTAACAAATTCACTGTCCTGGTCTGTCTTACCCACTTCCTATGGTAGTGATCATCTGCCAATCCTAGTCACTTTAAATGATTCCACCCCCCCTCCAGCTGTTTCTCTCCCCCTCTTAAAATATTAATTAGATCAGGCCAATTGGCATAAATTCTCCTCTTTAGTTCAGAATGGACTAGAAACCCTTCCTGATATTAACAATTCAAACTTTATTTCATTATATACGGAATATATTTCTATCCTTTCCACTGCTGCTCAGGAATCCATTCCTCTTAAAAGCTCAGGCTCAAAGTATATACTTCTCCTGCATGGTGGGATTCTGAATGTACCTTATCAGTTAAAAAGCGTAAGCAAGCAGAGTCTAAATTTGCCTTGTCTTTAACCTTAGAAAATTACCTGAATTTCCAGAAAATCTCAGCTACCACAAAAAGACTTTTACGGAAAAAGAAAACACAGGGTTGGCGAAATTTCTGCGAGTCACTATCCCCTAGAACTTCTGCTTCCATTGTGTGGAAAAAAATTAAAGCTTTTCGGAAATCACAATTTGACACCAACATTAACTCTAATGAATTATCCTGGCTTTCTGACTTCGTTTCAAAATTATCCCCTCCTTTCGTCGCCCCAGAACCGTGTCCCCCAGCCTCTTCTCTTAGTTCAACCCCTGATCCCATGGACTCCATATTCTCCTTTACAGAACTTTGCTGTGCTCTCGATCATCTGCGGGATTCAACTCCAGGCATAGATGGCATCTCTTATTCCTTTATCATAAATTCTTCAGATGCCTCAAAATCGTTTCTTCTTAAAATTCTAAATCACATCTTCTTATCAGGTTCTGTCCCAGATTCCTGGAAGACTCAGTTGATTGTTCCAATTCTGAAACCAGGCAAAGACCCTTTTGACCCTAATTCCTATAGACCAATTGCCCTATCCTCTGTACTGTCTAAAATTATGGAACATTTAATAAAAAATCGTCTCGAATGGATAGTAGTAAATAGAAATCTCCTTCCAAGCAGTCAGTATGGTTTTCGTAGAGGTCTAGGTACTTTAGACAGCTTGAGTGTACTTACCTCAACTATTCGCCTCGCTTTCTCACGAAACCATCACGTCGTAGGTGCCTTTTTGGACATTACTTCGGCGTATGACAACGTCGACCTTCCTATACTTAGGCAAAAATTGCTTAATCTAAGTATTCCACCGAAGATCGTGAATATTATTTATTATATGCTTATGGAGAGATCTATTTGTGTCCGAGTTTCAGGTAATGTTTTTTCTCCACATACCATTTGGAAAGGTCTTCCTCAAGGTTAAGTTCTTAGTCCTCTTCTTTATAACCTTTATACTGCTGACCTTGACACTACAGTTAGTTGCTTCTGTAATATCCTTCAGTATGCCGATGACATTGTTCTATATACCACATCAGATACTATTTCTGAAGCATCTAACCGTCTAAATTCTGCTTTATTTTACCTCAATTTGTGGCTCTCAGAACACGGCTTGTCCCTTTCTGCCCCTAAAAGTACTGTGGTGATCTTTTCTCGAAAAAGAAATATTCCTGAACCAAGTATACGAATTGGTACTCAGCCTATTTCTGTTTGTGATAGAGTTAAATTTTTAGGTATCTTGCTTGACTCTAAACTTTCCGGTGTTCACCATTTGAACTACATCTGTGGAAAAGCAGAAAAGAATATTAATATCATCCGTGCGTTATCTGGAGTTAAATGGGGTTCACATCCATATTGTCAGAAGCTTCTCTACAATGCTATTGTAAGAAGTCATTTTGATTATGGATCCTTCCTTTTAGATCCATGTAATAAAACCTCACTTTCTAAACTAGACCGGATCCAATCCAAATGCTTTAGAATTATTTCAGGTGCCATGAAGTCATCCCCTATCAATGCCCTTCAAGTAGAATGTTTAGAACCTCCACTAACCTTGCGAAGACAGTTTCTGGCAGATAGATTCTTTTACAAAGTAGTTGCTATTTCCTCCCATCCTTTAACAGACATACTTAACCTACTTAATCAACTTACTCAAACTTCTAGGTACTGGCAACACAAAACTTTACCACCTCTTGTTCGGTCTTTCCAAAATTCATTAGAAATTTCTTCAGGCATCTATAAAAACTCTAAAAACCCACTGTTTGAATTTAATTTTAATAGCCTCCTTTTTCGACCTAAAGTTATTTTGGATCTTGGCATATATAAGGGTTGTCCAGGCGCAGACCAATTATTACTTCAAAAAATTGAAGAACAGTGGCCAGATCATCTGCAATGCTACACTGACGCCTCTAAGCTACCACAGACCGATCATGTTGGTGCTGCAGTGTGGATACCTAAATTTAAAATTATTTTAAACTATAAAATTCCCCCTCATTCCTCTGTTTTTACAGGGGAAGCCTTAGCCCTCCTGGAAGCTGCTCTTTATATTGAGTCGCATAACATAAAAAAATCGATTATTTTTTCTGACTCATTAAGCAGTCTCCAAGACTTAATTAAACTTCCTTTTCATTCTAAAGATAATTTTCCCGTAACGTTAAAAACCAAAGAAGTCCTTTTGAGGTGTGATATTGCCGGCCTTGACATTATCCTCGCCTGGATTCCCAGCCATAGCGGAATTAGCGGTAATGAAATGGCTGATCACTGTGCTAAGGAAGCTGTCTCCTCTGGTGTAAACAAATATGATAAAGTATTTCTTCGGGATCGAAGAGCCCTCGCTAAACCCCGAATGTTAAGCTCTTGGAATCTACAGTGGCAAGCTTCTCGACAAAACGTAGGAAGACACTTTGGAAACCTTCAACCTATTCTCCCTTCCAAACCATGGTTTTATCTATACCGCAAGCTTCCTAAAAAAGTGGTTACTGCCATAATTCATCTCAGACTCGGCCATATCTGCACACCGGTTTTCTTGGCGAAAATAAGAGTCCGTGACCATTCCCTTTGTGAATGCGGCTTAGACGAGGGCACTTTGGAACACATCTTTTTCTACTGCCCAAAAGTTATTACTCCACTCTACGATATTTTACCAGGAGATTTCCCTCGCCCTGTCAACATAAATTTCCTTTTAGCACTGGCCAATAAAAAATCTGTTAGTGTATTATATAAATTTATAATTATAAATAACATTTATTTATAAGGTAGTTAGATTAACTCTGTTTATGTTGTGTTGTCCTTAGGTTCACAGAAGTCACAATTGGAAAGAAAACCGACCAAAATTTTTTTTTGAGCTGCTATTGCCAATAACCCACACCTGACATTCTCTGTTACTGTGACATTGGCCGAATCAGCGTCAGTAGCGTTGGAAGCCAAAACGCCAAAATAGAATAGAATAGAATATTTAATTCGTTGATCGATAGCGATACTAGGTTAGATAATATACAAAAACTGTATTACCTTAGGAATTTTTTGCAATATGAGCCATTGTGTCTTATAAAGAATTTACATTTGATTGGAGAAAGCTACTCAGAATCATTAATTATTTTGAAAGATAGGTATGACAATAAATACAAAATTGTAAATGATCGTATCTGTACTTTAATTGATCTTCCACCCATAACTAATTCAACTGCTGAGAATATAAGAAGCTTTGTTTGTGAAATCAAACAACAATTTTGCTGCTTTACGAAATCTAAGTCAGCCTGTTGAAAAGTGGGATCAAATATTGCTCTGTATTCTGAGTAGGAAGCTGGATTTGTTTTACAATAGGGAATATCAGTTACAGCTTAATTTGAACGAGGAACCCACTATTATTAATCTACTTGCCTTTCTAGAAAAAAGAGCCTTGGCAATGGAGGCCTCTATGACACGGCCCATTTCTGCTCCGGAAGGAAATTTTGTAGGAATCGCACCGGTAGGAATGTCTATGGCAACAAACGCAACTGCACGAGAGGGCCAGATGGATACAGCAACATGTTTGTATTGTAAGTGTCAGCATAAGCTGTTTAAGTGTCCAGAATTTATACTTTTAAGTCCAGCAAATCGTTTAGATTTTGCAGTGAGCAACAAAGTGTGTCAGGTATGTCTTAATATACACAAGAAAAAATGTTATTTTCATTTCAAGTGTATCCAATGCAAAGGGAAACACAACACTCTGCTTCATATGGACTCTTTGCGTCCTACTGCTGCCATGGTGGTGGGGCCTTCTCAAAATGAAGTACTTTTGCCTACAATAAGAGTGAAGCTTTTCACTGAGAGCGGGATAGAAATTTTCGCTAAAGCTCTTTTAGACAGTGGATCTCAGTCATCTTTCATCACATCGGAACTGGTGTATATGCTTGGTTTAAAGCCTAAAGATATAAAAAGGGGCATAATTGGCATTGGCAATGCTCGCAGTCAAATATGTCAGAGTATAGACTTAACATTGCATTCTTGCAATTCATCTTTTAGTATGCTGATCAATTGCTATGTCATCGAACAAATAACCACAAAGTTGCCTCAGAGTCATGTTAACATTAAATTACCACCCAATCTGACATTAGCAGATGCAACCTTTGATATTCCTAGTAACATACAAATTCTAATGGCTGCTGATGTGTTTTTTCAGATAATACTACCGGGTAAACAGCATGAGTCATCAGTCAAGCACTTAGCCAACTCATCAAGTAACCAGCATTCACCTTCCTCACACTTATTAAACACTAAATTTGGATATGTAGTAGCGGGTACTTTTTCTAATATATCACAAAATCAATATATACAAAAAAATGTTGTTAACCTAATGTGTAAATCTTGCGATTACGAAATTAATAAAAGTCTAGAAAACTTTTGGAAAATCGAAGCAGTTCCTGAGGTTTTTCAAGAAGGTAATGTAGAGTCTGAGCAATGTGAAGATTTTTTTCGTGAAACAGTAGAACTTCTCAATAACAAGTTTCAAGTAAGTCTGCCATTAAAGGTTTCTTTAAAATATATGAATAAAATGTTAGGTGATTCTTTTCATTTAGCATTAAAAAGATTTTACAACACTGAGAGGAAGTTACAAAGAAAGCCATTGTTATACAATCAATACAAGGCTTTTATCGATGAATATGTAGCATTAGGGCATGGCTCTTATATTAATATCGATAAATATGACCTCACTTGTGATCCAGTGTATTTTTTACCTCATCATGCTGTTTTGAGACCAGATAAAAAGACCACCAAGTGTCGAGTAGTATTTGATGCATCTATGCTAACTAGTAAGTCTCGATGTCTCAATGATTTGTTGCTAAATGGTCCCACAGTACAAAGAGATTTAATTGATATTTTATTATTGTTTCGATTAGGCTCATATGTTTTCAGTACAGATTTGAAGAGCATGCTTAGATGTATCAGGTTAAAACCTGATTATCGCTCCCTTCAGCTTATTCTGTGGAGAGAGGCTCCATCTGAAAATATAAAATGCATAGAGCTAAACACAGTTACTTATGGTTTTAAGTGTTCAACGTTTTTAGCAACAAGATGTCTTGTAGAGTTAGTTTCAAGATATGAGAAGGAATATCCTATTGCATCTTTTATTTTGCAAAATCAAACATATGTTGATGATATTTTAGTATCCAGCATGTTGATAGACTTATTACAAGAAATGAGAGATCAGTTAATTAATCTTTTAAGTCTTGGCGGTTTCCAAGCACACAAGTGGTCTTCCAATTGTCCTAATATATTGAGAGATATACCTAAGGAAAACCAGCATTTTGATGACGGGGACATACAAAAGGAAAATTATTTTTTAAAAACTTTAGGTGTAACTTATAACACTAAGACTGATTCATTCAAAATTTCTAGCCCAGAACCTCATGATACTGAGCCAAGTACTAAGAGGGATATACTTAGTTATCTAGCTAGATTTTATGACCCCGTGGGTCTCGCAGGCCCCATTACTGTTTTAGCTAAAGTAATTATACAAAAGTTGTGGTTGGCAAAGTTAGAGTGGGACTCTGCATTACCTTTTTTTTTTTATTATTGCAGGAGTTCAGCAGACAGGCAGACGGCCCACTTGATGGAAAGTGGTTACCGTCGCCTATGGACATTTGCAACACCAAAGGCGCTACAAATGCGCTGCTGCTCTCTTAAAGTATACTGGAACCTGGTCCCTGATGCCGGAACACAACACAAGGTTGTTATGGCGGCATACTCTAGACCAGGGGTGGTCGCCATCCAGTCGAGCAAATACCCTACCACCTGGGAAGAGTGGATTTACATAGCATTTAGATGAAGTTTTATAGTAACTTAATTAATATGACACCAATACATGTAAACAGAAATGTCACACCACACGGCACACATTCTATTCAATTAATAGGATTTGCAGATGCTGCCAGTTCAACTGCATATGGATGTTGTCTATATCTTCGTGTAAGTGATGAAAAAGGTAACATAAACACTTCCTTACTTTGTTCAAAATCGAGGGTAATACCGTTGAGTCAGAAGCTTACTGTACCAAGACTAGAGCTCAATGCAGCGCTATTGTTAGCCAAGCTTTGTCATAGAGTGTATGCAATATTAAGTCTGCAGTTAAAAATTACAGACGTTTTTCTATATTCCGACTCAGAAGTAGTGTTAGCCTGGCTTAAAACTGAAATAACTAGATTAAATCTTTATGTAGCAAACAGAGTAAAGATGATTACTAGTTGCACTAAGGGATTTTCATGTTATTATATATGCACTGAAGAAAATCCAGCTGATTGTTTAAGTCGGGGTGTTTTACCACAAGAGCTTGCCTCACACTCACTCTGGTGGCACGGACCCTTCGTAATGTCCAACCATATGTATACTCCTCAATTTTATCAGCATCCTAATAAATTACGAGATCTACCTGAGGTTAAAGCTAGAGTCTTGACTGATGAAACTTGTCATGTTTTGCAAAAGTCAGAATAGTACTTTATGTTTAGATTTTATTTATAAGTATGCAAGCATAGGTAAAATGCAGAGAATTTTGTCATATGTGCGTCGTTTTTGTTTTAATTTAAGATATTCGACTGTGATTAAGTTGAATTACATAACTAGTGAAGAGTTAAACGAAGCTTTGTTATTGATTATTAAATATGAGCAACAAAGGTATTTTTCTGTTGAGACACAATTTCTCATCCAAAATAAAACTTTAAATGGTAGTTTTAAGGCATTAAATCCATTTGTTGATGCTAATGGCATTATAAGAGTAGGAGGTCGTTTAGATTGTGCAACAATTCCTCACTCTCAAAAGCACCCTATCGTTTTACCTGCTAAGTCAAAGATTACAGAACTAATTATTGTAACTGAACACATAAAGAATTTGCACGCTGGTCCAAAAATTGTATTGTCATCATTAAACCAGAAATTTTGGCTCATTAATGGAATTAAATTAATAAAGAAAGTAATTTATTCTTGTGTCATATGCTTTAGGTTAAAGGCGCAGGCAGCTAAAGCTCTAATGGGTTCCCTCCCTACGAACAGAGTTATCATGAGTAGACCATTTCAAAGGGTGGGCATAGACTATGCAGGACCATTTACAGTAAAACAAGCTCGAATAAGGCGTTCTATTGTCAGTAAAGGTTACATTTGCGTGTTTGTATGTTTTGTTACAAAGGCTGTACATCTTGAACTAGTTTCAAATCTCACAACACCAGCTTTTCTAGCTTGCTTTAAGCGATTTGCATCTCGTCGTGGACTACCTAGTGATGTATATTCTGATAATGCATCTACGTCCAAAGGAGCAAGGAACCAATTAGACGAGCTATACAAGCTGCTGGCTTCCAAAGCGCACAAACAACAGTGCAATCACAAAGTGCTCAGGTGGGAATACGTTTTCATTTTATTCCCAGTTACTCTCCTGTCATGGGTGGGCTTTGGAAGGCAGCAGTTAAGAGCACAAAATATCATCTAGAGAGAGCTGTACAGAGGGCTTTATTAACATATGAAGAGTTGAATACTGTTCTGGTTCAGATTGAGTCAATTTTGAATAGTAGGCCCTTAACTCCTCTATCTACAGATATTAATGACTATTCATATCTAACACCTGGTCATTTTTTGATTGGAACTGCTCTCAACACTTATCCAGAACAGAATTTATCTGATTCTCATATAAATAGATTAAGTTTTTGGGATATATGTACGAGCATGTTTCAGCAGTTTTGGAAAATATGGAGTAAACATTATTTAAATGTATTACAATGTAGGCGAAAGTGGCAAGATAATTATCCTAACATTAAGGTTGGTTCTTTAGTAATTTTAGTTGAAAACGATGTTCAGTCTTTGTTCTGGTCTATGGCTGGGGTAGTCGAATGTATTTCCAGGGGCCGACGGTATAGTTAGAACCGTAGAGGTGAGGGCACAGAACGGTAACATTCATAGAATATTAATTACAAAAGTTTGTTTACTGCCTATTGATTTTACTTAATTAATCCATGTTTATTTTAATTTCTTATTTCTTCCCTGGGAATATGTAGGAAACTTACATAGACACTGGCTGTATGGAAACCTAAATATTTTATAATGTAAACCAAATGTCTAATAATTTTTGAGTCAGTTGCTATTGAACTGTTGATGTGAAATATTATTATTTGCTATTCAATTAATACAAACTATAGTCCAAGTGAAGTGCAGTTTTAATTCTATATATGTACGCGCATACACAAGCTAACTACAGTCTGCTGAAATATAAGTTTTTAACAACGAGTACATAATATGTTATGAAATGATTATTGAAATGTGAACGTACAAAAAGAAATGAAATTAAATAGAACTATAACTATGAAAAAGACTCAACCAGGCTTACTAAAAGGCGCTTGTATCATCTAGGATCGGTGTGGGCGTAACTACGTTCTGTATCTCATGCCTTTCCTACTCATAAGCGCGGGGCACATGGGAGGAGGGTGGTTTTAGTGGGGTATTAGCCCATGTACGTCCATGGGTTCGATTCTCCACACAAGCCGGTTGATTATTGTTTGGATTGCCTCAGTGGAAAGCCTCCATGATCAACAACAGTCTAATCCCTAGCAAAAGGACCCGGTATGTGAGAAATGCATTTCCCCCGCCTGAAAAAAAATGGCGCTTGTATCAAGTGCGAGAACTGCTTGCTGCCTTTGGTGTTCGTACAGGAACGATTTCAGTTTAATTTTAAAAACATGTGCACTTCGAACGGTTCTTCTTGGTGGTGGAATATTGTTCCAGCTCCTGGAAGATGATTACCGGAAATTGCCTTTAATATATATCAGTGATAATGAAAAAAGTAGTATATAAAAAAATGCTGATAATAACCCTCCGCCTAACAACACATACATACATACACGATTCCTAATGATATTATAGTTAGTAGTTTCTGTCTTTGCAAAAAAATATTGAGCAAGTATTCGCTTGACCGAATTTACCCTAATGCAGTAGTTCAATTTTAGTACTATTTTATTGAAACAATTTGAGCTTTGTAAGATAAAGCCGTTTTGTCTATAGTTGGTGGTCGCTAAAGGTGTGTAAAGCAATCCCCCCGAACTAAGACCAAGCTGATTAGATAATAGAGAATATAAGACAAATATTTATTACGTGAATAAAAACGATGTGATTGTCCGAAAAGACGAAGTTTTATTCACATTAGTACCTACACATAATTAGGTACTGAAATCTACACTAAATACCTAACATTATATCCACTAAGCTTACCTGAAAAGACAAAGAAACGATATTCAAAGTCAATTCACATAAATTCCTATTTAAATAATAGTATAAACTGTTATTTAAGACTAATGACTTTTCAAAAAACTATTTTTGTATCCACCGCCATTCGCAGATTACACTGTGCCACTTAGGACGCGTTATGCTTGAATTGTCACATACTGTTTTATTGAACATTTATGTATGCGTTGTACTTCTTATTCAGTCCATTCAATCTCTGTCCACTGCTGGACGTTGGCCTCCCCAAGTACGCGCCACATAACCCGGTCTCCCGTCTTCCTCATCCAGCTCCTGCCGGCGACCTTACGCAGGTCGTCAGTCCAACGCGGCTGGCGTCCTACGCTACGTTTGCCGAGACGTGGTCTCCACTCCAGGACTCGTTTGCTCCATCAGCCGTCGGTCCTGCGACAGACGTGACCGGCCCACTGCCACTTCAACTTGATAATTTTGCGAGCTATGTCGGTTACCTTCGTTCTCTTACGGATGTCCTCATTTCTAATTTTATCCATAAGAGAAACGGCTAACACAGCTCGCTCCATAGCCCCGATTTTGAATTTGTGGAGCAGTCCCAAGACGAAAATCTTCGAGCAGTGCGTCCTACCCATCATGACATACGGTATGCGATCACTAGGTAACAATTTGTAATTGCATATTTAATTTCATTATATGAATAGCAAGAAATTATTACCAGCCATAAGGTAGCTCCTTAATAATACAATGATAAAGCGACAATCGATCGGAATAAATGAACCTGCCACCCCATCACTTCCTAATCGGCGTGCACGCCGCACGCGTGAGAGCGGCGGCGCGCGCGCGATCACACGCGACCGGCGCGTGCGCACGCTGCGCTCGCACGCCCCAGTGCCACCGATTACACGACGCACCCGGGGAGAAACTGAATTTAAGTACCGTGAAAATTAAGAGCACAATGATAGGTCGGATCTAGAAATTTGATTGAGTATATATTTTTTTATTGCCATAAGCAAGACATTTTTTATTTTCAGCTCGCTCATTTATTTATTCGATGGAATTTATGCTCGACCATGTTTGTAAAATTTTGGCTCTGAATGTATACCGTTTATTTCGTAACATTGCAAACGACCTCTGGCGTATGGGTAAGAGATCAGACTGTGAATGCGAAAGTCGCGAGTTCGATCCGATACCCACTCGGAGAATTGGTTGTCTGTATTTTTTCTACTTTACTTTCTACTTTTTCAGTATCTTTCACGATATTTTTTATTTTCATGTCGTTCATTTATTTATTCGATGGAATTTATGCTCGACCATGTTTGTAAAATTTTGGCTCTGAATGTATACCGTTTATTTCGTAACATTGCAAAACGACCTCTGGCGTATGGGTAAGAGATCAGACTGTGAATGCGAAAGTCGCGAGTTCGATCCGATACCCACTCGGAGAATTGGTTGTCTGTATTTTTTCTACTTTACTTTCTACTTTTTCAGTATCTTTCACGATATTTTTATTTTCATGTCGTTCATTTATTTATTCGATGGAATTTATGCTCGACCATGTTTGTAAAATTTTGGCTCTGAATGTATACCGTTTATTTCGTAACATTGCAAAACGACCTCTGGCGTATGGGTAAGAGATCAGACTGTGAATGCGAAAGTCGCGAGTTCGATCCGATACCCACTCGGAGAATTGGTTGTCTATATTTTTTCTACTTTACTTTCTACTTTTTCAGTATCTTTCACGATATTCTTTATTTTCATGTCGTTCATTTATTTATTCGATGGAATTTATGCTCGACCATGTTTGTAAAATTTTGGCTCTGAATGTATACCGTTTATTTCGTAACATTGCAAAACGACCTCTGGCGTATGGGTAAGAGATCAGACTGTGAATGCGAAAGTCGCGAGTTCGATCCGATACCCACTCGGAGAATTGGTTGTCTATATTTTTTCTACTTTACTTTCTACTTTTTCAGTATCTTTCACGATATTTTTTATTTTCATGTCGTTCATTTATTTATTCGATGGAATTTATGCTCGACCATGTTTGTAAAATTTTGGCTCTGAATGTATACCGTTTATTTCGTAACATTGCAAAACGACCTCTGGCGTATGGGTAAGAGATCAGACTGTGAATGCGAAAGTCGCGAGTTCGATCCGATACCCACTCGGAGAATTGGTTGTCTATATTTTTTCTACTTTACTTTCTACTTTTCAGTATCTTTCACGATATTTTTATTTTCATGTCGTTCATTTATTTATTCGATGGAATTTATGCTCGACCATGTTTGTAAAATTTTGGCTCTGAATGTATACCGTTTATTTCGTAACATTGCAAAACGACCTCTGGCGTATGGGTAAGAGATCAGACTGTGAATGCGAAAGTCGCGATTTCGATCCGATACCCACTCGGAGAATTGGTTGTCTATATTTTTTCTACTTTACTTTCTACTTTTTCAGTATCTTTCACGATATTTTTTATTTTCATGTCGTTCATTTATTTATTCGATGGAATTTATGCTCGACCATGTTTGTAAAATTTTGGCTCTGAATGTATACCGTTTATTTCGTAACATTGCAAAACGACCTCTGGCGTATGGGTAAGAGATCAGACTGTGAATGCGAAAGTCGCGAGTTCGATCCGATACCCACTCGGAGAATTGGTTGTCTATATTTTTTCTACTTTACTTTCTACTTTTTCAGTATCTTTCACGATATTTTTCATTTTCAGGTCGCTCATTTATTTATTCGATGGAATTTATGCTCGACCATGTTTGTAAAATTTTGGCTCTGAATGTATACCGTTTATTTCGTAACATTGCAAAACGACCTCTGGCGTATGGGTAAGAGATCAGACTGTGAATGCGAAAGTCGCGAGTTCGATCCGATACCCACTCGGAGAATTGGTTGTCTATATTTTTTCTACTTTACTTTCTACTTTTTCAGTATCTTTCACGATATTTTTTATTTTCAGGTCGCTCATTTATTTATTCGATGGAATTTATGCTCGACCATGTTTGTAAAATTTTGGCTCTGAATGTATACCGTTTATTTCGTAACACTGCAAAACGACCTCTGGCGTATGGGTAAGAGATCAGACTGTGAATGCGAAAGTCGCGAGTTCGATCCGATACCCACTCGGAGAATTGGTTGTCTATATTTTTTCTACTTTACTTTCTACTTTTTCAGTATCTTTCACGATATTTTTTATTTTCATGTCGTTCATTTATTTATTCGATGGAATTTATGCTCGACCATGTTTGTAAAATTTTGGCTCTGAATGTATACCGTTTATTTCGTAACATTGCAAAACGACCTCTGGCGTATGGGTAAGAGATCAGACTGTGAATGCGAAAGTCGCGAGTTCGATCCGATACCCACTCGGAGAATTGGTTGTCTATATTTTTTCTACTTTACTTTCTACTTTTTCAGTATCTTTCACGATATTTTTTTATTTTCATGTCGTTCATTTATTTATTCGATGGAATTTATGCTCGACCATGTTTGTAAAATTTTGGCTCTGAATGTATACCGTTTATTTCGTAACACTGCAAAACGACCTCTGGCGTATGGGTGAGAGATCAGACTGTGAATGCGAAAGTCGCGAGTTCGATCCAATACCCACTTGGAGAATTGGTTGTCTATATTTTTTCTACTTTACTTTCTACTTTTTCAGTATCTTTCACGATATTTTTATTTTCATGTCGTTCATTTATTTATTCGATGGAATTTATGCTCGACCATGTTTGTAAAATTTTGGCTCTGAATGTATACCGTTTATTTCGTAACATTGCAAAACGACCTCTGGCGTATGGGTAAGAGATCAGACTGTGAATGCGAAAGTCGCGAGTTCGATCCGATACCCACTCGGAGAATTGGTTGTCTGTATTTTTTCTACTTTACTTTCTACTTTTTCAGTATCTTTCGCAATATTTTTTATTTTCAGGTCGCTCGTTTATTTATTCGATGAAATTTATGCTCGACCATGTTTGTAAAATTTTGGCTCTGAATGTATACCGTTTATTTCGTAACACTGCTAAACGACCTCTGGCGTATGGGTAAGAGATCAGACTGTGAATGCGAAAATCGCGAGTTCGATCCGATACCCACTCGGAGAATTGGTTGTCTGTATTTTTTCTACTTTACTTTCTACTTTTTCAGTATCTTTCACGATATATTTTATTTTCAGGTCGCTCATTTATTTATTCGATGGAATTTATGCTCGACCATGTTTCGAAAATGTTTGCTCTGAATATATGTATAACGTATATTTGGCGACTTCGCAAAACGACCTCCGGCGCAAAGTGAAGGTGAAGGACATGAGTTCAATCCGGACTCAGACTAATGTTTGCTGTATTTTTTCTACTTTTTCAGTATTTTTAGCGTTATTTTTTATTTTCAGCTCGCTCATTTATTTATTCGATGGAATTTATGCTCAACAGCTGCAACATTTTTTGTGCACTCTGACTAAACAACGTAACCAGTAATATCAAAGACTAACTTCCTAAGAAAAATTGCTTTCTTAGCGGCACTACTTAAAGCCATGTTACTCAGTCTCCGTTGAACCTAAAGCTACCGTCGGATGCTTCTTACATTCCCAACAGCTAGGGCTGCTAGCTTGAAGTAATAAACGATGTAGGACCATCTGTCAATGTTACAATTTGCCAAATCCGTATCAGTATGCCCACACAATAGTCTGCCTGTCTTCCTGTAAGTAATTTAAAGTTTCTTTTAAATATTGTAAAACTCTCTTGGCCGTCAACCAATAACTCTCTAACCATCTTATAAATAAAAAAATCAATTTTTGTATATTTGTCCTCGATGGACTCCTAAACTATGGGTCAGATTAGGATGAAACTTTGGTAGGGTGTTCTGAGGACTTCTGAGGACGCCCGAATAGGTTTCTGGCTCAAAAAGTCTATATAAATAATTGTATGTTTGTCCAAAATGCGTTCCTAAACCAATGATTAGATTGTGATAACACTTTGGTAAAGTGTTCTAAAGATACCCAAAAGGGTTTCATGTATCTATAAAAAAAACAATGTGTGTTTGTCCCATATGCGTACATAAGCCATCGATCAGATTGTGTATTGTATAATAATAATAATATATATGTGGGATTCAAAGACGTATTCCAATTCGGTAGCCAGACCACACATTTTTTAAATTTATAATCTTGTTTTGTTAATATCACTGTCAAAAATAGTAAGAAGAGGTAGTCCGTAAATAAACGACGTAAGACTGCACTAAGGAAGTTTCTTTTTTTCAAATAAAACCATATATATGTATATATATATATATACAAAAATATTTTTTTATAAAAAAGGTTTTATACTGATTTAAGAAAAAGGAAAATTTGAAAGACAAAAATGAATAAATGCTTCTTATAAAATTTTATTTAGGTTTATGGCTTGGCAGCTAGGCTTTTAAGCCAGATCTTAGATTTTAATGTAGTTTCTTCATCTTAAGCCTATGTGTAGCACAGCTGAACTGTAGGTTATCAGCTGGTGCCATTCAACGGAGTTCTTATGACAACTCAAAAGGCCACATTCGACTATACAGTTGTCATTTCCCACAAAACACATAATTAGTACTCAAAAACTATCAATATCCTACAACTATTGTTCATTTTAGAGTAATTTTACACATTTCTAGAAAATAAAACTACACAGCACAACATCTCTTTCAGTTCCCGCCAAAAACACCGCTTCTTATAAAATGAAGTATTGTAACATAGGATATAAATGGTGTCAACATTTTTTTTTTTTTAATAGATAATACGAAAACGTTGAGAAGAAACACAACTGAATAGTATATTAATGAATTTATTTTAAAAATATGTAGTCTATATTTTTTTATAATCTATGCTGCAACGTTGTTCACTTGTCGTGGCTCGACCTTGAATCTGGGTCCGAGGCGAAGTCCCGAGGCTCGTGCATCTCCAACTCAAAGTCGTCTACTGCCATCGGAGTATCTGTATGCAATAAGCATATAGACATGTTACCATAATAAAGATAGATAGATAACACTTTATTATACACCAATACAAAAATGAACTTAAAGACTAAAATTATATCTAGTTGTGTACAAAGGGCGGTCTTATCGCTAAAAAGCGATCTCTTCCAGACAACCCCAGAAATGAATTGAGATGATAATGGCGATGTTGGTATACGTAACATATAGTAGGAACTACTTATATTTTAATAATAAATACATAAATTATATATACATATATGTATGTTTATAAATGAATTTAAATACGTAGCATATTCCAACGACAGGTAGTATTTTTTGATAATAGTTTTAAATATCGCTAGCGATTTTGATTGTCTGATATAAATATAATAAATAATCTATGACATTAATCTCTCTCTCTTTTCTTTCACCTTCTGCCAATTATTTGGGCTCGGCACTCTGTCCCACCACAAATCGTCATATCATCCTAAACACAATCCGTCCATCTCTTTTTTGTTCTACCTTTACATTTGTACCCATCAATCTTGCACTTTAACATTGCTTTTGTCAAGTGACTTTCGTCCCTCCTCCCATTACATGCCCATACCACCTTAAACTTCTCTCAATTTGTGATGCACGGGTGCAACTTTCAGAGATCCCCTTATGCACTCATTTCTCACCTTATCCATTCTTGCAACACCACACAAACATCTCAACACTCTCATCTCACCTCATTATATACATATGATTGATATAATTACGACTCATTGTACTTGTACAGTGTAATACATAAGTTTGTATGCTCGCCAAAATGTATATGGCTGCTACCTTTTTATAAGAAGATGATAAAACGTATTCCAGTTGCCCTCTATTGGGTTTAAGATTTTTTTATCTGAATTTCAATTTGTCGCAGACTTAAGTTTAAAAAGCTTAGTTTAGCAGAATAATACTTTGTGATAAAATCAGCCTAAAATTATATTTTAAACTTAGACCATTAACGGAAAGATGGAGTCTCGGGACTCTTTAAAGTGAGGCCGGCTAAAGGATGCCGATCACGCTGCAGGGCGTTGTGAGTTCGCAGACGCGCTACAAAAGTTTGTAAAAACAATTCACTCTGTTACGTCACGTACATGGAATAATTTATTTCTAGGTTAAAACTAAATAGTCCACGTACGTGCCAAACCTGTCAATATAGAAAATAGAAAACATGTTCAGAATATATATATATATATATATATATATATATATATATATATATATATATATATATATATATATATATATATATATATATTAGGATGGGACGAATGTGGTTTGAACCGAATACGAACTTCGGCCGAACATTCGGTTAAAACAAAAGATTCGGCCGAAGTTCGGTTTGATTTCGCCACGCTTTCTCGCTTTCTCAAGAGCAATACGTCGTGACTTGATATTGATCCAACCACTCATAAAATTTCTCTGTAAATTTTAAGAAAAGAATAGATTTTTAGACCTATAATTGAAAAACAATCACCATTTCATAATTCTAAATTTCTAATGTTTAATTCGTAAAAAGTGATTTCAATCAAAATTAAAGTTGTAATTGCTGATGTCCCTTAGACGCGTTTTTTTTAAATTTAAGTTACGCGTCATAATTAAGCAGTTGCACTACTTACTGATGTTTATTAGAGGAATAATAAGTTTATTTTATTTTGTTTTAATATGGTGTCTATTTAATTAGGCAAAGACTCACAATCAAGAACTATATTTATTTACTTTTAGCACATTGCACATTAAGGTTTACATGTTCCCAACTAAAATAAATGGCCATGAGTATATACATGCCAATTTTTATTTATTTATTTAATTTGTTTGGGAAACATACAATAATTAATATTCAAATATATAAAACACAAAATTAATACACATATCAATCAAGTTTCCACTAAAAAAAAACAATTATATCACGGTTATGATAGATATGATTTCTATTAACTTCATTCAAAATAGTGCAAGTAGTTTACTTTCTTCTTTTATTTAAACCGAATTCCGAATTCGGTCAAACCGAATGTAAAACGAATTTCGTCCCATCCCTAATATATATGTTACAAAAATTTAAGATTTCTGTACATATATATAGTCTTGAGTTTAATGTTAAATTAATTATATATAATAGAGCTTGTCATAAACTCTTTAAAGTAGTCTTGTTTTTGTACAAAAACATTGTAAAGTGTAAAGTATCCAGTAATTGGCAAAAATCATATTACACAGAGTTTATTGTCTAAGTTATAAATATTGTAAGCTGTTGGATACGTAATAAATAAATAGATATTATTTTGTACTATAGAACGTAACATCGGAGACACATCATACAACTTACTTACCCCCCGCCACACACTTTATTTGACGTCTTTGTTTACACAGGCTCCGTGTATTTTTTTTAAATTTTCTTTGAGGCGTGGAAATGCATTTCGCACACTACCGGGTCCTTTACTAACGATTAGACGAAAGCGACGAGAGGTGTCACCACGAATGGCGCGCCAGAGCCAAAGCGCCCTCCTCCCATGTGCCCCGCGCTTATGGTAGGAAAGGCATGAGACTTAGAACGTAGTTACGCCCACGCCGATCCTAGCGCAAAAGTGCCTGAGAGTGCCCTGGGAATCAGAGCAAACTCACGTTGTTAACAGGGGTGAAGACTCCTCTGTTCCCTAGATGCTAGAGGGCCCCTGCAGCGGTATTTCAGGGAGAGAGCTCATGCGCATATCTGCGCCTCCGGGACCCTGACTGAGGTCGGTTACCCGCGAGGCGCATGCGCACCTCTCTCCCGTACTCGTTCATTTTTTTTTTAAGGCGGGGGAAATGCATTTCGCACATACCGGGTCCTTTGCTAGGGATTAGACCGTTGTTGATCATGGAGGCTTTCCACTGAGGCAATCCAAACAATAATCAACCGGCTTGTGTGGAGACTCGACTAATCAATACCCCACTAAAACCACCCTCCTCCCATGTGCCCCGCGCTTATGGCAGGAAAGGCGTGAGATACAGAACGTAGTTACGCCCACACCGATCCTAGCGCACAAGTGCTTGAGAATGCCCCGGGAGAGGCAAGCTCACTTCGTCAACAGGGGTGAAGACTCCTCTGCTCCCTAGATGCTAGAGGGCCCCTGCAGCGGTATTTCAGGGAGGGAGGTCATGCGCATACCTGCGCCTCCGGGCTCCCAACTGACGTCGGCGCCCGCGAGACGCATGCGCACTACCATCTCTCTCCCTATCTCGTTCCGCGGCCTCTTTATGAGACACTACCGTCTCGCAGAAATCCCGTCCTCGTTCATACGTTAACCTCCTTTAAGGGCCATAATTAATAATATTTTTTTATCCACATCATCATAAACCATCAAACGTAACGTTTATTATACATCAAAACCAAGAGAATTATATCGTCTCTTTTATTCTAATACAAATTTTGTGTAGTTAGAGGGAAAAAGCATTAGTTTCAATGTTCATTTCAATTATCTGTATTTGATTTGTGGTAGTTCCGTCTTAAAGATGGACTAAATGGTCTAAGGTGTTAATTAATAATGTCGTCGATTGCAGGTGAAAAAGAGTACGTTACCCAAATGGTCGAGGGTGACCCCCATGGCCCGCCGGACGGCGTTCAGGGGGGCCACGTGCTTGGGGGGCACGCGGGCGGTCATCCCGCGCAGGCACGCCGTCACCAGCCGCGCCAGCTCCCGCTCCGAGCCCGAGGGCCGCGCCGCCAGCGTCAGGTGCCACGGCGGCGGCTGCGACAACCTGCCACACAGACTTCTCATCTCCAATCTCATTCTCTTATTGCTGGAGTACAGCAGACAGGCTGACGATCCACCTGATGGAAAGTGGCTACCATCGCCTATAGACATTTGCAACACCACAAGTGTCACCGATGTGCTGCGGACCTCGAAGGGGGATAACTCCACGCAAGTTGTAGACTCGTTTCCGCGACAAGGCAACTCGACGCGGTTGGTTTCTTTGTAAGACACGGCAACACAATGCCGCTCATTTGCACTAGACGGCTAAATGACGTCACTTAATTGCACAACACGGCAACTCGATGCGAATCATTTGCACTAGACGGCAAAATGACGTGACTTAATTGCACAACACGGCAACTCGATGCGAATCATTTGCACTAGACGGCAAAATGACGTGACTTAATTGCACAACACGGCAACTCGATGCGAATCATTTGCACTAGACGGCAAAATGACGTGACTTAATTGCACAACACGGCAACTCGATGCGAATCATTTGCACTAGACGGCAAAATGACGTGACTTAATTGCACAACACGGCAACTCGATGCGAATCATTTGCACTAGACGGCAAAATGACGTGACTTAATTGCACAACACGGCAACTCGATGCGAATCATTTGCACTAGACGGCAAAATGACGTGACTTAATTGCACAACACGGCAACTCGATGCAAATCATTTGCGCGATGCCGCTCATTTGCCTGACAGAGCAACACGACGCCGCTCATTTCTACGACACGGCCACTCGACTGCGGCTTGTTTGCATGACTCGGCAACTAGATGGGGCTCATTGACATAACTCGGCAACTCAACGCGATTCAATTGCACGACAAGGCAACACAACGCCACACAACTTCACGGTGACAACGCCTAACCCGGTGATGTGGCTAAGCTCTTACTAATTTTATATTTCTTCTAGTTGACTATTATCAACCGTATGTGTTCACTCACCGATCCCTCTGCTCCTTCTCTAGCTTATACAACAGGTCGTGGGTGTGACGGAGAGCACCGCCGATGCCGTAGTCGTGCTGTGACGCGACAACGTCCTCCTCGATGTCGTTCAGGAAGTCCACTTCTATGCCCAGCTCGGACAGAGAGCGGAGCTGCTCCACGTCCACCTTCATCTTAGACAGGTCCTGCAGAAAAAACAGCAAATCTCACAAACTGGAATTATGGTTTTTTTTTAATATATTATCGGCATATAAAAGGATGGAAGACTTACGTGACAAAATCTGTCAATAGAGAAAATATTCAGAAATGCATCTACGAAAAGGTTGATGAAGTGAAGTAGTTAAGATTTCTATACATAATATTCTTAGGTTTAAAGAAAAAATTTTAAAGTACCCTTATTTATAACTTAATTTTGTAGAAAGTATTGAGTATATAAACACGCTTCTTGGTAATTTTTGTTTTTGTGTGACATTTATTCAATCATGTGTGTTGTGGTGTACCTTACGAATAACTTTTTATATTAATTTATTCTAATTTTAATACTAAACTTATACTAAAGTAGAGTGTATCTGTTACATGCTAGTGTTGTAAGGAAGTGGATGTGCGGTGTGTGCCTTATGTCTATACCTATATATATTACCCTAACTAGTGCGATTTGTGTTGTTTTTTCCTTTCTGTGTCTGGGTTATTAATTTTTAGGCTCTTTGTGTCTTGGTTTGTTTGTGAAGTGTGCGTGAAATGCAATGCGGTGGTAGTGCGCGTTGATGTGTGTAAGTTTTGTTGTTAGTTGTGTGTTTGTATGATGTTGGTTTAATGTTAACTGAATTAAGCAATAACTACATCTAGAGTACAACGCTCGTCGTCTAAAGGAGTAACCATCATCGACAACCCACTCAATCAACCTAGAATTTCATTTCAAGATCAATCAATTCCTCTACTCAAAAATTTAGAAAAACTTCATATTTGGCCTAAATATATATATATATATATATATATATATATATATATATATATATATATATATATATATATATATATAGAGAGAGAGAGAGAGAGAGAGAGAGAGAACACTTTATTGGACACCAAAATATACAATTACAAAAACAGACCATATTTACAATATTTTTCTAGGCAATACAACAGGCGGTTTTATCGCTCAAAGCGATCTCTTCCAGGCAACCTAAATGAAAGAAATTTGAATCAGGCGATATAGGTGGTGCAGGAAAAAGGCAATAGATACATAAATACTCGAAACTAGTCTAAGAAATAAATATACAAATACATACATATATACATAGTCATATATATACAATAATACATAACTTATTATAAATATATAAAAACTAGCTGATCTAGCGAACTTCGTACCGCCATATTTTCTGAATTCCTAAAAGACTTTGTTTCATGACATAAAAACAAAATCACCAAAATCGGTCTAGGTGATTAGGAGGATTCTATAAACCGATCTGAGCGCCACCTACCGGTTCTAATTGTGAAACTTAACCATCCGGGAACTCAATCACACAAAAACAAAATCACCAGAATCGGTCCACGTGATTAGGAGCATTCTACAACCCATTCTCAGCGCCACCTATCGGTTCTAATTGTGAGTCTAAACCATCCGGGAACTCAATCACACAAAAACAAAATCACCAGAATCGGTCCACGTGATTAGGAGCATTCTACAACCCAATCTCAGCGCCACCTATCGGTTCTAATTGTGAGTCTAAACCATCCGGGAACTCAATCACACAAAAACAAAATCACCAGAATCGGTCTACGTGATTGGAGCATTCTACAACCCATTCTCAGCGCCAATCCTAATTGTGAGTCTAAACCATCCGGGAACTCAGTCACACAAAAACAAAATCACCAGAATCGGTCCACGTGATTAGGAGCATTTTACAACCCAATCTCTAATTGTGAGTCTAAACCATCCGGGAACTCAATCACACAAAAACAAAATCACCAGAATCGGTCCACGTGATTAGGAGCATTCTACAACCCATTCTCAGCGCCACCTACCTAATTGTGAGTCTAAACCATCCGGGAACTCAATCACACAAAAACAAAATCACCAGAATCGGTCCACGTGATTAGGAGCATTCTACAACCCATTCTCAGCTCCACCTATCGGTTCTAATTGTGAGTCTAAACCATCCGGGAACTCACTCAAACACACAAAAACAAAATCACCAGAATCGGTCCACGTGATTAGGAGGATTCTACAACCCAATCTCAGCGCCACCTATCGGTTCTAATTGTGAATCTAAACCATCCGGGAACTCACTCAAACACACAAAAACAAAATCACCAGAATCGGTCCACGTGATTAGGAGGATTCTACAACCCGATGTCAGCGCCACCTACCGCTTCTAATTGTGAATCTAAACCATCCGGGGACCCATACTAACTAACACACAAAAACAAAATCGGTAAAGTCGTTCTTAAGTTATGCTCGTACATACATTTCTACGATTAATTTTTATATATAAAAATATATTTTCCATAACAATAAAAAAATCAAAGAGCGAGAGAATAGATTATCTTAATTGCATTGGAATTGGAATCATCATCAAAAAATACATATAGCTCTGTATCGTTCGATGACGTCACAAGTCTTCGGTACACCGTCATGTCAGGTCGATGGTAGCCTGGCTTACATCTGTACTCACATTCTCGTCTTGCGCAGGCGCATTCTCCTCCTGCTTCCTCTTGTCCGGGAACATCGTCTCCATGTCATAGATCAAGGCCCAGGGGGAGTCCGGCGCAAAACGGAGCATTTCCTCGTTGCCTTGACCGCTTTCTGAAGCTGATACGTAAAAAAAAATGATCTGTGCGGCAAGAGAATAAAGTTCGTCTTTATTAAATACTACCGGTCTGCCCCGGCTTCGCACGGGTATCTAAAAAGAGCTTTTTTGTTGAGTTTAATTACCTACTAAGCGAATTCAAAATATTTCCCCTCCCGTACCCCAGTGACGCCTACATCGCATAAGATGTTGCCTAGCTACGCAAGCAGGGTGAGCGGCGACCACGCAACTTTTCTCTAATACTTACATTTTTAAACTCGTGATATCATTCGAATGGAAAGTCCGAATTGAATAATTCAAAAAGTTATATAAAGGTATTGAAGCAGTCTTGAATATGAAGTAATTTATTTTGATAAGGATGAATACCATGATACAAATAAAGAGCCTTTTTTAGTGGCGGCATTTCAATTAAATTTTTAAAATGAAAGAACACTTATTGTGGCATAACTATAATAGTTAGACGACCTCCGTGGTTGGGTGGGCTAAGCCTTTGCCGGCCGACCTCACTGCAACGCAGAGGTTCCGGGTTCGATACCTGGTATGGTGAATTTTAGCAACGAATTTTCGCCGTTATTTACTATAGTCTGGGTGTCTGGGATTGGCCCTATAGTAGTCTGCTGTATATTATTACCCATAACACAAGCGTAACTTGCTTAACTTACTAATATAAAGTATGTTTTTTCATTGACATGACATGAAAATGCTTACTTTAACTAAATGTATTCATGCTATAACCCTACACTAATATTTCCAAATTAATTTCAGTAAGTATACATGTCAAATAAATAAAAAAGAATTGTTATAATGATTAAAAACACATTAAAGTATTAAATTTGAAAGTTTCAATGTCATTATCTTTTTTTATTGTATTATCCTTTATCCCATACCTCCTGTATGACCCTCTATCCTGTCCAAAGTGGAACCGTAAAAGTGGTTACCATCGCCTATAGACATTTGCACCACTACGCGTGGATTCCATAGACATGAAAGAATGTCATTAAAGAATAAAGTGTTTCTGTGTTCTTTATTGTTCACCAAAAAGTAAAACTACATTCTTAAAAGTAGGTACAGTAAACGTTGAACAAAGGGCGGCCTTATCACTTAAAGCGGTCTCTTTCAGGCAACCCCCTAAACTAATTAAATATTAAGACAAAAGTGGCGGTGAGGACAATAAATAATATACTTTATATACTATACAAATATAAGATATATCATACTATATGTAGAATTATCATGGACATTTGCACCACTAGAGGATGGGATGGAGGGATTGGATAAATGGGGATTGAGAATTACTATTGTAATAATGCCGAGACATACTAAAAATTCAGTGTAACAACATATCTCCATAAATTCCTAATGTTTGACCATATAAAAATACATAAACTATAAATTGCTACATAGAAACATGCCATATTACTTGTGCACTCTCCTCGATTTGTCACAAATATACATTTATTTGCTCAAATAAAGACAAAAGTTATAGTAGAACTTATGTAATATGAAGCATTGTAGGTATATCTGTACTTAAAGACAATGAAATAGCAAAAAGTAAAATGTAAATAAATTAGTTTGGTGAAGTGCGGCGACGTCACGTTGGCATAACATGTTATCCAGAGACTCAAGTAAAAAATAGACAATACGAATAAGATACAAATTAAAAAAAACACATGTTTGACAAAAGAAAACGTTACACAGAGTATAGTACAATTGACAACACTTATGTAAAAGTATACTCACAATATAGTATAATTGCGAACACATATGTAAATGTATACTCACAATATAGAATAATTGACAACGTATATGTAAATGTATACTCACAATATAGTATAACTGACAACGTATATGTAAATGTATACTCACAATATAGAATAATTGACAATGTATATGTAAATGTATACTCACAATATAGAATAATTGACAACGTATATGTAAATGTATACTCACAATATAGTATAATTGACAACGTATATGTAAATGTATACTCACAATATAGAATAATTGAGAATGTATATGTAAATGTATACTCACAATATAGAATAATTGTCAACGTATATGTAAATGTATACTCACAATATAATATAACTGACAACGTATATGTAAATGTATACTCACAATATAGTATAATTGCGAACACATATGTAAATGTATACTCACAATATAAAATAATTAACAATGTATATGTAAATATATACTCATAATATAGAATAATCGACAACGCATATGTAAATGTATACTCACAATATAGTACAATTGACAACACTTATGTAAATGTATACTCACGCAACGTGTGATATATGAGATGAGATTCGGCCTTAGTGAGAGTGGCGAAGGTGCCGTCGAACGAAGGCGCGTAGGAACTGAACGGACCGTAGTTCAACGGCTTCACGCCTTTTGCCAGATTACGACGATCTTCGCGGGGCGCTTAAATTCAAAATAATAAAAACAAATGTTCATTTGTTAAACAGTTTATTTTTTGTCTTTCATTTTTATTTCGACGTTTCGGCCATTTTCCACGTGATCACGCTTATTGAAAAGTGGCCGAAACGTCGAAAAAAGACAAATATAATTCCGCGTTCAAAACCGTTAAAACGTAGTTACGTCACACGAATTTTATAACTTTTTGACCCTTCCCTCGTGCTTGTCGCAGCTGGTCATATCCGTGAGACTCCTCCCTCCCTAATGTAATATCACATATTTTACAATTTTACATCAATAAATTATTAAATTAAAACAGCAATTCAGTAATTAGTTTTATTAACAATTAAATTATTTTTTAATAATTTAGAAACCATGCTAAAACAGATAGAGATAAAAATATTTTGAATATTTTCGTTAATAGTTCAAATTTCGTGTTAAAGCTTAAATATGTCAGATATTGAAACGTGACGTCACCAAGGTTTAAGATCCCTCCCACCCCTTGTCACATTTCATCGATCCCCTCCCCCCTTTAACGTGTGACTTAATATAGATGACCCTTACGAAAATAGGCCTTAAACTTAAGAAGATAGAGTATATTTTTGATCGAAATACTATAACATAAACTGTGAGTTGATACTTATGGGGCTAACTATATGGAATCCGCTATCTCACTCGCGCATTACCCCAATTTTGAATATATGAATTGACAAAATATAATTACGACAAATCTGTATTACACGAATCTCAACAATAATATTTACACCACATTATACAACAAAAATGTCATAAATGTTAGTTATGCGATTTCAAAACTATTTATTAAGCTTATTGGCAGCGATACCATATTTTGATACAGTCTACATGTTTTCGCGAACATAATACAACAGTAAATAGCTAATCTTATACTAATATATAAAGCTGAAGAGTTTGTTTGTTTGTTTGATTGAACGCGCTAATCTCAGGAACTACTGGTCTGATTTGAAAAATTCTTTCAGTGTTAGATAGCCCATTTATCGAGGAAGGCTATAGGCTATATATCATCACGCTAAGACCAATAGGAGCGGAGCACCAATGAAGATTGTTCCAAAATCGGGGGGTTTTGAAAAAAAAATCCATCGCGGGCACAGCTAGTAAGACAATAAAATGCAGAAACATTCATTTAAAAAGAATTTCAGTTGTTAGATTTTGAAATTGCACCGACGAACTAGTGTTAAATTTGGGAAAACATTTATTTAATAACGAAAGCCGGTTTTGCTATTACGATATCATCAGAATGGTCGGCCACTGGCGTCATAATGGTTGCTTTTGTATGAAAAAACAGTCATTATGACACCAGTGGTCGATGTTGAAACAACGATTATGACGCCAGTGGTCGATGCAAACACGACCATTATGACGTCAGTGGTTGATGGTAAAACAATGACTAAGACCCAGTAGTCGTTGCGAATACACCGATATGACATCTGTGGTTGATCCAAAAGCAATCAATATGACGCCAGTGGTCGATGCAAACACAACCATTATGACGTCAGTGGTTGATGCTAAAACAACGACTACGACGCCAGTAGTCGTTACGAAAACAACGATTTGACACCAGTGGTTGATCCAAAAACAATCACTATGACACCAGTGGTCGATGCAAACACAACCATTATGACGTCAGTGGTTGATGCTAAAACAACGACTACGACGCCCGTAGTCGACGCGAAAACAACGATTATGACACCAGTGGTTGATCCAAAAATAATCACTATGACGCCAGCGGTCAACGCAAACACATTCAGTGGTCGATACGAACACAACCGTTATGATGCCAGTGGTCAACCATTCTGACGATATTTTATAGCAGAATTGGGGCCCTGTACATCGGTAATTAGAATATCATACTCACTATGCAAAGTCCCAGAGCCTTGTGAGAGTTTTCCAATTAATTTTCCAAGGGTCATCGGTTTGTCTTCGCCATTACCTTCCACAGTATTAGTTACCAGACATAAGGTTGTTTTCCCCTCAGAGTCCATTCGAGGAAACGCTGAAACGAATATATTATTGATCTCACACTTAAATCATATTTATCTTAAATAGATCTGTAGAGGGCTTGAGTTTATAAAATAAAAAACAAGGGAGGCTCATTAGGACCAGCAGATACTTGTCAGATAACAAAAATGAAACTTTACAATTTTTGCGTGCCTGTGTCTGTTATTGCATCACGTGAAAACTACTGAATGGATTTAAATGAAACTCGACAAAAAGCTAGCTTATATCCCGGATCTACATTTAGCATACTTCTGTCCCGATAAATGACTTCGTTTCCATATGATAGGCGAATATAGCCCATAATATGATGCTGCGGTCGCGTTTTGTTCTCACGGCAACGCGGACGAAGTTTCACTGGCTTAGCTAGTTAAGGCATAAAAAAGAAAACCCATTTTCTATTCTATTTGCAAGATGAAATCCAAAATCAAGAATTAGTTGCTCCGAGTTGTACCATTCAAGTATGTAATTTGCGGGATCAACAAAATACAGTAAAAAATAAAACAAGTCCATATAGTTTAACTATTACTAGAACGGTACATATATGTGTGTATATATTCTGTATTGGTGCTACTTCTGCTTCTTTGGACAAAACTCGATATTGACTATGGGACTGTATTTGTAATTAATTATAATAATTACAAGTATTACACAACTAACAATTCGGATATAATAAAACATAAATATTTAGCGTATGGTTAGAGAATCTATACTAATATATAAAGCCGAAGAGTTTGTTTGCTTGAACGCGCTAATCTCAGGAACTACTGGTCTGATTTGAAAAACTCTTTCAGTGTTAGATAACACATTTATCGAAGAAGGCTATAGGCTATAGGCTATATATCATCAATTTCAAAATCGGGGTTCTTTTTCCTTTTGACAGCTTCCGCTGCGTGCGGTGCGTGAACGGTTAAAGATCCACAAAAATCGTGTGTGACAGAATTGTTCCCCTTTAAAAGTTCTAAAAAAAAAGTCCGCGACAGCATATGTCTATCTTTTAAGGTTGGCTCACTATAACCTTTTTTATGCTAACCAAATTTGTTCTAAAATAATGCATTATTTGCGAAGATATTTTTATAAACATGATATTAATCCTTATCCAAACGTTATTCATCACAAGTATTTAATTTAAAACAAAATTGTCATTTACATCATTCGATTTCAATGAATATCTTAGGGGGTATCGCAGTTTTAAAATAACATCGCAGCAAAATAATGATTAAGTACTGCGCGCGCATTTATGATGTGCAAGGCTGGCGGGCAGTCATGAGGGGGAAGAGATTAGCGCGTTCAAGCAAACAAACTCTTCAGCTTTATATATTAGTATAGATATTTTCACCTTCGACGTAAACAAAGTCGCGGGTTAAAGTTAGCGTTAGCTCAAAGTAACTATTCCACGCGGACGAAGTCGCGGGCAGAAGCTAGTATAATTATATTTTGAACCTCTGAAGCCATTTCCTAAGTTGCATTACTCGTCCGACACCTAGCTGCTAACTGTGCGAGCTACGGGCGTCGGCAGTGTGCAGGGTAAGGGGGAAGCCGTGTTCCGGCAGGGCAGTCCGGGGGGGCGCTCCTCGTCCTAAACACTCTCTGTAATTTGTCCAGATCAAACAGTACCTCAGAACAATCCCCGTTATAATTTATCCTCTAGCTCAAACCAACCTTTCTTAGCCAGCCTCCTTCGATGCTGTTCCCTTGCAGCTTCCATCTGCATCTTGACACTGTCTCCCGAGTCGTGCCTCTCCTGCCCGTCTGAGACAACCTCGGCTTCGGAGCCTCCACTCTTGATGGGGCTGCTGCGTTTCAGCACCTTCTGCTGATTTTCATTCACGTTATCTTTAAGGTTTGTAGAAAACTATCTCAACTAATATTGTGCGGAGTGTGGTTATTGGATATTGAAGTAAGAAATTTATTTGAATTTAACAGTTCGTATTGTACTATTTATTTCCTTAGCTGCTACACACAATGATTTAAGACTCATTTGTGTCTCAGGAAGTCTTTGTATGAATACAGTTTACTGGATGGCTATCACCCCTGGTATAGACCGCCATAACAACCTCAAGTTGTGTTCCGGCATTAGTGGCCAGGTTTCAGTCTCCTTTAGAGAGCGGCAGCACATTGGTAGCCTCTTTGTTGTTACAAATATCCATAGGCGAATGGCAACCGCTTTCCATCAGATGGTCCGTTTGCCTGCCTGCTGAACGCATGCAATAAAGAATTTTAAAAAATATTTTTGGTTTCAGTGTTGAGTTTTGGGTAATACTCGTAAGTTCTATCTTTATTTTGCTGTCTTGTTTTGAAATATTTTAACTAGCACTATTGAACCTCTTTATGCGATGGCAATTATCTAATTTTTATACTAATCAATTGTTCAAAAACGTTACAGACTCATCGTGCTATCTGACAAATGCGCAGTAATGTCTTTCACGCGTAACAATCGTAATGCACATTCGCCTGATTGTTTTGTCAAAAAACGTTGCACCTAGCACATTCCTGTGCCTGTTTATCTATTTAATTAGGATTTTATTTACACTATATCCTGTGTAGTTACTATTATATTTCAAATGGAACCAATAACCACACGCCACGAACAAAACTGCACATGCAAGAACGCATTTGACATCGCGCGGCCCATTCAAAAAAACCACAAGACAACACAACCACCGTGTCATAAGCAAAACAAATTAACTATTCAACTATAGTATATTGTTATTTACAAAACACACTACACTATTTTAATTTAAAAGTTTATTTTTGTATAAAATATTTTCACCTTACGGCCGTAAGTCCTAATGGGCTGCGTTGCAAAACATTCGTTATTTAAGTATATACATTTTTAAAGTTTATTTTCTCAAAAGCACTATTGAACAATATACAAACAGACAATGCAATAATCAGAGTGGCGGTGAACTTTTATGTTCAAAAAATCCAAAACGACTGCTAACAAGTTCTTTTAAATTTGTTTCAACAAAACAATGAAGGTCAAAAAGTAGTTAGAACAAATGTGACATTGGTTGTAGGTAGTTTAAAATATTAACTTTATCTTGCAACTAAATATTCTAATTATCATTTAAATTTGAATCAATAGTTTTAAGCAGCCAATATATATGTTTTATGTAATCTTATAATTGTGAAATAAGGTCTGTAACTAAGTATATATTTTTTAAATAAATCTTCAGACAAACTCACACATAGTATACTTTAAAGCTAAACATTTATACACGACAAGTAAAACAAGTTTAGAGCGATACCAGACACCCAATTCAGAATAAAACCCAAAAAGTTAATTTACGAAATCTGCCTTGCTGTGAATCGAGCCCTAGATCTCTGCATTCCAATGGAATTGACGAGCTAAGATTTACAAGTAAAAGATCATAGGGCCTGTCTTATTTGAAAATAACATTTTGAAAACTTCAAGTAAGGTACAAAATAGAAACCCAATTACATACACACTGTATTTAAAAAAGTATCTATACATTGTTTTGTCTTACAATAGTGTCTATATAACTCGTATTATGATAATGTTGGTATGTAACTCACATGAGTTTTGCAATCAATGAAATGATCTTTAAGGTAGATATTAAAGTTTATATTTCCTTTGCACTTTCATTTGTATCTGTCATTAGCCAGAAACTATAATCAGATGTGATCTTATCGATTGTGTTTTAAAATGTGTCAACTCATATTAGGAACTTAAACAATTGCTAAGCATGTCCTGTTTAGACAGTATACATATTGTTTACTGTCAACAAGCTGCACAGCTAAAGGGTTTTTATGGCGCTCGAGCCCCTCTTTATAGGCCCCAAGTGACCTTTCTATTTCTTTTTTCACCATAGGCATTTCAAGGTGAAAAAAAGGTAAGGTAGATATTAAAGTAGAAAATGTTTTAAATTATCTATCTAAACCACAATTTAATCAAAAGTTTATGCAAAATTTATCTTCTGATAGAAAACAAAGGTATATTTATAATTATTATTTTATCCTACAGGAACGGAGAAAGCATACAATTTCCTGCGGCCAGGTGAACTGCCATAACAGGCGACAAAACTACACACAGCCAGGTGATAGATTATTTGCCTGACTGGCTGGCTACCACCCCTGATCTAAAGTATGCTGACATAACAAGCTTGAATTGTGTTCTGGCATTACTGACCAGGTTCCAGTCTCCCTCTAGAGAGAGGCAGCACATTGGTGTTATAAATGTCCATAGGTGACGGTAACCACTTTCCATCAGATGGGCTGCATGCCTGTGTGCTAAACTCGTGCATTTAAAAAAAAATGGCTTATATAATTTACTCATGTTCCAATTGCTGGTTTTATTCAGATATCACTGAGAAATCATAAAAAGAGTTTTATATTATATCTATCTGATTTTCATCAATAATATTGATTTATTAGTTTTCTAAATAAGATCTTACCGAAGGCAAGAAATCTTCTTATTTAGCCTTATAAGAAGATTTCTTGCCTCGGTAGTAGGAAGTTTGATACCAAGATATTTGAAATAAACAAACCCGTAGTATGTGTTCCACTTTAGCCGAACAGTTTCAACATTAGCAATAAATGTTTTAATTTGACAGAGTTAATTTAAATTTTCAAAATGTCTTACAATTTGAGAAATAAAAGTTTACATACAGGTTATTTTGTTGTTTTTTTTTTAATTTAAAACATTGAAAATAATATTTAAAATTTTAAAGAATACAGTAGTCATAACAAGGAATCCAATGTATTTTTGGTCAAACACTTAAAGAATGAAAGTTTATATCACCTACTTTATACATTTTTAGTTTCAAATAAGCTATACAATAAAATTTCAACCGCGACAGTTCAAACATAAATTATATAAGATTCATTAAGAAGAAATGTAAAAATACTTACAACATCCATTTTTCCGATATCAAATCCAAGCTCTTTAATGGGTATCTCATACATGTATGTAAGTATGGCTCCCAAAGGCCTCAACTTTTGAGGAGTGAGTTGTCTCAGTCCGATGTGAAGCAATCGTTTAGCAGCCTTATGGTAAACTGTGCCAGGTTTATTATACTTCATTGCATTGTTGCACATTAATTTAAAATCACTCTGCAAACGACAATAAAAATAAAATATAAACAGTTAAAAACTAAAAGCAATGTCAGATAAAAATTTTTTAGCTTTCTTGCTGCTTCTTCATAGAACCTGACACATTTAATAACTGCCTGTTATTAATTTAAACATAAGTTAGTTATGTGTGGAATGATGCACAAAGAAAGACTGTGTCAGGAACTCCCACATCCATGGTAGTCTTCATGTTCGCAACATAGTCGACAAACTGCAAGAGTGTCGCATACGCTGGTACGGCCACGTTTTACAGAGATGGGATAATTATGTGGGAAACAAATGTCTAGCCATACCGCCTATACCAGGTCCCGGTCGAAGAGGAAGGCCCAAGAAATGTTGGCTTGACCTTGTGAAGGATGACATGCATACCAATGCTCTCGAAACAGGAGATCCTGAAGACCGAGCGAAGTGAAGTAGAAAAAGTAGGAAAGTGGACCCTGGGCGTCAGAGTGAACTCTCAAAACACAACTGGGATTTAACACTCGGATGGTGATGATTAATTTAAACATAAGAATTGATCTTTTATAACTTCAAATACTTACGATAAAACAATTGAGTGACTTATACTCATTGTCATCAATTTTCTGTTTTATAGTCGAGAAGTCCATAGGTCTTCTGATGATTGTTGAGTAGCCCGGAGCAAAATTATCATTCACTGGCCAAGCAAAAAACTGGTTTGGATCCCTCTTCTCTAAATTACGTAGTAGCTGCTCTAAGAGTCTTGATAAGGGACGACGTTTTTGACTGGCCTGGATCACAAATGAAAAAGTAAAAATGTTAGTGTTGCACCCACAGTGGAATAATGATATAACATTGATAGGGTGCAGATCCTGACTTTGAGCTGATACACATGTCATAGTACCACTCTATGGTGAGTAATTATTGTGCGAGAATCATAAACTATATGTATAATGTACTCAATTCTTAGATCAGCATTTTAATAGAAGAAGCAGGCTAAGAATAAATACAGTTTATAAATGAATATCTCTTATTTCCTGATAATAACTCTGCCGATCTGTGTTTGGCTATCAATTGGAACACTGGCTTTGCCAGCTTTAAATAGATTTTATGGCAGCTTTCTATAACCACAGGTTTTAGCACAAAGGCAATACAACACTAAAAGATTTCTTCTAGATCATACATTACATTAATTTCAGTTCAATAACAACTCATCCAATACTACTGCAGATAGCAAGTAGTGTCTACAGAGAAAAGTTTGGTTATCTGCTAATAAATTACAGAAATTCCATTTCACTTTTTCATTTAAATATTTATTTCAAAATATAACGTGATGGAAAAACTTTATGTCTATAAAAATTGAATTTGTAGGCAATCATACAAAAATATAAAAAATATATAAATAAAATAAAATATAAATTAAAAAAGTTTAAATAATCACAGTTACAACTTTTGAAGTTGTTAAAATGCTACAACAAAGGTATAATAACCTTTAAGACACATGTACGTGGCTCCCTGTGTGAGGCAGGCGAGTTTGGTCCAGGGCTTAGTTGACGGAGCAACTTCTTAGCCAAGCCTTCGTCATCAGTCTCGTCATCATCTGACAGCTTGATCTGAGAAGTAAGCAGTATCGGTATAAATGCATGCTTATTACTAGATATGATTGCTTTTATCGGTCCACTAAGAGGTAATTTTAATCAAAATTGCAAACCATATCAATTTCGCGGCGTCTCCTTTTTCGCTTCTTATGTTTTTCTTCGGTATCCTTCATGTCATCGGTGGCTGAATGTTCCACATCGCTTACTTCCAATGTCTCTTCTTCTGAAACAGATTCGCCTACTCAAAAAACATCTTTTATAAAATATCGTTCTGGGAAATGAACCGGGATATACTCACTACAACTTAGCTTGTCTAAATCGTCCATTGTGTTGTTGTGTTATTTTTATACTATTAATTATATTTCTAATAAAATTTTAACTTATATTAACACATAAATTCCTAATTAATAACTAAACGAGCTTGCGACTTTCTATTTTATTCCAGCAGTCGGCATTTTTACTCGTTCAGCCATATTTATCAATTTATTTTGTTGAACTTAAATATTTAAAAAAATATTATCTTCATGTTGCTATCAGTGTCAAACATAATCAAAGAATGACAACGACACTTACATTAAAAGTATGTAATTCTCTACATAGCAGGCAAAGAACCTAAATTTAAATCAGACGTTGACTATCTTAAACGACAGTTTTTGTGGCACCTCAAGGTTATTTTTTGACGGGAATTTGAAGAGAAGCTGTTTTTTTTAAATATCTACCTATAAATAACTTATAATCTGTTTGAAAATTATTAGAGATGTTGACTGTTTTTAAAGAGTAATTGTTCTTTGTTAAACTTAAACAGGTCAAAATTATTCGATGTATATAAGAACGGAACAAATAAAATCAAACATTTTTCTTGTTGTTCCCGTTGCAGTCAATCCATTTTTACTTTAGTGTTACATAAATACAAGGTTTTACCTATGTATAACATGTTCAAAGAAATAGACGTTTAAAATACATAATTAATAATCAAAATAAATGTTTTTATTTGTATTACTAATAATTTATCATTTTACATCTTCTATATGTACTACACTTCATTGGGGATCTGTTGTTATTTATTAATTTCATAAAGATCGTTTCAAAAACGAACTTGCTAATTCTTCGTTTTAGCAAGCGAAACTAGGGCCATGGTGGCTTTGTGGTTAATGTACTAATATCTTAACTCAAATGACTTGGGTTCGAATCATGACCAAAAAAAGCATAGTCTTAGGCAGTTTTTCTAAGCAAATGCATTGCAACTATCACGTGCTTACGGTGAGGGAAAACATTAATGAAATGAAAACCTGTGATTGTTTCTAGTTTCTATTTAATATAATTATTACAAATGAAGAGAGCAGAGCACTTGTGGAATGGAGGTCGGCCATCTTGGGAAGGAAGCTACCACAGATAAAAATACCTGTTACAGATCTGTCAAATTAGGGATTTCTTGCGTTCCCTTTAACAAAAATCGTGATGAAATCTGCATATCCATAACCAATGCGTTTTCTATTACTGACTGACGTCACATCGCCATATCGCCCTTCCAGGATTTTCTAGTCTGCTCAACCATTCACAATAAAACCAAAATTAAAACAACAGCTAGAATGATTTATTAACTAATTTAACACACGATACATAATTTTTTTTAAATGTTTGCTTATAGGCAAACTGGCAGACGGGTCCACTTGATTGCAAGTGGCTACCGTCGCCCATGGACATCTGCAACACTAAGGGAGCCGATGCGTTGCTTATCTCGTTGAGACTTGAAATATCTGTTTACGCCCTTTTTGAAGAGCCCCATATTGTAGCGTTCTGGGAAAACCGCGGAAGGGAGCTCATTCCACAGCAGAAATATAATATGCGCTATATATGTAAACATAAATGACGAACAAAAATAGTATTTACCTTAAAACAAGAAAGAACAAACCTTTATAATTTAATGATTATTGTAATAGAGGACATTTTAATTATTACATTCAGTAATAGATAAAATGGTAGTTTAGAAGTTGGACAAATGCTTGTTTAACGAAGAGTAACTACTACTTGAGTAAGATTATCATTAATGGCCGTTTCCTGCATTTTACTATTCATTCACTTGCCTTACTATTAGTTGGATTTTGATATTACTTATGGAGCTTATGTCAAACTTGCTGTACCCGCGACTTGTCTGTGTAGGATTTTCTTTCGTGGAACCCTAAAATAAGTCGCCTAAGTTACTCCTTAACATCAGCTATTTGCCAGTGAAAGTCCCTTCAAAATCGCTCCAGCCGTTTCAGAGGTTAGTGGGAACATCCAGATAAAAAATTTAAAAATAGATTTTCTGATAATTTACCATATATACTTTCATATGCACTTAGTCAAAAGCTTTTATTTTGACATTACAAATAGACACTTCAACTTTATCGTTATTATCATCATTATAAAGGGTTTTCCAATAAGAGGTGTTATTTTGAATAGCCCGCTATTTCGGTAGATGTCACTTTTGAAGCTGTCATTTTTTGACATTTGACAAGTAGAAACTACGCCATTAATAAAAATGGAACGATACACGCTTTAACAACGCATTGAAATTATTAAAATTCACTATAAAAATGGTGGAAATTTGGCAGAGACGGTTCGTAAAACTCGAACATTTTTGGGTCGTCGTGAAGCAATGGATTGCGCTATCGAGAGATGATTAACGATTTTTTATGGCCGGAATTGGATGGTATTGATCTTTGGGGCTTCGTGAAAGAGAAGGTCTACGCCAACAGCCCAGCGTCGATTCAAGACCTCAAAGATGGAATTCGTGAGGCTATCGAGGACATAGGGCAGCCACTTTGCGATTTGGTTATGGAAAATTTCATAAAAAGGATATTGCCCTGTAAGCGTGGTCGTCGTGGTCATTTGCCTGATGTTATTTTCCACTATTAACGGCATACCTTCCTCTTTATAATGAAATAAACATCCGATCATTTATATTAAAAAATGGCATTTTTCTTTGAATATCAAAATAACACCTCTTATTGGAAAAGCCGCTATTTCAACTTTATTTTAACCGATATTAAGGCAAATGAACATCCTGTAAGATATTAACCGGCCGTGAGTCGATATTGTAATACTGTTAATTTTTAACCAACTCCAAAGAAAGGAGGAGGTTCTCAGTTTGTATTTTTTTATGTATATTCAGCCATAACCTGTTGTTTGGGAACCAATTTTGATGGTTCTGTATGTGTTGGATTTAGTAAAGCTTCAAAATGGTCCCATATAAACTTTTTGCCTAATGGACATTGGGTTCCAGGAAGAAAATGTGATGATTTTGATCATTATTTTTTACCATGCTAGAAATGGATCTTAGACCCTTTGCGTTGTAATGAGATCAAGCAAAGGCTTAGCCTGCTCAACCGCAAAGGTCGCCAAGATAAAGAAAGACCTACTAAGAAAGAGAAGACTGTTCACATGGAAATATACACTTGAGATCTCGTGAAGCTCCAACAAAGTTAACTCCACTATCACTGAAGCTTAGAAATCAGATACGCAAATCTCGACCCAAGCCCCTATAGCCTGCTATAAATAAATAATAATGAAATAAATGTTTCTAATAATTTTAAAGGATTTTTTTGTTTATTAAATTAGTTTTTAAGTTTAATTACACTTTTGATTCTTTGAAGGTAGTTGGAAAAAAATTATGTTGTAAATGTTTGTTCTTTTACGTTTAGTGCTTATGACCCAAAGGCCTACCAAAAGGTAACCTATTTTTGTCCTTTTTTCCCTTCTCCTCGTTCACCTAATACAAGAAAAAAATATCATACTTGTGAGATTCCTGTAAGGTACAATTTTTAAAGTTTAGTCTTGGGTTTTCGCCATTGAAACCTTTTTAAGTACTTTCGGCGTTTAGTTCTTAAAAGCGTTAAAAAAACCTTGGCGTCTGGACGATAACGTCTAAAACGAGAACTAATTTGTTTACCTTCGATCAATATTATCTGTAGTTAAGTTCAGTGAATCATAAACAAAGGGAATTTCTCCGTCATTTTAATTTTAACGTTGATCCAAGTTTAAAATCCTCTGAAAATAATTAAATACACATGTAAGAATACCAAGTTTCACGTGAGCAGTGATTTTTAAAGTTTACCAAGGATGTCTAGTAGAATTTGAAGCAAAAATCCTTTCGATATAACTCGACGATATTTAACACAGATAGGTTAGTTTAGCTTCTTTTAATCAATTGTTCTGTTAACTATCATAACGTGTTAAAGCTCTTGCTTACAAAATAATAGTCATTATTATTAAAGCAAACATCATAGGCTATGTTGATAAAATGCGTACATCATAACTAAAGCAACTTGATACTTGCATTATATTGTTGATGTTTGATGTCATACTAAAAATCACTAATAATATAAGGCATAATATTGGAGTTGCTAGAGTTTAGACAAATTTGCGAAAGTGGCGCCACTGTTATTTTCTGGTTTCTATTGCCAACCTGTACACATACACATGAAACACTAATGGACAGTCATATTGCTTCTCTTGCAGCCGAGTATGTGTACTAACACATACTTGGCAGACTGATTTCAGATAGAATCCATATGAGAACTTTGAACACCTTTACACTGTCAGATAACAAGCTTTTCATTATTTATTTTGTGTGTCTTGATTTTGTATGTTTACTTAAAGTTGAATGACTTGAACATTTAAAACTGCAAAATTGACATTTATATGGTGTTACTCCAGTGTGTATACGAAGGTGTACAATTAAACTGCTTTTTGTAACAAATTTATGCTGACATATATCACATGAGAAATTCTTTTCGTTTGTGTGTTTACGCTTTACATGAACTATTAAATGTTCTTTACGTGCACATCTGTAGTCACATCGATCACACATGTATGGTTTTTCTCCAGTGTGTTTACGGAGGTGCATATCCAAATCGCTTTTTGTTACAAATTTGAACTGACATACATAGCATGTGAAGTTTCTTTCCTTTGTGTGCTTAAACTTGACATGAATATCTAATCTACCCTTTTGTGCACATCTATAATCACAGAAATCACAAGTATACGGTTTCTCCCCAGTGTGTGTACGAAAATGGTTTTCAAAAGCTATCCGTGCATCACATTTGTACTGACATATATGACATGAGAAGCCCCTTTTCTTTACATGTTGAAGCCTTTTATGGATTATCAATTTATATTTTTGTGCACATCTATAATCACACAAATCACATATATACGATTCCACCTTAAGGTGGTTACGAAGGTGTCTGTTCAATTCATTTTTTGTGACACATTTGTACTGACATGTATGACATGAGTAGCTCTTTTTCTTTGTATGTTTACACTTCATGTCTTTTATTAAATCATCTTCATGTGCACATCTGTAATCACATAGATCACATATGAATGGTTTTTCTCCAGTGTGTTTAGGAAGATGTCTACTCAAGGCAGTATTTGTAATAAATTTGTACCGACATATAAGACATGTGAAGTCATTTTTTGATTTGATATTACATATATTTGATTTATTTCCTTCAGTATTTCTATCTAATGAAGTACTTGGAGTAATAGTATTGGCACTCTTCAGATAACATTGCTTGATGGTGTCATTCTCAGCATTAATATAATTAACTTCAGAAGTAAGTGTCCTATCGTTTTGTACAATCACATTTTTGGCTTGAATCTCAAGTTTTGGTAATATATTAACTTCTGGTGAAATCTTAGTTACTTGATAGCAGTTAATTTTAGAATTTATATTTTGTTTGCTGATAGTAATTTTCATATTCGAGTTCATAGATAAATTTCTAGAAAGGCTTATGTCTGATGCTTTGAAATTATTTTTTGGCAAACTTTTTAGAACATTAATTAAAGGTTTCCTGTCTTTAGTTGTTTCTTCGAGCTTAATTCGCTTTGCCTTTTGAGGTACTTCGTTTAATTTACGTTCTCTCGCTGGAGCGCCTGAAAGTAAACAATTAGATAAATTTCGAATCAAATTTATTTTATCTATTTTTCTTTCCTTTCACTTTTTCGAATATCATTGAGGCTCATGCGTATGTGAATTTGTTTGTTACGTTTTCACATCTTAACCTCCTAACGCCCAAGTGTTGCAATACTTTCTTGAATTAAACGCCCAAAGTCCTTAAAAAAGGTTTCCATGGCGAAAACCCAAAATTTTGAACGTTAAAAATTGTGCCTTGTGGTGAGTAACCTCACAAGTATGATTTTTCTTGTCTCAGGTGAACGAGAACAAGAGGAAAAAAGACAAAAATAGACAACTTTTTGGTAGGCCTTTGGGTTAAAAGCACTAGACTTAAAACAACATACTTCTACATCAATTTTTTTTTAACTACCTTCAAAAATATCAAAAATGAAATTAAACTTAAAAACCTTAATAAATAGAAAATTCCTTTAAAGTGAATAGAAACATTTACTTTTTTATTATTTAATTAAAACATTTGAAACAATCATGATAGTCCTTATTAACCCAAAGGTCTATTAAAAGGTTTTAAAATTTGCATTATGATATTTTTCACTATATCTCAGACCCATATAAAGTTTTTATGTAAATATAAAATATAAGCACCTATTTTTGATATGAACACAAATCATCAAGATTCATGAATAAATTAAGATAAATTTCACACTCGAGATCTTGTTGGATGTTAAGTCAAGAAAGGCAAATTTCTTTTGTTTTTATTGACACAATAGCTTGGTCACACACAAAAAAAGGTGATAAATTGAAACTAGGAGCAATATTTAAATTTGAGGTAATTAAAATAGTACCCTGTGCGTTTATTTGATGAAATAGAATTTGGTGCTGGGCTTTATTCACTATTTCATTAAAGTACTTTTTTAAGGACCGTGGGCGCCCAGAGGTTAACTATTTAACTTCTAGCTACTTTCTGGTTTTATTAGAGTATTGTCTAGCGCAATGGTCCCTAAACTATTTTGCCTAGTAAACCACTTCCCAATTTTTACTGCATTTAGTGGACTCTTTAACTTTTTAACCGACTTCAAAGAAAGGAGGTTCTCAATTCGTCATGTAAATATAGTACGTTTCAGACCTTATCGATACAAAATCAGACCACGTTTTCTTCATAACGTACTCTGCCCATATACAAAAAAGTAATCAAATATATTCATTGGTTTAGCCACAGGACCTCATTTTTCATTTCAGAATTTGAGATCACAAGATGTATCAGTTATTGTAATTAAATCGGTAGGTTAATGACCAAATGCAGTAGATAATCATATTATCATGTTGCCAGCTCTAATTTATATCATTTTGCCAGCTCTAATTCATTAAACGCGGAAGTTGTTCATTCTTATGCTCTCGCTCATTATAATAAAAAGTAATAGGTGCGAAAGGGACAATAATAATTTGCGAGTAGATATTATTAGTGATTGTTTATGTTAGCCCGACACAATCCGCGTTGACATGTTGCCGTTCTTACCAAAGTCAGTGAACCAATATTTACAAGATGTTCTGTTATATTCCCTTTTTATCATAAATAATTTGTTCGGAAATTGCTTCTTTTTAATTTTGACATTAGGGTTGATTTAATAGTACCAAAAAATTTGTATGGAGTACTAAAATTGATTTATTGTCATTTGAAAAGAAACACGTGGTATTTTTTTTTATATACATGTTCTATAAACTTTTTTTTAAGAATAGATTTTCTCAATTCTTTTTGCATTGGGTTCAGTATAGTTTCTAGATGGTCCCATACAAATATTATAGCTTGTAAGTACAATTGCACATTATCATATTTTATTATTTATTTAAAGAAAGTTTCGTAATGACTTGTTTAAATGGAATTCACTATTATAAAGTTGCAGCTCGCAGACTCCTAGGTTTATTTTTAAGTTTGGAAATGGATCCTTCTATAGTTGTAGAAGACTTATTCAGTTCTTATACTGTTGTAGAGTTTGGATATGTACCACTTTAGGGACCTATGGTCTAGAGCCAATGCCTTGCCTGTTAAATTAATAATCTAAGTTGAACTACTGCTTTCCCCTTTCTGGGAAAGTGATTGTAACATACAAAGACAGATGGAAAAATTGACTTCTGAATGTTAATAATATTTATACTGTTTTCTACCAAATCATGAATATTTAAAAAACTAGGTATTATATAATTTCTTCAAAATGTATTGTTGTCTTTTAAACATTACATTGCCAATAGGGCAATGAAGTGACACTTAAAGTATGCAAACAGGAGAAGGAAAGGAACATGTTGGACATTACACTCGTGGATATGCATGGACTTATACACTTAAGAAGAACAGGAGTAGCGGATGTAACCTGGATGGTTGAAACCTTGATATGAACATGGACAGCTCACACAGTGTTGTCCAATAAAGAAAAATGGACGAAATATGTCAATAATGAATACCCATACAATGAGAAAAGAAGAAAGTGGAGACCGAAAAGGAGATGAGAAGATCTAAAGGTAGCCTAATACTAGGCAAATTATCTAGTATATCTATATCTACCCCTCCAGGCAGTCTGCCAGAAGTCTTCAACAATGCCTAGAACCTGGTGGACATCCTGGAGGAGCTGGGCTGGATGGAGTAACCCCTCAACCTCCTTCACACGCAAAATAGGCACTATGTCATCGATTTGCAAAAAAAGAGAGAAGGTTAGTGAGAGATCTGATACAATGGCTGTCAGTGAAATAAAGACTACTTTTACTACTATTTTTTATCTTTTAATATAAAAAATAAATAAATAATGTTCTACAAATTTCAAATAAATAGATTTTACTTTTATTATTTTGTTTTTGAATATAATAATGTTTATATTTGACATGTATCATGATTTTTAATTTTTTTATGACAATAATTATGACTCAAGAATGATATAGTTAAATAGACATATTGTATAGTTTTTTGTGTGGTCATGTATTACTTAATTTCATTTTTTTCCAATATTGCATCAAATATATTATAGTTTTCTTATAGTTGTATAAGCCAAATGTGTAATATGAATTACTTTTTAGTGGAAACTTAGCTGATATGTGTATTAATTATGTATTCTATATTGTAGTGATAATTATGTTATGTCCCAAATAAATTAAATAAAGAAACATGGTGATGATACAACTGGGTTTTGGCAATATGATTAAAATGTGGCCATTCTTTATTACCCATATCAATCTTCTCCAAAATAATTCGAACTTGTTTCTCCAGTGCCTTCTTCAGAGGCTTATCATCACCTGAAAGTGTGTCTGACTCGACATTAGTGATGTCCAGACTTTCTTCTTGATGTGATTCGGGCCAATCTGAAAAAATATTATTATGTAAAACTATGGTTTTTTCTGTAGCTACAATTGTATTTTACTTGTTCCAGGAGAAATTTTATATAATATCATTTACTTATTTGTGAGAACAATGTGACATAGTGACAATTAGTATTCTAGATTCAATAATATAATCAGAACTGCAGTATCTTTAGTCTTCGACAATGTAAAAGCAAGAGAAAATACCAAATACCAATATTCTAAATGTGAAAGTAAATCTGTCTGAGATTTGATTACATACTAGAATATATCCTCGACTTCATCCACGCTTGACTTGAAATTCCTGGGACACAAAGTACCACAGCATTTAAAAAAGAATTAAGCCATTGTTTTAGTGGTGTCGGAATAATCTAATTTTTAGGCACCTGAACAACTACAAACTGCTATCGGGAAAATATCCATGGGATTGCTGAGATAAAAAATAAATATAATGTAATAATTTATGTAATAACACACATTTTATTACATAAAATTTGAACGGTGAAAATATTGCATTGAAATTCGATTTTAAATCCTCAAACAGTTGGCTTAATGGCTTCCAAGAATTTGCATGAAATACCAACAGAGGAAAGAAGGTTTTATGAATTCTTACGGCGGCATGAACAATAGATCACTCTAAGCGGTAATAAGACACCTGAATAGGATTAGTATCAGTTATGAAACTATATAATGTAACAAAATGATGGGTTTGTAATACTTTAAGTTTATTTTTCCTTTTTAGAGCATTTAAACAAAACCTTGTTTTTAATAAAAAATATTATACCAATATATTTTCAAAATAACACATTGTTCTTGCAATGAAGTAATCCATAGAGAAAAATAATGATAATTTATACTGGCAACTTGCCTTTTTCCTCTTCTTTGATATTAATGTCTTTTTCTTCTTCTTCATTGTCCTCTTCACTTCTTCCTTCATTTTCTTTTTTAATTTCTTTCACAGTATTTGTTTCAAGATGTTTACACTCAAATTGATCTACTTTTTTAATGGAATAGTTATAATCCAAGTCATTTGTCAAACTGGCTATCAATAATATTGCCTTCCGTGAATTCTGAAAGTATGAAATATATAATAAAACTATGTTTTAACGGTTTTAAGTGCAGTAATTGACTTGAATTTTGTTAATCCTGTGATCACGGAACACAAAGATGTCAAGTGTCTACAAGTATTGTTAGTTTTATTTAGCCTACCACCAACTTGTTCATTTTCATTATTTAGTTTTAATTTTGTTTATGGTTATTATTTACTCTATGGGAACCTAATCTAATTTACCACCACTTCGCAACACTCTATGGCTTGAAGAGAAGAAGCAGTGCAAGAAACTCTTCAGCAAACATGCCTAGCTCTAATAATTTTATATAATATTAAAATGGGTGGAAGGAAAAATAATAGAAATTATCAGTCAAGTTCATTTGTGTTCCGGTGCACACCGAAAGAGCTCACAGTGTCCAGAGGTCTGGCAGTTGGTTTTTGCTGGGTTTGGGTCTTGATAGTTTTGATGATCGGATCCCAAACAGGTGGTACTTGCCAATCATCATTACCATGCTTAAAACTGTTAAAACATAGTTTTATTATGTATACAAGTCACGAAAACTTAAGAAAATATTAAGTGCCAAATACATTTAAAAAAATCTGCATGGCTTTATGGCCAAGGCACTGCAATGTTATGGTCCAAATGCTACCCACCAGTGAGATTTTGTGATGTAACATATTGTTACAAATGCCAAATATAAAAGGAAGTTAAAAATTTATAAGAAAACCTAAGCACTTAACACACTTAAATAGAATGAGAAGTAGATTTAACTTTTAACTTATATGCATGACCTTCAAAAAACTGTTCTCTAGTGGAATTTACTTTGGATAAAAAGTTTGAACACTTTTTGAGAACTACAGCAATGCTGATTGATATTACATGTATCAACCAAATTGAATTGATTTGGTTGAGAAGCACAGAAGTGAAAGGATGCAATGGTTTGCAATAAATAAGTGCTTTGAGTTATGTTTATAAGGATCATTTTGGTTGATTGATTCAAATTGAAAGACAGAATTTGACACATCTAATATTGGCTTAAGAAAAAGTATTACTTTAGCCTAGAACTGCCAGGTGTATGAAGAATGAATAAATATAATGTTGGTTGCTCACCAACATTAAATTCAAATTCAAAGTTTTTTATTCAAAATAAGTTCCAATGGAGAACACTTTTTGAAGGTCATATATATAAGTTAAATTTGAATTTTTCTTCCTATTCTATGTATACCGCTTCTCAATGTGTTATTACTGTTAAGGAGAAGAAGCGGCAAGAAACTCCCCAGCAACATGTCTAGCTAAATATTGTTTTTCTTTATATTTCTTATTCTAATTATATTTCAATTTTTTTTATAAGTTTTATATAGAGTACATTACAGAATTTCTTGTTAAAGAATTAATGGAGTAGTAGCAAACAGTGCATACTCAATAAGACCAAGACACAATGAATCACGTGCTAAAATGTTATGCTGCAATATATCTCCATAAATCCCTTAAAAGCTTGGCAAGATAATGTAAATATAGTTATTCATTCTTCGTTCAGTGAAGGAACAGAAAAAAACCTGCAGCCTGACAGCCTCTCGTAAGAGGCAAAAAAACAACCCACAGCCAGGTGGTAGCGTATTTGTCTGACTGGATGGCTACCACTCAAGAGTTCTGTACCAGCAGCAGTCGCCAGGTTCCAGTTTCTCCTTCAAGGTCAGCAGCACATTGGGAGCACCTCTGGTATTGTTAATGTACTTAGGCAACAGTAACCACTCTCCATCACAGTTGGAATGTCTGGCTGCTGTGCTTCAGCAATAAAAAAAGTTAAGAACTTGAAGCCTGATATACAATTTATATTTATATTTGATGATTTTTTTGATTGTTTTTTTTTATTTAGATATATATTTGACAGCCGCTGTGGTTGAGCGGGCTAAGCTTGTGCCGGTTTACCTCACTGCAACGCAGAGGCTCAGGGTTCGATTCCTTGGTGTAGTAAATTTTGGAAACATATTTTCTCCGTTATTTACTATGGTCTGGGTGTCTGGGATCGGCCCCAGAGTGGTCCGTTGTATATTACCTATAACACAAGCATAACTTGCTTAATTTGGGGATATACAGTGTGTTTCGTCTGCCGATTTAAAAAAAAATATACAAGTTCTGACTTCTCTTCAGCCAGCCATACCAAGGTACCAGTGTAAATTGGTTCTAGTGTTGAGATACTGTCAAAAGAATGCAATACACATAGACACTTACTTCAGAACCATTATTAATTATGGTTGTGAGTAACTTCTCAGCCTTCAAAGCCCTCTTCCTCAATTCATGCGACTTCTTCAACTGTGCATAGCATATGTAGCACACAAAAAGTGGTTTCCCATCATCAGTAGTGAACTAAAGTATAAGATTACTTTTAGTTAGGCATTTGGCATGCGATAATTTTATTTTCTTAACTTTCCTGTCATTCTAGGATAAAAAAATGTTTACAGGGGATGAACTAGAGTTTCAAAAAGGAAAATTAGTGGTTTGAACTCACCATTGAATTCGTTAACCTTTCCCATATTTCTTGAAACACAGTATTGCGTATAGTGTACAAACGCATACAACCGGATAAACACACCCTGCATATATCTGATATGCTCATTTTTGATTATTGATATGATAAGTACAACATTTTTTCAATTCTTTCATAACAAACTTCTATGTTGTTTTAACAAAGAAAATATGGCCATGTAGGGATAGGGATGTGATGTTAAAACGATATTTATGAATATCAATATATTATTACGAATCTATTTATGACTGATATATCGTTTTTCGATTTACGAATGAAGTTCTATGAAAAATGTTTTATAAACTATGTTTTATAAATTATATTTAGTAAACGATGTTTTACAAATAATTTTTATAAACGAATTTTATTAATTATGTTTTGATTTATTTATTTATTATCAACAAAGATTCTATGTAAACAATGTTTTATGAACGATATTTTTTGGACTCTAATATAAGAATGTGATTTTATAGACTATATTTTATACATTTGAGGGGCTATGTTGGTATGTTTGTGTTACCGTTGAGCGATGTATGTCCTTCTTCAACGTGGATGGGAATAAAACAGTACTTCAGTCTTATACGCTTTTAATCACACACTATGTATTATACGTTATTTACAATGGTCAATCAAAAGGATATTGTGAGGGTAAGCAGCAGACGCGAGAACCGAGTTTTGAGTCTACCACGAATTTAGTGTATCCGCTTTGAATGCGTGCGATGAAATTTCCCGAACTGTTGTTCGGTTTTTGATAATTGGTGTTTTCGCACCAACAGAATACGGCGGAATAGCGCACTCACGCTGTCGTATGACGGCGCGCTATTTTGAAGACATAGATTAATATTGGCTTCGCACTTGTATTCTTGCTTATAATGTTGACACTAATGTCGCCACAATATCATTATGTTTTCTAAAAGTTCATAATTAAAAAAAGATATATTGATATTTGTGCTCAAACTATACAATAAATTTTATTTATTTATTCACACACATCGCTATCATTACAGTAGTCACCAATACAATAGCGTGATCCACAGAATATATTATATATACACAGTTATACATATTCAATAACCATAACATAATATAATATACAATTCTCGTGATTTCACTCACAGTTAATGACAGAAAGTAATTTTGTTGATATAATGTGTTATTCAATATTCACAAAACCCGTGTCATCGACGCCTTATTGAGCAAGTTCGTACTGCCGTTTGGTACTACGAACATTGGTGGCTGCCGCACGAATTAGTATTCTTATACCGATCCTGCGGTGAGAAAAATGTTGTGCCTTTAATCAATATTGAGAAAAAAACTGATAGATATATCCAAAAAAAATATCAGTACTTATATCGTTCATACGTATGAAAGAAATAATGATATTTATTTTCAAAGTTCGTAATGAAAATATATTTGATGACTATAATTTGAAAGAATGTTTATATATTGAACTATAAACAGAAATGAAACTTTTAATAACGTAAGTAGGGATGCAAATTAAAATGGCGATATTTTCGCAACTGAAATATTGATTTGGAAAATGAATGTTTATTATCAATATATCGAAAACGTATAGTTATTTTTATGAGCAATATTGCACCCTTACTTACACTACAGCCCTACTACCACGTCGTGTATCTGTCATAGATTCGAATATACTTGCATATTTTTTGAAATTGCGATAAAAATTAAAATTCAAATTAGGTATTTAGGGCTGTACCGCTGCAAGTTCTAGTATTTATTGTTTATTTAGGTTTATGGCTTGGCAGCTAGGCATTTAAGCCAGATCTTAGATACAATGTAGTTTCTTCATTTTCTTATGCCTATGTGTAGCACACCTGAACTGTAGGTGATCAGCTGGTGCCATTCAACAGAGTTCTTGTGACAACTCAAAAGGCCACATTTGACTAATACATTTCACATTTCTCACAAAACACATAATTATTACTCAAAATCTATTAATATCCTACAACTATTTTTCATTTTAGAGTAATTTTACACATTTTTAGAAAATAAAACTGCACAGCACAACAGCTCCTTTCAGTTCCCGCCAAAAACTCCCGTGCCTCGTTCTATCAAAGTTGTTGCAATCATAGAGTATATTGTTGCAATGTTCTTTCACGGCATAGACCTCTCCTATGCCATGAAAGGCCACTCTTTATTTTATATTAATGTACTCTGTGCATAGGCCATAGATTCCATAGAACAGAAAATTGAATTGGAGAAGTGCATATCGGTGTTTAGTAGAAATAACGAACGTCTATTGTTATTTATATAAACTGTTAATACGATACACAAAAAAGTGTTAAAACAATGGAAAATATTTTTCTTCCATGGTAAAGCGCACGGCCGGGCCGGTCACTTCTGTCGCAGGACCGACGGCCGATGGAGTAAACGAGTCCTGGAGTGGAGACCACGTCTCGGCAAACGTAGCGTAGGATGCCCGCCAGCCCGGTGGACTGACGACCTGCGCAAGGTCGCCGGCAGGGGCTGGATGAGGAAGACGAGAGACCGGGATATGTAGCACGTACTTGGGGAGGCCTACATCCAGCAGTGGACAGAGATTGGCTGAAGAAGAAGATGTTATATCGAAAATATCCCATTTTTCAAAAATTAATCAAAGTAGATTTAGAGTAGTAGTGGATTTTATTCAAATCAATTTTAAAATTAATTTTAATTTTCCACTTCACAGTTTAAGAGTAAAGACGCAATTTTTATTATTTTAAAAGCTAATATCTGTAACGTACTATGTACTACTGTACAACTGTATTATATTATATATCTAAATAGACAGTTTTTATTGTAAAGATATTTTTTATTACATAATACAGTTAGTGATCGTCGTGATTTTTTTTTTCAGGCGGGGGAAGTGCATTTCGCACATACCGGGTCTTTTGCTAGGGATTAGACTGTTGTTGATCATGGAGGCTTTCCACTGAGGGAATCCAAACAATAATCAACTGGCTTGTGTGGATACTCGAACCCATGGACGTACATGGGCTAATACCCCACTAAAACCACCCCCCTCTCATGTGCCCCGCGTTTATGAGTAGGAAAGGCATGAGATACAGAATGTAGTTAGGCCCACACCGATCCTAGCGCACAAGTGCTTGAGAGTGCCCCGGGAGAGGCAAACTCACTTCGTCAACAGGGGTTAAGACTCCTCTGCTCCCTAGATGCTAGAGGGCCCCCTGCAGCGGTATTTCAGGGGGAGAAATCGTTCGTATACCTGCGCCTCCGGGCTCCCAACTGACGTCGGCGCCCGCGAGACGCATGCGCACTTCCATCTCTCTCCCTATCTCGTTCCGTGGCCTCGTTTTGAGACATTACAGTCTCGCAGAAATTGGCCGACTCACCCACCAATCGTTGCTGTGCAGCATGGCTTGCACCAGATCGCTCAGCGAATCGATCGGTCCTACTAGTGTCTCGAGTTCAAACCTCTGGGGTGCCCATGCTGCGCACTCGACTAGCGTGTGTAACGCCGTGTCTAGCGCGCCACATTAGCGGCATTGGGGTGAAGGCAAGCAGCCCGCAATCTGATACAGATACTTTATCGAAGCAACCGTGCCCGGTAAGTATCTGTGTCATTCTGAAGTCATCGTTTCCGCGAGAGCCATCGCAACAGCTGCGGTCGAACCGCTTCCACCGTGTCAATGCCAGCAACAGGGTTTTCCAACTCTACTGACCAAGATTGGATCATGGCCGCGGTTTCCCGCGTCCTGATCACCTGGAGTTCGGCCTGGCCATAGACCAGGCCACGAGCGAGGGCATCCTGTCGGGAGCGCCGAACTTTGGCAATCACGTCCGCCTGGAGAGGCCAGGGCGGATCGCCCGCCAAGAGTGTCGACGCCGTCCACGACACTGTACGGTATCCTCGGATGGTCCTCACCGCCAGGACCCGTTGTGCGCGGCACAACAAAGTCCTGTTGTGGCGGTGAAGTGCAGTAGACCATACGGGTGCACCGTACAGGGCCATACTCCTAAGGATGCCCATGTAGAGTTTCCTAGTCGTCCCCCCCGGCCCCCCCACGTTGGGGAGAAGCCGAGAGAGGGCGCCTGCGGACCTCACGAGTTTGGGAACTAGCTGCTCAAGGTGCGCTTTAAACAGCCATTTCCCATCGAGAATTAACCTCAGATATTTCATCTGGGGACCTACACGAATATCCACCCCTTGGACTGTAACGGACAAGTCCGCAGGGGGATTACGAAACCGCCTATGGAACACGATGGCCTCCGTTTTCGCGGGGGAGACCTTCAAGCCCAGCCTACCTATTCTTCGGACTACGATCGCCAACCCGGCGTTGGCGAGGTCCACGGATTCCGCGAATGACGCAGTGCGTGCCGTGAATAGGGTGTCATCCGCAAAGCAGATAAGCCCTATTCCGGACAGGACGGGAACCCGAAGGATCCAGTCATAACCGACGTTCCAAAGGACCGGCCCGAGGACTGATCCCTGTGGGACGCCGCACGCGACGCGTCGCCGACCTATCGCGCGATTATCGGACTCGCCGCCCTCCCAAAGGAGGTACGCGACCAACAGCCTCGTGAGGTACGGGGAACCCCGTATGCACGAAGCCCCTTCCTGATCGTCTCGTGAGGGAGGCTGTTAAAGGCGTTCGCTATGTCTAGCGAAACCACCAGGACAGTATCCTTTGCTTGGACGGCGTCGTCCGTTACAGATCGCAGTGTCTCGAAGGCGTCCAACGTGGAGCGCCTCCGCCGAAACCCGAACTGCATCTGTGCTAGCCCCGGCTCCATAGTATCGAGATGCCTAACGAGGCGTTCCGCTAAGATCTTCGCGTGATTGTTTATTATTTTACTACAACCAACCCTGTTTATCACCATTTATAAATAAAATCATTTCACGCTCAACTAAAGATTTCAAAAACCAACATACAATCATTTACTTCTTCTGTTAAAGAGTGCAGAAAAAAATGTTTAGTATTTATTCTTACTTGTAGATTCGAATACAAATCCTACATAAAAAGATTTAAAATTGACTCACTCAAATCACGTCGTGAATGTAATGAACTACTTTGTTTATTTATGCTCCTTATGCCCGGTTTCTGGGGTACTTTTAACTGTAGTTTATCTAATATTTTCTTAAGTTTTTGCGACTTGTATACATAACAAAACTACGTTTCAACGGTTTTAAACGCGGTAATTTATTTGATTTTTGTTATTCCGACGTTTCGGCCACTTTCTCTTTCTGCGTGCACCGGAACACAAACCAACTTGACTGATAATTTCCTTTATTTTTCCTTGCACCCATTTTAATATTATAAAAAATGTTAGAGCTAGGCATATTTGCTGAAGAGTTTCTTGCGCCGCTTCTTCTCCTTCAAGCCATAACATGTTGCGAAGCGGTGGTAAATTATATTAGGCTCCCATAGAGTAAATAATAACCATAAACAAAATTAAATCTAAATAATTAAAATGAACAAGTTGGCGGTAGGCTAAATAAAATTTTAACAATACTCGTTGACACTTGACATCTTTGTCTTCCGTGATCACGGCCACTGAAAAGTGGCCGAAACGTCGGAATAACAAAAATCAAATAAATTACCGCGCTTAGAACCGTTAAAACGTAGTTTTATTAAGTAGTTTATCTGTTCGTTAGCGCTATCGGTTCAGTAACTTATAGTCCAGGAATTTTAGTCAAATTTGGGCAAGAATTTCGGAATGAGAGATAGTCGGCTATAAATTTGTAGAAACCTTTATTTGGTACCCTAAAACTTGTCTCAAAACCTACCTATCGTAGGGTGTCCTAGTATAGAATTTAATCCTCTACAATATTTATATCAAAAACAAATAGCATAAAACCCGTAGGAAACGAGATATTTGCAATAAATGTGTATAAAATCGATTTTTTGACCTTTGACCTTGGAATATTTGTAGTCGCGGACACCCTACGGTAGGTAGGCTTTGAAGTTTTAAGGTACCAAAATGGAGTTTTATACAAGTTTATATATCTCTCATTCCGAGGTGAACCCCTTATATTCCGGGACTATTTATTATAAAATTGAGTTTCTGAACACACCATCGTACGATAAACTTCATTTAATCTTGGTTCAACTTAACTGATCTCTCAGTCATAATTCAAAACTAACCTAAAACTCATCAAATTATAAACTGCTTCGTATACCACAAAAACCACTATATTCTATCTAGTGTTAAAATTAATAAATGTCAGTATGTCTGTCAATAAGTGACAGTATGTCTGGACAGTCAATTGAACCATTATATTAGACATTGCATTATTAATACCCGGTTTTTGAGGTTACCATTTATGAGTTCAATAACAATCGATTCCTTAAAGTTGTATAATAGAAAAACTTAGGTTAACTGGTTATTGAGTTTCTGAATATAATTAATTATTATATGAAAGCGTTCGATAACTTTGAAACCGATAACTAGTATCATACCGCGCCACTAGATGGCTCTATTTAAGAAGGAGTATCCAATATTTATTTTACTATTTTAATTCATCATTACAACTAGTAATATACCGAATTATATTTATTTTAGCGATTTAAAATCGTTTTGGTAGTTTCAAATAATATATTTAGATGATTTCATGGATGTATAAATGATAATGGTTGTCATAAAAAAACATTCGTGATATTATGTCAAATTGTGTTTGATTTTTCACAATATTTGGGTACGCTTTGCCGCTTGATTGGCATATAAAACGTGCCTTCACTTCTCAGAGGTGTTTTGGATTTGGCATGCTTATGCTAGTTCCGGATAATTTTGCTGTTTCCTTACTTACTTTAGATATCACTCTTGACACAGTGGTTTTGTGGACATTTATAACGTCACCAAAATCTACCAAAAAGTACCAGCAGCGTAAATGCGTAAAGATATACAAATTTTCTCCAACACAGTTGTTAAAAGTGTATTTACGATTAACCATAGGTGCTAATGCAGGATAATTTTTTACACATAGGTGCATCACTGTACCCTTATTGAACCAATGGAGAATTTAAAATTAGATATTTTAAATTCGTCATCTGTAAATAATTCGAATGAATTTCTATGTATCCTTAAGTTTCGAGGTATGGATATAGTAGAAATAATCTGCAGTATTTCCATATCCAACTCCGATGTACTACTGTTCATAATTCTAATCTCTTTGGTAGATATAAATTGTTTATCCAAATAAACGATGTGATATATAAAGCGGTTTACACTTCGGTACAAATGATTATAAGTTTTAGGTTCATTTTTAATTGTGACTTTGAAAGATAAACGTCAAACAAAAGATATGGAATAGATAAATGCCCAATATTGGCCAGTTAAGTTAAACCAAGTTTAAGTGATGTTTATCGTACGATGGTTTGTTCAAAAACGCAATATTATAACTTATTGAACCGATAGCGCTAACTAACAGATAAACTACAGTTAAAAATACCTCAGAAATCGGGCATTAGAGTTGAGTTTTTGACGGGAACTGAAAGGGGATGTCGTGCTGTGCAGTAGTATTCAAAAAAATTTAAAAATTACTCAAAAATGAAATAAAATGTGAACTATGTAGTCAAATGTGGCCTTTCGAGTTGTCACAAGAACTCCGTTGAATGACGTCTGTTGATAACCTACATAGACATAAGAAAATGTACTTAATCTAAGAAAAAAATCAAGAAGTGCTATCAATTATTTGTTCTAACATAGCTATTTGTGAGAATATTCTATATTGTCCCGGAAAAGCCTTATATAATTTATCGCTATATAAAAAATACTTACACCTACGACTGACTGACTACATACGTGACATTAATAATTAAAATATGCCCCACCAGACACGCTCCAAATGCTGTAAGTCAAACAAAAACTGCTAATACGAGGAATAGTGCATTTTAATATAGTTGTGTACCGTTTTGCCAAGTCTGTTTAGCATTTAGAGCGGCCGTATTTGCATAAATAATAAAATCGTGAGATTCGAATAGACAATGCCAGCTCTTTACAACATTACTGACCCTTTATAAATCTTAGCTACCACAGTAATTACTATTTAAGTTAAATATTTCTTTTTGTTGAGATTTCAAAATTTAATCATAAGAAACATAGCAGATGTCCCATGGTTTATTACTTTTTTATGTTTAGGGCTTGGCAACTAGGCCTTTAAGCCAGCCATGGCTTATTACAAATCATGAAATACATGAACACCTGCAAATTTATACTGTGAAAGAGGAAATCTGAACTTACAGTAGAGTATACAAAGAGAGGCTGGTTAAACACCCTAATGTGATAGTAACGCGGCTTTGCGAGATACGACTAATCAGAATTATATTTCTGATATGGTAAATTTTGTAAACGAATTTTCCCTTATTTACTATGGTCTGGGTGTCTGGAATCGACCTCAAAGTGTTCTTGGGGACGTATACACTTGTGTGTTGTCTATCAATTATTAGTTTATTATATTTGTGGCGTTTCCTACAGTACCAATAACAATCAGTTTAGAAAAAATATAAACGTCATTCAGACAGATAACAGGCATTATTCTTTATAAGGTTAGAATAAGTCAAGTATCAATAAATTATAGTGTTAAGTATCTTATTTGGTTTCTATCAAAGATTATTCCAATTAAAGATACATCCAGTTTTGGGTGGCTTAATCTAAGCTCAACTCACGAGATTCACTTGTCGAATATTCAAAAGGATTTCGTACATAACCGACAAGTACCTTTTATATCTATTTATTTATGACGTGGTAGAGAAATACTGGAATCATTATCTGGATTACAAGCTCTTAGGGCAGGCTCGGTTAGAGTAGGAGGCGTTGGAGAGGCAAAGGGAGGAGAGTGCCTATGCGGACTACGTACAACATCTCCTGCATGATTCCAGCATAGGAGGCGCGGAACCGGAGGATATCAGTGCCTCCCCTTCCCTGTTGTTGAAGAGGGTGTCCTCCCCCGCACGACACCCTAGTCTCGTCAAACAGCGTTGGGGCGTCAGATGTAGTACCTATTGGTCTAGTTCCTTTGGCGCCACTTGAAAGCTAAAAAAAGTACAGGTTTAGGTTTAGTGGGTAGTGCAATACTTGCATCACCTCGGAAGGGTTTATGGGAATAAAAGAACAGCAACTGATATTTATAATCAGAGAACCTTACGGTTTTAACACATTGAATACACTGACTTTTTACACTCAACAAGCATTTTTCAACACCTCGCCATCCCTCCAACAATTTTACAGTATCAGAAACTTAGCAAATTGGCACAACCGACAGCGGATTGAAGTCATTGATAAACTATTTTAATTAAAAGGGTTATAAAAGACAAGAATTTAATACATTATTGTTTGGAAATTTCAGATAATATTTTTATAAAATATTGTAGAAAATATTATATTTAAAGTTTTACATGTAATAAAATAATTCGAACACAGTAAAAATCTATCGCGTCTGCCAACATGAAAATAAAATGTAGTGAATACCGTCTATATACAATTGAGAGATTATGAATTATAATCTACAAAAATAACCACATCATATTAGAGATATATATTGTTGTATCATACAAAATAGGCGCTAATCACAGAATAAATAAAAATATAACAATAATATTCAATTAAGGAAATGGCCGAGTGTATCGCTTAGAAATAAGAGGGTAGTTACATAACAAAAATAATTATTAACATTAAAAAGAAACACGACAAGAACAACTATGCTACTAAATAACTATAACAGTAGTTTGCCTACCGACATCCCCAGGGCTTCCGCTGGAGGTCACTTTGGGCATACGGTCGTTTGACGTACGGGGTCGACGAAGTGTAATGTCACACTTCAAAATATTTCCAACCCTATCTGTATGAGTGTTTAAATTACATAATAAACTAAATGAAAATAAAACTGATTACGGACCTGCAGTTTTAATTTAATAATTTCTCGATGTAAAATTACAAAATGTGTGATGTCGCACGAGGGAGGGGGAGACTCACGAATGTGATCGCCCGTGACGAGGAGGGATAAAAAAATATTGAAATGAAATCTAATATTGTTGACCTAAGACCTAATTGTGAACCTAGATATTGTACATACTTTCGGATTTGGCCAAAGAAGTCGAGTTGAAAAATTCCCTCTGTATATTATTTTTACAGCACACCAAGTGCTGAAATAATAATATTTATGCCCTTTGCTGTTCTGTTGCACAGGTGTGCTTTCATGATCGATATTCTCCACGCCACCCGCCCCACTGCGCCCGCGCAGCTCAATTAATTACCAACGCCCATCGGATGGCTAACAGATAATCGTTGTACGTGTACTAGAGCGAGGAGTTATTATTTTTCTAGGAACATTGGAATTCTGGTATTACTTAAACGTTTTCTTGAGGTTTAGTGACGGATTTATTGTTTTACGTTTCAAATGCTCTATACCGTCAGATACTTAGATAGGTGTTTCTTTTTATTTGTACAAAGGGTTCGGTCAGTACTCACCATGACCCCCTTACTGGAATAAAACACATTTTTTTATTGCATGAGTTCAGCCGACACGCAGATGGCCCAATTGATAGAAAGCGTTTACCATATCCTGTGAACATTTGTAACACCAAAGGTGCTATCAATGTACTGCCGTTCTCTAAAGAGAGATACCTGAACCTGGCCGTTAATGCCGGAACACAACTCGATGTTGTTATGGCGGCATACCCTAGACCAGAGGTGGTAGCCATCCAGAGAGGCAAATACCCTACCACGTAGCTGTGGATTGTTTTGTCGCCCCTTACGACAGGCCGTCCGGCCACAGGAAATTGTATCCTTTCTCCGTTCCTGTACGAATAATTTTTAGTGCTTTTTAGACGGCCTCTGTGGTTGAGCGGGCTAATCCTTTGCCGGCTTACTTCACTGCAATGCAGAGGCTCCGGGTTCGCTTTCTGGTATAGTAAATTTCGGAAACGTATTTTCTCCGTTATTTACTATAGTCTGGGTGTCTGGGATCGGCCCCAGAATGGCCCGTTGTATATTACCCATAACACAAGCGTAACTTGCTTAATTTGGCGATATACAGTGTATGTGTTTGTCTGCCGATTTATTATTATTATTAGTATTCCTTAGCTAGATTGTGTAGCATCTTGGCATCACCTATATGCCAGGACACTCTTACATAAGATCATGGTAAGTCCGTCAATGGGGTAACTTAATGCACCTCTCGTTTTTTTATCTTTTAAAACGGAATTTAACGCCATCTACAATATGAACGTAGAATCAAACGGTGTCTTAGGATACAAAGAGATTTACGAAGGTCCCCCATTGACGGTCTTCACCTTGATCTTTTTTTTTAAGGCGGGGAAATGCTTTTCGTACAATACCGGGTCCTTTGCTAGGGATTAGACCATAGTCGATTATGGAGGCAATCCCCTAAGGGCTGCCAAACAGTAATCGACCGGCTTGTGTGGAGACTCGAACCAACCCACCTACCAACTCAATACTCCATTAAAACCACCCTCCTCCCATGTGCCCCGCGCTTGTGGCAGGAAGAGCGTGAGACTTAGAACGTAGTTACGCCCACGCTGATCTTAGCGCATCAGTGCTTGACAATACCCCGGGGAGCAGTGCAAACTCACTTCGACAACAGGGGTGAAGACTCCTCTGCTCCCTAGATGCTGCGGTATTTCAAGGAGAGAGGTCATGCGCATATCTGCGCCTCCAGGACCCCGACTGACGTCGGTACCCGTGAGACGCATGCGCACTTGTACCTCTCTTCCTATCACGTTCCGCGGCCTCCTTTTGAGACATCACAGCCTCGCAAAAATTGGCCGCACCCACCCAATGATCATCGCTATGCAAGTATGCAGCATGGCTTGCATCAGACTGCCAAGCGAATCGATCGGACCTACTATTGTCTCGAGTCCAAACTTCTGTGGTGCCCATGCTCCGCACTCGACTAGCGTATGAAACGCCGTGTCTTGTGCGCCACACTGGTGGCAGCGGGGTGGAAGCAAGCAGCGTGCAACCTTGCACAGATACTTATCGAAGCAGCCGTGCCCGGTAAGTATCTGCGTTATTCTGAAGGTCAGAGTCCCGCGTTTCCGCGAGAGCCATCGCAACAGCTGCGGTCGAACCGCTTCCACCGTATCAATGCCAGCCACAGGGTTTTCCAACTCTGCTGACCAAGATTGGATCATGGTCATGGTTTCCCGCGTCCTGATTGCCTGAAGCTCGGCCTGGGAGTACACCAGGCCACGTGTGAGGTCATCCTGTCGGGAGCGCCGAAATTAGGCAAGTACGTCCGCCTGCAGAGGCCAGGGCGCCTGCCAAGAGTGTCGACGCCGTCCACGACACTGTACGGTATCCTCGGATGGCCCTCATCGCCAGAACCTGTTCTGTGCGACACAACAAAGTCCTATTGTGGCGGTGAAGTGCAACAGACCATACGGGTGCGCCGTACAGGGCCATACTCCTAAGGATGTCCATGTAGAGTTTCCTAGTCGCCCCCCCCGCCCCTCCGCCCCCCTCCCCACCCCCCGGTTCCCCCACGTTGAGAAGGAGCCGAGAGAGGGCGCTTGCGGACCTCACGAATTTGGGAACTAGCTGCTCAAAGTGCGCTTTAAATAGAATTTTAAAGATGGGAAATGGAGATTTAACCCCAGATGAAATATCTGGGGCTAAATCTCCATTTCCCATCGAGAATTATCCCCAGATATTTGATCTGGGGACCTACGCGAATATCTACCCCTTGAACTGTAACAATCATGTCATAAAACGGAGGCCATCATGTTCCATAGGCGGCTTCGTAATCCCCCGATTACGAAGCCACCTATGGAACATGATGGCCTCCGTTTTCGCGGTGGAGACCTTTAAGCCCAGCCTACCTATTCTCTGGACCACGATCGCCAACCCGGCGTTGGTGAGGTCCACAGATTCCGCGAATGACGCAGCGCGTGCCGTGAGTAGGGTGTCATCCGCAAAGCAGATTAGCCCTATCCCGAGTAGGACCGGAACCCGAAAGATCCAGTCGTAACCGACGTTCCCAAGAACTGGCCCGAGGACCGATCCCTGTGGGACGCCGCACGCGACGCGTCGCCGACCTAACTCGCGATTCTGGGATTCGCCGCTCTCCCAAAGGATGTACCTGTCCTGGAGGTACGCGCCCAACAGCCTCGCGAGGTACGGGGAACTCCGTGTACATGGAACCCCTCCCTAATCGTCTCGTCAGGGAGGCTGTTAAAGGCGTTCCCTATATCAAGCGACACAGTCAGGACAGTATCTTTCACTTGGACGGCTTCGTTCGTTACAGTGTCTCGAAGGCGTCCAACGTGGAGCGCCTCCACCGAAACCCGAACTGCGTTTGTCCTAGCCCCAGCTCCACAGTATCGAGATGCTTAACGAGGCGTTCCGCCAAGATCTTCTCGAAGACCTTGGCGACCTCGTTGAGCAACACTATGGGCCTGTAGGCAGACGGATCGTTGGGAGGCCGACCTCCCTTGGGAATCAGGCATAATCGGCCCTCCTTCCATTGCGACGGAAACTGAACTGCGCGAATACAGGCATCGAACAGTTCCCGCAGCTGGCTACGTAGATGTTTAGAAGCCAGGAAGAGGAGCCGACCAGGAACCCCGTAGGGTCCCGGAGCCGTCTTCCTGCCCCGGAGCCGGTCCAGGGCGACGTGTAACTCTTCCTCGGTGTTGGAGTAAGGCTCCACCTCCGAGGTGTCGGGAATGATTGGACCCATGTCGAGGGGAGTAAAGATCCGGAGGACCTCGGGTTCGAGCGTTTCCGTGACCGTGGATGTACAAGGTCGCAACGTATTGCGTGCCGCACGGTACGGACGCCACGCCCACGCCCCCAAGGGTCCCGGTTAAGTGTCTTGAGGAGCTCCCCCCGCGCCCGGGCTTTCGCTCGCAGAATTGCGATCGAAAGGGCCTTTCTGGTCTCTCTGAACTCTCCCACGAGTCCATTCTCTTCAACATAGTCTGGAGGACGACGCGCCCTGCTGCGTTTGAACCTATGGCTGATTCTGCGGACTGCCTTCCGCAGTTCATCCAGCTCCTCGGTCCACCAGTGGACCGATGTACGCGGCGGGTCTTCACCTTAATCTTACATCAATTTCGTGTAAGTCACGTTTGGTACACACTCCACCAGAACGTGATACTTACACATCTTCTGTCACCTAGTACTCTGTGCAATTGGGGGTTTCCGTTCTTCTCATCAATAATGCGAAACTGTTGTATGTTGTAGTGGTATGTGTCCGGAATGAAGTCGAAACCCTGTCAGTACTTCATACCTAGACAAGGTTGGACCCTGCAAACCACGGTGAGCGTGTTAGACCGGAACGGACTGTTCTATGCCATATGACCATAATTGTTACATATCTCTCATTAAAGTGTTGTTTTCATAACTCTGTGCATTAGAATTGTTTGATCTGGTTCCAACGCCTTATATTTACAACCGCACCTCTCGCGGGATGTTAACCCCCATTTCCTTGAGCTCCCACGCTTAACCACGCAACGGTTCTTTAGAACGTTTATTCCGCGTACGACAATATACTGGAGGGAACTTCCCGCCGAGGTTTTCCCTCTGCGCTATGATATAGGTAAAGTTGTTTAAGAAAGGAGTTACAAGGTAAGCGTCCAAATGCCCACAACGTAAACTTCGCACGCATCGTATCAAACAGATCGTAGTATTCTTTGTATAGAAAGTACATAAGTGCGTCCATTGATACGCAACGTACAGAGCGCTCGAATCTGCTCATCGGAAATGCCGACGTCTGTGCTCCGAAGGGTAACTTTTCCGATACGTGCCGATGATCTCGTACGGAAGTTTTAACTTTTTCCTCTTCTGCTAACAAACAAGCAATTACAACGAAAATTGCTCTTCTTGGCTTTCGTCCATTATCTTAATAAGAAGCTTATCAATAAAATTTCTTAGAGGCCGGCAAGGTGTTGGTAACGTCTCTGGTGGTGTAAATGTCCTTAGGCGACGGTAACCACTGTGGCGACATTAATGCCAACATCATAAACAAGCACGCAAGCGCGAAACTAATATTAATCTGTGTAGCATGTAAAACGGCGCGCTGTTATATGACAGCGCGGGCTTACAAAGTTCCCGCCGATTCTCTTGGCGCGAAAACAATATATATCAAAACCCGAAAGACAGTTCGGGACGAATCGGGACAGTTCGACTCACACCTTCAACCTCTCGTTAGAGAGTACTAGTGTTCTGTGCCTTCAACGCGGGCACAGGAGATTTGGGATCGTATATAAATTCAGTTCTCGCTCTCGCGCTTGCTGCTTGTCTACACCTAAACAAATATCCTTCTGATTACAAATAACATATAAGAGTGTGTGTGTGTATTAAAAGTGTACGATACGAAGATATTTTTTATTCCCCGTATACAGCTTAACAGATTCAACATAACCGACAACCAACCATACACATCGTCCCTCACCACCTTTTATCAAGTGGGCCGTCTGCTTGTTTGCCTGCCACAGACAATAAAACACGATAGAGTATTTATCGTGTTTTATTGTCTGTGTTATCTGAGTATTTATCGTGTTTTAATCGGTGCTAAGACATTGGTAGAAATAAATTCAGCAGCAACCTGAAGCATCTGTACAGGTTGGTGATTGTTATTTTCTTTGATAAGATCGCAAGAGACTGGAGTTCTAAGGCTATAGGCTTCTATAAAGACGTCTGAGACGCTTATTCGACTATTTGAGGAGATAAGATGGCTGGTCTTTACCTTGGATGACAGATCAGTATGGCAATCCAGCGCTTTGACATTTATTGATATTATGTTGGCATGTGTATGTACATCACATACACACGCTGTACCACAAAAACTGTATGATATTTATGATTGTCGTTGTTGCCGATATAGAAAAGCCTTGTCAATTATTATTTTATTTTATCTCTATTGACATAAATCTCAAATATTTTTTTAAAAGTTAGCGTTTAATATATCATGGATGTATTTTTGCACACCATAGCTATAGAAAGAATGTACTTTGCTTTAAACTTGAATAACATCCAGATGAAATTATATTCAGGCAAACAAAGTCATTAATAGTCTAGATATATAGTTGAAAATAACTACTAATGTTTACCATTAAATAAAAGTAACATTAAAATTAACAATAAATTACAAATATAGAAACCTATTTAAAATCGTGGTCTTAACATAAATTATGCATACAAATTAAAATAAGACTAATTCGATATGCATGACTTTTGCGATTAAGGAGGTGGGCATTGAAAATTAGTGTGGTGTAGGACTATGTTTAGGCACAGCAAAATACTCAGTACCAACCTCATTTCGCAAATTGCGGCACACATTTTCATTATTATTGATATTTCACATGTATATTTATTTGTTCTTTTTTATATTTTTTTAATACACACACACATAGTGCGTGAGGTATTTCGTTAATTTATCAGTTTTATTGTTTTTGTCATTATTATTTTCTTTCTTTGATAGAAAGAAAAGTTATTGAATTGAATATCAGCTTGGTGAGGAGGCTCCATAAAATCAGCTAAGGAGGAACTCCCACGACTGTATCACCATAAGAATTCCATAACTTATGTATTGTTTGCGCTTGATTAGCACTCTCTCACATCAGTATATGGGATTACGTAACAATCATATTACTGCCGTGTTTGTTGATACTTTCACCCACACCCGCTTCATATATAGGAAAGTCATATTTGCTGTCAACTTTTACAGTTTACCATCGTTATAGCTGCAGAGATCTAACGTTGCGCATACTCTTGCTTTGAACATACTTTAAAATGAGATAACACACAATACCAGAAATAACAGACAGAGGAACTGACTAGAGAAGGCATATTATAATATCTATCCGTGCAGGAACGGAGAAAGAATACAATTTCCTGCGGCCGGGCGGCCTGTCGTAAAAGGCGAAAAAACAACCCACAGCCAGATGGTAGGGTATTTACCCGACTGGATGGCTACCACCCTTGGTCTATAGTATGCCGCCATAACAACCTTGAGTAGTGTTCCGGCATTAGTGGGCAGGTTCCAGTCTCCCTTTAGAGAGCAGCAGCGCATTTGTAGCACCTTTGTTGTTGCAAATGTCCATGTAGCCGCTTTCCATCAAGTGGGCCGTCTGCCTGTCTACTGAACTCATGCAATAAAAAAAATATATAAGAAAGGCTATATATATGACAATTGGCACACATAATAATATACTGTAAAATTTTGAAAAATATTTTTAATTTTTCTAATGATATCCGTAATGGAAACTTAAATTTAAAAGTTGAGTAATTATTTGGAGTGAGATAGCAAACGAAAGGTCTAAATATCCATTAAAGAAATAATTCCTTAAAAAAATATTTATCTTATCCATACGCGACTCCGACTCGCACAGGGCCACGTATTCATTCTGATGACTGACCACCATTTATGTCTACACTGACCAAATTACCTAGTCTATTGCACAAATACACATGATTTACAAACATAGCACCAAAGAAAATAATTAAAATTTAATAATGATTCACAGTTCATATAAAAAAAATATTAACATAATGTTTTGAATACAATATCACGCAACTTGTAAAGCTATCACAATGTCGCAGTTAAAGTGTGATTTTCGATAAAGTGTAAAACAACTATTGCAATTAGAGTAGTCGATACAAAAATTATTATTTACAATGTCGAATATGTTTGGAGCATTGAACAGGATATTATATCAAAAATGCGTCTTTAAAAAAACAACATAAAAGAAGCAACAAATTTGCAAAATATAGTAGTTTTTATGTTTTACTTCGCACCGACTTCAAGATGTTGTATAAAGAAGTTGGTTAAGTATTTATTTTTGGTTTTTTGTATGAAATCGGGTTTTGTTTTTGTTAATAATAATAAAAAATAGGGGAGTCTTATATTTCGAATTAAAAAAATTGAAAATCGGCCTACAATTGACGGAGAATTCGCGTAACATGCATAAAAAAATTAAATGCCTGTAGAAAATGTAATACCGGCACGCGTATACAAACTTTTTTCGAAGAAAGGCACTCGGCGTTCTTTAATATGGCTTACTCTCTATTTCCCTGGAATACACTCACCAGATCCTGGCTTGGTGACCATGGGACCACTTCGGGAGCTTATAAATAAAAAAAAAAAAAATTGAAAATTGCTCCAAAATTGACGGAGAAATCAAGTAATAACATACAAAACTTACTTATAACTTTTAAAATGTTACGATTCTTTACTAACCTTATATATTTTGTCTGTGTCGCCTTTGACAAATAAACGTTTCTTTCTTACAAAAAAAAAAAAAACATATAGACGAATTGAGAACCTCCTCCTTTTTGAAGTCAGTTAAAAATATGAACAATTTTCTTTTATACTATTTAGTCATTTACTTACCTAGATCATTGATATTATAATAAAACATATCGTTAGTCATATTATGAATCAATAGAAAGGGTAACTTACTGTGTAATTTATGAAATTAAGGTAAGGTAACTCTTTATTGTATACCAAAGCATAGACAAACAGAAGTACAAAATACAAAAGATATTACAACGAGCGGCCTTATCGCTAAAAGCAATCTCTTCCGGGCAAACCTTAATTACCTTTAAATGTCGCTTGAAAATTATTTTCAAAGGAATGCTTTATTTTTAAAGGTTTTGGCTATGAAGATGGTCTAAAGTCCAGTCTAACTAATTAGCTAAGCTGGGCTCAGACTCTCTTTTTTATTGTCGAAATTACATGTTTTATAAATATTGACAAAATTAATTACGACAAATACGTTTTACAAAATCTTAACTATAAAATTACGCATGTTTGACAAAAAAAGCTTTTTGATACGGAAAAGGTTTCACATATAAAACAATTTTTTCACTAAACGTTTATGTAATGTCATAGACAAAGGTTCTTTGGTGGAATACTAATTTAAAATTACTTCAATAAAAGTATCAGATTGAGAACACACTAATATACATAAATCTCTAAATACGGAATAAATACACCAGCACACACGTCCTGTTTTTATAATACTCTCACCGTTCTGGCTCTGCGTCTCTGGAATGAGTTACATATTGCTATAAGACAAGCCAAATTTTTACCGTACTTCAAAAATCAGGTTCAGAAACATTACTATTCTATTGTGTATAATAATTCCTAATGCTATTATATAAGTGTATATGTATATATATATATATATATATATATATATATATATATATATATATATACACATATATATATATATATGTCTTTATTTATTTATTTTGTTTTTTTACTTATATGTGCTATGTTTATTTATTATTCATCATTATTTATTATCTGCACTACCCTCAGTATTAAAAATATATCGATCCCTGCCAAGGGTTGCCTGGAAGATCGCTTCTTAGGGATAAGGCCGCCCGTTATCTTATCTTTTATCCTTTTCTACTTCTGTTTGTATATGCTTTGGTGTACAATAAACAATTATCTATCTATATACCTATCACAATCGTTTCTTCTAAAGATTTTCCAACATAGGAATTTATTTATATACTAGCATCTACCCGCGACTTTGTCCGCGTGGAATAGTTACTTTGGGCTAACGCTAACTTTAAGCCGCGACTTTGTTTACATAGAAGGTGCCCCACCGCCCTTCCCCCTCGTGACTGCCCGCCGGCCTTGCACATCACAAATGCGCGCGCAGTACTTGATGATTATTTTGCAGCGATGTTATTTTAAAACGGCGATATCTCCTAAGATATTCATTGAAATCGAATCCTGTAAATGGTAATTTTGTTTTAAATTAAATACTTGTGAGGAATAACGTATTTATTTGGATAAGGATTAATATCATGTTTATAAAAAACACCTTCGCAAATAATGCATTATTTTAGAACAAATTTGGTTAGCATAAAAAAGGTTATAGTGAGCCAACCTTAAAAGATAGACATTGCTGTCGCAGACTTTTTTTTAGAACTTTTAAAAGGGAACAATTCTGTCACACATGATTTTTGCGAAACTTTAACCGTTTACGTACCAAAAGCTCTCAAAAGGAAAAAAAACCCGATTTTGAAACATTCTTCATTGATGCTCCGCTCCTATTGGTCTTAGCGTGATGATATATAGCCTATAGCCTTCCTCGATAAATGGGCTATCTAAAACTGAAAGAATTTTTCAAATCAGACCGACAGTTCCTGAGATTAGCGCGTTCAAGCGAACCAACAAACTCTTCAGCTTTATATATTAGTATAGATGTATATAGAAATTTTATATGAAATCAAAATCTTTATGTGAAAAATTCGTAATATGTTAACATTTTTATATTACAGATTTGTCGCAAGTAAATTTTCAAAAATATATTAATGCGCGAGCGAGGTAATTTACCATTCAGGTAGCTCCTTAAGATAAATAACATGAAATATTCAGAAAAACCAATTCAGAATATTTTTCAAAGTAACTCTAAATTATTTATTTTTTATTAATACCAGTAACAGCTTAACCGATTCTGTGTCACGCAATACGCGTTAGGGAGCTATTAAAAAACTTTCACAACTGCGATATAAATTCAATTTTGTAGAACAAAACGGTCTATATCATGTCAGTATAGGATTTTTGTGCAATCCAATTGCGAAACCATCCAAATAAAAAGAATATATAGTTGAAATGTTAACTAGACTGTGAGGTACGTGTTGTTGAAGATTATAATGTTAGAAGTTGTAGCTAATTTACTCGCGTCCCAAATTGAAATAACACAGGTTCGAAATGTTGGCCGGAAAAGCATGCACTACTTAGGAAGTCTTTTAAAATAATTTAGGAATGATCCTACCCGACTAGTCTAGGTGGAGGAGTGAGATGGAATGCTCCTCTGTCTCAAAGGGAAGTAGGGAAGATCTTCCGCCGAGACTATTGTTATATTTTTATACCTCGCAGGCCCGGGTGGGGTAAGGCCCGATTTTTTTTTGTTCAGGATCCAGCTAGATAGTCGCAGATGGCTGTTTCAGCGATACTGGGCTTCCCGACTTTGTGGGAGCGGAGGCGTTAGGCCCGGAAGCAGCGCGCTCGAGGAGGCACCTCCTGTGAGGTTCGACCTCGGCTCGACCGCTGCGGGGGATGACTCTATCGAATTAAGCCATTCGAATTTTGTATATGTTCTTTGGTACGTGTCGGTAATGTTTGCAACTTCAATTACTGTACAGCGCCATCTATTTACTTATAAGTGTTCCACTACATCCAATTCTATTATTGCAAGGAATTACATCCCCTGCAAACAAAACGTTGTCAGCACAGCGTTTTGCTGTAGACTTTTGTACTTTTAAGGAGTTACCTATATAATAAAATCAACAAGCGGATTGATATATTCCCTTTGACTAAAACTAAATGTAAGAAAACCCTCACCAAATGGCTTTTGAAACTCGACTATGACTCCACTGAAGCACTATTAGTCCTAATTATTTAAATATTTACCTTTTCATTGTTTTTATTCTCATATTGTAATCTAATCAATTCCTCTTCTTTAAATCACATAAACTCACACAGACACATTCACACACATTTATGTACAATATATACATACATATAAATACACAATTACACACTGCACATCTATCTACACTCAATACATTGTATTTTTTTAAATTGAATAACTAAATAATATCAAAGAAACGTAGCCAGCCTTCTGGGCACCTTACCCATAGAAGACGGTGATCTAGGCTCAGTATTCTACTTATAGTATTGAGGGACTATGAGTAGAATACAATACGAATAAGTTTTCTTGCATTGTATTCGGTTGTATGTACTTCATTGTAATAGATATTATCTCATTTATTTTTTAGTCAATTGTGTTCTATGTTATTCACATTGAATAACTTGTTGTATATATACCTACATTTTTACCGGGCAGAGAGAGGTTGGTAATCAGTTACACAGGATTTTTCGTTTTACTGACACCAGGCTCTCACCAATGTTTAGTCATTTAAAACCTTTTTAGCAATTACTTATGTCATGTTATATTGTAAGAGCAAATAAATAAATATTATTATTATTATTATAACTACACTAATGTACATATCGATATACTTACTTACCACGTACTAATGGTGCAGTTGTATTGACAGAAAATTGACATTAGGCACTGGTAGATTCTCTACTCTATGATTTTAGTCCTGGTAATTAAAAATCAGAATATAGTAGTGCCAGTGACACGTCCTATGCGTTGGCATGACGATTTGGTTCTTATGCTGGGGTTTCATCTGCGTTGCTGTTAAACGGTCTCATTCATATTGAGTTATAGTAAGTTTGTAGGTTTTGATGTCACAAACGTCCATAGGCGATGGCCGATGGTAACTGCTTTCCATCAATTCATGCAATGAAAAGTAATAACAGACAGTTGATGTTTATACCGACCCTAAGGCTGATTGGTTTCACATATTGATGTTCTCAATGTGCTTGTTTTTTCACGATTTTTATACACTCTCAACACGTCATAATCTACCAAGGGTCATAATATAAGATATCGTCATCTTTAACTCTGACGACCCTTTAACATTGTACTCGTACATACCCTATCTTTAAACTTTATATTCTTATGTATTTCGATGTGCTGAATCCAAATCACTTTGGTCCATACACCCCTAAGAAGCCCAGATTTGGATTCAAATCACTCAATTATCACTTATCGGAAGCACTTAAAAACTACCTCTTAAATAAGTAACGGAAGTTAGACTGTTTTCTAGCTTCCATTACAATGTCAATCTTTCTTATTTATTATGATTTTGTTTTCTACCTCTACAACACTCTTCTGTTTATAAATATGTATTATGCATTTCATATATATCATATATTGTTACGAGTTGCGGGACTCGAATTAAAATGTTCAAATTCAAATTCAAATTCAAATTCATTTATTTGCTTAAAACGCGGTACATAAATTTGAGGTGACTTTCGAATATTAGATTCATATATTTTGCCTATGAGGCGTGCAAATTTTCTTTAAGATGTTTTTTTGATAAAACACATTATCACAATTATTATTACAAAATTAACAAGAACAAAACGTCTAAATATACGTCAATGTCAATCATACTGTAATTTGTCAAAATATCATCCTGAAAATTCGTTAACGGAGTAAAAACATTTATCCAACAGCCATTTATGTAGTCTTTGTTTGAAAAGATCTGTGGACAGATATTTAAAGTCCTCGGGAAGTTTATTATAAACCTTTACCGACATGTAATTTGAATTTTTCTGTAGTGACAATTTGCAGCTGGGGAACAATAATCTATTGTCTGTTTTAATTATTATAGAGTTTATTAGAACTATACAAACACGTATAACACAGGCACAAATATAACCGAACACAACAAATCCAAACGTAATGCAGAAAGTTGATGTTCAATAAAACGCGCAAAGTCCGTCACTATTAGATTCCCGATTGTACACACGTCACGCCTTGATCGTAGTTGTCGCTCAACTGACCCTCTCTCTCAATCAGGCCATTGTTTTATACTGCACAAATGCAAATGTGCCCGTATCGTATCGTCGACATAATTTCCTAGAATCAGCTTGTACTTAATCCGTAACACCTGGCTAATGATGCCTGCAAGCGGCTGTAAACGAGTACAATACTAGAAACGTATGCCAATAATAAGTAAACAAAAATAATACGATCATAAAAGGATTACAATTAATTCAAATGCTGACAGGTAATAAAATGTGCTTTTACAGACTGTACGTGGAATTAGTCTTCGTCGAAGCCTAAGTTGTAACAATATTATAACATTTTTCTTTAATATTTTATCAGTATCCCCACAATATTTGTTTCTAATTTGCTCAGTACTAATAATTATTGTGTTTATAGTAATTATATAAATAATAAATAAATCGGCAGACAAGCACACACACACTATATATTCCCAAATTAAGCAAGTTACGCTGGTGTTATGGGTAATATACAATGGGCCATTCTGGGGCCGATCCCAGACACCCAGACCATAGTAAATAACGGAGAAAATACGTTTCCGAAATTTACTATACCAGGAATCGAACCCGGAGCCTCTGCGCTGCAGTGAGTTAGCCGGCAAAGGCTTAGCCCGCTCAACCACAGAGGCCGTCAATTATACAATTATATGTAGGTATTATGTGTTTATTTGTGTAACTTATTATATATATATAAATAACAGTGCAACATCCGTCCGTTTTAGGGTGCAGTTGAAAACCAGCGTCAGGCACCGGTTGCCTGGCACATGCTGAATTGCACCTATTTGGTACCATCGCAAGACTTTTTTTGGTATATACCTACATCGTTTAATTAATCGCCTTGTATCTCGCTATGTGAAGACCAAATAAACGTCTTTTCTTTCTTTCTTTCAACGTATCGAAATATATAAGAATAGATACTTGTGGTCAAAGTACAGATACCACATTTTTTGTAGGCCAGCGTAATCAGTGTACGCTTTCAACTTATTCATATTGAGTTAGAGTAAGTTTGTAGGCTCCTTTAAGAACCGTAATTCTTTAAATTCTCTAAATTGTAAGTGACATTATGGTCCTTTAGCCATTATAATTCGCCCCACTTGACACCAGATAATCTCGTCCTTTGTTCTCGTCTCTTCATAAAGTTAATTGCGCCCATAAAAGTTCCTCAGTATGCCATTCTGCGTGAAATTCCAGCGTAATCCTGGAATGGTTATTAATATGTTAATTAAAGTTGACGTAAAGGCCAAGGGAATGTCGGTCGTGGTGGGTGAATAGACGAAGCGCGGGTTTCTCATACATTTCATTCCTCAATTAATAATAATTTTGGAAACTGTTATCTCATTTCATATTTGTACTCTGATTTTTAATTATCTGCACTAAAATGACAGCTGCGATAGACCTTTTCTTATCTTGCAAGTTTGGAGCATAGTGTTGTAGTATGGCTCATCCTTAAGTGAGTTGTGTGAGCCACTGATTCAACTCTCAGCGGTGAGTTGAAGTTGAGTTGTTAATTCAACTCACTTATGAATGAGCCATACTACAACACTGTGCTCCAAACTTAACTGAAGAAAAGGTCTACAATAAATCGACTGAGAATGGGACATTCATGCATACCAGTACATCTGGATCTTTTGAAAATAAGAAGTGATACAAATTGTGATTTCTGTTTCAATCCATTATGTGACGTTGAACATTTGTGATTTTTGCAAGTGACTTATGTGCATTGGACTTAAATTGTGACCCCCACCACTTGTGCGATGTATTAAAACACAAAGAGCGTTTCTACCCGCTATACAAGTATATTATAAAAACTTTCAATAAATTGTGAAAAACCAGTGAAGTGCCGAATATTCAAAACAGACTTGGCTTAAAGGTCTAGAAACTAAGCCATAAAATCCAAAAAAAAAGAAGAAAAGTTCGATCGCAACTGTCATTTTAGTCTTGGTAATTAAAAATCAGAGTATAGTAGTACCAGTGAAACGTCGTTTGCGTTTGTTATGCTGGCTTCATCTGCGTTAGTGTTTAAGGTCTTCAAGGTTCTTAATTTTTTAACGCTTTAAATAAGACTTCTTTAAAGCGTTAAAAAATAACGCCGTTAACGTATAGCCAAATTAGTGACAATTTAGCATCTCAAATAATACATTAAGCCCATCGCCATATCTGCGTGAAACGGCCCAAATCTTTAACACTAACGCAAATGAAGCACCCACCTTTAGTGTATTGTAATATTGTGTACTGTTAGTGTAACACAAAAATGGGACCGCAATTTTATATTTTCGGCCATAATCGGCTCATTTACCGGAATGTAAAGTATGCTAAGTATTGACCCCGGATATGAGTTTCTTTTTGTGACCCATAAGTGAGTTGTGTAAGTTGAACAAACAACTCACCACTGTGAGTTGAATCCTACATAATTCCTATAGAAATTCTATGGGATTCAAATTCACATTGGTGAGTTGCTCCAAGCTAGCAACATAAAAAAAAGATCGAGCGCAGCTGTCATTTTAGTCCAGGTAATTAAAAATCATAGTATAGGTCTGTCACGTGATGGTCAAGCAGTCATACAGACAGACGGACGGACAAAAGGTATTTTCGGAATCTGCTGGTCCTAATTACTTAGTTATTAGTCCTCCAGATTTATTTCGAACTAGCTGTGCCCGCGACTACGTCCGCGTGGACTTTTTTCGCGGAACCCTAGAAAATATTTTTCTAGGGTTCCGCGAAAAAAATCCCATGACAGTAACTTAATCTAAATTAAGTTACTTCTTACAACAACAACTATCTGCCTGTGAAAGTTCTGTCAAAATCGGTCTAGCCGTTTCAGAGATTAGCCGGAACATCTAGACAGACAAAAATTTAAAAATATTATTTTTTATGTAAGCACCGTATATACTTTCATATCCATTTAGTAAAAAGCTGTTATTTTGACATTACAAACAGACACTTCAATTTTGTTTATATGTATAGATTTTTAAATTTGTTTCAAAAACACAACCCCTGTACAAATTATATTTTAGAAGATGGAATATTTATAATTCTCGGAGTTTCAGGCGGAACCAGGTGTTTAAAGATAGGTGACGTCGGCCTCTAGAGTCAACTTCACAGGTATCTTAGCTAGGTTCACTCATTGTTAATAATAAACTACAAAAACACACTTAAAACACAATGTATTAAAATTACAATTGTTTACAAAATAATGCTCAAACAATAATTATAAGTCGACATAGTAAGTGCGTAAGGGAATAATGAAAGGTATTTTAAAAACTACTGTAGCAGCGAGAAGTAAAGGTTAAATTTTGCTGATGTGAACCAATTTATTTTGGAAACGGTAACCTAAGTACAAATATTAACAAAAAACAATTATTGCACAGGAGTTTCACCGCGAGACAGGCAGACGGCTTTTAAGGCCCACAAATTGATTGGAAAGAATTTAGAAGGTTAACAAATACAGTGGTTTGCCGTCGCGAATTAACTACTGTCGGACAAATGGTAAGTAATTATAAACCTAATGCTAAGCAACACCTAGATTATTAAGGTAACAGCAAAATAAATGTTATTTTGATTGTTAATTAATTATTTGATCATAACTAGCTTTGAATATTTAATTTAAGAGTAGAGAACTTAGATTATTCTCTTTTTCTAACGTCATAGATTAATTTTTTATTTTTTTTTATTGCAGGTGTTCAGCAGACAGGCAGAGATTGAAAGCGGGTACCATCGCCTATGGACATTTGCAACACCAAAGGTGCTGGCAAATGCGCTGCTGCTCTCTTAGGGGAACCTGGTCACTGATGCCGGAACACAACTCAACACATGGTGACATACTTTAGACCAGGGGGTAGCCATCCAGTCCCTACCACCTGGCTGTGGGTTGTTTAGTTGCTTCTTACGACTGGCCGCCCGGCCGCAGGAAATTGTATTCTTTCTCTGTTCCTGCACGGATAAAAAGCGTTCACTCTGACGCCCAGGGTCCACTTTCTTACTTTTTCTACTTCACTTCGTGCGGTCTTCAGCATCCCCCGTTTTGAGGCTACTGGTACGCATGTCATCCTTCACAACGTCATGCCAACATTTCTTGGGCCTTCCCCTTCGACTGGGACCTGGCGGAGGCGGCATGGCTAGACATTTGTTCCCCACATAATTAGCCTGTCTCCGTAACACGTGGCCGTACTTAAAGTAATTCACACACTCGCGCCGACTTATATAATACGTCGAAAAGAGAGAGAAAACTCGCATGTGGTGTTACTAGTCATATACGATGTCGTAGCATTTCCTCAGAACAATAATAATAATACATATTCTTCAGAGAGCTTTTCAGGGTAACATTTTTTTATCTTTATTCAAGATGATCAAATCTATAGGTGATGAGGTGAGATAAGTGATTAAACGAAGATCTATTTCCATATAAAGAAATTATTTAGTTTTCTTAACACGTTCACAGCGGCACTGATTTATGTGTACTTTAGCGCTCCTGCTGTACAGGGCCTTTTAGACCTTGTACTAAAACTACTATAATGGCGCCACGAGCTTATTGAGCCTCGAAAAGTTTTAAAAACTAAAAGCCTTTTTTGGCTTAAATATAAAAAAACTAGCTGACCCGGCGAACTTCGTAGCGCCATATTTTTTGAATTCCTAAAAGACTTTCATGACACAAAAACAAAATCACCAAAATCGGTCCAGGTGATTAGGAGGATTCTAGAACCCGATCTCAGCGCCACCTACCGGCTCTAATTGTGAAATCTAAACCATCCGGGAATCCGCTCAAACACAAAAAACAAAATCGCTCCAGGTGATTAGGAGAATTCTAGAACCCGATCTCAGCGCCACCTACCGGTTCCAATTGTAAACCTAAGCTACCCGGGGACCCATTCAAACACACAAAACAAATATCATCAAAATCGGTAAAGTCGTTCTCAAGTTATGCTCGTACATACATTTCTACGATTCATTTTTATACTTTATATAAAAATATAGTTTATAGATTTTTTTTTGTGTTGTGCGGTACTAAGTCAAGGTAACTCCATATTAAGGCAAGTATACCACGGAACCCTGGTTTACCCTGTAATGTCGGACAATAAAAAATATTATTGATGGCCAAATTCAGGATTTTGCCATTGCCCAACAATGGGCACGCAACATGAGGGTAGCTAAATTGTTCACGACACGGACGGGTGTGACGCTTAAATTCCATTTTTTGACATCTTAATACATATTCATCTTTTTTCTACACTGAATCAAATTGAAGTTACGCCCTTTCCATCACAGTGGACTCTGTTTTTCTTATACGCATCGCAAGTGAGATACGTCCGGGGCGACTTAGACCCCGTTCTGCATTGACCGTGTTAACAAGTAAATAATAATAATAAATAAAATTTTAAATTGTGACTCATTTGGTAAAATGCCTACATAATATTTTTGAATACATTTACAGTATTTCGCAATTCGCGTGGTCGTAGCACCGTACACCTTATTTAGCGAAAAACGATCAGCGGACTTGCTGACGAGTGGGTGTTAGTAATTAGGGTTGTGCAACATTTATTTTAAAGCTGATTCGAAATGGATTTCATGCAAACTTCGTTAGCTTTCTCATACCAACGTCTTTGTTGGTGAATTGCTACAGTAGCACCAAAATATTAAAAATAAGATTGCAGCGCTATCGGTTGGGCTATATTTGATTAAATATGATGATATATCTGAATTTCGCATTAAACTCAAGTGGCTTCCTATCCGCCTTCGCCGGAATGCGCATATCCTGTCTCTTGTTCACAACATTTTGTTCAATCCCAAGTCCCCTGATTATCTCAAGGAACGCTTTCAGTTCCTTAATTACAGTGATTCAAGGTTCTTTACATTGTCAGAGAATTTGAAACTGAAAACGCCTGTCAACAGAACACTTAAGTCTTTTTAACAGGCCATTCAACTCTGGAATGCACTACCACTAAACATGAAGCAGATACGATCATTACCTTCTTTTAACAGATTAGTTAAAGATTACAAAAGTAAATAATAACACTATAGCTTGAGGTAAAGCTATAGTGTTATTGTTTACTTTTGTAAGTATATAATATAATATGTGTATTTATTTATGTATATTGTATATACATTATTATATATATTACTATTTATTCATTAATAAACTAAATTATTGTACGAGTGCTGGTTTAGCAACTACCGATTTTTGTTGTCCTTCCCATACTCCATCCAAATGTTGTAATGGAAGAAATCACCATGGGCGATAAGACCGCTGATTGTACTTGTATATTAATGTCCTCGATTTTATGTAGCATTTTTGTACAATAAAGTATATTCTATTCTATTTGTTTATCCCAGGGAAACAAGGTCAATTAATTATTGCATAATGATAATTAATTATTTTATTTTCTAACATGGTTGGCATGACATATGTGGGATTTAGGAAGTGGGCGCTAAAAGTCAGTAAAATACTGGCCAATGTTTTACTTAAATTGCGGCCTACATTTTATATATAACTATGGATTCTGTTATGTTTCTATTTGTCTTGTTTGTGTCACATTTAGAAATAAAGATTTTCTTTTATTTTTCACTACAAATAAATATTAACTTAGCTTAGAAATCGTTATGTAATAATAAAAAGCAATTCTTCTATATCTGATATTTAACGATGGACTAATAAATAAATAAGGACTTGGTCTGTCTTATTGCGATAGATAGCCCGTTCCAAAAACGTACTAAAATAATAATCATAGTATATGTGAGGGTACTTTCGAATATTATTTATAGATGACAGCAAACACATTATCATTCAACACGCTACCGCCAGGACAGTAGTATAATGGTACGCCGGCGCGATGTCCTAGGGGTATAGTGGCATATTGTACTACTGACGGGAGTACAATAATCTATGTAGATTATTGTACTGTCTTTCCACCAGGTGGGCCGTCTGCCTGTCTGTTGAACCCGTGTATTAAAAACAAATTATTACGCGTGCCAGCCCTAGTACACCGGCCTATCTCCGCGGAAACGGTCCACCATGACGCAATATCTATTCCCTACAATGTCAACATGTTATAACAATCTTTAAATAGTATAATTTAGTCAAAATTATTGTTGGCCTCTCAATTTTATTTTATATATTAAAACTAGTATATGCCCGCGACTTCATTCACGCTTGACTTGAAAGTCTAGCGGGATTCCCGGGACACAAAGTACCGCATCATTTAAAAAAGAATGTAAGCTGCAGTTTTAGTGAAAACTGTTACAATAAGTTAATTTTTATGCACCATAACAATTACAAACCGATCCCGGGATTCCCGGGATACAAAATATCACACATTGACCAGCCTTGGCGTAAGTCCAAAAAAACATTTCAGGCGCCCTCCAACATCTAGGGAGCGGAGGAGTTGTCACCCCTGTTGACGAAGTGAGTTTGCCTTTCCCGGGGCATTCTCAAGCACTGATGCGCTAGGATCAGCGTGGGCGTAACTACATTCTAAGTCTCACGCTCTTCCTACCACAGCACGAGGCACATGGGAGGAGGGTGGTTTTAGTGGAGTAGTGAATTTTCCGAGTCTCCACACAAGCCGGCGATTTGACTCTGGTACCCATTCGTGGTGTCACCTCTCGTAGCTTTGGTCTAATCCCTAGTAAACGACCCGGTAGTGTGCGAAATGCATAACGTTCAAATGACAGAAACTTTAAATATAGAGAGAGAGAGAGAGAGAGAGAGAGAGAGAGAGAGAGAGAGAGAGAGAGAGATAACACTTTATTGTACACCATTACAGAAAACAGAAAAACTTATAACCTAAACATTTCTAAATGTGCACAATGGGCGATCTTATCGCTAAGAAGCGAGCTCTTCCAGACAACCCGTGGCAGGAATAAAACGGACTCAATTTTTCAAAAGTGGTATACATACATATTAAACGATATGCTATATACTTACATTATATTATATTCAATGATAAACATACATAAGTATATAAAATATTATACAAATAAGAATTAAACTTACTATATTATATAGATATAGATACTAATATTTAATTTATTAGCATAAATAACTTGCAAACCCATCCATAATATATCTTAAAGCGCACATTTTACACACTGCGTGAAAGAAAGGCGGACTTCTACCGGTTTTGATAATACACCAAGATTTACACTAAACAAGTGTACAATTGTTCACTTTCTAACATTTTTGTAAGATGCTTCATTGCATCTCTCTTTAGTGTTGTCAGCTATAAAAAAACTACTTAATACTTTTTAGGAATCTAACAACTATAATCTCATTGAATACCGATAAGTCCTTTTAGTTCTGTGCTTTTCAATCAAATTGATTCAAGTTTTTTGATCCGTCTGATATCATAATTACAAATCTCTTTTTTTTCTTTTTTTATTGCAAGAGTTCAGCATACAGGCAAGACATTAGCAAAGAGTTGTTATGACTGCATACTCTAGACCAGGGGTAGTAGCCATCCAGACGGGCAAATACCCTACCATCTGGCTGTGTGTTATTTTGTCACCTCTTATAACAGGCCGCCCGGCTGCAGCAATTTGGATTCTTTCTCCGTTCTTGCATGGATAAGAAGATATAAATCTATAGAAAGGTGCTAGTTTTAATTAATGTATGAGGCGATAAACCTTTTTGGTCTTATACACCAAATATTAGGTTAACATGTCATCAAGTGTCACTAGACTATCACACGATTTATTATTTATCTGTGCCGGAAAGTTATTCAATGATGTCGATCCTTTTATAGGCAATTTATTTAAGTTCAGGATTCAAATTAAAAAGAAAAAAAAGCATATGACGTTCTACTAATTTCATATACTTATACTCGTATATTTTATTATTTTGACTTTGATTTTATTTATATTATTATTCTGTTTTTTTTTAATATTTAACATGTGTCACGATTTTTTTATGACATTATAATTATGACTTAAAAATGATATAGATAAATAGACATATTGTATAGTTTTTTTTGTGTGTTCTTCTATTATTTAATTCCGTTTTTTTAATCTAATTTTCAATAACCAAATAAATTATAATTTTGTTTTACTTGTATAAGCCAAATGCGTGACATGATTTTTTTTTAGTGGAAACTTAGCTGATACGCGTATTAATTTGTGTTCTATATTGTAAGAATTATAATTATTGTATGTTTTCCAAATAAATTAAGTAAATAAAGTTAACCGTGAACACAGTTAACACTGGCAACACCTTGATGTGCTGAAGTTTCCCCAGCCGCGACCTGACCATCAATATGCGGTGAAGGCCACCAGGATCTCGACATTTCCCTTTGTTAAACATGCTGTTGACTCAAGGCCAATGGCTTACGTGGACTGCATTAATAACACGTAATTTGAATATGTGTGTTTAATGTTGTTAATGATTTAAGGCTTGTAGCAATGCCAACGTCCTTGAGGATTTTTTGATACTGATTTTTTGGGCGACAACGCGAATTCCATAGATGGTTTTTCGGATGCTTTATTATTTTATAATATTTTCATAAGTTTTCGCGATTAGTATAGATAATAAAACTACTTTTTAACGGATTTAAGTGCGGTAATTTATTTGATTTTAATTGTTCCGACGTTTCGGCTCTTTTTGAGTAGCCGTGTTTACCGAATTAAAACTAAATAATTTTAATTACTTAGTTTTAATTTTGTTTATGGCTATTATTTACTCTATGGGAGCATAATCTAATTTACCACCGCTTCGCAACATTTGAAGAGATGTGGCGCAAGAAACTCTTCAGCAAGCATGCCTAGCTCTAATAATTTTATATGATATTAAAATGGGTGGGAGGAAAATTCAGACTTAATAATAACCATAACCAAAATTAAAACTGAACAAGTAAAATGAGCAAGTTGGCGGTAGGCTAAATAAAACTTTAACAATACTCACTGATACTTGACATCTTTGTCTTCCATGATCACGGCTTGTGAAAAGTGGCCGAAACGAATAAAGTAGTATTAACAAAAAAAATATATTTGTCTCTCTTTTATAAAGATGTAGATATTGTTTTATCTTGTTTTGATTAAAAAGGAAGGAGGAAAATGGTTTCATGTCAATAATTTGAATAATGTTAAAGCGTAGTTTTATTATGTATACATGTCGCGAAAACTTAATAAAATAGAATTTGGAGGTAATTTGGTGAATATTTTTCTTAATTTGTAATAACTATAGAAACATTCTAAAAAAACCACGTTACACGTCATATCCTCAAAATCTATGATATTTTTTTTGGTAAATTATTAATAATTATAAACAAAAAGTTGATTCGTTTGTACCCCATTTTCGACGTTTTGCGGCAACAGGAGCCTTAAGAGAAAGAGCGACCGATGTTTTGGTATACATTTTTTACTGTATGAGTACTACAGACAGAGACAACCCACAAGCGAATACCGGCGCCTATGAATGTTTGCAACACTAAAGAGGCTACCAATATGCTAGCCGGAAGGGGGGACTGGACCCTGGTCACTAATGGCCGAAACACAATCCTGGCGGCATACTTTTTTTTCACTGGAATACAGGAGACAGGCTGACGGCTCAACTGTGATGGTAAGTGGTTACTGTCGTCTGTAAACACGGCAATCAAAGTGCTACCAATGTGCTGTCGGACACGTAGATGGGACTGGAATCTGGCCACTAATGCTGGAACACAACTCAAGGTTATTATGGCGGCATACTCTAGACCAGGTGTGGTAGCCAAAAACAACCCGCAATTATTGCTTACCTAATTATGTATCGAAGCTGGAATGTAAATATAGATAAATATAGATTTCTATGCTACTGCTCCATCTTGTATAATGCTAGTTATAGACCATTTTACGGAGATGTAGCGATGGGTTTAATGCGTTATTTGAGATGCGACAATGTTGTTTTTTTTTATTATTGATTCACAAAACAAATTATAATCATTACAAATCCGTACGACTAAAATATAAACAAAAATCTGGATTGCAAACTACAAATAAGCATACATAAAAATAGTACAACGAGACTGAAAATGACGTACCTATTACATAACTTATAACTACATATTATAATTATTTTAGTGTAGTTTATTTTTAAATATATTTAAGTATATATATCTTTATTTGAATATAACTACTATCTATTTTTTAAATTTTACAAATTTATTTGAATGTCATTAATTCTTAATGACGTTAAATATTGACAGATAACCTATAAAATATTTTCTTAAATTTTCGCGACTAAGTACACATAATGAAATTAGGTTTTAACGGTTTTAAGCGCGGTACTTTATTTGATTTTTATTGCGACGTTTAGGCTACTTTTCAGTAGCCGTGATTACGGAACACAGAGATGTCAAGTGTCAATGAGATATTGTATGTATATGTTATAGTCAAACATCGAAGCTCTGGCGCTCCTAGGTTTGACTAGTCAAACCTCAGGTGTGACATATAGTCTTAATCAAAATAAATGGCGTTTTTCTATCTTTGATTAAAGTATTTTTGTCGAATCTAGGAGAGACTAATTTATACAGTCATTAAACATGTAACAAGTGGAGTATGAATCGACGTTTGACCGATTCCGCCTTACTCGTTTCTAGGGTTGACTAGGCAAAGCCCGAAACAGATTATTAACCGACTCAAAAAGAGGAAGTTCTCGATTTGGTAGGTATTTTTTTTATGTATGTACACCGATTACGCTGAGATTTATGTTCCGATTTACGTGATTCTTTTTTAGTTTGATGCGGAATAGTTGTCATTTCGTCCCCTAAAATTTTAACATAGTTTGGCTCAGTAGTTTTCATTTTATGAAAATTTTCCGTTCCCGTTTCTTGGGACCTATAGTTTTTAAAGCGCACGACACTTCGTATGCCTACTCATAGCTAGCACACTAAAAAGTAACAAATAAAAAAAACTTCGTTTAAAAAAACCGACTTCAAAAACTAAAAAGTATAAAATTACTTAATAAAGATTTTTGACTAAGAATTTATTTAGTTTATTAAGAGACAAAATAATATAAAATTTTCTACATCTTGAAGTCGGTGCCAAGTAAACCTTAAAAATTACAATATTTTGCAACATTTTGTTGTTATCAGTGTATATGGTAAGTTATTTTATACTTTTTATATTTTGAAGCCGGTTTTTTTTTACGTTCGACGCTTGAGTAAAAAGTTAGGTAACATTTAAGTTTGACTAAAAATACATTAGTCAAAGGCCGAAACTGGAATTTTTTCGGGCTTTGTCGAAAAGCCTTCGTCCAACCTAGGATAAACCAGTCATTTCGAGAAGAGACTGCATATCGACCTTTGACTATAACATATTGTTACAACTCAGGTCCCGACAAAAACAAAACCCACCCACATATCTGATACAAAAAACATTTTATTACCTGCCGGCATTTAAACTAATTATAACTCTTTTATGGTCGTCTTCTTTTGTTTACTTTGTGTTTAAAATTTGTGATTAGAAAACAGCCCATTGTTTTATAGTACTCTTTTATGGCAGTTTGCGGCCGAGTTATTAGCCAGGTGTGGCGGATTAAGCTGACTTAGATACGGGGACATTGCATTTGTGCAGTATAAAACGATGACCTGATGGAGGGGGAGTCAGTCAAGCGAGAACCACGAGTGAAGCGAGACGCGTGTACTACAATCGGGAATCTAATAAGTGACGGACTTTGCGCGTTTTATTGAATTACGACCTTCTGCATTACGTTTGGACTTGTTGTGTTCGGTTATATTTATACCTGTGTTATACGTGTTTGTATAGTTCTAATAAACTCTATAGTAATTCTAACGGCATTTTAATTCGAGTCTGGCGACTCGTAATAACATATGTAGCTATTCGTTAGCTGCGTTATAACGCATCAACACTAAAATATTCCAGATGGAACAAGGATATTACAGATATCATCACGTATAATAACACTTATTGAATGAATTAAAGAAGTCAAAATATAAACAGATGCGTGCAGCTAATGACGCATTGCTAGTTATTTTTTATAGTGCCAGTCACAAGTCTATCAAATGGTGTTTGATAGCCTATTACAGCATGTATTATATAAGGTGCCAATGGCACCGGCCGCACGCCAATAGCCGTTGCCGATGGCCCGGTTGGGCTCGTTCCTCAACTTTCCCCCAGCACACGACGAATCCGCGAAACAACCGCATCTTCATTGATAAACATACCGGCTCATAGATTAGGGCGTATAGAACAGCCTGTTCCTATTGTTTTGCTTCCCCGCTGTATTGACAAATCACTTTTTGATTTACATTAAAATAAATACTATTTATAATACTCGTTATTATCATCTTAATACCCATTGAACAAATTATTATTATCGTAATTCGATGTTTGCTTTTCATTTTTAATAATACTAATGGTCGCCCGTGATTGAAATTCGACCACAATAATTTGTTGTCAAAGTCTATACATCTATAATCACAGATTTTGTCAAAACTACACTGTTAATTTGACTGTAAAATCAACAAAAGAGTATATATGCGTGGGTGTGTCAAATATATGTTATTGTGTGTAATGGTTTTTTTATTGATTTAATGTATTTTTATCCATAATTTAATAAAATATTAGCATTCGTCGCTTCTTCTCTATATAAACTATTAGAGTGTGAAATTTTATACTCCTCCGTCCGCGCAATTTTCGTAAAAAGGGGTGCAAAGTTTTTGCTACACGTATTATAGATAATAATAATTGGCAGACAAACACATACACTGTATATTACTAAGCTAAGTAAGTAAAAGTAAGAAAGAAAAAGGCTTTACTTGAAGAAATAGTGACGTAATTACATTTCTTACATATTATTATTACAAGCGGTCCCGGCAGACGTTGTCCTGCCCTGAAAAAATATAAATCTAGGACTCGATCCCAGCGCCACTGGTTCCAATTATAATTCTAAGCCACCCGGGAACCCACTGAAACACACACAAAAATTACATCAAAATCGGTAAAGTTGTTCTCAAGTTATGTGCGTACATACATTTTTACGATTCATTTATATATATATATATATATATATATATATATTATTAGACTTGCATTGATTGTGGTTCATATACTATTAATCAAAGAAAGGGTGGGACTTAAAGTATGGCGCCATATATATGACGCTTATGTAACTTAGTTGACAGCAGAAATCAGACTTAACCACCTCGCGGTTTAAAAAAAAATGCAAAATTTATTATGATTATAAATTAAAATGAAACCTATCCTATGTCCTAAGCTGGAACAGATCAAGCAAAATGAAAAAATCATCAAAATCGGTTGAGTAATTTCGGAATTCATCGCGGTCAAACACTGTGACAGGGATTTTTTTTATATACATACATAGCATATTTTGGGAGTTACGCTTGAATGTTGGGTAATATACAACGGACCACTCTGAAGCTGATCCCAAACACCCAGATCATACGGAAATAACGGAAAGATCATTTACGAAATTTTCCATACTAGAAATTGAACCCGGAGCCTCTGCATTCCAAAGAGCTCGGCTAGCAAGAGCTTAGCCTGGTCAATCATAGAAACCTTCAAATTATGTATCACAACAAGTAAAAAGGAAATATTAAAATAACGTGTCGTAATAAAGTGTCAAAGATGGGATAATATGATTTCTCTATATCAGCAATTACGATAAACGAAGTTCAGATTTAAGAAATACGAAAGAGTGAAGGATGGAAGAAAAGCCCTCATCGTTTTGGCCACTGGTTTATCTGTATGATATTTTTATTATTATAAGAGTATTGTATAATTACAGTATAAAATCTGTGTTTAAGGAAGAAGAACAAGAAGATCAACTTTAAAATAACCAGCCTTGGGAATCAACAGTATTTTGAATTCACGAATGTAGTTTTTGTTGCATTTGTTAACCTTACAGCACATAGTGTTACATCAAATTCCTTCGAGGCCGGCCGCACATTGTAAATACCCATAGCGGACGGTAACGGGCAACCACTTTCCTCACTCCAGCAGTCTGCAGCACTCCAGTAATAAAAAAACATATTGTTACTACGTATTAAGGGATTTTTGAAATCGTTAGCTGTCTAAATTTGTCACGTCAATCTTGATACAGAAAAAAATATAAGTTGTTGAAACCATAATGGACAATACAATGCAAGAAAACTTAACTTATTCGTATTATATTCTACTCATAGACCCTCAATATTTGCCAAGCTGGCAATTGAACAGACGGACAAACTCATAGAAAGTGGCTGCCGTCGCCTATACTTAGACGTCTACAATGCCAATGGTGAAGCCAATGCGTTGCTAGACTTGAGGATGAGATAGGAAACATTGGATAGGGGGAGAGAGAGGAAGTGGGCCATCAGACCACTCTCATTCTTCCATCTTCAAAAATTACCGTAGCTCCTATTATTTCATTCCAATTTATAAAATTAAGCAAAACAGGTTCAACATATAGAACGGTTGTTCCCCTCTGTATATTTGTCAAATCTTTGTACTCGCCGGTGGCGGCCCGGCGCGTCCGCTTTCCACGGCGCGCGAGATCATAACGGGCCAACTTGCCGACTCCTGCGCATGTTTCATGCGTCAACGCGAGTGTTTGTGACTTCGTGAAGATTCCGTAAAATCACTGTGCTGTGTGCTAATGGTTTGTGGTTGGTGGATTAGTGTCGAATTTTGAGGTAATTTCTTTGCTTTATCTTATTTTAATGAATAAAATAAGAAGTTAAGAGCTTAGGTAATTTAGAACATAACGTGATATTTTATGCGGGATGTTAAAGACTTGCAAAAGTTTATTGTAATATCGTGATTTAGTAATCAAATATTTGAATTGCTAAATTTATTATTAGCAGAAACATGTTTTTTATACATGTTTATTTTATAAATACCAAGCTTCTTGATGAATATTGATTTGTTATATATAATAATTATGTGACTGGATGATATAAATAAAACTGATCACACAGGTATATTTTGTGCCAAAATGTATAGTTGCTTTTAGTTAGTAAAGGTAAATGAGCAACCAGGGGCGGCTCGAGTCCGTAGGCACGGCAGGCCGATTCTGCCTACGGCGGCAAAGTTTAGGGGTGGCATAAATGCCTGTAGGCAACGCCAAATAATTTGACTTTGTCACATAAAATTTTTTTCTTCCAACATGTAATGGTGCAAATTTAATAAATTAGTTAACTATCTCTCATGGTGCAATTTCTACCCTCTCCTTACTAGTTTTAAGTTCATGCCAGCAAAGATGTCTGCAATAACGCTTGAACTACTAAAAAAAAAGAAATGTAAAGTTTGTTTGTCATTAAAACAATTTTTCGTTAATAAGATCTACAACAATATTAAGTTTTAACTCAGTTATATATAATTTTTATGTTTAACGAAGTTTTCTTAAGCGTCGGCGGGAGCAGCATCTGTCAAGTTTGCCTATGGCGAATTGGGCCTAGGGCCGGCCCTGTGCCCAACAGATGGCTTTACACACAAAATCAGTTATCGCAGTGTTCTGCATTTTGATAATTTGAGTTTTTCGTTTATAGGTAAATAATTTCAATGCATAATAACTGTAAGCATTCTCAAAGTTTAATTATCTCAAATAATACGGCTGTTATTAGGGTAAGAATAATTTCCTTAACCATCTCAATACTTTCTATTTACGAAGTGCGATAATTATATTCGCGTCGTTTTATTTTGTGAAAACAATTATTTAGTCACAATGCTTTCATTGTTGAATTAAGTAATAATTAAAGTATACTAATAATATGTAATTAAATAATTTGTATAATCTTTGTATATAAAATTTAGCTTACGAATGTTTATGTCCGCACAACTCGGACAGCGATCGATGGATTGTTTTGAAAATCTTTTCGAAAATAGGAACTCGTTTATTTACACATATTCAATATTTACATACTCCGAGCAGACTCAATATATTAAACAAAATGGCAATTTGAACAAATTTCCCCTGTATTATTATGCTTTCGTGTGATTATTATAATGTAAACTTAATCAAGGTAAGCTTATCTAACTTATATTGAGTCTCTTTGAGTTTAATACTAGATTATGCCTAGGTCTAAGTATTGTGAGAAATGTCGATTATACTTGATACATTGTATTATTTAATTGATGGTTATAAACGGAATACAAATGTCACCATTTAACACAGATGACATTGCGACCAGTATAGAAAATTAGACGGATTTAATTTTCTCTTGAAATTGTTGCAATAATTTTGCATTTTAATCGAAGAGTATTTCTATATAGGGTCAGTGGCGTAGCTTGATGCCCGCGACTTCGTCCGCGTTGTTCGGTTTTTTAACTATCCCACGGGAACTCTTTAATTTTTCGGGATAAAAAGTATCTATATGTTGACAAGGGATATAAGCTACCACCATACAAAATTTAATTTAAATCGGCTCAGTTGTTTCGGAGATTAGCCGGTAGAAACAGACAGAGAAACAAAAAATTTGAAAAAATCTAAATTAATTCCATTTCACTCCTTACATCCCCCGATTCGGTTTTTAGCATTTTTATTTTTAATTTTGTACAGAAATTTGACCTCTACAATTTTATTACATGTATAGATTCTAGGATATGTCCGCGACTTCGTCCACGCCTGACTTGAAGATCCCGCGCGATTACCGGGGCACAAAATACAGCATTTAAAAAAGAATGTAAGCTATCTTGTTAGTGAAATAAGCAAATTTTTATGCACCCGAACAAATTCAAACCGCTCCCGGGAAAATTACTGCGGAGTTCCCGGGTTTAAAAAATATCACACATTTTATCACGTAAGTGAAAAAATTGTATTGGAAATCGATTTTTTTTCAATATGGCCATTTTAAATAATTACCACAAAAATTATCGCGGGTTTCCCGGGATAATTAGTAGCTCAGATTTTAAGTCTACCACCAACCACCGAAGCGGTGGTAAATTAGATTAGGCTCCCATAGAGTAAATATAACCATAAACAAAATTAAAACTAAATAATTAAAATGAACAAGTTGGCGGTAGGCTAAATAAAACTTTCACAATACTCATTGACACTGGACACCGTTGTTTTCCGTGATCATGGCTATTGAAAAGTGGCCGAAACATCGAAATAATAATAATCAAATAAATTACCGCGTTTAAAACCGTTAAAACGTAGTTTTATCATGTATACTAGTCGTGAAAAATTAAGAAAATATCCGACAAACAATTTTCTGTTATTCTATTTTTTAGCTTTTTAAAAAAAATGTATATTATTGTTATTTTATGCATATTATTGTTATTTGGACCACGTAAACTAGAGGATTCCATAGAAGCCAAGGTCAACCACTTTTCTTGTCGTTTGACTATGAACCTCAAAAGATACAGTATATAGGGTTGGATAATCCTCAAAAAAGGAATTTATGTTGTAGTGATGCTAATGAGATTTCAATCAACTGCTATAACATGATATATAGTATACCTTTGGGTTATTTAAATTTAATGTACATTAAACAAAGTCAAAATTTATAAATTAAGTATAAATAAAAACTAAACTAAATTATAAATAAGTATATATACAAATTAAAATTAAATTATAAAATCTAGTGCCAGACCGCTGTCAGTTGGAAACGTGCCCAAAAGACTGGCCACATTACCTCGCTGTATCGCAACGCTAATGCGTTGTCCGACGTGCAGACCAGTCTTTTGGTCACGTGAGACGTCTGCCAGGCGTTTCGCTATGTCTCTATAAAGTTTGTGCGCCTCAGGCCCCCATGGGCCCAGGGTCTCGACCCCAAAAGCCAATTGTTATTTTATTTTCTTTAACCCCCCGAAATTAAAACCTGGCTACGCCCGTGATATATAAAGCTTGTTAAATAGGTTAACCTCTTGTGTCCAGTTATATTACCTTTTTGAATTCAATCCAATAGGAATATTAAATTGTGTTTATTGGTACAGGTGTTCTGAATCTTCGTATGTTGTCCATGGCATGCCAGTACACGTGATCCATAATGTCAACTAATTATTGTAGAATTATGATGACAAATATTAGACAAGCTACAAATGAAGTTGTAATATATAGTAGAGGAGATGGTTTTTTTTTTACAAGGGGAAATCAATTTGCGGAGCCCCCGCCGGGGAGACTTCGACGGGGGAGTGTGGGACTCGCCGGTTGGAGCAGCCGGAATACCCACTAAAACCCCTTGGCGCCACCTGACGCCATGTGCCGGGGTCACAGGATGTGCGCGAGCTTTTCTTCCGCGACCCCGGCTGGCGTGGGCCCGCCCCAGTGGGCAGGCCTCTCCGTGCTCGACGGTTGAGAGGGGCGCGCGCGGGCACCGACGCGACCCCTACTCTGCGGCTTTAGATGCGGGTGACGGCCTTAAAGCCTCCCCTGACCGTCACCCGCGCCGCGCGTTCATGGTGACCAGAGGTTCTCACTCCTCCGGCGCCGCGACCGGTTATTTCGGCGGGAGAGGAGCACGGCTGCTCGCTGTCTCTCTCCCGCTCCGCCGCCTCCTTTGCGGACATGACGGCCTCGCAAAAGGAGGCGACGGCGTCCCATCCGGTTTGGCCCCCGACCATGGCCTGGACCACGACCGGGAGCGACAGGTCCGCTCCGATGGTTGTGTCGAGGACACGGCGCTCCTCGTTAGAGGAGACGGTGAAGATCGACATCAACCATCTGATAACCATATAGACATACAGACAGAGAGATAATTATTTGTTATCATATTATATTGATTTATAAACAAGCCTATGATAGCTTGTTAACCGAAAAGTGTTCAAGGCTATTTTTAATTATTTAAAAAATATTTGCTATTCAACGTGGTAACGCCGCCAGCCTTTTGGGAACGTTCCCGGTAAGTAACAGTGGTTTGGGACCAATATTTAATCTATAATTATGCCCTATTTTTTATTTAGTTCTAGTATTTAATTTTAAGTTTATTTTATATAGTGTAGTTTAATTTTTAAAATAATTTTAGAATATATTGTAATAATGTTTTGTGTAAATCAAAGTCATAAGAAAATTATAAATAAAAAAATCATAACCTTCAACTCTTTTGATAACTGAACAAATTTAGTTTTTAACATGGAGAATATATCTTAATTGGCTTGCCTGCTTATTTTTGTTCATGGCTACCTGGCAAGCAAGTATAAATAGGTTAGTCAATGTAACTACACCGTTCTGTTAACTAATAAAAATTGGTATCATAAGAAAGATAATGTAATTACACAAATAACTGTATAGCCTTGCCTGCAAGAAACCATTCATGACTATTGCCATGCTTTGAATACTTCAAAAAGAGGCATGACACGATTGATTGAGTTTTGAAACTATCATAGGCCTGTTTACAAATCAATAAAATTTGATACAAAATATGTCTCATCTGGTTATCAAATGGATGAAATCGATCTTCAACGCCTCTTAGACTAAAATTATTAATTAAATGTATAGATATATATCTAGAGTATCATAACTCACATTCTCATGGAATGTGTTAGGAACGACTCAGCGAGAATTAAATTATGCGCGGAGTTAAATCTGGAGAGATTAGACTCATGCACAATTTTGAATATTTCGGCCTCTCCTGTTTCACAAGAAGCTAGAACAATGTACAAGTTTGTGATGAGCTCCTTGTCAGCGGGGAACTCATCACAAGTATGATCACAGACACATTAAATTTCATGTAAATTATATATATTTATATATAGGTACAATGGTAGATAATACTTCCTTTTATTTAGCTATAAACCTGCGCTTGGGTTCTCGCATATGTGCACCACACACATGCGTCTGTGGAACAGAGGTAATCAACCAAGGATACCAGGGTCTTTCTTGCCGCCGCAGTTCCGGCAGATGGGAGGGCGCTTTCCATCTCTAACGTGCAGGCTTTATTGGAGCCAAACGGTGTTGCATCTAACAATGGACGTCCTGACGGAATGACTCTAAATCCCTGGCAGCGTGGCAAGCCTTTGGTGTGGGATGCGACTTGCGCGGACACATCGGCCGCATCCCATTTACCAAACACGTCTAGATCAGCCGGTTCGGCGGCGGAAACAGCTGAATCACTCAAGCGGCGCAAATATGCAACCCTCAGTGGGAGTTATGTTTGTGCCGTTTGCTGTTGAGACGCTTGGGCCGTGGGGTCCTTAGGCCATGAGCTTCTACCAAAATTTATCAAAACGACTCATTGTCTCTTCAGGTGATCAGAAAGAAGGCTGGTAACTACCTCGGGCAACGGATCAGTATGGCGATTTAGCGAGGAGACGTACCCAGCCTTCTGGGCACCTTACCCATAGAAGACGGTGATCTAGGCTCAGTATTCTACTTATAGTCTTGAGGGACTATGGGTAGAATACAATACAAATAAGTTAAGTTTTCTTTTATTGTATTAGATTATTTATAAATTTCTACGTTGTACTAGCTTATATAATTATTTAAATATGTAAATTAAGTTTTATTTTAATTTGTATAAATAGTTTAATTTATAATACACTCTGTTGAAATATTAATTTTATATTAGTTTAATGTAAGCTATAATAAATTAAGAAAAGGTATGATGGAGCGGATATAACCGAAAAGGTTCAAAGGCCCTTTAGAAATAAAAGAAAAAATTGTGCATGTTATACAATATACATAGAGAACTTAAATTTTTTATCTAAATATTACCGCGTTATTTTTTAATGCTAAAAATAGGACGCATTTTGATACAGCCACTAATAGAAGGTGGAGCAAGAGCATTAGGAATACTTGTGTATAACCTGTCACACATTTTTGTAGCCTGTTTTATCCGTGCAGGAATGAAGAAAGAATACAATTTCTTGTGGCCGGGCGGCCTCGTAAGTGGTGACAATATAACCCACAGCCAAGTGGTAGGGTATTTGCCCGTCTGGATTGCCCACCCCTGGTCTAGAGTTTGCCGCCATAACAACCTTGAGTTGCGTTCCGGTATTAGAGAACAGCAGCGCATTGGCAGCACCTTTGGTGTTACAAATGTCCATAGGCGACGGTAACCTCTTTCAATCGGGTGGGCTGTCTACCTGTTTGCTGAACTCATGCAATAAAAAATACATTTTCTTGATTTTGTATATCATTTTTTTTTAACTCTAAGACCTGATTTACTTTTAGCGAGTTTAAGCCCTTACCTTCGTTGGAAGATGGGGGGCCGCTCGTATGGGACGCGACGTGCGTCACCACTGGCACCGTCACATCTTCCAATGACTGAGTCAGGGGCTGGCAATGCTGCTTTAATCGCTGAAGCTCTCAAACGGCGCAAATATGGAACCTTAATAACATCAGCAAAGGGTTTACTATTTAATGCTACCCGTAATCACAAGCTGACTCATATTTCGCCTATTGAATCAGCACTGGTATACAGCGTGACATTGCAGCCAGCCTTCTGGGAACGCTTCCTTACATATTCTAGAAACCACTTATTTTTAGCATTTGACGGACTCTGGTTCAATGTACTAAGCCTTTGCCGGCCTACCTCAATACAACGCTGAGGTTCCGGCTTCGTTTATTGGCATGGTAAATTTCGTGAACGAATTTTCTGTTGTTGACTATGGTCTGTGTTTCTGGGATCTACCCCAAAATGCTCCATTGTATACAATCCATAACACAAGTGTATCTTGCTTAGCATGGGATATGCAATGTGTGTGTTTGCCGATTTATTAAAAAAAAACTCTAGTTTTCTCTATAGTTACTTATGACTTATTTTATTTGTATATTTAAATTAAACCACATTATAAAATATACTAAACTAGCTTTAAAATATTAAATATAAACTAATTTATAAATAAATTAAACTATATTATATATTAAACCAAAAATAAACTATATATACATACTGAAATTAAACTATAAAATCTAGTACCAAACCGCTGTCAGTTGGAAACGTGCCCAAAAGACTGGCCACTTTGCCTCGCTGAATGGAAACCCTAATGCGTTGACTGAGGTATAAACCAGTCTTTTGGTCACGTGAGACTTCCACCAGACGTTTGGCTATGTCTCGATAAAGCATCTGTAGATATTTGAAACATAACAATTAAAACAAATGATTTTTTTTATTGCTTGAGTTCAGCAGACAGGTAGACGGCCCACCCGATGGAAAGCGGTTACCATCGCCTATGGACATTTGCAACACCAAAGGTGCTACAAATGCGCTGCTGCTCTTTGAGGGAGACTGGAACCTGGCCACTAATGCCGGAATACAACTCAAGGTTGTTATGGTGGCATACTCTAGACCAGGCGTGGTAGCCATCCAGTCGGGCAAATGCCCTACCACCTGGCTGTGGGTTGTTTAGTCGCCTCTTACGACATGCCGCCCCAACGCAGGAAATTGTATTCTTTCTCCGTTCCTGCACGGATGAATATTTGTTTAATCCTAATCAGGCTTAAAAACCAATTGATTGTATCCTACTCACATCGTACTATTATTCGTACTTAATGAAACCATAAGTTTCTCTAAACAAAATAGGTTTCTTTAAATTAATGCATAACCAAACTGAATTTACATACCTTTTTGTTTATTCTGTGTTGATGTTTTTATTAAAAATACAGATAATTTGGCGTAAATGGAAATTTCTCTGTTCACTTTCTAATACAATCCTCACGAGAATGAAATTTGTCGTCTTGTTTATGCGTGAAGTTTAATGACCAATAAAAATGTATAAGACTTTCTGTTTATGTCATTTAAGCAATAATATTAGTAAAAAGGGCTACCTGGGGCCTTATTCTGCTATTGCTATTTCGTCAACATCGCCGGACACTATCGTCCCAATCGTAGTTTTGCCTGATTTTGGTATTCTGCTATTTCCAATCTAAATTATATCTTCAAAGATGTGATGTGTTCTCGAGTTAGATAGCGATCTCCAGAGGTCAATTCTGTTATTTCAATATCTTGGCGTTGCGAATATATTCGTAGTACCATTCTATTGCGATAGTGTCAAAAATTCGTATTCTATTAAATTCACAATAACTTCAGGATGTCGTCGCGCCGAAATAATTGTATAAAAAATTGGCATTACCGTTAGCAAAAATCTCGTTCGCCGAAATGAATATTAAACAGATACCAAAAATTTTAAACATTTATTTCGCGAGTTGTCGCTTATAAATATTTATAAAGATAGAGTAGCGTGCCACTGGCACACCATTAGAATTAACAGAATACAAGTGTCCGGGGATTTTTGCGAGATAGCAATAGCAGAATTTGGCCCCTAGAATAACATGATACAGTACATGTCTTAATTGCAAAATCGTTATGGAAAAATATTTGAAATATTACTAATTTTATTTTCTTAACATTATTTTAAAAAAGAAATCTAAAATTAAATACTAGAACTTAATAAAAAAGGGCATAATTATAGATAAAATATTGGTCCCAAACCACTGTTACTTACCGGGAACGTTCCTAAATAGCTGGCGGCGTTACCAAGTTGAACAGCAATGCTTAACCTTTGAGCAAAATAGACGCCAGCCTTTGGTCGCGTGAGAGGTCTACTAAACGTTCGGCGACATCTCGATACTTCTTTTATAGCCTCACCTGATGGGAAGTGTTTACCTTCACCTATAGGCGTTTGCAACACCAGGGGTGTAGCCCTCTAAGAAATTTTTTAACGTCCTTAAAAAACCCCATGTCATAGCGCAAAGGGAAAACCGCGGCGGGCAGTTCCCTTCAGATCATTGTTGTACGCGAAATAAATGTTCTAGAGAACCGTTGCGTAGTTGAGGGTGGGAGCTCAAGGAAATGGGGGTGAACATCCTGTCGCTGACGATCGGTGCGATTGTAAAAGTGAGGCGTTGGCACCAGAGCAAACAGTTCTTCGAAACACTCCCCGTTATACTTCTTCCGAAGGTTAAGCGATTCTAAACCGCCTGTTAGTATTGGATTTTATATTTTAAATATTACTAAAATTAAATCTAACTTTTCTCAGTGAGTGTTTGGGTGTAATGTGATCTTTCTTCCTACCACTAACTGCTGATAGGCGTTACTCAGAAAATACAATTTTTAGCTCATTCGGGCCTGAACGGTGTTATATGTAGGTATAGCCTCTGAGAAAATCTTGACAATCCCTATTAATATTATAAATGCGAAAGTAACTCTGTCTGTTCGTCTGTCTGTTCCGTTTTCACATTTGACATGGGCTATTGTCGACAAACAATATGGCGGCTCTCACGTGCATTGTATTCTGTTTTTATTATAAGAATAGTATTCGAAAGGTCAATTGCGCTCTAACAAAGCCTCGGGTTATTGTATCTTGGGGTATATCATTGTTTTTGTGAGGTGATTGGTTTCGAATTAGTTTACAGCTTTTATTGCCATACAGCCCGTATCGGACGGTCCATTCGTGTTTCAATTTGGATGAATCAACCAAAATATTAAATTGGACCATGCAGTGTCATTGTCATGTCATGTCCAAATTAGGCCTCCTGATTTTTTGCAACCGAATGAATTGTAACCGCCCGCCCATAAATGGAGAACCGTCCATAACCGGGCAACACGACGTTCGGTAATCTACATAAGGAGTTTTTGGCGGGAACTGAAAGGAGATGTTGTGCTGTGCTGTTTTATTTTCTAAAAATGTGTAAAATTACTCTAAAATGCTGTAGGAATACTTGTAGGATATTGATAGTTTTTGAGTAGTAATTATGTGTACCAACAAATGCGGGCGCGGTGCGATGGCCGGGAAGGCAAAGGGACGTGGAAGAAGAAGCAAGGAATCGAGGAAGGACTTACCTCGCCACCAGTCCGCCGCCACACTGCACTCGTCCCCCGGGGGTTCACACACTCCTAGGATTATGGTTCATGTGCATTAACTTCAGTTATAACAGTTTCTTTCCTATTTCATGTGTTCCAACAATTTATATGTATTAGCATACGAGTATTGCGGTGACAGCAGTGGAGTGGGACCTTAATAGTTGCAGGATATTGATAGTTTTTGAGTAGTAATTGTGTGTTTTTGTGAGAAATGTGAATTGTGCAGTCAAATATGGCCTTTTGAGTTGTCACAAGAACTCCGTTGAATGGCTTCAGTTGATAACCTACAGCTCAGCTAAGCTATACATAGGCTTCAGGAAATGAAGACACTATATTATAATTTAAGATCTGGCTTAAAGGCTTAGCTGCCAGGGCCATAAACCTAAATAAATAATAAAACAATAGTAATCTACAAAGAAAGAACTAAAGAAAATATTTATTTCTAAAATTGCGATACTTAACAATCTAATATATAAAATTCTCGTGTCACAGTTTTCGTTGCCATACTCCTCCGAAACGGCTTGACCGATTTTGATGAAATTTTTTGTGCTTATCCGGTATCTATGAGAATCGGCCAACATCTATTTTTCACCCCCCTAAATGTTAGGGGTAGTCCACCCCTAAATTTTTATTTTTATTTTTTGGACAAAATTTTTAATTTCTATTTTTTTATGATACAACATACAAAAATACATACAATCCTCAATTTTCACCCTTCTATCACCAACCCCTATTTTTTAATAACGATATAAGTACTTTAATAATTTTCTACTCTGTTTGTTCAAGTTGATTCGAGTTTAGATTAACATTTGGTCTCGGTAGATGACGCTGTAATCGGGTTCTAGATAGATTTTTTAAAGGCAGTACAACGTCTGCCGGGTACAGCTAGTAATTTATAATAATAACAATAACAATGAAAATTTGTGCCGCAATTTGCGAAATTAGGTTGGCACTCAGTTTATGCTGTGCCGAAACATAGTCCGGCACAGCACTGATTTTCAGTGCACACCTCCTTAATCACAAAAGTCATGCGACCCACGGTAAAAATAAACAAAATTAAATTATAGTCAACATATACGTGAAAGGAATAATAACAAAGAAAAAAAAAACAAAACAGTGATAGCATAATAAATAAAAAAAATATACACATGGTACATGTGAATCATATGGTTAAGCTGTATGGATTTTGTTCCTTTTCTTGTCGTTGTGGCGTACACACACACACATATATATATATATATATATATATATATATATATATATATATATATATATATATAATTGTTCTGTACGTGTGTTGACAGTCAACTCCTAAACGGCTGGACCAATTTTGATGATATTTGTTTTGTGTGTTTGAATGGGTCCCCGGATGGCTTAGATTTACAATTTGAACCGGTAGGTGGCGCTGAGATCGGGTTCTAGAATTCTCCTAATCACCTACACCGATTTTGGTGATTTTGTTTTTATGTCATGAAAAAAAGTCTTAGGAATTCAGAAAATATGGCGGTACGAAGTTCGCCGAGTTAGCTAGTCTATCTATAATATTATAAAAGTATTTGTAGTAAGTCTTTTGTTTCTTATATTTTTTGTGTTTGTCTGTCTGTTCAGGATTCAAGTAAAAACTACTAGGCCGATTTCTATGCGGTTATTGCGGATAGGTTTAAAGTGGCCGGGTTGAAAAAATCTGATTTCGATGAGAAATTTTCACTGTTCTTTAAAACCTTTAGTAAAACATTAGAAGTTTAGTAAAACATTAAAAATCAAACACACACTCACTCACACACACACACACTCACACAACGCGCAAACATATATATATTTCCATGTAATAGATTTCCTTGTAATAGTTATATAAATTTCTGATGGCAGTTGCTTGTCATAACGTGAAGAGTGGAATCTTCTGATACAGGTATTTCATACTTACAAGATGATTCTCACCACCAATGTATCTAAAGATAAGGCAGAAACTTCAATAAAGAATTATATATATATATAAAGAATTATATATATTACTAGCTGTACCCGGCAGACGCTGTCCTGCCTTTAAAAAATAAAAATCTAGAACCCGATACAGCGTCATCTACCGGGACCAAATGTTAATCTAAACTCGAATCAACTTGAACAGAGTAGAAAATTATTGAAGTACTTATATCGCTATTAAAAAATAGGGCTTGGTGGTAGAAGGATGAAAATTTAGGGTTGTATATATTTTTCAATGCTAAATCATAATAAAATATAAATAAGATATTTTGTAAAAAAATTAAAAAATATATTTAGGGGTGGGTCACCCTTATCATTTAGGGGCATAAAAAATAGATGTTGGCCGATTCTCATAGATACCGGATAAGCACAAAAAATTTCATCAAAATCGGTCAAGCCGTTTCGGAGGAGTATGGCAACGAAAACTGTGACACGAGAATTTTATATATTAGATATATAAAGAAGTTGCGTATGGCTTTAGTCACATTACCGATCCCAACTTTTTACGGGAATTTTGGGGATCCATATGTTTTCATACTAAAAAGTCCTTTAATCTGGTGAAAATAACCTTTCATTTCATATTTAGCAAAATAACCTTTTTTATTTTATTGCATGAGTTCAGCAGACAGGCAGACGCCCCATTTGATGGAAAGCGGTTACCATCGCCTATGGACATTTGCAACACCAAAGCTGCTATGCAAATGCGCTGCTGCTCTCTTAAGGGAGGCTGGAACCTGGCCACTAATGCCGGAACACAACTTAAGGTTGCTAAGGCGGCATACTTTAGACCAGGGGTGGTAGCCATCCCGTCGGGTAAATGCCCTACCACCTGGCTGTGGGTTGTTTTGTTGCCTTTTACGACAGGCCTCGCGGCCGCAGGAAATTGTATTCTTTCTCCGTTTCTGCACGGATAACTGTAATCTTTGTTACCTGTCCAACGTGGATGAAGTCGCGATTAAATCATAGTATAATATATATTATAATAAACTTAACCGTTAAGTATGGAAAGAACCATATGGAGCCGCCAACCTAAAAGGTCCTAACTAATCCACTCCTATATTCTATAACATCACCGTCAAGTCTCAGGACAGTTCGGGTCTATGAACGGAAGATAATAACATCTAAAACTTACTTTCTTACTACATTTACTGTTACTTAGTTACTTCCTGTTACTTGTTACATTTACTGTGGTGATGGGTCTAATATACATCAATGAGGCGGCGTCGGCACTGAAAATCAGCGAGGATGCTAGAGGAATCTCCAACACAGCTTTATGCTGAGTTGCCGACCTCATTTGTAGGAAATGCGGTGTACAACATATCGAATTTAATCATAAGAATGTATGTATACTGTTCGGTCCTTGCCTAGTATAAAGTAGGTAGAACATCGCTTTCAATTCACTGTCAACGTTCAATGACATCGCGGCGTGCGTTCATCTGTTATTAAACTTTAATTAATTGTAATTTCTGGCCGTGCTCACAACTTTATTAGGACCTAATCTGTGTACAAGTGATAGCTCTCAAATAAAACTATAGTGCTGTGCGCTGTTCCCGAGTGCAACCTGAACCGAGCCGGGAGAGGGCTGATCTCAAGGTTGGTGGAGCTTCTGCTTTTATAGTGCAAGGATCTAGGTCATATCTCCGCTATACAGTCCATATAATTCGAACCACATTAACCGTGGGCTATAAGTGCCCTACATATACATTATTTATACATCCTTGTATTGTCGCTTTCCTAGCAAATAAATTCTTTCTTTCACTTTGTACATGTAGTATTTGATTCCGGTAAGAATCTGATATGTTTTCTGAAGTTTTTCTGTACTTCATAATTGCCAATATAAGCCATCAACTATGCGTTTACCCAACAAACAGTTGCTAGCAAAGGGCCAGTTAACCAATCGATGTGTAGTAACGTGTCACACAGAAAACATGGATAAAAACAACTGAGATCCGCGTTGGGTAACGTTACTACGGTTCGCTTGGCAATCTAAGGCTTTGGTGCCCTTGCTAGCGGTGAGCGATTTAATGTATATATGGACTTAATAGTCTATAACGACGCATAGAGTCAGATGCAAGGCGCGACGAACTTAAGGCCTGACCACCAGCGACTATAACGCCGAAAATAGACGGCCTTTTTTTGTTATATCGCTTCAACGCATACGGTATTAATTTTGGGAATATTAAAATTGTGTTTTTGTCAACTTAAAAAAAATAAACTAAATTGACAAAAAAGTGTCATATTATGTGACTTTCTAAATCATTATTTGTTATTTAATAGTATTTCTTTAATTATGGAGTATTTTCAAGGACAAATTTGTGTTTAAAATACAAAATATTGTTATATGTAATTAATATAAATAAAAATAATAAATTTTGAAACTTTTTACAATAAAATAAAATAACGAAAAAAGGAACGCAAAAGCAGTTAAAAAAGTAACTTATAAAACCTATTTTTTTTTTTAATTTGTATACCTCATCTCTAAAGAAATTGAAAGGCAGAAATAAACACACCTAATTTCGGCTTTACATACAATTTTGTGTACGGTGTTCTAATGTGTTCGAGAAGCAAGCGCGTATTCGTAAATACGGTTAGCTACACAAATTACCACGAAGCGCAGGTACGTCAAACAGCTAACTGAAGTTATCGCCATAACTGAAATCGGTTAGTAGAGATAAACAGAGATAGATGTATTCGATTATACAAGTCGTGGTAGCGTAATGGCTAGTGCATGCGTCCGAAACTCAAATGACCAGAACGCATGCACTACTTCGGAAGTTTTCAGATCTAATGTGCATATTGCTACAATTATCACATGCTAACAACGGTGAAGGATAACATCGGGATTACACCTGCAAATCGAGATAACCGATGTGACAAACCTGCCAAGTCGCCTTGGACATGCGTGGCGGGTATACTGTCCGTTCCCCTATAATGGGAGGCTCGATCCCAGCAGTGGGACATTTATGAGCTTTCATTATATATACTACATATTCGAATTTTAAATTATTCAAGATTTACATAATTATACTATTAAGATAAAAATTAACTCTACTTCCTAATCATAAAGTTACCCCGAAGCAAGGTATTATTGCAGTGACGAGAAATACTTCAAGAGACTTGGTAAAGATTTTTTTAAGTTCATATCTGTTTCTGTGTTATTTATAGTTATATAAATATATTATCCAATTCAATAGAGGATTTTATTATTATTTTATTATTTCTAGTTAATAGAAGACAAAATGTATACTAGGAATTTTCCCCAACTAAGCAACACACAATACTGGGTTCATTCGGTACGATTCGCCATTTTCATCATTTGATACGCTAATATTACGATATGACTATTTGTGTTTTTCTAATATGTGAACCGTATTAATGTTATGTAGTCAATATTAAAAAGACTGCTTTGAAAAGCAATATCCGTTATAAACACGAAATTTTATAATATTAATTATGTATATGCAATAGAAACTGCTATAAGTATATTTTGCGCTTTGGGAAAGTATATATAATCGGTATATAAATAAATTTGAGGTAGACATAGTATATGAAACCACCCAGATTAATAAATAATGAAAATTGATAACTACTAAAATCTGAATATTTTTTATAATATAACTTGTAGACTAGAATTAGACAAACACACATTCTATATCCTCAAGCTAAGCAAGTTCCGGTTGTGTTATGGATAACATACGGCGGACCACTCTGATACCGATTCCAGACACCCAGACCATAGTAAATAATGGAAAGTTCATTTACGGAATTTACCATGCCAGAAATAGAAGCCGGAGAGCCTATGCAATACAATAAAATACACAGAATCCGTCATTATAATAATAATAATAACAATCGGCAGACAAACACACATAGTATATCTCTAAGCTAAGCAGCACCTATAATACAAGCGTATTATATCACCTATAACACGCTTGTTAGGTGATATACAATCTAGGGCCGATCCCAGACACCCAGACCATAGTAAATAACAGAAATTTTGTTTCCGAAATTTACCATGCGGGGAATCGAACCCGGAACCTCTGCGTTCCAACGAGTTCGGCCGGCTATGACTTAGCCCGCTCAACCACAGAGGCCGCCGATTATACTGAACGTTTCCCGCTTACATAACAACCGCAGCCTTACCTGCAATGCCTATACTGCAATAGTTAACAATTACGCGATCATACGAACTCTATACTTATCCATTATCACATTCCTTAAGTGTAACTCTATACTTACAACTTAAATATTATTATTTAGGGTTTCAACAAGTTATTTACTTAACGTGAAATAAAATTAAAATGTTTTGAATCTATTAGTAAGTATATGTAATTAGACTTCGTTAGACATTTAAGTAACTGTACTTAACTGTAACTTAATTATGTACAATTCTGAACAAAATAAAATATAAAAGTTAGGGTTCTCAATTGTTGGCTGCTATAATAAACTAAACACGTTTTAAACAGATTTTTAAAACCGGCCAAGTGCGTGTCTTTCCACACAGTGAAGGATCCCGTATTAGCAACAACTGACAACTGTTTTTGCACTTGGACTACGGTACGCTAAAGATAGCTTGAAAATACTTGACGTCTTATAAACTATTATTCGTTGCAAATATTTTAAGTTTTACCATCTAACAAGATTTAAATTTGTCTTGCAATTACCAGTATATCTACCTACATGTCAATTTCGCTAAGCAATTCAAAGGTGGCCGCTTTAGGCCTTATGATCTAACGACGAAAAAAGTCTGCACATTTGATTTGGCGTGCTGTATAGTATGTCAGACATTTATTTACGAGGCAAAATCCGATTGACGACAAACCACCGCGGGGGAATCGCTGTGTGGAATTCGCCACGTTAGGGTTTCTTTTACTGCTTGAGTTCAGCAGACAGGCAGACGGCCGATGGAAAGCGGTTACCATCGCTTATGGACATGTACAACACCAAAAGTGTTACAAATGCGCTGCTGCTCTCTTAAGAGAGACTGGAACCTGGTCACTAATGCCGGAACACCACTAAAGGAGTCCTTATGGAGTGCTATTGACAGCCGAGTCGGGGATAACCACTAAAACTCTTCGGTGTTTCGTTCTTCGCCCTCATGCTAGGAGGTATATGGCCACGCCACTCCGCGAGGCCCTGGTAAGCGGTGGTTTATCAAGTCTCAAAATGCGTAGGGTGCGGCGCTTCCCCATGGGTACCCTTTGCTAGGAATATATAAATAAATATCAATCAATAAATATTCTATTGATCTAAAGAAACACATGTTTACATAATGACCGAACAGTTCGTTGCACTGCAAAGGTATAGAACTGTGCTGCAGTGACAACTCCCACCACAAGACAACGAAGTATATTGTAGTATTACAACACAGTATACATTGCAAATATCTGTAATATAAAAATGTGTTGGTAAGCGCATAACTTGAGAACGACTTAACCGATTTTGATGAAATTTGTTTTGTATGATTGAATTAGTCTCCGGATGGTTTAAATTCACATTTGGAACCGGCAGGTGGCGCTGAGATCGGGTTCTAGAATCCTCCTAATCACGTGGACTGATTTTGGTGATTTTGTTTTTGTGTGTTTGAGTGGGTCCTCGGGTGGTATAGATTCATAATTGGAACCTGTAGGTGGCACCAGAATCGGGTCCTAGATTTTTATATTTTCAGGGCAGGACAACGTCTGCCAGGACCGCTAGCTAGCTACAAGGCATTACAGTAGAATATAAGAATAATTTTAAGAATAATATAAGAAGAATTTATTTACAATAATTATTCATTTAATTTATTGACAAATAAATGTATTCCAATATTTGTCAATAAACAAATTAATATGATGAATATATACAGTCGTATTATTTTATTTTAACTTTATTTCAATATATGGTCCTATTGAAAACAGGAGCTATCGTTTATTTTTTTAATTTTGTCATAAAACAAAGTGTTTTAGGAATTCAGAAAATATGGCGGTACGAAGTTCGCCGGGCCAGCTAGTAATTATATAAAACTAAACAGCTTTTGTTATTTTCTAAATAACGAACTCAAGTGTCATTCGCGGCTATGAGCGCCTATTGAATGTGTGTATACTGACGCACTGCGATACCGACGCGTGGGCCTTTGACAGGATTGGAGATAATTGGCGAACTCACGCTCTCGTTCCGCCTCCTCCTTGGCGAGCTGACCCGCTCGCAAAAGGAGCAGACGGCGTTCCATCTAGGGAGCTCCCGATCACAGTGCGAACCACGCCCGGCAGCGAAAGGTCTAGCCCGGCAAAGGCGACGAAGTCTTGGCGCTGCTCTGCCCAATTGTATGCGTGTCTCAAGCTAACCTCATTTACCCAATTTAGCAAGTACTTGATATAACTTTAGTAGTAATATCAATGACAAGTAGCAAGGCATGTCAATAACGATTAAAAGTTTCTTATTTTATTGACTGTTACATTTGTTACGGAAATTCTAAATGCCATACGTTCAAGGTGGTAAGGTGTAGTTATGTATAATTGCATTTGCGTGTTATATTGTCATGTGAATATGACTTTTCGTGTAATGCGAAATGGGGCAATGTGATGAAGTGTGCCACGGTAGGGTAATTCAAATTGAGGTCGAGATAAAAGTTGAGTGGGATCGAACTACTTGCGCTTGCACAATGAGTAAACTTTTAATTATGTGGATAAATTCATACTTGTAAACCTAACTAATATTGTAAATTGGAATGTGTATGTTTGTTACGCTATCATGCCTTACTCAACCGATCATCATAAAATTTTATATTGTATGTATATTGTATACGTCGTCGTGGGTACAGAAAAGGACATAAGATGCCTTTCATCTGAAAAAAGTACTGTTTCTGAGCGATAGAAAATAGAGAGAGAGAGAGAGATAACACTTTATTGTACACCAAAATATACAATTACAAAAACACACCATATTTACAATATTTTCTAGGCAATACAATAGGCGGACTTATCGCTCAAAGGGATCTCTTCCAGGCAACCTAAAAAAAATTAATCAAGCGATTTAGGTGATGCAGGAAAAAGACAATAAATACATAAATACTCAAACTAATTTAAAAAACAAATATACAATACATACATATATACATAGTCATATATATACACATATACAATAATATATTTCAAAATACATAAGTTATTATAATAAATGTATTAGCATGATTATATTGTGTTAATCACACATAGCTATTTGTGAACAAACAGTGTCTTGTGAGTTTTCTCAATGTTGCTAAGACTTTGACCTCTCTGACAGAAAGAGGCAGCATATTCCAAAGTTTGGCCGCCCGCACTGTAAAATAATTATCATAATAGGATGACGTGTGTGCAGGTGTCATAAGTAGAGCCAAATAGAATAAAGCCAAACAGATGGCGATGCGTTTTTTTACAATTGGCTAACAATACGCACGTCGTCATGGCAACGTCGTTGATTTGACGACCGCAACGCAATTATTTTGGCTATTATCGTCTATCCCACGGAAATTATGTCAATTAGCGGTATAAAAGGCATTTTAATTGTTGACTCGGGATATAAGCTAGCTTTGTGTCGAATTTCATTTAAATCCGTTCAGTAGTTTTCACGTGATGCTCTAACCGACAGACAGACGAAGATTCTAAAAATTGTTTTTTCGAAGTCTGTTGGTGCGAATTAGGCACTCTGAGTTTTTCTCGTTTTTAGTTAATTATGCTATCTCTACACCCCCAACACATTCATTATATTTTAGATAGATGATTATTCCATATCCCTATCCCTATGAATATAATAAAGGTGAAAGTAACTCTGTCTGTCTGTCCGTCTGTCTTTTCCGTTTTCACGGAAAAACTACTGGGCCGATTTGGCTGAAACTCAGTATATATATATATTTCCGATGCCGAGAATGAGCATAGGATACTTTTTATCCCGAAAAATGGGATAGTTTCCGGGATAAAAATATATTTGTCACTCTGTTTGTTATGCTTTTACGGAAAAACTGCTAGACCGATTTAGCTGTAAATCAGTATATATGTAATTTGAATACCGAGGGTGGCCAAGGGATACTTTTTATCCCGGATAATAAGATAGATTTATGTAAAAGTTATCCCAATAAGTAGGATAGGTTTTTATGATTTGCCATTTTCGCAATTTTGGTTATTTTGGTCATTTCTGTAATTTTGGTAATTTTGGTCATCTTTGACCTTTTTGTCCTTTTGTTCTTTTTGGCCTTTTTGTCCTTATTGGCCGGTAGCTGTGGCCGGTTGGTAGGTACGGTAGGCCTACGGCGCTAAAATTAAGGCGAAGCGAAAATGTTTACAAAATTTCTGGAGGCGGTATATTTCGAGTTTGCCTACGGCGACAAAAAGGCTATAATAGGGGAAGCCCAAGATGCTAAATGTGGAATTACTCGAGCGTCGCTGGGACCTTTTGGATTGTGAAGATGAGATGCTAAAAAGAAAAAAAGGTTATATGATGTATGCCGTTTCGCTGGTGGGGGAGCGTGTACAGGTTTTCAAAAAAAAGAGTCACACAGAAATACTCAAGCGCGTCAGATATTTAAAAGGGATGTTAAGTAAACCCTAAAGGAATTCTTATTCAAAAGGCTGACGATTTGCACGCGACCAAAAGTCATGGCCGGTTTTTGAAAATGCAAAAACAAATGTAATATTGAAATACTCGAGCGCGTCAGATTAATATACAGACGGTTCAGCTTGATGTCTTTGTCGTGCTGACCCATAATTTGACAATTATGTGGAGGAATTTCCTTAATCTGATGGTTTGAATAAAATTTGAAAAGTCAAAAATACCCCCAATCTATATGAAGGGTTAATATATGATGGTCGGTACATAAGAGGGTGCAAGGTTTCTCCCCTTATGTTATTCTGCCACGCTCGAGTAAATCCCAAAATCCCCGCTTAGCCTCCCCTACTACTACGGCCGGCCATGACTCCTTTGAGTTTTTACGCTACTTCGTATTGTTTAGAATTTGGCTGTGAAAATTCCTCCTGTGTATTTTGGTGTTGCCATGAATAGAATGGTCTCAAGATTACGAGGATAAACATCTTCCATTACACTCTTACTAATTGCTTGCGATTAATAGCACGCATGTGCTTGCCCAATTGTTACAATTTATCAAGTGGAGTGAAATTCCCACGTGACAATGCGTTTTTTTGTCGTTCCCGTGCGTTCGACCTGGTTGTACTGCGATTAGCAATTACACCATGCATTGTTGTTTCTTATAAACATAAGATACTAGGACATGCGCGCGGCTCTTTTCCAGTTAGATACAGATCTAACTCGGAACTGCAGATATTTTTTTTATGGAAGTATACGGTTTACGTTTGACCACTGTCATACCCGATGTTGAGTGATGACGCAGCCTACGATGGAACACGCTTACCTAGAAGATACCTATTCACTCGTGACTTGAAGACTGTCAGGAAAAACAGACTCCGGCAAATTATTCCACTCTTCGGCAGTGCGCACCAGAAACGATGTAGCGAAACGCTTGGTTCTGACTGGTGGTGTTTCCACCATGTAACGGTGGCGCAAACCGGTGCATCTGGTTGTCCGATGGTAATTGTTTATTGCATGAGTTTAGCAGACAGGGGAACACGGATGAAAAGCGGTTACCATCTGGGACCATTGTATCACCAAAGGTGCTACAAATGCGCTGTCGCTCTCTAAAGGGAGACTGGATCCAGGCCACTAATGCCGGAACACAACTCAAGGTTGTTATGGCGGCGTACTCTAGACTTCATTTATTTATTGCCTTAAGCAGACGTCCCACTTGATGGAAGGTGGTTATTTTACAACGCCTTTCTTAAACGCCCATGTCGTAACGCAAAGGAAGAACCTCAACGGGAAGTACCCTCCAAATCATTGTTGTAAAAACATTCCTGATATCCAGACAAAGATGAGATTTGCAGATACAGACGAACAAAATAGGCAGACCGAGCTCTAAGAATGGAGCTGACTAAAGAACGTCGATTTTAGAACAAGAAGCCGATTGCGCCGCAGTATATATATATAATAGCAGCCCATAAATGTCCCACTGCTGGGCTCGGGGCCTCCCACTATAGGGGAATGGACAGTATACCCACCACGCGCTGCAGTGTCTTACAAATAATCCATTTACTGCGGATAAAAGTGGAATTGTTTCCCATGGATATATTACTATTAACCACACAGACGGAAACCACAAATATACTATTTACATAAGTTTACGCCAAGTTTGTAAAACATGATGCTTTATAATTTCTGACCAAAATTCGAACCTACTACGTGTCATTGGAATGGAATTCTTAATTTCTATTTATATTGGGTAATCAATATTGTTTTTAGTTACTTATAAACTGTTTTTTCTTCTGAGATATATTTCTTAAATATTTTCTTTGTTAAATCGTGTGTTTTAAGACATGTCATGATCATTAATTAATGTACTTGATTGCAAACAAACGCGCGCGCTTTAGTGTGTATGTGTGTGTCTGTACGTGTGTGTGTGTGTGTGTGTGTGTGTGTTGTAAAAGAATAAAAATGTATACCTACAATTTTTCCCTAATAATTATCCCTCCCGATGTACGTGCGCAATGGACTAACTTTTGTAGTGCGGGACAGTGTACGACAGTGTAAGCGGAATAGAGCCAAGAATGCATAGCAAGCAGTCCTCTGCCATTTCTGCTTGCAAATAAATTTCAATATAGATTATTTACATTTCGGAAACCGGTCTACGCTTTTCTGCGCAAACGAAAATTACCGATCGGAATTATAAGTTGTGTAAATGTGTACGTACAATATTCGTCCATTGATTTTATCTCAATCTCAAAAGCATAACAAATCCATAACACATAAATTTCCCAACATCAAAAGCCATTTCCGAAATCGATATAAAACACGTTCAAATGGAATGTATAAGAATCGATTCTCTGTTTCGAATAACTGGCGAGATTAACGGCGAAACTGCGCACGCGATTCACTTCGCGTGTTCAAACCGATTACACGGTATACCAGTTTGGTGCCCCGATCGGGTACTATGAAAGTGGTGTTATATCGGATACAGAGGATGTTATATAAAAAAAAAGTGTAAAGGAAAAATATTGCTATGAAGCGAAACTATAGCAAAAAAGAATTTGTCTACATAAAGCTGCTTACACACAGGGTTAATATTATTATTTTTTATTGCATGAGTTATGTAGATAGGCAGACGGTTCATCTCATGGAGAGCGGCTACCATCGCCTATGGACATTTATAGCACCAAACGTGCTTGCTACCCATGTGTTGCCGCTCTCTAAAAGGAGACTGGAACCTGGCCATGTTCGGTCCTTGCCTAGTATAAAGTAGGTAGAACATCGTTCCATCAATTTTGCTGTCTACCCTCTTTCTGTGTGAGGCGACGGCCAATGCACAGCAGGGTAAGGGCAGCCATTTTGGGATTCAATTCGCTGTCAACGTTCGATGACATCGCGCCGTGCGGTCTGTTCTTAAAATTCAAATAATTTTAATTACTGGCTGTGATAATAACTTTTATTAAGACTAAGACTAAGAAACTATAGTGCCCTGCGCTGTTCCCGAGGGCAACCTGAACCGAGCCAGGAGAGGGCTGATCTTAGGGTTGGTGGCGCTTCTGCTTTTATAGTGCAAGGATCTAGGTTATATCTCCGCTATACAGTCCATTGAAATCGAACCACATTAACCGTGGGTTATAACTGCTCCACAGACCACAACTCAAGATTGTTATAGTGGCATAATTTAAACCAGGTTTAATAGTCATCCAGAAGGGTATATACCCTACCACCTGTTTTTTCCAAAACTATTCACTATTAGACAAAAAACGGTGCTATACTTACACCTATACTGTTATAATATTATATGTATAATAAGGATATGGATATATTTTACAGTAAATTCTAATTTTATTTTCACTCTAGGATATGCCCGCGGCTTCGTTCACGCTTGACTTGTAAACCCCTCGGGATTCCCGTGACAAAATTTACCGCAGCATTAGAAAATGAGCTATCGTTTTAGAGAAAACTGTGTCGTAATAAGCCAATTTTTGTGCACCCGAACTACTTGAAACCGCTCCCGGGAAAATTCCCGCGGGATTCCTGGGATATAAAGTAACACAGATTTTATTCCATAAAAATTGCTATCGATCGGTGAACAAACCGCGCCGAATTCGGCCGAGTAGTTTTTACGTGAATCCCGAACAAACAGAGAAGATATCTAAAAAAATTCATAGTGTTTTCCATCGTTTATATAGTCTATTCCAGTTGGTTTTTTTAAATAGCTTTAAAGTATAGAGACGGCATGTTTAGAATTTTATAATATTTACACACAGCAGGCGTTAAAATGATATCTTTTCATCTTGACTTATTGCAATATAACATTTTAGTACGTCATGTCATTATTATAACTATAATAATATTTTTCTTTCCTCTTATTGTGTCTTGGTCTTATTGAGTATGCACTGTTTGCTACAACTCCATTAATTCTTCAAAAAGTAATTCTGTAACATACTTCTGTATAAAACTTATTTTAAAAAAGAGAACTTGAGATATAAATAGAATAAGAAACTTAAAGAAAAACAATATTTAGCTAGACGTGTTGCTGGGGAGTTTCTTGCCGCTTCTTCTCCTTAACAGCAATAACACGTTACGAAGCGTTGTTCATAGAACAGGAAGAAAAATTAAATTTTAACCTATATGTATGACCTTCAAAAAGTGTTCTCCAGTGGAACTTATTTTGAATAAAAACTTTTGAATTTGAATTTGATTTTAAAACATCATGATAAAAATAATTATAAAAAATTAAAAAGTAATAATTGAGCTATGTGGCTGCTTTTACTTGTACATAATTATGACGTCATAGGTTTGTGCTCGTACAATATCTATGACGCTGCAAACGTTTTGTAAGTTAATAATTAAAATGCTCCTATAATGTACATTCCAATTTGATTTATTATTTTCAAGAGTAGGGATTCAGCTTTATATAAAGAAAGAAAGAAATCATTTACTAGAAGAAATAGCGACGTGCTTACATTGCTGACATGTATTATAAAATTAAAAATATATTTCGAGAATTTGTACGCCGCATTTTCAGCAAACAAGGTTTGCACTCAGCTTATTGCTGTGCCGACATAATATCCGACACAACGCTGATTTTCAGTGCAAACCTTCCTTTTGACGTAATACCTACGTAATATATATACCTACTCATCTATATTTCGTCTTACGCGACCAAAAGGCAAGCCTGTATTTGGGCAACGCATAAGCGTTGCACTCCAACGTAGTAACGCAGCCAGTGATTTGGAGAGGCATTTATTATTACTACTTTTTGAAGTTAAACTTCTTTAGAATCGTGATTTGTAACTCGATGAAACGAAAAAGCGACACTAAAAAGAGATAAACACGTAAATCTATAGGACTAAGGCTTCGAGAGAATGACATGAGATACGTGTATTACATTGTGCAGCACAGTTTAGAGTGTCAATAACACCGATGATTAAACCTAGATCCAATTTGGACCGAAATAAAACTGATAATAATGTTTTTAGACTAAATCAGTGAAAAATTGAAAGTGATACTTAGAAGTTTATTTTGTTATTAAAATATAATGAAGGACGGAGGTTAAAGGAATTTATATTATATTAATAAAAGTTAGAGAAGAATTATCTGTATATTCTCTGAAGTCTCACTTCTACTGCTTGTTAACTGCACACATACACATTTTTTTCTTCTAAATTAAACTGTGTTATTATTAATATAGGTATATCTTATTTTTAATTGTTTTGACATGTTTTGTACATTTATAAATTGTACATAAAGAACACTACACACCTTACATGATTAAATACTGCTTTTTTCACCTATGCAACGCAAAATATAATATTGAGATTGCATATAAGGTATATGTATTGTTAACTGTAATGCGTAATCAGTAAATTGTGATATATAACAAAAACCTTAATTAAATTTCGAGAAATATGACGATGTTTTGAAGAAAATGCTTAACCTGCATTATGTAGTAAATTACTATCACGCCAGCAGTAACTGTTCTCGGTTAGGTGACTGTTGTAATTTGCTGCGATACTAATGATATGCTAAGCTATACCAACATATAAACTTGAAAGTGATTTATTTTGATTTTTCCTTCTTCACGGCCTTTGGAGTGAAGCAATTATCATGAAATCCATACTAATATTATAAATATAAATATAACTCTGTCTGTTCATGACGCTTTCACGGAAAAACCACTTTTCACATTTTGCTGAAATTTTGTATATATACAGGGAAATAGCGTTTAGCTATACATTTAATACAAAGTTACCTGTACATAAATGTTTCCTCTTAAAATAAAATGGAGTTTACATCGCGTCGAAACCAAGATGAAATCCCAAATCTGGCATATCAAAATGCACTTTCAATAGTGAGTACACACAAGATATTTTTTTATCCCAAAGAATGAAATAGTTTGTACGCGGTATACCTATGAGAACTTTATGAAACTGATGCCAGTGAAAAGTTTTAGGTGTATAAATATTTATTCGGTATCGGCGATATTTGACATATATAAAGTTTCTTGTAAATTGTACGCCGAACCGACACAAAACTCATGATCCCTATAAAAACGACAACACCAATTTGTGTACCAAATTTTTATGCAATAAATTATTTGATTTGCTTTGATTATATTTGAAATGATTTGGCCAATAAAGGTCAATTGGCAGCCCGAGGATGAGAATTGAGAGTCTATAACATTTCATACCGAAAATAGTGAAGTCTGTTATAAACAATGAATGGAGTATAATTAATATAATTAAATAAGCTTTTCTCTCTTAGAAGGTGTAGAAAACATGATTATTTATTAACTAAGGCTATATTATTTATAAAGTAATTTAAGTGTGTATATTTCATTTATAAAATATTTAGTTTAAGTATGTTTGTTTATGATATACCTATTAATCTGCACCATCTACATCGCCAGATTAGGTAAAACTATTCCTTAAGTTAGGTTGCCTGGAAGAGATTGCTTTAAGCGATAAGGCTGCCTCTTGTTTCTACCATGACAATATTGTAATTGTGTGTTTTTGAAATTGTACATTTGGTGAGCAATAAAATGTTATCTATCTAACTATCTAAGGCTAGCGCTAAGGCTGCCTCTTGTTTCTACCATGACAATATTGTAATTGTGTGTTTTTGAAATTGTACATTTGGTAAGCAATAAAATGTTATCTATCTAAGGCTGTTTTAAGAATTGGTAATATATCTTGAGATAGCGTAGCTTCGGCTCAGTGTGCGCGCGCAGGTCGTCACGTCAATTACGGCAGTCGAAATGAAATGAATGATCGAACCAGGTTCCGTTATTGTTTGTAACACTTAGATTAAGACCAAAAGTCGAACCATCACTCGGCGGCAATGATGCCCGTTGCGAAATATCGCTTAACATCGCTGACATCTTATAATGTAGGGCACCAACAAAATTATATAGTACAAGCGGAAGACGTCCTGCCTGGAAAAAATTAAAATCTAGGACCCGATTCTAGTGCCTCCTACCGGTTCCAATTGTGAATCTAAACCATCCGGGGACCCATTCAAACACACAAAACAAATATCATCAAAATTGGTAACGTCGTTCCCAAGACATGCGCGTACATACATTTCTACGAATTATTTTTATTTATAGATAGATAGAAGACAAATAATCTGATTTTCCGTCGTCATTTCGGAATTTCTCTTAATTATGAGGAAACGTCCTAATAGAATCTTTTATGTAGGCGCTTTATTTAAAACTAGGATATGCACGCGACTTCGTCCAGGCTCGACTTGAAATTTCTGGGACCCAAAAAACACCACAGCATTTTAAAAAGAATGTAATCTATCGTTTAAATGAAATATGTGGTCGGAATAAACTAATTTTTATGCACCCGAACAACTTTCAACCGGTCTTGGAAAAATTCCCGCGGGATTCCCAAGATAAAAAATAGCGCAGATTTTAAGTCTACGAATTTTCTGTCGATTAGCGAAAATTGCGTCGAATTCGGCTTAGTAGTTTTTCCGTGAATCCTGAACAAAACACGACAGACACGAAATATAAAAAAAATTGCATCGTATTCCCCATCATGTATATAGTTTATTCTAGTTGTTTTTTTTTAATAGCTGCAATGTACAGACATAGCATGTTTAGAATTTCATAATATCATAAATTTATTGTTAAGTGAGGGTAGACTGAATTTATCGAATACCATTTTGGGACTTCACAGATTCGTCATGTGATTATGTAAGAAAACCTATTAATTCTCTTCAGTTTATATAATTTTTATTCTATAATAATAAAACTACGTTTTAACGGTTTAAAGTGTGGTAATGTATTTGATTTTAATTATTCCGACGTTTCGGCCACTTTTCAGTGGCCGTGATCACGGAAGACAAAGATGTCAAGTGTCAATGAGTATTGTTAAAGTTTTATTTAGCCTACCGCCAACTTGTGATTTTTTTTTAATGGTTATTATTTACTCTGTGGGAGCCTAAACTAATTTACCACCGCTTCGCAACATGTTGTGGCTTGAAGAGAAGCTATATAATAAATTTATTTATTAACTTACAAACATCGCCATCATTACAGTTGTTACCAATATGATAGCGTGGTACACATAATACATTATATATACATATTCAATCGTCATAACATATAACATAATATGCAGTTCTTGTGAATTCAGTCACAGTACATAAAAAAATATCAATTCGTTGACACATCTTGTTCAATGTTCGAAAGGCCCGTGTCATCGGCGCCTTTTTAAGCAAGATGATCTTGCCGTAAGATACTACGAACATTGGTGGCTGCCTAAGTCTCATCACAAAATTCGCTGGAATGTTTAATTTGATTTTAGCCAATACACCTGGGTTAAACAATTTACCTTTTAACAATTTAAATAAGTAGGAGACCAATGCAAACTTTCGTCTGGACGCCAAATTATTATACCAATAGATAGACAATGAATAGATAATTTCTATATTTCAATTTGCATGAATCGACCAAAGTAAACATAAACTTGAATCATTCAATGTCATTGAATACCGTCATGTACTTTCAGTTCTGTACATTTCAATGAAAGTGATTCAATTTGGTTAATCCGCCTATTACCAGCATTAGATACTGCCACACTGAATAGGTGATTGGAAGAAGTATCCAGAACTTTAACCGCTGAATGTAAAAATTGAATATTATTTTGGTTGTGTCTCTCAGTGACTCCGTGGCGCAACGGTAGCGCGTCTGACTCCAGATCAGAAGGTTGCGTGTTCAAATCACGTCGGGGTCAGCAAAACTTTTTAATCATTCAGCGTTTCTGTTTCGATATTATTTATTCATGGGCCTATCATATATTTAAAATTATATATTCACTTTACGTTATATTTTATTAAGTCATAGCTTCTCAATGTGAAACTTATCCCCCATCGAACACTCGCCCCCCAGAGATTAAAAATTCTACTACCCGTGCCCAGATTTGTCGATAGCCTCATGATGTCTCGCGTCGATGGTCAGTAGAGTTGACAAAAAAGGTTACATAAATAGTTGTTGCAATAAATATATTATTTTAATTTATTATTGTGTATACTTTACATAAGTATATACAATAATAGTAAGTAGTCATAGGCAAACCTGCACGCGGTTTATATTAAGGATTTTTGACTTTCGGTTATGCATGTGTAGTTTCACATATTGAGTAAAGAAAAGGAATTTAAATAAAAAAGAAGAAAGAGAAACAAGGAAAATAAATTTACATAGATTTATAATTAATTCATTTGTAATTATAATTAAAACAGTCTTAATGCGATTTAAATTAAAACTCACATTAGTTTTTACTAAACATAGAAAAAGAAAGAATATGGGTAAAACTACTTTTGTAGTGTGTGGTGATGAAACTAAGTTACATTCTTATTTTACTTTCGAAAATTCATCAAAATTTTAATTGAGTAAGATAGTGGAGAGTCAAATCAACTGAGACACTTTAAACGTCATACAAAACGTCGCAGACTCATAAATTTTGTGCTAGTGTGCAAACTGATGAATTGTCATCATTTTGAAAGTAGTCGAATAGCGCTTTAATAACTATTTAAAGAGTAATTTAAACTATATTTATCATGATATGATATAAAAGTTAGATAGTATTTTAATGGTCGTACTTTTATAATGTAAATATTTTTATAGTTTACTTTAACATGTGTCCACTATTCTATTTTATAATATTTAAATATTAATAAAACTACGTTTGAACGGTTTTAAGCGCGGTGATATATTTAATTTATATTATTCCGACGATTCGGCCACTTTTCATTAGTGCCAGACCTCAAGACACAGTGAGCTCTTTCTGCATGCACCGAAACACAAACTAACTTGATTGATAATATCTTTTTATTATTCCTCCCACCCGTTTTGATATTATATAAAATTAATATAGCTAGGCATGTTTGCTGAAGAGTTTCATGCGCCGCTTCTTCTCTTCAAGCCACAACGTGTTGCAAAGCGGTGGTAAATTAAATTAGGCTCCCATAGAGTAAATAATAGCCATAAACAAAATTAAAACTAAATAATTGAAATGAACAAGTTGGCGGTACGCTAAGTAAAACTTTAACAATACTCGTTGACATTTGACATCTTTGCCTTCTGTTATCAGGGCTACTGAAAAGTGGCCAAAAGGAAACAGTTAAAACTTAGTTTTATTATGTATGTTTAAATATTTGTTATTTAAATATTTGCAAAAAAAGTTCTTGAAGAGAGAGGCGGTGGTGTGAAAAGGTTTAAGAACCATTGGCTAAATTATAATGTCGTATTGTGGATATTAGAAACAACAACAAAATATAGACGTGCAAAAAAAGCCCATGAAATAAATAAACTGTATGTTCATAGTTTCTTAGATATTTTGTACTTATATCAAAGTATTAATTTGACCCCGACGTGATTTGAACACGCAACCTTCTGATCTGGAGTCAGACGCGCTACCGTTGCGCCACGGAGTCGATGGGATAAATTGTTTAATTCTGCTTTTAATTCTTTAAGTCATATTATAAGTTTATAATTTATTATACATATATTATTAGTTTTGTATTCATGTATTTACATAAAAATATTAATTTAATTTGAACAACCATTTTGATCTGATCCCCTAGACCAGTGGTAGCCAAACTGCGGCTCTTTGACTCTTTGGCTGCAGCTCTTTCACGAAATGTTTAATGCAAGCGCAGAATATTATTTATTAACTTATCTTATAAGAGATGAGTAACATTTTTGAAACAAAAGCCTTCAAAAATGGGGCACATTTTTAGAAAGCAACAATTACGGGGGTGGTCGCGCGTAATCATATGTATCATTATTTCCGTCGAATTGCGTCGAATAATACTTAGCGTAACGATGTCATTCTCATACATTTTCTATTCTATTAGAGCGAGAGCGTTTAGCGCTAATACCACTTCTCTAGGGAGGCTGGAGTCAGACGCGCTACCATCGTATAGTGGAACACTTACAAGCCAATAGATGGTGCTGTACAATAATTGAGATCGCAAACGATTCCCAACACGTACAAAGAATATATGCAAATTGCCTACAATAATAGACGGGTCTAGGTCTGCGAGGTACAACTATAGCGTCGCTAAAAGATCTTCCTTTGAGAGCGAGGAACATTCCATCTCAGTCTCGCTCCTCCACGCCTCCACCTAGGCGGGACATCACTAAAATTGCTCCATAGTCTGGAGTCGATGCGATAAATAGTTCAATTTTACTTTCAATTCTTTAATTTATCTTATTAGCTCATACTTTTGTACATATTGTTACGAATTTGTAGGGGCTTTGTAGGTGTAAATTCGAAAATGCCGTTGGAATTATCACAAAGTTTATTAGAAGTAAACACACGTAATTCAACGTCCTTACAAGAGATGAATACAATAAAACCAAACCATAGGGTAGAAAATCGTTATCACATAAATCTCCCAAATTCCGTCGTTATAAGATACTCGCTCCCAAGGTACCAAGGTAAGGTAACGGTTCAATCGCAGTCAGAATATGACTGGCGTATTTCGCGACTGATCGACCCTCATCTATTTGTAAATTAGACATTGCCTCTCGGTAGCCTCCTAGGAACACGCCGCCCACTGGTTCTTGATATCGTTAAATGGTCAGCTTAATGGCTTCCAAGAATTAGCATGAATTACCAACAGAGAAAAGAAGGTTTTATGACGTCTCACGGCGGCGTGAACAAAGAGATTAGCGCGAACAATAGATCACTCAAATTCAAAGGAGTAATAAGACACCTGCATAGGATTAGTATCTGCTTGCAAAAATATACTATTGCGGTGCTTGGGCGTCCAATTTTTAAAGAAGGCCAATATAATTCCTAGCATTCTTAACCATAGTTAAAAGACATTGATAAATTTCACACAAGGATAATCTCGATATAAAAGGTTCCCTCATAATGTTTAAAGCCGACACATGGTAATAATAACAATTTGATATAGGCCCGTTTTTTTCTCAAATAAAAATTATATATGGTGGCGACCGAGGCCAGAACTTTTTGGCAGCGTGAGCCGGTCTCAAGACTTTTAGAAAAAGGTAGACGATTCTGCACTGAAAAGACAAGGACAGATTCACTTTAGAAAGGAATAGATGATGAACGAAAGTTCTGGAATAGAAGATTTGGGAAGGAAAAGACAGAGATAGATAGATGTCTAGAAAGGGATAGTAAATAAAAGAATAACGAAAAGTACATAGAAATTATGGGTTCTAGAAGATTCTTCCGGGGATATAAGCAGCGTAAAATGACATTTTTAATTTGTTTATGTTGTATTTTATTCTTTGATTAACTTTTACATGTTGCTTAAAAAATTATATAAAAAGTCTAGCTAATCATTGGTCCTTTATCTTTATTGTAGAAAGGTAAAATATTTAAAAATATCCTTATCTTTGTAATTCTCAAACAACAGATTTTTTAAATTCTTTTTTATTAAGAAATGTTTGTTTTATACGCAAGACACAAGAGGGAAAGATAGACGCAGTAATCTGTGAGAAAACATTTTTCGGAAAATTCAGCATCTCATGATTATAGTTGACAACGATGACTTATGGGCAGATCGTTATGTGAAACAATATAATAAAAATAACAATAATTGACCTGATCACTGTTTAGGAAACACTTTACAGATAAAATAACTACCAGGAACTGTATTGAGTAAATTTAATCTCGTCACGTTTTTTTGTAATTATCATCGCATTCTTATTAATGCAATTCATTGAAAGGGGATTTGTTTCTTTATGTTTAAATTCATACTATGATCAATACAGAGTCGACTGGTGAAGTAACACAACATGAGAATTGTGTGCATTAGTTGTTTTAACGCGTATACTTTCTTGTAAATATACCACTAATGCATAATATTTTTCTATTTATGTAGTGATACGTTTTTTAAGTCTTTCTTCTGCTTCTTATGGAGATATAGTGCAGCATAACATTTTAGTACGTCATGTCATTATTAGAACTATAATAATATTTTTCTTTCCTTTTATTGTGTCTTGGTCTTATTGAGTATGCACTGTTTGCTACAACTCCATTAATTCTTCAAAAAATACTTCTGTAACATACTTCTGTATAAAACTTTAAATAAAACAGAGAACTTGAGATATATTTTTTATTTTTATTTTATTTTATTGGAACAACAAACTGCTACATTATTAAAATTAAATACAAAATTACAACTTAAATAAAATATTAATCAATACTGCAGCCCACAGCGCTGTCCATAAGTTAAAATATAAATATATTATTAAAGGGATTTTGTTACTAAGCTTAATATTAAATATTTACTTATGTATATAAGGAAGGAAAATAAAGTTAGTAAAAGAAGAAGATCAAGGAGAAAATAGAAATGAAATTACTGTTGTGAGTGTTTTGTGAACCAGGAATTAGAACTTAGAAGGTGAGTTGGTTGAATATGTCTATGTGTTGAAAGAGTTTATTATGGGTCGACCATACGTGTGAGAGGAGAACGAAGGCCAGAGTTTGTGCGGCAGGCACTTTCAGCAAATAGTCTACCCGTGCGTACCTCTCTCCTGTGGACAGTTCTTGGAACGGCATAGCACAGACTATTACTTAGCTCTATACAGTCAAAAACATTATTTACGATATTGTACGATGTGACAGCTTCTAGGTATTTGCGTCTAGTCTTTAGTGTCAGTAGGTTATATTTGCTTACCAATTGTTCATAGGTCAAATATTTTTCGAAGCATCTAAAATGCAAGGCTCGCAGGAATCTTTGCTGGACTTTCTCAATTGCGTCTATATATTTGGAGTAAAATGGGTTCCAGGTATAAATAGAATAAGAAATATAAAGAAAAACAATATTTAGCTAGACGTGTTGTTGGGGAGTTTCTTGCCGCTTCTTCTCCTTAACAGCAATAGGTGTACATAGAATAGGAAGAAAAATTAAATTTTAACTTATATGTATGAACTTAAAAAACCTTCAACGACCTCCAGTGGAACTTATTTTGAATGAAAACATTTGAATTTGATAATTAAGTAATTTCAATGATACATTTAATCTTATAACACCTACTCGAAGCCTATCGTTCGCGTGTCATGAAAAAACAATCATTTGAATGATCAATACGACCAAATCGTTTTTAAACCAATCTGTCGTTCTCTATATTGTCCACTACACTAATGACCGGTTCCTATATAATATATATTCTGTTCGTTCACTTGCCTTACCATCGGTTAAATTTTGACATTAGTTGTATGGAGCTTATGTCAAATTGTAACCTATAGGCTACGGTACATTAGTAGCTCACGACCACGTCAACTACCGCGATTTTTTCCATTCCACTTGCTTGCCGGCGTTACAATCGTAAACCCAAGTGGAACGGGTATTCGACCCACCTCTTGACATGGGTCGTTGTGAGCGTTGTGATCGAAAATGATGACGTCATTAGTGACGTTTTCGCCACGACGACAACGACCGCGGTCGCCTTGTAGCACGGCAGACGGAGCATTTTGGGCGTTGTGAGCTACTACTAGAACGCGCTGCCAGTAAACTGAAATCGGACCCGGTGACTGGTTCAATTCCCGACATGCTAAATTTTGTAAATGAACTTTCATTAGATTTTTTATTTTTGTTAAAAAAATACCGAGCTTGAAACCGTTAAAATGCAGTTTTAATTATATATATTAATCGCGAAAACTAAGAAATACTAAATGAACTTTTAAATATTCTATTAATCGATTCCCGTATATTGGAGTTTTGCTTGAAATAAGGAATATTTTTATACATCAGTCCGCCATTACGATGAGTTCGTATAGTCGTTTCAGTCGTGCTAGAGAAAGATCTCGAGCTTATATTGTAATTGTTGTTTTTTTTCTATAATTAGTACAATAATCTGAGCTTTCTAAGTAAATGATGTAAGCGAGGTTGATTGTACGCATTCCTAACAATGAGGTAATTACGAAAACATCACAAGTGGGAAATTCTCATGCGATATTTTCTTGTACTTTGTCACCCGAGTATGGTAAATAATGCGTTACGTTGAGTAAATAGACATGTTACATAAGCTTGCTTTTGGTTTTTTTGCCTTTTGATGTGGTTTGAAGCGATTGTCCTTTAACTGCGTACATAGTGTAGAAAGTAGATTTAATTTTTACCTTATATATCTCTCTTCTTGTGTTCTCTCCTAATTCTTTGGGATCGGCACAATATGTCTTCTCCTTCTATAGTCCTCTATTATGACTCACAACCTCTGACATGCCACAAATCTACATCTCATCCTTCACACAATCATCCATCTCTTTTTCGTCTACCTTTATGTATAATGTAATGTCTAACTTATATGTATGTCTCTTTCTTGTCTTTCACCTTGTCCCAATTATTTGGGGTCGGCACAATATGTCTTCTCCTTTCATAGTCCTCTATTCTGACATACATCCTCTGTCACACCATAAATTATTATGTCGTGCTTCTTCACACAATCATCCTACTCTTTTTTGGTCTATCTTTACGTTTGTACCCATCCATCTTGTAGTTCAACCTTCTTTTTGTCACATGACTTTTATTCCTTCTCATTACATAGCAATACCACCTTAATCCTTTTCCTCTCAAATTTTCAGTCGCGGTTGCAACTTTCAACGATGTACTTTTATGTACTAATTTCTCATCTTACTAATCCTTGTAACACCATATATCCATCTCAACATATTATATGTATCTATGATCTCAAAAATGTTCTTCAGTGGAACTCATTTTTTTTGCTGAGTTGGCAAAGCGGCAATTCTAAAAGAAAGTGGTTACCTTCGCCTATAGACATATGCAACATAAGGGCCGTAGTCAACGCGTTACCAGCGTTACCAGGATGGGATAGAGCAGATGGAATAGGAGAGATAGAATAAAGATGGGTTAAAGGAATCAGATAAGACGAATACGATAGAGAAGATGGGATAGGGAAGATGGGAGAGAGGAGATGGGATCTCTCATTCATCGTATCGTTTCATGCCAATATTCTGTGAGAGCTTGTTACCCATTAATTTACTCTGTGGTGGTATCAGACCAATCGAACGGGCCCTAAAAGCTGTAATCAAGATAATGATTCCAGCTTGGCTCTATCACGTCAAAATCTACCTTAGAGATATTGTTATAAGATATTAAATGTACATATATATATCGCGACAACAAAGCATCGGGAAAAAGTAGTTTTTATCTAAAAATCAGATAGTCCCCACAATACTTTAAACTTAAACTAACAGCGATTATTTTTGAAAAGTGCGTATTTAATTCTGTTATTATTCTATGCAAATCAAATTCCATGGAATGTTTTGTACGTTTATAGCATAGTATTGTTCCGGATTATATTGCATGACTTTCGCAAGGTGCAAGCGCGAAGCCTTTTGGTATAACCGCCTAAATGAAGAGCGTAAGCGTTTTTATTATTCATCAGAAAAAAAATTATTTATTATAATTTCCCCAATGCGTTGAAGTAGTATTTGCAATTCGAAAAAAAGAAAGAAAATTTATTTGCCAATTGTGACATAGACATTATATATACTAGAAAAATATAAAACTTTAGACAAATAAGGTTGACATTCAGTATATTGTTGTGTCGGAAGATACTGTAGCATAGCACTTATTTTCAGTGACCATCTCTTAGTCTACACACATACTATTGAGATCCGTTACTTGAAAAGTGAAAGATAATATTTAATAATATAGAACGCATAAGGCCGTGGCCTGTCACAGGCTGAAAGCGAATTCTTGCATGAATTGACGTTAGATTCAGCTTTCTTTTTTAATCCGCCTTTATAACTATAGACACCCTAGAAACGATTTAACACGTTACGTTTCTCGTGCACTCTGTATGATTGGATATTCAAATTCAAATTCAAAAATTTATTCAAAATAAGTTTCACTGGAGAACACTTTTTGAAAGTCATACATATAGCTTAAAATTAAATTTTTCTTCCTATTCTATGTACACCGCTTCGTAACGTGTTATCGCTTTTAAGGAGAAGAAGCGGCAAGAAACTCCCCAGCAACACGTCTAGCTAAATATTGTTTTTCTTTATATTTCTTATTCTATTTATATATCCAGTTCTCTTTTTTTTTATAAGTGTTATACAGAAGTATGTTACAGAATTACTTTTTGAAGAATTAATGGAGTTGTAGCAAACAGTGCATACTCATAAGACCAAGACACAATAAAAAGAAAAAAAAATATTTAAATTATAATAATATAATAGTTATAATGACATGACGTACTAAAATGTTATGCTGCAACATATCTCCATAAATTCCTTACAAGCTTGACAAGATAAAAACGTTATATAAAATATAGTATATAGTATAAGAGGTTGGAGCGAGCTGCTATGTAAATGAATTTTTGTCATATAAGTATTCTTCAATAGTGTAGTATCCCTTTTTTAGGAAGATACTTTTAAATTTGGTTTTAAATTTAGTGAAAGACAGATCTAACATTTCATCTGACTCTTATTGAAGAAGCGTATACCAACCCCCAAGAAAGAGGACAGTACTTTTTGTAATCTAAAAGATGGCAAAATCAGACTATTACAAGCCTAGTGTTGAAATTGTGAACATTGTTATACTGCTTGTAGGCCCTCTAATTATTGTGAATATAAATTATATTATTAAAAATATATGTCCTATATGATAGATTTATTTAATAGATCAATTTATCTCAAAAGACGACCTTTTCACACAGAAATATTCAAGAATGACTGCGGATTCGGCGGAAATACGCCGCGTCACGTGTTCAAGGAGACCACAATAGTGTATTTTCATAATAAGCATTCGTCGCTCGCGTAGGTAAAACGTCACACCATACGCTACGCAGCCTGTAGTATGGGCCTAAGGGCCACCGCCTAATAAGATAAATAAAATGCAAATTATAACAACGATCTCTTACTTATGGGCCTTTCTAGCCTCTCTTGCCTGTACGACTTCAACAAACATGGCGAATTTTATGATTGCAGTAGATGTGGAAAAGAAGCGTTATCTGTGCAAGAATAGAAAAAGAATACCAATTCTGCGGCATTGCAGGCTGGTGTAAGAGACCACAAAATATTCCCACAGTCAGGTGGTAACTATAGATGGCAATCACTCCTGGTTTAGAATATGCCGCCATAACAAACCTGAGTTGTGTTCACATATCAGTGCCCAGTGGCATTGCACCTTTAATGTTAAAAATGTGCATAGGTCGCTTTACATCAATTTCCACAGTTCATTCTGGCTGTGGGTTGTTTTGTCGCTTCTTACGACAGGCCGCAGGAAATTGTATTCTTTCTCCTTTCTGCACGGACAAATTAATTAAGTCACTTTCAATCTAGATACTCTTTTATGACTTGGGCCGCAAGCCTACCATTCTCCCACGGGTCGACTCACCTTGTGCCGTCCGATTCGGCACAAATTAGCCAATTGTTCTCGCAACACCGCTGGCGATCAGCTTCTTCCCTGCCTGGGAGTTTGAAAACTTATTAACATTGCTATTGTTTTGTATTGGTGCTTTGCAGTTTCAAGGTTCCATAAGAAATGTTGTTGATCATAGGTTAATTTATTAAGACTTTTGCATCTAAAATCAATACCTGCAAAGTCGAGCAAGGTACGTGATTGATTATTCAGATACTGGTTGCGCCAAGGATTACCTGAGTAAATTCCTTCAATCCTCGCCATCAAGAAAAGTAATAAAGTTTTAAGTCTAGAATGTGCTAAAACAAATTATTTACGTTGTCGTCGTTTATATACACCACAAACATCTATAGTGTTATAAAATTCTAAACATGCCGTGTCTGTACATTAAAGCTATTTAAAAAAACAACTGGAACAGACTATATAAACGTCAGAGAACACGATGCAATTTTTTTTGTATTCTTGTCTTTTTGTTCAGGATTCACGTAAAAACTACTGGGCCGATTTCGATGCGGTTTTCGCTGATTGATAGCAAATTCTTAGACTTAAAATCTGCGCCACTTTTTATATCGGGAATCCCGCGGGTACTTTTTCTGGCAATGAATTTAAATGACCAGATTTAAAAATAAATCTAATACCAATGTGTTTTTTCACTGCTCGATAGCATATTTTATGTAATAAAATGAGTAAAATTATTTATCCCGGGAATCCCGCGGGAATTTTCCAGGGAGCGGTTTGTAGTTGTTCGGGTTACATTATTTTTTAAATACCGTTGTACTTTGTATCCCGGAAATCCCGCGGAAATTTCAAGTCAAGCGTGGACGAAGTCGCAGGCGTAGCCTACTATTATTATATTATTCAAATAACTGTATTTCGCATATCATAATAGTGAATTCTTAAACCCGATTCCAGTGCCATCTACCGGGTCTTATTGTGAATCTAAACCACCCCGGCACTCACTCAAACACACATAAAATTTTATTAAGTATTTGTTTATATTTATGGGTTACATTATTGAAGTTTTAGTAGGGATCCTTAATTTTTATATAGCCTATATTAATCAGAGAATTTTTGAAATCGTTCCAGTCATTTTGGAGCTTATTCGTTACAAACATACAAAATTTCCTATTTATAATATTAATATAGGTATACTTATAGATTAAACATAAAAGTTTCTTAATCATTATTCGGGTCCCATGTTATTTCGCGTAAAATTAGATACAAGTAGGAAGTTAAGATGATTTAATTTGAAGGTGGTATATGAAGTATTTTTAATACTAAAATGGCGTTCTGACTCAGACAAGACCTTTAGATAGCGTAGGCGCATTACAACTTGCGTGCCAGAGGATTTCTATTGTAATTGGTGGACATGTCCCTAACTATTTATGTTCACGGCAGTAGCCCTAACGGGGCTTGTAGTTTATGAACTCGGAATATTTAACCAATGAAGTGTCTGGGCGTGTGTGAGCATTTAAAGGTAAATCTGTTTTTGAAGTGTAACTTCTTTAGAAACGTTGTTAATTGAAACTCGATTAAACGAAGACTCGACTCTAAAAAGAGATAAACACATAAATCTATAAGACTAAGCTTGCGAGAGAATGTAATAGAATACATTATATTTAATAATTTAAACACTATGTGTATTGCATGCGGCACTAATATATGGTGGAAATGGAACTCATTGCCGGAGTCTGTGTTTCTCGATACTTACAACCTGGGTGTGTTTAGTTCCCGTGTGAATAGGTACCGTCTGGATAAGCGGGCTTCATCTTAGACCATATCTCCGCTCCTCATCGGGTGAAATTTTTATAATAAATTTATAAATCAGCAGACAAACACACACACTGTATATCCCCAAATTAAGCAAGTTACGCTTGTGTTATGGGTAATATACAACGGACCATTCTGGGGCCGATCCCAGACTCCCAGGCCATAGTAAATAACGGAGAAAATACATTTCCGAAATTTACTATACTAGGAATCGAACCTGGAGCGTCTGCATTGCAGTGGGGTAAGTCGGCAAAGGCTTAGCCCGCTCAACCACAGAGGTCCAAAGAAATCATGGTCAAACGCGAACTTAAATACATATATACTTATATATATACACATAAGAATCTATGAAGATTTGGCGCTGTATGAATTCTTAGTGTCATTGTTGCGGTGGTGACAGTATTTTATCTTTTTTTTGTTACAACTCCATTCATTCTTTGAAAAGTAATTGTAATACAACTTCTATATGTATTCAAAAAAAGAGCCTGAGATAAGTCTCGCTATATGAAGACTCGCTATACGTTTTTACTTTCTTTATATACTACTATAAAAAAAAACAAATTTTAGTATGCCTGTCGAAGGTGAAACATGTACTTTGTACCATATATGTAACATCAGCAAAAATGTGGTGTTTGAAACAAATAAATTACTTTGACTTTAAACAACAAAGGTGCTAATTTGCTACTGGGATCTGGAATCAGGTCACTAATGCCAGAACACAACGTTGTTATGGCAGCATGCACAAGACTAGGAGTGGTAGCCATCCAGACGGGCAAATGCTGTACCACCTGCGTGTGGTTTTTTCTTGCCTATATGACAGGCCGCCCGGCCGCAAGACCTTGAAGAAATTTGACCTCTATGACACAAAATTCTCCAGCCTTCCTTGGCCAATGTATGTCCTTTTTGATCTTTACTTCCTGTAACTCCAGCAACTAAAACAAGGAGATTTTTTAAAATCTCCTTGTTTTCCTTGAAGACTACTTTTGCGTGCGCGGGCGACAACCGACGCTACCCACCCCCGCATCCTGCTCAACCCCCTCTGCTGCCATACGCGCGCCCTCTGCCGCCCCTCTTCGTCGTTTATTTACAATATAAATCAAATATTAAATAAATATTATAACGCGACGCTAACACTTCCCTTTTACCTGTCTGCACTTTCGTCTTCGTTTTTGTCTGTACTTTCTGTTTGTTACGGCTTTCACGAATATATCACTTGTGTTAAGTAGCTCAACACCTTCCATATTATTTATAAAGAAGTCTAAACTTTTCTAAAGTAAACTAGGGGTCAATAGTTCTACTAATGTGCGACTTTCGCGGAAGAATGTAGAAATATCAGGTTAAACCACTGTGTGATTATCATATAAGATATACACGCCATAAACTAGCTGGCTTATTATAAACAAGTGAGAATATTACATTGTTGTTGATCCTAAAGAATAAAATGTAAATGTCTTTGGGAGAAATCGACTAATAATTCCGGTAAGTACTATATTAAATATACCTACATATTTCTCATGGGGGTAGGAAGAGGCTATAGATATCCACTTGCAACGATCCTGAGAAACAACTTTCGCTTCATCTATTCTCATTAAGCTCTTCATACTCGTACATGCACGTTTATTGATATGCTTATTACCTGACCACGTTTTAACAGTTCTGTTATTTGATCATGGTGTGTACGTCGTGGTCTATCGGTTCCAACTCTACCATTCACAATTCTGTCATACACTTGTTTTGTGATTCTATTTTCATCCATACTCTCTGCATTCCCAAACCACCTTAACATTCCTTTTTCAACTCTTGTTATTACATCTTTCAATCCACAACGTTCCCTTCTTACACTATTCCGTACCATATCATTAATGTTTACTGCACATATACTTCTCAAAGCTCTCATTTTAACAGCATTTATTCTACTTTTATGATTCTTCTGCTACACCCAACTTGCACTGCCCTACATCAGTCTTATTAACCGTCTATTATCAATAGCAAATCCATTTGTGTTTGTCTTCCTGTAAGATATCTTAGACCGTTTTGATCGTAATATTTTCTCCATTTTCGCTTTTCAAGCCACAACATGTTGCGAAGCGGTGGTGAATTAGATTAGGCTCCCATAGAGTAAATAAAAACCATAAAAAATTAAACCTAAATAATTAAAATGAACAAGTTGGCGGTAGACTAAATAAATTTTAAACAATACTCATTGACACTTGTCATCTTTGTCTTCCATGATCACGGCTGTTGAAGTGGCCGAAACGTCGAAATAATAAAAATCAAATAAATTACCACGCTTAAAACCGTTAAAACGTAGTTTTAACGAGTTTCTAATGAGTTGTGTGCAAGTTGCTGGGGGTTTATGTCTATTTTGCGAATATATAAGGTCGGCCCGTTGAGACAGGTTTATTTGAGTATCAACTGCAATCGAGGCGTTATTAAGTGTACATTCTGAATGGAAACCTCACATCGACAGACTGCGCGTTTTATGTTATCACGATTTTCTGTCTTACGGTTTGGACTTCTTGTATTCAGAACTATGAATTACCTATGTTTATTTCTAATAAAGTTTGTGATATTCTGAAACGACATTTTATTTCGTATCCTTCAGACATGTAACCCTATTTTAGATGCAGAGATGAACGATGATAGTAGGCTTAAGCAGCCCTTTTACTGGCGATCCGTCGGAAACTTAACCACATTCCTGACCCCGATAATATGGTGTCGTATTACGCTGGTTTTTATCCACATCAGCGACGCGCATAATAACACATCATACACTTTTAAGTGCCACTGTCAAGTAATAATCGTGCTTTTGTAAAATGCCGCGCTTGCCCATTGCGGTTAGATGGTATTACGAGTTTCGATCTTTTTCTAGCAATTGGCTAAGATCTAAAATACATTTTATCATTTTTGTTTTTTGGACAATGTAGGCTGATTGACCACCTAATGGGAAGTTTGCAACACCAGAGTTACCGTCGCATATGGATCGCCGGACTATGGCCGTGGAGAACTGAAACCTGGCCACTAATGCCAGAACACAACTCAAGGTTGTTATGGTGGCATGCTATAGACCAGAAGTGGGAGCTACCCAGACGGGTAATTCCTCACTAGGGGCCATCAATAAATTACGTTACACGAATTTCATGTTTTTTTGACCTCTCCTGTCCTTGTCACTGTCGCTGGTAACATTCTGGAAACTCATCCCACCCAAATATGTGACATCACATATTTTGCAAGTTTACATCAAAATATTATTAAATTAAAGCAGCAATTCCGCAATTAGCTTGAAGTAGCTGACCCGTGCTGCCTACTTCTCTGGGCGTCATTAAAAAATACACATGCACCCACGCACGTATGCATAAACATTTGTAGTGCCTTGTACCAGGATGTGCGCAATTCTTGCGTGGAACGTTATTGCTGCAACATATTTGACAGGCGTTCCTGTGCCCACTTCACTGAGCGTAAAATATTTTTTTAATTTATTAATTACAATCAAATATAGCCTATGTCACCCGGGAATAACGTAGCTTTCCACTAGTGTATAAATTTTCAAAATCGGTTCAGCATTACCGGAGATTATCCCGAACATCCAAACTCACAAACTTTACCTCTTTTTATACTATTATTTTTATATTATAGATATATTCAATTTTGAAATGTGACATCACAAAATTTAGGACCCCTCCCACCCTTTGTCAAACTTCGTCGATACCCCCCCCTCCCTTAACGTGTGACGTAATTTAGGGGTGACACCCTACCTGACCGTGGATTTTTGTCGCCAGTTAAAATAGCCCGCCTGGCCGCAGGATTTATTTTAAATTTAAGAAAGAAAATATTTATTTCTAAAATGCACTCACTTAACAATAAATAATTATAATAACAATAACTTGCTCTTAAATATGGACTTGTCTTGTCAGAGGTACCTTATTACCAATACAAGCCCGAGCCAGTCCTTGACAATGGTCAACATCTGCTTTACTGGGATCAATTATCACAGACCGGACTATTGTCGCCAATAAGCCTGATATTGTGATAGTTGATCGGTCTGCGAGACGTGCTATAATTGTAAATGTCGCGATTCCCCATGATTGTAACCTCATGAATGCCGAGAAAGATAAACAAATGAAGTATATTGATCTCGCTCATGAGGTTACTGCCATGTGGAACTTGGACTCTACAATCATAGTACCGATAGTAGTGTCAGTGAATGGACTAATAGCAAAGAGCCTTGACCGACACCTCAAAAGGCTCTCGCTTGGTAGCTGGGTGAAGGGTCGGATGCAGAAGGCAGCTTTGTTGGACACGGCCCGTATCGTGCTGAGGTTCCTGTCTCTGGAGCCTTAACCATCGGTAGCCTGGACCCTAGGCCCTATATTTAAAGAAAAATGTTAAGAATTTGAGGCTAAATAAATATGTGAAATAACAATAATAATGAAAATGGGCACTCATTATTTTGTTGTGCCGAAACATAGTCGGACACAGCACTGATTTTCAGTGCCCACCTCCTTAATCCCAAGTCATGCTACCCACGGCAAAGAGCAAGAAAAATTTAAATTATAGTCAAGGTATACGTGTAAGGAATAATAAAACAAGACAGATAACAAAAGATAGAAAACAATTATAGCATAATTAATAATAAAACATATATGTAAATAAACTCCAACATTGGCTTGAAGTTTCAGGTTCTCAGTTAAAATCCTGCCATTCAGGACGATGAAAAAAGCGTGAGAAACAGGTTTTATACATACATTCTAATTGATGAAAATTAACTTTTGAGATATTATAGATAGATAGATAACACTTTATTGATTACCAAATATACAATTTAAAAAAAAATGCACAATATAATAATGTCATGGTAGAAACAACAGGTGGCCTTATCGCTTAAATTAATCTCTTCCAGGCAACCTAAGTTAAGGAATATTTAACCTAATCTAGCGATGTAGGTGGTGCAAATTATTAGGTAGATCTTAAACTAACACACTTAAACTACATATTTTATAAATTACATACAAATATATTTATAAGATATATATATAAATATATTAATTATTCTATAGTATAAATAAGAATATTAAACATATGACAATTGACATAAGTACTTATTTTATTTGTTACAGGTGTAACCGTGTTTGGAATTTTCGGAATCAGTGATTAGTGTTAAACAGTAAGTTGAATCATCAATAAATTATTCACTCGTCGTAATAAACTACGTTAAGAAATTAGAGATTGACTATTTAGCAACTGGAAAGCGTTTGCTTGCAGACAGAATAAAGTATGAATTAATTGATCTTTACTTGTAGAAAATCGTTAACACCATTATTTTTGACGCTATAAATAAGACGCAATTGCCACAGTCAATAACTATAACATTATCCCAGATGAAGGAGTAAAGTATTCGTTATACGTTAAGGATAAACTTGAAACGATAATCTTGTCTCGGAATGCAATAATACTATTGGATACACAAATTCAATTTGTGAAATATTTCTAAGCTCAACCATTAGATCTGTTGGAATCTCCAAGAAATAGTTTTTATTTATTTGGTGCGGCATAGTACTGACCACCAAATATATTAAATGTTTGAATTTAGAACATAAATGTTCTTTTGTTTTTTTATCTGTATATTTTTTCCCCCATTATTAAAATCATCATACATTATACACGTGCAGAATTAAAATTAAAATAGTTACAGTCCACAACAGATTAATATTTAAAGAAGTGTTTAACGAGATCTGAATATAGTAAATTTCCGATGGCTTAGCATCTGCTTGCCAATTTGCCGGCGCCTGCGCAACTCGTCGTACTCAGATCGCTTCACGTACGCATTCCGCCGTTAGCCGCCAATCGGTTCCCACGCATCGATCCTTCTTATAAAACAGAGGCGCCATTTAAATGCAACTTTAAAAAACTATAATTAAAAGGTTAAGTAATTGAGACTATTAGTATTGTGATCAACGATTAAACAGACGTTAGAGAAAGGTTAAACTTCGTCCGGTATGCTTCTGTTGTATGGTTATAGAGCGTTAGGCTTAGTTTCTAAAACCATAGTATTTGTTGAACATTTCTTTAATAATCTAAAGATTATCTAATATGTGCCCAGCAAGAAAAATGTATAGTTGAAATTTGATAAGTTCGTTTTTGTCTTACAATTTGTATAAACATGAGACCTATTTTTTTAAGATAACGATCTTAATAGTTATATAAGGTTCCATAAGTGACTTTTTTTGATTGTTTTTTCGTTTTCTTTTTTTATTTTATTCTAAAAATTTCCATATTTTGTTATCTATTTTTCAATGATTTATTTTTTACAACGTTTTTTTTATTCTGTACACACAAATTCGTCTTTGAAAATACTCCTCCATCGTGTTGCTATTCCATAAATTTTAGTGTAACTACCTCTATATACATTGTCAGTCCTCCCATGCCGCCGCCCTGACGCTGAGCTGACATCTCCTTGACAGCTGACAGTTTGAAGGTGCGGCGGTAGTGTGGTGGCGGTATCATGTACACGCGTGCTAACCACCAGCTCACCACGATGTGAATAGTAAGAACGTTATTATAGGAAAGATTATATATGACAATGTGTGTGGGTAATATGTATGATGTATGAATGTATGATATATTACATAAAAGTCTGATTTGAAAAGAAAAGAAGAACACCTAATATTAAAATAGTTTTATAAAGGCCCTGACTATGTTAGGGGTGAAGAGGGGTCTGAAGGGCCCTTATATATAAAAAAAAGTTATTATAGGTTTCAAATAAGACCTCATTATTTATTAACGACAGCAGATTAAGCAACAAAGTTGCAAGAACCTAAATTAAAGTATATTAGTCAGTTTTTGTCCTAATAACTGAATCATTGAATTGCTGCAATCAGCACTTATTAATTAATTAGGACTTGTTCCGTCAATGATTGAGTGCACATCACTACACAGAAAGGACATTTACAACAATGTTGTCAATGTCCATTCTGAGTGAGCTAATCGGGTTTTTAATATTTTTCTTAGAAGTATGCTAAGAAAACTGTTTTTTTTATTATGTTTTTTTTTGGTGTGTGTGTGAGAAAGACTGTGCATGTAGCAATGTAATTGTTAGCATATTATGTCATAAATTCAGCTATAATTTTATGTAGCTCCTGAAATCGGCTGAGCGGACTTTTATTATAGATCCATAGACTATAAAGAAATATTCCGGAATTTGCTATATGTGCACCTTTTTCAATGGTTTCTCTAGAGACGTTGTGATTATAACCAATTTTCAAAATAACAAAACTACGTTTTAACAGTTTTAAGCGCGGTATTTTATTTGTATTTATTATTCCGGTGTTTCGGCTACTTTTCAGTAGCCGTGATCACAGTATGCAAAGATGTTAAGTATCAATGAGTAATGTTTTTATCTAGCCTACCGTCAACTTGTTTATTTTTCTAATTATTTAGTTTTTTTGATATATATCATTGTACAATTCATCGCCATGTCTCGCTGTGATGACCAAATAAACGTTTTTTCTTTCTTTCTTTTCTTTCTATTTACTCTATGGGACCCTTTTTCTTATTAGCCAGAGGAAATCCGATTGAGGACCATAAGCCGCGACAAGCACAGAAGCTTGGGGGGATAGTTCGCGACCCGTGTGTGGGATTTGCCACTCGCCAGATAGGGATACCCACTAAAGCCCCTGGATGTTCCGTCCTGCTCCTTATGCCTGGGTTACGGGGATGCGTGGGCCCGCAGGCCACATCCACTGCCAGGGGACTTCTTTTATCATCTTCCATGTCTATTCCGGGGCATGAGGCGGTTTGTACCGCGTCCCACGGGAGGAGAAAAGAGCGCGCGTGGACACTCGCGCTTTCATCTCGACGGCATATGCGGGTGAGTTAGAACTCGTATAATCCAAGGGGCCCCACCCGCGCCGCCTGCTTACGGCGGCTGAAGGTCGAAGCCCGCCCTCCGGCATCAGCGCGTCCTCTGGCGGGAGCGGAGCAAGGAAGTCCACTCACGCTCCCGCTGCGCCTCCTCCTTTGGAAGCATGACGCGCTCGCATATGGAGAAGACGGCTTCCCATCCTGGCTCTATGGGAGCCTAATCTAACGCGCTTCGCGCTTATCGCCCTTAAAACATAGTTTTATTATATATACTATTAAGTCGCGAAAACTTAAGAAAGTACCAGTTTTAAAATTTTAACAATGTTAAAACTTAATATATATATATATATATATATATATATATATATATATATATATATATATATATATATATAATATGCTGTTTACTGAAACAACTGCTTAGGTTATTGCTGTGTAAAGAGAAATTTATTTCAAAGAAAAATCTTACAAAGTGTGTACCATACAAACTTTTAAGAACACAACGTATTTCTACATTAAAGTGCAAATCACTGGTACTAATTACTAACCTGTAAACAGAAACAACATTAAATGCTATTGCTTCAATAGTATTTCTATAATTTCAAGAATATCTTCATAAAAACGTTCACACATTTTTCTATCAGTCCAAAGATGATTTTTCCAATCACGAAACGAACGCACATAGTGCAGGTCTGCTATCAACACAGATAACGTATGCAGTCAAGTTGATGCGCGGGAAATTCAAAATAAATGAAGTTTAAGAGAGCTTCATTTACATATACATATATATATATATATATATATATATGTATATATATGTAAATATATATATATGTATATATATGCAAATATATATATATGTATATATATCTAAATATAAATGTATATAAATCTGTAAGGAAACCATCGTCGACAGCGTGCACGGAATATGTATTTAAAAGGATTACGCCCAAAATTGCTCCAAGCAGGTCAAACTGACGATGATGTTTGAGAAAAAATATTTAAGATATTCCGCGTTAGTTCATGTATTATTTAAAGATGCGAAAACATTTTCCGTTAAATAAAAAGTATCTTTACTGCTTACGATATCCTCCATCTTGTTTACTGGTAAACATCATAATTACAAACTTAAAAACTAGATGACACTGCTCATTGCTAATATAATCACGAAAGCTCTTATATTTTAAAATTTGCAAATTATGTATTATACATGAAACTGTTCTTATATTTCCAAAAAGTATGTTTAGTTGCGTATTCAAAACAATAAATAACTTTACTGGCAACTGATTTTTTTAATTTAGGGCAATTCTCTATACTAAGTCATTTACGCAAGCAAAATTGTATGTATGTATTAAACCTCTAGTCGTTACATATACGTTTTATGCAGACTACTTGCCATACTTAAAGTAACAACTAGCTAACCAAATAACAAGGTAAAAAGACAATAGAAGTGTGCCAATACATCTGAGAGCGGCGTGTGTGCGAGGCAGGCGCATCGAGCCGCGACCGCCAGAAGCTGCGATTCGCTCCATTTCCTGCGCCCGCGCATGTAGGGCTGCAGGAATCTTAGGCGTAAAGTATCACGCTCCACGTTATTCTAATTCCGTATTATGCCTAAACTTATTTGTTTAATTGATTTAGACAATATATATTTACATAAAAATTGGTGGGCGAGGCTAAGATCAAATTTGTACAAAGAATTTAAAATTTTCTTACTGGTACCAGGCAGGAGAGCAGCGGTAGTTTTATTGGCTAGCACTATGCTCAGACTCGGTCCAATTTAGGACTTACTTGTTTCTATTATCTTTCCATTTATCTTTGTTTTTGTCCTGAATAAAATATACTTACTTTCTTTTTTCTAAAAATCTGGGTACTTCGACCAGCAGATATCGAAAATACAATATTCAAAGTTTTCGTCTCTCTGTTAGAGCATCAATTGAAAACTACTCAATTCATTTAAACGAAGCTATGAAGCTAGGGTATATATAGCGAAACTAGGTATGAAGATAGCGTGCATCGCGGGTCACCACCACTCGCTGCGGAGCGTAGTCGACCAGATGCTGCGCAGCGAGTCGAATTGGTTAGCGGTGGCGTCTTTCCGTAAGACGTTATATCGCAGAAGGGGACTGCCGAAAGAATAAGGTAAGAGGATGAGCAGGTGGACCTCTGTCGCAGACGGCGCAGAGGGCCGTAGGCGCTGCTTTGCCCATCTCCTCCTGATGACGTAACATGAATGAAGTTTATATTTTTTTTATTGCATGAGTTCAGCAGACAAGCAGGCGGGCCACCTGGTGGAAAGCTGTTACCATCGCTTATAAACAAATAACAAGTGTTACCAATGTGCTGCTGCTCTCTAAAGGGAGACTGGAATCTGGCCACTAATACCGGAATACAACTCAAGGCTGTTATGGTGGTATACTCTAGACCAAGGGTGATAGCTATCCAGTCGGGTGAATACCTAACCACCTGTGCTGTTGTTTTGTCGCTTCTTACGACACACCGCGCGGTGGCAGAAATTTTTATTTTTTCTCTGTTTCTGCACGGATGAATGATGGTCGGGGGCATGCCACACTCAGTGCCGTGGGGTGTCCTGGTCCGAGAGACACTTCTCCTAGTCGGCTCCGTCGGTCCCGTGGCGCCTCATTACGATGCGGAGATACGCTGGAAGGTTTACTGGGTAGACTGTGGTCGGTGCTTGCAACTTCTTCTATTATCACAAGCTTATGTTTAGCGTCGGCCGTCCATAGCCTCACATACCCCTCGGTGACTTTCCCCGCGGTCCGAGTGTTTGCGCAAAAGCATTCCCCAGCGTTAACTAACTATCAATATAGTCCTCGGCACGTAACTTGGCCAGAGTCGTAAGATGCGCACAAGTCTCATGCCTTTCCTACCATAAGCGCGGGGGCACATGGGAGGAGGGTGGTTTTAGTGGGGTAAAGCCCTTGGGTATTTGTCCATTGGTTCGAGTCTCCACACAAGCCGGACGATTATTGTTTGGGTTGCCTCAGTGGAAAGCCTCCATGATCGACAACGGTCTAATCCCTAGCAAAGGACCCGGTATGTGCGAAATGCATTTCCCCGGACTGAAAAAAATGCGCAAGAGTCATTTTTTAGATCTCTTTGGTTGTCAAGCGGGAAGCGGGGAATGAGGTACAAGCAGCGATTCGTGTCGTGCGTCAGTCGACCCTTGCCTTCCGCATCGCGTCCACGCTCCGTTCGCTCCCGATTACACTTTCTTGCACTAAAGTACTCTTTGCTTTTTTTACGAGTTGTTGTTATTGTTTTAAGTTAAGGTTTCGTTATAAGTTGTTGTTGAATTGTTTTTAACGATGACGACACACAACTTTAAATATTGTTTTTTATAATAAATTTCTTAACTTCTGATTGTGTATATTTTCATAACACCTAATAAACTTCTCGAATTCCTCTCCTTCATTTTTTTTTGTAAATAGCCTTTTTAAAAAATAAACGATGACAACATTTTTTTGTTGCATTAAATGTGCTATGCGCGAACTTACCCCCACTACGCCAAAACCTGGCCAAGTTACATGTCGGGGACTATACTAAGAGTACTTTTTACTTGCCAGATAAAATACATTTGTTCAACCTTTTTCCATTTACACAACCCTAAGTTAAGAAAGAAACGGTGCGGTGGTTCGCCGAAGATAAGTGGCGCGTATTTACGCAGTGTGATTTGCGCATTAACAACAGGATTCGACGCATATGCTATATATGGGAGTGATATGAAGATATGTAAAACATTTTTGCCTTATTGATTGATTGCACACACACACAAACACGCATGCAGGCACTCGTAGGTTAATTAATGAATAATTCCATTATATTTAAGTTCTTTTAATAAAATTGTGTTGGGTGCCGCGATACAGACCTAGAGTCTAGTGCAGCAACCGCCGCCAAAAAAATTATTGCCTTAATTTTTATTCAAAATGTGTTATTATCATAAGTTTTAGATATAATTATATAAGGCCTAGAAATAAGTTTATATAAATAAATGAATTTGAATTTGATGAGGTTATATATAATATGGTTTTAAATTATTTTTTATCGGTATGGCCGTCAGTTCGTCCGCGTGAGACTTTGACAGATTTTGACTTTAGTTATTGTACCAGTTTTGCCTGTGGCTTTGTCTTAGATTGCGTCAGTCAATTACAATTATGTAACTATACTACAACTGTTTGGGTCGATGACCGTCTGAAAGTAATTTTTCTATCCCTTGGGAATAATACTTTTTTTCTTGATGATAGGTACGCTATGCCTCTTTCTTTACCCTCTGACAGCAGCTATTCTGCAAACCAACTAAATAGGGGTTAATCACAAAATAGTCATGGCTATGTTATCCACCAACACGCCAACTGGCTAATGTTTTTTTATAGCTGGAGTACAACAGCCAGGCAGACGTCTTACTAACCAGAGATGTCACCAACGTGTTATCGGCCTCAAATCGATGCTTATCTACTATAGATATAATAGTATTACAATAACTCGAACGAAAGCCCTGCAGCGTTTATTAAATTCAACTTTTACTCAATGAGTTTCTAATATCATTATATAATTCTTAATGAAGCTAACAACTACTAGCTGTATTAATATCGCATCCGCTATTAGCTGGTTTAAGGTTTATATAAACTGTAATCTAATCCATATTATGTATAACATCAAAAAATGAGCCAATTATGCGTCGATCCATCCACAGTGAAGTTTCGCAATGGCGGGGAATTTATTATATAACTAGCTTTTGGCCGCGGCTTCGCTTACATTAATGTGAATTTTGTTGATAGAATTGAGCAAAGAGTTGTTTTAGGTTGTAGTTTAGTTTTTAGGCTTTATATTTAGTGTATTATATTGTTGATATATCGTGTTTTTACATTAACTATCGTCACTATAGTAAATTTTATGATGCGCTTCCCCAGTCAAATCTATTCCCCAGCTAACCCTCATTCCTTTGGTTTTTTATAGGCCCTTCAGGCAATGTGTCCTCTTAACATTTTAAGGGCTTATTACTAAGCTATTTTAATGTTAGTTAATATTAGCTGTTCTTTTTTAACACATAACTGGCATGTGCTCTTTCGGCGCGGGTGTTCTTTTCCGCCTTGTCATTATTTACATACCTTATACTATTATAAGTTTTTTATCCATATATTAATACGAGAAGAAAAAACTTTGTACCCCTTTTTACGAAAATTGCGCGGACGGGGGAGTATGAAATTTTGCACACTTATAAGCTTATATAGAGAAGGAGTGCTGAATGCAATTTTTTTTTAAATTTTGCATAAAATGCAATTGCATATGCACTCTTTTGTTTATTATTAAAGTCAGATTAACAGTGTAGCCTTGGCGAATTCTTGATTATAGAAGTATAGTCTTTGACAACAGAACCTTAATAATGTTCAAACTTATAATTTAAATTAATTATTATGGTCGAATTTCTACCACGGGCGACCACTACTTATTACAATTACATTACATGTTTAATTGTGTATTGTCCATTTTCTCATTTCTATACAAATATACTATATACATCTTATCCGTGCAGGAACGAAGAAATAATACAATTTCCTCTGGCCGGGCGGCTTGTCGTAAGAGGCGACAAAACAACCTACAGCCAGGTGGTAGGGCATTTGCCCGACTGGATGGCTACCACCCCTGGTCTAGAGTATGCAGCCATAATAACCTTGAGTTGTGTTCCGGCATTAGTGACCAGGTTCCAGTCTCCCCCCTTAAGAGAGCAGCAGCGCATTTGTAGCACCTTTGGTGTTGCAAATGTCCATAGGCCATGGTAACCGCTTTCCATCAAGTGGGCCGCTTGCCTGTCTGCTGAACTCCTGCAATAAAAAAAAGTTTGTACATTTATTTTATAACATAATATCATCTTTTGCAGTGAGACCTTATCACTGTATCATTATTACTCCTATGGTTCCAAGTATCAAGTTTAGGCCTGTAAAGTAAGCTGTTTTTCTTTTCACGTTCATCAACAAGTCGTCCTATAGGGAAAGTGGAAACTCACTTTCGATTCTTGGCAAACGAGACATGGTCGTGAAAACTATTTACTGTACCTATTTATAGTTCAAGAGCGAGTTGTCATCGTAGTCGTGATTTTAATTAACTCTTATATTTTGTATACTTCTTTTTTTATTGCCTGAAGGAGGCAAACAGGGAGACGACCCACCTGATGGAAAGCGGTTACCGTCGCCTATGGACGTTTACAACCACACCAAGGGGTGTCGCTAACATAAGAGATTTTATAACGCTTTAAAAAACCCCATGTCGTAGCGAGTAGGAAAAACCGCGGCGGGAGGTTCCCTTCAGATCATTGTTGTACGCGCAATAAGTTATCTAGAGAACTGTAGCGTAGTTGAGCGCGGGAGCTCAAGGAAATGGGGGCGAACATCCCGTCGCTGGCGACTTCTTAAATAGTTAATTTAACTTCTTATATCTGTTAACTTTATACAGGTGGAGTTTACAAGTCGGTCAAATCCTAAACTATACGAATTAGGGGAGAAATACTTCAAGGAGTCTCGAGGTCGATTTTAATGAAAATCAAAGTGTATCGTTAGATTTTTGAAAAATCAATTACTCTAGTCAGGAATCGAATCGGCTGATTTTGAAAAATAATTAAACGTATATTATTACACCAGTGGATAGAATACCTTATAAGGATCAATTGCTGTGAAGAAATGTCATAAATCAGAGAAGACCACCTCCCTTTATGCCTGTACTATAACCTGGGAAAAGTGTTAAGTCACCGTTTCACGCAGATGTAGCGATGGGTAAGGTACGGTAGCGTAACTCTTTATTGTACACCAAAGAATAGACAAGCAGAAGTAGAAAAATACAAAAGACAACGGGCGGCCTTATTTCTAAAAAGCGTTCTTCCAGAGAACCCTTGGCTTAGTGAACAGAGAACATGTTTAGTGCTTTATTTGTGATGCGACATTGTTATTAATGGTTAATGACGTTAAACATTAACAGATAACATAGTGGCTACGTTCCACAAGAGGTTTACAACCACCTCGTTCATGACCGCGATTTTTCCCGTTCCACTTGCTTGCGGACGTTACTCATAAACTCTAGTACAACGGATTATGGAGCGTTGGTGTCATAAACGACGAAATACACAAATGTCTTTGGTTGATTTGACAATCGCGCCTTTTTCAATGTCAATCGATAGAGAGAATTAATTCTCTGTGGTCAACGCCCACTTCAAGCCACCTCTTGACATGGGTCGTTGCGAGCGCTGTGTGATCGAAAATGATGACGTCATCAGTGACGTTTTCACCACGAAAATAACGACCGTGGTCGCCATGTGGAATGGCCGACGCAAAGTAGCGTAGGATATGATTTTAAAATGAGTTTGTAAGAGTAAAATGACATTTTGTATTTAACCAGTACAACGTACTTCAAATGAGGCGAGGAGATTTGTATGGTTTGTACTGCGGCAGTACATTTGAAGCAATGAGGTCGGAGAGGCGGTGAGCGTCATTCCCTCATTTGTCTCGTACAAAACTTCTAGTTCGGAAATGTTCGTTAAGAATCGGAAGTAATCGGCCTCAGTTACCTCATTTTACTAGCAGTCGTACATGTCATGTTGTCCCTCTTTGTCATGTGTATATCCATAGAGGCGTTATTGTACTGTTGTCCACGTTGCGTCCTTCCTCTTACATTTGACGCGTGAAGTTTTTGAAGTAGTACAAATTTAAATTTTGAGCCTTATCAGTACAAATCTATTTTGTACGGGACAAATATATTGCCTCACACGTGTACTACTCATCAATAGGCTGACGGAGCATTTTGGGCGTTGTGAGCTACTACCGGAACGTGTCCAGTATGTAAATTTGGTCACAATGGAAATTAAGCCATATAGTACATTTATATAACAAAACAAATTTTGTCTTGCCAATATTAGGCTTTTATCACTGCGTAGTCTAAATTGAAATTACGTAAAATTTACACAAAAGAAAGTATTTTAGTGTTTGCATATCTGTTCATAGTTGTTATTTGCATAATTTTGATAGCTTTTCGCTTTCTACCTGCCTGTCTTTTGCTTAATAGAGCGTGGGACGACGGTTGTTACATATGTTTTTTATCGTGCGAGTACAGTTTTGTTAACCTACGGAGGTTGTATACCTATTACTAATATTATAAAGAAGAAAGGAGGAAAGATTTGTTTGTTTGCATTGAATAGGCTCCCAAACAACTGAACCGATTTGAAAACTTCTTTCATTGTTGGCAAGCTTTTTTTTAAGGCTGGGGAAATGCATTTCGCACACTACCGGGTCCTTTGCTAGGGATTAAACCAAGGCGATGAGAGGTAAAGCCGCGATTAGCCACCAGTAGCAAAAAGATGGCGTTGCGGTGACCTTTTTTTAAACACGGTGGACACGGAAACGCTAACGAAGTTTCGCTGGCACTTGCTTGAATTTAAATTTAAATTCATCTTAATCTTCACATTCTTATGGACCGATGCGAAGTAATGGAGTAAACTAAAAAGTAAAGCGAAACTATTCCAGGTTAACGACCCATTAACTAACTCTGAGTGCGGCGGAGTATGATCGATCGTGATTAGAATCAGTATTTGGCATTGAAAGAGTATCGTCTGCGGTGACTGTACACGATTTCTAGTGCGTTAATACTTAGTAAGATTGATCCAAGAGAAACCGCTTTCCATTTAGTATCGTTTATTATATATACCTTAAATATACGTTAACCTCTTATTCAAGAAACGACACATTAAAAATATAAATAAAATTAAATATACACTTATAATATATTATATAATTATAATATAGTGATTATATTATAATTATAATTTTACACTTTAACACCTTATAATGTTACCGCAATTTAAAAAGAAAAAAATACACTTTTGACAGTGACGTATTTCGTGTGACAGAAAAGAGCTATCTTTCAATTTGAATAAAGCAAATCAAAGGCAAAGTCGTCCATGTGAATATAAAATTGATTAGATAGTATATATATATAAAAATACATATATTATACTTCGGTTGATATGTAATTAAAATTAGTATTTAGTTTTGTCCTTTGTTATTACGTTTTGTGTTAAATATGTTTAGTTTACATACTTCTTATATGTACAAATGTATATTGTATAAAAAAACAGCCAACTAATGGCTGTTTTTTTTTTATTACTGGCCAAATTGCTAGTTTACCTTCTTCTTGACGGCCTCTGTGGTTGAGCGGGCGAAGCCTTTGCCGGCCTACCTCACTGTAACACAGAGGCACCGGGTTCGATTCCTGGTATAGTAAATTTCAGAAACATATTTTCTCGGTTATTTACTATGGTCTTGGTGTCTGGGATTGGCCCCAGAGTAGTCCGTTGTATATTACCCATAACACAAGCGTAACCTGCTTAATGTGAGGATATACAATATGTGTGTTTGTCTGCCGATTATTATTTTTATTATTCTTTCCTATTTAAATCACCTGGCTTTTCTTTACGCACTACATTAGCAAAATCAATGCGTAAATGGAATTGCAGCCATTATTAAAAAAAGAGTAAGTCAATCTCATTAAATGTTTCAAATTTACATGGATTTTGGAGAAATGACGGCTTAATGTCGGGTAACTCTTTCAGTTTTGCCCCTTTTACCCAAATTGATTCAATTCGATACATCCGTGTAATAACAGCATAATCAACTTAGTTATTTAAATGTGTTTGCATTGTAAATTAATTGAATTTTACAAGAAACAGCTTCAATTTGCTCTCAATATTAATTTAAAAACGCGTTCTTGTTTAAAATTAAGGTACATTCAACATATCACGAATTTCTGGTTATGCCCCACCCTTGTACTTACTTAGCTATGCCTCTTATATTTGTTCGTACTACGGCGAAAGGTACAGTCGACTCTCGATAATTTCACACTCAAGGGACCAGACAAAAAAAAAATACCAATAGTTCAAAATAACAGGAATTTATAACCAAAATAGAGGGAGGAAAAAAAATCAAATATTGTCCACTGAATTTTCGATAGTGGTGAGAGCTGAAAAGAAACCGTCACTTATGTCGATTTTGAGGGCGTAAAAGCGTAGGGTAGCGCTTTAAAATATAGAGAAAAAGAAAGCCCAGAGTTCAAATTTTTGCATGTTGGCGGGCAAGATACTATTTCTTCAACTTTTAATTACATAGAGGAATGAATTAATAGTGCTTTTATTTATTTATCAAGTATTTTTCAAGGAACCGGGAAAAAATTAAAATAACGAGTGTCAAATTACCGAGAGTCGACTGTATATGTTTACCGAGAAATCGATAAATATTGGCTTATTCGATTGTTTATATAGGATTGTCGATATATTTGTTTATCTATTTGGAACTTTGTCGTGTCCTTGTCACTTAGTCTGTAGCTTGGGTGTTAGGTAAGGGTCGATTGAAAAAGGTCTTTTAGAGTACGGCTCACGAAAAAAGTCCCGCGGCTAAAAATGGAACTAATCACATTGATCAGTCCAGCCATGTTCTTGTGTTGTTTTTATCAAGCGTTGTAATGTAAATAAAACATATTATTATTCCATTCACTAATAATATCAACTTGGAATCTTTCTAAAATTATTTGTTTTTTCTAATATTCCGTTGCACGACGTCTGCGGGACTTGTTTCGTAAGACAGAGTCTACATTGTTAGAATATATATATTTGCCTTAAATATATGTCACTTCTATTGAAAAAATCGTTATCTCTTTCTTTTCTTGTTGTTTATTTTTAGGGTTTAATGTCCATTTTGAGAAAAACGGAATCCTTAAGCGAATATTACAGTCAAGCCGTTTTGTAAAGCCACATTTGGCATCTATCAAATTGATTTTTATAGGTGACCTATCGATAATAATACGATTAAAACTTGGAACTGATATAGGAAAGCAGAAAGAAGATATATCTTCACATTTAGTTGGGGTGTACAGGACGTAAAAAAGCATGTTTACTTGTTATATTAAATAAATAAATCAACAAACACATACATTGTAGATCCCCATGCTACGCAAGTCACGCTCGTGTTATGCGTAATATATAACGGGACACTCTAGAGCCGATCACAGATACCCAAACCATACAAACAAAAGTTAGATAGTAACGAAATTTGCATGCCAGATATCGAATCCAGGGCCTGTACATTCCATTAAGCTAGTCTGCTAAAGGCTTACCAAACTTTATGGCTTTTCCAGATTAGACTTTTTGATGTGATAGATCCACGTTGAGATCATTATCTTGGTTAGGGTTCTTAGGGCCAGCTCGATTAGTGTGATCCCACGCTCTCACAGAATATCAGCGTGTCAACTATCCCATACCTCCTATTCCATCCTAAACGGTGGCAATACGGTGCCTTCGCGACTGGTGTTGCAAACGACTGTAGACGACGGTAACCACTTTTTATTGGGAGAACTGTATGCCGGTTTGCTAACTTCGCTGTAATAAAAAATCTGTCAGTCACAGTACTGCAAATAAGAAATGAAATCTTAGTATCTAAGCGTGACGGTCAAGTAAGCTCAGTGCTTTTTCCCCATACCATACCATCCGTGCAGGAACGGAAAGAAAATACAATTTGCTGCGTTGGACGGTCTGTCGTAAGAGGCGACAAAACAACCCACAGCCAGGTAGGTCATTTGCCCGCCTGGGTGACTACTACCCCTGGTCTAGAGTATGCCGCCATCACAACCTCGAGTTGTATTCCGACATTAGTGGCCAAGTTCCAGTCTCCCTTTAGAGAGCAGCAACACATCTGTAGCAGCTTTGTTGTTGTGTCCTTTGTCCATAGGCGGTGGTAACAGCTTTCCACCAGTGGGGGGCCGTCTGCTTGTTTGCTGAACTCATGTAATAAAAAAAATCCAAAAGTGCCCTAAAGAAGTTTTCAATGCAAATAAGTGCTGCAGAAGGCCTCGCAACATCTGGTTTCATATGAAAAAGCGCCTATTACATAGCCATCTGTGATTACCTAAAAACGACTCTAAAGAATGTAAATAATTATACAAGAGATTTATATCTCATGGTAATCAAAGCAAAAATTAAAAATCAAATAAATGGCGTGTTATTAATTTAAAAAACAAATTAAATCTTTAATGAATTAATTAAGAAAATAATGTATTACACCCAAATTGGATAATTTGTCATTGCTGCGGTGAAAATGAAACTTTCGAAAACATAAGTAGTTGAAATAGTTATCAATCACGCTGTTATCCAATATGCAAATTTGGTCGAAAATGTAAATGCTGTTGGTGCCACTACAAATAGGCAGTTGGCCGCAAATATGTGATATTTTGATTTCCTTTCACTTGAACCAATAATTCTCGATTACTTTGCTTACTTACCGCTGACTCGAGCTCCGAGCGATAAGATGTAGCGAATAAATAAAGAAAGAAAATAAATCATATTAATTTATTCGATGTTTAATGTAGAATAGAATAGGATAGGACCCTTCTGCGAGATCGTCATGTCCGCGAAGGAGGCGAAGGAGGCGGTGGAGCGGGAGGGGGAGCAGTCCGCCACGCTCCTCTCCTGCCAGAGCCGGCGGTGGCGACGGAGGGTCGTCCAAGACGACCTCCAGCCGCCGTAGGCTACGGCCGTGCGGGCGACGGGCAGGGAAACCGGACCAGCCCGCACATAACGGCCGGAGGGGAGGGACGCGCCCCTTTCACCTCAAGGTGAGACCGAGGCAGCTGGAGAAACCCAGATCTCAGACCTAGAAGCTGCAACAAAAATTGAGTTGACAGAGTCAACATTATGCAAGATGTTGGCCGGTAAAAAGTCCAGGTCTTGGTTGGAAGCTTTTTGTATTAGGGTTGTGGAGGACGCCGTGAGGACAAATAAATCTACGTAATGTTCTACCAAATACGAAATAAATGTGGTCGAATAAGACTTGTAGTCGTGGTGATATGTTTATATATGCATATAATAGATATTAAATTTATTTATTTTATATACAACTTTTACAATTTTAATTTTAAACTAGACTCTAAGTAATTTTAAGTAATATAAGATAAGCCTTATTTATATATATATATATATGTATTTCAGATGCCCGAACAGTATGGGGGGTGCACACGGGTTTTTTTTTAAAAATGTCACTTGAAACAAACAATCTTTCAACATCATAAATTGTTCCTCGCGCTTCTTATAACTTAATACCTCTGTCCACAATATTTGTTACGTAACCTTTCTGTAAATATTGTATGGCCCAGTGTGCCAAATAATTTGACTTTTCAATGCGTTTTTGTCACCGAATAATATTTAAAGTATTAATGAGGATTTCCGTTATATATACGCTTTATGTAATAACTTATTTACTTTATATATTTAGGAAATCACTCGGAGGATGTTACGTGCCATAAAAGCAGTATAAAATTTGTTATTTTCTTGATTATTGAATAAAATTTAATAATTCGTTGCGGTTCGTTTCCTTATATCAGCAAAATAATTATGACACACTTTCGTTTTAAATTCATAATTACCTTTAAAAGAATACTTTCGATGCTATAAAATATCTTTTAAACTCATTTTTGCTTTGTAGATATTTTTCTGAAGTCAATTACAGTTAAAGGTTGACTTGTTGATTTTTTAATACTATATTTGTATGTCAGTTTCTAAAAACTGAACAATCTTCTCGTAATTCATTCTTTTTTATGATAAATAGGTTCCCGTTTGACCACAACATCCTGACCTATGTAATACCTATTCAAGACTTGTAGACACCCGGATTCTTCTTTTCGGGCAACACGGACTTTGATAATGCATTCCAAAGCTCTGCCGTACCCAGAAGGAACGTGGAGGCAAAACATTTCGTTCACACTGGTGGTGTTTCCACTTGATACGTTGGCATAGACTAGAAAGCCTTATGACCGAAGATAATGACATAATTCAAATGATCTCATTTCGCATCCTTGCCGGGGAACAACCATTGACGCTGAAAACTATTATGTATTTCGACATGTCAGTATATATTTTTTAAATTCTGGTCTGCAAACTGTTAACCGCTGCTGGATGTAAACCTCCCCAGCAGCACATGTGACATTCTCCATTTTCCTCAACCAGCCGCCACAGGCGTCTTACGCTACGTTTACCGCGACGAGGTCTCCACTTTAGGACTTAGCTCCGCCGGCCATCGGCCCTGGAAGAAATTTGACCAGCCCAATAACACTCCAGTTAGCTAATTATGTCAGATATACCAGACGGACAATCGGAGATTCCCAACATAGCTCGCTTCATAGTCCGTTCTGCGAATGTCTATTTGTGACACAATCCCACTGTAGTTTCCGCGTCTCGGTGCCGTACGGGTGAAATGCACAAGTATAAGTATTGTGGAATGGTCGCCGTCAAGACCCGAGAAGACTTTCCTCTCCAAGTTATACTTGCCCACCTGGATAATATGTCCAAGATGTCATTGACTTCTTTGGACCTCCACCGTGACCTGGCAGCGCGGGTGGTCCATAGGGAAAGGTTCCCGCCGTTAATGCCATCGAGATCAGAGCGTGCCGGTGTTCCTCGCGCACTCATCTCTCCTTCCTTGGGGCGCGTAACTACCGCCCCACAAAAAGAGTGAATAAGGACGCCGGAGACGTGGTTCTCCCGGCAACAGGTAAGGTCGATGGGCCACCGCTTGCTAGGGCCATATGGAGCGGCGTTGCTACATATGTACCCGTTACAGAACACCGAGTGGTTATAGTAGGTAATCCCGACTCATCCACGATGTCGCCATGGTGATCTAGGAAGAGTGCCTCAGACACTCCAGCGCGGGCCTCACCACAACGGAGGAGGTGAGGCCCATCTTGCAGGACAGGACAAAACGAAGACACGACATCTTGACGTTCCGGCTGACACAGGTCCTCTCGGGTCACGGCTACTTCGAGAAGTACCTGTGTCGCTTAAGTCGCAAGCCAACGTTAGGGTGGCATCATTGCGACACTGGCGATTAGGTTGCGGCGCTGCACACTCTCCAGGCATGTACTGGTTGAACATAGCAGCGCTCCCGGCTGTGGTTCGCGCCATGGTCGGGAGTCATATCGGATGGAACGCCGTCTCCTCCTTCTACAAGCGCGTTATGCTTGAGAAGGATGAGGTGGAACGGGAGTGTGAGTGGACATATTTGCTCCGCTCCTGTCAAAGAAGGACTAGTCGGTGCCAGAGGGCCAGTTTGGACCTTTGGCTGCCGTGAGCGGGCGGCGCTGGTGGTTCCCTCGGGAAAGGGTTCACCACCCGCAGTTATGCCGTCGAGATGGGGGCGCAACATACCCACTCCTCGCGCGCTCACCTCTTCTCCCGTGGGTCGCGTTACAGAGCACCCCACGCAATCAGAGCATGAAGATCCCCGGGAACAAATGGAGTAGCAATGGTACCTCTTCGGGAGTGCTGGTCTAGCCTTCCTTACGAGGCGAATACCACACGCCCGCTCGATTGAATCTCCCCTCGTTAAAAAAAGCGATGCCTTTGACTACATTCGTTCTCGGCATGACATGATCTACTACCCTGTCATTTACTACGGCACAACTTAAGTACACAACAAAAACATTTGTATAAAGTTGTAATATTTTGCAAGCGGCGTATAATTTATGTAAAAAAGTATGAATGAGCCCCGTTGCGGGCGCGAGTCACAATGCGGCTGGAGTCGCACGCGCAGATAACTGCACAATGTGTAACATTACGACACGGCGCACTTCGAAATGTATGTATATACAAGATACTTGAAATCGTTAACAAAACCTTGTCTTGTTTTATTCTAATTTTTGCAATGAAATATTCTATAGAATCCAAAATTAAGGCTTTTTAAGTACTAACTGCGCCAATCTAAGTGTGAGTCTCTTTCAGTGAATTAATAAGTTAAATTCATGTGACACTGTAAATATTAATACCAGAAAAGAACAAGAAAGTTACGTAATTAAATTAAAGGTAATTTTAAGTCTTTATAGTTCCAATGATATCTTTTTTGCATGAGTTCGGTAGATAGGCAGATGGCCCACCTGATGTAAAGCGTTCACAATCACCTATGGACATTTATGACACCAAAGGTACTACCAATGTGCTGCCGCTCTCTAAAGGATGACAGGAACCTGGCCACTAATGCGGGAACACAACTCAAGGTTGTTATGGCGACATATTCTAGACCAGGGGTGGTAACCACCCAGACGGGCAAATACCCTACCACATGGCCACAGCCAGGTATGAATAACCCACAGCCACACAACAAAACAACCTTGAGTTGTGTTCTAAGATTAGTGGCCAGGTTCCAGTATCCCTTAAGAGAGCAGCATCGCATTTGTAGCACCTTTGGTGTTGTAATTACCTTACTACTTGGCGAAATAATTTACGCGCGCAATCCATATTATGCAAAATAATTATCATTGAATGTATACTCTATTATCTTTATTTTTTAGTTATTTCCTTTCCGCTTCATGATTTAACGATGAAAGGTAAGTACAGTTAGCAGAATTAAATCATGCCCACCATAAAAATTATCCAGCACCTTAAAAAAAAAGTTATGTTTCCGGGGGATGGAATAATATAGTGGGAAAGATGGCTCTGGAATCGCATTAGCCTCCGTCGCGCAGCCGCCCACGGACTCATGGGCCCCGCTAGCGCAGAGTAAATCCCCGTCCTCAGAGCTGGAGCAGTTCAACGCGTTGTCGCGGAGGCCGAACCGCAACCACAACAACAACAACTACGGCGGCGATCCCTTCGACCTATCTGCGTTGGGCGACACAGTGGCGACGACACCTTCTCCTGGCGCGGATGCCGCACCAGTAGTGGAAGGTATGCGCGTGCTCCTACGTGGATCCCGCGTAGCCGAGGCAGATATTCGCACAACCCCAACCGGCGAAGCTGTCAATAAGAGAATTGAGAATTGACAGTAAATGGGTCTCACAGGGCTGTCGTTCCCGAGTACGTCGCTGGCTTTCTACGCCCTCGCGGAAAAGGGGTTCACGCTGGGCGGCGCGGGGTCCCGGACCTCTGAGTCCCCCAGCCCCGCGCCTTCTCCCCGTGATTCTCCCAGCAGCAGCGGCACACGCCGAACCCGTTCTTCTCCTAACCACTGCACATACTGCCATAAGAGCAGCGGTAGATGTGCGTTTTCGACGTGCACCGTCGTCATGCACACACGCTGCCCCATAAGTACATCGGTGTATTTTATACAAACAGATATATATTATATTGTTAATGCCTCGCGCTTCTTTGGCGCTACCGTTGCAATTCACTATAAATATATAGTCATGGCAACGAAAATAAACACTGCAATTTTAAAATGATGCGCCCTCATGGTTGGTTTCAGAGGGCCTGTGGAAAGCGAGTGAAACCGCGGGAAGAAGCTAGTACTGTCATAAATTCGAAAAAAGTAAATTACTATAACATCTTAACAAGAAATACATTTTATTTACACTCCGTTATTAAATTACCACTATCAAAGTATCAAGTTCAAACGGCACTTGTTAAATTTTATTAGAGTCACGTAATCCAAAGAAAAAACGCCAACAAAAAGTAAAGTACAAGTGCTCGTAAAATCTTTACAGTTTTTTTGTTACCTTGTTCTGATCTTTGTTATATCTGTAGAGTATTTTGTGTTTTAGCACCGTTTTATTCGGCAAATAAGGCAATTCCCTCATTTCAAATACTTGTTCCGGAAACGCTAAGTACATATACCGGTAAATTCTTCAAGTGGGCCTTTATGGCCAAATATCGCTCTCAGTCAAAAAGTAACTATAATAAATCTTCGTGTATGAAAGGAATAAACAAGAAGAAAATTGTTTATTTTTAATAGAGTACGTCTAAAATCGTCAACGGAACCAAAATTATTATTTATTTATTACAACGCCGAAGGAGACGTACATATCAAAAGCTGTGATGGACATGAAGTGAAGACATTAAGAAAGTGTAACCTATTTTTTTAATATGTTAAGATGGTTAATTTAAAACATTTTCTACTTTAATATCTAACTTAAAATGTTACTTTGACTAATGGCCGTTTCCTATATCTTACTTATCGTTCATTTGCCTTTTTTCTCATAGGCCCCATACAAGTAATGTCAAATTGAACATCATTAATATGAGTGTAATTTAAAAATGAGAATAAAATTAGGGGGGCTAATTCGAAGCAGCCGAATCCGAAATGCAACTTTTAGAATTTTTGTCTGTGCCTATTAGAGTATCACGTGAAAACTATTAAACGGATTTAAATGAAATACGACACCGAGTTACTTTATATCCCGGGGCGTAACTTAGGATATTTTTTAACCCGATAAATGATATAATTTCGAAAAAAACGGCGCTTCGGTCGCGCTTTTTTGGCGCTGCCGTTGCAATTCACTAACAAGTATGTTGACGTCACGGAAACGCCAACGAAGTTTCGCTGGTGCTATAACCAGCATAATTTCTAGGCAGGTGCTATAACCCGTTCACGATAGCCTGACACGCGCGTTCCCAAATTCTAAAAGTAAACATCACTTAATATCATTCTATGAAATAAGGTTATAATTAGAGATTATTACAAAACGTAATTTATTCTTAATTTTTGTTGGAATTTTCTATAAGCTGCGCGCAGAAGGTTTGCCGATGACTACTTACTATTAGTGTATATACTTATGTAAAGTATATGCAATAAGTAAAGTATTCTTTTATTGTATTACTTTATAAAGTCATTTTTTTCTCGGGTGTATTTAGAATACGAAATAGAATATTTATTTTGAAAATAAAACTAGTAAATTACAAATAAATTAATATAAAGTATGTAACAAATCGCTGCCAGAGGGAAGCGTGCCCAGAAGGCTGGCTGCATTGCCACGCTGGTATGGCAATGCTGATTCATTGCTCGAAATACGAACCAGCCTTCTGATCACGGGTGGTATCAATGAGTTTCTTACAAATTTCTTTGAAGAAACCATTTGCCGATGGACCCCGCGGACCTAAAGTTATATATGCAATAATAAATTTATTGCAACAACTATTTATGAACCTTTTTTGTCAACCCTACTGACCATCGACGCGTGACGTCATGAGGCTATCGGCAAACCTGCGCAAGGGTAGTAGTAACTATCGCGGTTTTAGGTGTTCTTGATTCTAGCGTTAGGTGTTAATATATTTGTTTGTTTGTAACCCTGGGCGTCAAGTTATCATGCACGGAGAATAGGAGTGTTTATACTGCTGGTAAGCGAGCTGGCGTTGTTATGTGGGTCGACAATAATTTGATTTTCAAATTTCTAATAGAAATCTCAAGAGAATTTGCTACGATTGTCACGCCAATCATACATTTCATACACGCAATATTCCATACATTCAAAGCTGGTACCTTTGTATGATGTAAGCTCAATTGATTTGTGCCGGTCTTTACAATAGCTAAGCGGGTATTAAAAGTACAATTTCCTGGGTGCGACCAACTTCTATGGGACTTTACATAACGATATGCGTTTCATATAAACGCTATTTGCGTAATGTCTAAATGAAGAACATATAATATCAGGAAGTTTTAAAAATAACTTTTGTACATGGTTGGACCATAGACCTCAATACCGTGTGTTAGCAGCTCTAGGACATTGAAGGCATAATCTTAGATTAAATAAATGAACAATCCTTCTGTATGGTATTTTTTTTTTTACATATCCAGTAACATATCTACTCAGCTGTATGAGAATGTTGAGATGGGTGTGTGGTGGTACAAAAATGGACAAGGTGAAAATTAAATACATAAAGAGGATCTTTGAAAGTTGTACTCGTGACTGAAAAATTGAGAGGAAGAAGATTAAGGTGGTATGGGCATATAAAGAGCGATGAAAGTCACGTGACAAAAATAATGTTAAACTTATCCCTGCAGGAACCAAGAACGAATACAATTTCCTGCGGCCAGGCGGCCTATCGTAAGACGCGACTAAATAACCCACAGCCAGGTGGTAGGGTATTGGCCCGACTGGTTGGCTACCACCCCTGGTCTAGAGTATGCCGCCATAATAACCTTGAGGTGTTGGTTGTTGTTAGTGGTGAGGCATTAGTGACCAGGTTCCAGTCCCAGTTCCCTCCCTTCATAGAGAGCAAAAGCGCATTTGTAGTACCTTTGGTATTGCAAATGTCCATAGGCGATGGTAATCGCTTTCCATCAAGTGGGCCGTCTGCCTATCTGCTGAATTTATACAATAAAAAAAGAAAAAAAACTACAAGACGGTTGGGTACAGATGTAAAGTTAGACCAAAAACAGATGGTTGGATTATGTGAAGGAGAGACAGGGAGAGAGAGAGAGAGAGAGAGATATATATATATATATATATATATATATAATTATAATTTTAAATATATAATACTACATATATTCAGATTCACCTTTTCTGCCTACCCCTATGGGAAAGAGGCGTGATAATATGTATTCTATATCTATACTAATATATAAAGCTGAAGAGTTTGTTTGTTTGCTTGAACGAGCTAATCTCAGGAACTACTGGTGTGATTTGAAAAATTCTTTCAGTCTTAGATAGCCCATTTTATGAGGAAGGCTATAGGCTATATATCATCACGCTAAGACCAATAGGAGCGGGACACCAATGAAGAATGTTTCAAAATCGGGAGTTTTTTTTGCTATCCACGCGGACGAAGTTGCGGGCAGAAGCTAGTTGCAGATATTTTGAAGAACGGTCAAGTAAAAAACGCCTATAAAAATGTGTTCGTATGAAGAGATTAATGTAAGTAGCTGAAGCAAGAGATATATGTCAAGATCGTAGTAAATGGAGATTCACCTGTTCTGCCTACCTCTATGGGAAAGAGGCGTGATAATATGTAATCTCTATAATATATAATAACAGCCCATAAATTTCCCACTGCTGGGCTCGGGTCTCCCATTATAGGCGGAACGGCCAGTATACCCACCACGCTTGTCCACGGCGGCTTAGCAGGTTTGATACATTGGTTACCTCGATGTGTATGTAGGTTGCATCACGATGTTTCCCTTCGCCGTTGTTAGCATGTAGTAGTTGTAACAATATGTACACTAGATCAGAATACTAACTAAGTGGTGCATGCGTTCCGGCCAGGATCGAACCCGCGCCCTTGGAGCTTGGGACGCGTGCGCTAGCCATTACGCTATCACGATTTACGCCGACGTAATCTATAATGGTTTTTTTCTCTATTATTAGGAATTATTGTAATGACATTTTTTTTCAATATTGACCTCGTGTAAATAGACATTTTATGTAATATTCGTTATAATTAATTGTTTTTGCTTTTTTTTTATTATGTAAATGATTTTTAGTGGAGACTTGATTGATATATATATATATATATATATATATATATATATATATATATATATATATATATATATATATATATATATATATATATTAACTAGCTGACTCGGCGAACTTCGTACTGCCATATTTTCCTAAAAGACTTTGTTTCATGTCATAAAAACAAAAACAAAATCGGTCTAGGTGATTAGGAGAATTCTAGAACCCGATCTCAGCGCCACCTACCGGTTCCAATTGTGAATCTAAACCATCCGGGAACCCACTCAAACACACAAAAACAAAATCGCGCCAGGTGATTAGGAGGATTTTAGAACCCGATCTCAGCGCCACCTACCGGTTCCAATTGTGAATCTAAACCACCCGGGGACCCATTCAAACAAACAAAATAAATATCATTAAAATCGGTCCAGTCGTTTAGGAGGAGTTCGCTGTCAACACACGAACTATATATATATATATATATATATATATATATATATATATATATATATATATATATATATATATATATATATATATATATATATATATATATATATATATATATAAATTTTGTATTTTATATTTAATAATATTAATTATTGTATGTTTCCCAAATAAATTAAATAAATAAATCTAAAATATTGTAAAATTCCAAACATGCCGTGTCTGTACATTTAAAATACAACTGGAATAGTTATCCCGGGAATCTCGCGGGAACGTCAAGTCAAGCGTGGACTAAGTCGCGAGTATATATCTTAGTTAAAAATGAAAATTGTTAAATAAAATTATGACTTATTTATGTATGTGTTTTTGTGTGAAAGTAGATAAATAAATATTATATTATTATGTTTCTACCATCGCAATGTGTAGAGAATTTTGTAAAGTGACAGACCATATGTCTCTTTCACTCGCGCGCAAATTTATTGCGCGATTACTTTGATAATTAGCGAATTAATTGTAATATTATACTTATTTTCATTAATTATAACTGTATTTGCTATTACGTACTTGACGTAATACATTTAATAGTGCTAGTAAAGCGAGCACATTCGATCTTATATTATCAGTATGATATAAAAAATTAAAGATATTTAAAAGAAAGGTTAGGTGAAAAGCACCTAAAATAAATGTACATATATGAAGAGATTAATGAATGTAGATAAAGCGACAAGTGTTTTCAGGATCGTAGCTAGTGGAGATCCACTGTCTCTGCCTACCGCAATGGGAAACTGGCGAGACAATATTGTTATCTATGCGCCGACAGAGACAAATTCCACGTACAGATTTGTAGAAGCACATTTATTACCCGTCGGCATTTGAACTAATAACATTGAAACTATTGTAATTCTTTTATGATCGTCTTCTTTTGTTTACTTATTTATTGGCATACGTTTCTAGAGAACAGCCTGTTGTGGTATTGTAATCATTAGCCAGGTGTTACAGATTTTAAAGTACAACCTGATTCTAGGAAATTCGGTCCACGTGGCCAGGCGGATAAAACGATGACCTGATTGAGGGAGGGGGGCAGTCGAGCGAGAACCACGATCGAAGCGAGACATGCGTACTACAATCAAGAATCTAATAGTGACGGACTTTGCGCGTTTTATTGAATTTCGACCTTCTGCATTACGTTTGGACTGGTTGTATTTGGTTATATTTGTACCCGTGTTATACGTGTTTGTATAGTTCTAATAAACTCTGTAATAATTCCAACGGCATTTTAATTCGAGACCTGCAATTCGTAACAATATATATGCAAATTAGACTCAGAGCGTGGCAGTTCATGAAATATGTACTGTACTATACTGTTCGTCTACTGTATTAGAAGAGGTTGGCCCCGTTGTACAAGCGGTAGAAGGACGCGAAGTCTCTCCGATCAGCGATTCTTAGCTGCCTATTTACACGAGCAACTAAAATTGTTTAATCCCGGTCAATTTTCGTGATTTAGTATCTCACAACGCCCAAAATGCTCCGTCTGCCGTTCCACATGGCGACCACGTCACTAATGACTTCATGATTTTCGCTCACGCAGCACTCAACACGACCCATGTCAAAGCGGGCGTCGACCACAGAGCATTAATGCTCTCTATGGATTGACATTGAAAAAGGTGCGATTTTCAAATCAACCAATGATATTTGTGTATTTCGTCGTTAATAACATCAACGCTCCATAATCCGTTCCATTAGAGTTTATGATTGTAACGCCCGCAAGCCAGTGGAACGGGAAACAACGCGATCGAGGACGTGGTCGTTGTGAGTCTCATCTGGAAGTCGTAGCCCAAGCAATTTAGGGCGATGACAATATGACATATATATAGCAAGCTGTTGCTGAGATACGGCCACACGATACCATGCAATATGGAGCAACTTAAAAAACTAGGCCCTCGCCGCCAGCCTGTTCCTCTCGCGAAAACGAAACGTAGTTATACGTACGTACAAACGAGATAGAAAGAAAATTACCTAAAAATTTCCAAACCCATTCGATATTCGGCTCAACTCATATGGCGACGTTGAGAATTGTGGAATATATAGACCAATTAGAAGCACTATTCCCGAAACAATTGCATTTTATTGCAATTGCTTCAATTAACTAACTAACTCCGTTGGCTCAGCAACCCAAAGTGAGTCTTGACCTCCAAAACGAGAGCACGCCACTTTGTTCTGTCCTGGCAGTGTCTTGCCAGTTGTGTGCTTGTAGTGCGCTCAAGTCGGCTTCCACTCTATCCTTCCAGCGATATTTGGAACGACCAAGTAATAGTTTCTTCACTCTCCGATCCACTTCCATCCGTTCTACGTGACCTAGCCAGCGGAGACGATGAGATTTTATCTCCCCAGTTATGTTGGGCTCGGCCATAAGATTTTCTATTTCGGAGTTGGTTCGGACCCTCCAGCTCTCCTCTTATTGTTCGCCCAAGATTTTCCTAAGAACCTTCCTCTCTGTGACCAACAATTGCCTCTCCTCAAATGTCAGTGTCATTAGTTTGCTCCAGATTGATCCATCACTGTTGCCAAGCAATAATTGCTCGAAAAATGCCCGTGTAAGAGCACTTTTAGTGGGGGATTGTCGACGATATGAACGGCGCGACGCTGGTTGGAGTCGAGACGTATAATTTCAATTTGATAATGGAAGGAAATAAATGACAGTTAATTGTTTTGTTATTGTTTATAAAATTTTCACCTTCCATGTTGAAATAAAGGAAATGACCAATTTGTATTTCACGCTTTCGATATTATCATAATTTCAAAATTGCCTTCCTGCCTATTGCTAAATTATAACCGAGATTAGATATGTTTGAACCGGATCTTGTTGTGTGCGAAATAGATTGTAATTAATTTCTTATATAAATAATTAACTAATTTATGAAATGCAATATTAATTCTTGCTTAAATGTAGTTCAAATTCAAATTCAAAATAAGTTTCACAGGAGAACACTTTTTGAAGGTCATACATATATAAAATTTAATTTGACTTCCTATTCTATGTACACCGCTTCGCAACGTGTTATTGCTGTTAAGGAGAAGAAGTGGCAAGAAACTCGCCAGCAACACGTCTAGCTAAATTTTTTTTTCTTTATATTTCTTATTTTATTTATATCTAAGAAAGAAAGAAAAACTTTATTCGAAGAAATAGCGACGTAATTACATTCGTTATACATTATTATACACAGAGCATATTTTGAGAATTTGTACGCCGCATTTTCAGAACAAGGTTTAAATATTGCTGTGCCGGAATTATATCCGACACAACGCTGATTTTCAGTACCTTCCTTTAAGCGTAAGACCAAAACGACCCAAATTTGTTAATTAAATAGTAAATAATAATTTATAAAACTAATATACTCATATAATATTTAATTAGTAAAAATAAATAAATACATTTGAATAAAACCAACAATAAATACGTTACTTCTAAATTAAAATTAAAATAAATCATCACGTAACAAACTTGTATCGAATCATTTATTTGAATACAATTCTCAATATCTCAAGTTCTTTTTTATATAAGTATTATACAGAAGTATGTTACAGAATTACTTTTTGAAGAATTAATGGAGTTGTAGCAAACAGTGCATACTCAATAAGACAACGACACAATAAAAAGAAAAAAATATGTTATTATAGTTATAATAGTGACATGACGTACTAAAATTTTATACTGCAACATATCTCCCTACATTCTTTATAAGCTAGGCAAGATAAAAATGTTATACAAAATATAGTACAAGAGGTTGGAGCGAGCTGCTATGTAAATGAAGTTTTGTCATTTAAGTATTCTTCAATAGTATAGTATTCTTTTCCTTCAATAGTGTAGTATTCCTTTTTTAGCTAGATATTTTTTAGTTGTTTTGTTTTTTTTAGTTGGATATAGGTTCTTCATAATATATCGTTCAATACATAATAGATAACAATTTATTGTTCACCAAAATAACAAAAGCAATACATTAATTATAATATTCGTAAGCAGAAGAATAGGCGGCTTTATTGCTTAATCTTATGGCATTACTTATAATCGTTTCTTAAATTTTAAGAAACTACTCAGCAACTGATTTGTTAAAATCTTACCCATAAAAACTCCTCTATAAAGTAAAGTAATTCATAAATAACTGTCAAAAATAACCAACATCGAGAGGTAGTTTAAGAGACTGTTAAGAGGCAAGATGGCAATTTTTAATTGAAACAGCTGATTGTCATCGAGTACGGGAATAAGGGTACAAAATCTGTCTATAAAAATATATCAGTAAAAGGGCATTAATTGGTGACGCTCCCGTGGCTAAAGGGCTAATTTTTAAAGAAAATGCTAAAAATGTTATAAAATCAAACAATATAAAATCACTGGGGTATTCGCTCTTTTCCGTTCTTTAGTCGAATATTTTGGGTACAACCTACGTTTATCATTCAAATTTTGTTTATCTGTACTCCTCTTAGATAAACAACAGGTAATACACGTTTATAAGTGAAAAAAAAGATATTTATTGATTAGTAGCTTAAAAGTTTCTTATTTAAGAGACTTATAAGGACCTTAGAGCGATCTCTTCCAGGCAACTTAGTATATTTTTAGAATGGCGATACAGGTGGTGCATAAATTCAGATGTACCTAGATTTTTAAAACACATACTAAATTTTTCTATACTTCTTACATACATACTCATGATATATATTATTTATGTCTTTAGTTGAAATATAATTATTATTTTATTTAGGGCCATTTTTTCAATCATCAGATGAAATTCTATTATCGATTGTCCTGCTCTCACTTCGTCTTTATATATCAACGTACCACAGCGTTACCCTCGCAACTCTTCCTCACTCAAACAGTTTGCTACCCCTGTTTCTAAAACAAACTATGGACAATATGAATATCTGCGTCATTGTACAAATACTTATAACAAATATTTAAGTGACATAGACATTTTTAATACTTCGAAACAAATTTTTAAGTCATCAGTAGTCAGTAAACTTATTAATAAGATCCAAAAGGAATGTAATGTTTGTATTTAGACTTAATCATTTAGTTGTGCTTAGTTTTCCCGTCAGAAGTTTCACAGTATTAGATAGATTGAATAATTAATATTTGTATAGTGTAACTTAATATTTGGTTCTGTTCTTTTCTTGATTAGAAGTATCCAGTTTTGGTTTAGATTTATTGTTATGTTTTCTTAAGCCTTAAATTTATGGATATACTGTAGGATACCTTTTAATAATAAATTTTTTTTTTTATTATCAGTCGAATAAATTATATAAAGAGAAAGAATACTAATTCCTGCGGCCGGGCAGGCTGTCGTAAGAGGCGACAAAACAACCCACAGCCAGGTATTTGTCCGACTGGTTAGCTATCACCCCTGGTCTAGAGTATGTATGGTTGACAAGTACCATCTGTTTGGGATCCGATCATCAAACCTATTAAGACCCAAACCCAGCAAAAACCAACTGACAGACCTCAAGAGACTGAGCTCTTTCTGCGTGCACCGTAACACAAACCAACTTAATTGATATTTTCTTTTATTTCTCCTTCCCCCATTTTAATATTACATACAATTCTTAGAGCTAGGCACGTTTGCTGAAGAGTTTTTTGCGCCGCTTCTTCTCTTCAAGCCACAACATGTTGCGAAGCGGTGGTAATTAGATTAGGCTCCCATAGAGTAAATAATTATATAGAACAAGTTGGCGGCAGGCTAAATAAAACTTTAACAATACTCATTGACACTTGACATCTTTGTCTTCCGTGATCACGGCTACAGAAATGTGTTCCGGCATCAGTGGCCAGGTTACAGTTCCTCCGCCGAGGCGGACAGCACCTCTGGTGTTATTAATGTCCATAAGCGACGGTAATCACTTTCCATCACAGTTGACCCATCAGCCTGTCTGCTATACTTCAGCAATGAAAAAAACCTGACCAAAATTCAAATGTGAAACCATTCATCTATTTTATTCATGCAGTCCTTTTTAATTTTCACATCTTATCTTATTCTCTTCTCTTCTCTTCTCATCTATCTTATTACAGAATAACTTTTATATGGTAATTGAAAAATCGGCCCTTATCGAAATTAAATTTAAAATCTCTCATTAAGAATTTCATTTGTAATATGATTTGACTGTTAATATTTGTTTTGTCAGGTATCCTTTAAGCTCACTCTAGTAATGACTCTTCTTTAGCCAACCGATATCCATTGCCGATTGATGTCCCGGTCTCCTGCCTGCCGCATCCAGCCCCTGCCGGCGATCTTACGCAGGTCATCACACCTACACACACACATGTATATATCGCACCCTTAGAATTATAGAGACTACTACTAAAACTACATAGAGACCAAATATTATGGTCTTCTGTTCATTATAAAGGTCTTAAATAAAGAACAAACAAATAAACGCTTGTAATGTTGCACGTTTTTTATAATTTCTATATTGACACAGAATACCTATCATAAAAATCTTAAAAAACAGCAATAACAGTAGATAACACTAACAAATAGCTTTATGTGTATGCTAATGTGAGAAAGAATTATTTGAACTGCAGGTGGTCTATATAAGAGCTATTCCGCATTCAGCGATACTTTAGTCGCAACTCAGTCGCCTAAGTGCCGTCAGAAATGAGTTTTTTATTGTTGAATTTATTAGAGGTAAAAAATTCTGTGATGAAGAGAAATCTATATATACACAAACAATACTCAAGTGTCTACATTTTATCGTCTATAGATGTTTGAAACTCCAGGGGCGAAACCAACGTGTTTCCAGCGTTTAGGGTGGGATTGAGAAGATGACATAGAAAAAAAGAAAGAAAGAAAAACTTTATTTGAAGAAATAGCGACGGAATTACATTCCTTATTTATTATTATACACAAAGCATATTTTGAGAATTTGTACGCCGCATTTTCAGCAAACAAGGTTTGCACTCGGCATATTGCTGTGCCAGAATCATATCCGACACAACGCTGATTTTCAGTGCAAACTTTCCTTTTGGCGTAGGTAATACCAAAACGACCAAATTTTGATAAATAATAATAATAATAATTCATAATTTTTTATGTGTTTTTATAAAAGAATAATGTTGTCTATTGTTTTATAAAAAGAGTCTTTATATATTTTAAAAAAATGTGAAATTTTTGAGAATAAATAAATACAATATATAATAATTAATAAAACTAATTCTCCCTATATAATATTTAATTAGTAAATCAAATAAATAAATTTTAATAAAACCACCAATAAAATACTTTGCTACTTCAAAATTAAAATAAAATACTCGTGTAACAATACAATTCGATAGAGTGCTTGCTGAGTATTACCACATTCTGTGTGCCACGTCATTGACATGAGGTAACAATTGAAATTTTACTTCATAACCTACAAATATTTAATGTGTTATTTTATTGTAAGAAGATATGAAGAATTTAATGTACATTTAGACATAAGAAGGATAAGAAGATAAGGAAGATGGGATAGTGGGCCATAGGAAGTCTCAAACTCAAGGCCAACCGTTGAAAGCCGATATTACACCAATTGAGCTGGCGCCCAGCGAGCTGTAATCAATATTCCAGCATGACTTTACTATGTCATATAGGTATACTACTTGTTCAGTTCTTGCCTAGTATAAAGTAGGTAGAACATTGTTCCATCAATTTTGTTGTCTACCCTCTCTCTGTGTAAGGCGATGGTCAATGCACAGCAGGGTAAGGGCAGCCATTTTTGAAAACTTATTGTCTACGTTTTAACGAGAGCACACCGCGCCGTGAAAATCTTTTTTTAGATAACATTCATCAAATTATTGCGTTTACTGATCGTGCCAAGGACTTTTATCACACTTAAAACTTTGTACGAAGTGTTAGCACTAAAATTGAATTCAGTGCCGTGTGCTGTTCCTTTGTGCAACCTGAACCGAGCCAGGAAAGGGCGGATCTCAAGGTTGGTGGAGCTTCTGCTTTTCTAGTGCCGAACCAGCACACTACCCGTGGGCTAGAGCGCCTCACACTAATACTATATTTATTTGTGAGATATTATTACTACTTAGACGATGTTAGTTTGTTTCGCACAGCGTCAGAGGGCTTACTCTCATACATCTTTCTTAGTTCATTTTTCGTTTTAGAACTTATTGCTTGTTTTAAAAATATTTAAATGCTTTTTCCATTGTAGGTTTCCTTCGTTTTTGCGTTATGTAGACTATATTATTGTAGTTTTAAACAAACATTTGTTCTTTCTTACTTCTATTTAAAATTTTATTGACTCTTTCGGGCCGTTCGCAGGACAACGAACGACGAAAGGCGTTTGAGAGCAAGACCTTACAAACGGCTCAAAGGAATTCATTGAAAAGTTTTCAAGTTTAATACAGTTTTTTTATGATTTATATCGATATATTATAGGTTTCAAAAGATATAAAAATAAACTTCCCGCGCGGCCGATTATTTGGGATCAGTTAGTGGTTAACAAATAAATCAGTCAGATTGTTGCATGGTGTGTAAAGGCTTTAAAACCAAAACATTTATTTAAGAGTAGAAGAATTATCTATTCTATTTTCGCATGAGTTTTGTAATATTTTTTATTGTAAACTGGTGTCACCTGAAAGTCTAGATTGCACATGCAAACTAGGTTTTTAAATGAATGTTGCTATATCAATAAAAAAAACTGTTTTAATGACTGGTAGTAATTCTCACTGGCGATATAAATGAATTATATAGTTTCTTTGTATTTTGTCTATTAATAAAATTACCTAAGTCGTAAGTATTTTATTTAGCACAATAATATAACATTATATGTACACGTCATTTCAATTACATTACAAATGTTGTAAAAAATTACATACACAATGTAATCAAATCATATTTAAATTAAAAAATTCCTCTATTGAGTAGGGCGTCTGCTCGATAAGATAACTATTTAATCTTTTCTTAAAATAACCGAGACTTTCGGATTCTTCTATTTTAAGTGGTAGTCTAATGTACATTAAAGGGCCCATTACATACACCGTCTTGCTCATCTTAGAGAGCGAGCATGATATGGCCGAAAGCTTTCCCCTGCCCCGAGTGCAGTAAGAATACGCGCTGCCACGCTCAGCGTAAGTATTGTTACGAGCTACAGGACTCGAATTAAAAATGCAGTCGGAACTACTATAGAATTTATTAGAACTGTACAAACACGTATAAAACAAATACAAATAAAACTGGATGCAACCAGTTCACACTACAATATTCAATGCAATTCGACACGCGCAAAGTCCGTCGTCTATATCGCTAATCGAGAGTACTACAAACGTCTTACTCGTATCGTAGTCATCGCTTGACTGCCCCACCCCTCCATTTGGGCATTGTTTTATACTAACTATACGGTACAAAAAAAAATCGGTCGCGCGCACTGAATTTCCGAGAAATAGTAATTTGCACACCTGGTTATCTTTCCTGCGAACGGCCAACAAAGTCGAAAACAATAACAATAGGCTATTGTCTAATTGCAAATTTTAAATACGAAATAATAAAAAGAACTCCGAATGCTGGAGGGGCAATAAACAAGATGCGCAGCATTTCTTTATCGATATGTGACAATAGGTATGCAGGTGGCCCAACTTGTAACAGTATCCATGTTCACTCTGACATATACCGCAACCTTGTAAATAATAATTGCTGGCAACGTCAGAATGGAGAGATCCTTAAAATAAAGTCCAGCTGATACTTCGTGCTGTACACGCACTATCATTCTTACTGCTGTCTTCTGCAGGCGGAAAACTCTCAGCCAATCAGCGATACGTCCCCACAATTCGACGCCATATTGCAAGACAGAATGAAAGGCCGCGAAATAGCAGGCCCGCGTAATCGCATGACCAAGTCGCGATGCTTAAAAATGTATTGTCATCCTGGCTTGCTGGAAAGAAGAGAGATTTTTGATGAGCCAGTCAGGACTATTATTCTATCTCTATGCTTGTTCTCGGGGAGTGGGGTATAAAAGCATTTCACTAGACAAAAGTCAAAGTCGTCACGTGTTGCATCCACGTGATGGTTAACAGCACAAGATAGAAGGGTAATAATAAAGAAGATGGTGCTACTGCCAAGCTTTATTCTGTTTGCCTGAAAACCGCTGCGAATTAATTGTTAGTAGCTTTAGCGCAAAATCCGCGTTAATGTAAATTTTATCAATCTATTCGTATTGTCATGACGATACATTTGTAATTGAACTGCAACGATGGCACCAATGAAACGCTATCTTTTTGACTATTGTGGTCTATCCTTTGGGAAACTATATATAAAATAAGGAATCGTAGTAATGTATGTACGCGCATAATTTGAGAACGACTTTGATGAAATTTTTGAAGTACTTCTTTAGAATCGTTGTGATTTGAAATTCGACGAAACGTAGAAGCGACACTAAAACGAGATAAGCCTGCGAGAGAATCAGGTATGATTTTTACATTGTGCAGCACAGATTAGAGAGAATCAATAAGTAGTAAGTAATAATAATAATATTTTGAGACTAAAACAGTGAAAAATTGAAAGTGATACTTAAAATGTTTATTTTGAATTATAATATGTTGACGGATGTAGGATAAAGGAATTATATTTATATTAATAAAAGTTAGTGAAGAGTTATCTGTGAGTATATTCGCTGAGGTTTCAATTCTACTGCGTGAGAACTACACACATAAACAATTTTTTGAGTGTGTTTGAGTGGGTCCCCGGATAACTTAGATTCAATTGGAACCGGTAGGAGGCAGATTTTTATTTTTTCAGGGCAGGACAACGTCTACCGGGTCCACTAGTAGTACATAAAATTGACAACATGCAAAATTTTATACATACGTCTGTTTGCTATTGGTCCTGACAAACACTTTTCGCTTCATCAACTCTCATTAATCTTTTCATACATACACACTTATTTAAACTGCTTTTTATCCGAGCTTTCTTCAAAATGTCTTCAATTTGATCATGGTGAGTACGTCTGGGTCTACCGGCACCGACTCTACCAGTCACATTGCTGTCATATACTTGTTTTGTGATTCTGCTTTCATTCATTCTCTCTACATACCCAAACCACCTTAATTCCTTTTTCAACTCTTGTCACTACATCTTCTTTCAAACCACAACGGTCCCTTATCACACTGTGTCTTATCATATCACTTACATTAACCTTACACATACTTCTCAAAACTCTCATTTCAACTGCATTTATCCTACTTTCATGCTTCTTCTGCCATACCCAACTTTCACTGCCGTACATTAGCGTTGCTACTGACACTTCCTGGCTGTTCATAAAAGAGTTCAGCGCTCCATTCACCTTATTACCTGCCATTACTCCCCTTTCAATATCACTTTCATGCTGTCCGTCTCTGGTAAACATGTACCCCAGGTAAACAAACCCTTTAACTTGCTCTAGTCTTTCATTTAATGATTAGTTAAACATATTGTAATGTGTAACGAGTGAAAGTGTTCCAACAAACATCCTAACATGCCCATTAGTAATATCCGTTATGATTGTAATTATCACAAGAAATAAAGCAATACAATAAACTCCTAGGAAACACGTTTGTAATATATATATATATATATATATATATATATATATATATATATATATATATATATATATATATATATATATATATATATATATATATATATATATAACATCGATTTGTATGTTCTAGGCTTAGACTGTTTTTGTTCGTCTGCGGTTTCTGCACAAAATATACAAACATGTTTTAATTCGTTTATTAATTACTATCATATTGTATTTTATTTTGGCATTATGAATTAGTAGAAATAATAAATCATTGTGTTATGATTATTTTCCCACGAAGTGTGTCAATACAATTTGTTTATAGGTCAGTGGATGACCTTCAATGGACGTTGTGGGTTTGTTGCTGTATAATATAAAGATTAACTATAAATACATTTACTTGAAAGAAAGAAAGAAAATTATTTTATTCAGGACACAAATAAAGTTAAAATATATAGAAAGACGATAAGAACAAAATGAGTCCTAAATTGGACCCAGTCTCAGCATAACGCTCAACAAGGACCAGCGTTGTTCTTCCCCCTGGGACCAGAAAGTGAAGTCACGGTGGAGGATATAACACACATACAAACAATATAAATGCAGTTTCATAATGATAAATGAATTGAAAGAAAGAATTGTTTTATTTAGGACAAATAAACACCTTAACAATACTGAGAAAAATAAAATAAAGGCATCAATATAAGTCCTAAAATTAAAATAAACAAATGGAAGTGGAACGGGAAAAATTGCGGTTTTGAACGTGATCATTGTGAATCTCTAATGGAACGTGGCCATTATGTCGCTGCCAAATCTGTTTTTTCCCTGGACATTTTAGGTATGCTATGCTACTTTTCCCTGCCTGCGATTTTTTAAACGTTAAGAACTCTAATTTGATTTTTACCCTGTTCGGTTTATTATCGTATAGTACCAGAAATACCCTCCAAAATCGCATACGCAGATTAGTTTCGAAAAAAAGTAACAAGTTTATCTTTTCCCTGGAGTCTTCATATATAATGTGATAGAGAAATTACTGGAACAAACGCAAGAAGGTGGATCAAAATTTATAATATAATTAACGCCTGACCTCGGTTAAGTTATAAAATGTGATAATCAGACGGGGCGGGGTTGTTGACCGATCACGTGTGATCGTGTACAATTTCACTTTCGATACCTGTGCCTGCGCATCTGCCTCCATACATGTAGGGATGTCACTCACGTCACTGTTTATTATTTTTACAAGCTTTTATTTAACTTGCAATGTTTGTATGTATGTATTTTCGGGTCAAATCTTGCAATTGAAATTTAAAGCAGTTATCCTCAACCAATTGAGATTATATTTTGCATACATATTTAGTTTGGATGACAATGTATGGTAAGCCAACGTCGTTCTAAATCCAATATGGCGGACGGTCCAAGGTGGCGGATTTGTTATTTTTAGTGCACTTTCCTGATATGAGAATCAAATTAAAGTGTTTGCTGAGAAGAATACGAATAACTAAAAGAATTAAATAAATTAATAGTTAAAAAATATTTTTAAAATCTAGCTTTTATTTAAAAGCTGTAAATATATAAAAGCTTCTTAAGCTTTAAGGTTAGCTTGAGAAGATTCTTATCTTATGAATTTGCATAGAGCGACATATAAAGCTTTAAAAGGACCGAGGTGAATTTAATATCTACAAGGATTTGTCGATTGTTAAGTCAACTCCACCTAAGAGTCCCTTCGAAACACCCGCGACAACTTATAACCCCCTCTTTCCGCCATTAAAAAAAACAGTATTAGATGCTAACTCCCCACCTCTAGAATGTGTAGAATCCTCAACATTAGCAGTGATGTTACTAACATATAATTTGACTCCAAAAATTAATTTTATAAAAAGATTCGTTTAGCCCAAAAAGACATTAATTAAACATAGACTGACGGACAGAATAATTTTATTACCTTACACATTTTTGTTATTTTTATTATTAGACTTTAATTAAATAACAGCGAAGAAATTAAACTGCAAGCTGAGTTCACCTATAATTAGTTTTTACATCGCATTGTAAACCTTAGTAAGTCTAGTAACTGATCAAATGTACAAAGCTGTTGGTAATCCTTAATAAAATAAATAAACAACAAATTTGCATTATATTTTCGAAAACCATGGGCAACATTTATAGCAATTCATGATTTGAATTTGATCTGATTCATGATTTCCTACACATACAGGCCCGGCGCGTAGCTACCTGTATTATTTATTGCTGGAGTACAGCAGACAGGTTGGCGGCCCAACTGTGACGGAAAGCGGTTACCATCACCTATAAATATATAGGATAGTGGAACCTGGCCACTGATGCTGGAACACAACTTAAGGTTGTTTTGGCGGTATGCTCTAGACCAGGGGTGGTAGCAGGTATGAATAACCCACAGCCACACAACAAAACAACCTCGAGCTGTGTTCCAGCATTAGTGGCCAGGTTCCAGTATCCCTTAAGAGTGCAACAGCGCATTTGTAGCACCTTGGTGTTGTAAATGCATCCACAGGTTGTGTTGTTGTGTGGCTGTGGGTTATTCATCTGCAGGTAAAATCTTATGCCATATTTATATCTGCAAATGTTGTCTGCAGATATATTTGTACAAGCAGATAATATTGTCACCATCTTACGATGTCGGTGGATGCCTAAAGATAATTTATACGATAATGTAAATTATATGCGCTGTGTGTGCTAATTCATTGAATTACATAGAGAGCGATATTGAAAGGCTTTACCATTATTAAGTAGAGAAAAAATAAAGTGCGTTCGGTTGGCAACCCTGACAGCATCAGGTCTTGCGTCCACAATATAATTAATTACTCATATAAGTTGTTTGTTATCTAACTTTCTCCAATCCGATGAAAGCTTTATCCTAACTTGAACTTAGTGCATGATTAAGTTATTTGCATCATATGTTCATGTGTTGTTTGCAAATTTAAATAAATAATAAAATATTTATGTATGAAGGAGTTACGTATCTACATTCCACATCTAAATTTATGTCTGGCATTGCATATCTCTTCATAGAACTAGTGGGCCCGGCAGACGTTGTCTTGTTTTGAGAAAATAAAAAATTTAGAACCCGATTGCAGCGCCACCTACCGCGTCCAATTGTGAATCTAAACCATCACGGGACTCACTCAAAAAGACACAAAATTTTATCAAAATCGGTCATGCAGTATTTGATTTTTAACCAGACTAACAAACAGCAATTGATTTTTATAAATAAGAAGAGTAGATTTTTTTTTAATAATAAATGTATATATACAATAAAGTGTTATCTACTCTAGTCTAAATAAATTGTCCATACTCTTATCGCCTTTTATTATTTTATAAGTTTTAATTTAACTGGCAATGTTTAGTTAGGTTCACGTCAAAAAAGTTAAAAGATTAAACTGAATTAGAACTATTTCATTTAAACTTGCTACTTATTATAACACCTCCGTATCTATATTCGCAATAAAATGAGTTCTTTTTGAATTCATAATAGTAATCGAGGTTTACAGGCTCGTTAAAATAGTTTTAAAGGATGTTATTCATAATCGAGTTTTTACTACTTGTTGCGGCGGCGCTGGATTTATGATAAGCGAACTGTCTCAATTTAACAGGAAAAGAAGTGTGGGACAATTTGGACGGGAATTTGAGAACGAGCACGCACTTACCTGATTAAAGGGAATGAAATGCAGCTGCTCCTCAGTCCACTTCACCTCACTTTATTTTATATTTATAATGTTTTATTTTTATGTGTATATTTATTTTTATATCTAATATATAAAATTCTCGTGTCACAGTGTTAGTTACCATACTCCTCCGAAACGGCTTGACCGATTTTTATGAAATTTTATATGCATATTCAGTAGGTCTGAGAATCGGCTACTATTTTTCATACCCCAAGTGATAAGGGTTCTCCACCCCTAACATTTTTCTAAATTTTTTTGGACAAAATTTACAACCCTAAATTTTCACCCTTCTATCACCAACCCCTATTTTTTAATAGCGATATTAGTATTTTAATAATTTTCTACTCTCGCGAGCGTGTTAGATTTTAGTTTTTTAAAAGCAGGACAACGTTAACCAGGTACATGTAGTATTTTATATTTGCGTTGCGGAGCGGGTTACTTATAAATTATATACATTTATGTATTGCAGGCGCGGTATATTATATGTTATGTTATTTTATTTTATATATTTACAATGCGGAGCGATTTTTATTTAGTTTGCTGATGATATGACAATGTATGAATTGACGTGACGTGCGAAAAGGGAACGCGCCGTCAGATTTAATGGAAGAAATTAAATATGTTAGAAGAAAAGGTCGTATAGGTCGAAAGGAGGTTTATATGGCGGTGCCACTACTATTACTCATTGATTACAATATTATTTTTTTTGTTTCAGGTTTTAAGTGTCGGATTACGATAGTGCGTTTATTATAAAAACGTGATTAAGCGCTAATCCAATATAAAGGTAAAAATCTTTTAGCTTCTGAAATAAATTACCCATTAGGGTCAATATTTTATTTAATAAAAAATAAATGTGTTTTTTTATTGCTAAAACACAGCACACAGTCTGATGGGAAGTGGTCACCGTCGCTTGTGGACATTAGCAACAACAGTGGTGCTGCCAATGTGCTGCAGGCCTCGAGGCTAACTGGAACCTGGCCACTAGATCACTAACACATACTCTAGACCAGAGGTGGTAGCCATCCAGGTGGACAAATATCCTGCCATCTGGCTGTGGGTTATTTTGTCGCCTCTTACGACAGGCTACCTGGCACGGATAGTGATATAAGTATAATGCTTCCCAAAGTATAATAAGTCGTGGTAGCGTAATGGATAGCGCACTCGTTCTAAACTCGAAGGGCGCGGGTTCGATCCTGGCCGGAACGCATTCACCACTTAGGCAGTTTTCTGACCTAATGTGCATATTGTTACTATTACCACGTGCTAACAACAGTGAAGGAAAACATCGTGATGCATCCTGCACATCGAGATAACCAAGCATGGCGGGTATACTGTCCGTTCCCCTACAGTGGGAGGCCCGAGCCCAGCAGTGGGTCAGTTATGGGCTGTTGTTATATTCCCAAAATGTCTATAGTCAGTAAAACTTTTCAAGACTGACTATCCTTTTACGATGAGAACATTTGATCATGGTTGGTCAGTTTTAAACTTTTTATTTCAACTTTAAGCTGGCAGCTTAATAAAAATAACCTCAGTGCAATGTTTACTGTGTAGCCGCGACTACCGAAGGTATTTTATCAAAGAAAGATCTGTTGCAGTTCATAGCGAATGATACGGCTGTCCGAGAAATGGCAACTTGGCCTTTGGTGCAATCCATTGGAAGTTTTGGATTTATTTTTTGCAAGGATTACTGTTACGAACGCTTTCGTATTTTTAGTTTGTTTGTTAGATTTAAATGAACTAGTGGTCGCCCGTGGTCGAAATTCGACCCTAATTAATTTAAATTATAAGTTTGAACATTATTAAGGTTCTGTTGTCAAAGACTATACTTCTCTAATCACAGATTTCGCCAAAGCTACACTCTTAATTTGATTTTAATAATAAACAAAAGAGTATATATATATATAAGCGTGTGTGTGTCAAATACATGGTACTGTGTGTAATGTATTTTTTTGTTAATTTAATGTATTATTTATGCACAATAATAAAATATTAGTATACTGCACTCCTTCTCTATATAAACTATAAGTATGCGAAATTTTATACTCCTCCGTCTGCGTAGTTTTCGTAAAAAGGGGTACAAAGTTTGTGCTTCACGTATTAATATAATGATAATCCTGTTACGAGCTACAGGACTCGAATTAAAATTGCCGTTGGAACTACTATAGAATTTATTAGAACTGTATAAACACGTATAAAACAAATACAAACAAAACTGGATGCAACCAGTTCACACTGCACGATTCAATACAATTTGACACGCGCAAAGTCCGTCGTCTATATCGCTAATCGAGAGTAATACAATGAGTCTTACTCGTTTCGTAGTCGTCGCTTGACTGCCCACCCCTCCATTCTGACATTGTCTTATATCAATTACACAGTACAAAAAAATTGGCCGCGCGCACTGAGTTTCCGAGAAATAGTAATTTGCACACCTGCGAACGGCTAACAAAGTCGAGAATAATAACAATAAGGATTAGTTCGACGCTAATGATGGTTATAAAACAAGTAGAAAAACAATAGCATGTTTTTCTTAATTACAAGTTCAAAACACAAAAGAATTCCTAAATCCGGGAAGACTATAAACTGCGTTTACGACAGACAGCTGTGCGCTTATCTTTGAATGCATGTAACAATACTTTTGTTTACGTGGATCTGTATAGTTACGAGAAAATATATGAATTCACCATCGCTGTTCAGCGCATTATTTTAATACCGCTTCACATTCATAGTCCCTAAGAACTTTGATATTAAATTAACAACTTTTGTAGGGCCTGTGTATTGATGATTGAATGAAGAGAGGTATAAAAATGCGACAGATACAAAATTACATAAAGAATAGAGAAGGGAGATGCTGCTCCAAACATATGACCAGTTCCTATATCGTAAATTTGTGTGTGTGTGCAGTTAACACGCAGTAGAAGTGAAATAAAGTGTGACAAGGCGTGGGAGGGATTCTAAATTTCTCGACGTCACATTCCATATATTATATCGTTATAATATATTTAAGCTTTGAACCACGAAATTTGCAATATTAACAAAAAAACTTCAAAACATTTCCAATTCTATCTGTATGAGCATACTGTTTAAATTATTAGATATAATGTATTCTATCTCATTCTCTCACAGGCTTAATCCTATAGATTTATGTGTTAATCTCTTTTTAGTGTCGCTTTTTCGTTTCAACGAGTTTCAAATCACAACGATTCTAAAGAAGTTTCACTTCAATAACCGTTTGTTGGAATCGCCAACAAATAGTTTTTTATATATTTGGCGCGGCATAATACTGGCCACCAAATATACTGAATATTTGAATTTAGAACTTAGATGTTCTTTTGTTGTTTTTTATCTGTATTTTTTCCTTTCATTAAAATCTTCATATATTTCACACGTGCCGCTTTTTATTATTTAATTATTTACAGTCTGCTTAGCTATTTAATGTTTAAAGTGTTTAACACCGTTCATTTGCCTTACTACTAAAATTATGAATATTTCACAAAAAATCATTTTCATTCATACAAGGTTTCATATATTTTTTTTTAACAAGACTTAATTTTTATATGTAGAAACGTATGTGAAATCGATACTAAAATTTATGTGAAACATAAACGTCCCGGCAGTCGCCGTCTTGCTCTGAAAAAAACAAAAATCTGTAACCCGATTTCAGCGCCATCTACCGGATCCAATTGTGAATCTAAACAAATCTAAAGCCTTACAAATCTTTTTAAGAAAAATGAATCCTACACAACCGCACGGAATGAATAATAGACAAAGTCCATAAGTAATCCAGAGACAATTCCCATACAAAATTTTCAAATGTTTTTGTTTTTATAAATCACCCATGTATAAGAGCGAACTAAACATACAAAAATTCAAATGAGTTTAACCGTTTTTTATTTTTAGCAAGACTAACGAACATAAATTAGAAAGAGAGAAAATTTATTTATTTAGAACTACATACAAACCAAAATATATTAATAAATAAGAAAATACTAATAGGAAATGAAGCTCTGAATCGGATCTAACTCAGCATGATGCTGGTTGACTGAACCAGCGCTGGTCTTCCGCTAGGGCCGTTACAATGACTCACGGATAGACGAAACAAAACAAACAAACAAAATATAACGAGTTCTATTGGAAAACAAATACGAATGCAAAAATGAATGCTACGAAGCGAATTTATAAACAATATCATAATTGAATAAAGAACGTAAAGCTTTAAAAACTGTAAGAACATCAACTTTTTATATTTTGTCTGTCAGTCTGTTGGTTTGTGTCAAATAAGCTCCAAATGGGAAACATCTAAACTGAAAATTATCATAGATAAACAGACAATCAAATTAATTTTATATATAAACTAGGTTCTGCCCGTGACTTTGTTTACGTAGAAGGTGAAACGCACGCAGCGGAAGCTCTCAAAAGGAACAAAATACCCCGATTTTGAAACATTCTTCGTTGGTGCTCCGCTCCTATTGGTCTTAGCGTGATGATACATAGCCTATAGCCTTCCGCGATAAATGCGCTATCTAACACTGGAAGAATTTTTCAAATCAGATCAGTAGTTCCTGAGATTAGCGCGTTCAAGCAAACAAACTCTTCAGCTTTATATATTAGCATAAGATAAGATTTTTCATAAATAAAATCTGTTAAATTATATTTGGAGAAATGTGGCAATGCACGAGCGAGATTGCGAAATCCCTTTTGAAAAAAAAAAACTTTCTAATTTTGCGTGTTTGAAAACGCTGCACCTTGTACCACGTGGGGTGTTTCGCGGTGTCGATGCGCACGCGCGTCCAAGTAATCTCGGCGATCGATCCTCGTTAATTGATCACCGGCACCTGTCCCAGTGAGTCATCCGGCGCGGACTGCGCCTGCGCATCTGGCCGCATTGCATTACTCTTCACTTATCTGCCGATCTTTAGTTCTGTTTCAAGCCTTCGATGTTATAGCTGGCAGTCACTACACAGATGGTTGACATCTAAAAGGGTTTGATGGTACTTAATTAGTCGGTATTAACAGTGTAGCTAGCATGGGTGGCATTTAGGGCGGATATTGTAGGTGACACCCCTAAACTCAATCAAAACTGTTTATTAAAATACGAGTATTACAAATAATTTTTATATATTATGTGAAAGATATTTAGTTAATAAAAAATTAAAATTTCTTCCTTCTAACTTTAACACTTGCAAACTCCGAAATCACGTCATTTAAATTTATATTTTGTATTGTTTCGTGTTCTATCGTTGTAATACCAAGATTGTTTAATCCGGTTTCAGTCATTGTAGACCGCAAGTAATTTTTAATTACTTTCAATTTGCTGAAACTCCTCTCACAGCTCGTTCAGACATGGTCTCCGTTTTACTGGCCCGTTTTATCGGATACGTTTTTTTTATCGATGGAGTATGGAGTTGTACGAGCAACTTCACATATGGTACAGTATTCAGTATACAGTAAAAAAAACGGTCCGGTAAATTATGACATTCCGTTTTGTCATCGTATACTAAATGAACGGTATATATATCCGTCATGTTTCCGGTGCCTATGTGTGAACAGAGCATAATTTTTGTCGTATCCCTTAAAACGGGTACCATCTACACGGAGACTATGTGTGAACGAGCCCTCACATGGAGCAACTAATGCACATATTGTTAGAAACAACTAGTGCGACTTTTCATAGGTGTCACTATAACTGATGTTCACGATCGGTGCGGTCAAAAAAATTGATGATTTTTTTTTAATACAATTTATGCCGCGATTTAACAGTGGCCGTAAAAAAAGTTGGGACACGAGTCGCGTGTATTATCTATGATTCGCACAGTTTTCTAAATTTTTAGACAGCAGGGAGAATCCTTTCCCAGGGACGAAAAGTACTGTTTTCATCCCTGTGATTAGGTAACTCCAAGCGTACTTTCAGAATACGAGCAATGAGAAGTATATTTTAAGAGGTATCACTGTCAAATTATGACAGTGCTGTATAATTATGGTCGAATTAACAAAGCGCTTTTCAAAACCAAGTCTTGCCTAGATTAGTATTTATTAAATACCTTGTTGGGATTAGATCAGATGTCGTCAACTTGCATTTCGCAATGCGCGTACGCATTTGGCCGTTCCGACGCAATACTTGCCCAAGACACCCGGCCGCGGCGGTATTGCGGCTCAAGTTTGCAGTTTGATAGGACGGAATAGATTTGTAATCATGTTCTAATTTAGTAAAAAAAACTTGACCACGCTTCGTAGTAGCTCAGTCTGATTATTTCGCCTATCGTCTAACATTAAAGGTGCTACCAATGTGCTGCTGGACTCATAGATGGGACTGAAACCTGGTCACTAATGCTGTGACATAACTCAATGTTGTTATCACGGCATACTCTAGGCTGGGGGTGGTAGCCATCCAGACGGGAAGAATCCTACCACCTAGCTGTGGGTTGTTTTGTCGCCTCTTACGACAGGCCGCCCGACCGCAGAAAATAAATTTAAAAAAAACATACGTTTCGTATAACTTATCTTAGAAGTTTACATTGATGCTATCCTAACTTTAACTTGCGATATGCTCGTATACTATACTTATTAAGTACACATTTTAAGCCGTGTTTTAATATACCTTTTTCTAAATACCGCAACGGCGAGTATGTTACATTGTCCGCGGTGTGAGGGCTTGTTCTTTTTGGGGTGCGCAGGCGCAGGCGCGGGTGGTCATCGGGAACAATGGACGCAATCTAACATCTTCCATATTGTCTAACAAACGATCTAATAGCAAGCTTCGGAAACACGAAGGGAAGAATGTTGTTATATGGGATGTGGTATTTTTTAATTTCTATCATACTAAATATTTTTTTCAGATTTTTGTTTCCATATTACAAACATAAAAGGAGACATAATTATTAGGAATTCGGATACGCATTTTTTATGTTTTTTCTAAATCTGACTTACGATACGATTTATTTAAACACCAAAGAAAATTTATTGCTGACTAGCTGTACCCGGCAGACGTTGTCTTGCCGTTAAAAAATAAAAATCTAGAAACCGATTGCAGCGCCATCAACCGGAACCAATTGTTAATCTAAACCATTCCCGCTTGAAAAAACACAAAAAATCTGAATCTAAATCATGCCAGGATCCACTTGAACACACACAAAAATAATTTCACCTAAATCCTGGAACCCGATTGCAGCACCATCTACCTGGTACAAATTTGAATCTAAACCATCTCGGGACCCACAACACACAAAAATAATTCACCTAAATCAAACAAATGAAAATGAGTTTAAATGCAGTCACCATTGCCGAAATCGGCCGGGAAATATCATAACAAATGAATGCCTAGACTGATGTTGTGACTGATGTTTTTTAATGATATTTTTTTACATATTTTAATACTTATTATCCTACTCCGAACGAAGACAATTCCAAAATCACAAGAATCATAAAAATTGGTCCAGCTGTTCCCGAGTTATAAAGGGTGTAACTAACACGACTTTGTTTTGTATATATAGATTTACATACATTGTGACCACTTTTTGTTTTTTTTTTTTATCTCTATTATCTAGCGGCTAATTTATTATTGCATTTTTTTTAATTTAATTCAGTCAAAAGATTCGCCTCCAAAATCGTTTTTGTTATTAAATTTATTTTAGCTTTTTGTAGCTGAATGATGAAAGCAGTTTATGTTCGTCGTGTCTAGGGAACTTTTAATATGCTTGGTTCAATACAAACTTCTCCGATGCATTTTTTCTTCAACGATTCAATCAAAATGCTTATGATCATTTTCCTCTTTCATCTCTTTCTTTTCTTTCAAATTATACCAATCAATTGAGATTACCTTCCATAATCCTCTATTATTATCATTATGTCCTCCTTTACACAAGCCATCCATTTTTTTCTCTACCTTTACACTTGTATCTATCGTTCTTCCATTTTAAAATGCTTTTGTCACATGACTTTCATCACTCCTCATTGCACACCCATACCACCTCAATGTCTCTTAAATTTTTTTCAAACTATGCTTTTTTTATATGCCGCCTCCATTCCACCCCATTTATCCTTCCTGTTATCGCCTGCCGCATACATGTTCCGCCCGTGGCGTGGCTCGCTCATTGTTCCGCGACCCCATTGTTGCAGGACCATCGGCCATCGGCCACGGCGCTAATAGCGTATTCAACCTGCGCTTAATCGCATTATCACATTATTTATTATCGCTAAATAAGTATATTTTATCACATTTCTGACATTTTTATCAGATAGATTTATTAAAGTTTTACTAAGTTTAAGTAAGAGCTGCGTGTCACGGAGATGAATATCTGTGGATGAGAGGAGTGACGCGAAAGGACTGCACGAAGAACTCTCGCAGCCGCGTTAGCTTTTTATGTCCTTGACATTGCAGACAAATTGCAAGAGTCGCTTACTGCTAGATGCACGCCGTGCCCGCCAGGTCCCGCGGTCGAAGGGAAGAAGATGTTGACTTGACATCGTAAAGGATGATATGCGTATGGTCTTACAATTAGGGACGTCGAAGACCACGCGAAGTGGAGAAGAAAAAGTAGGCAAGAGAACCCCGGGCTTCAAGGCAGACGCTCCGAACGCTAACGGGATTTAATGCTCAGAAAATAGTAATGATCAAATTCCTGTAACACTCTTTAAACCCATATCGGTTATAACGACTGTTGTGTAATATATTTTAAAAAAATGATTGCTTGAGATCAGCAGATAGGCAGAAGACAGCCCACCTGATATAAAGTGGTTATGGACATTTGCAACATCAAAGGCGTTGAAAATGTACTACTGCTCTCTTAAGGGAGACTGGAACCTGGCCACTAATACAATACAATACATACAACAATTCAAGGTTGTTATGGTATCATACTCTAGACTAGGGTTGGTAGCCATCCAGACGGGCAAATACCTACCTGGCTGTGGGTTAATTTGTTGCCTTTTACGACAGGCCGCCCGGCCGCATTAAATTTTATTCTTTCTTCGTTCCTGCACAGATAGGATAATCATGTGGCGTGTGCGTTTGGACCACGCTTTAGACAGTTTTCGAACTCGTCACCAATACTTTCGCAACTCGTTGCTGACGTCCCTGATCTTGCAAAGCTTCGTACTAAGTTGGCCACTGTTTGTTGGCCTGCATCATTTTGAATTACTTACTTAAGGGCTCAGGTAATGGACTTAAAGCTGTTAATTTCGGGAGAAGTTTGGAGGTTTTTTTTGGTTGAAATGCGCCCATATAAGGTTTCTAATCCATAGAAGGATCTAAGGACCAATCTAAATATAAGAAAAAAAGAACTTAAACCATTCAATTTCATCGCATACTGTCTTGTCCTTTTGGTTCATGACAGGTAGATGAGCTGTTACAAAAATCAAAGATAGTCACATATCACTACAGAGTCAATATACATGAAATTGACGATATCTTGTACCTCGGCTATGCATCTGCTATGTAAAATTAGTAATACAGCCCTTAAATTTTGTTCCAATCTAAATTAACCCAGATGAAACCAAGAGAAGGGGCTAGTAATATTGTAAAGACTGTACCTTCGTTCTCCAATTAACTTTATACGAGTATGAATCAAAACCAAGAGACTTGTGTTAACAATTTTAAAATGCACACCTAAAGTTCACAGGCATTAACTAATAATAGAGGCAGGTTGACTCTTTTGTCCGTTTGTCCAGAAATAAGTGACATTTCGTTTCATTTTACTCTGGCGTGTTTTTGCAAAGAAATTACCATTGTTAAAAACCCCAATTATAATGTGGCCGTATTCTTGTACAATCACGCGTTCTTGGAGTTTTTTACAAATGTCGAGCTGATTTGACTAGTGTCGACTTGCGTCTTTGCTTGCAGTACAATTATTAGCGGAAATCCGCATTCATACATGCACTTCAGTTCCAAGGAACACCCCTTATCACCTCTACGTTTACGAGCACGAGTCTTAATGTTATTCCTACTGTAGACATAGCAAGCAATGTTCAGGAGTCACCTTGAAGGCAAGGCAAAACTTGCCTCTAGAAGTGCTAAACAACACAATTTCATTCCGTAGCAAACACACTCCTACCAGCTAAATCAGTAATCAACGTCCCGTGAGCTCCCAGCCGTGGTCTTTCCAAAGTGCTTTATAAAATTGGTGTCATAAAAAGCGCAGATATGCGCATGATTTCCCTCCCTGAAATATCGCTGCAGGGGCCCTCTAGCATCTAGGGAGCAGAGGAGTTTTCACCCCTGTTGACGAAGTGAGTTTGCTCTGATTCCCGGGGCACTCTCAGGCACTTTTGCGCTAAGATCGGCGTGGGCGTAACTACGTTCTAAGTCTCATGCCTTTCCTACCATAAGCGCGGGGCACATGGTAGGAGGGTAGTTTTAGTGGCGTATTAGCCCTTGGGCATTAGTCCATTGGTTCGAGTCTCCACACAAGCCGATCAGTTACTGTTTGGATTGCCCTTAGTGGAATGCCTCCATGATCGACAACCGTCTAATCCCTAGCAAAGGACCCGGTATGAGCGAAATGCATTACACCCGCCTGAAAAAAAAAAGAAATGATGTTGTCGTCAGTCCACAGACAGCCAGGCTTCCTAGTGCGCGAAAGCCCTTAGTATTGTTTTACCATACTTCAAACCATGCAGCATCTGCAGCCTCTAGGCTCCCGGAATTACTTTATTTTTCTCCGTTTTGCACGGGTGGACATATACATATGTCATGGTTGTTTGTATGGGATGAAATACGTACCAAACTCGCGTGGGTGGTGTGAAGTGGAGGATAAAAATCAAATCATGCTTTTTAACGGTAACTTAGAATTATTTGTTATGATTAGAAGCTCCAATGTTATATAAAAAGTTGACTACTAAACAAACGAACATACAAAATAACGAAACGCTTACTCTAAATAACTTATGTCTTTCAAGTTAGTAATTAAGCAAGACATAACAAGCGTCGTAATGAGAATGCGTGTGCGCGCCTTGCGTGCCTATAATTATTTTTAAGAGTTAAATTCTATTTTTAAGCTGCTCTTGTATTATGTTGTAATTATGTTTAATTTAAGGATATATAAAGTTTTATTTTTGAAGATAATTGTTATACATACGATTAGTGGAAACTGGTTAGATTGTCGCATTTTGCGACTATGTTCAGAATGTTGACTCCCCTTATTTATTTACTAATAGATACTGCATTTTTTAACCGATTATTCTGCTTAAAGCAGGCAAACAGTCAGCCGGGTCACCTGATGGAAAGTGATTACCGTCACCAAATGCTTTAGTTGGCCTTAAAGAAATTTCAGTCTACCTAAACAATCCCATGTCGTAGCGAAGAGGAAATAAATACCTCGGTGGGAAATTTCATCCAAATTATTGTTCTATGTGGAATAAAAGTTCTTTCCCAAGTAATGATGGAATCCATAAGCACGCACAGGGCGACCACCTTTAACTATAATCGTTTCAATACGAATGTCATGATAATCAAGAATCCATCGGCACGTTTGATCGACTGTAGTGATATAGAGTAAAAGATATAACAGAACGGTCACTCGACTTAACTTTTCTGATTGCATTTTTGTATAACAATGTAGTCACAATGCCAATTCACATTTAGTTTTATAAAACCTTATCAAACTAATATTTTTCCAGTTATAAGCAAATCGTAATTTTTATTGCCAGAAAACACCAGACAGGCAATCCACCTGATGGACCTGTCTCGAAGGGGGGATTGGAAACTGGTCACTAATATCCAAACACAACTCAAAATTGTTATGGTGGCATACCTACACTAAGGGTGGTAGGCATTCAGACGAGCAAATGCCCTACCACCTAGCTGTGGGCTTTATTATTTCTTACGAAAGGTCACACAGCCGCAGTTTGTATTATTACTTCTTTCCTGCGATAAGGATAAACCAAAAGTGAGCTTCTTTAAAGGTTTTCTTGTACTGTTTTAAGGATATTAACTGATTGAATTTAATTTAGTACATTTTATGGATACTCTAGAGATTGAGTTGAGATACCCAGCCTTCTGGGCACCTTACCCATGGAAGACGGTGATCTAGGCTCAGTATTATACTTATAGTATTGAAGGACTATGGGTAGAATAAAATATAAAAATAGAAAGAAAGAAAGAAAAAAATGATTGAAGAAATAGCGATTTACTTACATTGCTAACATGTATCTTAAAAATAAAAACATATTTTGAGAATTTGTACCCCGCATTTTCCTCAAACAAGGTTTGCACTCAGCTTGTTGCTGTGCCGGCATAATATAAGAAATAAGTTAAGTTTTCTTTTATTGTATTCGATTATTTATAAATTAATGTATTGTTCTCTAGAGATTAAAAATAATTAAAGGATGTTTTAATACAAGAAATTGAAATGATCTAATAATAATCGGCAGACAAAGACACATATTGTATATCCTCAAATTAAGCAAGTTACGCTTGTGTTATAGGCAAAATACTAGGGACTACACTGGGGCCGATCCCAGACGCCCAAACCATAGTAAATAACGGGGAAAATTTGTTCCCGAAATTTACCTTACCAGACATCGAAACCGGAGATTCTGCATTGCAGTGAGGTAATCCGTCAAAGGCTTAGCCCGCCCAACCACGGAGGCTGTCGTTTAGTCCACTCAATCACACGATATGGAACTTATGTTACCGTAGACGACGCCAAAAGTCATAGCAATAAAAACCGCATATGGTAAATAATAACAGTCTATAAATGTCCCAATACTGGGCTCGGGCCAGACATTTATAATAACACTACACTTGTCCAAAACGGATTGGGAGATTTCACACATCGGTTATCTTGATGAGCAAGTTTAATTTGTTGTTTATGAGATCTTTTATGAGTTTATTATTATTATTATTCGTTTATGAGAAATTTTGAGTTTACTTGTATGGAGCTTATGTCAAATTTTAACCGATAGTAGGGCAAATGAGCGGTCAGTAAGCCATAGGTAACAGCCATAAGCTACCACGACTGTTTTCGTATTTTTTTTAAAATCCATTTATTACTTGCTAAGCAATCTTGCATACTAAAGACAGGTATGCGGTTAATATAGACAATGTAAATAATTTGATTGTTATTGACCCCTCTGCTGTGCATTTGCTTTGGCTAACACCTGTCCGTGGGAATGCGCATACGCATGCGGCGCGTTAAGGTGCAGCGCTTCCGTTAATAGATCGCACATAGATCACAGCTATCTGCGCGCGTGATTCGATTATATGCGCAAGCGCACCATTATAGTCCACTGAGGCTGGAATGCGCTTAACGGTATACATAAGTGGTAATAGTGCATTCTGACCTTTAAAATGTAAATCGCTTGCTAATTTTCTTTGTTGAGATATTATTTCTATTATGGAGTTCACATTACGATGATCACGATGTATTCGTTAGTAAATTGCAAAAGCATCACCAATAAATATGCGTGGCTGCAGCGCTACCGTTGTGGATATATTCGTCTATACCACAGAAATGACGTTATTTATCGGGATAAAAAATATCCCAGGTGTTGAGCCGAGATTTGAGCTAGCTTTGCGTTGAGTTTCATTTAAATCCTTGCTGTAGTTTTCACGCGATGGTGACAGCACAGACAGACAAAAAGTATTTAAATTATTGTATTTTTGGAATCTGCTGGTCCGAATCAGCCCCTTAATTTTTTACTAATTTTTATACCTATTGTATAAACTTGACACTCCTACAGATTATTATAGATATATGTCTGTTTATATACTTATAAATAGCTGCCTGTCATTTGGCTTCGACCGCATTTATTTTTAAAATGTAATAAAGTAAAAATTCAACCCCCTCTGGCTTAGCCCTTCTCTTCTCCATTTTAAATGCATTCTACAGACTCGACACCCCCAAATAGATGTAATTTACAGATAGATATATAATTACTGATAAGTTACTACTAATACTTTATTTTTAAAAGATTGTAATATAAAATCGTTTACAGTAGTAAGTCTACAGTAGTAAGTAGAAATAAATAAATACATCTTATTGTTTAAAAGGGCATTGAGAGAGAGTAATGAAAAGTATGCCCTTAGTATGTAACTTTAAAACGTCAGGTTAATAATAAAATTTTACATGATAATTACGTAAATAAAGAGAAAAACATCGTGAATTTGATTATTATGTCATTATTAAACAATACACAGTATTCATCTATTTGTATATAATTAAAACTTGTATCTTAATTCATAGGTCAAGCATAAGATATTGTTACAAGTTACCTTCTGTGGGATGTGTCAGCCAATAGCGTCGTATTTGAGATAGACAGTATGTTTTTTTTCTGAAGCACAGAAAACATGTTGTCGGTCCAACTGTGATGGAAAGTGGCCACCGTAGCCTATGGACATTAGCAATACCAGAGATGATGCCGGCCTTGAAGGAGAAACTGGAACCTGCCCCCCGATGCCCGAACACAACTTAAAGTTGTTATGGCGGCATATTCTAAATAAATAAATAAATAAATTGGCAGACAAACACACACACTGTATATCCCCAAACTAAGCAAGTTACCGTTGTGTTATGGGTTATATATAACGGACCATTCTGGGGCCGATCTCAGACACCCAGACCATAGTAAATAACGGAGAAAAACGTTTCCGAAATTTACTATACCAGGAATCGAACCCGGAGCCTCTGAGTTACAGTGAGGTAAGCTGGCAAAGGCTTAGCCCGTTCAACCACAGAGGCCGTCTATTCTACACCAGGGGTGCTAGCCATCCAGTCAGGCAAATGCCCTGCCACCTGGCTGTGGGTTGTTTTGTCGCCTCTTACGACAGTCCGCCTGCTGCAAGAATTAGTATTCTTTTCCGTTCCTGCACAGAGGATTGTATGTCGACATCACTTCCCCTTAAATTCATAGTGGGCTTTAAACTTGAGCAATGATTTAGTGTTAAAATAACAGGGTTCCACTGTGAATAATCTGTATTATTAGCCTCAGATGATGTTCAATCATCACTCGAATGACGTAACAGATTCCCACACATCTCAGGCCGTGATTTCAAGCGAATTAGGGAGCTGTGAGAAAAAGCAGCAAGTGTTAACTTCTTTTCAAACTGTGAGCTGCAAGAATGTGCATGTTTGTGAGCTACGGGAGATATGTAAGCAGTGGCGTAACTATATAGTTAAACCATTTAGACTTTGTACGAGCGTAGCATGTTATGACGGCATAACTTTCAGAAGTCAAATTATTTCGGTGTAGTATAAACAAAAAAAAATCGATAATGAGACGATAATATGGTATTTTGCATCCGCTTTTTTATATGTAAATACTTTTGAAATTTATTGTAACACGCGTTATGTATCTAATAGTTGGTTTCATTTGGCTACAAAACATTTGCAATCATTTACAAACAGGATTAAGAAATATTTTGATTCATCAAGATTGTTTGATTATCATAAATAACTATGGTGTATTAATTCAATCGACATGCGTCGATCACATACAACTTGCGCCTGCGCACGGCATGCGCGAAAGTGTAGCAACTTCTATATTTGCATATTTAAATTAACTTTATATAAATGATGTATGGATTGTCCTACTGACTGCCTTATTTATGTTAATTGTAAGATATTTGGCATAATTATAATTGAAAGGAAGGAACAAGAACTATTAAACAAAAATAGTTAAGTATGCCAATTCGTAGTGAAAATGCCTACTGTACATAAAGACTGAAATGTTTTTATTCGATGCATGAAATGTAGCGGGCAGCTCAACCCTATTTTTAGATTTTTAACAATATTTTCAAACCCGCAAATCGCATGGGAAGTTCTAGTAAGAATTTAAAATACATTTTGAGAATTGTATTACACTATACTACTCTGGCCTCCTTATAGCAAACGCATTACTTGCAAAATGGCGGTTTTGAGAAAAACGCAGTAAACATATTTTATATATCTAAAATGTCCGTAGGCGATGGTAACCGCTAAACATCAAGTGGACCGTCTGCCTGTCTGTTGAACTCCTGCAATAAAAACAAATGCCCAATTGTCCATGTTATGTCACTTTTTAGTGTATCTAAAAAAACAAGAAAAATAATCAAGCTTTATGTGTAGATTAGCGCCTTGGGATAACCATTTCTGCAACGAAGTGAAAAACTTAAAAATGTCGCTTATTGCAAGTGCAATTAAAAAAGACCACTAGGATTAAAATACGGTATTGGTGGTGACACATCTCGGTCCTCCACCTTCCTCATCCACGCCTACCGAGGACCTTGAGCAGGTTGTCAGTCCATCACGCTGGAGGGCGTCCGACACGACGTTTAGCGAGACGCGGCCTCCACTCCAGGACTCATCTGCTCCATTGGCCGTCGGTCCTGCGTCAAATATGACCGGCCGATTGCCATTTCTGCTTGCTAATTTTAGTATTTCGATTAATTTGGTTCTCTTAACGATATCCTCATTTCTGATTGCATCTCTAAGAGAAACACCCAACGTTTTATTAGAGTATTTGAAGGTTTACAAATATTTATCTATGTTAAATAAATCAAGCTTCATTTATGCAATATGTTTATCGCCCGAAGAAACCATAAGGCCAAATTCTTGTATTTTTCTTCCAGTCAATGAAACAGTCCTTGCATAACATCGCCGTTAACGGCCGTGGATTTACATAAACATTGATTTAAAGGTGACGTACGGTCCATTAAGCCGAATCCAGTGCATGAATGAGCCGACAGATGGCGCAGTCGATTGCCTTGGCCACGATACCTACACTTGCTTGTGTATGATCTTGAGTGGCTACTCAGATGAATAAATATTTAAACTACAGTTCAATATCTATACTATAATAAAGCGATTAAAAATATGAAAAAATTCAGGTGGGCTATTTCCGACCAGGAGATTCCGAAAATGCAATTTTTAGAATTTTTGTCTGTTTATCTGTTAGAGCATCACGTGAAAACTACTGAACGGATTTTAATGCAACTTGATACAGAGCTAGCTTATATCCCGGGTTGTAACTTAGGATACTTTTTATCCCGATAAATGACGTCGTTTTCGTGGAATAGACGAAAATAGCGAAAAAGATGGCACTGCGATCACATCTTTTTTGGAAACTACTGACCGTATATGAGTAAAGCACGACATAGTGCTAGATTATAACCCGAAATAACACTTGGGATATTTTTTATACCGATAAATATTGTCGTGTCCATGGAATAAATGGATTGGCAAAATAGATGGCGCTCCAATCGCGTTTTTTCAATTCACTAAGAAACACCATAATTAATAAAATAATAAGAAATAAAATAATATTAAATAGAAAATAATTTTTATTTATTACACACAAGAGAACAATACACATGAGTTAACAATCATTTAACTAGTACAATCGGAGGCCAATTCTTTTTTTATTGCGTTAGTTCAGCATACAGGCAGATGGTCCACTTGATGGAAAGCGGTTACCATCGCCTATGGACAGTTGCAACACCAAAGATGCTACAAATGCACTGCTGCTCTCTTAAGGGAAACTGGAACCTGGCCTCTAATGCCGGAACACAACTCAAGGTTGTTATGGCGGCATACTCTAGACCAGGGGTGGTAGCCATCCAGTCGGGCAAATGCCCTACCGCCTGGCTGTGGGTTGTTTTGTCGCCTCTTACGACAGGCCACTCCAACGCAGGAAACTGTATTCTTTCTCCATTCCTGCACGGATAAAATATACCCATAATATATCCATAATAATTATAATCAATCTGTAAAGGATTAAGTTTAGATTAGTCTCGCATAGAGTAAATAATAACCAAAATCAAAACTAAATAATTAAAGGGAGCAAATTGACGGTAGGCTAAATAAAAACTTTACTCATTGATACTTGACATCTTTGTCTTCCGTGATCATGGATACTGAAAAGTGGCCGAAACGTTGGAATAAAAATCAAATAAAATACCGCGGATAAAACCGTTAAAACGTAGTTTTATTATTTTACATTCAATTTGAAATAGAGAAAAAAATCGGGGAGGCAATGCAATTTTAGAGTTTTCGTCTATCTGTTACGCTTTCACGGAAAAACTATTGGACTGTTTTTGCTGAAATTTGGTATAAATGTAGTTTCGATATCGTCACGGGAGACTTTTATTCCGGAAAATGGGATAGTTTACTATACACAATTAAGTAAATCTGTCGAGGGTGAATAACTTCTACATAAGAATTTAATACAACGTAACCGCTTGCTTGCTAAATTAACAAGGATTATTTACGTACCTATAAAATGAAAGTTTTAACCATCTATATATATAATTCTTCTGTACGTGTGTTGACAGTGAACTCCTAAACGGCTGGACCGATTTTGATGATATTTTTTGTGTTTGATGGCTTGGAACCGGTAGGTGGCGCTGTGTTCTTGAAGTCCTTATCACCTAGACCGATTTTGGTGATTTTGTTTTTATGTCATGAAACAAAGTCTTTTAGGAATTCAGAAAATATGGCGGTACGAAGTTCGCTGGGTCAGCAAGTTTATAGTGTATTTTTATAATCTCCGCTTATTATTGTATTTTCTAATAAAATACTTTGTTGACTTTATTTCTGTTAAATACAAGGTTTCTACACGTTATAAATAGACCACAAAAATAGCTAACAAGAAAAGGTAATAAAGTCCATTTTGCAAAAGTGTTACTTATTTAATTTTGCTATTATGGGGACGCATTATCCATTTATCGAATTACGATCATAGCAACCGGTTTCTTTTTGGCACTGTGTTGCGAGTGTTATTATTTATTACTTTACGATCATGAACATGTATTACGTTTCTTTCTTTTATAAATCTAGGTTAGTCGACTTGTTTGCTTGCAGTTTCATTGATTTATGTTTTTGTTGATAATCGTTTCTTTTTTGTACCTAATAATTTTTGCTTTCTTGCACGGTTAAGTAGATTCTTATAATTAATCCAATTGGCTGCGTTAGCCATTAGGTTTCTTGGTATTGATTGCAACATATTTATATGTAATTACATTTATTTACATATAAATATAGCTAAAGTATAAACTAATATAATAAAAATGTCTGTGTGCAGTTCACACGCAGCAGAAGTGAAACTTCAGAGAATATATAGGCGAATATAATATTGCAAAAGACAGGGAAGCCAAGCCGTTAAGTTTATGGTACAAGGAGAGGCGGACAGAGAGTAGGGGGGGAAAGGAGAGGAGAGGTAACAGGAGGCTGATTTATGGTTTTTTGACATTAGAGAGTGTGTATTAGATTTTTGGACAATATCAACAACCAGTTATAGTTATATCTACAACGCTTAGTAGACAAGAGTGAGGAGGCTACGAAGAAGCGCGCAAAAAGGAGACCAGTGTAAAACGCTGCATAATGTATTCTATCTCATTCTCTCGCAGGCTTAGTCCTATAGATTTAGGTGTTTTAGATTTATTGTCCTATAGATTTAGATCTCTTTTTGGTGTCGCTTTTCAAATTTTCAAAATAAGTTTCAAAAGTCGCGATTCAAGTCACAACGATTGTAAAGAAGTTTCATTTCAATAAAGAAAACTTAACGTGTACATTCTTTCCGTGTTTGAATAGTTAGGACAACAACAAATCAGGCAGTGAAGCTAAGACACCATTGAATTCTGTCTTCGAATTGTATCCAGTTGTTTTTTTAAAATAGCTTTAATATAAAGACGCGGTATATTTAGAATTTTATATTATTATAGATATATATCGTCGGGGTCAGTGCAAGACTTTGTAATTACATTTTTTGTCATAATTGTCGTATATTACATGTTTAGGTATATAACAATTTTGACGAAAAAGCAATGTCACCAAACATTTAGTTAAAGTGCCCTGCACTGACGCCGACGATATATTTTATTTGGAACTTTACTGTGGTACCTTAGCAACAAATAAAACTATGGACGCTTGGCCCTTTCACGCTGCACTAACACTAGGCTTGCCAGACCGCCGGGAAATCCGGGATTGCCCCGGAATTTTGCCCCTTGTCCCGTGTCCAGTAATTAGCGCTTATTGTCCCGGATTCTGAAAACTTACTATTTTTTAAAAAATGCACCAAAACAATTTCTGTTTCTAAACAATGGCTGATTGTTTTTTAAGTTTGGAATTTATTGTTTTAACATTTTTTATGGTAGTGTCTTATTAATATTGTTTTTCTTTCTTCAGTTTATTACTATTTATTTTGTAATTTAGTATTCATTGTCTACCAAAGTTTAAATTTGCTAATATAAGCTAAGTGCTCAATTCTATGATAGTTTAACGTGTTGATTTACTACCACTGTGCTTCATCTTAGAACTATAACTGGCGTTTATTACCTACTAAGTACAGAGTACATACCTAACTAATAAAAGTATGTATTTGAAAATAAATGGCATTTTTCTTTTCAAATTCAAATATGAATCCTTTGAAAAAAAAAGCTATGATATTTTCTACTATGGCCATGACCCGACATTATTTTTCAAGAATTGTCCCGGATTTGATAATTTACTATCTGGCAACCCTAACTACGACTAACACGAACTTGTCCGATTAGCGTTGGTTACATTATTTATTAATATTAAAATAAAGCTTTTGCTACCTTTAAAATACATTGGGTCATGAAAGCAATAATTTTTAATTACAAATATGAAATGAAACTGTCTCGGAGTAGTTTGGGAATTAATCTATGAGATTCTTATCGTTTTAGAACAAAAGTGTGGAGTATTTTGGTAATGAGCCATACATATGACTACTTAGTAATACTTTACGCAATATTTAATTGCCTGCGGTCCCTGAAGTCGGCATGACGCATAAAGGCGAGCCCAGACCTGCTCGGGGAAAGCTATCAAATCACGTAACTCCCAAAAAACGCGATCACACGCCTTTTAAGATATGCCGAGCCGCCATTTATTTTAAAGGTAGATTAACTTTCATTAATGTTTTATGACTTATATAATTATTATATTACTGAAGTATTTGTAAGTACGTTTAAAAGTTGTACAACATAAAAAATGAACAGATTGTTTCTGAAACGACGGCACCGTGTCCATAATAATATTACATAAACTAGTAGTATCGGCTGGCGTTGTCTTGCCCTGAAAAGATCAAAATCTAGAACCCGATTCCAGCGCCAAGTATTTTGTTTTTGATGGGTTACGTTTTATTGAAATTTTAGTAGGGATCCCTAATTTTTGTATAACCTATATTAATCAGGGACAATGTAACATTCGAATAATGAAAGGATTGTTGAAATAGGTCCAGTAATTTTTGAGTTTATTAGTTACAAACATACAAATTAAAGAATGTATTCGAAACCATTAAAATCTTTCCTCTTTATGATATTATATTAGTATATAGTATATATGTGATCATAACTCTGTCTGTCTGTCTATGGCACTTACACGGAACAAGTGCGGTGCTGATTTTGTTGAAATTAGGTTAGGTATTAGATACTTTTCATCCCGGAGAAATGGGATAGTTTCAGGGATAAAACAAATAAGAGAAACACCTGACACAAAATTTACTATCGATCAGTGAAAAAATCATATAGGAATTTGATTTTTTTTATCCTGGCCATTTTAAATCATTCCCGCACGCTTCCCCGGATAAAAAGTAGCGCAGATTTTAATTCTAGGAGTTGGCTGTTGATCAATGAAAACCGCATCATAATCGAACCAGTAGTTTTTATGTTACTCCAGAATAAACAGAAAAACAGACAAGATATTTAAAAAAAATGTCTCGTGTTCTCCATCGTTTATATAGTCTATTCCAATTGTTTTTTTTTAAATAGCTTCAATGTAAAGAAAGACACGGCATTTTTAGAATTTTATAATATTATTTATAATATTTTAAAATTTAGATGATAAACTATCATTTTAATACCTGTACATGTCTTTTATATGTAAAATATTAGAATTAATTGAACCACGTCTCCGTTCCCTATTTTGACCGCCAGTTGCATTTGGCCACAGTCGCTATCTAACTAACTAACTATCTATCTATCTAACTAACTATCTATCTAACTAACTAACTATCTATCTAACTAACTAACTATCTATCTAACTAGCTAACTAGGTGGAGTAAGGGCATAACAAATATCAGGCAGATAAATTTTGAAACTCGTCATTTGGAAATTAAATTCACATGCATCAGCTTCCACCAAGGCCCTTGTTACTAAGCCTCCAGGATATATATCAAAAATATACAACTTCTCTATTCGTCTATTATATTATAATTAGTTTGATTATATTAATTCTCTAATTACTACAAATTAAGGGATTATCGTATATTATAATAAAGCTCATTAGACGGCAATTAAAGTTGTCGTAATTAAAATTGATATAAGAGCTTATACCTAGATAATTTTAGTTTTATGTTGAGTTAATGGCGGGGATGCTAATTATTATTAGCGATAAATAATCGCTTGAAGTCACTCGTAATTTAAAATTGCGTTGTAGAATATCAGATAGAATACACATACACAATGTTATAAAATAAATTTGTACATACAACGGGCGGTCTTATCGCTGGGAGCGATTTCTTCCAGACAAACTTTGGATGGACAGAAACTCGGTATGGATGGGGGTAAGTATGCAATAGATATAATATAATAATATATACGTTAATATAAATAAATTATAATATAAACATACATATTTATCTAAATATACAAGTTGTGTGTCGTCAAACAACTCCATTCCAAGCATACAACTAAATAATATTATCATTCAGTTACAATTTGAGATAGTCTTCTTTGACAAGGTCGTTAAACGAATGCACAGACTTGGCTTGTTTTATGTTTTGAGGTAGAGAGTTCCAAAGCCTTACAGCTTGCGCAGTAAAAGGTTTGCCATAAAACTGTGTAGTGTGTGTAGGCATTCTTAGTCGATAATTGAAAGATGACCTAAGAATCCTCGAAAGACCGTCTTGAAGAAAGTGAGGCTTTTAAGATACGGGAGCGTTTTAGGATTGAACAATATATTGTAGAGAAGGGCTAGGATGTGAGCATTCCGGCGAAGATGTATTGGAAGCCGATATTATATAAAGTGTTTTATTAGGAGGTAAATTTTTGTAAAAAAATCTTGCTCGCGTATAATCACATCCTTGAAGATATAAATTCACAGAATTTACTTACAAGTATTACGTGTTACATATTATTTAAGAAAATACGAATATTTCACGATAAATTCTTATGTCATCATATACATATATTTCCAAAGGGCTGGCCTGTATTCAGGGCATGGTATTAGCGCTGCCATTCAACGAGGAAATGTGGCCAGCGTTTTGCGAATGTCCTGAACTGATGGCAATTTGGGACTCATATTGTATATGTAATTTTCGTTTGTTTAATTTAAATTTGTACTTATAGTCCATTTCCAGTGTTTATTTCTTTCTTGCGAACACGGCGGAACTGATCATCAAGACGTTGTATAATATTATCCATTTGGAAATACCATCTTATCATCTTAATATATTTCCATATACAACAAAATAATTGTAATTTTTTTTAAAATATTATTTACCATATTTAGGTTTCATACATAAAAAAATCTCAAAAACGTCTCAATATTAATTTTGTGGCAGTTTCGAAATTTTATCGTTAAAATTTTTTTGAAGCCTTTACCGCCGTTTTATCGTAAGCGGCATTCGGACTTAGTGTATTTTTGGTGCAACATGTATTTAAAACTATTTTTGATTAAGCTTTCCATTCACTTGGGTATAATCTAATTGAAACTGAAAGTCTTTAAGCATAGTAATAGTTTAAAATACCCTTTGCAACCAAAAATATACTTAGGTCTAAATGTCGCTTACGATAAAAAAGCGAAGAGGCTCGATGTGGGTAATACGGATTTGTCGTAAGTAATATAGATAGATAGATAATTCTTTATTGTACACCAAAGCATATTCAAACAGGAATTAGAAAAAGAGAAAAGATGTTACAACAGGCGGCCTTATCGCTAAAAAGCGATCTCTTCCAGGCAACCCTTGACAGGGATTGATAGATTTAATTAATATTGACGGTGGTGCGGTTAATATATAATGATGAATGATAAATAAACATAGCACATATAAGTACAAAAACAAAACAAATAAATATATATATAAATATGTATATATACATAAATATACACACAGGTAAGTAAATTCTTTTATTATTTCTACTTATGTATACAAAATAGTGATATTGTGTGTTGGTTCAGGTTCCCTAGTTTACACAATCAAATCCCTGTAGGAAGCCGTTATTAAATTAAAGATAACCCTACACTAGTATTTTCTTAAGTTTTAGCGCGTTATTTTATTTAATTTTCATTTATCAGTAGCACTTTTCAGTTATCCGTGTGCACGGCTACAGACAAGTGGCCGAAACGTCGAAATATATCAAATAAAATACTGCGCTAAAAACCATTAAAATTTCTATTACAACCTTACCCTTTTATGGTCAGTTACAGATTTCTCATTTTAATTGTATAATAAACGGATCCGAATTGCGTGAACTGAACAGTAAAGGTCGCGTTCATGATCAGTCAGCTATTGTATAATTGGTAGCTCGCACCTGCGCGACGCTATGCGCCCGCGCATATCGCGATCTCGTGAGAATTGCTGAATCATTTTTGATACATGCTCAATCGACTTCCTTGCTGGGCCGGGAAAAAATAGATTTACTTCTGTGGACTATGGTTCCATTGTGAAAGTTGATGGAGTAGCTATTTTTTATTGAAAGAAGAAAGAAATAACTGATGTATTTAGGACAAATAAACACTAACAATACTGAGAAAAATAAAATAAAGGAAACAATGTAAGTCCTAAAATTGGATCCATATTCAACGTAATACTGGCCACCAAGACCAGCGCTGTTCTTCCGCCTGGGACCAGCAGGTGAAGTCATGGAGGAAAATACAACACAAATAATATAAAATCAAATTAGTTATAAATATTAATAAAAATAAAACGGGTTAATATACAATTTTACATCAAAATAATAATAATAAGCACATACACATACTTATTTATCTATTTATTTAATTTATTTGGGAAACATACAATAATTAATATTCTTAAATATAAAACACAAAATATAATACACATATCAATCAAGTTTCCACTAAAAATAATATATAAAAAAAATTGGCTCAAATAGTTAATTACAAAAAAATACAATTATACGACAATTACATAAAATGTCTATTTAATTTACATTAGGTTAAGTTAGGTCAATATTGAACAAAATCGAAAAAAAAAGTCACAATAATTACTAATAAAATAGAGATATAAAAAAGGAAAGAATGAAAAAGGGAAAAAAGTTTTTGATTATTCAAAAAATTCTAAGTAATTGGATCATTCTAAATTACAACATTTTCTAATTTGGGTTTTAAATTTATATAAGTTACCTATGAAAGGATCAATACTAGTAAATAGTGCATTGTATTGCTGACAAGCGCGGTATAAATACGTGTTTTTTGTATAGTTAGTTTTTATAAGTGGTACTGAAAATAGGGATTTATCACGTGAGCTCAAACGGGGACACTTTAGGAGTAAATTATTGATGAGAAAAGGGGAATCAACGCAATTATTTATAATTTTGTAGAGATAAACTTGGTCTCTATATCTATATATCTATACATGTATAAACATAATGAAAAACATATACACACACATACATGTATAAACGCAATGAGATATGTGTACATTTACAACAAAAACAAGTAATTAAAATAAACAGATTACTGTTGATGTCAATATTATCATACTAAGATATGCCTGCGACTTCGTCGACACTTGACTTGATAATCCCGCGGGATTCCCGGGACACAGAGTATCGCAGCATTTAAATAAACAATGTAAGCCATCGTTTTAGTGAAGCGTATCGGGATAAGCTAATTTTTATGCATACGAACAACTTCAAACCGCTTCCGGGAAAATTCCCGCGAGATGCCAGGAATAAAAAATATCACATATTTTATAACACTACATTTGTTATAGATCAGTAAAAAAATCACATTGGAATTCGATTTTTTTTAATCAGCCATTTTAAATAATTCCCGCCGGAATCCCGGGATAAAAAGTAGCGCGTATTTTAAGTCCAAGAATTTGCTGTCGATCAGCGAAAACTGCCTCGAAATCGGCCCAGTAGTTTTTATGTGAATCCCGAACAAACCGACAAACACAGACAAGCAGACAAGAAATCTAAAAAAAAAATGCATCGTGTTCTCCATCGTAAATATCATCTATTCAATTGTTTTTTTTTTTACACGGCATACTTAGAATGTCATAATATTATAGATTAGTAAAAAGGTCATATAGCACCTGTGTCATGTCTTAAGTTGCATTGTGCGTTTTGATGTTCAACAAGGAATTTCTTTAGTGCGACCCTAAAAAGTGACAGTGATGAGGTGTTTCTTATAGGTGGAGGAATATTATTCCAGCACCTTGATGCTGCATAACGGAAACTACCTTTTAATACAGCCGTTCTGTGACATTTCATTGTAAGCTGTATTGCACACCGACGACTTTCAATTTTCCTTCTACTGGACGCCCATGAGAGCTTCTCGTATAATTATGCCGGGGATTTGTGTTTTACAACTCTAAAGACGAGGCACTTTATTGCTAGCCCTCCTGATGGAAAGTGGTTCCTATCGCCTATAGAAGCTAGGAAAACCAATCAATCTGGAACCTGGCAACTGAAGCGGAAACTCAACTCAAGGTTGTTATGGCGGCATATTCCGGCAGACGTTGTTTTGCCCTGAAAAAATAAAAGTCTAGAACCTGATTCCTTGACTGGCTTACATTCTTTATTTAAATGCTGCGATACTCTGTGGCCCAGGAATCCCGCGGGAATGTCAAGTCAAGCGTGTTTGTTGTAAATGTACACGTATCTCATTATGTTTATACACGTATGTGTGTGTGTATGATTCCAGCGCTACCTACCGGGTCTAATTGTGAATCTAAACCATCCCGCGGGACCCAGTCAAACACACATAAAGTTTCATCAAAATCTTTACACTGCGGGTTATATTATTGAAGTTTTATTAGAGATCCCTAATTTTTTTCTAGTAATAAATATTGCCTATATTACTCAGGGATAATTTAGAATTATAATGGTGATAGAGTTTTTGAAACCGGTCCAGTCGTTTTTGAGTTTATTGATTACAAACATACAAAAATACAAATCTTTCCTCTTTATAATAATATTATAGATAAATAGGAGTGGAAATTAGGCATACTTTAAATTTATATGTAGAATAAGTGCATAAACGTATTTATTTATATAACATGTATCACAAATACATAAAAAAAACATTTCCTTTCCGTTTTAACTGTTTGTGTACAAGAAAACATAAAAATCATACCCACATACTACATATACCACATTATAGATTCTTCTTTGGAAATCTTGCTTTTCCATAAAAAAAATTTATAGTAACAATGTTCTAAAGTAAGGTATCGGTCAAAACCACCGGTGTGTTTAGTAAGAGGCAACGAAGGCCGTTAGGCTCACGCGCAGTGGCTTATCATTGGTCGAAGAATTTTCCCACAAGCCGGTACTAGGGCCATTGGCCATTTGGGAGTGACCCGAGTTTAAGTTATTAAGTTATTTTCGCTTAGTAACAGGATTTATGTTCCAATAATCTAGCAATTGGTTATGTTTTGTTATCAAGGATTTTTATAAATAAACCTATTATTACTTATGATATAGAATACTAATACAATTTTGCCAGGTGGTAGGGCATTTGCCCGTCTGGATCGCTACCACCACTGGTCTAGAGTATGCCGCCATAACAACCTTGAGTTGTGTTCCGGCATTAGTGACCAGGTTCCAGTCTTCCTTAATAGAGCAGCAGTGCCTTTGTAGCACCTTTGGTGTTGCAAATGTCCATAGGCAATGGTAACCGCTTTCCATCACGTGGGCCGTTTGCCTGTCTGCCGAACTCATGCAATAAAAAAAATACACAATAAAACAAATATGCCTGGAATGAATTCTACAATTCTTATTAATAATATTACTAAAATATTGTTCATATAAAAGAGTGGTCGTGCAAATACCTAATCATGATACGTTATTTGACTCTTTTATATGAACTGTTTCAGAATTTATTTATTTTTTATTGCAGGAGTTCAGCAGACAGGCAAACGGCCCACGTGATGGAAAGCGGTTACCATTGCCTATGGACATTTGCAACACCGCTACAAATGCGCTGCTGCTCTCTTAAGGCAGACTGGAACCCGGTCACTAATGCCGGAACACAACTCAAGGTTGTTACGGCGACATACTTTAGACCAGGGGTGGTAGCCATATAGTTGGGCAAACGCACTACCACCTGGCATATTATTTATTATTAAATGTATTGTTACGAGCTACAGGACTCAAATTAAAATAAATGCCATTGGAATTACTATAGAGTTTATTAGAACTGTACAAACACGTATAAAACAAATACAAATAAAACTGGATGCAACCAGTTCACACTGCATGATTCAATACAATTTGACACGCGCAAAGTCCGTCGTCTATATCGCTAATCGAGAGTACTCCAAAACGTCTTACTCGTTTCGTAGTCATCGCTTGACTGCCCCACCCCTCTACTCGGGCATTGTCTTATACTAACTATACAGTACAAAAAAAATCGGCCTCGCGCACTGTTTCCGAGAAATAGTAATTTGCACACCTAGTTATCTATTCCTGCGAACGGTCAAGAAAGTCCCAAACAATAACAATAGGCTATTGTCTAATTGCAATTTTAAATACGGAATAATAAAATAAACTCCGAATGCGGGAGGGGCAATAAACAAGGTGCGCAGCATTTCTTTATTATGTGACAATAGGTATGCAGGTGGCCCAACTTATAACAGTATCAATTAAAATGTATCAACAATGATCAGAAAATATCACCTGTCGTTGTAATACGATTATATTTAAATATACCTTTGTATATATTCATCTATAAACATTTATATATTTTCATGTATGTATTTGTATGGTATGCATATAAAGTATATATCTATTTAACATATAAAACATAAACGCCTATTGATCGAGTCTTTTTCATAGTTATTATATTATATTTGATTTCATTTCTTTTTGTAAGTGACATACTTATTATTATTTTTCAAAATAATTATTTTCACATTTTAATAGTCATTTCATAACATATTACTGTTTAAAATATTTATCTTTTGTCTATCCTTTGTTTGATGTTGTTCTAATTATAAATAATATTAAATGTTCATTAGTTATTATTTTTTATCTTCTGTGAAGGTGACGTTACTGCCTGGCACTAACGGAAGACCAGCGTTGGTTGTTATCAACCAGCATTTGCTGAGTTGGGGCCTGTTTAGAGTTAGATAACCTTTGTTAAACTGCTTATGTATAATTTCTATAACTCCAAATAAATATTGTTACATTCCACCAAAAATAAACGCACAGCTGCCTGTCGTAAGCTCAGTTTATTGTCTTCCCGGATTTAGGAATTCTTTTGTGTTTTGAATTGTAATTTAGAAAAACATGCTATTGTTTTTTTACTTGTTTTATGACCATTTTGTTTGCCGTTCGCAGGTGTGCAAATTACTATTTCTCGGAAACTCAGTGCGCGCGACCAATTTTTTTTGTACTGTGTAGTTAGTATAAGACAATGCCCGAATGGAGGGGCGGGCAGTCAAGCGACGACTACGAGACGAGTAAGACGTTTGTAGTACTCTCGATTAGGGATATAGACGACGGACTTTGCGCGTGTCGAATTGCATCGAATCGTGCAGTGTGAACTGGTTGCATCCAGTTTTATTTGTATTTGTTTTATACGTGTTTGTACAGTTCTAATAAATTCTATAGTAGTTCCAACGGCATTTTTAATTCGAGTCCTGCAGCTCGTAACAATATTATTTTCTTTCTTTCTTTCTTCTTTCTAAATCTTCTGCATAGATATCATGTAAGTACTTATTATTAAAATGTTAGTAATTGAACTTTAGGTTACGTGTACTTCTATCGCCATTATCATCTCAATTCACTCCAGGGGTTGTTTGGAAGAGATCGCTTTTTAGCTATAGGTCCGCCCTTTGTGCATAGTTAGGTATAGTTTTTGTCTCTAAGTTCAATTTTGTATTGGTGTAGTATAAAGTGTTATCTACTTATCTATCTGTCAACTACCCCATTATGTATATTAATATTAATATAATCAATGTATATTATTAGTAAAAACTTTAGTTTAATATATCATCATTTTAAATACTGCATAAACTATAATTAATACGCTATTTGACTCGTTATAGAAATGACGCCATAATTTGAAACACCCGTGAAAAAAATCTAGGCGGTTCTAACGTTTTGTAAGTTTAAAAGAGTATCTCAGATTATTTGACTGTCGTCTACTACTCGCTATATGAAAGTACTGGACTAGGAAAACTAGGATATGCCCGCGATTTAAGAATTATCTTGCCAGTATATAAAACCAAAGGATAAGTTTCAGCAAGGCAATGGATTTTAAGTATGAAAATACATGAATTCCAAAGATTCCCGTAAAACCCGGGATAAGTAATGTTACTAAAGACTTGGGGTTGTCTGGAAGAGATCGCCTTTTAGCGATAAGACCGCCCTTTGTACACAACTAGATATAATTTTAGTTTTTAAGTTCATTTTTGTATTGGTGTATAATAAAGTGTTATCTATTTATCCATCTATCTATCTAAAGGCATATATAATACACATAACATAATCTCTTGTACTAAAGATGTTCTAATAAATGTCGATACTGTCCTAATATTACGTAGTTTCGAAGTTACGAAATCTAATGAAAATACATAAATTCCGAAGATTTCCGTAAAAACCAGGACTAAGTAATGTTAAATACTAAAGGCATAATACATAACTATGAAGAGTGTGCTATGATATTAGACGTGATGTAAGGCTCTTGAACAAATATAACTTCGATCTCGACGGCCTCTGTTGTTGAGCGGGCTAAGCCTTTGCCTTATCTCACTGCAAAGCAGAGGCTCCGGGTTCGATTCCTGGTATAGTAAATTTCCGAAACGTATTTTGTCTGGGATCGGCCCCAGAGTGGTCCGTTGTATATTACCCATAACACAAGCGTAACTTGCTTAATTTGTGGATATACAGTGTGTGTGTTTGTCTGCCGATTTATTATTATTGTATTATCTTAAAACTGGCTTTATTTTTACTTTTGGAAGTATCTTTTTAGTCGTACAAAATGGTGTCTCCTTTTACTGAATTCAAAACCCGTGTCTTTTTCCTTTTTTTAATTCCCACCAATGAGAGCGAGTTTTATACACTTTTCTTATTGGTTAGTCGTATCCTTACGTCCTGGCTAACATAGGCATATAGGCATTGATTGGCAATAACAGAAGGAGATCATTAAGTAATTGATAAATTAAATTTAATTAAATAAATAAGAAAATACAACGGTATTTAATTTATTTTATGATTAGAAAATTATGACTATACACGAATGTTAAAAATAGCGTAGATCAAAAGAATGTTGTTGCTATGTTTTTCTTAAAGTAGCACTTGTCAAACGTCAAAAGTCAAATGCCAAAAGATTGACCTTGAACTTGACCTACTTTTGTTTATGAGAATATTTATTTACTTTTGTTTATGAGAAATTTAAATACAAGTTTTATTTGTTACGAAGGTTTCTAATAAGTGTATAAGCGAATAATTGAGTTGGAAACTTGCGTGTGTTGTAAGTGCATCCACTACAACTACATGTACTAAAAATGTCTAATAAATATGGATACTGTCATATCAAACTAGTTTGAGTTGTTTCGAAGTTACGAAATTCCGAGGAATATAAATTCTCAGAGTATATTTTTTAGTATCAATCGAATCAGCTAATTTTTATATAAGTATACTACTCACTTTACAACGCTCCCGGAAAATTTCCCGCCGGATTCCCGAGACACAGTATCGCAGCATTTAAAAAGGAATGTAAACTATCGTTTTGGTGAAAACTATGTTGGAATAATCTAATTTTTATGAACCGGGACAACTTCAAACCGCTCCCGGAAAAAAATATTGTAACATGTCTCCGCATCTGTTTTCTGTTTGTTTTTCAGCAGTTCTTTCCCGTTATCCATGGCGGCGACGAACAAAAATATATTGTAACATGTCTCCGCATCTGTTTTCTGTTTGTTTTTCAGCAGTTCTTTCCCGTTATCCATGGCGGCGACGAACATTACGATACATACTTTTTACTCCCGGAAAATGTGAAAGTTCCCGAATACTCATTACACTGGCAGTCAACTTTTTTTAGAGATATAATTAACGGTAGTAGCCTTAATTTGAGTCTCCGTCAACGCCGCTTCAGCAATTTGGACGCTAATTATGACGTCATTTGTTACGCCACAAATAACAAATGATTGTACGAACGAATTGGATTTTGAAACGTGCTCAAAATCATTTGGATGGACGTTGAAACGATTTTGATGAGTTTAATTAGTCTTTTTATTCCTTTTATTTATTTGGGTGTTTTGTCACGATAGCATCGGGCCTAAAGCAGCCACTTTCGCTGATTCGTATTACGAATATAATAAGTACACCTACCTAGTATATCTAGAATCTATAATATTATAAAATTCTAAACACGTCGTCTGTACATTGAAGCTATTTAAAAAGAACAACTGAAATAGACTATATAAACGATGGAAAACACGGTGCAATTTTTTTTAGATTTATTGTCTGTTTATCTGTTTGTTGATTTGTCTGTTTGTTCGGGATTCACGTAAAGCCTACTGGGCCGATTTCGATACGGTTTTCGCTGATTGACAGCAAACTCGTAGACTTAAAATCTGCGCTACTTTTTATCCTAAGAATCCCCGGGATTTTTTCTGGGAACGATTTAAAATGACCAAATTTCAAAAAAATCGAATTTAATTTTTTTTTCTTTTTTTTATAATCAGTAGCAGGCAAACAGGCAGACGGCCCACCTGATGGAAAGTGGTTACCGTCGCCTATGAACGTTTGCAACACCAGGGGTGTCACCAACGCGTTGCCGACCTGTAAGAAATTTTATAACGCCTTTCTTAAAGAACCCCATGTCATAGCGCAAAGGGAAAACCGCGGCGGGAAGTTCCCTCCAGATCATTGTTGTACGCGGAATAAATGTTCTAGAGAACCGTTGCGTAGATGAGCGTGGGAGCTCAAGGAAATGGGGGTGAATATCCCGTCGCTGGCGAGCGGTGCGGTTGTAAAAGTGAGGTGTTGGCACCAGATCAAACAGTTCCTCGGAACACTCCCCGTTATACAGGCGGTAAAATACGCAGAGGGACGCAAAGTCTCTTCGAAGACTAAGCGATTCTAAACCGCCTGTAAGTATGGGATCGTCGACGATACGAACGGCGCGACGCTGGATGGAGTCGAGGGGGTCAGTCTGGTGAGCGGTGCTCCGGCCCATAGATGTGAGCAGTACTCCATGTGCGGTCTGATTTGCGCTTTGTACAGCGCAAGTCGTTGCCGCGGAGTGAAGTACTGCTTGGACCGGTTTAGCACACCAAGCTTTTTAGAGACAAGTTTAGCCTTGCCTTCCAGATGACCCCGAAACTGCACGTCGTTCGTTATGTCGACGCCAAGGATCCCGATACTATTAGAGATAGTTAGATGTGTTCCTTGGAACTGTGGCGCAGGGACAAATGGGGTCTTTTTGGCAGAAAAATTCTGATTTCTTCACTGATTTCAATTCTATGTAATAAAATGTGATTATTTTTTTCCCGGGAATCACGTGTTAATTTTTCCGGGAGCGGTTTGAAGTTTTTCGGATGCATAAAAATTAGCTTATTCCGACACAGTTTCCACTAAAACGATAGCTGCGGTACTTTGTGTTCCGGGAATCCCGCGGAAATTTCAAGTCAAGCGTGGACGAAGTCGCGGGCATATCCTAGTTTATAATAAAATAATTGATTATTTCCAAATTCGCTAAGTAACCAAAAAAAGAACTATAATTGTATTTCTTATAATATTATATATTAATCTTAACGCCGACCTATTTGTTCACCGCCTCCTTGTTTCCTCTTTCGCCGCATCTGTCACTATGTAATGTGACATAGTCTATGTCCGACCGCTGCTTCCGCACATACCTCGCCGCGTTTTGTGTGTCACGCTGGAAGGTGCACGCTTTACCGTTCCAGCTGGTCCACTAGTCGAAGGAACCGCAAGACGTAAAGGAAGGATCACGAGGAAGAAGTGCCCTGCCGTTGCGAAGCCCGCATTGTTCGTAGCGTGTCTGGTGCGGCGACCTCTCCTGTAAGCCCTTTCCTTCTCTTTTTACCCCGCTCGCGCCGCGCTCACAGTTACACGTTTAACAGTAATAACAATATTAAAGAACACGTTCAGGGGTTACTTTGTAAATATTTTATAAAAAAAAATGTATCGAAAATACGTTTTGCCTAGAATACTATAAAGTGTGTAAATATTGGCTGAGGAATTAATCAAAAAGAGCCTTTTGTCTCTTACAAGGGTGTTAAGTGGCCGCTGTAGGCCCTCTGAATAATAAAATTACGGATTTATTTTAAAACTTGTATTGTTAATATTAAAATTCTGCAAAATGTACACTAAACGTGTTTAAATGTAAATTATCTTTTATTGACTACAGTTCATTGGATCCCATTAAGTATAATTTGATTTCTCCACATTTTCTTTATACTCATCTAATTGACAGCGTCCATAATATCGATGCAATCACATTCCACAGCAATTACATTGAATTCTCTTCATGTAGAAATTTAAGGACGTTAGACAACTTTCCATTCAAGTTTCTCATGAATAGGCTCATTTGACTCTTATATCTGTGATTGTTTTCTACAATAAACAAAATTATTTCTACCTCAGCCTCAGACGAATCGTCTGAAAACACAGCATGCATGTCCTTGTTACTTTTCCTAGAATTTTTGCACCTCACGTGCAATAATGCTTATTTGATTGATTGATGAAAAAGCAAAAAAATAAGTATTTTTTACTACGTTTAAAACTCGTTGCGATGTAAAACATAAAAATTACTATATTTCGCTTTGTTGTTGTTATTTTATGTTTTGCTCGGCACTGACTTCAAGATGTTGTAGAAAATATCAAGTAATAAACTCGTTAACTAGTTTGGGGACAATGGCATTTGAAAATTTTCGAAAAATCTGAGTTTTTAGGGATGTCCCGACTAGGTGGAGGGGCGAGATGAAATGCTCCTCCGTCTCAAAAGAAAATCTTCCAGCGAATCTATTGTTATGCCTCGAAAGCCTAGGCCTATCTGTTATTGTTGGAAATTTGTTTGTATTCTGTGTACGTATCGGGAATCGTTTACGACCTCAATTATTGCACAGAGCCATCTATTGGCTTGTAAGTGTTCCACTACAAGTTGATTAGTTTGGGAACGAGTTTTTTTATAGTTGAGCGGAATGAAACTAAATTTATAAAATATGTTTTCCATATTTTTTCAGTGGAGTTTAGAAACTTTTTCCGTGTACTTCGGGGGCAACCATTTCTGAGTCGTGGTAGTTTACAGTTAACACATGCTAGTCTCAGGATGCCTTTCCACCAGAGATGTGCTATGTTGCGAAAATGTATAAACTAACCTACAAAACTATGTGACCATTTCCACTGATGCTAAGTAAGCTATGTAACGGAGCGAGTAACATGTGCTACGAAAATGCGCCGCTGCAAGGTAGCTGTGCGGAAGCGCAACTCGAACTAGAAGGCACTCATCCTTCCATATAAAAAACGTAGCTTAGTTGAATCAGTTTCCACCAGTGCTATGCTATGTGGACCAATGAATATGATTGGTAGATATCAAACGCATCCATAGCAACGTTGCATAGCACATCTCTGGTGGCAGGGCACCCTTAAACTCGTGTATCAAATTATGTAAGTCCGAATACTAGCTGGGAAGGGTTGGAATAATTTGCCGAATTCTTTTTTTGCTTTCAAACACAATCTGGGAGTTTTCAAGTCACGAGTGAATAGGTACCTTCTAAGTAAACATGCTCCATCCTAGATCACGTCATCACTCAACATCAGGTCAGACAGCGGTCAAGCGTGAATGTATAAAAGCATGCACGACTTAGGCAGGTTTCTGACTTAACATATATAATATTGTTACTCTTACCATATGTTAACGGTGGAGGTGAATATAATGATGGTGGATGCACATCGAGATAATCGATGTGTCAAACCCGCCAATACGCCTTGAATAAGCGTAGCAGATGAGTACATCTGCTACGCTCTGCATCCCTATTTCTCCTCCCAATTTGGCCTCCCACGCCCACTAGTGAGACGTTTATGGGATGATATATCATCAACCTAGGACACAATTCTCTGTAACTTTCACAAAAAAAAACCATGCCAGTGCGAGTCAAGATCCATTCTACTGACAATTAGTCAAATATCCGTAGTTTCTAAAATATCGGTCATATCAAAATTGACTCAATATTGAGCCAAGATGGTATACAGACTACCAAAGTTTTCAAAATTTACGATTCCAAGACAGACTCGGGGTCCTGTGCATTCTGTCATCTCAATATTAATTCATGCGATTATAATTTTAAGTAGTTTATCTATGCCTAATGAATTCACGCATACCATAAAGTCGTGGGCAAACAAATCTTTATTTTAAACAGGTTGTTTCTTAGTGTGTTACAAGGTCGAACCATGGCTAATATTCAAAACTTTAAAAAGTATAATTCGATATATCATGTCAATGTCATCGAAATATATGACATGTGGTCTTTCGAGTTTTCACAAGAAAGTGAAGTTATTTACAATTTTGCGCTACTATGAAGACATATTATTACAAAATATAAAACTACAATGTGGCAAATTTGAAAAACAAAATAAACATCGAAATATATGAAAGTAAAATACAACTTTTTGAAGAAGAAAATATAAAACTACAATAAATATAAACTTAAATAAAATAAAATTACCTAAAGCTAAGTTATCGGTCCCAAACCACTGTCACTTGCCGGGAACGTTCCCAAAATGCTCGCGGCGTTGGCACGTTGTATAGCAACATCTTTGAGCAAAATAGACGCTAGCCTTCTGGTCGCGTGTGACGTCTGCGAAACGTATGGCGAAGTCACGGTATACCTTTAGAGCGTTAATGTTTTGTTTGTTTCGTTTTCTAAAAGTGTGTGTTAATTTTGAATATTTCAGCTATTAGTAGTGCAACGAAGAAAACTTATATTGTATTCTACCTATAAACCCTTAAGACTATAAGGAGTACACGAGTCAACGAAGTCAATGGGTAAGATTCCTAGAAGGCTGGCTACGTTAGCTTTTTTATTTTTACTGCACGAGTTCAGCAGCACCTGATGAGAAGCGGTTACCATCGCCTATAGACACTTGCAACACCAAAGGTGCTACAAATGCACTGCTGCTCTCTAAATGGAGACTGCAACCCGGCCACTAATGCTGGAACACAACTCAAGGTTATTACGGTGGCATACTCTAGAACAGGGGTGGTAGCCATCCAGACGGGTAAATACCCTACCACCTAGCTGTGGGTTGTTTTGTCGCCTTTTACGACAGGCCGCCTGGCCGCAGGTATTTGTATTATTTCTCTGTTCCTGCATGGATAAAGCCTTACTGGTCCATTGTTCGAGGTAAGAACCAGCTCTCTCTCTCTGATCACCTGAAGAAGTCGATGAGTCATTTTGATCGATCTTTGTATAGGGTCATGGCCTCAGGATCCTGGTCCAAGCGTCTCAACAGTAAAAAGGCACAAATATATAACTACTAACTAAGGTTTGATTCAGCCATATTTGATAGATTACCAGAGGCTTACCAAATCGCCAGGGAACTAGTCTACTAGGAACTAGCTGGAGTGAGATGTGTCTTTACGAGCTGCCACAAGAACTACCTCGACTGGCAACAAATACCTACAATTTAGGTATATAGGTCCGATTTGTGTGTGGTTCCTATTTACTTAAAAATATTATTCAAAACCTTAATTAATCATGAGCACTAGACCCTAGCTAGATACGCAATCGTGCAAAGCCATGTTTCGAGAGAAGAAGAAAGCACATGTTTGGAATAAAAACTTATTTACTTAAAGAAAAAGACCGAATCTGGAGTCAGTTTGGTCCATAGATCCTCAAAAGTTTTGAAGGTGTATGGATCAAACTGACTCCAGATTCGGATTCAGCGCATCGAATACCATAAGAATAGATGAGTCTGGTCAAAAGTACAGACCACTTTTTTGCGGACAAGTGTTATTTAACCTCAACCTAAATAGTCATGAACACTAGTCCCTAGCTAAATACACAAGCGTGTAAAGCCATGGTTTGAGAGATGAAAAAAATATGTTTGGAATAAAAAAAATGTTTCTCTATGGTAACCACACGTGCTGTATAGGTGGAAGTAAGTAATAAGTCAGTAGTCAAACTTCACAAATAATTTGCTTGTAAACAAACAAAATTTACGTATTGTTCCTAAAACCAATGTAAACAGCTTAAAATACATTTCTATATACGAAGGTTGTTTTAGAAATTAGTAAGTGGATTCTTTGAAGGTTTTTGAAGATTTCTCTCTCCCAAAACTGGTTTGGGCTAAGCATTTTGCTTCTTAATACTTTAGACGACAATATTTTTATTGAATTCGTTTTTCAAAATATGACATGCTCGATTTAGAGGGACACATACAGACTGACTTTTTATTATATGCTAAGAATGTTATAATTGTCAAGTCGACTATATAATGGATGTTTGTGTGTTCCATATATGTTATCGCACCGTTCATCCTCATGCAGTTGAAACTTAGTACAATTATCGTTGATACTCCAATAGTTGAGCGTTTCCAATATTAATTAGTGCAAAATAGATGACACTCAAATGGTATTAAATACAAAAAAAATCAGAAAAGTCGCTTTAACACATGCCGGGTGTACTAATACAGAAAATATCTAAATCAAGATAGTGGATTAACAGTCCATAATTTGTTAATGAAATCTTGTTCGTTAAAGATATAAAACAAGTAACAAACATCTAAATATTCTTTTTATACTTTTTAGTGGATGCTATAATTAAATAAGCAAATGATGTGTTATTTTAATATTATTACAATAAATTTTAGTGTACATATGTATCAACAGAAGAAATATTATTATCACATGTATTCTAATTAGGAGTAACAATAAGTGGATGTTACCTCCAATTTCCTTAAGTTCTTACGCCCAACTATGTAATAATTATCTAGAACGTTTATTTCATGTACTAGAATAATCTAGAAGCAACTTACCGCTGCTTTTCCCTCTGAGCTATGGCATGAGGTTCTTTAAGAAGGATGTTCTAAAATTTCTTAGAATTTAGTTACGCGTCGGCTCTTAATGATGCAAATATGCATAGGCGATGGTAACCACATTTCATCAGTAGGGTTATTCACAAACGTTAAAAACGTTTCCGTATAAAAATGGAAAGCTCTCAAATGAATCAATTTGCAATCCGACGGAACGTGAAATGCTATTAACAAATGCTGTCGTAAACACATTCTTGAATGTGTCAGTTTCACGTCCCGTAGGAAGGCAAATTGATTCGTTCGGGAGCTTTCCGTTCTTTTTTTTTATTTTTATTGCAGGAGTTCAGCAGACAGGCAGACGGCCCACTTGATGGAAAGTGGTTACCGTCGCCTATGGACATTTGCAACACCAAAGGTGCTACAAATGCGCTGCTGCTCTCTTAAAGGAGACTGGAACCTGGTCACTGATGCCGGAACACAACACAAGGTTGTTATGGCGGCATACTCTAGACCAGGGGTGGTCGCCATCCAGTCGAGCAAATGCCCTCCCACCTGGCTGTGGGTTGTTTAGTCGCCTCTTACGACAGGCCGCCCCAACGCAGGAAATTGTATTCTTTCTCCGTTCCTGCACGGATGGTACACGGAAGCATTTCCGATGTTTGTGAATAACCCTATGGGTGGTCTATTTGAAGGATTCATAGATTTAAAAATGGTCATTTCATGCTTTATGATGTCCTAAATTAAATAACAATAAAGTATTGCCGTTTTGAGTGCATCTGTACTTGTTGCCAAAGTGGTTAGTTCGGCGCGCCCATTAGCGCTGGCACAGGTGCCCTTGTGACACACAAACATACAAGCAACCTGTATTAGATAACGGGCACACTATGGGAAAATGTATGCATTTTAACTATCTTATTCATAATAAGTTACCCATTATTTATAGACTCGTTATTTTATCTATCTATATATTTGACTATGATATGCCCACGACTTAGTCCGCGCTTGACTTGCTATCGAAGTGTTTAAACAAAGAATGTAAGATATCGTTTTGGTGGAAACTGTTTCGCAGTAGGCTAATTATTATGCGACCGAAAAACTTCAAACCATTCCCGGGAAAATTCCCGCGGGATTGCCGTAATAAAAATCATACATATTAGTACATTAAATTTGCTATCGATCAATAAAAAAGTCACATTGAAATTCGAGTTTTTTTTAAACTGGCCATTTAAATAATTCCCAGAAAAATTCCCGCGGGATTCCCAGGATAAAAAGTAGGGCAGATTTTAAGTCCAGGAATTTTCTGTCGTTCAGCAAAGCCGCATTGAAATCGGTCCCGTAGTTTTTACGTGAATCCCGAACAAACAGACAAGAAATCTAAAAAAATTGCATCGTTTATATAGTCTATTCCAGTTGTTTATTTTTAATAGCTACAATATACAAACACGGCATGTTTAGAATTTTATAATATTATAGATTATGAGGAATTTTCTGCCGTATCTTCGGAATCAAGATTTAATACGAATAAAATTTATATCGGACTAGCTTGAAACTATGTGGAATCCAACGCAAAAAGAATTATTAAAATCTACTATAGTTCGTTCGCGTTAAGAATGCAGTGAATCATCATTGTTCGTCGGCCCAGCGCCGCCCCCTAGCCAATCAAATCTTTTCAGATTACAAGGTCAAGTTCACAGTTACCAGTTGAAGGCATAGCTTCGAACGCGACGGTCGTATCCTGTAATTGTGTTAACTGGTTTATATTTAAAAAATTAATACCTCACCAATTCGTAAACATAAAAGTGGTTCGTTAATTCATAGTGGAGAGAGAAAAGTAATTTACAATGTTTTTAAGTATTTTAAACAGTCTGATATAAATGTGACTGTGGACAGTATAGTACAAAAAACGGCAAATGCATAAAATGCGGTGTGTCCGAGAGAACAGTTTATAGTATTCTTAGTGAAAAAAAGGAAAATATTTTATGACGCAATTCGGTTAGTAGACGCTGATCGATGGAAGAAATGCTGCGACCACGTCTTAAAAGAAGAAAATACCATATGGGATTTAGATGACGTCACAGAACTCGCTGCAGAAAATTCTTTTATTATAAATACTAACGAGGATACTAGTGATAGTGATTAAAATATTAATGACATAATTTGATTTTTAACTTTTAAGTGTATTTTTTTAATTCATTAAACTTAATCTTTAAAAATATAATTTGTTTGAATTTTAACACCACTGTGAATACACCTTTACCCTGCAATTGCACTGATGACTCATTGCATTCTTAACGCGAACACATTTTTTGTCTGAATTTCGAGAATTATGTGCTATGTCTTTGGAATTTAAAGCCCAATAAAATTTATATGGAACCAACTAGAAACTATACTGAATCTGACGCAAAAATAATTGTCGAAATCTGTTCAGAAACAAAAACCTTAAGGCTGAACATATATAAAAAAACATTTACACGACGAATTAAGAACCTGCTCCTTTTTTCAAGTCGGTTAAAGCTATATGTATATAATCCTATAATAAAAGGTAAAAGGAACCCTCTTATAAAACAACTCTATAAGAGGGGGTTGTCTGGAAGAGATCGCTTTTTAGCGATAAGACCGCCCTTTGTACGCAGCTAGATATAATTTTAGTCTTTAAGTTCATTTTTGTATTGGTGTATAATAAAGTGTTATCTATCTATCTATCTATCTATCTCTAATTTATATAAATGTATATTGTTTTTAAAGTTTCCGAATGCACATTAATAAAATATAAGCAGCGGTTTATCAAAATACAATCTAGACCGGAGGAAATGGCAAGAAAGGTCATAAGATATTACAACAATTTGTCTAGTTAGTTGCATGGTAAACAAAGAACGCTGCATTTCGATGAGCGGGGCATGCGCACGCGTTGAACCGCGTAATCGACGCCAGGCTGTCTCAACATCTTAGCGTATGGCCTGAATGTCCGCTTTATTCGAGCGTGCAACGTTCGTGTCGAACAAATGGAAACGCTAGCGGGTAACCGTAGTGGCGGCCGGCTGGCGCGGCGGCTCCAGCGGGCATGTTTGCGTTGAGCGACGAGTGTCCCCAGTTTAAAATAGTTTGTGTTGATAAAAGAAAACACACAAAAATATTGTTACATGCCGTCAAAGATAAGCGCACAGCTGCCTGTCGTAAGCGCAGTTTGTTGTCTTCCCGGATTTAGGAATTCTTTTGTGTTTTGAATTTCTACTTGTTTTATAGCCATCATTAGCGTCGAACTAATCCTTATTGTTATTGTTTTCGACTTTGTGGACGTTCGCAGGTGTGCAAATTACTATTTCTCGGAAACTCAGTGCGCGCGGCCAATTTTTTTGTACTGTGTAGTGAGTATAAGACAATGCCCGAGTGGAGGGGTGGGCAGTCAAGCGACGACTACGGTACAAGTAAGACGTTTGTAGTACTCTCGATTAGCGATATAGACGACGAGTACGTCAAAGTATTGCGCGTGTCGAATTGCACTGAATCATGCAGTGTGAACTGGTTACATCCAGTTTTATTTGTATTTGTTTTATACGTGTTTGTACAGTTCTAATAAATTCTGTAGTAGTTCCAACGGCATTTTCAATTCGAATCCTGTTGCTCGTTACAATATAATAACGTATCGACGCCCACACTTATTGATCCCTCGTAAAAGTATATAATTAGAAAATGGAATAAATAAAAATAAAAAACGATCTCTGCCCTGAACTAAGGCGAAGACGAAAAAAAAAACAGTTTGTGAACGATGACCGTCGAATGTGCGTGCACTGAGGCCACTTAGTTGCACGCTCTATTGCCCGCAGACGCCCCGCCGGTAGTTCCGCCGCACGCTTTGCCACTCAGGCCATACTCTTAGCATAAGCGCGATCTGACTTTTGTCTTTTTGTGTGTTTGCATTCGACCACTAACTCTCACTTATCAAATGTTGAGTGATTATGTGGTTGGTTAGGACGGAGTATTATATAAATAAACTAGCAATCTCGGCTGACGTTGTACTGGCCTGAAAAAATAAAAATGTAAAGCCCGATTTCAGCGCCACCTAGCGGGTCTAATTGAGAATCTAAACCACCACTCAAACATAGATAAAATTTGATAAAAATCGTAGAACTCGATTCCAGCGCCAAGTATTTTGTTTAGATTGATTTTATGCATGCAGGAACGGAGAAAGAATACTGTTACAACTTAGATCCCGACAAAAACAAAACCCACCTGCATACCTGAAACAAAACACATTTTATTACCTGACGGCATTTAAACGAATTGTAACTCTTTTATGATCGTCTTCTTTTGTGTTTAAAATTTGTCATTAGAAAAAAGCCCATTGTTTTATTGTACTCTTTTATGGCAGTTTGCGACAGAGTCATTAGCCAGGTGTGGCGGATTCAGCCGACTTAGATACGGGGACATTGCATTTGTGCAGTATAAAATGATGACCTGATGGAGGGCTAGACAGTCGAGCGAGAACCACGAGCGAAGCGAGACGTGTGCACTATAATCGGGAATCTAATAAGTGACGGACTTTGCGCGTTTTATTGAGTTACGACCTTCTGCATTACGTTTGGACTTGTTGTGTTCGGTTATATTTGTACACAGGTACAAATATAACCGTATACGTGTTTGTATAGTTCTAATAAACTCTATAGTAACTCTAACGGCATTTTAATTCGAGTCTTGCGACTCGTAACAATACTAATTCTTGCAGCCAGGTGGCCTGTCGTAAGAGGCGACAAAATAACCCACAGTCAGGTAGGGCATTTTTCCGATTGGTTGGTTACCACCCCAGGTCTAGAGTATGTCGCCATAAGAACTTAGAGTTGTGTTCCGGCATCAGTGGCCAGGTTCCAGTTTGTCCTTCAAGGCCAGTAGCACATTGGCAGCGGCTCTAGTATTGCTAATGTCCATAGAGGACGGTAACCACTTTCCATCACAGTTGGGCCCTCAGCCTGTCTGCTGTGCTTCAGCAATTAAAAAAAATGAGTTATATTATTAAAGTTTTAGTAGGGATCCTTAATTTTTATATATCTTATATTAATCACGGATAATGTAACACTCGAACGATGAAAAATTTTTGAAATCGGTCCAGTAGTTTTTGAGTTTATTCGTTATAAACATACAAAAATGCAAATCTTTCCTCTTTATAATAATAGTAATGTTACAACTTAGGTTCTGACAAAAACAAATTCCACCTGCATATCTGTAAAAACACATTTATTACCTGTCGGCATTTGAACTAATTGTAATTCTTTTATGGTCGTCTTCTTTTGTTTACTTATTTATTGGCATACGTTTCTAGAGAACAGCTTATTGTTTCATAGTACTCGTCTATGGCCGCTTGCGGCTGAATCATTAGCCAGGTGTTGCGGATTACGTCGACTACGATACGGGCACATTATATTTGTGAGATATAATACGACGGCCTGATGGGGAGAGAGGGAGTTCAGCGACAACTACGACCAAGGCGTGATGTGTATACAATCGGTAATCTAATAGTGACGGACTTTGCGTGTTTTACTGAATTACGACCTTCTGCATTACGTTTGGATTTGTTGTTGTGTTTTTAGCGGGAACTGAAAGGAGATGTTGTGCTGTGCAGTTTTATTTTCTAAAAATGTGTAAAGTTACTCTATAATGAACAATAGTTGTAGGATATTTATAGTTTTTGAGTAGTAATTATGTGTTTTGTGAGAAATGTGAACTGTATAGTCAAATGTGGCCTTTTGAGTTGTCACAAGAACTCCGTGGAATGGCACCAGCTGATAACCTATAGTTCAGTTGTGCTACACATAGGCTTAAGAAAATCCAGAAACTACATTATAATCTAAGATCTGACTTAAAGGCCTAGCTGCCAAGCCATAAACCTAAATAAATAATAAGAATATAAATTTTTGCAGCCGGCCGGCCTGTCGTAAGTGGCGACAAAGTAAACCATAGTCAGGACAGTATGATGGCAAGTTAGTGAGTTTGCACTGCTGCCCGCGGCATTGTCAAGCACTGATGCGCTAAGATCAGCGTGGGCATAACTACGTTCTAAGTCTCACGCTCTTCCTGCCATAAGCGCAGGGCACATGGGAGGAGGGTCGTTTTAGTGGAGTATTGAGTATTCGAGTCTCCACACAAGCCGGCGATTTAACTCTGGTGCCCATTCGTGGTCTCACCTCTCGTCGCTTTGGTCTAATCCCTAGTAAAGGACCCGGTAGTGTGCGAAATGCATTTACCAGCCTTAAAAAAAAAGTCTGATGGCAAGCTCTGCATTGGAGACCATATCTCGGCCGGCAGACCGATGACCTGCGCAAGGTCGCCGACAGGCGTTAGATGAGTAAACTTGAGGACTGCAATTGGTTAAAACCATCACAATCGTCTTAAGTGAGTTTGCTTATTTACGTCATAAAGCTGGTGCTCGACTGTTTCTAGAGTACTAAATCGATTATGGGCACAATGGGAGTGTACAGATGCGCACTGCGGGCGGTGCGTCCGCGTCGATCATTAAATGGTTAACAGTTATGCGCCGGCGCAGCCAGGGACGTGGAAAATTATTCGCGAGAACACCGCTTCCGCGCTCCACGGGACTCTGTACCACGGTGTCGTTCGAGATAAGAACATTACCGGCCCACCAATGCAAATCTAGACGATTACGGATCTAAGTAAAATCTTGAGGTCTCGTGGTAACTCCGTACATTGTAGAAAACTCTTAGGTCTTAAAATTAGGTTACGTAGAAGTTGTAATAATCTATTGAATTTTTAACTTATTAAGATTTTATTTGTTTGCATTTGACCACAATCATGCTTAATCTTAAACGATATATGATCTATGACGGCCTCTGTAGTTGAGCGGGCTGAGCCTTTGCCGGCTTACCTCACTGCAACGCAGAGGCTCCGGGTTCGATTCCTGGTATAGTAAATTTCGGAAACGTATTTTCTCCGTTGTTTACTATGGTCTGGGTGTCTGGGATGGGCCCCAGAGTGGTCCGTTGTATATTACCCATGACACAAGCGTAACTTGCTTAATTTGGGGATATACAGTGTGTCTGTTTGTGCATGATGCAGTCTCACTATTTAATAACTTGAAAACTAATAATTACAAAATTTCTTAGAGGTCGGCAAGGCGTTGACGACACCCCTGGTGTTGCAAACGTCTATAGGCGACGGTAACCACTTTCCATCAGGTGGGCCGTCTTCAGTACTTTTTGGGAAACACGGACTCTGGTAGTGCGTTTCATAGCTCTACCGTACACAGAAGGAATGTGAAGGCGAAATATTTCGTTTTCACGGATGGTGTGTCAAGAGTTTTGTTATGAATCAAAGAAGAACATATTCAAAGACACGGTTTAAAAGACTAATTCGAGCTTGAACCAATTTCTAGGACAAATATATATTATTAATTATTGTAATTTGTTTTTATTATTTTATGAAAAATGCACAACAAGACAATTGTTATTTGTTAAAACAAAAGGAGTATTTTAGTATTAATATATACATATTAATACTATAAATAAAGCTATACTTACAAAATAACATAAATCTATAAATAAAAAATTTACTCCAAATCGTTGTCGGCGGGGAGCGTGCCCAAAATACTGGCCGCATTTCCGCCTTATGTATAATTCCTTTAGCCTACATTCGTCGACATATTATAATTAAAAATAAACTTCTTAAGTATCACTTTCAATTTTTCACTGTTTTAGTCTAAAAAATAGTGAGTTTTATATCGGTCCAAATTGGACCTAGGTTTAATCATCGGTCTTATTGACTCTAATCTGTGCTGCACAATGTAAAACTCGTATCTTATTCTCTCGCAGGCTTAGTCTTATAGATTTATGTATTTATCTCTTTCTAGTGTCGCTTTTTCGTTTCGTCGAGTTTCAAATCACAACGATTCTAAAGAAGTTTCACTTCGAAAACGGATGACGTTATCATAGTTTCCCGTAAAAGATTTTACAGTGTCACTATCTAAAGATCTTTTGGACAGTTTTATACAAGTTTGCACTGTAATCAGTGCGTTAAACATTCTCTATTTAAAACCAAAGCTTAGAAAACATGCAAAATTATACTTCTATGAATAGATATCGTAAACAAGATGGAAATGAGATCGCATACCATTGCAACAACATGTACCATAAGTGACAGCTAGATTGCTAATAGCAGAAAGTTGAAAAAGTAGGATAAACACTCACCATAATCTCGACGTCTCCTACGTGTAACGAGTCAAATGCAAAATTCTAATTTTAAATACGTGTCAAAGATATTATGTACATTGTTTATTTTTAATTTTAGTACTAGAACTTTGATTTTAAAGTGTGTATTTTTATAACTACTAGTGGTCGAAATTTGACCATTATTAATTTAAATTATAAGTTTGAACATTATTAAGGTTCGGTTGTCAAAGACTATACTTCTGTAATCACAGATTTCGCCAAGGCTACACTGTTAATTTGACTTTAAAAATAAACAAAAGAGTATATATGCTTGTGTTAACACACACAAGCATATATACTCTTTTGTTTATTGTTAAAGTATAGTAAGTAAGTAAAATAAAGTAAATACATGGTAGTGTATGTAATGTTTTTCTTATTGATTTAATATATTTTTATGCATAATTTTAAAAAAATATCAGCATTCTGCACTCCTCTGTATAAACTATAAGTGTGCGAAATTTCATACTCCTCTGTCCGAACATTTTTCGTAAAAAGGGGTACAAAGTTTTTGCTTCACGTATTAATATAATGATGATTTGATTCATTGGGCGTTTTAAAAGTACACTTAACTTCATAGTTTCAGACATATTTAAATTGACTCCATATACGTCTTTTGAATCATAGTTTCACTGAACTAACTGTCAACTTACATTTGTATGACATAAGTTACTTTTTTAATTCACCTCCTCCTCTGTTATCGTTAAGGCATTGGTTGTTTTTTTTATATCTGTTTTAAGTGTTCCTTTCTTTTAATACTATTTTAAATATAAGTATTTTTTTATGAATGCATAGGTTTGCGTTTGACCACTGTCTCACCTGATGTTGAGTGATGACCTTACCTAGAAGATACCTATTCACTCGTGATTTAAAGACTTCAAGATTGTATTTGTCAGGAAAAACAGACTCCGGCAAATTATTCCACTCTTCGGTAGTGCGCACCAGAAAACATGAAGCGAAACGCTTGGTTCTGACTGGTGGTGTTTCCACCATATAACGGTGGCGTAAACTGGTACGTCTGGTTTTCCACCATCGTTGTTGTGGTTCTTGTTGGTATGTGATATTTGTCATATGTCTTATAAGGTTAAGGATTTTTCTTATAATTTACTTGCAGACAACTGTCATTTTTGCTATGTTATTGTTCTAATTTCGGTAAATTATACTAAACATTACAAACACGTATAGAACTATCCGAGATTACACGCACTTTTAGTACATGTTCGAGCGTTTTACTGTGGTTTAACATGTGCACTGTGCAGTACAACTTACACTTAGTATACGCCAAATTATCTTCGCAATTATTTGTATTTTTTAAGGTTTTGTGATCTAGGCTGATCAATAAAGTCTTCTTATGACCTAATACGGCCGGTTTATTAGATTCGTATGAACATGATAAGTATCAAAATAAAATGGAACGAGTATATTATTACACTTGTCATTTCACTTAGTGATTTTCAAAAAGTCAATATACCAAAAAAATGTTAGTTGCCTCACTATACGTAGGAACCATCGATGCCTCTATTCGCTTTGCAAACCTACTTGTTATAATGATCGGATGTTCTAAATAGGCACAGTATAACAATATACCAATACACTCACTTTAATACTGGTTTATTAACTGATAAATAATATAAGGGTTTAAACTAAACTGTGGCATTACGATCGCATGATCCTTTGCGCTTGCGCCGCTAATATTAATTTGCATAATTTTTAGTATCTTCAAAGAGTCCACGTGTTTACTTCCAAGTATTTAGTGATCTAATTACGCTTAAATTATTTTAATTAATGAACGCGGCAAGAGCTCCAAAGGGAAACGCGCGATTAAGATACGATTTACTCTTATTATTTCTATTTGAAACTAACAGGAATTCAAGTAAATGTAAATGTAAGCGTGAAATAAGAATATTAGAAAGATTCTACTTACTCCATTGGCTCAGCGATCTAAAGTGAGTCCTGGCCTCCGAAATTATAGCACGCCCTTTTTTATCTGTCCTGCGTAGTTTCTTGCCAATTATTATCTGGGTAAATCTATAGCTATCCGGTGCATGAATTTTAAGTAGCGAGGTGGTGGAGAGGGGAAGGGGAGAGAAATACTTACCTCTACTATAACTTCTATGGTCCGGAGATCTTCAGTTTTTTTAATAAACATAACTTCACTTATTTTTTCATTAATATTGCAATTACAAAGTTGAACAATCCTTTTGAAATCAAAACTAATAAAGCCAGTAATCAACAGAAAAAGAACCAAAAAACAGTATATATCGTCAAAAAATGAAGAAAAAACACATCAGAGCACATTCACATACACTACAAGAGTAACCATGAAAATATTCAAAATAGCAGCCAATAAAGACGAAATTATAAATCATATTTATAAAATAAATTAATAAATAAATTAGTCACCATTCACAACAATGATAGTGAAAAAATAGGTGAGGTTATATTTACCAAAAATAAATATTTCAAGAACTCCGGACCCTAGGAATTGCAGAAAGGGTAAGTATGTTGTAGAAAGGGTAAGTATACCCACTACGCCCACGCACTACTTAAAATTTGTGCACTGGATAGCTGAGTAGCAGCCATTATCTGCCTGAAGCACACAAAGATCAGCCTCCTCTCTGCCTTTCCATCGATAATTTGGACGGTCGACCGGCCTTTCCAAATGTGCTTCACTTACGCTGCGATCCTCTTCCAGCCTTTCTACGTGACTGAGCCAGCGGAGACAGTGAGCTTTTACTTCTCCAGCTAGTCACCTCTCTTTCTTCAAACTATGAGAGAGAAAGATTCTGAATCTATACTATTTTCCTAGCGTTTATTTAACTTTTGACGTTTGCACGTGTATCAAATTACATATTTCTTGACAGTAAAGCCTATATGAAACAAATGACATAATTGTCGTATTTTATTGGTGTGGGTGTCGTAATAGTGTTGTCGGTAAGTCATGTAACGCACAGACTAGTAAACCATCGACACTATATGTAAATAAATCGAATGTTCTACTTATTTTTTATTTGTTTTACTTTATTACATATATGGCTTATTTATTATATGTAAAATATGTTCATTGAAATGTGGGTATATAATATATTACACGATATAGTATTTTTAGCAAAAATATATAGAACTTAAATTGATTAAAACATATTTATAAATGAAGTCGATTTTTATAACAAATCGAGTCGGTAACACATTAGGACATCGCTAATTGATCAGTCATCGAGCTGTCCAAAGGAAAATAATTGCTTGGTAAGGATATTGTTTGAGCTTCCAGAGTTCGCAGTAGGAATTCATAGGCGCTAATTACTTGAGAATAACTAATTTATTTATTGTAAGAATACAAGCAATCGGTTGAAGTCGGTATTCAAAATTGTAAGTTCAAAAATTTTTGTAACGTTCTTCTTGTGTCACATTGACGTTTGATGCTTGAAGTTATAGTCGTGTTCGCGACAGTATAAATCTTTTATTTCAAATCAGTGAAAAGTTTAAAATAAATTTATTACAATTTTAAATATTTATTTTATTTGATGTAAAAAGATGTTTAAATAATAAAACGCGAAATAGCGAGAGGATAATGACAATATGTAGCGCGATCTAATCAGGAAGGATCAGAATTACTACTTTTTGTATTGAGCGATTGTATTTTGTGGGTTCTTTTTTATTAAAATTTACTCTATGTAGAAAACTGTCATTATTTGTATGGAGGTTAAACATGTCTTTTAAATAGTAGTTTAATAAATGTATAGATAGTAGGGTAAACCATATCATTGTTGGCACCCCGAAATGTCTGGCATCATGTCAGTAAATTAAAAATATTAAGTAATCTTTATAATTCGAAAACTTTCAAAGCATACAATAATAATATATTTACCATCTTGAAAGGCTCTTGCTTGGTATGCTATCCTGAAAGGCTTTCACTAGGTCTCTGGTTGAAGTGTTGGATCTTCATCCAACACTTGAACCAGAGACCTAGAGACCTTCTTCAAGGCAACTCTGCTGGACACGGTCCGTATTGTAAGGAGGTTCCTGCTTCTGGAGTCTTAACCAACCGGTAGCCTGGACCCTAGGCCCCTTTGTCGACGGAGACAGGGTTTTTGAGACATGTTAAAATAAAATGTATTTTTTTTATATAAAAGAATATGCTTTAAAATAACATTTTACCGTCTTGCTTTTAAAATACTATGACATAAACAATTATAATTACTTTACAAACAATAATTAATGCGCTATTCGACTAGTTTTACTTGTACCTACTTATGATGTCATAAGGTATATAATAATACCCCTTAAGCGTCCCACTGCTGGCCTCCCACTATGGGGGTACGGACAATATACCCGCCATGCTTGTCCAAGGCGGCTGGGCAGATTTGACATATCGGTTATCACGATGTGCAGGTTTCATCATGATGTTTTCTTTCACCGTTGTTAGCACGTGGCAATTATAACAATAACATTAGGTCAGAAAATTGCCTTAAGTGGAGCATGCGTTCCAGCCAGGATTTGGACTCGCGCCCTTTGAGTTGGGACGCGTGTGCTAGCCATTACGCTACCACGACTATATGTTCGTATCATGTCTATAGGGCTGCGACGTTTTGTAAATTTGACTGTTCGCTACCCTATTACGGATACAAAATAAAAATATAAAAATTTCTTAATAAATTGAATGAAATGAAGGTGCCAACCGTTTTTGTGCCAATAATTGTATAGTTTACCCTATGACGTAAAAACCCGACACTAACGACATCAAATACCGCCACTTGTTCTATGAAAATTATACTAGGAATGCATACACATGCCGCAATCACTTTTCTCTTGCGTCCAACGGATGCAAATTACCCGACACAATGTAATGGGCTCCTGCGCTTTCACGATCACACAGTTTCACTCCTTTTGATACGCTATGAGTTATTAACTTTCAAATCGGCCGGATAATATTAGTGTGTACTTAATATCGTGTGTGGGAATTGTCCAAGTTATTGTTTGTATATAATAAACCAGCTGACTCGTGCCCGCTTCGATGGGCGTCATTAAACAATCAAAAAATATATTATTAATCAAAATCAAATATAGTCTATGTTACTCAGGCATAATTTAGCTTTCTGTTGGTGAAAGAATTTTTAAAATCGGTTCAGTAGTTCAAGAGATTACTTCCTACAAACAAATGCACTTTATAATTCCGTCTTTGAATTTGCATAGAAACATTTTGTTCGCACTGGTAGCGTTTCCATTGTGAAACAATGGCGTAGACCAGGATCCCAATTCTGATAAGATTATCTCGTCAAAATCGCTGGACAATGTCGTCTCAATTGTAGGTTTACTTGAATTCGGTATTCTGTTAATGTCAAAGACGCGCCCGTAGCACGCCACTCTATCTTCATAAATATAAAATACGCGAAAACTCGCGAAATAAACGTTTACATTTTTGATATCTTCTCAATATTCGTTTCAGCTAACGCCATTTCTGCCAACGGTAATACCAATTTTTTTTACTATTATTCCGCCGCGACGCTATCGACAAGGTAATGTGGATTTAGTAGAATACGAATTCTTGATACTATCGCAATGGAATTGTACTTTGAATATCTTCGCAACAACAAGATATTGAATTGGACTCCAGAGCGCCTTGTCGTCCGAAGATGGAATGGTGTAGAGGAATCAGGTCAAACAGTTCAACCGCACACTCTCCGAAATGAATCCTGTAGAATATCGATAGACTAGGAACCCGGCGTCGATGCTCTAGGCCATGAGGCCTTGTATTGACAAACTGGTACCAATCAAGCTCTTGGCTCTACTCTCAATTGACTCTAGCGCTACAAGCTGGTATTTATTTTATTCTACCTACAATACCTTAAGACGTTTTATAGACTCAATTTTTACCTCATTTCTATCGAAGTTGTAAGACTGAAGCGAAGTGAAGACATAGAACCCGTGTAATTTCGGCTTTAGCAACTATGAAAGATTTCGCGGTGATGAGTTCGACACGGTTTGCAATGCGGAAAGTTTTTAAAGTATACTTTTAAACGACTTTACAGCTGGTCTCAGCACTTTTGTTACGGTGTGTGTGTTACATTACGGTATGGATGATATGAGGTTGAGTGAAATCTTGAAGTTAATTTTTGAGACTTGATTAAACGTAGTTTGAGATCTTGAAGTTACTTGATTGAAGGTTGAAAGTTGTTGAAGTGAAGGTTGCGTGATCGTTAGTCGGGGGTCACCAGAGAAGAGGGTGACCCGTATAGAGTGGAGGAGCGAGATGGAATGCTCCTCCGTCTTAAAGTAACAATTTCCAGCGAGGCTAGTGTTGTTCCTCGCAGGCCTAGGCCCTTCTGTTATAGTTGAAAATTTGTATATATTCTTTGTATGTTTCGGGAAAGGTTTGTGACATCAATTATTGCACAGCGCCATCTATTGGCTTATAAGTGTTCCACTACAATATATAGTTCTATGAAGGCTAGTTTGATACATTATAAGTGACGTGAAATGGGTCAAACACAAAAACGGAAGATAAAGTGTTCGAGTTACATAAATTCCATATGTACATTATTTGTCCATGTATTTTTTTATATATAATAAGAATATGTTGTGGGTATGTTAGATTTGACAGACTTGTATTTTAACAAATTAACTATTTTTTTATTGCTCTTGTTTAAACCAAAATGTTTCAACTGTAGACTTTTCAAAAATTAAACAATTTTTCAAGCAATCCATGTTTGGGAATCAAAACATATAAACATATTGTTCCAACATTTGTAGTCTTCTACTCTAGAGTGTAATTTTTTTGTGTTTGACCCAAATATGTAATTTTACTATCGAGACATATATAATGAAGTGTGAGTCGCATCTATAAGTTTTGTGGAATCATAAGTAGTTTAGGTATGTCCCGACTAGCGATGAGCAGTACACGTGTGAGCCAGTACATTTGTCCCGTACAAAAGACATTTGTACTGATACGGCTCAAAATTTGAAATGTACGACTTTAAAATTTTTGTCGTGCTACTACTCACAAGTAGGAGGAAGGACGACACGAGGCTTATGCTACAATAGTACAATAACGCCTCTACGGATATTGACATGACAATGTCAAAGTACGACTGCTAGTAAAATGAGGTAACACCCGATTCTTAACGAACATTTCCGAACTAGTTTTGAACGGGACAAATGAGGGAATGACGCTCACGGCCTCATCGCTTCAAATGTAGTGCCGCGGTACAAACCCTACAAATGTCCTCGCCTCATTTGAAGTGGTACATTGTACTGGTTCAGTACAAAATGTCCTGTTACTCGTACAAACTCATTTTAAAATCATGTACTGCCTAACATTAGTCCCGACTAGGTGGAGGAGCGAGATGGAACTTAGAATGCTCCCCCGTCTCAGAGGAAGATCTTCCGCCGACTATAATCCCTATCGCTATACCTCGCAGGCTTAAGCCTATCTATTATTTTTGGAAATTTGTATTATATTTCGTACGTGTCAGGAATAATTTTGTGACTTTAATTATTGCACAGCGCCATCTATTGCCCTATAACTGTTCCACTACAGAAGATTTTTTTAATCTCTTCTGCCGGACGGACTATCTTATCCGGCCTTATATTAAATTAATTAATAATAATATTAATTATCCATCCTACCCATTTTAATATTATATAAAATTATTACCGTTAGGCATGTTTGCCGAAGAGTTTCTTGCGCCGCTTCTTCTCTTCAAGCCACAACATGTTGCGAATTGGTGGTAAATTAAATTAGGCTCCCATAGAGTAAATAATAACCATAAACAAAAATTAAAACTAAATAATTAAAATGAACAAGTTGGCGGTAGGCTAAATAAAAACTTTAACAATACTCATTGACACTTGACATCTTTGTCTTCCGTGATCACGGCTACTGAAAAGTGGGCCGAAACGTCGGAATAATAAAAATTAAATAAATTACCGCGCTTAAAACCGTTAAAACATAGTTTTATTATATTATATTTAATTTTGTTGAGTTTAGTTTAATTGAGTTTGTTTCCCCGCTTCTTATTTAACAGTAACTAAAATTGCTTTGGAAGCGGTAGGTGTCTCATAAATTTCAATAAGTAATATGTGATATTCCGTTTTGAAGACGTGTTGCTGGGGAGTTTCTTGCCGCTTCTTCTCCTTAACAGCAATAACACGTTGTGAAGCGTTTTGAAATAAATACATTCATTTTCGTTATACATGGGATATCTATGGGATACAATTAGGTAAATACAACCTTACAATCCTCCTCAACGTCGACCATGTTGATCGTTAGAAAAATTTAAATATCCAAAGTGAAAGTTAATCTAGTAAGTAATTACGTTACCTGAGGATTTAGAACGGAACCGATATGTTTTATTGGGCAGGCAGTCGGTGTTAAGCCTTATTTATTTCTATCAAAATCCATTACCTTTAGATATAGTAAATTATAATATAATAATTTATATTATTACGCTGGCATGTATGTCGAGCAACGCATAAGCGCTGCCACACAACGTTGGTTTTGGGAACGTTCCGAACTAACGGTGATTTGGGACCCGTTTATTATTTGTAATTTTTATCTTTGGTAAATTAAGCTGTATATAAATATTATTAATATACGTATATTTAAGTTTAAATTTTTTTACGTACCTAATGATTGTAAATCATAGTTGTAAGATTTCATGTTATAATTTATGAGTTTATTATATCTGTACATTTTAAATGCAAAATACTTATTGACTAAAACCTTAAAGATTAAACTGCTATATAAAATAATATAAAAAAAACTTGAATAATAAAAAGTATTATATTTATTTATTATTTATTATATTATTTATTAAAAAGTATATATTTACAGATAAATTACAATATAATGGGTCATCATGCCTTGGCTTTTTTGAGGAGTGCTGGTAGAATCGACACTGTCATGTCTCAAAAGGAGGCCGCGGAATGAGATAGGGAGAGAGATGGAAGTGCGCATGCGTCTCGCGGGCGCCGACGTCAGTCGGTGGCCCCGAGGGGCAGGTATGCGCATGATCTCCCTCCCTGAAATACCGCTGCAGGGGCCCTCTAGCATCTAGGGAGCAGAGGAGTCTTCACCCCTGTTGACGAAGTGAGTGCCTCTCAAGCACTTTTGCGCTAGGATCGGCGTGGGCGTAACTACGTTCTAAGTCTCATGCCTTTCCTACCATAAGCGCGGGGCACATGGGAGGAGGGTGGTTTTAGTGGGGTATTACCCCATGGGCATTTGTCCATGGGTTCGAGTCTCCACACAAGCCGGTCGATTAGTGTTTGGATTGCCTCAGTGGAAAGCCTCCATGATCGACAACGGTCTAATCCCTAGCAAAGGACCCGGTATGTGCGAAAAGCATTTCCCCCGTCTGATAAAAACAAAAAAGGAGTGCTGGTAGAACTTCACGACATGCGGCAATCAACGATATCATCCGTCGGTCTCTTGTTATCGTCGGGGTACCAGCTGTTCTCGAACCGAATGGACTATGCCGCGACGGTGGCAAGTGACCGGACGGAATGTCGTTGGTACCTTGGAAGATGGGACGCCCCTTAGTATGGGACACAACGTGTGTCGATACGTTAGCGGCTTCCCATCTTCCAAATACAGCCGTCATTGCCGGAGGAGCTGCCACACTTCAAGATACCCTGAAACGCCGCAAATATGCATCCATCGGTGACGGATATATATTTGTGGCTTTCGGGGTTGAGACTTTGGGGCCATGGGGACGTGAGGCTCATCAACTTAATCGAGACCTTTCAAGGCGATTGAAAGAAGTCGGCCTCTATTTAGGGCAACGGATTAGCGTCGCCATACAACGCGGGAATGCAGCCAGCATTTTGGGAACGCTCCCCACCGACAGCGATCTGGACTACATCGTTTACTTATAAATATTGTTACGAGCTACAGGGTTTGAATTAAAAATGCCGTTGGAACTACTATAGAATTTATTATAACTGTACAAACACGTATAAAACAATAAAACAAATACAAATAAAACTGGATGCAACCAGTTCACACTGCACGATTCAATATAATTCGACACGCGCAAAGTCCGTCGTCTATATCACTAATCGAGAGTACTACCTAACGTCTTACTCGTTTCGTAGCCGTCGCCTGACTGCCCACCCCTCCATTCGGGCATTGTCTTATATCAACTACACAGTTCAAAAAAATTGGCCGCGCGCACTGTGTTTCCGAGAAATAGTAACTTGCATACCTGCGAACGGCTAACAAAGTCGAAAACAATAACAATAAGGATTATAGTTCGACGCTAATGATGGTTATAAAACAAGTAGAATAACAATAGCATGTTTTTCTTAATTACAAATTCAAAAAACACAAAAGAATACCTAAATCCGGGAAGACAATAAACTGCGCTTACGACAAGCAGCTGTGCGCTTATCTATGACGGCATGTAACAATATGTTTATAATAGTATTTAATTACTTTAATTAGATAAATTATATGTTATTGTGGTTCCACTAACATTATTTACTATATTATTCTATTCTTCTTAAATTTTCTTTGTACTGACTTTATTTTTATTTCTTTATAGTTTAAATAAAGTATAATTTGTGTTGTTATTATTGTACGTATCTTTATGCTATTTAGTGAATTGTTATATAATATGTATTGCTTTTAAAAGACGTATATATATATATATATATATATATATATATATATATATATATATAAGTAATAATAATAATCGGCAGACAAACACGCACATTGTAAATCCCCAAGCTAAGCAAGTTACGCTTGTGTTAAGGGTAATTAATATACAACGGACCACTCTGGGGCCGATCCCAGACACCCAGACCATAGTAAATAGCAGAAAGATCGTTTCCGAAATTTACCATGCCAGGAATCGAACCCGGAGCCTCTGCGTTTCAGCGAGTTCGGTCGGCTAATACTTAGCCTGCTCAACCACAGAGGTCGTCAAGTATACATAGTATAATATTTTTATGTATTAAATCATGTGTATATAAATCTATATGTATATTTATATAATAATATTAGTATGTAAAATATTTAACATTTTTAAAATATTGTGCAGCAAACCCTGCCCTAGCTTTTGTGCCATATTTCTCTCTCCATCCCAAGGTTGTCTGGAAGAGATCGCGGTCAGCAATAAGACCGCCATTTGTACCTAATTCTAAGCTGTTTTTGTGTACTTGTGCATTAATTTTATTGTACAATAAAGTATATTCTATTCTAAATATATACAGATGTAAGTTGTTAAAAGTATCCTTTAACGGCTGTTTTCTGTATATTACCAACCGTTCATTTGCACTACTATCGCTTAAAATTCGACATAGCTCCATTACAAGTAGTATGAAAAATTCAAACGATGGTAAGGCAAGTAATATGATTCCATATAGATGATCAATGCTTTTGTCATTTGACGACAAGACATTAGGATAATATTTTATCGATAATACTCCATAGCTTCAAATATATTCGACGGAGCTTGTTGAAACCAATTTTCTTTGACAGCATTATTAAAGCTATTAAGTTTTCCGTGTTTCAATGTAAACATTAAAAAGGGTCATCATGATCATTCCTCATTCAAGCGTTGAATCCCGGTTGCGTTCTGTTAGTCCAGAGCACTTATATGTTTTAAAAAAAAAACACTTTTGGCTATTAGGACCCTTTTTATTTCACTGTTACGAATAATAAGTGACTTGGAGTCTCAATACACGGGACCTCAAAGGTCTACCGGACCGATATGGTATTAGTTGAAGCAATCCAGCCGGCAGGCATAAACCAGGTCCGTAGCTGTAGAGCTGTGGCTAATAACCAAGAGAACTCTATGACTTTGGAAAAATATTTGGTATTTTGACGGCCTCTGTGGTTGAGCGGGCTAAGCCTTTGCCGGCTTACCTCACTGCAATGCAGAGGCTCCGGGTTCGATTCCTGGTATAGTAAATTTCGGAAACGTATTTTCTCCGTTATTTACTGTGGTCTGGGTGTCTGGGATTGGCCCCAGAATGGTCCGGTGTATATTACCCATAACACAAGCGTAACTTGCTTAATTTGGGGATATACAATGTGTGTGTGTTTGTCTGACGGTTTATTAAAAAGAAAAAATAAAATACTGCTGATCCACATTTTGGAAATCTATGTCAATGAATTGGTGGACTCAGCAATAAGTGCTTACCGAATAGGGTTGTAACAGTTCGCAGCGCTTTTCCACTTTTTTTTCTCCACTTGGCGCGGTCTTCAGCATCCCTTGTTCTGAGACGCAAGTCATCCTTCATAACATCAAACGTTAAAGAGGGTTTCATAGGTGTACGCCATAATGCCACATTATGTATGCCTAGCTGTAAAACATCTATGTATAGTAACATTATTTTTGTTATGTGTAACAAGATGTCCACCACAGTAGTCATGAGAACCATAGTGTATATTAATATGACATAGACAATCGTCATAGATAATACTTTTAGTCGATTTATCAGATGATTCGATTTATAATTAAATTACCGTTTTCTACCGGTTAGTTAATTTTATAAGCCCACTAAATTATCGTCTAGATAATTTAGTGCATCAGTAACTAATTATTATAATTGCTTTTATGATCCTGCCAACACTATGATGTAATTGATATTTTTAGCAATGATGCAATGTTATTGTTTTGTAGGGTAGCATTTTCGTATAAAAGGCGTAGTGGTGTGCAGACGGTGTGCAGACGGGTGAGCATTGCTTACTGTGCACTGTGAATAAAGTTTCACATCTTCGGACCAACAACATAAAGTCAAGTCCAATAAAGGGGAAACCCTGTCCAAATAGTTAATATTTGGAACAATGAAGGAAACCCTGTTTTATATTTTATTTTCTTACCCAAATCTCTCCTTGCATTTTACATATGAGTATAAAAATATACAACAAACTTCCTCTTTCTTAAAAACATTAAAACTATGACTGAATTTAAAGGTAAATTGAAGGTATTTTTGATGAAGAAGTCATATTATTCAATGAACGATTATTTAAATGACACATTTTGACACTAGACAATATATGTAGATTTTAGTAATAATTGGCAATTGTATAATAATAGTACTAATATATAATGTTAAGTGTTAATTTACAATACCATGCTGTACCCTAAAAGGGTTAATGTATAAACATGTCTATGTATCTACATTAAGCATTGAATAAATTAATTGAACTGAACTTAGTTTGAATAAGAACTTGAATTTGAAAGAAAGAAAGAACAAGATTGACTGAAAGAAGACGACGCTATACATAAAAACACATAATACATCCATATTAAATTAATCTATTATATATTCATGCATGATGCAGGACGCGTTCCTTTAGTATCTCACAATGCCCAAAATGCTCCGTCTGCCGTTCCACAAGGCGACCGCGTTCATCATGGTCGTGGCGAAAACGTCACTAATGACGTCATTATTTTCGATCACACAGCGCTCACAACGATCCATGTCAAGAGCTGGGTCGAAGTGGGCGTTGGCCACAGAGCATTGATTCTCTCTATCTCGTGACATTGTAAAATGCGCAATTTTCAAATCAACCAATGACATTTGTGTATTTCGTCGTTTATGACATCTACGCCCCATAATCCGTTCCACTAGAGTTAATGATTGTAATTTTTGCCTTCCCACTTGGAAGGAAAAAATTGCGGTCATAAACGTGGTTGTTGTGAGTCCCTTTTGGAACGTAGCCATGGATGACCGAATGATGTAGAGAAAATATGTTGTTTACAATAATCAAATAATATTTTCCAGATGTATAAGTGGGTGTAGCAGCAATCTTCACTGGCATGGGCCAGACGGGCAGCCAGCCAGCCGCTGCGGGGCCCCAGCGCGCCCGCCGCGCCAACACGCTACCGCACGAGCCGCCAAAACATGCGTCAAAGGTACTTCCACCTTGTGTTAGATAGTATGATATTCAAAACTAATACACATACTCACATATATGTTTATATAATACTCACATACATATATGTTTATATGATATGTATATTAAGTATATATCTATGTAATATATAAAATTTCTGTATATATATATATATATATATATATATATATATATATATCATTTAACTGTTAAACCCGTGTTTTATTGAACACGGGTTGTCTGGAAGAGATCGCTTCTTAGCGATAAGACCGCCCATTGTGTACATTTAGAATATTTTTAGGCTATAAGGTTTTCTGTAATGGTGTACAATAAAGTGTTATCTATCTATCTATCTATCTATCTATACCTCTGCCAAACATCCCACAAGACATGACAAGACAAGATCAACCCACAGCCAGGTGGTAGGGTCTTTGCCCGTCTGGGTGGCCACCACCCCTGGTCTAGAATATGCATGCCGCTATAACTGAGTTGTGCTCTGGCATTAGCGGCTAGATTCCAGTCTCCCTTTAGAGAGCGACATCATATTCATAACATCTTTATTGTTATGAACGTCCATAGGCGATGGTAACCGGTTTTCATCAGATGGGGCGTCTGCTTGTCCGCTGAACTCATGCAATAAAAAAGACATATACTCACCTAAACTGCCTTCTTCCTTTTTGGGTGCAGTAGCAGGTTTATGATGCCAAAAAATGTTAAACTGGAAGATAACGGGTTTAAATATAAAGGTAGACCAAAAAAGAGATGAATTGATTGTGTGAAGGATGACATGATGATTTGTAGTGTGACAGCGGACGTATGTCAGAATAGAGGAGTATGGAAGGAAAAGACATATTGTGCCGACCCCAAATAACTGGGAGAAGGTGAAATAAAAAGAATGAGTGAATGTTTGAATGTCTAATAGTGGTATACAAGGTGAATTGTTCTAGATGAAAAGAGAGAGACGTGTTGGACAAGCCAAAGACATCTGTCCTTATATGTCACAGACATTTTTCTTAGAGACTACTGGGTCTACATAGATGAAATTTGACAAGTAGGTGTAGTCTGTATAGCGCTACAAAGTTGTGCATTGAAATTATGAATAAAATAAAGATGGTGGATAGCCGCCATACGTGTAACTAAGAATTTAAAATTAATGAGTGTTTATCACTTGTTCCTTTCTAATCTCCAGGTACTACCATCTTTGACCGAGTCGCCTCGCCTGCGCAGCACTAACAATGGTGCCATTCTGCACTCCGGCGGGACCATCAGTGGCAGGCGACCAAATTCCATGCTGCACGAAACGATTCAAGCACCGCATGGACACGTGGTATGCTAATCATTGAATCAGTGAGTTTAATGGAAGCGACTAAGAACCAGAGGGTCACTCTCAAAAGTCTTTCGGCGTTCGTTTGCATTTTCGAACTATATTTCCTTGTTGTTTTTTTAAATATTTAAGTGCATATTCCATTGTATGTTCCATTTATTTTTGTGTTTTATACACTTTGTTACTATAGTTTTAAAGAAATATTTGTTCTTCCTTTATTCTATCTAAAATTTCATTAACTTTTTCGGGCTGATCGGATGAAAATAAACGATGAAAGACTTTTGAGAGTAAGTCAGTTCCTTTATGTTATTATTCGATTCATCTACTTTAAACCTATCTGAGTACTGGTTAGCATGTAACATTAACTCAATACAAGTAATGACAGTTTTCTAATAAAGGCAAGGTAAAAGATAGTAAGATATAAGAAGCCCTGCGCCAATGAAGGGCAAAGAAGAAATACAAGGGCCAAAAAGAATTAGAAAATCACATTTTTGCCATAGGTGAGACTGGATACTGTGTAGTATTTAGAAGTCAAAAAGTTGGTCTGTGACAAACAGTACACAGAGTACGTCAGACAACAACTGTTAAATTAGATTGAACAACAACTGACAAAGGTTATATTTTATTGGAATATTTCTAGAAGAGCCTGAAATACAGAAGCAATTCAATAACATAAATGTTTCGATTTATAAGTCTGTTTAATCTAGAATTATTTCTTAGAATTATTGTTAAATTTCCATCTCTAATTTCATGTTGAACCTAGACTCAAAGATCGTCATAGTCGAAACGGATAATTTGCTTATGTGAGGTAATATAGCGCATTTGTATGTTTCCTCAGACTAATAGCTAAAACGAAATCCTTGTAATTTCGTCGTGTCAGTTTGTCTTTCTGTATGTGGCAGCATTTTATTTAGTTCTTTCTAAAACATTTCCAAGAGTTAATGTTCTTGAATATTGTTTTCTAGCATACAACGGTATATCGTACAAGATCAGCAGGTGGCGACAGCAGCAGTGGAGAGATCAGATCAAGGGAAAGGGATCCTTTGCACCGGTCCCACACGAATCTAGATATTAGACATAATGAAGGTGTGTACAAATAAATTTGTCACATTTGTTAGAATGATATTTAGAAAAAGCGGACTTTTATTACTGAAGTACACCAGACAGGTGTTCCGTCTAATGGAAAGTGATTACCATTGCCTATGGACATAGGCATCACCAAAACCTTACCGACATGCTGCCGGCCTCAAAGCGCCTTCTGCCGGTTTGCAACCTGGCCCCTAATGCCGAAACACAACTACAAGTTATTACGATGGCATGCCCTAGACTAGTCCTTTTGTAATGTAATTTTATAAAGATTGAAGAAAATTTTGCACTATAACCGTCTGGTGATAATAATTTTTCAATAATCGTTTGTATACAAGAAGTTTCTAAAGTCGCTAGCCTGCTTGTAATTAAAAGTAAAAATAATGACTCTGATTTCTATTACATTTACTCTTGTTGTATTTCCAGGCAGCAGTTTAAACAAGAGATTCGGTTCCGAACCAGATCTTAGAATAGAAGAGGAGCAACAGAAGGCTAGGAGTAGTAATAAGCATTTCAGAAAAAAATATCGAGCCCCGCCGCCTCCAACCAATGATGTAAGTTGCTATCAGATCTATAATTACAATTTGTCCTGTTTCAAAAATCTTCCTATCCATGATTGAACCATACTTTGCTTATTTTAGCAATGCGAAGGTTCATCACCAGATTCTAGCGAAGGGAATATGAGACAAGAACCCCAAAGGAAACTAAGGTTATTCAAAACGAGAAACGAAACCAAAAAACTTAACGGCTTGGAAAAGTCACCTTTTAGGGGCACCTATGCGGAATACAAGTCCTTAGATATGAACGACCAAGCCTTCGAGAGAAGGTACCGGTCGCCTTACAAAGATAAGGAGCAGCACTTTAAGTATCCTGATAATAAGGATATGATTCAAAGTATTGCGTCTTTGAAGCGGGAAGAGAGACTGTTACAAGCGAGGCAAGAGTTCAAAAAGTCGAGAGTCAGTGGTTGCCGAGCAAAAACTTCAAAGAACACCGAACAAAACGAGGTTTGGAAAACACCACTCCTTAATAGAAATTTTAGATACTCAGATAGGTTTAAAAAAGATAATGAATTGCCAACTTTAAGAAGAGAAAAAACTTTCGACGAGACTCTCTTGAAGAGCGAGCGAGAGAATGAAACTCCAAGAACAAGCCACGACATGAAAGCATTAAAGGAACAGTTAAAAAGTAAACTAGAAGCAAACAATCAATTGAGAAAATCACTTCCTTCACTATTACCCAAAAATATTGAAGAAAAAGATGAATTTCAAGCAGAGCTTAAAAAAGCTACGAGTAGAATAAGAAACGAATTAGCAAGTAAAGTTAACGTAAGTGAAAAAACTAGTCAAAATAAATTAGCCCAGAAACCAAACCCAACGAAAGTTCAGAGTAAAGTCAAGGAGTCTAGTCTAAATAAGGTGGATAATAAAACTAATGTAAGAAGATCATTAACAAAGAGTGCAGAGACTAAAGCCAAGGTTCAAAGCACTTCGAAACCTAAAGCGTTAGAAAGTAAGTTCAAATTCAACAGCAAAGAAAGCGGCAGATCAATACCAGATAGTCGAGGGCAGGCTTCAGGAAAAGAATCCACTCCAGAACATTCACCAACAAGATTGAATAAAGCAGATATAAATCCAATGATGCGGGAAAAGTAAGTCTAATATATTATAATATAATAATAAAGAAATTAAGTGATTAAACTTTTACTTGTAGTAAAAGTTTAATCAGTTAATTTCTTTATTTCGAAGTCATACTCACAAATTAATTTCAATTAACTCTATCCTTAAAGGTTTATTTACATTTGCATTAGTCAAGGAAGTAGTTATTACGAAACTTATACATTTATACAATTTATCGTTTGAAGATAAAGTCCAGATAAGTAATAGGTTCTCTCTAAACGATGATAAGAACTTCTTCGCATTTAATTAAGCACTTCATAGTAAATACAAATCAGGCTTAAATAGAAGGGAGACTAGTTACAAACTCTTTGGTCTTCCAAAGTGAAGACAAATTTCTTCTAGTAAAAATAGGCTACGTATGCCATTTGCGACCATACGGTCGGCTCGATAACAAAAAACAATTCCTTCCTTTAACTCTTAAACTATGTATGTAGTAAAACATTCTGTCAAAATTAGTTTAAAAATAGTTTCATTGATTGATTTGATGAAAATCCATCCATTGATTTCGTAGTCAAATGACGAAAATAGTGGACAGTTTTCGCATCTACTTAATTACAAGGGAAGATGGTAGAATATTTATTTAAATCGATTCTTTTGACAGACAAAATCAAGCAGCGCCTTCAAAGCAGTTCTACTTCGGCATGAGAGAAAAAGAGAGCAAGCAAACAGAGCCAAGGGATAACTTGAAAGACTTCCCAGGCCTTGGTACTCCTATCATCGACGAGATTTCTGACTTTCATTTGATTGAAAAGAAACTTCTTGGGTATCACGCTGAAGACGAAATTGAGAAATTCAACGCTAAGTTGAAAGAAGACTTGTCTATTGTAAGAATCTGCAAAAATGGTGAGTGCTTCTTTCTTTATTTGCGAATGTTATATACGTATCCATCCTCGTAAGCGCCACTATCCTTTATTTAGTTTAATTCAACATGGAATGCAGACTCAAGTTTTAAATCGATCACAACGCATACATGCCCGATATCCTTTTTTGAGAATAATTCGATTTGATCTTCTAGTAATTTCAATATGCCGCAAAGGATCCTTTTCCAACAATTTTCGATTGCCTTAAATATTATTTGATATAGAGTTATTCCTAGTCTTAATGTATTAAATATAGACCCCGTACTTCTACGTTATATATAAAAATTATGCAACCGCAGTTTGGGTCTGAATAACTATGAAAAGTTATAATTAAAAAAGGCAATTGGATCTATATTTCAGAATACTAAATAAATCTTGGATCTTACGAGGCTATATATAGTTATAAATTTAAAGTCTTAATTACAGTTTGCCTCGCGGCTACGCCGCGTGTTCAGGCCACTACCGGTAGCTTTATTTTATTTACATAAAGATTTTTTACATATAATAAAAGCCCAGCAAAACATCGAGATGAATCTAAACTGACCTGATTTGAAGTAATACAAAACATGTTGTTTATGACAACCTAGGTATTTGATACGGAAATGAAAAACACGATTACAGCGCCATCTATTTTGCTGATCCGTTTACTCCATGGAAACGACGACATTTATCTGAATAATAAGTAATAGTTCCTAAGTGTTGACTCGAGATACAAGCCACCTACATTTTCGGCGAGATACGAATAGAGTTCCCCAGATAATTAACGAATTTACTTGAAAATCGGACAATGTTTTGTCCGGCTTGCCAAGATTTTCTTAACAAACATAAAGAGAACCGGTCTGTTCGACGAGACATCATGGCAACTCTAACTATAGAACACATATTTTTTACTTTTATACATACAGTATCTTCAGAGTCAGCTCTCTCCTCCGAAGAGGACGGTTCGGATTCATCAGCGAGCATCGCCGTGTGCCTTCGTCCCTCCGCACCCAAGAAACAGATAGAAATACCAAAGCTCTCCCCGGCAGCTGCTTGGAGGCAACTGGCTAGTCTGGACGCCTATCTTACTGCCAATAATAAACGTACAGGTTTGATTAAAAATTTTGGTTTTTCGGGAAAGGGCTTTTTGTATTTGTAACTAACATAAATTACTACGAAAATGGTGAACTATATAAATTCTTTTATTTGTAGCAGAAAAGCAGCCAATTTCACTAGCTGTAGAAATGAAACAACCACAAGATATATCACCTGACTCTTCGCCAAGGTCGGATCAGTCCGCAGACAAATCTGGTGATTCTGGCATATCTGGTGATCATGGACACAGCGATCATCGGATAGATTCACCGAGACATCGTGTAAGTACTACAGAAAATTATTAATTTTAAGTGGATTAATAAAGATGCACCACAGCAAATTATAAATTAAGTAGCAGCCTACTAAGTAAGTTTCTCCTATTTGTTATCACTTTAATTTTTATACTTCTATTTTGTTTTTGAAACCTCATACTGTTTTCTTAATTGTGCAACACACAGAAATAAAGTAGGTAATATCTGCGAATTCTATTTTATCTTAGGTAGTTTCAGTTTCCATAATCCAAAAGATAATTACATTGTTTACTTCGTTATCTTATTTTCTTTAACAGACGCAAGAATCGATGCCAACGTGGACTCCTCAACAAGATTTAGGTGACAGCAGTTCCGAAGGGGCAGGTCCCTTGGGGAACATGATAGCCCATAATGGAGCTTTCGGGGGTCTGCCTACCTTTAGTCCTGCTTCACAACCCTTCAGCCTATCTTTGCCAAGGGAAACTAACGAAAGAGTGAGTTTGCATATCAGAATACGGCACGGGAGCTTAGGTGAGGGTAAGAGCTGGGAAGGTTTACCGTTCACCGTTTAGAGACAAGATTGATACATTACTTGAAAATTATCGATTGTTGCTGGGCAATGGAATGTAGTGTATAGAAATAATCTAGAGCAATAAAACACTAGAGTGATGGACTCTTTCCTAAAGGTGTGATGATTACATTGATATCATTAAAGGTGTTTGTAAAATTACATTGGCTGCACTTTTATCACTAGATTTTGCGATAATAATGCCAGTATTAATACATTGCTGGTCTTAATCAATATTTTTAACACGTCCTCACAGAAGTTAGTTGCACTATATGTAAAAGAATTTTGGTCTACACACTCGAACATGTATGCTCTGCTCGAATGGTTGCACGGGAACAAAGTGAAATTCACGTTGTTAGTTAATTATTTTTGGTTCAACAGTTATTATGTAACTAACATAAATAAAGTATGTAACTAATAAACTAATACCTCATCTAATCTCCCGTGAGTTACGCTGAGGAGGAGTAAAGGTGTATGTTTCGCTAACCTGGTGTGCATGAAGTTAATATCTATTTAAATGTAGAAGTCTTTAACAGGTAGCACAAAGACTTTACTCACAATAAACATACAGAAAAATACGTTGTTTACAATATTAACAAAAATAGCAAATAAATTAACATGGTTATAGCACAAGCAATTAACAGTAATATATTAGTTGTGTAACACTAAACTACTTTTAAGTCTAAGGATTATTCTTAACTAATGCTCTAACCTTCTTTCATTTGAAGGCAAAATATTCCTAGAAATAATAGGTATTATAGATTAGTTGGACTTTTAAAAGCTCTCGTAGGTTATTTCTTTTTATATACAATTATAAAAGGGCTTATAGAGGTTAGGAGCCATCTATGGATATTGTCACTGACAGACAAACTAGATGCTGATGCCATGCTTCTTTCTGGCACAGTGTCTGGTCGGTGCGTGTCAATCACACTGAGGGTGACTCAATTGAGCTAATCAAGCAATCATGCGAACAGGTACCAGAAGTAGAACCATTGAACTACTTATTGCAGGTAAAGCAATTCGTTCGGCAGACAACCGGAAAGAGCCTAGGCCGTACAGATTGCATAATTTTTGGATCAAGTGGTTGAAAAGTTCGTATGTTTGCTTAGCCATTCATCTTCAGAAACCCGTCGATCGTGGATCATTCCCAACTTTTAATTAATATATGAGACACCTTTGGTCCTCGCCAGCTAAACAGCTAACAGACTTAACAACCAAACTCGCGTAGTTTAAAGCGATGTCGTGTTTCTACGAATGTTTCCAGGGCAAGCAATTACAGCAGGGTTTCAACAGTTTACAAAAGTTTCGGAAATCTGTTTCTGGAGCTTTCGGAGCTGCCTTGGGGTCGCGTAGGTTCGACATTGAACACGAACCGATGCTGGAGGAACCAGAACAGAATTGGTTCTTAACGAAGTCGGCGCCGAATTCCTTGTCGAATCCTCTTTTATATCAGCCTGTAAGGAAAGAACCGAATGAGGAGAATATCAAGGAGGAACCTTCACCTCCTCTTGAGAAGGTTAGTAAGGTTTCTTGTTTGAATAGAAATAGTAAATTGTCAGTGCTCATAGAAACTGCGATTCATTTTAATGTCGTAACGTTTAATTCTAACAGATTTTAAGCAGTTGACGACCTCTGCTTGTTGTCTAAACGTCAGTCCTCCTCGTTTTTCAGAACATAAGGGTCCCAGGTTCATTTCCTGTTAGGTTAAAATTCGTAAATTAATTTTCCTTTATTTAGTGTGGTCTGGGTGGATCAAACTTGCTCAAAATGTTGTCCATTGTATATTAACTATAACATATCGTAGCTTAGTAATAGGTATATAATTATTATATACTGTTTGTGTATTAACCGATTTATTTAAAACAGTTTTTCTAGTCTAATTTGCACATCATATTGTTACGAGCTACAGGACTCGAATTAAAAATGCCGTTGGAACTACTATAGAATTTATTAGAACTGTACAAACACGTATAAAACAAATACAAATAAAACTGGATGCAACCAGTTCACACTGCACGATTCAATATAATTCGACACTCGCAAAGTCCGTCGTCTATATCGCTAATCGAAAGTACTACAAACGTCTTATTCGTCTCGTAGTCGTCGCTCGACTGCCCACCCCTCTATTCGAGCATTCTCTTATATTAACTACACAGTTTGGACAAGCGCAGCATGACTTTATTGTCCTTTCTTCTATAACTAAGAAGGATAGGAGACTGCAGTAAATTGTCTCTGCGCTAATGTTTTGTGTCTATGACATAGGTTTTATTATCTCAAGTGAATGTTAATAGGGTGAACCGAGATCATGGCAACCGGGCAAGTCATACTTATCCATGGGAGGTCACGTGATGTATCTGCCACCAGCCACCGCTGCCGAGCAACCGCTGTCGATCCTGGGACCAATTGACAGGCCTGTCAGGTAAGAATTATTCTTCCCAATATAATGAGCTTAGTAAATAACACTGGACCACAAAAAATAAAAAGTGGTCTGTGCTTTTGACTTGACCCATCTATTCTTATGTATTTCGATGCGCTGAATCCGAATTTGGGGTCAGTTTGAGGTCCATATGCGCTTAATTTTTTTTTGTGAGCCTATGAATTATGCACATGCGGACGCTCCTTCATGCCACGCAACACGCATACAAGCTGTGGAACGAATTTCCGTCGCGTGGTGTTTCGAGTGTTTCGACAAGGTTTCCCTTGGTGTTGCAAATTTACAGTCGTGGAATGAAAATGTTAGTCACCTTAAAGTCGATTTTTGCTTGCACTAGTACAAGAAACAATACTACCAAACGTTTAAAAAAGTTATGTTTATGAAATATTGAAACTATAAAAAAGAAAATTACAGTGTTGACAATGAAAGATGCTGTGATTAACAATAAGAAACAAAGAGGATATAATCACTACGCTTAACATAAATATTAAAACCAATAAAAAGGTTTTACATGTCTAAATAGTCTTACTAGACAATATAGAATTATGAAACAACTTTGATCTAAGTAATTTTAAACTTTATTATCAAATAGTTAAACATAATTTTCTGTAGAATAGTCTGTTCTGCAATTTAGTTTGAAAATGTAACAGGTGCTCGTGGAACGTTAAATGAATCAATTTGAAACTGGCGAACATTTTCATACCACGACTGTACATGCGTGACGGTAATCACTTACCACCAAGGATAACGTTTGCCAGTTTGCCTACAAGCAAACATAAATCTACGAATGCGTACTACTGTATGTATACTATCTCTTAGTAAAAGGTGTAAGCATAATATACCTACTCTGAAAGTGGAAGTTTCCTTCAGATATACCTCGGGAGTTTTCCCCGAGTTAAACGACGTGGACACCACTGGAAATTTTTATAAATTTCCAGTGTTTTCCACGTTGTTTAACTTTATAGTTTAAGTACAAAACAATAAATGGCATATCTCGGTAGCAGTCTTCATAATTGACTACTAAACTTCCTATCAAATGAGGTCAAAAGAGTTATTACCCTAAATCGACCCTTAATACACTAGTATTTCTATTAGGGGCTATCCATAAATTATGTCATATGTTAAATGAGGGGGTTGACGAAGTGTGACAAGGGGTGGGAGGGGTTCTAAATTTCGTGAGGTCACATTTCAAAATCTAATATATTTTAACATTAAAACTCGAAATTTGAAATATTAACCTAAATCTTCAAAATATTGCCAGCACTGTCTGTATGAGCTTGTGTTTAAATTATTAAAAAATAATTTAAATATAAATAAAACTAATTACGGAACTGCTGTTTTAATTTAATAACTTCTTGATGTAAAAGGGCAAAATATGTGATGTCACACTAGGAGGTGAGGAGTGTCACGAATGTGACCAGCTGTGACAAGGACGGGGGAGGGGTAAAATATCATGAAATTCATGAGACGTAATTTGTAGGTGGCCTCTTATAAGCATCATTATCATTCTAGCTTAGAATTCCAGTTGCATCTGCTGCATCGCTTTCCTTATCCTTTTCTTTCGAGTTCCTTCCGCTTTTCTGTTTTAGTTTTCCTTCTAGATTCTTCTTTCAATCGAAATTATTTCTATTTACTCTCCTGTAGAAGTAAATCCAGTGGTTGCATGGAAGCGTCGGCGCGAGCTGCTCGGGCGGCATTAGGCGCTGAAATGAGAGAACGGGACCGCTCTGCATCACCGGAAGTCAAGAGGGCGCTGCCGGCTAAAGTAGAGTCTACCACTAATGTAAGTACGCTTCTGTGTTATTGCATGCAAAACTGTCAACTAGAATATGCTTAAGAAAACTCCAACACAGCTCCTCAGACAATCAAAGTAGAGACTGAAACCCGAACTCCGAGAGTGAAGCACGCTAAAGAAAGCCGATTTTGAAATATGAAGCCCAATGAATACGGATAAAGTTGAATAATTTCCAATGGATACATTAATATTACCTACATAGACGCGAACCACGTGTATACTACATGAGTTTATACACACGATTTTGTTAAGAACCCTTCACTTCATGTAGCTCTTACAATTTACGAAAGTGAGCAGGTTTTACTTATGTTAAACAGGTGACAGAGTGTGCGTGAAACCAAAAGCGGGTATGATATGATGGTACGCGTACAACTAGGGTCCTAATTCTGCTATTTCATTCATCATTGCAATTAACGGAATACCGAAATTGGTCAGAATAACTACGATTGAGATGATATTGTCCAGCGATTTCGACGAGATAGTCATATCGGGCCTAGTTCTGTCGGACACGCACACTCTCGCAATGTGCATGTACACGTCCGATCTCAAATAAACCAGCTCGCCCTCGTGGATTGCAAGAACTATAACTTAGATGCCTACCTAATAATATCCTATTTGGAAATAACAAGAAGAACAGGCAGTGTAAGTTAAAACTAGCAGGAATAAACAAGAAAATCAATTGAATGACTAGATACTCTTGCTTTTCGTTTTCCTTCTCTTATGCCAGAAAAAAGGACTTTTAGTAACATGTGTTAAGATCCCAATCTTACTGCGTTACAAAACATACCGTCTAGAGTTCTAGACACATGTCATTCTAAAATGTTTTCCCACAGTTTTCTTATTGCCCAGAAATGTTAACTATCCATAAATGGATCTGAAATAATCTGTGAAAAATGTTTTGTTTGATGAAACACGTATTCTTCTATTGTTAATATTCTGACATAACATTTTGGACTTTAGATTCCGTTTACATCATAGAATACAGTCATGTTTGTAAACTTCTAAAAACGAATGAAGTTCTCAATTCGCCTTGAAAATTTAGGTAAATTTTATACGTGCGTGGTTACATTGTACTGAATTTTTATGTTAGTGCTATTTGCCCTCGGAACATTCACTTCATTTTATATTGCAAACTATCCCATCTCCCGGCATTAAAAGTATTTATGTCCATTTTCGGTGTTAAAACTACATTTAAATAAAATTACATCAAAACCGATACAGTATAAACTTGAGAAATGATTGGTCTCATATAAACTTACATCCTCTATTTCAACCCGTTATAGTCTTATTTATCTATTCCCTATCTATCTATCTTGTAAGCTATATAAATGACAAAAATGACGATTATCACGAAAGTGATCGATATTACAAAAATAACCTTTACATAAATCTGTCCTAAAATCTATCCAATTATCCGGGATGAAAAGGATCCCTTGGCCATCATCAGTATTAAAATTACATATATACCGAATTTCAGCCAAATCGGCCCAAGGTTTTCCATAGAAGCATAACAAATAGAGAGACAAATATATTTTTATCCCGGAAACTATCCCATTTTTGGAATAAAAAGTATCCTATGTGTCCATCCTCGGCATCGAAAAAATATATATATGTAATATGCTGTTTATTAAAACAACTGCTTATGTTATTGCTCTGTAAAGAGAAATTTATTTTAAAGAAAAATCTTACAAAGTGTGTACCATACAAACTTTTAAGAACACAACTTATTTCTACATTAAAGTAAAAATCACTGGTACTAATTACTAACCTGTAAACAGAAACAACATTAAATGCTATTGCTTCAATAGTAATTCTATAATTTGAAGAATATCTTCATAAAAACGTTCACACATTTTTCTATCAGTCCAAAGATAATTTTTCCAATCACGAAACGAACGCGCATAGTGCAGGTCAGCTGTCAACACATATAACGTATGCAGTCCAAGTTGATGCGCGGGAAATTCAAAATAAATGAAGTTTAAGAGAGCTTCATTTACATATATATGTGTGTCTGTGTATACACTGAGTTTCAGTCAAACCGATCCAGTATTTTTTCATGAAAGCGAAACAGACAGAGTTACTTTCGCATTTATAATATTAACACGGATATATATTATGTTAACTAAGTCATATTTTATTGTTGTTTCTGAATCGATTTTTGATAATTCTTTTTGCATTGGACTCAGTAGAGCTTCAAAGTGGTCCCATATAAATTTTATTGCTGTTGGAGAAAATGTATCTGTGCAGGAACGGAGAAAGAATACAATTTCCTGCGTTGGGGCGGCCTGTCGTAAGAGGCGACAAAACAACCCACAGCCAGGTGGGCATTTGCCCGACTGGATGGCTACCACCCCTGGTCTTGAGTATGTCGCCATAACAACCTTGAGTTGTGTTCCGGCATTAGTGACCAGGTTCCAGTCTCCCCTTAAGAGATCAGCAGCGCATTTGTAGCATCTTTGGTTTTACAAATGTCTATAGGCGATGGTAACCGGTTTCCATCATGTGGGCCGTCTGCCTGTCTGCTGAACTCTGCAATAAAAAAAATGTACATTAACGTGAGAGAAGCTGTTAAAGCTAGCATATAATATACTACAGTTTTTAAGAAGTAGGTCTATTTTACTTACATAAAAGCTTAACTAAGTTTTTGAAGTGAAACTTCTATATAGACGCCCCCCGTCTATATAGAAGTTAGGATTTTATTAGGATTTTTTCTGTCACGAAAAAACGTTACGGCCCCGTGGAGGGGCGGCATAAGTTTAGAGTAGACGTGGTGAGAGGCGGCATAATGTTAGAGTAGACTATAGTTGTTTTTTTTTGGTACGGATCGAATTCAGTTTTAATGTTTGACAAAATAAAAAATGCATTCATTAAAATGTACTTATCCTAACCAAATCATAATTTGCAGTAAATCTGCGAAAAATCGAAATGTGTGCTGTGACACATAGTAGAAGTGAAACTTCAACGGACAAGTGGAAAAACGGACTTAAAATCTGCAATATATCTCGAGAATATCATCATATCTCGAGAATCTTACGGGAATTTTCTTGGGAGAGGTTTAGAGTGGACAGGTCAATTTTTTTATTTAAGTACAAAATTTTCACTGATCGTTAAAATCTCTAATAAAACAATTGTAGATGTGTATGTCTTTAGTAAATTAATTATCCCGAGTTTTTACGAGAATTTTTGGGATTCATGTATGTTTGTCGAATAACAAAACTAAATACATTAATTAGATAGACTCACCCAGACCCTCGTCGACTAAGAACATCCACCTTGGCTTCTGAGATGCAGACATCACACATGCACGGAAATTGAAACCCCCTTAATCAATCGTTCAAACAATAACAATCACTTTGTCAGAGCGGCCGCCATTTAGTTTGTTTCAGCAACTCACTACACTTGCCAAAATCACGTCGGGGTCACCAATATGTGACGGATTGGTGCAATGAAGAAGATAGGCTGAATTATTTAATTTCTGGTTTTGCAATAAAATACAGAAAATAATTTCGATGGCTAACATAAAAATGACAATGTCATTAGAATGTAAAAATGTGTAGAAAAATAAACGTATAAAAAGGTTGTCCTACAGACTTATTGTTTCTTATATTTGTCTTTTTAACACCACAAACGAATCCGACGACAAAATGGCGACGTCTTCCAAGTAGTAAGGGGAAATTGGGTGGGACAGAGATATACATACATACATACTATTGTACAAAAAGAGAAGGAATATGTATGTGGGATGGAGGCTGGCAAGTAAAAGAACACTACGAATTTACGGTTATCGGCGATGCGCGTGCGTTTATTTTTCAGTAATTTTAATATCAACGTACAATATTTTGAAATAAAACTCAGAGTGTTTTGCGTCGTGCATACGTCGTCCATTCGAATTGTCTATTATCTCTTTCACACTATGGGCTTGTTCAGAAATATCGTCTTACATTCATCACATCATGCGTTCAAGATACATCATTCTCACATGTGTGTATCAAGAATGTGTACTGAAGTTCGAACAAGAGATGGTGATACTATGACTTGACTACATTAAATAATAACCAATGTATTTTCTTACTAAAAATTCATTGCCCTGCTGAAAATAACCTTCGATTTTATATTTAGCAAAAGAACTGTAATCTTTCTTACCTGTCCAACGTGCATGAACAAACTCGTGGGCAAATGCTAGTACTACATAAAGATTAATAAAGAAGTCTTAATGAATATTTGTCTGATGAATTTTCATGTCTGCCCATTAATGAGTTGAGCGAGGTCACGATAAACAAGGTCTGCGGGCTCTTAACACGTGCGGCTGCTCGTGGACATTGTTTGCGCATACTTATGGCGGACGAAGCTTTACGCGACTCGAATACTAATGTCTGTGGGTGAATGTTTGATTGAGGTCGAAATTTTATCGATTGTTTTTAGACGTTGTCTAATCGCAATCCATTCCCTGGTAGTAGAATACTGGAAATGTCAATTGCACAGTAAAGAAGTAGCTCTAAAAAGTTCAAAAGCCTATAACCAGGACAGGCAGGTAAATATTAACTCTGATATTTTACCGTCGTCACTTTAAAGTCGACTTTTGCTTGCACGAGTACAAGAAACAGCCGCCAACATTTTAATCAATGTTACGTTTTGTTAAATATATAAAATATAGAAACGTGAAAAAAGAAAACTGAATTGTTGATTGCACTGAGATTAACAATAGTTTTAATCGTCAGAAACAAAGAGGATATAATGACTACGCTTATCATAAATATTAAAACCAATAAAAAGGTTTAACATCTCTAAACAATCTTTTCAGACAAGATAGAAAATCAAACAAGTTTGATCTAACTACAGTAACTTTAAACTTTATTGTTAAACGGTCAAACATATTTTTTCTGGAATAGTCTGTTCTGTGACTTAGTTTGAAAAGGTAACATTTGCATGCGGAACGTTAAACGAATCAATTTGAAAACTGGCGAATCCTTTCATACCGCGACTGTACCTATAATCTAGTATATTTTATTAGTATAGTCAAGGTGGGCAAATCCGTCAATGGGGTAAGTTCGTACACCTCTCGTCTTTTACCTTTATTAAACTGATTTTAACACCAACTAAAATTTGAACATAGAGTTAACTGGTGTTTTAGCTCTACTGACCGATTTGTTGTAGTCGTAGCTATTCAAACACGGAAATAACGAGAGATGTACGGAGTTCCCCCACTGACTGACTTCGCCACCTTGACTATAGCTTATTTTTCGGCATTCTAATATACAGCAACATTTGTATGTCATACGTCTAGTGACAAATTCGGCTATCAGATCCGATGTAATCGATATCTCGGGAAACGGTACGCAAAAACAATGGGTGACGGGTGTCTTAATAAATGTATGAATTATAAATTGAGTACCTTTGGCATTCACTTGATTTCTAATAAGCCAAAAAAACAGAAGACTCCAATACCATATCTATTGTTACGAGCTACAGGACTCGAATTAAAAATGCCGTTGGAACTATTATAGAATTTATTAGAACTGTACACACACGTATAAAACATATACAAATAAAACTGGATGCAACCAGTTCACACTGCACGATTCAATGCATTTCGACACGCGCAAAGTCCGTCGTCTATATCGCTAATCGAGAGTACTACAAACGTCTTACTCGTACCGTAGTCGTCGCTTGACTGCCCCACCCCTCCATTCGGGCATTGTCTTATACCAACTATACAGTACAATAAAATCGGCCGTGCGCGTTGAGTTTCCGAGAAATAGTAATTTGCACACCCCGTTATATATTCCTGCGTACGGCCAACAAAGTCGAAAACAATAACAATAGGCTATTGTCTAATTGCAAATTTGTCGGTATGCAGGTGGCCCAACTTGTAACACTATATATTAATACGTGAAGCAAAAACTTTGTACCCCTTTTTACGAAAATTGCGCGGACGGTGAGTATGAAATTTCGCACACTTATAGTTTAAGTAGAGAAGAAGCGACGAATGCTAACATTTTTTTAAAAATTAATAATAAAAATACATTAAATCATTAAAAAAAAACATTACACACACTACCATGTATTTGAGACACACACGCATATATACTCTTCTGTTCATTGTTGCCTTGGCGAAATCTGATTATTGAAGTATAGTCTTTGACATTAATTATATATATTATTAAGTATTAACTAGTAACTTAACGTGGTAAATCTAAGTTGGAATCATTATTTTGATAACAGCTCTTAGGACTGACTCTTTCACAGAATATCGGCGTTATCGGTTAGCCTTGAGCAAGACGAGTTTCGTGAGATGTCCCTTTTTTTCTAGGGGAAATCCGATTTGGGGAATAGGCCTCGCGACAAGTCGCGACCCGTGTTTGGAGTTCACTAGGTCGGCGTGGCACTAGAACCTCTAGACAGAACTAAAGATACTCTCTATACTAGCGCCACTCCACAGTTAGGGATACGCACTAAAACCCTTGTAAGTATGACTCGCTCGCAAAAGGAGGAGACGGCATTCCATCTGGGTTTGCCACCGACCGTGGTCCAAACCATGGCCTGAACGAGGTGTCAAGTCCGGTAAAGGTGATGAGGACTCGGCGCTGCTCTGTCCAAGTAGAATACTCCTAATCCACTTCTCCTTCCCTATAATATCCTTTCTAACCCATTCCTCCTATTTGAATACCTCTATTTAAGCCTCCTTTCGTATCTTAAAGGCTGGCAACACGCTAGCTTAGCTCCTAGTGTTTCACGTATCTATAGATGTCAGTAAGATAGCCACTTTCTAGAAAAATAGTTTAATTATGAATTATCATTTTACTTTTAGAGAGGGAGAGAGAGAGAGATAACACTTTATTGCACACCAAAATGTACAATCCCAATAATAGACCATATTTACAATATTTTCTAGGCAATAAAATAGGCGGCCTTATCGCTCAAAGCGATCTCTTCCAGGCAACCTAAATCAAAAAAATTTGAATCAGGCGTTGGAGGTGGTGCCGGAAAAAGGCAATAGATACATAAATACTCAAACTAATTAAGAATTAAATATACAAGTACCTACTTATATACATAGTCATATATATACACATATACAACAATATATATTTCTCATCTCATTGAATATGCACTGTTTGCTAGAACTCCATTAATTCTTCAAAAGTCATTGTGTAACATACTTCTGTATAAAACTTAAAAAAAAGAGAACTTGAGATATAAATAGAATGAGAAATATAAAGAAAAACAATTTTTATCTAGACGTGTTGCTGGGGAGTTTCTTGCCGCTTCTTCTCCTTAACAGCAATAACACGTTGCGAAGCGTTGTACATAGACTGGGAAGTAAAATTAAATTTTAACCTATATATATATATGACCTTCAAAAAGTGTTCTCCAGTGGAACTTATTTTGAATATAAACTTTTAAATTTTGAATTTGACTTTCAAAATATTTTTAGTGTACCTCTTGAACATCCATGGCGTATGCTCCTTCATGCCATGCGTGAACAAGCTATGGAATCAGCTCCCCCGCCCGCAGTTTTCCCAGAGTACTACAATATGGGGCTGTTCAAAAATGTGTTGCAGTCTCCATGGGCGACTGTAACCACGTACTGTCAAGTGGACCCGTTTGCCAATTTGCCTACAAAGAAAAAGTTTTGCTACACAGTTTACCCGTGCGATATGGCTAGTTTCTATGGGTAAAAAACTTACCCTATCGTCATGTGTCGTTCATTTCCAAAACCTTAACAAAACTAATATAGTCAAGGTGGTGAAATCTGTCAATGAGGTAAGTTCATACACCGCTCGTTTTATACCTTGTTTAAACGGAATATAACCCCAACTGCAACTCGAAGATAGCATTCAATGGTGTCTTAGCTTTACTGACTGATTTTTTGTCTTAACTATTCAAACACGGAAATAATGAGATGTGTATGGAGTTCCCCCACTCACGGACTTCGCCACCTTGACTATACATAATATATTAGTTTCAATATCGCAGTAGTATCAAATCGTCAACTAAATTGATAAAAATAATTTAGATTCTAAAACGCTGCGATTCTCAAGATGGTAATTCTTAAAACAAGAAAAAAAACATTTATTAGAACAAAAACTATACAATAATATATTAAAAACATGAGTCTCGAGAACTCCCACAATAATTTAAATGTTAATTACTCACAATCAGTAGGTACACTTCTGTCTTACAATTTAGATGAAGCAACCAAAGTGATCCATGTAGACATAAAATAATACTTAAGAAGTTTATGTTCCCATAATAAACATGTTTTAATATTCTAACTAAATCATAAAACAGAGACCTAAAATTAAATACTAGAACTAAATAAAAAATAGGGTATAATTGTACATAAAATATTGGTCCCAAACCACTATCACTTACCGGGAACGTTCCTAAATAGCTGGCGGCGTTACCAAGTTGAACAGCAATGCTTAACCTTTGAACAAAATAGACGCCAGCCTTTTGGTCGCGTGAGAGGTCTACAGAACGTTCCGCGACGTTTTGATAAAGTTTTAGAGCGTTAGGACCCCACGGACCCAGAGTTTCCACCCCAAACGCCGCAAATGTGTACTTGCGGCGCTTGAGGGCCTCCTGGTCGGCTGCAGCACAACCGGCGGTAACGAACGTACTTGAAAGATGGGACGCCATCAGTGTCAACGTAACAATGTAATTGACTGTTGTCCTATCCTTACAGTCCTGCGCCTTTTAACATGATTGATTCAATTCGGTTGATCGTGTAATATTAACTTAATATACCAATAACATAATTCGTCGGGCTCTTGTCACCGCTGGGGTACCTGCCCTAGAATCGAGCGGCTTGTGCCGCGACGGTGGCAAGAGATGGAATGTCACTGGTGCCCTGGAAGATAGGTCGCCCCTTACTATGGGACGCGTCGTACGTAGATACTTCGGCAGCGTCCCATCTTCCAGCCACTAGCATGTCTGCCGGTACAGCTGCTGCACAGCATGAGGCTGTAAAACGCCGCAAATACTTAGCCATCGCAAATGGCTACATATTTGGCTTTTGGGGTCGAGACCCTGAGACCATGGGGGCCTGAGGCGCACAAGCTTTATCGAAACATAGCTAAACGTCTGGTGGATATATCACGTGGCCAAAAGACTGGTCTATAGCTCATGCAACGTATTAGCGTTCCCATTCAGCGAGGTAATGAGGCCAGTCTTTTGGGCATGTTTCTAACTGACAGCGGTCTGGTACTAGATTTCATTGTTTAATTTGTATATATAGTTTATTTTTTGCTTAATTTATACAAGTAGTTGATTGTTACAAATTTATTAAAGAATGAAACAGCTTACAGGGGGTTTTCTAATTGTTCTGCTCCTTATCTTGCAGTGCATAAGTATTAATCAATAGCCCCAAACAGAACCTCAAATATTCAGTTAGAAAAATTAAGATTTCTCTTAAACTTGGTTATACATTTTGAATTTAATTACTGATTATGATAACTAATAAAATTCTCTACGAAATAGGATAAAAATCATCAAAGCACACTATGTCTGATATGAAGCCCAAATGCCCTAACAAAATGAGCATTCTCCTTTTCAAACCGAGCATTCAGAAATACGGCAATAAGGTGGGCAGTTATTGTTAAAACTAGAGGTAGTCCTGACTGTGTATTGATGCTTCTCTATATCCCATCATATAAAAACTTTCTAAAGTTTGCCCACTTTTAACTGTCTCATAACAATAACCACGCTAAACATAAGCACGTTACCCTAAATTGAACGTTCCGTTAACCGCAAAATCTTAACAATAAATACTGCATCCAGCCGCAGACGTATTCATATACATCTGAACTAAATTTAGAGCGCTAATGTCTAGCCATTGTTCCCACGGTGCGAGTCGTGAAGAAATAAAATTTCCGCATCTTTTGTCATGTTTTAAGAGTGAGAATCTGATATAGTGTAACCTTCTTTATTCTCGTCTTCCGCGTCTGATGTTTTTGTAAGTTTTTAATCAAAATACCTACATTTATATAATGTACTAGCCGACCCGGTGAACTTCGTACCGCCATATGTTCTGAATTCCTAAAAGACTGTTTCATGACACAAAAACAAAATCACCAAAATCGCTCCAGGTTAGGAGGATTCTAGAACCCGATCTCAGCGCCACCTACCGGTTCCAATTGTGAATCTGAACCATCCGGGGATCCATTCAAACACACAAAACAAATATCATCAAAATTGGTCCCGCCTTTTAGGAGGAGTTCACTGTCAACACACGTACAGAACAATTATATATATAGATGTAAAATAAAAGTATACTTGCTAATACTTAAATGCATTTAATATTAGCTATGTGCCCCACATCGAGCGAGGCTCAAGTCTTTATTCTTACCTTCCGAATTCTGGAAGATATTGAAATAAAGCTTTACCCCTCAACGCAGCCTATATAGGTGATTAAAAATAAAACTGTTTTAAACGCGGTAATTTATTTGATTTTTTATTATTCCGACGTTTCGGCCACTTTTTAGTAGCCATAATCACGGAGGACAGAGATGTCAAGTGTCAATGAGTATTGTTAAAGATTTATTTAGCCTGCCGCCAACTTGTTCTATTTAATTATTTACTCTATGGGAGCCTAATCTAATTACTACCGCTTCGCAACATGTTGTGACTTGAAGAGAAGTAGCGGTGCAAGAAACTCTTCAGCAAACGTGCCTAGCTCTAAGAATTGTATGTAATATTAAAATGGGTGGAAGGAGAAATAAAATAAATTATCAATCAAGTTGGTTTGTGTTACGGTGCACGCAGAAAGAGCTCAGTCTCTTGAGGTCTGTCAGTTGGTTTTTGCTGGGTTTGGGTCTTAATAGTTTTGATGATCGGATCCCAAACAGGTGGTATTTGCCAGCCATCTCCTCTATTGAAATTTGGGTCTTTTAGATTTCAATACATACGTTTCATATAAAGTATGAAAAATATTAACATATTCTTCAAAAAGTAATTCTGTAACATACTTCTGTATAAAACTTACATATATACATAAATACTCAAACTAATTTAAGAATTAAATATACAAGTACCTACTTATATACATAGTCATATATATACACATTACAACAATATATTTCTCATCTCATTGAATATGCACTGTTTGCTAGAACTCCATTAATTCTTCAAAAGTCATTCTGTAACATACTTCTGAATAAAACTTATTAAAAAAAGACAACTTGAGATATAAATAGAATAAGAAATATAAAGAAAAACAATATTTAGCTAGACGTGTTGCTGGGGAGTTTCTTGCCGCTTCTTCTCCTTAACAGCAATAACACGTTGCGAAGCGGTGTACATAGAATAGGAAGAAAAATTAATTTTTAACTTATATATATGACCTTCAAAAAGTGTTCTCCGGTGGAACTTATTTTGAATAAAAAGCTTTGAATTTGAATTTGAATATAAATCAAATTCATGTATTCTGTGCTTCAGTTCTTCGGTTGCTAATCAAGTCACTAACTGATAACTAAGCTACTACAAAATTCTTAACCGGCAACTTCAGGGCTTAGCGTCCAAATACTACTGAAATGAATACGAAACTAGAAGGGGAAATATACATATATTAATGTCAAAGCGTATTTCTTCGACTTCATACTATAAGAGACTACTTCAGATAACTACTACTAGGCAGTTATTGCAACTTCTTACTATTGCAAATCTAGAAATTGTAGGTACATAAGCACATACGAAAATTTAACATAATTTATATATAAATAAAATTCCTATTTAAATACTTATTGTCTTTATCGAAATCTGTCGAGTGGTTTTGAAGCCCATTCGAGATAAACTTTCAGACAGATAAACAGACAAATCCTAGAAAAAAAATATTTAGTCAGTAAACAAACGGCTATAGGTAATTAATCACTCACGCCCATAACATTTAACGAGATATATAGGCTCATTAAAAAAATAAATTAAATTGTTATTCCTAATCGTGTTCTTAATGTTATTATGAATAACACTTTTTTTATTGAGCCTATTATATAAACCTCGTATAACTTTTGTAAGTAAGGGGGCTAAACTTTTACTTTAATGTTATATAAACTAACTAGCTTCTGCTCGCAACTTCGTCCGCATGGAATAGTTTAAAAAAAGTAAATTAAAAATACCCTGATTTTGAAACATTCTTCATTGGTGCTCCGCTCCTATTAGCCTTAGCGTGATGATATGTAGCCTATAGCCTTCCTCGATAAATGGGCTATCTAACACTGAAAGAATTTTTCAAATCAGACCCGTAGTTCTTGAGATAAACACGTTCAAACAAACAAACTCTTCAGCTTTATATATCAGTATAGATTGAAAAAAGAGTGTAAGAGAGAAGTATAGATATTTACCAAGTACAGAAGGCAGGAATTCGGAATATGTGATATGCTGCATCTGCGCCGATATGATCTTCCTACTTTCCTGGAAGACTGTCTCGTCGTCCCAGGTGGGGTTGAGCCCCTTCAAGATGGCGGCCACGCGGTTGTGCTGCCGCGCCCAAAGCAGGTGCATCGTCGTCAAATGTAGATTCTCATTCGCACGGTCGTCGCCTGAACATAATTGCAAATAGTACTTTTCTATTGCTGGAATATGTAACGTTGCACTTGCACCATTATAAAAAAAACATAACCAATGACAGTACTAATGCCGAACTATGTATGTAGACCCGTAGTTCCTGAGATTAGCGCGTTCAAGCAAACAAACAAACTCTTCAGCTTTATATATTAGTATGATATTTTTACATATTAAAGTCAGTACTGGTTTTATATCACAAATTTAGAATAAACAAAGAAATGTGTGAAATCTTATATTTAATATTGTTACAACTTAGGCTTCGACAAAGACAAGTTCCACGCAGAGTCTGTAAAAGCACATTTTATTACCTGTCGGCATTTAAACTAATTGTAATCCTTTTATGATCGTCTTCGTTTTGTTTAGTTATTTATTGGCATACGTTTCTAGTATTGTGGAGAACAGCCTATTGTTCTATTTTACTCGTTTACGGCCGCTTGCAGGCTGCATCAATAGCCGGGTGTTACGGTTTAAGTACAAGCTGATTCTAGGAAATTATGTCGACGATACGGGCGAGACATTTGCATTTGTGCAGGATAAAACGATGGCCTGATTTAGAGAAGGAGTTAGTTGAGCTACAACTACGAAACGGGCGTGACGTGTGTACATTCGGGAATCTAATAGTGGCGGACTTTGCGCGGTTTATTGAATTACGACCTTCTGCATTATGTTTGGACTTGTTGTGTTCGGTTATATTTGTACCTGTGTTATACGTGTTTGTATAGTTCTAATAAACTGTTTAATAATTCTAACGGCATTTTAATTCGAGTCTCGGTAACTCTTAACAATATGTTATTGATGTAAAAAGCCAAAATCATTATGATTATATTCCAAGCAAATGATGTTTGAACAAGACACTCCAAATAACTGTGTTAGCACGTAATCAATGTAAATAAATACATAGAAAAAATACCATGCCATCAAGACGGTACAATGAAGACTGATATGTTTGCCAAATAGAGGATTGTAGGAAACTAGCCCTGTGGATACAACATGGAATACTCAATGTTGTTATTGTAGGCTAGAAGTAGTGATGAGTAGTACACGTGTGAGGCAGTATATTTTTCCCGTACAAAATAGATTTGTACTGATACGGCTCAAAATTTAAATTTATACTACTTCAAAAATTTGGTCCCGCTACTACTCACGAGGACTACAGTACAATAACGCCTCTACGGATATTGACATGACAACGAGGGACAACATGACATGTACAACTGCTAGTAAAATCAGGTGAACGAGGCCGATCACATCCGATTCTTAACGAACATTTCCGAACTAGAAGTTTTGTACGGGACAAATGAGGGAATGACGCTCACCGCCTCACCGACCTCATCGCTTCAAATGTACTGCAGCGGTACAAACCATACAAATCTCCTCGCCTCATTTGAAGTGGTACATTGTACGGGTTCAGTACACAATGTCCTGTTACTCTTACACACTCATTTTGAAATCACGTCCTACCCAACTCTAGCTCGAAGGCCTCTGAAACATAGTACCTAGCGACGTACGAGCATGATCAAAACGCAGATATTTTCAAAAAAAGTCAGTTAAAAAGCGCCTGAAATAAACTTGCATATATGAAGAGATTAATGAAAGTGGATGAAGAGAGGTGTGTACCAAGATCGTAGTAAATGGAGATCCAACGTCCCTGCTTCCCTATGGAACGCAGGTGTAATAATACGCATGCATGTATATATGCATATGAATGCATGTATATGCATGTATACCTTGTTTGTTTACGATGCCTGCACCTTAACCTGTTATGATAATTCTTTTACGGTGCAGGCTGTCAAACTTTGGAATATGCTGCCTCTTACTGTCAGAGAGGCCAAATCATTGCCAATATTTAGAAATTTGCTCAGAAAACACTATTTGTCCACAAATAGCTATGTCTGATTAACAGAATATAATAATGCCAATACATTTATTATAATAACTTATGTATTATTGTATATATATGACTATGTATATATGTATGAATTTGTATATTCATTTCTTAAACTAGTTTGAGTATTTATGTATCTATTGCCTTTTTCCTGCACCACCTATATCGTCTGATTCAATTTTTTTTTCATTTAGGTTGCCTGGAAGAGATCGCTTTGAGCGATAAGGCCGCCTGTTGTATTGCCTAGAAAAATATTGTAAATATGGTCTGTTTTTGTAATTGTATATTTTGGTGTGCAATAAAGTGTAGACTCTCTCTCTCTCTCTCTCTCTCTCAAAGGATAAAATATATGGTAATTATAAACAGCAAATGACACTCTTAATTACTATTATTTTCAGATTTATGTCAAAAATTTCTTTTTTTTCAAGACTCGTCATATAATAATATAATACAATAAAAGAAAACTTAACTCATTAATATTGTATTCTATCCATAGTCCCTCACTATAAGTAGAATACTGAGCCTAGATCACCGTCTTCTATGGGCATGGTGCCCAGAAGTCTGGCTACGTTTCCTCGCTGGATCGCCATACTGATCCGTTGCAAGAGGTAGGCACCAGCCTTCTGATCACCTGAAGTGTCAATGAGTCGTTTTGATAAATGTTGGTAGCGGCTTATGGCCTCAGGACCCCACGGTCCAAGCGTCTCGATAGAAAACGGCACAAACATATAACAAAACAAAACAAAACATACTTTACAATATTTACATAATAGCATATTACGTTAATGATCCGTACACACATAATTTAGGAGAAAAACTTATGATAGTATTAAGTTAAAAATACATTTTATTTCTATTTTACAATTTGATTTTAAGATTCCATACATTTTGGCACAAGTGCCATTATGAAATCAGCATATCCGTCTGTCTGCCAAATGATAACAAACCTGACAAGTGTGTCGGGTTTGTTGTCATTTAGCTAATCAGGGCCGTCTTCACCCGACGATGCAAGGTGTACGGGGCACCCGGCCACTGTGGTTGAACGGGCTAAGCCTTTAATGGCTAAACTCACCGCTACGCTGAGTCTCGAAACGAACCCTCGTTTCCTGGCATGGTAATTTAAAATTTTTATAGACGAACTTTACGTTATTTACTATGGTCTGGTTGCCGGGGATCGGCCCTAGTTAGTCCGTTGTATATTACCCAGAACACAAGCCCACGCCTGCCAGGACTAGCGGAGAGGCTAGGTCATATACCCGTAGTCCTGGCATAAGGCGAAGGACGGAACACCCAGGGGTTTTGGTGGGTATCCCTAACCGGAGAGTGGCAATAGCATGGCACCAGTTCTAACTGGGCATGCTAGTGCCACCCCCGACCTGGCGTAACCCACATACTGGTCGCGAACTATCACCCCAAGGTTCTGTCCTTCTCGCGGCCTATAGTCCACAATCGGATTTCCCCTGGCTAAAAAAAAGGGACAAACAATGTGTGTGTTTGTCTGACGATTATAAAAAAATCCCCCATGTTGGGGTAGGTATAATTTTTTTCCCCTGGAATGTAAAAATAGGAGCGAAGCACTAAAATGTATCTAATAATGACAACGGCCTGGTTGTCATGTTACTTCTGACATAATAAAATCGCCCGTTGTACTATATTTTTTAACTTCTCTCTGATAGTGTACAATAAAGAGTTTTCTATGTGCAAATAAAGATAAACTTCATTCAATTTGAATTTGCCGCGCATAGTTTTTTTTTAAATGATGGCTGCAATGCCATTTATGCATTGATTTTGCCAATGTCGTGTACAGAAAAGCCAAGTGATTTAAATATCAAAGAAAAGAAAGTACCGCGCATAGTAGATTTTAAATAGTATATTGAACGCGTTCCGGTAGCAGCTCACAGCACCCAAAATGCTCCGTCAGCCGTTCCACATGGCGACCACGGTCGTTATGGTCGTGGCGAAAACGTCACTAATGACGTCATCATTTTCGATCACACAGCGCTCGCAATTGGAAGTGGGTGGTGACCACAGAGCATTAATTATCTCTATCTCTTGTCATTGAAAAAGGCGCGATTATCAAATCAACCAATGACATCTGTGTATTTCGTCGTTTATGACATCAACGCCCCATAATCCGTTCCACTAGAGTTTATGATTGTATCAGCCGCAACCAAGTGGAACGGTAAAGATCGCGGTCGTGAACGTGGTCGTTGCGAGTCTCTGGTGGAACGTAGCCATTGTTTAGTATCTATGTATGCCAATTGTTAATTTAATGTCAGGAGTTTTTGGGCGGGAGCTGAAAGGAGATGTAGTGTTGTGCAGTTTTATTTTCTAAAAATGTGTAAAAGGTGCCTGGTGGTGGGGCATTTGCCCGACTGGATGTCTACCACCCCTGGTCTACAGTACGTCACCATAACAACCTTGAATTGTGTTCCGGTATTGGTGACCAGGTTCCAGTCTCCCTTAAGAGAACAGCAGCGCATTTGTAGCACCTTTGGTGTTGCAAATGTCCATAGGCGATGTTAACCGCGTTCCATCAAGTGGGCCGTCTGCCTGTCTGCTGAACTCCTGCAATGAAAAATAAATAAAAAAAATACTCTAAAATGAACAATAGTTGTAGGATATTGATAGTTTTTGAGTAGTAATTATGTATTTTGTGAGAAATGTGAACTGTATAGCCAAATGTGGCCTTTCGAGTTTTCACAAGAACTCCGTTGAATGGCACCAGCTGATAGATAACCTACAGTTTAGCTGTGCTACACATAAGCTTAAGAAAATGAAGAAACTACATTATAATCTAAGATCTGGCTTAAAGGCCTAGCTGCCAAGCCATAAAACTAAATAAATAATAATTTAATGTCACATGTAAAAGATCTTTTCGAGTTAGAACAAAGTGTTCAATAGCTTCAAATGTTGTTTCTCTTTTCAGAGCAACCGTTAGATTTTTAATTTACAAAGAAACAAATAAAGTAATAAAATCACATTATATATGTATCTAAACTCATGAAATTGGGGCAGTCTCCGAAAACCACTTTGTAGATCCTGTACGGCACCCTAAAAGGTTCACAAGGTGGTAATATTTCGGCGCACCCCAGCACGCAATTTCCACCTTCATTAGCATGAATTGTGGTAGGGATGCACGCCGTGACGTCTGCGCACCGCGGCGCACGTGGTACGGCCACAATACTCGCGACCGTACTCCGCACCGGCGCGTGCGCATCTCGTTAAAGTTTCCATTATATTCATTCTCTTGCGAAGTGATCGTTACGTGTAACAGGCGTATGGTGCAAGGTTCGTTAATTTTACTTGTCTTATATTATAATGTACTTGTTGTGCATATTTTAAGTTAAAAATAACATTAATATTTTCATCGGTTACCTCTAATATCATTTTATATTTAGGTTTAATCATTTATTTGGAGTTTTTCCGTCAGAAGTGTCACAGTGTTATGATAAATTGCATAATTAATTTTGGTGTAATTGAATTAACTATTTATATTCCTGTTCCTGTTCTAGATAAATATCCACCATTTTTGATTCGTTTTATTATTCTATATTGTTCGACATTCAATTCTATGGAAATACTGTAGGATACTTTATTATAAAAAATAAAGATATAGAGGACTAAAATCAAGAAATGCACACTCATAGGTAGTTAATTTCATTTATACGTTGTCGTAAAAAAACACTCATGAATAATGAATTAACTTAAAATACTACAAAGCGGAATTTAAATCAGAATATTTAAAATACATTGTTTTTACCAACTAGTCTGCTAGAGAATCACAGTTTACTTCGATATTATGAAGTCGATCTACTCTACTAATGACTCTGTCAATACAAGAACAGACTGTGGACTTTAAATCATTGCTAATTTGTTATTTAATTTAAATTAGTAAAAAGTTAATTCTTTGGAAACCCATTAGCAAGCTGGCATAACCGGCCTATATCTGTTTACTATGCGATATATTGATTTTCATGGAATTTTAACATAAAGGCACTAATTTTTATGCTAAATCGAGTCATCTTAAGATAAAATCCTACCTAAATACTTTATATTATATATATATATATATATATATATATATATATATATATATATATATATATTGCTTCAATAATAAATTAAATAGATTACCAATAACTAAAAAATATTATACTCTTTTGTGTGTCTATACATAACTTTAGAATATAATGTTCAAAGCATAAATTTTATATAGGTTTTTATTTTATTGTACAAATTACATGAAATTAAATTTTAATTAAATAGTATTTCCAGTAAGAAATGTTTTGATACGTAAGTTAGCCATTTCCAATATGAAAATCGACTGCGAGTTTTTCTTCATAAACACGAAAGATTATTATAATGATTTCATACTCATAAATAAATGTAAACACTTTCATATATAAAGTAAATTTAATTAGGATTTTTAAAAGTAGAAAAATCTAATGAAAATTAATAAATTTCACAGTCGGTTGTGCACATCGTCGTTTGCGATGCAATTGTTAAAGTTCCACGCAATTACTTAACTACTTGAGTGTTAATGGTAATTTGCCTTTATGCGTGTGGCGCTTCAATACGACTAGTGTTGTGTTCGTTACGGATAATTTATAAAAGCTTTTATTTGTTTTAAAAGCTTTCGTTTATAAGACTAGTAATTTGCCTTATGCGTGTGGCGGGTTAATAAATACGACTATTGTTTTGTTTGTTCTGAGTAATTTTTAAAAGCTTTTGTTTGTTTTAAAGACTTACTTTTATAAGACTAGTAGTTTGCCTTTATGCGCGTGGCGTTTTAATACTACTAGTGTTGTGTTCGTTCCGAATAATTTATAAAAGTTTTTATTTGTTTTAAAAGCTTTCGTTTATAGAAGTATCTCTTAAAACGGTGATTCGCTGGCTTAGACTATGATTCGGTATTCCATGGAAACAAAATTTTTCCACTGTAGTTGCTTTGAAAGCAAATATCTCACCACTAATTAACGTAAATCTAAGAAAGATCGAGAATAACGCACATACTTAGATATATAATTTTTTTTGTTTTATTACACGAGCTCAGCAGACAGGCAGACGGCCCACCTGACGGAAAGCGGTTACCATGACTATAGACATTTGCGACCTCAAAGGTGCTACAAATGCGCTACTGCTCTCTTAAGGGAGACTGGAACCTGGCCACTAATGCCAGAACACAACTCAAGGTTGTTACTTATGGTGGTATACTCTAGACCAGGGTGCTTTTTTTGAATAATCTTTTTTGCGACAATTATAACCTTTTCGCTATTTTGGTGGCCAACCACTGAATTATTTATTAGCATATATTTTATTAGGCAATTATTAAGTGTAGACAGTTCACATGGTGTAGCCATATTGTTTAACACGGCAAGATAGTCTTCCAATGATTCATTTTAATTTTGATATCTCGTAAAAAAGTTATATCCTTCGACTGTTACATTTGTGTGTGGACTGAACTTTTTATCAAATCTTTTTAGTATTTCTTCAATGGATGCCTGGATCCGGTCCAGATTAAAACTATTAAAGATATCGACACCATCGTCGCCTAACAGATGCAGTAAAATAGCAACTTGCTTTTGTTTCGTAAATTTCGTGATTTCGTTTGCATCTACGAAAATTTCGAACCTTTGTTTCCGCGACTTCCATTTATCAGCATTGTTCTCGCCATTTTGTATAGTGAGAGGTCTCAAGTTGGGAATGAATATCTTGTTCATTTTTCTGTTTCACTTAAATTTTGTCCTGAGCCGTCTACCGCTTCTGAAACCATACTCTAGTTTAGATGAGCTTTCTTGTGACAATTCTAAAGTTTTCTCTATTTGGATGGCTAATTCAGTGGTTAAGTCATCTTTCTGAAGTAATCTCTCTTTAACATATAAGTTTGTGATGCCGATGGCCAGCACAGGGTTCACAGTCATCAAGACGAATAACACCCTACCAACTGGCTGTGCGTTGTTTTGTCGTCTCTTTCTCCGTTCCTGTACAAATAAAACAATTTGTTTGCTAGCTCCACAATAAAAAAAGAAGAAAATAAGTGAAGTGTAATTTCTTTGTAATAACAACGTCGTTATTTGTCAATTAATATGTACAATAGTGGCATGAAAATGTTTGCCAGTTTTCAAATTGATTCATTTAACGTTCCACGAGCACGTGTCACCTTTTCAAACTAAATCACATAACAGACTGTTCCACAAAAAAATATGTTTAACTATTTGACAACAAAGCTTAAAATTACTTAGATCAAAGTTGTTTGATTTTCTATTTTATTTATGAAGGTTATTTAGACATGTAAAACCTTTTTATTGGTTTTAAAATTTACGTTTAGGGTAGTGACTATATCCTCTTTGTTTCTTATTGTTAATATCAGCGTCTGTCATTGTCAACATTGCAATTTGCTTTTTTACGTTTCTATATTTTACAAACGTAAAATTTATTAAAATTTTAGCAGTCTCTTGTACTCGTGCAATCAAAAGTCGAATATAAGGTGACCAACATTTTCGTTCCGTGACTGTACTATAGTAATTAAATGTCGCCTACTGACATTACATGCCGGCTAAATTGATAATCGTATTTAATCAATTGTCATATCCCAAGAAGCAGTTGTCCTTGAATCCGCCATGTCTGATATCATCGGTGCATCCACAACTAATTAGCATTGTTTTAACAAGTGTACTGTTGTTTTTAGTACGAATATGAATGGATAGACAACGCTTTGTTTCATACAATTTACTCTTAAAATGAATCCCTACTCTTGGTAATTATTCTGTTAGGTATTCCACGTGGAATGTTTGAGAAAACTTGGTCTTGTATCGCGAAGGGGCTTACTCTCGAACGTCTTTCGTCGTTCGATTTGGTTTTAGAACTTTTTTATTTTTTCATATATTTAAATATATTTTCTATTGTATGTTACATTGATTTTTGTGTTATATAGACTATATTACTATATTTCTAAAGACATCTTTGTTTTTTTCTTTCTTTTATCTAAAACTTCATTGAATCTTTGGGGCTGATCGGACGAAAATGAACGACACAAGGCGTTTGAGAGTAGGCCTCTGTCACGTTCTTTTAGGAGAAAAAGTATGTTAGTTTCATCTGTTTTTTATTACGTATACATAAAATTTCATAATAATTTGTCCAATACCGAGAAAAGAACCGTAGATAATTTTATATTTTGATATAGATTATTTAATGGGAGAGGGACTGAATTATTGAAATAAATAAAGTTTTCTGTGTTATGTTGGCGATACATTTGCGATAATGTTAAGGTTATTAACTATGGCCAAATGCGTCTTATTCATGTGGTTAAAAATAACCCCTTTAAGAAATGCCACATTAGTGTATATATTTGTACATGTGTTATTTGTCAATAATTAACTTGATTCCATATTAAAATCAGTATAATGTCACAGTTGTTTGAAGAGACAGGTGAAAAAAAAACGGGTGCGTCTCGGGACGCTCGACAGAAGTGTTTTTTTTTACAAGGGGAAATCCATTTGCGGACCCCCGCCGGGGGGACTTCGGCGGGGGAGTGTGGGACTCGCCGGCTAGAGGAGCCGGAATACCCACTAAAACCCCTTGGTGCCACCTGACGCCATGTGCCGGGGCCACGGGATGTGCGCGAGCTTTTCGTACTCAAGTACTCTTTAGATGCGGGTGACGGCCTTAAAGCCTCCCCTGACCGTCACCCGCGCCGCGCGTTCATGGTGACCAGAGGTTCTCACTCCTCCGGCGCCGCGACCGGTTATTTCGGCGGGAGAGGAGCACGGCTGCCTGCTCTCTCTCCCGCTCCACCGCCTCCTTTGCGGACATGACGGCCTCGCAAAAGGAGGCGACGGCGTCCCATCCGGTTTAACCTCCGACCATGGCCGGGAGCGACAGGTCCGCTCCGATGGTTGCGTCGAAGACACGGCGCTCCTCGTCCCAGCCTGGGCACTCCTGTAGAGTGTGCAGCACCGTGTCCTCGACGCTGGCACTGCAGTGATGGTACCCTGACGACGTTTCGCGCCCTATCTGACACAGGTACCGGCCGAAGCAGCCGTGTCCTGTCAGTACCTGCGTCTGGCGGAACGTCAGGGTGCTGTGCCTCCGGTCGACAGAAGTGATAACTTAACCTAATCTAAGTTGAACTATTTAATATTGAAATTGTTTGACTTGAGAAAAGCTTGGGTTATTACTTAAATTTTATGTATATTTATATGATAATGTAAGGAAAGGTTATTTATTAATAAAATCTTTTATTGATTATAAAATATATTTTATTCTTAGTTAGAATTTTTGAATATGTATATTAGAATTTTGTGTATGTACTTTATTAGTATCATTGTTTAATCTAATTACCAAATTATGGTTAGCGCTGTGAGTTAGAGTGAGAGAGGAGGAGCCTGCCTACCGCTGCCGTATGCGTGAAAGAAAGAGAAGCCAGACAGACTGGCGCCGTAACGCGTTACTTAACGAAGCGGTTTACCCTCCCATAAGAAGTTATCTCTTCAAAAACTTATCCAATATGACTCAGATCTCGAAAGTCAATCGAGTGATCTATAAGTTAAATATTTTTGACACCTGTCATAAACATGTATAATTTTAAACATAAAAAATCAAAGCTTTATTGACTGTAGTTAAATTCCAGAGTTAAACGCATAGTTGTTCGTGAAGAAATCACATAACATCCGAGTTGACATTTAAAACCCAACGTCTGTTTCGCGTAATAAATATAATTAAGTGGTAACACAAAAACAGTATAATGTTTTATCTCAAATAATTATAATGTATAAAAATCAACTTAACAACTTGAAGAGGTCACGACGGAATATTTAAATACTAAGCAAAAACACCATCTCTGAATTCTTAGCAGTTTTAATTATGTTTTAGGAAATATTATTTACATATTTACATAAAATATAAATAATAATTAATATTTATGGTATAATGGTGACCGTTAACGGTCTGGTAGGAAAGAGCCTCGACCGACATCTTGAGAGGCTCTCGCTCGGTAAATGGGTGAAGGGCCAGACACGGAAGGCGGTCCTCGTGAGCACGACACGCATTTTGAGGCGGTTCCTGTCTCTGGAGGCCTAACAACCGGTAGCTTGGATCTACCGGCGAACAACGCCTTTTTGGAACAAAGTTCCTTATCGCACGTTGCTCAGCTTATGGGGGCTAGAGAAAAGTGTTATTAAAATAAAAAAAATGCTGACCACTATGTATTGTTATACAATTTCGAGTCTTAATGCAATGTAATGAGATCAAAAATAATATCCATTGGTGTAATACACGCTGTTTTGAAAATAAGGTTTTATAATTGCCCTTATTAATTACTACTCCGATAGTCTCCAATGGCCTCCGACAGCCTCCGATGGCCTTCGATGGGCTTTGATGGTCTTCGAAACTTCGTTCCAATCAGATGTCCCAAAGTTATGGTTATTTTTTATATTTTTTTAGTATGTATTTTTCATATCTATGTATTCCAAAAACATAACATTGTTATACCTAATAATCAAAATTCATAAATGGTATGTTATAACTATATGCAGGAGTTGTGGTCTGTCAATGATGCTAAATGCGGCGTCTAGTATCAATAGACGTTGGACGCCGCCTTCGACGTCCGATTGGCGTGTAACCGAAATTAAACAGGTTCTTTTCTGTGTTTCAATTTATATATAAATTATTAAAAAAAGGTTTCATAAGTGACTTTTTTTAACAGCTTTCTCGTTTACATTATTATTTCGTTTTTTTATAATTTTATTATTAAATTTTCCAAATTATGTTATTTGTATTTATGCACTATTAGTTATTTATGCACAATAATCTATATATGTAAAACAAACTCGTGTTAGTTACACCATTTATAACTCAAGAACGGCTGGAACAATTTTTATGATTTTTGTGTTTTTGAATTGTCTTCGTCCGAAATAGGATAATAAGTATTAAAATATGTACAAAATTATCATTAAAAAACGTCAGTCTAGCAATTCATTTGTTATGACCTTTCCCGGCCGATTTCGGCAATGGTGACTGCATTTGGCCTCGTTTTCATTTGTCTGATTTAGATGAATTATTTTTGTTTGTGTTCAAGTGGGTCCCGGGATAGTTTAGATTCAAATTTGAACCGGGTAGATGGCGCTGGGGTTCCAGGATTTTTGTGTGTGTTCAAGTGGATTCGAGAATGGTTTAGATTAACAATTGGTCCCGGATGATGTGGCGCTGCAATCGGTTACTAGATTTTTATTTTTTAAGGCCAAGACAACGTCTGCCGGGTACAACTAGTATTTGGTACTTCAAAAAAGTAACACGATTAAATAACATATAAGCAGTTAAAAAGTCACATGACAATTATTCGTGCTATTCGAGAAAAAAATACAATTTCCTGCGTTGGGACGGCCTCTCGTAAGAAGCGATAAAACAAGCCACAGCCAGGTAGGGTATTTGCCCGTCTAGATGGCCACCATAACAACATTGAGTTGTCGCTATTTTTACCAATGGTAATACGATATTTTTTCCCCTACTATTATTCCGCCGTGACATCGGGAAGATATTGTGGAATTAGTAGAATACGAATTTTGACACTGTCGCAATGGAGTCGTCCTTTGAATATCTTTGCAACGCCAAGATATTGACATAGCGGAATTAGGCCTTTGTATATATTATGCTAACTTCTGCCCGCGACTCCGTCCGCGTGGAATAGTTACTTTGGGCTAACGCTAACTTTAACCCGCGAGTTTGTTTACGTAGAAGGTGAAAAGATTTTTAAATCTTAATGACTGCCCGCCGCGGCCTTGCACATCATAAATGCGCGCGCAGTACTTAATCATTATTTTGCTGCGTTGTTATTTTAAAACTGCGATATCTCCTAAGATATTCATTGAAATCGAATGATGTAAATGGCAATTTTATTTTAAATTTAAATTACTTATGATGAATAACGTATTTAATTGGATAAGAATTAATATCATGTTTATAAAAACACCTGCGCAAATAATGCATTATTTTGGAACAAATTTGGTTAGCATAAAAAAGGTTATAGTAAGCCAACCTTAAAATATAGACATATGCTGTCGCGGACTTTTTTGTAGAACTTTTAAAGGGGAACAATTATGTGACACATGATTTTTGCGAAACTTTAAACGTTTACGCAGCGGAAGCTCTCAAAAGGGAAAAAAAACCCTCGATTTTGAAACATTCTTCATTGGTGTTTCGCCCCTATTGGTCTTAGCGTGATGATATATAGCCTATAGCCTTCCTTGATAAATGGGCTATCTAACACTGAAAGAATTTTTCTAATCAGACAAGTAGTTCCTGAGATTAGCGCGTTCAAGCAAACACACAAACAAACTTTTCAGCTTTATATATTAGTATAGATTAACTCAGTTAACATATTACATAATGCAGTACAACACTAACCGAAAGAATAGGGTTACTAGAAATATTACGAAATAAAGTTTATTTTAGGACGTGTCAGTTAATATTTATATTTTATTATGTGTTTATGTTAATTATTATCGGACTCATTTTGATTATGTAAGAAGTTTCACTTCGAAGGATATTTTTTATTCATCTACTGGCTGCAATTTTGTATTGCTTATTGTGGTAGACATTAGGAGTACATTTACGTCAGAGTAGGTTAATTAAGAATAAATCATTATATTGTTACAGCGTAGGTGTCGACAAAGACAAATTCCACGTACAGATTTGCAGAAGCACATTTATTACCCGTCGGCTTTTGAACTAATTGTAGTTCTTTTATGATTGTCTTCTTTTGTTTACTTATTGATTTGCATACGTCTCTAGAGAACAGCCCATTGTTTTAATGTGATCATTTATGGTCGCTCGCGGCCGACTCATTGGCCAGGTGTTTCGGATTATGTCGACTACGATACGGGCACATTGCATTTGTGCAGTATAAAACGTTGGCCTGATTGAGGGAGGGGGCAGTCAAGCGAGAACCACGATCAAAGCGAGACGTGTGTACTATAATCGGGAATCTAATAGTGACGGACTTTGCCCGTTTTATTGAATTATGACCTTCTGCATTACGTTTGGACTCGCTGTGTTCGGTTATATTTGTACCTGTGTTATACGTGTTTGTTTAGTTCTAATAAACTCTATAGTAATTCTAAGGGCATTTTAGTTCGAGTCTCGCAGTCGTAACAATATTAATACGTGAAACATAAACTTTGTATCTCTTTTTACGAAAATTGCGCAGACGGAGGAGTGTGAAATTTCGCACATTTATAGTTTATATAGAGAAGCAGTACAGAATGCTAATATTTTTTTTAAATTATGCATAAAAATACATTAAATGATAAAAATAAAATGCCGTATCTATGATCGAGTATCACTTGAGAACGGCTGGACCGATTGGGGGTTAATTTTTTTGTTGTCTTCAGAATTGTCAGGAGAAGGTTTATATGTAAGAAAATTTTAAAAAGTCTGCTAAAACGTTAAAAATTTCGATGATAATCGAAGTATTCCAATTTCTATAGTTACTCATCACGAAATCTCGGGAACTATAGGACTTAGAAATGTGAAACTTGGTAGGAATATTACTTTCGTTATGTAGAGGTCAACTAAAAACGGTTTTTAAGAAATTCTTCCCAAAAGGATTGATTATGGGGCGTTAACAATGAACAATTCCTGTTTTTAAACTATAGCTCCTATAAATTCCAAATTTGGTAGGAATCTTCTGTAAGAGATGTAGAAATAGTCTATGAAAGAATTTTACGGTAGCTCACCCCACAGGGGTTGCGGGGGTGGTTTAACATTGAAAATTTTTATTTTTAAGCCGTAGCTCCTAGACTCCAAATTTAGCTAGAGTCGTCTATATGTGATCCAGAAATGATTTAAGAGCGGATTTACAACAACCCACCGCCGAAAAAGATTGCGGTAGTGGGTGTTAAATGTGAAATTTCTATTTCCAAACTGTAACCTCTATAGACTCTAAATTTGGTAGTAACCTTTATTTGTCATGCAGAAATCATCTCAAATAGGATTTTACGCCCTAATACAACCACACGTCCTGATTGAAAACCTAATCACGTGGGAGGCGGACACACGAATGAGAAATTAGTGGCGTGGCTAACGTGGCTCTGGAAACCCATCAAAAATGGAGTTACGATCTAAACGTAAACGTATAGGACCGCTGCCCGGGGCGATCGCCGGGGCACACCTGGAGCTGACGCTGGGTGTTTCAGCATGCGAATTGTCAGCGGTGAGGAGTTGAACAGGCGGGCTCCACCGACAAAGATGCTACAGCCGAAATCCGTGACGATGGTGATAGTTTAACAGTCAGAACAAACACTCCAATAGAACCATATAGCCCAAGTACTGTATTCTTCACCTTCCGTATCATCGTCACCCCAAACACTCTCTTTTATCCCAGATCCACCCATACCAGTCTTGAATGTTGCACGGGAGGCAAGTTCCTTCTTATCCGTGTCCAACAAGGCTGGGAAATCAAGTACGCATGAAATGGAGCAAAGATGTGAATACATTTATCATGCGTACTTATCTTCACATAACCAAATTAGAGACCGACATGACCACATATAGGCAACAATTACATCAACTTTTTCCCAACAATATCCGGAAGTAACCGTTTCAGAACAAAGAATATCAGACCAGCGGAGAGTTATAGTACGAAATAATCTTCTCTCTCAAGAAAAACTAGACCAACTGAGAGAAGAAGTCCGCTTACAGTTACAAGAAGAATCTGAAGATAATATAGGCTCTAATACTATGACATTATTACAAGACGCAGACGAAAATACTATTATGGTCGAATTTCGAGCACGAAAATTTAACCTTTATATTTAGCGATATTGAGACCTTAGTCATCGCAGATCAGAATTTAACAACCAGCACCTATACCCAAGAAATATATGACAAATTTACAACAATCCTGACACAATACTCTGAGTATGGACCCAGCCGGTCGACCAAAACTCCCTAAACTCAGATACAGCCCTAATCTTGAATACATGTAGAATAGTTAGAAAATTCTTGCAGATAGACGAAAACGAAATTGCCCTCATAATAAAATACCGTCAACATAAATTTTCCTCACTAGACGCTGCATTCACTTGGTTTAGGCCCGTGGATGTGGTTCAAACTAGCCAAAGTGCTAAGAAAAGATTACCTTTCCGAAATAATAATAATAATAATTAAAAAAGGTTAAATAAATCTATGTCATTCGCCTGGCAAAGTAATCCGTTTAATTCGATGAGATAGAGTGAATATGTACATTACATGTTGATATAGAAGACATAACGTTTACTAATACTTAGTTATACGTTTATAATGTTCGTTGCAACGATAAACATGAAGTTAATAAATAAACAACAAAAAAAATTGAATGGTTACTAGGTTCATTGTTTTTTGCTATTAAAAAAAAATAAACAAATAAACATTTAGACCATTCATCTGTCATCAACGCTACTATCAACATCAACTTCATGAATTTTCAACGGCCACCATTTTTCCGGCAAGGGCGTCGTTATGAGTATGTCTTTTTTATAATTTTTAATTTAATTTAAAATCTTTTTGTTTATTTTATAAATTATTGATTATTTTTTTTCTGATTCACTGGGTACGTTCAGGAGCTTTGCGGGTACCGTGAATTACTCTTTACCGACAATTTTTCATTTGGTATCCGTGTTCGGTCTGGGGATCATGTTATAATGATTGTCGATAATCAACATGAGCTTGAGTCGATTATCGAAAAGGTTGTGGTTAAACGTACTCTCTGCTCACCGTATTGGTCCGCAGTGGTTATACGTTTAACCATTTCCATTAAAACATTTTATGATATTTCTTTTTCAAATATCATATCGCGTTACAGATGCCATCTGATCAAAATTACTCGCCGTTTGAATTTAGAGTTTTTAGTTTGAACTTCGTTATGTTAACGAGTATGTTTTACGTCCCGGCAAACTCAACTTGCGAGCGACGAGTCGTCGAATGTGAGATGGAGGAAGATTAATACTCATTTCTCCATGAATCGGACCATTTCTATTCACTAATTTCTCCATTTATTCTTTGTTTTGTTGTTCATCAACATTTATTTTTATTATAATAATAATTTATTATATCAATAAATTTTATTTTAAGTGAATTTGACTCTTCTTTGAAAAATATTTTAAATTTCAGAAAAAAAAAAATTAACAAAAAAAGCAAAAAAATATGAATAAAAAAAACAAAAATTATGAATAAAATTTAATTTATTTCCTTTGAAAATTCGCCCAGCGAAGCGGGCGGGGACGGCTAGTATATTATATTAGAAGATTATTTTGAGTTTAAAAAGTAGCTCGTAGGCGTCAAGTTCAGTCAAAAATTGTCTTAAAATACCTTACTTGGTAAAAAGTCATGTCACGTAAGATAATAAACATAGGACGGGCTTGTTTATATGGAAGTTCCTTCACGTAGGACATTACATAATCAAGCGTTGTTGTTTCACATTTTTAAGTAAAATAAAATCAGCCAAGTGCGTGACGGATCAGGCATAACAAAGAGTTCCATGGAGCTGACAAGCGTTCTCTGTTTTCGTAATTTTTACCAAATGACGTAGTGTTTGTCGTGAGAGCCGACAAAACAACTCACAACCAGGAGCCCAATTCTGCTATTACTATCTCGTCAAAATCGCCGGACACTATCGTCTCAATCGTAGGTTTGCCTGTTTTCGGTATTCTGTTAATTCCAACGGCGTATCCGTGGCAAGCCACTTTATAAATATTATTACAATAAACGAAAACTCGCGATTTCATTTCGGCTAATGCCGTTTCTGCTAATGGTAATCCCATTTTTTTCAACTATTGTTCTGCTGCAACGATATCGAGAAGATATTGTGCATTTAGTAGAATACGAATTTTTGACACTAGCGCACTGGAATCGTACTTTGAGTATCTTCGCCACGCCATGACATTAAAATAGCACAATTGCGCCCCAGGTCTTGCGACATGGGCCCGTCTGAATAGCCGCCATCCCTAGTCTAGAGTATGCCGGCATAACAACCTTGGGTTGAGTTCCGACATTAGTGGCGAGGTTCCAGACTCCCTTTAAAGAGAGTGGCAGCATATGGGTAACACCTTTGGTGTTACAACTGTCCATATGCGATGGTCACTGCTTTCCATCAGGTGGGCTGTCTGCCTGTCTGCAGAATTCATACATTAAAAAAAACCTATTGAATTGAATAAATTAGATCAACCCCTTGCGCGTAAGACATTTATTTTTATAAATAGTTTAATAGTAAACAAAACAAAATTGTATTAGTGTGTGTGCAGTTCACACGCAGTAGAAGTGAATCTTCAGAGAACAAACTCACAGATAATTCTTCTCTAACTTTTATTAATATAAATATAATTTCTTTAGCCTATGTCCGTTAACATATTATATTTCAAAATGTTCAATCTAAATTACATTTTAAATCACCAGCATAAAGTTCAAATTTCAATACACTATTACGCACAATTTCCTTTGATCTACATATTAAAGAATATCTGCCTTAAGCATATACAAATAGAGCTAAAATTCGTTTGAAATCTTTTAAGTTTTATTTAAACTGAAAATGAATACTAACGGGTACAGAGAAATATGTTTTATTTCTGATTTAATAAGGTTGAATTTTATGTGTCACTTTTTCGTTTCCTCGATTTTCAAATTACAATTCTTCATTATGTTCCACACGAAACAACCACTCGCCCAATCAACCCAATCTTACAACAGTTGAGGCGTAGACATTTTCTGATTAAAAACAGGCCATACAACTATCTACACCGTTCTATATCAATCCCAGCTAGACATTTATGACATGGGTTTATTTACATTTTTTATAGATAAAGTATCCATCTTGAAACAATTATTCTATACTAGAGGTCGCCTAGTGGTCGAATTTCGACCATAATTAATTTAAATTATAAGTTTGAACATTATTAAGGTTCTGTTGTCAAAGACTATATAACTTCTATAATCGCAGATTTCGCCCTTTAACAATAAACAAAAGAGTATATATGCGTGTGCGTGTCAAATACAGGGTGGTGTTTGTAATGTTTTTTTAAATTCATCTAATGTATCTTTTATGAATATTTTTTTTTAAATATTAGCATTCTGCACTCGTTCTCTATATAAACTACAAGTGTGCGAAATTTCATACTCCTCCGTCCGCGCAATTTTCGTAAAAAGGGGTACAAATTTTTTGCTTCATTTTTGCTTCACTTATTAATATATAGATTCCATCTAATCAAAATGTGTAATTTTCAAACTTTAAATAGCAAGGCTAATTTTGATTATCTAGATATTCCCGTAATGGTACTTAAAACAGTTTTTTTACTTTGAAATTACCATAATCTAACAATAAATGTAGATAATAATATGTGACATCCGCTAATTATGTCTTATATGTGTGTTATGTTTCCACGTCAATAACAAGTAGACAAATTGTTTATTCTATTTTAATGACACACATAACTTGAAAAGGATTTTGTGATGTACAGTCGTGGTGTGAAAATTATTGCCAATTTTCAAATTGATTCATTTAAGGTTCTGCGAGCACATGTTACCTTTTCGAAATAAGTCACAGAACAGACTGTTCCACAGAAAAATATGTTTAACTTTTTGACAACAAAGTTTAAAATTATTTAGATCAAAGTTGTTTGATTTTCCATCTTGTCTAAGTAGATTGTTTAGACATCTAAAACTTTTTTATTGCTTTTAATATTTATGTTAAGCGTATTGATTAATCCTCTATAATCACTATGCTTTTCTTCTCTTTTTTCACGTTTCTATATTATGTAAACGTAACATTTATTAAAATGTTGGCAGTGTTTTTTCTTGTACTCGTGCAAGCAAGTCGACTTTAAGGTGACGAACATTTTTAGTCCGCGACTGTACACGTGTTTTTTTTTCTTATAAAATCATTTTGGTACAATACACACTCGATTTTGGCCGTCAATTTACTATTTAATTATGTTTAAAATCAACTTAGGAAGCATCTATAGATAAATAATAAAATGTTTTAATAGTTTCTATTAAATATATCTCGTTACAAAAAACAATTTATGCAAATTTATAATATACGTACATAGGAATGTATTATATACACGAAGTGTTTGTTTGTCAATCCTATATTTGTCATATCTAAAATAGTTAAAATGTAATTTAATATGTTATTATTGAACAAAAACATTATGAACTATCCCATTTTTCCGAATGAAAAATATCCTACATCCTTTGTAAGTATTACGACTACATATAATTATATAGACTAAATTTCATCAAAAACGTCTAGTAGTTTTGCCGTGAAAATGTAATAGTCAGAGTTACTATCGCATTAGGACTTACGCCAAAGGGAAGGTTTGCACTGAAAATCAACGCGTCAGATTACGGTCATTGAGTAGCATAATTGTTCTCGTCGTGTTTCTTTTTAAAGTTAATAATTGATTTTGATATGTACCCTCTTATTTCTGAACGATCCCTCTTATTGCCGAACGATACAATCGGCCATTTCCTTAATAGAATCATAATGTTATATTTTTATTTATGCGGTAATTAGCGCCTGTTTTGTATAGAGTAGTTGTCTATAATTTACAATAATTTTGTTACAATATTTATCCTTTGTATAATGTGATAATTGTGTACAGATTAAAATTCAAACTTAGTCGGTATTCACTACATTTTATTTTCATGTTGGCAGATGCGATGGATTTATACTGTGTTCGACTTATTTTATTGTATATAAAACTTTAAGTATAATATTTTATACAATATCTTATATAAAATATTATCTGAAATATCCAAACAACAATAATGTATTAAATTCTAGTCATGCATAATTCTTTAATTAAAATAGTTTATGAATGACTTAAATCCGCAAAATTGGAGGGATGTCGAGGTGTTCTAAGAATGCTTGTCGAGTTTAAATAGTCAGTGTATGAAATATCACAAACTACTATGGATACTACGTATGGAAATATGTTAAAACCGTAAGGTTGAATATAAAGTATTGTGACCAGTTGTTCTTCTTTTACTACCATAAACCCTTCTGAGTTGTTGCAAGTATTACACTTGTTTGCTGAAAATGCGGCATAAAAATTCTCGAAATATATTTTTATTTTTTAAAAACCTGTCAGCAACGTGTAAGTACGTCGCTATTTCTTCAAGTAAAGTCTCCTTCTTTCTTAATTTGCAATATTAATATTAATATGGTAATATTTTAAGCGCGGTGATATATTTGATTTTATTACACCGACGTTTCGGGCACTTTTCAGTAGCCGTGATCACGGAAGACCACTGGGAAAATCAATCAATTATATTACCGCGCTTAAAATCGTTAAAATGTAGTTTTATTATATATTAATATTGATTTAAAATTATTTTTGCAAACGCTTGTGTAAAGCTTGCCATCATGAGACAAGTGCTGGGTTAACGGCCATACTTCCGGAAACAGAGGCTAGTGGTCTCCGCTTGGGATTTAAATTGTCTTATACTTTTTTAAACAAAGCGGTAGTCATTTATCAAATTTAATATTTGATTATTATCTTTTGCGAACCATTATTTATTTGCAAACGTGTATAATACAAACTAAGATATCATTATAAAAATATTTGTTTGGTTTTATACTTACATTTGTTCCTGCTAACTCGGTAAATATTATAATACAATAAATTAATATCATAATACAATAAATACTTACGTAAAATATTATTAGTCATATCTTTATTATTCTCATATTCATTTATAGCATTGTTACAACTTAGTCAAAATTCCACGAAGCACTCCGACAAATGTGAATGCACACCTGCCGGCCATAAAGCACGGTTTATTACTGGCCCGCATTTGGACTTCTTTTGTTTACTTTGTGTTTAATATTTGTAATTAGAAAAGCCGCCTATTTTGTATTGTAATCCTTTATGGTAGGCAGTGGCCAGGTGTGATTCTTGGAAACCATTGTTTACCCGGTCGTGACATATTGTAAGCTGAGTATAAAGGAATGCCCGAACGGAGAGACCGGCAGTCAAGCGACGGTTACGATACGAGAAAGACGTGTACATTCGATAAGCTATATGGTGACGGACTGCGCGTGTTATTTAATAGTGCAGTTTGTACTGGTTGTGACCAGTTATATTTGTACCTGTGTTATACGTGTTTGTATAGTTCTAATAAATTCTGTAGTAATTCCAACGGCATTTAATTCGAGTCCCGTAACTCGTAACAGTATAATAAATTTTATTAAAAAAAATTAAGTTGTAGTATAAAACAAAGTACACCACGCAACGGATTTTGAAGCGATTTTCACCAGAATTATATAAGTAAAAAGTCGTTACTAAGTTTGTATGTAAGTAGAAAAATCAATATTTTACAACCGAGCCGCTGAAGCGCGCCTTGGTATATTTTTTTATTACGGTCTTCAAAACTGAACACATTTAGAAACGTTGTCCTGCCCTGCAAAAATAATAATCTAGAACTTGATTCCAGCGCCACCTACCGGGTCTAATTGTGAATCTAAACCACCCTGGGATCCACTTAAACACACATAAAATGTCATTAAAATCGTAGAACCCGATTCCAGTGCCAAGTATTTTGTTTACATTGATGGGCAACATTATTGAAGTTTTAGTAGAGATTCCTAAATTTTATACAGCCTATATTAATCAGGGATAATGTAACGTTTTTTTTTTTTTAATCGGCAGACAAACACACACACTGTATATACCCAAATTAAGCAAGTTATGCTTGTGTTAATGCTTGTGGTAATATACAACGGACCACTCTGGGACCAATCCCAGACACCCAGACCATCATAGTAAATAACGGAGAAAATACGTTTCTGAAATTTACTATACCAGGAATCGAACCCGGAGCCTCTGCGTTGCAGTGAGGTAAGCCGACAGAGGCTTAGCCCGCTCAACCACAGAGGCCGTCATTAGAATGGTGAAAGAATTTTTGAAATCGGTCTAGTACTTTTTAAGTTTATTCGTTATAAACATACAAATCTTCCCTCTTTATAATATTAGTCCATTATAAGGGAACGGTATACCCGCCACGCTTGTCCAAGGCGGTTTGACAGGTTTAACACATCGGTTATCTCGATGTGCAGGCTTCATGATGATGTTTTCCTTCACTATTAGCACGTGGTAATTGTGGTGCATGCTTGCCAACCAGGGTTCGAGACCGCGCTCTTTAATTTTTATTTTTATCGCTGGAGTACAGCAGACGGGCAGACGGCCTACCTGATGGAAAGCGGTTACCGTCGCCTATGTACGCTTGCAACAATTTAACAAACCTCATATTGTAGCGCTGTGGGAAAACCACGGCTGGGAGCTCATTCCAAATCCCTACGGTGCACAATAGAAACGTTGCGTACCAGAGCGAAGCGGCTCAAGGAAGTGGGGATGAACGCCCAGCCAATTGTGTGAGGTGCAGTGGTAAAAGGAAGACGAAGGCACCATTCTGAACAGTTCCTCGGAACACTCCCCATTGTACAGTCGGTACAATACGCAGAGAGACGCGAAGTCTCTCCGAAGGCCAAGCGTATCTAAACTGTCTATGAGTGTGGGGTCATCGACAATGCGAGCGGCTCGACGTTGAATACTGTCCAGGAGATTTAGCAGGTAGGCTGGTGCCCCGGCCCATAAGTGTGAGCAGTACTCCATATGCGGCCTTATTATATGAATTTGGGATGCGTGCTCTAACTATTAAGCTACCACGGCTTATGGTACCACCAGATGTCGTTCGTGAATATTAAACGGACGAAACTACCAGAAAAATACTAGTATCTTTATATTTCCTTTGAATATCGCGACAGGAAGTTTCACATATTGCCGGTCTAGTTAATAAGCATAATAAATTAAATTGTTTCTCTAAGAGTGTATAATAAACTCAAATTAATTAAGTAGGTATGTATGATAATTTAATTAATGACACGATACACTTATCGATGGTTCCGATCTCTAAATATTAGTTCTTAAATTATATCTCAACGTACTCTCGGATTTGGAACGGATATGAAGATTAAATCACTATCAAATTAATTCAGTAAATATCGTAAAGTATGTAAGTATCGCAGTGAGACGTCTCGGGAATTTTAATAATATGTAATATTGTGCTTAATATGCATAACGGTGGAAAGCCCTCAAACCTTTTTTAAGTTATTAATAGTTATAAAGTTGTTCATGCCTTAAATTAATACTTTAAAGAATTGAAGAATTTATTCAGTTATAGCTATACAAGTACAATTTACAATAGTGCTTAATTTAACATTATGCGACAATCATTACTCCCCGTACTAGTTATAAACTGAGTTACGGCAGAGTAAGTTCACTTCCCGTAAGTTAGAAATATCAAAAAGATATATAGATATTTGTGTCGAACTACCGTTGAAATTATCAGTAAGCACACAAAACATGAGTTCGCAACTTTACCAATTAGACAGTATATGTAAAAAATATAGAGACAGCAACATTATTTGTTAATTAAAAATAAATATACATATATATTTTATTTTTAACTATATTATAATTCTGACTTAGAAGTAAGATTACGAAATTTGTTCCTCAAAAGTCCCTGTTTCTATTCTGGCATGCGTTCTCTGTCTTTGTCTTTTCTTACAAGATACAATTTTAGTTAAATCGTGTCTTTAGATGATTAATATAAAAAACATTTTCTATTATAATATTGTTACGAGCTACAGGACTCGAATTAAAAATGCCATTGGGACTACTATAGAATTTATTAGAACTGTACAAACACGTATATAATACAAATAAAACTGGATGCAACCAGTTCACACTGCACGATTCAATGCAATTCGACACGCGTAAAGTCCGTCGTCTATATCGCTAATCAAGAGTACTACAAACGTCTTACTCGTTTCGTAGTCGTCGCTTGACTGCCCGCCCATCCTTTCGGGCATGGTCTTATACTAACTACACAGTACAAAGAAATTGGCCGCGCATAATGAGTTTCTAAGAAATATTAATTTGCACACCTGCGAACGTCCACAAAGTCGAAAACAATAACAATAGAGATTAGTTCGATGCTAATGGTTGTTATAAAACAAGTAGAAAAACAATAGCATGTTTCAAATTCAAAACACAACGGATTCCCTAATCCGGAAGGACAATAAGCTGCGCTTACAATAAGCTGTGCGGCTTATCTTTGACGGCATGTAATAATATCTAAGTTTAGATGTGCCTTAAGTTGTCTAGATATTTAAACATTATTAAGAAGTGTAATTCATTGCAAAAAAAACCTCTTTTTAAGCTACCGAGCTTAACGGTTAGAGCACACGCGTCGTGAAACCGTACATCAGACACTATTCTGACCTAATGTGCATGTTGTTACAATGACCACGTGCTGATGGTGAAGGAAAAACATAGTGATGAAACCTGCACATCGAGAGATAACCAATGTGTTAAATCCCCCATGCCGCCTTATGGCTCGTTCCCGTATCTTAGCGATCGTTCATTTCCCTTTAACTCCATACAGCCCAGTAATGTCAAAATTAAACCAATGGTAAGGCAAGTTAATGATTAGTAAGATATAGGAACCGGCCATTAAATGAGTGTGACGGTATACTGTCAGTTCCCTTAAAAAAATTGGGTGGCCTGAGCCCAGTAGTAGGGCGGGCATTAATGGGCTGATATTATATTAGGTATATTATATAACTAGCTGTGAACCCTAAAAGAACGTAGCAAAGTTACTCCTTATAACATCAGCTATCAGTCAGTGCAAGTCCCGTCAAAATCGGTTAAGCCATTTCAGAGATTAGACTGAACACCCAGACAGATGAGGCAGACAGGACAGACAAAAAATCTAAAAATTGCATTTTCGTAATCTTCTGGTCCGATTTATCCCCCCTGATGCTTTTTACATTTTTATTTTGACGTTATAAACAGACACTACAATTTTATTTATCTGTGTAGATGTAAACCTCACGCTGTTTCACCCGCGTTAATACGGATCCAAGTCCCATAAAAGACTATCCCGTCTTACGGAGTAGAAAGTATTCTCGTTTATCAGGAGTACTGGAAACTGAAGAAGATGTATTTACAACATTTTGCAATCAATTTATTCACTAAACTATGAAAGCAACCAGTATCCGAACAATGGTTAATTTTGGAATTCAAATTTTAATACGTATTTCTCTAACGCTATACTTTCCATTTACTCTACACATCGACTTTAGTATTTTAATTTATTTTTGTGCCGCTCGATTGTAGACCACATTTCAACGATTCAAAAGGGCAGAGACAAGGCCTTGTGATCTGACACAATTGACGTAACAGTTATTAGACTTATAATACAAGTTATTAATTCGAGTAAGCAATTAACGGAGCAGCGTAACTCCACCGCATCAAATAGTTAATTGCGAAGACGGTCGTTGATACACAGATAATAACACATCCCGTTGGGATTTTATCATCATAGTCGATGACAAAGGTACTTTCGTGTCTAGCCGAGGCATCATCTCTTAGAACTAAAGGCGGGGTCATAGCGTTGCGGTACGACATCGCAAAAACGATGTCGCACCACAACATGATACGATGACGCAAAGCAAAAATTTTATTGCATACGATATTACTACAACTGAAGTGTTCGGAGAAGCCGAATCCCTACAATCCTTTTCTGAATACACGTTTTATACCCTTACGGTCTTAATCATATTGAGTTAGAGTAAGTTTGTAGGCTCCTTTAAGGTTCTTGAAGAAGTCTGCAAACTTAATCTAACTCAATGTGAATAAGATTGTTAGTACCTATTTAAAGTATGTCTAACTTTTTTATGACTGCCTTAATAATGGTTTACTTGTTTGCGTTAATTTTCTAAGTATTGAAAAATAACCACTTATTGTCAATCGCTAATCCCTTTGTGTATGGCCGGCCTTCGAATAAGACATCATAAACCTTTTTTACTGTTCAAATTTCGCTGCAAGTTCTTAGAAGCCATGTTGTTTCGGTTAAGCTTACAAATTTAAGAATTCCAATATATACGATCGGCCTGTTGAGACAGAGTTAGGTGAGTTTCAACTGCGATCGAGGCGTTACTAAGTATACTTTCGGAACGACTATCACACTTCCACGGACTTTGCGCGTTTTATGGTATTACGATCTTCTGCGTACGGTTTGGACTTGTTATATTTAGTTATGTTTGTAAGAACTGTGAATTACGTGTGTCTACTTCTAATAAAATTTGCTATCATACGATACAATATTTTAATTCGTATCCGTCAAACATATATCATATCGTATCAGAAGACGCTGACCATCAATCAGTTCAGTTCGTATTGAAATACGGATCGCAATAGACTTGTCTTACTTCTTCTTTTCATTTAAGACGCATAAAGAAAAAACAAATGCGAAGAGTACTTACTAGGTGCTCCATTTTTATTGCTATCATGCTGTGTACATTTCTGCGGTGCGGCGTACCACCGCAGCGTTGTGGCCTCGCCCTAAGACATGACCATATAAAAGACTAGTAGCCATCCGCAATTTCTTCCACGTTTGTTTTGAAAATTCGCAATATGGACATAACCAAGAATGACGTCTGCCCGCTTTCGGGTTCAGATGAAAAGGAGAAATTAATTTTTGACTTAATAGAAATAAAAATACAAAGAAGGCAGTAATCTTTAGGATATTGATATTCCGAAACGTATATTACGGGCGAGTGGTGAGAAGGGATGAAAGTCAGATGACAAAAAGAATGTTAAACTTCAAAATAGATGGGTACAAATGGAAAGATAGACCAAAAAAGAGATGATGGATTGTGTGAAGTATGACATGATGATTTGTGGTGTGACAGAGGACTTATGCCAGAATAGAGGAATATGGAAGGAAAATACATATTGTGCTGACGCCAAATAATTGGGAGCAGGTAATAGAAAATATGTTTAATTTCTGAACTAATAGGATTCAGGCGAGGAAGTTAATTAACTATTAAATTTGGTTATAAATTAGTACCCACCAATTTAATTGTAGCAAGATATTTATTTACTAGGATATGCCCGCGATTTCATCCACGCTTCGCTTGAAATTCCGGGACACAAAGTACCGCAGATATCGTTTTAGTGTAAACTGTATCGGAATCAGCTAATTTTTACACACAAAAATATCACATATTTTATTAATTAAATTGACTATCGATCAGTAAAAAGATCACAACGGAATTCGGTTTTTTTAATCTGGCCATTTTAAATCATTCCCAGAAAAATTCCCGCGTAATTCCCAGAATAAAAAGTAGCGCAGAGCTTAAGTCTAAGAATTAGCTATCGATCAGTGAAAACTGTATCAAAATTCGGCCCAGTAGTTTTTACGTGTATCCCGAACAAACAGACAACAAGAAATCTAAAAAATTGCATCGTGTTCTCCGTCGTTTATATAGTATATTCCGGTTGTGTTTTTTTTTTAAATAGCTTTAATGTACAGACACAGCATGTTTAGAATTTTATAATATTCATTTACAACACAACAGACAACAATCAATAATTCATTAACATAATATAGTTCGTAAATGATTAGGTGTAGATCGGAATCCAAGTGTGCTGACACATCAGTGTTAAAATTGTATTTTCGTAATCAAAATTATGTAAATAGTGTCACTAATAATAATTCAATAAATACTTAAATCTAAGAAAGATCTAGTTTAGTGATACACATAAGGCCAATAGACGAGGAAAACGAGGATACGACAATTTACTAAACAAGTAAAGAGGTGATCTTTCATCATAGAAATTTGCAATTTTTAAAAGCTTTTAAAGGTTTTGCATTAAATATATGTAATTTATTGTTCTTTATAGAGAGTTATTTGTAAACACGACATACTCTTGTCAACGGATTATAGTATAAGGTGTTGTTTTTACATACTTCTAAGATGAATGTTCTGTTATGTACACATTTATATTTCATTGATTGTTTATTGATTTCCAATAGTCAGGCAGTAAAAACTACGAACTTATAAAACAAACTAGGTATACCTACAATATGTATTCCGTTGAGTCCAATTTGGAAAGGTCATTTCCGTACATTTAATTTATTATTGCATTTTAGTCCTTGAGCTCAATTAAGCGGAAAATCGCACACTATTGAATTTGACACTCGATATAGAGATATAAAATGGTTAAATAATAGATTTAAATTGGACTGTTTGTTTCTATGGAAACCCGTAGACTATCCGTGCAGGAACGGAGAAAGAATATAGAATACTAAGATATGACCGCGACGTCGTCTACGCTTGACTTGAAATTCCCGCGGGATTCCCGAAACACAAAACTACCGCAGCATTTAAAAAAGAATGTAAGCCATCGTTTGAGTGAAAACTATGCCGGAATAAGCTAATTTTTATGCACCCGAACAACTACAAACGCTCCCGGGAAAAATCCCGCGGGATTCCCGGGAGAACAATGTCACACATTATATTACATAATTTTTTTATCTATCAATGAATAAATCGCATTGGCGATGGTGCATCTGGCCATTTCAAGCCGGTCCTGCGAGATTTCCGGGATAAAATGTAGCACAGATTTTAAGTCTAAGAATTTGAATTTGAAACTGCCTTGAAATCAGCCCAGTAGTTTTTATGTGAATCCCGAACGAACCGACATACACAGACAAACAGACAAGAAATTTAAAAACAATTGCATCATGTTCTCCATCGTTTATATAGTGTATTCCAGCAGTTATTGTCTTTTTCTAGTTTTATATTTATTTATGTAAGTGTATTTTATAATATTTTATTTACATATATAGTATTAGTATAATTTTTATCAATGTATGTATATTATATCATTATGTATATTTATAAGATATTGATTCGAAGGTGAGAATATTGCAACATACCTCTGTTCTTATCAAATTTTTTCTCCATCCAAAGGTTGTCTGGAAGAAATCGCTAATAGCGATAAGACCGCCTATTGTATTGTAAACTTCTATTTCTGTTAACTGTATCTTTTAAAGTACAATAAAGCATATTCATTCATTCATTCATTCATTCATTCATTCATTCATTCATTCATTCATTCCAGTTGTTTCTTAAATAACTTCAATATACAGACATGGCATTTTTGGAATGTTAAAATATTATAGATTATATAAAATTCTTGCGAAACTGATGAGTTATTTTAACTGGCAAATTTATATCAAATGATGATAAGGGCTTAACTAATCATTCAATTTAATTGTGTTATGGCCAGTTTGTATATCTTTTCATTCACTCGCCCTACTATCGGAGACATTGCATGCTTATGTCAAATTTTAACCGATAAAAAGGCAAATTAATTGTTATTAAGATAGGTATAGCAGCTGTAAACCAGTAACTTACTGGTTTCCTTTAAATTTATCTGTAGTTAGTATTCGGCTAATGACCGGTTCCTATGTTTTACTATTCATTCACTTGCATTACCATCGTTTGAACTTTGATTTATTTTTTGCGTAAGTTCAGCAGACAGGCAGACGCCCACCTGATGAGAAGCGGTGACCGTCGCTTATGGACTTTGTAATACCAACGGCGGTACCAATGTGCTGCTGGAACATGGCCACTAATGCCGGAACACAACTCAAGGTTGTTATGGCGGCATACTCTAGACCAGGGGTGTTAGCCACCCAGACGGGCAAGTACCCTACCACCTGGCTGTGGGTTGTTTTGTCGCCTCTTACGACAGAACGCCCGACCGCAGGATTTTTTTTATTTATTAACTTACAAACATCGCTATTATTACAGTTGTCACCAATACAATAGCGTGGTACACATAATACATTACACACACACACACACACACACTCTCACACACACACACACACACACACACACACACACACACACACACACACACACACACACACACACACACACACACACACACACACACACACACACACACACACACACACACACACACACACACACACATACATACATATATATTCGTCTTAACATATAATATAATATGCAGTTCTTGTGAAATCAGTCACACACAGTACGTGTACAGATAAAATGTCAATTTGTTGACATATCTTGTTCAATGTTCGAAAGGCCTGTGTCATCGGCGCCATATTAAGCAAGTTCGTCGTGCCGAAATTGTATTCTTTCGCCGTTCCTGCACGGATAAAGGTTGTATACATACATTCTTTGTACGGAGCTTATGTCAAATTTTAACCGATATTAAGGCAAATTAATGAACAGTCGGTATGATATAGGAAAGGTCATTAGTTCACAATTAAAATCAATCTAATCAACATTTTAAACCATCGCTTTCGTAACCGATGGTTTCTTGCAACGAAACCATGTCGCACACACAAGACGCAAATAACACCAACCCGATACCCACCTGTTCAAGCTAACAATGTTTACATACATACACATGTGTTATTTCAATATGAAGAATAATGTACTAGGTTTTGGGCCAAACAAATATTCGATTGAACTGTGTCGTGGAATGTTGAACGCTTTTCCGGATTCCGGGTATTGTGAAGTCAGGCCAGTCTCTTTCTAATTACCCATTGGGTTATATGAACTGAATTACTAAATAATAACATATAAATAATGATAGCCTATGTTTGCTTCATTATTTAGGAAGCTTGTTTCGGCGATTAATTTCATATACGTGGATTTTTGGGTTGTTAGAAAAATGTCAACACCGATGCGTTTTCATGAAGAATTTATTTTAGTGTTACCACTCTAAGAAAGCATAAATTGCACAACGTTTTAGTGTTGCCGTTTGAATAATGGTTTAGTGCCATCTCGGGACACCTTGTCGTAGACAGCCTATATAAAATGAGTTTCATATCTTTAAAAGTTGCTCCCGTGACTGAAAAATTGTGAGGTAGAAGATTAAGGTGGTATGGGCATGTAATGAGGAGGGATGAAAGTCAGGTGACAAAAAGAATGGTGAACCGCAAGATTGATTGGTACAAATAAAGGTAGCCCAAAAAGATGGATGGGTTGTGTGAAGGATGATATGATGATTTGTGGTGTTACACAGGATGTATGTCAGAATAGAGGAGTATGGAAGAAAAAATGGAGAATTGTGACACTGCTAGCCTCGGGCCTCCAAATATCTCAGGACACCACTAAGCTTGTCCAGGGCGGTAAATCGTTTATCTCGATGCGCAGGTTCCATCACGATATTTTCCTGCATTTTCAGTACGTAATAATTGCCGCAATATGTATATTAGGTTAGAAAACTGCCTAAGCGATGTATGCTTTTTCGGCCAGGATTCGAAGCCGCCCGCCCACGATTCGAAGCCGCGTGCTTTAAGCATGGGAGTACCAAGTACCTAAGGCCGTGGTTTTCAAAGATACTAGAAGCGGTCAATAGACGTTGAACACCGTATTCGGCTCCGAATTAGGGTTGCCACCTTTTTTTTGAAGAAAATATATTTTTTTTGGTTTAAAGCTGTAAAAAAATTATATTTATTTATTTATTATTAGCTTTGGCTAGCAAAGATCTATTCTTTTTAAAATAATCACAAGCTCTTGAACAAAAAGCGCGGCAATTGAATTAGAAATGATAATATAGTACATTTCGAACTACATAATTTTTCTACAATATATAGTACAATTGGCTAAAATATAGTACGATACTATGTATTATATTACGCTTGGCAATCCTACTCTGCATTACATTACCGATGGTCACTCTGAAAACGTCTACATGCGCATCAGCTTCTTCCGTGCACTTTGGCTACGTTCCTCTTAGCGCCCACTGAACGACCACGCTCACGACAGCAATTTTTCCCGTTTCACTTGGTTACTGGTCTTACAATCATAAACTCAAATGGAACGGATTATGGAGCGTTGATGTCATGAACGACGAAATACACAAATATCTGATTGCTGAATGGTTGATTTGAAAATCGCGCCTTCGTCAACGTATCGATAGAGAGAATTAATGGTCTCTGGTCAACGCCTACTTCGACCCACCTCTTGACATGGGTCATTGTGAACGCTGCGTGATCTCAATCATAACCTCATTAGTGGCGTTTTCGCGGCGATCAAAACGAACGTGGTCGCTATATGGAACGGCTGAAGGAGTATTTTGATCGTTATGAGTTACAAGTGGAACGCACCCTCTGTATAATTGGACAGAAACGATTGACAAACTAATTGACGTCATAAACGCATATCTTCAGAGGACGCGTTCCTTTAGTATTTCACAACGCCCAAAATGCTCGGTTTGCTGTTCCGTAATGCAACCGCGTTCGTTATGATCATAGCGAAAACGTCACTAACGTTGTCATAATTTCCGATCACACAGCGCTCACAACGATCAATGTCAAGAGGTGGGTCGAAGTGGGCGTTGACCACTCTCTATCTCTTGACATTGAAAAAGGCGGGATTTTCAAATCAACCAATGACATTTGTGTGTTTCGTCGTTTATGACATCAACGCCCCGTTATCCGTTCCACTAGAGTTTATGATTGTAACGGAACGGGAAAAATCGCGGTCGTTGTGAGTCCCTTCTGGAACGTAGCCAGACTGGAATGCCCAAAAACGACAGCGAACGCCGCACACAGCGTACGTGCGTCTCCGTCCGAGAAAGACTCGCCCGCGTTCTAACTGGCCACCATCTTAAAATCCTAACTTAAACTTAAAGCTTGGAATTTAACAACTTGTCAATATTAAAACCATTAAGTCATGACGAATCAATTAAATATTTGCAGAATGTGCCTTGTACCTGCGAATTGTTTGCAAATTACTTTAAAGACGTTAAAACCTGCTGTTATTTGATGGTAATACAAATAACAAATATGCGATGAGTATGTGTAACAATGGTTTGCGCCAGGACAAGGAGAACACGTGCCAATACAATAGCAAGCCATGTCTTCAAAAGGGGCTACGCGTATTCAATTGATTTATTACAAATCATGCAATAACAAATTAGCATGATTATTAAATAGCGTAATGGAGTAATTATTTAAAAAATCTATAGTTTCAATTAATTATACTAGGAAACCTAACCAGCCTTCTGGGCACCTTACCTATAAAAGACTAAGTATAGTCAAGATGGGGAAGTGCGTTAGTCGGGGAAGTCAGAACATCTCTCGTTATTTCCGTGTCTAAGTAGCTAGGATGACAATAAATCGGTGAGTAAAGCTAAGACACCATTTAGCTCTACGTTCTTGGCGTTAAAATTCGTTTAAAGGTAAAAAATGAGAGGTGTACGAACTTACCCCACTGATGGACTTTCCCACCATGACTATATTCTATTTATAGTCTTGAGGGATTGTAAGATGCAAGATAAAAGAAACTTAGCTTAGTTGTATAACTAAGCATGTGCATATATTTTGTATAAATGCAAAATGTGCCTAAATATGTTTATTACGCTTAAACTCAAACATTATAAACTAATACAATATTAAATACATATTATGTGCAAAAATATAATATTAAATATTAAAAACTCAGACATAAACTAATACTCATCTTATACTAATATATAAAGCTGAAGAGTTTGTTTGTTTGTTTGAACGCGCTAATTTCAGGAAAAACTGGTCTGATTTGAAAAGTTCTTTCAGTGTTAGATAGCTCATTTATCAAGGAGGACTATAGGCTATATATCATCACGGTAAGACCAATAGAAGCGGAGCACCAATGAAGAATGTTTCAAAATCGGGGAGTTATGAAAACAAATTACACGCGGACGACGTCGCGGGCAGCTAGTTAGTTCATAATTTCTTAGTTTAAACGTAATAAACATATTTTGGCACATTTTGCATTTTATCTTGTCAAAAATTCAAAGTCTTAAACCGAAAGCAGATGAACTCATTACTGTCTTATTAAAAAAAAGTTTCACACGTGACTTTTTCAACCGTTTTTCCGTTTATTTATTTCTTAATGGTGCTTCTTACATCATAGAGTGTTTGCAATTATTATTTGCATTTTGATTAGTTATTCATACACAATAATATTTTATTATTTTAGACACAAATTTGTACTTGAAAATACTACATAATCGAAGAAACACCATTATATAATAAATAAGCAGATAAACAGTTAAAACTTACATATGAAGCCTTTTTCAACAATCACATCATCGCCTACATTTAAGAACGCACTCATAAAACACTACTTTTTCTTAAATCATTATATATATATATATCTCTTATAAATATGTTTGTATGTATTTAATTTATAAAATATGTAGTTTTAGTTTGTTTGTTTAAGATCTACCTAATAATCTGCACCACCTACATCGCCAGATTAGGTTAAATTATTATTAGGTTGCCTGGAAGAGATTGCTTTAAGCGATACGGCCGCCTATTATTTCTACCATGACTGTAATTGTGCATATTTTGAATTGTATATTTGGTGGGCAATAAAGTGTTATCTATCTGTCTATCTATCCACCTTCGTTTCTTCTTCGTTCTTTAAAGTTGACAATGCCTTAATCCTATCAAATTTGAAAAACCGAAATACTAACCGTTATTTTTTAATGAAACTTCTTTATCGGTGTTCTGGAGAAATAAGCTATTAAAAGTCAAATCGTTATCGTCAAGATTTCTTTGGGGTACCTCCATAAATTACATGACACATTAAGGGGGAGGGGGTCCTAAGTTTTGTGACGTCACATCTCGAATACATATTTAAGCTTTAAAACACAAAATTTGAACTATTCACGAAAATCTTCAAAATACTTCCACCTGTATGAGAAATAAAACTAATTACGGAATTGCTGTTATAATTTAATAGGGAGGGAGGAGTTTCACGAATGTGACCAGCTGTAACAAGGACGAGGGAGGGATTGAAAAATCATGTAATTCGTGTGACATAATTTGTGGACGGCCCCTTGGAGCGTTATGGTGACGACTGCATGCACAAACAATATGTTAATTATTAAACATAATATATGTTTATTAAAGTCAAAGTCAATGTCAAAGTTTATTTATTTCTTAAACATAAGTATTTACATATCACAGTATGCATGATGGTATAAAATAAATGCATCATGTTTGGCCCATTACACATAGATAATTAAATGTCCTACAAACAATGTGATAATAACAACTCAAAAAGAATGATATAAAAACAAAGTAATAATAATAATAATAATTACTATAACAACTATTGTCTACAATTATTATTTTATATATTAAAACAAACGATCAAAATATATTTATAAAGTCCAGTGATTCATAATAGCATTTATTTAATAAAAAATGTCCTTAATTTTTGTTTATTTATGTCAAGTTTTAAATCTCTCCAGTCTTAATTAATATTAATTGAGTATCTATAGAAAAAAATAGATAAATGTCTTCAAAAAACGTTGACACGTATTCTTTTTTTTTATTGCAAGAGTTCAGCTGACAGGCAGACGGCCCACTTGATGGAAAGTGGTTACCGTCACCTATGGACATTTGCAACACGAAAGGTGCTACAAATGCGCTGTTGCTCTCTCTAAGCACAACACAAGGTAGTTGTGGTGGCATATTCTAGACCAGGGGTGGTCGCCATCCAGTCGAGCAAATACCCTACCACCTGGCTGCGGGTTGTTTAGTCGCCTCTTACGACAGGCCGCCCGGGCGCAGGAAATTGTATTCTTTATAAAGCAGTATAAGGATGTTCACAATTTCAACACCAGGCATTGTAATAGACTGATATTGCCATCTTTTAGATTGCAAAAAGTACTGCCCTCTTTCTTGGGGTTTGGTATACGCTTCTTCAATAAGATTCCGAGTGAAATGTTTGATCTGCCTTTCACTAAATTCAAAACCAAATTAAAAAGTATCTTGCTAAAAAAGGGATACACTATTGAAGAATACTTAAATGACAAAAATTCATTTACACAGCAGTTAGAGCTCTAACATCTTATACTATATTTTGTATAACGTTATCTTGCCAAGTTTGTAAAGGAATTATGGAGATATATTGCAGTATAACATTTTAATACGTTATGTCATTATTATAAATTTAATAATATTTTTCTTTCCTTTTATTGTGTCTTGGTCTTATGAGTATGCACTGTTTGCTACAACTCCATTAATTCTTCAAAAAGTAATTCTGTAACATACTTCTGTATAAAACTTATTAAAAAAAGACAACTTGAGATATAAATAGAATAAGAAACTTAAAGAAAAACAATATTTAGCTAGACGTGTTGCTGGGGAGTTTCTTGCCGCTTCTTCTCCTTAACAGCAATAACACGTTGCGAAGCGGTGTACATAGAATAGGAAGAAAAATTAAATTTTAACTTATATATATGACCTTCAAAAAGTGTTCTCCGGTGGAACTTATTTTGAATAAAAAACTTTGAATTTGAATTCTCCGTTCCTGCACGGATAAAACGGATTCTTTACAGATTTTAATAATAGCTGCTTTAAAACTAGTTCTAATCCGAGGCTATCTATCGCTATTTACCCACTTCCAAACAAGTTAGCCTCAAAGTTGTATTATATCATTTAAATATTAGCAATTCGTCTAATTTACTCAATATCTTTACGTTCAGCTAATATTGTGTAAATGCACGAAATTATTTCAAAACAAAACTCACCAACTCAATTGTCCACAACGACCATCTTTTATAACTTGACCTCCCGGATTTCGTGCAGCCATTGATAGAAACTCCAAACAGAACACACTAGAGGTCTTTTAAGCTGGTTTTTTAAACACCCTGCCTGTTATAATTTGACCTCTGATATCCAATTCAGCCCTTGTAACAATGTATGAAAAATGTATTACTTAGAGCTCTTGAAAATTGGAAGGTGCGTCTTTATTATCATATTACCGCATATATTAGGCGGAACGTTGGTTTCACAAGGCGTTTCTTAATGCGTTCTAGTTTATATTACTTAGTTCTTTGTCATGTTTCCTTGTGATTATGTACATCGATTGACACGGGATCATAGCCAAATCAAAACATTTTTTCACGATAAATCGCGCAATATATTTTAAATTATTTTTAACGCCTTTGTTCAACTATAAATAAAAAAGACCTGGTAAGTTTTAGTTTTATAATAAGTGTCTATCATAACATAATTCTGTATTTATACATAAATATGAAAATATTTTATAGCTGTTTTGAAACAAGCCCCATCGACTAATTCATTACCGTTCAACGTTGCTATGAAAAAATGTGGAAAATTAGAGATAACTTTGGAATTTTTCTTATCGAGAAAAGTTTATACAATCGTGTTTTCATGACGGAATACTAGAACAGGGACTGATAGATTTTTAATAGTGCAGTTAATAAATAATGATGAATGATAAATAAACATAATACATGTAAGTACAAGAATAATATAAATGTATATACATATGTATATGCGCATACATATACACACATGTATATATACATATAACAATACAAGCATACATATTATTATACACAATAGAAGAGTAATGCTTCTCAGCCTGATTTTAAAATATGATAAAGATTGCGATATATAACAACAAACAGACACCCTTTTTGATTTTCTCAAAATGGTTAAAGAATCCTAATGTATAGAAATTCTTCAGGAAACTAATTTAAAAAATTCTGATGAAAAATTGAATCAGTTTATTGTTGTCATGTTCATGGAACTTTTTTCTAAAGAGCAAAACGGAAGGACGTTTAAGAAAATATTCGTACTTCACGAAATCCTTTAAGACCCTTCCAATGTTTTGCATCATCTGAACAAATAAGAAATCCGCCAAATATTTACAGTTTCAAGTAATTCACTTAAAAAAACCTAATTTGCCCTTCACCAGTCATTCAACCGTGGAGGCACGAGAGACCATCACGCTTCGCCTCCTCGGGGATAAGCACGTCTCACGATGCGCTATCTAGATCCACGTGATGATATTCCAACGTTAATTTACCTTCATGACGACTGTATAAAGATTAATGACAGTCTCTACTGATAAATGAACAAGCAGAAGCAGCATAGTGCTGAGTTGCGATTATCGTTGAATGAAAACTAGACGTTCAAGCCTTATTTGTGTCTTGTGTATTAAGTTTTTTGTTTTTGTATGCGTGCCTGTTGTTTAAAGAGGTTACAACACAGGTTACATTGTATTAAAGTTTTATGTTAGTCTATTTGCCCCGAAAGTTTCACTTCATTTTACATCGCAAACTATCCCATCTCCCGAATGAGAAGTATCTATGCCCATTATCGGTATTAAAACTACATATGTAAACCAAAATGAGCACATCGACCAAAAAAAACTTCTACTTTCTGGGATAACGTTTACATAAATCTATCCCAAAACTTGTCCCATTATCCGGGATGAAAAATATCCCTTGTCCATCCTCGGTATTAAAATTACGTATATACCAAATTTCAGCCAAATCGGTGTGTAGTATTTCCGTAAAAGCATAACAAACAGAGAGAAAATATATATATACTGAGTTCCAGCCAAATTGGTCCAGTAACTTTTCCGTGAAAAAACAGGACAGACAGATAGTTGCTTTCATGTTTACAATATTAATAATAGGAATGTGTACATATAGGTATGTAATTTATTATTATTCATACTATATACATATAAATAAATAACAGTGCAACATCCGTCCGTCCTAGGGCGCAGTTGAAAACCAGCGTCAGGCACCTGTTGCCTGGAATATGCTGAACTGCACCTATTTGGTACCATCGCAGGACTTTTTTTCGTATATACCTACATCGTTAATTCATCGTCATGTGTATTGCTATGTGAAGACCAAATAAACGTTTTTTCTTTCTTTCTATGTCCTCAAGAATAGGTCATTATGAGACAACGTGAGGTATTATTAAACTATTTAAACATCCCATGGGGCCATAATAGTGTGAATATTAAACAGTTTTATAGCTGAGGCCTTGTTACGCAAAAGCAAAGGATGTGCGAGACAAGATACGGATCGCAAATTAGCGCATAACATCCTTAGCCGCTTCACATCGTGTTTCTGTAGACTTCTTGATGATACTTAATTGTTTATAGTACAAGATTTGCATGGCGAATTGAACATTCTCTTTGTATGCAGTTCTTTAAATACTCATATTCATGTTACCACTGTGCGTGCCAAAAAGTGTAATGAGTTGAAATGTCTTAAAAAAAGCGATATATTTTTCTATCAGAAAATGGCAACATCAGCCCTGATTTCTATCTGGAAGACGGGAAATCTTAAAAAACAGGTCACCAATAAAAAAAGTAATCGATTACTTTAATCGATTTATGCGAATTAATTTTAAGAATTAATACAGTAGAACCTCTTTAAGTCGAACCTCGATATTACGAAAACCTCCCAAACTCGAAAAATAATTATGTTCCCTTCCCTTAAACCTCAACACCTCCGTTGCTCGAAATCTGAACCCTCTATATATCGAAATAATTAGCGACTCCCTATAAGCAAATTCAGTACTTAATTTCCCTCCGACTCGAAAAAATAAATTGGACCTTTATATCTTGAACATAGCAATATTTGATTTTCCTACTCTAAAATTATAAATTTATACTAATATATAAAGTTGAAGAGTTTGTTTGTTTGTTTGCTTGAATGCGCTAATCTCAGGAACTACTGGTCTGATTTGAAAAATTCTTTCAGTGTTAGATAGCCCATTTATCGAGAAAGGCTATAGGCTATATATCATCACGCTAAGACCAATAAGAGCGGAGCACCAATGAATAATGTTTCAAAATCCTGGGGTTTTTTTCCTTTTGAGAGCTTCCGCTGCGTGCTCTACGTAAACGGTTAAAGTTTCGCCAAAATCATGTGTGACAGAATTGTTCCCCTTTAAAAGTTATAAAAAAGTCCGCGACAGCATATGTCTACCTTTTAAGGTTGGCTCACTAGAACCTTTTTTATGATAACCAAATTTGTTCTAAAATAATGCATTATTTGCGAAGGTGTTTTTATAAACATGATATTAATCCTTATCCAAATAAATACGTTATTCATCACAAGTATTTAATTTTAAATCAAATTGCTATGTACATTATTCGATTTCAATGAATATCTTAGGAGATATCGCAGTTTTAAAATAACATCGCAGTAACATAATGATCAAGTACTGCGCGCGCATTTATGATGTGCAAGGCACGTGGGCAGTCGTTAAGATTTAAAAATATTTTCACCTTCTACGTAAACAAAGTCGCGGCTTAAAGTTAGCGTTAGCCCAAAGTAACTGTTCCATGCCGACGAAGTCGCGGACAGAAGCTAGTATGATATAAATCTCAACCTCTACAAGTCGAATGTTTCCATACAAAATTCGCTTTAAGTCGAAAACCTCCATAAGTTGAAAACTCTATAACTCCAATTTTTTGGCGTCTGCTTTCAAGTTCGGCTTACAGAGGTTTTACTGTAATATGAAGACACTTACAACAGACGATTAATTCATTCAAAATAATTAAACTCATAGTAATTATTTTAAAAAATATCACCCGATATGTACGCTATTAATAGACTATTGTAGGGTGTTAAAGAGTTTCCGAATTATTGCATTCAAATTTTAGTAACTGAATAATTCATGAGAAACAAGTAAAAGTGCCGATGCGATACTTTCACTGCAAAGTAAAATCTTCATCGGAACGCTGTATGCATCACGTTTCAGACTTTGTAATTCCTAATTAACACTTTCTAAAGATTCAATTTCCGCATTGTCTCGTTGTAGGTTAATTTTATGAAGCAGCTCTTTCCGTGTATTGAACGATACAAGCATATACTACCCGTGCGCAGAAGGTTTGCCGATAGCCAGTCACGCGTCGATGGTCAGTAGGGTTAGCAAAAAGGTTACATAAATATTTATTGCAATAAATTTGTTATTGTATATACTTTACATAATTATATACAATAATAGTGAGTAGTCATCGGCAAACCTTCTGCGCGCGGCTTATTCCTATGTTAATTGCAATGCAATATTAACTTATAATTATATCATTCACTAGCTGTGCCCGCGACGTCGTCTGCGTGAAATTTGTTTTCAAAATCCTCCGATTTTGAAACATTCTTCATAATTCGTCGTTATTCGTCAATTCGTCTTAGCGTGATGATATATAGCCTTCCTCGATAAATGGGCTATCTAACACTGAAAGAATTTTTCAAATCAGACCAGTAGTTCTTGAAATTAGCACGTTCAATCAATCAAGCAAACAAAAAACTCTTCAGCTTTATATATTAGTATAAAATATAATTATAACATTAAATATATTTGTTTTTGGAATTTATTGGAGTGTACTTCTTACGAATCGATTTTCATATAAGGCCCGTATGGTAACTTTATGAGGAGTAAAATAATACAATTGTAACTTAAGACGTTTAGTTTTTTTCCTTCCTTTGAAACCACCCCTGTATTCAAGCGAACAAAACAAAGAATATATATTGTTACGAGTTAGCGGGACTCGAATTAAAATGCCGTAAGAATTATTATAGAGTTTATTAGAACTATACAAACACGTATAATACAGGTACAAATATAACCGAACACAACAAATCCAAACGTAATGGAGAAGGTCGTAATTCAATAAAACGCGCAAATTCCGTCACTATTAGACTCCCGAATGTACACACATCACTCCCGTATTGTAGTCGTCGCTCAACTGACTCCTCTCTCAATCAGGCCGTCGTTTTAACTTCACAAATGCAAATGTGCGCGCCCGTCCGACAACGTTGATACAATTTCCTAGAATTAGCTTATAATCGTAATCCGCAACACCTGACTAATGACGGAGCCTGCAAGCAGCCGTAAACGAGTACAATAGAACAATAGGCTGTTCTGCACAATAACTAGAAACGTATGCCAATAAATAAGTGAACAAAAGAAGACGGTCATAAAAGGATTACAATTAGTTCAAATACAGACAGGTAATAAAATGTGCTTTTACAGATTAGGAGTGGAATTTATATGTTTGTCGTAGCCTAAGTTGTAACACTATTTAATCAAGCCAAGTTTTTATTAATTATAGTAATTTAAGGTTTAATCTGTATGCTATGTTAATATTCACCTTTGCTACATTAAGATTGCTTCCAAGATGAGTTATAACAAAAGTACTGTTACATTTGTGTCACATGCTCTGATATTACTTATATTATTTTAATCTTTAATTAATATGTTTGTGTGTTTTATGTTTATATATGTATTTTCTACTGGCTAAATAGACATGTGTCTGTTTGTATATTATATTATTTTATTGTTACCGCCGTTATTCGGCCGCATTCGGCCGCTGTCGCCGCACACGTACACATATTTTTATTGCAAGCGTAAACCCCAGTCGGGCGTCGTAGCTAATATTCACAGGTCTTTTTTCACTTTACGAAATTAAGCTGTTTTTTCTTTTGAACGCGCCCGAATTTGCTGAAACTAACAATCAGCCTTGCTGACTAGTTAGAGCGGCGCCTGCTCTAGTAGTTTAGTATACTAAGCCCATAGTTGACGCACCTCTTATAAGAAGAATACAACCTATATAATATGTCTTTCGCAGAAAGTGTATACATTTAGATATAACATTTTTAAAATAAAACTACATTTTAATGGGGTTTAAACGCAGTATTTCATATGATTTTAATTCCGACGTTTTGACCACTTTCAGCGACACGAGTTGGAAGTAGGCTAAACAATAACTTTAACATTATTCATTGACACTTGACACCTTTGCCTTCCGTGATTACGGCTACTGAAAAGTGGCCGAAACGTGGGATTAAATATAAAATAAACTACTGCTCTTAAAACCATTAAAACGTAGTTTTATTACGTGTATACTAGTCGCGAAAACTTCAGAAAATACTATAACGTTTTTATATTTATCTTATGAGGTTCCATTTTAAATTATATTACAATTATTTTTGTCATTTTTAAAATGTGTTCGAAAAAGATGCTTATTGATACACTAGGATATGCCCACGACTTCATCCACGCTTGACTTAGTAATTCAAATTCCCGCGGGATTATCGGGACACAAAGTAACACAGCTGAAAACTTGTGTCGGACTAAGCCAATTTTTATGCACCCGAACAACTACAAACCGCTTCCGGGAAAATTCCCACGGGATTCCCGGGATAAACAATATCACACATTTTATTATATATGTTATCGATCAGTGGCTTACATAGTCTATGCCAGTTGTTTTTTAAATAAAAACGCATTGTAATTCGAATTCTAAAGTATGTAGGTGCCATTTTGTTTTCAATCTGGTCATTTCAAATCATTCCTAGTCCACTCGTGATGTTAACCTGACAAAATTCCCGAGGGATTCCCGGAATAAAAAGCAAACTCTGGTAATTTTGCTGAGTGGCTAAAGCAGATTTTAAGTCTAAGAATTTGCTGTCGATCATCGAAAACTGTATCGAAATCAGCCTAGTAGTTTTTATGTGAATCCCCAACAAACCGAAAAATTGCATCGTGTTCTCCATCGCTTACATAGTCTATGCCAGTCAATTTTTTTAGGGCGAATAGCTTCAATTCAATTAGGTCCATAAACATCACTAATTTTTTCATGTTCCATTTTTACCTTTTTTTAGAATTTCTTCATTATAATTTAAACAATAAGAAAAACAAATGATAATATAAGAATGGAGGTATTTTATGCGAAAAGACTTTTCCCCAACCTATTAGATAGGTTTTTATGGTAAAAAATCGATTACATAGTGTTCTGGCATTAATTAATTTTATTATTTTTATAAGGCTGTATGGACACTAGTTCCTTTGCCTGCTTATTGTGACTTTGTTTGTAGCCCGGCCGTAAGCCGTCTCTTTTTTTTCCCTCTACTTTTGTAATGAGAGTACTATTAAACCACGTATTAACCAAAAGATTGCGTTTAAATTCAATAATTCAAATATATTATTTCATACACATAGTATGTGGTATTGTAGGTATATACACTTCAGCATCTTAGCAAACCGGAAGGTTACATAACAAATAATATAATTAAATAAAATTACTAGCATACTTAAGACAAACAATTTCATAAAGATTTCCAAATAAAAATAATTAGAACGGATATAATATTTCAATCAATGTGAAATAACCTGAATGCTTTGGCTTTTTTGCGTTTTATGCACCATATATTTCATAGTATTTTTGCATTTCGTCATGAAAGAACTAGTGATAAGTTTTTATGTTACGTAAGTATCAAAAATAAATAACCGGTAGACAAACAGACACATTATGTATCCCCAAGCTGTGCAAGTTACGCTTGTGTTATGAGTTAGTAATATACAACAGACTGCGGCCAATCCCGAACATCCAGATGCCGGGAATCCAACCCGAAACATTTGAGTTCCGGCAACCACAGAGGCTGTCTCAATAAAGCACGCAAAAGCATTATATGTCAAAAAAAGAGTCTTACATACCCCGAGGCGTTGCCTCCCCTGAGGCCCGAGAGGACGCGCATTCGGCATTGTTATAATAAAGAAGAGATAAGATGAAAGGGATGCAATAGATAAATCAAACAGCAGAAATGGGATATAGTGAACGGCATAAGAAAGATGGAATAGGAAAAATGGTCTAGGCAAGATATGATAGGAAAGATGTGACAGGGAAGATGGGATAGGAAATATATGATAGGGAAGATGGGATACCAAAGGTGTGATAGGGAATATGGAATAGGCAAGATGTGATAGGAACGATGGGATTGGAAAGATGTGATAGGAAATATGTGATAGGAAGGATGGGATAGGCAAGATGTGATAGGAAAAATGGGTTAGAAAAGATGAGATAGGAAAGATGGTATAGATAAGATGGGATAGGAAAGATGTGATAGGAAAGATGAGATAGGCAAGATTGGATAGGAAAGATGAGATCGCTTTCCTCCAGGTTTCTTTCTTCGTTTGTCTATCTGTATATCTACGAACTCCTCAACCACGCAACGAATTTTTAAGCGGTTTTCAGCGTCAGTTATATAATTTTTCACTGAAGGTTTATGCATAATATATCGCTCATTTGATATAACATCCACGTAATTATCACCTTTGCATTTTTTCAGAAGAGCATTAATGTATTTTTTAGAGTTCTTTAATTAATTTGTAAACAGTTAACTGGTGATAGAGTTATGATTATACTAGATATATATTATAGATACAACACCGTGATATTGCTCCAAATGAATGGAGACATATTTTTTGACATATTTAACTCAATTTTACTAAAATTACAATAACATCATTGTTCCACCGAATGAACGATATATATAAAAAAAACCTAACCAAGTTTTTATTTAAGTAAAATAGAGTTCTAGGATTTGACTCGCATTGTAGCCGCGGAGAAAACTAGGACATATACTATAATACAAATAATAAATCTACTACCTACTCTACGTAACAGCCTTTCGCAACCTGTTATCGCTGTTTTTTTAACAACTCTACAGACTCGAGTTTCCCTACCCTTTTACAACTTCATTTCTAAGAAAGTTTTTAAAATTTATACTACGCTTACTGGTTATTTTTGTTATTGTGTGTGACATTTATTGAATGTGTGTTTGTGTTGTGGTGTACCTTATGAATAACTTATTATATTAATTTATTCTAATTTTAATACTAAACTTATACTAATGTAGAGTGTATCTGTTACATGCTGGTGTTGCGAGGAAGTGCATGTGCAGTGTGTGCCTTATCTCTATACTTATATATATTATGCTAACTAGTGCCATGTTGTTTTTTCCTTTCTGTGTCTGGGTTATTAATTTTTAGGCTCTTTGTGTGTCTTGGTTTGTTTGTGAAGTGTGCGTGAAATGCAGTGCGGTGGTAGTGCGCGTTGGTGTGAGTATGTATAGAAACTTTTGTATATATCGTAATGAATTAGCGAATTAGGCCTAGTTTGAATGCGCAATGAATAGATGCGTATCGGGTGGATATCGCAGCATCGCGGCTCGCACGCTCTGAATACGAGTGAATTGTGCCTACCACTGCACGCACAACAATAATAGGAAGCTGCTCATCAACTTCGTTTTCAACTAAACGGGCTGAACATTAAATTTTTTTATTACGTCTTATTTATCATTGTAATGCAGTTAGTTTTGATGCGAATTTGTAGGGTGTAAATTCGAAAATGACGTTGGAATTATCACAAAGTTTATTACAAGTACACACACGTAACTCACAGTTGTTATAAGTATAGCTGAATACAACAGAACCAAATCGTAGAGCAGAAAATCGTTATCACATAAATAGCGCAAAGTCCGTCGTTATAAGATACTCGTTCCGAAAGTGCACTAGGTAACGCCTCGTTCGCGGACAGAACACGACTGACGCATTTTCCGACTGACCGACCCTCATCCATTGTAAATTAGACATGGCTTCCAAGAATTCGCATGAAATACCAACAGAGGAACGAAGGTTTCATGACATCTTACAGCGGCGTGAACAAAGAGATTAATTAGCTCGAACAATAGATCACTCAAATTCAGAGGGGTAATAAGACACCTGCAAAGGAATAGTATCGGCCTGCAACAGTATTTTAGAAAGTAGCAGCTGATAGTACTTTGATAATTGTGATTCTTTTACCTACAAATGTATATATTCGATTTTGAATTGTTTATCTGTGCTTTTTGTACCATGTTTTTATTTATCTAAGTTAGAAACTGAATGTATAGGGGACTCCGAAACGATTTTATTAAATATGTGTGGCATCCATGTGGCAGCGAAACTTCGTCCGCGTTACCATTACAACGATCTGTTCGAGGTAGATGTTCAGTATTTTTCACATGAAGCTCGAACAGACAGACAACAATTCGAAAAGTGAGCATTGAAGTATTTGCAAGTAAACAAACTGAAGTACGTACGCCCATATCACATTTATATGTATATTAGCATGGGATCGGTCTTTTTGCCTCAAAACTGGCATTAAAATCTGACTGCTTTTACTTTCTAAGACACAACTAGTTCCATTATCCAAACAAGTAGGTTAAGCGATGTGCGAACTACATACTTATGATGCCCTAAAAAGCCGTTGTAATGTAACACCATATCTTAATAAACATTCAATATTGAAGTTAACGCGTCACCGCAAGTTACATCTAGCTTGTCTCTTTCTTGGAGTGATCAAGCATAGATTGCTTTCGTACCTGTACGACAAATTAACTTGGATGTCAAGTCGCAGGTCGATCGCGACATGGAAGTGTGCAGTACAGCTCTCGATGCAGCAGCACTCCTTAGCCCCTTTCAAAGGTAGCTTTAAATATGCTGCTTCAATATGTTGGAACAACATTCCCCCACCAATAAGGAACCTGCAGTCAGTTCAAGTGTTTAGGGTCAAACTCAAGAAGTTTCTTGGTGACCACCAAAAATCACAGGCGGGCCAAAGACACGACACCAGCATAATATCATTCTGGTATTGTTTTAAGGCTGTTTTTTTGTTATTTATTTACCTTGTTTATCAAATAATATGTTGTGTATAATATTGTTACATGCCAACAAAAAGTAAATGCACATCTGCCTACCATAAACCCCGTTTATTACCTTTCCCGCATTTGGACTTCTTTTGTTTACTTTGTGTTTAGAATTAGTAATTAAGAAAAACATTCTATTGTTATTGTACTTGTTTTATGGCCGTCATTAGGCAGGTGTGTCGAACTAATTCTTGTTGTTATTGTTTTGCGTCGAGGCATATTGTATTTGTACAAAATAAAAGGGATGCCCGAAGGGAGGGGTGAGGCAGTAGCGAGAACCACGATCAAAGCAAGACGTGTACATTCGATAAGCGATATAGTGACGGACTTTGCGCGTGTTATTGAATCGTGCAGTTTGTACTGGTTGTATCCAGTTATATTTATACCTGTTTTATAGGTGTTTGTACAGTTCTAATAAATTCTATAGTAATTCCAACGGCATTTTAATTCGAGTCCTGTAACTCGTAACAATATCGTTAAATTTATTATATGTATGGTTGTATATGAATTTTATGTTATAAATATTTGTAAATTTATTGAACTATTTGTCTCTATTACCACAATAATATAAATATTTATTAATAATATAATGTATAGTTTGCCGTGATGTGGCTCTAGGTTCAAGTGGAAGATCAGTGTTGGTCTAACAGATGGACGTTTTGGCTGAGCTTGATCTAATTTTTAGGACTTATTATGTATATCTTCTGATGCTTGTGGTTGTTTTCTCTTTTTTTATTGTGCTTTATTTATTACTTTTAATGTGTTTATTTCACTTGTATATCTCTCCTAAAATAAACCTGTTTTCTTGCTTCTTCTTTCTTTCTGTAGATGTGTAGCTTATATATACAAATCCAAGTTAATTCTTTTTATTGAATGAGTTCAGCAGACAGACAGATGGCCTACCTGATAAACTAATAATTTAAACTAGGTTTTACTGAAGCACATTTTTTTAATTCATGTAAGCTATTCACAGAATATCAGCGTGAAATAGTTAATCGTGTTTCGTGCTAGGAGTGAAATATCCAATGGCCAACGTCCATCTACCAAGCACCTATATTTTTATGAGCATTTCCCGACTCGCTCGGTGTGTCCTACCGCAGCAATACCGTGCGAATCTCAAAATATTATTTTCAAGACCAAATCAATAGGCACAATAAACAAAACAACTTATATTATATTCTACATCCCTTAAGACTATAAGTAGAATACTGAGTCTAAGTTATCGAGGTCAATAGGTATATACTAAGATTTTTTTTTAAATAATGTTACAATTACCACGATCGACGATGAACAAATACATCGTAAAGAAACCTTGCTCACCTAGATTACTAATGTGTGAAAATCAATTAAGATTTTCTCGTTGCTTGAGGCAAACCGCGTTGACTCAAAACAACAAGCATTAAACCAAGTCTATTTGATAACAATCATGCATAAAATTATAAACCTGCATTTTTCCTCGCATTTTCCTTGCAAAGACCCTCAGGATTAATTGAACTAGAGGTCAATGGTACACTGTTTTAACTTTTACTCCTTATCTTATACAACTTATAGCTACTATAATGTTATTTATATGCGAGTTATCTTAAAACTATTATTACATAAATTTTTGCATAAAAACTTCATTACGTAAATTAGCAGACGAACAAAAGAGACCGAGCCCAGAGCTGTCAGAGTGAAGCCGGCTAAAGGAAGCCGATTTTGGAATAGGAAGCCGATCGCAAATGCGTTAAAGAGAACTAAGTACTAAATAATCGAAATAGTACTCATATAGGTAGAACAGTTTGCCAGTGGATACATTACTATTAACCACACACGCAAACCACGTGTATACTACATAAGTTTACGCACTCAACTTTAAAACAATGCTTCGCTTCACTTAACACTTTTATTAAAATAGGCTCCGTCTATGCTTTATTCGTTCGTCTGAATGTACAGGTTTTATATACATCCATTTAGCATATGCAATGATATGCATTTTGCCCGGGCAAGTATTACCATAGCGATGTGGAGACATGTTGTAATAAATAACATTATTTATATACTAGTAATGCTGAGGAAACTTCGTCCGCGTTTCCATGCCGAGATGTTTGTTGGCGAATTGCAACGGCGGCAGCGAAGAAAAACGACCGCAGCAAAATATTTTTGTCTATATTCATCTATTCTACGTCATTTGCCGGAATAAAAAGTTTGCTAAGTGTTGACAGGTCTGTGTCGAGTGACATCTAGATCGGTTCAGTCGTTTTCACGTGATGCTCTAACAGACAGACACATAGACAAGAAATTCTAAAAGTTGCCATTTCGGATTCTGCTGGTCCGAATTAGGCTTCCTAGCTTTTTTCTCATTTTTAAATTCATTGTGCAAATTGCACGCCGCCAGATTATTATATATAAAATAGATGTTACGTCACGTTTTATGAACCAAGTTGTTGGTTTATAATTTGGCACAGTTAAAGAATATGGTCAATACATGAACGTGATGCTATGAAAATACAGATATTTGATATCGCTGTTAGAGCTGCTGATAATATTGGACATTTGTGTATATAATCAAAAACGTTCAATCTAATAAACGTGTAAATATAATATTTAATAATGATGTGCACGATAAAGTTTTTGTATATATTCATAATATACATTGTACAAATTAAATGTAATTATAATATAAAATTAAATTCAATATATTTATATATACAACTTCTAGCTTATAAAATATTAAATGTATCAAACTAGAAATTAATTTTAAATTACTAAGTGTTTATTGAATAAAACTATTTATTAAAAATGCAAATTAATATGCTATATCAACAATATAATAAACATAAAGCTTAAAACTAAACTAACTTTTTACTATGAATAAAATCATTAAAATCGTTAAATGTTCCCAATTCCCAAATATGCAGTGTTTTCATTCTATTAACAATTATAGACATATGTACTATTCACTCGCTTTAAAGTAATTTGAATCAAACTTTTAACTTATTTCTTTTTGTAACTTTTTGTTTTTGAATACTTGTACTTAAATTGTTACATACTCACGTCATTGTTTTTAAGTTGCTGCAAGGAACTAAGAGACAGGCTTGGTCTAGTTTAGGTGTTAGTACCCAAACAGTCTTAATTTTAAGACAACATGTAAATTTAATTTTGCTGTCCTCCTTCGCAAGCATGACGCGCTCACAGAAAGAGGAGACAGTGGTGCGTCATCCTATCCAATAGGATAACTATCTTCGACGCACGACCTCAACATCTTGCAACCCCCATATAGATTAAACTTGCAATTTATAAAATCATAGTTTCTTTATTGTTACAGCGTACAACTAACAACACTGGCAAAACAAAGAGATTCACCTTCCAGTCAACTGTGAGGCAGTTGGAGAGGCGGCGCTTGGCGGAGAAGCTATCCAAGGAGGCAGACCTAAAGGAGCAACAGAGAAGAACCGAGCTGGAGGCCATGAGGAGGTACCGCAGCAATGTTATAACTATATACAAACGCACGTATACCACAAACACACATTGTATATTTCCAAGCTAGGCGTTACGTTTGTATTATAGGTAATATACAATGGACTCTAGGGCCGATGATAGATACCGAGACCGTAGTAAACAATACAAAGTTCGTTTACAAAATTTTGAACCGGGGCCTCATAGAAATATAGGTATTTTCTAAAGTTTCAGTACCGCGTATACCATGCATATCGATATCGCACCAATGCTTCAAGTTGCAATTTTTATTGATTTGATATATAACTACAGTATTACACAAATTATAATTACGATTGGTAGTTTTCATTTACGCAGATAAGGTGGATCGGTTTCTGTGTAAATAATCTATAATGCACCTTATTAGCAAGTATAAAAGGCAGAGTTTTGCTTTCTATGTAATTCTTAACTCTGTCTCGCTTACAAGATTTCGTATATACTGTCGCATGTATGTGGGAATTATGTATCTAGAACGCATGATGTGATGAATGTAAGACAATATTTCTGAACGAGCCCATAGTGTGAAAGAGATGACGAGAGAAAGAGAGAATAGACCATTCGAATGGACGACGTACGCACGACGCAGAAACGCTCTGAGTTTTTATTTAAAATATTGTACGGGTGTTATAAATAATTTACTAAAATAAACGCACGCGCATCGCTGATATTCGTGAATTCGTAGTGTTGTTTTACTTGCCAGCCACCATCCCACAGTTTGGAGCCACCATCCCACATGTATTAAGATTAGTGTTCTGCGTAGGTACATCGGGAGGAATCATTATTATTAGTTGTGCAATACTGTAGTAAAGCGTCAAAATGCAAGAAGAGAAAAACCAATTACAATATCTAGTCATCAAGGATTTAAGAGCTTTAAGACTTATTATCTTTACTGGACGGTAGTAACTTTTATTAAGGTTCTTTCATGCCTTTGTCTATATCCTTGGAGATAAATGCAATAGTATCACTGGATCTAGTCAACTGGAATAATACCTATATTTTATTAGAAATAAAATTGTAACAAATTCGAATAAAACTGACGCCACACGGCAGCGTTCTGAAAGTAATTTAAATTTCAATTGTGCACAAAAAGGTGATTTGTGGAAATTAAGTGCAGGATATGGCAAAAATACGAGTGTCAACTTTTTAAATAAAGTTTTTAATGTATTCAGGATGTGTTAAAATTGTTACAAAACATACGCTGTGTAATTATAGCTTTTGATTTATTTCGTAATCACATTAAAATCATTTAATTTTAATGTGATTTCGAAATAAATAATAAACGAAATAAGTAATACACCTGATAACTATAACAGATTAAACATGCAACCAATGTCTGACAATGACAAATTAATGACTAAAAATAAAAATGTCTCACCAGAGAGCTTAGTGTTAGCTTTCGCAGACTCATATTACGAACATGGCAAATAATGAAAATAAAGTGGAAAAAGTTCCACTTTTATTGTGAGAATTGAAGAACTACAAAATTTGGATGCAGAACTCTAGAAGAATCAATTTGTCAAAAATACTCCATAATATTAAAACTTCTTTAAGGGCCAATTTTTCAATCATCAAATATAAGTATAAGATGGAAATAGCAAAAATGATAGTTGCATGAATTAAACAGTTGATTGGTTTCACTTTTGAATTTACTCCGGTTTATAATTTATTCAACTGATAACTTTCGTCTGATGATTCAAAAATCGGCCCTAAGAAAAATAAATCCAACTGTTCTTTTTTCAAGAGTCGAAGAAGAGTTCCAGAGGAAGAGGGCAAGAGAGAAGGCGAACATTAGACAACAACTGAGGCTGGTCAGCAGTGGATCGGCCAGCATGCCAAATTCTACGCAGAATTCAAAGGTAAAAGAAAACAACAAAGCAATCCTAAGCCAGATAATAAAACTAAAATCACACTCAGTAGTCAAACATAAAACTAAAGATACTAAATAATCGGTTTACTATGATTTAATACTATATTCAGCTCAAAATTTATCTATACTCTGATTTTTAATTACCTGTACTAAAATGATAGCTGCGATAGACCTTTTTTATGTTGCAAGCTTGGAGCATAGAGTTGCAGTATGGCTCATTCATAAGGGAGTTGAATCCTGTAGAATATATATTATATTCAACTCACAGTGGTGAGTTAAATCGACGACTCGCAGGACTCAGAGTAAGACATACTGCAACACTATGATCCAATAATATAAAAACACGTCGATCGCAGCTGTCGTTTTAATCAAGGTAATTAAAAATCAGAGTATAGTGAACTTTCGGCTTAATAATAATACAAGACACACATAATCTCATTATCAGCCGATCGTTGTTCACTGCTAATGTACGAAGAGCCTCCTCAAATATCCACGATTGAGATCAGCCTTCTGATGTTCTCGTACAGAACCCAGCAGTAGCCTTGCGCAGGTTTCTTAATCCACCGCGCTGGAGAGATGTTTACCAAGTTGCAGTCTCCATTCCAGGTCTAGCTCGTTCCATTATCCATCAATTCTGCGCGGGATATGACTGGACTACCACCATTTCAACTTCTATTTTAAACAGTATCTGAAAAATGGTGAACCCATTGCTCAAGAATGACATGCAACATAGCGTCGCTGTAAACGATAACGTTGAAAATAAACTTGTTATCGCGTGATTATTGACTTTAAAACATGTTATCAACATTTTTAGGCAAGAGATGAACCTGATGGTTCATGTAGAGAATCACCGGCGTCAGACAGGAACCGCGACGGCAAGCAGCGGCACAGCAACGCCTCCTCAGAAATAAGTGGGAGAAGCAAGAGCTCCACACCTGTGAGTGGTATAAAAATTTATTGCATATGCTTTTAGAAATTCCCGTGTAATACTGCTTTTATGCAATTTCTTAGCACATTCACCAGATGTGATTACTAATTTAGATTCATCATCATATTAGAGTAATCCTCAAATTATAGACTTTAGCCTTGCTGAAATCATTATCTTGATTACAGCTGTTAGTGTCGGCTCGATCAATGCAATACCATACTCCGACAGAACTTTGGCGTGAAACTGTCACACTTGAGTTAATCGTGTTGCGTATTTTAAGTGACAGTTCCAATAACCCAATTCCCCATCCGCATATCCTAACGTTCAATTCCATCCCCCTATCCTATATTTCCAACTCCATTTGATCCTTCTCTTCCATTGTCTCTATCTATCACCGTCGTGGTCACGATGGGCATGCCCACAACCCACTTGTGACATCACTCTTTCACAGTGTATTGACGTTGATAGGCTGAGTACAGTATATCCAATACCTTAATAAAATTTAAAAAAAAACAATTGAATACTTAGGCTACGTTCCACAAGAGACACACAACGACCACTTTCACGACCGCGATTTTTTCCGTTCCATTTGCTCGCGGACGTTACAATCATAAACTCTTGTAGAATGGATTATGGGGTGTTGATGTCATAAACGATGAAATACACAAACGTCATTGTATGATTTGAAAATCGCGCCTTTTTCAATGTAAATCGATAAAGAGAATTAATGCTCTGTGGTCAACGCCCACTTCGACCCACCTCTATGTTGTGGGTCGTTGTGAGCTCTCTGTGATCGAAAATGATGATGTCATTAGTGACGTTTTCGCCACGACTATAACGACCGTGGTCGCCATGTGGAACGGTTGACGGAGCATAAACGATATGCTGACACATTGTCTCATTTTTGATAACATATTATCTGTTTCTTTTTGGCACATGATTAATTGTATTGGAAAAAAGAGATTACTACCTACTCGTTGGGTGCGCAGACATCTACTAATTTAAAAATAAAATAAATTCTTGGTCCATGCGTTACATGTTTTGTAAACATCTCCTTTGTGACCGCAACCATTTTTTGGGGACTGAATCCGCGCCTGCCCCTTCCTAAAAGCTAACAACACTTTGGCTTTGGCATACGCCAAACATTGGTAGTATTATTGTTGAGATTTCTGTAATGCAGATTTGTCGTAAGCAAATCCAATCAATTTGCATCTTGAAATGTGGTAAAGCACCAGTGATATTTCGAACTCCATTTGGGGAGCTCCTTAACGAATACCTATGAGAAAATGCCTTAGTTACTATTGTTTCATCTGAAAAACCGTCCAGGAACGGAGAAATAATACATCCTGCGGCTAGGCGGCCTGTCGTAAGAGGCGACAAAACAATCCATAGCCAGGTGGTAGGGTATTTGTTGTCTGGATTGCTACTACCTTGAGTTATGTTCCGGAATTAGTGGTCAGGTTCCAGACTCCACAGTCTCCTTTTAGAGAGTGACAACACATTGGTGGTAGCACCTTTGGTGTTACAAATGTCCATAGGTGATGGTAAAACGCTTTCAATCAGCTGAACTCATGCAATAAAAAACACCTTGAAAAGTTACCAAATTCCATTTGATTAAGGTTTTCATACTGCACTGTCTTCAGATCCGCTGCGTGGAGCTATCGGAATGGCGTACGGAGAGTCCTGCGCGGGTGTACCGCGACTGGGCGTCGGGGTTGACTGCTGCGCACGCGCACCCACCCGCCTGCGCCAAGATGCCCATGTCCTCGCACGTCACTTACAATGGTAAATTTTAAGTTCAAATAACGTTCTACATGTACACGACCGTAGTGAATGAAGATTTAGTAATTTATTAAAATTTAGCCCACAAATGCCCCACTGCTGGACTCAGGCCTCCCATTATAGGGAGAACGAACAGTATACCCACCACGCTTGTCCAAGGCGGCCTGGCAGGTTTCATACATCGGTTATCTCGATGTGCAGGTTGCATCACGATGTTTTCCTTCACCGTTGTTAGCACGTGGTAATTGTAACAATACGCATATTAGATCAGAAAACTGACTAAGTGGTGCATGCGTTCCGGCCAGGATCGAACCCGCGCCCTTTGAGCGTGGGACGCGTGCGCTAGCCATTACGCTACCACGACCATATAATCAGTAACTGACAAAATCAGAATCTCAAAAAACACGTGTTTTGTCTTTAAATAAATATTGAAACTTTTTAAACCGTAAGCAAATTTAGTGTACATCTTCTTGTATGTTATATACTAGCTGTGCCCGCGACTTCGCCCGCGTAGATATTTTTTCACGGCACCCTAAAAAATGTAGCCAAGTTACTCCTTATAACATCAGCTATCAGCCAGTGAAAGTCCCGTCAAAATCGGCCCAGCCGTTTCAGAGATTAGCCAGAACATTCAGACAGACAGAAAAAAATTCTAAAAATTGGAATCGGAATCTCCTGGTCCGAATTATCCCCCTGATTATTTCACATTTTTATTTTGACATTACTGTTACGAGTTCCAGGACTCGAATTAAAATAAATACCGTTGGAATTACTATAGAGTTTATTAGAACTGTACAAACACGTATAAAACAAATACAAATAAAACTGGATGCAACCAGTTCACACTGCACGATTCAATGCAATTTGACACGCGCAAAGTCCGTCGTTTATATCGCTAATCGAGAGTACTACAAACGTCTTACTCGTATCGTAATCGTCGCTTAACTGCCCATCTCTCCGTTGGGACACACCTTTATACTCAGCTTAGGACCGAGTAAACAATGATTTCCACGAATTACACCTGCGCCACCATTGACGCTATTCCCAGAAAACATAATTCTGCACACCTGCAGGATATGTCTGCGAACGGCCATAAACAAGTACAATAACAATAGGCTATTATCTAAACAAAAGAACTCCGAATAGAGGAAGGGCAATAAAACACGTTTTATGGCAAGCAGATGTGCATCCCTTGTATTTGGCCCAACTTGTTATATTACAAACACTAATTTTATTAATCTGTTTTTAATTTAATTTGTTTTTTATTAATTTCTTCATAAATGTAATCTCTGATTTCGGTTTGCTGATTTTTTTCCAGTTAATATCCAAAACTTATACACTTTAAATAGACTAGAGGAAAGTAACAATTTCCTCATTAGAAAAATGGAATAAAGTCGATTCTTTAAAATGCGAGTTAATTTTGTCATGACTTCGACAACATAGCATTTTCTTACGCTTCGTAATTGGTACGCTAAATTTCGGTCTAAAGTATTAAAGCGCTTTTTTTCTCTAAACTATATTTTAATCTGTATCGAGGGGTGATGGTTATAATTCTAATGTCTCGATTTAAAGAACTATAATAAACGTGATAGCGAATTTAAATCTATAGACATTCTTCACTTCAAGCCACAGCATGTTGCGAAGCGGTGGTAAATTAGATTAGGCTCCCATAGAGTAAATAATAACCATAAACATAATTAAAATGAACAAGTTGGCGGTAGGCTAAATAAAACTTTAACAATACTCATTGACACTTGACATCTTTGTCTTTCGTAATCACGGCTACTGAAAATTGACCTAAACGTCGGAATAATAAAAATCAAATAAATTACCGCGCTTAAAACCGTTAAAACGTAGTATTATTATATATAGTTATTTTTCTTTTCTTTCACCTTCTCCTAATTATTTGCACAATATGTCTTTTCCTTTCATACTTACTCCTCTATTATTTTGTAGTATGATAGTCAATTAATTATCTGAGTTTTCGGGTCATTTGAAACTTCCTGACACAATTTCAAAATTTCGCTTGTACATAAACGGTCATATTCATAGAGAGTTAGTGTAAGTTTTAACGCTTCTTTATAGTTCTTAAAGAAGCGTTCAAACTTACACTAACTCTCTTTCTTTTTCTCTCTCAAACTTACACCAACTTCTTTATGGTTCTTAAAGAAGCGTTCAAACTTACACTAACTCTCTTTCTTTTTCTCTCTCAAACTTACACTAACTCTCTATTTTTTTCTCTCTCAAACTTAGGCCAACTTCTTTATGGTTTTTAAAGAAGCATCTCAAACTTACACAAACTTTATAGTTCTTAAAGAAGCGTTCAAACTTACACTAACTCTCTTTCTTTTTATCTCTCAAACTTACACAAACTTCTTTATGGTTGTTAAAGAAGCGTTCAAACTTACACTAACTCTCTTTCTTTTTTTCTCTCAAACTTACACCAACTTCTTTGTGGTTCTTAAAGAAGCGTTCAAACTTACACTAACTCTCTTTCTTTTTCTCTCTCAAACTTACACCAACTTCTTTGTGGTTCTTAAAGAAGCGTTCAAACTTACACTAACTCTCTATTTTTTCTCTCTCAAACTTAGGCCAACTTCTTTATGGTTTTTAAAGAAGCGTTCCAACTTACACTAACTCTCTATCTTTTTCTCTCTCAAACTTACACAAACTTCTTTATAGTTCTTAAAGAAGCGTTCAAACTTACACTAACTCTCTTTCTTTTTCTCTCTCAAACTTACACAAATTTCTTTATGGTTGTTAAAGAAGCGTTCAAACTTACACTAACTCCGTATGAATAAATCCGACAGTCTTTTACACGTCGATATTGTTTAACAAACTGCATGTGTTCGAATATTTAAAAGTGTATCGGGTTGATTGGTTGGGTAATCCAGGCACGTCCTTGCTCATGTCTAATGGATAGCGATGATAGCGAGTCGACCTCGATCCAAATGCATCAGGGACGCGTCGTGTTATGAATTACATTACCCTATTGGTTGATTAACGGGAGTGCAGTTACCGTATTGGTGTTTTAGAAAAAAATCGTCGTTCTACCTTATTTCTGTTAGTATTCATCTGTCACCGTCGAGTTTTGCTTGCACGAGTGCAAGAAATAATACTGCCAACATTTTATAATATTAAATAAAAAATTTAGAAAAATGTTACAATTATATTTTTTTCTATTTTTTTATTGCATGAGTTCAGCAGACAGGCAGATGGCCCACTTGATGAAAAGCGGTTACCATCGCCTATGGACATTTGCAACATCAAAGGTGCTACAAATGCGCTGCTGCTCTCTTAAGGGAGACTGGAACCTGGTCACTAATGCCGGAACACAACTCAAGGTTGTTTTGGCGGCATACTTTAAACCAGGGGTGGTAGCCATCCAGTCGGGCAAATGCCCTCCCACCTGGCTGTAGGTTGTTTAGTCGCCTCTTACGACAGGCCGCCCCAACGCAGGAAATTGTATTCTTTCTCCGTTCCTGCTCGGATAACGGATAAAATACAGAAACGTGAAATAAGAAAATTTAAATGTTGACAATGACAGACGCTGCGATTAACAATGAGAAACAAAGAGAATGTAATCACTACACTTAACATGTTTTTTAATGATAATTTTTATTATTAATGAATATCATATTTTAATACTTATTATCCTATTCCGGACGAAGACAATTTTAAAAACACAAAAATCATAAAAATTCGTCCAGCCGTTCTTGAGTTATAAATGGTATCACTAACACGACTTGTCTTATATATATATAGATGTAAGTTTATATTACACTCATTAGAAGAGGCGACAAAACAACCCACAGCCAGGTGGTGGGGTATTTGCCCGACTGGATGGCTACCACCCCTGGTTTAAAGTATGCCGCCATAACAACCTTGAGTTGTGTTCCGGCATTAGTGACCAGATTCCAGTGTCCCTTAAGAGAGCAGCAGCGCATCTGTAGCACCTTTGGTGTTGCAAATGTCCATAGGCGATGGTATTCGCTTTTCATCAAGTGGACCGTCTGCCTCTAACTGAACACCTGCAATAAAAAAAAGTACTTATTATAATTAATTATTAAAAATAGATTAATTCGTTTTTAAGATAATTAACAAGCAGCTGTCTAGCAACCATTAGTGTTTCAATGAGCGCTTTTTTGGATTTGCTGGTTAAATGGTAAAAATGGTGGGCGTTGCCTCTACAATAGCCCTTTACTGTACGTGAACCAACACACACCTTGCGGTTTTTATAACTTGTCATAAGGAGGTTTTAACAATAGAATGATGACATAAAATACCTACAAACAGGTGTTAAAAAATCAATTACACAACCAAACACTCCTTTGATATGTTCCGACGTGGCGTCCGGGCCGGAAGCCCATTAGCAGGGACGCATAGTCATCGACTAATGCGGGGAGGCCTTGAGCTGATAACCTATATCGGATTCAATACATTACAATAACTAGTTGTCTATTTAGGTATGACTGTAGTTCATACGATGCGCGAATATTAAGGAGCTACCTACCTTAATGGGTTTCGATATCGCGCTGGCTTATTACCACATTTATCCCTATTAATATTGTTACGAGCTACAGGACTCGAATTAAAAATACCGTTGGCACTACTATAGAATTTATTAGAACTGTACAAACACGTATAAAACAAATACAAATAAAACTGGATGCAACCAGTTCACACTGCACAATTCAAGGCAATTCGACACGCGCAAAGTCCGTCGTCTATATCGTTAATCGAGAGTACTACAAACGTCTTACTCGTATCGTAGTCGTTGCTTGACACGCGCCCTCCATTCGGGCATTGTTTTATACTATTTATACAGTACAAAAAAAATCGGCCCCGCGCACTGAGTTTTCGAGAAATAGTGATTTGCACACCTGGTTATCTATTCCTGCGAACGGCCAACAAAGTCGAAAACAATAACAATAGGCTATTGTCTAACTGCAAATTTTAAATACGAAGTAATAAAAAGAACTCCGAACGCGGGAGAGGCAATAAACAAGATGCGCAGCATTTCTTTGTCGGTATGTGACAATAGGTATGCAGGTGGCCCAACTTGTAACAATATTATAAATGCGAAAGTAACTATGTCTGTCTGTCTGTTCCGATTTCACGGAAAACTACTGGACCGATTTGGCTGAAGATTGCCGAGGATGAACATAGGATACTCTTTATTCCGAAAATTGGGATAGCTTTCGGGATAAAAATACATTTGTCTCTGTGTTTGTTATGCTTTTACGGCAAAACTATTGGACCGATTTGGTTGAAATTCGGTGTATATGTAATTTTAATACCGAGGGTGTACAAGGGATACTTTTCATCCCAGATAATGAGATAGATTTTGGAATAGATTTATGTAAAGTTTATTTTTGTCATTTATGTAGTTTACAAGATAGATAGATGGGAGATAGGTAAATAAAACTAGAACTGGTTGAAATAGAGGATGTAAGTTTATATGAGACTAATCATTTCTCAAGTCTATACGGTATCGGTTTTGCTGTAATTTAATTTAAATGTAGTTGTAATAACGAAAATGGACATAAATACTTTTAATGCCGGGAGATGGGATAGTTTGCAATGTAAAATGAAGTGAATCTTCCGGGGGCAAATAGCACTAACATGAAATTTTAGTACAATGTAACCTGTATCAATGTCTAAGTCTCTTTAAGCATGTTTGCTGAAGAGATTCTTACGCCACTTCTTCTCTTCAAGCCACAACATGTTGCTATGCGGAGGTAAATTAGATTAAGCTCCAATAGAGTAAATAATAACCATAAACAAAATGAAAACTAAATAATTAAAATGAACAAGTTGGCGGCAGGCTAAATAAAACTTTAACAATACTCATTGACACATTGACAATATTTAAAAAAAATTGACAATTAATTACCGCGCTTAAAACCGTTAAAACGTAGTTTTATTCTATTAGTTACTTTATCCACATAAATTGTCAAAGCATGTGTTGTTATAATAATTTACTTTCCATCAGCAGGGGAAGTGGAAGCGTTCAGCGGCAGTCCTCGTTCAGACAACTATAGGCTAGAATTCGCCAGAGGCCGTTCACCGAGGACCCCCCGGCCGCCTCGTCTTTTATCAGCAACTAGATCACCTTCCACTTCGGGCTCTGAAATATCTCTACGACAACCTATTAAAATCAGGTAATAATTACAAGTAATTAAAATTATGCTCAACGCCGTGAAGTTAATCCAGACGTACACTGGGCACATAGCGAATACATAAATGAATAATTTATACAGTGCGCGTTATTAGTTTTACAAAGCATTTAGGATGCTCTAGTAAAAGAGCAAAGCAATAATGAATGCTTTATATGACTGCTTTTAGGCCCGTTACACACTATGGTGTCCTTCACGGTTCAATCTCACTCCGGCCTTGGTTCATTGCAAGTCCGGTCAAATATTCTTAAACAAAATAAGAGAGAGAGAGAGATAACACTTTATTGCGCACCAAAATATACAATTACAAAAACAGACCATATTTACAATATTTTCTAGGTATTACAATAGGCGGCCTTATTGCTCAAAGCGATCTATTCCAGTCAACCTAAACCAAAGAAATTCGAATCAGGCGATGACGGTGGTGCAGGAAAATGGCAAAAGATACATAAATACTCAAACTAATTTAAAAAATAAATATACAAATACATACACACATATATATATATATATATATATATAATCATATAAATACACATATACAATAAATATATTTCAAAATACATGTTATTATAATAAATGTATTAGCATGATTATATTGTGTTAATCAGACATAGCTATTTCCATAAATAGTGTTTTTTGAGTAAATTTTTAAATGTTGGCAAGAATTTGGCCTCTCTGACAGTAAGAAAAATAAGCTACCAAACAATCCATGATTTGTCAGGTGGTAGGGTATTTGCCCGACTGGATGGCTACCACCTCTGGTCTAGAGTATGCCGCCATAACAACCTTGAGTTGTGTGTGCATTAGTGGCCAGATTCCAGTTTCCCTTAAGAGAGCAGCAGCGCATTTGTAGCAACACCTTTGGTGTTGCAAATGTCTATAGGCGATGGTAACCGCTTTCCATCAAGTGGGCTGTCTGCCTGTCTGCTGAACTCGTGCAATATAGAAATAAAAAAATAGTTTGACACATTTTTCCCGAGAAATCATGGTTGCAGCTTTTAGGATAAGGTTTGGCCACATTCCAGTTAACAAGTTTTACAACATAATCGGGCAAAGATCTACACCTCTTTGTGAGCACTGTAATAAAATAGAAGATCTTGTGCATATTGTTCACAATTACAAAGAGATAGTGTTCTGTCGCGATATCATTAAACAAAACGAAGAATATTTGACTGAAGCGGTCGGTCCTGTCATGTCTTGTACCGACAATGTGAATACGCTTTTGTTTCAACTCCAAACTAGTAGTGTACGCAGAGCGAAATTTGATCGGACCAAGACCGGAGCGAGATTGAACCGTGAACTGCACCATAGTGTGAATCGAGCCTTACTTGTACAATATGATGACGTCGTAATTAAATTTACACTCGTACAAAATCTATGACGTCATCCACCCTAATAGCGTGCGTAGCTTTGTTTTAAATGCAGACTTACATACAGATAAAAGAAAAAAACGTTTATTAATCAGATTTTTTTTTCATTAATATGATTCGAAATTTCTGTAAATATAATTAATTTTAAAATTATCAATGTCAAAGAAATAATTAACTCTATGCAGGCCTGAGTTTTTAACTTGGTTAAAAATAATATTTTCAGAATATAATTATTGTTTTGTATAGAACTGTAGTATAGAACGATATTTAATTAAAGCATGCTTAAAACTATAAGCGCATGTGTAGACTATACCGCCGCCACTAAACTATGTAGACTAAAAACAGTGCCACAGGCTGCACCGCGACCACGCCGTCACCGTGCTACCATCGCGCCGCCATATTTTCGCTTTCAAACGGACCTCAATGGTGGGACGGCGTTATATGAGGCGGATAATGTTCGCTTATACACAGATAACACAGAATTTCAATGCGATGCAGGCGCGGTAGCCTCGCAGTGTCGGCGGTTCCTGTCTACACAAGTACTCTTTGCATGAGAAAGATAAACATTTGATTCAACATGCTTTTTTGTGATGGCGATAATAATAATTTTTGGAGACGAATTATTTAATCCGCTTCTTAGGAAACCGCTTAGACTAATTTTAATTAGCTTTAACTAGATAGATGGTAGTTAATAGAAAATTTGTTTTCTAAGGTGGTGAAGTAACGCTGGTGTACGCTAATGTTTAACCCTATCCGCCTAGTGATCGCAATATAAGGTGAGTGCTTGACTGCTTCCATCTCTTCAAATAAAATTTCAATATGCCAGCGGAAACAATATATTACTAAAAATATATTGAGTCACGCAAAACTTTACCTTTTTGGACTCGTCCCTGTTCAAGTTAGATCACACTTTCTGATCGCCAGCCCCCTCACATGTTTCCTTAGACCTCCCCGTCCACCCAATATCTCATTTTACCTTACCAAGTGACCCCTCCCCCCATGTACTTTATACACGTTCCTTAAACAATTCTTCGATTTCAATAGTTCACTGAAATTAATACTGGTGTTGTCTTACAAAGCCTATATCAGCTTTCTCAATGGGCAGGATATAAAATGTTGGATGATGAAAAATTCTCAGTTTAATATACTAAAGATTTATTAAGTAAAAGTTTCATTGTGGCCGACATGCGTATAAAAAGTAATAATAATAGTTATTATTTTTTTTATGATCTTGCAGCTATACAACTAACTATAACTTTAGTTATTGTCCTGAAGATAAAACCTTTAAACCCTTTAAGATGCACATAGTTATTATGAAGCTAAAATTGATTTCAAAATTGTTTACTGCTAGGTCTAAACCTGTACCAAACGCAACTAGTGAAGATTTAACAAAAGGGGATCTCGAGGAACCTGCTATCGTCCCAATCATTCGACCTGGAATGCCTGCAAGGAAACCACCAGTACACATGCGCCCAAAACATGTTGTAGAAGCCATGTAAATAAAAAGATTAAAATTTTATCCACTTGTATAAAGTTAGATAAATATTTACCTATTTATTTGTTTCAGAAGTACGCAAGTGATTCCATTAAATGTAATAGACGCTCCACATTCTCGTTTTTCTCGTTTTCCTCGCGTTCTCGTAAGATTTCCGTATAAATGTGGAACGCCTATAATATTCATTCTTAGGATTATTATACCATATTATTATCTACTCGTAGTGCATGGTCTATAACGGTTGTTTCTATGAACAGAATATTATAAGCATTACGTCTTTTTTTCTAAAAATAAAACTGAAAACATACAGTTTCTCTAATTAAAGTGTTCATATAATTTTGTAAGAAAATAGTAAGTTATAAAATATATAGATAGTGTTGACCAATTAAAATATTATAGCAAAAAAAAACGTTTCAAAACTTCTAATTGTTCTCTTGAAAAAATGCTAATAATACATATAAAATGATAATAATAAAACTGTTAAAGTCGGCGCTCTGATAATGAAAGATAATAGAACTATATAACAGTTTAAGAATTAGGACCTTTTTATTATAACGTTTTTACCGGTTAATTGCTTGTTATTACAAGCGTTTTCGTTCTTATATGTTATTTCTGTAAAAAATTATATTAAATAGTCAAATAGTTTAAAATATGATCAACTATATAAAAAGAATGTTACATATAAAGAAGTTCAGAAATAATTGATTTAGAAAAACCCACAAAGTATGCCATTGCGAGAAGTGGCCACACAAATGACTGAATACGTAGTCATGAGTGGATTTGGGTTAAATGTACCGCGGCAGGCGATATTTGTATTATGTATGATAAGGTGTTGTATTGAATGAAGTAAAATATTTTGTGTATTTCATACGTACTTTAAAGATTAGATTGGACGTGTATATTTCAAATTATATTGGGTATTCTATAATAAATTTATATTATGAGTAAATATTAAATAAAATAGTATAGAGCAAATAAATTGACCCACCCTCGTACCTTTTGGTTTAGAACATGATTGAAAAGAAAATAAAAATAAAATACTCTTTGACAAACATAAAAGTTTTGATGAGTTGTATATTGGGCGAGTACGTGAATGAAGAAATGACGTGGAATGCTTCTTGATCAAAAAGGGGTAGAACTTCCTGGGAAACCTAAGCCTTAAAAACCTAAGATTGATACTGGGAACTTATATAAAGGTACATGCTCAATATTTCGTAACTCTTCGTAAGCGTGATGTAGGTTCTTGGTTTTTTTTTTCTTTCTTTTCTTTAATTGTCAGCAAAGACCGTTATACCGCTGTGCATATATAGGGGCATCTCCATATTGGTCACCATATTGTATCTAATGTCAAATTGGAAAACTGCATAAAATAAGTATTTTTCAAAATAAATGGTATCGCTAATTTGTGTTTCCGTATAGCGCCGTCTCTTATATACGTAGTTGTTGCTATTAATACCTATCAGTCTCGTACAGTATTAGAATTATTGTTCTGTGTTCATTAATGTTAGTATTTTAAATATTTGTGTTCCAAGTCAAAGCCTACGGGGTGGGCCGATATTTTTACAAGCAAGTGTAAATTTTAAATTAACTCCGCAAGTGCTTTAATATATAATTTGTATAAGAGCTAAAATAAATTTATTTGGCGTATTTTTAAATAATCGTAATAAAATGAGTAATAATCTCAATGTATAGGAAACTCAACATTATTATTATTTTTTAGATTAAACTGTAGATAATAAGGCAAGTTAACAATGTCTCGTAATTTTTAATAGTATCTTCCATTGTAAGCGAATTTCTAAAGCTTTAAAGTAGAATTAAAATACAATTACGAATATATAATATCGGTACTAAATTAAGGATTTTTTTCTATAAAGTATTAGATCAGATATAACATTTTAGAAGTATACATAATTATGAAGTTTTATATTCATCTTATTTTATGTGAGTTTTGATTTTTTTTATAGTATTTTAGTACATACTTCTTTTTCTTTGATCAAAATTTTGTTATGATTTTCTATTTGTCGATTATCTATAATTTATGTTAATTATAAATGTCTTAACGACTTTGTCATTATTTTACGAGTACAATAAGAGTCAAAATTAATCCCTTAACTTTTTAAGATGAGAAACAATACATAATTATGTGCAGTTATTAATTCCAGCCGTTCTGAGTAAAGACCAGGTAAAAAGCACCTCGAATTTCAAATTTTCATGTGTACCTAGACGACCAAATCGACGCCGCAAACTGCTGATTTTGTGTCGAGTACCTTGACTTTGTAAAATATAACCACATCCGTATTATTATTATTTTTTTTGCAATATGCAAAACAAGTTAAATACTAAAATAAATTATATATGTATTTTTGTTTATGTTACATTTTTACTGTTATATGCAACGCAACATCACAGGGCATTATTGACTCATGGTACCAATATAGATAGATATAGGTAGGTAAGATATAAAAAAGTCATTATGGCAATTGGTTAATAATAAATATGTGTTGATTAGAATATTTTGGTCTACACCGTCAATCCATCATTCAAACGTCAGTATCGTGCGTCATAATTAATGAAAGTCCAGCTTTTCGTATTGCAAGGTAACCTTTCTGTACGATCAATCATAACTGGGCTTGGCTTAACCCGGTCACTTGACGCGCCACTGCTTCACAATCGATTTCATTCCATTCTTTTCTATTTTACCGTAGTGTCAATGACAACTGCCTGGTTGCTATATCTGACTATACCCAATAATCTGTCTTACAACTATTTAAAATTTGATATAAACCTTACACAACTAATCTCAATACTTTATACTTAGGCAAAAAGATTTTATTTTTCACATAAAATTTCATATACTATAATAAATTATAGAATTTAAAAATACATTAATTCGTTTTATTTTAATGTTTCACATTTACTCCCATTATTTTATATCCCTATTTTAAGTTAAACTTTAACGGTCTTATTCTTTGTGATTATTATTAAGTTTGTAGGCTACTTTAATGTGTAAAAGCCCAATCTTAATTTAACTCAATATGAATAAGACTGAAAATCTGTTTGTCTTCTGTAACTTATACATATATAATTATATTATTAATCTGCAAGAACAACATAAAAAAAAATGGTGAAGTTGACTCAATTTGCTTTGTAGTGTTTCGTAAACCTTTAGAACAGTTTATAGTTCATTGAAAACTCACATAAAATAATTATTTAAAACGTATCAATTATAAATTGTTAATTAAATTACTAATAAATATAATTAGAGTATGTGGTGCAATAATAGAAAATAATAACTCTACAACTTAATTAACATCCAAATGTGTTTTTGGTATATCTGGTAAATAATAAATAAACATTAGTTATATTTTTTATTTTATACAAACACATTAAAATAATATACAATTTACTGAACATTGTTATTTACAAAAGTGGTATTTGCATAATTTTATTTGGTGTATCAAAAACGCTTGCCATGTAAGAAAAAGATTGTACATTATAAATTAAAAGAAAATATATACCTATTGTATAAATATTTTATCATTAAAAAATATATTACTCATCGCCATATACATTTTTATCCTTAATAAAATGGCTCATATATTCACATTAATATAATAATATAACGTGTTATTCATAATACATTTTATATAACAAAACAAAGACAATTGTATAAAAAATAGATGCTAGTTATGTATATAGATTTAATTGTGCGAGTTAAGAATTTAAAATGGTGCATGTATATAATTTAGATGTATAAGAAATTGTTTATTGCAAAATATTAAACATATTTTTATACATGAAACTTTTTCAATTATACATCAAATCTGAACCTTTGTCTATTTTGTATTTCTAGCGGCTTTATTAGAAAGGGCAACATTCCCTAGATTCGTATTTCTAAAGTGGCAGAATCTTGAAATATGGTATTTTGTTGTAGAATTGTACATTCCAAGCAGCTGTGTATTTCAGTCCACCCAATGTGAAGGCTTCTAAAGTGGTGACTAAAATCTCAGATAATATTTTATACCTACCCCAAAAAACACCAAACAAAAAAAATTGGGTAAACGTTCCCATTCTGAAAACCCTAAGAACGTTCCCTATTTTTGTCATTTAACTAAATGGAACCGTAGTAAGTACCTATTTAAGAAAAAATACTAGAGATGAAACAGACATCGGTAACTGGCCGGGCTAACCGGATTTTGTTATCTGACAAGATACCGAATAGTAACTACAAACATTTTCAATTAATCAAAATCAAATTAAAAGGTGACTTTAATACATATGCAAACGGCTATGCACTGGCTGTGTTAAGTGTCAACAGTAGTACTTGCTAAAAGTTATAAGTATACATACAAACGAGTACAAAAAAATATAAAAATCTAGAACAAAATTGTTGTTATATAATAAAAATATGCAATATCAAATTACGTAATTACCAGCCGTGTATTATAGTTTAGTTATAGCCTATAGGTCAATACTCTAAAAGTTAACACGAAAAGTTTGACGTAATTATTCATCTAGAAAACAACTAATTTTGCTTACCATATGCAGTGGTGGTCATATAATTAAGAACGCTGATTTAAAGTGAAGATTTTTTTCAAATTAAGACGCAAAGCGAACTGCATTCAATTTTTTTTATTTCTCTCGATATCGCAAAACTTTTCCATAATACCGCTGTATTCATTGATACAAATATTCATTGATGTGATTAACTAAAAATAAATAGACAAACTTTTTACACTACTTCTAAACACAATATTCCTATTTACTGGCTGGTCACGTAATTAAGAACGCTAAATAGTTTATACCTTTATTCAAATTTAAATAGAGAACACTCAGTCGATTTGTTACTGTTTATATAATTTTGGCGCCATTTAGGGCTGTAAAAGTGATTGCTTCTTATGAAAAAACAATGGGAAAAAATAAAAGTTGTGATAAATCTACAAGGGAAGTAACAATAAAACTTCGCCGGAAGAATTGGTCTTATAAAAAGATAGCCGACGATCTGCAATGTTCAAAAACGATGGTTTTCCACCCTATAAAGCATTTTGTTACGTATCAAACTACTTCGAATGTTCCACGTGTACCTAAACAGAGAAAAACAACTCGAGATGACCGAAACATCGTTCGTATGGCAAAACAAAATCCTTTCAAAGGGTCCAATGAGCTGAGAAAAGAATATTTTGGTGAAAACAACCCTTCAGCAATCTCAGCACGCACTATTCGAAGACGTTTGGTAGAATAAAAATTGCACGGTAGGATAGCAAGAAAGGTACCCATGTTGAAACTTTGCCACAGGCAAGCCCGGCTTGCATTTACGAGAAAATATGAAACTGGACTGTGCAACAGTAGAAAAATGTACTTTTTTCTGACGAGACGAAAATAAACAGTATGTTCTGATGGAAAACGATATGTACGACGTCCCCCGAATACAGAATTCGACCCTAAGTACACGAAAGTTACATTAAAGCACGGTGGTGGAAATGTGAATATTTAGGGTTGCTTTTCTGGACATGGTGTTGGACCTGTAAAGTTGATAGAAGGTAACATGGATCAGTTCCAATACAAAATTATACTGGAAGAAACAATGTTACCTTATGCTGAAGACGTTCTTCCGGTTATTTGGACATTCCAGCATGACAATGATCCAAAGCACACTGCACGCACCGTAAAGGAATTTCTTATAGCGCAATCAGTTTCTGTCTTAAACTGGCCAGCTAACAGCCCAGATCTAAACCCAATAGAGAATCTGTGGTTCGAAGTAAAGAAAAAGATTTCAAATACACAGTGTGGGAATTTAAGAGAGCTGTACGACGTTTTTTTATAAGAATGAAACTTTATTTCTCTTGCGAAATGTCAAAAATTAATAGAGTCAATGCCTCGCCGGTGTAAAGCAGTAATTAAAAGCCGTGGATATGCTATTAACTATTAATTTTAGTTAAAAATGTATTAAATTGCTTTTTAAATTTCTCACGCTACATATTATTGTGATTTTTTAAATGCGAGTGTCATACAAAACGATTCCCGAACAGTTTAATAAATCGTTCTTAATTATTTGTCCAGCTTCAGTACTATTTGAATGTGTTACTTTGGTAAAATAAATTAAAATGTGAAAAAAAATAGTTAGCGATTTTATTCTTTATTCCTAAGCCACGTTGCTCTATTAATGTGGCTATTTTATAACATAACTAGTTGCTTCTCAGAAGGTACACATCTTTGTGTATGACACGATTTAAATAAAAAAACTTCTAGAACTTCAAATCGTTCGTAATTATATGACCACAACTGTACCTAATAGGGAATCGGCCAGAGCCCATTTCAAAACGTTACGAATTCTCACCCTACCTTGTATATTAGTACTTCAAGTAGCCCCATACGTCAGGGTCACTAAGTCCACGTATGCAAAGCATAGCGACATACATTCATATCGGACTCGGAACAGATATAGGATTGTACCGTTGCCGAGACGATTGGAAAAATCTAACATGTTAACGCATGTTATGGGTCCGACTATATATAATAAACTGCCAAACAAAATTACACTTTCTGGTAGTTTAAATGCATTTATTTGACGGCTAAGGAAGTGGCTAATCGAGCACACCTTCTATAGCTTGAAGGAATTCATGAATTATAAAGATTGATGACAAATAATGTGAATTTTAATAACTGAAAATTTAATTAACCCTGGCGTGTAACATAGTTACGAATAAATGAGTTTATGAGTTTACTTTTCATGTTAAGATGTCCTCCTGTGTATGATAAGAAAGGAGATTAGACATAGTCCATAAAGAGAAGCGTCCAAATAAATAATAATCAGCAGACACACATTGTATATCTCCAAGTTAAGCATATACCCAGACTATAGTAAATAAATAAACTAATAAAATTAAATAAATTTCTAATACACAATTTCAATAAATTAAACTATATATATATGCAAATTAAATTTAAACTATAAAATGTAGTGCCCGACCGCTCTCAGTTGGAAACGTGCCCTACATTACCTCGCTGTATGGCAACGCTAATGCGTTGTCCGAGGTATAAGGCCAGTCTTTTGATCACGTGAGACGTCTACCAGGCGTTTGGCTGTCTCGATAAAGCTTGTGCGCCTCAGGCCCCCATGGTCTTAGGGTCTCGACCCCAAAAGCCACAAATATGTAGCCATTTCAGATAGCTGAATATTTGCGACAAATATAACGCTAATATAAAACAGTTTAACCAAATTGAAGCAATTCGGTTGAAAGACACAGAATTGAAAGGATGATTCAGTGACATCAAATGTTTCAAGTTTATGTATATATGGATTATTTTGATTGATTAATCCAAATTGAAGGACAGAAACGAACCATCAAAAACGGCTCTTAGGGGCCGATTTTTCAATCACCAGATAAAAGTTATTCATAGATTAAAATACAACATGAACAAATTAAACGGTTGAATTGTTACACTTTTAAATACAGTTGGCTTATAATTTATTCAATGGATAACTTTTATCTGATGATCGAAAAAGTGGCCCCAATTAGAATAATAAGCGCAAGCTGAACAGTCTATCATCCACGGGTCACTGCGAGTGTCTTCGCGTACAAATGCCAACTATAGAATGACATGCGCAAAACACTTTTCACGCGGCTGCTTACGTCAGCAGAAACTTTCAGTTACCCTGCGTGCTTACTGCCGACACGTGTTGTTCTCCGCCCTAATAATACAGTTACTCGTGATTCTAAAATATTCGTTCACAGAAAATTATACAGACTACATTTGCTAATGTAATAAAACTATTACTACGGGCAAACTCGGACTTATGACCAAAAAAATATTTTAACTGTGACTTTGACAATAGCACCGTAAAAATATATTATAATATTTTCCAAACAAAATTGAAATCAGTAAAATCAGAAAAGTATATCGGTACCAAATTGATATTAAAATTAAAAAATTACGCTCCTGAAAATTAACCATTAACCAATTTCCTTTGAAGTTTTATTTGCTGTCCTTAAAATTGTCTTCTTAAATTAAGTGTAAAAAAAAAACAATAATAGTAATAGTAATTAAACAAAAACAACCATACAAAATAATAGTAACAAACAAAAAAATATATAATAATTACTGAACTTAATTGAACATAAATAATAAAACAGACTAAAACTTTCTAAGTAAATCACATTTTTTTAACGAGATTGTTGAGAGATAAAGCGACAAAAATATTTAGCAAAATTTCTTCAACCCATCCTCTAAACCAAAAACCGTGGCCTTTGAAGACGTGCCCCTTGGTTCTGGCGGTTCCGCCATCCCGTCATTCTGCAGGTCCACCTCCAGGCAGTGCATCGCGTGTGCTCATCGAGCCAAACTCTTCACCATTCCGGAACCGGCCACAGCCCCTCCCATCCTCATACCTACGGTTACTCACCAGGGACCTACCAACCAATCACCAAAGACTGCCCCCAAAAATAATACTCAGGAGGTGGAAACGAAGTTCACGCCAGAACCGAGACCATTTGCAATTGATAAGTCAGTTATGTCTGCGAAGCCGGAGAGTGGTTTAAGGGAGGCGCTGGAGGATCGTGACCCAAATAATCTGAATCAACATGTTCAGGTAGGTCAGATTCAAATGAATACAATTTCCTGCGGCCGTGCGGTAAGAGGCGATAAAACAACGCACAACCAGGTATTTGCCCATTTGGATGGCAACCACCCCTGTAAGGTTGTTTCGCAAATGTCAGAATCGTTTCCGTGCAAGAACGGAAAACTCCTGAACGAATCAATTTGCAATCTGACGGATCGTGAAACGCTATTAACAAATCCTATCGGAAATATATTCTCGAATGTGTTTGTTTCATGTTCCGTAGGATTGCAAATTGATTTGTTCGGGAGCTTTCCGTTCTTATACGGAAATATTCTCGACGTTTGTGAATAACCCTACTGATCTAGACTATACCGCCATAACAATCTTGAGTTGTGTTCAGGCATTAGTGGCCACGTTCCAATGTCCCTTAAGAGCGCCTTCACATTAGGTCGCAGGCCGAGCAGCAGCAGCGCGACAGCAGCAAATGCCTTCTTATTACAACTACAGCCGCGCGACTTGTTTAGATTAGGGTGGCGCACTTCATTCCAATAATGAGTTTCAACGAAGAAACATCATTGTTTTTCCTCCTGTTTTGGTTCTCTTTCGGCGCTATTCAAGTCGCGTTCATAATAAAAAAGACAATACAGATTAATGATTATTTGTTTCTAAATCGGCGTGGGAATATTGATTATGTAATAGCATACACAATGTTGAAAAATTGTTGTATAATAAAAATCTTTTTCATTTCTCATATTCTGAAAGTACGCTTGGAGTTGCCTGATCACAGGGATGAAAACAGTACTTTTCGTCCCTGGGAAACGTTTTTCTCTGCTGTCAAAAAATTGCAAAACTATACGAATCATAGATACTATATGCGACTCATGTCCCAACTTTTTTTACAGCCACTGTTAAATCGCGGCATTGAGCAGCGCGCTGCTACTGTCGCGTTGCTTGCGACTTAGTGTGAAGGAGCTTTTAGAAAACGGCAGTATATTGTTAAAAACAACGCCATTTACAAATTTGCAATTAATAACAATATCGCATTACGAATAATCCACGAGAAACGGTCACTAACACTAGCATTATCCCAGATGGAGCGTAACATCAGAATAAGGGTTCTAGACAACATACATGTAAGAATTTCATAAATTAAATAACAACACAACAACACTTAAATTAATTTCCGTTGACACGCAAAGAAATAATTTAAAGTAACGTCATATTTCATTGTCGGAAACTAATTTACATTTTATAACAGCCAGTTCAGCGGACGAGACGGTGACGTAAAAACCAAACGGACGTGACATCTTCCAAGGTTTTCAGGTCGGGGTCGTTTTTAATAATAGAGACGAATACAGGAGTTCCGTTGATTCAACATCACTGATACCTCTGATGAAAGTCCCGCGGCGCCTCACCAGCCGCGGAGTGACGCTGGTGGGTCTGATCGGTTAAAATTTCACGGTGGTGTGAACCAAAAAGGGCGTGGACTGTAGGTGCTGGTTTTTTAAATAGGTTTTTTTTAATTTTTTATTAACTATTCTACGGACTCGAGTTCCGTACCCTTTTTTGCAACTCAATTTCTATTAAAGTTTTTAGGTTTATACACGCTTATTGTTTATTTTGTTATTGTGTGTGACATTTAGTGATTTTTATGTTGTAGTGTACCTTAAGAATAACTTATAATATTTTTTTTTCTATTTTTAATACTGAACTTATACTAATATAGAGTGTATCTGTTACATACTGGTGTTGTGAGGAAGTGCATGTGCAGTGTGTGCCGTATGTCTATACCTATATATATCTTAACTAGTGCCATTTGTGTTGCTTTTCCTTTCTGTGCCTAGGTTATTAATTTTTAGGCTCTTTGTATGTCTTGGTTTCTTTGGTTTTAAATAGGTTTGGAGGGGCTTTGTGTGCGACTGACTTACTTGATTGTTGCTGCTGTTTTCTTTGGGCCGGTCCGTTTTCTTTCTTCCTATTAGTTGATTGCTGAGATTGAACACATACAACACACAACACAACAGGAATTGGAGCACGGATAAAGGCACTTTTTATTATGTTATACAACATGATTTACTTGCGGGAGCGGGCAGCGAATGAATTATATCAGCGCGAGCGCGGGAAAGGAGAGGAGGCGGGAACGTCAAAAAAGACATTAAACATAATAAATGTCACTGTCACTGATAAGTTTTTTTTATTACGCGGTTTATGGCTTTGGCCTTAACACACGGTAAGGCAAGGTGTGGGAAGAGCCGGCCCTTTTTTGAGCGGAATGCATTTGGACATATCCTCGGCCTCCGACAGAGGTTCACCGAGGGACTTAACATAAGCTTCTGATAGAAAAATTTGCAAGCACCGACCACCAGACTACCCAATAAACCTTCCAGCGTCCCTCCGTATCACAATCAGAAGCCACCGATAATCTTGGGTATGACTGCTGTCCCTAGGACAGGGACACCCACCCCACGGCACTGTGTGTGGGGTGAAAAACGCGCCAGGAATGTGGAACTGAAATTCTTCTTGTTGACCTCCCCAGGGTCCGAGAGCATGCGTATTTGCAATACACAAAAAACATATTTAACGATATTCAAATTTAAATGTAAACAAAAAAACCTTCCAATAAAAAAGATAATTAATATGGCGGTTCATGCTCTAGACATCTGCGTCTCATTCTAATGACGTAAAAACACTCATTCGAAACCTAGCAGTTTTCTGGAATAATGTTTATTATATTGTTACAATTACCGCATAGTGCGAAGGAAAACATGAGGACTGCTCCACTTCAAGATTATCGATCTATAAAAAGCGCCTCTCCTATAAAATAATAATACAATATATACTCTTTTGTTAATTAAGTATGGTATCAGTAAATGAATAAAATTGCTAATTTTTGTATTACAGCCTTTACAAAAGATCCTTTGCGAAAACCGCATCACGGCATATAATGTACCGGCTAAGAGTTTGGGGACTGTTAGAATATGCTGCTATCCATTAAAGAAACTCTGTTCTTAATCGCATTAATAATATAATTTATAAGCGAATCTCGAAAAGACAATATGTTACAAAAAATATTTTGTAGCCCACGTTGAACATCCCACGAAGTTTTCTCTTTAAAATTATTGTACAGTCGCGGTACTCATATAACTTTGTAATATAGCTATATAGACGTTTTATAGTAATGTAGATGAGAATAAACCAAATCCACCTCTCATATTTAACCAACAATAGAAACTAAAAAAGTAAGACCGTTACCATACTAGAGATTTCCGAGCTTCGTTCTAGGCAGCGTTTTTTGCTCGCAACCAGCTCATCGCATTCGAGTCCTGTGGTTCGCTTTTAAAATAGTCAAAACTGAATCCGAAGAATTTTAATTCGTGTAACATATAGGCAGTCTCATCAAAAATCTATACTTTCTACTAAAAGGACACAATGAACACAAATGAGTCCTAACATAATTATACTGACTAAACATAAGTTACACTGGCTAAAAGACAATAGAATTATTCAAATAATATAATTTATAAAATAACTAAGTTAAAGTAAATGTTAAGTCAAAATTAAGATAGAAAACTCACCACATAAGTACATCAATATAAATCAATTATATACAGCTAAAGACAACGGGCCATTTAATAACTTGGTAATATCTAGTAGCTCACTGCAATTGCCTAGGTTTCATTGAATTATATACCTACGTAACCAAGTAGTTAGTAGTTATGTGACAGTAACTACTTGGTTACATAGTTGTTAGATATAGTCGTGATAATGAGACTTAGTCTAATTTTAAGTTATATTTTTAATTAGACTGATTTCTATAATTTATTTGTTAGATCATATCGATGCTAATCTCAATTGTCTAAGATATTATCTATTTATTCGTGCAGGAACGGAGAAAAAATACAATTTTCTTGCGGCCGGGCGGGCTGTCGTAAGAGGCGATAAAACAACCGACAGCCAGGTGGTAGGGCATTTACTCGACTGGACGGCTACCACCCCTGGTCTAGAGTACGCCGCCTGTTGTGGTCGTTGAAGAGAGATATCGTGATTTTATATGGAAATATCCTGGTTTTTACGTTATTTCAAATATATAAACTTAATAAACACAACAATGGATATTTATACGTATATTCCTCTCAATAATTTTCACTCAACAATACAAAAAAATTGACATAAAAAATAAAAAACACATTCAAAATTCTATTGCAAGAAGAAAAGAAAGAAAAACTTTATTCGAAGAAATAGCGACGTAATTGCATTCGTTATACATTATTATACACAGAGCATATTTTGAGAATTTGTACGTCGCATTTTCAGCGAACAAGGTTTGCACTCAGCATATTGCTGTGCCGGAATTATATCCGACACAACGCTGATTTTCAGTGCAAACCTTCCTTTAAGCGTAATACCAAAACGACCCAAATTTGTTAGTTAAATAATGAATACTAATTATTATAATTCTATAAGAAAACTAGGTATTACACTAATGAGACTGCAACACCGCCATAACAACCTTGAGTGTGTGAGTGTTCCGGTATTAGTGGCCAGGTTCAAGTTCCCTTAAAAGCCAGCAGCGCATTTGTAGCACGTTTGGTGTTGCAAATGTCCATAGGCGATAGTAACCGCTTTCCATCAAGTGGGCCGTCAACTTGTCTGGTGAACTCATGCAATAAAAGAAATAAAAAAAAGATATAATTATATCACGCCTATATCCCATATTGTCGTAACAAAATAACAAAAGTAAAATTTAATATAAGCTTCGTACAAGTAATGTCAAATTTCCACTATGGTAAGGTAAGTGAATGAATAATAAGATTAGGACCGATTATAAAGCAGGATAGGCTGTTTTTTAGAAACGTAAATATAAAGACATTTAAGTATATGTACACCACAATAATGGCGCAAGGTGCTGCAATATTGGTTTTCTGGAAACACGCTCGTAAATCGGCAATGTAGCAAAGCCCTAAGCAAGGGTCGGTCAAAGGGCATGAAAGCTACGGCATAGTCGCGTGACGGCCGGCCAATGCCCACTTTAAAACAACTCGCTTGCTTAATTACAAGCTACTGGGTTTTTTGTCTGGTGAAATACGATAAGTATACACGATTTCATAGACGTAAGTACGTATACCGATCGCAACTTGGTCAACTTTGACCCCAAGATGTCTCTAATCACTGTGTGCACGTTATTTAAATTTATTTCAAGTCTAGGTCTGTGTACCCGATTCATATATACCTTAAGTCTTAAGTCACGAGTGAGTAGATAAGATAATCTACTAGGTAAGCGTGTTCCATCCTAGATCACACTGTCCCTAAACATTAAATACAAATTCAATATAAGTTCCACTGGAGAACACTTTTTGAAGGTCATACATGAAAGACGAAATTTTAATCTACTTCCTATTCTATGTACACCGCTTCGCAACGTGTTTATAGTATTATCTATGATGTTATCGCTGTTTAAAGGAGAAAAAGCGGCAAGAAACTCCCCAGCAACACGTCTAGCTAAAAAAAATATTTAATCATAATTATATATATATTATCTCAGGCTCTTTTTTTTAATATATATAGAAGTTGTATTATATTACTTTCAAAGAATGAAAGGAGTTGTAACAAACAAAAAATATTGTAACCGTCGCAATAAGCATTAGGTGAGATAGCTACCAAACGCGAACCTCCAACATTAAAAAAATATAAAAATGTTTACCTAAGAGTTTCGACCTAGTAAAAAATAGATTTTTATTTTATTAGTAGTGATATCATCTTTTAATTAATTATCTAATCTTGGCTTTTTGTAGCGGTTTGCCTGAATTCAAACAAAATACTTTAGCAGCATCTATATATTAATTTGTGAAGCAAAAACTTTATACCCCTTTTTACGAAAATTGCGCGGACTAAATATGAAATTTCGCATACTTTATAGTTTATATAAAGAAAGAGTGCAGAATGCTAATATTTTTTTAAATTATTCACAAAAATACATTAAATCAATAAAAAAATCATTACACACCCTACCGTGTATTGGACACACACACACATATATACTAGTTTGTTTATTGTTCAAGTCTAATTAACAGTGTAGTCTTGGCGAAATCTGTGATTATAGAAGTATAGTCTTTGACATTAATTATTATAGTCGAATTTCGACCACGGGTGACCAAGTTCCAGTAAATAGCTCACGAGGAACTTATCACGTCATTATTATTAAACTTTAAGACCCGGTTACGTCCAAAACGTCTTAATTAAAAAACTATCACATCTGAAAATAAAATTTAAAAAAAGAATTATACGAATCTTGGGATAATTTTTTAATCCGGTTTAGGATGATGCAATTGATGTTAAAAAAACATATTTTATTAACATCAATTGCGATAACACAACGGATTTCTTTTAAGCTCCTTCTAACTTGTGCAAAGAATAATTATTATCTATTCCCAAAACTTAATCTGATTATACTTGGCCCTATTAAAACTTGTGACCAAAAACCAGCGATACCCAAGCCATATATTTTTCAGATTGTATGGGACGACGTGATAGGCGAGCCTGAAGGTGTCCGCAGTCCAGAGTGCGCGTGGCGGCTCAGCCACATCTGCTTCAGGCATGCGCGGAACTGGTGCTACACTTTATTGGCTGTGATCATCGCCCCACCCTGCGCCCTGTGTTTGGGCTGTGGATTCGCTTGTCTTGCATTTGAGGTAAGAATAACCGAAAGCAAGTACTTTAAAGTATAGATAATTGAACACTAGCGATCCGCCCTGGCTTCGCACGGGTATCTAAAAATAACTTTTTTGTTGCGTTTAATTACCTTCTAAGCGAATACAAAATATTTCCCCTCCCGTACAGCCCGTACCCCAGTGACGCCTACATCGCATAAGCCTATCTAGCCGAGCAGGGTGCGCGGCGACCACGCAACGTTTTTCTAATACTTACATTTTTAAAAGATATCTTTCGAATGGAATGTCCGAATTGAATAATTCAAAAGTTATATAAAGGTATTGAAGCAGTCTTGAATATGAACTAATTTATTTTGATAAGGATGAATACCAAGTTACAAATAAAAAGCCTTTTCTAGCGGCGGCATTTCAATTAAATTTAAAAAATAAAAGAACACTAATTGTGGCATAACTATAATAGTTAGACATATGTTGTCGCGACACTTTTTGTAGATAATGATGTGTTCTGCAAAGTCGTAGTACATTATTTTATTCTATCATCAACAGTTTTCGCAGCGCACGTGATTTTAGGTAATTTTTTTACACCTTGGGTTGCTTTATTGAAGTTTTAGTAAGGATACTTTTTTTTTTTGAAAATATAATAAAACCCATGTCACCCGGCGATAGTGTAGCTTGCCAACAGTGGCATCCTTAGGAGTATGGCCCTGTACGGTGCACCCGTATGGTCCACTGCACTTCACCGCCACAATAGGACCTTGTTGTGCAACGCACAACGGGACCTGGCGGTGAGGACCATCCGAGGAAACCGTACAGTGTCGTGGACGCTGTCGACACTCTTGGCGGGCGATCCGCCCTGGCCTCTCCAGGCGGACGTGATTGCCAAAGTTCGGCGCTCCCGACAGAATGCCCTCGCCCGTGGCCTTGTCTATGGCCAGGCCAAACTCCAGGTGATCAGGACGCGGGAAACCGCGGCCATGATCCAACCTTGGTCAGTAGAGTTGGAAAACCCTGTTGCTGGCATTGACACGGCGGAAGCGGTTCGGAATGACACAGATACTTACCGGGCACGGTTGCTTCGATAAGTATCTGTTTCAGATTGCGGGCTGCTTGCCTTCACCCCAATGCCGCCAGTGTGGCGCGCTGGACACGGCGTTACACACGCTAGGCGAGTGCGCAGCATGGGCACCCCAGAGGTTTGAACTCGAGACACAAGTAGGACCGATCGATTCGCTGAGCGATCTGGTGCAAGCCATGCTGCATAGCGACGATTGGTGGGTGGGTGCGACCAATTTCTGCGAGACTGTAATGTCTCAAAAGGAGGCCACGGAACGAGATAGGGAGAGAGATGGAAGTGGGCATGCGTCTCGCGGGCGCCGACGTCAGTCGGGAGCCCGGAGGCGCAGGTATGTGCATGATCTCTCCCCATGAAATAACGCTGCAGGGGCCCTTTAGCATCTAGGGAGCAGAGGAGTCTTCACCCCTGTTGACGAAGTGAGTTTGCCTCTCCCGGGGCACTCTCAAGCACTTGTGCGCTAGGATCGGTGTGGGCGTAACTACGTTCTGTATCTCATGCCTTTCCTACTCATAAGCGCGGGGCACATGGGAGGAGGGTGGTTTTAGTGGGGTATTGATTAGTCGAGTCTCCACACAAGCCGGTTGATTATTGTTTGGATTGCCTCAGTGGAAAGCCTCCATGATCAACAACGGTCTAATCCCTAGCAAAGGTCCCGGTATGTGCGAAATGCATTTCCCCTGACTGAAAAAAAAAAACTTGCCAACAGTGAAAGAATTTTTAAATCGGCTCAGTAGTTTCGGAGCCTATTCAATGCAAACAAACAATCAAATCTTTCCTCTTTATACTAATATTAGTATAGATACACAGAACCAAGAATAAGTTGAAAATTCAAATAAAGAACTGGAATGAGAGGTTATGGTTTTGAAAAAGAAATACCTCCATGTTGTCTTAAATTATTTGCGTCCGGACATCATGTACCGAAAATTAAATATCTATGATAAAACCACTTCAAGTTTCTTTTTAAAAAGTGTTAATGTATGCTTTCAATGTTGTAATTGATTATAAATTTAAAAAACTTATTGATATCCAGTAAACTGAAAATTATATTAGTTGAAATATCCACTCTTTTTCAGCAAATATGGTGTACAGCGCCTTGCCTTCGCTGCTTGAAGATCTATTACGCGTCTCTTCGCGTCTTCGTCCAGGCCTGCATGGCAGCTACAGTGGTGCCAGTTGCTGAAGCCATCGGCCACATTTGCAGACATATCAGGATTAATATGAGACATGACGCACCCGAAGAGAAAGATCTCCTTGTAATTTAGAATAATAGAACAATCGTTAGTTATGAAACTGAGCTTTTTGGCGGAAACACGCGTTTTGTTAATCTGTATATTTTACGACATACTTGTTTCATCCTATTATGCGTTAGAACGCATAATAGGATAAAACCATAATGGGTTTCCATTCTCTAGAGAGAACCCATTATGGTTTTATTATTAAAACAATCAACTTTCATTAAAGTCATGTTTATAATAATAATTTACATATCAAGGTATAAAACTGCCCGCCTGATTCAACACAAAGCGTATACTTTATTACGTTTTAACTCGACCCATTTAAACCACTTTGTTCTTTTTTAGTGGCAGTCAAAAACCTACAACTCGACTGAGTCTTGTGCTTGAAGATTATTCTAAAATTCATAAAGCATTATAAAATTAATGGGTACTCGATACTGGCTAAATACCAAAATCGAGCAGAGCCATATTTAAAAAGAAGAAGAAGTGCCATATTGTTCAATGCGCCACAATGGCAGGCAAAAGAATTAAATTTATACAGGCTAGTCCGATTAATAATTAATTATCGCTAACAGCTCAACCAAGTTTCTGTCAAAAAACATATTAACCAACTATAGACAATAGACAAAATTGTAGACAAGAATTATAATTAGTGTTGTGACACAACAATAATTGTATATTTTCGATAACAAGAGATGAATAATGCATAATTCTTCGTCTCGGAAAATAAGATAGCTTCCACAGGATACAGAAACGTAGTTTATGCAAGCGATCTTGTGTGGAATGTTCTAGTTAGCTACTTGTATTTTCTTATAAGATATGTAACATTGATAGTATGAATATGAGAAAATATTATTACCATAAGTGCCTTGAAGATTTTTTAACATTATGTTTATCCTACTCTGGCACTAAAGATTTGATATGAGCACATTATATGTATTGATTGTATTTCATTGTTGATAAGTATAATCTGTCGTTAATAAACTAATATAATTTATATACAATATTTATTAAGTGCCTAAATGTATATAGATTAAAACCATGTTACTTTATTTACATATAATGTTGGTAACAAATGAGTTAGTTACAAGAAACATAGTTTATATTGGACTCAATAGTTATTCCTAGTTTTTCTTTTAAATAAATCTATGTATGTAATTATTATATGTGTAGAGTTTGCTAATAAATCATTTCCATTATACAAGTTGTCCTATTTTTAATCGTTATCAAAATTTTAATATTAACATTATGCATTATAGCTTAACTTCTAAGAATTATTTCGCCACTGCAGCACTGGCTAAATTTACAGCCCATGTGTCACCATATTTTTAAATAAAAATATAAATAGGTAACCAAAAAACGTGTACTTGCACAAAAAAACTACTTTAATAGTTATTATTTAGTTGTTAAAAGTAAAAAGGTTCCAACTTTAAAATTGTTCCAGCCAGTACGTCAAAACCATTGATTCCTCTGTTTTTAATATATTTGAATTATGCGTAATAAAAACTTTCTTGGATTTAATGATATATATAATACTGTAATTGATATAAGAAATAATAACATAGAATACTTTAAAGTACAAAACAAATGTAAATTAAAATATTTTATAAGCTCAAGTCCTTTAGCTGCAATACCTTCGACTTCAATGAAAAAAAGTGTAATTGGCGGGAAAGCATTTTTTCTGTTTCTTTTGTACGCGAGTTAAAAACAAGTACGAGATAAGGCTCGGGCTCCATCTAAGATAATGTTAATTATTGACTGTGGCCAAATGCGTTTTATTTGAAGTGTTAAACATAACGCCTTAGCGAATACCTAGATTTGTGTGTATACGTACATACATACGTTATCTCACAATATTTAACGTCTTTAACAATCAATAAAAATATTGCATCACAAATAACGCATTAAATCCATGGCTGTATCTGCGTGAAACAATAACTATAACATTATCTAGACGGATCAGTAGGACAGGAGTTATAAACAATGAGTGCCAGTCAGACAGACAGAGTTTCTGATGGGACGTCTACGTCTGCTAATCATCAAACCACTAGCAATAACGAAGGACATACCTCAAAAGAAAATGTCTTTGTTATTTCAAAATGTCAAAGGTAAGATATAATTTCTTAATTCAATGCAATTTCACATAATAATGCTATACACAAATTAAGTAATCAATTTATGTTAAATTAAGTATTTTTTTATAGAATATAATTTATTGCATAAACTTTCGTGAACATTAGAATACAGTAGTACATTTTTTTGGAATGTGGTTTAAATTGATCCTTTGGTAATAATAAGCTACTGGAATTTTTATATTATGAAATCTTTAAGTGCCTTAAAATGGCATTTAAATTTTAAATCTGACATGTCTGCGTGAAACGCTGTCCACTATTTTGATGACGTCACTAACCTATAAACATTACTGTCAAATGTTATGTAAACAACAACACAGATTAGGAGTTCTATTATAAAAGTTTTATTTAATCAGAGCTGTGATGCAGAGTACTTTTAGTCTTCTAGTATGATTACTGGAACAATAACAAGAAACAACATGAGAACGTCAAGAGATTTACTCACGGAAGAGACTATTTGCACCCATAAAAATAAGGCTAATAAAACAGGTTCAAGTTTTTTCCAAGTTAGATATAATATTACCAGGCCGTTATGTTATTTTTATTATTACCTAAATGTAAAGTATTGAATAAAGTATTTTTTGTTAGTTGTTAAACAAACATGTGACAGAACTTATATTTATTTTAGAAACCTCAATGTGACAAAACCAACGTTAAATCAGCAGGAGACAAGCGACGAGACCGAAAGCGACGAGGTTAGTCTATATACTAATATTATAAAGAAGAAAGATTTGTATTTTTGTGTTTGTAACGAATAAACTCAAAAACTACTGGACCGATTTCAAAAGTTCTTTCACTATAATGCCGGGGTTAATGCATTTCGCTCATACTGGGTCCTTTGCTAGGGATTAGACCGTTGTTGATCATGGAGGCTTTCCACTGAGGCAATCCAAACAATAATCAACCGGCTTGTGTGGAGACTCGACTAATCAATACCCCACTAAAACCACCCTCCTCCCATGTGCCCCGCGCTTATGGTAGGAAAGGCGTGAGATACAGAACGTAGTTACGCCCAGACCGATCCTAGCGCACAAGTGCTTGAGAATGCCCCGGAAGAGGCAAACTCACTTCGTCAACAGGGGTGAAGACTCCTCTGCTCCCTAGATGCTAGAGGGTCCCTGCAGCGGTATTTCAGGGAGGGAGGTCATGCGCATACCTGCGCCTCCGGGCTCCCGACTGACGTCGGCGCCCGCGAGACGCATGCGCACTACCATCTCTCTCACTATCTCGTTCCGTGGCCTCCTTATTAGACACTACCCTCTCACAGAAATTGGCCGCACCCACCCACCAATCGTCGCTGTGCAGCATGGCTTGCACCAGATCGCCCAGTGATTCGATCAGTCCTACAAGTGTCTCGAGTTCAAACCTCTAAGGTGCCCATGCTGCGCACTCGACTAGCGTGTGTAACGCCGTGTCCAGCGCGCCACACGGGCGGCATTGGGGTGAAGGCAAGCAGCCCGCAATCTGACACAGATACTTATCGAAGCAACCGTGCCTGGTAAGTATCTGTGTCATTCTGAAGGGCAGGGTCCCGCGTTTCCGCGAGAGCCATCGCAACAGCTGAGGTCGAACCGCTTCCACCGTGTCAATGCCAGCAACAGGGTTTTCCAACTCTACTGACCAAGATTGGATCATGGCCGCGGTTTCTCGCGTCCTGATCACCTGGAGTTTGGCCTGGCCATAGACCAGGCCACGTGCGAGGGCATCCTGTCGGGAGCGCCGAACTTTGGCTATCACGTCCGCCTGGAGAGGCCAGGGCGGATCGCCTGCCAAGAGTGTCGACGCCGTTCACGATACTGTACGGTATCCTCGGATGGTCCTCACCGCCAGGACCCGTTGTGCGTGACACAACAAAGTCCTATTGTGGCGGTGAAGTGCAGTGGACCATACGGGTGCACCGTACAGGGCCATACTCCTAAGGATGCCCATGTTTCCTAGTCGTCCCCCCCCGGTCCCCCCACGTTAGGAAGAAGCCGAGAGAGGGCGCCTGCGGACCTCACGAGCTTGGGAACTAGCTGCTCAAAGTGCGCTTTGAACAGCCATTTCCCATCAAGAATTAGCCCCAGATATTTCATCTGGGGCCTACACGAATGTCCACCCCTTGGACTGTAACGGACAAGTCCGCGGGGGGGTTACGAAACCGCCTATGGAACATGATGGCCTCCGTTTTCGCGGGGGAGACCTTCAAGCCCAGCCTACCTATTCTTCGGACCACGATCGCCAGCCCGGTGTTGGCGAGGTCCACGGATTCCGCGAATGACGCATCGCGTGCCGTGAGTAGGGTGTCATCCGCAAAGCGGATTAGCCCTATTCCGGGCAGGACCGGAACCCGAAGGATCCAGTCATAACCAACGTTCCAAAGAACCGGCCCGAGGACCGATCCCTATGGGCCGCCGCACGCGACGCGTCGCCGACCTATCGCGCGATTCTCGGACTCGCCGCCCTCCCAAAGGATGTATCTGTCCTGGAGGTACGCGCCCAACAGCCTCGTGAGGTACGGGGGGACTCCGTGTGCACGAAGCCCCTCCCTGATCGTCTCGTGAGGGAGGCTGTTAAAGGCGTTCGCTATGTCTAGTGAAACCGCCAGGACAGTATCCTTTGCTTGGACTGCGTCGTCCGTTACAGATCGACACTATTAGAATGCTACATTATCTATGATACTCAGATATATATATATATATATATATATATATATATATATATATATATATATGTGTGTGTATATATATATATATATATATATATCTCATATATAGTTAGTATATTGTTTTAACACAATTATTTTTCTGCTTCAAATTTGAAAGATAGATATTATGGAATTGACCGAATATTAGTACAATATCACGCCTAGTGATGCCTGCCTGAGCAGGCAAAAACTATGGTGAATCTACTTTTATCCATTTTCTCTACATGTCTAAACCACCTTAACATTCCTTTCAACTCTTGTTATTACATCTTCTTTCAATCCACAACACACTGTTCCTTATCATATCATTCAAGCTAACCGCACATATACTTCTCAAAGGTCTCATTTCAAATGTAGGCTTGTCATTTGTCCAAATTGTTTGTTCAAATATAGGCCTTTATCGTATGCGGAAGAAAAGAAGTAATACTAAATATATTCATACCAACATACGTCCTTTACGTAACGACTTTAGGTGTTTTATAAATTCAATATAACATTTCAACACCATTATAGTGTGATCAATCACACTATACACAATGTGTATATTGTACACACATAACAGTGTGTATATTTAGTACACAAACGTGCTATGTGATGTACCTACCAAAATTATCTTCTAGGAAGAAAGAAAATATTTACTGTCGCAAAATAATGCACAAAAAAACAGTAAATACACTTGTTGTTACATATAAACAATATGACAATATAATATGATGTACGAAAAAAAATATACACACTAGAAAAATGTACATTAAATCTACGACAATGAGGCTGGTAACTCAGCGTTATGGTGTGGCAAGAGCTGACACAGCGCTGATTTTCAGTACCAGCCTCCTTCCATCCGTTCAGTAAGATTCGACCCAAACAAATGAATTATTGTTTTTCTAAGGCTATGTTCCACAAGAGACTCACAACAACCATGTTCACGACCGCTATTTTTCCCGTTCCACCTGCTTACGGGCGTTACAATCATAATTTCTAGTGAAACTGATTATGGAGCGTTGATGTCATGAACGACGAAATACACAAATGTCATTGGTTGATTTGAAAATCGCGCCTTTTCCAATGTCAATCGATAGACAGAATTAATGCTCTGTGGTCAACGCCCACTTCGACCCACCTCTTGACACTTGACATGGGTCGTTGTGAGCGCTGTGGATCGAAAATGATGACGTCATTAGTGACGTTTTCGCCACGACATTTCAAGATACAAAAAAACGCGCCCTGAGTAAATCTTGAATGATAGGTACCTGTGGCAACTGAAAAAATCATCTTCCTAATACGTGACAATATAATTTTTCAGAAATTACTAGCGGTATATTGTCGCGGCGGAAAGCTTGGTGCCGCATATTACACATTACAGAGCGGGGAGGCAAGTTTTATTATTTGATTTAGAACAGTAGATTAAGGGCGGTATTTGTGTTTGGCTTTATTAGTTCAAAATAAAAGGGTTTATAGCTTTGTGTTCTTTTGAAATATAGTTTCTACTTCCTAATCCTTGTATAAATACCCGGTCAATTCTTAAGTCAGTAAGTCAAATATGGCGTTATAACTATTGATTATACAGGTACTTAGTTTTTTAAAGTATTTTTATATACACATACACTTTAGATTGATGAAGTCGTAGTAGTGTAGTGGCTAGCGCACGCTTTCCAAACTCAAAAGGCGTAAGTTCGAATCCTGGCCGAATCGCATTCATCACTTAGGCAGGTTTGTGACCTAATATGCATATTGTTACAACTATCACTTGGATAAGCTTGGGCAAGCGTGGCGGGTATACTGTTCGTTTCCCTATAGTGGGAGGCCCGAGCCCAGCAGTGGGACATTTATGGGCTGTTATATACAGTCTACTCTCGATAATTTGACACTGTTAATTTGAATCTATCGAGATTTGATTTTTTTTCCGGGCCCTTGCAAAATACTCGACAAATTGAATAGAATCAATGTTAATTGATCCCTTCGGTAAATTGAAGTTGAAGGAATATTATGTCTCGCAAACATGCGATAATTTGAAGTCCGGGTTTTCCTACTCTCTATAATTTGAAGCGTTTATCATGCACATACCTGTCGTTTGTTTACATACATGTACAGATCTGTCAATTGTTTTCATAAAAAAGATGTGAGTAACTTCGCATTCCAGTCTTCTTTCAAACGTTAATGTTTAATTTGTGCTATTAAAATGAATCCAAGAAAGAACAAATGTCTTTCCATAAGTAAACGCTTGTTATTTTGAACTCTTGACAATTTGAAATTTATCTCTGGTCCCTTGAGTTTCAAATTATCGAGAGTCGACTGTATTTACACTTTATATTTCCTCCAAAGTGAATTTCGTTAATGAATTCTCCCTTATTTACTCTGGACTGGGCAATCGGCCGGTCTGGTTTGAATATGATTGTGCATAGCATGCATTATCCATAACATAAGCTAATTCGCTTTTCGTCGTCAGCCAAGTCGGTGGACTTGTTACGAAGGCCTCCCCAAGCCCGCGCCACATAAGAAAAGTAGAAACAGACCCATGCCCATATTGCGAAAAAGTGGATACCGCGACGCATACTATTTTTGAATGCGCGAGATGGGAAGAGACCAAGCAAATTTAGGTGCCCACAAAACTGCTATTACAATGTTGGACATTATGCTAAACTGCATATTCCAGTCATCCGCTTTCCTCATCCAGCGCTCACTGGTTACCTCACGCACGTCTTGAGTCCATCGGGCCGTAATTCCAGTCCGCGAGGACTGGAATTAAATCAATATTATCACAGATTTACTTATAATGTGTTGATTTTTAATCCGTGCAGGAACGAAGAAACAATACAATTTCCTGCGGCCGGGCGGCCTGTCGTAATAGACGACAAAACAACCCACAGCCAGGTGTTAGGGCATTTGCTCGACTGGATGGCTACCACCCCTGGTCTAGAGTATGCCACCATAACAACCTTGAGTTGTGTTCCGGCATTATTGGCCAGGTTCCAGACTCCCTTTAGAGAGCAGCAGCGCATTTGTAGGACCTTTGGTGTTGCAAATGTCCATAGGTGATCGTAACCGTTTTCCACCTGATGGAAAGCGGTTACCATCTGCCTGTCTGTTGAACTCAAGCTATAAAAAAACTGCCGTAAAACTTCCAACATTCACACCCCGTCTTTATTGCCTTTTAACAGCTCTTCATCCTCGAAGAGATAGTAGACCGGCCTCCAGAATACCAGGTGTTCCTAAGCCTGTACCGTCAGGTAGAGCCGGCATGTCTCATATTAGACGGGAAGAACCAGAGTGCGTTCATACAACTGGTGAAGAAGACTGTCTTTGACAGTGATGCCAATAACGAGGGAAGGTGTCGACTTGTATTCCTGTCGATGCGCGATTATAGTAAGTATATGTTTATATTTAATTTTACAATTTTTAAATATAATATTTTTAAAAATAAGTCTTTTCTTCGACCATCCCGCAATGCCTAAAGACAAAAGTTTTCGAGCAGTGCAGTCCTCCCGTCCTGACAAGTAGGACTGATCAACAAATTTCAAGTCGCTTATCGGGCTATGGAGCGAGTTTACCATGGTCGAGAGCTAAACCGGTTGGGACGCCGTCTCCTCCTTCTGCGAACGTGTTCTGCTTGCGAAGGAGGAAGCCGAGTGGGAGCGTGAGCGGACGTCCTTGCTCCGCTCTCGCCAAAGCAGGACGCGCCGACGCCGGAGGGCAGATTTCGACCTTCGGCCACCGTAAGCGTGCAGCGCGGGTGGGGTATAGGGATTCTCACTCACCCGCATATGCCGTCGAAATGAGAGCGCGAGTGTTCCACGCGCGCTCATCTCTCCTCCCATAGGGTGCGTTACAGACCGCCCCACGCCAAAGAAAGCATGACGATGCCGGGGATGAATCCCCCGGCAATGGAAGAGGCCTCGTTAGGGGGGTCCACGCCTGCCAGGGCTGCGGAGAGGCTAGGTCATATACCCGTAGTCCTGGCATAAGGCGAAGGACGTAACACCCAGGTGTTTTAGTGGGTATCCCTAACCGGGGGTGGCAACGGCATGGCACCAGTTCTGACTAGGCATGCTGGTGCCACCCTCGATCTGGTGAATCCCACACACAGGTCGCGAATTATCCCCCCAAGGTTCTGCCCTTGTCGCGGCTTATGGTCCTAAAGCGGGTTTCCCCTGGCTAAAAAAAAAGGTGTTTCTTTTATGGGTAGAGTTAGAAATGAGGATATCCGTAAGAGAACCAAGGGAACCGACATAGCTCGAAAAGTTAGCAAGTTGAAGTGGCAGTGGGCCAGTCACATTTGTCACAAGACCGATGGCCGATGGAGCAGACGAGTCCTGGAGTGGAGACCGCGTCTCGGTAAACGTAGTGTCGGACGCCCTCCAGCCTGATGGATTGACGACCTGCGCCAGGTCGCCGGTAGGCGCTGGATGAGGAAGACAGAGGACCTTGTTGAGAGGCGCCGATTTGGGGAGGCCTACGTCCAGCGGTGGGCGGTTATTGGCTGACGACGAAACATAAATACGAAAATATATATATATTATATATATATATATATATATATATATATATAATTGAAATCCACGTATATAGTGACTCATCACGATATCTCAAGAACTAATGCCGTGTCTTTACATTGAAGCTATTTAAAAAAATAACTGGAATAACCTGTATACACGATGGACGATACGATGCAATTTTTTTAGATTTCTTGTCTGTTTTTTCAGGATTCACGCAAAAACTGCTGGGCCGATTTCGATACGGTTTTTGCTGATCGACAGCAAATTCTTAGACTTAAAATCTTTTACTATTTATATTTATATAAGTACTTTACATCCTGGGAAGCTCGCGGGATTTTTTCTGGGAATGATTGAAAGTTGCCAGATTTAAAAAACTAATTCCAATTTGAATTTTTCACTGATCGCTAGCAAATTTTATGTAATAAAATGTTTAATATTTTTTGTCAGGAGCAGATTGTAGTTGTCGGGTGCGTAAAAATTAGCTTATTCCGATACGGTTTTCACTAAAACGATAGCTGCGGTACTTTGTGTCCCGGAAATCCCGGGGAATTTCAAGTCAAGCGTGGACGAAGTCGCGGGCATGTCCTGGTCTTGTCGTAAATTTCTTCTATTCAACTAAGTTGATAGTAGTTATGAGTGATAAGTTATGTTGTACTCAAAAATAAGTTTTATTATCTGTAGTAAACAAGCTTTAATCTTCAGGTTACGAAGCGTGTAAACGTCGAATTCACTCTCTGTCCCTCCCAAACGAACCTCCTAACTGCACTGAGGATGAGAGAATAGTGTTCCTCCGAACGCTAATTGATTTCAGTCAGACCCAAAGCGTACACGCGCTTGGGGCTTTGTTGAGGTATCTAGACATGCACTGGTCATCGACGAATCTTGGACTGCAAGCGAAACCTCAATATCTCTGTCTCAGAATTGTGTCACTGTAAGTTCGTCCTAGAATTTCTTTCCTATAGCCGACTCAGATACTTCCTAGCGAATTTGAGATGACGTTGGTGCCTTGGAAGGTGGGTCTTCCCCTAGTAAGGGCCGCTACTTGCGTAGACACTGGCAGAGTCCCATGTTCCAAATACGCGTACTATGACCAGTTCTGCTGCAGCCCAGAGAGCCATTAATGGACCTTACTTCCCGCACGACAAGGACTAGGCGGCCCTGAAGGACGCCTCACAACACGACCTCCAGGCACCGTAGACGTAAATCTGCTTGCTGGTGAAAGCCCTCGGGGCACACAGGTGCTCTATGGATGCCCTTCTCATTCTTCAAGTGAGAGGAAAGATTCCTGAGGGGTCTTATTCTCCTCAGTAAACGAGGCTGGTTTGTGAGCCGCACCTATCAGTGTGTGGCTATTGTCCCGCGACCCTAGCTTAGGATGATGGAAAAAACACAGAAATGTATTTAATCGGTATTCGCCAGTTGACACGAGTACCACATTAATTCACTACTGCCTGCCACCTAAAAGTGGTGTGTTGTACATAAAACATTTCCAACTTCTAAGTTGTTGTCATTCCTGCACGTCATTTTATTTTTCTAAAACTAATTCTTTTCTAAAAATAAAATGACTTCCAACATATAATAGCTTCGTTAGTTAGTAGTTACAAAATACAATTAATGTTTTAAACTATTAAAAAAAATCTATACTTAGATAAAAAGTTAGTCCCAAACCACTGTCATTTGTTGGAAACGTTCCCAAAAGGCTGGCAACCTTATAGCGTTAGATAGCTATGCGGAGTTTTTGGCGGGAACTGAAAGGAGATGTGCTGTGCAGTTTTATTTTCTAAAAATGTGTAAAATTACTCTAAAATGAATAATAGTTGTAGGATATTGATAGTTTTTGTAGTCGTATGTAGTAGTAATTATGTGTTTTGTGAGAAATGTGGACTGTATAGTCAAATGTGGCCTTTTGAGTTGTCACAAGAACTCCGTTGAATGGTACCAGCTGATAACCTATAGTTCAGCTGTGCTACACATAGCATAAGTTCATTTTAAACATGTTTCCGACTGAAAGACATAGATTCTATGGTCATGAATAAATAAAATAAAGATAGCGATGCTAAATCTTAGGCCAAAACAAACACCAACGATTTATTCATGTGAGACGTCTAATTCGATAAAGTTTTACGAGTGTCGGGATCTTTCCAATGGCCAAATATTTGCCTTGCTTAACTCTCACATGCTACCGCCTGTTCAGCTAATATTATAATATTTCACCATAGAGAAGATTTCCTTCAATATATTTGTTGTATCTTGTACAGTCGCGCATGAAAATGATCGTTACTTAAAGTCGACTTTTGCTTCTACGAGTTCAAAAACAATACTGCCAACATTTTGATAAATGTTACGTTTATAAAATATAGAAACGTGAAAAAAGAAAATTGCAAGGTTGACAATGTAACAATAAGAAACAAAAAGGATATAAGCACAACACTTAACATAAATATTAAAACCAATAAAAGGTTTTACATGTCTAAATAATGTTCTTAGAGAAAATAGAAAATCTTACAACTTTGATCTAAATAATTTTGAAGTTTATTGTCAAATAGTTAAACAATTTTCTGTGGAACAGTCTGTTCTGTGACTTAGTTTGAAAAGGTAACAAGTGCTCGCGGAACGTTAAATGAATCAATTTGAAAACTGGCGAACATTTTCATACCACTATAATACCAATTATATTATTTTTCCAACTTTAGAAAAGATATAGTAACAGTAGATGGCGATACGTACCGCGGGCTGCAAATCTTCAACACTGTGGCACACCCCAGCAATTTCAAGAAGGGTGTACAAGGCAGCAGCAAAGAAGGGCTTAGTCTGTACCAGTTATTCAGCAAATGCAGCTCTAAAGTTGGACATAGCAAGATGAGGTACGTGGAAAGTCGAATAGAAATTTACACTATGTATTATTTAATGAATAATGAACCTTACCTTCTAAGTTTTGAGTCTTTTTATAACTATATCAAAGTTCTAAAACAGCGAGATAAAAATATTTATTGAGTTATGCTTAGATGTTTGTAGAACAAGAAGGATGTTAAGCGAACTAACGACAGACGATATGATCGACAACCGCTTGAAGTGGAGAAGAAAACACTTCAAAGTCAAAGTTTATTTATTCCTTAAAATGTGCATCATGCTTGGCCAGTTAGGCATAGAAAAATTACAATAATAAACATAATTAAATGTCCAACAAACAATGTCATAATAACTCAACAAAAATGTCATAAAAACAAAATAATAACGGACTTGTCCCGTCGGAGGTACCTTATTACCAATACAAGCCCGAGCCAGTTCTTGACAATGCTCAATATCTGCTCTACTGGGATCGATCAGTTATCACAGACAGGACTATTGTCGCCGATAAGCCTGATATTGTGATAGTTGATCGGTCTGCAAGACGTGCTATGATTGTAGATGTCGCGATTCCCCATGATGGTAACCTCGTGAAAGCCGAGAAAGAAAAACAAATCAAGTATATTGATCTCGCTCATGAGGTTACTGCCATGTGGAACCTGGACTCTATAATCATAGTACCGATAGTGGTGTCAGTGAATGGACTAATAGCGAAGACCTTGACCACCACCTTGAAAGGCTCGCTTGGTAGCTGGGTGAAGGGTCGGATGCAGAAGGCAGCTTTGTTAGACACGGCCCGTATTGTGAGGAGATTCCTATGTCTGGAGCCTTAACTACCGGTAGCCTGGACCCTAAGCCCTACTGCCGGCGGAAATCAGTTTTTTTTTATAAATAATGTACATATTTTATAAGATATTTATAAGAAAAGTGTAAAAAAGTAGAAAATAAAATATATATGTGTATAATAATAACTCGCAGCGGGGCTTTGTAGCGAAGCCTTAGGTGAGTAGCGACACCTCGGACCCGACTCCAGGGGCCAAGGCAAGATCTCTAGAGCTAAGACTCAAGCTCCGGGGTGGAAGTGATAAATGGCATCACGTCAGAAGTAGCTTCGGTGAACCTGCAGCCCACCTCTCTCTCCCGCCTTAGCCACTCACACCCATATTGCCCCTGTCTTCATTGGCATTTTTTGGGGCCCATGTAGGGCGAAAGCATTGCGACGGGTAGACGACATAATCTCTATATTCCCAGCCTAGTACCACTAACAGCTCACCCCAATAGCCCGGTACTTTTCATTGTCATTTCCCAGAATAATCCTACACTGGCCGGGGTTTGTCTTTAGGTGCATTTTTCTATGATGTAGACAGGGATAAACGCCGGTCAGTGTCACGCCACATTTACATTTTTATCAAAGGGCCTCTGCGTGTTGGCATTCCAATGGCCCCACGCAAGCCCTCCAAAAATCCGTGCCACTTTTATGGCCCGTGGTCTTCAAAGACATACATTATGATAATAATTACTACACTAACTATTGTCTACAATTATTATTTTATTAATATATTAACACCACATTTATATATAATATATATAAAAAATCTTCAAACAGCTAACATTTAACGCTTCTATGATCATGACAGGTCATTTATAAATTACGTCATCATACATTAAAAACTAAAATTTATTCAAAACTGAACTAACTTGAATTATTAAAGAAAATTTAATTTAATAATTTCTTATTTTTAAATTGTAAAAAAATTTGAAATAAAAAATTTATTATGTGATTTCTTGTAAAATTGAAAAATATGTGTTTTCTGTGACAAAGACAGAGGAGGGGTCAAAAATCATAAAGTTCATGCGACGTAATTTGTGGATGGCCCCTAATGAATGTACAAATGAATCGATGATCTTTCGATGACCTTATCGATCATTCATGGTCTCTTCAAAGACTCATGAAATCTTTAAATCAATGTAGATGCTGTACTAAAATTGCGCGTGTCAGCTCAAGCCGACAAATAACACAATAATAATCTGAAATATTATAATCAAAGTTTATTACACTAGAATTATTACAATTACAATATTAAATACAGCACATTAATACACAGAAATATTAGGATAACCCCAAGAGTTGCGTCCACGCTTGTCAGATGTCGAGCAGCAATTTGCCCTCAAAGTATACTGCTATTATCGGACCGTAATTATTGACCACAACATTATATGCTCCTTGTCCAACAGAGCTTTCGCTCTCTTCAACAGACGAATGTAGAATGTCCCGTCTAGCCGATTTCACCTCCTTTTATATTGTCGAACCAATAACACAGCGTTCACCCTTTAGCAATCTTGTAAACTGAAACTTATTACAAAGGTTATTAAAAATCCTAAAAACATTTATACAGTGCTCAACGATATAAACCCCACCATATAAATACAACGCAGTTTTTATTAAACTAAAACACCACTTTAATAAAATCAAGTGCAGGTACTTTAAGAAAAACATAAGTACCCTCAATTTAAAGTTACAGTATGTTCTTAGCACGGCAAATACATAGTTTCAATCTATTAAATACCTTCATATTACCTATCACTAGGAATTTCTAGTTTTGTAAAACTGATTTTGAAGATTTCAGTCGCTCTCATCGATCATACAATAATATCTCTAGTTCAAAATAAGGATAGTCTTGTATGATAGAAGTGCAGGTCTTGATCTCACAGAATAATAAGACAAGTCTGGAGTGATTTTTATAGTATTTTCTTATACATTAATTTTATCTTTGTTGAAAGGGTGTTTATGCAACATCCAACAACAGACTCGAAGACACTGAAACGCAGGCAGGATGTTGTAGATTTCTTCATGAAATCACAAAACGAATCCACCATGGCAAATATATGTTCTTCATTACGATTTGTCAAGAATATTACTGCAAGTATCATACGCTAATACACATATTGTTTGTATTCTTATGTATTATGTTCCTGTGCCATCTGGGATAATGTTAGTTGTAGCAGCGAAAGGTAGAGGTTAAATGATACTTCAGATGGCAGAGAGTAGTATTCATTGTCGAGTGCTCATGTGAACTGAAGTAATATATTTTGGAAACGGTAACCTAAGTACAAATATTAACAAGTCGTACAGCTAGTACAATATACAGCACAATGTATGAACGGGACGGATGATGTGCGAGCGAGATAGAGCAACTATTAATATGTGCGCCCCCGCGTTGTGCAAGCCAGTAGTTCGTTGTTCGCTGCGATGACTAGACGTATGCAGCTCCCATATAGTAACAGTGGCCAAATGCGTCTTGTTTATAGCGTTAAAAATATCGCCGTTTACGAATAGCTACATTAGCGTATATAAGTACGTTCTGACAATGTTTAAAGTCATTAACAATTAATAACAATGTTGTATCACAAATAACGCATTAAACCTATCGCTATATCGATGTGAAACCGTCAGTACCATTAACATTATCCCAATACTTATCTATAATTGAAAGATAGCTAGATATTGTACAGCAATACAAAAATAAACTTACAGACTAAAATTATATCTAAGTAAGGACAAAAGCTGATCTTACGATTTTTTACCACAAGCCTGGCTCAATTCTGCTATTTCTATATCGTCAAAAATTTCGGACACTATCGTCTCAATCGTAGGTTTGCCTGATTTCGGTATTCTACAAATTCCAATTGCGTACCACTGGCACGCCACTTATATACATGTTAGAATCGTATTTTTTATTATAAATTAACCATATGACGGAAGTAGTCAATAACCGTCGTATAACCTGATGTCAACGTAGAGGCATTTATTATCGAGCGACGAATATTGGAAAGGGAAGTTTTAAATGGATTATGTTTCAAAGTTTATGAAAGCGAAACTGAAGTGGCGCCAAAGCATTACCGGATATTGTCACTACGGCGCGCTACGAGGACTTTAAAACGCGGTGTTCGGGCAGCGAGGGTAATCTTCAACCGACCAGTCTACAACCAAGTCGTCTTCTGGTCGATAAAAAAATATAATCTTAGATCCAAAAATTGCTGTTCGACGCCTGACAAGTGTGGATGCAACTCTTGGAGTTATCCTGTATATTGCTGTGTATTATTGTGCTGTATTTAATACTGTAATTGTAATAATTCTAGTGTAATAAACTTTGATTACAATATTTCAGATTATTGTGTTATACTCGGTGTCGTGTCGTTCGCACGCCGTGAACATATATTCATTATAAATATTTATAACTGGAAGAGATTGCTTTAAGCAATATCCCCCCCATTGTACTTTTTAGTATTTAAGCTTAATGTGTATTTTTTCTCTGTAATGTTGCTATACAATAAAGAGTATTGTATTGTAGATATTTACATTGTTGATAGGTTTTAAATATTAATTTTGGCTAACGCTGTTTCTGCTAATGGTAATACCATTTCATTTCTACTGGTATTCTGCCGCGACGATATCGGGAAGATATTGTGGATTTATTAGAATACGAATTTTAACACTATCTTATGATATTGTAGTTTGTATTAGTAGCTTATTACTAAATAAGCTAAGATATTGAAATGGCAGATTTGAGCCTCTGGTTTGCGTCTATGTGGAACTGGAAACCTATACTAAAAACCGAATCAGGGGGATGTAAGAAGTGAAATAGAACTAATTTAGTATTTTTTCAAATTTTTTGTTTTTCTGTTTGTCTGTCTGTTTGTACCGGCTAATCTATGAAACGACTGGACCGATTTAAATGAAATTTTGTATGGTGGTAGATTATATCCCTGGTCAACATATAGGATATTTTTGATCCCGAAAAATTAAAGTTCCCGTGGGATAGTTAAAAAACCGCACCACGCGGACGAAGTCGCGGGCATCAGCTAGTTTTGAAATATATTATTGTACATGTGTAAATATATATATATATATATATATATATGACTATGTATATATGTCTGTATTTGTATATTGCCTTTTTACTGCACCACCTACATCGCCTGATTCAAATCTCTTTGATTTAGGTTGCCTGGAAGAAATGGCTTTGAGCGATAAGACCGCCTATTGTATTGCCTAGATAATATTGCAAATATGGTCTGTTTTTGGAATTTTATATTTTGGTATGCAGTAAACTGTTATCTCTCTCTCTCTCTCTCTCTCTCTCTCTCTCTCTCTCGCTACATAGCGATAAATACGATAAATACGATATACAAGGAGATGACATAGATAAATCTTTGTAGTTCTTGCGAAATTGCGAAAGGAGCAAAACATTTTATGTTACGAAAACGTAATTTGTTGTAAATTAATTCAAACTTTTGTTCAGAGTTTTTTTTGATACATTTTACTTTACCCTATGTATTTTTCATATTAATTATAATTCATAATTTTTTTCGTAGCTTAAGTGGTTGTGGAATAAATAACTAATAAAGAGACTGATAGCAAAAGGGGGTTTTATCAGATTTATCATGTGATTCAATGTTACTGTATAATTCCAGGGCATAATGGTGAAAATCAAATGTTTGTCCGCAAAAGTAAACCAATGGAAATCACTTTATGATGTAAGTCTTAACATACATTTTTATTACATAGAAGAGAAAAAGTGATTTTTACAAAGACTACCTTTAGAGAGACTAACAAATATTTGCTACCTTTCAGACTTTGTACAATGCTGTATTAATTTCTGAGATATGTGAAAGCGCCGGAAAAGGCAGCGAATACGTTGAGGAACTTGGTTCCAGCGATGTTTATAAACTGTATGAGGTACGCATAAGAATTTCTCGTGGGATCAACGAAGTGACTAGACAATATTAACAACTGCATATCCTCTAATATTTATGTATACCACCTTTGACCAATATATTCTGTTTTATTCCTGCCACGGGTTGTCTGGAAGAGATCGCTTCTTAGCGATAAGACCGCCCATTGTGCACATTTAGAATATTTTTAGGCTATAAGGTTTCCTGTAATGGTGTACAATAAAGTGTTATCTATCTATCTATCTAACAAAGTTAAAAACATCTGATCAAAGTAATTTCATGTGTACAATGAAATGCATATAGGTGAGGCTATAGAACCTCCTTAGATAAAAGGAATAACTTTGACATATTTGAAGGAATAAAAATAAAACGATAATGTCACTTCTTAAAATACTTTATTCCATGTGAAACATCTAAGCTACAATTAAACTCAGTTTATTCAATGCCTTTATTGCTTTTACTTTAATAAAATGTGCACTATACGCAAACATTAAGCACAATAAAAAAGATGAAAAAAAATAGTTAAAATTGTTACGAACTCTTTAATTTATAAGTCGTGCGAAGGTGTTTTTTATAAATGGGCAGACAAACACACATACTGTAAATCCCCAAATTAAGCAAGTTACGCCTGTGTTATGGGTAATATACAACGGACCATTCTGGGGCCGATCCCCGACACCCAGACCATAGTAAATAACGGGGAAAATACGTTTCCGAAATTTACGGCAAAGCCGGCAAAGGCTTAGCCCGTTCAACCACAGAGGCCGTCTAAGGCCGATTTGCCGATGGTCGCCCCTCCTGCTTCCTACGGCTGGGACCGAGACTTGTCTAAGTAGTACTAAGAATAGCGATGAGCAGTACACGTGTGAGCCAGTACATTTGTCCCGTACAAAATACATTTGTACTGATACTGCTCAAAATTTGAAATGTACCACTTCAAAATTTTTGTCGCGCTACTACTTGAAAGTAAGAGGAAGGACTGGACGAGGCTTGTGCTACAACTGCCTACAACGTACAATAACGCCTCTACGGATATTGAAATGACAAAGAGGGACAACATGACATGTACGACTGCTAGTAAAATGAGGTGACCGAGGCCGAGCACATCCGATTCTTAACGAACATTTCCGAACTAGTTTTGAACGGGACAAATGAGGGAACGACGATCACCGCCTCACCGGCCTCGTCGCTTCAAATGTACTGCCGCGGTACAAACCGTACAAATGTCCTCGCCTCATTTGAAGTGGTACATTGTACTGGTTCAGTACAAAATGTCATGTTACTCTTACAAACTCATTTTAATATCTTATACTTATACCTACAATGTTCAGTATACGTATAGTAATGTTAAGTTAAGAGCGTTAGTAATAATAAAAAAATGTTAATTTAATAAAGATTCGTTGTGATAAAAAAAATACTAATAAATATGTAGCCTATCTACTATTTATTTATTACACACACACACACACACACACACACACACACACACCACACACACAAATATATATAATACGTATTACCAAACGTTATATTTACGTAATATAATATTATATTGATTGTGCATTGGGAACGCACCGCCCGTCCACTGCTGCAACCAGTTTTGGTAAATATTATATGTATAGATAGAACAATGCGCGGGCGTCGATTGCCCAGCGCGCGGCCAGCCAAAACCAGTCGGAATTTACACGACACGCGCGAAGCCCGCGTCGCTTACCGTCCGTTCGCCTCGATCATCATCATCCATCTACCCCTCATTCATAAATTTAAGATAAAGTGTTCAACATTAATTTTATTATTATCAGAAATAAACATTAAATACTACAACTGGTGACCCCCTAAAAGGATACGAAGATTTCAAAATGAGTGATAGTAGTGATTCGGTAAAAACCGCGGACGCTCATGTCACCACGCGGCGCCCACGTAAAGCGCGCGTTTCCACTGACCGGGACGATAATATCGTCCAAAAATTAAAAATTAAGGTACCACCTTTCTCTCCTGAAGATCCGGAGTTGTGGTTCGCTCTATTGGAAGGACAGTTTGAAAGTCACGATATCACCGATGACCACATAAAATTCACAAACGTCACAACCAATTTAGATTTACAATACGCAAAATCTGTAAAGGACATCATTATTAATCCTCCGCAGAGAAACCGATATGAAAGGATTAAGATGGAACTGATAAAGCGACTGTCTGCTTCTCATGAAAAGAAAGTCAAGCAGTTGCTAACTCATGAAGAGCTCGGGGATAGGAAGCCTTCTCAATTTCTCCGACACCTTCAAGACCTAGCCGGACCTTCAGTGCCTGACGATTTTCTGAGGTCAATATGGAGTAACCGGCTCCCACACAACATCCAAACGGTGCTAGCATCACAACCTACCCATTCTTTGGAGCAGCTAGCTGACCTTGCAGACCGCATACAGGAACTAGCATCTCCATGCACCGTCGCTACTGCGTCCAGCAGCGGATATGGATCTCACCAGTCAAAGGAGATTGCAGAACTAAAGGATATGGTGCAGCGCCTCACTCTAAAATTGGAAGAGCATACTCGAGGAGCCTGTTGTTCCACTGACCGAGCAAGACCTCGCGAACGTCGTCACCGATCTTCTTCACGGCAACGAAACCGTTCCAGGTCCAGCTACAAGAAATATCCCATATGCTGGTACCATGCCAAGTTTGGAGATCTGGCTCACAACTGCATTAAGCCGTGCGATTACTCCTCTCCTAGGGCGGAAAACACCACGGGCAGTCGCTAAAGGCGACTGACGACTGTCCAACCGCATCAAGTCGCCTTTTTGTCACCGACCGCAGTACGAAAGTTCAGTTCCTGGTAGACACTGGCAGTGATGTATGCGTCTACCCCGTTCTGCGCTTCAGGAACGACGGCCCAAAACAGACTTCCAGCTGAGCGCCGCTAATGGATCAGTTATAGAGACATACGGTTTCATTGAGCTTAGCTTGAACTTAGGCTTAAGACGTAATTTTGTATGGCGATTTACCGTAGCTAATGTTACTAAGCCAATAATAGGCGTTGACTTTCTTTGCCATTATAATTTAATTGTAGATTGCCGCAATCAACGCCTCATAGATAGTTTAACTAGCTTATCTGCTTGTGCTTCTCCCGCTAAAGCTAATATATTTTCTGTTAAGGTTCCGGCAGGCGACACGCGTTTCCACAGTATTTTAAGTAAGTTTCCCGAGATTACACGCCCTTCAGGCACATTGGCGTTTCCAAATCACAATACTTTACATTACATTAGAACTACACCTGGTCCTCCTATATCTTGTACACCTCGCAGACTGGCACCTGATAAATTAAAAATTGCCAAACGGGAATTTGAGCTCATGCTAAATAATGGCACAGCACGTCCTTCTGACAGCCCCTGGGCTTCTCCCTTACATTTAGCGCCTAAAAGGACAACGGCTGGCGGCCTTGCGGTGATTACCGGATGCTGAACTCACGGACTATACCAGACCGTTATCCAATTAGACACATCCAGGACTTTTCCCATAATATAGCTGATTGTCAAGTTTTTAGTACCATAGACCTGGTTAAAGCCTACAACCAAATTCCAGTCTTTGAGGAGGACATTAAAAAACAGCCATTACCACGCCATTTGGCTTGTTTGAGTTCCCTGCATGACCTTCGGTTTGAGGAACGCAGGCCAAACATTTCAAAGGTTTGTAGACGAGATGACGAGAGGTCTCGATTTCGTATATCCGTACTGCGACGATTTTTTGGTCTTCTCAAAAGACCAGACCCTTCACGAAGCCCACCTTCACCAACTTTTCAGTAGAATGAAGGAACATGGCATTCTTGTCAACACCTCTAAGTGCGTTTTTGGGGCATCCGAAGTCTCATTTCTAGGTTATCAAATCTCCGCATCTGGCACCAAACCCCTAGAATCTAAGGTCCAGGCCATAAGAGAATTCCCAGTTCCCAGGACAGTCAGACAACTCAGACGATTTCTAGGAATGCTCAATTTTTATAGAAAATTTTTACCGCACTCAGCTGAAACACAAGTACCTCTAAACGCTCTTCTTTCTGGCTCTGTTAAGCCATCTCAGCCGGTTGACATAACCGGCGAGGCACTTTTGGCCTTTAACAAGTGCAAAGAAAGTCTCGCTAATGCTGCATTACTTGCACACCCAGACTGTCAAGCCGATCTCGCGCTAGTAACGGATGCGTCCGACCTGGCAATGGGTGCAGTTCTGCAGCAACATAAAGACCATATGTGGCAACCTCTAGCATTCTTCTCGCGAAAGTTGAGTCCTCCCAACAGAAATACTCACCCTACGACCGCGAGCTTTTAGCCATTTACGAAAGCATCAAATACTTCCGGCACATGCTAGAGGCAAGACACTTCGTGGTTTATACCGACCACAAGCCGCTAATTTACGCTTTCAGCGAAAGGAAAGCTAACTGCTCGCCTCGACAGTTTCGACATCTCGACTACATCTCGCAATTTACGACCGATATTAGACATATTAAGGGAAAGGACAATATCGTCGCTGACCCACTGTCACGTATTGACGAGCTGCAGATGCCAGTCGATTTGGACATTCTGGCTTCATCGCAAGCCTCTGATGAGGAGTTGGCTCAGCTTTTGGGAGAAGAATCTTCACTACGCCTTAAGAAATTGAGAATTCCTGACTCTCAAACAGAACTTTATTGTGATATGAGCACTTCTACCCCTAGGCCTTTTGTCCCAAAGCCCCTTCGGAGACAACTCTTTAACAGTTTCCATAGCCTCAGTCATCCAGGCGCCAATGCAACGGCTAAATTAGTTGCTGAGCGATTTGTTTGGCCTGGAATCCGCAAGGATTGTCGAGAATGGACCCGTCAATGTTTAGCTTGCCAACGCACCAAGGTTCATCGCCACGTGTCTTCTCCGTGGGGTACGTTCGATCTTCCTTGCGCTCGGTTTGCATTCATTCACGTGGACATTATTGGGCCACTACCTATTTCACAGGACTATCGCTACTGCCTAACAGCGGTGGATCGTTTCACTAGGTGGCCGGAAGTTACACCAATGGTAAACATCACAGCCGAAACGGTTGGGAAGGCAATAATATCGTGGATATCCAGGTTTGGATGTCCAGCGGATATTGTCACAGATCGCGGTCGACAGTTTGAATCGTCACTTTTCCAATATCTTGGAAAAATGATTGATTCAAACACCGCAAAACTACCGCGTATCACCCAGCCTGTAACGGGCTAGTGGAACGATTCCACCGTCAGTTGAAAGCAGCTATAATGTGTCACGCCGATAACAATTGGGTTGACACGTTACCCTTGGTGATGTTAGGCATAAGGAGTGCATTCAAGGATGACCTGAAATCCTCATCAGCGGAACTAGTTTATGGAGAGCCGTTACGTTTACCTGGTGAATTTTTCCAGGCCACGACTCCTAACAGTACCGACATATCGGACTTCACCACTCGCTTGGGCCACTTTGCATCAAAAATTCGACCAGTACCAGCTGCTCGGCACAATAAAGACAAAATATTTATTTTTAAAGACCTGTGTACGTCCAGTCATGTATTTTTGAGGGTTGATGCATTACGTGGCGCTTTACAGCCACCCTATTCTGGGCCCTATAAAGTGCTTGAGAGAAGTGATAAAACTTTTAAAATTGAAATCAAAGGGAAATGTGTCACGGTGTCCATAGACCGACTCAAACCAGCCTATACACTAAGTGACCCACCTCCTGATCCCTTTTTCATTACCACTCCAACCTTGAAATCCCATCTTAGTTCCTCGCCTGTTCCTATTTCCTCAGGGCAGAACGCCCCGACTCAGACTGACGTCAAACAAACGCGTTCAGGTCGCAAGGTTCATTTCCCTAATTATTATCGCCCGTAGTGACGGTCTCACGGGGGGAGTGATGTAGCCTATCTACTATTTATTTATTACACACACACACACACACACACACACACACACACCACACACACAAATATATATAATACGTATTACCAAACGTTATATTTACGTAATATAATATTATATTGATTGTGCATTGGGAACGCACCGCCCGTCCACTGCTGCAACCAGTTTTGGTAAATATTATATGTATAGATAGAACAATGCGCGGGCGTCGATTGCCCAGCGCGCGGCCAGCCAAAACCAGTCGGAATTTACACGACACGCGCGAAGCCCGCGTCGCTTACCGTCCGTTCGCCTCGATCATCATCATCCATCTACCCCTCATTCATAAATTTAAGATAAAGTGTTCAACATTAATTTTATTATTATCAGAAATAAACATTAAATACTACAAATATACTATACTAATGATTCGTCAAAAACGTAAAGTAAAATCTGTAGTGTTTGTAGATGGCGTTGTACATGAATAAGATAATAGATTTTGAATTGTCGAAATCAGAGGGCAAGTTCACAGTCAAAGCAGGCATCGACCCAGAACTTGACAGAAGTAAGTAATTAAGAGCTGTGTAAAAGCCAAAAAGCGTTTTTTGATTGATTCTTCAGCAAAAATATATATCAATCTTAATTTTCTGAGGAAACTACTGTAGCTATAACGGATTTTCGATCAATTTTCTCGATAGAAAAAGATATCAAATCACTTTTTGTAGAGCTTTCTTATAATGTAAAAGTTTACAAGACCGATTAGGATTGTTATGGAAGTTTGTTTTAATTGTAGGTATCTTTTATATGATAAGAAACGGTATGATAATGTTGTGGATCGAAAGAGAATGTAGTGACACGAGTTGAAGAAGGAATGTTAAGGTGGTTTGGACATGTATAGAGAACTAGCCGTCCGCCCCCCAGCTTCGCACGGGTATTTAAAAAGAACTTTTTTGTTGAGTTTAATTACCTACTAAGCGAATTTAAAACATTTTCCCTACCGTATGGCCCGTACCCTAGTGACGCCTACATCGCATAAGGTGCTGCCTAGCTAGCCTAGCAGGGTGAGCGGCTACCACGCAACTTTTTTCTAATACTTACATTTTTAAACTCGTGATATCTTTCGAATGGAATGTCCGAATTGAATAATTCAAAAAGTTATATAACGGTATTGAAGCAGTCTTGAATTAGAAGTAATTTATTTTGATAAGGATGAATACCAAGATATAAATAAAGAGCCTTTTCTAGCGGCTTCATTTTTTTTTTTATAAAACAACACTTATTGTGGCCTAACTATAATAGTTAGACATGTGCTGTCGCGACACTTTTTGTTAATAATGATGTGCTCTGCAAAGTCGTGGTATATAATTTTATTCTATCATCAATAGTTTTCGCAGCGCACGTGATTTTAGGTAAATTTTTACACCTCGGGTTATTTTATTAGAGTTTTAGTAATTATCGCTCGACTGCTAATCTCTCCATTGGGGCATTGCTTTATAATAATAATAATAATAATAATAATCGGCAGACAAACACATATATTGTATATCCCCAAATTAAGCAAGTTACGCTTGTTTTAAGGGTAATATACAACGTACTACTCTGGGGCCGATCCCAGACATCCAGATCATAGTAAATAACGGAGAAATACGTTTCCGAAATTTACTATACCAGGAATCAAACCCGGAGCCTCTGCGTTGCACCGAGGTAGGCCGGCAAAGGCTTAGCCCGCTCCACCACAGAGGCCGTCATACTTTATACTGCACAGATGCAATATGTCTGCCTGACCACGTGAAACCAAATTTCTTAGAATCACACCTGGCTAATGATTACCATAAAATATTACAATACACAATAGACAGTTTTTCTAATCACAAATTTTAAACACAAAGTAAACAAAAGAAGTGCTAATGCCGAAAGGGTAATAAAATGTCTACAGGTATGCAGGTGTGAATTTGTCTTTTGTCGGCGTTCAGGTCGTAACAATATAATAAATTTAACGATATTATACACAACATATTATTTGATAACCAAAGTAAATAAATAAATAGCCTTAAAACAATACCATCGTGTTTTTGGCCCATATGTGATTTTTGGTGGCCACCAAGAAACTTCTTGAGTTTGAACTGACTGCAGGTTCCTTATTGGAGGGGGCACACTCTTGTCATCACCAATATTATACCTCTTATCACATCCCTTTCTATCAATTTTCTCTAAATTATTTTAATTCTGACATTATAATATTGCTATGACCCAAAGAGAAGCAATCGATGGCCAGCCTCCAAGGACTAATGTCTGAGACGGCGAAAGTGGAGCTGGAACGACTGCCTCCGTTTATCGAGGAGTGCATGATGGTGTACATGCCGCACCTCGGCTACTTGCTGGGCGTCAAGGCATGGGCACCCATGCTCACCATGGAACAGAAGGAGCTGCCCAACATGAAGTTCATGGTGAGTGCCCCTATATTCAAATACAAAAATATTTAAACTAAGTTCAATAAGAGAACATTTTTGAAGATCTTATATATAATTCAAATTTTAAGTCTTTAAGCGTCCCACTGTTGGACTTATATCTTTTCGACCTCCAATACAATGTGATAAAAACTTACATATCTTTCAGTTCCAAAACAATGACTACATACACTACAAGAGTAAAGGGTGTGAAGGTAAGCTAAATCTTAAATATTGTTACGAGCTACAGGACTCGAATTAAAAATGCCGTTGGAGCTACCATAGAATTTATTAGAACTGTACAAACACGTATAAAACAAAAACAAATAAAACTGGATGCAACCAGTTCACACTGCACGATTCAATACAATTCGGACGCGCAAAGTCCGTCGTCTTTATCGCTAATCGAGAGTACTAGAGAACGTCTTACTCGTTTCGTAATCGTCGCTTGACTGCCGCCCCTCCATTTGTCTTATACTAACTACACAGTACAAAGAAATTGGCCGCGCACACTGAGTTTCTAAGAAATAATAATTTGCACACCTGCGAACGTCCACAAAGTCGAAAACAATAACAATGAGGATTAGTTCGATGCTAATGATGGTTATAAAACAAGTAGAAAAACAATAGCATGTTTTTATTAATTGCAAATTCAAAACACAAAGAATTTCTTAATCCCCTGGAGGACAATAGACTGCGCTTACAATAGGCAGCTGTGCGCTTATCTTTGACGGCATGTAACAGTATTTAAATTGTAAAGCGTTGTTTACTCTAATAAAGGTATGACATCTTATCTATAGTTAAATTCCTTCACACATCCGAGATACTACTACTAGTAAGGCAGACGGTTTACAATATCGTCGGCGTCAGTACTGGACCTTGTTTGTAACTTTTTATCCTTACAGGAACGGGGAAAGAATACAAATTCCTGCGGCCAGACAGCCTGTCGTAAGAGGCGACAAAACAACCCACAGCCAGGTAGGGCATTTGTCCGTCTGGATGGCTACCACCCCTGATATAGAGCATGCTGCCATAACAACCTTAAGTTGCGTTCCGGCATTAGCCAGGTTCCAGCCCCATCTACGAGTCCGGCAGCACATTGATAGCAACTTTAGTGTTGCAAATGTTTATAGGCGACGGTACCCATTTTTCATTACAGTTGGGCCGTCAGCCTGTCTATATAATAGCAGCCCATAAATGTCCCACTGCTGGGCTCGGGCCTCCAACTATAGGGGAACGGACAGTATACCCGCCACGCTTGTCCAAGGCGGCTTGACAGGTTTGACACATCGGTTATCTCGATGTGCAAGTTGCATCACGATGTTTCCTTCACCGTTATTAGCACGTGGTAATTGTAACAATATGCACATTAGGTCAGAAAACTGCCTAAGTGGTGCATGCGTTCCGGCCAGGATCGAACCCGTGCCCTTTCAGTTTCGGACGCGTGCGCTAGCCATTACGCTACCACGACGTCAGCCTGTCTGCTGTACTCAAATAATAAAAAAATATGGTGTTATTATTTTTTCGTCAATTTATACTGACCGGTCTGTACTTTTGACCAGACCTGCATTGACGACGACCTAATGTATAAAGCAGGGCTTGAAAACGTTATCAACTACCTTTAAAAATATAGGTAGTAAACGGTATTTTCGAAAAAGATACTGCCATACCGTTATACTTTTTTACCGTTACTTGTTAACTATTATGATTTTAACGTTATAATATAACGTTAACAATCGTATGTATAACTTTATACGTATCGGTAATTTTTACGTTATTTCAAGCGACGTTGCCATTTTTACTAATTGACTTTATTACGACTGCATGTTACCGAATCAATTGACAAATACATAAATATTACGCGCGCACTTAGCAAAGTGCTGTTTGACAATCATTGCGACTGAAAGAGAGCGACGATGGTAACAAAACATAGTTATAATGGTAAAATTACTGATAAAAACAGTATTAGCGTTATATTTTTTACCGGTAAAATAGCTACAAATAACGGTAAGTTTTATAAAGATATTTATTTTTACCGTTATCTGAAATTAGCCTAAATAACGATACCACATTTTTACCGGTATTTCAAGCCCTGGTTTTCACAGTTAAATGGTGTTCACAATTTAACCAACTATTATACTATCAGGGTATATTAAAGCATAATTAGCCGATTTAATTAAGTCTCACTTCTGACACAATAACTAGTCACCCTAGAGCGCTATTACGACATGACCATCGGCCCAAAGCCGGAGTGAGTCTGTATCAGACGAGTCGGAACGTGAATGTTGTCTCATCGTTCCGTCCGCACGCTTTTATATCCGAGCGAAGACGGAACGAGTCGTGCAGTGCCGGTAATGGATTTAAAAACCCTCTATTATTACTCTGTGAGTAAATAAGTTCGTTAAAATAGTATAGGTAAATTATCTGCGAAAAGTTTTTGCGTTTGTTTAATATTTGTATATTTACAGGAATTCTAAACATGAAATTTAAAATTCCCTGTACAATCAGCAAACAGACATTCGTTACATTTTGAAGAAGAAAATATATTTACAATCAAAGGTCAATCGTAAAAGTCAAATAAATAATAAAAAAATGGTTTTAGTTTGATAATTAATTCATTCATTCATTTTATTTGTGGTTCATTCTTGTTATTCGTTGTTCAGTGTTATAATTTGTTGCTAATTGTTGTTATCTGATATTAAATTTGTTAATTAAAAATGGTCAAATGGTTTGGACTTCGTCAAATGGTTTGCACTTCCCAAACTAAAGAAAATTTGTATAATTTGTACAAATATTTCAAAAATGAGTGCAATAGCAATCCGAACAGTGTTATGACTCCCACTCAATTAGTTGCTAAATCAACCGGAATATCATTGACTTCCATCTTAAAGGTGCTATCAGAAAACAAATTTCATTCTTGAGAACAGGAACCAACAATTTATGTTTAATATTAATATTAATTATTTTAATGTCGTTTAAAGTTATTATTTTCATATTAAGTACCTGCCTATAAAATATATAAAAAGTATTAGTTTATTTATTTAGGTGCTAACCGTACACTACAACAAACTTGTACAGTATTCTAACAAGTGGTGGGGGTTTTTGTAGAGCTTGACGTGATGATAGGCGACACCTACCCCGAGATAGTTGCTCACGAGACCAGGATCATGATGAGGCTTACCTCAATCTTATTGGAGAATTTGCACACATTGGATGCGCTCATTGATAAGTGCGCCGAATTGGACTGGTGAGGTCGTTTATTCTTAACAGTTCAATAAGTAAGCATAATAATCTGCAGACTTGTCTAGCCATATCACTTGCACCAGGATATTGATTGGTTTGTTCGGGATTCACGTAAAAACTACTGGGTCGATTTCGATGCAGTTTTCTTCAGCGAAAACTACATCGAAATTGACCCAGTAGCTATCGATTAGTCGAGAGCTAATTCTTAGACTTCAACTCTTCGCTACCTTTTATCTTGGGAATCTCGCGGGAAATTTTCTAGGAAATGTTTAAAATAGCCAGATTAAAAAATGATTTCCAATTCCAATGAGATTTTTTTACTGATCGATAGCAAATTTAGTGTAATAAAAATTTTTATCCCGGGAATTATCCCGGGAGCGGTTTGTAGTTGTTCGGGTGCGAAAAAATTAGCTTATTCACACAGAGTTTTCACTAAAACAATAGCCTACATTATTTTCTTTAATACTGCGATACTTTATGTTCCGGGAATTACGCGGGATTTTCAAATCAAGCGTGGACCAAGTCGCAGGCATATCCTAGTTAACAATAAAATTGACATTCATCATGTATAATTGCTCCGTTATACTAATGGCTCACAACGACCACGTTCACGGCCGCGATTTTTTCCGTTCCACTTGCTTGCCGGCGTTACAATCAAAACCTCTAGTGGAACGGTTTTTCGACCCACCCCTTGACACGGGTCGTTGTGAGCGTTACGTGATCAAAAATTATGACGTCATTAGTGACGTTTTCGCCACGACCATAACAACCGCGGTAGCCAGGTGGAACGGCTGACAGAGCATTTTGGGCGTTGTGCGCTACTAAAGGAACGCGCTGAATATCTATTAAACTCTGACATACATATGATAGTAAAATTGTAATATTATAATAATAATTAAAACTAGTAAAATAAGAATAATTGGATTTACTTTAAAATTACTACACTATATTAGTTTTAAGAAAATGCCAGAAAAGTGCGAGACACGTTCTCACCATCTTATTATAACACCTTGTACCCATATTTCATACAAATAAAGAATTCGTTTCATTTCATCGTGGTATACTGTTATATCACAGTATTGCACTTGAATAGTATTATGGGAAGGCACCAGTAAAATCATAAAAATTCTATGAATACTTATAATGCCAACACACATATTGCAATATGAGCTAATTGAAGTATCTTAGCTAAGTTTTTGAGTTTATAAAAATAATTATTCTTTTCTCCTAGCCTCATAACAATATCAAAAGTATGTAAAGAATTTAACTACGTCCGTCCAACATTAACTGACGATAAGATAATAAGCATAAGGCAAGGTAGACATCCGTTGCATATATTGAAGTGTGAGAACTTCGTACCGAATGATGCCGAGAGCAGCTGCGAGGCGGGCCATGTTAAAATACTGACTGGACCGAATGCTAGTGGAAAATCGGTTTATATGAAACAAATTGGTAGGTATTCATCTATATATATTAATACGTGAAGCAAAAACCTGTATCTCTTGAAAATTTCGCACACTTATAGACTATACAGCCAGGTGGTAGGGTATTTGCCCGTCTGGATGGCTACCACCCCTGGTCTAGAGTATGCCGCTATAACAACCTTGAGTTGTGTACCGGCATTATTGACCAGGTTCCAGTCTCCCTTTAGAGAGCGGCAGCACATCTGTAGCGCCTCTGGTGTCACAAATGTCCATAGGTGACAATAACCGCTTTCCATCAGGTGGGCCGTCTGCCTGTCTGCTAAACTAATAATAAAAAAAACGAAACTATAGTTCGTTCGCGTTAAGAATGCAGTGAGTCATCAGTGTAACTGCAGGGTAAAGGTGCATTCACAGTAGTGTTAAAATTCAAACAAATTATATTTTTAAAGATTAATGAATTAAAAAAATACACTTAAAAGTTAAAAATCAAAATTATGTCATTAATATTTTAATCACTATCACTAGTATCCTCATTAGTATTTATAATAAAAGAATTTTCTGCAGCGAGTTCCATGACGTCATCTAAATCCCACATGGCATTTTCTTCTTGTAAGACGTGGTCGCAGCATTTCTTCCGTCGATCAGCGTCTACTAACCGAATTGCGTCATAAAATATTTTTTTCACGTCAGCCATCTGAGATATTTACGCCGCCACAAAACAATGTCTTGTCTTTCCATTAATAATGTTCTATTATCCTGTTTATTAAAGTCAAATCCCAGCTCATGCATTATTTTGTGAAGTATGGTACGTTTAAACGTTAGAATATCTTTATCAGCTTCACAAATTGTCATAATTTTATTTAATGTCGGGTAGTCATTATTTAAATATATTGAGTGTACTTTTCTCCTTAAAGCACATTTGTCTAATTCATCGAATTTATCAATCATAGATTTCCTGGCCCTTTTTTCCACTGGCGATTTCAATGTATTATTTTCCTTTTTTTCACTAAGAATACTATAAACTGTTCTCTCGGACAAACCGCATGCATTTGCCGTTTTTTGTACTATGCTGTCCACAGTCACATTTAAATCAGACTGTTTTACCGAACCACTTTTATTTTTACGAATTGGTGAGGAATGCATTTTTCTTAATTTAAATCAGTTAACACAATTACAGGACATAACCGTCGCGTTCGAAGCTATGCCTTCAACTGGTCACTGTGAACTTGACCTTGTAATTTGAAAAGATTTGATTGGTTAGGGGGCGGGGCTAGGCCGGCGAACAATGATGACTTATTGCATTCTTAACGCGAACGAGCTAAAAAACTAAACTAATAAAAAAAAGGATACACTTCGGCGAGTGTGCCACGGAATTGCATGAATTAATGCCTCCAGTCCCTTTTAACCACCGGACAAGCAAACATACGAACTCACGCCACCTATATATGGTGGAAATACCAATCAAGCGTATGAAGCGCTACGCTTCCACTTTTATAATACGTACCGCTGAAGAGTAGAGCTCTTTATAGCCTGTATTTCCTGAAACAGGTATCTTCTAGGCAAGCACGCTTCATCTTTTCTCCGCTACCTTACATCAGATGAAAAGTCAGTCAAACGTGAACCTATACAATATAAAAAAAAGTTTATAAAATTTTATTAATTGAGAAATCCTTGTTTCACCAGGATTGATAGTATACTTGGCACACATAGGCAGCTTCGTGCCGGCCGAATCTGCCACCATCGGCATAATAAGGAGCATCCACACCAGGATCCATTCCATCGAGTGTGTCGCTGCACACATGTCTGCGTTCCTTATCGACTTGAGACAAGTAACTATTTTTACTCAGTCACCATAATATTTTGATTGCTATATTTTAAAGTACCTTCACAAGAAATTAAAGTATTTATAATAATAATATAAAAACTAATTAGGGGAGTAGCGACACCTGGGACCTGACTCCAGAGGTCAAGGCGAAGCCCCCGCCTCCGTGCTTGCCTTAGCCAGCCGGCACGGAGTGGGGATCGCTAGAGCTAAGACTCAAGCTCTAGGGGTGGAAGTGATAAATGGCCTAACGTCGGAAGTAGCTTCGGCGAACCTGCAGCCCACCTCTCGACACCCCTTAGCCACTCACACCCATTTTGGCCCTCGCCAATCTAGGCATTTTTAGGAGCTCATGCAGTGAGTGGCGAGTCATCTGCCAATTTCTTCCGTGTTCCTTGAACATTGCGACGGGCAAACGCCATAGTCCACATAGTCTCCAATCTGTAACTCCAATAGCAGTTGATTCCAATAGCCCGGTACCTTTTGTACTCATTCCCTACATTGTGTTCTACATTGACCGGCGTTTGTTCTTGGGTGCATTTTTATATGGTGTAGACAGGGATAATCGCCGGGCAATGTTACGCCATATTTAGATTAAATTTGTCTAAGGGGCCTCTACGTGTTGACCTTCCTGTGGCCCCACGCAAGCCCTCCAAAAGTCCGGGCTATTTTTAAAACCCGTGGTCTGCAGAGACATACATATATAAACTAATACAATAAAGAAATCTACTGAAGCTAGGTGGTATTACTGGTACGCGTATACAAGTTTTGTCTTTCCAAAACTGTAGGGCTCGGCGCTATTCAACACGTTCCTGACCTGGTAACAATGGGACCACCTCAGAAGTATATTCTTTCGAATAAAGAAAAAAACTTGAAATTCGATCCACAATTGACGGAAAAATCACGTAACAACATTTACCAGTACCTAGAATCCGCTCACCTCATCCCTTTTTCGCTACTTCTTTAAATACCCTTTCGATCCCCATACACAACTCAGTTCCAGCCAATCCTTCGTCGCGAGCGGTTCGAGTTCTTTTTTTAAAAGACTCCCCAGCGTCTCCGTATAACGATGCGTCCTTTTCGATGTAGATTAAAAATGCCTAGTGTATTCCTTTCCGACTAGGATTCGTACCGCGAAATATGAGTTTAGGACGCAAGAGTCTAGTCTTAGTCTAAACTTAAGTTTACAATTTAAAAAATAACTAACTCTCTTAGTGACGTAAATTCGCATTTATCAGATGTCGATGGCCCTCCAAGAATCAAGTTCCAACTCCTTAATAATAATCGACGAGTTCGGCAAAGGAACTTCGGAGACAAACGGCTTGGCCTTGCTATCGGCCTGTCTCAACACTCTCATATTCAGGAAGGACTGCCCACATGTGCTCTTGGCCACGCATTTCTTAAATATCAAGGAGTTTATTGTTGATACACCCATTGTCAAGTTCCTGGTAAGATTTTTTGAAGACATTTTCAACTTCTCATACTCCTGCATTGATACTATGACAACTTTAACATCCTTGTATGTAAATGCATTACGCACTAAAGATATTCTATTCTATTTGCAATCACTTCTTTCTCTCGTTTGACTCTGTCCATATCTCGTTTTTCTTGACTCCTTTTTTTCTCTTTCCGTTTACACTGATCCTAATTTAAAACAATATTTGTCTGTTCTACTCCTTCACGTCCTTGGAAATGTAGCACTTAGAGGCTATCCATAAATTACGTCACACGTTAAGGGGGGAGGGGGTGGATGAAGTGTGACAAAGGGTGGGAGGGGTCCTAAATTTCGTGACGTCACATTTCAAAACCACATTTCGAAGTGACCAGCTGTGACAAGGAAGGGGTAGCGGTCAAAAAATCGTGAAATTTGTGTGACGTAATTTGTAGATGATCCTTTATCATGAAGTATATTATTATATAATAAGACCACGTTTTAACGGTTTTAGGCGCGGTAATTTATTTGATATTTATTATTCCGACGATTCGACGTTATTATGTATACAAGTCGCGAAAACTTAAGAAAATATTATAAATAGTCTAAGCATTGCGTCTTTCTCTTTTCTTCTTGTGTGCGAATTATCAATAAGACATTGCAATAGTTTTAATCGTATATCAAAGTTTACGCAAGAGAAGTCGCATGAAAAACCTTAATCTATTATGCAACTAATCCATTTGGGGAGTCGAGTTTCTACATTGAATTTAAAATTCAGGGTTGCTAATTAGGACCAGCAGATTTAGAAAACGCTTTTATTAGAAATTTTGTCTGTGCGGCCGTTAGAGTATCAGGTGAAAACTACAGAACGGATTTAAATGAAATTGGACACGGCTAGCTTATATATCGGATCAACACTTAGGATACTTTTTATCCAGATTAATAACGTTGTTTTTGTGGTATACACAATTTCGCAAAAAATTGTGCCGCCGTTTCAATTCACTAAAAAATTTAGTCATGACAACGCCAACGAAGTTCCGCTCTAAAATGTTCGTGCATCGACGGTCTGATGTCGTCATACTGTTATGTTATCGTACATTTCCCTCGTGTAGACTCCCATAAAGTTCACAATAGTTTCGTGGGGCAAAATATTAGATTGGGGAAAAAGTTTCTTCGCATTTTATATAAAAATTCAAAAGGTTTTTTTATAAAGTTTATTTACATTTGACTAAAGTATGTAGGTGCCATTTTGTTGGATAACTTTTTGCCATCTTGTAGGTAGGGACGTGATCCCATTGCTATAAAAATTTTGTGGCTTCTGATGAAAAAACTGCGACAAGTCGTTTTGGCAGTCCTCTCGTGATGTTAACCTGACACTGCCTAAGGAATTCTGCAGAGACCGAAACAGGTGAAAATCGGAAGGTGCAAGGTCAGGACTATAACGGATGCATTTCAACCAAAAATTTTTGCTGAGTGGCTAAAGATGTGTGAGGTCCAGCGTTATCAGTAAACGTTCAAGCTTTCTCTCAAGCTTTAATTCATCAGTTGTTCGCAGTAGTCAGAATCGATGGTCCTGCCTGGCGGTAACAGCTCATAATGAATAATGCCCTTCCAATCCCACCATACACACAGCATCACCTTGTTGCGAGTTAAAAGTCTGTGCCTGGTATCGTTATTTCATCACCAATTATCAGCTTTTCAAAAATGGATCATTACGTCGTAACAAAGAATCACAAAAAATATTAGAATTTCAGTTATGAGGCACCCAAATAAAGCTTTTTGTGTACCCAGCTTTTTCAAATGCGCCAAAACCGTTATTTCAATTCCCAGCTCTCCAGCTACATCTTAACTCTAATATGCCGATATTGCTCCACTTTTTCAAAAATGGCATCAATTTTTCCGTAACAAAACCAGAGCGATGCATCGTTGATATCAATATTTTTGAAAATTGAACCAAATTTTACCGTCCATAAACTCACAAATTTTTGCTTGTTTGTTGTAGTATACTTTTAAAATGTATCAATTTCTTCATTAGATTCACTCATTTTAACAATAAGAAAGATTGTCTAAAATTTGGAATTGTCTTCACTGATACCAAAACCAGCCAGATACAAATGGTATAGCCAAAAGATCTTATTACAAGTTCATACATACTATATGCGAAAAGACTTTTTCCCCAACCTATTATAATGTTCTTCAACAAAATCCCAGTAAACGTTCAAGAGCTTTCAGTAAACCAGGGCTTAAAATACGCATAAATATGTGGTGTCGTTATTTATGCTAATTTTAGATAACGGTAAAAAATAAATATCGTTATAAAAGTTACCGTTATTTCTAGAGAATTTACCGTTAAAAAATATAACGTTAATACTATTTTTATTGGTAGTTTTACCGTTATGACTATGTTTTGTTACCATCGTCACTTTCACTCGCAAAGATTGTCAAACAGCACTTTGCTAAGAGCGCGCGTAATATTTAATTAAATAAACCTAAAAATTGACAACCGATACTAAAATTATACGTTACGTAATAAGACGATATTTAACGTTATATTATAACGTTGAAGTCATAAAAGGTACCAAGTTACCGTTACATGTAACTTTTATGACTTTAACATATAAAAAATATACCGGTATGGCAGTATCTTTTTCGAAAATACCGGTAATTATATATATTTTAAAGGTAATTGATAAAATTTTCAAGCCCTGCAATAAACAAGTTTAAAAAATTAGTAAAGCAAAGTTTGTGCGACAAAGCTTATTATACGACGACTGTAGATTTTCTAGACGACCGCACCGAATGAGAAAAATGCGATCGCTACCACGCTCCTTCAGTAATTATTTATAAAAATTACTTTGTTAAACCTTGTATAAACTACATTAAAAAAGAACGAATAATAATAATTATGAAGTAAAGATATGTTGCTGGGGAGTTTGTTGCGCCACTTCTTCTCCTTTAACAGTAACTAAAATTGCTTTGGAAGTGGTGGTAGGCTCATGACTCAATAATTAATCTGTAAGATTCCATGTACAGCGCGTTTCATTAGTAGCTCACAACGCCTAAAATGCTCCGTTAGCTGTTCCACAAGGCGATCGCGGTCGTAGTGGTCGTGGCGAAAACGTCAGTAATGACGTCATCGTTTTCAATCGCACAACGCTCACAACGACCCATGTCAAGAGGTGGGTCGAATACCCGTTCCACTTGGGTTTACGATTGTAACGCCGGCAAGCACGCGAAACGGGAAAAATCGCTGTCGTGAACGTGCTCGTTGTGAGTCTCTAATGGAACGTAGCCTTTGAAATATATACATTCATTTTTCGTTTTCATTGTCAACGATGACATAAAACGATAATGAAGAGAATACCCAGGGGGGGGACAACTAAGATGCACACACATCGTAATGTGTGCATCTTAGTTGCTACTAACTCTCTGAGAGAGAGTTGTGAGGGGCTTGCATTTATTTGACATGTCATTGTTAAATATAATGCATATTTAAATTTATTTTTATTTATTTGACTACCTATAAAGCCTGAATATAGGTAGCTAATGCGGCAAAACAAGCGCTGGGGACACGATTTATGAAATTTCTCAACGCTTCCTCAACCCCCTGAGCCAAAAGCTGGGTACGCCCTTGACGATAATTACTACTCCCCAGAGATTCGAATATGTAATGGAAGATGGTGAGCCAGTATTCCTGTTCAGGGTGTGCGAGGGCAGCGTGGACTGCAGCTTCGCGATCCCAGTGGCGTCTGCCAACGGCTTAGAGGCGACGATTACTGATAGGTCCAAAGAAATCATGGAGTGTATTATGGTATAAAACTTACATTTTTACACATCAGAAACGCTTGTGAGTAAAGCGTGTGATAGACATGTGAGTATACTTATAGCTCTCTTGGAGTTTACTCCTTAAGAATCGTTTTTAATATAAGGTCTGTAATAAAAGTTTTATGAGGAATGAAATATTACAAGCGTAATTCAAAAGTGTTACACTCTTTTTATTTAAAACCACCCCTGTGATAGAGGGAACAAACATAAAAAATCAAATTGCTCAAGCCATTCTTTTATGTTAATGTTCACCTCTCCTATACTAGATTGCTTAACAAAATGAGTTTCAGCGAAACTACTATTATATGTCTGTCAGGCGCTCTGATATTATAATTATATGATTTTAAATTTATAATTAATAGGTTTGTGTGTGTGTGTTTTATCTTATAAGTGTATTTTCTACTGGCTAAATAGTTATTTGCCTATATATATATATGTGGACTTAGGGACGGTGGAGATATCGTATGTTCGATATATTAAATAAAACTCTAAATAAAAGTATTAAATAGCCCGAATATAATTTTCCACGATTAACATTACTAATATCCTTTCTTATATTGTCAAAATGATCCAAAGCTATTCTACAATATGTTTGCTTCGAACCGCCCTTATTCGGCCGCAATCGCCGTGCACGTGCACATATTTTTAATGTTTAAGGAGTAAACTCACGTCGTGCATCGGAGTTGACACACATTTTGATATGAAGGACCAACATGTGCGCAGCTCGTCGCATATATAATGTATTGTTCTAGGCTGAGGGTATGGGCGATACCCTGGTCGTTGTAGGTATAGAAGTTAAAGACTGTTAGTGGTGGAAACTTATAATAAATCACTTTTACATAGCAAACACGTATCCCCTCGGCTACAACCAAAATGGAAGAGAAAATAAAAAGCAACGACAGTGTTGCAAGTTTAAAAATAACATTATGTTGGTGTTGCCAACATTTTTTAGTCACATACATTTTAATTAATCAAATTATACCTCAATATCGGTCAAACGTATTTTTGTCATTTTTATTTCTTTTAAAAACCCAAGATTTAGTTAAAATAAATAAAAAATATTAAGATTTCTTCTTATTAGGGTGCCAATCATCAGGGGAAGGAGGGGTTCCCAACAATAGTTATAGTTAACTCTATATATATTCTCTTCTCCAGAACAACAAACTCCCCCCACCGAACAAGAGGATAACAGCAAAACTGAAGAATCGCATTGAAGCAATAAAACCCGATCTTCTTACAGACAATATTTAATTATATTAAAATTCATTCATTGATATATTATAATGATATTCGCTTATAGCGTTAGCACTAACAACGATATAATAAAATATAAAATTCAAAAATATATCCAAATAAATATAATTAACTACCACTTAGAGCTAAACATTCAATTTAACAGATTGCCAGGATAAAAATTTTTTATCGTCTTGTAACACTATCCAGAATTTTGCCAAATCGAGTTTTTAATGTCATTTATCGTAAAACATGAAAATACGTGTAATAATTAGCTATAATATTCATGCTTAAAAAATGTTTTTTGGCTCTCCTGTAAAGGTCACTTCTTTGGATAGTGGCAACGTTGGTTTAAGCGTGCGATATTTAAAAGCGTAGAAATGATAGATTGAAGATTCATATGAACATGCCAGAATAGATGTTATAGGCATATTTTTGAAGATTTAAACTGACAGAATTTATTTACAAATCTATTCTACAAATCTCAACAATAATATTACGGACATTTCACAGAAAATCGAATTGATTAAATTTTTATATATAAAAATCAATAAAAAAACAGATTCTATTTTTATGTATGAAACTTTGTTTTTTTTTTGAGAAATATTCCTATGTTATTGTCGAAATTCGTGGAATACTGATTAATCGTAAATTCTTCATAGAATGTTAGAAGAACTTCGTTTAAATAGATGCTTAAAACCAAATATCAAACCAAATAAAACATAGTAGTGTTTTTCTATGTATTTCTTGTTGACAGTGAGGTTTATTCAAATAATGACAGCAATCCTACACTGAACTTTCGTCTTAAATCTTAAAACAGATAAAATTTTCTTTTGATAATGGAACATTTTAGCGCCATATATATTGATTTTTAATTACCTGGACTAAAATGACGGCTGCGATCGACCTGCTTTTAGATTCATAAGTGAGTTGCGAGTTGAATCAATAACTCACCGCACCGCAACTCAAACCAACACGAAGCCCGTGATGGCCACCGAAAGCCGCCGATTGCCGCCGACAACCACTTATTGTCATGCGGCTCCTATACCGCGTCATCGGAGGGTAGTTACCCCCGCGAATTTAGTCCCGGGCTGCCACCACCGGGAGAGACGATGAGCCTACCACGTACAGTGGTAAGTTGCTCAAAGTATGCAACACAAAAAAGATTGCAGCTGTCAATTTAGTCCAGATAATTAAAAATCAGAGCTTTATGAAATCTCAAAGAAAACTCAAATTCATATTGTAGTTTCGTAACGTTTATTTCGTATTTTTTGTACAAACTATATTAATTGTAGTGCTACTTTTATCCTGGTAACCTACTAAACATGACATTTATTCAAACAAATGTCAAAAGAACATTTTCCGTTTGACACAATTTTAGTTTTCTTAAATAAATAGTATATAACATCGAATAAAATTAAATAAAGCTGGAATGTTCTCCAATAATAAACAATGCATTTTTATTTCGTTATATCATAAAGCTTTCTCTTACATTACATCGACTCGTTATTGTACACTCAATCTTCCACAATTGGCTGGTTCCTATAATCTTTATTCATTTACTCGCCTCACCAATGGTAGAAATTTGACATTGGAGCTTATGACAACTCGTACTTTAAATGAACGGTTTGTTAAATATAGAAGCCGGCCATATGTATGTTTATGTACACTACCTGCATGGAATATTGGCCACATTTGGACTCTACTAGGTACTATCACCAAAAGTACAGGTCTTAAATTATAATTAGTTCAACTTGCCTTGCAACTTGCACACTTGTTTGCCTTTTTTGAATTGTGAAGAACGTGTTACAACTTATATTAAATATCCTGATATTGCAAACAAACTTAATTCAGTTTAATATTATTTCAAAATATATGAGTACACTAAACTAGTTTTGATAACGATATCAACCGTTGGACAGTTGTATCTTCAGTGAAAACGAAAAGAAACGATCGTATAGAGTATACCAAATATTTCTCAACCTGAGGGTCGAATTTGGTAAAGTGCCAGTGAGACTGAGCGTGCCCGTATCCTAGCTGCTTCGCGTTGCGACTCTGGCTTGTGGCTACAGGCACTCCCCTCGGCGAATTTGGGCGCTTTTCTAGACGATAACACGTTTAGAATAAGTGCCTGCATTCGCCTAGGGGCGGCCTGTGTTGTCCCACACCACTGTCAGTGTGGAGATAAGGTGGAGCGCCTCGGTCACCATGGTTTATCTGGTACCAGAAGTGCCGGCAGAATTCCGCGCCATGCAGCACTTAATGGCGTAATCCGTCGGGCTCTTGTCACCGCCGGGGTACCTGCCGTTCTAGAACCAAACGGCTTGTGCCGCGACGATGGCAGGAGACCCGATGGTATGTCATTGGTGCCCTGGAGGATGGGTCGCCCTTTAGTATGGGACGCGTCTTGCGTCGATACTCTGGCGGCGTCCCATCTTTCAGCCACTAGCATGTCTGTTGGTACAGCTGCTGCACAGCAGGAGGCCCTAAAGTGCCGCAAATATTCCGCCATCGGAAATGGTTACATGTTTGGGGTCGAGACCCTGGGCCCATGTGGGCCTGAGGCGCACAAACTTTATCGAGACATAGCGAAACGCCTGGCAGACGTCTCACGAGGCCAAAAGACTGGTCTACACGTCGGACAACGCATTAGCGTTGCGATACAGCGAGGTAATGTGGCCAGTCTTTTGGGCACATTTCCAACTGACAGCGGTCTGGCACTAGATTTTATAATTTAATTTTAATTTGTATATATACTTATTTATAAGATAGATTATATTATATTATACATTAATTATGCTATAACGAAACATACTTATAAGTTTCCTTGAGAAAATCTTAATTCTTTTGTAATTATTTTAGTGTAGTGTTATAAAATTAAATATTACCGTTCAATAACAACATGAAATAAATACTTGTATTGTGCGGTTTTGCGTTTCTATCGCCTTGAAAATTTATATCAAACGTTAAATAAACTATCAATTAAAATTTTACTATAGTGAAGGGGTCGCAAGATTTTAGTTTCTTGGTCCTTTCGTGGGTCGCGACAAAAAAATAGTTGAGAAACAAGTGTGGTCAATATCCAATCCAGCTAGTGTATTCGATGTGCACAAAAGCATTCTCAACATTACATAATCCTTGCAGCATGTTATTACACATTCAAATATTATACTTACCTTAACAGTACACTCGTATAAAAGCAATCGCTCACAAGCATTACAATTTTGTGACCAACCCTGTGCGCACGCGCAAAGCTTCCTTTATATCGATTTATTCTTGATCACTTCTATTCATTTTATTAAAAATCCCTCCAAGGGATTATATCTTTTAATATTGGTTGATAAATAATTATAATATTGTTCACGGACGTTTAATTTTCTTACATTTAATAAAAACAGTCGTAGATCTTGACTCTTGACTTAAAATAATATAACAAAACGTTTGAAAACTCTCACTCATACAATAAATGTGTCAATCCATTATAATGAAAAAATTAGCAGCCATGTTGGTTCATAGTTGGCGGCCATATTGGGTCATAGTTGAAGGCATATCGGTTCGTCATTGGCGACCACATTGGTTCACAGTTGGCGACAATTATGTTCATCATTGGCGACCACATTGGTTTATAGTTGGCCACCATATTGGATCATAGTTGGTGACCATATAGGTTTATAGTTGGCGACCATATTGGTTTATAGTTGGCGAACGTATTGGTTCAATTGGCTAACATATTGGTTCATAGGTGGCGTACATATTGGTTCATAGTTGGCGGCTATATTGGTTCTAGAAAGTTCTGCAGCCATGTTGAATTTAACAAGTTAACAGACCAATTTCGTCCGTTAAATTGTTTATACTATAATTTCTTTATCTATTTTCGACAAATATTATTTCTACTTATTTATCCACGGATGTGGTTTCTACTTGATATTTAGCTGCAATTCATTACAATGGATTGGCATTTACACAAGACGGTATTATTTGAGATCTTGATCTATTAATTAGTACCTATTTCAAAGCAATATACATACTGGGGATTCACTTGTATTTTTGGTATCATACGTTATGTGAGCACACTCATTAATGAAACAAAAAACAACTATTTATACTCATTCAAATATAGTTTCTATGGTATCTTTAGAACACAATTACGATACCAAAAATATTTTATACGTTATAGACCCCCTGACATTGAGAAGTATTGTATGTACTTCATGCTGACATATTTTACCTCAATAAGCTATACTGGGTCATTCATAAAACAGGTATTATGATATCTCTTACTTGGACAAAATTTAGTATATTAGGAAGAGCAATCCATCGACAACTTTTCAAGGTTCGCGGACACAAAAATATGGAAATTGATTTTTTATAAATAAAGATAAACAGAGTAAATAACATGTTGGCATCCTGTCAATTTATTCAAAATATTAACAAATCCTAATTTTTTATTATTTTGTAACCATACAATAATAATATTTTTGGATATATGTTGAAATAGACATTTCACAACGCTTGTTTTTAGTTAAACTAAAAACAAGTAGTGACACATCACCATTCCCCTTCTGCCAAAATCTTTAAATCTGCGAATACAGTGCTCTGTATTAATCAAAAATTTTAATTGCTGTTAAACTTAAAAATCACATAAATTTCAAATAATAAAATAAAATAAAATTTAAAAAAAAAACGAAGATTTCTTAATGTTTTGATTAAATTAATGTCAATAATGATATAGTTTACCCTAACATAGACATGTAGCATAGATGAAACAAGAGACATGCGGGATTCCCAGTATAGCGAACTGTGTGCTCAGTGCGAGTTTTTTTACTACTCGATTAAGTTCAAGTAAACGCAATTTTGTATTCCCATACAAAATTGCGTTTACTTGAAAGTGATTGAGTAGTAAAAAAAACTCGCACTGAGCATTGTTGTATGAGCAACACAATAGGTGTATGAAGTAGTCGTATACATGCTCCCCTTACATGGACTTCATCTGCTGCATGAGCTCCTCGAGCGAGAGCTCGGAGGCGGCCACGGCGCCCCCCGTGCTGGACTCCGGGGTGCTGTTGTCCACGGGGATGGTGTACGCCAACTGCGAATAGGGCAGTTGACCAGTTTGCTGAAATCGTATGCAACCTCCATCTCGCCAGCAACGGTGAGATAAAGTTTGTATACAAGGGCAAACAAATATATGTGGAAGTTTAAAACCCTAGACAGTGGTTAATATATATAGATATAGACATAAGGCACACACCGCACATGCACTTCCTCACAACACCAGCACGTAACAGATACACTCTACATTAGTATAAGTTTAGTATTAAAATTAGAATAAATTAATATAATAAGTTATTTGTAAGGTACACCACAACACAAACACACATTCAATAAATGTCACACACAATAATAAAAATAACAAATAAGCGTGTATAAATTCTAAAAACTTTTTTCTAAATTAAGTTGTAAAAAAGGGTACGAAACTAGAGTTCGTAGAGTTATTACAAAAAACCCCCTAGGCAGTAACTTCATTTTACTTACACAAAGACTTAATTCGGTTTTTTATATATAATAATAATAAATAAACTAAGTCCATATAGTCTAGATACCTGCTCAGCAAAACATAGAAGCGAGTTGAAACCAACCTCATTTGAAGTAATAGAATGAATGATATGTTGTTTATGACAACGTAGGTATAAGTAAATTAGCTTCGAGACATTTCTGCGTTTGTAGTAAGTAGTGTTTGTATATTTACAAGATTTCTAAACTTCAAATATAGTATTCAAAATTATGTTTAATATTAATATTTGTTATTTTAATATCGTTTAATATTATTAGTTTCATATTAAGTATTCGCCTATAAAATATATAAAAAGTATTCGTCTGTTTATTTATGTGCTGACCGTACACTACTACAAACGCAAAACATCTCGAAGCTAATTTACCTGTATTTGTTAGTGAATTAAAAAAACGCGATTGCAGCACCATCTATGTTGCGATCCGTCTATTCTAAGGAAACGACTTTATTTATCAGTATAAAATGTATCGTAAGCGTTAACTCGAGTTACAAGCTAATTCTACGTCGTGTTTCATTTAAATCCGTTCAGTAGTTTTCACGTGATACACCAACAGACAGACAAAAATTTTTAAAAAATACATTTTCGAAATCTCCTGGTCTGAATTGTATCTCCTGATTTTTTTACATTTTTAAACGCATTGTACAAACTCAGACCACTTACAGATTTATTATAGTATAGATAGATTTTGAATATTTCTGAACGTAAGAGTGGTCATTTTCCATAGAGTAGTTGAGAGTATTTCCGAACGATGATGTGTATGTATGTATATGTATACCACCCTCAAAATTTTGATGGTGTATGACGAGAATAAGTGAATAAGTAAATATGTAGGTCTGATCAAAAGTACAAAGCACTTTTATTTTTTGTGGGCCGGTTTTTCGAGTAAAACCGTATGCTGGGTGATTCTCCATTGAACTTATCCCAATCTTTTTTAAGAATCTTTCCGTTTCAACTGCCATTTTCATAACACTAATCAGTTAACTGTAGTCAATTATGAATGAACTGCACTAGTATTTTCTTAAGTTTTCGCGAGTAATATATACAATAAAACTACGTTTTAACCGTGTAGTAGCGAGAGGTAGGTTAAATGATACTTCAAATTGCAGAGAGTAGTATAGTAGAATGCTGATGTGAACTGAAGTAAATTAATTTATTTTGGAAATAGTAACCTTAGATACAAATAGTAAAAGTCGTACAGCTAGTAAAATATATAGCACAATGTGTGAGCGGGGCGGATGATGTGCGAGTGAGATAGAGCAACTATTAATATTATTTATTATATTTGACGGCCACTGTGGTTGAGCGGGCTAAGCCTTTGCCGGCCTACCTCACTGCAACGCAGAGGCTCCAGGTTCGATTCCTGGAATAGTAAATTTCGGAAACGTATTTACTCCGTTATTTACTATGGTCTGGGTGTCTGGGATCGGCCCCAGAGTAGTCCGTTGTATATTTCCCATAACACAAGCGTAACTGGCTTAATTTGGGGATATACAGTGTGTGTGTTTGTCTGCCGATTTATTTATTTAATATGTGCGCTCCCGCATTGGGTTAGCTAGTACTTCGTTGTCCGCAGCGATGACTAGACGTATGCAGGTCCCATAACCGTTTTGTGCGCGGTAATTTATTTGACTTTTATTACTCCGACGTTTCGGCCACTTTACAGTAGCCGTGAGCACAGAAGACGAAGATGTCAAGTGTTAAAAATTAAAAATCTGTGAAAGACAAAACACAATTCACCTGAACACCCTCGGTTAGTTTGAGGTTAGTGGTGTCTTCCTCCTCGGGAACATTTTCGTCAACTAAACAGATGCCTGCAATAAAAAATGTTTGACAATGAAGTACTGATTCAGGGCCATCTATAAATTACGTCACACGTTAAGAGGGGAGGGGGTTTTGCCGCACTGTGACTTTGTGTGACATTGTGTGATATTGTGTGACCATGTCTGTACATTGAAGCTATTTAATAAAAAAACCGACTGGAATACACTATATGAGCAATTGGAGAATATGGTGCATTTTTTTAGATTTCTTGTCTGTTTGTTCGGGATTCACGTAAAAACTGCTGGTCCGATTTAGATGCGGTTTTCGCTAATGGACAACAAATTCTTGGACTTAAAAATTGCACTACTTTTTCTCGGGATCTTTTCTGGGAGTGATTTAAAATGCCCAGATTAACGAATTTAATTAAAAAAACAAATATCAATGTGATTTACTCACTGATCAAATGTATGTATTATGTGATAAAGTATGTGATATTGTTTATCCCGGGAATTTCAAGTCAAGCGTGGACGGGCGCATGTCCTAGTATAGAAATATGATCATTTTGCTGATGACGGGATGTAGAATATATTACAAATCCGCATTTATCGTGAGCCTTGAAGATTAAACAAAAATCATAAATATTTGCCACTGGCTAAATGCACAGGACATGCGAAGGCACAGTAAAAATATGAAAGCATACCCCACTCGTTGTCAGCATGCACTGGTGCCAGGTCTTCGGTGACTTCGGTGGCCACTTCCACGGGCTGGGGTTTCGCCTGGAATTCGGTCTGGCGCGCGCGACAGAAACTATCGTCGCACTGCGGGTTTGGCTGAAATAAGTACAACTTAAAGTATAAAAACTCGGTGTCACGGTGTCCGTCCACACGAGTCCTCGAAACCTTTACTAAATACTTAATAATACAATATGTATTGCTTGCTCCAACAACCAACAACAGACGGCCTCTGTGGTGGAGTGGGCTAAGCCTTTACCGGCCCGATTGTTGGAATGGTAAATTTCGGAAACGAATTTTCTCCGTTAATTACTATAGTCTGGGTGTCTGGGATCAACCCTAAAGTAGTTCGTTGTATATTAGCCCTAACACAAACGTAACTTGCTTAATTTGGGGATATATACAATGTGTGTGTTTGTCTGCAGATTATTATTAACTTGAGAAACAGGGCAGTTTTTATCCCGATAAGTATATCTTGAAATTCAGACAGGACAACACCTCTCAGGACAGCTGAATCTTTTACATTTATTGATTTTATTAAAACACCATTATATAATACAATAAATTAGCTTTAAGTGTTTATGATGAATCTCTCACTTTTCTTTTACCATATCCCAATTAATTGGGGTCGGCACAATATGTCTTTTCCTTCCACACTCCTCTATTCTGGCATACATCCTCCATCACACCACAAATCATGATATCATCCTTCACACAATCCATCCATCTCTTTTTTGGTCTATCTTTACATTTGTACCCATCAATCTTGTAGTTTAACATTCTTTTTGTCAAGTGACTTTCATCCCTCCTCATTATATGCCCGTACCACCTTAATCTTCTTCCTGTCAAATTTTCAGTCACGGGTGCAACTTTCAAAGATCCCCTTATGGCACTCATTTCTCACCTTATCTATTCTTGTAACACCACACATCCAAATCACATTCTCATCTCAGCTGAGGTGGAGATGTTTGTGGTTTATCACATTAGTAGCCCAACATTCGACCCATATAACATGACTGGTCATATTTGTAGGGGACCCAAGATGCTAAATGTGGAGTTACTGGAGCGTCGTGGTAACCTTTTGGATTGGGAAATTAGATGCTAAAAAGAATAAAGGTTATATCATGTATGCCCTTTCACTGGTGTGGGGAGCTTGTATAGGTTTTCAAAAAAAAAAAGAGTCGCACAGAAATACTCGAGCGCGTCAGATATTCAAAACGGATGTTAAGTAAACCCTAAAGGAACTCTATCAAAAGACTGACGATTTTGACGTGACCAAAAGTAATGGCCGATTTTTGAAAATGCAAAAATAACCTAACATTGAAATACTTGAGCGCGTCAGATTAATATACAGACGGTTCAGCTTGATGTCCTTGTCGTGCTGACACATAATCTGACTTATGTGGAGGGATTTCCTCAATCTGACGGTTTGAACAAAAATTTGAAGAATAAAAAATAACCCCACCCTATATGAAGGGTTAATATATGGTGGGGGTACATAATAGGGTGCAAGGTTTCTCTCCTTATGTTATTCTGTCACACTCGAGTAAATCCCAAAATCCCCGCTTGGCCTCCCCTACTATATAACAGATAGTATATAGTAGGGGAGATATTATATATTTGACCTTTTAATTTCAGTAAGTAGATGAATCTATTGCCACTTTTTCCTGCAGCACCTACTTCACCAGATTAGCAAATAAATGCCTTTAATTAATTTAGGTTGCCTGGAACAGATCACTTTAAGTGATAAGGCCGCTTACTGTATTGCCTAGAAAGTAATATAAATATGATTTATTTTTGTAATTGCATACCTTGATGTGCCATAAAGTGTTATCAATCTATCTAGAATATGCACTTTATATTCTTAATTCAAAAAAAATATCTATTCTATATGTCTATTATTAAAATTGAGAGAAAGGCTCAATAGATTTTATTGTGTTCAAAGTAGAATGAAGCTAAATTGAATAAGATTACCTTCAAACTCATTGTGGGAAAGAAGTCCGTCAGTGCACTGTATCCTAAGTAATGGGTGACTGTTCCAAAGCCAAGCAGGTACTTCAAAGTGTTTTGAACTGGAAAATAAAATAGGTATTATAAATGACGTCACTAATTTAAGAGTAAAGGAAAGTAGGTTTACATATATACAAAATATATTAGATATATACATACACACACGCGCTCACGCACACACACACACACACACACACACACACACATATATATAAACAAGGTAATTACGTTGCTATTTCTTCAAATAAAGTCTTTCTTTCTTTCTCTTTCTATTTTATATGAGAACAGCAAATTATAATGTCATACCTTAAACATGTTAAACAAAGAATAATATGAGCTCATAAATGTCCCACTGCTGGTCTCGTGCCTCCCAGTATAGGGGAATGGACAGTATACCCGCCAAGCTTTACCAAGGCGGCTTGGCAGGTTTCACACATCGGTTATCTCGATGAGCAAGTTGCATCACGATGTTTTCCTTCACCGTTGTTAGCACGTGGTAATTGCAACAACATGCACATTAGGTCAGAAAACTGCCCAAGTGGCGCATGTGTTCCAGCCAGGATCAAACCCACGCGCTTTGAGTTTGAGACGCGTGCGCTAGCCATTACGCTACCATGACTATACATGTTAAATAGCCTATTGATTAATATTATTTAAATCAATATTAAAATTATATTTATCATAATATGTATTATAAAAATAATTCTTGAATTAATTGTAACATATGTTACAATAAATTATGTGTGAGAATTTGATAAAAAGCAAACACCCCAATAAACTAGGCTCTGTTGGAGATGACAGTACAAGTAAAACAGACCCTGGGCTCCGAATGCAACTGGGATTTAACACAAGGATGATGATGACAACATCACTAATTTCAGAATTGCTTACATACAGCACAATAAATTATTTACCTAAAAAGCCAGCAACAATTCCCATGGTTGTAGGTAGACTGGCAGCACATACACCCTCCCTCTTGAGGGTCTTCTCATCTATCTTGGAGGCAACTACCAAAGGTGGAGCACACTGAAACAACAAATCATCATATCTGGCACCTCAATTGAAACTAAACCTACAAGTATTTTGATTTTTTTAAATATTTTCATTATTAAAAAATTTCAAGAGGTCACAAGGTCCAAAAAGTCACCTAGACAAGAATATAGTATTTTTTTATTGCATTAGTTCAGCAGACAGGCAGATTGCCCACTTGATGGAAAGCGGCTACCATCGCCTATGGACATTTGCAACACTAAAGGTGCTACAAAGGCGCTGCTGCTCTCTTAAGGGGGACTGGAACCTGCTCACCAATGCCGGAACACAACTCGAGGTTGTTATGGCGACATACTTTAGACCAGGAGTGGTAGCCATCCAGTCTGGCAAATGCCTTACCACCTGGATGTGGGTTGTTTTGTCGCCTCTTACGACAGGCCACTGCAACACAGGAAATTGTATTCTTTCTCTGCTTCTGCACAGATAAAATTTCTAAATATAAAGTATGTTTAGAAATTAAGATTTAGATAAAGTGTACAATTTCTTTGAAATTAGCTAAAACTATGATTTTTAAATACCTAGAATAAAATGACAGCTTCTATCAATATTTTTATATTATACTGCAAATGTGGAGCATATTGTTGTATTTAAATTCTATAGGATTTAACTCGCATCACAGAAAATAAAATGTAATGGTAGATAGATAGATCGTAAATTTACACTCATTTCATGTAAAGGCAGGAACAGAGGGTGGTCTTATCACTTTAGAGTGATCTCTTCCCAACAACCCGGACTGTGTATTGTGTGAAAGGAATCAAGGTATATGATGGTAGTGTGCAAATTAAAAACATGTAAAAAATAGTTGATAACACATATTAAAATTATATATACACTATTTAAGCAATAACCCCCTCCACTATATGCGAATGCCCTTTATGAACAACTACAAAATGATAGTAAATAAATGAACTTACAGCAAAACATGCAGTCTCTCCTGGTATGATGAACTGTATATGTCCTGAGACAGCATTTTCGCTGACCCCAGATTCGAACCACTTCTGGTCCAGTTCATTGCAGGCGGTATTGATGGCCATCCGGGCCTCGAAGTTGTCCACGCAGCTGAGGACGAGATCTACTGGACCACCGGTCAGACTACCTGTCCTACAACAAACAAGGAAGACACAAATAAAATATATAGACAACATAAAAAATTGTGATGAGTATATATTCATGTTTTCTGAACACTACAAAATATGCATAGAAATGAATCTTTATATACATAATTCTTCTGTTTGTATGTATATCACTGAATTCCTCCTAAATTGTTGAACCAATTTTGATGAAATTTTTTGTGTTTGAGATTCGAGAACAGTTTACACACATATTTTTGAACATTTACTTTTTTGTACTTATTACAACTTGTTATTATATGAACTTATTAGAAATTGTACTACAAATGGTATTTTTATATATGTAAATATTTCAGTAACTTGCAGGTTTTGTTTTTACTTTTAATGCTGTTTTTTGTTTTTATTTTCATCCCTATTAATTGTCAGCAAATGGAAAACTGAAACAATCAGATAAATATAATTTAAAAAATAAAACATACTTAATAGTATCACAGAACTTCTGGAAATTCTCCACAGTAGTTATATTATAGTTGTAGGCATCAATTGTGACATCCGGGTTAATGTTCTGGAGAGTCGCAGCGGCGGCATCCACTTTACTGAGCCCCGCTTGGTGTGGTTGGAAGAACAGCCTGTTCATGTTGGCCAACTCCACTTTATCATAATCAAATAATATGAGCTGGAATAGGATTTAAAAATATATTTTAACAGCACCTACTAATGATTATAATGGAACATGTAGAATTGGTCATGTAAAGCCGCATACTCTGTGAGCCATAATCATAACCATCGCAATTACTGTAGCCAAGTCATAGCAAAGCACAGGCCGCCGACAGTCAACATAAGCCGCTGACAGTCGGCACAGTCAAAGATAAAATTCAATGCAAAGAATGCACTAGCATATGCTCACAAAATACATACAAACCTCTTTACTGTATTTGCCAGGCTACAGTTACAGCTCGTTAATGAATGCGCGCCCAAAAGTAGCTTGTTGTATGTCACGAGTAAAGATCATTTCACCCATGCACACTAGACTTAGTGTCTATGCGAATATGGTTACAGATCGTTAATGAGTGCGCGCCCTAAGGTAGCTCATTGTACATCGCAAGTAAAAATCATTTCACATGTACACACTAGACTTAGTGTCTAAGCGGATATGGTTACAGCTCACTGATGAGTACACAGTGAAAAGGCGACTCGTTGGTTGTCTTGAATGAAGTTAATTTTCGACATATACATTAGAGCACATTACTGTATTTGCTTGGTTACAGTTATGGCTCACAGATGACTATATGGCTTAAAGGGCTGAAAAATGTGAAATGATGACCTTTGTAAAGATTAGTATATTACTCATATACCAATCTAAGTTATCCTAACTCTGAGTTGTTTGGAACAATGTTTTTAATAATACTGACATCCTTTATAAAATCTATTCATTTAGTTTATTTTGTTTCCACAATAAAAATTATCTATCAACAGAACTATGGCTTCATTCTAAGATAAAAAGGACCTAAAGCAGCTGTTTTAGCTGATTCATGTGAAAAATATGACAAATATCGAGTTAAAACTTAACTGTATATTGTTTTACAATTAATTACCATTAAATATCAGCATGTGTCAATGTCATTAATTGTAAGTGATTCTCCAAAAGTGACTGCTTTAGGCCCACTGTTGTACAAATGAGTAGTTGTTATGCTTATAATAGAATCTAAACAGATATGATATAAAAGTATTTTCCTTACAACATTAATCATGTTGGTCTAAGACTCTAACACAAAATCAGACAAGCAAAGCCATAAAGTGATGCATTAAAACTAATTTAAAAGGCTTTTTTCCAGCAAAAGTAGTATTGATTATTATCTGCCATATATATAATTATATGTCAGTTAACCAAGATACTTCAATTTATGACAAATTTGCACATTCATGCAGTCAGCTGTCACTATCGGTTAACGGTTCACTTTGATAGCATGAATTTATGTTCAAATTTAAAATTAAATGATTTCTTGTTGTTGTCTCACTCTGTTTATATAAGATTTGTATGAAATTCTCTTTATTCTGATATAAGATAAATTTTACAATGTGGGTATTTCATGTTTGAACATGAACCTGATAGCAAATCCTCAATAAAAGACAGAGCATCCGAACTTTATAGTTTAATAAGTCTTGCAGTACACCAATGATATGTACATAAAATAAAGAAAGAAATAAATCATATTTATTTTGTACTACCTACAATAAATAAATACATATAATTATAAATAAGGAAAATACAACAAGGAGATGAAATTATAAATTGGTGCTAGCTCAGCAGGATGGTCATTACAGTGACTTACAGACAAAAGGCAGAGTATAATTAAAAAGAATGAGAATATAACAACTACTATTGGAATCATAGAGAAATCATACCTTTCCAATGCCACACCTGGTGAGCATCTCAGCAGTGACACTGCCCACCCCTCCCACTCCTACAACAGCCACAGAGAGCTCCCGGATCTTCTCATAATTGTCCACAATACCCATCCTCTTCAGGGCCATTAGGCGACTGTGACATATAGATTAGAATAACTTACTGAGCTAACAGCTAGATAGGATGATATATAAAAGAAACATTGCGAGGTTTTGAAAACATTATAACATATGACATGATAAAGATTACAGGTGTAGGATTAGTTAGGACAACCAGGTTGACGTATCTGACATTCATTTAGTTGAATAATTATGTTTTAATACATGTTATATGTGTTCAGCTGATATTAGAGGCTATATAAAACTATAACATATAATATTATAAGGAAACATATTGTTATATTTTACGACGACCTTCCATTATAATAGTGAAAAAACTCAACGAATAAAGCTTTTAGATGTGTTTCTTTTTCTTAAGAAATGGTAAATTATAAAACTTATAGAAGTAAATAGAAGAAATTATAAAAAATACCTGTAAGGATTTGAGTCGACAACTTCGGACGACATCACATCGATTTTCTGGCGAACTGGACCGGTATTTCCCTGAGTGAGAGCTAACTTAGCTTTCAGCTCTTGGACTTTCTTTTTCAGCTCTTCAACAGTAGCCATTTTCAATAATTTCCACACAAAATGATATAAAGAAAAGTTTATTCACTGCGAGTCAGCAACCACCACTGCCACTCACACTACCACTTCTAATCAAACTGTTAATGTCAATCTGACGTTTTTTATTTAGGTTTATGGCTTGGCAACTAGGCTTTTAAGCCAGATCTTAGATTATAATGCAGTTTCTTCATTTTCTTAAGCCTATATGTAGCACAGCTGAACTGTAGGTTATCAGCTGGTGCCATTCAATGGAGTTCTTGTGACAACTCAAAAGGCCACATTTGACTATACAGTTCACATTTCTCACAAAACACATAATTACTACTCAAAAACTATCAATATCCTACAACTGTTGTTCATTTTAGAGTAATTTTATACATTTTTAGAAAATAAAACTCTACAACGTCTCCTTTCAGGTCCCGCCAAAAACTCCTCAATCTGACGTACTCCGTGGTGATCATAAATAATAACATTATTATTATATTACTATTAAGGCGTTTGCTAAAGGCCCTACACGATTCTGCAGTGCAGTTCTACGGTGGATGGATCTTACAGGATTCAAAATTGCATTGCAGACCGCTTATCAGTCGGCCGCGTAATGCAGGACTGTAAATGTCACTACAACCTGCATTGTCACTACAACCTTTAGAGCATTGTGCCTTCGGCAAGGTCCACACTGCAGAGCAGAATGCCTTTAGAGTATGGATCGCTTATGAATTCCCTATTCCTTAGTTAAGTTATAATACTTAGACTCTCTATCTTCTATATATATAAAAATTCCATGACACAGTATTTGACCGCGATTAACTCCGAAACAATTTGTTCCAACTTGGACATAGGATAGGTTTCATTTTAATTTATAACTTTTCTATAAACCGGTAAGGTTCACCCACTGCAGGATAGTAAATAGATGGCGCCATACTTTACGGTCATCTTTTAAAGAGTTTTTTTTTTTTTTAAGTTATGCATTTCGCACAATACCGGGTCCTTTCCTAGGGATTAGACCATAGTCGATTATGGAGGCAATCCCCTAGAGGCTGCCAAACAATAATCGACCGGCTTGTGTGGAGACACGAACCAACCTACCTACCAACTCAATACCCCACTAAAACCACCCTCCTCCCATGTGCCCCGCGCTTATGGCAGGAAAGGCGTGAGATACAGAACGTAGTTATGCCCACACCGATCCTAGCGCACAAGTGCTTGAGAATGCCCCGGGAGAGGCAAACTCACTGCGTCAACAGGGGTGAAGACTCCTCTGCTCCCTAGATGCTAGAGGGCCCTGTAGCGGTATTTGTCGTGCGCCTCCGGGCTCCCGACTGACGTCGGCGCCCGCGAGATGCATGCGCACTACCATCTCTCTCCTATCTCGTTCCGCAGCCTCCTTATGAGACACTACCGTCTCGCAGAAATTGGCCGCACCCACCCAATGATCATCGCTGTGCAGCATGGCTTGCACCAGACTGCCGAGCGAATCGATCGGACCTACCATTATCTTGAGTTCAAACCTGTGGTGCCCATGCTGCGCACTCGACTAGCGTGTGTAACGCCGTGTCTAGCGCGCCACATTAGCGGCATTGGGGTAAAGGCAAGCAGCCCGCAATCTGGCACAGATACTTATTGAAGCAACCGTGCCCGGTAAGTATCTGCGTCATTCTGAAAGTCAGAGTCCCGCGTTTCCGCGAGAGCCATCACAACAGCTGCGGTCGGACCGCTTCCACCGTATCAATGCCAGCCACAGGGTTTTCCAACTCTACATGTCGACCTTAATCAATACAAATCTAATATCTATATATATAAAATCGTAAAAATAAATTGTAGAAATGTATGTTCACTTATAGCTTGAGAACGACTTTACCGATTTTGATGACTTTTTTTTGTATGTTTTGAGTGGGTCCCTGGATGGTTTAGATTCACAATTAGAACCGGTAGAAGCCAGTAGAATCAGGTCCTAGATTTTTATTTTTTTCAAGGCAAGACGTCTGCCGCAACCGCTAGTTAACTATATATCTTTATTGCAGTCATTTACTAAAAAAATCCTTTTAAAATTGACTAGAATCATAGATTTTTATTCTATGAAATTTGGAGTGTCTGGCTAGATTAATGGTGAAATTTTCTATACAGAAAGCAGACATTTGCGTTAGTTAAGTAATTAGTTAACTTATGAATATACTTCAGACAGAGATCTACTTAATTGACAACTCATTCATTAGGTAGCTGGTCAGTTAAGTTCTTAAGGGTTTTGATAATTAGGTTTTACACCTAAAATTGAATACCTTCTTAGTTCTGTGCTCCTCAACTATATCGATTCAATTTGACTGATCAGCTAAAAATAAACTATACTACAAATAAAACTATACTTACAAAATAACACAAATCTATAAATAAAAAATTGATTCCAAATCGCTGTCGGCGGGGAGCGTGCCCAGAATGCTAGCCTAAAATTTATTATCTGTCTTGTTTCGTTATTACTGCATAATTTTAAAAGTCCGGTATAATGTGATACATTAGCACAGGCACCGACAGACCACATTGCGTCTCGACGCCGCCAATCACGATCTTCCACGTCCCTGCGAGGGACGCCAGGAGACACAGCCCCCATAGGATAGACTAGGCGTGTTGCTGGGAAGTTTCTTTCGCCGTTTCTTCTCTCCCAGCCATAACACGTTGCGAAACGGCAACAACATAAAGTCAAGTCCAATAAAAAAAAAAAAGCCCATTGATCTCGGGCCCCCCAACTTATTAGAAAAACGGACAATATAACCACAACGCTCGCCCATGACAACTTGGCGGGTTTGACACATCGGTTATTTCGACCATTGAGGCATAATGTACTTACGTAGTACACATAAAACATAGTATCATAGTAGTCTGTGCATATAACTTAATGTATTAAACTGCCTAATTGCGGCATTCTTTTCGTGGCCAGGATTTGAACGCGCGTCATTTGACTTTGAGATGCGAGTCCGTTAACCACCAAACTACCACGGCTTAGCTTCGCTATAACCGAGTGAAATTAAATATGCAGTAATTTCTAGCATATAGTTTTGGTTCAACACTTATTATAGCCTGGCCACGAACTTGTCGCTGTGAGCGACAAATTTAAGTGCGACGCGACAGGCGACAAAACAGCGAATCTCCCAATCGAGACATTGTCTGCAACCGAGTTGTTATTACTCACGCTAGATAATAAAACCACATTTCAACAGTTTTAAGCGCGATATTTTATTTAATTTCTATCATATTAAAATCAAATAAAATACCTAACCGTTAAAATGTAGTTTTATTATATATACTAATCGCGAAATCTTATGAAAATGCTCGAATTAGATCATTCATTTAGCTACAATATCATTGACTAATGCTCATTATAGTTGTCAACAAAACACTTGAAACAGAAAAATTCTTAAGAAGATATTAAGACTTTTACAAAAGCTCTTCTCTTGGCGGGAGATTCGCCTAATTTGAGCAAAAGTAGAAGGGAGCCACGACTCCGTCGCGCGTGACAATGACCACTTCATGTCGCTCGTCGCAAGGACCCGTCACGCGTCGCTAAGCTCGAGTTCGTGGGCAGGTCTTTAGTCCGTCCAGTCTCTAGCACGTTATATTGTTACAATATTGGTCGGTCAGTCCTAGCTAAGTCTTCCGGCTGCTTGGCCGTGATCATTACACAATTAAGCTGTAGTCGATCGTTTTTTATTGAAAACTAGTTTTAAATACGACGCGTTTGGACCAATGATCCCAATAACTGAGTGATATATTACATGGATTGAGTTTTGAAAATACGTAAGTATTTAATATATCTAAGTAAAAAAATTTGTTAGTATAATACTCTTAATACCTTCATAATAAAATTTCAAGTTAAATACTTATATATAGAAGTATGAGATTATTATTTCTTTAGTTAAATTTTGGACTCGTTATAAAATGTTTAAACTTGTTAAGAATGACGAAGGTCATGAATGCCCAAGGCAAGATTTGAATTTTGCGCCCCACAACCTTATTATCATTAACCAACGTTAAATCCCAGTTGTGTTCGGAGTGTTCGCCTCGAACCCAGGGTTCTGCTTCCTACTTTTTCTTCTCTCTCTTTCGCGCGATCTTGAGCATTCCATTGTGAGACCATTCGTACGCATTTCCCTCACGATATCAATATGTCTTGGGACTACCCCTTCTAATGGGGCATGGGGCTGCATGCATGACATTAGTTCCCCATATAGCTATATGACCGACTATCAATCAATATCTTTATTAGCAAGAATGTAGTTTATACAGATGTTATACCTACAATTGTAGGTGCACAGTACATTCTACCACATAGTGGTAGGTATACAAAATAACTTAAATACTAAAATTAAATTTACACAAATATTCTAATTCAGAAACATGTCAAATAAGCTTTAGTATTAGATAAAAAGTGAAGATATTTAAAATTTGTCTAAAAAACAAATTAACGAATAAATCATTAAGCTTTCCCATATAGATAACAAGCTGTACCCCGCAGACGAAGTACTGCCTTTAAAAAATCTGTCTAGAACCCGATTACAGCATCATCTACCGCGACCAAATGTTAATCTAAACTCGAATCAACTTGAACAAACAGAGTAGAAAATTATTAAAGTACTTATATAGCTATTAAAAAATAGGGGTTGGTGATAGAAGGGTGAAAATTTAGGGTTGTATGTATTTTTCAATGCAACATCATTAAAAAATTTAAAAAAATTCTCCAAAATATTTAAAAAAATGTTAGCGGTGGACAACCCTTATCACTTAGGGGTATGAAAAATATATAGTAATCGATTCTCAGACCTACTGAAAGTGCATATAAAATTTCATAAAAATCGGTCAAGCCGTTTCGGAGGAGTATGGTAACTAACACTGTGACACGAGAATTTTATATATTAGATAACGACAAGCAAGCTAGTTTGCTGGTCTCCGTAAAACCCCTAGTCTACTTTGTAAAAAGAACCATAAGTATCCGTCTTATCCGTGCAGGAACGGCGAAAAAATACAATTTCCAGCCAGGTGGTAGGGCATTTGCCGCTTTGGATGCCCACCACCTCTGGTATAAAGCATGCCACCAAAACAACCTTGAGCTGTGTTCCGGCATTAGTGGCCAGGATCCAGTCTCCCTATGGAGAGTGGCAGTACATTGCTAGCACCTTCGGTGTGACAAATGTGCATAGGCGATGGTAACCGCTTTCCATCAGACGACCGTCTGCCTGTCTGCTGAATTCATATAATAAAAATAAAAAAGTATCTCACAGCCTACAGACCGCGAATGCGCCGTTTTGCGCCCCTGCACTTAGCGCCTAGCTATTACGCTTCCTGTTAATGACAGTCTTAAATCAACACCTAATATTTTATAATATTATTTTATTTTCTATTACGAAGCTGGCAAATAGCCAGACAGGTCAGCTCATAGAAAGCGGTCACCGTGGTTTTTGGGGCGTTGCGAGGATATTGAAAATACGATTCCATCGCGATAGTGTAAAAAAATCGTATTCTACTAAATCCACAATGTCTTCTCGAGGTCGTCGCGACGGAACAATAATAAATTGGTAATACCATTAGCAGAAATGGCGTTAGCCTAAATGAATACTGAAAAGCTAACAAAAACAATATTTTAAACATTTATTTCCCTAGATATCGCTTATAAATATGATTATAAAGATAGTGGCGTGACACACTCTTATCTTTATAATAATATCTCTATAAGACTCTATTCATTGTATCTTTATAAGAACACCGAGACCAGGCAAACCTACGATTGACGAGTGTCCGGCGACTTTGACGAGGTAGTAGTAGCATAATTGATCCCCAGGTAGGTCATGCCCCAGAGATGATGCTAATATGCTACCAGCCACAATAGATATAAGGCACACACTGCACATGCACTTCCTCACAACACCAGTATGTAACAGATACACTCTACATCCGTGCAGAAACGGAGAAAGAATACAATTTCCTGCGGCCCGGCGGCCTGTCGTATGAGGCGACTAAACAACCCATAGCCAGGCGGTAGGGCATTTGCCCGACTGGATGGCTACCATCCCTGGTCTTAAGTACGTCGCCATAACAACCTTGAGTTGTGTTCCGGCATTAATGACCGGGTTCCAGTCTTCCTTCAGAGAGCAGCAGCGCATTTGTAGCGCCTTTGGTGTTGCAAATGTCCAATGGAGGCGATGATAACCGCTTTCCATCAAGTAGACCGTCTGCCTGTCTGCTGAACTCTTGAGATAAAAAAACATTAGTATAAGTTTAGTATTAAATTAGAACAAATTAATATAATAAGTTATTCTTAAGTTACATCACAACACATACATACATTCAATAAATGTCACACACAATAACAAAAATAACAAATAAGCTTGAATAGTTTCTAAATTAAATTGTAAAAAAGGGCTCGGAAATAGAGTCCGTAGAGTTGCTTAAAAAAAAAAGTGCCACCAGCCTCGAATGGGGGACTAGAATCTGGCCATTTACACTGAAACAAACTCCGTTATAACACGAATGTTTCATGCCATAGAATAATAATTTACAATTACAACGTCGGATGTTCGCTGAAAGCCGACATCAAAAGAAAGAACATCGGTGACTTCTCGATAAGTAACTGCGCGATAACTTCTTAAGGTTCGCGCTCAGAATCGCAAAAATAGTTAATAATAGAAGCGGGTCAACAAGCAAGGCTAGTAATATATAATTGTATATATTTACATAGCTTTAAAGAATAGCAGATAAGAAAACATGAATAACCCTTAAGTGGTTGTAATATCTTTAACGTAGTAAGGAACAAAGATGTAAATAAAAATAGACATAAGACGATAGCTATTATAGATAGGAATAAATAAATAGATAAGTAAGTAAAAACTGTGTAATAAAGCAAAACTAGAAACAAAAATTGTAATAGAGAACAAGAAAATATGTAATAGTAAATAAGATTTGTATAAAAAAAAAGAACAGTAAAGGCATGAAAAAGAAAAATTGTCCTGAACGATGACGGAGGAGATGGCGTATAAAAAAATATATTTACAATATTTAAATGCTATAATTATCACAAAATAATCAGCCTGATTTGAATGAGAACAGTTCTCATTACAAAATTTTTAGGGATTGAAACCACCAAATCGTTAACCAAGTTAACCTATTATCACGAGAATCGAATAAAAATTATACGACTTTGTCATCGTTGGATTTACTTTAATTACTTTTTGTGCCACAAAAATACCTCGCAAAATCGGCATGGAGCGTGAAAGCTTTGTCGCATATCGCATTTTACATACCGCATGCATTTATCACGCACCACAATCTATTGAAATTTTCATGATTTCATTTATATATTCACTTATATTCTTCAATCGTTTTTGTTTTCAATACATATATGTACTTATAGTATTGTTTTAGTATAAATACATAAATAATCTAAGGTTTTGGAACAGTTTTTTTACTGAATCGAATTAAGTTAATGAAATGCAAAAACATTTCGACAGCAACATGAAAATTAAAAATAAGACGCCTTAGAACGTAATGTTTTTGGGACTTTGTCACTGATTAATACGACATAACAGAATTAATAATAAAAAATCACGTTATTTCGTTATTTGAAGGAAAATAATAATTGAAATATGTTTTATTATATAATGCACCAGTAACAAAAAATATGTATAATATCAACTAAATAAATTAATTATTATCGGCTTTCGGTATTGTTGATTTCATTTAAAGTTACGTTCTATTGACATTCTTAAGTGTCGAATCAGACTTCTTATTTTGTAATTATTATACGGATGACGATAATGAATAAAAGAATTTATCTCTTCCGTATTTTCGAAGACTAAGTTTATAATATTTTAAACATTGATGTCTTGCGCTAATGATAAAAGAACTTAATGAATTATTAATTCGTAACACGTTTAACGAGATCATTACATAATTATATCACTTAATATTAAAATTCTTTAAATTAAGTACTTGCCTGATGTTCGTTCTTTGTGTTAAAATCCTTAAATTAAAAGTGCTAATAAATAGTAATAACAGCTTAAATCTAAATATAGATTGTTATAAAATAATTCAAATCAAATCAAATATTTTTTATTGCAAACTAAGTGTTACATAGGTCTTATGCAATATAACTTAGAACTTATTACGTAGCTGGCCTTTAATAGCATCGCAATATTAATCTTACTTAACCTATCTCTGTGTGAAATGTAATATTTAATTTGGTGCCTTATACATATTTTATTTTATTTAAAACCAACACAATATCTTCGTAATTTTTACCTTCACTTAAATATTCTTGGACACATAATAGGATTTTTTTACCAACCACTCGAATAATTTTTGTTTAAACATATTAAAATTATTTTCTTGCATTATATTACACGGTAACTTATTGTATATTCTTGGTGCCATCCCAAACACGCTTTTGTCATATAATACAGTGATATGTGGAGGCATACAAATTTTATTCTTATTAATATGTCGGGCACTTCTATTATTTTCAAATAATGTTGGGTTGTTTTTAATTAACACGATAATTTCAAAAATATACAAACAAGGAAATGTCAATAATATCTTAAAATCTAAATGGTTCACATGTATACGTTTGTTTTAAATGACGTATGGATCTAAGGCAATTCTTTTGTGCTTTAAATATTCTCTCTGTCTGTGGAATATCCCCAAAATATAATTTCGTATCTTAAAACAGATGTAACATATGCATGAAATGCTAACAATAATTGATTCAACTAAGACATCATAAACTAATACAATAAAAGAAAACTTAATATTAGATACATTTCTTATATAAGTATTATGAAATTATAGGTTATACCCTGATTTCTAATTGCCTGGATTAAAATGACAGCTGTGATCGGTCTTTTTATGTAGCCAGCTTGGAGCAACTCATCGCTGTGAGTTGAATACTAAAGAATTTCTATAGAAATGCTGTAGGACTCCACTTATAGTGTTGTTGCTTTAACTCGCACAACTCACTTATGAATCAAAAAAAATCGGTCGCAGCTGTCATTTTATTTATTTATGTCGGTAAGGCTTACAGACAAACATTCACATAAATTAAGTACATATAAATAAAAACATTGCTATTTACAAGCCTTAACATATGAACTTACTCAGGTAAGGAGTTTAGGATACATATTTAAAGAATTTTATTTAAGGAAAAAAGAAATTACAGAATGAAGTGAGGATAATCTGCAAAAATTAGTTCATGTCGAAAAATCTTTATTCACTGTTTCTAAAAGGGTTAGGCTTAGTTAGAAAAATGTCCAGGTTAAATTTTGATGATAAATCGTTATATTTCGATATGCTACGAAGAAAAAAAGGGTTTTGCCTGTAGTTAGTGGTTGCAAAGGGTAAGTGCAACGGTTGTCATTTTTGTCCAGGTAATTAAAAATCAGAGTATAGGATAATGAAGGAAACTTATATTATATTCTACATATAATCCCTTAAGACTGTAAGTAGAATACTAAGCCTAAGTCATGGAAGTCAACGGGTAAGGTTCCCAGAAAGCTGACTAATTACCTCATGAGATCGCCATACTGTTATAAATAAAATATATATACTATAACATCAACACATGAATGTCCCAATGTCCCTTTTGCAAAAAAAAATACTCAAGTCCAAATGTCGCTTACGATAAAATAACGGTAAAGGCTCAAAAAACAACGATGTTATCCCTTAAAAAATTGTTTTATTTTGTTAAGTCAAGGTTCCAGTGCGGTAAGCAGCCTTTTCTATTGCATGACTTCAGCAGACAGGCGGACAGCCAGCGGTTACCTATGGTATAGACAGTTGGTAACACCAATGGTGCTATCAATTTACTGCCGCTCTGAAAAAGGAGACTGGAATCTGGCCACTAATGCCAGAACACAACTCAAGGTTGTTATGGCGACATACCCTAGACCAGGGGTGGTAGCCGTCCAGGCGGGTAAATCCTGGCAGTGGGTTGTTTAGTCGCCTCTTACGACAGGCCGCTCGGCCGCTGGAAATTGTATTCTTCTCCGTCCTGCACGGATAAAAGCATTTTGGGAACCTTACCAATTGACTACGATGACCTAGACTCAGTATTCCACTTACAGTCTTAAAGGATTATAAGTAAAATAAAATGCGTTATTTTCCTTCATTGTACTGGTTTATCTGTATTATAAAAGTCTAAATATGCCGCGTCTGTACATTGAAGCTATTTAAAAAAACAACTGGAATAGACTAGATAAACAACGGAGAATACAATGCAATTTTTTTAGATTTCTTGTCTATTTGTTCGGGATTCACGTAAAAACTGCAGGGCCGATTTCGATGCGGTTTTCGCTGACCGACAGCAAATTCTTAAACTTAAAATCTGCGCTACTTTTTATCCTAGGAATCCCGCGGGTATTTTTTGTAAAGAAAATATCTTGTAAAGCTTTCAAAATACTTTCCCTACAAATTGTTTTGTACAACATCTGATCAGTAGTTTTTGTGATATGAGGTATTTTCGATTGAATGCGTTTTATTTTTATAAAAACAACAAAAACTTATCCAATCTTTACCTTTACATATAGGAACCTTAAAAACTAATAAACACGTTTGTGTTTTTGTGTTATAACTGGTTAGGCTTATCTATGTACCTACCAAATCAGAAACAAAAAACGTCCTCACGATTTGCATAGAATATTTATAATATCGATTTGCCTACGTTCATAATATAACATTTAAAACGAATATAAAGTCAAGCAGTTATCCCTAATTGCTCATTAAAATACCTATACAATAACTTTTATAATAGAAGTTACTTAATAGCCAAAAACAAGAAATAGGTTATAATATGTTATTACTTATTACACAACATTTATTTCTTCAATAAACTAGTTTCGTTATTTTTTAGGAATTTATTAGTATATAGCCTGTAGGATCCTTGATTGAAACTACATACTTTATATGCTTGATTGATTTCATCCCTTGATATGGATGGAGATGCCTTGATATGCACCGAAGAGCACGCGCGTGCGCTACCTTGATAAGCGACGTTCGTACTTATCATAGATAATACACTATATATAAAATAGATGAGCTTCTCTGGAATAAAATATCAAATATCATTTACCCTGTCCGATAGATGGCGCTACCATAGAGTTATTTATTTATTAAGAAAACCAACAGCCAGTAAGGTAATAAGTAAGGCCAATAGCAGGTTTTCCTTATGTACTACGACTTTAGTAAAAAAGTTTACAAAGCAAATGTTAATTTGAAATTAAACAAATAGTCTGGTTGTGATATGTACCTACAATTCAGCAAGTCATTAATAATGTTACTTTTAAATTTGTATTTGGAGGATTCAAACAGATAATTCTATAAATTCCACTAGATATTACTAATAAGATATAAATTGCCCTAAATTAGAATAAAGGGAAAGACTTAAGACAAAATAAAATTAGTTTATGAAACTTACATATAACACTAATTTATGCCAAAAGTAAAAAATGGTTGACATAAAACTTTATGTAAAAGTATGCGAGATTCACCAAATATGACCATAACTTGTGGTTTCATTTATGATCTTAAGATCTCGTCAGCGCGATGTATTTATTCGACGATATAGCACTGCGCCATCTTAAATGAAGTTAAGTGGACTAAATGGAAAATAATTGAAATTTTTATTGTTCCTGGACCACTTGATGGCGTTAGTTTCCGTACATTTTTTTATTTTTCGATTATGTAGAGGACTGATGGTAAATTCGCGCGTGTTCCCCTAAATGCTGAGTCGGGAAAATGTACGTACTTGCTTCGTACAGTTTGTGTTATATACATTCCTGTAAACATCAATCCATAGTTTCTAAAAAAAGCAGTGGGTATGCAGAAAGTAATTTAATATCACAAGTAGGCTGGCATATTTACGACAAAATTTTCTCGTTTTAATAAAAAAAACACTTATAATCATGTAAGGTCAAAAATCAATGTTAAGTCAAAAATTACCTAGTTAAATAGATTCCATCAAAAATCATTTTTCCATGTTCTCGTCGCTTACGTTGTTCTTCTTTAAAAGTTTAAGGGGTTTGAATGTAGAAGCAACTTAAATATATATACATGTTGCAAGTATTACATCTCAGAAGTGGGATAGGTAAAAAAGACTACAACGCCTACAAATGTACCAAATTTAGCGAGAAGCAGTTCAGGGCATTTCATTAATGGACTTTGTAAGAAGAAAAACTCAGGTAATGTGGTGGTAAATAATACTCAGGTCAGTGAAAATTTATTACAAATTGTAATACTTGCAACAACTCAGAAGGGTTTATAACAAAATTAATTACTAACTTCAAACGGAAACATGACAAGAACAACTATGCTACCAAATAACTGTAACAATACCTTTACAACAAATTAAACAACATGCTACAAGTATACCCTCTAGAGCAGTGGTTCTTAACCTTTAAGTCATGAGGGACCATTTTACCAAATTTCTGTCTTCGCAGGGACCACCCAGTCGGTTATGTATATGTATAGATTCTATGTATTTGTCTATGTCTACTAAAGCACGTATAATTTTAGAACTAGCATGCATTTATTTATTATTTTAAAAATCTAAAAATATAAGTTACGGATTTTAAATTTAATGAGATTTTTATGATTACATTCTCTTTACGCGGTTTGCGTTGTGATGACTCGACACAACACGTCACGTCACTTGTTTATTACGATGGCTTCGCGGACCACTTGGAATGCCTCCAGGGACCACCAGTGGTCCACGGACCACCGGTTAAGAACCACTGCTCTAGAGAAATACGCCTGCAAAGAACAGGTCACCAAATGGCTAAAATCACTGAGCTGTGACGAAATAGAAGATCACTTTCATCCAATTATATAAATAATCCAAAAGTACTAATGTGTTATTCATTAGAAGCATTTACATTAGCACGCCTCTTTGATATCTATATAAGTATATTAAAGAAAGTCGTGCTAGTTACACCATTTATAACTCAAGAACGGCTGTACCGATTTGGCTGAAAATTGATGGGGAGGTAGCTTAAAACCAGGAGATGGACATAGGATACTTTTTATCCCGACTTAACCGATTTTGATTATCGGATGGTTTAGATTCACAATTGGAACCGGTAGGTGGCGCTAAGATTGGGTTCTAGAATCCTCCTAATCACCTGGAGCGATTTTGGTGATTTTGATTTTGTGTCATGAAACAAAGTCTTTTAGGAATTCAGAAAATGTGGCGGTACGAAGTTCGCCGGGTCACCTAGTTATTAATATATGTATATAACCACACACACCCACACACACACACACACAACACACACACCCACATACACACACCCACATACACACACCCACACGCATATACACACATTTTTCTTTCCAATAATTGTTACTGTTTTCCTATCTCAGTAAGCTTATTTAAGTTAATCTTAGGAATCCTTTATTCTTGATAGCCATGGAGTGGAGCACTGGTGACCTGTCGTACAGATTTCTTGTAAGTCTATTTCAGGCACGAGGCTTATTTGTGAATCTTTTGTGTTAAGAAAAATAAATAACGTTTTATTATTATACTTGTATCTCTCAAGATCACGGGCCATAACAATTTGCGTGGGGCCATGAGAAGGCCAACACGTAGAGGCCCTTTGACAAATTTAATCTTAATGTGGCATGACACTAACTGGCGATTGTCCCTGTCGGTCAGTGTAGGGAATGAGAACAAAAAGTACCGGGCTATTGGGATGAAGTGTTAGTGGAACTAAGGGTTGGAGACTATGGTGTCTGCCCGTCGTAATGTTCAAGGAACATGAAAAAAAGGGGCAGACGGTGACTCGCCACTCACTGCATGGGCTCCTAAAATTGCCGTAAAGATTGGCGAGGGGCAACATGGGTGTGAGTGGCTAAGGGGTGTCGAGAGGTGGGCTGCAACTTCACCGAAGCTACGTCTGACGTTATGCCATTTATAACTTCCACCCCTGGAGCTTGCGTCTTAGCTCTAGCGATGTCCACTCCGTGCCGGCTGGCTAAGGCGAGCATGGAGGCGGCCTTGCCTTACCGGAGTCAGGTACGAGGTGTCGCTACTCACCTAAGGCTTCGCCACAAAGCCCATCTGCTGTTCTATTTATTTATTATTATTATTCATTCACTTGCCCTACAGGCTGATGTAAATCATGTATATAAATTTTATGGATAATAGGTACCAATCTCAATTTATGTAAGTAATATGTATTCAATCTTTTAATATTTAGTTAACGTTATGTAATACTTGCAACAACTCAGAAGGGTTTATGGTAGTAAAAGAAGAACAACTGCTCACAATACTTTATATTCACAGAACCTTACGATTTTAACATATTTCCATACGTAGTATCCATAGTAGTTTGTGATATTTCATACACTGACTATTTAAACTCGACAAGCATTCTTAGAACACCTCGACATCCCTCCAATTTTGCGGATTTAAGTCATTCATAAACTATTTTAATTAAAGGATTATGCATGACAAGAATTTAATACATTATTGTTGTTTGGATATTTCAGATAATATTTTATATAAGATATTGTATAAAATATTATACTTAAAGTTTTATATGCAATAAAATAAGTCGACCACACTATAAATCTATCGCGTCTGTCAACATGAAAATAAAATGTAGTGAATATACCGTCTATATACAATTAAGAGGTTTGAATTATAATCTGTACACAATTATCACATTATACAAAGGATAAATATTGTAACAAAATTATTGTAAATTGTATACTACTCCATACAAAACAGGCGGTAATTACCGAATAAATAAAAATATAACATTATGATTCAATTAAGGAAATGGTTGATTGTATCGTTCAGAAATAAGAGGGATCGTTCAGAAATAAGAGGGTAACAACTATGCTACTCAATAACTGTAACAGTTATTATGGTTTTTTTTCATTTTTTTTATTGTTGTTGGTTCACTTCATATCTTTATCTTGTATGCCTGTGTTCATGTATGTCACTAATGGCCTTAGCGGAAGATCAGCGCCGATTATATTAACCGGCAGTTTTTCTGAGCTAAAGCCAATTTAGGACTACATTTACTTATTGTTTTTATTTTATTTTAATAGTTTAAGTGAGTTTTACTGTAGTTCTAAATAAATCTTTTTCTTTCTTTCTATATTTCCATTAGTTAAGTTTCAAGTATGAACTTACCATGCATCGGTTGAATTTTGACATTACTTATATGGAGCGTATGTCAAATTTTAACTGATAGTAAGGCAAATGAACGGTTGGTAAGATATAGGAACCAGCCTTATATCATATCATTTGAAATGGCATATAGTTGCACTATAGTTGACATGTCTCTGCGTTTTTGACTTATGCCTGAAGAAGTGTAAAAACAAATGCAAACCAAGTCCCTAACATTTATGAGACGTATATTATATCGAAGTGATATTATACTATAGTGAACCATATCAAAATTATAATGGCTCTGTTCACAGGTGAAAATGGCAAATGCCTCGACGAGTACCGAGAGGACGCCTCTAGTCCAACCAACGTACGTTTTCGAATCCAGCTTGACAAGGCGATACCAGAAAAGACTACACAACTTACAATGCGCCATCTGTGTGGCAATAATGTAAGTGATTTCTTATGCCTACTTAATGACTATAATATTTAGGAATATGTCTAAAGACACTAATTACTTGAAAGCGAATGCAGTATATCGCAAATAATACAACTGTGCTTATAATTATCCGTGCAGGAACAGAGAAAGAATACAATTTCCTGCATTGGGGCGGCCTGTCGTAAGAGGCGACAAAACAACCCACAGCCAGGTGGTAGGGCATTTGCCCGTCTGAATGGCTACCACCCCTGGACTAGAGTATGCCGCCATAACAACAACTCCCTTTAGAGAGCAATGCATTTATAGCACTATTGGCGATACAAATGTCCATAAGCGATGCGAAGCGACTTTCCATCAGGCTGGCCGTTTGCCTGTCTGCTAAATGCTATTGCATGAATAAAGAAATAATTTAAATACTAATTATAGAGAACATGAATAATCTTCATATCCTAGTTTTTTTTTTTTTAAGGCGGGGGATATGCATTTCGCACATACCGGGTCCTTTGCTAGGGATTAGACCGTTGTTGATCATGGAGGCTTTCCACTGAGGCAAGCCAAACAATAATCAACCGGCTTGTGTGGAGACTCGACTAATCAATACCCCACTAAAACCACCCTCCTCCCATGTGCCCCGCGCTTATGGCAGGAAAGGCGTGAGATACAGAACGTAGTTACGCCCACACCGATCCTAGCGCACAAGTGCTTGAGAATGCCCCGGGAGAGGCAAACTCACTGCGTCAACAGGGGTGAAGACTCCTCTGCTCCCTAGATGCTAGAGGGCCCCTGCAGCGGTATTTCAGGGAGGGAGGTCATGCGCATACCTGCGCCTCCGGGCTCCCGACTGACGTCGGCGCCCGCGAGATGCATGCGCACTACCATCTCTCTCCCTATCTCGTTCCGCGGCCTCCTTATGAGACACTACAGCCTCGCAGAAATTGGCCGCACCCACCCAATGATCATCGCTGTGCAGCATGGCTTGCACCAGACTGCCGAGCGAATCGATCGGACCTACCATTATCTTGAGTTCAAACCTGTGGTGCCCATGCTGCGCACTCGACTAGCGTGTGTAACGCCGTGTCCAGCGCGCCACACTGGCGGCATTGGGGTGAAGGCAAGCAGCCCGCAATCTGACACAGATACTTATATATCTATCCTAGTATGTACTAAATTCCGTCAAGTACCTGTAATCACTCTAGTCATCTCACTGGATCACCATTCGGATTGTCTACGACAAGGTGTCGCGGTGGCATAAAACCAATATTTAAGTGGCAACACTAAATAAGATTCCGCCAATTAGATTCCTTAGAGTAGTAACACCAAAAAGGTGACGCAAAATGTTTTTATAAGAGTGGCAATACCAAATAAAAATATTCTTGAATGAGTTTTTGGAGGGAACTGAAAGGAGATGTTGTGCTGTGCAGTTTTATTTTCAAAAAAATGTGTAAAATTACTCTAAAATGTACGATAGTTGTAGAATATTGATATTTTTGAGTAGTAATTATGTGTTTTGTGAGAAATTTGAACTGTATAATCAAATGTAGCCTTTTGAGTTGTCACAAGAACTCCGTTAAATGGCACCAGCTGATAACCTTACAGTTCAGCTGTGCTACACATAGGCTTAAGAAAATGAAGAATCTACATTGTAATCTACGATCTGGCTTAAAGGCCTAGCTGCCAAGCCATAAATCTAAATAAATAAATAAAAATATTCTTGAATACGCATCCGTGTAGACAATTACTCTAACAACCCAATCCACATATATCTAAATAATCGCTAAACCAAGCTTCAAAATAATTGAAGTAATCATTGATCAAAAATGTATACAAGCTTGAAGTAGTTTATTTGGTATTTTTATGTTTTAAATAGGCAAATGGGCATACGGTCTAACTGATGCTAAGAAACTAACATCGTTCTTGAACATCTGCAAGAAAAAAGGAGTTCGTGCGATTCCTACCTCGTTAAGACTATAAATACCTCCGCGATTCAAGATTATACGTTATCCTGAGGCAGAAAAGGTTCTAATACTACGAACATAGAATGTTTTCAATATAATTTTGGACAAACGTATAATAACCGCCCATAAAACGCCCTAGTGCAGGACTCGGGCCTTCCACTAGGGAAACGGACAATATACCCCCGCCACGCTTATCCTTATGACACATGGTTCATTTCGATATCCAGGCTTCATCACTATGGTTTCTTTCGCCTTTTTAGAATGTGGTAATTGTAACAATTTTTGCACATTAAGTCAAAGAACTGCCTAAGTGGTGCACGCGTTCCGGCCAAGATTAGAACCCGCACCCTCTTGAGTTTGGGACGCGTGTGCTAGTAATTACTATAAAAACAAGAACTAAATATTCACTTGTTTATATTACTTCAGGCGATCGGGTGGATAATGAAATCTTAACTATTTTCGTTCTCAGAGCCATCCTCGGTATATCCCTTCTACTAACAGTAGCGTACAACATTGCACAAGATTTCGTCGACGACGACAACAGTACAGACACAACTGATCCAGATAATATCCCAGTTACTGGCTCAGATACCCCTATTCCTATTCCTATAATTGTCGGAAACTTGAGTGCTGTATCACCAGCTCTGCAACCGCTACTGAACGTCACATGGCCTTTAAAAGGTAAGAAACTTCATAACATTATGCACAAGTGTATTATTCTAATTATCTATATAAATTATAAGCTAGTACAATGAAGAAAGAAACTTATTTGTATTGTATTCTACACATAGTACCTCAAGACTATAAGTAGAATACTGAGCCTAGATCACCGTCTTCTATGGGTATGGTGCCTAGAAGACTGGCTACGTTTCCTCGCTGGATCGCCATATTCATCCGATGTCCGAGGTAAGCACCAACCTTCTGATCATCTGAAGAGTCAATGAGTCGTTTTGATAAATTTTGGTAGAGGCTCATGGCCTCAGGACCCCACGGTCCTAGCGTCTCGACAGCAAACGGCACAAACATGTAACTCCCACTGAGGGTTGTATATTTGCGCCGCTTGAGTGATTCAGCTGTTTCCGCCGTTGAACTGATTGATCTAGACGTGTTTGTTAAATGAGATGAGGCCAACGCGTCTACGCAGGTCGCATCCCACACCAAACGCTTGCTACGCTGCCGGGGAATTAGAGTCATTCCGTCAGGACACCTACCATCGTCACGTGCAATACCGTGCGGCTCCAATAAAGCCGGCACCGGTGGCAAGCGTCCTCCGTAAGACATCATTCAAGGAGGCGTGGCGTGACCATCTGCCGGCACTGCGGCAGCAAGAAAGACCTTGATATCCTGGGTTGATTACCTCTGTTCCACGCATATGTGTATGTATGTGGTGCACATATGCGAGAACCCAAGCGCAGATTTATAGCCAAAGAAAAGGAAGTATTGTCCATCAATGTACCTATATTTGGGGAGGGTATAGCTTGGAGCCAGAAACCAGACTCTATAACTTATTAATAATTCAATACATTTTGTCAAACTGGGTTCGATTAATTCTTAAGCAACGATCGAACATTTCGATGAACCAAAAATATTTCATTTATTTAGAATCGGCATAAAAGGGAATACTATTTCATAATGATGTGACATATTTTTTATCTATTTTATTCTATTTTCCATCTGACGACAGTGTTAGTAGCAATTGGTCATGTAAAATTAATCAACAAAGCTGGTTCATATCCGTTGAAGAAGCCCGTTTTTTAAATTGACCTTGGGCCTAATATTGTAACTACAGATAGAAAAAATTCTCATCACACCTGTTCAAATTTTTTTACAACCACGCTGTTAATTTTGGTATTACATAAATATGCAAATCTTATACTGTGATGCGGGAACCTACGCGAAAGAATTGCTCATTAATAATACTATGCTAATTATGAAGCTTTTCTGATATCATTATGATCTTCCTAGCGTTAAATCTCGCTTCCGTTTCGTTTCATAACTTAACGTGGTCCTCAGTATTCTTAATAGGCCTTTGACATCTATATCATCCATCACGACCTCAAACCAGCATTTCTTGAGTCTAACCCTTCTGGCGGAAGCGGCATAGCTAGATATTTGTTCACGACATAACTCATTTCGTAAAACATAGACAAGAGAGTCTTAACTCTCTTGCACTTTGTCTGCTATATTGAAGAATTTAAGGCTGCCTCGGATGCGGAAGTTTTACGCTCCCATACTCCACCAAAGCATATTGATGTCCGTATCACGCAGCTTCTGCGTGTATCTATCAAGCACAGGCCAGGCTTTACTACCTTACACGACAGAATAAATAGACCAATATTTTTTTCTAACGTGCAGTGTATAGTCTCTCTATGATTATGGTAGAAATTGTTTTAAAGGACCAAAAACCTCTACACAAATGAAAGAGAATGATTATCTTGACAACTGAGTATGTACTTAATTTAGTTCTGATAGGTTGTTATAAGTATACTTTTGAATGAATGAATGAAAACTTTTGATTGTTCACCATAACCTTAATAATAATAACAGCCCATTAATGTCCCACAGCTGGGCTCGGGCCTCCCATTATAGGGGAACAGACGGTATACCTGCCACGCGTGTCCAAGGCGGCTTGGCAGGTTTGACGCATCGGTTATCTCGATGTGCAGGTTGCATCGCGATGTTTTCCTTCACCGTTGTTAGGACGTGGCAATTGTAACAATATGCACATTAGGTCAGAAAACTGTCTAAGTGGTGCATGCGTTCCGGCCAGGATCGAACCCGCGCCCTTTGAGTTCCGGACGCGTACGCTAACCATTACGCTACCACGACTTCACATATAAACTTAAACCTAGATAATTAATATGGATAAATTTGCAGTTGAACAATGGGCTTGTGTACTTTTGTATTTAAACAGTTGTCTTATAAATTTGAATCCTACAGACAGCCCAACAACTCCCTGGGCTGGGACAACTCCTTCGAAAGAGCAAATAGCAACAGCTATAATAAGGGGGAAGGCAGCACTTAAAGAATTAAAGAAGGTGGAAAATCTGAGAAAGCCGTTGGATGGATATACGCCAGCGAACAGGGCTCAACGGGCTGCAGCTACATCAGAAGACGTCAAACCATTAGCTGATGGTGCTTATGCTGCTGAAGAAGCTACCAGAGCGTTAGTAAATGGGTAAGTGCCTGGATCGTAACCAAAACTTTATTTCATTGTATCCTAGTCCGATGCCTGGCATTTAAAAAAAACTCATCGTTATTTACTTTTTTTATTGCTGGAGTACAGCAGACAGACCGACAGAGCACCTAATAGAAAGTGGTTACCGTCATCTAAGAACATTTGCAACATGCCATAGCCATTCAGACGTACAATATTAATCTACTACAGGATTGGTCTCTAAGATTGAATGATATACAAAAAATTAAAGGAAATGTATCATTCAAGTAATGAATTACAACTGGAATGGAGAGTAAATTATATTTAATACCTATTGTCCAACATTTAAGTCATCACATTGAAATTAGGTCGTTAAACTAGTCGCCCTACACGAGCAGCTATTTATTGGCTAACAGGTCTTCCGCTGTTCTCAATAGATTCAATTGGACATGACTTGAGTTGAGTCAAGGAGAATTAATTTTGTATCGAATTCAGATATCCATCGCTACTAAAAGAATTTTTATGTCCAGTCAGCATACTTTTAGATACAATGCAAATCAGTGTAAAATACAATATAATTGTTCGTACGTATTTGTTTATTTACATTCAGGTCACTATTTGGCAGAATTGATCTCGGAAATTAATTATATTAGCGCTAGGCATATTGCTGAAGAGTGTCATATGCCGCTTCTTCTCTTCAAGCCTACATGTTGCGAAGCGATGGTAAATTAGATTTAGCTCTTTAACATTACTCATTAACACTTGACATCTTTTTCTTCCGTGATCACGCGGAAAATCCTGCACCTAAAACCATTAAAACGTGGTTTTAATTTACACAATTCAAACTAGACGCGAAACTTAAGAAAATACCTTAAAAAGAGGTTACTTATTTGGGCCGTAGGGTCCATCAGCAAAAAAATTCTTCGTAGTTTGCAAGAAAGTCTTTGATTCTACCCATGACCGGAGGGCTGGTTCATACTTCGCACAACAGATCACCATTGCCATACAAGGTGGCAACACAGGCAGCCTTCTAGGCACGATTCCCTCTGAAAATAATCTGGTACAACTATACTTATATAATCAATGCGAAAGTCTGTCTGTCTATCTGTTAAAATTTTACGCCTAAATTATTGAGTCAATTTGGAATGAATTCTGACATAAAGATTAGACGGGATCTTGGTGAAATAAATAGACTACTTTTTGTGGCGGAAATAAAACGTGAAGGGTGTGAAATAGGAAATTAAATTTTGTATGGGAGACCAATTATTTCTCAAGTTTAGGGATATATAAATTGATCGTGACTGCTACGTTGTCGGATATAGGTCTGCTATCTCTTAAATTTTGCTCTGTAAAGAATCACCTTTCTTTACAAGTTTTTTATAGTTGAGATAAGCTACTCGTACTAATTCTACACAAACGAAGTCACGGGCATTAGCTAATAGTCTATAATTAAATTAAAGACTCTTAGATAAAACAAAGAATTTTTAATATCTGCATTTAGATTTACTTTAACAAATATTGACATACTAGTTTAGTCTACTAAAATAGCAATGAGGTTATGAGATTGGTGAAATAGGTCCTCACTTAATCCTGTCTCATAATCAGCTAATGACCGAAATTAAGTCCGTTAGAAACTTAAATTAGAAGCGGTGTAATACAATACGGGCTTACAAAACCATGAAACCCAACACAGCCGAGTTTGGCTTCATTTCGCCCGGCTGACCACAGACATGTACCTAAGTATTATTGTGTTCTAATATAACCGAAATGTATTCTATATCCGTGTTACTATTGCGTGGGATATGTTAATAGATAGATTAGATTTACATTTATAAAGTGTGAGGAAATCACATAATTAATGAATACCAAAAACATTGAAAATATACGACCGCTTTAGACCAGCTGTAATCTAAATAAAAATCATATTATGATCTTTTTTCAAGTTCATTAATCTTTGGACAGTCGATCAATTAATTTATTTGCTTAAAATATTTATAATATAACTTTTGGATACAATTTTAGTATAGAAGGTTGATTTAAAACATTTTCTACTTCAATGTCCTAACTTTAGATGTTCCTTAAGTGAACTAAGCACTTAAGACATTTAATAGAAAGTAAGTTAGAAATAATGTAATTTATTGCAAAAAATGTATGCGTAATGAACCATAACTATTTAAGGATAAAGAACGTGTAAGTACAGGATAAAAATTCATATATTTTTAAACAAGCACGACACTAGGTTAATCTATACTATAATATAAAGAGGTAAAATTTGTGAGTTTGTTTTTAGGAGGTAATCTCTTGAACTACCGAACCAATTTTGGAAATTCTTTCACCAGTAGAAAACTACATTATTCCTGAGTGACATAGGCTATGTTTGATTGTGATTAATAATATATATTTTTTTAATAACGCCCAGTGAAGTAGGCACCGGTCAGCTAGTTTATAATTATTTTAAGAATTGTGTAATTAATATAGGATTTTCAAAATATCGTGTGCGGCCATCGAATATTCGCTGTACGCCGAAATGTTTTATATTCATTAGAATTTTTTTGCACGCTGCGTTAGAATGAACTTGATGCGGCAAGGAGTCTTCGATGGTCAAAGGTAAATATTAAGATAGTGTTCTATGTTGAAGGTCTCTGTGGTTGAGTGAGCTAAACCTTTGCCGGGATATATATAGGTATAGACATAAGGCACACACTGCACATGCACTTCCTCACAACACCAGCATGTAACAGATACACTCTACATTAGTATAAGTTTAGTACTGATTAAAAATAGAAAAAAAAATATTCTAAGTTATTCTTAAGGTACACTACAACATAAAAATCACTAAATTAATGTCACATACAGTAACAAAAATAAACAATAAGCGTGTATGAACTCTTAAAACTTTCATAGAAATTAAGTTGTAAAAAAGGGTACGGAACTCGAGTCCGTAGAGTAGTTAAAAAAAACCTTTGCCGGTCTACCTAACTGCAGCGCGGAGCTCCGGGTTGGATTCCTAGCTGCTAAATTTCGAAAATAAATTTTCCTTATTTTTGCTGTGGTCTGTATGTCTGCGATCAGCCCTGAGTGGTTCGTCGATATTACCCATAACACAAGTGTACCTCGCATGTTTTGGAGATTTGCAATGTGTGTCTGCCGATTTGTACTATTTGCAGTATGTTACCAGTTATACATTTCAACAACACAACATCATTTTAACCTAATTTCTTAAATTGCGGCATTAATTTATTGTATGTATATTTCCTTATCTGTTTGTATTGTGTGTCGCAATTGGAAATAAATATTTTCTTTCTTTCTTTTTCTTTCTATATGTACTTTTTAACGGTACTCTTAGTACGGTACACTAAATTCGCACATGTTACGCTTCTCATTTCTGTACTTAGTTGTTTTATAATATTTTAGTTGGTTATTAAGTTTATTTTAATTGTTTTTTGTTTATTATCTTGTTATTATTACATGTAGATAATTTTTTTTACAATTACAATTCTTTATTCATTTCAAGAAAAAAATTGTTTTATCAAAAACCATTTATCGACTCATAAATTAGTGTTAGCAATCGGTACTCGACACGGTCGATTGCACATCTTGCATTCGTCTACTTGGCTTGGTCGGAAAGTAAGACTACCTTTTAACAGTATTGAGCGCGGCCGAAACATCGAAATAAAAATAAATATCGACTAAAATGCCGTGTTTAAAACCGTTACAACTTAATTTTAATTCTTTAGTCCATGGTACTAATAGAAACAGGTGCCTGTAATTATTCTAAAATTTTCCACTTTCCAGGACGGATATCTCGAAACGCAGAGGTGGCGTGGGTGTTGGGCCCCTTATCAACGGCACCTTCATCCAGCCAAGGTACTGCCTCGCAAAACCACCTCCTTGCCCACCATCCAAGTACCGCTCCCAGGATGGAAGCTGCAACAACCTCCAGCACCCTTACCTATGGGGAGTGTCACATACACCGTTTAGGAGGGTGTTGCCTCCTGATTATGGTGACGGTAAGTGTAAGTGTGTAAGAGATTATAAATAAATGCTGTTTATTTATAATCTCTTATAATAATAAAGTGTAGTATTAAAAAATATAATAGCAGCCCATAAATGTCCCACTGCTGGGCTCGGGCCTCCCACTATTGGAGAACGGACAGTATTACCCGCCGCGCTTGTCCAAGGCGGCTTGGCAGGTTTGACACATCGGTTATATCGATGTGCAGGTTGCATCACGATGTTTTCCTTCACCGTTATTGGCACGTGGTAATTGTAACAATATATTAAGTGTAGTGCTATGTGCTAAACATTACCAAAGAACACATGAACAAAGTGTCTTCTCCTTAATAAAGACAATAGTAAAACGTGTTATTGGACACATTCTTAGTTTAAGTTATATCTAGTTATTTTAGGTCAGATCTAAATTACTCATTAGTCTTATTTCCTAGATTAGATTGTGATTTTAATGTTGTATCACTAAGATACATCATTTATGAAAAAAAAGCATTTATTTATTCAAAATGTACATTTACAAATTCACTCTTATCTACCTCTACTGGGATGTAGTGTAAAATGGTATTCTTACCGAGAAGACAAGTGAAGTAGCCGTGTGCGAGTCGGACTAAATCATTAAGATTTCTGTGTAAAATACTATACGTATGTATATTAAAAGACTTATTGAAAACAACTTTATTTTTTTTTAATATAACAAACTTTATAAATAAATATATCGGCAGACAAACACACACACTGTATATCCCCAAGTTAAGCAAGTTAAGCTTGTGTTATGGGTAATATACAACGGACCACTCTGGGGCCGATCTCAGACACCCAGACCATAGTAAATAACGGAGAAAATACGTTTCCGAAATTTACTATACCAGGAATCGAACCCGGAGCCACTGCGTTGCAGTGAGGTAAGCCGGCAAAGGCTTAGCCCGCTCAACCACAGAGGCCAGGCCGTCGAACTCAAGGCTTAAGTTGTCATGAACCTGAACGGTTCAGCCCTTGCTTAGGATAATGCTAATTTATAAAACTTATTATTTAAAGTAATTTCCACTGAAGAACATTTGACGGTCATACACATAAGTTAAAAGTTAAGCCTAATACTATGTACATTTCACAGCGTGTTATCGCTGTACAAGGAGAAGAAGCGGAAAGAAACTCTCCAGCAATTAGCTAAAAATTCTTTCACTTCACGTTATTGTCTGTCTCATTTTTTTGTATGGTGGGGAAAGAGACATTAGCGGACACAGAGCTACATTAGCGAACGAAGATACGTGTCGCGTGGGCCGCGCTTAAAAACATCGCGTTCGGGTATACGCGATATTCTTGTCTACATTAGATCCATGTCGCGATGGCACGCACATCGTGCCGGGTGACATTAGACCTCTGGTGTGCGTAGGGTTGCCAACTATTTTTGAGAAAAATAACGTATTACATTTTTTAAGTCGGGAAAAAATAAAGTGTTTGGAAGAAAAAAAGTATTTTTCAAAATTTTATTTACCTCTTCTCTTGTAGACACTATTTTTGTGTGCTTCTAGCACACGCTAACAACTTTCATTATCCTTAAATTTTTGGAAGCTATCTTCACTTTATATTTTTTATATTAAAAATATAGATGTCCTGTTCCTTTCTTCTCGCCATTTTAGATTCAATACTGAATAAACTCTTTCAGTGAAAGCTGGATTGATAATAGTTCAGTAATTATCCATTTAAGTATTTAATTTTACGCATCAGAGTAAATATTGGAAATAGAGTATTTTCACATACTTTATTTTTATGCAAAAGTATAAAGTATATTTACCAAAAATAAAGTTGGATACGTTATTATAAAGTATGGTTGGCAACCCTAGTTGTGCGGCTGACGTAGGAAGTATTGAAAACGGAAGAAGTAGTGGCGTTGCATTGTCAGTGAATTATTATTTGGTACAATTGTACGAGTATCATTTGCAAAATAAGATGAAAAAGAGAAAATGGTGAATGATCACTATTCATAGAAAATACTGTACAAAAAATCACAAGCACGTCCGTCCCGTTTCAACGTCTAGTCTGCACTGAAATTAGTGGTAGTACAGAATTAGTACACGCGTGAGGTAGTACATTTGTCCCGTACAAAATAGATTTGTACTGATACGGCTCAAAATTTAAATTTGTACTACTTCAAAATTTTGTCCCGTTACTAATCACGCGTCAAGTGTAACAGGAAGGACGAAACGAGGACAACATTACAATAACGCCTCCACGGATATTCACATAACAAAGAGGGAAAACATGACATGTAGGTACGACTGCTAGTAAAATGAGGTGACCGAAGCCGATCACATTCGATTCTTAACGAACATTTCTGAACTAGAAGTTTTGTACGGGGCAAATGAGGGAATGACGCTCACCGCCCCACCGGCCTCATCGCTTCAAATGTACTGCCGCGGTACAAACCGTACAAATGTTCTCGCCTCATTTGAAGTGATACATTGTACTAGTTCAGTACAAAATGTCATGTTACTCTTACAAACTCATTTTAAAATCTTGTCCTACCCAACTCTAACTGAATTGACGCAAGTGTAGCCACGCAAGCGAAAATTGTCGCGACAAAACCCTTTGATGCGTGCCAGTTTACTGACAATGCCCCGATAAGCATTCGTCATCGCCCGATTACTACACGATGCAACGATCTACCCGGCCACACTTATTGCAATAACACGGATATTCGCCATAGCCCGCTAATGTATCCCACCATTATAATTACATTTTAATGTTATACAATTACTTTTCGAAAAATTAATGGAGTCGTAGCAAACAGAGCACAACAAATAAAAAAATTGCGTCGTAATTAATGACTAGATATATTATACATTTACATATATTCGTAACCAGCTGACCCGTGCCCACTTCGCGGGGCATCAGAAAAAAATTATAAAACACTTATTATCCGTGCAGGAACGGAGAAATAATACAAATTCCAGCGGCCAGGCGGCCTGTCGTGAGAGGCCACAAAACAACCCACAGCCAGCTAGTAGGGCATTTGCCCGTCTGGATGGCTACCGCCCCTGGTCTAGAGTATTAGCCGCCATAACAACCTTGAGCTGTGTTCCGGCATTAGCGGCCAGATTCCAGCCCCATCTACGAGTCCGGCAGCACTTTGGTAGCACCTTTAGTTGTAAATGTTCAAAGGCGACAGTAACCACTTTCCATCACAGTTGGGCCGTCAGCCTGTCTGCTGTACTCCAGCAATAAATTTAAAAAAAAAACGTGTGCGTCTCGGAACGCCCGACAGAAGTGATAACTTAAACTAATCTAAGTTGAACTATTTAATATTGAAATTGTTTAACTTGACAAAAGCTTAGGTTATTACATTGCTGTTCTACATATATATTTATTTATAAATATGTATTTGTATGTTATGTATATTAAGTATATATCTATTTAATAAATAAACATCCATATATACTGCATTTATATATTTATTACTAGAATGTAAGAAATTGTACTATGTATTATGTATACCACCATCATCATTATATTCTCAATTCATTCCTGGGGTTATCTGGAAGTTCTTTTTTGTATTGTATTGATTGATTACTTAAATTTTATGTATATAGCGCGTCGGTTAGAGTGAGAGAAAAGGAGCCTACCTACCGCTGCCGTATGCGTGAGAGAAAGGGAAGCCAGACAGACTGGCGCCGTAACGCGTTACTCAACGAAGCGGTTTACCCTCCCATAAGAAGTTATCACTTCAAAAAATTGTTCTGTGGTGTGAAATTTCATGGAATGCATTGAAATTGTTCACCTGAAATTCAGTTTTGTTAATTGTATTTGATTCTTCCAGGCATCAGCGCCCCTAGAACAGGGGTTGACGGTGCTCTCCTCCCGAGCGCGAGAGACGTGAGCGTCACAGTTCACAGGCCAAGTTACGCCCACGACTCCACTTTCACCGTGATGCTGGCCGTATGGGGACAGTTTGTTGACCACGACATCACATCGACGGCATTGAGCAAAGGTAAAATTCAACAGCTGGTCCCGGAATGAATTTGGACAAGACGAAAAGCATGTTCAAAGAACCTCCCCTCTTAAGTTTGTGCAGGACTATGTCTAGCTTGGACAAAAGATTCATACAGGCAGGCACCACTTCAAGGAGGAAAGAAACGGTTGGGCTGGCCAGTATTCGGTAATCTACGTCAAGTCTTCTTGTCATCCATTCCGCAATGCTTGAAGAAGAAACGCTTCGATCAGTGCGTCTTACCTGTTATGATATACGATACAGAAACCTGGACTATGACAACGGAGCGAGCTATGTTGGGTGTTTCTCTTATGGATAGACACAGACTCTTTTATTGCGAAGCTGGCAAAAAAGCAGATGGTTCACCTAATGGAAAGTGTTACTGTCGCCTATAAATGCTTCAAACTGTAGAGGCGCAGCCAACGCGTTGCTGGCCTTCAGGACAAAGGTGATGGGATAGAAAGGGATGGCATAGGAGTGGTATAAACGGAGGGGAAACACGATTATTATTATTATTTATTTAGATTTACGGCTTGGCAGCTAGGCCTTTAAGCCAGAACACACATATTACTACTCAAAAACCATCAATATCCTACAACTATTGTTCATTTTAGAGTACTTTTACACATTTTTAGAAAATAAAACTGTACAGCACGACATCTTCTTTCAGTTCCCGCCAAAAACTCTGAAACACGATTAGTTTCACGCTGTGTTCGCGTGGTGTTACACCCATCGAATTGGCCCTAAGAGTGGTCATGATTTCAACATGGCTCTACTAGGAGTGTGAGTAGTAGCAGCAACGTGGAAGGAGCTCTGCTAAATGAGCATATCCGTATGAGGACTAAGGTTATCGGCATAGCGGCAACCAGGTGGTAGGGTATTTGCCCGACTGGATGGCTACCACCCCTAGTCTACAGTACGTCGCCATAACAACCTTGAGTTGTGTTCCGGCATTAGTGACCAGGTTCCAGTCTCCCTTAAGAGAGCAGCAGCGCATTTGTATCATGTGGCCGTCTGCCTGGCTGCTGAACTCATGCAATAAAAAAATAAAATAAAAAATAGCTCGTAAGATTATCGTAAGAGTAATAACTTGAAGTGGCATTGAGCCTATCACACCCGTCGCAAGATTGACAGGCGATGGAGTAAACATATCCTGGAGTGGAAACCGCTTCTCAGTCAATGTAACTTTGGACACCCTTCAGTCCGGTGGACCGAAGCTCACCTCTGTGGAATGCTTCACACTTCGTGGACTGCTTCGCATTTTCCCGTATTTATTTACCTTGAAATATTAATCTACTCATAAAACTATGTAAAACTTTAAATTTTAATTTCAGGACAGAACAGCTCCTCTCTATCGTGTTGTGATGCAAACCAGGCTCCTCATCCGGAGTGCTTCCCGGTGAAGCTGGACGTGGAGGACCCCTTCTACCAGGACTACAACTTGACCTGCATGGAGTTCGTCAGATCAGCACCAGCGCCCACCTGCCATTTTGGTATGTGAGACAATTTTGAAAATGTAGTCACTTCAAATCTTCGAAAGTTACTTTAAATTAAAATTACTTTTTAACGGTTTTAAGCGCGGTATTATTATTCTATTTTATTCCGACGTTTTGATAGAGAAGATTGACAAGTACCACCTATTTGGGATCCGATCATTAAAACTATTAAGACCCAAACCCAACAAAAAACAATTGCCCGACCTCAAAACATTGAGCTCTTTCTACGTGCTTCGGAATACAACCCAACTTGATTGATAATTTTCTTTTTATTATACTTCCCACCCCTTTTAATATTATATTTAACTAGCTTCTGCCCGCGACTTCGTACGCGTGGAATAGTTAAAAAAAAGTAAGTCAAAAAACCCACCCGATTTTAAAACATTGTTCATTGATGCTCCGCTCCTATTGGTCTTAGCGTGATGATATATAGCCTAATTGATTTTTAATGTATAAATTGTTTTACTGTATGATGATGATACCGGCAATATGAATACTTAATTAGGTGCATAAGTTGTATAATAAGCTGTTTAAGTAATTTAAGTTTTTTAACTATCCCACGGGAACTCTTTAATTTTTCGGGATCTAAAGTATCCTATATGTTGACCAGGGATATAAGCTACCACCATACAAAATTTCATTTAAATCGGTCTAGTCGTTTCGGAGATTAGCCGGTACAAACAGAAACCAAAAATGTGAAAAAATCTAAACTAGTTCTATTTCACTTCTTACATCCCCTGACTCGGTTTTTAGGATTTTTTATTCATTGTACAGAAATTTGACCTCTACAATTTTATTATATGTATAGATTAGAGCTAGGCATGTTGCTGAAAAGTTTTTTGGGCCACTTGTCTCAAAAGGGGCATCAGTCTCAGTATAATGCTGGTCTGTCAACCGGCGCTGATTTTCCGCAGGACCCATAAGATATCATACACCATTACATAGCATATAACTAACAATACAATCTTAATACAAATATGTATGTAATTTATAGTATAAAATATGTATATATAAAATAGATATTAAGGCAAAAAACTAATAGTAATAGGTATGCGTGTTACGCGTTCTATGCGTCGACCTACCACCGTCGGTGAACTTTTTGGATGGGTGAAATCTCGTGCGTTCGCGTCACCGACATGCTTGTAGTAGTATATCTGTAGCTGACGTATTGTGCAACATTAGCCGACTGAAGGAGGCTGCGACCCGGCTGTCGGACATAGTCGACACGCTGGTGATGCGGAATCCAGAGTCGGAAGCCTGGAGACTCGGCAACGAGAACTCCAGGCTGCGCGCCGAGCTCGGCGCCTTGCGGGAGGAGAACCTCTCCTACCGTAAGGAGTTCGAGCAGATGCGGAAGGCCATGAAGGCCCCCGCTGCGGATGCGGCCCCGGTTCCCGCTGTAACGGCGGAGCCGGGTCCCGTGCCCGCTAAGCGGAAGGCCAAGGCCGCCGCGGCGGAAAAAGTCCCGGCCCCCGAGCCGGTTCATATATCCGCCGCGGTCCCCAGAACGGTTCCGGCTACCGCCGCTGTGGCGGAGCCGGTTCCTACACCAACCGCTGCGCACACCGGTGTGGATTATGATATGCTCACGCATATCATCGCCCGCACGGTGGGCGCGATGTTGACGCTCGGCTTGCCGGGATTGAGGAGCGGCTGCCGCCCGCGCCAATTCTTCGCCCGCCGCTTGCGGCGATAGGAAAAGGCCGCGGAGACACAACCGCTGCCTAAAACGGCGGGAGCTGCCGCCGCCGCCCGCCGGACCCCGGGGAAGTAATTCCCCGGTACTGATGGAGGTGGTGGTAGCCCCCGTCGTCGGGGTGGCGGACTCTCACCGCCACCCCCTCCCCAAGAAGAAGGTGAAGAGGGGGAGTAAAGCAGAGGGCGAAGAAGCTGCGCCGAGCCGCAGCTCTCGCCGCCGCCTCTGCTCCGGCGCCTAAGCCCGGGCCACCGGCCCCAAGCCGGCCCCCAGACTCATGGCTAAACCCGCGGCCGCGACACCGGCCGTCGCGGCACCCGCCGTCGCGGCACGCGCCGTCGCGGCACCTGCCGTCGCGCCACCATCGGCTGCGGTGGCTCTCTGCCCCCGCCCCCGTTCCGGAGGGGGCGTGGTCCACGGTCGTCCGAAGGAAGAAGGGCAGGGGAGCGGGGCGGAAACGCCCCGCCCCCTCCTCGGCGCAAGCACCGGCTTCGCCATCGGGGCGGAAACCGGCGCGGCAAGCCACGGGCTACGAAGCCCGTGGTATTTCAGGAGCCGAGATCGGCAGCAATTATCATTAAGTTGCTGCCGGAATCGGCCAAAAACGGTATTGGCTACCGGGAGGTCTTCGCGAAGGCCGCCTCGGTGGTCAATATCACCGAGCTAGGCCTCAGAGAGGGCTGAAAGTGACGCGGACCGCCCGGGACGCTCGACTCCTGGACTTCCCAGGACCCGAGAGCGCGACTAGGGCGAACCGCGTCGCCGAGGCCCTTCGAGGGCGCTTTCCAAGGATGGCCGAAGTCATCCGCCCCGTAAAGCGTGGGGAGCTTTACGTCTCAGGGCTGGATGAGTCGGCCACAGTAGATGGGCTTCGCAGTGCCATCGCCAGCGTGGGCAACTGCCTGCGCGACGATGTTAAGGCGAGGCACATCGGCATAGGACCTGGGGGATGGGCGCATCATACGTGATGTGCCCCGTCTCTGCAGCCAAAGCCATCGCCGAGCGGGGCCACCTTTTGGTGGGCTTCACCTCGGCGAAGGTGGAGGCTCTGGAAGCCCGGCCCATACGTTGTTACCGTTGTTTCAACGTCGGCCACGGCACTCCAGACTTGCCCGGACTCGTGCCCGGACCGGACCGGCTTGTGTCTTCGCTGCGGTAAGAGCGGACACAAGCAGCCGGACTGCACAGCCCGCGACCCCACTGCGCGCCGTCTGCGCGGCGGGGGCAAACGCGCTACCCACCCGACGTTGGCGAGGCACTGCCAGCCCCATATGTCAAGGGTAAATTCGTCCACCCGAGGGCGAATAAACGACCGACGAGTGGAAAGGGGGTACCTATGGACACCTAAATGCCCAATACACCCCTAACACTCTTCCAAGTTAATGTTAACCACTCCCCGACGCCCAGGACCTGTGCCTGCAGGCGATGGCGGAGTGGCAAGCAAACTTGGCCGTAATAAGCGAACCTTATTACGTACCCCAGCCAGGAACTGGGTGGGGATCTCGACGATGTGGTAGCCGTGGTCGCCAGAGCCGGATCTGGCACACCGCTCACCAGTCTCGAAAGAGGAAAGGGCTACGCGGTGGCGGAAAGCGGAGGTTACGTCATCATAGGCGTGTACCTCACGCGGAGCCGCCCCTGGCGGAGTACGAGCTCGCCTTGACTCCATTAGGGCAGCCGTCGGCAGACTAGCGCCGAAGACGATATTCGTCCTAGGCGACTTCAATGCCAAGCACCAATCCTGGGGAACGCGATTACCGATGTTAGGGGACGGGCGGTTGAAGACTGGGCGCTTCAATCCAACCTGTCCATCCTGAACCAGGGGTCGGTCCAGACCTGCGTACGTGCGCGGGGTGGATCGATCATCGACTTGTCATTCGCCACACATGCGGCCGCCCGCAGAGTGGTAGGATGGAGAGTGCTGGAGGAGGTGGAGACTCTGTCTGATCACTTGTACATCAGATTCGAGCTCTCCCCTCGCCTAGCGCTAACCCTGTTCAGGGCCCCTCCCGGCTCCCACGCTGGGCTCTTACCAAGCTCGACGCGGAGCAGGCCGAGGAGAGGGCTATCATCGAATGCTGGACCTATCCAGCCGACCTGGGGAATCTGGAGGCGCAGGCTGAGCACATGCGCAAGTCCCTCAAAAGGATTTGTGACGCTGCTATGCCTCGAGCCAAACGACCGCCGCCGCGTACATCGGTCCACTGGTGGACTGAGGAGCTGGCTGAACTGCGGAGGGCAGTCCGCAGAATCAGCCACAGGCTCAAACGCAGCAGAGCGCGTCGTCCTCCAGACTATGTTGAGGAGAATGGACTCGTGGGGAGTTCAGAGAGGCCAGAAAGGCCCTTTCGATCGCAATTCTGCGAGCGAAAGCCCGGGCTCGGGAGGCTCCTCGAGACACTGGACCGGGACCCTTGGGGCGTCCGTACCGTGCGGCCCGCAACACGTTGCGGCCCTGCACCTCCACGGCTACGGAAACGCTCGAACCCGAGGTCCTCCGGTCGGTTATCGATGGGCTCTTCCCGGATCCGGGGATCTTCACTCCCCCGATATGGGTCCAATCATTTCGACACCTCGGAGGTGGAGCCTCACTCCATCACCGAGGAAGAGTTAGACGTCGCCCTGGACCGGCTCCGGGGCAGGAAGACGGCTCCGGGACCCGACGGGGTTCCGGGTCGGCTCCTCTTCCTGGCCGCCAAACACCTACGCGGCCAGCTGCGGGAACTGTTCGATGCCTGTATTCGCGCAGGTCAGTTCCCGTCGCAATGGAAGGAGGGCCGATTATGCCTGATTCCCAAGGAGGCCGTCCTCCCAACGATCCGTCCGCCTACAGGCCCATAGTGTTGCTTAACGAGGTCGCCAAGGTTTTCGAGAAGATCTTAGCGGAACGCCTCGTTAAGCATCTCGATACTGTGGAGCCGGGGCAGCAGCACAGACGCAGTTCGGGTTTCGGCGGAGGCGCTCCACGTTGGACGCCTTCGAGACACTGCGATCTGTAACGGACGACGCAGTCCAAGCAAAGGATACTGTCCTGGCGGTTTCGCTAGACATAGCGAACGCCTTTAACAGCCTCCCTCACGAGACGATTAGGGAGGGGCTTCGTGCACACGGAGTCCCCCGCACCTCACGAGGCTGTTGGGCGCGTACCTCCAGGATAGATACATCCTTTGGGAGGGCGGCGAGTCCGAGAATCGCGCGATAGGTCGGCGACGCGTCGCGTGCGGCGTACCACAGGGATCGGTCCTCGGGCCGGTTCTTTGGAACGTCGGTTATGACTGGATCCTTCGGGTTCCGGTCCTGCCCGGAATAGGGCTAATCTGCTTTGCGGATGACACCCTACTCACGGCACGCGCTGCGTCATTCGCGGAATCCGTGGACCTCGCCAACGCCGGGCTGGCGATCGTGGTCCGAAGAATAGGTAGGCTGGGCTTGAAGGTCTCCCCGCGAAAACGGAGGCCATCATGTTCCATAGGCGGTTTCGCAATCCCCCGCGGACTTGTCCGTTACAGTCCAAGGGGTGGACATTCGTGTAGGCCCCCAGATGAAATATCTGGGGCTAATTCTTGATGGGAAATGGCTGTTCAAAGCGCACTTTGAGCAGCTAGTTCCCAAGCTCGTGAGGTCCGCAGGCGCCCTCTCTCGGCTTCTTCCCAACGTGGGGGGACCGGGGGGGACGACTAGGAAACTCTACATGGGCATCCTTAGGAGTATGGCCCTGTACGGTGCACCCGTATGGTCCACTGCACTTCACCGCCACAATAGGACTTTGTTGTGCCGCGCACAACGGGTCCTGGCGGTGAGGACCATCCGAGGATACCGTACAGTGTCGTGGACGGCGTCGACACTCTTGGCAGGCGATCCGCCCTGGCCTCTCCAGGCGGACGTGATAGCCAAAGTTCGGCGCTCCCGACAGGATGCCCTCGCCCGTGGCCTGGTCTATGGCCAGGCCGAACTCCAGGTGATCAGGACGCGGGAAACCGCGGCCATGATCCAATCTTGGTCAGTAGAGTTGGAAAACCCTGTTGCTGGCATTGACACGGTGGAGGCGGTTCGACCGCAGCTGTTGCGATGGCTCTCGCGGAAACGCGGGACCCTGACCTTCAGAATGACACAGATACTTACCGGGCACGGTTGCTTCGATAAGTATCTGTGTCAGATTGCTGGCTGCTTGCCTTCACCCCAATGCCGCCAGTGTGGCGCGCTGGACACGGCGTTACACACGCTAGTCGAGTGCGCAGCATGGGCACCTCAGAGGTTTGAACTCGAGACACTTGTAGGACCGATCGAATCGCTGGGCGATCTGGTGCAAGCCATGCTGCACAGCGACGATTGGTGGGTGGGTGCGGCCAATTTCTGCGAGACGGTAGTGTCTCATAAGGAGGCCGCGGAACGAGATAGGGAGAGAGATGGTAGTGCGCATGCGTCTCGCGGGCGCCGACGTCAGTTGGGAGCCCGGAGGCGCAGGTATGCGCATGACCTCCTCCCTGAAATACCGCTGCAGGGGCCCTCTAGCATCTAGGGAGCAGAGGAGTCTTCACCCCTGTTGACGAAGTGAGTTTGCCTCTCCCGGGGCATTCTCAAGCACTTGTGCGCTAGGATCGGTGTGGGCGTAACTACGTTCTGTATCTCACGCCTTTCCTGCCATAAGCGCGGGGCACATGGGAGGAGGGTGGTTTTAGTGGGGTATTGATTAGTCGAGTCTCCACACAAGCCGGTTGATTATTGTTTGGATTGCCTCAGTGGAAAGCCTCCATGATCAACAACGGTCTAATCCCTAGCAAAGGACCCGGTATGTGCGAAATGCATTTCCCCCGCCTTAAAAAAAAAAAAAAAAAAAAAAAAAAAATTGTGCAACATTAGTGCTGTGTATATCTTATAAGTGAAATTGAATGGATTTAGTGAAAAGTTCATTGTGTATATACTGTGCATTGTTGAAATAATGTTTTAATTCAAACATTATGAAATTTCAAACTTTAATACTAAAAGTTCTAAGTTTTCACTTCTATCGGCCGTCTCTATAACTGCCTATTTTTTTTTTTAATTTTACTGCCATCCCTCCAGGTCCTCGACAGCAAATGAACCAAGCCACGGCCTTCATTGACGGTTCAACCGTCTACGGTTTTGTTATGAACCGCACCGTCCGCCTCCGCGCAGGCCTGGACGGACAGCTGCGGATGCTGAAGGTCGGATCCAGGGATCTGCTCCCACCCTCCACTGACCCCAAGGATGGGTGCAACACTGCGGAGATGAACGCCAAGGGACGATACTGCTTCGAAACAGGTACGTTCTTAAGACCTGGATCTTTTTTTTATTGCAGGGGTTCAGCAGACAGACAGACTGCCTATTTGATGGAAAGCGTTTACCATCACCTATGGACATTTGCAACACCACGCCCTGTAGACAACTGGCATTAGTGTTAAGTGAATAGAATCAAAATGACATGAGAGGCGAGGTAACCTCTTCCATTAGGTGGACCGACAGCCACCTAATGGAAGTGCCATGGCCACAGCCTGTTTGTTGTACAGTAGTGGTATGAAAATGTTCGCCAGTTTTCAAATTATTTCACGTAACGTTCCGCAAGCACATGTTACCTTTTGAAACTAACTTACAGTACAGACTGTTCCACAGAAAGCTTATGTTTAACTATTTGACAATAAAGTTTAAATTACTTAGATTAAAGTTGTTTAATTTTCTACCTTATCTAAGAAGATTGATTAGACATGTAAAACCTTTTTTTTGGTTTTAATATTTATGTTAAGCGTAGTGATTATATCCTCTTTGATTCTTATTTTTAATCACACCGTCTCTCATTGTCAACATTGCAATTTTCTTTTTCACGTGTCTATATTTTATAAATGTAACATTTATTAAAATGTTAGCAGTATTGTTTCTTGTACTCGTGCAAGCAAAAGTCGACTTTAAAGCGACGAACATTTTCATTCTACGACTGTACTTGTGACGTGGGGACAAAAGAGTCAGCTCCTCCGCCTTAGCCACAGAATAAGTTTAGGGGGGTCAATGCTCTATACAAGATATTAGGTAGTATATTTAATCTGTTCCGCGACAACCGGTGGACTTTTATGCACAAAAGGGTACACTGGCCTGTTGAAGCCTTGAAAGCTGTTCGAGTCAAGTTGTTCCACAGCTCTAATATTAGCTCGACTGATAATCATCCACGTCTGGTATATGTTGGCTTGGTTGGTAGGTTTCCCTAGGTAAAGTAAGGGTAGCCTTGGTCCTGGAATTAGATGACGAACAGTCCTTAGGTTTGACATAGTGTTCTCCGTTACAAAACTAAATCAGCTCAATTATATTTAGTTTTAAGTAGTATAACAGTTACATTTTACATATATGGATAGGGACTCACCCCCAGCGGGACCACGTAGTTATTTTAATAACATTAAAGGAAGTTTTGAATAGTCTGGAATAAAATTTATAAAAGAATTGTTGTCGTTGGCTCAACGCTAACCGCGGAAACCATAACAGAAGAAAAAAAAGAATTGTAACAGCTGATATTTTTAAATTTCGACGGAGTCTCAAACATTCAATGTACTCTGTGGTCTCAACTTAACCGCCGTCACAGCTTTTTATTTTTAAAACTCTCTTGACAGTGACAGAGTTTGACATTAGTACTGTCATTGGTTATGTTTTTTTTTTATAATGGTGCAAGTGCAACGTTACATATTCCAGCAATAGAAAAGTGCTATTTGCAATTATGTTCAGGCGACGACCGTGCGAATGAGAATCTACATTTGACGACGATGCACCTGCTTTGGGCGCGGCAGCACAACCGCGTGGCCGCCATCTTGAAGGCGCTCAACCCCACCTGGGACGACGAGACAGTCTTCCAGGAAAGTAGGAAGATCATATCGGCGCAGATGCAGCATATCACATATTCCGAATTCCTGCCTTCTGTACTTGGTAAATATCTATACTTCTCTCTTACACTCTTTTTTCAATCTACACTGATATATAAAGCTGAAGAGTTTGTTTGTTTGAACGTGCTTATCTCAAGAACTACGGGTCTGATTTGAAAAATTCTTTCAGTGTTAGATGGCCCATTTATCGAGGGAGGCTATAGGCTATATATCATCACGCTAAGACCAATAGGAGCGGAGCACCAATTTTGAGAGCTTCCGCTGCGTGCGCTGCGTAAACGGTTAAAGTTTCGCATAAATCAGGTGTGACAGAATTGTTCCCCTTTAAAAGTTCAAAAAAAAAAGTCCGCGACAGCATATGTCTATCTTTTAAGGTTGTATACACTATAACCTTTTTATGCTAACCAAATTTGTTCTAAAATAATGCATTATTTGCGAAGGTGTTTTTATAAAGATGATATAAATCCTTGTCCAAATAAATACGTTATTCATCACAAGTATTTAATTTAAAACAAAATTGCCATTTAGATCATTCGATTTCAATGAATATCTTAGGGGGTATCGCAGTTTTAAAATAACATCGCAGCAAAATAATGATTAAGAACTGCGCGCGCATTTATGATGTGCAAGGCCGGCGGGCAGTCATGAGGGGGAAGAGATTAGCGCGTTCAAGCAAACAAACAAACTCTTCAGCTTTATATATTAGTATATATATTTTCACCTTCTACGTAAACAAAGTCGCGGGCAGAAGCTAGGTACTTTTATATTCTGGTAACAAATACTTTCAATTGAATAATATCTTAATCGTGTAAGCATTGCAGTCGTGCAGTTCACTAGTTACTTGCAACCATACAACAAACACTGAATGAGCTGGAAAAATGGTCCTTCAAGCCGGATTCGTCAAAAACTGAATCACCTACAACCCGCTGATATTAGACAGATATATACATATAAGTCACGCTCAGAAGGTTTGCCGATGTTAACCCCTCCCGCTTCCTACAACCACGATCCGCGATCGTCTAGTTCCTAGTACTTAGACAGGCCCTGATCCGAATGCTGCATAGCGACGATCACTGGGTGGGTGCGGCTAGTTTCTGCGAGGCTGTCATCTATCAAAAGGAGGCCACGGAACGAGAACGAGTCCCGGAGGCGCAGATATGCGCAAAATGTACCCCCGTAAATACCGCTGCAGGGGCCCTCTAGCATCTAGGGAGCAGAGGAGTCTACACCCCTGTTGACGAAGTGAGTTTGCCTCTCCCGGGGCATTCTCAAGCACTTGTGCGCTAGGATCGGCGTGGGCGTAACCACGTTCCAAGTCTCACGCTCTTCCCACCACAGCGCGGGGCACTGGGAGGAGGGCGCTTTGGCTCTGGCGCGCCATTCGTGGTGACACCTCTCGTCGCTTTGGTCTAATCGTTAGTAAAGGACCCGGTAGTGTGCGAAATGCATTTCCCCGCCTCAAAAATAAAAAAAGCCCCGATCCCAGTCGTAGGAAGCGGGAGGGGTGATCATCGGCAAACCTTCTGCGCACGACTTATATACAGACACGATGCTTTTCAATGACACTGAAGTAATTAATTTTTAATGTATATAGAGATAACTTTGATTGATTCATTCAAATTAAGAGACAGAAATGTACCGTCTAATATTGGCTTGCTGTCGAAACGCTTAGACCGTGGGATCCTGAGACCATGAGCTTATACAAAGATCTATCAAGACGACTCATTGACTCTTCGGGATATCAGAGGGCTGGTTTCTACCTTGGACAATGGTCCAGTATAGCGATTCAGCAAGGGAACGTAGCCAGCCATCTGGCAACGTTACCCGATAACTGCGGCTCAGGATTCTACTTATAGTCTTAAGGGATTATAGGTAGAATATATATATTTCCTTCATGGTACTAGTTTATAATTCAATGTATAATCATATAAGCTATATAAGCATGAAAAAATAATTGTTTCAATTTTATTTTTATATGATTAATAAACGTTATGTACGTATAACAAAAACAAAACCGGCTTCAATCTAAAAAACAAAGAAATATTTAACCAACTTCGTTCTACAACATCTTGACGTCGGTGTGAAGTAAAACATTAAAAAAAAACAACGAATTTGCAAAATATAGTAATTTTTATGTTTTATTTCGCACTGACTTCAAAATGTTGTAGAAAGAAGTCGGTTAAATATTTATTTTTTGTTTTTTAGTTTGAAGTCGGTTTTGTTTTTGTATTTTATCTATTCATGTAATTGCGCAGCAAATACTTGAATAGCTTTAGATAAAATATATTAAGCGCCTTAGAAATTGTACTACTGACACGCGTATACAAGGCTGCTATCTCACTTTTCGGTATAGACGACCATGGGACCACCTCGGCAGTTACACTTACGAATAAGGAAAAAAAATTAAAAGGGGTCCACAATTAACGGAGATATCGTGTAACAAAGAAGTCGGTTAAGAATTTTCGAGGGTTTCTATCGAATTCCCTGTGATCCACTCGTCAGATTCTGACTTGGTGACAATGGGACCACCTCGGGCGTATAATTTTTCGAATTAATAAAAATTTATAATCGGTTAACAATTGACGGAGAAATCGCGTAACATGCATACAAAAAAATAAGTTCCTTAAGAAATTGTAATATTGGCACGAGTATACAAGCTTTTTTTCAAAGAATATAGGCGTTCGGCGTTCTTTAACAAGGATTACTCTCGACTTCCCTGAGATCCACTTATCAGATCCTGACTTGGTGATCATGGGACCACCTCGGGAGTTACACTTACGAATAAAGAAAAAAAAGTGGTCCACAATTAACGGAGATATTGTATAACAAAAAAGTCGGTTAACAATTTTTGAAGATTTCTCACGAATTCCCTGGGAACCACTCATCAGATCCAGACTCGGTGACCATGGGACCACCCCGGCAGTATACACTTACTAATGAACAAACAGATTTGAAAATCGGTACACAATTAACGGAATAATCGCGTAACACACATAAAAAACACAAACGAATTAACAACCTCCTGCTTTTGAATGTGTAGCAAATCGCTAACACAGTGCAACTATACTATACAACTCCATTAATCCTTCAAGTCATTCTGTGACATACTTAAAAAAAAAGTTGAGATATAAATAGAATAAGAAATATAAAGAAAAACAATTTTTAGCTAGATGTGTTGCTGGGGAGTTTCTTGCCGCTTCTCCTCCTTAACAGCAATAACACGTTGCGAAGCGGTATGTATAGACTAGGAAGTAAAATTAAATTTGAACCTATATGCATGACCTTCAAAAAGTGTTCTCCAGTGGAACTTATTTTGAATAAAAACTTTTGAATTTGAATATAACTAGTATTTCGATTCTTAACCTTCTTCCTTCCTTAAACATAATATCAATATGTTTCAATTTGGGCTTTTTTCAGGCAAAGACGTGATGTGGGCTTTAAATCTCACTGTGGCAGATTACGGTCACGTTGATGTGTATGACCCTTCAGTGGATCCCACAATCGCCAACCATTTCTCAGCTGCTGTCTTCAGATTCGCTCACACATTGCTGCCTGTGAGTGTTGCTTGTATTGAAAACTAGCTATGCCCGCCTTATCTATTCGTATCTTTTGAATGAATAATTATGATTATTATATACCATGTTAACAGCAAACTGGGATGTCGATATAATAATAATAATAAATATTTTATTGATCTAAAGAATCGCATGTTTACATAAAAACAACAGTTCGTTGCACTGCAAAAGTATAAAACTATGTGACAGTGACAACTCCCACCGCAAGAGAATGAAATATTTTATAGTACAGGATACATTGCAAATAAAATGAACTTAAAACGAAACATAGAAAATAACAAAAAATAACGAACTCAAAACTCACGTGTGTCTGTGTATGTGTGAGCGTATGTGAGTAGGTATGTGGTTTGTGTGTGTTTGTGAGAGATAGACCGATACTATTAAATTTCAATCATAAATCCCCGTTGTGTCTAGAGCCCAAGTTCCTTTTTTATACTCCTTCTTACCCAATCCTTGACGTTCCTTATTGAGAAAACGTTGAGACGCATATTCTCAAGACGGCGACTACATTGATATTAATGTTTTTTAGGGCCTAATCCACAGTTCGGACACGAAGAACGGCACCGTAAATTACGTCCAGCTCCACCAGATGCTGTTCAACCCGTACACCTTGTACAACGACAAAGGCACCAAGAACGCCGTCGACTCCGCCATGAGCACACTGGTGCACACCGTAGATCCCCATGTCACTTCAGAGGTGAGTTACGTCCTCAATAAACTTATCAAGCCATAACATAGACAACAATTAGATTATACAGGTTTATTTTTTAAAAAGTCAGTATATTAGTTAGAAGTAAGAAAGAAAGAATTGTTTTATTTAGGACAAATAAATACTAACGATACTGAGAAAAATAAAATAAAGGCATGAATATAAGTCCTAAAGTTGGATCCAGACTCAGCGTAATGCTAGCCGCTAAGTCCAGCGCTGTTCTTACGCCTGGGACCAACAGGTGGAGTCACGTGGGATAATACAACACAAATAATAATAATAAACATATATACATAGATATATGTAGGCTCACGGCGTGCGGATGACACGACACCCCGAGAATAATACAATTATAATCAAAGTTTATTACACTAGAATTATTACAATTATAATATTAAATACAGCACAATAATAGACAGAAATATTAGGACAACTCCAAGAGTTGCATCCACGCTTGTCAGGCGTCGAGCAGCATTTGCCCTCCAAGAATACTGCGATTATCAAGCAATAATTATCGACCACAAGACGACTTGGTTGTAGACTGGTCGGTTGAAGACTGTCCCCTTCTCTGCCCAACACCGGGTATTTAAGGTCCTCGTAGCGCGCCGTAGTGACAATATCCGGTAATGCTTTGGCGCCACTTCAGTTTCACTTCCTTCATAAAACCAACTTCCGCCATCCATATTAACTTCCAACTTCCGGTTACTCTATTTCCGATATTCGTCGCTCGATAATAATTGTCTTCTACTACTAACAAATACGATTCCTACATATATAAACATAGTGAGATACGTAAACAACAAAAACAAATAAATAAAACAGTGGTTGTAGGATAGAAATCTTGGAAAGAAGAAAATTAATGTGGTACAGACATGTACTGAGGAGGGAGAAAGGAGGGATGAAAGTTGTGTGACAAAAAGGATGTTAAACTATAAGGTCGATGGATACAAAGAGACTGGACTATGTTGATTTTTAAAGTGTTTTTATATTCCCATTAGCATGCCTGAACGGGTAAAAACATGTGAAACATAAAATAACATATTGTCATCTAACATTTCAAAATTTCAAAACGACTCATTGACTCCTCAGGTTATCAGAGGGCCAGTAGCCAGCCTTCTGGGTATCTTAACCATAGAAGACAGTGATCTAGGCTCAGTATTCTACTTATAGTCTCGAGGGACTATGGGTAGAATACAATACATATAGTTTTCTTTTATTGTATTATATGTCATTTTATAATTGCAAATTATTTAACGTTTTTATTTGCCATGTTTTTGAGCAAATAAATGATTTGATTTGAGAAAAAGAGATGAATGATATGATGATTTATGATGTGACAGAGGACATATGTATTCCAAAATAGAGGAGTATAGAAGGAGAAGATGGGGGTAAGGCGAAAGAAAAGAGACTACGTTTTACACAACTAATATCATTTTTCCCGGTGTAGTTGCGCAGTAAACCAATGCGATAGTGCACGAACCGTGTAAGCGGGACAGAACTAAGAATGCATAGCAAGCAGCACTCTGCCTCTCTCTCTACACATATCGGAAGCCGATTTGTACTTTTCTGCGCATAGGAAAGCTGCCGATCGGAATTATAAGTCGTATAAAACTGTATAGGATATTGATTGCTTGCGTATTTGTGTTCAAATATATGCTACAAGAACACTAATCCTATGAGGTGGGTTCGAAATAGTTCGAATCCTGGCCAGGAGTATGCACCAGTCACACAGTTCCTGACCAAATGTACTTATTGATACAATTACTAAGAGCTGACGATGAGAGAAAACATCGTGATCAACCTTGCACACCGAGATAGCCGATGTGTGCAACTTACCAATGCGGTCTTAAAATTGAAGGGAAGCCCGATAGCCAATAGTGGCGCGTTTATATGTGCCTACTTTAATATAGCTCATAGCCGGTTGAATTTTGACATTACCTGGGTGGAGATTATGTCAAATTTTGCCTGATAGTAGGACAAATGAACGGTCGGTAAAGTATAGGAACCGGCCCTTAAACTACTATAATTATGTAGTAGTTTAAACGTCGGTTTCTGTTACTGTATACACTGTTAGTTAAAACTAGCAATGCCCGCAATTTTGTCCGCGTGGATGTTTTTTCCCGGAACCCTAATTTTAAAAGTATCCTAAGTTACTCCTTATAATATCAGCCGTCTGATAGTGAAAATCCTGTCAAAATCAATCCAGCCGTTTCAGAGATTTGCTGGAACAAATGGTTTTAATTCTTTTTCGCGGAACCCTAAAAAATAAAATACAAAAATAGCAATAAGTTACATAACATCACCTATCTCACAGTGAATGTCCCGTCAAAATCGATACAGTCGTTTCAGAGATGGCCGAAACATTCAGACAGATAGACAGACAGACAAAAATTCTAAAAATTGCATTATCCGGTATCTGCTCGTCCGAATTATCCCCTGATTTTTCTCACATTTTTATTTTGACATTACAAACAGACACTTTCAATTTTATTTATCTGTATGGATAACCTTCTTAAAGGTGATAAATATACCATCTCTTTCTAGCTCAGCAACCGAATGTTCGAGAACCCGATGGTTGCTAACACGTCAGTCCCGGCCCAGCCCCACGGCCCCTGTGGTCTGGACCTCGTCTCCCTTAACATCCAACGTGGGAGGGACCACGGACTGCCCTCATACCCTCACTGGAGGGAGCACTGCGGTCTCTCCAGGCCGAAGAACTTCACCGACCTGGACGCTATCTTCGATAACTCCTCGCTGAGCAGAATCTGCAAGATTTATAAGTATGTATTGTAGCAATTCAGGATCGGCAATGGTCAAGTGCTTAAATTATAAATAACTAGCTTCTGCCCGCGACTTCGTCCGCATGGAAGGTGCCCCACCGCCCTTCCCCCTCATGACTGCCCGCCAGCCTTGCACATCATAAATGCGCGCGCAGTACTTGATCATTATTTTGCTGCGATGTTATTTTAAAACGTTATATTCATTGAAATGGAATGATGTGAATGGCAATTTTGTTTTAAATTAAATACTTGTGATGAATAACGTATTTATTTCATCTTTATAAAAACACCTTCGCAAATAATGCATTATTTTAGAACAAATTTGGTTAGCATAAAAAGGTTATAGTGTATAGAACCTTAAAAGATAGACATATGCTGTCGCGGACTTTTTTTTTTGAACCTTTAAAGGGGAACAATTCTGTCACACCTGATTTATGCGAAACTTTAACCGTTTACGCAGCGCACGCAGCGGAAGCTCTCAAAATTAGTGCTCCGCTCCTATTGGTCTTAGCGTAATGATATATAGCCTATAGCCTCTCTCGATAAATGGGCAATCTAACACTGAAAGAATTTTTCAAATCAGACCCGTAGTTCCTGAGATTAGCGCGTTCAAGCAAACAAACAAACTCTTCAGCTTATTAGTATAAGCATATATTAAACTTAATGTAACACAATAAGACGACAGACATGAGAGGACAGAGGAATATATGAAAAGTGGGGTCAAAAAAAATAACTTGACATCTGAGGTGCTAGTGCCAAGTTAAACGACCTCATTTTAACATGTAACAAAAAAAATTAAAGCTACTGAACTCTTAAACTTTCTGCTGGGATTATTATTGTTACGTGCGAGCGGGGGCACGCACTAAGGATTAGAAAGAAACACCGGTTCTTTTAACTAAACGCTTTTATTAACTTACGCAGCCGTATGTGGTTCCTCTCCGGAGGGTTGCCCCTACACGCACAACTAACGACGCACTGTCCCAACGATAAGATGTCTCCCTCACAATACCGTCGCTGATATTGCGTAGACCACCTCCTGCTACTGCAGTGCTCAGTGGCGTAGCGGAGTGGGGGCGGCACTTTTTGGGGGACGGAAAAATGTCACAATAAATAACATAAATATTTGAACCATTTCATATTTTTATCGCAACTACAAATTCGGACCGATTGAAAAGAGCACGGAATTTTTCATTACTCACTCGCCCGGCTCAACACGGGCAGGTTTTTCATTACCACTCCGCTCCTATTGGTCCTAGCGTGATATTATATATAGCCTATAACATTCCTCAATGTGTGGGCTTTCCAACACAAAAAGAATTTTCGAAATCGTTTCTGTAGATCCAGAGATTACCCCCTACAACGTCAGAAACACACAAACTTTGCCTCTTTATAATATTAGTATAGATATAGTATGCATTAAATTGAAATACCTAAATAAAAGGGCGGCAAAATTGTTTTCCGCCCCGTGCGGCCGTCACTAACGCTACACCGCTGGCAGTACTCACCTCCGAATTTACCGCGTGTAGCTCGCTTCTGGATCTCCTCTTAAACTACACTACACTCCTCCTTCACTGAACTGTCCACTAAATTCACCACTAAACTCGTCACTGTCTTCTATTAAACTTCTCTTCCAACTCTTTCGTATCGCACTCGTCGCTTCGCTGTCTTGAACTGAACTACCTGGTATTTTTTTTTTTTTATTGTTTTGACCGAAGACCTCACAACTTTACCGGGGTTTTTCAGGGCGAGTGCCTTTGCAAAGCGAAGGCGCCCGAGGGGTAGGGAGTTTCACCTCGGCTGGACTGTTGCCATGAGAGGGGATGAATTTAATGATGCCGCACTAATTGAGAGCGGGCGACGGGTAATATAAAGCCCGAGAGGAAGGATCCCGGCGGACCGGGACGCGGTGGCTATACTATCTTACTGCCGTTTCGCAACGTGTTATGGCTGGGAGAGAAGAAACGGCGAAAGAAACTTCCCAGCTCCTGGCGTCCCTCGCGGGGACGTGGAGAGTTCGTGACTGGCGGCGTCGACGCCGCCGTCTGTGTCTGTCTGTCGGTGCCTGCCAGCCTGCCGTCCTAACCGCTGGCAGCCAGCCGTTTTGTGATATCGTCGACTTGTCCGTGAGGATGTTACGAGAGCCTTTCGTCGGGCTTATAATCGACGAGGGGATTTCAATGGTTAGCTCCAGATCGCGGTGGATGTCGACGTGAGCACCAACGGCTCTGCGCATGAATTTATTCTGAACGATTTGCAGTTTCTTTAAAAGGAAGGCTTGGCATGGCCGAATACCACGCGGGCGGATGCATGTTTTATATAGAGTAAGCTTGTGTCTGAGGGACATTTTGCTTCGTTTATCTATCATGGGTGCTAGACGACCCATCACAAATCGCGGTGATATCAAGTTCCTCAGGGGATCTCTTGTTCGTAAGTGTGCCGGGGAAAAGAACATTGCTGCTACGAAACCATTCGCCTAGCTCTGTTACAGCTGCCTGTAGCCGGACGCAAGCCATTTGTCGGTTGTGATCTGATGTATAGAGTGCGGTGTCATCCGCGAAGAGGGCCAACTCTACATCTCCTGGTCACTAGGAGGAAGTCTCGCAAGATGACTGTGCCAGACCTTGTCGAAGGCCTTAGCTACGTCAAGGAACAGTGCGGCTGTTCCTAAATTCACCACTGCTCATCGGGTAGTAGATGTTTGCTGATAAACGTAAAGCTTGCGTCAGTAGGCTGATTGTGGACGGTTTATTAGCCGGTTTTCCAGGCTTGTGAATACCGATGACGTCTGCTTCTATTAAAGGAGTTTTAAGACGCGATTGTTAATGCCATCGATCCCTGGGGCCTTTCGCGGTTTGAGGACTTGATCAGATCTTGCACTTCTTCGACCGTGACTGGGTCGAGTGTGGTTTCCGCTGGTAAAGAGGATCTACGTTCGGTACCTCGGAGTCCACCTCCGTCAGGTGTGACTGGTCGACGTTTTGTGTAGTGGGGGAGCATTGAAGCTCTAGACTCTGAGCAAGGCATTCGGCTTTCTCCTCATCATCGAACGCCTCGGTGTTGTCGGCTCTTTCTAGCGCGGGTATGACAGTGAGGGTATCTGATTTGAGAGCTCTAGCCAGCTTCCAGTACGCCTGGTGAGTTGGTTCCATATCCCTCAACGTTCTTCGGTGGGATATCTGTCAACTCACTTCGTCCGGCAGGCATAAGTGGCGGTCATCCTCCACTGGCACCTGTCTGGACGAGTTCCGCACTGCGGATTGAAGGTGGCTGGTGAGGGCCTCGATCGCCGTCTCCGTGTCTTGGCAGGGATTCGATGTGGTCGGGATGCGGTCCAGGTCTTGTGATTCGATTGCCTTGAGGAGGTCCCCAAGTCTTGGAACTGAAGAGTTACGTATCGTCTGCAGGCGGATACCTCCATACCTACTAGTGGTGGGGTGACTAGAGGCATGCAGTGTAGAGATCTTCTGAAATAGATCAGGTGCCGCCACCACGGCCTATCCTGTCATGTCTAGTGACCCGATAGTTAGAGATCTTTGGATCTCTTTCACTCGGTTTCAGGAAGGTCTCCTGCACTAGTAGTATATCTACTTGATTGGTAACCAGGAAGTCATGGACCAAGTCGCGCTGGTTTCGAAGGCCGTTGGCGTTATAAGTCGCCAGAGTCAATGAGCGTGGTTTATTTCTACCTACATGCGCCATTTGTTACCGGTAAGAATAATTTAACTAGGTTGTTTAGTTATAACGACCTAAGTACCTGGAGGAGGTACGCGTGATCCATTTCGATCACGAGTTGATCCCGGAGGGAGGGTTGATCAGACTCTGCAACTTGGCTCAGTTTTCGAGCCAAGAGTTGGACCTAGCAGGTCGAAAGGCAAGTTCTTGGCGAATTTAGTCGCCAAGGCTAAGTCCTCCGCTAAAGAGTGGTGGGGTGACGGCCCAGAAGGTGCTTTTAAAATGGGGGCGGGGCAGGGGTTGCTGGGTAGGCCGGCCAAAATTGGGGCGCGCGTCCTTAGTAGAGGGAACGCTTCCGTCGTGGGAAGACCCGTCCAGTGATTTACCACTGGAGGGGGGGCCGCCACGAATGCGGGTTTGTTCGGCACTTTTCTAGTGCCTTTTGGGCGTTGCCCTTTCCGAACTTACGTTTGGGTCGGGGGCGGCAGGACAGCCTCTGTAGTTAGCGGGGTGATCCGCTTGGCCGCAGAGAATGCAGCTCGGTGGCTCCTGGGAGTCCCGGGTGCGTGTGCACCCGAGGTCCCGTGGTCGCCCAGGCACTTGACGCACCTGGGACGGGATTGACAAAGGGCAGAGTGCCCATAAAGTTGGCAACGATGACTGCTCAGCAGCCCACGGGCGTTCCACCACGAGACACTGCTGCAGTGTATGTTTTTCGTGTGGGCGTTCCTAGACGAAGACCATCAGAGAGGCCACAGACCTTCTCAAGTTCGTAAGATCTTTTTCCCCTCTGGGGAGAGGTCGGTTGTGAGGACAACCAATACTAGGTTTAGAGGAGACTTTGTTGAACTGGTACAGCTTCGCCTCTGTGCATACGATAGTGCACTTCGTGCACCGGTACAGCTTGGGACTGAAGGTCCTAGAATGCGGGAACACTCGATTTACCTGTGGGAGCCCGCGGATTACACGCCCGGAAGGCAGTTTCTCTTCCAGGCAAGGCATAATCCTCAAGTTGTACGTTCTCCCGATCGTTTTACGGTCAGTCGGATATTTTTTTATGTTAGGTAGCGGTGGCCTCACTTTCAGGAAGACGTGATCATAACTTTGATGCTGATTTGAGGTGCGATGGTGGGCCGTCCATCGTTTCGATCACGGCTTCTTCTTTTATAGAGATTGCCTTACCTGGCAGCTCCTTTCAACCAGCAGTTCAAGCCAATGGGCTTCTATCGCGGATGATCAGGGGTGGCTGGCGCTCGTGAAGAGTTGGCCCAGGGCGGCTGGAAGGTGCCGCTGTTTCTTTTGTGCCCGCAGTGGACTAGCAATTGGGTTCCTCCCTCTGGGTCTTCCGTTTTTTAGCCTCTTTGGCGTTTCTTTACGATTTTGGTTATGAAACCGTCATCGTCCTCGTGGTTTAAGGAGAGTGACGGGAGGGCGCGACATCCATGCTCTAGTGGGTGATTTCATCGGTCGGTGGAAGATTGGGGGCATCCCTGTTTCAGGATTGTGGACATTTGTTCCGGAGAATAATTTCTCGACGAGAATCGATTACGCGGTGATATGGGCGATCGCGAACGCGATGTCGTCGCCAAACAGCTCGATCGCGGTTGTCCTGACGCGGAACCGCGAGAAAACGAGGCGCGTGATTTTGGTGCCACACGGTGGGCATCGTTGAGCGGGGGTGCGGGCGGCGGGCGCGCCGGTAACACGGCGGGTACGGATGCGGGGGGCGCGGGTGCTAAGGCAGAGCGCAGGTGGTCAGCGATAAGCGCGGTAGCGGGGGTCGCGGGGGGTGCGGTGGTCGCGGCAGATGCGGGTGCGGGGGCCCTTGCACGTGTAACTTGCAGGACACGGGTTTCTCGGAATTACGTTCCGAGATAACGGACGCCATTGATTGGGACTCCGGAGTCCTCAAAAATTGGTCGAGCGCTTGAGGGAATTGCTGTCGTAAAAACGACAGCAAACCCTCCAACAGCAATGGAGAGAGCTCCACGCCGTCCATTGTCCCTGAGGGGGACGAACGATTTGGTGGAAAAACTACCCGGTAGGCGCGCATTACTCTGCTTATATACCCGGAAGAATCTTCAGGAACCCATAATTTTGATCTTCTTTTTGTTATTTTTTTATTTACTATATATCCCTTTCTAAACATCTATCTATCTCTGTCTTTTCCTTCCTGAACCTTCTATTCTAGAATTTTCGTTCATGATCTATCCCTTTCTGAAATATGTCTGTCCTTGTCTTTTGTTTCCAGAATCGTTTACCTTTTTCTAAAACTTCTTAAATCAACTAGATTGTTCCACCATCACTCGTCGGAATATTTTGATTAGAGCTCAGGCTCGATTGGTGTGATAGCACGCTCTCGCACTATATCGTCGAGAAATTAATCCGTGCAGGAACGGAGAAAAAATACTAATTAAATATGTAAACGAATAAATTTATCCTGCAGGAGCGTAGAAGACATTGATTTGTATACTGGCGCTTTGGCCGAGAACCCCAGAGGACGGTTATTAGGACCGACGCTGAGCTGCCTGATCGCAGACCAGTTCCTCAGGCTGAAGATCGGAGACAGGTTTTGGTACGAGACTCCTGACGAAACTATTGGATTTACGATAGGTAAGAAGAGTTTTGCTAATATATTACTGCCAGGCGTTAATTTCTTTTATTTTTTGTGAGTACTTTTATTAAATTATTGTTGTTGTTCGTATCCGTTGTTCATCTAGTAATACGGTATTACTTATATTAGACTGATAGATCAAATTGAACCTATGTGGTTGTAAGACACAGAATTGAAAAAATGCGACAGTACAATGACATTGAATGTTGTACGTTTAAATAGGTATAGAATACTGGTTAATTCATTCAAATTTAAAAACATAAATAAACTGTATAATGTTCGATGAAACAGCCTATATTTAAAGAATTTGAAAGAAAGAAAGAATCAGAGAAATGTATTTATATTCAAACAGCTACACATAAACAAATTAGATCTACTAGTGGTCGAAATCCAACCATAATAATTTATTGTCAAAAGCAAAGATTATATATACTTTTATAATCACAAATTTCGCCAAGGCAACAATAAACAAAAGAGTATATATGTTTTGTGTGTCAAATACATGGTAGTGTGTCTAATGATTTTTTTATTGGTTTAATGTATTTTTATGCATAATTTTCAAAAATATTAGCAGTCGTCGCTTTTTCTCTATAAACTATAAGTGTGCGAAATTTCATACTCTTCCGTCCGCGCAGTTTTCATAAAAAGGGGTACAAGTTTTTACTTCACGTAATAATATACAGATATATATACAAACACATCCACACCTACTGTTAATTACATACATAAACGTGAACTTGTTTGAATATTTGTTTCTTTTGGTCGTCATGAACTTGAAGTGGAACCAATAGACAAATTTGGTGGGTATAGACTTCCGATAATGGCAAAGAACGAATGCTCCCGATAGTTACTTTTTATCCAGCCAATACAATTTCTGTGACATAAATATCATACAAAAATTAGGCGAGTAAAACTGTTTTTTTATTGGCTGAATTTGGCAAACAGACAAATAGCTCGTCTAAGTCAAGGTAGTTAGTATTTACCATCGCCTATAGGCATTTACAACCCCGACAGCAATGCAAAGAGATGCAGATAAGGGGGGGTTAAAATAGAAGGGAAAGGATAGTGGGATAAGACACTAAGGGAGACGGGTATAAAGCTTTAGTAATTATACCACAATCTCTCCACATAGTCGCCCAAATAAAATAAATTCAAGGTTGTAGTGCTTATGTTAATTTTTTTTAGACCAACTGACAGAGATCCGTAAGACGACGTTGGCTGGCGTGATATGTGCCAACGAAGCCTTACTGGACCAAGCCCAGCCTAGGGTCATGGAGGCAGTCTCCCCGATCAACCCACTGGTGGACTGCACGACACTTCCACAACCCAGCTTTGCGCCTTGGGGTAACACCACCACCACAGAACCCATGAAACCGGGTAAACAAGTTCCCAAAAACGGAAAGACAGGATAATAAAACTTTGTAGAAAATTGTGTATGTGTAAAACTGTTTTCGTAAATAAGATTTAAGATATAACATTGTTATTATTTTTATTTCAGATTTTGTTATGATACCTCTTTGCTCATTTTTTTTCAACAGGCGTATATTTTTTTATTTATCTACGTTATAAAGTTCCGTAAAGGCGGGAATAGTAACACGCCACCCGACGGAACTTTTTGACAATAAGGATGTCGAAAAATTAGCTATCTATCTATACGCATATAATAAAAATGTAGAGGTCGAATTTCTGTACAGTGAAAAAAAATGCTAAAAACCGAGTCAGGGGGATGTAAGAAGTGAACTAATTTAGATTTTTTCAAATTTTTTGTTTATCTGTTAGTCTGTCTGTTTGTACCGGCTAATTTCCAAAACGACTGGAGCGATTTAAATGAAATTTTGTATGGTGGTAGCTTATATAATCTCTGGTCAACATATAGGATACTTTTGATCCCGAAAAATTAAAGAGAGTTCCCGTGGGATAGTTGAAAAACCGCACCATGCGGTTGAAGTCGCGGGCATCAGCTAGTTGGAAATATTTCTTTTGCTTTTGAGCTATAGTTAATGCGCTTTGACTTCTTTTACTGGTACCTCCTTATGATGTCATAAGTAGGTAAGCTCGTGTAAAATCTATGAGGCTGAAACGTTTTGAAAGTTTATAAAAGTATCTCGGTTGATTTGACAGTTCGCTTCCCTATTTCTGAAGTTGACAGCTCACTTGTCACTGTCAACTAACACATCTATCAGATTACGTAAAAAAAACTAAAAACGCGTCGTCGCTGGCTGGCTACCGCCCGGTAGCTGTAGCTGTGGTCGGTGGATCGTTTGAGCCGAGCCGAAGAGTTTAACATTTTACATCGACGCGATTTTTGTTACATGAATGACAATTTTGAAAACTTTCAACGAATTTAAAGTAAGAAGATACGTTGAAGCGCATTAGACCATCTTTATAGAGTATTAGCGGTTTAGCGAAAAAATGAAATTCTAGGACCCGATTCCAGCGCCACCTACCGGTCTAATTGTGAATCTAAACCACCTCGGGAGACTCGGGACCCACTCAAACACGCATAAAATTTTATCAAAATCGTAGAACCCGATTCCAACGCCAATAATTTGGTTTAGATTGATGGGTTACATTATTGAAGTTTTAGCAGGGATCCCTAAATGTTATATAGCCTATATTAATCAGAGATCATGTGACATTCGTACGGTGAAAGAATTCTTGAAATCGGTTCAGTAGTTTTTAAGTTTATTCGTTTCATCTTTATAATCCTACTAATATTATAACCGCGAAAGTTTGTAAGAATGTATGGATGTATGTTTGTTACTCTTTCACGCAAAAACCATTGAATATATTTTGATGAAACTTTACAATAATATAGCTTTACACATCAGAATAACATATAGGCTATAATTTATAAAGATGTAGTGTGAATTATAATAATAATAATAATAATACATTTATTTCAGACACAAAAATCCATAGTTACAACATATTCTTAAAGATTGTTATTATAAAATTATAAAATTAAATACCTTAAAAAATAAAAATAAAATTAACAAATATCCATCAGTCAGTCAGTCAGGCGGTCAGTCCTTTACTAAAGCATTTCATTCACATATATTTCACATTAAATTAATTATTCTATCTATGCAGCAATCAGCAACCGGTCCCGATACATCTTTGTTTGGTGCAGCCTGCTAGCAATGGCCGCAATTATACTATTCCTACGCCCTTCAACCAATTATCCAAAATATAACGATTTTCCATCACCACGCGGGTGAAACCGCGGGACGCAGCTAGTATTAGTATGGATATGCGAATTGCTTTTCTCAAAGTTTATCTAAAGCTTCTCTATTTAATTCTCTTTCTACCTTCAGTCATGATTTTTTTTACTTCTTAATTGGATGTAATATAACCTCAAACATCGACTTGTACGTGATTATTATTGTGGAATATTTAATCCTGGAGCCAAACAAATAGGCAAGAGAGAATACTTCCTCTCTTTATCCCTTCTCGCGATACCAAATTTGTCTTTGAAATTTTAGAAGCATCTTTAGAAATGTTGTAGTTCCCAAAAGTTCAGGATTTTGCAACAACTGGCTCTGAATTGAACCACTCAAATCGGACACAGACAAATAATACGTGTAAATAAGTTAGTAAAAATTTGTTCAATGCGTGAGAAAATGAAAAGACCTCAATAAATATGTTACATTGAAATTTTTATATTGGATAATGCCAAGGCTGACACAATTTAGCTGGATTATATCAAGTATTTATCTGAGATTACATTTGAAAAGTTTTATGCACGACTAGCTGATGCCCGCGACTTCGTCCGCGTGGTGTGGTTTTTTAACTATCCCACGGGAACTCTTTAATTTTTCGGGTCAAAAGTATCCTATATGTTGACCAGGCATATAAGCTACCACCATACAAAATTTGATTTAAATCGGTCCAGTCGATTCGGAGATTAGCCGGTACAAACAGACAGAGAAACAAAAATTTGAAAAAATCTAAATTAGTTCTATTTCACTTCTTAAATCCCCCTGACTCGGTTTTTAGCATTTTTTTCATCGTACAGAAATTTGACCTCTACAATTTTATTACATGTATAGATAGATTAAGATTTGTTTGGAGTTTTAGTTTTTTTTTAATTAAAATTATTTAGCTTTAGTCTAAAACTAACATGAAACTGATATTACACAGTTAAACCAAATTAAAATCAATGGAGAACTGAAACATGACATTCCATGAATGAATCAATTTTATGTTTATATGGATTCCAGGATGAAAATAAATTGGAAATCAAAACATTTAAAACGTACTTATGAGTATCTGACATTCTCGAAAATTAAATACTGCATTCATAGGTATAGATAGGTACATACATAGGCTACATTCCATTAGAGACCCGTTCACTATCGCGATTTTTCCCGTTCCACTTGCTTTACGGCGTTACAATGCCAACCCAAGTGCTACGTTTATTCGAACCACCTCTTGACATGACGTTTTCGCCACAACCACAACGACCGCAGTCGCCTTGTGGAACGGCTAATGGAGCATTTTGGGCGTTGTAAGCTACTAGTGGAACTCGCTGATGATATGTGACATTAGTCTTCAACATCTCTATGTACAATTATATCTAGATTTAAATAATCTTGCCATGCAATTATATAAATAGTTCTAAGTAGAATAAATATGTTATGTTGAGTTATTTTTTAAATAATGATTCTGAATGAATTTTTAAATAAATGTAATTAATAGTTAATTTTCGAAAGAGCTCTCTTTTACTTTTATGGTTTTACCAAAATCTTTACCTGTTTACAAGCATCTTTACTATCTTCTAACCAGATAAATAAAATTGAAGTCTCTGATTGTAATCTCAAAATAAACACGTGAAAAAATCAGAGGAATAATTCGGACCAGGAGATACCGAAAATGCAATTTTTAGAATTTATGTCTGTCTGTTTGGATGTTTCGGCTAGTCTCTAAAACGGCTGGGCCGATTTTGACGTAACTTTCACTGACTGATAGCTGATGTTACAACGAGTAACTTAGGCTATTTTTAAAATTAGAGAAAGAAGAAGAAAAAGGCATGTTTATTTTTAATACGAACATACACAAGTGAGGCAAAGACATTTATAAATAATAAGAAATACAAAGACAAAATCAACCACAAAGTAACAAGAAAAGATGTACATATATAAGCCATAAAAATTGGATCAAGCTCAGCAAAATGTCGATCTGTTAGACCAGGGGTCGGCAACCTGCGGCTCGCTTTACAACCTTTGGATGTAAAGCTGCAGCTCTTTAGTTATATACGCAAAAAAAGACATGGCTTCCATTAAATGTTTTTCCCAATTATTTGTATTTTTTGTTTAGGTTTATGGCTTGGCAGCTAGGCCTTTAAGCCAGATCTTAGATTTTAATGTAGTTTCTTGATTTTCTTAAGTCTATGTGAAGCACAACTGAACTGTAGGTTATCAGCTAGTGAAAATAAAACTGCACAGCACAACATCCCCTTTCAGTTCCCGCCAAAAACTCCCCCAGTTGTTTATTATTGAAGCACAAGTTAGTGTTGTAAGTTAATATTTAATTGTTTCCATTTTTTAATTTAATAATAAGTAATTATCTAATAATCTCACATAAATATTATCTTTCTGTTGCGAAAAACCCTACTTATATATGAATAAATAGATTTGTGTGTTTTTATCAAAACACTTAATTTATGCGAGTAATATTTATTGTTGGTAAGAAAAAATGGCTCTTTAAAAACTTTGAAATTTCGTAAATTGTAATTTTTGACTCTTCCGACTCAAAAGTTTGCCGACCCCTGTGTTAGACCAACGCTGATCTTCCGCTTGGTTCAGAAGTCCGCAAAAAAATACACGCGGCCGAAATCGCGGGCAGCTGCTATATAATAATGTTACGTGCGAGCGCGGTACGCACTTAGGATTTTGACGGCCTCTGTGGTTGAGCGGGCTAAGCCGTTGCCGGCCTACCTCACTGCAACGCAGAGGCTCCAGGTTCGATTCCTGGTATAGTAAATTTCGGAAACGTATTTTCTCCGTTATTTACTATGGTCTGGGTGTCTGGGATCGGCCCCAGAGTGGTACGTTGTATATTACCCATAACACAAGCATAACTTGCTTAATTTGGGGATATAACATATCTGTGTTTGTCTGCCGATTAAATTTTTTAGGATTGGAAGGAAACACCAGTTTTTAAATAAACGCTTTTATTGACTTACACAGCCGCACGTAATACCTCTCCACAGGATTGCCCCTATACGCACGACTAACGATGCACTGTTCTGACGATAAGATCTCTCACTCACAATACCGTAGACACACACCTTCTGCTGCTGCAGTGTCCGAATTTACCGCGCGTAGCTCGCCTCTGGATCTCCTTTTAAACTACGCGAAACTCCTCCTTCACTAAACTGTCCACTACACTTTTCACTAAATTCACCACTAAAATCGTCACTGTCTTCTATTAAACTATTCTTCCAACTCTTTCGTATCGCACTTGTCGCTTCACTGTCTTGAACTGAACTCAACTCTAAACTGCCCGGTAGGCGCGCCTTACGAGCCTATATATATACCCGGAAGAATCTTCTGGAACCCATAATTTCGTTATTCTTTTATTTACTATCTGTCCCTTTCTAAATATCTATTTATCTCTGTCTTTTCCTTACCGAACTTTCTATTCTAGAACTTTCGTTCATCGTCTATCCCTTTCTAAACTATACCCGTCCTTGTCTTTTCCTTCCAGAATTTTCTAGCTTTTTCTAAAAGCTCTTAAACTAACTAGATGGTTCCACCATCATTCGCCACAATAACATTACCTAGTGGTCGCCCGTGTTCGAAATTCGACCATAATAATTATTGTCAAAGACTATACTTCTATAATCACAGATTTCGCCAAGGCTACACTGTTAATTTGACTTGAACAATAAACAAAAGAGTATATATTATGCGTGTGTGTGTCAAATACATGGTATTGTGTTTAATGGTTTTTTTTATAGATTTAATGCATTTTTTATGCATAATTTAAAAAATATTAGCATTCTCCACTCCTCTATATAAACTATAAGTGTGCGAAATTTCATACCCTCCGTCCGCGCAATTTTCGTAAAAGGATACAAAGTTTTTGCTTCACGTATTAATATATACATAACTAAAGGGTTCTCTGCGCCTACGCCGCGGGTCAAAACCTGGTAAGTAGCTCTATTTTACTTGCATAAAAACTTAATTAAGTTATTTATATATCGCGAGTAACACTGTGGGCAAAACTAGTGTATATAAATCAGTTCCTTGTGGTGACTCATTCGTCATTTGGCAGTCATCAAGCAAAAGCTAAAGGACTTAACTTGCAGATACGGTAAAAAGTAGTTGTGGCAAAAAGCAAAAGGACAAACATATCTTTTATTCTATCAGTATGGAGAGGCTACATCGGCCTAAGCCAATTTCGCTAAGAGTTTTGTTGGGTCTCATTTTAATAACATTGGTTAGTCCTATAGGCTGGTTCCTAAATTTTACTATTCATTCACTTGTCCTACCATCGGTTAAGTTTTGACATTACCTGTCAGCTTATGTCAAATTTTAACCGATAGGCAAATGAACGATCGGCAAGATATAGGAACCGGCGTCTAGTCAGGTTTATTATTGACACCGTAAGAGTGCACTGTAAATTTAAAAAAACAAGAAATTAGTACCAGTCTGAGACCACATGCCTACTGCTTAGGCAACTTTTCTGGCTTAATGTTCATGATAATGCTTAAAAAGTAATTAAATTAATCAAAGGCGAAGTAAAATCTCATGAAGGTTCTTTCGCCCTCAATTATCACTGTTAATTTATTCAAAACATTAAGAGACCTTTATAAGTATTTTTTTTTTGGAGCTTTTCTACAATGACAGCAATATGGCAAAAATATATTGATTTTTCTTAATATCTTCAATAAATTGAGAGGGTGCCAATAACGGTATAGTATGAATAAACAAGTAAGAATATGTGAAAGTAAGAAAATATGTATATAATAAACCCACCCATTTCCCTTAGAAAGTAGTAAAGAAAAAAATAAAATAAATAAGGTTTATGTAATATATATTATTATAATCTATTTAATTATGTATATCTATGGTACTTTATTATTTTTTTGATTCTTCTTTAATTGTATTTAATTACGAATTCAATACTTTTAATTTAGTTAAACCACCAAATATTTTTTAAATTTTCTTTTAATGTCTCCTTGGACTTTGGGTTGCCTAGAAGAGATCGCTATAAGCGATAAGGCCGCCAATTATTCTAATGGAAATGTTCGTATTAAATTGTCTAGGTTTAAATTATGGTGAACAATAAATAGTTTTCAATCATTCAATCATTCAAGACATCTGTCTTGAACAATGACGGAAGAGGTGGCAAATTAGAAAAAAAATACAACAATTATAAAGGTACAATTATCCCTAAGTAGATTGAATTTAAAACTAAGTTTAAAATTGAAAACAGAATCTCAAAAAAAGGAGTCACATCATTTTACCATCTACCTAAAACATTAGCATCTCAAAATGGGTAAATGTAGGAGGACGATGGCCTTGTCTTTGCAGTCCTAAAAACCAACACACAACTTACAAACTCTCACTTACTGAAATAAAAACTTTATTCTGTACTCAATAAGAATAAATTTCAAATTTCCTAATACATTACATTGTATTTGAGTATTAAAACCAACATTCGTTTTACATGTCGTCAGCGGTTATTGAATCAATTTAGACCTTTATTGCATTAAAGATAAGAGCTTTATGCAAATTTTGTAAGCGTTAAATACTGTCAAATGCCACGAAGGCCGGCTGGGGTTGCCAGATAGTAACTTATCAAATCCGGGACAATTCTAGAAAAACAATGTCGGATCGTGGCCATAGTAGAAAATATCGTTTTTTTTTTAAATTGCAATTGGAATTTATTTTCAAATACAAACTTTTATTAGAAGGTATGTACTCTGTACTTAGTAAGTAATTAATGCCAGTTATAATTCTAAGATGAAGCACTGTGGTAGTAAATCAACACGTTAAACTATCATAAAATTAATTTAGTGTGAACGCTAAAGTGTCTATAATGCACATAGAACTTATTGCTATCTCGGAAGCACTGTCTTATATTGATTCATTGAATAGCGACAAGTTTGTTATTTTCACTGACTCTAAAAGTGCTCTTCTTCATTTAGTAAAATGCACAAATACATTGCACAGAGGGTTTCCACTAGCTTATTCAATTATAAGGAATATAATTAAGGTTGTAACTAGGGGTCAGACTATTGTTTTACAATGGATTCCTTCACACGTTGGGCTAGAGGGAAATGAGATGGTTGATCGCCTGGCAAATGAAGCTGCATCTGATGGAGAAATATACAATTGCCTGCCTTGCTATAGCGAGATTACTCCTGTAATCAGAAATTTATGCTTAAAATTTTGGTCAGAATATTATGACAAAAGATCGTTAACAAAAGGCATATGGTATAAAGTGGTCCAGCCATCTCTCCCTCGCTCCCCTTGGTTTGATGTGAGCAGAATGAATAGGCAAGAAGTTGTTACGGCACTGAGGCTTAGATCTGGTCATGTCCCACTGAATTGTTTTGGCTACATGATGCGTAAAATTAATTCCCCGAATTGCACTGTATGCGGAGTGAGAGAAGATGTCCATCACATTTTGGTTGAATGTGGGCGCGTCGAGCCTCAGAGACGTGACAAATTTGGCGCTAGAACTTTTAATCTAGGCTTCTTTAACAGTATTCTGGCCTCACCACTATCCGATGAGGCCAGAATGCTGTTTAAAATTATTTGTTTAAATTTAAGTAGTAGAAATTAATTATTAATGTTCCTTTTATATATTTTTGTGAGCAATAACGGGGGTGACATTTTCTTTTTGAAAAAACCCTCATAAATAAATAAATAAAGATTTAAAAAAAAAACATAAAATTGAGCACTTAGCTTAAATTAGCAATTTTAAACTTTGGTAGACAATGAATACTAAATTACAAATTAAATAGTAATAAACTGAAGAAAAAAAACAATAATAATAAGATACTACCATAAAAACTGTTAAAACAATAAATTCCAAACTTAAAAACAATTAGTAAGTGTTTAGAAACAGAAATTGTTTTGGTACATTTTGTTAAAAAATAGTACGTTTTCAGAATCCGGGACAATAAGCGCTAATTACTGGACACGGGACAAGAGGCAAAATTCTGGGGCAATCGCGGATTTCCCGGCGGTCTGGCAAGCCTAAGGCCGGCTGATGTCAGGAGTAGTTAGTGTCCTGAGAGTTGAGTCTTGAGTATGTAGACCTTGATTCTCCACCTGTTTGGACGTTTGACGTAATACGAATGTAAGGAATGTATTGTTTCGGCCAGAGCCGGTGTCATACGACTCCTTGAGGCTTGAATAAAATAATTAGCATGGCATGGCCATCGCTATTTGCTGACGGCGTAGGAAACATACATGAGATCGTGACACTACAATAATATTTATTTACTAGCACTCGCTCACAGCTTTGTTCATGTTGGACTGGTAATAAAGATTAAAGTTATTTTCATAAATATAAAATCAAACGATATTTTCAGCAGGGTAATGAATTTTTTAATAAGAAAATAGAAGAATCCCGGAAATTCCCATAAACTCGGGATAAGTGAGATTACTAAAGATACAACTACAATTGTTTTACTAAAGTTAGATAGATATATAATTCTTTACTGCACACCAAAGCATAAACAAACAGAAGTAGAAAAGTATAAAAGATAGTATAACGGGCAGCCTTATCGCTAAGAAACGATCTCTTCCAGGCAACCCTTGGCAAGGATTGATAGATTTTTAATACTGACGCTGCAGTGGTGCAGTTAATAAATAATGATGAACGACAAATAAACACAGCACATATAAGTATAAAAACAAAAATAAATATATATACATATGACAGTACAAACATACATCTATATATATACATATATATGTATAAAAGAAAGTCGTGTTAGTTACACCATTTATAACTCAAGAACGGCTGTACCGATTTAGCTGAAAATTAGTGGGGAGGTAGCTTAGAACCAGGAGACGGACATAGGATACTTTTTATCCCGACTTAACCGATTTTGATGACATTTGTTTTGTGTGTTTGAGTGGGTTCCTGGATGGTTTAGATTCACAATTAGAACCGGTAGGTGGCGCTGAGATCAGGTTCTAGAATTCTCCTGATCACCTAGACCGATTTTGGTGGTTTTGTTTTTATGTCATGAAAGAAAGTCTTTTAGGAATTCAGAAAATATGGCGGTACGAAGTTCACCGGGTCAGCTAGTATAAGTGTAATAGGCGGCCTTAACGCTCAAAGCGACCTCTTCCAGGCAACCTAAATGAAAGAATTTTGAATCAGGCGATATAGGTGGTGCAGGAAAAAGGCAATAGATACATAAATATGAGTATTTAAGAAATGAATATACAAATACATACATATATACATATTCATATATATACAATAATACATAAGTTATTATATTAAATGTATTAGCATGATTATATTCTGTTAATCAGACATATCTATTTGTGGACAAATAGTGTTTCCTGAGCAAATTTCTAAATGTTGGTAATGATTTGGCCTCTCTGACAGTAAGAGGCAGCATATTCCAAAGTTTGACAGCCTGCACCGTAAAAGAATTATCATAACAGGTTGAAGTGTGTGCAGGCGTCATAAGTTTTCTGTACGTATCATGGCGCAAATTATGGGCAGTGGATATTTTAAGAGTTTCAGTTTTTGATTCACTAGGGTCTAATTTAACTAAAATTCTTAAAACAAAATAATATAACCCGCGCGCAGAAGGTTTGCTGATGACTACTTACTATTATTGTATATACTTATGTAAAGTATACACAATAATAAAATAAAATGATAAATTTGTTGCAACAACTATTTATGTAACCTTTTTTGTCAACCCTACTGACCGCCGGCGCGTGACATCGTGAGGCTATCGGCAAACCTGCGCACGGGTAGTAGTTTAAAATACGTTTTGCAACAAAAAATATACTATCCAAATGTCGCTTACGCTAAAATGACGGTAAAGGTTCGTTATAAAGTCATTGCAATTAAATATAAATAGATTTTATTGTTTAGTTATTTATCTTCACAAACATCACTACTCTTACAGTTTACCAACACAGTAGCGTGTTCATTAACATTTAATAAAACAATAACATATTATTAACATATCTCCTACAGTAATCGACTGGTTTCATAGTTACCTGTACGGTCGCCGGCAGCGGATTCGAGTCGATGACGACTATTCGTCATGGCGTGATCTCTCTGCTGGCGTTCCTCAGGGCGGCGTTTTATCTCCCTTACTATTCACGATTTTTATAAATTCAATCTCTAATCAACTTACTTCTTCCTACCATCTCTATGCAGACGGTTTACAAATCTATACACAATCACCTGTTGCGACGTTACAAGATGCAGTCTTGACAATAAACTCCGACTTCGATCACATAACGCAATGGAGTAAATCATATGGACTACAAGTAAATCCCGAGAAAACTCAGCTAATTATCATAGGTAGTTCACGGATGCTGTGTATTGACTGGACCTGCTTACCAAATTTCATATTTAATGGTACACATATCCCGGTTAGTGAGAAAATAAAAAATCTAGGAGTCATATTTGATAGGGAGCTATCTTGGCGACCCCACATAACCGAATTGAGTCGACGTCTCTTCCTCTCTTCGAAATCCCTCGGGAGGTTGAAAAACTTCCTGCCCATAGCCACCAAAGTTAAGCTTGCAGAGTCCTTACTACTCCCCATTCTTGATTATGCTGACGCCAGCTATATTGATTTGACTCAAGAGCAACTTAATAAACTTGAGCGCCTCCAAAATTTTTGTATAAGGTTCATATTTGGGTTACGCGAATATGACCACGTCTTTGAGTTTCGTAGAAAACTCAAGTGGTTGCCAATTCGTTTTCGCCGGAATACTCATACTCTTTCACTCCTTTACAGTGTGTTGTTTATCCCCACAACCCCGTATTATCTCAAAGAACGCTTTGAATTCATCTCTTCCTCTCACAATTTAAAACCTTCTACTAATCTTAGACTTAATACACCACACATGCATTATTCATATTTTTTTAATAATTCTTTTACTGTACAGGCTATTCGACTCTGGAATGCGCTACCTGTTACTCTTAGACAAGCTAAATCACTAACAATATTTAAGAACATGACAAAAAAGCACTACCTGCAACATAGTGATTTTTGATATTTTTACGTATATTTCTGTATATATATATATGTATATATTTATGCATGTGATATCAGTAGGTATATTTATATATGTCTATTAAGTATAATTTTACTCATATAATATTTTACATACTTATATGTTTATAAATGAACAAAATATATGTAAGTAACTGCTTATTCTCTAATATTTATGTATACCACCTTTGACCAATATAATCTGTTTTATTCCTGACACGGGTTGTCTGGAAGAGATCGCTTAATAGCGATAAGACCGCACATTGTGCACATTTAGAACTTTTTTAGGCTATAGGGTTTTCTGTAATGGTGTACAATAAAGTGTTATCTATCTATCTATCTAACATATTATATTTCTTTCTTTCTTTCTTTCATATTTAATTGGCTCTATTTTACTCGCATACAACTCAGATTTTATATAATCACGAGCGGAGCTGCAGTCAAAAGCTGGTATGTAAATATAAACTTTCCTTAAAAAACTACTGATGGTGAAAACTGCTAAAAAATGCGTTGCGTGGTTTCGGAGGAGTTAACGGATATACAGACAGACATGCAGAAAGAAACGTTGCAACCTACTAGGTATGTAAAGATGCTATTCTTGTGAATTCACTCATTGAAACATGTGTTATTAGTGTTCGCAACGCATGTGTTATCGACGCCTTGTTAACCTAGTTCCTCGTGTCATTTGGTACCACGTGCATTGGCGGCTGCCTAAGTCTCATCACATATTCAATTTAATATAATAATAGCAGCTTTTTAAGACCGATTGTCACCTCGGTTATCTCGATGTGCAGGTTGCATCACGATGTTTTGTACGAACATATGCACATTAGATTGAATAAGACCGTTTCGGCCAGAGCGCGGTTGTTGCTGAAGCAATAAAACTTTCTTTTAAGCGATTGTCACCTCGCATTGTGATAAAAATACAAAATACATAACAAAATCCCAGTATCAGTATTTAGCTAAATGTGTAACAATGAATGCGAGTTCGTTTCTTATGCGTTCTGTTATCACCCTAGCGTGGAGGCTAGCAGGATATATTATCGGTGTCTAAGTTATGCAGGGAGTGGTACTGATAATGGTGCTTGAAGTTGAGGTTGAAGTTAATTTTTGAGACTTGATTGAAGGTAGTTTGATTGAAGGTAGTTTGAGATATTGAGGGTATTGAAAGTTGAAGTTACTTGATTAAAGGTGGAATGAAGTTATTGAAGGTTGAAAGTTATTAAAGTGAAGGTTGCGTGTTCGTTAGTCGAGGGTCACCAGTTTAGAGATGACCCATATGGATGGAGGAGCGAGATGGAATACTCCTCCGTCTCAAAGGACGAATTTCTAGCGAGACTATAGCTATGCCTCACAGGCTGAGGCCCATCAATTATTATTGGAAATTTGTATAAATTCTTTGTACGTGTCGGGAATCGTTTGCGACCTCAAATATTGCACAGCGCCATCTATTTATTGGCTTGTAAGTGTTTCATTACAGAAACATGATTCATATCAGCGCGGACCTCTGTTACTTTAATTCAATTCCTAATTTTAAAATTCTCTCTTCAAAGTAAGTTAACTCCAATTCTATTTTTAAAAGCCTGTTGTAATTTCAAAATCATTGTAAAATTTAAAATCCAAAAATAAATCGTATATTATCAAATAAGTTTTTTAAACGTTCTTCCCAGAGCCGTTTGCGCACCGTAATACAAACTTTGTAATATTACAGTTTAAACTTTATGTAGTTGTTGTTAGTCCTTGGGTGAAGGTAGCATTCGAGTTGTATTTAAAAAACAAATGACCTATGATATATATATATATATATGGTTTATTTTTATTGTATAGTTCAGCAGACAGGCAAACGGCCCACCTGATGGAAAGCGGTTATCATCGCCCATAGACATTTATAACACCAAAGGTGTTATAAATGCGCTGCTGCTCTCTTAAGGGAGACTGGAACCTGGCCATTGATGCCGGAACACAATCCAAGGTTGTTATGACGGCATACTCTAGACCAGACCAGGGGTGGTAGCCCCAGTCGGGCAAATACCGTCCCACCTGGCTGTGGGTTGTTTTGTCGCCTCTCACAACAGGCCGCCCGGTCGCAGGAAATTGTACAAGGGGGGACAGAACAACCCACAAGCTGGTGGAAGGGAATTTGCCTGTCAGAATGGCTACCATTTCTGATCTAAAGTATGTCGCCATAATAACCCTGAGTTGAGCTCCGACATCAGTAACCAGCTTCCAGTCCCCCCTTCGAAGCTGACAACACATTGGTAACACTTCCGATGTTGTCAGTTGCTGGTGTACCTGTCAGCCTGTCTGCTATACTCCAAAAAAAAACGGATTGCAACGCGTGCCGAGACAACTAATTATGACATATTTAAAAAATGAAACAGAAGCTTAGTTACAAAAATTACTACCTATGCATTCTGAAATAATAACAATACATATAATCGATTATAGCATACAGGATGCCATTGCCAAATATAAAATCATAGATATGCGGCACACTTTGTTATTATGTCATGCGCACCCACTTTATGTTTACAAAGCAGTCTTGTTTGATGATAAAATCAAAGGTGGCTCGGTTATGATTATATGCCGGAAGTCAGAGGAAGACAAGCTTTATGTATTGTAAAAATAATTTGAATCCACTTACCTTTTAAATTTTGTGTGCTTGTACTTTGTGTGCTTGTACTTTGTGTGCCTGTACTTTGTGTGCCTGTACTTCGTGTGCCTGTACTATGTGTCCCGACACTTTGTGTTCCTGTACTTTTTGTGTCTACACTTCCCGTGCCTGTAGATTCCTTTTTGAATAATAATCCATCCACTTTATAAAATGATTTCGATAATATGAAGTATTACATGTGGCGTTTCATATTAACCAGTTATCATTTTAAACGTTAAAGACTGTTTTTTTTATTGCAGAACTTCAGTAGACGTGCAGACGGTCCACTTGATGGAAAGCGGTTACCATCGCCTATGGACATTTGCAACATCAAAGTTGCTAAAAATGCGCTGCTGCTCTTTTAAGGGAGACTGGAACCTGGTCACTAATGCCGGAACACAACTCAAGGCTGTTATGGCGACATACTCTAGACTACTCTAGTGGTTTTTGTCGCCTCTTACGACAGGCCGATGATCTGGAGGGAACTTCCCGCTACGGTTTTCTCCTTGCGTTATGATATGGGGTTTTTAAGAAGGGCATCATAAAATTTCTTAAAGGTCGGCAACGCGTTGGCGACGACACCCCTGGTGTTGCAAACGTCTATAGGCGACGGTAACCACTTTCCATCAGGTGGGCCGTCTGCCTGTTTGCCTACTACAGGCAATAAAAAAAAGGCCGCATGAAGTTTTATTCTTTCTCCGTTCCTGCACGGATAAAGATATTTAGAATAGACCGTGGCTGATTAAAAATGAAACTCTGAGAAGCTCCCAATCCTACAGGACTAAATGCCGTCATAATGCACTCCTCTCGCTATTTAATCACGAGACAAAATTCAACATGAACAAATTAAACATTACAATTGCGCAAATAAAAACAGTTGAATGGTTTCCCTTTTGAATTCAGTCAGGTTATAATTTATGGAAGAAAAGTAGACACTGCGCAGGATAGAGGAAAGTGGCGTGCTCTCGTTTCGGAGGTCAAGACTTATTTTGGGTCGGTGAGCCAACGGAGTTAGTTAGTTATAATTTATTCAATGGATGACTTTTATCTTATGATTGAAAAATCGACCTCTTAGGCTGGTCTGCGTCGATAATTAACCGTCGATTAAAATGAAACAATCGCTGTTTAGCCATAGAGTTTTAGCAATTATTTTATTTTAACCATCTTTTAAATGTCTATGCACACCAGTCTTAATCATATAAACTAAGTTTATCTATATATACAAAACAAAGTCGTGTTAGTTACACCATTTATAACTCAAGAGCGGCTGGAACAATTTTTATGATTTTTGTGTTTTTGGAATTGTCTTCCTCCGGAATAGGATAACAAGTATTAAAATATGATATTCATTAATAATAATGTTACATACCGTCAAAGATAAGCCGCACAGCCTATTGTAAGCGCAGCTTATTGTCCTTTTCTAGTAATCGACGAATCCTTTGTCCTTTGAATTTGTCGTTAAGAAAAACATGCTATTGTCTTTTTTACTTGTTTTATAACCATCATTAGCGTCGAACTATAATCCCTATTGTTATTGTATTCGACTTTGTGGACGTTCGCAGGTGTGCAAATTAAATTTCTTAGAAACCTTGTGTGCGCCTCTAATTCCTTTATATTGTGTAGTTAGTATAAGACGAGGCCCGAATGAAGGGGAGGGTAGTTAAGCGACGACTTCGAAGCGAGTAAGACGTTTTCTAGTACTCTCGATTAGCGATATAAACGACGGACTTTGCGCGTTCGAATTGTATTGAATCGTGCAGTGTGAACTGGTTGCATCCAGTTTTATTTGTATTTGTTTTATACGTGTTTGTACAGTTCTAATAAATTCTATAGTAGTTCCAACGACATTTTTAATTCGAGTCCTGTAGCTCGTAACAATAATAAAAAATCATTAAAAAAAACACCAGTTACAACATCAGTCTAGCCATTCATTTGTTATGATCTTTCTAGGCCGATTTCGGCAATGGTGACTGCATTTAAACTCATTTCCATTTGTCTGATTTAGGTGAATTATTGTTGTGTGTGTTCAAGTGGGTCCCGGGATGGTTTAGATTCACGATTGGACCTGGTAGGTGGCGTGGTAAAAATTAAAAGAGGTGTCTTCAATTTTTACCGATTTAGATGATTTTTTGTGTTTTTTCAAGTAGATTCGAGAATGGTTTAGATTAACAATTGGTCCCGGATGATGGCGCTGCAATCGGTTTCTAGATTTTTATTTTTTAAGGGCAAGGCAACGCTGCTGGGTCTGCAACTAGTATGATATAAAAACAATACAGAACAAAAGATTCGAAACTTGAAAGACTTCATTTAGTCTAAAATTAAAAACAGTAAAAGGTTGAACAAAAAACGAGAGAATGACCAATGTAACCATCTATCGTGTATAGGTTTTGGGAGTGTTTTTCGCCAGCGAGTGTCAATTACAATTTTCTTCTTCCATGCCCGTACATAGCGAAGATGCGAAGTTTCGATCCTTACAATGACGAAGTGAAGCCTTATCAGATAAAGAAAAGCCCAAGTCACCCACCTGAATACACCAAAATTACCAAATTTCACCCATTGTGAAATACAAGTCATTCACTGCCATGAACATTTACAGCAAAATATTTTTTGCCAGGACAGCACGCTTTATTTATAGCGAGTTCCTATATCTTACCGACTGTTCATTTGCTTTGCTATCGATTAAAATTTAACATAAGTTCAATACAAGTAAAGTAAAAATTCAACCGATGGTAAGGAAGTGAATGAATAGTAAGATGTACCGGCAATGTGTGATGTCATTCGCAGTCGTTCTATTAAAGTTTAGTTTCTGTGATCTGAGTACATAATATACAATTAATTTATAATTGTAGGAATATGATAATAATATATTTAAAATTCCCCAAGTTTAAAAAGAGCATTGTTATCTCCCACGTGCTGTGGTATCAAAACGTGTTATCTTATACAAGTACAACGTACAACATACAACAAAAAATATAATCAAAGAATCTCTTCTAGAATTTTCTACATACCTGCATACTTTACTTACTACTTTATGTGTGTCTAATGAATATATCAAATATGTATAGTTTCAGTATAAAAATAAACTTATATTAAAAAACATAATAATTATAAACTATAGTCGTGGTAGCATAATGGCTAGCGCATGCATTTTAGACTCAAAGGGCGCGGGTTCAAATCCTGGCCGGAACGCATGCTCCACTTAGGCAGTTTTCTGACGTAATGTGCATATTCTTACAATTACCACGTGCTAAGAACCGTAAAGGAAAACATCCTGATGAAACCTTCACACCGACATAATTGATGTGTCAAACCTGCCAAGCCGCCTTGACAAGCATGGCAGCTATACTGTCCGTTACCCTATAGTAAGAGGGCCGAGCCCAGCCGTGGGACGTTTATGGGCTGTTACTATTCTCATTATACAGACTATGTACCAATCACTTCCTGAGGGAAATAAAAACAAACATATGTTGAAATTTATTTTACAGTATTTTTACTGTACTGACAATATTCGGGCTTTTTTAGTTTATGGCTTGGTAGATACGCCTTTACGCCAGGTATTTGGGCTTGAGGCACAGATCGCAGCACAGGTCACCTCCAATTTAGATATCAGTTCGACATGCCATTAACTATAATGACATACAAATATTGGTTTATATACACTCAATAATTTTGTCACATCTCGTAACATACTTCAGTTTAAAGTTCTTTTTGCTCATAAACTTACCGTGGGCGCAGTCTAAAACCAACTCTTCCGTTCACTCTACTGTTATACACGTATTTATAATAGTCTGCTTGCACCCGATTTATTCTTTCTACAATAACGCTTCAATTTCTTCGGCAACTAAACGCCTGCATATAAAAATAATTATTTGTCTACATACACTAGGCGCTTGGCTCTGAAACTCGTTGCATTTGCCAAATAAAATGACGGACGTGTTGTAGAAAAGATTGCTTCAGATATAGGATAGTTTATGTTTTATAATCAGTGAATTGCCTGACATCCTACACTCTCTACACGTTATGATAGGTTCCCTAAAGTCGACGAATATGTAAACTTTCGTCAATTTTGCAAAGTATGTAATATGTGTAAGAAATTGAAGAAATTCGTCAAGCGGTGATGCTTTTGTAATTTAACTACAGAACTTAAACAAATAGCTTACATCTCAAAAACTACTGAACGGATTGTTTGGACAGATTTCTATTGAAAGTTTTTTTGAACCTCTACCAGTTACGTTTTTTGGAATTTTGTACTTTAAAGTTCAAACGTTAAACGGGGATTAGATGCACGTATTAGTATTAGGACAATGAAATAATTAAAAAAACTTCAGTATCTTACCTACGTATAGAACTATGCAGGCCAACGCTTCAAGAACTAGACCAAAAAGGCCGTCAAACTTCAAAGTGGGGCATTCGTACAATCTACAAGGTAAGTATTTATTCTTGATTCTTTTATTAAAATAGTTTTTTTTCACAATTTAACTAATCAAGAATTAGTCTATTTTGACAACGTTATGATTTTCTAAAATCTGGTTATTGATCTGATATCCCATAGGTATGCTTTTATACACTGAATCTATTTTTACCATCAAAATGGCTTTAACTACTACTACTAGAGTAAGACTGCTATGATAATTATTGTAAGGGTTCCATATTTTCGAAAATGTCTACGGGACTCTAAAACGATGATCATTTAATTTATGGAAAATATGATGTATATCTGCAACATACTTTGTAAATATTTCCAGTATCTGTGTCAGATTGAATTTGACATTGAACCCGACTAAACTGAACACAGCCCATTTTAAATGTAAGTAAGGGCGTTGGTTACATACTAAAATTGGTCGTATAACACCAAATGCCGCGAAAGCAGCTCGCGCAACGCGGATCACGAGTCACGTTCCGCGGACACGTGATCGTTTAGAAGCACGTGTTGGTTTATTGCTTCCAGTTGTCAGTAAGAATAATTTCGATTGAATGTTCGGGAAAATTCTACTGCTTTGCTAATTAAACTGAATGGAAAAAAGACGTGTGGCTTTTGTGATAGTTATATGAAAAGTACAAAACTGATTTGAGTTGATAATTGTTGTGACTAACTATACTTAGTCTTGCTATAAATATTGTAACAATGATTTTTTTCTATTGCAAATAACATTTATAAGTTTTACAGTGTGTTAGTTTAATACATAAATATAAGCTTATTCGCAGTGGTCTCTATTGGCTGCAATACAGTCCTTTAAACGTTGAGGACAGTTATCAATAGGAGCGCACTCTTTTCATGGGAAAATTCTTCACTGCCAATCGTATGGATTGTTTTAGGGACTCCAAATTATCATGGCGTTTAGAGCAAGCCGTACTCTCTAAAACTGAATATAAATCACAATCCAGCGGATTAAGATCGGGAATAGACGACGGCTAGTCTTCAGCTCTGATGAAGTCCGAAACGTTCGTTTCTGCTTGCTTGCTGGAAGGACTATTCTTGGTTATTGAACATGGTGTTGTTAAGGGGCTTAACTACCTTCTCAAGAATGGTATCTTGATACACTTGTGCCGATGTTTTGATACCTTTTTCACAAAAATATGGCTCAGTCACTCCTTCATAGATAACACCCCACCAAACCATCACTGAAGAAGGATAATGCCCACGTTGCACTCTGTCGACTAATTGAGAAGCATCCTTAGAGGTTTGAGCATAAATACGGTAATTTTGTTTGTTAAAATGTTGCTCAATTGTAAAAAAATTCTCATCCTCCGTAAACAAAATTTTTCTGTGACCTCCTTTTGCGTGCCGCTTCAATAGTCGTTTCGATTTTACCACCCTATTCTTTTTTAAATTATGAGTTAAGAAATGACCAGTGCGTCTCTTATAGGCTGCAAGTCCTAAGTTATCTTTTAAAATACGCGACATGGTTCTAGGTGATATCTTCATCTCCCGAGATAAAATCTTTTGCTTTCGGACAGGATTTCTTCGAATTTTTCGATTTTTCGTACGAACACTACGTAGACGGCCAGGTCATTTACTGTCACAAACAGAGGAGGTCTCATTATACCTATTAATAGCCTGGTACACAAACATTTGACTAATACCAAGCGTATGAAGAGTTTTAAAAATTGCATTTGGCTCCTACCTACTTTGTGTAATGCAATCACAGCGATTCGGTACTCTTTATTGCCCCATTCCATTTTAATATCGCAAAATGTTGTACAATGTATTGGCGCCAAAATGAGAAAACACAATGAACAATCATATAAAAATGACAGACTCCAAATTCAAATGTAATATTTTGTTTCTTTTTAACTGTAACAGTATTTATGGCCAGACTGAGTATAGTATTTCTCGTGAAAGACACGAATAAGGAATAATCATTGTAATAATGTTTAGATTCTAAACATATTATTTGTTACTGACTAAATAATAAAAATATTATTATGTAAATGTTGTTGAAATATTTATTTAACATATTTATAAGTAGATATATTCGTTTGTACATTAATTTAAATAAGGCTTTTCTCGATTTGCTGCATTGACTAATATTACTAATTATAAAAAAATGAAAAGTCACTAAATGCCAATTGAAAGCTGGTTATCTATTGTAAATATACCCCACTTCCATATATAACTGATTTTATAAAGAGCTAGAATGTATGTAATGTTTTATAATGATATTTTACCTTATAAACAAGATTTAAAAGATAGAAGCCTTTTATAATTTAAAACAAAAATCAACAAAATCTAGAAAGTTCCATAACCGTAAATTTTAATTATTCGCTGGTAACTCAGCAATTCCGGTTTATCTACTGGCGGAGTCTCGTAGCTTCGAGCATTCGAATTTCGATTTCGAATAGACTAGAAGAACCTCGGCGCGGCGCAAGTTTGTGTCCGATCAATAGATTAATAATTCTTCTTCAGTTCAATCCAAACAAATGAACAAATATTATTTTTAATTGATAATGCGGTAAAGATAATTCAAAACAAACAAAACAATAGATCTGTATACTTATGAATTATTTTTAATGAAAGTAGAAAGTATAACTTAGGTCTGTACGGTTGTCTTTGTATTGTTTGAGGTTGACTTCCTCGCTCATTACTCTATATTCAAAGACTTTTTGTCTTATGTATAAAGTTAAACCAATAATTTTAATTGAATTGACAGTGCCAGCGAAAGTTCATTCGTGTTGTCATGACGACGTACCTATTTGTTAGTTAAATTCAACGAGCAAATAGGTATTGAAACACAAAGATTCAGGTCGTAATGATATAAGTATATAATAATATACAGCTTTATCATCGTATAGTTTCAAAGGATTCGTCATAATAACCTGTGTACAATATCTTCGCAACGTTTAAAGATGTAACGAAACTATCAGTTTGGATTTTTTCTTTTATTAGGTACGTTTTTATACAGAATCAGTAACTGCCTGCATCTAACAAATAGATACTCCCGTATTCATAAAAGTTTTAGGCTCATATAAAAAATAAATTTATAACCTATTCAGGAAGTTAACAGCAGCGAATATGAATAACATTGTTTTTAATTCGTTTAATAACGAGACTATAAACCTCATATTAACTGAATACTATGAATAAGGGGGTAAGCCTTAAGTTTGGCGCGCGCTTGCCCAATGTAGGACAAACCTACATGTTATATGTATACCAACGGTATTCCTACATGTTTGATGAAGTAGAATGAAATATAAACAGAGCGACAATGATGGATTGCTGGTGACAAGATGAAAATAAAGCAACTAAAAAAGCCTAGAAAATTCTGTGATAAGAAAACCGGTAAAACAATTGTGCTAACCGATTTACAACTGTTGTTAGATAACTGGTGTGAATTTTATAACTATTTGCAAATACTAAATGGTATTTAAACATGTTTTTGGCGTTTTACATTATTAAACAATATCTGAAGAGATGATTTTGATATTTTCCTCATATCTAGAGGTCGTTGGTGTCGTCATTACTACGTGGTTTGCTTTGTGTTTTGTGTGCATTTCTTCCACATCATACAGTAATGTTACAAGAGTATTATGGTATGACAGAGAATACAGGTGAAGTTTTCAAATTTTACGAAATGACGAATAAATACTCAAAAATTTTGATGAAAACTAAAGTGGTAATATTAGATTTTTGAAAAATCAATACTAGTTAGGAATCGAATCAACTGATTTTGAAAAAATAACACATTTTCTTTTATTATGCCAATTCATAGTATAGCTTTTAATGACCCATTTGTGTGAAGTAACGTCAAACATAAAACTACAATGTAAAGTGCGTTATTTGAGATGCGACATTGTTAATGGCGTTAAACATTGACACATAACATAAATATGTATATACACTGTAACCTACAGGTAATCATTAATGGAGTTATTTTTTAATACTGTAAAAATTATGGTGTGGCTGCATCCACGATAGTGATATTTAGACAGTGGTCGAATGCGTCTCATTTAAAGCGTTAAAACATCAAGCCATTGACGAATAGCCACATTATAGTATATACATACGTTATCTCTCAATATTTAACGTCATTAACCTATAACCTATTGCTATATCTGCGTGAAATTGCCTATATCTGTAACACTTAAATCAAATCAAATAATTTATTGCACAAAAATAATCACAGATGAAGCCCCATCATTCAAGGAATAAAAAAGAGAAAACAAAACAAATCTTACAATCTGGACCATCTGTGGCGTTTGCATAATTTAAAAAATAAAATCAAAACAGAAAGAAATTATAAAGATTTCATTTTTCCTATTCAATAAGAAACCCTAAAAATACCTCTATTGCTTACCGGCAGTTATATTTAACAATAAATCAATCAATAGAGCCGAGAATAGACAGGCCTTGCGGGACTGCCGTCTTGTTCACACGTATTGATATCTTAATATTGTCATGGAGAAGTCCAGTTTTTCTATCGTCACCTTAGTGTTATTATGATAGATATTGCAGTATTGAGCCTTGCAAAGGTATACTTGGTCATAAACCGCTATCTTTGTATCTTAATATCATATTTAATGTCGTTTATAATCAATGTCTCTTGTGCTATAGAATAAATAAATATACAGATGTATTATTTATACACTAGAAATATTTTATAGAGTATGTCCACTGTCTGAGAATTAATTTTCATTATATACTCTATCACAGTCCGCTATTTACAAAAGCTTCATATTTTGCTACTACGAATCGTAGACGAACAAAATAGGTAAATCGAGCCCCGAGCTGTCAGAATAAAGTTATCGACCGTTCATTTGCCTTACTTTCGGTTAAAAATTGACACAAGCTCCATAGAAGTAATGTTATATGTCAAAATTCAACCGATGGTAAGGCAAGTTAATAGATAGTAAGATATAGAAAGCGGCTATAAAGGAAGCCGATCGCGCCGTAGTGCGTTACCAGACCGAATTAGTGTACGGATAAATATGAAATAATTCTCAATGGATACATTATTATTAATCAGACAGACGCAAACCACGCGTATACTACAAAAGTTTGCGCACACAAGTTTTCAAAAAAATGCTTCACTTCATTTGACTGTCTTGTTCATGTAGGCTCTGATATACTTTTACTTCGTCTGAGCTTGTAAGTTAAAACTTATGTACACCGCTTCGCAATATGTTTTGCTGTTTTAAGAAAAGAAGCGGCTAGAAACTCCCCGAGACTTTTTCTATGACATCTCTGAACGTAAGTATATCGGCGTAACTGGCGTCTGACGTATCTTAATTACTACGTCATATCAGGCCTAATCAACATCTGTATATGTTGCACTTTATAAAAAAAATACAGATTGTACGGAAAAATATTTCCTTCTACCACAAAATTAATGAAAAATATCTCGTTATCAGAATTTCTTTCATAAACAATTTTCAATTTTATAAACAGTATACAAGTAAATAGTTATACTTCTAAGAAGATAAATTTAGCGTTGCCATAGACGTATAGGTATTTACATTATGACTCATAATCTTTCCCAGACTGATAAGGAAAATACGTGTAGGTTGCTAATTTATGGCGGCGGAAAATTAAAAACTATATTATCATAAGATCCTTTATATACTAGATAATATAATTATGTAACGAATACAAAAAAAGGCATAGGAAATCTGCTCTAAGATCACATACTAATTTCAAAATAAAAGCAGAGTTTTAACGGCCATTTTACCGATAACTATAATTGAAATTAGTTAATATACCTTGCTAACCGTTCATTTGCCTTAAGTCGGTATTTAGGGCCGCTTGCATAAGGTTGCTTAAATTTATTTAAGAAACATAAAACGCATTTAACACCCTTAAATACAATTAGCGTCTTGTACAACGCAAAATTTGTCGCTAAATATGTTTAAAGAACTGTCAATACGTTTTGTGTAAAACTTATTTAGGCAGTTTAATATGATTAACTAATTTTTATTTAATGGCGATCGTTATGCAAGCGGCCCTTTACAATTTATTTTTGTTTTTAAATTTGGATGAATTAACCAAAGTGATCGATACAAACAAAAACTTAAATCATTGATGTCAATGATTACCATCGTGTCCTTTCAATTCTGTGCCTTTCAATCGAAATGATTTATTTTGGTTGATCCGTGTAATACAGTAATACCCAGAGTTACTCGACGTCCAGTTTTCTGCCTGTTTGTCCGGTCAAGAAAATCTAAAAAAACTAAACCCGGGTGAAAGATTGTCCGGTTTTAAGGAAAATCCGTTCATTATCTGGCGTACTCTTGTGTCTCGTTGTAAATACTGTAAAAGGTGAATTGTGTGTTTTGTTTAATATATGTAACTCCTTGTTGCACTCAATTCAAAGATGCCATCTTAGGCAATAAAACTTCATTAGAAGCGGTGGCATCGAGTACTAAATATATGAAAGAGTAGATCGGCTCTTAAATTAGCATTCGATGCTAGTAGGTAACTAAAAAGTTAGTTTGCAGTAAATTTATATATTAAAAAAATATGTCCTATTTTTTTTCAAACATATCTGGCAACCCTATTAATACCATGGAAAACAATATTTAGTAGTCTATGATGATATTCTTCTTCCATAGTAATACTAGTGATTACAATTTGACATATGGAGTTTTTGGCGGGAACTGAAAGGAGATGTTGTACTGTGCAGTTTTATTTTCTAGAAATGTGTAAAATTACTCTAAAATGAACAATAGTTGTAGGATATTGATAGTTTTTGAGTAGTAATTATGTGTTTTGTGAGAAGTGTGAACTGTGTAGTCAAATGTGGCCCTTTGAGTTGTCACAAGAACTCCGTTAAATGGCACCAGCTGATAACCTACAGTTCAGCTGTGCTACACATAGGCTTAAGAAAATGAAGAAACTACTTTATAATCTAAGATCTGGCTTAAAGGCCTAGCTGCCAAGCCATAAACCTAAATAAATAATAATAAACAAGCAATTTGACATAAGCTCCATACAATGTTAAATTTTTACCGAAACAAATGGATAGCAAGATATAGGACCTGCTTGATGTGACAGTCTCTATATTTTTTATTAGATATCTTTAGTAGAATATATGTAGTTATGTAGTAACATTACCTATCCCGTGTTTTTATGAGAATCTCCGGAATCCATGTATTTGCATAGTAAATCCATTGCCCTGTTGGAAATACCCTTTGAGTTTAAAAATAATTGACATTATAACTTTAACCATTATTACCTGTCCAACGTATACGAAATCGAAGGCAAATGCTACTTGGACTAATATTATTATTTATTATTAAGCAAAAAGGTATGATAATTAGCTGATCTAGGTTAGGTTAGTCCGAACCAATTTCAAAAGTAGTCTTATTAAATACGTCAGCAGAGATACGAGAAAAATATGATATTCAACACGTGGAAATGCGTCTATAATGGTGCAATAAACTCAATTGAGTTCATATAGTCAGTTGATTTATGGGTTGTAAACCTAAGCAAATTATAGGGGCACTTAAGATTTCTGGATTGAGCCGGGTTTTCCACGTATTCAATTTAAGTTTGCCTCAAGGAAACAAGGGCTACCCAAACGGAGTCCACTGTTTCCCTCGCTCATTATCATATTTTTAAAGATAAAACTAAATTATAAATGCGACTAAATACGTAAAATTAAACTAAATTATAAATAAATTAACATAAAGTAAATAACAAATTGCTGCCAGGGGGAAGCGCGCCCAGAAGTATGCTGGCAGCTGTATGACAATACTGATTCGTTGCGCGAAATACGAACCAGCCTTCTGATCACAAGTGGCATCAGATTTTTACAAATTTGCAATAAAGATACCCTTTGAACCCGATGGACCCCACGGACCTAAAATTTCAACTCCAAACGGCACAAATATATAACCCCTTCCTCAGCGCTCCATATTTGCGCCGTTTGAGATCTTCGACTGTTGAAGCAGTGTTGCCAGCCCCTGACTTAGTCATCGGAAGATGTGTTGCCGCCAGAGTGTCAACGCATGTCGCGTTCAACACCAGCGGTCGTCCCATCTTCCAAGGAATAAGTGACATTCTGTCCGGCCTCTTGCCATCGTCGTGCACCAAGCCATTTGGCTCTAGGATGGCAGATACGCCGACGCTGACAAGAGCTCGGCGGATGATGTCATCGAGACTGACATGGCGAGATCTTCGGCCAACACTGTGTACGTGATAATCTGATTTAAAGATATAATAGTAATAAAAACCCAACCAGAGAGGGGAGGCTTTGTGGCGAAGCCTTAGGCGAGTAGCGACACCTCGTACCCGACTTCGGAGGGCCAAAGCACGGCCCCCACCTCCGTGCTTGTCTTAGCTAACCGGCATAATCACGTAACGTCGGAAGTAGCGTCGGTGAACCTGCAGCCCACCTCTCCACACCCCTTAGCCACGCACACCCATGTCGCCCCTCGCCAATCCTGTACGGATTTTTAGCGCCCTTGCTGAGAGTGGCGAGTCACCGTCTGCCCATTTTTTTCATGCTTCCTGAACATTGCGACGGGCAGATGCCATAGTCCCCATAGTCCAGATCCCTAGTTTCACTAGCAGTTCATCACAATAGTCCAAAGTACAGACCACTTTTTTGTGTGCCGGTGTAATGATTGCGTCATTGACTCTTTTTTGAAATGAAACTTCTTTAGATTCGTTGTGATTTGAAACTCGATGAAACGTAAAAACGACACTAAAAAGGGATAAATGCATAAATCTATAGGACTAAGCCTGCGAGAGAATAAGATAGAGTACATTATATTTAATAACTAGCTTCTGCCCGCGACTTCGTCCGCGTGGAATAGTTAAAAAAAGTAAGTTATAAAACCCTCCCGATTTTAAAACATTCTTCATTGGTGCTCCGCTCCTATTTGTCTTAGCGTGATGATATACAGCCTCATTATTTTTTAATGTATAAACTGTTTTATTGTATCATGATGATACCGGCAATTTCAATACTTAATTAGGTGCATAAGATGTATGATAAGCTGTTTATAATTAAAGATTTTTTAACTATCCCACGGGAACTTTTTAATTTTTCGGGATCACGAGTATCCTATATGTTGACCAGGATATAAGCTACCAATGTAGAAAATTTTACTTAAATCGGTCCAGTCGTTTCGGAGATTAGCCGGTACAAACAGAGAAACAGAAAATTTGAAAAAAATATAAATTAATTCTATTTCACTTCTTACATCCCCCTGACTCGATTTTTAGCATATTTTCTTTTCACTGTACAGAAATTCAACCTCTACAGTTTTATTATATGTATAGATTTCAATACTATACTCATCCAGATAGATTTGGAAATGTTTTGAAATTTTTCGTTAATACTTCAAATTTCGCGTTTTAAAGCTTAAACATATTAGGTTGGGGAAAAAGTTTCTTCGCATTTTATATAAAAATTCAAAAGGTTTTTTTATAAAGTTTATTTGACTAAAGTATGTAGGTGCCATTCTGTTGGATAAATTTTTGCCATCTTGTAGGTAGGGACGTGATCCCATTGCTATAAAATTTTTTGGGCTTCTGATCAAAAAACTGTGACAAGTGGTTTTGGCACTCGTGATGTTAACCTGACACTGCCTAAGGAATTCTGCAGAGACCGAAACAGGTGAAAATCTGAAGGTGTAAGGTCAGGACTATACGGCGGATGCATTAACACCTCCCAGCCAAACTCTCATAATTTTTGCTGAGTGGCTAAAGATGTGTGAGGTCTAGCGTTATCATGGTGAAAAACCACACCCCTTCTGTTGATTAATTCCGGCCGCTTTCTCTCAACTTTTTCTTTAATCTCATCAGTTGTTTGCAGTACAGCTCAGAATCGATGGTCCTGCCTGGCAGTAACAGCTCATAATGAATAATGCCCTTCCAATCCCACCATACACACAGCATCACCTTGTTGGGAGTTAACCCGGGCTTCGCCACAGTCTGTGAATCCTGACCGGCCTTTGACCACGATCTTTATCGCACGTTTTTGTCGTACGTGATCCACTTTCTTCAAAAATGGTTCGGTTTCATTACGTCCTAATATAGAATCAAAAATGAGTACACAGTTCATTAGGTTTCTTTCAGTGAGCTCATGAGGCACCCAAATATCGAGCTTTTTTGTGTACCCAGCTTTTTTCTAATGTGCCAAAACTGTTTTGTGGTCAATTCCCAGTTCTCCGGCTACATCTAATATGCCGATCTTGCTCCACTTTTTCAAAAATGGCATCAATTTTGTCCGTAACAGGGCGACCACAGCGACGTGCATCTTTGATATCAAAATTTCCGGATTGAAAACGCTTAAACCAAATTTGCGCTACTCTCGGAGATACTGCATTAGGTCCATAAACATCAAAAAAATTTCGCGGCTTGTGTTGCATTTTTACCTTTTTTGTAGTAAAATTTTAATATGTATCGAATTTCTTCATTAGATTCACTCATTTTAACAATAATAAAAACAAAAGAAAATCGCACATTTTCCTAATTTGAATTTGGAATTGTCTTCTTTAAAATTAAAACTATTTAATGATACCAAAATCAGCCAGATACAAATGGTATAGCCAAAGAGATCTTATTACAAGTTCATACATACTATATGCGAAAAGACTTTTTCCCCAACCTATTATCATAACGATATAATATATGAAATGTGACGTCACAAAGTTTAGAATTCCTACCACCCCTTGTCACACTTCGTTTCACTTCTACTTTGTGTGAACTGCAATGATTCACACATTTTTTTTCAGTCAGTCCCTATCGACTGCTGAACGTAAGCCACCCCACCCATGAAAAAAGCAGACTGTCCTAAAGCAAGTTAAAACATTTCCAAGTCTTACTTCATGTACCTTGTTGTAATGCCGACACTTTAGGGGGCCGCTGTGTACGGGGTAACGTATGAGGATCGATCGCGTCTTGATAGCAAGTGAAGTGTGTGATGTGCGAGACACCCCAAAAAAAACCCCAAAAAGCTATAAATTCGTCTAATAAAAATTTCAAATAACGCTGTTTCGCACATTTGCCAAAAATACATAAATGGACATACAATATAAAAAATATTTTTATTCGTCTGAATATATAAAGTTATATCAGTAATATTTTGGCGTGTTGCCTTAAGACTACATTGCGATACTCGGGCAATGCAAATTAGGCAACTTTCCAGCAAATATTTGGTCAAAAAATCTAGACATTGTACGTAAACAGATTTCAATGAGGTGGGATTCTTAGAATTCGTGCGTTTGACGGACGGACGGGTCAAGATACTGGAGAAATTTACTGAAAGATTCAGGTCCAATCCGTTATACTACACTTATTTAGGGACTTGGTACAGAGTGTGGGCGTGGCCTTGCTATAGATAGCTCAGCTCTTTTTTATTATTACACCACCTGATTTTGAAAAACCATAGGAAAATCAAGATTTATAATAATAACTGCTCTAAATAGTACGTAGATCATTCAGTAGCTTTCAATTAGTTTGACGGCAATCGGAATATACTTTTTGTCCGTCATATACATGTTTTTTTTCAGCCTAGGCATCCCCCTAACATAGTCATGGTCTTGTTTGTCGGAGCTCTGGAAAGTTTTATAACTTCTTTATCCGTACAGGAACGGAGAAGGAATGCAAAATCCTGCGACCGGGCGACGTGTCGTAAGAGGTGGCAAAACTCACACACAGTCAGGTGGTAGGGCATTTGCCCATCTGGATAATTAACAGCTGTGGTCTAGAGTATGCCGCCATAACAACCTTTAGGCTGGATGCAAACGAGCCATCTACCACAGCGCAGTGGCCAGCGACAAGCAGTTCACACGTTTCTTCATGCATTTTGTAGGGAATTGCCCACGTGTGGCCGGTGGCCCATGTGAGCGCAGCCATATTTGTGTTCCGGTATCAGTGGCCAGATTCCAGTCCCCTTTTCGAGGCCGACAGAACATTGGTGACACTTTTGATGTCCATAGGCAACAATCTGCTGTACTGCAGCAATAAAAATAACTTCATTTTTTTAGAATTTTCTACTTCTTAATTTAAAAATTAAGTGACAAGATTTTCACGAGTTTGAAATGTAAATTCTCTTTATTAGACCAACAAGCAGACAGATAGACGAACATGACGAAGAGTTTTTTCCTCTTCCTACAAATCGTGATTAAAATTAAATAATGTAGTAGTTTCTGCGAGTGATAAAAACCTAAAAACCTGTATTATGCTATTAACCCCTTGTTTACCGATGTATTCGATCGAAGGTTGCGAGACTTGTGACTCAGATACCCGTTAGTCAGATTGGTCACTGGTCAGTCTCCTGTTTGCGAGTCAACGGCATTAACTCTTGAGTCTCGACCAACAGGTTACTATACTTCTTTGTTATTAAAGTGTCATTTTAGAACTATTTGACCGACTCCAAGCTCATTAACGCCAATAGTATTACTAGAAATTAAATTCCAAAGTATTTATAAATTTATTCATATGCTTATAGTAATATAAGTAGCTTTGTTTATTTAAAATCCACACGGATTCTTCCGCGTAAACATCTTTTCTGTATCAATGACACCTTGTGTTTTAGATTCTTTAAATTTATTTGATTTATTTAGGTTTATGGCTTGGCAGATCTTAGATTATAATGTAGTTTCTTCATTTTCTTAAGACTATGTGTAGCACAGCTGAACTGTAGGTTATCAGCTGGTGCCATTCAACGGAGTTCTTGTGACAACTCAAAAGGCCACATTTGACTATACAGTTTACATTTCTCACAAAACAAACACATAATTACTACTCAAAAACTATCAATACCCCGCAACTATTGTTCATTTTAGAGTAATTTTACACATTTTTAGAAAATAAAACTGCACAGCACAACGTCTCCTTTCAGTTCCCGCCAAAAACTCCCCGATTCTTTAAATTGATATTAACACCATAGATAATACTATATATATTTGATACAACAATATACAGATGATGAGAGCTTCTACAATAAATATATATATTTTCAAAATTGGTTGGAAATTGACAACAGTTGTAAGATATTGTTATTAAATCAGAATTACTTGTTTTTAAAATATCGTCTGATTAGTGAAATTTGCTTTGTAGAGCCGACACAAGAACACTATTGTTTAGCGTCAGTCAAACACTTAACATTTAGTAAAAACAATACTGAAAATGAATAAATATGATAAGGCTGTATGGATTCAGTTGCTTTACCTGCCATTGTAGCAAAAACAACTGATTGTATTATCTGTGTTCTATAATTCATTCCAATTTTAATACTGGTATACGTGTCGCTATCAATTTAACTAAAGAAAATAAGTACCTATCAACAACACCTTGTAATGCTTGTCTTCCAGCTTCCATACCTTTTATGATTATCATTCCGCACTCGTAGAGTGAGATTTAACGTAAATATGCTTATCAGAACACAGACTGCGACGGCTTAGCAAAAAAAACAACGTATATCCAGGCCTATTTATCGAACATTGTTCATATATGGGTATGTCTGCCAAGTATTACGTATATAGCTCTCAATACCCTGTATGTCACGCTGTAGGGCTGATGCTGGATGGCGGCAATATCTTTACTTAATAAATGAGACAGGGACTTTTGAGCGAAAGAAATGAAATGAGAGAGAGAGAGACCACTTTAATGCACACCAAATATATAATTACAAAAATAGACCATATTTACATTATTTTCGAGGCAATACAATAGACGGCCTTATCGCTCAAAGCGATCTCTTACAAGAACTCAAAGAAATTTGAATCAGTCGATATAAGTGGTGCATGAAAAGGGCAACAGATACATAAATAGGTACTCAAACTAATTAAAGAAATAAATATACAAATACACACATATATACATAGTGATATATATACACATATACAATAATATATTTAAAAATACACAAGTTATTATAATAAATGTATCAGCATGATTAAATTGTGTTAATCAGACATGGCTATTTGAGTAAATTTCTAAATGTTGGTAAGAATTTGGCTTCACTGACAGTAAGAGGCAGTATATTCCAAAGTTTGATAGCCTGCACTGTAAAAGAATTATCACAATAGAATGAAGTGTGTGCAATGATTTGAAACATGACTTAAAAAAAGCGTTATATTTCTTTCTTAAAAATAAGGTCCCAAATATAATGTAAGTGATCGATTTATTTGAGTGAATTTCAACAATTAATAATACAAGAACACAACACAATTAATTTGATTTAAAATTACAATTATAAAAAATATCAACATTTTTTTTTTTTAACTTAAAATCCCTCTCATCTTTTTACAATCAGACCCCAAGAATGTATGAAAGCGTATCCATCTTTTGTTGGATGTGTCGAATTTCTTCAATGAATTTAAAATTGAGAAAAATATCGGGGAGGTGGGGCTAATTCGGACCACCAGATTCCGAAAATGTAACTTTTAGAATTTTCTTGTCTGTTTGTTTAACATGAAAAAACTACTGAAGGGATTTAAATGAACCACGACACAAAGCCAACTTATATTCCGGGTCAACAGCCTCTGTGGTTAAAAGAGTGAGCTAAGCCTTTGCCGGCCAACTTGACTGCAACGGAGAGCCTACAGGTTCGATTTGCGGCATAGTAATTTTCGGAAATGCACTTTCTATTATTTACTTTCTGCCTGGGTGTCTGGGTTCGGCCTCAGAGTAGTACTTTGTATATTACTCATAACACAAGCGTAGCCCTGACGGAATAAAACTTAGAACCCGATTGCAGCGCTATCCACCGGATCCAATTGTGAATCTAAACCATTCTCGGATCCACCTGAACACACACAAAAAAAATCATCGAAATCGGACCAGCGGTTTAGGAGGAGTTCAGTCACATACACACGCACAGAAGAATTTTATATATAAAGATAACACTTAGATATTTTTATATCGATAAAAATTATTTTAGCCCAAATTAATCAAAAATTGCAAATCTTTATTAAAGTTCTTTTCACATATTGACTATTTTGGTTTAAAATTGTGTTAAACAACAACGATCTTATTCATATTGAGTTAGAGTAAGCTTGTAGGTTTCTTTAAGGTTCTTAAGAAGCCTCTCCAATCTTACTTTTATTTTATTTAGGTCTATGGCTTGGCCGCTAGGCGTTTAAGCCAATTCTTAGATTCTAATATACTTTCTTCATTTTCTTAAGCCTATGTGTAGCACAGCTGAACTGTAGGTTATCAGCTGGTGCCATTCAAGGGAGTCCTTGTGACAACTCAAAAGGCTACATTCGACTATACAGTTCACATTTCTCACAAAACACATAATTACTACTCAAAAACTATCAATCCTACAACTACTTTTAATTTTAGAGTAATTTTACACATTTTTAGAAAATAAAACTGCATAACACAACATCTTTCAGTTCTCGCCAATAACTCCCCTACAATGTTATTTTAACTCAATATGAATAAGACCGTAGATAGTTAAAAAGTGCCGTTGTCTGCGTGAAAAAGTGCTGTTCCCTGCGCCAAAAAGTGCTGTTCCTGCGCCAAAAAGTGCTGTTCCATGTGTCAAAAAGGCCGGCTCAAAATTGCCACTAAATTGACAACCCTACTTATAAGCGACACCGGATATCATACAATACACGAATATCGTCACACTGGTCATATCGGCCTGTCTCTATATTTGGGCTGAATACATCACCTACTTTGTTGTAGCTACAAGTGTATCATATGGAATTATGCATGTGGACTGAATAAAGTATATTATTGGATTTATACTTGATAGTTTACTACATTAATGTTTACCTATATTTATGCATAAATTACTTAGTAAAACCACACGTTATATTATATGACACTTGGTAACACTGTAATGGTGGCAAAAGGTATTCTTCTGAAAAAAGAACAATCATTGGTAACATTTGAATACTCTGGTATAAAATACTAGCTATTACCCGCGACTTCGTTCGCGTGGAATTTAATTTATTAGCCTTCCGGTGCAGCAACTGTTTCAGAGATTATCCGGAACAAACAGACAGACGAAATTTAAAAATGTATCTTCTGATATAAGTACCGTACATAGTTTCATATGCATTTAGTAAAAAGCTGTCATTTTGTCATTACAAACAGACATTTCAATTTTATTTATTTGTATAGATTATATAAAATATTATAATTTATAGTCTGGTACATAACTATACTTCTATCTAGAAAAGATAATTGGATTAACCTTGTTAAAACCTTGACAGCCAATACACGAAATAAAAACGCGTCAACGATGCGTTTGTGAAGCAATGAATCTGAAAATAATATCTTATGAATTAACAAGTGGTCAGACAGTGAAGGACTGTGAAAATGTACTATCTTTTCTTTTTATACACTGCAATAATTTAGGGACTCGGATTTAAATTCTATAGATTGCTACAGATTTGATGTGCGGTTTCGACCTTAGGTAGCTGCCGCTGTATCAGTCGTATCAATGGTACGGAGCTCTTAACTATAGGCATATATGTATCTACAATTAAATAAAATGTTATAGCTAATTGGTCTCTAAATAGTGCCGCAACAGATATGAAACTGCAAAAATTCTGGACTGTATTGATGGCGTGTGGACACGCTTGATGGAAGGGGACACGGAGAAAATCTATAAATACATAATATAAAACGTTGAAATGAGCTTGTACATTTCTCCAGCGCGTGTGAGGGCGGGCGCCGCGTATTTCTGCGTCTGACGTCAGCACGGCCTCCGCACATGTCGGCCGGTGGCCGTGAAAAACGCGTTCGGATACACGCATTACATCACATTTTCTCTGACCAGACAAAGCCCTTTGACTTCCTGTCGTTTTAGCCATAATGATCACGTAGAAGCGGTTTTATGTAGTGTTTATTTATTAAGATAATTAATTTCATGTATGTGGAATATTTTATTATGACATATGAGTTTTAAGCGTTGTATTTACTAGGGGCGTTTTAGCTCGTTTTGTCACTCAACGCTAAATTGTAGTGTTGAGCGATGTTAAAGATGGTATTTACGTATCGCGTAACATTCAGATATTCTTCTGCTTTAAACGAAGTTTAATAAACTGCGTGATAAAGATGCATGTCGCTCTATGTTCCAGTGATACTGCAAACAACTCCCTGGGTGAGACCTCGACCACAAGTGTTTGGTAGAGACAAGGCATAATCTCTAACGTTTATACTCCAGAGACGAAATGGGAAACGGGTCTAAGAAATTAATTCCAAATCAACTTTTATTTAGTGTTTTCTTAAGTTTTCACAAAACTTAAGCTACATTCCAACGGTTTTAAGCGCGGTATTTTATTTGACTTTTATTCAGACATTTCGACCACTTTTTGGTAGCCGTGATCACGGAAGACAAAGCTGTCAAATGTCAATGAGTAATGTTAAAGTTTTTATTTACCCTACCGCCTACTTGTTCATTTTTTTTGTGGTTAGTATTTACTCTATTAATAATAGGCTCTAATACACATTAGTACAAAAGTAACTGAACGCGTTCCTAACTCAATAATAGTATTTTTCATGGCCACATAGCCATCTTCGCGCTAACGCCAAGGTCTGTGGCCATGTCAACAAATTAGACGTCCCAGCTGTTAACACAACGGTGATTTTTGTTTGTTTGTAATCGAGAATTCGCATTGTGATCTCGATTACACAAAATTGACATTATAATGTAAACTACAGAACACGCTAAGTACCTAATTCGCGCTTGTTTGTGTGTTTGTTAACTTACTTTCAAACATCTAAGTTCATTTTTGTCCAGTGAAAAATTTAGTATAGAAAGGAATGTAATGAGTTGAGATATGGCTTAAAAAAAAGCGTTACATTTTTCTATTACAAAATGGAACATCATCAGCCTTAAATTCTATCTGGAAGACGAGAAATCTTAAAAATAAGGTCAATAATAAAATAGGTAATCGATTTATTTGAATGAATTTCAACAATCCCTATTAATATTGTAAATGCTAAAGTAACTCTGGCCTGTTGGTCTTTCACGGAAAAAATACGGGACCGATTTGGATAAACTTAATGCCTATATATATATTTTCGATGCCGGGGATGAACCCAGGATACTCTTTATCCCAAAAAATGGGATAGTTTCCGGGATAAAAATATATTTCACCTCTCTGTTTGTTATGCTTTTACGGAAAACTATCGGATCGATTTGGCTGAAATTCGGTAGGTATGTAGGTAATTTTAATACCGAGGGTGGACAAGAGATACTTTCATCCCGGATAATGGGATAGTTTTATGTAAATGTTTTTTTTTTGTGTTTTGCCATTTTCGTCATTTTGGTAGTATTGTTAGTTGACAGATAGATAGACGGGGGATAGATAAATAAAACTAGAACGGGTTGAAATAGGGGATGAAAGTTTGTATTCAAGACCAATAATTTCTCAAAAAAAACAATCTATAAAAAAATGGGATAGATAGAACTTGATTTGTCTGTCTGAATACTGAAAATGAGCATAGATACTTTTCATGCCAGGAGATGGGATAGTTTGTGATATGAAGTAAATCTTCCGGGGGCAAATAGCACCAACATAAAAATTTAATACAATGTAACCTGTATTAACGCCTGCTCTTTAAACAAGAGGTAAGTACGAACTAGTTTGGTCCGGGGTGCCGCCGCGGGATAAACTCTAGTTAATAATATAAAAACACAAGACAATATTAATTCATTCAAAGTAACTAAACCCACTATTAAAAAATACCATTATAATAATAAGAAATCTTAAAAACACTCTCATCTTTTTACAATTTGGGCCCAATAATGTATGAAAGCATATCAGTCTCCTTTAGTTTTTATATTCCCTTTTTTCGCTAAGTTTTCTGGGCTTAGTGAATTTAATTTAAAATATAAAAAATCGTATTAAGGATAGCTTATTTAATCAATTATAATAGTAATTAATTTGGCATACAAACACACATATTCGCAAAAATTTATTATAGGAAACAAAACCTCGGCCTCTGTGGTTGACCGAGCAAGTCTGGCCGACCGAACTGGCTGGAACGCAGAGGCACGGTTCGATTCCTGGCATGGTAAATTTCGGAAACGACCTTCCGTTATTTGCTATGGTCTGGGTGTCTGGGCTCAAAGTGGTCCATTGTATATTACCCATAACACAACCGTAACTTGCTTAGTTTGGGGATATACAATGTATGTGTCTATAAATCGTGATCTCACCTTATATGGCATTCCTCACAATCAGAAATAACACCAACTACGGCAATAAACAATCGCATGCAATAAAGTTTTTTAAGGATTCATGGCCGCGCCTCTAAATGAAGTCATAATTACGCTCATAGTTATTCTAATTAATTAAAATGTCATGAACAGAATTTACAAGTTTGCGTATTGCATGCAAAATAAATAAACAACACAGGAAAATGCGTTCAATGTTCTTATCGATTCATTGGGTATTTTATAGCCATTTGTTTGTGAAATAAGTCGTTCAAGTTGGTTAGAGAATTCCTAAAACTTGTGTTTAGTTAGGATTAATTATTTGATGATTAATTTTTTGTATTAGCATACCATACTAACTGGTTGTATATGATATCCCATTAAAACCTACAACTGTGTTGCTAAGGTTTCCTAAAACTAAGTGCAAACTATACAAACCTATAAAAGGAATAATCAAGACTTCTCTGCGCGATCCAGATTAGCTGCTAACAACTGCTCTATATTTGATTTTGACGGCTTATGTGGTCTAGTGATTGGCCCTCCTACTTCACTGGAATTCAGAGGTCTTGCATTCAATCCCACTGGGAGTTTCGTAATACGAAGCTTATTTTTAGTGTATATGTATTCTTAGTTTCTAAACATAAACACAAACACTTAGTCTCATACATCTACACACTCACGCACACATACACAGATATAGGTACACAACCCAAAAATTATTGTAATAAAAGTAATCTTTTAATATTTAAGTTATAGAATTATAAGAGAGGGGGACAGAAGTATATATTAATACCTAATAGAAGGTCCCAACCCCAAAAAAAAATTGTATATACTTTTGGAACAAAATAAACAATTATTATTATTTACTTCGGTCTCATTCATAGATTTAGAGTAAGTTTGAAGGTTTAAGAACCATAAAGCTAAATTTATTTTAACTCTCTATGAATAAGACAGTTATAATCTTAGATATGTACCTTTATGGTTATAATATAAGTGTAGTTTGTTTAGGCTGAGATTATGCAATGTGTTACAATTAAAAATGATTCTTATATATTGAATTATCAGCTTGAATCATATTATAAAGAAATAATACGAGATTCTTGTGCTAACATTTCATATAAAGTTGAAAATGAATCCACCCACATTTGAGATTTAAATTCTAATAACTTAGCAAGAATTTTGACAAGATTTGCTACGGTGGCTATGCAATTTTATTTTCAAAAAATTGTAAAAACTGGAAAATATGCTACAATAAATTGTATATTGTGGCTGAATCGAATATTACTTTTTTTAATTATGAAGAAATAAAATTTAAAGTAATTAAAATTCAGACATTTAGCAAGAATGACACCATGGCCGTGAATTTAGTTTCAACATATTAACAAACCAAAAATTCACAAACCGAATGAAGAAAGCCTTGAACGAAATCATCAAATCTTTTTCGTTCAAAATTTGAGCCAGTTATCCACCGACTCACTGATAAAAATAGAAATCACGTGGGAAGTGATATCAGTTGCAAGGAGCGATAAATAAAAGAAAAGAAATACTTGTTGTACGCTCGTTTATTAAACATTTTTAACAGCAATTATAAGTAATAAGTGAGTTGCTATTAACAATCTACTGTCTACATCTAACAGTTTCCGAAACATCATCTTTATACAATGAATTTATTCATTCAAATACTTATACAAAATGTACATTATTACACTTCTTACAATTCCATCTTTAAGTTTCTAAAACTTCTATATCTATAAACTGCGTAGTATAAACAAAAAAAAAGCAAGCTATTTCAAATCAGTCATACAAAATTGAACAGGAGTAACAATCCCATAATATAAGTAACATCTGAGGGTAATGTGCTTGAAATAGTATTGTGACTACTAAATCCATATTTTAAATAATGTTTCATGTAAAAGCTTAGTCTTATTCATATTGAGTCAGAATAAGTTTCCAGGCTTCTTTAAAAGAAACCTACAAACTTACCCCAACTCTATCAATAAGACTGTAAGAATTTTAGACTATATTTCATTACAATTTCACTTGTTATGGATATATCACAACAGGATTTAAAGTATATACAATTTATCATAAAATATTCAGTTATTATATGGATTTACTGATCATACCATTTGTTGCAGAAAACTCCAATTTATTTATCGGCTCAAACATAACTTGTGTTCGAGCTGTTTAACATAAGGTATGTTAAATGGTTACAAACTTTCTCTTCTCTGTACTTATCATAAGCCTCTCCCATAAACGATCGGCATCTTTAGACAATCTACCCGAATGACATCATCCAACTTAGATTTAACTATTAATAACGACATGAGCTATAACTGCGTCTACGGTTACAAGTGTCCGTCTAGGACGGGCTCAATTCATTTAACGCAAAAGCATTTCAAACACTCATTCAAATCAATATAGGAACTATAGTGGATTTCGGTTATAACGACGATGAAAGGGCCACTCTACTGCCGTCGTTACACCCGGAAGTCGCTATATACATAGGTACAGAGAAAACTATTTATTGCCGGACAATACTAAACTATTTTAAGATTCAACTTTACCCACCTGAAAATTGCTAAACAAAACATTATTACAACTCCTAATAATTATGGATATAAACAAAGACAAGAAAGCTTTATTGATTATATAATGAACCTTTATCTAGGAACTTGTTACAATGGTTCACTAAAACTGGTCGCTATATCCGAAAATCAGCGTTAAATCCAAAATTTTCCTCTAAGAGTATGTTGAAAGTCAAGGGCCTAAATGTTACGTCACTAGAAGCAAAAAGTCGTTACAACCGAGGTTTTTTGTAAGTGAAATCCACTGTAGTTACAAACATTTAGCGGTTCAGACCATTCTCACTTGTACAAAACTGCTACAGACGACGACAGTGATGTAGAAGTAACGCAAGATATTTTGAGATTCACGTGACATTCACAAGGTTAGGAACGGTCCGAACCAAGGTCCACTAAAGATCACGTTTCGAAAACCACAACAATTGCCAATTCTAAGCTTCGAGAAAACTTACAATGGCTGCTATTAACCACTGAAGAGCAAGTCCCAAAGTATTACTTCAATAAGAGTTCCAATGCAATTTGAAACCAATCAAAACTTAATAAAACTACGTTTTAAAAGGTTTTAAGCGCGGTAATTTATTTCATAAATTAGATTAGGCTCGATTAGAATAAATGAAATAACCATAAACAAAATTAAAACGAACAAGTTGGCGGTAGGCTAAATAAAACTTTAACAATACTCATTGACACTTGACATCTGTCTTCGTGATCACGGCCACTGAGAGTGGCCGAAACGTCGGAATAATTAAAATCAAATAAATCACCGCGCTTAAAACCGTTAAAACGTAGTTTTATTATGTGTATACATAATAAGTCGCGAAGGACAAGATAGACGTATAAATTCTTAATTGGAATTTTTACTGTGGAAGTATCAGATATATATTTTGGTCAATACTTTATTAGCAGGGTACTAGGCTAACAAAACAGCCTGTGTATGTAGGCAGTAGAACGAATAGCGCCAAATCATACGAAACCAATCATAAAAATCCAAATTTTGGGACGTTACATCAACAGACATTACATTATTATTATTAATTATTATTTACATTAAAATAATAGTAGAAAATATTTACAGCCTATTATAGTTAAATAAGATATTCATACACCACCCGCCGTACTAGAACGCACGGGGGCAGACACAGGCGCAACATGAAGCAATCCCATTGTTATGGTGAAGTCTTGCCACATCACAAAGCATAGATTTTATGTCAAAATAACCCAATTTAACGACCACACAGCAAAAACGCGAAGATACAAGTAATGAAGGCAGTACAATCTACTACTACCCATGCGCAGAAGGTTTGTCGATAGATAGTTACATAAATAGTTGTTGCAATAGATTTATTATTGTATACACTTTACAGAAGTATAAAAAATAATAGTAAGTAGTCATCGGCAAACCTTCTGCGCGCGTCTTATACATACTTAACGGCTACTAACTTGCTTAAGAAGCTACTCACATGGGGTTCATTATATTTGCTCGCGTTTTACAACATTTTGAAAGATATAATAAATTGGCAGAATTTACTCTCAAAAAATTTGAATTCTACAAATCTCAACAATAACATTGCGAATGTTTAACAAGAAAAATCATTTTGATTCAGACAAGGTTACATAAATAATTTATCCATTCATAAGAATATTTTTTTTATATAGAATTTGTATGTATTCAAATTCTGTGAAATATTTGTTCAGATTCGTTGAATACTTATTACATGTAAGTAAATTCTGTTAAGGCTCCCATTGCGGCAAAAGATCGAAAACAAAACGACTTTTCATTGGTAATTACTAATCAATAATTCACCAAAAAATTAACACGAATCTTCACGATATGAGACGTAACGTGGTTTATTCATAATTTGTCTGTAGTTATTTTTAACTAAGAAAAAAATTCACCAAATCACCTCCAAATTGTTGACATGAAATCATTTTACTCCTTCAATTTTTATCATAACAAGATAAAAAATTATGTACATAATTTTTATAAACAATTTTTATTTTATTTACTTTATTTTCTTCGCAATAAAATAATAACGAGTCGTGAAAAACGACCGCGTCTATGCAAAAATTAGTACTGAAAAATTATCAATGACGTTGGCGTTGCTACAAGTCTTAATTTACATTTTCAAAAACGAGGTAACGTGCGAGCGACCTTGCATACTCCATTTAATTAAGGCAGCCGCTTTGGGTTGTATAGCAACTGGTCTTGTACAGTAAAATGTTTATTTCAAATTTACGATATTAAGCAGCAGCCATAACATTTGGCGCGCGAACTATGTACCCTTATATTCCCATAGGAGTATCACCATGATGCGTCAAGACCTCACCATCAGGAATGTCCCATCACTAGGTTTGAGCATATAAATACCGGTGTCCTGACGTGCTGATTAAACCTAATGCAGTCTTTGTGTGACATTAAAACTCCGCGACCTTGGCCTGCTGAAATTGATACTTGACGAGCTTAAGCTAACCCAGTCTTGTTTGACTAGCGAGTCCAGCTGCCAACCGGTTAACCAGATCCCAAAGCAGTCAGGACTACTTCATTATACACTTAAATCTGAACCAATGAGATAAACCACTAAGCTTAATTAGGTAACGTGTCCATGAGTATTTCCTTCACACCGGTCGCTATACGATCCGGGAATTTGATATCAAATGCAACCAGCAAGTCTCCTTTCCTCGTGGGTTCCTTGGGGAATGGCAGACCATACCCTGGGAATCTTTTAACTGTATGCGGTTTCACCACCTCGCCCTGCAAATTCACTGTTAATTTCTCACCAGACATTGTTGGTACTTCGATGATTGTGCCACAGAGTGCCTGTAACAAAGAGAAACAGAGGTTAGAGAATTTGTTCATTTATTAATACCTACTGTCAAAGCCATAAAGATGGGAACAAAAAGTTTATCTTGACATTACAACTCTAACAGCAAAATAATGTCATTTTGTTTAATCTGGGTTACATCTGCTTTAGTATTAAAGATGTAGGTTGTGGCCAAATATGTCAAATTTAAAACATTACAAAATAATGTAATAATGCAGCATTTTCCTACCATGTTTTATGCAATAAATGATGATTCAATTTGACGGAGTAAATTACACATTATTTGTCAATTACGCCACACATTAAACCCATCGCCATATCTGTGTGAAATGGCCTAAATCTTTAACACTAAAGCAGATAAAGCTCCTTTAAGACAAATATGGTTAACTATGTCAAAGAAACTAAGATTTTCATTTAAACCTAAGTTTACTACAAAGCGGTCAAACTGCCAGCCTATTATTCATTTCAAGCATCTAATAAGATTTAATATTGAAACATAGTTAAAAAAATAACTAAAGAATATGACTGGGATAATTCATTATTTAGTATTAAAAACAACTTGTATTGGTAGAAGAAATAACATTGAATCATACAACTAGTCATTTAACCATCAAAGTTTGAGCATTTGTATGTACTCGTTATTTTCATCAAGTATCTAACTTGGACATAAATAAGCTCATCAGCAAATGAAGTTGACATACTCTTTTTGATATATAATAATAATTAACTCCACACGAGTGATGATTTCTAATATATATACGACTACAAAAGATATTCTCATATAGATCAATGAACCAACATTTCCTGTGAATCATAACAATAACAATTTTGCATCATCAATTATCAAATGATGACAAAAATCTCATTTCCTTGCAGAATTTCCACAGAGGCAAATATGACTCAAGTAACGTCAGGACAAGAAAAAAGATGAATCACATCTTTACAAGATGTTAGCAAATGTTGATTAAGAAGTCCTGTTATGGACCACAAATGTAAATATATTGAATACACAGAAAAATCATTAGAGATCCATGTTAAGTTGCAATTTTCAAAAACAACACTTAAATATTAATTTCAAATAAATATTTTAGAGTGTTGACCTTCAAACAATGTTACCTCGAAAGCAAGTTTAGATAAACTTGAATTTAAATTATTCAGTCATATGAACTATATAAGATATAACAAAAAATCAATAAAATGATTTTTTCAATACTTGTAGGATAACTATGAAATGTGCAGTTTTACTTAAAAAAATAAAAATGTACTATATCTGTTTAAAAATCAATACTAGTTGTAGGATATTATTTCTATATATGAGTATACATTCAGTCTCTTATCAGTCAAAGGACCAGTTTGACCGAGATCTAGGCTAAACAGACCAGTTTTCACTTCGTGTCAATTTAGCTTTAAAATATAAAACCTGAATATTCAAAAATACAAACACTGGCTAGATCCATCAACAAAGTCTTATTATAAAAATAAAAAGTTATTAATATAATTGATATCTTCATTTAGGAAAACCAATAATGTATATATTGTGAAAACTTTTCAAATTAAGGCATGAAATCTAATTCATCACAACAATCTGAAGCAATTATGAGTCCGATGTAAGAAACTATATAGAAGTACTCATTTTCTAAACTAACACTTAAATAAAAGAGGCAATAAGAATCATTTAGCCAAAGCATGAAAAAATATATATTGACCAGACTTATGTAAATCAAACAAATTACAATGTGAAAGGGAAAGTTTTTCAAAAATATGTCACCTATCAAAATAATTCTCTATTAAGCAGAGTTATGATTAAATTTATTCTATGATCAAAGAAAACAATTTGCAAGTCTTAATATTCAAAATGAAAGTAAAATTAATATTAATTGAAATAATAATATGTTAAATAATTTCAATAATTACATCCATTAATTAGAGAATATAGTACAACAATGTTTCATTATTCATGTATAGATTATTCCAGAATACTAATGTTTTCTTTGTTTTGATATTGTTGTCCCTTTCTGGCAAATGTCACAGCTGAACATTTTTAAATGCCTAGTAGTTAAACAGTGAAAATAATGTATTTTTTACATTTTTATGTAAATATGATATTCCTTCTATGTCTTATCAGGGATATAATGTTTTGTACTTATGTATATTAGACAAGGAGTACATGATTTCATACAAATAACATAAGGACTTGGGATCAAGATTTTGGTAAATATGTAGGGCAGTAGGTCACTGACATCAACCTAAGTTAACTCATTTAGTAAAAATGATGATTTTTCATTTACTAGCATGTTACCTTTAAGCAAAGTAATGTCATATTTATAAGAGAAAAAAATAACAATAAATAATCATTTAAAAAGTCAATAAACTTATGTAAAAAGAGCACTCACCTGTTTGAGCGAGACCTTGGCTGTATATCTGATGTCACTGCCTTCCCTCTTGAAAAGTGGGTGTGACTTATCCCTAATGATGAACACAATGTCAGCTGGGATCTTATTGCGTCCTTGGTCACCTTCTTTCTGGAAAGTTATCTTTGTTCCTGCCTTCCATCCAGGCTTTACATGAATTGTCAACACTTTATCTTCCTTTTTCGAAGTGCCATCGGGCTGAACAACGCGGCGAGATATCTTCATTTTCTTGACACAACCTCGAGCAATATCCTCCAAGGAAACATACAAATCATGCTCAATGGGTGGGTCTTGGGTCTTCTCCTTCCTGCTTGGCGAGCCGTGGAAGTTGAAACTGTGCGATCGGAAAGCTCCGCCAGGTCCTCCCGGTCTTGTTTGGCCCATACCCATATTCGCAAACGGATCCATGTCAACATCCATATCTCTGTCAAAGAACATCGTTGTCCCACTTCCATTGAGGTCGAAGAACGCTTGGAAGGGACTCGCAGAGCCGAAGAACTGTGCGAATGTCGCTCTCGGATCGCCGTGGAAAGCGTATGAGAAAGATTGACCGCCTCCTGGGCCGTTCTGTCCACCCATTCCTCCCTTCAAGCCTTCCTCGCCATGAGCATCATAAATTTCTCTCTTCTTCTTATCTGAGAGCACTTCGTAAGCCTCCGCAACTTCCTTGAACCTTTCCTCGGCGCCTGGAGCCTTGTTCTTATCCGGATGGTACTTCAGTGCCAACTTGCGGTAAGCTTTCTTGATTTCGTCATCGGTTGCTCCTTTTGATAGTCCCAATATTTTATAGTAATCTTTTCCCATCTTGAATTCTAATCCTGTAACAAAAAACAATCCCCGTTAATTTTCACGCGACTGGCACCTTTTTTGGCGATGCACTACGAATAGAGATCAATCCACGCAATATGAATTTAATTTTTCACCAATTTTCTCAGTGAAATGACACATTAGAGCACTAATACAAAGCTCTAGACTTCATTTTAGATACTCACTAGTAGTAGAATCTTCTATCAATAATCCTAATGGCAGTAAAAAGCGAAATTACAAAAATTCACACACAACACAAAACAACACTTCACTTTGGCAAATTCACAATTGAATGAAACACTCCGCGCATGTCGCGCGAAAATATATACATTCAAACGTCTAGAACATTCTGGGACCTTCACCCCACGCAAGATAAAGACAAAACATGAACTATGCAATCACGATATAAATGTGTTAGACAAAGATAAATATAAATTGAAGTGTACAGGTTCACACGAAAACTGGTCACGTCATTTATCACTCTCGAAGCAATATTGCCAGGGACAAATTATTTACAACAAAAGTGTAATTTTTAGATATTTGTTTAGTATTTATTAATTATAATCACATATAAGCTCACTGCTCAATCTGATTTGACTGCTAAACAACAATATTCTTATGGCAACTTGAAAAGCTGCATTTCACAGATCAGTTCAGATTTTTTACACAAAAACAATTCATGCTTTAATAATTAAATCCTACAGCTATTGTTCATTTCTAGTGAATGTATAATGTAAATACTAATATTTTTAAATAAAATTGATAGCGAAACCTCACACTTCAAGTTTCCACTGCTATATTTGCAATCTATCAGTTGTATACTAGTCTAAGCTGTAGTCCCACGGTCTGATTTATCCCAGGCCAGATTGCGCCAGGCCAGGCTGATAAGGCGTGGAAACCTTCGCATCTGATGAAACCCGCGGTGGCCGGACGTCGCCCGTCCGATGCATCGGGATTCGGGAGTCAGTAAGTTCAAAGGCGTGGCAAGGTGCAGCGCGATGGCGCCTGTCGCGACCTGCAAGGGTATAAAGGAAAATATGGTTATATTGCTGGAGATTCATAAATAATCGAGTTTAGTTAGTTAAAATTATCAACCGTGATTGGCTCTTGTTATATGACGACATCCACCAGCGTAGTTTCTTCTGCTTTTTTTTTGCGCGGTTGTTTAAATGTTCACTACTGAAAAAAACCACAGCGGCTGGATACGAAGCCAGGTATTCCATATCACTTGCCATGTAGGAATGGTGGCGTGCAGGCCGCATTAGGCCGACTCGTGCCGTGGGAATATTCGGTTCGGGCCGCGGCAGGCGTGGCAGTGTCTGGAGTGGCCTGACGATTAACGGACCGTGGGACCTCAGCTTTAGAATGTGAATGGAATACATTCTTAAAGCGGTTAGACTATAATATATGATTACAATTCGAATGAGCTTAATGTAAAAAACGAAAATGGATACTATCTATAACAGCGGGAACCTTACGTCCTATTATGAATTAAAATTCTTTATTTACACAATACGTCGTAACGGGGTTGAAGTTTTACCCCCTTTAGGGTGCACAATTGGATATGGTGAGGCAGCAGAGTGACCACTTTGTTTCAATTGCAATTAAGTATTTAATGATTTTACAATATAAAATTACAATAAATTATAATATTGTAGCAAAAATTCAAGTATTAAAGCAAAAGCTTTTTGATGATTTTGCTATTTTCTTGCGATTCCTTTTAGCAATAACAAAACAATGTTGATAAATTTATCAACATGTTATGTTTGTAACATCTCCATTTCATTTTGTTGAATGGAAGAGTAATTTCATTTTAATTATTTCACGCATTTCAAAAGATTTTTCCTGGCAACTTAGTTTTATCTACCAGTATGTTTTCATACGTAAATTAGTTATAATAGTGATAAAGGGTTTGTTCTCAGATGCGAATCAAGATTTTATAAATGATTAAACACCTAGTAATTTACCCTCTAATATTTCAAACATTTCAGATGTCATTACTCGGGTTTCTTAGTATCCGTGGCTTAAATGTTTCTAGAATTTATTGGAGTTTTCGAAACAGATGGCGAGTATGTATTTTCTAATATTATTACTCTATGGTATGTTTTGTGTTACAACAAATCGGTAAATACACCTTCTACATATCCGTATAACATGCTAATAGAAGTGCCATCTATTATAGAAAATATGATTCTAATGTGTTTAAAAATTAATTAATTTTCTAATTTAGACGACATCAGTTTCAGTAAAGAATTTTTGGAAACTTCCATCTAAGAATTTAAGATTTGTTTTCTTTTGCCATTTGTATTACATCAGTAGAACTTACAAAATATGCGCTACTTTTTTATACTTAAATTGCAATTGTTTCTTAGGATCCATCTTAGCGATTTGAAATAAGCAGAGGTTCGCTCTGAGTACTACAATAAGGGGTTTTTATTAAAGGGCCCCCTTTATGTATGCAAGAATATTGGTGTAGCAAATTTTCACAGACGATGGTAACCACTTTAGGTCAAGTGCGACTTAGCTTGTCTGATGTACCTAATCCAGTAGTAACAAAATAATTAAAAAATATCAGGGCTTCCACCTTTATATAAGCGTTGGGTGTCGGTTAAGCGAAATTATTAGCTGTAAGAAGAAACATTTCGTTAACACGTGAGAAGTGAGCAGCGCGAGTATTAAATTTTTAATAAGTTACATTTAATTTAATTACTCGCGCTGCCTATTCCGCTTAGGACTTCCCTACTAGTTGCTGTGGAAGTGAGCATAATGTAAATGAGGAATAAGGTACTTTTTTTAAATTGCAGACTAGATGTCTAACGCCATCTGTTATCGAACTGGTGTCCATAAAAGTGAAAGTTAGGTTTTTGACTCATTTCTATCATTTGCTATATACCAACTGAATAACAAATATCTATTGTCGTTATTGTCATGTCAGTTATCATCGTTAAGAGTGAAATGTTAATACTGTCATCATGTCATGCCATCTATAATTACTGTGTTTTAGTAAACATTCTGAAAAGATGCTTAAAGCTCTAGAAACCAAGCTATAAAATCTATTCTGAAAAGCTGCGTTGTGGATTAAAATGAATAAATATTAAATAGGTATTACGAAATTACGCATTAATAGTGTATCTATGAGCTTAACAATTTAGTGTATTCTCTACGCAACATGGTATCGTCTTTATATTGAAATAAAACAACGATATCTAATACATGTTTATTTATCGAATTAAGCGTAAAAATAAGGCGTGCCGACATCCTTTATAATCCATGTCGAAGTATTTCTCGTAGAAGTCTTGTATCATTTCTTCTACCTGCAAATAAACGATGTCAAATGATATATTGCAGACTAAATGCGATTCGTGCGGTGAAGTTGCACTCGAACCGTTTTTAGAATGTTGTGAATGTGAATCGAATCTCTGTACAGCATGTTTTTCATCCGGCCAAGAACCAAACAGGCATAAGAGTGACCACAGGTACGCGGTGCGCCGAAATGAGTTCCCACTCTTTGAAAACTGCAATTGGTCAGCAAAAGAAGAATGTAAGTTACTCTCTGGACTATCAACATTTGGCTTTGGTAATTGGGAGGAAATCTCCAAAACTGTTCACACCAGATCCAAGCTTGAATGCCAAGAGCATTATAAGAAGTATTATATTGAAAATGTACAATACAAAGAGTTGATTTTATTGCCTGAGACTGAACAATCTTTATTTCCAAAGCCATTAATACCATATTTGTACAACACTGATATCAGTACCAATCCACCGAGGAATAATCCTGGCGATCAACATTTGGCTGGATATAACACTTATCGAGCTGAGTTTGAATACAGTTATGATCATAATGCTGAGAGTATATTTAATATAGAAGACAATTATTCAGACGACGAAGATGACTGTATGGATGCTCTAAAAGTGTCTTTGGTTAGTGCTTTAAACACTAGACTAAAGGAACGTAAACGAAGATACAAAATAATACAAAACCATGGCCTGATTATGCCTAATAAACTTTTGTCGTGGATACAGAAGTTTGATGTTACATTAACGAGACTGAAAGTGGAACGGTTGTTGTCTTTTATGCAGTTCATGACTGGAATGCAATTTGACGCATTTGTAGAATCAATGAGTTTAGAGTATGAGTTATTCCAAAAGATAAACAGATTGTGTGACAACAGGAGAAATGGTATAAGGACTCTTTATTCAGCAAAACTCTACACACAGTTGAAAAAGGAGAATGATTTGATGACAAAGGAACAGAAGCATGCTACGTCGATAATGTGGAAGAAGTTCGATATGCAGTCTCCAATTAAAGGTGGACAGATATTTGGCAAGCACAAACAGTTGTTGCAGTACAAACGTAAATCAATGCCATTGGACATTGTTGATTTGCCAGGTTACCACCTTCTTTCTGAATCTGAGAAGGTTCTATGTTCAAACCTTAGATTGATTCCAGAGAATTATGTGGAAATCAAAGGGCAATTGATAGCGCAGAACGGTAAAATGGGTTTTCTGAGATTGCTGGATGCCAGAAAGATAGTTAAGATAGATGTTAACAAAACTAGGAAGATTTATGATTACTTGTTGTATGAAGGATTTATCAATAAGCCACTGTAAATATATAAAAAAAAAAAAATAGTTTTATTTTTTAAACTGAATTTCTACACTTATACTTTTAAAATGTAGTCTTCTATAGTTTAGTAATCTTTAATGACAATATATTCAATTGACAATGTTTAACACACTAGTATGTGGCGTGGACAGTCAAATCAACTGGTTTTTTTTTATTATATTAAACAGCATGATATTTTGAAAGTTAGATGGTAATGGTAGTATGTAAAAATATTAGAATTTATTGTAATGTACTGTCCAGATCCCTTTTATGTGTCAAAAAATTAATAATTATATTTATTATTATAATAAAAATAATAAATAATAAAATTTCTTAGAGGTCGGCAATGCGTTGGTGACACTCCTGGTTTTGCAAAGGTCCATAGGCAACAGTAACCACTTTTCATCAGATGAGCCATCTGCCTGTTTGCCTGCTATAGGTAATTTTTTTAAAATGGTGTATATTCAATCCTAATATTATTATGTTTATTATCACCAATGTAAGTTAAATCACAGTTGAATCAATCGCATCAATATTTTCATATTTAATTAAAGCCATTGTCCTGGTTATACAATTGCAATTTTTACATTTTACTATGCTTGCATAAATTATGCACCTATTAATTACCAGTGACATATAATTGACAATTGCAAATTATTGTCTGTGGACCTCTTATAAAAATAAGCATTTACTTACTTTAAAGCCAAATTTCTGGTACAAAAATATAGCAGAGTTCGTTGGGGAAACATGCAGTGTCACATCTTTGCCTGTACATGTCTGGAAAAATATACATTTATTGTCTATGTATGTTTAATCTTACAGTCCCTTGTAGTCTCAAATATCATTCTCGTCGTTTATTTTGTAACTTTTATTACTTGATTTTTTTTTTTAATATTTAAGAATTAAAGAAATCTTTGTTCTTTTTTCTTCTATCTAAGATATCTTTCGGACTGATCGGACGAAAATGTACGATGAAAGGGGTTTAAGAGTAAGTTCTCTGACACACATTTTTATATATAAAAAAGCACACAATCGTCATTATTGTCAACTTAGGGTTCATATCTCATGACTGTATAATAGTTCATCTATAATATTATAAAATTCTAAAAACGCCACGTCTGTACATTGAAGCTATTTAAAAAAAAAAACAACTCATTTGCATGCATGCATTTTTTTAGATTTCTTGTCTGTTTGTTCGGGATACAGCAAATTCTTAGACTTAAAATCTGTTCTACTTTTTATCGCGGGAATTTTTCTGGGAATGATTTAAAATGTTCAGATTAAAAAATCGAATTCCAATGTGATTTTTAACCCGGGAATCCCGAGGGATTTGTCCCGTGAGCGGTTTGAAGTTGTTCGATGCATAAAAATTAGCTTATTCCGACACAGTTTCCACTAAAACGATAGCTTACATTCTTTTTTTAAATGCTATGATACTTTGTGTCCTTTGAATCCCGCGGGAATTTCAAGTCAAGCGTGGACGAAGTTGCGGGTATATCCTAGTATTAAATAAATTAATAAAAAATGGATATTCAAGTACTTTATTTCCAGTCTACAATATGTGTTCATCATTTATATTTGCCACTGCATACAATAAGACAGGCTGCTATTATTGCTCGAAGGTGTCTTATAAAAGAGAGGAATTTTGAAGAAAGGTCAAGTATGTATATATATATATATATATATATATATATATATATATATATATATATATATATATATATATATAATGAGCTTTTAAATGAGCGTGTATGTATGAACAGATTATTGAAAGTTAAAGAAGTGAAAAATGATTGTCAGGACCTCAATGGGAAACAGATATGATATTATGTAAGTGTGTGTGTAAGGGTGAATGGTAAAGTATAAGGTATAGACCATATATCAAAATCGTAATACCTGCAACAGATGGTACAGCATGAAGGAGGCGATCTTGGCGTTCCTCCACTCGGGCCTGGTCAATATGAACGAGATGTAGGCCGTGTTGAGACCAGCGTCGGGCACCAGGAACGCGCAAGCTATCACCACCTTCTTATATGTCACCACGCAGCTAAATTCGGGGTATTGCAAAGCCTCCGTTACTGTAACAATAGGTTTGTAGCTGCGAGAGAAAGAGGTTAAATAATACTTCAGATGGCAGAAAGCAGTATTCACTGTCGAGTGCTGATGTGAACTGAAGTGAATTCATTTATTTTGGAAACGGTAACCACAAATATTAACAAGTCGTACAGCCAGTACAATGTATAGCACAGTGTGTGAGCGGGACGGATGATGTGCGAACGAGATAGAGCAATTATTAATATGTGCGCTCCCGCGCTGCGCTAGCCAGTAGTTCGTTGTCCACTGCGATGACTAGACATACGCAGCTCCTATAGGTTACAATAAATTTTATCTGTACAGGAATGAAGAAAAAATACTTACTCCTGGCGGCCGGGCAGCCTATTGTAATAGGTGACAAAACAACCCACAACCAAGTGGAAGGGCTTAGGGGCCATTCATTAATTACGTAAGGATGATTTTTACGATTTTTAACCCTCCCTACCCCCATGTAAGGATACTCTTCTTACGTAAGATTCAATCTCGTTTTTCCGAAAAATAAAACGTTAGAAAAGGATTAGTTACACCAAACGTCACAGTTTTAACGTAAATCAAAGATTTTCATTCTTTAGCAGATTAATTTTTTTATTTATTTATAAGAAAAGCATTATAAGATACAGTATATATTTTATAAATAATGTTATATTCTATATTTTATTAATATGGTATCCAACAGCACTTTCAACATCACATTTTATTTTAGGACATAATAATAATAATATATATTATTTACCGCTAACGGTGAAATTTACATGTAGTAAGAAATAATAATAAAATATAAAACAAATATAGGTGGAGACGACGTACTTAAAAGTTTGTTCAGTACATTATATTTGAGTCTACCGATAGCCATAGAAAATATGTCGATTTCATTGAATTAATTTGTTTGTAAAACATAAATTTTTACATACATTTAAATTGATATAAAAAAATAGATAGAAATAGTATTCTATGATATTAAATTGTAGTACGGGCCCCATTATAGTTATTTTAACCCCCGCCCTCCTCGGGAAATTAAATACCCAAAGGGCCTAATCTTGAATTTAAATATTTTATAGTATTCATTCATCGCCTTACCATCGGTTGAATTTTGACATTACTTGTATGGAGCTTATGTCAAATTTTAACCTATAGTAAGGCAAATGAATAGTCGGTACGATATAGGAACCGGTCATAGTGAAATTGATACGTGTCTAGTAGTATATAAGTAGTTGTAAGACATGACATAAAAAGTTTTTTTTTAAATTTATTTACAGCATTGAACAATTACACCACTAAGGAAATTAAACAAAAATATAAACTATTGGTAAATATTACTTGTGGCGCAACCAGCGATGTTGCTCACAACTATAATAATTTAAAAAAAGTTTACTAACATAAAAAAGAAAACTATAATAATAAAACAAAGAAGGTTCCACTTTCTTTATGTTGACATATGTCACGTTCATTATATGAATCTGCGAAAACGCCCTCAGCTATGCAATTTCAAAATTTAGTAACTAAAATTGTTTTTTTATATGTATGTTTGTATATTCATTGTCTCACAAAGCGATTGCAGATGTATTGAGCTTGCCGTAAGATTTCAAAAATGCATAAACAATCATATACACATATTGTCTGATGTAGATGTTACGTATACGCGTGCCAGTATTATTACACTTTCTGCAGGCGCTTAATTTTTTGTAGGCATGTTACGCGATTTCTCCGTCAATTGTGAACCGATTTTCAAATTGTTTTTTTTAACTCCCGAGGTGGTGCCATAGTCACCAAGTCAGGATCTGATTAGTGAATCGCAGGGAAATCGAGAGCAACCCTTGTTGAAGGGCATATACACCAAAGAGTGAGATTGCAAATTTGTATACGCGTGCCAGTTGTTTGCTGTTAAGGAGAAGAAGCGGCAAGAAACTCCCCAGCAACACGCCTAGCATTACACGTTGTGCATACGACACGCACTTGGCGGACTTAATTCTTACCGTCGATGCCTGGCCAGAAGAACTGCGCACACAGATTGTTGACTGCGGCAATGTGTTGGGGGCGGATGTACGAGTAGTCGACGCTGGCGTGTCTTGGAGGCTCATAGTCCTTTATATGTCTGCAAGAAATACTTAACATCAAACGGTCTTACTCATAGAGAGTTAAAATTAGTTTGAACGCTTCTTGATGGTTCTTGAAGAAACAATGATTTATATTCTGATTTTTAATTACCTGGGCTAAAATGACAACTGCGGTCGACTTTCTTTGATTCATAAGTGAGTTGTGTCAGTTAAATCGACAACTCACCACTGCGAGTTAAATCCTACAGAAATTCTATAGGATCCAACTCACAGTGATGAATTGCTCCAAGTTTGTAACATAAATAACAGTCGATCGCACCTGTCATTTTAGTCCAGGTAATTAAAAAACAGAATATAGATAGAATGCATTGCCATAAGACGCGTCAACGCGGCCAGCGTTTTTGGAACGTTCCAACTGACGGTGATTTGGGACCTATGTATTAACGTAATTTAAAAAAAAATTAAGCTGTAGGATATATTATCAGTATATTTTAGTGAAAGTCAAAATAATTTATTTGTTTCAAACATGGACATTTTTGCAGATGTTATGCTAAGTGATGATAAAAGTTACATGTTTCCCCTTTGACAGGCATTCAAATTTTGAAGTGACAACTTCTTATGGGAGGGTAAACCGCTTCGTTACGTAACGCATTACGGCGCCAGTCTGTTTAGCTTCCCTTTATTTCATGCATACGGCAGCGGTAGGCAGGCTCCTCCTCTCTCACTCTAACCCACGCGTTATATACATAAAATTTAAGTAATAATAACCTAAGCTTTTCTCAAGTTAAACAATTTCAATATTAAATAGTTCAACTTAGATTAGTTTAAGTTATCACTTCTGTCGGGCGTCCCGACACGCACACGCTTTTTCTAAAAATACGATACTTAGCAATAATTTATAATAATAGCAATAACAATAAAAATAAAAATTTGCGAAATGAGGTTGGCACTCAGTTTTGCTGTGCCGAAACATAGTCCGACACAGCACTGATTTTCAGTGCCCATCTCTTTAATCATAAAAGTCAGGCGACCCACGGTAAAAACAAGTTAAATTAAATTATAATCAACGTATACGTGAAAGGAATAATAACAAAGAAAAAAAAATAAGAACAGAAAACAGTGACAGCATAATTAAAAATGATATAAAAAAAGGTGTGCGTCTCGGGATGCCCGACAGAAGTGATAACTTAAACTAATCTAAGTTGAATTATTTAATATCGAAATTGTTTAGCTTAAGAAAAGCTTGGGTTATTACTTAAATTTTATGCATATAGCGCGTGGGTTAGAGTGAGAGGAGGAGCCTGCCTACCGCTGCCGTATGCGTGAGAGAAAGGGAAGCCAGACTGGCGCCATAACGCGTTACGTAACGAAGCGGTTTACCCTCCCATAAGAAGTTATCATCACTTCAAAAAAAACTAAAGTACCTAAAAAATAAATAAACCTAAATAGAGCACTTGAAACAGGTGGTTAATCTGTATGGATTTTGTTCCTTTTCCTGTCATTGTGGCTTTACTAAAAACAATATACGTGGTGCCAGACATATGTAAATAGCAGACTTACCTGTTTGTCCGTCGCAACAGTTCGTCGTGCAGTTGCAACCACATAGGCTTCGAGTCGTAGTCCCTACGGATGAACGGTTTCAACATCACGCCCGAATAAGCCGACCGGAACGGCGTGGGTTCGATGTTCGACAGTATCAACGTGCCGTAATTGGAACTTGCTATTGTCCCGCATAGATTATCAATCAGATACTGTTAACGAATGAACAGAATATTTCAGGCGAATAGGGGGGGCGGACACATCTTCTTTACATATATTGACATGACATAGAGATGAAGAGAGTGCTATGATATACATATTGGACGTGATGTGAGGCTCTTGAATAAATGTAACTTCGATCTTATTTTATTTTTATTTATTTAGGTTTATGCCTTGGTAGCTAGGCTTTTAAGCCAGATCTTAGATTATAATGTAGTTTTTTTCATTTTCTTATGCCTATGTGTAGCACAGCTGAACTGTATGTTATCAGTCATCGGAGTTCTTGTGACCACTCAAAAGGCCACATTTGACTATACATTTCACATTTCTCACAAAACACATAATTACTACTCAAAAACTATCAATATCCTACAACTACTGTTCATTTTAGAGTAATTTTACACATTTTTAGAAAATAAAACTGCACAGCACGACATCTCCTTTCAGTTCCCGCCAAAAACTCCTATAACTTCGATCTTAAAACTTTCACTCTAGTATCTTCAGTAGTACAAAAAGTGTCTCTCTTAACTGAATTCAAAACCCGTGTCTTTTTACATTTAAGAATTCCCGCCAATGAGAGCGAGTTTTATACACAACTCTCATTGGTTAGTCGTATTACGTCCTGGCTAACTCAGCTATATAGGCATTGATTAACAACAGTAGATCATTAAGTATTTGACAAATTAAATTTAAATAAATAAATAAGGAATTTTAGTGGATATATATAATTTATTTTGTGGTTAGAAATTATAATTAGATATGAATAATGAACATAGATCAAAAGATGTTGTTGCCATGTTTTTCTTAAGGTAGCACTTGTCAAACGTCAAAAGCCAAATGCCAAAAGATTGACCTTGAAAGTGACCTACTAATGTTTATGAGAATTAGATTTTAAATACAAGTTTTATTGCGAAAGTTTCTAATAGACTTGTATAACCGAATAATTCAGTTGGAAACCTGAACGCGTGGTAACCAGGATCATGGTATATTAAGCAAAGTAAAGAATACAAAAAGTATCTACAACTATGAACGTGGCAAGTGTATCCACTACAGAGACATATTGTTTATTTTTTTTTGAGTGGTGTTATATTAATATTTAATTCCTTTTTCTTAAATCTTATTTACCAATATGTTATCAAATATATTATAATTTTCTTATAGTTTTATCAGCCAAATGCGTAACTTGATTTTTTTATGGTTTATGGCAACTAAGCTGATATTTGTATTAATTTATGTGTTTTATATTGTGAAAATTATAATTATTTTATGTTTTGCAAATAAATTAAATAAATAAAATTCTTTTATTCATGTGTATGTATCATAAACAGATATGCCCGCGACTTTGTTCACGTTTGACTTGAAATTCCCGCGGGATTCCCCGGGTCACAAAGTACCGCAACATTTAAAAGAGAATGTAAGCTATCGATTTAGTGAAAATTGTGTCGGAGTAAGCTAATGTTTATGCACCTGAACAACTTCAAAGCGCTCCCGGGAATATACCCGCGGGATTCTCGGAATAAAAAGTAGCGCCGATTTTAAGTCTAAGAATTTGCTGTCCATCAGCGAAAACTGTATCGAAATCGGCGCTGTAGTTTTTACGTGAATCCCGAATAAACAGACAAACTGACAGATAAGATATACAAAAAAATGCATCATGTTCTCCATCGTTTATATAGTCTATTCTAATTTTTTATAGCTTCTTAAACAGCTTGTTTAGAATCTCATAATATTATAGATTATTTATTTATAATACAGACAGACGGATGGGCATAATGATTGTAGAAGGGTTCCATTTTCCCCTAAAATACCCACTGAATCTAAGTAAACCAATTCAGATACTCACCGATCTCTGGAACCTATCCAAAACTCTTTCCACATTGGCCACTACTCTTGGATCTTCATTTACATAGCCGCCTAATATTTTCACAGTCCTAAAAGAAATAAAGTGACATTTAAATATTTATAATGAAATACAGTAACTTTGAAAAGGTCACAGACATTACCAGTAATCCAAAAGCTGATATATTTTTGTATTAGGTATAATATTTATGGTTAGTTTTACCAAGGAAGAAGAATAATAAAGTATAACAATCACTCACTAAAATGTGTAACTCGTAACACAGTCTGCAATCACAGTCGGCGCCATTGATGCCCGGTTTCCGAGGTTACCAGTTATGAATTCATAACAATTGATTCCATAATGTTATGTAATAGATAAACTTAGGTTAACTGTTAACCTACAACTAGTAACTAAACCTCGCCACTAGATGGATTTATTTAAGAAGGAATATCTAACATTTATTTACATCAAACAAAAAGTCAACAACAAAACGTCAAACAAAATATATGGAATAGACAAACGCATAATATTGGTCAGTTAAGTTGAACCTAGTTTAACTATCGTACGATGGTGTGTTCAGAAACACAATTTTATAAGTTATTGAACCGATAGAGCTAACGAACAGATAAACTACAGTTAAAAGTACCTCAGAAACCGGACATAAGTCATTCTTATTTATAATAGAAAATCTCAATACAATCTTTCAATCAACATCCTATTATTTAAAACATATTTTTTAAAATTTAAATCAGTTGTAAATTGAAAGTCCAACTAAAGCCGAAATAAGTGACTTTTTTGTTTACTAAGTTCCATTTTTTTTATTTGTATTTTTATTAGTCATTTACACTGCTTTAAACATAAATTTGTCCTTGAAAATACTCCATCATCTAAGAAAAAATAAATAATAAATAAATGGATGACCAGTTAAAAAGTTAAATAATGCTTAACTATCACAGTACTGTTTTACTAATTAAGTGTGTTTATTTTAAATTTGACAATGCCTTACTTCTACCAAAATTAAAATACAGAAATGAATCATCTATTTTCGGCATTAGCTTCTTGCACAGTTTCATAAATTTTACAAAATTGAACGTAGGCAATGATAATAGAAATTTGAATTGAAGATTGACTAGCTGCTGTGCCCGCGACTTCGTCCACGTGGATTTTTTCACGAAACCTAAAAAAAACCTAGCCTAAGTTACTCTTTATAAAATCAGCTATCTGCCAGTAAAAGTCGCGTCAAAATCGATCCCGCCGTTTCAGAGATTAGCCGGAACATCCAGACAGACAGACAAAAATTCTAAATATTGATTTTTGATATAAGTACCAGATATACTTTCATATGCATTTAGTAAAAAGCTGTTATTTCGACATTACAAACAGACACTTGAATTTTATTTATTTGAACAATGGAAAAAATACTATTTCTTCCATGATCTGTACTGTATAGCTCCAAATTTAAAAAATATGTTTCAAATAATCAAATATGACTGAAAAACATTTAAATTGAGTTTTCTTTCTAAATACAAGAACACATTGGTGGCGCTAATTGTGGTTGAAATGTGTTACGGGTTACACTTTTTACTAGGTGACTTTCACACCTCAATGTTCATGTAAATGTAGGTAATATTACTCACTTATCCAAATCAAATATAGGCAGATGCTTATGCCTCTTCAACCTCCTTAAAGCCAATTTGGCCTTCAACCTGCACAAACTGGATTTTCTATTTGAGTCTCTGATCTTCGGAATCAGCCCTTCCACCTGCTTCAACAGATGAACCTCCTCATACTGGGTCAACTCCACCAGGTCTTTCCTGCTTTCCGGCAGCTTCTCTTCCCAGGGCATGTCCACTGAATTCAATTCAAAGGAGAAGAGGTTCTCTCGTCTCACCACAGCGGGTTTCTCTTCGAGAACTTTCTTTGTTTTGATGTCTGGTTTCTTCTCTAGCGGTTCAGAACAACCGCTTCGGGAGTCTGAATCGTAGTACATTATTGATTGTTGGAGGGAATGGACGCTCGAGGAGTCACTCTGAAGATAACAACAGAATATAGAAGAATATGTTTATTAGAATTTACTCCTTACAAATCGATTTTCACATAAGACAGTAAGGAAATTTTATGAAAACTTAAATAATACAAGCGTAATTCAAAAGCGTTAAGTTTTTATTTCTTTTAAACTACCCCCTTTTTAAACGAATGTATCAAAAAAATCATGTTTGTCAAGCCGTGTTTGTAGATTAATGTTCACCTCTTCTACACTACCTTGCTTACCAAGATGAGTTTAGCGAAACTATTATTATATTTCAGTCAGGCGCTCTGATATTACTTACATGATTTTAATTTTTAATTAATATGTTTGTGAGTGTGTTTCGTTTCTTCTGGCGAAATGTCTGTATATATATTTTTTTATTACCCGCCTTTATTCGGCCGCTGTCGCCGTGCACGCGCACATGTTTATAAACTCCAGTCGTGCGTCTGAGCTGACACACAAGTTTTTATTCTTATGTGATTGTTTTCATGGCGTACTGATACAAAGACAAGGATAAGGATCGCTTAAAAGTTCTGATAATTAACTAAATGCAAATAAATAGTTCTTACCGGCAAAACTTTAGCAGCAGGATTATAATCAAACCCTTTGAACTCCATTTCGGAGTGATCCCTTATTAACATTGGCATACAGTCCTCGTAGGCACATTCATCTGCGATTTCAGTTCTGAAAGAGAAAATAATTAAAACTACGTTTCAGCGGTTTTAAGCGCTGTATTTTATTAATTTGACTACGTTTTAACGGTTTTAAGCGTGGAATTTTATATCGACGTTTAATTAAAAATTAAATAATTAAAATGAACAAGTTGAGGGTCGGCTAGATAATATCTAACTTTGACATTACTCATTGACATGTGACATCTTTGTTTTTCGTGATCACGGGTATTGAAAAGTGGACGAAACGTCGAAATAAAAATAAAACAGATAAAAAGCCGCGTTTAAAACCGTTAAAACTTTTAATTATGTGTGCTAGTAGAAAAGTTAAGAAAACACTAAAAAAAAACCAATTAAATGGATGAATCGTGCAGTAACGGACGGCCTATTGTAAGAGGCGACAAAATATCCCACAGCCAGTTGGTAGTGTATTCACCCACCTGGATGGCTACCACCCCTAGTCTAGAAAATGCCGCCACAACAACCTTGAGTTGTGTTCCGGCATTAGTGGTCCAGTCTCCACTAAAAGAGCAGCAGCGTATTTGTAGCATCTTTGGTGTTGCAAATGACCGTAGGCGACGGTGACCGCTTTCCACCAGGTGGGCCGTCTGCATGTCTACTGAAATCGTGCAATAAAAAAAAAATGAAGCCAAAGGCCAACCGGCTATCAGAGTCCAGGTGATCGTAGAACGAGGTGTTGGAGACGGCGCTTAGCTCGTCAGAATCGACTCGCTTCTTCTTCAGGGGCACGGGAACCTCGACATCAGCAAGGCTTGCTTCCGGACTGTCGTTTATAAGATCTTTGTACCCTGAAAAACAATATATAATGCATACAAGTGGGCCATGGAATTAGTATATTGTAGCAATAACAGCAACACAGTACAATGATTTTATATATGTACTAGCTGATGCCCGCGACTTTGTCTGCGTGGTGCAGTTTTTTAACTATCCCACGGGAACTCTTAAATTTTTCGGGGTCAAAACTATCCTATATGTTGACCAGGGATATAAGCTACCACCATACAAAATTTCATTTAAATCGGTCCAGTCGTTTCGGTGATTAGCCGGTACAAAAAGACAGACAAACAGAAAAACGAAAAATTTGAAAAAAATCTAAATTAGTACCATTTCACTTCTTACATTCCCCTGACTCGGATTTTAGTATTTTTTTTCATTGTAGAGAAATTCGACTTCTACAGTTTTATTATATGTATAATAGATTACATAGCTTTTTAGTCTGCAATTCATTTACCATTATTAAACTGCATTATATTGTATACTAGAGGTTGGTCAACCTCCAGTGCGCTCTTCTTGTTTAAAGAGAGGCGTTAATACAAGTTACATTGTACAAAATTTTTATATTAGTGCTATTTGCACTCGGAAGATTAATTTCATTTTATATCGCAAACTATACCATCTCCCGGCACGAAAAGTATTTACGTCCATTTTCGGTATTAAAATTACGTTTAAACAAAATTACAGCAAACACGATCCAGTATTCCCAGTAGTTTTCCGTGAAAGCTTAACAGAAAGACATATCGAGTTACTATCGCATTTTTTATACACGATAAATTTTTATATTCATAAAATTGAGAAATGTTTCGTCTCATCCAAACTTTCAATCTCTATTTCAAACCGTCCTAGTCTTATTTATCTATCCCCGCCTATTAAAACTATATAAATAACAAAAACTACAACAATGGCAAAAATGACAAAACGAACAAAAAGGACAAAATGCACAATAAGAACAAAATGGACAAACAGGATAATAAGAACAAAAAGGACAATACCAAAAAACGTTTTCGCAGTAAAAAGACATGCCTGGGTGTTAGAGGCATTGAACATAACTAAATTAGCTTTTCCCCAGTCGGGGAACCCAGTACCTTTACATTTGTACCCATCAATCTAACTGTTTAACATCCCTTTTGTCACATGACTTTCATCTCTCATTACATGCCCATACTACTTTAGTTTTCTTCCTCTCAGCTTTTCAGTCACGGGTGCAACTTTCAAAGATCCTCCCTTATGCACAATTTCTCACCTTATCCATTCTTGTAACACCACACATCCATCTCAACTGAGTAGAGACATTTGTGACCTTTTATAGGTCTAGTAGTCCAATATTCAGACCCATATAACATGATTGGTCTTAACACTATAGGCTCATAAACTTCCCACTTCTCTCTACTCTTGTGCAAGATAATATAGGCTACATTCATCACAGTGTTATGGAAGCTTGAGAAAATATTATAATATGACACATACCCATTGCAATAATTTTGCCAATGAACAGGATTTTGTCAAAAGTGAGGTTGCTCTTTCGGGTTTTTAATTTGTCCTTAGATAATTCTTGTACTGAAAAAAAAAATGTTGTGAACAATTTAAATTATGTAAAATATTGAAATGTTATGTGAATTTTTATTTGTTTGCTCCATCAGCAGCGATCCCAACAGGAATCTCCTACTGGTTTATTTTTATTTTTTTATTTTCCGATTATCTTACATTCATATATATATAAAAAATTTCAATGGAGGCACAGAAACCTCATGAGTTTATTCGTGCCGCAAAGAGGTGTAAAATACATTAGGTTATAATAGAATGGTTACTTTCGATACCAGATCCTGACTTGTTGACCATGACACCACCTCGGGAGTATAGACTTATGAGTACAGAAAAAATCAGTTTAGAATTGACGGAGATATCGTGTTACGAAGAAGTCTGTTATCAATGTGCCGCATTATCAGTGGGCCGCAATCCTCTCAGCTGTACTCTAACAATAAAAAAAACACCGCAATGAATTTATGTTGTGGCCCACAGCACCTTATCTAATACGTCTATGTGGCCCTTATAAGAAAAAGGTTGAGAGTATGTCTGCTCTAGATCAAGGGCGGTAGCTATTAAGATGTGCCCTACTACCTGGCTGTGGATTGTTTTGTCGCCTCTTTCGACAGGCCGCCCAGTCATAGAAATTTGTATTATTTTTCAGTTTCTGCAGGTCAGAATAATGTTTCCACTTTATACTTTAACAGGTTGAAAATAATAACTTACTAATATGAGCTGCTACAGCAGGTGAGAAGTTATGAAGCAGCCTCCACCAGCCCGTCTCCCGAAGAACACCAGATCCTGATATGAAGAACACCTTGTTGTACACTGAGAGTACCCCAGCTATGGTACCCACCCAGTTCTTCTTTTGCTTTCTAGCAATAAAGAAATATTTAAAACCTTTGTAAACAAAATTCATAATAATGCAGTTGTGTATAGAGGACATAATGTACAGTTGTTGTCTTCAGATATTCTTGCAGAATCTAGAAGGGTGATGTTTTGTTGATGTTTATATGGAAAATTATAGATATTTAAGGCCATTTTAATATACTAGCTTCAGTAAGCAAGCATTAAAATTATATATGATATACTTACGTATGGGTGCCAAACAGCACTTGCCAATATCTATCAATGAATGAGCAGATATGCGTCTTATAGTGGAAGTAACCATGGTTGCTGATGCCATAAGAGAAGTTGTTCAAATGATACAGAGTCAGATATATTACATTCACCCTGCAATATTAATAATTATTTACTTAACTTCATTACTATCTGCCTTTAAGGGGGTATTCTGGTTTAGAAGCCCAAATTTCAGGTGTGTTTTTCGGTTGCAATAAAAAAAAACCAACAAATATTACTACTATCCATTTTTTTATAAGTTTAAAAAAATATGTTTTGTTAGAAACACAAAAAAACCAAAACATTTTTTAAACCGCTGCCATTTTGTGACTTTTTTTGTCTTTTAAAACATCTCATAGTGTGATAACTAAATCCTTCCTCTTTAAGAACTATTGTTTTCCATTTCAGGTCACTGGAAAGATTGATATCCTGCACAGCAGGATGTGCCATTTTTTTATTCAGTCCCTACTTTGTCGGTCTGCAGTTATCCTTTACTTTTTTTTTATAGTAATGTTTTGTACTATTTAAATATCAATAAAAACTTATAAAAAGATGTATGGTAGAAATATTTTTGTTCTTTTTTATCAGGACCAAAAAGAACACCTAAAATTCGGGCTTCTAAACCAGAATACCCCCTTAAATAAATATGTCTAATATAACGAACATTTACTTATTTATCTATTGTCATAACTATATGGTATTATACAATGTTTATAAATATGTCTGGATTTATGTATGTATTAAATTTATAAATTAGTGTAAGCATGTATATTTAAACTGTATAATCCTATCTTTTTCTGCTCCACCTATATCACTAGATTAGTTAAGAATTTATTTTATGCTAGGATGCCTGGAAGATTGCTTTTTGCAATAAGACCACCTGTTGCTTTGCCAAGAAGTATTGTCATGATCCATTTTATTTTTGTAATTATTTATTTTAGTGAGCAATAGTCTTATCCAATCCAATGTACCTTCATTGACAAAAATTTTAATTAGCACATAATAATAGCAGATCTCATATGTACACAGTTTCCAAGCATTCATTTTACTTTTGAAAGCTCAATGATGGATCCATTAGTAATGTCCTTATGTGTTACAGACTCGATTTGTTATAAAAATTGACTTCATTTATAAATAAGTTTTTAATATAATTTATCTACATATTTTTGCTTAAAATAATATATTGTATAATTAATATATCCACATTTCAATTAACATATTATAATTAGCCATTTTATAAGCAATTACAATAATTGTGGTATTATTTTTCTTTAAAGTAGAACATTTTATATTTTCAAGTTATTACTTTCAATTTATTTATGTAGTGTCAATGATTTAGTAGTCTATACTTGACATGACTCACAGAGCATCACTATTATGTAACCCACAACAATAAAGTATGACAAATATGTCCTTTGCTTCTTGTGGGCTTTACAGACAAGAAATGTGTAACTTGATAGACATGCTAACTTCAAAAGTAAAACAAACACTTGGAAACAGTATAGTTTATGTTAATCTTCAGAGATATTAGTAGCTAAATGCTACTTCTATACCTGAGAAGCATTTTACTGTAACTCTAAAATGTAAATAAATAAAACTGTTTAATAATTTAATTTCACAATGATCTGAACTCAAAGTTTGTTATGAGAATATCTCTTACTAGTTATTCTATAAATTTACAATCTGAACATAGAGTAGATCGATTCTGTGGTAGAGAAATTACTGTTATGAAGGAAACATATACAGCCTGCAGTGACACAGTAATTTAATACACAAAATTGACCTGAATTTTATTGAATATCAATATTATCAATTATAATTTTTGTTGTATTATTGAAATTAGTTTTTCTAGTAAGGTTTATTAACGTGTCGATGAATTTAGGAAAGTGTAGAGTAACCAGCTTACCAGGGAAACTTGTTTCTATTAAAAACTTCAGACTTATCTGGGGAACAGTTTTCGCAGATGAAGTCGAAAAACACATCGCAGACCAGGTCTCCGGGTGTACCAGGTCTTTGCAGGCAAATAAGGTGCACAAAGGCGCCACATCTCTCACATATAAGACCGGGACGGATTTGTTTATCCTCTGTTTCAGTACAATATTTGCAATTTACAGCAGTTGGTGCATGTTGTGGCTCTAATTCGTATGTAGGTTCTGTTTTTATAGACATCATTTAAAGCTTATTTAATTTAGTAACTAATACTGATGTACAATTATTGCCAGAAACACTCACTAATACGGTATTTTAAAAACTAGAAATCATAAATAAAAATATAACCTAAAATTTTAAATGTCAACAAGTAGTAGTAGAATTCGCCACCAAGGCAGGCAAAAGAATCTTTAGTCCATACAGCCAATTCTGATGTATAAAGGTGCTCACACATGCAACTGACGGACGCGTCCGGAGAATGTGCACACCCAGTGTCGGATGTATCGGACGGAGCTTTTGTGTTGCCAACTCTCTTCGAAGAAAAGGTGCTACTTCAACTCTCAAAAAGCGCACCAATTTGGAAAAAGCGCTGAAAATGAAGTAATAAGAATAAATAAATTACTTTATTATAAATGCAAGTCTTTAAGCAATAATATTCCGATACACGTTGATATTTCAGTGAAGAGTTATAGAATTAAAAAAAGCACTGGATAAGGTGCTAAGCGCTGAATAATAACTTTGGGTGTTCATACAGATAACAATATAGCACTGAAGGCGCTAAGTTAGCAGTAGTATGCCTCTTGTGGACTTGTCCGAGTGCTGATATTGATACAATATTGTTTGTTTTGTTACAGATATTACTTATTTCAGATCACAGATTAGAGACACACTTTTATAATTTTATTTGTGTGTAACTACCTATTCCAGCGAAACTTTTTTCGCACCACTATGACGACGACGCCTTTGTTGGTGAATTGAATTTGCGGGCACCAAATGTAAGCTGCAGAGCGCTACCTTTTGGGCTGCGGTGGTCTATTCCAAGGAAGCGGTGCTTTTTATCGGGATTAGGAGTGTCCTGATTATTCGTCAGGGATGTGAGCTGGTTCAGTGTTTGATTACATTTGGAACCGTTCAGCGATTTTGACTATTCGAAGAGACACAGACAGACAAATATTCTAGGACGTTTAAATTGGTCCCTTCGATTTTTTCCCTTTTTCAAAGTTATTGTACGGACTTGGCCCCTTTAGAAATTTATTACATAAAGCTAATATTAAAGTGATTCATGTAATCATAATCTCGAAACATTCAATGTTATTGAATATCTTCGTGTCCTTCAGTTCTGTGCTTTTCGACCAAATTGATTCAATACGGCTGATTCGTCTAACATCAGCATTATAAACTGTAAATAGATGAAGTATTAGGTATTTATGTTGTAATAGTTTGTCATATTGATTATCTCGGTGAGCAAGTTTCACTACGATGCTTTCTTTCATCCAAAAGACAATATGTTCATTTAGATCATAAAACGTGCCAAAGCGGTGCATGCTTTCCGGTCCGAGACAGAACCCGCGTCATTTGAGATACAAGTGTGTTAAGTAACATTAAATACTACAGATTTTCATATGAGGTATTAGTTAGATAAGATTACTAAAATCTGGTATATGCAGAGTTGTATAAGATACCCTATTGTCAAACAGTCGACGAGAGTTCTTGCTGATACTATATATATATACGTGTTGGTTGAAGATGATTAAGATAAAAAAATAAATGTGAATAAAAGAAAAAGACATTTGTTTTTGTTTATTAAGTTCCTGTTACAATGTGTTTTTACATAAGTTTTTTCTTTTTGATAATATTTTTTTCATTTGTTATTATAGGTATGTACGCACTATTGGCGTTACGCGATAAGCAATGTATTAATAAAGACAAATATGAGCCAAATGATTTTTTTTTCTTTCTGTCGACAAATAATAATTTAAAACCATATTTACGAATTACTACATGAAAACTAAGTCGTGGTAACGTAATGGTTAGCGCACGCGTTCCACACTCAAAGGGCGCGGGTTCGATCCTGACCGGAATGCATGCACCACCTAGGCAGTTTTCTAACCTAATGTGCATATTGTTACAATTACCAAGTTTAATGCCAAGCCGCCTTGGACAAGCGTGGGGGGTATACTGTCCGTTCCCCCTTTAATTGGAGGCCCAAGCCCAGCAGTGGGACATTTATGGGTTGTTATTATACTTATTACTAGCAGCCTGCCCCGACTTCGCACGGGTATCTAAAATGAACTTTTTTTTTAGTTTAATTACCTACTAAGCGAATTCAAAATATTTTCAAGCTAAAATTATTCGATTCCGCACACGACCTTTACGTAGGGAGCTGACCGCGCGAGTGAGCCGCGCGGCACTTCATTTCTTGACATTGACTCCCCTCCCGTACGGCCTGTACCCCAGTGACGCCTACATCGCATAAGGTGCTGCCTAGGTAGCCGAGCGGCGACCACGCAACTTTTTTCTATTACTTACATTTTTAAACTCGTGATATCTTTCGAATGGAATGTCCGAATTTACGTAATTCAAAAAGTCTTGAACATGAAGTAATTTATTTTGATAAGGATGAATACCAAGATATAAATAAAGAGCCTTTTCTAGCGGTGGCATTTCAATTAAATTTTAAAACAAAAGAACACTTATTGTGGCATAACTATAATAGTTAGACATATGCTGTCACGATACTTTGTAAATAATGATGTGTTCTGCAAAATCGTAGTACATTATTTTATTCTATCGTCAAGAGGTTTTTGTAGCGCTTGCGATTTTAAATAATTTTTTTACACCTTAGGTTACATTATTGGAGTTTTAGTAATTATGCCTATTTTAAAAAAATATAATTTAGCCTATGTCAATCGGGGATAGTGTAGCTTCCTAATAGTGCAAGAATTTTTCAAATCGGTTTAATAGTTTCGGAGCCTATTACATGCAAACAAACAATAAAATCTTTCCTCTTTAAAATATTATTATTAGTATAGAGTATAGATTATATGTGAAGACTAGAGGAGGAGGGGAGGGGGTCTTGGCATATATTGCGCGTGGTCACCTTAGGGGGATAAAAATTGTAAAAAAATAGGTCACGTACTAGGGGACATTCCCTTAGGCAAAGGAACTTATTCCATACAGTACTTACATTACAGTTGTCGATTTACGGTACGGTTAATTAATCTTAATACTTTTACCCCTTTTTATGTTATGCCCAATTCCACAGAGTTCCACGGCAGCCATCGGTAACGAGCAAGAAAGTGGCAAATATGTATGTCGCGTTTACATGCTCGCGCTGCCCACATCCCTCGTCGATTTCCTGCTTTCTGCCGTGGAAGTGGGCATATATTATGATCCTTATTTTGTTTGATATGAACATTTTTAATGTTTGCTTTTGTAATTTTAAAATAAATACATTTCTAAAAAGTATTTAAATAAAAGATAAATTAGGTAAAAAAAAAAAATATATTTTATTAAATATATAATCTTCGTTCTTTTAATTAAGGTCTTCTGTGTGGCTCTTCGTAGTAGAACTGATTGATCCACTCACTGATGTTATCCTTATGTTCTTGACGGGCCTTCTTTACAGATTCAGGGTCTGCGGGATTGCTCGGCATCAAGTCAAGATGGTGCGCTCCTTCTGTTATGATCACGGCTTTTATTGTTTGGCTTACGGTATTCAGGATGCCACCTAAAAACAGAAAATAAAAATAAAATACAATTCAACTTTCTTAGTGATTGAGTGGTCTAAAAACTTTGCACCCCTAGCTTACTAAGCGCAGAGGTTCTTGGTTCGAAATCTAATAAGGTAACCACTAGAAAGTTTCCTAACCCAAATGTACATTGTTAAGTTATCACGCCAACTGTGAGAGAAATCTCGTGATGAACCTGCACATCGAGATAACCAGTGTTTTAAAACCGCGAATCTCCTTGGAAAAGCGTGGCGTGTATAATGACCGATTTACAAATGAGAGGCCTAAGCCCAGCAATGGAACGTTTATGGGCTTTATGTTATTCATGTCACAAAAAATTTACATAAAAAAAAATCCATACAAAAGATTTGTTTAAGTAAAAAAAAATCATATTAACAATATTCTCTTATAAAAGAACATCTAAATATTAAATAAAAAGTCCGCCGGCAGTTGGGCCCGGGGTCCAAATTAACGGTGGTTAGTTCTCCAAAGGCAGGGACCTCCTCAAAATTCGTGCCGTGTCGAAGAGTTCTGCCTTTTGTATTTGGCCCTTCAGCCAGCTTCCTAGCGAGAGCCTCTCTAGGCGACGGTTGGGGCTCTTCGCTATAAGACCGTTGACTATGAGACCTATCAGCACAATGCTCGTTGACTCCAGACGCCACACAGCGGTAACCTCGTGAGCAAAATCTAAGTATTTATCTCGTTTTTCTTTTTCTTTCTTCACGAGGTTATCGTCATGTGGGATACTGATATCAACGAGCATCGCTCGTCTCGCAGATCGATCTACTATCACCAAATCAGGCTTGTTGGCCACAATAGTCCTGTCTGTGATAATCGATCGATCCTAGTAGAGTGTGGCACGGCTGTTTTCGAGAACTGGCCCCGGTGAGTACTGGTACTAAGGCACCTCTATTTCCACAAGACCGTATCGAAGAGCAAGTTGCTGGAGGTAATCCTGACTACGAGGTTGTGCCTGTGCAAGTATTTGCCGTTAGAAAGGTGTGAACAGCCGGAAACAATATGGCTAAGGGCGATGGCATGCCCGACAGATTTCTAAGGTACCATCCTTCAAGATATATTTCCGGTAGTTATACGTCTTAATAACTTTGTGCATAATTGCAAAGACCAAACCTTTGGTTTGCTCAAAGAGGTTACCGAACAGTAAGATTGATTTAACCTAGTCTATTTAGCCTAAGATTGTCTACTGCCAAAACATCTCTATGTAAACCAAAGTTCATCTTAAGGATATATTCCCTAAGATTGTTCACCCCGCTATTGTACAGATCCTTGGCATTCAGGAAGTCTCGGCTTCCACACCTTCGCGAGATGTACAATCTTAATACCGATGAACATGGGTGATGCATACGATGTTTTGTCAGCAGGCAACAAACCTTTCGATCCAGGGCCTCCAACCCTTTTTAGGGTTTTTTTTGATAACGCAGGGGGAATGTCTTCGGACACCATCCTCGGGTCTTTTGGGGAAGGGCCAAAATGCAAGCATAAGGCCTGCATCTGTGTTTTTCATGGCGTCTTTTAATATATATTAAATTTTATAAACTGTCTTTTATTTGGTATCGTCCGCGTCAAACTGTAAACCTTCAGATCAGATGCTAAAGTCAGGGTAATAACTGATTTTATACATAAAAGTTTTACTGTACTTTTTGAGCATTTTGGTGAGGACTATAATACAGCACATTCAAACAACAGGACTCCTGGTTTGGTAGTCAGTCATATTTACCTCCAGCCCAAGGGTCCATCAGTCCGTTACTGAACACGATATTCGAAGCTGCCTCCAGCATGTTCCCTCCATATTGGATTCTAGCCATATTCTCATTTGGGTATACGTTGTATTTCTTATGGCATTCTTCCGAGTACGACGTGAAGTTCCATGGCAATGGCTCGAAGAAATCAGTCACACCCGTTGAGGATATTGGCATCACCATCTCAGTGCATGCCTAATTGTAAATAATTATATGAATATTTATCTAGTAGTAGAATTGTTAAGAATTTTTTTGTTATTTGTAAACCAGTGTACCTCGCGTGGTCAACCTGCGTGATACAGGAATTGTCGATTAATTATTTATTTATTGATACTAGGTCGACATGTGAAATACTCCGAGCAGTGGTCGACTCACCGAGTGGTTTGGACAACTTATAAGCAAGACGATCCGGTACTAGTCGGGTGTCGAGAGTCTCTGAGCTTAGAATGCAGATTGGGTATATTGTCGATTTCAGTGATGTACAATTTAAATAAAATATTGTTACGAGCTACAGGACTCGAATTAAAAATGCCGTTGGAACTACTATAGAATTTATTAGAACTGTACGTACAAACACGTATAAAACAAATACAAACAAAACTGGATGCAACCAGTTCATACTGCACGATTCATTGCAATTCGATACGCGGAAACTCCGTCGTCTATATCGCTAATCGAGAGTACTACAAACGTCTTACTCGTCTCGTAGTCGTCGCTTGACTGCCCACCCCTCCATTCGGGCATTGTCTTATACTAACTATACAGTACAAAAAATATCGGCCGTGCGCACTGAGTTTCCGAGAAACAGTAATTTGCACACCTGGTCATCTATTCCTGCGAACGGCCAACAAGTCGAAAACAATAACAATAAGGATTAGTTCGACGCTAATGGTGGTCATAAAACAAGTAGGAAAACAATAGCATTGTTTTCTTAATTACAAATTCTAAACATAAAATAATTCCTAAATCCGGGAAGACAATAAACTGCGCTTACGACAGGCAGCTACCCGTTTATCTTTGACGGCATGTAATAATATCAACATATCAACTTCAAGTAATAAAAATTAATTTCTCAAAAATCGGGATAACCCAGAGTTCTGGGCGTTCAAAGACTACTTGCCTGATAATCCCATCCACTCGCGTCCAAATTACTATAGTTGTCACCATTCATGAAATCAACGCATTTGTTATTCTTGTCATAATTCGTGTACATGTCTAAAACTTTTGCTATTGCCTGAAATAAAACAATTTTTCAACAAACTACGATATGTATCCCAGCAATAAACGCTCAAAACTGCAGGCTATACCTCCCGGTATAATGAATATCCAACTTGTTGATGGGTTGGACTAGCACCCGTATTGAAATGAGGGCACAAAGCAAAGCTTGAAATATGAATTGAACAAATAGGAATAAGAGATACATTTATAAGAAAACTAGCGGCATTTGCCCGACTGCTGATGGCTCCCACCCCTGGTCTAAGGTATGCCGTCATAACAACCTTGAGTTGTGTTCCGGCATCAGTGGCCAGGTTCCAGTCTCCCTTAAGAGAGCAGCAGCGCATTTGTAGCACCTTTGCTGTTACAAATGTCTATAGGCTGTGGTAACCACTTTCCATCAGGTGGGCCGTCTGACTGTCTGTTGAACTCTGCAATCAAAAAAATACTGGCTCACTGTGTAGATAATGACTACCCTTCTTATTATAAACAATATTTTTTATGATACAAGATAAAAACTGTTGTGGAATTCGTCACCATAAACTTACTTCAAGTAGTTTCTGACCATCCAACTTGTCAGTCAGATACTGGCAAGCCACTCTAATGGGCTGAGCTGGTAGAGGAAGTAGAAAGTCGCAAGGAAATGGATAATCCACCATTGCCACCGTCGTGTACATTGACGCCAGGAAATCTATCAAACTGTTGACTGAAGTCGAATTCACTTTACTGCATAGCCGCCAGTTCTTTTGTAGCCAATCGGCGCCGGTGGCTGACGATGAAAAATTTCTAGAGCATAAACAAAGCAGCTGATCAGTGAGTCAAACATCACATAGGTCATCATTATCATGTAACGTTAGATATTGACTGAAAGTTACCTAATAACGCTCCAAGAATTCCGAATGTTAGTTGTGCAGTTCATATTAACGACTTTGTAGCTCGAGGTCACAATCCTGTTAAAGATATCGTCGGGGACCATGCCTGGGTACATGTGGACTGGCGCAGAAGCAGCGATAGCACCGGCTACGATATGGGGGTACTTCATCCTAAAGTACGCAGCCAGCATTCCACCGTAAGAACCTTCAAAACCCCAATAAGAGCATCAGTCCCAAGTAAATTTAGAAAGTTCCTCTCACTTTCGTCAACCCGCAATTTATTTGTTCATTGGTGGACTACAACAGACAGGCAGGTAGCCCACCTTATTCGTTCGAAAGATGAATAATAAGATTTTGTATGTGTCCTAACTGGTGTTATTATGGCTGGTTCCAATATTATCCTATTACCATTCATTGACGCATGGAAAGAATAACTTGGAAAGAAAAAAAGACCAACGAAGAAGTACTGGCTATGGTAAAGGAGAAACGCACAATTTTAAAAACTCTGGAGGAAAGAAGGGGGAAGATGTTTGGCCATCTGCTACGACACGACACCTTCTTATGTACGTTAATCGAAGGCAAAGTGGAAGCAAGGAGAGGGAAGGGAAGACCAAGGCGAGCATTCATGGATCAAATAAAAGTGGGTGTCATGTCATACATAGAAGTAAAACAACTGGCCCATAATAGAGAAGATTGGAGGAGGCTCCATCGACAAGAGCATAGCTCTTAAATGATAGATAGATAGACCATTTATTCACTTGCCTTATCGTCCGTTCAATTTTGAAATTAGTTGGTTGGTTCATCACCAAGGACGTCTAGTGGAATTTGAAGCAAAAATCTTTTCGATATAATTCGACGATATTTACCAAAGAATAGTCGACATGATAGGTTGGTAACGGTTAGTTTAGCTTCTTTTAAGCAAATAAATGCTGCGTGGGTGACGGTCAGGGGAGGGTTTAAGGCCGTCACCCGCATCTAAAGAGTACTTGAGTACGGAGAGGCCTGTCCGCTAGGGCAGGGTCGCGGAAGAAAAGCTCGCGCACATCCTGTGACCCGACACATGGCGTCAGGTGGCGCCAAGGGGTTTTAGTGGGTATTCCGGCTCCTCCAACCGGCGAGTCCCACACTCCCCCGCCGAAGTCTCCCCGGCGGGGGGTCCGCAAATGGATTTCCCCTTGTAAACAAAAAGCAAATAATTGCTCTGTTAACTATCACAATGAGTTAAAGCTGTTGCTTACAAAATTATAGTCAATATTATTAAAGTAAACATCATAGGCTATGTTGTTAAAATGCGTACGTCGTAACTAAAGCAACTTGATACTTGCACGATGTTTGATGTCGTACTAAAAAACACTAGTAAGTGTCGAAATTAATCTTGACCTAATGTTGGACTTATTAGTTGAGATAAATTTGCGAAAGTGGCGCCTCTATTATTATATACTTTTTTCCATCTTGTACAATTATAACAGCTAGAATTAGAGAGAGCATCGCGTTCCCAGTTCTTTGTAAGAAATTCAGAAATTCATGAAAAAAATCAGAAACTCAAGAAGAAAGTGATTTAATAATAATAATCTTTCAAATTTCGATTTTAAATTCAAAAAGAAAAGATTGATGTTATTTGCAGCTAGGATTAGCCCGCGACTTTGTTCACGTTAGGCTGTTAGCAAATCGAATTTGAATAACTCAATGTTTATGCACCCTGAATGCTTTAAACCACCTTCAGCAAAAATCCCGCGGGATTCCCAGTATGTAAAGTACCGCACTATTCAAAAAAAATATAAGCAATCGTTTTACTTTAAAACTATGACGGAATAAGCTAACGTTTATATGCCCTAACAACTTGAAACCGCTCCCGGAAGGGATCATGCAGAATTCCCGGGATATAAAGTAGCGCAGATTTTAAATCCGGAAATTTACTATCGAACAGCGAAAACCGGATCGAAATCGGCCTAGTAGTTTTTACGTGAGTCCAAACACACAGACAAACACAAAAAATCTAAAAAACAAGAGACTACACTTTTACTATTTTATAATATTAGTAGGATACGACCGCGACTTCGTCCATGCTTGACTTGAAATTCCCACGGGATTCCCGGGACACAAAGTATCACAGCATTTAAAAAAGAATGTAAGCTATCATTTTAGTGAAAACTGTGTCGGAATAAGCAAGTTTTTATACACCCGAAAAACTTTAAACCGCTCCCGCGAAAACTCCCGCGGGATTCCCGGGATAAAAAATATCATATATTTTATTACCTAAAATTTGCTATCGATGAGTAAGAAATCACATTGGAATTAGTTTTTTTTAAATAATTTCTAGAAAAATTCTCGCGTGATTACCAGGATAAAATGTAGCGCAGATTTTAAATCTAAGAATTTGCTGTGGATCAGCGAAAACTGCATCGAAATCGGCCCAGTAGTTTTTACGTGAATCTTGAACAAACCGACAAACAGACAAAGAATCTAAAAAAAATCCGTCGTGTTCTCCGTCGTTTATATACTTTATTCTAGTTGTTTTTTTAAATAGCTCCAGTGTACAGGCACGACATGTTTAGAATTTTATAATATTGTTACGAGTGCGGGACTCGAATTAAAATGCCGTTGGAATTACTACAGAATTTATTAGAACTATACAAACACCAGTACAAACGTAATACACGATTTAATAACACGCGCAAAGGCCGTCAGTATATAGCTTATCGAATGTACACACGTCTTGTCTCGCTTGTGACCATCGCTAGACTGCCGATCTCCCCATTGGGCCATTGCTATATCCTGCACCGATACAATATGGCTGCCCGCCCGCGTGGATCGAATTTCTGAGAATTGCACACCTCCCTAATTATGCCTGCAAACGGCCATAAACGAGTACAATACACAATAGACTGTTTTCTAATTACAAATTTTAAACATAAGGTAAACAAAAGAAGTCCAAATGCCGAAAAGGTAATAAGCTGCAGGTGTGCATTGGTATTTGTCGTTCGTAACAATATTAAAGATAATATAATATGGTTTTCGATGTTTGTCGTCTTGAATAAGATGACCCGCAGATTGTGTGGTCCTGTCGATAAAGTTATAAGATTGTTTGGCGTACATTTCTACAGTCTCAATACGGAAATTGATGGGCGTCAGTTTAATGACAATTGTTATTATAGCCAAGCTATATTTTAAGGAGTATAATCGTCACTGTCGGTGATAAGAATATGGAGTTCATACCTCCGAATGCGATAACCGGGTATCTTGGTTTCAGATCACCATCCTGGAGGAAGTTCACGAGATCAGCGTAGTCGGCAAGCGCCTGCGCCGATGTCAAGTAGCCTATGTGTTCATTGTCCAGCGATTTGTTACCGAATGGCTTTGAGTTACCATAATACCTGGAATTTTAGACATGATACTTATTTGTCTTTGTATCGAGGACCCTTGCAAAATCGTCATATCAATCCAACAGCCTGTCTTTAGCTATATGTATATTTCTAATAAAGTATTTGAACGAAATTTAGTTAAAATTAGATGTCCCGGCACACGTTGCCCTTCCCTGAAAAAATAAAAGTCTAGGACCCGTTCCCAGCGCCATCTATGGGTTCCAATTGTGTATCTTAACCATTCGGGGAGGCACTCTACACAGGCAAAAAACATGTAAATCGGTCCAGGATATTAAGAAGATCCCAGGACTTGATCCCGGCGCCACCTACCGGTTCCAATTGTGATTCTAAATAATCCCGGGACCTGGTCAAATACACACAAAATTTCATCAAAATCTGTAAAGTCGTTCTCAAGTTATGGGCGTACATATATTTCTATAATTCAATTTTTATACATTTTAAACCTTCCTTGGACTTTCACAAATATTTAAAATCAAAATTAGGCAAATCGGTTCAGTTGTTCTCGAGTTTTTGTGAGACTAACAAATGTCAATTCCTTTTTATATATATAGACTAAGATATGCCCGCGAGTTCCTCCACGCTTGACTTGAAATTCCCGCGGGATTCCTGGGACACAAAGTACGACGGCATTTAAAAAAGAATGTATGTAAGCTATCGTTTTAGTGGAAACTGTGTCGGGATAAGCAACTTTTTATGCAACCGATCAACTACAAACCGCTCCCGGTATAATTCCCGCAGGATTCTCTGGATAAAAAATATCACACATTTTATTACATAAAATTTACTCTCGATCAGTGAAAAAATCACATCGGAATTCGATTATTTTTAATCTGGCCATTTTAAATCATTCTCATAAAAATTGCCGTGAGACTCCCAGGACAAAAAATAGCGCAGATTTTAAGTCTTAGAGTTTTCTGTCGATCAACGAAAACCGCATCGAAATTGGCCCAATAGTTTTTAAATGAATCCCGAACAAACATACAAACCGACAAACAGACAAGAAGTCTAAAAAAATTGCATTGTGTTCATCATCGTTTATATAGTCTATTCCAGTTTCTTTTTTAATGTACAGACACGGCGTTTTTAGAATTTTATAATATCATACATTAAATGTTTATGATCTCACCTGTGTTCAGCGAATACAATTTTCGCCTTGAATTCAGCCGCTATCTCCCACATGAAGCCTGTGTGTTTCGCGAACTGCTCTATTTGACCCTAAAATAGACAATCATCTATCTATCAATCTATATACTAGTGGTCGCCCGTGGTCGAAATTCGACCATAATAATTAATGTCAGACTATACTTCTATAATCACAGATTATAGCTAAAATGAATCTTCCCGACGAGTCGGTCTCGGCATGAATTTGGACACGACAAAAGTCATGTTCAATGAACACGTCATGCCGAGACTGGTAAACGTCGATGGCGTCCCTCTGGAGCTTGTGCAGGAATATGTCTACCTTGGACAGAAAATACAGGTAGGCAGGCACAACTTCGAGGGGGAAGCCAATAGCAGGGTTCACTTGGGCTGGGCAGCATTTTTTTTTTTTTTTTTTTTTAAGGCGGGGGAAATGCATTTCGCACATACCGGGTCCTTTGCTAGGGATTAGACCGTTGTTGATCATGGAGGCTTTCCACTGGGGCAATCCAAACAATAATCAACCGGCTTGTGTGGAGACTCGACTAATCAATACCCCACTAAAACCACCCTCCTCCCATGTGCCCCGCGCTTATGGCAGGAAAGGCGTGAGATACAGAACGTAGTTACGCCCACACCGATCCTAGCGCACAAGTGCTTGAGAATGCCCCGGGAGAGGCAAACTCACTTCGTCAACAGGGGTGAAGACTCCTCTGCTCCCTAGATGCTAGAGGGCCCCTGCAGCGGTATTTCAGGGAGGGAGGTCATGCGCATACCTGCGCCTCCGGGCTCCCAACTGACGTCGGCGCCCGCGAGACGCATGCGCACTACCATCTCTCTCCCTATCTCGTTCCGCGGCCTCCTTATGAGACACTACCGCCTCGCAGAAATTGGCTGCACCCACCCACCAATCGTCGCTGTGCAGCATGGCTTGCACCAGATCGCCCAGCGATTCGATCGGTCCTACAAGTGTCTCGAGTTCAAACCTCTGAGGTGCCCATGCTGCGCACTCGACTAGCGTGTGTAACGCCGTGTCTAGCGCGCCACATTGGCGGCATTGGGGTGAAGGCAAGCAGCCCGCAATCTGACACAGATACTTATCGAAGCAGCCGTGCCCGGTAAGTATCTGTGTCATTATGGGCTGGGCAGCATTCGCTAAGCTTCGTCAAGTCTTCTCGTCGACCATTCCGCAATGCTTGAAGACAAAAATCTTCGAGCAGTGCGTCCTCCCCGTCCTGATCTACGGAGCCGAGACATGGACACTGATGGCAGGATTGATCCACAAGTTCCAAGTCGCTCAACGGGCTATGGAGCGAGCTATGTTGGGTGTTTCTCTTATGGATAAAATTAGAAATGAAGATATCCGTAAGAGAACCAAGGTAACCGACATAGCTCGCAAAATTAGCATGTTGAAGTGGCAGTGGGCCGGTCACGTCTGCCGCAGGACCGATGGCCGATGGAGCAGACGAGTCCTGGAGTGGAGACCGCGTCTCGGTAAACGTAGTGTCGGACGCCCTCCAGCCTGATGGATTGACGACCTGCGCCAGGTCGCCGGTAGGCGCTGGATGAGGAAGCCGGAGGACAGGGATGAGTGGCGCCGTCTTGGGGACGTCTATGTCCAGCAGTGGAGTGCAAATGGCTGACGATGATGAAGTATTCTTCAATAGTGTAGTATCCCTTTTTGAGCAAGATAATTTTTAATATATAATAATTTTTAATTATCCAAAATATAACGATTTTCCATCACCACGCCGGTGAAACCGCAGGGCGCAGCTAGTAAATAAAAATATATATAAAATAAAAATGCTATATAAATAAAAATGAATTGTAGATTTGTATGTGGCGCGGGGATCGGTTTCTAGGATCCACCTAATCTCCTGACCCGATTTTGATGATTTTTTGTGTGTTTGAGTGGGTCCCTGGAAGGTTTAGATTCACAATTGGAACCGGTGGGAGGCGCTGGGATCGGGTCCTAGGTTTTTATTTTTTCAGGGCGGGGTAATGTCAGCCGGGGTTTATAGTGATTAATATATAAAAACAATCATGTACTTATACGTACATGAATGGATAAGTTCCACAAACATTAAGGAAAGGTTCTCTTGGGCAGGACAGCGTGGGCGTAACTAGGTTCTAAGTCTCACGTTCTTCCTGTCATAAGCGCGGAGCACATGGGTGGAGGGAGGTTTTAGTGGAGTATTGGCCCATGGGTGACTTCTCCACATAGAGGAAGGTACCTTCCTGTGTCTCCACACATGCCGGCGATTGATTCTGGTGGCTGCGCTATCTTCAGTGGCTTACTCATGGCCTTGATCTAATTCCTAGCAAAGTACCCGGTAGTGTGCGAAAGGCAATTACACCGACAAAAAAAAAAGATTCTCTTGGGCACCATGGGGATTTGGCATTCCACTCATGGAGTTCATTAACTCTCAACTGAGCTTTGCCCAAAACGCTACGATTTGATGTTATTCAAAATAGGTGTCATAAAATTCCTTCCTGGCCGGCAGCGCCTTGTTAACATCTCCGGTCTTACAAATGTCCATAGGCGACGGTAACTGCTTTCCATCAGAAAGGTAGCTTAAAGGGTAAAGTACGCGCTATTCCTAATGATACGTCTTCGAATCTTGGTTTGTGAGCATGCACTTCTTAGGCAGTTTTCTGGCCTGATGTGCATATTGCTACAAATACCAAAACATCGCGAAGAAATCTGCACATCGAGATAACCGATGTGTCAAACCCGCCAACCCGCCTAAGACAAAGCATGACGGGTATATTGCGCATTCCCATTGTATATGGGCTGTTATTATTATTTTGTTATTTACAGTGTGAAGATTAAGTGAGTCATTACCCATTTTTTGTTATGATCACAAGCAACACGATAAGTCTTATGCCCAGTTTCTGAGGTACTTTTAACTGTAGCTTATCTTTTCGTTAGCGCTATCGGTCCAATAACTTATAAAATTGCGTTTCTGAACACACCATCGTATGATAGTTAAACTAGGTTCAACTTAACTGACTAATATTAGGCGTTTATCTATTACATACCTTTTGTTTGACGTTTTGTTGTTGACGTTTTCGTTTGATGTAAATATATATTAGATATTCCTTCTTAAATAGATCCATCTAGTGGTGAGTTTTGGTAATAGTTGTAGGTTAACAGTTAACCTAAGTTTATCTATTACATAACTTTATGGAATCAATTGTTATTGAACTAAATTACTTTGATGTATGTATTTGTGTACATTTCGAATTCAAATCACAGATGTGAATACATTATGATGTGCGCTAGGTGGTAACGAGTGATAGAGACGTCAATAGTTCAGAATCGTTATATTAATTGCTAACAATATTATCAATATTAATTATTATTTAATTGTGAGCGATAACACAATAGCCTGAGGAAAAACTGTTTTACGAATCAATTGTTCAGTGATTATTATTTTTAACAATAAATATTGATTATTTTGTTATAATAATAATAATAAAATTTATTTTCAGTAACAAAAAACAGCTAGGTAGCATAACAAAAAATTTATATGTAGTACAGCATAAATATGTTTGTGACTAAGACCGAAACTAAGAATAATCTTGTATCTTCGGCCTCAGCACCTTCCCCTTGAATTTGACCATATTGTAACACAAATGAACAGCTGTTGAATAGTTCTTATACAAATAAAAAGTTAATACCTACACAATCTAAATTAAAAAGGAAAAAAAAATAAACAATTGGAAAGATCTAGAAAATCAAAAACTAAGTAAGTATAAATTATAAAGATAAGAAGAAATAAATAAGGAGAAAAAGTGTTTTAAATGTCCTCTCTGTGTGTATTGGCGAGAGTATGTGGGTGAGTGTGAGAGGGTGTGTATGGTAGATTAAGGAAATTATAAATTAAGTGAATGGTTATTAATTAAGTGTTTTATTTACTATTCTGCTAGAAATTTTATTTAAATATATTTATACTACCTGTGGAATTTGAGATCCTTGGGGGAGGCATATGTCCAGTTAAGTATTAGACTCTTTTGGTTGAAACGATGATGACGACAACCCTATTTTTTTTTTTGGAACTTTATGAAATTTTCGAGTGGCATAATATATTGTTACGAGCTACAGGACTCGAATTAAAAATGCCGTTGGAACTACTATAGAATTTATTAGAACTGTACAAACACGTATAAAACAAATAAAAATAAAACTGGATGCAACCAGTTCACACTGCACGATCTGATGCAATTCGACACGCGTAAAGTCTGTCGTCTATATCGCTAATCGAGAGTACTACAAACGTCTTACTCGTCTCGTAGTCGTCGATTGACTGCCCGCCCCTCCATTCAGGCATCGTCGTATACTAACTACACAGTACAAAGAAATTGGCCGCGCACACTGAGGTTCTGATAAATAGTAATTTGCACACTTGCGAACGGCCACAAAGTCGAAAACAATAACAATACAGATTAGTTTGACGCTAATGATGGCTATAAAACAAGTAAAAAGACAATAGCATGTTTTTCTTAATTACAATTTCAAAAGACAAAAGAATTCCTAATCCGGGACGACAATGAACGGCGCTTACAACAGGCAGCTGTGCGCTTATCTTTGACGGCATGTAAAAATATGATTTATTGGTGATCTCTTTAAATTAGTTTGCTTAAATACTTATTAGGACAAACCTATTATAATACATACAAAAACATTTATTTGGTACTAGACCCTATATCTCCATGATTTTAGGTGATTTATTGTGGAATTGATTTTATATTGTTTGGTGACTACATTTTGGTGGCAAATCCACTATTTTGCGGGCAAACCCTATTATTTAAGAAACACAAAACTAATTAAATTGGCGATAGCTTAAATGATACCCATTGTTATCTCGTATTACAACCTCGGTTTCGAGTTGCGATCTATTAAATGTTACTCAAGTATAATGTATTTAATAAACAATACAAACAAATACATGAACTGCATAACTCATTATTTAAAGTAAGTATTTCCTTCATTTACAAAGGCACCTAAGTGTTGAATTTCATTCTTGGACACCCACCAGCAATTTAATAACTGGCATGCATTACCTTTTAAGGCATACTTAAATTCTGTGCAATTTCTTATATAGATGAATTTTTCAAGTGGGCCAAATGCTAAACTATATGAAATAACACTCTAAAGCGTGTGGTGATTTTGGCGAAATCTAGTGTTACATTTAAATTATATTTCTGAAAAATCAGGAATTTAATCGGCTGATTTTGAAAAAAACAATCACTGTATTATATATAATACTATAATATAGGCGACTTCGTCCACGCTTGTCTTGAAATTCCCGGGGCACAAAGTACCACAGAATTTACAAAAGAATGTAAACTATCCTACACTATCCTATACTGTAACACTCCCCGGAAAATCCCGGCGGGATTCCCGGTGTAAAAATATTACAAATTTTATTATATAAAATTTGCTATCGATCAGTGAAAAAGATCAAATTGGAATTTGTTTTTTTAAATCTGGGGCCATTTTAAATTATTCCCTGATAATTTTCCGGGGGATTCCCAGAATAAAAAGTAGCGCAGATTTTAAGTCTAAGAATTTGCTGTCGATCAGCTAAAACCGCATCCAAATTAGCCCAGTAATTTTTACGTGTATCCCGAACAAACAGACAACAAATCTAAACAAATTCCATCGTGTTCTCCATCGTTTATATAGTCTATTTCAGTTTTTTTTTAAATAGCTTCAATTTACAGACACAGCATGATTAGTGTTTTATAATCTTATAGACTAAAACATAATGTAGTTTGTAAGAATCAATTTCTGTGAAGGAATTTTAAACGCCAAACTAAGGTAATCTGACTTAAATCCTATTAAGGGAGATTCTTTTATAAAAAAGTCTAGAATAAAATATATATTAAAAAATATAAAGAAAAGAAAGAAAAGCTTTATTTGAAGAAATAGCGACGTAATTAGAATCGTTATACATTATTATACACAGAGTATATTTTGAGAATTTGCCGACACAGCTCAAAATATGAAATTTTGAGCTGCGTCGGCAGCGGGACCTGGGTTCCAAGCTACCGGCGTTTAGGGTTCCTCATTCTTCGAGCTCTGTTCAAGATTACTGCCTTCTGTATCTAGCCCTATCTTAGCAGAACACCGTTTACAGTGACAACTATCACTAAGTACACTTAGAGGTGTGTCGCTACATATTTTAAATGCCAGCTAATTAGCGGTCTTTCAAAAAATAGTCACGGCTAAGTTAACTTAAATTGTCAACCACTTCGCCAGTTGCTTAATGGTTATTAAATAAAACCGAAAACTGACAAATTTAGAGCTTAGCTGTTAGCCTTCACCATCAACACGCCAGCTGGCTAATGGCTGTCGAATAAAACCGAAAACCAACAAGTTGATGGTTTACCCGTCAACCGTCAGCTACCGGTCGCCGAGTTATTCACCCTTTATCCAAAAAGCAATAGGGTTTTTAGTCGGCTACTGAACAATTATTAGCCGGATGGATAAGTTTTTGGAATTTTGAATATTCACCGTTAGCCACACTTGTCATTGATTCCAGATGTCACATGGGTCACATGGCGGTAGCCTCGTGAGCAATATTTAATAGTTTTTCTTTCATCACGAGGTTCTTATAGTCATGAGGGGTGGATACTGATGTGAACGAGTATTGCTCGTCGCGCAGATCGATCTATATTATCACGATATCAGGTTTGTTGGCTACAATAGTCCTGTCCGTGATAATTGATCCCAGTAGAGCGTGGCACGATTATTTTCAAGAACTGGCTGCGGCGAGTACTAGCATATTATTATTATTATCTATGATAATTATACTGTTTCCAAGCGTTTATTTTACTTTTGACGTTTGCATGTCTATCAAGTTACATATTTCTTGACAGTAAAGCCCAAATGAAACAAATAACATAACTGTCGTATTTTTTATTTTATTTGGATTTTATGGCTTGGTTTCTAGACCTTTAAGCCAAGTCTGTTTGGATATTCGGCACTTCACAGGTTTTTCAAATGTAGTTTCTTCATTTTCTTAAACCTATGTATAGCACAGCTGAACTGTAGGTTATCAGCTGGTGCTATTAAACGGAGTTCTTGTAGCAACTCAAAAGGCCACATTTGACTACACAGTTCACATTTCTCACAAAACACATAATTAGTATTCAAAAACTATCAATATCCTACAACTATTTATTGTTTATTTTAGAGTAATTTTACACATTTTTAGAAAATAAAACTGCACAGTACAGCATCTCCTTTTAGTTCCCGCTAAAAACTCTTCGTATTTTATTGTTGTGGGTGACGTAATAGTGAAGTCTGAGAGTCGTGTAACGCACAGACTATTAAACCATTGACACTATACGTAAATAAATCGAAAAGTAATCGATTTGAAAATAAAAACTCTATTCTACTTTAAAGAAAAATAATACCGCAATTATTATAAGTGTCATTTTAAATGGCTTATTTAATATATGTAAAATATGTTAATTGAAATGTGGGTATATTTATTATACGATATAGTATTTTTAGCAAAAATATGTAGGTAAGTTAAATTGATTGAAACTTATTTATAAATGGAATCGATTTTTATAACAAATCGAGTCGGTAACGCATTAGAACATTACTAACTGATCCGTTTATTTATTTACTTTTTACTTTACATAGTAAAAAGCGACGTCACTTTCTGAGTCTGCCTGTCTATATATCTGCTAATTCCTCTGAAACCACGCAACGGATTTGTAATCGGGTTTCACCATCAGTTAGGAAGGTTTATAATTATATATTTATACTAGATTTTGCCTATAGCTTCGCTTGAGATATATAAAGACCTAATTATGTCTTTATGTAAGTAAAGCAGCACTACTTACTAGGGATTTCCCCGCGGCGTAACCTCTACAACTCTATAATATAATTAATCTGTGGATAAGTAGAGTTTACATAATGAATAAGAATGAAAAATAGAAAAAATCATCGGTGCTAACACGGACGAGCAGATTCTACTTTTTAAAATTTTGCCTGTTAGAGTGTGGAGGTTCCAGACACCTCCGGGTCGTCAGTTGGGGAGATAAAGAAAATCTAGAGCACATGAATAACTAACATTTATTAATTCCCACAGGCAGAAGGCCAAAAAGCATATTAATCTAGGTACTAATCGTTGACAATTGTTTTGCTTTGTAATAGTTAGGTTTTGGGAAGATTGTTTTTATAAAGTCTTAATGTGACAGCGTTGTTTTTTCTCGTGGTTAATGATGTGACGCGCAACTAGTGCTGTGCACACAGTGCCGCCACAAAAGCATCACGTGAAAACTAGTGAACGAATTTATGATTTAGAGACGGATTTAGGCTCATATCGCAAGTCAACACTTAGCATACTTCTTATCCCGATAATTGATGTCGTTTCTGTGAGTTAGACTCATTTGCTATCGCCGACGCAGTTCACTGTACACATATCTGTCATTATGCAAACGCGAACGAAGTGTCGCTGGCACATGCAAGTTATCAACAAAAAAACAACACTGACCTCATTTCCGGTGTAGAAAAAAATAGGTCCATTACCGCGATCCCAATTATCCTCATTCACCAAATATTTAATTTGAAAAGTTTCGTTCCTCTGAAATCCAAAATGATCCAGGGGCACTTTAAATAATTTCGTTTCGTACTTATATTCCGATTTCACTAAAATAAATAACATAGGTAAATATATAATATTACTCCACATCTTGACAAATTGTACAAACACGCCCGGTCTGTTTGGTTGGGCGAGTGATAATGAGGTTGTGAATAGTATGTGATGTGACATCGCAATCGGCTGGCGGGTAAGGCTTGGGACTCACGTGGGCAACGGGAAGACTGTGTGCAAAAATATGTAGCCTTTGTAATCCTGGACTTGTTTTCCCTTGTTTTTTTTAATTTTTTTATTCGGCTGATAAACACACATATTGTATATCCCCAAATTAAGCAAATAACGCTTGTGTTATGGGTAATATATAACGTACCACTCTGGGGCCGATCTCAGACACCCAGACCATAGTAAATAAGGGAGAAAATACGTTTCCGAAATTTACTATACCAGGAATCGAACCCGGAGCCTCTGCGTTGCATTGAGGTAGGCCGGCAACGGCTTAGCCCGCTCAACCATAGAGGCCGTTATTACGGACTACATTCCAGGTAGAGAATTCAGATAAAGTTGCGCAACCTCTAACTTCTCCATTAATAATAACTAATACGCATTTACTGGCCAGGGCTCAAGCTTCCTTTAGAGAGCTGCAGAACATTGTTTAAACCTATAGTGTTACAAATGTTCATCGGCGATGGTAACAACTCTCCATCAGGTTCCGTTTGCCTGTTTGCTGAAATCATGAAATAATTTTAAGAAATTATATTTTTTCAGAAGCGGTGGTCGAATTATGACTTTCAAGAAGTAATCTGTACCTAAGATTCAAATTTGAAATAAATTTAATATATTTATTCTCAGATACGCATAACGTGTACTTAGCTTAATTTGGGAATTCACCCATGCAATAAAAAAAAAAAGTTTTTACATACCAACACATTTGTTTCCTCGATTCTTCCTCAACACCTCCATTATGAACCAAATATGACACAATTTTCCTTATATGTAAATATTTTAAACACTGACAATATAACTCTTGCAGAACGGTATATGTGAGGAAAACTCTGGAAATTCCTAGTATAGTGATGGCATGCGACAAAATAATTCGGGCGTGCTAATAATTATAAGGGATTTATGTATCGACTCCAAAAAATAAATATTACAGTTTCTGTACACATTTCGAGATATAAATCAAGTTGTTCTTTGCTTGTAAACTACCTTTGGTACGAAATTGACATGAGGTATGTACCTGTTGGAGTTTAGGACAATTCTTAACTAGTAGTATGGCAAATCTATACTATAATAAATCTGTAAATGGTTCGTGTTTGCAAATGCCTTTAAAAATGTAAAACAAAAATCAGAGAGCTAATTCGGAACAGCAGAATCCCAAAATATAATTTTTGTCTGTCTGTTAGAGCATCACGTGAAAACTACTGAACGGATTTAAATGAAACCCGACATAGAGCTAGCTTATATCCCGGGGCGTAACTTAGGATATTTTTATCCCGATAAATGATATCGTTTCCGTGGGATAGACGAAAATAGCGAAAAAGATAGCACTGCGAATGTATCTTTTTTGAAAACTACAGAACGTATATGAATGAAACTCGAAATGGTGCTGGCTTATAACCCGAGTTAACATTTAGAATACATTTTACCTCGATAAAAGATATCCTTAGAAATAACAGATTAGAAAAATAGATGGCTGGCTTCAATCGTATTTTTTTTCGGTTTACTAACAAATACCTATGTTGTCATAAACAACATGTCACTAATTGTCTTACTTCAAACCAGATTGGCTTCAACTCACCCCTATGTTTTGCTGGGCAGTTGTGTAGACAATATGGACTTCCTTTGTTATTGTAGTGAATTTAACAAGAAACAGTAAAGCTTTAGGTCTAAAAAATTACATAAACCTCCTTATAAACCAAATATATTATTTATAGTAATAACATCTCTCTAGAAAGCTTCATTAATATTTCTGTTTTTTTTAGTTTACCATCCATAGGTATTTAGTTTTTTTGCCTATTATTATACATTCTTGAAAACATAAAAATGGCAGTTTACATAATATTTTCTTAAGTTTTCGCGACTTGTATATATAAAGAAGTCTACGATCAGTGAACACACGCTGGATAAAACCAACCACTACATCACATTCGATAACCCACAAATCCTGGCGAAAGAGAATCGTTTCATACCTAGAATAATGCGTGAGGCTATTGAAATAAAAAAAACCCAAATTTCAATAGAGAAGATGGTTGCCAAATACCACCTGTTTGGGATCCGATCATCAAAACTATCAAGACCCAAACCCAGCAAAAACCAACTGCCAGGCCTCAGGACACTGTGAGCTCTTTCTGCGTGCACCGGAACACAAACCAACTTGACTGATAATTTTTCTTTTATTTTTCCTTCCCATCTTAATATTATATAAAATTATTAGAGCTAGACATGTTTGCTGAAGAGTTTCTTGCGCCGCTTCTTCTCTTGAAGCCATAACATGTTGCGAAGTGGTGGTAAATTAGATTAGGCTCCCATAGAGTAAATAATAACCATAAACAAAATTAAAACTGAACAAGTTGGCGGTAGGCTAAATAAAACTTTAAACAATACTCGTTGACACTTGACATCTTTGTCTTCCGTGATCACGGCCACTGAAAAGTGGCCGAAACGTCGGAATAACAAAAATCAAAATAAATAAAAAACAAATTAATTACCGCGCTTAAAACCGTTAAAACGTAGTTTTATTATAATGTCAGTTTAGTTCATGGGCTTTAAGCTTATGACACTTTTTCATCTGGGATAATGTTACAGTTATTGACCGTTTCACACAGATGTAGTAGCGATGAGTTTAATGTGTTATTTGTAATGTGATATTGTTATTAATTATTAATGACGTCAAATATTGATACATAACGTATATGCGTACAATAATGTGGCTAGGATATATTTTCACCATTAATTAGATAAATTTTCATTGAAGTTTTATACATATATATATTCATTAAGTTTTTATGTAAGCAACATAAAGAGCTATTACCTAGGGCTTTTCACGCGGCGTAGTCGCAGGGAAGATACTAGTTAATGAATAATATGATATCAAGTTATTCTAACAGCAGATCACTGTCATATATTATCTTTTTTATGTAAAAATGGTACTTATACCAAAAAAGTTTCGTCAGCCCTACTATATTATAACACGGCGTTGAAAAAGGATTAAAAATACGATTAAATTAGCCCAAAAAACAATATGTTGTACACTAAGCTTTATTTTTTTGTGATGACATGTACAATAACTTACAAAAGTGGTTAAATTATTTTATATTTTTTAGAAATAACAAAACAAATATTAATTCCAGATTATTGGTGCTGAAATCTTTTTTATTTCATTACAATAATTACACTGGCCCACAAAAAATAAAAAGTGGTCTGTACTTTTGACCAGATTCATCTATTCTTATGTCATTTGAGGCGCTATATCCGAATCTAAGGCCAGTTTGGGCCGTACACCTTCAAAATTTTGAGGGTGAATGGATCAAACTGACCCCAGATTCAGATTCAGCGCATAGGAATACATAAGGATAGATGGGTATGGTCAAAAGTACATATCACTTTTTTGTGGGCCGGTGTTATTATACAATAATTTTTAATGCCCGCTTTATGAAAAGTGTGATTAAATATAATGGCGTTGATCAAATGATTAGACTCTATGTGTTAATATTAAAAGTACTTGAACAAAATATCTTTGACAATGTATAAGTTTAATACGCAAGATCAAACAACATACAAGTATTACATATTTATAAAAACATCTATACCTTTTTTTGTTAAGAGTTAATTTTTTTAATAAACTTTTAGTTTAATAGCGAGTTTAGATGGTTAATTTAAAACAATATGTACTTTGAGATTTAACTTTATATGCTCTTTAAGTTGAATACATTTAAATATTATAACCTTTCACTTTATTTGAGTAGGAACTTTAGAATGTAAAAATTCTACCATAGCGATAGCAAGTCAACTCATTTATATCCCACTATCGGACTTGGCAAGCTTATTTTAATGAAACGGACGGTGATAGATCGGGTATTCAGAGTATAGAATTTTTTTCACGATGTTTTCTTTGCCGTTAACAGGTGGTAATTGTATCAATACGCACGTTAGCGAGATAAACATTATGGTGAATCCTGCTAATTTACCTTGGACTAATATAGGATGGGCATATCGTACGTCCAACCCGTGCCCAAAAGTGGGAATATTTTGAACTTATAATTATTACTTAGAATATGAAAACACTTTTGTGCCTGCCTTCCTCTCATTTATCGGTGTTCATTTGACCCGTGACTCGTCTCATTAACTATTCTTTGTCTGAATGGAATGTTTTTAAAACTAATTAAAAAGTACACGAATCCCAAAATTATTAATTTATTATACCTAAATTTGTATTTATATATAAAACAAAGTTGTGTTAGTTACACCATTTAGAACTTAAGAACGGCTGGACAAATTTTTATGATTTTTGTGTTTTTGGAATTGTCTTCGTCCGGAATAGGGTCATAAGTATTAAAATATGATATTCATTAATAAAAAAATGTCATTAAAAATCATCAGTCTAGCTATTCATTTGTTATGATCTTTTGAGGCCGATTTCGGCAATGGTGACTGCATTTAAACTCATTTTTATTTGTCTGATTTAGGTGAATTATTTTTGTGTGTGTTCAAGTGGATCCCGGGATGGCTTAGATTCACGATTGGAACCGACAGGTGGCACCGCTAAACATATCTTTAACGGTGGGACCGATTTTGATGTTTTTTTTGTGTTGTTTAAAGTAAATTCGAGAATGGTTTAGATTAACAATTGGTCCCGGTTGATGGCACTGCAATCGGTTTCTAGATTTATTTATTTTTTCAGGGCAAGACAACGGCTACCGGGTACAGTTAGTACTTAATATAGTGACTAATTATTTAGCCCATACTAATTATATTGTTACATGCCGTCAAAAATAAACGCACAGCTGCCTGTCTTAAGCGCAGTTCATTGTCTTCCAACGATTCAGGAATTCTTTTGTGTTTTGAATTTGTAATTAAGAAAACCTGCTATTGATTTTCTACTTGTTTTATAACCATCACTAGCGTCGAACTAATCCTTATTGTTTTTGTTTTCGACTTTGTGGCCGTTCGCAGGTGTGTAAATTACTATTTCTCGGAAACTCAGTGCACGCGGCCAATTTTTTGTACTGTGTAGTGAGTATAAGACAATGCCCGAATAGAGGGGTGGGCAGTCAAGCGACAACTACGAGACGAGTAAGACGTTTGTAGTACTCTCGATTAGCGATATAGACGACGGACTTTGCGCGTGTCGAATTGCATTGACTCGTGCAGTGTGAACTGGTTGCATCCAGTTTTATTTGTATATATTGTTTTATACGTGTTTGTACAGTTCTAATAAATTCTATAGTAGTTCCAACAGCATTTTTAATTCGAGTCATGTAGCTCGTAACAATATGTAATACTAGCGGTATCAGCAGACGTTGTCCTGCCCTGAATAAATAGAAATCTAGAACCCAATTCCAGCGCCACCTACCGGGTCTAATTGTGAATCTAAACCACCACAGGACCCACTCAAACACTCATAAAATTTCATCAAAATCGTAATACCCGATTTTGTTTAGATTGATAAGTAACGCTATTGAAGTTTTAGTACGTATCTTTAATTTTTATATAGCCTATATTAATCAGGGATAATGTAGCATTCGTATAGTGAAAGAATTTTTTGAAATCGGTCCAGTAGTTTTTGAGTTTATTCGTTACAAACATGCAAAAGTGCAAATCTTTCGTCTTTATAAATTAGAAGTACTCGTATAGATGAATGTATGTATGGTCATCTTGTTAACCGTCTTGTAATCTTAAATACTATTTCAAAATTTGAATGTGAGTTTGCTCGTTTGTGGCTTCACACCACAACTACGCAATAGATCACCTTAAAGTCTTAATAATAATATTGTACATTCCCCTTTACTTTTTTGTCTTACTGAGTATGCACTGTTTGTAATGGAGTTGTATGTTTCAACTCCATTAATTCGTCGAAAAGTAATTCTGTAACATACTTCTGTATAAGACTTATAAAAAAAGCTAAGATATAAATAGAATAAGAAATTCATAAAAAAATGTACTCAGATGTTGTTAAGGAGTTTCTTGCCGCTTCTTCTCCTTAACAGAATAACACGTTGCGAAGCAGTGTATTATATAGAATAGGAAGTAAAATTAAATTTTAACTTATATGTATGACCTTCAAAAAGTGTTCTCCAGTGGAATAGTGTTGTTTTGAATAAATTTGAATTTACATACACTTGTCAAAAGGATATAGGGTCTATAAAAAAGTACTTTTCTCAAAAGACAGACGAATACAGGTGGAAAATTGTCGTTTCGATCACGTTTTATTGGCGCCAGCAGTGCAATTCACTAACAAATAATCGTAATTCAAATTCAAAAGCTTTTATTCAAAATAAGTTCCACTGAAGAACTTTTTGAAGGTTTTATATATATATAAGTTAAAATTTAAATTTACTTCCTATTCTACGTACACCGCTGCGCAACGTGTTATTGCTGTTAAGGAGAAGAAGCGGCAAGAAACTCCCCAGCAACACGTCTAAGTAAAAATTGTTTTTCTTTATATTGCTTATTCTATTTATATTTCAACCTCTTTTTTATAAGTTTTATACAGAAGTATGGTACAGAATTAATTTTTGAAGAATTAATGGAGTTGTAGCGGAAAAAAGTTGTAATTGGCTTTTTGGCAATGTCAATGACATTGGCAATTTTATGTATATGTATGTCCTTAAAGTTGGTTCCAACTTCGCTAGATGAAGTTACGGATACTTTGAATTAAAAAATTAACTTTGGTCTGTGACATTTCTAAGTAAAAAGTTGTGGCACCTTGTGTATTTTAAAATACTTTTAAATTTAGAAGTATTCATTTTTAAATATCCTGGGCGCGTTTTTCTTCTAGCTCACAACGCTCAAAAGACTTCTTCAGCCTTCAATGACTATGGTCATTCTGGTCGCCGCGTAAACATCGTTAACCAGGTCATAATCTTCGATCACGCAGCGCTCACAATGACCCATGTCAAAAGATGGGTCGAAGTGGACGTTGGCCACAGAGCATTGATTCTCTCTTTCGATACGTTGACAAAGACGCGATTTTCAAATCAACTATACAGCAACCAATGATATATGTGTATTTTATCGTCAATGACATCAACACTCTATAATCCGTTTCACTTATGTTTATGATCCTAACGCCTGCGAGCAAACACGTGGAACGCGAAAACTCGTCTTCTTGAGCTAAGTAGTTGTGACCCCAAGAGGAGCGTAGCTCCTATGGAGCATGAGTATTGTTCTAGAATAAGAGCTTGATAAATAAATTTTTTTATTATTATTAAAATGTTGTAATAAAGTTTTATAAATAATAGTAATAACACCTATTTTAAGGAAAACTGCTGCGAGAAACATTGTTACACTTCAATAACAAGTGTGGGCAATGTTCAATACAACATTGTTACTAAATTTATTAATTTATAGATATTACATTTGAATTCATTATTTTATACATATCGCTTGTTTGCTTCATGATGTGATAAGTCCGAAAAATATAATTTTTTATTTGATAATTAAAATCACCTTTTGTGAATTCATTTTTGTAACCACCGTGGTATTTTTTATAATAAATTGTAGATTGACAGTTGTTAAATTACGGCTCCAACACCTTCAGCGTATTAGTTTCGATAAAATGACTTATTGAAGGCTCAAAAAACTCTTTACTAAAATTTCAATTTTCGAGATGACTGATGCATTATTGAAGTAGAGGTAAAATTATGTCCTATATGTATTTTTTATAAATTTCTTAATTAGGACATACATACTTCAACATTGTACGCAGTTATTGTAAGACATGGTTTTTACTAAACTGTAGAGGGCCAAGTTTCGCGTTAAGCTAGGAAGACTATAAAGTTTAGGTTTTAAAACTGGAGAGTCAATAAACTTTGTAACTGACTATAGTGCAGTATAACACAGGAGAAGGAGGGAGGAGGAGGTATAGCACAACGATGTAAGGACATTAGGTCAGCCCCATATATATTAAGCTTGCTTAAAGGCAGAAGGAACAGCCACCCACGCCCTGATATAGCGCAGAGGGCAAAGTAACTGGACACACCAGAAAGCCTTCAGGAGATCTTCGGGAATGTCAAGTAGCTGGGAGACTTCCTGGTGAAGTTGGGATGTACGGAGATTGATTGGATTAACCACACTTCTAACTTCGCAGATAAAAAGGAGCTCCAGACATCGAGATGCGCAAACCGCCCGCAAGCAAAAGAAGAAAGTAGACCAAATATCTCCGGAGACCAATGTAAAAATGGCATATATTTGTATCTTGGCTTGGGGAACAATTTATCGATTTAAATTGCAAAATTACAATATCATCAACTTTCTTTGTATTGTTACAACTTAGGCTCCGACAAAGACAAATTCCACGTACAGATCTGTAAAAGCACATTTTATTACCTGTCCGCATTTGAACTAATTGTAATCCTTTTACGATCGTCTTCTTTTGTTCACCCATTTATTAGCATACGTTTCTAGTTTTTGTGGAGAACAGCCTATTGTCCTATTGTACTCGTTTACGGCCGCTCAGGAGCATCAGGAGCATCGACGTTGCCGGGCGGGCAGATTTGCATTTGTGAAGTATAAGACGATGGCCTGATTGAGAGGGAGTCAGTTGAGCGACAACTAAGATCTAGGCGTGACGCGTGTACATTCGGGAATCTAATATTTACGGATTTTGCGCGTTTTATTGAATTGCGACCTTCTGCATTACGTTTGGATTTATTGCGTTCCGTTATATTTGTACCTGTGTTATACGTGTTTGAATAGTTCTAATAAACTTGATAATAATTCTAACGGCATTTTAATTCGAGTCCCGCAAACTCGTAACAGTATATTTAAAGCGACAAGTCAGTTTGTGCTGCAGTGTCCAATCCGGTCCACCAGTCGAATCACCTCCATATCCTACAGGTGTTATCTTTGGATGCGGTGACGATTGCGTCGCCCGCATATGAGAACGCACACGAGAAGATCTCTCCCCGATGGCCTGATAGCACCTGAAAGAACACGATACAATAAAAACACGTGGTCTCTGTGGTTGAGTATTCTAAGTTCGCCTAGCTAGCTGGAACGCAGAAATCCCGGGCTCGATTCCCAGATTTACCTGAATGCAATTTCCCGTGGTAGTGTTCCAAACCCTTGCACTTCTATCAGCAGATGCGGTGAGAAGACTTCCACCGGCTGGACTGAAGCAAACCTGAAACCGTAAATTAAATGAACGATCATCAATACTTATGGTAGGAATAGGCAGAGCTAAAACTAAAGACTTATTTCTTCTTGGAATTTCCAAATCTCTATACCTAGTAGTTTTTAATAATTGCATCCTTTATTTATCTAGCAATCATCCTTACTTGATCAAAGCATTCCTTGTGATAATTTCGAAGTAAATAATTTGAAATTTTTACGTATATATATATATATATATATATATACATATACCATAAATAAAATTCAAAACTGTTGCAATCTCTGTGGGCATTTTACTTTAAGGTATTTAAATCACACGATATAAATTTTGTAAGCTCATTAATTTTAAATTTCATTTTATTAATTAACCTATTAAAATATTGTTACGAGTTGCAAGACTCGAATTAAAATGCCGTTGGATTACTATAGAGTTTATTAGAACTATACAAACACGTATACCACAGGTACAAATATAACCGAACACAACAAGTCCAAACGTAATGCAGAAGGTCGTAATTCAATAAAATGCGCAAAGTCCGTCACTATTAGATTCCCGATTGTAATACACACGTCTCGCTTCGATCGTGGTTCTCGCTCGACTGACCCCCTCCCTCCATCAGGCCATCGTTTTATCCTGCACAAGTGCAATATGCCCGCCTGGCCACGCGGACCGAATTTCCTAGAATCAGCTTGTACTTTAAAATCCGTAACACCTGGCTAATGATTACAATACAACAATAGGCTTTTCTCTAGAAACGTGTGCCAATAAATAAGTAAACAAAAGAAGACGATCATTAAAGAATTTCAATGTCATTAGTTATTAGTTTAAATGCCGACGGGTAATAAATGTGCTTCTACAAATCTGTACGTGGAATTTGTCTTTGTCGGCGCTTAGGTTGTAACAATATTTTTAAAATTCTTCTTTACACTTTATGTACTTAGATTATAGATATAAAACATACTTAGTTATAAGATCGTGTTTTAGGTCGAAACTCAATGATAATTTTGGTGTAAAGAAAATGCTACTTTAATTAAGTTTTGTTCAATCAATTACAGCTCCTAAAGGTAGCAAGACTTATAATGGTTCAGATTATAGGAAGGCATTCAATTTTTATTATCACTTATAAGACTTTCTATGATAAGAATCCTACTAATTAGGAATTCAGAGGTACGTAAATGCACTCTCCCTAGCAGTGTTAATAACACAAGTAAATCTGACCATATCCAACGATATGGAAGAAAACAAATACTAGAGCAATCAAAGCATAAGCATACCTTGGATACCTCTTCTCGGTGGCCCTTCATCACCGCCAACTCCTTGAAGTCAGATCTGACATCATATATGCGTGCGGAGCAGTCACTGGATGATGTCGCCATGCGCTGGCCAGCCCAGTCGAAGCAAATATCCAATACCTGATAGACGAGGTTTGTTTTAAAAATGAACTACTTATACCTCCTGTGTATGTCATCATCATCATCATCATCATCCGAGCGTTAAATCCCCGTTGCGATCGGGGCGTTCACTCCGACGCCCGGGGTCCGCTTTCCTACTTTTTCTACTCCACTTCGTGCGGTCTTCAGCAGCCCCCGTTTTGAGACCATTGGTACGCAAGTCGTCCTTCACAACGTCAAGCCAGCATTTTTGGGCCTTCCCCTTCGACCGGTACCTGGCGGAGGCGGCATGGCTAAACATTTGTTCCCCACATAACTAGCCGGTAGGTACATATACCTCCTGTATATGTATATTGTTACATGCCCTCAAAGATAAGCGCACAGCTGCCTGTTGTAAGCGCAGTTTATTGTCTTCCCGGATTAAGGAATTCTTTTGTGTTTTGAATTTGTAATTAAGAGAAACATGCTATTGTTTTTCTACTTGTTTTATAACCATCATTAGCGTCGAACTAATCCTTGTTGTTGTTGTTTTCGACTTTGCGGCCGTTCGCAGGTGTGTAAATTAATATTTCTCGGAAACTCAGTGTGCGCGGCCAATTTCTTTGTACTGTGTAGTGAGTATAAGAAAATGCTCGAATGGAGGGGTTGGGCAGTCAAGCGACAACTACAAAACGATTAAGACGATATCGAGTACTCTCGATTAGCGATATAGACGACGGACTTTACGCGTGTTGAATAGCATTGAATCGTGCAGTGTGAACTGGCAACTTGCATCCAGTTGTATTTGTATTTGTTTTATATGTGTTTGTACAGTTCTAATAAATTCTATAGTAGTTCCAACGGCATTTTTAATTCGAGTCCTGTAGCTCGTAACAATATTATATCTATACTAATATTATAGGTATAAAGAAGAAAGATTTGATTGGTTGTTTGCATTGAATAGGCTCCGAAACTACTAAACCGATTTGAAAAATTCTTTCACTGTTGGCAAGCTATACTATCCCCGGGTGATATAGGCTATATTATATTTTCAAAAAAATTAGGGATCCTTACTAAAACTCCAATAATGTAACCCAAGGTGTAAAAAAAATATCTAATATCGCGTGCGCTGCGAAAATTATTGATGATAGAATAAAATAATGTACTACGACTTTGCAGAACACATCATTAATTACAAAAATGTCGCGACAGCATATGTCTAAATATTATGGTTATGCCACAATAAGCGTTATTTTATTTTAAAAAATTAAACGAAAGGCCGCCGCTAGAAAAGGCTCTTTATTTGTATCTTGGTATTCATCCCTATCAAAATAAATTACTTCATATTCAAGACTGCTTCAATACCTTTATATAACTTTTTAAATTATTCAATTCAGACATTCTATTCGAAAGATATCACGAGTTTAAAATGTAAGTATTAGAAAAAAGTTGCGTGGTCGCCGCGCACCCTGCTCGGCTAGCTAGGCTTATGCTAAGTAGGCGTCACTGGGGTACGGATCGTAAGAGAGGGGAAGTATTTTGGATTCGCTTAGTAGGTAATTAAACTCAACAAAAAAGTTCTTTTTAGACACCCGTGCGAAGCTACAGCGGACCGCTAGTATATAATGAAACTGCTGGAGATGCCGAGTTTGTATAATGAATTTATAAATGTGAAAAATTTGGTGGAGTTAATTCAGACCAGCACGTTTCGAAATTGCAACTTCTAGATTTTTTCTGTGTCTTAAAGCATCATGTGAAACTATTGAAAGGATATATAGGGTGGCAAAATAAAGTAGAAAATAATAGGGGCGCCACTTTCGCAAATTTATCTAAGCTCTAGCAACTCCAATATTAGGTCAAGAGTAATTTCGATACTTACTGGTGATTTTTATTACGACATCAAAAATCGTGCAAGTATCAAGTTGTTTTAGTTACGACGTACGCATTTTGACAACATAGCCTATGATGTTTACTTTAATAATCATGACTATAATTTTATAAGTAAGAGCTTTAACACGTTCTAATAGTTAACAGAACAATTATTTGTTTAAAAGAAGCGAAACTAACCATTAAAAACATATCATGTCGGCTGTTCTTTGGTAAATATCGTCGAATTATATCGAAAATATTTATGCAACAAATTCCATTAGACAACCTAGGTAAACTTAAAAAAAAAACACTGCTCACGTAGAACTTGGTATTGTTACATGCGGTAACAATACCAAGTTTAGTATTTAGTTATTTTTTAGCGGATTTAAGACTCGGATCAACTTTAAAATTAAAATAACGTGGATAAATTCGTTTTGTTTAGGATTTTTTAATGTTTGTGGCTTGGCAACTAGGCCTTTAAGCCAGGCGCAGTTGTATTGTAGGCTACAATTGACGCCATCCAACGGAGTTCTTGTGAAAACTCGAAAGGCCACATTTGGCTATACAGTTCACATTTCTCACAAAAACACATAATTTCTACTCAAAAACTATCAATATCCTACAACTATTTTTCATTTTAGAGTAATTTTACACATTTTTAGAAAATAAAACTGCACAGCACAACATCCACTTTTAGTTCCCACCAACAACTCCTTGTTTAGGATTCACTGAGCTTGACTACAGATAAAATAGAATATTGCCAAAAGGCAAAAAAATAGTTCTCGTTATAGAAGTTATGGTCAAGTTTATAAATGATATTCGACAAAGCTAGCTGATATCCCGGGTTAACTAGGATACGGCAATTAATGACGTTGTTTTCGTAAGATGGATGAATGTAGACGAAGACAAAAGATGGCGCTGGAGTCGCTTTTTCTTGTGCCGCCGCCCACCGTTGCAACTCACTTATTAATACGTTGTTGACATTTTGTGAAAATGTTTTTGGGAATACAGTTACCTCATCAGTATGCCCAGATACAGTAGCTAGACAAGAAGTCTGCCTGGCATCCCACAGCTTAGCACTGCCGTCCAGGGAAGATGAACCCACCAGGGAACTATCCCAGTTGAACTGCACGTTTGAAATCTCGCCGTCATGCCCTTTCAGGACTGCTACACGGCTGTTTAGAGTGATAATTAGTACACTACAAATTTTAAAATTATTAATATTAAATATTTTGCGCCTGTCACATTTCTTTCGGCAATTTTGTTGTATTAATATCTTCTACATGACCGAAGGCGCTCGTGACTTGCTGAAGATATTAACAAAACAAGAGAAAGCATAATTATCAGTAAGTTAATTAAAAAGAAGAATCAATAAATTATGTGTTACTATTACTTTTTTATAAGGCACTATAAATGTGGTTATTATTACCATGGGTCTTGGATAGCGCTGTGAGCTTGAACTATTAGTTATATTGTAGTATTGAAGCACTCACTCTTTAGCTCGTGTATCCCATATGGAGATTGTGCCGTCAAAAGATCCAGTGATGAGTTTCTGACCTTCATTCGGGTCGAATTGCAGAGCAATCACTTCAGCCTTATGACCGGTGTAAGTATGAATTTCGTTTCCTGATAATCAAATATAAATCGGAAGACAAAACACACACACTGTATATCTCCAAATTAAGCAAGTTACGCTTGTGTTATGGGTAATATACAACGGACCACTCTGGGGCCGATCCCAGACACCCAGACCATAGTAAATAATGAAGAAAATACGTTTCCGAAATTTGCTATACCAGGGATCGAACCCGGAGTCTCTGCATTGCAGTGAGGTAAGCCGGCAAAGGCTTAGTCCGCTCAACCACAGAGGCCGTTAAAAATAATATTACAAGTAATGTACCACATGTAAGAAGTTCTCACAAATTTGAGGAACTTAATTGAAAATCCCTAGAATTTCTTCTTTTCCTATATACCAATTTATTGAAATTATAAATATTGAATTACTCTGTATTAATACAATAAGGAAACCGGAATATGAGATAGGACAATACAATATTTTTATTTCTCATATACCTATCCATTCTATGCAAATGAAAACAATAGCTCAAGTGGCATATTAATCTGTAGGGAAATAAATCAAGGTGGCTAATTCGGACCAGCAGAATTCAAAAGTTTTTATTTAAAACAAGTTCCATTGGAGAACAGTTTTTGAAGGTCACACATATAATTTAAAATTTAATTTTACTTCCTATTCTATATGTACATCGCTTCGCATCGTGTTATTGCTGTTAAGGAGAAGAAACGGCAAGAAACTCCCCAGCAACACGTCTAATTAAAAAATGTTTTTCTTTATATTTCGAAATGGACAGGACTGTATCAAAGGTCATATAAATATATAAGTTAAAATTTAATTTTCTTACTATTCTATGTATACCGCTTCACAACAAGAAACTCCCTAGCAACACGTCTAGCTAAATAATGTTTTCTTTAAGTTTCTTATTCTATTTATATCTCAAGTTGTTTTTTTTTAATAAGTTTTATACAGAAGTATGTTACAGAATTACTTTTTGAAGAATTAATGGAGTTGTAGCAAACAGTGCATACTCAATAAGACCAAAACACAATAAGAGGAAAGAAAAATATTATGAAAGTTATAATAATGATATGACGTACTAAAATGTTATGCTGCAATATATCTCCATAAATCCTTACAAGCTTGGCAAGATAACATTAAACAAAATATAGTATAAGATGTTAGAGTGAGCTGCTATGTAAATGGTATTCAATGGCATTGAATGATTCAAACTTATGTTCATATGTATCATATTAATGCCTAAGAATACAGTTGAATCTACTAGATTAAGTCTAGTGTCATTAAGAGAGATATTAATATCGTATTCTTTTACATTGGGCATAACAAACTTAACACATTTAGTTTTGCTCGGATTGAGTAATAAGTTATTTACAGTAAACCACTTAGATATTTGGGATATAGCGTTGTTATAATACATATCAGCCCATTTATATATGTCCCTCAACACCTGCATCGGTAGTGGATCGACCTTTGGTGAACCCGAACTGTTTAGTATGAAATAATTTATTAATATTAAATCATTGATCTTGCTTAAGGTTGGTAAAATAGAAATTGGCCTAAAGTTGGAGGCTCGTTTGTCTCCCATTATAGGGGAACAGACAGAATACCCGCCACGCTTGTACTTTTAAAGATATACCCCAAGGAGGCTTGTTTTTAAGGTTTAATGATTAACACATCGGTTATTTCGATATGCAGGTTGCATCACGATGTTTTCCTTCACGGTTGTTAGCACATGGTAACTGTATCAATATGCACATTAGATCAGAAAACTGACTAAGGGGTGCATGCGTTCCGGCCAGGATCGAACCCGCGCCCTTTTGGGACGCGTGCGCTAGCCATTGTGCTACCACGACTTTTCACTTCACTTTACTTGATTCATCCAAATTAAAATACAGAAATGAACCGTCTAATATATGCTTCAAATATATAACCATACCTGTTCGAACGTCAAACAATTTAGCTGTATTATCCATAGAACCAGTTCCCACTAGGTCAGTTTTGGCATTAAATTGGGCAGCTACCACTTCTCCAGTATGACCCCATAGGGTGGCCAGGCACTCCCCAGTGTCTGGGTTCCAGATTTTAGCTGATTTATCAAACGATCCAGTCAGAACACGATTGCTGAAAGTCAAAAGTTTTCTTATATCATCACCTGATGAATGAATGAATGAATGAAATTAATGAATGAAAACACCAAAAAGAAAACTACGTTCTTAAAAACTAGATACGATAAATGTTGAACAAAGGGCGGCCTTATCGCTTAAAGCGATCTCTTCCAGGCAACCCCCTAAAGTGAGGAACATATTAAAACATGACGGTGGCGGTGTAGACAATAGATAATATAAAACATTCAAAAAATATGAAATAAGTAAATATAAATCTTTATTATACTTTGTGTGGTGTTATAATTTTGTTCACACAACTAACAACAAAACTCATACAGATACTCACACCAACGCGCACTACCACCGCATTGCATTCACGCACGCACACTTCACAAACAAACCAAGACACACAAAGAGCCTAAAAATTAATAACCTAGGCACAGAAAGGAAAAACAACACAAATGGCACTAGTTAAAATATATATAGGTATAGACATAAGGCACACACTGCACATGCACTTCCTCACAACACCAGCATGTAACAGATACACTCTACATTAGTATAAGTTTAGTATTAAAAATAGAAAATAAATAATATTCTAAGTTATTCTTAAGGTACACTACAATATAAAAATCACTAAATTAATGTCACACACAGTAAAAAAAAAACAATAAGCGTGTATGAATTCTAAAAACTTTCATAGAAATTAAGTTCTAAAAAAGGGTACAGAAATCGAGTCCGTATAGTTAAAAAAATCTTTATTATATACTATATAAACATATCATAATACATATAGAATAACAGCACTATTGTATCTGAGAGGACCAAAAATAATTAAAAGCCATGATTTTAAAAGAGGCCTTAGATTGTCTGATGTTGACTAGCAGTGAGTTCCATAAACAGACACCTGATGGTCGATTACTACCGCCGCTATAGTTGTCAAGAACATTTGGGACGGTAGTGTTTTTGGAACTTTGAAGGATCTGCGACCATTTTCATCGTTTCTGGAAAAGCCCCATTTTTTATTGCGAAGCTGGTAAATAGTCAGACGGACCGTGTCATGGAAAGTGGTATCGGATGCTTATAGATATTTGCAACACCAGGGACGAAGCTAAAGCATTGCCAGCCGATAGGATAGAGGGGACAGGGTTAGGAGGGATGGTATAGAAGGCATGGGACTGAGAGGTCAAACAGGAGAAATAGGATAGACGGGATGGGATAGAAGGGATGGCATAGAAGGCATGGGACTAAAGGGTTAAACAGGAGGCATAGGATAGACGGGATGGGATAGGAGGGATGGCATAGAAGGCATAGGACTGAAGGGTCAAACAGGAGGAATAGAATATACAGGATGGGGTAGGAGGGATGGGATAGAGTGGATGAGATAAGAGAATGAAATAGGGCGAAGGGATAAGGAATATGGGTAAGGAGGGGAGGAAGAAGTAGGCCATCGACACTGTTACTCGCTGACGGAACAGGATTAGCTCAAGGCTCACCGTTCGAGGCCGATGTTCTGTGAGAATGCTGCAGGGGTCTGCTAAAAGCGTTATTGGGGGACAATTCCATGGATCACACGCATACTTCTCCTGTGGTCAATGTATGACAAGCTTCAATTTAAGACATTATAAAGGCAAAATTTAATGGTGAATAGAAAAGATTTCGAAACCCATTATGGCTGTATTGCTGATTATTAATTATGGCAACTTACCAAGCTGGAAAATTGAAACTAACAGAATACACGACATTCTGATGTCCTTCTAAAGATTTCAACTCTTTACCAGACTCTATATCCCACATCTTACATGTTCTGTCATAGCTTCCTGTGAGACATCTAGAAGAAAAATATACATTATCATAAATCGATCCAAGTGTTCCACATCAACATATTATTATTCATGTGCACATTGTTTGTTAGTGGGAACAAAAGAAAAATGCTTTTTCTATAAAAAAAGGTTTCTTAACCACGTGTAGCTTCTTGTTTTATTAAATCATAGATCAAGTGTCGCAATACTGATTTATTACTTAACCTCTTTGAGGGACATCCCTCAAGAGTAAATTGACCTATTAGTAGAAATAAATACATATTTATTTGTACTAATAGGTCAATTTACTCTTCTTTTTTAGAGCATAATGTGTTGTATCTAGAAGTAATTTTTTATATGTATTGTGTAGTTCTTGCAATTTACTGGTAGTTTAACATGTACATTGTAAAATTGTACATGCAAATTGCGATAGTTTTCGTGTCTGAAAGTGCGATCAGTCGCGAGTCTGCCATCCAATCATACCAGCTTTTTGTCTTCGTGAATTGCAAGAAGTGTATCTGTATTTTCTTATTTTCTCTAAGCATTAAAAATATTAAGTACTTACTTGTTTCCTGACTTATCGAAAGCGACATTGGTTAATGGTAGCAGATGGGTCATGAGAGTCTTGTATATATAAAACCTTTTCCCAGTGGGGCCTTCATGCTCGGTTCTCTTTTTAAGGATCTCCAGACATTGTTCGATCTGTTCACGGACATCTTCCGTAATGAGAGCTTCTTTATTGTAAAGGCGTTTCGCCATTTCTTTTATATCAGAACTGAAAGGTGGCGACAATTTATTAATTGCGATATGAATGCCAAATTCAATAGAAAACATGTAGTGATTTATGTCTTTTAACACAACGGGCCCTAAAAATGACCCGGACTTTTGGAGGGCTTGCTTGGAGTCATGGGAAGGCCAACACGTAGAGGCCCCTTGACAAATTGAATGTAAAAGTGGTGTGACTCTGACCGCCGATTATCCCTGTCTACACCATATAATAATGCACCCAAGAACAAGCCCCGGCCAGTGTAGGACTATTGTGGGAAATGAGAACAAAAAGTACCGGGCTATTGGGGTAAACTGCTAGTGGTACGAGGGTCTGGGAATATGAGAAATGGGCAGTCAGTGACTCCCCACTCCCTGCATTGGCCCCAAAAAATGCCATAAAAAACAGGGGCAACATGGATGTGAGTGGCTAAGGGGTGTAGAGAGGTGGGTTGCAGGTTCACCGAAGTTACTTCCGACTTTATGCCATTAATCACTTCCACCCCTGGCGCTTGAGTCTTAGCTCTAGTGACCTCTACTCCGTGCCGGCTGGCTAAGGCTAGCACAGAACCCTGTGGGCCTGTGGGTTTATTATTATTATTTTAATTTTTTAATATGATACCGACTGAATTTATATATAAGTATGCAGATTTCATTTTGATTTAAATAAATCCTGAAGAATTCGTCTTATGTTTTACTTAAAAGTTTTAAAGAACGGACTTTGCTAAGATTAGATGAAAATGATCTAGCCTAGCAGCTGGAAATCGTGGTAACTCCCTAGCTATCGCAACTTGAAATGAGTATATGTGCTGCTGTAGGAAGCACTACACGCGAGAATCGAAGAGTTGATGGTACTATGTGGCGGTGACCTAACAGAGACATTTTATATGTTAATTGAGTAACAATTTATATGTTTTGTAATCATCAACGCTAGCCAAGGCTGAATCATGGTCTCCTCAAAAGGAAATGTTCAAGTAGTCCACAGGCTGGAGAACATTCTAGAATACGTTTACCAAGATGCGATCTCCACTTCCGGACTCGGCTGTGGTAACAGCCATCGGTCCTGCACGAGACGTGTCCGGCCTACCGTCACTTTACCTTGCAAATTTTAAGAGGTAGGTCGTTATCCTTGGTTCCTAATCACGTTTCGTATCACGCCCATGAGACAACCACCCAATATAGCTCGTGGTAAATCTATAGCTATCCGGTGCACAAATTTTAAGTAGCGGGGTGGTGGAATGGTAAAGGGGGGAGGCATACTTACCCCTACTACAACTACAACCCCTATGGTCCAAAGATCTTCAGTTTTTTTTTAATAAACATAACCTCACTTATTTTTTCACTAATATTGCACTTACAAAGCTGAACAATCCTTTTGAAGTCAAAAAGAAAGCCAGTAATCAACAGAAAAAGAACCAAAAAACAGTGTATATCGTCAAAAAATGACGAAAAAAGAAGAAACACAACAGCACATACACTAGAAGAGTAACCATGAAAATATTCGAAATAGGGGCCAATAAAGACTAAATTATAAATCTTGTATATAAAATAAATAGTAAACGGTTACCAGTCAGTTCTGGCACTCGCCGACTGCTGCCGCGGCAAGCTCGCTTCGCTCGTTCGGCTCGTGCGCTTTAGTCTGAAGCTAACCTAACCTAACTTAAATCACTGTTCTAGTCACTTGGCGCGACCTTTCACCATCCATTGCAATAATGTTAGTGAAAAAATAGGTTAATAGGTATGTTTACCAAAAATAAATATTTCAAGAACTCCAGACCCTAGGAGTTGCAGAAAGGGTGAGTATACCTTCCCCCCCTGTCCACTACGTCCACCCACTACTTAAAATTTGTGCACTGGATAGCCGAGTAGCAGCCTAGCTCGCTGAAAGATTTCAAGTTTGTAGACTAGTCAGTGTCAGTATATCTTGGCACCGTACATCATGCTTAACGGGTAGGATGCACTGCTCGAAAACTTTCTCTTCAGGAATGTTTTAAAGTAAATTTGAGCTACCAAAGAGTGATATCATTGCACATACTTTATTATACTACAGAATGCTGTATCTTTGACCTACTTGGAATTCAAGTCCAACAAATCGATGTCTTTGCTTCTGATGGCCCCTTTCTGTAAGTACTCCAGAATCAGCCCTGGTGGGTGGTATCTCAAATGTATTTTTAAAAGTTTCATTATGGTGCAAATTCTATTTATTTATTAGAGAAACATTTTTATTTATATTTTTTATAGGTACGTAAAAGTCTTCAGAAAAAGTACAGTCAAGGTTTTGTCAACAGACACGGTTGCCCTGGCAACGTTTTGGAAAGATTTGTTTGTATTGTAACTAGCTGCGCCCCGCGGTTTCACCCGCGTGGTGATGGAAAATCGTTATATTTTGGATACTTCACACTATCTATACTAATATGTAAAGCTGAAGAGTTTGTTTGCTTGAATGCGATAATCTCAGGAACTACTGGTCTGATTTGAAAAATTCTTTCAGTGTTAGATAGCCTATTTATCGAGGAAGGCTATAGGTCATATATCATCATGCTAAGAACAATAGGAATGGAGCACCAATGAAGAATGTTTCAAAATCGGGGTTTTTTTCCTTTTGAGATCTTCCGCTACGTGCGCTGCGTAAACGGTTAAAGTTTCGCAAAAATCATGTGTGACAGAATTGTTCCCCTTTAAAAGGTTTAAAAAAAAGTCCGCGACAGCATATGTCTATCTTTTAAGGTTGGCTCACTATAACCTTTTTTATCCTAATTAAATTTGTTCTAAAATAATGCATTATTTGCGAAGGTGTTTTCATAAACATGATATAAATCCTAATCCAAATAAATACGTTATTCATCACAAGTATTTAATTCAAAACAAAATTGCCATTTACATAATTCGATTTCAATGGATATCTTAGGAGATATCGCATTTTTAAAATAACATCGCAGCAAAATAATGATTAAGTACTGCGCACCATTTATGATGTGCAAGGCCGGCAGTCACGAGGGGAAGAGATTAGCGCGTTCAAACAAACAAGCAAACAAATTCTTCAGCTTTATATATTAGTAAAGATATTATCACTTTCTACGTAAACAAAGTCGCGGGTTAAAGTTAGCGTTAGTCCAAAGTAACTATTCCAGGCGGACGAAGTCGCGGGCAGAAGCTAGTATATTTATAAATTATAGCCTATGTGTTATTCTGATGTGTAAGCTATATTATTGCAAAATTTATCAGCAAAATCCATTTAGTAGTTTTGCGTGTAAGAGTAACAAACATACATTCATATATACAAAATTTCGCGTTTATAAAATTAGTGGGTTGCGCCTGCTCCATCTGAGACAATGTCATAGTTAGTGATCGGTTCATGTAATGATGCAGATGTAGCGGTGGGCTTAATGCGTTATTTGTAATGAGAGCTTTAAAGCGTAAAGTCGTACCGATTTCAAAAGCATTTGAACCAGTTGCAGTATACATTTTTGGTACGTCTTTTCGGTGGCCCAATACAAGGCGAAGTATCTGGACGCCCCAGGTAGCCTCCGACAAGTCCGGATGGAGTAACCCCTCATTCGCCCTCGCACGCAAAATAGGCGCTATGTCGTCGAGTTGCGGAAACTGTCCGCTAGCAAAACAAAGTAAGTACATCTTGTCATAATTATAACGAAAAGAACAATTTTATTTCCTATTATTATGTTTTTGTCTTACTGAGTATGCACTGTTTGCTACAACTCCATTAGTTATTCGAAAAGTAATTGTGAACAGTAATATACTTCTATACAAAATATATTTAAAAAAAAGAGTTTGAGCTAGATAAATAAGAAGAAAAACAGTTTTTAGCAAGACGTCTTGCTGGAGAGTTTCTTGCCGCTTCTCCTTAACAGCAATAACACGTTGCGGTGTACATAGAATAGGAAGTAAAATCAAATTTTAACTTATATGTATGACTTTCAAAAAGTGTTCTCCAGTGTAACTTATCTTATACATATAATAAAACTGTAGAGGTCGAATTTCTGTACAATGAAAAAAAATGCTCAACCGAGTCAGGGGGACGTAAGAAGTGAAATAGAACTAATTTAGATTTTTTTAAATTTTATGTTTCTCTGTTTGTACCGGCTAATCTCCGAAACGACTGGACCGATTTAAATGAAATTTTGTATGGTGGTAGCTTATATCCCTGGTCAACATATAGGATACTTTTGATCCCGAAAAATTAAAGAGTTCCCGTGGGATAGTTAAAAAACCACACCACGCGGACGAAGTCGTGGGCATCAGCTAGTTTTGAATATGAATCTAGCATTGGCTTCCTTCAAATTTAAAGTCAGCAGCTGGAACAATGTAAATCAGATTTTATGTATCTTATTGGACCATCGGCCATCCAAAATTCTTCTTACATGCCGCCAGCATCAGGCCCAAATCTTCATGTGTGTCACCGCTCTAATTATCCAACATCAGCCTACAAAAACTAGGTCTTTACCTGTAAAAGGTGCAAAGCAAACACACTGGCGATTAGCCAACATGAGGAACAAAAGGCGAGCTCCGCGGCGGCCTATATGTCGACATAGACACGGAAATGAAAGCCTTTCAACGCCACTATGCGGTGTTCTGGTGTTTCTAGACGTTTTATATAAAAAAAAGTGATATTGTCTATGTTAAATTTTATCGGAACTTATCAACGCGTTTGATAAAGAATTATATCAAAATAGCTTTTGAGGTATTTCTTTAAACATGACTGACATTTGCATTGCTTAAGTAGTTAGATAATCTGAGTGAAGTTCTTATCAGGACGAAAACATAAGGCTTTTGCTAAAATGGCGACGGTACCTAAATATACAATTTTTATTTACAAAAACAAAGCCGACTTCAAACTCAAAAGTACCAAATAAATATTTTATACAAAATCTTGAAGTTGGTGCATTTTGCCATTTTGTTGTTGTTTTTCATGTTTTACTTGGCACCGTTTTATTTTGAAGTCGGTTTGTTAAGTTAAAAAAATATCTATTTTTAGTTGAATAGCTTTAGAAATGATGCAATAAGCACCTGCAGAAATTGTACCACGGCACGCGTATACTCGTATTGCCCTTTGAAATGTGTAGGCGCTGGGCACTCTTCAACAAGGGTTGTTCTCGATTTCCCTAGGATCCACTCATTGTATCTTGACTTGAGGACAATAGAACCATTTATATATATATCATTTATTTATGCATGTAATATCAGTAGGTGTATTTATATATGTCTATTAAGTATAATTTTACTTATATAATATTTTACATACTTATACGTTTATAAATGAATAAAATATATGTAAGTAACTACTTATCCTCTAATATTTATGTATACCACCTTTGACCAATATATTCTGTTTTATTCCTGCCACGGGTTGTCTGGAAGAGATCGCTTCTTAGCGATAAGACCGCCCATTGTGCACATTTAGAATATTTTTAGGCTATAAGGTTGTCTGTAATGGTGTATAATAAAGTGTTATCTATCTTATCTATCTATCTATCATTTCAGGAGTATGTTCTTTCGAATAAATTTCAAAAAAAATTAAAATCGGTCCTCAATTGACGGAGAAATCGCGTAACAAACATACAAATAAAAATACAGTCTAATTGAGAACTTACACTACTACAATACTAGTTTTCAAAATAAATATGACCTTTACAGAGGCCTAAAGCGGCCGCTTTTGGTGGATCGCTTTGTGAAATTGACATATGTCTAGATATATGGGTAGTTGTAAAACGGCATATATTTCCACTTTATTTTGATACTTGTCATGTTCGTCATACGAATTTATGAAAGCGGCCGTTTTAGGCCTTTTGTTCTGAGATCTAATCCGACTTTTATTTCTTTTCATGTACTTCTTTCTTTGAAAAGCACAGTGATGAGATTTTCCGACATATCAATTAGGCCCTGAGAAATAGATGAACCCTGTTTGGGTTACCCACAGAGAGAAATATCTACGAAGTTCAGCATTAGTATATTTGTTAAAGCCATTACAGATAATCGAATGTACAACCTGACCATAACTTCTAGAACGAGAACTAATTTATTGCCTTCTGACAATATTCTATGTTATCTGTAGTCAAGTTCAGTGGATCATGAACAAAGGTAATTTATTCATATTATTTTAATTTTTTAACTTTGACCCGAGTCTAAAATACGCTTAAAAATAATTAAACACACATGTAACAATACCAAGTTTCACGTGAACAGTAATTTTTAAAGTTTAACAAGGATGTCTAGTGGAATTTGAAGCAAAAATCTTTTCGTTATAATTCGACGATGTTTAATAAAGAACAGCCGACATGATAGGTTTGTAATGGTTAGTTTAGCTTCTTTTAATCAAATAATTGTTTTGTTAAATATCACAGGCTGTTAAAGCTCTTGCTTACAAAATTATAGTCATCATTATTAAAGTCAACTTCATAGGCTATGTTGACAAAATATGTACGTCGTAACTAAATCAACTTGATACTTGCACGTTGTTTGATGTTCTACTAAAAATCACTAGTAAGTATCGAAATTACTCTTGACCTAATTTTTTTTTTCTCCGGGGCACCTCTATCATTGTCCAAGACAGAGGTTCTCTTTTCTATTTATTTTTTCTCTTTATTTATTTTTACGTTTCATGCTTATGTATTACTCTACTTGTTTTTTAGGTTAAATAATTATTTACGGTGATGGATATTTTGGTAGGGTAGATTGGGTAAATGATGGAAGGAGTATGGATGTGTGAATGGTTGGGTATGGTATTTGGATGGGTATTGGATAAATGATGGGTGAAGGACAAGTGTGTGGTTTGATAGGTAAGGTGCAAGGGAATTTAGGTTAGTTAGGATTGGGTGTTTGGATGGGGATGATTTGGGGTTATATGGTATTGGTTATGGGTGGGGTAGGTAAAGTTGCTTTATTTATTTATTAATTTTTACATTATTTCTCTTGACCTAATATTGGAGTTGCCAGTTTAGACAAATTTGCGAAAGTGGCGCCCCTATTATTTTCTACTTTATTTTGCCCCCCTGTATGTAGCATGTGTGAAGTCAGTAACTCGTTAGTTCCTCATTTAAGGAACTTTTTTACATTCAACATGGGAGCGGAAAAGTTAATTAAAAAATGTATAACGTATCATATCTTATACAATCTTTTTATGAGTTAATTTATATTAATTTATTCACTCCTCATACTTAAAGTAATTGCCTATTTTTTCTTACTCCACATTAAGGGCTTTGCCATACGTCATAATATAATAGTTTATAGTGTTATTAGATTTGGGTTTTGCGTTGGATTGAATCGATTTGGTTGATAGGGACATTACTGAAAGGACTCGACGCTGTTCAATGACATTGAATTATTCAAATTTATGTTTACATGAATCAGGTGTTAGGGAATTTGCCCGACTGGATGGCTAAAGTATATTGCCGTAACAACCTTGAGTGGTGTTCCGGCATTAGTGACCAGGTTCTAGTCTCCCTTAAGAGAGCAGCAGCGCATTTGTAGCACCTTTGGTGTTGCAAATGTCCATAAATGATGGTAACCGCTTTCCATCAAGTGGGCCGTCTGCCTGTCTGCTGAACACTTGCAATAAAAAAAATTAATAAAATCATTCAAATTGAAAGACTGAAATTATTCATCCAATAATTAGTTATATTTCTGTAATTTTACCTGCATGTCTATATTGTTTTAACTAGGGCTGTTTAAGAAAGTGTCATGAATTTATCGAGATTCCGCTAGTGCTTCAAACGTCTTTAGGGGCCAAAAATTTGAACTATTAATGAAAAACTTCAAAATATTTCCAATTCTATCTGTATGAGCATAGTGTTCTAATTTTAAGAATCATAATTTTCATTCATTAAGTAACCAAATTAATGTTAGATTAGATATAGAAGTAATAAAAGCCTAGTATACTCATAAGTATATATTCTTAAGTTTTCGCGACTGGTATACATAATAAAAATTACGTTTTAACGGTTTTAAACGTGGCATTTTATTTAAATTTTATTTCAATATTTCAGCCACTTTTCAGTAACAATGATCACGCAAGACAAATATGTCAAGCGTCAATGAGTAGTGTAAAAGTTATTATTTAGTCTACCGCCAACTTGTTAATTTTAATTATGTAAAACCGATATAACGTAGTTTTAATTATATATTAGATATCTTTATGGAGCGCAATATCACAGATTGTCCGTGCAGGAACAGAAAAAATACTAATTCCTGCGGCCGGGCGACCTGTCGTAAGAGGCGACAAAACAACTCACAGCCAGGTGATAGGGCATTTGCCCGACTGGATGGCTACCATCCCTGGTCTAGAGTATGCCGCCATAACAACATTGCGTTGTGTTCCGGCATTAATGGCCAGGTTCCAGTTTCCCTCGAGGCCGGAAGCACATTGACAGGACCTCTGGTGTTACTAATGTCCACAGGCGACGGTAACCTTCCATCACAGTTGGGCCGTCAGCCTGTCTGCTGTGCTTCAGCAATAAAAATAAGGTTAATTTGTTATAAAATTACCCACTTGCTGCACGCGCCGTTCGCTTCAAATCTTGTATGTGACAGCCCTATAAAAATACAATAACATTGTCTTCAGGCTCCGCTGCACAGGAGCGCGTATTTTCAATAAAATCATGCTTTAAACAGAGGGCGTGTTCATTTCGTGGCAACCCTACACATCCGGCCAAACAGGTTGTGACGGCGGTCCTTGACCGGTTCGGACTCAGTGTGGTTTTTCTTCAACTTTATCGATTATTCTTTATGTTTAGAATCGATTAAAGCTGTCACTTTGGTATTGAAATGAAAATTAATTTGTAATACTTTTCTCCAAAATGTGTCCATTTTATCGATGATTATTTGTGTCGATCCTAATATAGTTGTGTGATAGTGAGTTTGTTCCTTGATGATGTAATGATCGTATTCATGATGTGATAAACAAAATAGCTCTTTATCTCTGAAATGGGATTACTTCTACATGTGTATCGTCTGATTTAATTGAAAAAATATGATATATATATATGTGATTTTTGCGAGTTACCTGGAAGTTTAACGTTTTGTAGTAAGAAATGGATCTTGGTAACATATACCTACGAAAGAGATACTACGGTCTTCCTTAGATCAATATGTACGTTTCGTCAAACGATCGAATATATGGATTCCTTCTATGTTTCCACATTTCTGGCGGAGGTTGGTTGGCTTTCATAGGCCTAGTCTATACGCGGCATAACACCAAGCCCATATTAGTATCAATATGAAAGTCATCGTTTGACTCTGTAGAATTAATAATTTGGGTTATATTTAATAGTCATAGCGGCTAAACTACATTCCATTACATTTAATCAAAAGATAAAAATAAATTCTTATATAATACCGAATTAACAACAACGTTATGATGATAGTATAATAATTATTTTTTTGTATTATACCCTATAGGTTCGCCTTCGACCGACATTGCACTTGCTGTCAGGTAATAAAGCCGTCTAAGATGGAGCACGATTACCTAAAAGATACATGTAATCTTATAAATTAATTGTGAACATGATATTATTAGAACGAATAAAAAAGATTAATATTTAATCGATAGGTATAAAATATTCTAATTACAACACTATTGCGCGCGCAGTCTTTCGCCTGGCAGGTATTCGTGCGCACGTTCGTACGTATTTAAATTAAAAAAAAGTCGTATTGAGAAGCGCGCCAAACTTTTACTTTTTCGCAACTCTATTACATCACTTTAGTATAAAGTGTTTTGTAATCTGAAATCCAGTTTTTTACCGTAGAATTTATGTGTTAATTTGTTATACTTTACATAATAATGTTAAACACTTAAAACTGTGTCATTTCACACACTGCACGTCTATCAAATATTTTGGTTTTAATATAAAAAAAATTAAAAACTATAGCCAACAAAATACTAGTGTCTTTGCGTTCGTTTCCTTTATTGAAAAAAATAATAAAAAGACGCGGCAAAAGTGGCGGCCATAATTAATTTGAAAAGTGTTAAATAGTTCATTGTGTAGTGAAATAAAATATAACACTTAATAATAATGTGTAACACGTGTGGATGTTGACTTTGGAATATAAAAAAAAGTAAGTAATGTTATGATGAACATTATTAATTATACGTCAGCAAGTTGTTGAAGAAATAATTGTAAAACAACATAATTATCTTCTAAGGCCGCTTCCAGCTCCGGTCTGGATAGGTTGAGCAATGGCCTGATCTTACTATTCATGCACTTGCCTTTCCATCGGTAGTTTGACATTACGTGTATGGAGCTTATGTCAAATATTAACCGCTCGTAAGCAGGGGCGGCTCGAGACGGTAGGCACGGTAGGCAACTGCCTCCGGTGGCAAAAATGCCTGCAAAAACGCTTGAACTACTAAAGCAAAAAAAAAGGAATCGTAAGTTTTTTTTTTCAATAAAATAGTTTTTAATCGACTTCAAACAGGAGGATGTTCTCAATTCGTCTGTATGTTTTTTTGTATGTTCGTTACTCGATTTTTCCGTTAATTGTGAACCGATTTTCAACATTTTTCTTTTAATCCAAAAAGTATACTCCCGAATTGGTTTCATTGTCACCATGTCAGGATCTGATGAGTGGATTTCGGGGAAATTGAGAGAAATCCTCGAAAATTGTTAATCGATTTCTTTGTTATACGATATCTTCGTCAATTGTGGAGCGATTTTCCATTTTTTATTTATTTATTCGTAAGATTCCGAGGTGGTCCCATGGTCACCAAGTTAGAATCTGGTGAGTGGATTCTAGGGAAATTGAGAGTAACCCTTATTAAAGAACACCGAGCGTCAGTATTACATTTTCTACAGGCACTTATTTTTTTAATATGCATGTTTCGCGATTACTCTATCAATTGTGGACCGATTTCCAAATGGTTTTTTATTCGAAGGAGTATATTGCCAAGATGGCCTCCAACTAAAAGTGTAATAAATATATTTCTGTAGAAAGAAATTGGTTAAATATTAATTTTTTGTTTTTTAGTTTGAAGTAGGTTTTGTTTTGGTCAAAAAGATTTCGTTTATAAAATCTATATTAATAACAATGTTTTAACTCAATTACATATAATTTTTGGTTAACTAAGTTTTCTTAAGCTTCATTTTTCGAGTTTGTCTGCGGCGGCAAAGCGACTAGGACCGGCTCTGTCGTAAGGCAAATGAATAGTTGGTAAAATATAGGAACCGGCTACTAAAGAACATCTAAAGTTGAAAACATTTTAAATTAATCATCTATACACTTCATTTAACCATTATATTATTATACTGCACACTAAAAAAATATATATATATATATATATATATATATATATATATATATATATATATATAACAAAGTCGTGTTAGTTACACCATTTATAACTCAATAACGGCTGGACGAACATTTATGATTTTTGTGTTTTTGGACTTGTCTTCGTCCAGAATAGGATAATAAGTAAAAAAAACTATCATTAGAAGACATCAGTCTAGCCATTCATTTGTTATAATCTTTCCAGGCCGATTTTGGCCATGGTGACTGCATTTAAACTCATTTTCATTTGTTTGATTTAGGTGAATTATTTTTGTGTTTGTTCAAGTGGATCCCGGGAGGGTTTAAATTCACGATTGGACCCGGTAGGTGGCGCCGCTGAACAAATCTTTAAGGTGGGACCGATTTTGATGTTTTTTCAAATAGATTCGAGAATGGTTTAGATTAAGAATTGGTCCCGGTCGATGGAGCTGCAATCGGCTTCTAGAATTTTATTTTTTTTAAGGGCAAGACTACGTCTGCCAGTACAGCTAGTTTTCAATAAGTTCTTGTCCATCCGAAGGTTGCCTGGAAGAGATTGCTTTAAGCAATAAGGCCGCCCATTGTACTACGTTGTAGTTGTGTAGTCCAGTATGCTGTTTCTCCTTAACACAGCTTATTTTATAACCTAGCTAAGAAGACAGCGCCACTTTCAACAACTCGGGCAATACAAAGAACTGATTCAAAATTGTTAATTTCGATTTAAATAGGTACTAATAATTATATTATAGTCATTATAATGTAGTTATTTAAGTTTATGTGTATGTTGTAGTTAAGTATTGTAACTGCAAGTATCATTTGTAACATTTTCAGTTCAATAAAATTTATTATTATTATTATAGTTAAGACAATAAAGTGTATTACTTTTCTTATGTTGGTGTACATACAATAAAGAGTATTGTTGTTGTTAACTAAAAATTGATATCGAAAGTAATGAGTTTACAAATATTATAGTACTAGAACTTTTGACTCGGCCTTGCTTTCGTAAACCTCCTATACTAAGTTTCAACCTATACTAAAATAGTTTATAATATAAAAAATCCCGATAATAAAAAAATTAACACTAGACGCACGATCGGAGGACATCCAAAATGATATAGGTTTTTTCGTATTAATTCGTATAATTCATTTTTTCTCACCATATCGTTACGCTGGTATATTTGAACGTATGGAATGAAGTGACATAAAAAGTTAGTAAAGTGACATTTTATCTGTCACTGTTCATGTGACGTTTACGTATGTTCAATGTTGTTGTTGTTGTCGATGCCAACTATCCACAAAGCTAAAGGTGTTGGAGCCAGAACTGAAATAGGCGTATTGTGTCTGAATAAACACCATAAATATAATTGTTCCACTATCGGTACACTCCAAAATTGCAAAGAAGACATGTTGCAAGCCATAAACTAACAAATACCTCAATATAGTTATTTTTAAATTCAAATTTAAGAGGTTTCATTCAAATTAAGTTAGGCATCAGAACATGCATATAATTTATATGAAGTCTAATTTAATATTTTAAGTCTAAAATATGGGCTTGGCTACAAAAAAAAACAACATTATTTCGTTTTTGATGCACGCACTTAAGTTTACATTTGTGTAAATATATATTATAGTTCGCAACGCCAAGTTAAATATGTTCTCGATTCTTATGTAGCCTTTATTTTAAGTATGTCATTCACATTAAAGATAATGGAGATTATGTTAATTATACTTGCTGACTTTTGTGTGTGTAAGGATTTTGAGATGTGGCATATAAAGTACATTTTATTTATCGGAGTACACCAAGGTTACTATACATTTTTTTCCCTTAGAAAATCATTTTGATACATGTTATATGTTTAAAAGTGTTATGTTACTTAAAGAACATGTAAGATTAGATATTAAAAAAGAGAATATTTTAAATTATTCATCTGAACACAGTATAACAAAAATCTTCGCTTGTTTTATTTAGTTTAAGTTTTTAATATAGTAAAAATAGTTAGTAGTTTATTTTTATGTCTATATTGTATTTTCATCAATGAAGAAATGTGTGATAATATATTTAATAATTTGGAAACATATGTATGTCGCAGATTGCGATATAATTGTAAAAATTTCGTAAAGTAACGACTTTAGATTGAAGGTACTTATGTTTTTCTAAAGTACCTGCACTTGATTTTAGTGTTGTTGGTTCGACGGTATAAAAGGAGGTGAAATTGCCTAAACGGGACATTCCACATTCTACATTCGTCGGTTGATGAGAGCGAAAGCTCTGTTGGACAAGGAGCACATAATATGTTGTGGTCTATAATTACTGTCCGATAGTAGCAGTATTCTTTGAGGGCAAATTGCTGCTAGACACCTGTGCAACTCTTGGAGTTGTCCTAACATTTCTGTGTATTATTGTGCTGTATTTAATATTGTAATTGTAACAATTCAGTGTAATGAACTTTGATTATAATATTTCAGATTATTATTTGTGTTATTAATTAATATTGTCATTATGAAAAAAAAACTAAAATCTTGTTCAATTATTTATCTTATAAGAAAAATGTGTTTGTGTGTGTGGAGTAAAACAATTCTATAAAAAATCGGGGACATTCGGGCTCCAAATTGGCTATGCACTCTTATTGTTCTTTCCATTTAGTTGCGTAATACTAAAATACCTGATATCCCATATATCAAGAAAGGAACCTTGCCCAAAAAAAAATTGTTTGAAAGTGATTAAATTAAAAATATAACTGTCGCAATATCTAATCTAAAATATTATAAACACTAAACTAAATTATAAATAAGTATATATACAAATTAAAATTAAATTATAAAATCTAGTGCCAGACCGCTGTCAGTTGGAAACGTGCCCAAAAGACTGGCCACATTACCTCGCTGTATCGCAACGCTAATGCGTTGTCCGAGGTGCAGACCAGTCTTTTGGTCACGTGAGACGTCTGCCAGGCGTTTCGCTATGTCTCTATAAAGTTTGTGCGCCTCAGGCCCCCATGGTCCCAGGGTTTGATTGAAGTGATTTGTGAGTTTTACCACCTCGATTATTTTCAGAATTTCATACTTAAAGTTGGAGAGGGATACCACAAACATACTTTTTCAGGTTCCGTAGGTATTTTGAAAAAAAGGGAACCTTTTTAAACACGAATATCAAAGCGCATCACGTAGCGTAGCGTTAGCATATTTTACGGCACATTTTTCTCAAAATGTGCCACATCTTTTGACGGTCATGTATATAAGTTAAAATAGAGGCTACTTCTTATTCTATGCAGTACATGGCTAATAGTAAAAAAAAATATGTGGTTGACAGAGGATGTATCCCAAAAAGTGCCGAATTTTTCTCTTATTATGCTGACCTTAAACGAATAAGAAAGAAAAAGGGAGATAGAGATGAAAATGTTATTTTCTTAAATGATAATAATTATAATGCTGATATGAGACAAAGCAATAAAAAGAAATCTATTTGAAAAGGGCACATCTAAAAGGACACGATGGTACTCAATAACTCTGATTGGTTTGTTTATATTATATTAATATGGACCATTTTGTTTCATTCATGCAAATGAAAAGACAGAAATGAGTCATCATTGGCTTAAGAGAATTGCTGTATACGATATTTACTCTCCTAATATACAACTAGCTCTGTCGGCAGACGTTGTCCTGCCCTGAAAAAATAAAAATCTAGAACCCGATTCCAGCGCCACCTACCGGGTATAATTGTGAATCTAAACCACTCCGGGACCCATTTAAACCCATATAAAATTTCATCAAAATCGTAGAGCCCGATTCCAGCGCCAAGTATTTTATTTAGATTGATGGGTTACATTATTGAAGTTTTAGTAGGGATCCCTAATTTTTATATACCCTATATTAATCAGGGATAATGTAGCATTCGAATGGTGAAAGAATTTTTGAAATCGATCCAGTAGTTTTCGACTTTATTCGTTACAAATATACAAACATATAAATCTTTCCTGTTTATAATATTAAAAATTCTTCATTGGTGCTCCGCTCCTATTGGTCTTAGCGTGATGATATATAGCCTATAGCCTTTCTCGATAAATGGGCTATCTAACACTGAAAGAATTTTTCAAATCAGACCAATAGTTCCTGAGATTAGCGCGTTCAAGCAAACAATCAAACTCTTCAGCTTTATATATTAGTATAAGATAGTATAGAACTATAGATGTACTCTGTGTCCTAATGAGTGACGCAAAATATATCTATACAGATAAATAAAATTGAAGTGTTCGTTTGTAATGTCAAAATGAGAGATTTATACTAAATGCATATGATAAAAAAATATATATGCGGTATATGAAAAAGTATTTTTTTAAATTTTTGTTTGTCTCTCTGGATGTTCCGGTTAATCTCTGAAACGGCTGGACCGATTTTGACGGGAATTTTACTGGCAAATAGCTGATATATAACATCATGTTATAATATGATGTGTTATGTGTATATGAAACTTTTTTAGAATCGTTATGATTTGAAACTCGATAAAACGAAAAAGCGACACTAAAAAGAGGTAAACACATATAGCTATAGGACTAAGCCTGCGAGAAAACGAGATACGAGTTTGACATTATGCAGTACAGGTTAGAGAGCCAATAAGACCGATGATTAAACATAGGTCCAATTTGGACCGAAATAAAACTGATAATAATATTTTTTAGACTAAAACAGTGAAAAATTTAAAGTGATACTTAAGAAGTTTCTTTTGAATTACAATATGTTGACGGATGTGGGCTAAAGGAATTATGTTTATATTAATAAAAGTTAGAGAAGAATTATCTGTATGTTCTCTGAAGTTTCAGCTCTACCGCGTGTGAACTACAAACACACGCAATTGTTTTTTAGTCGTAGTCGCGGGCACAAGTAGTCTTAAATAAAAACTTAGTGTTTAGTTAAACTGCCAATATTTAAGGTCAATGGAGCAGATAGAAACCGGATGGGCATACATGAATCGTTTAATAGCAAAATAAACTAGATTCGATCAGTATAACGACATGCATAAAAAATAATGTATTTGGTATTCATATCACGTCCAACTTTCTTCGTTAGTTGACCATGCATCAGTCATTATGTTTGTGGTAATGAGGAAGGAAGGTTAGTGTTTGTTTCATCAACAGTTATTATACTTATGAGTCGAGTTATATCTATTAGAGAAACAATTAGAAATAATAACACAGGTTCAAAATCTTTTTGATCGTGTATGCGTAAAATTATTACACAAATAAATTGTTGTTCTCCCACTGATATTATAAAATAAATGTAAGTAAAGTAACACACCTAATCGTAAATTAACGTTTTTAGGGTTTTTGTATGTCAGTTTGCCTGTTCGTGTCGAATATGTTCTGAACCCCCCGAAAGGGTTATATTGAAAATTAGAACTTTAACAGCGTTTTTGATTGATTTTCCAGCCAATATTTACACAATTTATAGAGGTGAAAAAAATATATGTCAATCTTGATCATATTTCTGATGTAACCCCTGTAGTAAAAACGCGTTGTCGGTAAATTTTCTCGATAGAAAATAATTGCAAAGTAACATCTAAACGTGTTTTTCAATCTTGTATATTGTTATTACTGTTAAACGTACATCGCTAAAATTAATAACAGTAAAATATCATATTATAAGAAGTATAATTATTATAGTTCTTTTATTGAATTACTTATCGAATTTAAAAGTAATAATTTTTTTTTTTAAATGCCTTCGGAAATTTCCCATGCCGGTACCAATGTATGGAATTTGTCAATACGCCCGAGGGCTTCGTGCTGAGTGTACGCGTCGCATCTATATATATATTTCTTCTGTACGTGTGTTGACAGTGAACTCCTCCTAAACGGCTGGACCGATTTTGATGATATTTGTTTTGTGTGTTTGAATGGGTCCCCGGGTGGTTTAGATTCACAATTAGAACCGGTAGGTGGCGCTGAGATCGGGTTCTAGAATCCTCCTAATCATCTGGACCGATTTTGGGGATTTTGTTTTTGTGTCATGAAACAGTCTTTTAGGAATTCAGAAAATATGGCGGTACGAAGTTCGCCGGGTATAGAATTATATCATAATGTATTAATATTAAAATGTAAGTAGTTGTACTATATGTTACATATACCACCATCGCCATTATCATCTCAATTCATTTCTGGGGTTGTCTGGAAGAGATCCCATTTAGCGTTAAGACCGCCCTTTTTGCAATTAGATATAGATTGTAAGTATATTATTTTATTGGTGTACTATAAAGCGTTATCTATCTATTAGCTCCATTTAAATAAGATAGGTCAAATACATGCCAATGTACGCACGAAGGGGTAAGTAGAGACTTTATATCTGCGGAGGAACAGTGAATGCACATTCGTGGTGCTGGGCGGCTTGTTGCAAGAGACAATAAAACTCGTATTCAAATTCCAAAGTTTTTATTCAAAATAAGTTCAACTAGAGAACACTTTGTGTAGGTCATACATGTAAGTTAAAAAATAAATTTACTACCTATTCCATGTACGCCGCTTCGCAACGTGTTATTGCTGTTAAGGAGAAGAAGCGGCAAGAAACTCCCCAGCAACACGTCTAGATAAAAATTGTTTCTCTTTATATTTATTATTCAATTTATATTTCAAGCTCTTTTTTATAAGTTTTATACAGAAGTGTGTCACAGAATTACTTTTCGAAGAATTAATGGAGTTGTAGCAAACAGTGAATACTCAGTAAGACAAAGACACAATAGAAGGAAAGAAGAATGTAATATAGCTAAGGTATTTGCCCGTCAATTTTACTAATACTATTTCGTCAAAATCGCCGGACACTCGTCGAATTCGTAGTTTTGCCTAATTTCGGCCTCTTGTTAATTCCAAAGCCGTGCTCGTGGTACGATACTGTATCTTTGTAAATCACCATCACTATAAATATTATAAACGCGAAAGTTTGTAAGAATGTACGGATGTATGTTTGTTACTCTTTCATACAAAAACTAATGAATGGATTTTGATGAAACTTTACAATAATATAGCTTACACATCAAAATAACACATAGGCTATAATTTATAAAGATATAGTGCGAATTATCCAAAAATAACGATTTTCCATCACCATGCGGGTGAAACCGCAGGGCACTGCTTGTATTTGATGAGCGAAAACTCTCGAAATAAATATTTAAAGTGTTGGTAACTTTTGAATATTCATTTCGGCTAACGCCGCTTCTGCAAATGGTAATACCTTTTTTTTCTAATATTATCCTGCCGCGACGATATCGAGCAGATATTTAGTAGAATAAGAATTTTGGTAGCTATCGCAATGGAATCGTACTTTAAATATCTTCACAATGTCAAGACATTGAATTACCACAATAGAGTCCCTTTTTTTACACTCCCCAATTAGGGATACCCACTAAAACCCCTGGGTGTCCCGTCCTGCGTCTTATGCCAGGACTACGAATATATGACCTACCCTTTCGCAGCCCTGGCAGGCGTGGGCCTCGTAAGGCCACTTCCACTGCCGGGGGACTTTCTTATATCCCCTGGAATTTTCAAGCTCTATGTGCGTGGGGCGGTTTGTAACTCGCTCCACGGGAGCAGAGGTGTACGTGCGCGCGGAAGACTTGTGCTTTCATCTCGACGGCATTGCAGGTGAATGAGAACCCCTATACCCCAAGGGGCCACGCTGCCCGCTTACGGTGGCCGAAGGTCCGTGCTGGCCCTCCGGTGCCGGTACGTCCTCCTTTGCAAGCATAACGTGCTCGCAAAAGGAGGAGACGGCGTCCCATGCGGTGGTGCTCCCGAACATGGTGCGTATCACGGCCGTGAGCGAAAGGTCAGATCCGGTTACAGCAACGAGATCTCAGCGTTGCTCTGTCCAGTCTAGAATAAGACCCCCGGTCTAAGGCATGTAGCCACAACAATAAGTTGTGTTCTAGCCGGCATCCCTGGCCAGGTTCCAGTCTCCCCTTCGAGGCAGATATTAACCACTTTCCCTTAGTTGGACCAATCCTGTCTGCTGTACTCCAGCTTTAAAAAAGAGCTGATAAAGTCATAATTATTTAGTCTTGTTTTAATAAGCACCATTGTAGGTAGTTTTATGAAGATAAAAGGACATCTATTTTAGTATCATTTTATTCTTTAATCCTTTCGAAGACTGATGTTGACTGAGGCTGATAATGATCAGAGATTGTTGTTCATTTCTGTAAATATACGTATTATAGAGATCCCAAAACAAAGAAGTATATAAACATTTTATCGTTATCTATATGACTGCAATAAGATAAAATGTACTTTATTATATTTATAAAAGGCGTTATATGGAAAACTACGATTTGATTAATTAAGAAGTAAAAAGATTGAGACATTAGGTAATAATGTACGATAAGAATAGAATAAATAATAACAGCCCGTGACTGTCCCACTGCTGGGCTCGGGCCTCCCACTGTAGGGGAACGGACAGTACACCCGCCACGCTTGTCCAAAGCGGCTTGGCAGGTTTGACACATCGGTTATTAGAATAGAATAGTATATACTTTATTGTACCAAAATCTGTATACAATCAAGAACATTAATATACAAGTACAATCGGCGGTCTAATGGCACATGGCGATTTCTTCCAGACAACCTTTGGATGGAGTATAAGAAGGACAACAAAGTCGGTAGTTGCTAAACCAGCACTAGTACAATAATTTAGTTTATTAATTAATAAATAGTAATATATAAGGTAATTTAATAACTATAAACAATAATACAAAATTATGTACCTACTACTATACACGTTATATACCTATATATATACATACATAAATACATATATTATATTATATACTGTTACGACCTAGACGCCGACAAAAACAAATTTACACCTGCATACCTGTAGAAACACATTTTATTACCTTTCGGCATTTGGACTTCTTTTGTTTACTTTGTGTTTAAAATTTGTGATTAGAAAACAGCCCATTGTGTATTGTAATCTTTTATGGCAGTTATTAGTCAGGTGTGCGGATTACGATTTCTAGGAAATTGCGTCGACGCTTGCCGGGCAGACATATTGCATCTGTGCAGTATAAAACAAGGCCCCAATGGAGAGATGAGGTAGTCGAGTGATAACCACAAGCGAAGCAAGACTTGTGTACATTCGGTAATCTATTTAGTGACCGACTTTGCGCGTGTATTTGAATTACGATCTCCTGCATTACGTTTGGACTTATTGTGTTCGGTTATATTTGTACCTGTGTTATACGTGTTTGTATGGTTCTAATAAACTCTATAATAATTCCAACGGCATTTTAATTCGAGTCCTGCAACTCGTAACAATACATACAAAGGTAAACAATAACACTATAGCATGACGCATGAGATAGTAATCTTTAAGTAATCTGTTAAAAGAAGGTAATGATCGTGTCTGCTTGATGTTTAGTGGTAGTGAATTAGATTACTTGTCTAATGGCCGGTCCTATAGCTTACTATTCCTTCACTTGTCCTATAATCTGTTGAATAACATTACTTGAATGAAACTTATAAATGTCAAATTTTAACCGATAGTAAGACTAATGAACGGTCGGTAAGATATAGGGATCGGCCATAAATCCACTGAATATAAATTAAAATGTTTTAGCGTGTGGCCTGAGTATCCGCTCTATTCGAGCTTGCAGCGTTTGTGTCAAACACATGGAAACGCTAGCCGGTATCCCTACTGGCGACCGGATGGCATGGCGGCTCCAGCGGGCGGGGCATGTTTGCGTTGAGCGACGCGACGTTTACAGGAATGCTGCACGCCCCGCTCATCTGCACGCTCGGTCATAGATTAATAATTTAAATGTATCTAAACGCTAACGAGTGTCCCTAGTGCCAGCTGAGATGTGCGTCGAGCGGGGCGTCGCATACAGGTTTAAACCAGTTGGCTAACGATTGCACTCAGATCACTCAGTTGCACGCTCTATTGCCCGCAGACCGCCCCGCCAGTCGCCCCGCCGGACGCTTTGCCACTTAGGCCGTACACTTACATGTTGCTAAGTTAAGAATGCTTATGCAACTTTAGCTAACAATAAAAACGCTTGATAGTTCCGTTTAGCTTTACACAAAGCGTCTAAAGTTAAAGTGCGTGAAATATAATAAAAGCCGGTGAGTGGTAGGCAATTTTCCGCGTTGCCTCGCCGCAGTACCCACTGCCCCGGAAAATGACAATGTTTCACAAGCATTTGTTTTCGATTATACTTGTTTACTCGCTTAGATCCCATTGAAGCGACTTTCTATGATGCTTAGACGGATTTGCAGATGACAAGTCAATGAACCGCTTTACTGGTGACAATTCCGCTTAATGTTTTCGGCGTTGAGTGAATTTTAATTAACATTCGCTTCCTTATTGTCTTGATCTCGTAATGGGAGTTGTTGACAAGCGACTTGTAGATTCTTTTTAATCGAAATTTTTAAAATTATCTTTTTATATAGCGTTCATGTAGTAGATTATGCCGATGTATGTTTTATGGACGCTTCTGAAGAACTTCTGAATAAACTCGAACGTTTTCAGAATTTGTGTATTCGATTCATTGTTGGTCTGCGAAAGTTTGGTCACGTTTCTGCATTTAGTTCGCAACTTAAGTGGCTACCAATTTGTCGTCGACGCGACCTTCATGTAGTTGTTAAATCTTTGTTTAAAATCTTACATAACCCTCTTTCTCCTTCCTATCTTCACCAACGTTTTCAATTTCTTGTTCCTTTAGACAAATATTATAGAACTTCTAAATCTCTTCTTCTCAAAGCACCAACAAATGTTAATCATCTAATTTTGGAGCAAACAAAACAGAGTTGGTAGAGTTTAAGGAATATTTTCAAACAAATTTGTTTCAATAAAATCCGTTAAATACTCTGTTTCAAAACGATATATAATTTTGATACATTTGGGTTTAATTGTTATCTTACAAGTAAACTGCATATAAATTGCGCAAACCCCTTTTCTCAACCCCGAATCACACGCCAAGAAATGGGGGTGGTACTTACCAGACGCCGTCGTGCGTGGAGTATCAGCTAGGCCTAGCACTTGCAAGTCACAGGTTTTGTGGTGTTGATTAACTAATTCGATGTTTCTGTTTGATATTAAGTTCGTTTTTTTTTTATTAGGTATTCGTTTTGATTTTTGCGAAAGGCACACGTTGCAATGGTCGACTCACTACTGTTCCTCTTTTTAACCGCTCAACGCCATCTAGCGTTGGCTTTCCCAAGCCCCTCTATCCGCGACGATGTAATCGAGACAAAAAAAGGTGCGCAGTTTAAATGAATACATTAAACGAACGATGAAGTTGGTACATACCGCCCACCAAAAATACGTTAGTATTTTTTTTTTTTTTAACAATGCAAAGATATAATAGATACATATAAACGTAAATATGACGGATAAGATGCGATAAACTTAAGAGGTAAGTAAGAAAGAAGAAAAAAATAGGTGGCAAAGATAACGATATAGAAAGATAATAATTGTTAATAAGAAGAATTTATTGGTCCATTGGTAAAGGACATAACTTAACCAATGGGCGTTTGATGATATGGTTATTGGCAACTCGTATGGTGGCCATGCGAATTATGCCATCAGGTCCGGGATGGACATCGACAACCCGGCCGAGAGACCATTGCAATGGAATTCGATTATCATCTTTAATGATAACTATTGAATTAATTAATAGTGGTTTGTTATGTTTTGTCCATTTTGCACGTTGTGTTAAGGAATGTAAATATTCATTTTTCCATCGTAGCCAAAAGTGCTGGTGAAATGCTTGTAAAAGCTGCCAACGACTAAGTCGATTTAGGTTTACTTCTATAAAATCCTGTTCAGGGATTGTAGTAAGTGGTTCTAACGTTAAGAAATGGCCGGGAGTTAAAACCTGTAAGTCATTTGGATCCGAACTTAGAGGACAGAGAGGTCTTGAATTGAGGATCGCTTCAATCTGACTGAACAATGTGGTTATCTCTTCGAAAGTGAGAACTTGTTCACCTACAATTCGATATAAATGTGCTTTTGCTGATTTTATTTGAATTTCCCACACCCCACCCCAATGTGGGCTAGAAGGTGGGTTAAACTTAAATTCAATTCTTTCATTTTGAGCTGCATGGCGCATTAAAGAAGAAAGTTGATTGTTAGCACCCACAAAATTCGTTCCACAATCCGCGTGAATTACGCTACATCTTCCACGGCGTGATATGAAACGGCGTAACGCTGCAATAAAAGCTTCTGTCGATAAACTGGAAGCTACCTCTAAATGAACAGCTTTAGTAGCGAAACATACGAACAAACATAGATAAGCCTTATCAATTTTTGCTCCACGAGTTTTACTTAATTTTATACGAAATGGACCCCCAAAGTCAACTCCAACCACGGAGAATGCCTTTACTTGATTTACTCGATACTTCGGAAGATCACTCATGAATGGTTGTAAAGGTTGCGGACGAGTTTTGTAACAACGTATACATTTCGACAAAATACTTCTTACAACACGCTTTGCTGATAATATCCAAAATTGTTGCATAATCAAATAATGAGTTGTATTAATGCCTGGATGGCAGTTTTTCTTGTGAACTTGTTCAATTAAACGATAAGTTAATGTGCTTTGACTTGGTAGAAGTGCAGGATGTTTATGATTGTATTCCAGTCCTGAACGCGAAATCCTACCGCCAACCCTGAAAACTCCGTCGCTGTCTATGAATGGGTTAAGTTTACGCAAAGCCTTAGGTAATAATTGGCCTGTTTGCAATTTTACCATATCGTCATGAAAATAGTGCTCTTGATAAACTTTGATTACAATTACAAGTGCCTTATGACGTTCGACATTAGAAAGAATAGCGCTGTCAGATCTAGAATCGGGATTTCTTAAATTATGAATAAATCTTGACATATACCCTATGATATGAATGACTTTATCAAATGAAGAAAATTTTTCAAATAAAATTTCGACAACTGAAGTTTCGCTCGTAATTTTTTCGATTAGGAGTACATTGCTGGGTCGTTCCTCGGCTTGAACTTCAGTTTCTCGATTAGGTTCCACGATATTAACGGGCCATAAATCGGATGATTGATAGAGCCACATCGGCCCCGCCCACCATAAAGAGTTGTGAACTAAACTATCGGGAGATTGACCTCGTGAGCAAACATCTGCTGGATTGTCCGTGGTGGGAACATATCGCCAGCAGGTAGAAGGACTAATATCCTGAACGTGCGCGACACGGTTTGCTACGAACGTAACCCAGCGTGACGAATGTGATTTTAACCACGATAAGACTACTGTTGAATCACTCCAGAGATATATGGCCTTAAAAGGAATTCGGAAAATGCTTTTCACGACTTTCATTAAGTCGGCAAGTAGAACTGCAGCACATAGTTCTAATCGAGGTATCGAAACCTTTTTGATCGGTGCAACGCGGGCCTTAGCACAATACAGAAAAACTTTTACAGAGCCTAGGTGATCGATAACACGAAGATAAATCACAGCTCCGTAAGCCAATTCAGAACTATCGCAAAAACCATGAATCTCGTATGATACTGCATCGTCCATTGTTATACATCGAGGAATTTTTACGAATTTGACTGTGGGTAACTGACTCAAATATTGAGACCATTGTTTTATGACGTCACTGGGAGGTTGTTCATCCCACGAAATACCTACAATCCATAGCTTTTGAATCAAAATTTTGGCTTGAATTGTCAGTGGTGTAAGAAATCCAAGGGGATCGAAAATCCTAGCTAACTCACTAAGTATAGTGCGTTTAGTACATTGCTGATTTAACAACGGCTGAACATCAAACACAAAACAGTCACTTAATGTCTCCCATTTAAGCCCCAAAACTTTCAAGATTGTATTTTGAGCATCATTGAAGCTGACCCCGTCCACCAACCTATTTTGAAAAGATATGCTGGTGAGTAATTCAGGTACGTTACTTGCCCATTTATGTAGTTGAAAGTGACCTAGCTTAAACAGTTCAATAATTTGCGATTTTGCGTCTAGAGCCTCTGCAAGTGACGAACATCCGCTTACAACATCGTCAACATAAACGTCTTTTAACAGTATGTGCTTTGCTTTAGGATATTTATGTCCCTCGTCTTGTGCTAATTGTTGGATTGTACGACACGCTAGAAAAGGAGCAGCTGAAGTTCCGTAGGTGACTGTGTTTAACACATACTCCTGAATAGATTCTTCAGGATGAGACCTCCACAGAATACGTTGATAATCTCTGTGTTCAGAGTGAAGTAAAATCTGTCGGTACATTTGACGTAAGTCAGCGATAAATACAACTTTGTGCTCGCGAAAGTGTAGCAGGATGGTTACAATATCATTTTGTAATTTTGGTCCGATTAACATACATTCGTTTAAACTTTTATTGTTAAGATCCTTCGTAGAAGCGTCAAAAACGATTCGAAGCTTTGTCGTTGTACTGTCTGGCCGAAGAATACAATGATGTGGAATGTAATACCGACCCTTATCTAAAAGATGTGTTGGTACACGGGACATATGTCCAGTTTGTAAATACTCGGACATAAATTCCACATATTGGGTTCTTAGATTACTATCACGAGCAAGTTTTCTTTCAATAGCACGAAAACGTCGTAGCGCGATATCACGTGACCCCTGAAATATGGGTTCGTTATCTTCCTTGAAAGGAAGGCGCACTCCATAACGTCCTGATTGATCTCGATAGTGTTCCAATGTATATTTTTGTTCACACAACTGTTCCTCCAAAGTCAACTTTGACGACTGAGGAACATTATCAATTTCCCAAAACCTTTGCACGATTGAATCTAAGTGGTTATTATCGTTAGATGCGTTGACTTCTAATAACGACAAATTATCACTTATTGTTGCTTTTCCTATTAGCAACCACCCAAATACCGAATTGAAGGCATGAGGCCGAGCACCTGATGCTTTTATACGTTCTTTTCGCAAAGAATCAACGAAAACATCGGCTCCCAGTAATATGTCAATAGGACCAGGAATATCAAACCCTGGATCTGCAAGAGGTAGTGTTGCAATATGTGACCATCCGTTAGTATTTATTTTAGCTGTCGGTTGTTTACCGCATATTTTTGGGATAATAAACATTTCTAAATTGAACAACGACTTATGATCATGCCCCACTTCACAACGCAAAACTTGAGTAACAGAAGTTTTATGATCACCCAGGCCACTAATTGAACTGAGTGCGGAATACGGTGTGAGTTTTAAACGTTGGGCGGCATGTTCAGTTATAAAATTATTTTGACTGCCAGTGTCAAAAATTGCGCGAAATGATTGGTAAGTTCCACTGGCATCTCTTATATCCACGATTGCTGTTGATAGTATCACGGTCGGCTGGGACTTTATGTACGCTTCCCGAGTCATTAACGCGACATTTGAGATCTCCGAAGGCTCACGATCTTTATGCAATAAGGTGTGATGTCGATGTTTACATTTTTGACATGTAAATATAGATTTGCAATCTTTTATTTGATGTGAAGATTTTAAACAGTTAAAACACCATCTGTTATCATTAGCGATAGCCATACGTTCATCAACGGCCTTTTCAAGAAATTGTTTGCACGCCGATATCGAATGCGCTTCGAAACAAAATGAACATTTCCAAACCGGTTTGTTATTCTGTTTTAAAACCTCGGAGTCAGAGTCATGTGAAGCAACGAGAGTGTGAGTCACCTTTGATTTGTTTAGATTTAAATGTGATAAGGGTTTTATAAGTGAATCCCGACTATAATGATTCGATTGGATTAATTCACTAAAGTGAGTATCTCGCATGAATGCTTCACACTTCGCATGTAGAAAAGACTTTATATTCTTGTAACTAGGCAATTCAATTTCGCTATTCTTTTCTTCAAATTCACGACGCAATTTAGTATCCAATTTCGATAAAATGTGATAAGAAAGAATAAAGTCCCATTGATCCACAGGAAGGTTCAAACGTTTAAGAATTGTTAAGTTTTCTTCGAATGCATCAAGGGAATGGCGAAAATCATGAGCGTTATTAAATTTAAACTGAACATTTAAGATATCTCGCCAACATGTAAATGCTAGATCTCTTTTGTTCTCATATCGCGCGAGTAATGCTTGATAAGCATCGAGATAATGCTCACCAGTAGTAGGGAATGTTCGAATAAGAGCCAACGCGTCATCTTTTAAAGTCGATATTAAATATTGAAATTTCTCTGCACAACTGAAATGAGTATTGTGAATAAGAGCATTGTAAGTAGATATAAACTCGGGCCATTCCTTAATCTTACCCGAAAATGAAGGTAATGTAATTTTTGGTAATTTTAGATTTAGATTCGTAGAATGGGATGGTATGTTCGGCGAATTTAAATCCGATTTTGTAAGAAGGCGATAAATTCTTATAATTTCAAAATACATATCATCGAAACGAGTACGAATAAGATCATCTTCGGGAGAATCCTCGTCCATCAATTCCAGAATCCTTAAATGCGCATCTTCAAAAGCTGTAGCAATCTTTTTCAATTCTTGATGATACGATAGAAACAGATCCATTTGAGAAGAATCTTCCATTGCCAAACGTCCTATATCAAATGATTTAGCTAAACGATTATAGGCGAGTGTACGTTTTCTACGGAACACAGGTAAATCATCTGCGGTAAAGTATTCTTCTTTAGATTTTGATTTAGACCTTTTTAAGGAACTAAGTCTTCGTTTGGAATACGCCATGGTTAAGGTAATTTAAGTTCCTTTATTTTTGTTATTTAAAAATTACGCGCCAGTCTAAATTACCTATCCCTTGGTTAAATAAGCATTAAATATGTCGTAATCACTTTGTGTAAAAACAATACACAAAGTGGTATCAGTTGGTACAAATATTTATAGAACCAAAAGTAGTGGTTAAGAAAAAAAATCTAAATTTACTACCCAATCAAATTCGGAACGATCCACAAACGTCACCCTCTATTACCAGTAGGCTGTGAAGATAACGAATTATAACGATAAAGATGTAAGACAAAGTCAATTTGGTAAGATTATGTATGTTCGAAAAACGTTCGAGAATACTTCGAGTATAGGTACAATGGTAGGGGAGACTATAAATTCGATTCGAAATTTAATATTTCGCTTACTTGCAATTAAAACAATTACTAAATTGTGGAAAAGGTTAACAAACACCGATAGAGAAACGTTTGTTTGTTAAACACTGATAGAATTGATTATTTATTATCAGAATCAATTTCTGTTGACGGTAGATTAAAAAACGATACAAAGTGGATGAGTGTTGAATAAAACGATATATTTTAGGTAATTTAAGGTGGGATTTACTGATAATGATATAAAATATGTATATAAAAATATGTAAATATATATGATCTTAAGTTATTTCTTGGAAATAATTATAAAATCGAATATAAAGGGACAGTTCCCGGGTTTCGGCACCAATAAAATGTTTCAAAACGATATATAATTTTGATACATTTGGGTTTAATTGTTATCTTACAAGTAAACTGCATATAAATTGCGCAAACCCCTTTTCTCAACCCCGAATCACACGCCAAGAAATGGGGGTGGTACTTACCAGACGCCGTCGTGCGTGGAGTATCAGCTAGGCCTAGCACTTGCAAGTCACAGGTTTTGTGGTGTTGATTAACTAATTCGATGTTTCTGTTTGATATTAAGTTCGTTTTTTTTTTATTAGGTATTCGTTTTGATTTTTGCGAAAGGCACACGTTGCAATGGTCGACTCACTACTGTTCCTCTTTTTAACCGCTCAACGCCATCTAGCGTTGGCTTTCCCAAGCCCCTCTATCCGCGACGATGTAATCGAGACAAAAAAAGGTGCGCAGTTTAAATGAATACATTAAACGAACGATGAAGTTGGTACATACTCTTTTGTATTTTATGTGCCTCTTTTTGTGGTCCCATACCCAATAGCGCATTGATTCTCCGTTAGTATAGTAAAATTAATAAAATACTTTCTGTAAAACTAGAAAAACATGTCACTTAACTGTTCTTGACTAACAATGCATAACTTACAAATAATGAATCAGCACGTATAACTTTGCAGAAGCAGGTGTGTCGACCAAACCTTTGTATACAAATGTGCTACTTAGAAGTGCTGTAATATGGTACTTAGGTACTATGAATTCTGTACATAAGTATGCAAGACGTGATGGCTCAGTGGCTAAAGTTACTCGTGTCTCATTGCAATAACCAGTAGGATTGTTCCATAAATTCTAAGCCGCTTCATGGGCTATGGAGCGAGCTTCTTGGGTGTTTCTCTTGTGTATAAAATCAGGAATGAGAATATCCGTAAGAGAACCAAAGTAATAGCTAGTAACACTAGTAAGCTGAAGTGCCAATAGGCCGGTCTTGTTTGTTGCAGGACAAATGACCGATGAAGCAAACGAGTCCTAGAGAGGAGTCCGCGTCTCGGTAAACGTAGGACGCCCTCCAGTCCGATGGACTGTCAAATAGTCTAAGGTCGTGTATAGGTGTTGGATGAGTAAGACGGAACACTGGGATATAGAGCGAGGAGGCTTACGTCCAGCAGTGAATTGCGATTGGCTGAAACGACATTTCAATAACATAGGTTGGAATACTATCAAAAAGTATTTTGTAGCCATTTTTCCAAAAACGGAGCCCTTATGAAATCAGCTTGCACAAGTCACCTAACAACCGACAGGTGTGCCACTGCCAACCATGTGTGTACATTGTATTTATGCGCATTGACACGGAACGGCTTCGATCAGTTACGTCATACTTAGAAAGGCGTCGCTTGTGCATGCGCACCTAGTCTTTTAATTTAAATATACTATAACACATTGATCTTGATACAATAACATGGGAATCGATCTTTTTGCTCCCGTTTTTGCAGGTTTAAGTGATTCATGTGAATGAAACATGTTTTCGTCATCCTAGCGTTAAATTCCTGTTGCATCCTGAGTGTCCGCTTCGGAGCTCAGAGTTTACTTTATTCCCCACTTCGTGCGGTCTTCGGTATTCCTTATTGGGAATTTTTTAGGTCTAATCCTCCTACCGGACTTGGCCGAGGTAGCATGACTGGCGATTATTGTCTAGCCGATTTTCTTAAAACGTGACCATATCAATGTAAGCGAATCTTTTGCAGGTTGTCAGTTACTTTACAGACTTGAAAACTGACGCGGGTACGGGAGCTCTTAAGGCTTGTAGCAACGCCAACGTCCTTGAGTATTTTTCGGTATTGATTTTTTGGGGCGATAGCGGGAATTTCATTGACACGGTTATTTTACAGAATAATGCATTATTTATTTATCGGGAAAATAATAGATCAATATTTAAAAAGTAATAAAACTAAATTATTTATCACTCTTTTACAAACATGTAGATATTTTGATATAAATTGAAGGAGTAAAATGGTTTCATGTCAATAATTTGGAGGTGATTTGTAGTTACTTTTTTATTGCATGAGTTTAGCAGACAGGCAGACGGCCCACTTGATGGAAAGCGGTTACCATCGCCTATGGACATTTGCAACACCAAAGGTATTACAAATGCGCTGCTGCTCTCTTAAGGGAGACTGGAACCCGGTTACTAATGCCGGAACACAACTCAAGGTTGTTATGGCGACATACTTTAGACCAGGGGTGGTAGCCATCCAATCGAACAAATGCCCTACCACCTGGCTGTGGGTTGTTTTGTCGCCTCTTACGACAGGTCGCCCGGCCGCAGGAAATTGTATTCTTTCTCCGTTCCTGCACGGTGGGAATAATTTCTTAACTTAAAATAAATATAGCAAAATTAAGATAAAACCAGGTTAGGTCTCATATTGTGAAGATTTATTGATAAATTATTGATCAATAAATACCAACGAAAAGTTATTTCGCTTCCACCCCACTCTAACCTTTTGCGGCAATAGGAGCTTTAACGCGGTCTTACTGCGTGGCTCCATACATCCATCGCAATATATTCATGGACGTGTAACGCAACTCCTGCTAGTCTCGATTTAGCATGTACCACCCGTCATTATCATATAAAAGGGCAGAGTCAAATGACATATGTCAATTTGTTTGTTTAGGTTAAGTGGCATTTGGGGGTCATTTTTTTACCCTAACCCCCAATCTAGGTTTACACCTGTACCTTAGGGGTTACTTGTAGGCTCTTGTGGGGGTTTATTACAAAATGTTATTAAGTTAAACTAATGAGCAGATATGTGTTCAATCAAGATCAAATTTTACTCAGCAGATATTAAGTTATTTTTTGTAAATGTTCAGCAAGTTTCTTTTTTATTTTGAATGAGAATGATGTAAATATATAATCTTTTATGTATTTTATTATATAAAAGCGAATTTAAGGAGATATAAAGTCGGCTGGCAAAGGTTGTACGTCTAACAGGTACATCACATACTGGGTGACCTTGGCGCTTAAGAAAAACATTTGAGTCTAGGGGAATGTCTGAGTGGCGTCGCAAAACTACGCGGAGTATGTACAATTGCCCCACTGTTAATAAATTAGAGTCGATGTAGAGTTGGGTGGTAGGATAATCCATTCGTTTAAATTGCATCACCGTCGCAGGACCGACGACCGATTAAGCAAACATGTTCTGGACTAGAGACCATGGCTCGCCAGACGTAGCGTAGGACACCCCCAGCCCGGTAGACCGACGCCCTGCGCAAGGTCGCAGGTAGCTGCTGAATGAGGAAGGTGGAGGACCGGGATGAGTGGCGCCGACTTAGAGACGCCTGCATCCAGCAGTGGAGTGTGATTAGCTGACGACGATGTATGTGAGGTCATTTTTCGAAAAAGAATTGTCTACAAAATTGCATGGAAAATTTTAGTAAATATGTAATATACAAACATTAAAAATTCTGGAAAAAATAGGTTCTAAATTCACTCAAAAAATTAACATTTCGAATTTTTATTCAACAAATATTGTTATACTGATATTTTTAAAAATATGTTTAATATCGAGTCATCTAAAGAAAAACACAATAAACTTTAGTTCACGTCCCATTTTCCAAACATTTGCATTGTTGTATTGTTATGTTGGCTGTTGGATATTGTATTTAGTTGTGGGAAATTGGTTTTCACATAGGAACCGCGTGACTGGTATTATAGGAATTTGTGTGATGAAGAGAAATGTAGTTGAAGCTTTCATTTAAAAACTAAGTACTTCATTTAATTGTTATCTTCTTTATACTATAGTATATAAATATATGATTTAAAACAAAATAAAGTTGTTTTCCGCGTCTGTCTGTCTATATATCCATTAACTGCTCCTAAATTACGCTACGGATTTTTAAACGGTTTTCACCAACAGTTAGATAATTTTTCAAGGAAGGTTTATATATATTTATTAGGGATGGGCCGAAATTCGTTTTACATTCGGTTTGACCGAATTTCGGCAGCTTGAGCCGAACTTCGGCATTCGGCCGAAATTCGGTTTAAATGCCGAACATTCGGTGCAAGAAAAAAGTAAAAATAACTACATGCACTATTTTGTCTGAAGTTAATAGAAATCGTATCTAACATAACCCTAATATAAAAATTGGCATCTATATACTCATGGTCATTTATTTTAGTTAGGAAATCTATTATTTTATTCACCTACTCATACTTAAAATTTACGGCGGTATCAAGTCACGACGTGTTGCTCTTGAGAAAGCTTGCCGAAACCAAACCGAAGTTCGGCCGAATCTTTTGTTTTAACCGAATGTTCGGCCGCAATTCGTATTCGGTTCAAACCACATTCGGCCCTTCCCTAATATTTATATATATTCTAACTTTTTTTATTGCTGAAGCACAGCTGACAGGCTGACTGCGCAACTGTGATGGAAAGCAGTTACCGTCGCCTATGGACATTAGCAATACCAGAGGTGCTGCCAATGTGCTGCCGGCCTTGAAGAAGAAACTTAGCCTCTGATGCTGGAACACAACTCGAAGTTGTTATAGCGGCATACTTTAGACCAGGGGTGGTAGCCATCCAGACGGGCAAACACCCTACCACCTGGCTGTGGGTCGTTTTGTTGCCTCTTACGACAGGCTGCCCCAACGCAGGAATTAGTATTCTTTTCCATTCCTGCACGGAGGAAAGCTGTTGCCCGCGGCGTCTCTTGCGATATATAAAGACCTAGTTAAGTTTTTATATAAGTAAATAAAAATACTTAAAGATAAATAGACATATAAAATTCTTCTCTTCGAGTATATATTACTGAATGGTCCTCTTAGACGATTGGACCGCATTTGATGAAATTTCTTGTGTGTTCAAATGACTCTCGGGATGGTATAGATTCGTAATTGAACCCGGTAGATGGCACTGCAATCGGGTTCTTAATTTTTTTTAGGGCAAGACATCATTTGCTGTGTTCGCTAGTTATTTATAAGAATTGTCCTCTTGCCTGTTACAAGGCAAAGAGGACAGAACGAATGACGACATTTGTACTCCTGGCACAACTAAATTTAATTTTGTAATGAGAGTAAAATAATTAGGTCGCGGTACCACCTAAATATATTTTTAAGCATTTATTTTTACCTTTAGGGAATAATTGCAGTGTTCAGTATTAGTAAGAGGGATATTTTTGTAATTATTTATTATTTTTAAGTAAAACAAATTAATTTATATGTAGGTAAGCCAATGTCAGGTTCGTTTTGTACTGTATAATTTACAAGCATACATCTATATTAGGCCTCTGTGGTTGAGCGGGCTAAGCCTTTACCGGCCTACCTCACTGCAACGCAGAGGCTCCGGGTTCTATTCCTGGTATAGTAAATTTCGGAAACGTATTTTCTCCCTTATTTACTATGGTTTGAGTGTCTGGGATCGGCCCTAGAGTAGTCCGTTGTATATTTCCCATAACACAAGCGTAACTTGCTTAATTTGGGGATATACAATATGTGCGTTTGTCTGCCGATTATTATTATTATTAATATTATTAAGTCTATATCTATATATACATATAATAAAATTGTAGAGGTCGAATTTCTGTACAATGAAAGAAAATGTTAAAAACCGAGTCAGGGGATGTAAGAAGTGAAATAAAACTAATTTAGATTTTTTCAAATTTTTTGTTTCTCTTTTTGTCTGTCTGTTTGTACCGGCTAATCTCCGAAACGACTGGACCGATTTAAATGACATTTTGTATGGTGGTAGCTTATATCCCTGGTCAACATATAGGATACTTTTGATCCCGAAAAATTAAATAGTTCCCATGGGATAGTTAAAAACTTTAATTACTTAAACAGCTTATTATATAACTTATGCACCTAATTAAATATTGATATTGCCGGTACATCATCATACAATAAAACAATTAGTCTATATATCATCAAGCTAAGACCAATAGGATCGGAGCATCAATAAAGAATGTTTTAAAATCGGGAGGGTTTTTTAACTATTCCACGCCGACGAAGTCGCGGGCAGAAGCTAGTTGTTGAATAAAATAAATAGGTATATAGTTCTAATGTCATGATCAGATTGTGTTAGCTTATTTGCTCATTGTTATATTTACCCATACTTATTCTTATCAGATTTTATATCTCTAGAAATAAGTAAAGTAAATTAGGAATAGACTACGCTTTAATCGTATTTTAAACAAACATCCTATATACGCATATAGGGTATTTGTGTGTATATATGCATTTAAACTTATGGTTGACACATTAGGTTGGGGAAAAAGTTTCTTCGCATTTTATATAAAAATTCAAAAGGTGTTTTTATAAAGTTTATTTACATTTCACTAAAGTATGTAGGTGCCATTTTGTTGGATAACTTTTTGCCATCTTGTAGGTATGGACGTGATGCCATTGCTATAAAAAAATTGGGGCTTCTGATCAAAATACCGCGACAAGTGGTTTTGGCAGTCCTCTCCCAAGGAATTCTGCAGAGACCGAAACTGGTGAAAATCTGAAGGTGCAAGGTCAGGACTATACGGCAGATGCATTAACACCTCCCAGCCAAACTCTCGTAATTTTTGCTGAGTGGCTAAAGATGTGTGAGGTTTAGCGTTATCATGGTGAAAAACCACACCCCTTTTGTTGATTAATTCCGGCCGCTTTCTCTCAACTTTTGCTTTAATCTCATCAGTTGTTCTCAATACAGTTCAGAATCGATGGTCCTGCCCGGCGGTAACAGCTCATAATGAATAATGCCCTTCCAATCTCACCATACACAGAGCATCACCTTGTTGCAAGTTAACCCGGGTTTCACCACAGTCTGTGAAGCCTGACCGGCCTTTGACCACGATCTTTTTCGCACGTTCTTGTCGTACGTGATCCACTTTTCATCACCAGCTATTAGCTTCTTCAAAAATGGTTCGATTTCATTACGTCGTAATAAAGAATCACAAATGAGTACACGGTTCATTAGTTTTATTTTAGTGAGCTCGTGAGGCACCCAAATATCGAGCTTTTTTGAGTACCCAGCTTTTTTCAAATGCGCCAAAAGCGTTTTCTGGTCAATTCCCAGTTCTCCAGCTACATCGTAACTACTAATATGCCGATCTTGCTCCACTTTTTCAAAAATGGCATCAATTTTGTCCGTAACAGGGCGACCAGAGCGACGTGCATCTTTGATATCAAAATTTCCGGATTGAAAACGCTTAAACCAAATTTGCGCTACTCTCACAGATACTGCATTAGGTCCATAAACATCACAATTCTTTTTCGCGACTTGTGTTGCATTTTTACCTTTTTTATAGTAAAATTTTAAAATGTATCGAATTTCTTCATTAGATTCACTCATTTTAACAATAAGAAAAACAAATGAAAATCCCTCATTTTCCTAATTTGAATTTGGAATTGTCTTCTTTAAAATTAAAACTTTTAATGATACCAAAACCAGCCAGATGCAAATGGTATAGCCAAAGAGATCTTATTACAAGTTCATACATACTATATGCGAAAAGACTTTTTCCCCGACCTATTAATATAATGTCTGTACCGTACACGGCGGGATCGGTAACCCGACGGCACAAACCCACAAGATAATTTTTGGTACTTAGCTACTAGGTACTTACCGGGTACTCCAGCCGGCGGTGGTGGCAACAGGAACAAGGGGAACACTAATCTGTCAGTATTTTAAGGGAGGGGCGCCCCTTGAGAGGAAATATATAAAATATCTTACTAATCTACTACTACAAGGGAAACACTACGGGGGATGGATAAAATGTCTGTCCAAATACACCCGCGCCTCGTCCTTTTCCGACACAACTCTCTGAGTATATTATCGTCACTAAATTAATAATTCACACACTTGTAAATATGTAAATTTTCAATAAATAATTAAATATTAAATTATTTCACGCGAGAGCAATCACACCGTGCGTCTTCCAGCAAATCCGCGGCATACCCACTTTTCGACGCGATAAAAAAACTGCCCTCGTATGTATCGCGTAACAATCGAAAGCGTTCTTCGATATCTGTATTCCGAACAATGTCTATTTCAAGATATGGATTAGTTTTGAGAGAAGAGCGAGATGGAATGCTCCTCAGTCTCAAAGGAAGATCTTCCAGCGAGGCTATTGTTGGTCCTCGCAGGCCGAGGCCCACCTATTATTGTTGGAAATTTGTACATATTCTTTGTACGTTTCGTACGGGCATCGTTTGCGATTTCAATTATTGTACAGCGCCATCTATTGGCATGTAGGTGTTCTACTACAGATCAATATTGAGGTTGTTAGAATACGAATTAATCTTTCTATAATATAATAAATCTGTAGAGCACCGAGTTTATCGAAGATAAAACCGGGAAGTACTCAAGTGGCCTAATTCGGCCCAGCATATTCAGAATGTAACTTAAAGAAAGAGATAGTGTATTTATTTCCAAATGCGACATACACAAGATAAACAAATTTAAAGAAATCGTAAACAGAATTTGTATGCTGCAGTTTCAGAAATGAGGTTATCACTCGGTATATTGCTGTGCCGAAACGTAGTCCGACAACAGCACTGATTTTCAATGCCCACCCCCTAAATAACACGTACATGCGACCCTTTGTAAAACATAGAAACATTATTATTATTACAAAATGTAACTATGGAATGAATTTAACATAAAATAATAATAGAAAAATGTTAATAGCTTAATAATAATAATAACAATTAACTCTTTAAGCAGCTTTGTTGTTTTTTATGAACTTATTTCTGATAAAATTTTCTCTTTTGTAAAGCATGTTCCATTTACCTAAATGTGATTATACAAAATATATATAACAATTAAAAATGAACTAAGTTATAAATAAATTAATATAAACTAAAATTAAACTACACTATAAATATAACTGTACTTACAAAATAACAATCTACAAGTATAAGTATAAAATAGACTCCAGGTCGCTGTCGGCGGAGAGCGAGCCCAAAATGCTGGCCGCATTTCCACGTTGGATGGCAACACTGATGCGTTGTCATCCAACAATTAACTAATATAAAAAAAAAGGATATAAGCACACTAAAGAATTACATTTTGTTTGACCTATAACGTATAAAGTAATAAAATTGATCTAACTGAACTTACTTGCTTTGCCTACTATCGTGGCGAATTGTACTTACTCACTGACTGTTTGCAAGAACGAAGATTTTTGCTCCGTTTCTTCGTCTGTTAGAGTACTTATCAATTCAAAACTACTGAACGGATTTCAATGAAACTCTATACATAGCTATCTTATATCCCAGGTATCAACATTTAGGATACTTTTTATTTCGATGAATGCCATTTCGTGGGATAAACGAGCATAACCGAAAAGATGTACCTCCATATTTTTGGCATCATCTCAACAAATTTCGGTAAAAATGTGGTGTAACTGTTGACCTTCATTCAACACTTTTACAGTTGACGACAATAATTGTATTTATGATTTAATTACTACACTTTCCATTTCGTTGCAGGCACAAAAAATGACTTCGGAGGTCGGCGGTATGGTGAACAAAGCATTCGATGGCGTAGATGATGGATTCCAGACAATAGACTTAAGAAAAACAACACGGGAAAGCGATCACAGGAGAACACGGGTAAAATAGAATTTAGTTACGATTTTTTATATTACATTTATTCTTGCCATGCTGCACTCAAAGTCGGATAATGGTCCATTAATTTTAAATAGTGGCCGTTGAAGTTCTTTTTCTTCTATTGTATTTAAGACTGTATTTTGATTCAATTAATAGGTATTAGTCATAGGGCATATAATGAGGTGGGATGAAAATCACAAATGCAAAAGTAGACCAAAAAAGATGGATGGATTGTGTGAAGGTGTTTTGTGGTGTGACAGAAGATGTATGTCAGAATAGAGGACTGTGGAAGGAAAAGTCATATTGTGCCGACCCCAATTAATTGGGATATGGTGAAAGAAAAGAGAGAGAGAGAGAGAGTCGTGGTAGCGTAATGACTAGTATACGCGTCCCAAACGCAAAGGGCGTGAGTTCAAATCCTGGCCGGAATTCATGCACCACTTAGGCAGTTTTCTGACCTAATGTGCATATTGTTACAATTACCACGTGTTAACAATGGTGAAGGAAAACATCATGATGAAACCTGCATATACCATAACCGATGTGTCAAATCAGCCAAGCGTGGCGGGTATACTGTCCGTTCCCTAAGTTCACTGGAAAAATTCAAATTATATAAGTTAAAAAAAAGTTATTTATTCAAAATAAGTTCCACTAGCTAAATATTGCTTTTCTTTAAGTTTCTTATTCTATTTATACACTTTTTTAAATAAATTTTATACAGAAGTATGTTACAGAATTTTTGAATTAAAGGTCAGTGCATATATAAGTTAAAAGGAAATAAAAAATTAAAGTTATAATAATGACATGACATACTAAAATGTTATGCTGCAATATATCTCCATAAATCCCTTACAAGTTTGGCAAGATAACGTTATACAATATATAGTATAAGATGTTAGAGCGAGCTGCTATGTAAATGTAAATAGTGGGACCTAGTCCTAAAAGCTATAATCAAGATAATTATTCCAGCATGAGTCTATCACGTCTGAATTGATTTGCTTCTTTGACGAATTGACGATCCTGCTAAGCGTCTCTGTCGCTTTAATTTTATTTCTCCATATCCACCATCAGCCGCAGTTCATGGGAGTTGTTCGTACGTGAACAAGTATGCAATGTGTCTCCAAAATTTGTTCTTGCTTTTACTGGACTATATCTGTATATCATCTTCTTCTATATAAATAAAAATGAATCGTAGAAATATATGTACGCGTGCATAACTTGAAAACGACTTAACCGATTTTGATAAAAAAGGGTGTGTTTTAGTGGATCCCCGGATGGTTTAGATTCACAATTGGCACTAGGATCGGGTTCTAGGATTTACCTAATCTCCTGATTTTTTGTCTGTTTGAGTGGGTTCCCCGGACGGCTTACATTCACTATTGGAACCTATTGGTAGATGGCGCTGGGATCGGGTCCTAGATTTTTATTTTTTAAGGGCAGCACAACGTCTGCCGGGACCTCTAGTTTATAATAATCTTAAGGATCCCATTTATGTGTTTTCTATTTAAACTACAGTATGATATGGTTCAGGAAACACGTCATAACATTTTTTCTCTAAAAGTATATAAAAGTATTCAAGAATACTTTTAGTTAATTTCGATTGTATTTAAATTACTTATTAGTATTTTTAGATTAGACGGTAATATTAATCAGGTATTTCTTTTTAAATACTACATCTATAAAAAAAAACTCTGACGTTTGTAAACGTTTACGAAGGCGGCAGTAATCACTTTCTATTACTTAATCGTAAGCTTGACTTTTGCAATAAAAATTCTTTAATATTGCTGTAATAAGATTTAATGAAGTTGATATGCATACAGGTGCACTACGTAAACCGGTTTATTAAACGAGTAGTTACGTTACGTTAATCATCAATTATAATCACATCTTGATCGACGATTCTTGTGATACGCCTTTGTGTGGAAATGTGTATGTCTTATGACGTGTCTGGTATGCTACTCTTATGGCATTCGTTCATGTTAAAATCTGCATTGTTTGATCTGGAAATTACATATAACGTTATTTCTAGGATCTGCCTCACCATATCATTTCCTTACTTGAAGTGACAAAGAGTGGTGTTTTCTATTGCTAGAAGAAAGAAAGAAAGAAAATAATTTTATTCAGGACAAATTATATATATAGTATAATTGCTAATATATTTAAAAACTAAAGTAAAAAAGCACTACCTGTAACAGTGATGTTTGATATTTTTACGTATATTTATGTGTGTATATATATATATATGTATATATTTATGCATGTAATATAAGTAGGTGTATTTATATATGTCTATTAAGTATAATTTTACTTATATAATATTTTACATACTTATATGTTTATAAATTAATAAAATATATATAAGTAACTGCTTATCCTCTAATATTTATGTATACCACCTTTGACCTAATATAATCTGTTTTATTCCTGCCACGGGTTGTCTGGAAGAGATCGCTTCTTAGCGATAAGAACGCCCATTGTGCACATTTAGAATATTTTTAGGTTATAAGGTTTTCTGTAATGGTGTACAATAGTGTTATCTATCTATCTATCTATCTAAAGTAATATAATTTTGTCCCAAAAGAAGCATCATCAATCTCAGCATAATGCCGGTCGGTTAAAACCAAAACTTGCTCAAGTACCGCAGACAGGCGGAAACTGGTAGCCCTAGCTATCGTCTGGTGGAAACTAGTTACCGTCACCTATGGATATTTGCAACACCAAAGGTGCTACCAATGTGCTGCCGGCTTCGAAGGGGGGACTGGAACCTGACCATTGATGCCGGAATACAACTCAAGATTGTTATGGTGGTATCCCCTAGACGAGACGTGAAAACTACCCGTATGAGGAAATTACCTGGTGTAAATATTTTCCGGAGTTTGGTTGTTTGGAGTTTGTTGTATAAGTTCTGGAGTGTTTCCCGATACGAATAATAAATATTTTCAAGTAGCAGAATTGTGAAGAGGTAGTTCTTTAAGCGTGCTCTATCACAGCTGACATATTCACGTAGAGAGACTAGTACATAGAAATAGCATAGGTAAAACGATAATTGCTAAAAATATAATACCAATTCATTTAATAACTTTTAAAACACATTTTTAATAAGTAAATATGATGAAATGGTTTGATATTTGAACGTAGCAATAGATACCAAAGTACCTCCTAAACTGTACTCTTTGTGGAATAACATTGTTGCGAACCGGTCCTTTGCAGGTGTTTTTTACCCCTTCGAATTTGAGTGAGCTATTTTCCGCGCTAATTCCTTTGTATTGCGCTGCCAGTAAAACGTCATAAATCCTTCTTTTATTTGCATTTCATTCGAATTCTTATAAGCCATTAAGTTAAAAATACAAAAGAACAGCGGACATGTTGCTAGGAGGCAAGGACTATTTTGACAAATATATAAGGTCGGTCAGTCGGGAACTCTGAGTTAGCTAAGCATCAAATGCGATCGGACGTTACCTAGTGTAGTTGCGGAACGAGTATCTTATAACGACGGACTTGACGTGATTTATGTTATTACGATTTTCTTCTTTACGATTTGGACTTGTTGTATTCGGTTGTATTTGTAAGAACTGTGAATTGTGTGTGTGTGTACTTCTAATAATTCTCGACGACCATTCCGCAATGCTTGAAGACAAAAGTCTTCGAGCAGTGCGTCCTTCCCGTTCTAGCCTACGGGGCCGAGACATGGACACTGACGGCAGGATTGGTCCACAAGTTCCAAGTCGCTCAACGGACTATGGAGCGAGCTATTTTGGGTGTTTCTCTTATGGATAAAATTAGAAATAAGGATACCTGTAAGATTAGCAAAATTAGCAAGTTGAAGTGGCAGTGGGTCGGTCACGTCTGCCGCAAGACCGATGGCCGATGGAGCAAACGAGTCCTGGAGTAGAGACCGCGTCTCGGTAAACGTAGTGCGGACGTCCTCCAGCCCGATGGACCGACGACCTACGCAAGGTCGCCGGTAGGCGCTGGATGAGGAAATCAGAGGACAGGGATGAGTGGCGCAGACTTGGGGAGGCCTACGTCCAGCAGTGGACTGCAAATGGCTGACGACGACGACCACTTCTAATAAACTTTGTAATAAATTGAAACCGCATTTTGAATCCACACCCCACGAATTCGTAACAGTATGCAATTTTGTAGGTCAATGGAACTGAGTTAACATTCCTCATTGTATATAAATAGATGTCCACAGAGAGACGACACTCTTTTGAGTACGTGCAAAGAATACTAAATTACTTCATTTAATTAGATATTTGACGTCCGTCCATTAAGATAAAGCTCATTCAGCACCTCTTGACTTTTAAGTTTTGGAGGTCATACAGCACTTACAGCAGCGGCTAATGACATAATATTAAGAGAGACATTAAATGCAGAGTTCTACTTTGACGGTCTCCATGGTGTAGTATTCTAGGCGTTTACCTCTCTAGTTTGCTAGAAAGCAGAGGTCCCGGGTTCAGTTGCCGGTTGGGTAATTTTTATACAAGAATTTTTCGTTGTCTACTCTAGTCTAGGTGTCTGGTTAGGGCCCCAACATTGCCAGTGTCAATGTACAATGTCTCAATAGATGAGGTCGATGGGCCACCGCCTGCCATGGCTTTGCGGAGTGGCTAGGCTTATATCCGTAGCCCTGGCATATAGGTCAAAGATGGAACACAGAGGGGTTTTGTGGGTATTCCTGACTCATGTGGTAATTCTAGTCCCACCCCAACGTGGCAAATCAAATACGCTGTCACCGCGCCTCCCCCGCAGTGGTAAGTACTTAATCGGATTTCCCTCGTTAAAAAAAGGAATCTACAAAGTATGGGCCTGTCTACCGTTTATTAAAAAAAAAGAAATAGGTATATGTATATTAGCGCAGTTAATGAAACTTATATTACTTAAGTTACATACATAGGTATATATATACATAGTAGGTACATATAGGTACGTACGCTAAAAGTAAATAAGGTATGAAAAGAAATTCGGTAATGTAATTAAGACAAATATGTAAAACGGTACGCTTGAGTTAAGTAAAGGAGCGTTTTATTTCTCCATTCTCGATTTCCCTCCAAAAGCCATAAATATGGCGCGAATTTAATTTTGTTCCGAATTCAAATTAAAGTCACGTCAAGTTCTTCGCACGTGCGCAGTACCAAGTGGAATATGCAGAACAGTCAAAATTTTTAGATATGAACGTATTAAGATATAAATCAGTGTCAACATCTTAATAGCATTCACGTGTTTTAAACTAATTTATTGCAATAATTTTCGTTTAAGTAATAGTCGTAAATATCTCTATACATTCTTAACTTAAATTCTCGTCTAACGAATCGATCGTATTTTTTAAATATTTTAAAAGAAAATATTACCATATTTACTATGTCTAATTAGGTATTCTAAATTCTTTTAAAATAAAAACAATATAAAACTATATTTCTAGATAAAATGTGTATTTAATGAGTAATTTATATGCCAATATCAAACTAGTTATACTACGTCAACGAGCAAATTAGTAATATTTTACTAATTTGTATATTAATGTGATGCAATAAAGTATATTCTGTTCTATTTTACTTTAACACTTTTTTGACATGTATCTTAATTGCTGATCTTTACTTCTTGCGTACTTTTCGTTTCTTTATAAAAATAAATGGTAAAATAATTTAGAAATGAAGTGACCCTATTGAAATTGAAAGACGAAAAGGGAACCTTTTATTTTTTTACACATTAAGGTTATTTTGTGACATTGACATCTATCAATAATTCCCGGTAAAGAAAGCGCTTGATATTCGCGTCGGTGACAATCTTTATATAAAAATATTGAAGATAATTTGAATGTAGAGGTCTAAAGAGTCTATCTCTGTTGTATAATTATAATCTTTAGTTCTTAGAAGTATTCAAGGCCATTCCAATGCATTGCACTGAAACCAAGTCGTTTCTTTCATTCCGTGCTAGTCCCTTTGCGGATAAAGACTCAACCGAGGAACTAGATTTATATAGCGATTGTAAGTTCTGTCGCAGTTGATAAGCGTGTTTGGTTCATCTCTTCCCTTACAACTTGATATTTTTTTCAAATACACCCGAGTTTAATTAATCATAATTCGTAAGGTTCCTGTTCAAAGACAAAACTTCTAGAATTTTTCGAACTTAGGTGTTTTAAACGATAGGTTGCGTAATGCAAAAAAATTAAAACAAACAAACCAGTTATCAGTGCGATCGCAAACTCAACTACGCAAAAGCTTACGACATCGGTGTATTATTGGTTTGCTAGTTGAATTCTAATAAAAAATCTATTCTATACAAATAAATCAATTAATACAAAATCTCTCTGCATTCATTCGATGTACTATGTTCCCTGGTCTATATAAGCCCTGTTAAACGCTGCTTCCCCCAGTTTCCCGCGAGGGGATGTGACGGGTGTACGTACTTTTGTACCAACGTTACACGTCGAGGCAATAACTTTTCACGTAAACTACTTCGAGTGAAAATATAAGTTGTAATGTTTTAAAATTTTTGGACTGAGATATTGTCGTGATGATGGTAAATTTTTAATTTATATATGAATACATGTTAGCTGGTATTTTTTTATAGAATATCTGGATTTTGTACCGATTTTTCGTTTCGTATAAATCATATTTAATTTAAAATGTTTTCATGATATTTTTAAAGTTATGGCCTCTTTTCTGCTAAATATTGATTAATAAAATATATTTAATTTGTGATTTTTTTTATAGGAAAATACGCAATATTACTTTTTATATCTAAAGTGCAAAGTTCTATATATCTTAATATTGAAACCGGCTTTTATCAAGATGTATAGATTCGTGTTGATTGAATTAAATTTAAAAAAAATGGTTACTACGATAATTTAATACAAAGACAAACGGATGGAAGGATATTACAAAAATATGAAGAATCCATTTTTATATAAAAAATAATAATTAAACGTTCAAAATTTTTTTGAAACACAAACCAACTCCTGGATTTTAAGTACGTATGGCATAAGTAGAAGAATAGAAGAGAATATACTTTATTGCATAATATTGGGATACAGTTCAAGAAGTTTAAGTATAAAATACAATAGGCAGTCTTATCACTAAAAGCAATTTTTCCCAGACAACTTTAGGATGTAGTAGTAAAATTTGTGGAACATGTGGGTTTTGCATTATAACTAAGATGTATCTACATAGTTCATAGTAGTAGTCTACTATGAACTATGTACTAGTAGGCAAATCCCGGAACCATCCTCGTTTTGATGTACATAAATAACTATTAAAAAAGAACTAGAGATACCGGTAGCTTACAAAGTATATATCTTTAACTAATTATAAAACACAATTATTACACGAGTAATAATTTCAATATCAATTAAACATTATCAGTATACCTAACATAAATTATAGGTTGTTGTCTTATAAATCTTATTGTATATTGTAACTGAACCCTATAATAGTACATCACACCACTGGTCAACAAAACAAAGTGAAGCAAAATATATACCTCTATCTGATAATGCTTACATGTAAATTACTCCGATAGTATTGTTACAACCGACAAAGACCAATGCACACCTGCAGTTTATTACATTTTCGGCATTTGGACTTCTTTTGTTTACCTTATGTTTAAAATTTGTAACTAGAAAACAGCCTATTGTGTATTGTACTCGTTTATGGCCGTTTGCAGGCAGGTGTGCAGATTACGAATTCTAATAAATTCGATCTACGCGGGTGAGCAGCCATATTGTATCGGTGCAGGATAAAGCAATGGCCCCAATGGAGAGATCAGCAGTCGAGCGATAGTCACAAGCGAGACAAGACGTGTGTACATTCGATAAGCTATATAGTGACGGACTTTGCGCGTGTTATTGAATCGTGTATTACGTTTGTACTGGTTGTGTTCAGTTATATTTGTACCTGTGTTATACGTGTTTGTATAGTTCTAATAAATTCCATAGTAATTCCAAACGGCATTTTAATTCGAGTCCTGTAACTCGTACCAGTATTATATTGAAACTTACGATAAATCTATAATATTATAACATCCTAAAAATATCGTGGCTGTACGTACATTAAAGCTATTAAAAACAAATCACCTGGAATACACTAACGATGGAGAACACGATGCAATGTTTTTTAGATTTCGTGTCTATTTGTCGGTTTGTTTGTTTGTTCAGGATTCACAAAAAACTACGGGGCCGATTTCGAAGCGGTTTTCGCTGATCGACAGCAAATTCTTAGACCTAAAATCTGCGCTACTTTCTATCCTACGAATCCCACAGGATTTTTTCTGTGAATTATTTGAAATGGTTAGATTAAAAAAAAACGAATTACAATGAGATTTGTTCATTGATGGATAGTAAATTTTATGTAATAAAATGTGTAATATTTTTTATCTCGCGGGAATTTTCCCGGCAGTTGTTTGTGTTGTTCGGGTGCATAAAAATTAGCTTATTGCGACCCAATTTCCACTAAAACGATAGCTTGCATTCGTTTTCTAGATGCTGCGATACTTTGTAACCCGGGAATCACGCGAGAATTTCAAGTTAAGCGTGAACGAAATTGCGGGCATATCCTAGTTTCATTAAGATCCTTTTGTGCCCTTTTGAAGCATTTAAAATGCTTCATAGTGTAGTTTGAATAGACACGCTAGTATTATAAAGTAACACCAACAATATTGGAGTGATCTTATCACACTACAAACGTCTAAAACCCAACCAAAAAGCTTTCAACCACCAGAATAATTTACGCAAACACGCTCGTAATATGAAACAGTGATTTACCTTTGTTCCAAGACGTGCCGTGTGCGTTTGTACTGGTTTGACCCTGTGGTAATGACTTACACTTTCAGGGCTTATACGACCGTGAAGGAAACTATTTCTTTTCCACTTAGGCTTTTTTTTTTAATTAAGTCTCTTCCGCCAGACGGAAAAGGTTATCCGGCCTTATTTGAGGTTTTTAGATTTTTATATTTCTTTTTTGTATATTTTATTCTTATATTTATCTTTTTCTTGTTATTCTTTCCTTTTATTTATTTTTATATTCATGTTCTCTTTTTTCTTTTTTTTATTCTTGTTATAAAAACAGCTTATTACTATTAGATTGAGTCTTTATTTTCTCTTACATCTTTTTCAATTCAATTCAATTCAATTTCGCTTATTATGTCTATTATTACATATTTTTTCCTATTTCTATTTCTATTATCTATTATGCTTTACTTAATTAATGCTTTATTTCTATTTGTTTCTACTTCGACCTGACTTATGGTGATGGAAAGGTTAAAATTCGGTTATAGATTTCTCTTGATCCGATCTGCGGATATCTATTGTGTCCGTGCAGGAACGGAGAAATAATACAATTTCCTGCGGCCGGACGGTCTGTCGTAAGAGGTGACAAAACAACCCACAGCCAGGTGGTAGGGTATTTACCCGTCTGGATGGCTACCACCCCTGGTCTAGAGTATGCCGCCATAACAACCTTGAGTTGTATTCTGGTGTTAGTAGCCAGGTTCCAGTCTCCCTTTAGAGAGCGGCAGCACATTTGTAGCATGTTATAAATGAGGATCGATTTATTACCAAAATGGCTATTAAAACCTCAAAAATAGTTATATTTAATGATAAAATCAAAGTATTGTTATAGGTATAGATACATAGTACATACCTAGGTTTGCATAAAAGTAGCTATCCGCCGCGTGCGTGCTCCTAAAGCACAAAGTCCAGGATATCAGTTGTTGTAGACCGTATTGTGACTTGGCAGTCCATTGTGCGCTCCATGGACCAAATTAATGGTCCATTCATGCTCTCAATAACCGAGTTACGTGATGTTTTAAATGGCGCGACAGATTTTATCGCTGCTTTTAAAGATTGGGAATAAATAGGAGGCTCGTTGACAGTGGGAAGGCTGGCTGAAAGTAATCTATCTATGATAGAATAAATCTTTAGATGGGTAGAGTTTGATTTTTTTTTTAATAATCGCATGTTCACCACCGATACTGTTAGGGCATCTGAAATACAATATAAAATTATATATTAATAAGGCTTATCTTATACTACTAAAAATTACTTAGGGCCGCTTGCATAACGTTGCATTTATTTAAGAAACATTAAACGCATTTAGTACCCTTAAATACAATTAGCGCCTTGCACAACGCAAAATGTCTCGCTAAATATGTTTAAAGAACTGTCAAAGTTAATCACCCAAAAATGGCCATTTAACTGGCCGTAAATGCATTTAAGGACGAAAAATTAGATCCGCATTCTGTTTTGAACAATAGAAATGCCAGGTGTGTTCGGATTTTACCTGAAGCTAGTTCATTTAGTAATTTACATTACATTCATTAACTATTGTTTATTTAAAGGTGATCGTTATGCAAGCGGCCCTTAGAGTCTAATATAAAATTAAAATTGTTAAAGTTGTATATACAATAAATAAATATCTTTTATATGCATATATAAATATATCATCACGACTACGAGTCTGTATTCCACCACATTTATATCGTACTTGATGACGCAACATGGTGACTAAGAGATAAATGGACGTAATGATAAACATTACGTAGATTTATTTACCCTCACGGCGTCCTCCACCACCCTAATACAAAAAGCTTCCAGCCAAGACCTGGACTCTTTACCGGCCAACATCTTGCATAATGTTGACTCTGCCAACTCAATTTTTGTTGCAGCTTCCAGGTCTTGCCTAAAAGCACCATATTTCGGGCGAATAATGAATGTAACAATGGGAAAAATTCAGGGGTGTGCTAACAGACAGGTCTAACAGATTTTGAAAATATATTTTTGTTAGAGCATCACGTGAAAACTAATGAACAGATTTGGCGTGAAGTGACGGCAGTTAGGGCACATGATCATAGGATCACGATTTTTTGATGCCACTGTTGAAAATCATTAACAAATACGTTGTCATTATTTCAACGCGAATGAAGTTTCGCCGGCAGATGCTGGTGTATAATATAGGTACATACATATTAACTACCTATAGCTAGTTCGTCTGCTAATATGATTCCTTCAAACTCCTTATGTATAGACATGTATTTCGTGGTTCATGTATGTTACACAAATTAGAGAGTAGACTGAAATTATTTCGAATCACCATAAAGGCTTATAATAGAGTTTCTCCATTTTTAAAATAATGTACGTATCCAATATACCGTCACAATTTTTGAAGCGATTTGGAAGGTTTGAAACGTTGGTTATCTTAACGTATATTTTAACTTGGAAGAAATCTTTATCCGTGCAGGTTGGACGGCCTGTTGTAAGAGGCGAAAGAATAACCCACAGCCAGGTGGTAGAGCATGTACCCGCCTGGATAGTTATTACTCCTGGTCTTAGAGAATGACGCCATAGCAACCGTAAGCTATCTGCTGGGATTAATAGACACGCACAGCCACCCCTTCAAAGCCGGCAGCAGTTTGCTAGCACTGTAGGCGTTGCAAATAGTCCATAGGCGATAATAAACACTTTCTCTATCAATTAGGCCGCCAACTTGTCTACTCCCCCCTCTCTCTTTTCTTTCACCTTCTCTCCCAATTATTTGGGGTCGGCAGAATGTCTTTTCCTTCCATACTCCTCTATTCTGACGTACGTCTTCTGTTACACCACAAATCATCATAACATCCTTCACACAATCCATCCACCTCCTTTTTGGTATACATTTTTTTGTCACGTGACTTTCATCCTTCCTCATTACATGCCTGTCTATTGTACGCTAGAAATAAAAAAATACTCTAAAATCAAATAGGTATTTAGAATGTATCAGACGTGATACAAATAATAACTTGTAATACAATGGAAAAAGAATACAAGTATTCCTCTGCTTATTATAAGTCTTTTTTTACACATACATTTTGGTTTTTCGTCGCAAATTTTATTTTTAATTGCGTGTTATATATTAGCCTTTTTTTTGTTGGAGCAGGGGGAATACCATTCGTACACTACCGGGTCCTTTGTGGGGGTTAGACCTTACGCGGCGAGCTTAAGCGCCGCACGGCTTGTGTGGGACTCTGGTACAGTCGTTTCCAAATACACCACTAAACCTGAACCTGCCTCCCATGTGGCCTGCGCTTGTGGTAGGAAGAGCATGGGACTTAGAACGTAGTTACGCCCATGCTGTTCCGCGCATCAAGGCCTGAGAATGCCCCGGGAAGCAGGGCAAACTCACTTCACCAACAGAAGTTTAGTTCCACCACATCCCCAGATGTAGGTGGATCCCTGTGACGGAATGACGCCAGTACCCGTGAGTCGCATGTGCATCTCTCTCCCATTCTCGTTCAGATGGCTTCCTTGCGAGACATTACTGTCTCGCAGAAGATTGCCGCAACCCCAATGTTCGTCGCTGTGCAGCATTGCCTCGACCAGATAACCCAGCGAATCGATCGACCCTACGACGGCCTCGAGCTTTTGAGCTCTCTGCGGTGCCCAGGCAGCGCATTCGACCAGCGTATGGAACGCAGAGTCTTATACGCCACACTGGCGGCACTGAGGGGGGGAGGCAGACAGTGTTCCACTAGCCTTATAGCAAGGAACATAATAGCATAACGAGTCTAGGAAATAGTTAGATCTGCATACAGGATCATACTTATCCTGTGATCAATATAGGCAACTCCTGTTCCAGATGTTGAGGAATGAGGAATCAACTTCTTTAAAGATTTTCTTCTTTTTCTTTCAATCAAATTGAATCTAATACTCTTTAATTGTAATCCAAATCATAGTCAATTCTAAAAGCTGACTTGTCTTATTTTTACAGATCTTAATATACATACATTACACACCTAAGTGTACTTAAAGTATGAGTCAAGTCGCATTCCTCAATGTGGTCAATCGGAAACGCCTACAAGGCCCGTTTTATCTTACAATCATAACTAAATAGTTTAATACCCCAACACCGCATTAAATCTTTATTTAAATAGGATACGTCGAAATTTGTTTGGACATCCGTTTTAGTTAAGATGCCGTGTCCGCTAACTATGAATTATTATATTAGTTATGGTGCCTGGAAGAGAAAGAGATGAGGTCGCTTATTATTTTGAGCAAAAATATTGTGTTCTTGACGGCCTCTGTGGTTAAGAATGTTCTTTCATTTCGTCTGTTTCATTGGGGGCTAAGTCTTTGCTGTCCGACCTCACTACAACGCAGAGTAGGCTCCTAGCACGGTAAATTTCGTAAAACGAACTTTGCGTTATTTACTATAGTCTGGGTGTCTGGGTCGGGCTCCAGGTCCGTTGTGTATTACCCATAACACAAGCGTATCTTGCTTAACTTGGGGATATACAATGTGTGTTTGTTTGCAAATTATTCTATTATTATCATCTTCAGTGTCGTAGAAACTTTCATATGAATGTTTATTTTCAGTTTATTTTCATTGCCTGTTGCTGTCAGACAAGCAAAATCTTTAATAACATTTAAGAAGATGGTCAGGAAATTCTATCTGCAATATAATGATATGTAATTTTATATAATTAGTATTATATTGCATACAACTATATATTTATTATGTTTAAATAGTTGCATTTTATCACTTTATCTTGAATATGTAGTATATAACTTATATGTATATTTGTATATATAGTATAGTTATATATTTATTATTAAAATGTAAGTAATCGTACAATAATTATGTATACCACCATCGCCATTCCTAATCAGCAATATTCCTGCCGCGGGTTGTCTGGAAGAGATCGCTTTTTAGCGATAAGACCGCCCTTTGTACACAATTAGAATAATACTAGTTCGTAAGTTTTCTGTAATGGTGTACAATAAAGTGTTATCTATCTATCTTTATTTTCAGGGTGACCCAGACGAAACAGATTCTCCAAGTGAGGCCAGGAATCTAAAATGCGGTTGGGGAATATTCAGACCACATTGGCTTCAAAGGTTTAGAACAGCCAAATGGGCCTTGTTCTGGTTGTGCTGGGCTGGAGCTATACAGGGTAAGTGTAGACTATAACTGGAGCCCGGCTCTATTACAATTAAGTGTCAATGTCACGTTCAAATTATATATACCAATAAATAAAATTAAATATCCATGTGCTCAAAATAAATACCAACATTTAAATTATAACTTACTAGCGGTCTTGGCAGACGTTGCCCTGCCCTGAAAAAATAAAAATCTAGAACTCGATTCCAGCACCACTTACCGGGTCTAATTGTAAATCTAAACCATCCCCGGACCCACTCAAACACAATTTTTATTACACCTTGTGTTATATTATTGAAGTTTTAGTAGGGATCCCTAAATTTTCTAGTAATAAATATATCCTTTAGCAATCTGGAATAATGTAGCATTCTAATGGAGAAAGAATTCTTGAAATCGCTGCAGTATTTTTTGAGTTTATTCGTTACAAACCTACAAAAAATACAAATCTTTCCTCTTTATAATATTAGTATAGATATACAAGGTCTGATTTGGAAAAGAACATCTAATATTGAAATAGCTGTTTGAAGACCCTGACTATGTTACGGGTGAAGCCGCGTCTGAATGGCCCTTAATAAATAAAAACTGGCTCTAACACACATTTAGGTATATTTTGTTTGCAATTGAGTTTATTTTTATTCCATGTTCAGTGATTAGTTTGTGTTTCATAATAAAACTTTCGACAAGAGTAACACAAATGAAGTAGATGAAATTATATCACGCTTGTAAATGAGGGTTTCGTGAAAATATTTGTGTCTTTCTCATTATATTAGCGGCACAGAATTTGAAAGGAGGTTGCGCATCAATACGTTATTGTAATTATGCTAACACTATCTTCGTATCGAATATCCCTAATAATTGAAACGCTATAAGAATTACTTGAGTATTCGACGTGTTCTCGGATGCATCAGCATGCTCTCTCTCTCTTTTCGTTCAACATATCCCAATTAATTGGGGTCGGCACAATATGTCTTTTCCTTCCACACTCCTCTATTCTGACATACATCTTCTGTCACACCACAAATCATTGGATAATAATAATCAACACAATTGCAATAGAAAAATAATATCATACTTTTAAATGAAAAGAAACTCTGAATATTTTTGGAAACAGTCTTAGGTCACTATCTACACAAACATCTATTTACGTAAACCAAGGGCCACAGAAATAATACCAAGGGCTAATGGGGTGAATGAAACAATAAAATACAGCAATCAATCAATTATCCTTCACACAATCCATTCATATTTTTTTGATCTACCTTTACATTTGTACCCATCCATCTTGTAGTTTAACATTCTATTTGTCACGTAACTTTCATCCCTCTTCATTATATGCCCATACCACCTTAATCTTCTTCCTCTCAATTTTTCAGTCACGGGTGCAACTGCAACATGCATCAGCATGCATTAAGCAATATAATTATGTAGACAGATTTGCAATAGTATCCAGTGTAAGTGTCGACTGTTGAAACGTCGACGTTTAGTACTCTAAATGTCCAAGGACTGATCATTGAGTCGACAATTACGAAGTCTGCTAACGGTCGTTTCACGTGTACTGAAGAATTGTCCTAAAAAGTGCACTTTTTTTAAATACAGTATGGCAAAATAAAGTAGAAATGAATAGGGGCGCCACTTTCGCAAAGTCTAAACTCTTGCGAGTCTAATAATTAGGTCATGAGTAATTTCGATACTTACTAGTGATTTTTAGTACGACATCAAAAATCGTGCAAGTATCAAGTTGCTTTAGTTACGATGTACGCATTTTGTCAACAGAGCCTATGATGTTTACTTTAGTAATATTGACTATAAAATTTTGTAAGCAAGAGGTTTAATACATTGTGATAGTTAACAGAACAATTATTTGCTTAAAAGGAGCTAAACTAACCATTACAAACATATCATGTCGGCTGTTCTTTGGTAAATGTCGTCGAATTATAACTAAAAGATTTTTGTTTCTATTTTCACTCGACATTCTTGGTAAACTTAAAAAATCACTGCTCACGTGAAACTTGGTATTGTTACATGCGTATTTAATCATTTTTAGCGGATTTTAGGTACGGATCAACGTTAAAATTAAAATAACATGAATAAATTCGCTTTGCTTATGAATCACTATAGTCAACTATAGATAAAATAGAATATTGCCAGAAGGAAAAAGTCGTTCTCGTTCTAGACGTTATGGTCAAGTTATATGATTTGGGTATTTTTAAGGACATAGCTACATTTATTTTTAATATATTAGTGTATATGATGATAATAAAGAATATTTTGTTTCAAAATTGTAATAATTGTTATTTGTATGGGGAGCTCACTTAACTGTGCTCACCTATATAGTAGGAGATACTGGACGTAAGCTTTAGATACAACGCTAAAAATGCTTTATTAAAGGAATTTTACATAGCGTTACTTTCTTATATTATCTTCTACATCATTTTCTAATCTTCTCACGTCTTAGACTTAAGGCGATATAATGCAATTGCAATAGAAAAATAATATCATACTTTTAAATGAAATGGAACTCTGAATATTTTTGAAAACAGTCTTAGGTCACTATCTACACAAACATCTATTTATGTAAACCAAGGGCTAATGGGGTGAATGAAACAATTAAATACAGCAATTAATTTAAAAAACAACGATTGGAGTATTACTAACTAGATTTACTCGGCGATTTACTTGCGAAATTAACGGTTGGGTATGTGTCTTAAGAGGCAAGCGAATTATGAAATAATAATTAAGTATCCATTTTCAACTCTATTAGAGTCGGTGTTCCAAGTTATATCTCTCTTTTCTTTCACCTTGTACAATATTTTTTTCCCATTCATACACCTCTAGTCTCGCATACGTCCTCTATCACATCACAAATCATCATGTAATCCTTCATACAATCAAACCGTCTCTTTTTTGGGTGAGCTAAAATCAACTTTGACATAACTCATTAACATTAAACATCTTTGTCTTCCGTGATCACGGCTACTGAAAAATGCAGCACTTAATACCGTTAAAACGTATTTATAATTAATTATACAAAAAACACATTTTTATAACACGTTTTTCAGCAGTACAATGCACTATTTACTAATACCCTTTTATAGGTAATTTATATCAATCTAAAACTCAAATAAAAAAAATCTGTAGAGCCAGCTTTCTCATCACGGGCAGTGTTAAGGAGTTGCTTACAGATAAATGTCTTTAAAGAAACTCTTTGCCGATGGACCCCACGGGTCTAATGTTTCAACAATTTTTTTATTATATAAGTTATTTTTTTATTGGCAGCTTGTTTGATATATGGACTAATTTGTTGTTTTATATTTAAGCATATTAATTATTGTATGTTTCCCAAATAAATTACATAAATAAATTAAGATTAGTACATTTATTTAATAATGTCGATTCCTAACTTTTTTTCTATGTGATAACTTCGCATTTAAGCAGTAACTCACGTGTCACCAGTACCGTCTGTTTATTAATTATTTATCTATGAACCTTTAAAATACGTTTTAATAATCGCTCTCCGCTTATACCATGCGAATGGCGTGAAAATACTCTTTCATCTTCCGCCGAGCGAAAAGGCCATAAACCGAATGAAATTAGTACAAAGCAACTATATTAATTTTCATTTTAACACCAAAATAACGAAATTACATTAAAAAAAGGTAAATAATTACATTAAAAATGTTTGTAGGCATATTAGCTTTGATAGAGTTATTAAGTCGGCTTCCATAACGCCCTGGCAACAACTATGCTGGCTCTCATAGTGTGGTTGTTCGAGCATCGAATGATTTATTTTACGAATTCGATTCTTGGGGGCGTAAATCTATGAAACTTTTCGATATTTCTTCTAGTCGGGCTGTTAGTGCCATAGGTCTCAGGAGTTGTCTGTTATATGTTAGCAATTATACAATTGAGATTATATACGCATACCATTAAAGAATAAACAAATAAAATGAAGCATAGGCATGAAAATCAATCTTTCAAAAGCTTCTAAATTCTTAGACAGATAGATAGATAACACTTTAATTTACACCATTACAGATAACTTACAAACTAGTATTATTCTAATTGTGTACAAAGAAAGGGAGGTCTTGTCACTAAAAGCGATCTCTTCCAGAGAACCCGTGGGAAGAATATTGCAGATTAGGAGTGGTGATGGTGGTATAAATAATTCCCTTGCTACTGTGGTTGATTGGCTAGACAACAATAATCTTAAAGTTAACTTGGACAAAACACACATTATGACATTTAAAAACAAAAATTCTAATTTTGACAATATTGTTACATGCCATCAAAGATAAACGCACAGCTGCCTGTCGTAAGCGCAGTTTATTGTCTTCCCGGATTTAGGAATTCTTTTATGTTTAATTTTGTAAGTAAGAAAAACATGCTATTGTTTTCCTACTTGTTTTATGACCATCATTAGCGTCGAACTAATCCCTATTGTTATTGTTTTCGACTTGTTGGCCGTTCGCAAGAATAGATAACCAGGTGTGCAAATTACTATTTCTCGGAAACTCAGTGCGCGCGGCTAATTTTTTGTACTGTGTAGTTAGTATAAGACAATGCCCGAATGGATGGGTGGGCAGTCAAGCGACGACTACGAGACGAGTAAGACGTTTGTAGTAATCTCGATTAGCGATATAGATGACGGACTTTGCGGGTGTTGAATTGCATTGAACCGTGCAGTGTGAACTGGTTGCATCCAATTTATTTGTATTTGTTTTATACGTGTTTGTACAGTTCTAATAAATTCTATAGTAGTTACAACGGCATTTTTAATTCGAGTCCTGTACCTCGTAACAATATTAATATAAGTTATAACGGAACTAGAATGAGCAAGATACAGTCTACAAAATGTTTAGGGATACATATTGACGAAAGTCACTCATGGAAATTACATGTTGAAAATATATGTACAAAACTGGCTAGATTTTCATATGCACTGTACATGTTAGAAAAAGTGGCAAACAAAGAGGCACTTATAAGTGCATACCATACTTATCTAGGTTCCACACTAAAATACGGAATATTGTATTGGGCAAACTCGACTGATAAAGAATGTGCATTCAAAGCTCAAAAGTAATGTATACGTGCAATCTGCAAAATCAAACGTACAGATTCATGTAAAGCCTATTTTATGAACCTAAAAATCATGACACTCCCTTCGCTATATATTTATGAATCAGCTTTATTTATAAAAAATGACATTAATAATTACGAAACCTGTCAAACTGCTAGACATCATAATAAACTTAAAAATGTAAACTGTAAAACGAGCTTGGTCAAAAAAAGTATATTTTCCATGGGTATATTAATTTTTAATAAACTGTCAAATGATTTAAAATTGACTAAAAATATTAGTACATTTAAAAATAAACTTAGAGGTCTTTGATCCAAAAAACGTATTATTCTGTAGATGAATATATATAAATAAATTATTATTATGGAAACAAAACTATTCTATAGGCAAACAAATTAGTATTGTGTTGATTATATCATTTTAAATTGACTGGTATAATTTTGAAGTAGTTTTAAGTATGTATTTGCATACCTGACCGGCAAAGACATGTGAACCTTATAAGCAATATAATATCATCTATGTATACTCCATGTTTTTGAGCAAATAAATGATTGATTGATTGATATTATACGATTACTTACATTTAAATAATAAATATATAACTATACTATATATACAAATATCCACATAAGTTATATACATATACAAGATATAGTGATAAAATGAAACTACTTAAACATAATAAACATATATTATATTAAAAAAAAACCTTCAACATAATAATTTTTATTTCTTGAATACTTCATGATAATATTGATGAGGCCTAGCCCACTGGAATGCAAAGGTCTCAGGTTCGATTTCTGGTATGGTAAACCTCGTAACCGAACTTTCTTTTATTTACTATGGTCTGGGTGTCATACAAACGTAACCTACTTAGCTTATTTTATTTTAGAAAGGCTTACAGACTAATCATGTCAGTTATAGTAAAAAAACGTACTATATAAAAAAGAAATGCTGATAACACGCCTCCACCTGGTAACAACACATACATACATTCATACACGATTCCCAATGATAATACAGTTACCAAGTTTCTGTCTTTCCAAAAAATTCTTGAGCTAGTAATCGCTTGACCGAATATATACTAGTGCAGTATAAGTCTAGGTTCAATTTTACTACTATTTTATTGAAACAATTTGAGCTTCGTAAAATAAAGGCGTTTTGTCTATAGTTAGTGGTCACTAAAGGTGTGTGAAGCAATCCTCTTTGTCTAAGACCAAGCTGATTAGCCCTTAGTTATATTTTTGAAATTAAGTCTGGACAATAAATATCGCCTCTAGCCAACTTCATCAAAAAAGATATATCATTTATATTGCGTCTAACATTTAAAGGCAAAGAATGATATTTTTACAGCGCTCGTTATAGCATTTGGATGATTGTTGAGAGGTATACATCTGCCGATTATTATACATCATATAGTTCTCGATTTGAGTTAGATCTTCTAAAATTGCCTGAAATCGACTTTGGGAAAATTACATCTATCTTTGGCAGATTACTTAGACGCAGATCATACACAACATATAACCGACGTTTAAAAATAAATTGCTATTTGGAAATCGGAAAATCACAAATCCTGTACACGTTAGATAGCGTTCATTCCGGGATGTCCTTCGAAACGGGTGCCTCCTGGGAAATTTACTGAACTCAGTTAAATTCCCACAACATGTACTGTATTTAGTACTGAATCTGTAAGCCTGATTTATTTTAAAAATAAAGTAGTAAACAATAAAGAACAAATGAACACAATAAACACTCATGAAGCAATGACTCGTCTTAGGTCGTATGAGTAGAATCTTGCTCGTTACTACTGGCATAATATGACGACGTGATGGATGGAATACCGGATTGATGTAACTTTTAAAGTCATGTTGGCTCAATACTTCTCTCTCTATCTCTATAAATATGGCTCTAAACTCGTGGTGACAAGTATGCAGGTTTTGAAATGACATTCGAGCATAAAGACTCATTCATATTATAGGTCTTTGACTGACGTCAAACTCGGGAGTTCTTATAGTAGTCCGAGTAAAAACATTTCAGGAAATTTTCAATACAATTTGCACAATTCTCCATTAAAAAGAAGTACTAGAAGAATTGCCTACTTTTAACAAAAATTACTTAGTATTTATGGAAACAAAATGCACAGCAAAACATTACCCATCAAGTTCCTTCCAAAAACTCCAGCCCACTAGTTATGGCGTGGCTTAGAATCCTGGTCGGCAATCTTATTACTTCCTATCCTTGATTATGCTGACACCAGCTATCTAAATTTAACCCAAGAACAACTTAATAAACTTTCCTCCACAATTTTTGCATAATGTTCATATTTGGCCTACGTAAGTATGACCATGTCTCTGAATTCCGAAAAAAACTCAAGTGGTTGCCAATTCGATTTCGCCGGAATGCTCACATCCTTTCTTTTCTCTATAGTATTTTATTTGTCCCAAGTACTCCTGATTACCTTAAACAACGTTTTGAATTTCTTTCGTGCTCTCATAATTTACGTCCATCTACTAAACTTAGATTGAACACTCCTGCGCATAACCCAACTTTTTACAATAATTCTTTTACTGTTAAGGCTATACAGCTTTGGAATAACCTTCCTGTTACTATCAGACAAGCAAAATCGCTAGCGATCTTTAAAACCATGATCAAAAAATACTACCTGTCGTTGGAATATGATACTTAAATTCATTTATAAATATTTATATATTCTGTAGATATGTATATTAAGTATATATCTATGTAATATATAAAACATCTACATATAAAATATCTACATAAACGATATATATATATATATATATATATATATATATATATATATATATATATATATATATATCGTTTATGTATTTATTATTAAAATGTAAGTAGTTCGTACTATATGTTACGTATACCACCATCGCCATTATCATTTCAATTCATTGCTGGGGTTGTCTGGAAGAGATCGCTTTTTAGCGATAAGACCGCCCTTTGTACGCAGCTAGATATAATTTTAGTCTTTAAGTTAATTTTTGTATTGGTGTATAATAAAGAGTTATCTATCTATCTTATTTTTACACTTACTTACCTCCTAATGGAGGAGTAAAACATCGTGAGGAAACTTGCACATCAAGATTGCTTTTATATGGAAACTCTTTCTTTATACGCCTTGCATAAGCGGTGCAGGAGATATGCTGTCCATTCCCCTATGTTACGGAGACCTGAGTCCGACAATGGAACGTTTATTATGGGTTGATATTATTATATGTCTGAATATGCCATCGAGATTCCAACACGTGTAGTGTTGGACTCTCGATGGCATAGTCCTTTACTGCTAACCTTTAACTGTAGGATTCTCATGAAGCTTTCTCTTTAAATAAAAGAGAAAATAAGTATATAACTGCACAATATATGACTCTTTCTATATCATATAGAAGTGTATGGCAGGATTAGTCGATTAAAAACAGACACAAAAGCTAGTATGGAATGAAAATAGGTAAACATTACGTGGTATGCAACGTGCTGCCAAAACCCAACATTGTAATCCACAGCATAAAAACAAAGATGCAAAGAATGTGCTGGAATTGAAAGACGCGGTAATTTAAGCCGATATTGGACTGGATTAATCAACCAAAGTGATTCTTATAAACATAAACTTCAATCACTGAATACCGTCGTGTTCTTTCAGTTCTGTGACTTTCAACCAACAGTATTCAAATTTTTTTTTGTTGCTGAAACTTAGCAGACAGGCGGACCGCCCAACTGTGATGGAAAGTGGTTACCGTTGCCTATGGACATTAGCAACAAATGGTGCTGGTCTCGAAGGTGAAACTGGAACCTGGCCTCTGATGCCGGAACATAACTCAAAGATATTTTGGAGGCATACTATAGACCAGGGGTGATAGCCACCCGGTCGGGCAAATTGGTTGATGCTTCTAATATTAGCATTAGTTTTCTTAAGCCGTGGTTTGTCACAGATGCTGAGAGCGGCGTCTAGCATCGAGTGACGCTAGACGCCGGTTTCGACGTAACGTCGGACTGACGCTATACTGATAGTCACTATGGAAACGTCTAAATGCGTGTAGATTTTCCTTTGCACTAATTATAATTGGATAGATTTGTTTGACAGATTAATTGGCGTCCAAAACGTGACATCTTTACGCTAGAATGCTCAAGAATGCCTGCGGACGTGGCGTAAGATGTATGCTCGCCGCGCACAGATTTTGAAAAAATAATATAAAAAAGGTCATATAGCCCAAAATATTCAGAATCTTATAGGTAACAAAAAAACGAGACTGAGAAATAATTAGAATGAATGAATGAAAACTATTGTGATTGTACTAAACTATGGGCGGCCTTATCGCTTGTAACGATCTCATCCAGGCAACTCAGTGTCTAAGGAGATTTTAAAGGAAATGTAAATATACGACTCTTAGGGTCACTCGCATAAGGTTGTTCAGAATTATTTATGAAACACAAAACACATTTAACACCCTTAAATACAATTAGCGTCTTGCACAATGCAAAATTTGCCGCTAAATATGTTTAAAGAACTGTCAATACGCTTTGTGTAAAACGCATTTAGGCAGCTTACTGTGATTAACTAAATTTTATTTAAAGGCGATCGTTATGCAAGCTGCCCTTAGTGTGTACTAAACTAAAATAATAATAATTGAAGCTTAGGAAGTCTTCAATGAAGCACCTTTAGCTCGAGAAATGCGTATATTTTAATATTATGCGATTTTACAATAATTTTTGTTGCGCATACAATCGTTGTTTCTTTAATTAGTGAATTTTTGAATATTGGGTTGGCCTTAGACAAAGAGTCATAAGCAATTTTGATATTGTGTGTACAAACCGGCGCGAGCGTACTGATTTGATGCCCGGCTGGACCGGTGTGTACCTTCCTTTGGTAAATCGTGCGGCAACAGTTATAAAATTAAAATCATTAACTACCATTAAAAATAAAATATAAATAAACTACTATATACTTAAATGTACATATATATAATTATAATAGATATACGATGATACTAGAAATTAGATATATCTACATACGAACAATAGATAAATTAATTTACTGCAACAATTTTGATTTAATATACCAATAATGGTCAGTGATCATATGTTTAAATGTAGTCATTGATTTAACTTGTTTGATTTGTGAGGGCAAGGAGTTCCACAGTCGAACAGCCGAACGAATAATAGCTGTTCATTAATATAATAATAACAGCCCATAAATGGCCCACTGTTGGGCTCCGGCCTCTCAGTTTCTTGGGGGGAACATCTAGGCGGTCTGGCAGGTTTGATACATCGGTTATCTCGACGTGCAGGTTTCATCATAATGTTTTCCCTGTACCGACAACATGTAGTATTTGCAATATGTACAGTCAAAAACTATCTAACATGTGTACACGTTGCCGTTCAGGATTAGAACTCGCGTCATGCCAGTTTGGAACGCTATAATTACTAAGCTACTGCGACTTTTTTTATCCTGCTCAATAATGATAATATTATATTCAGATATCCATCCACATTTTCTGCAAACGTCTCTTCTAGTGGATTGCCGCCAACAAAAGTTGGTTTTGGCCTTTATTTTGGACATAAATCTGCATTAAGTTCGCACCACGAATAATGGCCAACGCCAACAGGTGTAGCGCTACCTTTATTCCTCCACTTATTATTATTCCGAAAGTTGAGATAGAATATATTGCGTTAGGAGTTTACGAGCACTATTTATTTACTTTATAAATAATTCTGAAAAGAAAATTCTTTTTATAAACATATTGTTGAGTTTAATTACCTACTAAGCGAATTCAAAATATTTCCCCTCCCGTACGGCCCACACCCCAGTGACGCCTACATCGCAGAAGGTGCTGCCGAGCAGGGTGCGCGCCGACCACGCAACTTTTTTCTAATACTTACATTTTTAAACTCGTCATATCTTTCGAATGGAATGTCCGAATTGAATAATTCAAAAAGTTATAAGTTAAAAGATAAAGATAAAGTTATAAAGATATTAAACCAGTCTTGAATATAAAGTAATTTATGTCAATAAGTATGAATACCAAGATACAAATAAAGAGCCTTTTCTAGCGGCTTTTATTTATTCTTTCAATTAAATTTTTAAAATAAATGAACACTTTATTGTGGCATAACTTTAATAATAAGACATATGCTGTCGCGACACTTTTTGTAGATAATGATGTGTTCTGCAAAGTCGTAGTTCATTATATTATTCTATCATCAATTGTTTTCGCAGCGCACGCGATTTTAGGTATTTTTTTTACACCTTGGGATACATCATTGGAGTTTTAGTAAGGATCTCTAATTTTTTTGAAAATATAATATAGCCTATGTCACCGGGGATAGTTTAGTTTGCCATCAGTGAAATGATTTTTAAATAGGTTCACTAGTTTCAGAGCCTATTCAATGCAAACAAACAATCAAATCTTTCCTCTTTATAATATTAGTATAGAAAATAAAACAAAGGTAATTTAGATACTTACGGTCTAATTCATATTGAGTTTGAAGGCTTCTCTATAAGAACCTTAGTCTTGGTAGCGTAATGGCTAGGGCACGCGTCCCAAGCTCAAAGGGCGTGGGTTCAATTCTGGCCGGAACGCATGCACTACTTAGAAAGTTTTCTGACCTAATGTGCATATTGTTACAATTATCAGGTGCTAACAACGGCGAAGGAAAACATCGTGATGCAACCTGCACATCGAGATGACCGATGTGTCCAACCTGCCAAGCCACCTTGGACAAGCGTGGCGGGGGTATACTGTCCGTGCCCCAATAATGGGAGGCCCGAGCCCAGCAGTGGGACATTTATAGACTGTTATTATAATATTAAATAAGAACCTTAAAGAAGCCTACAAACTTACTCTAACTTAGTATGAGTAAGACCGTTAGAGTCTTTTGAATACCTATCCAATGTCTGAATATTAAGTTAATCTGGCATTTTAATTATATTGTTACAACTTAGGGTTCGACAAAGACAAATTCCACGTACAGTCTGTAAAAGCACATTTTATTACCTGTCGGCATTTGAAGTAAATGTAATCCTTTTATGTTCGTCTTCTTTTGTTTACTTATTTACTGACATACGTTTCTAGTATTCTGGAGAACAGTCTATTGTTCTATTTTACTCGTTTACGGCTGCTTGCAGGCTGCATCATTAGCCAGGTGTTACGGATTATAAATACATGATGATTCTAGGAAATTATGTCGACGTTGCCGGGCATTTGCATTTGTGCAGTGTAAAACGATGGCCTGATTGAGAGAGGGGGTCAGTTGAGCGAGAACCACGATCAAGGCGTGACGTGTGTACATTCGGGAATCTAATATTGACGGAATTTGCGCGTTTTATTGAATTACGACCTTCTGCATTACGTTTGGATTTGTTGTGTTCGGTTATATTTATACCTGTGTTATACGTATTTGTATAGTTCTAATAAACTCTAAAATAATTCCAACGGCATTTTAATTCGAGTCTCGCAACTCGTAACAATATAAATATGCTCAAATCGTTTGTTTTAAAAGATGTTTTGCAGGCCTTTTAGTACAATTCAAATATTTCTTATGTTATCCCATTTCTTTTTCATTGTTATTCATTTCCCAAATCTTGAATTATATTTGAGAAAATTGTAAAGTTCTTTTGCTTGATTAATGTTGCTTGCTTTTTTAAATTCAGGTCTATCTAGAAAATGTTAGAATTCCAAAGAAATCCCCTCTTATCTAAAGCGGCTCAGTCGTTTACAGGTTATAATTAAAAAAAACTCAAGATACTAAAATATGATTTGTAACTACAAAAACAAAACATTCTTTTTTTGGATATTCATGTAAAAAGTCAATTAAAAGAAACCACAAACAACTTCTAATAATTAACAGCGAACAAAGTTTTAATTGGAAATATATTCTTTACTTATTTTCATGTACTTTATTTTTCACCGCGCAGTAAGTTCAAACTAGATGGGGGGCTATAAAAATGTCTCAAGTTAAATGAGGCTTGGGGCGCACCTGTTGTTCTTTTGCCGGCTAACTTAGTCGAACGTACAAACTTATAGGGTAGCGAAAACTAGCTATTTTGCTTTACTCTGCTAGGTTAAATTAAGGAGTGTACACACTTTCTCGGATGAGAGTGTGGGCTTCGAGAAGACGCTCAGACGAAAACTCCGGTTTGGCCTGGATGTTCACGGGCAAAGCTCAGTGGAGACATTTAAGGCCGTCAGATGAGGTATCGGAGTTGTCCCGAGCTCCCCATTTGGCTTGGATGACCTCCAGCGCCGTGAGTAAACGACCATGGGGAAACCCAGGGAAGGCTCCGCCCACATTTCGAGCCGTCAGATGAGGGAATGGAGTTGTTCCGAGCTCTCGATTTGTCGCCGCGGAGTGCTTTGTTCCCTCCTGTGTTCTGCCCTGTGGTGACACTGGTCGAAGTCGTTTTGGCCGGCTTCTGCCAGAACCCATGCGGAGCCGGTGATTACCGCGTCCGCAGCCCTGGGTATAGGCGAACGGAAAGAACACGGGGGGTTGTAGTGCGTATTCCGGCAGCGCATCTAGTGAGTCAACAGTACCAGCGCCGCCGCTCCCCTGGACGACGCGGTCTCCGCAAACGGACTTCCCATCGTCGAAAAAATATACAGTAACCACACTTGTGTAATTTGGTTGATCCGATCATCGTTGCTTGCTCGCATCACTAGATTTATTTATCAACGATAGATCTTGTCTTTATATTGTTGAGTTAGAACGTAGAAAGAACACTAAATCCTGTGGCGACAGAAACAACCCACAGCCAGATAGTAGGGTATTCGCCCGTCTGTATGGCTGCCACGCTGTTTTTTCATATTTTATACTCGAGCCCTGTAGAGAACGCAAAAAAAATATTTAACATGAATCTCATTTTTAGTACAGAATTTTATCTACGCGTGTAGCAGTATTATGCAGCTTTCAAATATATAATAGATGTTGATTAGACGTCAACGTATAAATTCACAGATATATAAACAATGCGATAAGAAAACACTTTTTTAATTCCCTTTTATAAAGGCCCGTATTCATTTACATTCATTAGCAAAATATTTAATATCACACACCTAATGAAAAATTCCACATAATCCACTTTGAAGGCAATAAAGGACCGCATGTTGTCGAGCCCTGCGGTTAACTTTTTTAATAAATTCACGGGCAGAGGTGCCAAACTAATTACAGCGTGTAAATTAGAGTGTCACAAGTTTTGATTAATATCTTTGTATTATGCAAAGTTTTCGAGTTACGTGTCTTGGGAAAATGGAGACCGCGGCTTAATATGTACATAGCTTTATAATTAAACTTCGCTTGTGTGGAGTTTTTGACTTATTTATTCCACTTTTCCATTGACGATAATAAAGAAGACGGAAGTCTGTACGGTATCTAAGAGCTTTTCCTTTGGTTTGAACAGTATTACCTAACTAACCATAGATATTTCAACGACGGTGCATTCTTATGAGCTTTAATTAATTTAATTATACAGTTGTCAATTATTACTAAAATCTACAAATGTTGCTTAGTGTCAAAATGTGTCATTTGAAGTCGTTAATTTAATAATACGTATTCTTCATCAAAATATCTTTATATTCAGTCATAGTCTTGATGTTTTTTAAAAACAGTGAAAGTTTGTTTAATATTTTTATACCCATAACAAAAATACTGTCACTATACACAGACGTTTTACAAATAGGAATACATAATGTGGTATTATGGCGTACACCTATGAAGGTGTCATAGCTTTTTATGTCTCCTCTGATCAAAATGCTTACTTACTTCATAGATATGTAAAGAAGGAAGTGTGAAAAAGATGATCAGAAAATATGTATGTATGTATATATATTTATCTATAAACATTTATATATTTTTTATCCGTGCAGAAACGGAGAAATAATACAATTTCCTGCGGCCGGGTGGCCTGTCGTAAGAGGCGACAAAACAACCCATAGCCAGGTGGTAGGGTATTTGCCCGACTGGGTGGCTACCTCCCCTGGTCTAAAGTATGCCGCCATAACAACCTTGAGTTGTGTTTCGGCATTAGTGACTAGGTTCCAGTTTCCCTTAAGAGAGCAGCACATTTGTAGCACCTTTAGTCTTGCAAATGTTTATAGGCGATAGTAACCGCTTTTCATCAAGTGGGCCGTCTGCCTGTCTGCTGAACTCTTGCAATATAAAATAAAAAAATCCTTAGCCGCTTAGGTGCTTTATTACGATATGGTGTTTAAAATATCTATCTATAATTCTTTTAACAGCTATCTTAATTGTTCATTGTTATTTGTTTGTCTTAATGTTTTAAATATAAAATTTTAGTCATCTATTGTAATCCTCGTTCCCTTTGTGTTTATGGCCGACCTTCGAATAAGACATTATAAACGGTTCTTGCTGTAAGTTTTTAGAAACTATGTTGTTTTGGATTAAAGCTTACAAGGTGAAATTTTAATGAAGGGTCTGTGCATGTTTATGGGGTCAATGACTATTTTGCGAATATATAAAGCCAGCCCGTCGAGACAGAGTTATTTGAGTTTCAACTGCGATCGAGGAGTTATCAAGTGTACGTATATTCAATAAGGGAATTTTTTATCGACAGACTGAGCGTTTTATGTTATTACGATCTACCTTACACTTGTTGTATCTAGTTGTGTTTGTAGGAACTGTAAATTACGTGTGTGAATTTCGAAAAAGTTTGTGATCTTCTGAAACGACACTTTAATTCGTTTTTTTTTGTATTGCTGAAGCACTGCATATAGGATGACGGCCCAACTATCATGGGACGTTGTTACCGTCGCCTTAGTATTAACTTAGTACAGACATTAGTAATACCAGAGGTGCTGCCAATGTGCTGCCGGTTTCGTGGAGAAATTTGTATTCCGCAAAAATGTAACAATACTAATGAAATTGAAGTGTCTATCAATTGTGATTTTAAAACCATACTTGCTACAAATCAAGTCGAATCAAATCAAATAATTTATTACATAAAAATATACTAATTATACAAATAGGTATTATTATTTTATAATGATCACATGTTCTTTGCCGGTTCCGCGCACAATTTTTTAAAACTATTATTATATAAACTTATTTCAATATTTATCTAGTGTTAATTATTATTATGAAATAGTAAAAAATATATATATCCAAGAATGTGAAAAACAGATATACAAGTAATAGTAAGATTTTCAATTAGTCATTGTCAAGACGTTTCAAATAAATACTCATTTGCAGAATAAAAAGATTCAGTTATGCGTTACTGCTAATACGTATGAGACAGAGACAAGGATTTCGTGTTGGGATTGAAGACGTGACAGAATAACTAAACATACTTATAATAACACAACACTTGTACGTTAGTCACGTCAATAAATAGCACGTAGCTGCTATAAAATTAAGTGCAAGATAATCACAAAAAAAACATTGCTTGTCACACATCTTTCATACATATCATACATAATTTATTGTTCAAAGTTATTCTCTCGATCCATAACAAATAGATATGTATAAAATATTAATTAATTTTACAAATAAGAAATTTACTTTTTGATTCGGTAGTTTATATTGTATAATACCTAAACCATGTCAGAAGTATTATTTTTCCATGCCTAAACTAAAGATTTAAGACAGAGGAACATAATATATTACTATAATTTAAAAAAAAAACACATATACCGTAGACATAAGTTACACACAAAACAAACACTATCTCACAATATCACTTTAACAGTGTTGTAACAGTAACACTCCACATTATAATAAGTATTTAGCATAAAACTTAGAAATAAATAATATTGTAATTAATTTTAAGGTACACACCAACACAGGTATGACACCCCATAAAATGTCACACTCATTAAACAATAAAAATAAACAGCGTGTAAATTTTAGTAATTAATAATTAAGTATTCTTAAAAAAGGTGCGGAACAAGAGTCCGTAGTTGTTGTTTTATTCATAAAAAACGAATTACAACGGACAAGTGGAAAAACGAATGGCAACGGACAAGTGGAAAAACGAATGGCAACGGACAAGTGGAAAAACGAATGGCAACGGACAAGTGGCAAAACGAATCGCAATAAAATTTTAACTTGAAGTTTTACGGGCAGGATTTCAAATTGGACAAGTACATTAACAATCAAACAATAATTGCCACTTGTCCGTTGCAATTCGTTTTTCTACTTGTCCGTTGCGATTCGTTTTTCCACTTGTCCGTTGACGTTTCAACTGTGTTCCGCAGGTTTACTGCAAATTATGATTTGGTTAGGTTAGGTACATTGTAATTAATGCATTTTTTTATTTAAACCTATTTTATTTTATCAAACAAAAAAACTGAATTCGATCCGGAACCAAAAAAAAACATCCATAGTCTATTCTAAACTTATTCCGCCCTCCACACGGCTGTAACGCTTTTTCGTGACAGAAAAGATCCTAACCCCCCATATAGAAGTTTCACTTCAAAAGTATGATACACAAACAAATTATTAATACCATTCTACAAATATATTACTCTCATACGAATATAAATCAAAATGTATTGCGTATTTTGTGTACGTTTAATATTCACCAGACTGCAACTTAGTAAGTTACGGTTGTACTACATTAGCTGCAAACACCTGGCTCATAATGAATAGTCGCTAACTAAACGTGTTGAAGTTTACAACAGGGAAACCCACGGCAACCATAGATGGAAAACTTGCCAAGTTACTGCGATAATAAACCAAGCACAGATGTATAGATGGTGATTATGAGAGTATTATGACAGAGGCTGGCATATCATATAGAAGTCAACAGACATCGACTTTAAATAGTGACCAATGTCTTTTTGTATTAAATTGTTTATGTTCTATCTTGTAACAGTATTCCTCGCGTCAATAGTAATTATGTTTATATCTTTACTTACAATTTTATGAAATTTTTGAATGATTGAATTTGAATTATTTTAAACATATTTTTAAAATTTAAATCAGTGAAACATCAAAAGTTTTAATTAAGCCTATTCTATATATTGAAGCAAAATAGAAGCAACAACTTTGTACCCCTTTTTTACCAAAATTGCGCGGACGGAGGAGTATGAAATTTCGCACACTCATAGTTTATAGCTGATGCCCGCGACTTCGTTCGCGTGGTGCGGTTTTTTAACTATCCCACGGGAACTATTTAATTTTTTGGGATCAAAAGTATCCCATATGTTGGATATAAGCTATAATTAGTTGGATATAACCAGGGATATAAGCTACCACCATACAAAATTTCATTTAAATCGGTCCAGTCGTTTCAGAGATTATTCGGTACAAACAGACAGACAAACAGGTAAACAAAAATTTTGAAAAAAATCTAAATTACTTCTATTTCACTTCTTACATCCCCTGACTCGGTTTTTAGTATTTTTTTTTTCATTGTACAGAAATTCGACCTCTACAGTTTTATTATATGTATAGATATAACATAGAGAAGGAGTGCAGAATGTTAATATTGTTTTTAAATTATGCATAAAAAATACATTAAATCAATAAAAAAAAACATTACACACACTACCATGTATTTGACACACACACGCATATATACTCTTTTGTTTATTGTTAAAGTCAAATTAACAGTGTAGCCTCGGCGAAATCTGTGATTATAGAAGTATATATAATCTTTGACAACAGAACCTTAATAATGTTCAAAGTTATAATTTAAATTAATTGTGGTTGAATTTCGACCACTAGGTGACCACTAGTAAACATTATACTGCAATAACTCTTTTGTCTTTTTTTATAATTATTCCTCTTAATTCTTATGTCTTGTGCTTCTGTCAACAGTTTGTCATTGACTGACATAGGCCTCATCCAAGTTTGTCCATATTTGTTTATTTCTTGGTTTTAGCAACTATAATTCATCATCATCTTCCCATCGTTTAATTTGTCTTTATACAGATAGATTTTATTAATAACGTATTTATATAGATAGATTATATTAATTAATAATATTCTCCAGACGTTAATATAATTAAGTTCACTGCTAATAATCTAAAATTGGATACAGTAATAAACAAGTCTCAAGTGCAATAAACAGAAGTATCGCAATTAAGGTTCAGGGGGTTCAAGTGAACTGTGAAGGATTGGGTGGAGGTAGTAAATCAGTAATAAGTTTGAGAGCTTTACAAAAATAAGTGTTATACCAACTTTGCTTGTAGCGTTCAAGGAAATCATATGAAACGTGTATTTTTGTTTGTTTTATAGTGTTACAATTCAGGTTCCGGCAAAAACAAAACCCACCTGCATATCTGAAACAAAACACATTTTATTATCTGCCGGCATTTAAACTAATTGTAACTTTTTTTATGGCCGTCGTCTTTTGTTTACTTTGTGTTTAAAATTTGTGATCAGAAAACAGCCCTTTTTTTGTACTCTTTTATAGCAGTTTGCGGCCGAGTCATTAGCCAGGTGTGGCGGATTAAGCCGACTTAGATACGGGGACATTGCATTTGTGTTGTATAAAACGATGACCTGATGGAGGGGGAGACAGTCGAGCGAGAACCATGAGCGAAGCAAGACGTGTGTACTACAACCGGGAATCTAATAAGTGACGGACTTTGCGCGTTTTATTGAGTTACGACCTTCTGCATTACGTTTGGACTTGTTGTGTTCGGTTATATTTCTAATAAACTCTATATTAATTCTAACGGCATTTTAATTCGAGTCTCGCGACTCGTAACAATAGGGATTTCAAAGAAATGGTATACCTAATCACGACTTTGAGATATATTTTCTTACAATAGAAATCGAATATTCTAGCGTCGTTTTATGGTCATCTGTTTATTGGCCGATTCGTATATCGACTATTTTATACACTTTCATCGTCATTAGTAGAAAATTGACATTATTTGTATGGAGATTTTATAAAATGCTAACCAATATTAAGGCAAATTAATGACTAGTAACACGTAGGAACTGACCATAAATCTAATGGAGTTAGTAGTTATTTATGACTGAAAGTTTTTTCAGTCTTCTGGTGTTGCAGACATTGGAGGTGGTATTTTTAGTTCTTTTAAAACCTGTACATTATTGTATGCGTTGTTCAGTTTTAAGTCGCTAGTTTTGTGAATGACAAATATCGCGACAAAGTTGATATTAAAATAATACATCAAACATCACTCCAGTTTGTGATAAGTTATCATCGCCTTTCCAGTGTAACTGCACTCTTAAAAGTGTAGTCCTGTATCGGAAATATAGGCTTCATCAACCATACTCGTGTAATTGATTACACGAGTATGGTTGGTATGGATATATATTGTATGGTATATATATTGGTATGGTATGGTATGATGGTATGGTATGGTTGGTTGAGTATGGAGTACAAACTTGAGTTTGAAAAGTTTTATCGAGACATAGCCAAACGTCTGGTGGATGTCTGGCTTGACCAAAAGCCTGGTCTATACCTCTGGCATGCGTTGCTATTCAGCGAGGCAATGTGGCCAGTCTTTTGGGCACGTTTACAACTGACAGCGGTATAGTACTGGATTCTGAGGTTTAATTTTAGTTTAAAGTATAGTTTAATTTATTTATGATATTTAGTTGTGTTTTTTTTAAGTTAGTTTATTATATTTTACTAGTAGTGTAGCTTAATTTAAATAAGCCATTTTTGTAATAAAGTAAAAAATACTCTATCTATCATTTAAGAGCTATGCTCTTGTCGATGGAGCCTCCTCCATTCTTCTCTATTATGGGCCAGTTGTTTTACTTCAATGTATGACACGACACCCACTTTTTCTTTTATTTGATCCATGAATGCTCGCCTTGGTCTTCCCTTCCCTCTCCTAGCTTCAACTTTGCCTTCGATTAACGTACATAAGAAGGTTTCGTGTCGTAGCAGATGGCCAAACATCTTCCCTCTTCTTTCCTCCAGAGTTTTTAAAATTGTGCGTTTCTCCTTTACCATAACCAGTACTTGTTCGTTGGTCTTTTATATAAAAAAAAGATGATGATCTGCCTATAAAGTTTGAAAAGCTTTAAAAAATCAATGAATCAGTTTCATAATCTAATATTAATTACATTCTATATGATCTAAGAATTAATGAAGTGCAATAAACACCGGTGTCGAGTACCGAGAGCGCTGCAAGTGGGAAGGCTGAGATATACATTCAGCGTAATCGGTGAATTGTTAAAACATAGGGCTGTAGTACACCGAGGGTAAAAACTTGATTGATGCCAAATTTTGTAAAAATAACTTCTTAATTCTTTAGATAATGGGTACAATGATGGACAGACGGACAGACTTATTATAATAAGCTATGGGAAACATCGCTGGTTGCGCCACAAGTAAAATGTGTTATCACCTATTTTATTGTTTATTTTCCTTAGTTCAATTGTTTTAGCCCTAAGTATATTAAAAAAAAATTGTGTGTCAGTTGAAGTGAAACTCCAGAGAATATACTCAAAGATAATTCTTCTCTAACTTTTATTAATATAATTCCTTTATCCTACATCCGTCAATGTGCAATACGTTTTATTACAACTAAGCGTCTACATTTTTTGTTTATATTGTTACGAGTTGCAGGACCCGAATTAAAATGCCGTTGGAACTATTATAGAGTTTATTGGAATTATACAAACACGTATAACACAGGTACAAATATAATCGAACGTAATAAGTCCAAACGTAATGCAGAAGATCGTAATTCAAATACACGCGCAAAGTCCGTTACTAAATAGATTATCGAATGTACACAAGTCTTGCTTCGCTCGTGGTTATCGCTCGACTGCTGATCTCTCCATTGGGGCATTGCTTTATACTGCACAGATGCAATATATCTGCCTGACCGCGTGGACTGAATTTCTTAGAATCACACCTGGCTAATGACTGCCATAAAAGATTACAATACACAATGGGCTGTTTTTCTAATCACAAATTTTAAACACAAAGTAAACAAAAGAAGTCCAAATGCCGAAAAGGTAATAAAATGTCTACAGGTATGCAGGTGTGAATTTGTCTTTTGTCCGCGTTCAGGTAGTAACTATATTATTCAGTTCGAGTATAGAAAAAAGATATCATATATTTTAAAACAACATTTTTAAAATAAAATCGTATGTTATGAATACGCTTTATATATAAAATTATATACTTTAGCGATTACTACGTTAAAAAATAATAAATACATATAAAACATTAATTCACACGTTTTTTACATAAATTTAATGCGTTTTTATTTTTATACGTAATCCATAATATATACAAATAAATGCATCATTCTTTAATGAACCTATCCAACCCTTAGTGTACCCAAAGTATTATAAAAATCAGTTTAAAATGTCGGACACAAGAAGCTGCTGTTCCTAGCAGCTTATATAGCAAACTCCTTCAGCATTTAAAAAAAAAAGAAGAGAAGAAATAAGAATAGGGAAATTAAAGGCATTTATTATAAAGTTTTGACTATGTAAGGTCTTCTTCTTAAACTTGCATGCCTGCCCGTAAAACCGTAATAGGTATAAGTGGCGCCTACATGGCGCCAGTGATATTTTATAAAGTACCTGAATCCCAGATTGATTATGGACGATAATATAAATATGTTTAAACAGAGGCTAGAATTTTTTTTATTCATAAATGTTATTTATTACAGCGTTAAAAGTTTTGTTGATGACCAATTATAATTTGAAGACATACACAATTGTGTATTTCGACAAATTAATATTTTATTTTTAAATATTGTTTTGACATTTTAAGATCTAGGTACTTTTATACGTCATAAATATTTACCATGATATCATATTTAAATATAATTATCATATAATTCTATTTTTTTATGTAAGTTAATCGGTTTTATTCATACTTAGAGTAAGTTTGAACGCTTCTTTATGGTTTTTAAAGAAGCGTTCAAACTTATTCTGACTCTCTATGAATAAGATCGTATATATTCAAATTCTTTGGTTTGTGTGGATATATTTAGGTAAATTAATTTGAAACATATTTTGATTTAAAAAAAATATTGTTAAGAAGTCTTAATTAAAATTTGCATTTCAAAAACACGTGAAACATCAAACGACATATTGTCATCTAATGTAATATTTTATTTGCCATGTTTTTGAGCAATAAATAAATGGTTTGATTTGATCTTTTTTATGACATAAAAGTAATCAGCATTATGTTATATATCTGGGATAATGTAGCGATGGGATTAATGCGTTATATGTGTGCAACATTATTATTAATGACGTTAAACATTGACAGATAATGTGCGTATATACACCAATGTGGGCGTTATTTTTAACGCTATAAACAAGACGCATTTGGCCACAGTCACTAACATTGTCCCAGATGGATCAGGGACATTAGAACAAATTAACGTGATCCTACTTCTTATGACACCTACTAGCTTAAAATATAAAAGTTATCATTTAGGTTTTGTCAAAATACCTTGGTACCGCCATGTAAACCTCCTTTCTACCTATTCATACTTTTCTTCTAAAATATTTAAATTCTTCATTTAAATCGCGGCGTGTTCCCTTTTTTCGCACGCATGCCAATCAGTCATTCAATGTCATTTCATCAATAAATGAAATTAAAAATGTTGTAATCCGCCTTGTAAATAAAGAACATAATTTAAGATAAAATATATCGCGCCCACAACACACCATAAATGTGTATAATTTATAAATAGCCATCTACGCACCGCAAATATAAAACAAATTAACATAAAATAATATTTTATCCGTGCAAGAACGGAGAAAGAATATAATTTCCTGCGGCCGGGCGGCGTGTCGTAAGAGGCGACAAAACAACCCACAGCCAGGTGGTAGGGCATTTGCCTGACTGGATGGCTACCACTCCTGGTCTAAGTATGTCGCCATAACAACCTTGAGTTGTGTGCTGGCATTAGTGACCAGGTTCCAGTCTCCCTTAAGAGAGCAGCAGCGCATTTGTAGCACCTTTGGTATTGCAAATGTCCATAGGCGATGGTAACCGCTATCCATCAAGTGGGCCGTCTGCATGTCTGCTGAACTCCTGCAATATAAAAATAAAAAAAAACTAATAAAAAAAAATATAAAATACATACATATAAAATTAAATACTATAAACATATACCAAAGGTGAAAGTAAAGTGGACTGAGGAGCAGAGGAGCAGCTGCATTTCATGCCCATTAATCAGGTACGTGCGTGCTCTTCTTTCCACTACCCTTCAAAATTGTCCCCATCTCCTTGTTTTTCATTTTGAAACAGTTTGCTTATCACTAAACCCAGCGCCGCCGCAACATAATGTTACGAGTGCGGGACTTGAATTAAAATACCGTTTGGAATTACTATAGATTTTATTAGAACTATACAAACACGTATAGCACAGGTACAAATATAACTGGACACAACCAGTACAAACTGCACGATTCCATAACACGCGCAAAGTCCGTCACTATATAGCTTATCGAATGTACACGTCATGTTCGTATCGTGATCGTCGCCTGACTGCCGATCTCTCCCTTCGGACATTCCTTTATACTCGGCTTACAATATGTCTCGACTGCGTAAACAATAATTTCCAAGAATCACACCTGGCCACTGCCTACCACACAGGATTACAATACACAATAGGCGGCTTTTCTAATTACAAATTTTAAACACAGAGTAAACAAAAGAAGTCCAAATGCGGGCAGGTAATAAACTGTGCTTTATGGCAGGCAGGTGGGCATTCACATTTGTCGGCGTGCTTCGTGGAATTTTGGCTAAGTTGTAACAATACCTAATAATTTCATGTAATTTTTATAACTTCCAATGAATTGTTACATAACAATTTAAGAAAGCATTAGATCGTAATATTGATAATCTAGGTCCAGATAATGCTCGATCATTGACTTCGTCATTATTGATTTTACCTTCTAAAATTGTACGAATGAACAATTACGAAGTCAGTCAACGACCACTCTGACACTATTGTTTTATACTATAACATTAGTCGGCACAAATGAATATGGTAATCCACATTATCAATCTCTCTATAATATTGTTACGAGTTACGGGACTCAAATTAAAATGCCGTTGGAATTATTATAGAGTTTATTAGAACTATACAAACACGCATACATACACAGGTACAAATATGTATAACCGAACACAACAAATCGAAACGTAATGCAGAAGGTCGTAATTCAATAAAACGCGCACAGTCTGTCACTATTAGATCTCCGATTGTACACACGTCACGCCTTGATCGTGGTTCTCGCTTAACTGCCCCCTCCCTCAATCAGGCCATCGTTTTATACTGCAAAATGTAATGGACCCGTATCTTAGTCAACATAATCCGAAACACCTGGCTAATGAATTGGCCGCAAGTGATCATAAATGAGTACAATAAAACAATGGGCTGTTCTCTAGAAAAGTATGCTAATAAATAAGTAAACGCAAAAAAAAATATACGAAAAATATACGAATATAGCGAAAAAGATGGAATAGCAAACATGTCGTCATGGTAACGGGAATGAAGTCCTGCTGGAACTGCTAGTATCTATCTATTCAATATTTTCGAAAGAGCAAACAAACATTTAAACAACCAAACAAAGACAACTTCACATATATAAATCTATATATTAATACGTGAAGCAAAAACTTTGTACCTGTTTTTACGAAAATTGCGCGGACGGAGGAGTATGAAATCTCGCAAACTTATAGTTTATATAGAGAAGAAGCGACAAATGCTATTTTTTTTAAATTATGCATAAAAAATACATTACAGACACTACCATGTAGTAAGAGTATATATGACACACGCACGCATATATACTCTTTTGTTTATTGTTCAAGTCAAATTAACAGTGTAGCCTTGGCGAAATCTGTGATTATAGAATTGTATAGTCTTTGACATTAATACCACGGGCGACCACTAGTATATACTTTAGAATGTACTCTACATGTTACTCTATTTTTTGTAAATTACAAATTTGGCTCATTCTACTCCTCAGTAAACAGCAGTGATTAACCTAACCACCCGGTCCTTATTCCGCAAGTTGTGAAACACACTCAATTTCATTTCATACCATCCGAGAAATTATCGCGGTTTTGATCATTGGAGTGGCTCGCCAAAGGTATACCCGTTCTGTGTGCAAAAAGTTCAATTAAGCCTGTACCCCCGGATCACGCATTTCAAGTAAATTCATGAGTGTTTTAAGTACTTTGAAAATTTCATGGAATTTGTCTAGTGTTCAATTTGTTCAGGAATTATTCACGTGTTGAAATCCTGTTTCCTGCTTTTACCTTTCAGTAGTATGTTCAGTTTATAATAAAACTACGTTTTTAACAGTTTTAAGTGCGGTAATTTATTTGATTTTTATTATTCCGAAGTTTCGGCCACTTTTCAGTTTCAGGCTCCCATAGAGTAAATAATAACCATAAACAATTCATTGTCTCATTGACACTTGACATCTTTGTCTTCCGTGATGACGGCTACTGAAAAGCGCTTAAAACCTTTAAAACGTAGTTTTATTATACTAGTCAAGAAAACTTAGGAAAATATTATATTCTATTTTACTCAACAAATATGACCATGTTTCTGAGTATCGTAAAAGACTCAAGTGGCTTCCTATTCATTTTCGCCGGAATACTCACATTCTCACTCTCTTTTATAACATATTATTTACTCCTAATAGTCCCCAGTACCTTAAGGAAAGTTTTAAATTCCTTCGCCTATCCACTGTCCACAATTTGCGCCATGATACGTACCGAAAACTAATGACGCCTGCACACACTTCATCCTATTATGATAATTCTTTTACGGTGCAGGCTGTCAAACTTTGGGAATATGCTGCCTGTTACTGTCAGAGAGGCCAAATCCTTACCAACATTTAGAAATTAGCTCAGAAAACACTATTTGTCCACAAGTAGCTATGTCTGATTAACAGAATATAATCATGCTAATACATTTATTATAATAACTTATGTATTATTGTATGTATATGACCATGTATATATGTATGCATTTGTATATTCATTTCTTAAACTAGTTTGAGTATTTATGTATCTATTGCCGTTTTCCTGCACCACCTACATCGCCTGCTTAATTTTTTTTTCATTTAGGTTGCCTGGAAGAGATCGCTTTGAGCGATAAGGCCGCCTTCTGTATTGCCTAGAAAAATATTGTAAATATGATCTCTTTTGTAATTGTATATTTTGGTGTGCAATAAAGTGTTATCTCTCTCTCTCTCTGTCTCAACTAATAATTGCTCCGGATGTACTTACGCAGTAGACCAATTTTAGTGTCGCGCGACAGTGTACGAATCGCGTAAGCGGAATAGACCTAATAATGCATAGCAAGCAACACTGCCATTCCCGCTTGCGAATAAAATTCAATATAGATTATTTACATGACAGAACCACGTCTGCACTTTTCTGTGTAAACGAAAACTGCCAATCTGAGTTGTAAGGTGTGTAAAACTGTAGAATAAACTAATTTGATACCCATGCCGCCCGCTTACCTCGCTACTTTCCTGCTCGGTGCTGTAGAAGTGGCCATGTTTATATTATTATTATTTAGGTTTATGGCTTGGCAGCTAGGCCTTTATGCCGAATCTTAGATTACAATGTAGTTTCTTCATTTTCTTAAGCCTATGTGTAGCACAGCTGAAATGTAAGTTATCAGCTGGTGTCATTAAACGGAGTTCTTGTGGCAACTCAAAGGCCACATTTGACTATACAGTTCAAATTTCTCACAAAACACATAATTACTACTCAAAAATTATCAATATCCCACAACTACTGTTCATTTTAGAGTAATTTTACACATTTTTGGAAAGTAAAACTGCACAGCACAACCTCTCCTTTCAGTTCCCGCCAAAAACTTGAGAAGTGGCCATGATGTAATCATATGGTGAGATTCCGAACCAGACATTCTATTTTTTTAATACTGCCTTCATTATCTTTCACGAATTGCATTTCGAATGAGACAAGACGTCAGTGATGGTAGAGAGTGTTTTTTTTTTAAATTCCAATATCCACGATTTATTACTATCGGTGTGATACCACGCTATCACAGAATATCGGTGTGATACGGTTAGCCTTTTTTTATTGCAGGAGTTAGCCCACAGGCAGACAGCCCACTTGATGGAAAGCGGTTACCATCGCCTATGAACATTTGCAACACAAAAGTTGCTACAAATGCGCTGCTGCTCTCTTAAGGGAGATTGGAACCTATTCACTAACGCCGGAACACAACTCCCAAGTTGTTACGGCGGCATACTCTAGACCAGGGATGGTAGCCATCCGGTCGGACAAATGTCCTACCACCTGGCTGTGGGTTGTTTTGTCGCTTCTTACGACAGGCGGGAAATTGTATTCTTTCTCCGTTCCTGCACTGATAAAGCCTTTAATTAACCGTATAATAGTCGTAAGGCAACCTTTCAGTTATCTACACTACTTGGAGATATGTTGATCGTATATCGATCGGCAACTTGCTGCTTGCTGCAAATTAGCCTTTAACTGCAAGTAATTTCTTGCAGTCGGATGGCTGCCAATGCTAACTGTAACACAGATTTGATCCTAGTGCAGGGTCTTGGCAACCTGACATCACAGCTTGCGTTTCTTTGGAAAATTCTGTCTTTTTTGTACCTTTTACTTGTAACACAATTATGTTGTAATATGCATGTAATAAAAAAATTATTATCATTATATTAATTCGTGTAGCTAAAACTTTGTAGCCCTTTTTACGAAAATTGCGCGGACGGAGGAGTATGAAATTTCGCACACTTATAGTTTATACAGAGAAGGAGTGCAGAATGCTAACATTTTTAAAAAAATATGCACAAAAAATAGATTAAATCAATAAAAAAAACATTACCCACACTACCATGTATTGGACACACACACGCATATATACTCTTTTGTTTATTATTAATATAAATAATAATAGCAGCCCATAAATGTCCCACTGCTGGGCTCGGGCCTCCCACTATAGGGGAACGGACAGTATACCCGCCACGCTTGTCCAAGGCCTGCCAAGGCGGCTTGGCAGGTTTGACACATCGGTTATCTCGATGTGCAGGTTGCATCACGATGTTTTCCTTCACCGTTATTAGCACGTGGTAATTGTAACAATATGCACATTAGGTCAGAAAACTGCCTAAGTGGTGCATGCGTTCCAGCCAAGATCGAACCCGCGCCCTTTGAGTCTGGGACGCGTGCGCTAGATTTATTTATTGTTAAAGTCAAATTAACAGTGTAGCCTTGGCGAAATCTGTGATTATAGAAGCATAGTCTCTGACAACAGAACCTTAATAATGTTCAAACTTATATTTTAAATTAATTATGGTCGAATTTCGAACACTAGGCGACCACTAGTTTATTATTATTATGCTTACTCGCAGCTTAGGGGTATTCAATAAAATATATATGTTTATATCTCAAATTCAAAGTAAATAAATTCCTATGGTCTTATAAAGAAAAATCGCAGTGGACTTACACAATGTGAAGCCAAATTAATGTCCGTCGTTATGACGCATCCAGGAAAACAAAGAGAATGTCCAGAAAAGGATATTTGGGAAAGCCTAAGTTATGGTGGCCGCGTGTTACGGATTTAGGAAACGCTTTACAAAGAATGAGTAATTTATGGATAAAATACAAAATCCATTTTAAAATATAAGTTACATAGACTTTTATATTTTAACTAGCTGTGCCCGCGTGTAATTTATTTTCCAAACCCCCCAATTTTGAAACATTCTTCATTGGTGCTCTGCTCCTACTGGTCTTAGCGTGATGATAGCCAATAGACTTTCTTGATAAATAGGCTATCTAACACTGAAAGAATTTTTCAAATTAGGCCAGTAGTTCCTGAGATTAGCGCGTTCAATCAAACGAACAAACAAACTCTTCAGCTTTATATATTAGTATAAGATATGGATTTTGAATTTTTAGTGACATCATATACTTCAGTAAAAAAATATCAACGTATATTACATGTAGTGTATACCTTGTTATTCGTTACGAGATAAATTTTTGAAAACAATTTTAGTTACAAATAAATGTTGTTTTTTTATGATGCATTTATAAGTAGATTGTTACACGAGAGATGAAAAAGACCTATTTAGGAACGAAATGGTTTGGCATATGAGCGTAGCGAGGGTGCTAATATTACGAGGACCTAAATAGATCTTTTCATCCGAGGTTGACACTCCGCTTTTCATTTCGCATATGAGGAAAATAAATAAAAACTGATTATTTAAACAAACAACTACTTCTCTAATGAAATCAGGCGTTAAATCCATATCTAAATCTGATAAATTCATTTAACACGTCAGATAATGATACGTCAAGTAAGCTTCTTTTTATGTGGCGTTCTGGCAGCCAGTATTTTTTTTGTCACTGTTGATAGTAAACATTTAGCTCAATTTTATATAATTTAAATATTAATTTAGTGAAAAGTAATTAATTATTAGTATAAAATCATGTTACAAAAATGTTAATATTTTTTAAATTTTATGCCGCAATTTAACAGTGGCTGTATAAAAAGTTCAATCAGGCGTGCCCAGTCTCTTCAGGCGCTCATCGGACTCGTGACACATTATTACCTCGGGCTCTAAAGTCAATCATAACATCTTCATCTCTCCCATATTACGTACCCAATTCTATACATTATTACTATGATTATTTATTTATATTTATATATATATATATCAATATCTTTGTCTTATACTTGCCACTTCAAAATTTTATATATATACTTTTATTTTATTTTATTCTAGTTATATTGCAAAACCCACATGTTACACAATTTTTCTGTAATCCATCCTAAGGTTGTCTGGAAGAAATTGCTTTTAGTGATAACACCGCCTATTGTCTTCTGTACTTAAATTTCTTGAATTGTATCTTAATGTTATGCAATAAAGTATATTCTATTCTATTCTATGGCTCGCATAGTTTTAAATTTTTTGACAGCAGGCAAAATCATTTCGTATGGACGAAAAGTATCATTTCATCCCTGTCATCAGGTAACTTTAAGCGTACTTTCCGAGTATGAGAAATAAAAAAACTTCTACTATAGTATAATGTTATTACGACCTACACGCCGACAAAAGTAGATTCACACCTGCATACCATAAAAGCACACTTTATTACCTTTCTGCATTTGGACTTCTTTTGTTTACTTTATGTTTAAAATTTGTAATTAGAAAACAGCTCATTGTGTGTTTTAATCTTTTATGGCAGTCATTAGCCAGGTGTGTCGAACTGATTTTAAGAAATTCGGTCTACGCGGTCGGTCAGCCATATTGTATCGCTGCAGTATAAAGCAATGGCCCAATGGAGAGATCGACAGTCTAGCGATAGCGACAAGCGAATCAAGACTTTAGTGACGGTCTTTGCGCGTGTGATTGAATCGTGCATTACGTTTGGACTGGTTGTGTACAGTTATATTTGTACCTATGTTATACGTGTTTGTAAAGTTCTAATAATTCCAACGGCATTTTAATTCGAGTCCTGCAACTCGTAACAATATATAAACAATGCAAGGTTGCCATGATGGCGTGTTTGTTAGTGAATTGCGTCGTCGTTAAGAAAACGCGATTGCAGTGCCCTCTATTTGGTTTTTTCTATTCCTTGGGAATATTACGTTTTTCTGGATGAGAGGTATCCCATATCCTTTTCTGTAGTCCTGACAACGCATAAGCAAAATTTCGTGATGGTGAGTTGAGTAGTTTAGGCGTAAATGCGTAACAAACAAATAAACTCACATCCGCATTTATGTAGTTATATATATTATATTGTAAAGAGAAAGATTTAGTATTTTTGTAACTAATAAACTCAAAAATTACTGGACCGATTTCAAAGATTCTTTCACTAGTATAATTCTAAATTATCCTAGATTAATATAGGCTATATTTATTACAAGAAAAAAATAGAGATCCCTACTAAAACTTCAATAATGTAATAAGCCAAGGTAAAAAAAAAGTGTTTGAGTGAGTCCGAGGATGGTTTAGATTCACAATTAGACCCGGTAGGTGGCGTTGGAATCGGGTTTTAGATTTTTATTTTTTCAATGTAGGACAACGCCTGCCGGTACTGAAAATTTTCTTTTCTTTCCCTCATATTTTTTTTTAACTTTCCTGATATCATAAAATCTTAAACGAATTACAAACAAATAAAACGTAAAATTCCGGAAGGAATATTAAATAAACTTTTATCGTTTATAAAAAAAAAACATGAAAAACTCAGTAAAGAAAACTCTCGGTAGGGAAACTCCATTACTGGAGTGTAGATAATTTTGAAAACTAATTTCAAGTTTACATCACTTTTTGAATATTACACAGTGTTGTTAAGAAGTGGATAGATGGGACACCAGGGTTGCCGGCTAATCTTAACTTTTGCTGAGAAAAATCAATCGCCAGCGGCTTCACTTTGGAGTGAATTAAAACCAGCGTTTGGAAACTGCTAAAATGTTTATATTCTTTCTTTCGTATGTAGAAACAAGTCAAAGTACCACGACTTGTTTCTACATACGAAAGAAAGAAAGAAAAACATTTATTTCTAATAGCGACACACAACACAAAATACTACTAACATAACAAAGTATAGATAAAATTATACAGAAATTGTATGCCGCAATTTGGAAACGAGGTTGGCACTCAGCATTTTGCTGTGCCGAAACGTAGTCCAGCTTTAAAAAGACAATTAATTATAAAAAACGTATAAGTACCAAAGATTAAAATATAAAGCACAAGAAATAAAGCACATACATACTGTCACACCTGTTTCTCATTGAGGTAGGCACAGACGATCTTCTTCCTTCTGCGAGCACGTTATGCTTGCGTAGGAGGAGGCGGAGCGTGAGCGTGAGCTCACATCACTGCTCCGCTCCCGCCAAAGGAGGACGCGTCGGCGCCGGAGGGCCAGCCAGGATCTTCGGCCATCGTAAGCTTGACCCTTGTGGTATAGGGATTCTCACTCACCTACAGATGCTCCCGTGGGGCGTGTTACAGACCACCCCACGCGTGCCAGGGCTGCGGAGAGGCTAGGTTATATACTCGCAGCCCTGGCATAAGATGAAGGACGGAACACCCAGGGATTTTAGTGGGTATCCCTATCCGGGGAGTTTTTTTTAGATAGAGACGATCTGCCAGGGCACGCTTCCGTTTTCCCGTAGCCCTAGCTCAGGAAGGAACACCGAGGAGTTTTAGTGGGTATCCCTGGCCGTGTTGTGGCAATAGCACTTCTTACTTGCGGTGTTCGTGCCACCCCGACCTGGCGAATCTCACACACCGGCCGCGATTCCCTGCGCGGCTGATGGATGGTCTTCCACCGGATTTCCCCTCGTAAAAAAATGGCAGAGACGATGGATATCCAAGGTGCTACGATCCTGACAAATGCTTTTCGCTTCATCAACATTCATTAATATACTATTACTAGGATATGCCCGCGACGGGATTCCCGGGATACAAAGTACCGCAGTATTTGAAAAAATAATGTAAGCTATGGTTTTAGTGGACACTGTGTCGGAATGACAAAAATAGTAATCTTTCTTTGTTCCTGCACGGATATTAGTGTTTTAGTGGCTCTACAACCTCAAATTATTTCAGTACTTTCTGAGAAAAATAACTGATTTTCATAGATAGGTCAACAGACGGACAAACCGACAGACAGCTGTGATGACTTCATAAGGGTTCTGCTTTTGCCAAAATAGTTGCAACATACTGAAAAAACCTTTTAATTTGTTTTGTTCAAAATAATTTTCTAATTTATATTCCTTGTAAAGTATTGATCTTTGTTAGCGAAATAACTTTGTTTGTATACACATATTATGTATATAATATATGTTATAGTCATACATTGAAGCTCTGGTGCTACTAGGTTTGACTAGTCAAACCTCAGGTCTGACATAGTCTCAGTCAAAGTCCAAGTAAATGACATTTTTCTGTCTTTGACTAATTAATTTTTGTCTAGGAGAAACTAATTTATACAGTCATTAAACGTGTAACAAGTGCAGTACAAATCGACATTTGACCGAGTTTGCCTTAGTCGCTTCTAGGATCGACTAGGCAAAGTCCGAAACAGATTATTTTTCGTCCGACGTTTGACTAAAAATACTTTAGTCAAAGGCCGAAATTGGACTTTATTTCGGGTTTTGTCGATAGGATAAACCAGTCATTCCGGGAAGAGACTGCATATCGACCTTTGACTATAACACATATACATAATTTTAGCCTTAATGACTAATGGATTTAATTAAGGAAATTCCTCAATGCATTTGTGACTCCAATCGTTCTATCATCGCATTCCCTTGACATGTATAAACGGATTATATTGCAGATACCGGAACATTCTAGAGATGCGTTTTGATATTAACTGCCTCGATAGATAATATATTACATTAAACTAGTGGTCGCCCATGGTCGAAATTCAACCACAATAATTAATTTAAATTACAAGTAAGGACAGTATTAAGGTTCTGTTGTTAAAGACTATACTTCTATAATCACAGATTTCGCCAAGGCTACACTGTTAATTTGACTATAACAACAAAAACAAAAGAGTATATATGCGTGTGTGTGACAAATACATGGTAGTGTGTGTAATATTTTTTTATTGATTAAATGTATTTTTTATGCATAATTAAAAAAAAATAGCATTTTGCACTCCTTGTCTATATAAACTATAAGTGAGCGAAATTTCATACTCCTCCGTCCGTGCAATTTTCGTAAATAGGAATACAGAGTTTTTGGTGTGTTTTTGCTTCACGTATTAATATATAGATAATGAATACACACATTAGAAAATAATTTTTTTACACTCCAGGCAAACAAAAGGTGGCTAGTAAAATATATTTTCATAATAAACGACTCCCGAAAATATCTGAAGTTTTTACATTATATTCTCCATTGAATACGATCTTTTTAAAGTCACGTAAACTTTACGCTCACCGTGACACGCTGTTTTGTTGTTAAATAGATGTAATTAATCATTTTGCTTGCAAAAGATCTTTTATAAATTTGCTTTCAAATGTTTATGAATGATGTGCTTTCAGAAAATTAGAACACGATTAGTATGTTATATAACATTTAACTTTATAATACTCTAATACCCTGGCGACGTGGCAAGCCTTTGGTGGTGGATACGACCTGCGTTGACTCGTTGGCCGCATCTCATCTACCGAACAAGTCTAGATTAATATTTTCGTAAGTTTTCGCGACTTGTATACATAATAAAACTACGTTTTAACGGTTTTGAGCGCGGTAATAAAAAACCAACTGCTAGACCTCGAAACACTGTGAGCTCTTTCTGCGTGCACCGGAACACAAACCAACTTGATTTAATATTATATAAATTATTAGAGCTAGGCATGTTTGCTGAAGAGTTTCTTGCGCCGCTTTTTCTCTTCAAGCCACAACATGTTGCGAAGCGGAAATAAATTAGATTAGGCTCCCATAGAGTAAATAATAACCATAAACAAAATTGAATCTAAATAATTAAAATGAACAAGTTGGCGGTAGGCTAAATAAAACTTTAACAATACCCATTGACACTTGACATCATTATCTTTCGTGATCAGGGCTATTGAAAATGGCCGAAACGTCGGAATAATAAATATCAAATAAATTACCGCGCCTAAAACCGTTAAAACGTAGTTTTATTATGTATACAAGTCGCGAAAACTTAAGAAAATCGCCCGGAGTCATTGTATGAATGTTTTCCTTTTGTTTTTCTATCTTTATACTTCGGTGTACAATATGTTATGTTATTTATATACTATTATAGTATCATAGGCTGTAAAAAAAATAAGTTATGACTTTTTCTTTACCGAACTTCTCTACATGTCTTTGTAAAAAAACTTACCTTGTTTATGTACACTGCTTTTATGTAATACATGAATTTAATTTGTGCAAATCTGTAATCTTATAAAATTGTGAAAGTGTAGTCTTTTTTTTTATTGTGTTTGTCTGTTTGTTTCGAATTCACATAAAAACTACTAGGCCGATTTCAATGTGGCTTTCATTAATCGATAGCAAATTGTCAGATTTAAAATATGCGTCTTTTTAACCCGGGAATGCGGCGGAAATTGTCCTGGGAACGATTTAAAGTGGCCATAGTGAAAAAAATCAGATTCCAATGCAATTTTTTTAGTCTATTTCTATGTATATTAGATATCTTTAATAGAACAGTTGTAGTTGTGTATGTCTTTAGTAACATTATTTATACCAAATATTTACGTAAGTTTCCGGGATTAATCTATTTTCGTAATAAAAATCTATTGCCCTGCTGGAAATATCCTTTTGATACCTGTTCAACGTGAATTTTAGTAATTACTAAAATTGTAATGTTACTTCACTCTATAGGTCCCTCATATCTATTATATCGTATTTACGATGTCTGAGGGTTAAGTCTGTCGTTTAATTTTAAAATTACCGAATGAATGTTTTCAAAAACATATTATTCGCGTCCACGTTTTTATATTTTATTCATTTAATAAATCAAGTAAATGTACCGCCAATATTGCGTAGTATTCCCTCAGTACGTGACCAAGCATCAATTTATGGTGTTTGGGTACATTTCGCTGTTTCTCGCGGGAGGCAGGTCTGATGAAATTGGAGCGATGTTCAGGTCGACAGCACACTTAGAATGGGTTACTGAAAATTAAATTAAAGGAAAAATGACACATATAAAAATATAATAAGTGTTTTAGCCAGACGTATTGCTAGGGAGTTTCTTGCCGTCAATGCAGTAGTAACACGTTGCGAAGTAGTGGACATAGATAGATAGATAGATAACACTTTATTGTACACCATTACAGAAAACCTTATAGCCTAAAAATATTCTAAATGTGCACAATGGGCGGTCTTATCGCTATGAAGCGATCTCTCCCAGACAACCCGTAGAGAGACTGTACATAGAGTAAAAGTCTATTTAAACTAGGACGTTATGCGAGAAATTTAGTAAATAGGAGAAATAAAAATCGTTGTCTAAGTAAAAAGTTATTATTAAATGGTAACAGGATTAAACATATTTTTATACAATAAACAAATAGTTAACCGACTTCTTTCCACAACATCTTTAAGTCGATGCGAAATAAAACATAAAAAATACTGTATTTTGCAAATTTGTTGTTGTTTCTTTTAATAATAACGTTGTTTACAATACAATACAATACTCTTTATTGTACACAGACATTACAGAGAAAAAATACACAATAAACTTAATTTGTATAAGTTAGTACAATGGGCCGCTTTATTGCTAAAAGCCATTTTTTCCAGGCAACTTTTAGGTTTAATATTTATTTTTTGCTTTTTAGTTTGAAGTTGTTTTGTTTTTGTTAAAAAAAAAAAGTGCAAATACTTGGATAGCTTTAGAAATAATATATTAAGCGCCTGTAGATATTGTAATACTAACACGCGTATACAAGGTTGCTATCTCACTCTTCGGTGCAGACGCTGGTCAACGAGGGTTGCTCTCGATTTCCTCGAGATCCATTCATCAGATTCACCTCAGGAGTATACACTTACGAATAAAGAAAAAAAGTGAAAATCACTCAACAATTGACGGAGATGTAACAAAGATGTCGGTTAATAATTTTCGAGGGTTTCTCTCGATTTCCCTGGGATCCACTCATCAGGTCCTGACACGGTAATAATGGGACCAATTCGGAAGTATATCATGCAAAAAAAATTACAGACGAATTGAGAACCTCTCCTTTTGGAAGTCGGTTGAAAATAACATTTATTTCGTAGGAAAGTTTGCGATATTGCTACAAGTTACGTTTTATGGATGTGTCAGCCATATCTTCCTATTCGAAATAGACTTTAGGTAATAGAGTTAATTTTTGACTTATATGTCTGGCCTTCAAAAATGTTCTTCAGTGGAATTGAGTGATGTGAAGTGCTAAGTAAATAATATAAAGACAAAACTTCATTTACATAACAGCTCGCTCCAACCTCTTATACTATATTTTGTATAACGTTTTTATTTTGCCATGGATATAAGGAATTTATGGAGATATGTTGCAGTATAAAAATTTAGTACGTTATGTCATTATTATAACTATAATAATATTTTTCTTTTCTTTTATTGTGCCTTCGTCTTACTAAGTATGCACTCTTTGCTACAACTCCATTAATTCTTCGAAAAGTAATTGTGTAACGTATTTCTGTGTAAAATTTATAAAAAAAAAGTTTGAGTTAATCAGTTTTTAGCTAGGCGTGTTGCTGGGGAGTTTCTTGCCACTTCTCCTTAACAGCAACAACACGTTGCGAAGCGGTGTACATAGACTAGGAAGTAAAATTATATGTAAGACCCCTCAAAAAGTGGAAAATATTTTGAATAAAATCTTTTGAATTTGAATAATACAAAGGTTAAATTAAGGACAATTGCCTAATATAAAAAGTACAAAATACTACTTCTCATATCGTTGTCCTTTGAGAACGTGTAAACAGTGTGGAACTTATTTTGTATAAAAACTTAGGAATTTTGAAATTTCATGACATAATATTTTGTGTTGTACCTGAAATTCTGTGTGTTTCATGTTTACTAGTGGTCGTCCAGTGGTCGAAATTCGACCATAATTAATTTAAATTATAAGTTTGAAGATTATTAAGGTCCTATTGTCAAAGACTCCTTCTATAATCACAGATTTCGCCAAGGCTACACTGTTAATTTGACTTTAACAATAAACAAAAGAGTATATATGCGCGTGTGTGTCAAATACATGGTAGTGTGTGTAATGTTTTTTTAAATTGATTTCATGTATTTTTTATGCATAATTAAAAAAAATATTAGAATTCTGCACTCCTTCTCTATATAAACTATATGTGTGCGAAATTTCATACTCCTCCGTCCGCGCAATTTTCGTAAAAAGGGGTACAAAGTTTTTGCTTCACGTATTAATATAATGATACCATCATAAGGATAAATATAATTTCTTTATTTCCCTATGTTCTTGTTGTTCGTTGTGCGTTTCTATTATTCTTGTTATCTTTTTGGTCATCTCACATATAATAAAAATCTGTCTGTCGATCAATTGCAATCCTACTCGCAATAACATATTGACGTTTAAAAATAGGTCTTGCGGAAATTGTTCCCTGGTCCCGTCGATCCATTGGCTCTCGGTTATTAAAGTTTCACATATTGACTGGACGTCTGCACCGACAGGCTGACAGACAGAAATAGACTGGCATACGTCGATTTTCATTATACGTTATCTACTGTTTATTTAACTTAACAATTTAAATTGATTTGAAACATCGCCTATTTTCGGCAAACGTGTTTTTATTAATTAGGAATTTAATAATTCCACTCCACTAGAAGAAATAATTCCACCCCGTAACTATATGGGTTTCGCAATATCGGGAGAAAGGGTTTATCTATTGTTACGAGTTTAGTGGGACTCGAATTAAAATGCCGTTAAAATTACTATAGACTTTATTAGAACTATACAAACACGTATAACACAGGTACAATTATAACCAAACACAACAAATCCAAACGTAATGCAGAAGGTCGTAATTCAATAAAACGCGCAAAGTCCGTCACTATTAGATTCCCGATTGTAGTACACACGTCTCGCTTTGATCGTGGTTCTCGCTCGACTGCCTCCCTCTCTCCATCAAGCCGTCGTTTTATACTTCACAAATACAATGAGGTTTCTGTGCCACAGTTCAAATGTGTTTCTAATGTATATTAATGTAAGCATATTGGATAATAAATTTAAAAAAAGTGTGCCCACCCGTATCGTCGACTTAATTTCCTAGAATCAGCTTGCACTCTTAATCCGTAACACCTGGCTAATGAAGCAGCCTGCAGCGGCCGTAAATGAGTACAATAGAACAATAGGCGTATGCCAATAAATAAGTAAACAAATGAAGACGATCATAAAAGAATTACAATTAGTGCAAATGCCGACGAAAAAAAAGTAAGTTTAACCCCCCCCCCCCTTGAAACATTCTTCATTGGTGCTCCGCTCCTATTGGTCTTAGCATGATGATATATAACCTATAGCCTTCCTCGTTAAATGGGCTATCTAACACTAAAAGAATTTTTCAAATCGGACCAGTAATTCCTGAGATTAGCGCGTTCAAATAAACAAACAAACAAACTCTTCATCTTTATATATTAGTACTAGCTTCTGCCTGCGATTACGTCCGCGTGGAATAGTTAAAAAGAGTAAGTTAAAAACCCCCCGATTTTGAAACATTCTTCATTGGTACTCCGCCCTATATATAGCCTTCCTCGATAAATGGGCTATATAACACTGAAAGAATTTTTGAAATCAGACCCCTAGTTCCTGAGATTAGCGCGTTCAAGCAAACAAACAAACCCTTCAGCTTTATATATTAGTATAAGATAATATCTATCTAATCCATGCTCCTCTACATTTGAAAGTTGTGTAATATTAGTGTCATTATATTCCAATTTCCTGATGCGAATCAAAAAATCTAAAATGACTTAAATAACAATTTTTGTGCCACATCCGGTCAGGAAATGACCTTTGATGCTTCAATGCTACCGATTCGTTTAATGTTAGTGACGCGAGCGTTCATACTTTCAATTATCGAACTGTAGTTATATATAATTGATTAAAAATATTTGATTATATTAAGTTATCATATCAATCAGATAAAAAAATGCAAAATTTGATTTGAAAACTTTAGAAGTACTCAATCAATCAATCAAAAACTTTTTATTGTACACCAATACAAAAAAAGAACTTCTAGAATAAAACTATGTCTCATTATGCACAAAAGGCGGTCTTATCGCTAAAAAGCGATCTCTTCCAGACAACCCCAGGAATGAATTGAGAATATAATGATGATGTTGGTATACATAATACATAGTACAATTTCTTAAATTCTAGTAATAAATATATAAATGCAGTATAGACAGATGTTTATTATATTTAATAGATATATATATATATATATACATACATTTAAATATCATCCGTGAGGTCCTAATGCCCTAAAGGTCTACCATGACGTCGCCAAACGTCTAGAAGGCTGGCGTCTATTTTGCTCAAAGATTAAGCATCGCTATACAACGTGGCAACGCCGCCAGCCTTCTGGGAACGTTCCCGGAAGTGACAGTTTGGGACCAATAACTTATCTTTAGATATTTTCCCCTTTTTTATTTAATTTTAGTTTTTATATAGTATAGTTTGTGGCTTATTTTTAAGTTTATAGTTATTGTAAAATATCTTCATATTCCAAGGACATGTAATATTTTCTGATCATTGTTGTAAATATCGGTAGTGATTTTGCTTGTCTGATAGCAACTGGCAGTGCCAAGTATTTTTAAAGTAAAGACAAGGTAATAGGGATGCTGATCATCAAAACTGTTGACATACCTTTTGTCGCCTTATGGCACGTTCCTATATCTTACCAACCATTTATTTGCCTTACTATCGGTTAAAATTTGACATAAGCTCCATACACTTAATTTCGAAATTCAGTGAGTGAATAATAAGATATAGAAACCGAATTAAAGAAAGAAAGAATATTTAGAACTACATACAAACTAAAACATCCGTGCAGGAACGGAGAAAGAACACAATTTCCTGCGTTGGGGCGGCCTGTCGTAAGAGGCGACAAAACAACCCACAGCCAGGTGGTAGGGCATTTGCCCGAGTGGATGGCTACCACCCCTGGTCTAGAGTATGCCGCCATAACAGCCTTAAGTTGTGTTCCGGCATTAGTGACCAGGTTCCAGTCTCCCTTAAGAGAGCAGCAGCGCAGTTGTAGCACCTTTGGTGTTGCAAATGTCCATAGGTGATGGTAATCGGACCTAACTCAACATGATGCTGGTTGACTCAACCAGCTCTGCTCTTCCGCTAGGGCCGTTACAGTGACTCACGGATAGACAAAACAAAACAAACAAAAGAACATTGCAACCTCCGTGGATTGTATACACGCATACCTTTTTTTTATACAGGCAACCCTGGCGATCCTCTAGTGTCCTTTGTCCGGGCTGTGAGCTCGCTCGCGCATTCACCTCCAGCCCGGACGGACGGCCTTGCGATGTGCTAGCCGCAGGTCTGGGTCTCTCCGATTACCTCGGGTCTCACACCTCTAGGTGAGAGGGGGAGCGCGTTATTCGACTCACCTCTTGAGATGGTTCGTTATGAGCGCTGTGTGATCGAAAATGATGACGTCATTAGTGATCTTTTCGTCACGACCATAACGACCGTGGTCGCCTTGTGGAACGGCAGACGGAGCATTTTGGGCGTTGTGAGCTATTAAAGGAACGCGCTGTATGTGGTGTTAATTTTTATAACAGGTAACCCAGCGCGATACATTTCACTATTTTTTTTCAAATATCCCCAGAGTTGTTTCTGTATTCTTCGTCCCGGAAATTTTCTTTTTATGTCGATCTTTCGGTCACAAATTTTGACCCGAACGCATTAGTAAACTGTATTTACATAATGCTTACTTTCTCACAAATTTAAATATCTTTATGTTTTATGTAAGTAGATAATATAAATTTTAATATTAAATAGTATAGAGGTTAGTCTTCAACTTTAATTCTAGGACATGTTTAAGATATGTTATAAAACTATCATTTAAGTCGGATATAACGGTTTGAGCGTCATTAAATTAATGTTTTTTTTTCAGTTTCACGTTTCGATTTCACTTTAGTCGTGATTACAAACTGTAACATTAAGTGATTATACGTGAAGCCAAAACTTTGTACCCCTTTTACGAAAATTGCGCGGACGGAGGAGTATGAAATTTCGTACGCTTACAGTTTATGTAGAGAACGAGTGCAGAATGCTAATATATTTTTTTTATTTTATGCATAAGAAATACATTAAATCAAGAATAAAAACATTACACACACTACCATGTATTTGACACACACACGCATATATACTCTTTTGTTTATTGTTAAAGTCAAATTAAGAGCGTAGCCTTGGCGAAATCCGTGATTATAGAAGTATAGTCTTTGACAACAGAACCTTAATAATGTTCAAACTTATAATTTAAATTAATTATGGTCCAATTTCGACCACTGGGCGACCACTAGTACTGTATTCAAATACAATGTACTAAATATGAATCTAATTGTAAATATTTTCTTTCTGAATCCTATTATTAATAAACGAACTAATTCGTGAGGAAGCATGTTTGTTACTCTTTCACACAAAAACTACTTAACGAATTTTGATGTAAGTTTAGGGTAATCTATCTACATAAGAACGACACATACTAAGTTTTTTAATACCGTTAAAAGGTATTTAGATTTATTACACACATCCTTATTAATTATAAATTACAGTTTATAATAGGTATACGAGGTGTATGGGTTCGTTAAAAAATTGGATAATTCAACCAAAGTGATACATATAAATATAAACTTGAATAATTCAATGTCATTGAATACTGTTTACTTGGAGTTCTGTGCCTATAAACGAAATTGATTTCATTTGGTTGGTCCATCAAATATTAACATTACGATAAGTATCAATTCCGCGCGAAGGAGGTCGCAGGCAAAACTATTTCAATATATAATATTTTCTTAAGTTTTCGCGACTTCTACCTGCTACCCATTTTAATATTATATAAAATTATTAGAGCTAGGCAGGCATGTTTGCTGAAGAGTTTCTTGCGCCGCTTCTTCTCTTCAAGCCACAACATGTTGCGAAGCTGTAGTAAATTAGACTAGGCTCCCATAGAGTAAATAATAACCATAAACAAAAATTAAACTAAACAATTAAAATGAACGAGTTGGCGGTAGGCCAAATAAAACTTTAAAGATACTCATTGATACTTGATTTTTGTCTTCCGTGATCATGGCTACTGAAAAGTAGCCGAAACGTCGGAATAATAAAAATCAAATAAATAAATTATCGCACTTAAAACAGTTAAAACGTAGTTTTATTATATTTTAATATAATTTAAAAAGTTCTTTGATGCCACCCATGATCAGAAGGCTGGTTCATATTGTTACGAATCGTGAGACTCGAATTAAAATGCCGTTAGAATTACTATAGAGTTTATTAGAATAGAACTATACAAACACGTATAACACAGGTACAAATATAAAACAAGTCCAAAAGTAATGCAGAAGGTCGTAACTCAATAAAACGCGCAAAGTCCGTCACTTATTAGATTCCCGATTGTAGTACATACGTCTCGCTTCGCTCGTGGTTTTCGCTCGACTGTCTCCCCCTCATCGTCGTCATCGTTTTATACTGCACAAATGCAATGTCCCCGTATCTAAGTCGACTTAATCCGCCACACCTGGCTAATGACTATGCCGCAAACTGCCATAAAAGAGTACAATAAAACAATGGGATGTTCTCTAATCACAAATTTTAAACACAAAATAAACAAAAGAAGACGATCATAAAAGAGTTACAATTAATTTAAATGCCAACAGGTAATAAAATGTGTTTTGTTTCAGATATGCAGGTAGGTTTTGTTTTTGTCGGGACCTGAATTGTAACAATATTTTGCCCAACAAATAAGCAATGCCATACAGCGTGGCAATGCAGCCAGCCTTCTGGGCACGCTTCCCTCTGGCAGCGATTTGTTACATAGTTTAAATTAATTTATTATTATAACATTTTTTTTATCTTAGTTCTTGTTTCTGATTTTATTTAGTTTATATTACATTATTGTAGTTATTTTTTTATTTATTTGATAATTATATTAGAAAGTTTATTTAAAACAGTCCTTTTATTGTTATCAGGTATGGTGGTGAACGGATTCGTGAATGTTGTTATAACAACAATAGAGAGACGGTTTGGGCTGCGCTCTATGCAAACGGGTGTCATCGCTGGAGGGTACGTGAAACAATACTTTTTAAATATGTATTACTTACATTAGTTTTTACACGGTAATATATTATTATACTGTATCCTTTACAGTAACGTAGATAGAAAGATACAGTGTGACTCCTTATAGGGAATTGAATCTTTATTAATCACTTAACTATAAAACCTATCACACACTCTCTCTCACACGTTTACTGGCACGCTCACTCTTCACACACACATGCAGGTATATATATATATATATATATATATATATACATATTGTAATGGCTATATTTTGATCAGTGGCGGATCTAGGCTGGCTGCCGCCCTAAGTCTCGTTTGAAATGCTGCCCCCTTTTTAGGGTTTCGTAGACATTTTAGTAGAAACGAAACCCGTATTATGTCTTGTTACGAGCTACTGGACTCGAATTAAAAATGCTGTTGGGACTACTATAGAATTTATTAGAACTGTACAAACACGTATATAATACAAATAAAACTGGATGCAACCAGTTCACACTGCACGATTTAATGCAATACGACACGCGTAAAGTCCGTCGTCTATATCGCTAATCGAGAGTACTACAAACGTCTTACTCGTTTCGTAGTCGTCGCTTGACTGCCCGCTCCCCCATTCGGGCATGGTCTTATACTAACTACACAGTACAAAGAAATTGGCCGCGCACACTGAGTTTCTAAGAAATATTAATTTGCATACCTGCGAACGTCCACAAAGTCGAAAACAATAATAATAAGGATTAGTTGCACGCTAATGATGGTTATAAAATAAGTAGAAAAACAATATTTTATTTTTCTTAATTGCAAATTCAAAACACAAAGAATTTCTTAATCTCCCGGAGGACAAGAGACTGCGCTTACAATTGGCAGCTGTGCGCTTATCTTTGACGGAATGTAACAGTATTTACCATGTCAAGCCGTCCGTTTTTTTTGTATCTACATTCATAAACAAACTAGTTCAAATCAATTTTTGAATCTGAATTGATGTTACATTTTTCGCCTTTTAAATTTTGCGTCCAGAAAAAAAATTGCCACCTCTAAAACTATGTCGTCCTAGGTCCTGGCCGCAAGAAGCGACGCAAATCCAGCTCTACTTTGATAAAAACATGTCGGTTTCCTACAATGCAGGCTAGTCCTAGTGTGCGAATTAACGTTACTGCTATAGTTATATTTAAAATATATATATATATATTGCATGAGTTCAGAGACAGACAGACGGCCCACCTGATGGCTATGGACATTTGTAACACCAAAGATGCTACCAATGTGCTGCTATCTAAAGCGGGACTAGAACCTGGCCACTAATGCCGGAACACAACTGAAGGTTGTTATGGCGGCATACTCTAGACCAAAGGTGGTAGCCATCCTACCACCTGGCTGTGAGTTGTTTTGTCACCTCTTACGATAGGCTGCCCGAACGCAAGAAATTGTTCTTTCTTCGTTCCTGTACGGATAAAAATTGTTACATAATAAATGTCGGCTTTTTAAAATAAATTATTTGTGTGTCACCTAACTTCACAAACTTTTAGAAGCAAAGACGATCGTTGAGTCATAACTACGCGTACCCATTTATTTGCGTGTCCGTCACCCGCTTTATGACTTTATGAATGAATGTGTTTAATGTATGGATATATTGGAATACGAATTAAAAATGGAATCTTACAGATTACTTATTAAAGTCATGAGTCTATCACAGCTTTCCAAATAATTTTAATTGTCTACTGTTAAAGGAGAAGAAATGGCGTATCAAACTCCCCGACAATATATCCTATTGAAAAGTAATTAGTTAATAGTAACGTATACTAGTTTGTCAAAAAAGTACCGGGAAAAGATCAATAATACACAAAATGTTAATTATTCATTCAAATTTATTTTTTCACCTACAAAGTATGCTCCTTCAGAAACGAAACATTTACGTCAACAAATAATCCAATCATCAAAACAATTTTTAAACGCTTTTTCCGGAATTGAGTTCCCATCGCGAATTCTCCTTTATGTCTTCTACCGAATTAAAACGGGTGCTACGAAGTGGTAATTTGAGTTTAGGAAACAGAAAGAAGTCGACTGGAGTAATACCTGTTTAAAGATAACATTGAGATTTTGTCGAAAACACGACTTGACAACATAACGTGTTGTTTTCAGGTACGACATGGCATCCTTTGCCTGCCTAGCCCCAGTGACCTACCTTGGCGGGAGGACCGGTGCCTCGAAGCCTCGTTGGCTGGGTTGGGGAGTGCTACTTATGGGCTCAGGTTCCTTACTCTTCGCGCTGCCACATTTCCTAGTTTCACCTTATAGGATAGCTAGCCTAGAAGCTGATGACCTGTGTTCTGTTAATCGGACGGTAAGAGACTTATGCTGTGTACCAACATTTATGAATGAATGAAAACTCGTTATTGTTCAACATCACTTAAACCTAGATAATTTAATATGAATACATTTCCATTAGAATAATGGGCGGCCTATCGCATATAGCGATCTCTTCCAGGCAATCCGGTGTCCAAGAAAACATTACAAGAAAAATTAAAATAATATTTTGTGGTTTAACTAAATTAAAACTAATCAAAAACGCAAAAAAAATTATAAACTACATAGAAGAAAGATTGCTGATTTACGTTTCTTAGTTAAAATTGCTCAATCTAAAATTGATTGTGCAAATCTCATTGAGAAACGACATTTGTATGTTCCCCCTACTAATGTTCGCCCTAGGAAATTATTACACACACCATTGATGCACATGGTTTACCGATGGAATTCGTTCTGTATCAGAACAGCAAATGAATTTAATAAGTTAAGTAAGTTGGAAGATATACACTTAGACTTATTTACTAATAGTGTAGCATTGTTTAGTTACTCGGATTTATCAGTTTAAGTACCTGTGCACATTTTTTTTATTGTTTCATTGTTTAATTTCCTTTTTTTTATTTTACTGCTTTTCTTAATTTAGCTTAGTTATTGTTAATGATAGCTGTTAGCCCCCCAAATAAAATAAATATACATAATTAAATAGATTATAATAGTATAAATTATATGTACCTACATGCGAACAATAATATAATTCTATTTATAGCAACAAGTTTTATATAATGGATGTAGCTTGTCTGATTTTCAAGGAGAGAGAGTTCCACACGCGAACAGCCTGTACGGCAAAATAATTTCCTACGAACGACGAACTGTGTTTAGGTATCGTCAGATATATTTTTTTATAATAAATCCTCAATCAGTCACACACATGGTATATTGGTATACTCCCAGGTTATAAGCGAGTTATGCCTGTAATATGGGCAACATTCAATTGGCCCATAATACAATGGGGCAATCCCAAACATTGTATACCAGCCACGCATGTTCAAGGTGGATTAGAGAGTTTCATGTATTGGTAATCTTGATCTGTGGATATTCTTCACCGTCAACACTCGGTAATTATAACAATATAAACATTAAGTTAGAAAACTGCTTAAGTGGTGCAGGCTTTCTGGCTGCTTCAAATTACCAATATCTACCCTACCAGGTGATCGCTACATTTTAATTTTTCAATCGAGTATTTGACGGTCAACTGAGACACTCTTTATGAATAGTAAGATTTGCTCACAACTTAAACGAGTCAAAATGTGTATTAAATATTGTTTAAAAGTTATTGAAATTATTTTTATCGTGAGATTTTAAAAGTAAAATAATCATTAAGGTATTTTAGCGCGTGCTCTTTTAATATATGAAAATATTTTATTAAATCTATTGATTTATCATCTACCATATTGTGAGTAAAATGTACTATATTAATAACAGGTAACGTCCTGCGAAACTAGCACGCCGCCAGAGGGCGGCGCTTGGGCGGTTGCGATATTTGTGTTCGCGCAGCTGCTACACGGCGCGGGCGCAACCCCGCTCTTCACTTTGGGCGTCACATACATAGACGAGAACGTCTCAAAGAAGATGTCTTCAGTTTATTTGGGTAAGTTTAGTTATATTATTTCTATTTTCACAAGAGGCATTAGGAGGACTCGACCATCGGAGTCTAACACCACAAAGCTTTTACTTCGAGAGAAATGACTCGCAAGTACGTAACATTATAACAGAGGCCACTTGTTTTTAAACTGGTGCTTGACTGAACATCTCAGATTGACATAAATGTAATAAAGAGCTTATAACTATGAAATTATAATTTTCGATTAAATTGAGGCGAAAATAAAGGCTTCTTATATTTCTTTTCCAGAAACTATACATCGATTTCTTAACTTCAAATTGAATCACCAATTAGATTTTAAATAAAAAATAAAAGAAAAAGGTGTGTGTCTCGGAACGCCCGACAGAAGTGATAACTTAAACTAATCTAAGTTGAACTATTTAATGTTGAAATTATTTAACTTGAGAAAAGCTTAGGTTATTACTTAAATTATATATATAGCGCGTGGGTTAGAGTGAGAGAGGAGGAGCCTGCCTACTGCTGCCGTATGAGGGAAAGGGAAGTCAGACAGGCAGGCGCCGTAACTCGTTACGTAACGAAGCGGTTTACCCTCCCATAAGAAGTTATCACTTCAAAATATTTTGACGTCACTAATGTTTCGGAATTAAATATATTGTGCTTACTTCACTAAAACAATAGGTAATAACTAAGATAATAAAGTAAGTCTGAGCTGCATAATAATAAAATTACTAAACATTTGGGATAAAATAATTGAGTTTATATCGCTTATTCATTACAAAATGTTTCGTTATCTGAATGAAGCAGGAGAACGAGCAAGTGGGCTACCTGGTGAAAAGTAGACCAGTAAGGTTATTCACAAACGTCGGATAAGTTTCTGTATCCGAACGAGAAGCTTCTGAGACCGTTCTGTCGGAATGCTTTGTTCGGGAGCTTCTCGTTCGGACATGGAAATTTCCCCAACGTTTGTGAATAACCCGTTTGGTCGCCCGTAGACGGTGTAATAGTTGGTCAATCTAATTGAAATTTTATTCTAATGTAAGCGTAAATTATTACATGGTATTAATTATTAATATTATTATATATTAATTACATTTCGTTAATTGTCTTTTAAAAATATGAAATAATGATTATGAATTTAGTTAGCAGTTATATTCACATTAGACTTATGACTGCCTCTGTGGTTGAGTAGGCTAAGCCTATTCTGGCATGGCTCACTGGAATGCAGAGACCCCGGGTTCCGTATTCGCATGATTTTCGTAAACGAACATTAATTCTTCGAAGAGTAATTCTGTACACACTTCTGTATAAAACTTATAAAAAAAGAACTTAAGATTTAAATAAAATAAGAACTATAAAGAAAAACAATTTTTAGCTAGACGTGTTGCTGGGGAGTTTCTTGCCGCTTCTTCTCTTTAGCAGCAATAACACGTTGCGTTTGTATGACCTTCAAAAAGTGTTCTCTAGTGGAACTTATTTTGAATAAAAACATTTGAATATGAGAAAAAACAATTGAATTTTTAATTCACTACGGTCTGGGTGTTTGGAATCGGAGTGGTTGCCGAGTGATCCGTTGTGTGTTATAAGCATCATATTATGTTTACCCTATAGGCAAATTCCATTGAGTTGGTGTACACGTGGTGGTATGTTTAGGGTGGTAAGTAGCTCTTAATGCTTGGCAAACGAAGTGCGGTGTAGTAGTAAGTTTATGAATACACTACCTACTAATAATAAGCGTACAACTTAACCGGCTGTTATGCGGCCATAACCTTTTCGTTACTGCGGTGCTTTAGTGGTTGAACACAGAAAAGCACTCACCTCACAGCCGTGGTTTATAATCCTTGAATAATGAACCATATTCTTACGAGAGACATGGGAATGTATTAAATCATATTTATACATGTGTATAAAGTTCTTGAGTAAATACCTAATATAACAACCCATAAACGGCCTGCTGCTGTTTCGGAGCTCCTAGTTGTTAGGAGAATGGATAGTATACGCCGTGTTTGTCCAAGGCAGCTCAGCGGGACTAAGACATCGGTTATCTCGAGGTTTTCTTTCACTATCAGTACATGCACATTAGGTTAGAAAACTGCCTAAGATATGCACGCTTTTCCGGCCAGAATTGAAAGCTGCGTTTATTTTTTAGGAAGCGAGATAATTAACCATTAAATTTCCATGACTTTTTACGTTCTTGGGTATTTTTAAAAAACATAAATATTATTTCCATTTGCTGCGACCTTGGCATACCTTCTATTTCATTTAATTTGATACTTGACTTCAACACATTTTTTTTTGTAAAATGAGGACAAATGTAATCCAACTTCTATTTTTTGAAATAAGCATTTTGTTCTATAGTCTAGAAGATATACTGTTCACTCGCGTAATGCAGTAAACAGCCAACAAATATGTCTTTTTGAGCGAAATATAAGTGAGGTAAAATGATTGCTCTATGTATACAACAAAATCGATTTAAAACAAGTTACTTTACGGGTAGATACATTTTTTATTGGCAAAAGTTGGCAAACAGGCAGATGGAAAAATCCCACCTGATGGAAAGTGGTCACTGCCGCCTATGGACTTTTGTAATACCAGAGGCGTTGCTAACGCATTGCCGGCCTTGAAAAAAATTTATAACGCCCTTCTTAAATGACCCCATGTCGTAGTACAGAGAGAAAACTGCAGCGGGAAGTTCCCTGCAAGTCGTTATTGTACGCGGAATAAACGTTCTAGAGAACCGTTGCGTAGTTAAGCTTGGTAACTCAAGGAAATGAGGGTGAACATCCCATCCATGGCGTGCGGTGTGGTGGTGACAAGGCAGCGTTGGCACCAAATCGAATAGTTCCTCGGAACACTCCCCATTATACAGACGACAGAATACGCAGAGGGAAGCAGTCTTCCGTAGGATAAGCGATTCTAAGCCATCCGTCAGTAAGAGATCATCGACTATACGAACGGAACGACACTGGATGGAGTCGAGGGGGTCAGTCTAGTAAGCAGGTGCTCCGGCTCACAGGTGTGAGCAGTACTTTATGTGCGGCTTGACCTGCACTTTGTAGAGCTAAAAATAGAGAAAAAACTTTAGATATAAAACAAATAGAATAAGAAATATAATGAAAATTAATTTTAGGTAGACGTGTTGCTGGGGAGTTTCTTTCCGCTTCTTCTCTTTAACAGCAAGAACACACTGCGAAGCGGTGTACGTAGATAGGAAGTAAATTTAAATTTTAACTATAAATCTTTTGAATTTGAATTTGAGCGCTAGTCTTTGCCGCGGTGTGAAGTACTACTTGTTACACGACGTACACGAGTGTTTTTAAGTGGAACTACTATTATGAGAAATGTCTTTGTAAATTTTAGTCAACAGATTTCAGCTGGTTTTCGGTCAAATGTGAAGATTTCTCGAGATACATAACTCTGTATCCTACTCAATCGTTATTGAACTATGGATCGATTAATTGCAACCACTTAATACACTCATCCATTAGAGTGTTAGAATGTTTGTCCATCGGTTCAGGAGATGTCGGCAAACTCAATCCTGTAGTTGTGTGTGTACTTATCTCCAAAGCAATCTAAGAGATGATAATAAATAAATGAATTATTATTGCCAAGTTTTGTAAGTTTGGATTTCGTAAAAAATCTTATGTTAATTCAAGAAAAAGTGCTGCGAGGTCAAGAAAATCTAGAAAAAAAACTGACTTCAATATTAAGTAAATCGTATAAAATTAATAATTTATATAATAATTTTTTAAGTCGGTTAAAAATAAATATAAATGTAGGAAAAAGATAATTTCAACCCTTTCATTATTGTTTGGGCGTCGTTACTACTAACCTACGTTGACTATGTGAACAAAGATTGATTTATGAATGACCCATTTTATCCTACTCTACTTGCCATAATAATTTACAAAATTGAAAACAAATTCCACGCGGACGCAGTCGCGGGCACAGCTAGTTTTATTATATATTGAAGTGTTCAAAATTAATTTCTAGAATTAAAAAGAGACTGTTCTCTTAGATCTTTTCTTTCTAAGAACCATTAGCAGCCCACTTCCCACTCTGGCCACTCGAAGAGAGTGCCTCTTGAGGGCGAAGAAACGTATTCGGAGGGCACTCCCATACGGTCTCTGAGGTATCGGCATATTATGCGACGGGTTAAGATTGATTGCAGTGCAAGATATGCGATTTTTAAACTATGTCTAAAAATTCAACGTGTCTTTAGTATCTATTTTTTAAGAATTGTATAAAAAATAGGATTCAAATAAACCATACGAGTGTGTGTTATTATTATATATTATATAATAATAATATTGTTGATCAAATAAATATTATTATTATGAAGAATGTATGTCGCTAAAGATCACGGTACGTAAAAATGGTCCGGACTTTTGGAGGGCTTGTATGGGGCCACGGGAAGTCCAACTTACCTAGAGGCCTTTTGACAAATTTAATGTAAATGTAGTTTACATTATTATTACCTATTATACAGTAATATGAACTATATCAGAGTGTAAGGTAATGTATTTTTTATTTTATGTTTTACTTTTTAATACGACTCCCTGTGTAAGGATAATATCACTTTATAACAAAACGCTGTAAAGATGCAAGTAACGGATAAAATATCGACAGGATACAAAATACACGAGTCATAAAATGTTGGCATATAGCACAGTGGGGATAGAGTCTAGGCATTTCAACGCCAGGCGCTTGCTGAAATCTTTATAACCATCATGCAACCTAAGTAGTATAGGAGAAGTATACATAAAAACACATAATCCAAACTAATTAAAGAATGTCATTACTCCTTTTAAAGAGAGAGGTTCCGGATCTAGGTATTATTAATAAATCAATTTAGTTACTTGCTGAAAAGTATAATATTTTACGTCGTAGAATAAATCTACGTTTGAGTGTAAATTATAGAATACTCAAGCATAACTTATGATATTATGTCAAAAATTAAGTAAAAGATTTAATTTTAAGTAATTTTATAAATTAATTGAATAGATAATACCAAAAACTCAAGCTCTTCAGCGGCCTTTATCCTTATTATAATTATAAGATGGCAGCTATATAAGGACGTGTTATAGCTACCATCTTACGCTGGTAAACAACCCTATATTTCAAGTTGCAGCTTTTAGCTGTGAAATCGGTATCGAGTAAACGTGTTCAGAAGGATGTTTATACACAACTGCTTTACACTTTCTCGTCTGTTTTCCGTTGCATTGTTTGTGCAGCTTTAAAACACAATAAAAACATATTTTAAAAGCAGTTTCTGATTTTATACCGATGCTTTTCTATTCAATATAATGCGTAGAATCACCATATTTATTTAATTGTATACTATTTTACACTATAACTATTCTTTTATTTAAAGTTCTTCTTTGCCGCGGAACTCTTTGCATTAACTAAAATAAAAATATTCAATGTTCATTTGCTGTTTCTCAATCTCACGAAAAGGGCTTCGTATTGAGATAGAAAAAAAACAACTTTCACGTTTAAATATATAGAACATTTCCTTATCTGTTGCGGTTTGTTACGTAGCTTATCCTCCTTCTAGCGGCGATTAGAACGTGTTTACGAATTAGTGGAATCGTGACGCTCGTAATAACGCTGATTTCAAAATAACATAAAGTATAAACTAGTACAACGAAGAAAATAAACTAATGAAATAAATAAAAATGTATTTACATCAATAAGTCCATACATGTAAGTTGCCGGGGCTTCCCAGAAAGTAATCAGATGATACTTGTGTTGGAAAACCTCGCTCTTCCTATGTTGCATAAATTTTAAAACTATCAATTCGCTGAATTACAGAGAGTACTTTTACAAATATTTAAAGAAAATAACGAAAGAGATAAATAGATCGGTTTCGAGTGGTTGTGTCCGCAGTGGGCAAGTAGCGAGCAAGTGTGAAGTGCTTGTGTGCGTGTGTATATGCGTGTGTAGACGAACGTGTGTATGTGTGTGTGTGTGACTTGAATTTGTGAATTGACTAACTGCTGTAACTCAACGACTTAGAATTAGTCTCCGAAATGAGAATACTCCACTCCTAGAAAGGAGCGGAATGTTCTCGCACGAGACAGCGCTGTCTCCTGCCAGTCGTAAGATGGAAGTTCGTGCAGATCAGATCCACTGCGTCCCATCAGCGATATCGGTCGGCCCAGATATGCTCTCTTCACTGCGCGATCCATTCTATGTAGGTGGCCAGGCCAACGGAAGCGATGGGCCTTGCTCTCGCCTATGTTTGGGCTCTTTACCAGCTCTTAGATAGTGGATGAAGAAAATTAGAGCATGTAAATTAATTATGTATTCTGTCCGTAGTCTCTAAACACTACGCATACGTAGAATAATACTGTTCATAGCTGTTATATGGGTGAAGTTCCCAGAAGGCCAGTTAAATTTGTTGTTCAAAGTCGCAGCAGTCCTCTGATCGTTCATCAGTATTCAGTAGAGTCACGAAGATGTTTCAAGAGCCCCCTGCAGAGACACAACATCAGCACACCACGGTCCAAACGTTTCAACACACACACACACACACACACACATACACACACACACACACACACAGGCACGAATATCCCACACACAGGCACACATACATACACACCCTATACTAGGCAGACACTTAAATATAAATATAAAATCATCTGAATCCTAATATTTTACAGTTTTACTAGTTCAGGATTCAGAATTTTCTCTTTATGTAACAAATTAGCCTTTAACTAAAAGTAATTTCTTGCAGTCGGATGGCTGGCCAATGCTAACTGTAACACAGATTTGATCCTAGTGCAGGGTCTTGGCAACCTGACTTCACAGCTTGCGTTTATTTGGACAATTCTGTCTTTTTTGTACCTTTTACTTGTAACTTATTATCCGTGCAGGAACGGAGAAAGAATACAATTTCCTGCGGCCGGGCGGCCTGTCGTAAGAGGCGAATAAACAACCCACAGTCAGGTGGTAGGGCATTTACCCGACTGGACGGCTACCACCTCTGGTCTAAAGTATGTGGCCATAGCAACCTTGAGTTGTGTTCCGGCATTGGTGACCAGGTTCCAGTCTCCACTAAGAGAACAGCAGCGCATTTGTAGTTTCCATTTCCATTAAGTGGGCCGTCTGCTGAACTCCTGCAATGAAAAAAATAAAAAAAACACAATTATGTTGTAATGGCTGTGAAATAAAGATTTTATTAATATTCTTATTAAACAGCAAATTAATTTGAGAAATTAAGAATCTTTTCCCATTTTTATCTAAAGACCTTCAATGGTTGGTTGTTCCTTATGTTTGATACTGCTGGATTAACATTGTAAATATTTTTAGGTGTATACTACACGATGGCTGTTGTCGGCCCAGCGCTAGGATATGTCATCGGTGGCCAAATGCTTACGATATATACGGATTTCGTAAGCGTAGACTCAGAGACGTAAGTAAAGATATAAGGCGCAATTTTTCAATCATCATATAAGACTGATCGGTCGAATAAATTATAGCCTGAGTAAATTCAAAAGTGAAATCATTCAACTGTTATAATCATGCAACTGACATTTTTAATTTCTCCTTGTTATACTTTAACATTTCTATGAATAACTTTTATCTGGTGATTGGAAAATCGGCCCTAAGTAATTTTTTTTTTTTTTCTTAAATGTTGTATTTACAAATACCACATTGGTAAGTGGTAATCCATCTAATCTAAAAAAAACTAATGAGTAATTTAAATATAACCTAAATTAACTAGAAGTATTCTAACTAAGAACATGTCCATTAAGACTTTTCTTATTGTCTCTATTAAGGGGAAGACACTTTGTTTGTGTGTTCTTTATTAAGCTAATACCACACTTTAGTTTTGTTTATAGCACTAGTTCAAACGGTTTTGTTCTTTTGAGCCACTCATTCTCATTATATCCGTGTTATCTAGGAGCTGGATCGCCTCGACATTCATAGGATGATGAAGCTGATGCTCGTAGGCTTCCGCATACTTTCTAATAATGCCGGTGACAAAGTCCACTTTCAGGTCCCGATGGAGGTCGCTCGATCTAACTAAGGAAAATAACTACAGTGTTTTGATGAAATCCTTTAAAGAATTATTATAATTTTCTACTTCGAAATAAAAATCAAATTCTTCTAAGTTATTTAAGAGCTGTTGTAAGAAGCATATTGTCACTATCCAGTCGCCATCCACTGATTGCAGAAGTCCTCCTATGTGAAATTTGCGCCACATATCTCTGTCCTGAAGTATATTACGCGTTGTTATGTTATTTTTCCTAAACACTATGACTGGTCTAAATAAATAGCAAAAGGGTTAGCATATATACTGTTACAGTCATTAGTGCCTCAAATAAGAGTGGTCAAAAAGTTTAGGGAAACCTATACAGATTTGGGTAATTTAGCACAACTTTTGCTGTAAAGTCACCGCAGTACTCAGACACTAAACTCATCCTGTTCATAATATCTTTTTTTAATTTTCACATGCGGGTCTGTTGATTAGGGCTCCCAGTAAATAAAAAATGATATATATGAATATGTTATTCTTCCTAATATGTAAATGCGCAAAGTGAACTTTTGTTCCTTACCTCTTGTTCTTTGTTTCGTAGGTCCTTTCAGATGTACAGATTCTCGTGAAATCTTTTAATTATTTTCCATAACTTTTCCTAAATTAATTATTAATTATTGTGTGTTTGTTAACTACAATTGTATATTCTTGATTTACATGTACAACGTCTTATTACGCGTATTCTTTTTTCTGTGTGTATATATACATTACGTCAATAAACCTTTTCTTTCTTTCTAAAATAGATACCAAAAATAGTGAATTCATTTTATGTATGCCTTTCCACTTCATGGCCTTGAATAAGGCCTTTGTGACGCGACGTACATAATGAATTTTAATATATACGTATTATATAATTAAAGTTTAAATTTTAATTATAATAGTTCGCCTCAAAATGTTAGACTATGAAATTATAATCACAAGCAATATTTAATGTTTCAAACACTAGAAAAGTAATTACTTTTTCATATCTCATATTCTGAAAGTATGCTTGGAGTTGCCTGATCACAGGGATGAAAACAGTACTTTTCGCCCCTGGGAAATAATTATCCCTGCTGTCAAAAAATTTAAAAACTATGCGAACCATAGATAGTACGTGCGACTCATGTCCCAACTTTTCTTACAGCTACTGTTAAATCGCGGCATAAATTGTAATAAAAAAGATATCAACAACTTTGTAACATCATTTTATATTTATAAATTACTTTTTACTAAATTATTATTTAATTTACATAAATTTGAGCTAAATATATTATCAGTGACAAAAAAATACTGTCTGGTAAAATGCCACAGATAAAGAAATTTACTTGATGTTTCATACGTGACGTATTATGAGTTAGTCAGATTTACATATAGATTTAACGCCTGATCTCATTAAAGAAGTAGTTGTTTGTTTAAGTAATCAGTTTTTTTACTTTCCTCATATTAGAAATGAGAAGCAGAGTTTTAACCTTGTGTGAAAGGCCAATTTTGGCACTCAAATTATCATCAAACCACCTCGTGCCTAAATAGGTCACTTTCACTTCTCGTGTAACAATCTACTATTTATACTAATGTTATTACGAGTCTGGTAGCCCTAAAGACGAGCTATTCATGGGCCTCTCACTTTCATCCCATTGTGGGCAACCTAGGAACTTTTCAGCCAAATTAATTCCACCGTTTCGCAGTTGCGCGGCTTCCGCGGAATATGATTTAGCGCAAACGAGTTTTTGAACGACCTCATCTACGGTTTCACGATTTTCATTTTTGTTTATAGTTTTCAATTTTGGATGGTTTACTTTTATTGATTTTGCTACAGTTAGTGCTGTGAATATTTGTTGAATTCTTCTCTCTAATAAACAAAGAGAAATCTTCTAATATGAAGTTCTGTAAAATCACAACGAAATTATATTTTTGAATAATTTACTTTTGTGGTCGTTTCTAATTTAGCTTGGTGTTGGGGTTTATTTTTATGTTGTGTGGTGCGTCTATGATGGTTACCCAGTTGGATAAGGTGACGCACCACTAGGCGAAAGCCCATGGCTCCATCGCCGCGGGAGCTAGCCTCAACCGCTGGAGGGGAATACAAAATAAGATGACGATGTGTTGTACTCTCTATGTAATTATTGTTTAATTAATTTAACATTAAACTTAAGACTATATGTACAGAAATCTTAACTGCTACGTGAAACTATGTCAAACCTAGACATATTCGTAGATGCATCTCCGAAGGTTTTCTGTGTTGACAGATTTTGGCACGTACATGGACAACTCAGTTATAACCTTGCTAATTATTTAGCAATAAATTATTCCATGTTCGTGACGTAACACTTAGTACATTAGCTTTCCATATCAGTGATCTTATTGGTTACGAAGAATCGTAAAGTACAAATGTATCCGTGCAGGAACGGAGAAAGAATACAATTTCCTGCGGCCCGGCGGCCTGTCGTAAGAGGCGACTAAACAACCCACAGCCAGGTGGTAGGGCATTTGCCCGACTGGATGGCTACCACCCCTGGTCTAGAGTATGCCGCCATAACAACCCTGAGTTGTGTTCCGGTATTAGTGGCCTGGTTCCAGTCTCCCTTAAGAGAGCAGCAGCGCATTTGTAGCACCTTTGGTGTTGCAAATGTCCATAACGATGGTAACAGCTTTTCATCAAGTGGGCCGTCTGCCTGTCTGCTTAACTCATGCAATAAAAAAAAATAATAAAAAAATGTATGATTTCCTAATATTTTACATACCATCGGAGCCCAAAGCGAAAAAGTTAAGAGCTACAAATAATACTATTATTTCTTTACATTTTAGCCAAATTCCCACAAACTAGTTTTTTCCATTAATACAAATAATTTAAATATTTTAAACGAATATATTCCTTGTTCTTTTCCAGACAGCGACTTTAATTACATTCATCCAATCAATCCTAACACAAAGCAGAAAGAAACAAAGCTCTCGCATGATTCTAATTCATTACAAGTCCGTTGCAGACCACTTCATTTTACTGAGAGCACTTAAATGAGAATAGCCTGTGAGAACAGTCTATTCCATCGAGAACATAAATGTTATAGAGGTTCTGATTACTAAAATGTTATGTTTGCTAATATTTTAATATAATATAATAAAATAAATTTGTAAGTTTGGATGTTCGGTTTAATATCCGGTACTACTGATCCGATTTTGAAAATTCTTTCACCAGTGGAAAGCTACATTATTCCCAAGTGACATAGGCTATATTTGATTGTAATTAATAAATAAAAAAGTAAAAATCTTTTACGCCTAGCGAAGTGGCCACGGGAATGCCTGTCAAATATGTTACAGCAATAAAGTTCCACGCAAGAATTGCGCAGATCCTCGTACGAGGTACTGCGAGTGCTTCCTGCGTTTATGAATTAATTAAAGTTTACAAAGCTTAATTAAACCTTGATATGCGCTGTGCGTGCGTTGGTGCATGTGTGATTTTTAATGACGCTCTGCGAAGTAAGCATGGGTCAGCTAGTGTTTGTTATAAAAGATATAGCAAGTTAAAACGTTTGAAGAAAATTCTGTTATGTTAATGAATTTGTAACTCTATAATCAGCTTTTTCTGAATAAAGTTTCTTGACCGGTTTGACCGGAAGATGGTTAACATCGACTTAGCCAATAGCCATACATTTGTTACTGTTAATTTATGGCCGTGGTCATTTATTTGATTTTTATTATTCCGACGTTTCGGCCCTTTTTCAGTAGCCATGATCACGGAAGACTAAAATGTCAAGTGTCAATGAGTATTGTGAAAGTTTTATTTAGCCTACCGCCAACTTGTTCATTTTAATTATTTAGTTTTAATTTTGTTTATGGTTATTATTTACTCTATGGGAGCCTAATCTAATTTACTACCGCTTCGCAACATGTTGTGGCTTGAAGAGAATAAGCGCAAGAAACGCTTCAGAAAACATGCCTAGCTCTAATAATTTTAAATTTCCGACTGACAGCGGTCTGGTAATAGATTTTATAGTTTAATTTTAGTTTGTAGATATAGATTATTTTTAGTTTAATTGATACTATAGTGTAATTTATTTATAATTTAGTTTTTCATTACTTATATAGATATAGTTAAATGTATATGCAATCACAAAGTGCAAGTTGGTGTTTAGTTTTATTTAAATTCATAAAATAAATGAAATATATAAATATCCATTTTAAATAATATGAAAATTGGTGGGAGGTAAAATAAAAAGATATTGTCAATCAAGTTGGTTTGTGTACCGGTGCACGCAGAAAATCTCACAGTGTCTTGAGGTCTGGCTGTTGGTTTGTGCTGGGTTTGGGTAATAATAGTTTTAATGATCGGATACCAAACAGGTGGTAGTTGCTAACCATATTCTATATACATACACATACTCACAACAACGCGCACTACCACTGCATTGCATTACACGCACACTTCACAAACAAACCAAGACACACAAATGGCACTAATTAAGATATATATAGGTATAGACATAAGGCACACACTGCACATGTACTTCCTCACAACACCAGCATGTAACAGATACACTCTACATTAGTATAAGTTTAGTATTAAAAATAGAAAAAAATCATATTCTAAGTTATTCTTAAGGTACACTACAACATAAAAATCACTAAATTAATGTCACATACAGTAACAAAAATAAACAATAAGCGTGTATGAACTCTTAAAACTTTAATAGAAATTAAGTTGTAAAAAAGGGTACGGAACACGAGTCCGCAGAGTTGTTTAAAAAAAAACCATCTTCTATATTGAAATTTGGGCGTTTTTTGATTTTAAAAGTCTCACGTATCATTCTAGGTATGAAACGATTCTCTTTAGAGAGGATTTGCGGTTTGTAATAAATTATAAATTACCGCGCTTAAAACCATTGAAACGTAGTTTTATTACACTTTTAGGTATATTACAAGGTATCATTAGACCTCGTAGATGTTTCAATTTTGAAATCTCAAGCGTTAAGAGGTATTATAACACTCATACAGTTTGCTTCTAAATTATCTCATAATTTTTATAAACTTAAACTTTAATTACTGGCGCAACAGATGATCATGAACAGTCCTAATTGATTCCCATTACTTGTATTTTCTAGTTAATCAATCGTGATGAATATTTATATCTGACTAGCTGACCCGGCAATCTTCGTACCGCCTCAGAATATTTTTTTTTCATATTTATTCACCTTTTAAACCTTCCCTGGACTTCCACAAATAATTCAAAACCAAAATTAGCCAGATCAGTCCAGCTGTTCTCGAGTTTTAGCGAGACTAACGAACAGCAATTGATTTTTATAGATGAGAATGGAACTTGTTTTCAAAAGCCCCCCGATTTTGAAACATTCTTCATTGGTGCTCCGCTCCTATTGGTCTTAGCACGATAATATATAGCCTAAAGCCTTCCTCGATAAATGGGCTATCTAACTCTGAAATAATTTTTCAAATCAGACCAGTAGTTCCTGAGATTAGCGCGTTCAATCAAACCAACTCTTCAGCTTTATATATTAGTATAAGATATATAATCATGTTATTGCAGCAACTAAAGTCAATGATTGTTAGATCTGAACTTTGCTAATTATCTTCAACTATCCAGTTATGAAACTAGATTGTTGAACGTTCAACGGTGGTCGAATTTGCATTAAGATAATAGTTGTAACGTTAGGGAGAGCCCTTTGTTGATTGAATGTGCAAATAGATTTACTCGAGTTGTGTTGAAATGCTTTTAGGGGAATGTTCTGATTCCTTTTTGCATTTAAGTAAATATTGATATGTCCTTTACTAACGAGTGTAGTTTACGATGTATATGGGATTTACGACGAGTTAGTTTCTTTTATAATAATCATTTAAATCTTTTGAATAATCATAAACGGCTACTCGATTTCCGGTCCTTAAAACCCTACCAAAGTCGTTGTTCGTAATCGTTTCTTTTTTCCAATTCCCTCCCAGATCAACAATGTTCTTAGTGCATCAGTGAAGGATCGATTCTCTGACACTGGTAGCTGAAATTGCAAATGCTCATCATTATATTAATACGTGAAGCAAAATCTTTGTACCTCTTTTTACGAAAATTGCGCGGACGGAGGAGTATGAAATTTCGCACACTTGTAGTTTATATAGAGGAGTGCAGAATACTAATACTTTTTTTTAAATTATGCATAAAAATGCATTAAATCAATAAAAAAAACATTACACACTCTACCATGTATTTGACACACACACACACATATGCATATAATAATCGTTTTTTTATTGTTAAAGTTAAATTAAAGGTGCAGCCTTGGCGAAATATGTGATTATAGAAGTTATAGTCTTTGGACAACAGAACCTTAATAATGTTCGAACTTATAATTTAAATTAATTATGGTCGAATTTCGACCACTAGGCGTCCAGTAGTAGATATAAATATCCACTACCTTTCATGTAGATCATTCGACTGCATGGCGCACTTGTTATCATAAAGAATGAAAATATATTGTATTTTTCAGACTAGGCATAACACCATCGAGTTCTGTGTGGATTGGTGCGTGGTGGATCGGATTTATTTTATCAGCATTGCTGTGTCTGATCGTTGCCTTGCCGCTATTAGCTTTCCCTTACGAATTGCCAGGTACCTAATCGACATTTTCCATGCTTCATGTATTGTTATAATAACAGATTTATTGTCTAACTTACAAGGTGGCATAATATTTTGATATCATTCGGATCACAATCATCCGCCAACTATTCGCAAAAATGATTATTATTTTAGGTGCAGCAGAAATCCGCGCAGCTAAGGTGTCAGAGGCTCACGAAGGCGCTGCGTCTAAATCAGCGGCTTTCAATGCTCTACACGAACTACCTCGAGCAGCTGCAGCACTCCTGAGAAATCCGACTTTTCTCTTCTTGAATTTGGCTGGGGCTAGTGAAGGAATGCTTATATCGGGATTTGCTGCGTTCCTGCCCAAGTTGATTGAGAACCAGTTCGCTGTTAGAGCATCAGACGCGGCATTACTTTTAGGTTTGTCTATATTGCCTCTTTTTGCCAAATATAATGAAAACATAAGATGAAAGGAATGAAACTATGATCTATGTGATTACAACATAATATGTGCTGTCAAACAATGTCACAAAACAAAACGTCCGAGCTTCGCAAGCTAATGAATTTCTACCCGCGTTATGGTAGCCCTCATAAGGTTGTACTATCCACTTGGTAACAGTAATTTTATTTCGTATATCTAGTAGGTACCTAACTAGTAGTAACGTGATGAATGTAGTATGTAGTAACCTACGTAGTGGTAGTGCTCATAAGTTTACCTCCATATGGTTGGTGACATTTTTAAAAATTTTGCATATCGCTCTTTCGGTGCAACAAGTCGCAACAGCTCATTTTGTAATTTTACAGGACAGGACTTTTAAGATTTTTTCGCGTTGATTTCCGTATTACTGGATGATTATCTGTAGCAGGTCTAAATTTTTGATAAAATTACTTGTCTATGGTTCTTTCTACAGCTTCAGGTAAAAACTTTGATTGCAAAGAAAATGTTAGTAACAGGCATAAAAAGTCTCCCGATTTGTGACATTCTTGCATCAGGAATTTAAATCTTAAAAATGAATGAGTTTTTGTCGTTCCAATAAATGAAAATAAAAATGTTCATACATACTTTTCTGTGGCTGTAGCTCGAAGAAACGTCTAACTTTCGCAGGAACGTGGGTACTACTTAACAATCACTCTGTCGGTCCAAAAATCATAGAAAAATCGGTAATAACAACAAAGGCACTAGCGCCCTCTAGCCGAACTTTGAGATATTTTTGCGGCTGTCTGTGTTTTATCCAAACGAAGACATGATTTATAAATAATTTGGCATACTTAACTCAATTTTGCAGTTTTGACTCCTTACGCCTTTTTTGCACCAAAGGTGCGATATATCTAATTCCAACTAGACAGTAGTCGCTTCTAGTGCGACTATAGATGGTACGTATAAGAACAAAAACTTCTGTTTTATTGTTTTCAGGAGTAATTACAGTACCAGCTGGGGGTGGTGGAACGTTCCTAGGGGGATGGCTTGTTAAACGATGGCGTCTAGCCTGTGCTGGCATCATTAAACTTTGCGTCGTAGCCACATTGATAGCGGCAGCATTTACATTGTGCTTTATGTTATCCTGTGACGACTACCCCTTTGCTGGTGTTACTGTACCTTATAAGAATAGCCCAAAACCTGTAGGGTAAGTTTTGGTATTTTTAATATTCGACATGTGACAAGACCTTAAAGGATCTTGATGTCACAAATTAACTGTTTGTATCATCTGTAGATTCTAATTGATATGCTAAAGAATTAATATTTAGCTTGGTGTCGTAAAGGATGTTGTATTTTGTGTATGTTCTAAAACAGTCACGTGAGACACTGATATTACCATGCAGAGTTAAGGAGATATGAAAAGAAGGAATGGCTTCACAAAACTAGAATGCTATTTTTATCCCGGGCATGTTTCATTAAGATGGTGGTACACTACCCACTAACCACTAGTACTATATAGTTTCAGTAATATTGTTTATGTAAATATTTTTTTATAACTGTTAGTTATTGTGAAATAGAGAAGGATGTAAGGAGAATAATAAACGTAGCATGGCTAAAGTGGTGACAGGTAACCGGTGTGACACGCGACAAACTAATGCCACTGAAAATAAATGGACAGGTATATAAATCTATTATACGACCGGTCATGTTATACGGGTCCGAATGTTAGGCCACTAAAGTAATAGACCATAAACGTCTCCACTCAGCTGATATGAGAATGTTGCGATGGAATTGTGGTGTTATAAGAATGGATAAGGTAGTACATAAGAGGATCTTTGAAAGTTGCACCCGTGACTGAATAATTGAGAGGACGAAGATTAAGGTGGTATGGGCACGTAATGAGGAGGACTGAAAGTCACGTGACAAAAAGAATGTAAAACTGCGAGGTTGATGGATACAAATGTAAAGGTAGACCGAAAAAGAGATGGATGGATTGTGTGAAGGATGATTTCTGGTGTGACAGAGGACGTATGTCAGAATAGAGGAGTGTGGAAGGAAAAGACATATCGTGCAGACCCCAAATAACAGGGAGAAGGTGAAAGAAACGAAGATTATTATAACTGTTAGTCGCTTTGTTTGAATATTTTTTTTGTATGTTTAGTCCCTAATATGAAAAGAATGGATGATTACATATAATAGTACTATATATCATGTGTAGACAATTTAAATTGTGTTGAAATTGAATTGAATAGAAAGTATTGTAAATATGGTTTTTATTTTGTTGAGCAATTAATTAATCTATCTATCATGATAATAATTTAGACGGACATAGGATACTTTTTAACCTGAGAAATACGACAGGTATTCCTGTATAGTTACATTTATTATTATAATTCAATTGTGTATATTGTAGATTAATATCGGAGTGCAACAATGGTTGTTCGTGTTCCGATGCACCCTACGCGCCAGTGTGCGGCGCAGACGGCGTGGTGTACTTCTCGCCTTGCCACGCGGGCTGCGCGGGGAGGCAGCTCGCGGGCAGCGCACAGCTCTTCACCAGCTGCGCGTGCGTCGATCTAAAGCGGAACGGGACTTTGCCGCTGTACACGGTCGAGGGTATGTGTAGTGTTTTCATCTATTATTATATGTATACTAGATTTTTGGTGTAGTAAAGGTATATTTATAAAGGTAAAGGTGTCATTATGTTGATTACAGCTCTTAGGGCTTGTTCAATCGGTGTTAACCATGCTCCAACTCTCTCTCCCCCTGTTAGTTCTATATACTTTATTCCATACCCATTACCCAATTGCTCCTCTATGATCCCTTTATCCCATCCTAAACGTTTGGAATACGTTGACTTCGCTCCTGGTGTTTCAAAGGTATAATGTGTTTCAATAAGCGACGGTAACCACTGTCTATGTGGACCACCTACCTCCCTGTTTACGAGCTTCGCAATAAAAAAGGGATTGTTCACATTTAAATATTTACAAATTATCTACGTCTCTGTTTGTAGTAATCCATAAAATTGTTTTCCAGAAACGAACACCTCCGTGCCATACGAGGCCATCAACAGCATCTGCAGCACAGACTGCCCCTACTTGTGGGTATTCGTCGGCCTCTCCTTCTGCGTGATGCTGTTCACATTCCTGGCCACCATGCCCGCACTATCGGCCACTTTGAGGTTACCAAGTGCTATAATTTATAGACCATGTCTCATCTTAAATACTGCTCAACATATTTTATAGAAACTTGCTTTTGTTGAATATTTTTGACTCATCATCCTTCCGTAACCTTTCCTTGCTTTCCAACTTCGCACTGTCTACGGTATCCTTTATTTTGAACCATGGCACATCTGCAGGCTCTTCAAATGGCAATTTTGAAAATATCACCATTGCAGACGGAATATTATACCAAAATTATACAATAAGTCGTGCGCAGGTTTGCCGATGACCCCGCTTCTTACGACTGGGACCGAGGCTTGTCTAAGTACTAAGTACTAAGACCTAGACGACCGCGTATCGCGGTTGTAGGAAGCGGGAGGGGTTATCATCGGCAAACCTTCTGCGCACGACTTATACTTCAGCAATTTGTCCTGCTCCTGGTACATCTTAAACTTGTCCACAGCATAACTTATTACCAGTGTTAGCAATAACAAGGGACGTGATATTAGAATAACAATGCGATATGAAATCGGCTCTAATTTGTTAATTCCCTGTGATGTTCTCAAATAGTTTCCCAAAGGTTTTGTGTCTCACGATTCTACATTACAAGTTTTTTTGTTATTTGTTTACTTTGTTAAATTGATTATGATTAATTGATATTACTCATTACATTATTTTTATTAAGTACTATGGTTTTTATTAGGTATTAGGTATCTATTTATATTTTTTTCTAGATGTGTCCGCGAAGACCAACGATCGTTCGCGTTGGGTATCCAATGGATCAAAGTCCGCTTGCTGGGAACCATTCCGGCGCCGCTTCTATTCGGCTTCCTAATAGACCTTTCCTGCTCTTTGTGGTCGTCTTCGTGCGAGAAGACCGGAGCGTGTTTGCAGTACGACAACGTTAACATGAGCAGGTGTGTTTCGCTAATGTATCAATATATTGAAATCGGTACTTGTGAATCTGTATCATCTATTAAAATAGAATATTCTGAAAAACGTAGAGGGAGAAGATCAATGTGGTACGGGCATATACTAATGAGGAGGGACGAAAGTCACGTGACAAAAAGAATGTGAAACTACAAGATGGATGGGTACAAATGTAAAGGTAGACCAAAAAAGAGATTTGTGGTGTGACAGAAGATGTATGTCAGAATAGAAGAGTGTGGAAGGAAAACACATATTGTACCGACTCCAATGGGATATGGTGAAAGAAAAGAGAATCACCTATTCAAATAATAAGTGGAACGTCGATTATCCTAACATCGATTAACTCAACGATGGCTTATCCGAACTACGACGCCCAAAATGTCAGATAATGAAGATGAATAGTAAATTGTTACACGAGACGTGACAGTGATCTATTTAGGCATGAGATGGTTTGGCGCACGAGCGTAGTGAGGGCAGTTGATAGTTAAATGATGTTACAAAATTTTTGATATTTTTTATTACAATTTATGCCGCGATTTACAGTAGCTGTAGAAAAAGTTTTTGAACGCAGGGAAAATCGTTTTCCAGGGACGAAAAGTTCTGTTTTCATCCCTGTGATCGGGTAACTCCAAACGAACGTTCCAGAATGTGAGAAATGAAAAATAATAGTGGAGCGTCGATTATCCGAACGTCAATCAACCGAACGATCGCTTAACCGAACTAAAACGCCTATAAGTTCAGATAATGAAGATGAAAACATAATTGGTGCTTCTGAAGCGTTTACTTGCTTAGACATTGCCTTGCGTTGGTTCGAAACACAAGCTGAAAGCGACCAGTATCAAATAAAAAAAATAAAAAAATACGTGACCTAATTAATACTCGTGACCGAAACTCGTATGCAGTATACACATTTCACTGTCTGACAACTTACTTGTAACGTGAGTCAGTCTTGTGCACGGCCTATATAGTATATAGAGTGGAAAAATAAAATATATTAAACATTTCATATCTTTACAGTAAAATAACACATTCAATATTTTATAGGTTATGAAGTGAAATGTCATTTGTTGCCTTATGTCAGTGTCGTGGCACACAGAATGTGGTAATATTGGGCAAGCACTCTAGCGAATTGTATTCGAATAAATGATTCGATACAAGTTGTTACTCGAGTATTTATTTTAATTTTAATTTTGAAGTAACGTATGTATGTGGTTTTGATTAAAATGTATTTATTTGTTTTACTAATTAAATATTATATAAGTAGAATTAGTTTTATGAAGAACAATATAAAACAGAAAATATAATGCAAGAAAACTTAACTTATTCGTATTATATTTTACTCATAGTCCCTCAATACTATAAGTAGAATACTGAGCCCAGATCACCGTCTTCTATGGGTAAGGTGCCCAGAAGGCTGGCTACGTTTCCTCGCTGGATCGCCATACTGATCCGTTGGCCGAGGTAAGCACCAGCCCTCTGATCACCTGAAGAGTCAATGAGTCGTTTCGATAAATTTTGGTAGAGGCTCATGGCCTCAGGACCCCACGGTCCAAGCGTCTCGACAGCAAACGGCACAAACATATAACTCTCACTGAGGGTTGCATACTTGCGCCGCTTGAGCGATTCGGCTGTTTCCGCCGCTGTACCGGCTGATCTAGACGTGTTTGGTAAATGGGATGCGGCCAACGTGTCTACGCAAGTCGCATCCCACACCAAAGGCTTGCCAATTAGTTTTATTAATTATTATTATTATTATTTAATTAGCAAAATTGGGTCGTTTTCGTCTTACGCTAAAAGGAAGGTTTGCACTAAAAATCAGCGTTGTGTCGGATATAATTCCGGCACAGCAATATGCTGAGTGCAAACCTTGCTTGCTAAAAATGCGACATACAAATTCTCAAAATATGCTATGTGTATAATGTATAAGGAATTACGTCGCTATTTCTTCGAATAAAGTTTTCTATCTTTCTTTCTTCCTAATTCTATCGATATCCCGGGTTGTCTGGAAAAGGTCGCTCTAAAGCGATAAGGCCACCCATTGTTCCTGTCTTTACTGTTTAATATGACTATTGTAAATTGTTGATTTAATGTGTATTGGTGGTAAATAATAAAGCGTTTTCTATCTATCTATCTACCCATAATGCAAGCGTAACTTGCTTAGCTTGAGGATATGCAAAGTGTGTTTATTTATCATTAATTTATTTTCAGGTACATGCTGGCCCTAGCTTTATTAGGTAAGCTCTGTTCACTTCTGTTCTTTTTCCTCGCTTGGTGGTTCTACCGGCCACCGGGGAGCAAGAGCAACAACGCAGTGGTGCCATCTATTGACCTGATTTGCACGGAGAAAGCCAACGGTACCCATTTACCCAATGGCAATATCGACAAAGGGGCCAATGGTTACTGTAATGCAGCATTAGAATGCAGTGATCATTTGTAAAGTCCAAAAACTTTCATCAAAACAAAAAAACGGTCGCTCTCAGAAACATTAATGTTCAATTAACCTTAAAATCTTCTTGCAGTCTTTGCAATCCGTGACTCAATTAACCTTAAAATCTTTTTGCAGTCTCTGCAATCCGTGAAGATTACTTTACCCCTGGAGATTCTAGATTTGTAATAACAATTGTAAATTGATTTACAATTGATGACATATTGTTTTTGGAATTTTTCATTATTACTTTCCAATTTATTGTAAAAGTAGGGTTTTAACAGCGGTAAATTCCCGCGAGTATCCCACGGGTGCTGTCGCATTTTCTGGGTCAAATCGATTTCATACTATTCTGAGAGAGCATTCACACAAATTACGTTGCATTAAATTTTTGTCTAGGCGTTATTCGCTGCCGGAAAACTAACCCATTTTCCGGGATATAAACTATCCTATGGCCATTCTCGGTATTGAGTCTACATATATATCAAACTTCAGCAAAACCAGTAGCGTGGTTTTTGCGTGAAAACGCAACAGACAGAGTTACTTTCGCATTAATAATATTAAGAGTCGATATTTCAATCATCGGGTAAAAGTTATCAGTCCAATAAATTATAACCTGACTTAAATTCAAAAGTGAAACAATTCAACCGTTTCGTTCACCCAACTGTCCTTTTTAATTATCCCGTGTTGTTTTTTGTCACATGACTAATCGCCTACCTATAATTATAAAGTTCACATCTAGTTATTTTGTTCTAATTGACACGTAACGTAAAAGCTGCCATTAAGAAAGACTGCGTGTCACAGAGATGAAAATCCTGCGGTACATTCGCATGACAGATTCCATCACACCTGCGACAGATTTCATCTCCGTTGCGTTGCAAACTGCCAGCGTTGCCTACGCTGTTACACTAACTAAAGCGACGTTGTTCTGAGTGTCGACTAATGTCAATAATTCATATGCATAACATAATATTAAAATAGGAATAAATTGTAAAGTATCTGTGATGGGTCAGTATAGGATAGCTATTTCTAAATGTCTCCCATAGAACCCATATCACGATATTTTCACGTTATTATTAAGTAATGGACAAATAGAGAAATATTAGTTGAGCTTTTATAAGTAACGATGTCGATATAAAAGAACAAAATTGGTTAGTTAAATGCAAACAATAAAATGCAGTTGCACTGTATAAACACTATTTTGTTGTTGGATTTCACTGAAAGTCAAGGCTGTTTATTTCGGTTATTTATACAACTGTAAATAATAAAACTGTAGAGGTCGAATTTCTGTACAATATAAAAAAATGCTAAAAACCGAGTCAGGGGGATGTAAGAAGTAAAATAGAACTTATTTAGATTTTTTTCAAATTTTTTGTTTCTCTGTTTGTACCGGCTAATCTCCGAAATGACTGGACAGATTTAAATTAAATTTTGTATGGTGGTAGCTTATATCCCTGGTCAACATATAGGGTACTTTTGATCCCGAAAAATTACCGTGGGTTAGTTAAAAAACTTCACCACGCGGACGAAGTCTAGGGCATCAGCTAGTAATATAATATTATACTAACTTTGTAGTTCTTGATGACTTCGTTGATCCAGTAGTTTAAGTGTAGCATCGAAAGTTCACTAAAACGCGAAGTTCTTCGGTGCAATTTCCGGCAGGGTAAATTTGTTGGATATTACCCATGACATGGAAAATTCTTCAATTCCCATGATAAAAATGTAGCTTTTTTATCTTGTGAATATAGAATGTTTGTCCGTTCATTTGTTTATTTTCCTGTCAGTGATTCATTTTCCAATTTTAAAGTTATTTTTCATATCAATACAGAGAACTTAATCATTTTGAAGTGGGTGCCCCGAATAGGGTGGAGGACCGAGATGGAATGCTCCTCCGTCTTAAAGGAAGAACTTCCAGCGAGGCTATTGTTGAAAATTTGTATATATTCTTTGTACGTTTCGGGAAACGTTTGCGACTTCAATTATTATACAGCGCCATCTATTGGCTTGTAAGTGTTCCACTACAATTTCTATAACTAACCAAACTTAGTGATGGATTTACACTAGGGGCTCAGGGCGGCGAAATTTTCAAGGGCGGCAAAATTTGGAGTGCCAGTCAAAAAATTTTCAACTTTCTACTATAATAATCAATGATTTTCAAAAATTGGGAAGTTATTGGTTACATGCCACATCTTAAAAATCGAGTTCTCATTGGATATTTACGTTTTGAAGTCTAGTTACAGTGCATAGATAATGGGGCGGAATTTTTCATGGTGCCCCAGGGCGGCACTCAAATTAAGAATTTACCTTAAGTGCCGCCCTGACCAAACCAACCAAAAAACCAATCGTTTTTAACAGCCAATATACAGTAGAATCCATTTAAAATGACATCGAAGGGAAGTGACAAACACGTCATAATAAGCGGACGTCATAATCAAAAACTTATTATTCTGTAATCACCACATTTTGTTCCAGGAACCATTTAATCATAAGAATTGCATTTAGCACTGCTATTTTTGTAGAAGAGTTGTTTTCATTAGAATCAAGACAATTGATCATTTTATGCTCAAGATTCTAACTAAAATTGCTGTCATTTTCTCTATAACCAGATACAATTTATAAAAATAGGTCATAAAAGCGAGATCATTAAATCCAACTTTCTTATAAAGAACGAGCTGTGCCCGCGACCTCGTCCGCGTGGAATTTGTTTTCATACCATCCCGATTTCGAAACATTCTTTGGTGCTCCGCTCCTATTGGTCTTAGCGTGATGATAGCCTTCCTCGATAAATGGGCTATCTAACACTGAAATAATTTTTCAAATCAGACCAGTAGCTCCCGAGATTATCGCGACAGATAGATAGAAACAAACAAACAAACCCTTCAGCTTTATATATTAGTATAAGATTTTATATGAAAAGCCAAACTAAGCTGTGTAATTGCTTCATATTAAGGTTGAATTGGCCAGCTGCTTAATATAAAGTACTTAATAGGCCGAGTCATAATAGACGGATTCTGCTGTATTAATAAATAATAAAGAAGCACAATTATTAATTTGAAAGTAAATTAGGATTTATCTGTTGGACTTTTCTATTGTTGTACTGTGAAATTAGTAAATGTAAATAATTATTTGTTGAATTTTCTACATTAATATAATTATACTTACGTTAAAAAAGTGAGCAAAAATCAGCATAATATATTTATCTTTGATTTTTAGTTTTAGCTGTTTCTATCGATCTTCCTACCTATAGGTACTACAGTTTTATTGTTTGTAACGTAAAGGCTTACCTTTTTAAGGTCAGTGTGGCAATGGTGAGGGGTTTATTTCATAGATAAATTGGATACTACTGCAAGTCTTCGACATTTCATGCTGTTTACAACTATATTCCTAAGCAATTTCAAGGTATGATGTGTGACAATAAGATATATTGCAAGATTTTGGCAATAAGGTGTGCAGTTTTACACAATTGATTATTCCTCCCGATGTACCTGCGCCAATTTTAGTAGCGCACGACAGTGTACGAATCGTGTAAGCGGAACAGAACTAAGACTGCAAAGCAAGCGACACTTACTTCCGCTTGCGAATAAAGTTCAAAATTATTTACATGTTAGAAACCGATCTTCACTTTTCTGCGCAAACGAAAACTACCTATCAGAATTATAAGTTGTGTAATGGCCGGTTTTTATATCTTACTATTCATTTATTTGTCCTACCATAGGTTGAATTTTGACATTACTTGTATGGAGCGTATGTCAAATTTTAACCGATAGGCCACCCACAAATTACGTCACACGAATTTCATGATTATTTTACCCCTCCTACTTCCTTGTCACAGCTGGTCACATTCGTGGGACTCCTCCTGGTGTGACATCACATATTTTGCAATTATAGGTACATCAAGAAATTATTAAATTAAATCAGCATATACATAATTAGCTTACATACATTAAATTTTGAAATGTATCGTAACGTGTGACGTAATTTATGTATGGCCTAAGGCTAATGAACGATCGGTAAGATATAAGAACCAGCCCTAAAACTGTGCGATGATGCAGTTATAAACCTTTCGCCATTCATATTTATTATTGTGTATTTTAGTTGAAGACTGACTGTTTTATATTTATTATGTAGTTGATAATGTGTGGAAATATAGGAATAAGTTCATTTTGTTATATAGTGTGTTGGGTTGTGTATTCATGCGGCCGGGTCCTATATCTTACCGACCGTACATTTGCCTTACTATCGCTTGATATGATTATTGATATAATAAGCTCCATACAAGTACTGTCAAAATTTAACCGATCATAGTGGAAGTGAATAAATATTAAGACATAGGAAACGGCCGTGATACATTGCAATTTTAATCATTATTAATTTAACCTAAGTGTTATGTAACTTTAACAAACAGGACAGATGATAGTTTTTAAGGTATTATATAGCAAAATGGGATGGTACAACAATGGCCCAGAAAGTTTTGTTGAAAAGTCATTAGAGCCTACCATTATTGTAGGTAGAGTGCGTTTCACGGTAAAAGTCCCGCAGCAAAAATGGAATAATTATACAGATCAACTCAGCCACGTTGTTAAATAGCCTTTATTAAGTTTTATAATTTATATAAATGTCACTTTATATTATTATTTCGATTACTATAAAATCGGAATCTTTCTACAATCATTATTTAACTTTCTAACATTCCGTTGCGCGACCGTAGCGCCGCCTCTGCGGGACTTATTTCGGGCGCGTTCCTTCAGTATCTCACAACGCATAAAATGCACCGACTGCCGTTCCACTGGGCGACCGCGGTCGTTAAGGTCGTGGCGAAAACGTCATGATTTTCGCTCACGCAGCGCTCACAAAGACCCATGTCAAAAGGTGGATCGAATAACCGTTCCACTGAGTTTATGACTGTGACGCCCGCAAGCAAGTGGAATGGAAAAAATCGCGGTCGTGAAGGTGGTCGTTGTGAGTCTCAAATGCAACGTCGCCTTCGTATGAAAACTCTACAAGTCTTTCGTTTTGATATACTTAACAAATGACCATTGGATTTTCAACCAATATTAATCTAATATTTAAAAAATACTCACTTGGAATTCAATAAAATTGAACAATAAATTAGTAAGATTTTTTTATAATTTTTAAATATAAAATGTCAGTTGATTCTATCAGTGCATTGCTATAGCAAAACGCAAGAGAAAGAGTTTAGCACCCTCTATATAAAAAGGAGACGAGGACTTTTGGACCAATGAAATGTAATCAGTTGAGATATATTGTCTTAAAAAAGCGTTATATTTGTCTATTACAAAATGGAAAATATCAGCCCTAAATTCTGTCTTAAAAATAAGTGATCGATGACCATAATCGATTTATGTGAATGAATTTCTACAAGTAATGATATGAAAACAGTTCACCACACAATTAATTTATTCAAAACAATTCAAACTAAACCCACTACAATGATAACAAATATCAATGCAATATGAAGAAAACTTAAAATCACTCTCACCTTTTTACAGTCTGGTCCCAAGAATGTATGAAAGCGTATCCGTCTCCTTTAAGACTTACAGCCGTTATTAAGGTTACATTTTTACAGGGCGATTGACTCCTACTGTGTGTTTTGCATAATATTGGTTTTAATCAGACATTTGTAAATATTAAATATAGAGGCTTTAGTGTGAAAACGTTTAATCGATTTGATAGAATAATATACAATTTTTCAAACTTTATACAGTATTCGAACCACACTATTAATGTTTTTTTTAATTATAGGTGTTTTATACAGCGCGTTCCACTAGTAGCTCATGACGCCCAAAATGCTCCGTTAGCCGTTCCACAAGACTACCGCGGTCGTGGTCGTAGCGAAAACGTTCACTAATGACGTCATCATTTTCGATCACACAACGACCCATGCCAAGAGGTGGGTCCAATAACCGTTCCGCTTGGGTTTACGATTGTAACGCCGGCAAGCAAGTGGGACGGGAAAAATTGCGGTTGTGAACGTGGTCATTGTGAGTCTCTAATGGAACGTAGCCATTACTATCATCAGGCTCATGGTTTTAAGATTAGAAGGAACAATAATAAGCAAGTACAATATGTATGCCCAATTTTAAGATAGAACACTTTTTACAATGTATTATACTCTTTTAGTATATGTTGTATGTGTATAGCAAATAAGGTGAACAATTTTGAAACTGTACAATTTTACACTGATTGATTGTATTAAAATATGATGATAATTACCTGAATTTTATTGAGTAGGGCCCTGTACATACATACGTATTATCACGCTTGTTTCCCGTGGGGGTCAGGCAGTCGGTAGAGACAATGAATCTCCACTTGTCACGATGTTGATAAATAACTTCCACTTCATCTACTTTCCTTAACCTCTTCATACATACGTTTATTTTAGATGCTTTTACCCGACCTTTCTTTAATTAACACTTCTGTTATATCATGGTGTGTACGTCGCGGTCTACTTTCATCCATTCTCTCTACATGCCCAAACGACCGTAACATTGCTTTTTATACTCTTGCTATTATTACCTACATCTTCTTTCAATCCAATTTATAACATACTAATTTTCACCTCAGTGGTAAAAAATATTACAAGTAGATTTACATAATAAGCCTGCTTCGCATTAACTAATGCAATTAGTTAGTGAAACTGGCAAGTCCTTATCATCGTTAGAACAGAAGGTTTCCATGTTAACAGCGTTATATCAGACAAAAGGCGTTTTTGATTGATTTCTCAGCCAATATTTACACACTTTAAAGTGATGAAAAAAATATATGTCAATCTTGATCATATTTCTGAGGTAAAATTTGTAGTCAAAACGCATTTTCGATCAATTTTCTGGATAGAAAATAATTGCAAATAAACCACTAAACGTGTTCTTCAATATTTAATATTGTTATTACTGTTAAACGTACATCGCTAAAATTAATAAAAGTAACATATAATATTATAAGAAATATAATTATAGTTATTTTATTCGGTTACTTAGTGAATTTGGTAGTAATTAATTATTTTATTATAAATGAGTTCGAAGAGTTCGCTTGCCGGTCCCAATGTATGGAACTTATCAATATGCCCGAGGGCTTGGTGCTGAGTGCAAGCGTCGCTTTGCTGAAGGTCGCTCGCTTCTCTCGCTTCCTCTTGTTCCGATCCACTGAATGAATAGTGTGATATCAGTGACGCGGGACGCTAACTTCCTAACTATGTTATGGAGCGCATTTATACAATATTTTGCCACGCTTGCACGCCCCATAAGTGGCGCTGTCCCATCGAAGTAAACATTGGTCGCGCGGCGCTAATTATGTGAAACACGATTTTGAATTAGGAGTATACACGCTCTTAACAATATTTGCATAAACCGATCTAAATTGTTAAATATATTTGTATTATGTGTGCTATACATTATTCTTAACTTCCTTAAGAAAACAAATTCACTTCTACACTCATAAATTAATATGGAAATATGAATGTCATAATTAAACTCTGCAACAAGCATAATAAACCTACACTAAAGACATTTACACATTTTATCAAATCCATGGCAACCCAACATGCAATTTATATCCTGTTGGTGTCTATAATAATTTCTAGACTTCATTCATTATATTATTAAAAAGAAAACACCCATTGATTGTAAATAAGATTTTAATTCCTTAATTAAATACATAACTTAACAAAAATGCATGTAACATAATGTTATTGAAAGTATTACCTATAATTACATAGAAACAACAAACCACAAGTGATTTAAAAGAACTTTACACCTTGAGTGTCGTCAAATTCCATTAGCTCACATTTTCCTTTCAGTTCTAGTGTTTTCAGAGCCTTTATCAATACATTCATGTCTAGGCCATGAAATTCTGAAAACACAAAGTAATCGTTATAAAATCTTAATTTGTGACACAACGACGTTCATTTGTGACCCCAAAATTAACCTAAAAGGGGAGACATATAAATCTATCATTAGACCTGTCCTTTTGTATGGCAGTGAAGCGTGGCCCGTACTTGAGCGACACAAGCAAGAGCTGTTTGTCACGGAGATGAATATCTTGCGGTGGACGTGTGGAGTCACGCGGGTGGTCCGCGTTAGAAACTCTCGCATCCACGGCAGCCTCCATATTCGTGACATAACGGATAAACTGCAAGAGTGTCGCTTATGTTGGTTGGTTGGAAGGAGTAGGCCCAAGAAATGCTGGCTTGACGTCGTAAAGTATGACATGCGTACCGATGGTCTCACAAATAGGGATGCCGAAGACCGCGCGAAACGGAGAAGAAAAAGTAGGAAAGCGGACCCCGGGCTTTGAGGCAGACGCCCTGAATGCAACCGGGATGTAACGCTAGGATGACGATGAACTATGGAGTATTTTTGTAACTTGTATGTGACTATAAGGACAATTTCCTACCAAAGGTAACAGTAAGATATCTATAGAAACCTAGCATAAGTATATTCTTTAAGGCCTGGTTCATTTGCCTTACTATCAATTCTGACGGCCTGTGGTTGAGCAGGCTAAGCCTTTGCCGGCTTATCTCACTGCAACACATAGGCTCCGGGTTAGATTTCTGGTATGGTAAATTTCATAAAAAACAAATTTATTGGTTATTCACCATTGGTCTGGGTGATGGGATTGGCTCCAGAGTGGTGCATTGTATATTACCAATAACACAAACGTAACTTGCTTAATTTGGGTGTATACAATGTGTGTGATTGTCTACCAATTACAATTTGACACAAGGTCCATTACAGTTAATATAAAAATTTTACCGATGGTATGGCAAATAAATGGATAGTAAGATGTAGGAATCGACATAAGTGTATTAGTTGTTCAGTCCACTACAATAGCAGGCAAAGGAACTATATTCAAAAAATCTTGTCAGATGTTTTAATTACAATCTAATATCAACTCAATCAAATTGTTGGTGTTTGACTGGCATCTCAGAAAACTGTGGCAACTCAGAAAAGTCATATGTCACATATTCTACACAAACACATAATTCAACCTGCAACTGTTTTACACCAATACTATATATATTTCTTTGTTGTCTATTCCACTCTTATATGATATGATCATAAGAATTGTCTATGTCCATCATTAATTTATAAAGAATATATTATAACATATGTATCAAATTACACAAAATGAAATAGGATTATTAATGGGAGGAACAAACCAACTCACTTTCAAATATTAGTAAAGATTTTGACTAATTGATTGATAACAAGTGTTATCAATCGATTAGTCAAAAATTGTACACCAATACAAACAATGAACTTGATTTACAGACAAACTATACATAATTATGCACGAAGGGCAGTCTTAATACTAAAAAGTGATCTCTTCCTGACAACCCCAGAAATGAATTGAGATGATAATAGTGATGCTGGTATAGGCAAACTATATGTATAGTGTGACTACTTACATTTAAGTAATAAATATACAAATGTTATATATACCATAAAGTCGTGGTAGCATAAAGGCTAGCACACGCATCCCAAACTCAAAGGGCGCAGGTTTGATCCTGTCCGGAACGCTTGCAAGACTTAGGCAGTTTTCTGCCCCAACCTGCGTATTGTTATAATTACCACATGCTAACAACGTTGAGGGAAAACATTGTGATGCAACCTGCATATCGGGATAACCTGCCAAGCCGCCTTGGACAAGTGTGGCTGTATACTGTCCATTCCCACTATAATTAGAAGCCCGAGTCCAGCAGTGGCACATTTATGGGCTGATATTTTTATTATTAAATATACTGACATTAATTACAATAAATAGAGCATATAGTTATTAAAAGTTGAATTAAACATTTTACCTTCATCAGCTGTATTGTCACCTTCTCTCAACTCAAACAAGGTGCAGACAGAATTATTCATACCATTATTACACACCCAAGTGTATACCATATTGCCCCACTCGTCTAATGAATGCCAGTAAATTTCCCATACATTCTTACTCTTATCCACAGGTGCGGCTCTTCCTGTTTTCACCATATCCTCAAGTATTGTTAAAATTGACTCCTGAGACAGCTTTCTATTGATACTCGCATTGCTAAATAATGGACTGTTCTGTGATTCTCTTATATCTAATGTGGATTGTTTTGTGGTCTTCATGTATTCTGCTATTAGTTGTTCCCATGCTTCTAATTGCTTTGCTTTCGTTTCTGTGTGTGGTTGGATTCTGAAAATAAAGAAATTGGAAATTCACTGGAATAAGTTGCATAAAAAACGCAATGATTCTTGTTTCACATATCTACTGAATCAAAAAGTAAACAACAGCAATTTATATAATAATTTTTTATGTTTGAGGACATTTATAAAATTTATTAATAAAATCATTTAGTACCATAGACCTTAAAAATGCAAGTCTATGGTGGATATTAGCCCATAAACTTATAACAACTGAGCTCTGAACTTCCTATTTCTAGGGTAGTAAACCCAACCCAGATTTTCAAAATCTGCTGGTCAGAATTAGACCTCTGATTTTTTCTCATTTTTAATTGCATTGTACAAACTTAAACCCTCTGCAAATTTATTATATTATAGACCAGGATTCGCTTGTGACTTCATACACGTTGGATGGAATAAGCTAATTGATATGTCTCCCAATAACTTGAAACCACTCCTGGTAAAAATTCCACCGGATTCCTGGGATATTTGATCACAGATTTTATGATAGAGAATTTGCAATCTATCAGTGAAAATATTATATCGGAATCTGAATTTTTTCAACAAGCCCACTTTAGACTGCTCCTAAAAAAACTCCCTTAGAATTCCCAGCATATAAATTATCGCAGATTCTAAGTGTAACAAGTGCTATTGATCACCGAAAACCACATTAAAATCCGCCCAGCAAGTTTTACATGAATCTCAAACAAACAGACACACACAAAATTTCTAAAAAACAAAAGGGTACATTTTTACGATTTTATAATATTATAGATTAACAATTAACATACTAAAATTATAATCAACTTTTAATCAATATTACACTTTTTTTTAAATAAAACAGCAATATATCACTACAGGACAATTTTAATCTAGGGTATAAACAATCAAACATCATTCACAATACTTACATTCTATCTCTCTTCCATCAGTTAACAATTTCTCATATGCTCGAGTTATATCTCTTTCAGTAACCAATCTTTTAGTTAATGTTGTCACAGATTTTGGCTCCAAATCTGTTAAAGACACCTTGTAACATATAGTTTTATCACCAACTTTTATCACTGAATGGTTTACATCTACATCTGATGAAAAACTTATCATAATTGAACAGTCCTTTGCAACAGCTGATATAAGTGCCAAATGTATTGGGTCCGCGGTCTTTAGAAATAAATCTTTTTCTTTGTCTGATTTAAGATTAAAATTGTTGATTTCTAATTCTTGCAAAATTTTTGGTACATATTCAAGATTTTTTATATTAATGCTGGCAACATTGATTTCAATGTTATCTGTAAGTTTCTGAATTTTTAACAACCTATCTAATATTGACTTTTTTAATAGGTAATTGTCTTTATAGTCTGTTCTATATAGATTGGGCATATGAGGAATTTTATTTGCATTATAAACATCCTTGGATAAAATATCTATTATAAAATCAACAAAAATTTCTACAGACTGAAAATTAATTTTATCCTTTACAATATCATCAAAAACATTTTGCTTATAGTCCTCCCCATAAATCAAAATTCCATTTTCAAATAATTTAAAATTATTCTGTGGGCATTCTATTAAACTCTTTAGAGCATGCTTCATTTTCGTCTTGTCTCTAGAAAAAAGATTCAAAGGACAATATTTACTCAGCGATGAGATTTCTTTATTTTCCAGTTTCAAGTATTGTTTAAGGCAAAAATAACACTTATTATTTTTGATTAAACTCTTTGATAGAAACCCTTCTTTAGGTTTGATCTCTACACAATAGTTCACTGCGCATTGTGGGCTGATTATAGATAAATTTGGTGCTTTTATAGCATGAGGACTTAATGTTGACTTATGCCTTCGATGTTCTGGGCGTAGTTCATGTAATTCGCGACTGATATTAGATAATTCTTCATCGGAAATTGTAACTGTTTCCTGTTTATTATTTTCACCAAGGAGAAGTAAAGGAGACATTACCCTGTTCACAAAATTGACTGAAGTTCGTACATGATGAATTTCGGTTGACTTTCCGTCTTCTTTAATTAAACGAAGCACGTAGTCTGTGTCTAGTAATTCCAGAACTATGTGAGCGTTCCCTTCGTTTATATACTTCCAGTTTTGTCCCAATAACTTCATGTTTTTTAAGATAGGATATAAATTTATAAAGACAAACAAGTGACTACTTACGTAAAAAAGGGAGGAAAGTTGTACTGCCAAGGCCACGATATTTCAGCCATAGTCTTTTAAATAAATTTTACTATTTCGACAACTATTTATAATAATTCAATAAGTAACATTAAAAACAAAATTAATTTACTTCAGCTGATGTCATTAGTTTGACATATCAACCCAAAGTATCCAAAATTGAATTAAATCGCCTAATCTAATAGATATCGAACTGTAACCGATTTATTGTATAAATACAAATTTTATTATTCAGAAGTGTTCTGTCTGTCACAGATTTTAACCTCTTCAGCATATCAGTAATATCCAATTTTTTGTTAAAAAGAGTATCTCACATAGCCACAAATGCCGCAATCAATTTTTTAGTTTAATAGATAAGTGCCTCGCAAAACTTTGGCGCTTGCTATAATCGCCTAAACAAGAGTTTATTTTAATCTTACTTCTGAAACGTTTGTCAAATGTCAATGTCATTATTTCTTCAAAATCAAAACTAACAATTTGACAAAGTCAAACAAAGCAATTTTGGTTTGGCGAATTCAGAAATTCGCGTGTATTTTAGTTTTGATTAGAAAAAAACTACAAATTTACACGATTTATAATATAATAAATTAAAAGCAGATAATATGCTATAACTTTTTACATCGCAAAATGATTACGCTTAATAGGAAATTAAAGAAAGAACATACGGAGCCTACGAATGGTCTAAATAGTGAGCCTGTGAAACGAATATCTATAAGAGATAAATTACTAGTGAAAGAAGTGCAGGAGATGAATGATAACTTACCAATAACGTGTAGTATTACGTTCGAAGACCCTAATGTGTTAAGCGAGTTTATACTGACAGTATGTCCTGATGAAGGTTACTGGCAAGGGGGAAATTTTAAATTTAGTGTTCATGTCACCGAAGATTATAATATGGCTGTAAGTTAATCATTTTAAATTGCTAATTATTTTTCCTGTAACTGTTAAAAATAATTTGAGTAAGATTTCCAAACAAACATTCTTTCCATTGTCTGCAGTAATTTATCTTTAACATTGAAACTAATGGCTTTCTTTTGTCAATAAAGCTTGATCTGTTCTTAATTCTTATATGTTATTATCTAAGGCTGTTATATATATATATATATATATATATATATATATATATATATATATATATATATATATATATATGTATATGCCATTTAAATTATTATTGAGAATGTCTTTTGCAATTTTTAATTTGTTAAATTTTATTGTGTAAATTTTGGACATTGTCCAACAGTACAACAAGCACAAGCAACAAATACATTAAGAACCTTAAAGATGTCTACAAGCTCACTTTAAAACTTAATATGTATAATAACTAAAAGATGAGTAAGACTACTATTTATGGTTCACAGAATAAAAAGTTAAAATCTTTTCAAAGCTTTCATTTATTAAAACAATGGGGATAACTCAGTGATTGAATGAAAAGAAAGTTGTGTGCCTCATTGTATCAGATCTGAAACTATGTGAAAATGTTATACAAAAGTAATTTTTGGCATCTTTTGGCTAATAAAAAGCTTTGTTGTTTATTTAGCTGGATTATAAAAAGGCAGTAAAATTAGGTTTCAAATCACCATAGATAATTTACTTATGTTTGGTCTTCAGAATGTTTCAGTTAGGGTTTCCAGATTGGATAGAGATTTTTCCCAAAAAATTAATGTTTGGTTTAAAATTTTTTTAGGAATGGTATAAAATTTTGTCTCTGGGATGTAAAAATCTGAGCGAAGCACTAAATGTACGTAATAAAGATGATAGTTGAATGTTGTGTTATTTCTGGCATATTAAATTCATGAAATTTCCAAAAATCAATATATGGAGACACTATTTCACTTTTTTTTGTTTTCTACCATTTGTAATTAATAGTGTTCGGAATGATACTTTGTCATTTATTTTAGGATAACAAAATTATTTCTAATGAGTTCAATGTCTAATAAAATCTATCTAATAAATGTTGAATAGTATTTGTTTGAATTCACCAAATCAGGTAAAACCTTATTAAACTCTGATAATAAACACTTGTTTTCAGCCACCAAGAGTGAAATGTATAACAAAACTGTGGCATCCCAATATAAATATTGATGGAGACATTTGTCTCTCCCTTCTGCGGCAGACATCAATAGATGAACATGGTTGGGCGCCCACCAGAAGGCTTAAGGATGTTGTATGGGGTCTTAACTCTCTTTTCACTGTAAGTGTTCGGGACACTATACAATACTATGCATTCAGCTTTGAAGACCTGAGTATTTTCAAGTCCATATTCCAAATAATGTTCATTTTCACCACTTTAACAATAATTAATTAAAATAAACCTTTAATTAATTATTACTACTTATTTACCTTGTAATTGTTGAAAAAATTGCATCCGTAGCCTATTTCATAACTTGTCCTCAACATAGGCCTACATAAAAGATACCTATCCTTTCCTATCTTGGCCTTCCCCTATCTACAATATTCCTTATATTCTTATTAAAGTCCTCTTCTCATTTTTGGGCTTCATGATCCCTGTTTCTCTTTTCATCCTGTGAATTTCTACCTGTGAAAATTCTACCTGTCGTTGGAATATGATATTTAAATTCAATTATAAACATTTATATATTCTGTAGATTTGTGTTTGTATGGTATGTATATTAAGTATATATCTATATCTATATAATATATAAAATATCTACATATATATATATATATATATATACATATATCATTTATGTATTTATTATTAAAATGTAAGTAGTTCATACTATATGTTACATATACCACCATTGCCATTATCATTTCAATTCATTCCTGGGGTTGTCTGGAAGAGATCACTTTTTAGTGATAAGACCGCGCTTTGTACACAACTAGATTTAATTTTAGTCTTTAAGTTCATTTTTGTATTGGTGTATAATAAAGTGTTATCTATCTATCTATCTATACCTTTCTTAAACCATGAAGAGACAAATGTATATACATAATATATAGTAATAAAGATATCTTGCTAAGGAGTTTGTTATATTGTGTATTATCCTTCAGTAGTAACAAAAATTGCTTTGGAAGCCTGATAGACTCATGAACTTCAATAAGTAATCTATAAAATTCAGTTTTGAAATAAATATACATTCATTTCCACTAAAATACAATAATTATTATTAATTAACCCATAAATATTCTGCTGTTCATCTCTAGTGAGGCCATTTTATGAGTATTGACAGGAATGACCCTACTCTTGTTTAAATGGTATAATCAAGAAAATCATGGTAATCTGAATAGGTCGGTTTCCTTTAATTGTTTCCCTTCGCTTTCAGCACATTGTAATTGTAATAATCTACAACTACTACATTAGTTCTAATAACAGCAGAAAACACACCTGCACACAATTGTTTTCTGCTTTCTGAATCCCGTGAACGTAAAAGCAACACTAAAAAGAGATAAACCCATAAGGCCATAGGAATAAGCCTACGAGAGAATTAGATAGAATACATTTTATTTAGTCATTTAAACACTGCTCAAATAGGTAAAGTGGGAAATGTTTTGAAGCTTAAATTAATTATAACTATATAATATATGACGTCACAAAATTTGGGATGCCTCCCACCCCTTGTTGCACTTTGTTATGCTTCTAATGCATGTGAACTATACACACCCACTCAATTTTTTATGTAAATACATTTAATTGCATAAAAATAACAAACAAATAAAAAATGACAAGGTTCTGTGTTTGAGTAGTACTATCGCACCAGGCTGGCCCTAAGAGTTGAAATCAAGAGAAGATACATAAGATTTTGTGGGTCTACCATGTCATTTAGATGTACCATTGGAAAAGCCAGCACCATCAATAGAAAATAGTTTTCCAAGTTTTCTTATTCTATGGCTCATCTAAGTTTACATATAATACAGAGTTTTTGGCGGGAACTGAAAGAAGATGTTGTGTTTTCAGTTTCAGTTTTATTTTCTAAAAATGTGTAAAATTACTCTAAAATGAACAGTAGTTGTAGGATATTGATAATTTTTGAGTAGTAATTATGTGTTTTTGTGAGAAATGTGAACTGTATAGTTAAATCTGGCCTTTTGAGTTGTCACAAGAACTCCATTGAATGGCGTCAGTTGATAACCTACAGTACAGCTGATCTATATATAGTGTTAAGAAAATGAAGAAACTATATTGTAATCTAAGATCAGGCTTAAAGGCCTAGCTGCCAAGCCATAACCCTAAATAAATAAAATAATAGGTTGGGGAAAAAGTCTTTTCGCATATAGTATGTATGAACTTGTAATAAGATCTCTTTAGCTATACCATTTGTATCTGGCTGGTTTTGGTTTCATTAAAAAGTTTTAATTTTAAAGAAGACAATTCCAACTTCAAATTAGGAAAATGTGTGATATTCATTTGTTTTTCTTATTGTTAAAATGAGTGAATCTAATGAAGAAATTCGATACATTTTAAAATTTTGCTAAAAAAAAGGTAAAAATGCAACATAAGCTGCGAAAAAAAATTGTGATGTTTATGGACCTAATGCAGTATCTGTGAGAGTAGCGCAAATTTGGTTTAAGCGTTTTCAATCCAGAAATTTAGATGTCAAAGATACACGTCGCTCTGGTCGCCCTGTTAGGGACAAATTTGATGCCATTTTTGAAAAAGTGGAGCAAGATCGGCATATTAGTAGTTACGATGTAGCTGGAGAACTGGGAATTGACCACAAAACGGTTTTGGCGCATTTGAAAAAAGCTGGGTACACAAAAAAGCTCGATATTTGGGTGCCTCATGAGCTCACTGAAAGAAACCTAATGAACCACCGTGTACTCATTTGTGATTCTTTATTACGACGTAAGGAAACCGAACCATTTTTGAAGAAGCTGATAACTGATGAAAAGTGGATCACGTACGACAAGAACGTGCGAAAAAGATCGTGGTCAGGCTTCACAGACTGTGGTGAAACCCGGGTTAACTCGCAACAAGGTGATGCTATGTGTATGGTGGGATTGGAAGGGCATTATTCATTATGAGCTGTTACCGCCAGGCAGGACCATCGATTCTGAACTGTACTGCGAACAACTGATGAGATTAAAGCAAAACGTTGAGAGAAAGCGGCCGGAATTAATCAACAGAAGGGGTGTGATTTTTCACCATGATAACGCTAGACCTCGCACATCTTTAGCCACTCAGCAAAAATTACGAGAGTTTGGCTGAGAGGTGTTAATGCATCCGCCGTATAGTCCTGACCTTGCACCTTCAGATTTTCACCTGTTTCGGTCTCTGCAGAATTCCTTAGGCAGTGTCGGGTTAACATCACGAGAGGACTGCCAAAACCACTTGTCGCAGTTTTTTGATCAGAAGCCCCAAAATTTTTATAGCAATGGGATCACGTCCCTACTTACAAGATGGCAAAAAGTTATCCAACAAAATGGCACCTATATACTTTAGTCAAATGTAAATAAACTTTATAAAAAAACCTTTTGAATTTTTATATAAAATGCGAAGAAACTTTTTCCCCAACCTAATACATATAATACTTTGCCATTGAGAGTTTTTGATTTATACATATTATGTTTTCAGGATCTCTTAAATTTCGAAGATCCCCTGAACATAGAAGCGGCAGAGATGTACAATAAGAATAAGGTAGAGTTCCAGGCGAAGGTCCAGGAGTACATCGGCAAGTGCAAGAGATGAAACTTGCTCCTTGCGTGATTACTAAGTCATTCTCATTATATAGTTGGTATTTTAAGCAAGTTTATCAATAATATTGTAAACTGTTTATATCATGTATGTACAGGTGGTTTAAATACTTTAGGATAACTTATATTTTGCCACATATTAATTACATATAGTTTTAGTAGTGCAAAGGTTCAACAAATGCTTGCTTGATATCTTATTCTAGATAGATAAAATCTATAATGTAAACCAATTATCCAAAAACTGACAAGTTTGAAGTATATAAGAATAAGCACAAAAAACAGTTCTAATTAAATAAAAATATTTAAAAATTTCCCTGCGGAAAGATGTGTATTATATGGTATTGTATGAAAAACCGTATTCAAGAAGTGTAAACTACAATTGTATTACAAATTATTTGAACTCATTTAAATATGTATTATAGGCCGGTAAACACATATATGATACTCTCCCCATGGTTCTGTGATGAATGACACATAATAGTGGGAGGGAGAAAGTGTAAAGTTTTTGGTGGGAACTTCCTGAATAGTATTTTGGGGTGGGGTATAGATATATGGCACATTTATTTATTATTTGAGATATACCGCACCCGTATTTTGCGTTACAGTTTTATATAAAATAAAATATTTGTTAATAGTATATAGTAGTTGTAGGAATGTTTTTAACCAAAAATTGTGAATTTGTTTTAAAAATCTCTAATGTTTCTTTAGCTATTTCAAGCTACCATAAGAATTCTCTGGTTTGGCTTCAGTCATATAATATTTAAAAAAAATGTAACGTCAGCAGGGACCCCTGACCTTTAATATTGCCACTGGGGCTACGTTCCAGAAGAGACTCAACAACGTTCACGAGCCCGATTTTTCCCGTTTCACTTACTTGCGGATATTACAATCATAAACTTTGGTGGAACGGATTATAGGGCGGTAATGTCATTAACGACGAAATACACAAATGTCATTGGTTGATTTGAAGTCGCGCCTTTTTCAATGTCAAGAGATAGAAAGAATGAATGCTCTGTGGTCAACGCACACTTCGACTCACCTCTTGACATGGGTCGTTGTGAGCGCTTTGTGATCGAAAATGATGATGTCATTAGTGACGTTTTCACCATGACCATAACGACCGGGATCGCCATGTGGAACGGTTGACGGAGCATTTGGGCGTTGTGAGCTACTACCGGAACGCGTCCGCGATAGGCAGCTGTCACTATATTTTGGTGACAGTTTGATTGGCGCCACTTTGGTGCTGATACTTAAGTTTCTGAGTGTGAGGTTCTCGTGAACTAAAGATATGTATGTTAAAAGTATTAGTTCCACAGACTATCGCAAATGGTGCCTCAATTTGAGCCAAAAATATCCTTGTCATTTATAGCTAGCAGGTAGCTAAATTGGGAATAATAAAGGTCAGTGATAAGGATATTCTTGCTAAGTCGCCCTGCCTCCATCACATTGTCACCCCACGCTGTCGTGTGTCCCTCATTGTCTATGGACCATAAGTGGAACTTCAAGCTATGTCTTACACCTAGCACTATATCTAGATACGTTTTAATTTCACTAAATAAATCGATACTTGTGGTATTTTACACTTTTCAATTAACTGAGTTTGCAACTAAAACTTAAAACATTCTTTAAGACATTTTACAGTTACCGAGAACCACTACACCGGAAAATACTTCAAATATGTACTTTTTCAATTTTAGGAGGTATATAAATGTGACAATCTTAAGTGTTAATGTATATAGCAATAAAACAAACTGACTACAGACCTCGAGTGTTGTGTAATGTGTTGTTGTCTTTCAGTAATTAGTCAAAACACATATAAAATAATAAAATAGTCAAAACACGCTTCAGTTTTATTATTATTAATTATGATTTTACTTAATACATAAAAATTAATTATGTATAATATGCTTTGTCCAACCGTTTATTTTATTTTTGACAGGTCGGTAATTGATCAGTTATACTCTAATTTTTAATTACGTGGACTAAAATGACAAGTTGCAAACTTTGAACAACTCATCACTGAGTTGAATCCTATAGAATTTCTAAATAAATTCTGTGATTCTGGATTCAACTCACAGTGTTGAGTTGTTGATTCAACTCACAGTGATGAGTTGTTGATTCAACTCGCACAACTCACTTATGAATTAAAGAAAGGTCAATCACAGCTGTCATTTTAGTCCACGTAATTAAAAATCAAGAGTATAGTAAATAAATAAATAATCGACAGACAAACACACATATTGTATATCCCCATATTAAGCATGTTTTTTTAATTTAGTTTTTATTGCCTGAAGTGGGCAAATAGCCAGACGGCCCACCTGATGGAAAGCGATTACTGTCGCCTATGGACGTTGCAACAATAGAGGTGTCGCCAACGCGTTGCCGACCTCTAAGAAATGTTATAATGCCCTTCTTAAAAAACTCCATATCATAGCGCAAATGGAAAACCTCGGCGGGAAGTTCCCTCCAGATCATTGTTGTACGCGAAATAAATGTTCTAGAGAACCGTTGCTTAGTTGAGCGTAGGAGCTCAAGCTCTCACCCAGCTGTTATGGCTGATATTCAACGGACTAACTCTGGGGCCGATCCCAGACACCCAGACCATAGTAAATAGTACAGTTAGGCACACCAAACTTGAACTAAAATGGCGGTCGTCTGGACAGGCGCATTCAGGAAGCGTGCCCAAGCCGAAAGAGACGGAGGGCGACTTATCTAGTAAGCTTTGAGAACGACTTGAGTGGGAGTTGGCGTGACCCCGTTGCTATGGATACGCTTGCGCATGCCCTTCGCTCCTCGTGCCCTACTTCCACTTAGACTCAAATACCGGCTACTGCGCATGGGTCAAGTTAGGAGTCACCTATTTGTAAAGTTTTAACTTTAATATGACTAGTGGACTAACTTTATATACTTGTTTTGTATCATTAGAATTTACTTAAATTATGGTTTAATAACATTAATTATGAGCACGTTAAATATTGACCGCTCGTAACAAAAGGCGCGAGTACCCTCAAATTATTATGATACCCTAAAGCAATACAGTATCAAATACAAAAAATTACGAATTTAAAATCTAAATAAATGCCTTGTTATTTTCTTTTAATTAAAACAAATCTTTTTTAAATGTTAATTACATAGTATTTTCTTAAGTTTTCGCGACTAGTATAAATAACAAAACAACGTTTTAACGCTTGTAAACGTGGTTTTTTGTTTGACTTTTATTATTCCGACGTTTCGGCCACTTTTCAGTAGCCGTGATCACGGAAGACAAAGATGTCAAGTTACAATGGGTATTGTTAAAGTTTTATTTGGCCTACCGCCAACTTGTTCATTTTAATTATTTAGTTTTAATAAAATAATAGAAATCAAATCAAATACCGCTTTTAAAACCTTTGTAACGTAATTTCATTTCGATTAATTATGATTAAATTTAATTATGATAGGTAGGATGAAGATCATAGTTTATAGTCAGTGTTATTATATGACTCGCAGAACTTGGCTGTTACGTCGCCTGGGCCACTGAAGTAAGCTCATTGTGACTCTGTAATACACATATCATATCCGTGCAGGAACGGAGAAAGAATACAATTTCCTGCATTGGGGCGGCCTGTCGTAAGAGGTGACAAAACAACCCACTGCCAGGTGGTAGGGCAGTTGCCCGTCTGGATGGCTACCACCCCTGGTGTAGAATATGCCGCCATAACAATCTTGGGTTGTGTTCTGGCATTAGTGGCCAGGTTCCGCTCTCCCTTTGGAGAGCAGCAGCCAATGTCCATAGGCGATGGTAACCGCTTCCTAAAAAATATATAGTAATATGTGATTGTGACATACTTCAGTGGTCTGATATGACATTTACTGTCAAAAAATGTGCACATTGATACATAGACTACCGACTATTTTTTTATCTGTCAAAACCCCATATTCCACACCTGACGTTCTCTATGTTACTGTGACATTGGCCGAATCAGCGCCAGCAGCGTTGAAGCCAAATCGCCAAAAATAGAAAAGAACACATACAAAAGTAAAATAAATTGTTGGACAGAGTATAGTGAAAACGGATGAATTTATTATATTACTACTACTTAATATTGAGTTTAGTATAATTACACTGGCCCACAAAAACGGTAGTCTGTACTTTTGACCAGACCCAGACCACAAAGTTTTGGGAGTATATGGACCAGACTGACGGCTACCAAGCTTTGGGGCTTGCGGCTTTAGTCATTTGCCACCTAGCCGAATTGCCATATAGACGGTCGATTTTCGCCGCCGCGGCAAAAATCGTGCGGCTTTAGTCACCCGTGTAAACCGCACTTAAGACAGATCTGGTCACAATTTAAAGTTTAAAGTACAGACCCACTTTTTCTTTGTGGTCCGGTATTATCAAATCGATTAAATATAATTAATGCTAGTTTATTATACACAGTGATTTCTTTGATGTATTTGTTGTGATGTACTACGTATTGCAAGGCAGCATAGATAATGCATTCTTTCGAATGAAAATATCTTATGTTTATCTCCAGTCCTTAAGTTCCTATATAGGTACCAGATTTTTAAAAAATTGGTTCGTATCCAAGGCTGTGAGAAGAAGCAAATATATAAACTATGAAAATTATATATTGGAATGTATTCTATTAGCGATCTACTGCATACATTTTAATATTTTAAAATGAATTTTATGAATGTAATGTTTAAAATTGGCAATTACAATGTATTTTTTTGGAATTTGGCCTTTATTCAATGTAAATTTAATTGATTTGTGAATATTATTTTTTAAATAAAATGCAATCGGAATGAAATATACATTTAATAATTAGAATGACTTATACTTTTATAATTTAAATTCTTTTTTATATTGTGTATGCGCTTTTATTCTGGTTATTACCTTATTAGCAAGCAGACCTGTTTTTAAATGTTTTGTGCATGATAATAATAATAACAGACCATAAACATCCCACTGCTGGACTTGGCCATCCCATTTTTTATAATGGAATGGAAAGTATACCCGCTACGCTTGGCCAAGGCTGATTGGCGGGTTTGATACATCGGTTATCTCGATGTGCAGGCTTCATCACGATATTTTGCTTCACCGTTAGCACGTAGTCAATTTAACGATTTGCACATATCGTCAAAAAACTGCATACTTTTAGACCGGGGTACAAATTTTGAGTTCGGGATGCGTGCGTTAACCACTAACGTCTGTTTCAAATAGGACGATATGGGAGAAATTGCATAAATAGAGAAATAAACATGTACATTCTTAGTATGAGATAATTATTAATTAGTAATAAGATTGAATATATTTTATATAATAATAACTAACTAGTGGTCGCCTAGTGGTCGAAATTCGACCATAATTAATTTAAATTATAAGTTTGAACATTAATAAGTGTCTGTTGTCAAAGACTATACTTCCATAATCATAGATTTCGCCAAGGCTACACTGTTAATTTGACTTTAACAATAAACAAAAGAGTATTTATATGCCTGTGTGTGTCAAATACATGGTAGTGTGTGTAATGTTTTTTTTAATTGATTTAATGTATTTTATATAAACTATATGTGTGCGAAATTTCATACTCCCCAGTCCGCGCAATTTTCGTAAAAAGGGGTACAAAGTTTTTGCTTTACGTATTAAATATAATAATAATAATTGATATTTGTTTTGTAAGGAAGTTTTTAATAACGCTACAAATTACGTCTTATGAATGTGTCAGCCATAAACTATTTGAAGCGGACTTTACGCTACCACAACTTGTAGGAAATACATGAAGCAGGTTGAAAATAAAACGAAGGCACATTTATCAAGTCAATGATGGCTCTTTATTAAACCGAATTAATACAGGAGCATCATTAATACCAATTAATCAGTTTTAATATAAATAATAAATAGTAAAAAAAAGTATATAATAAATATGTTTAACTATAACAAATGTAACAATTTTCTCTTCTCATTCTGTGACTAGAGTTCATTTTTCGATGAGAGATGGACATGAATTGAGATTTTTTTAAATTTATCATCTACATTTAATGGACACTTGAGCTATATAGCCTTTAATAGGTTTCTAGCACTTTCCTAATTTAAGCATCTTTATAAGCGAGTTTCTTTTTAGTGTCGTTTTGTTCGGCCATATGAATGTTATATTTTGACTGACTATTTGGATAATTTATTTGTTGAATTTAGTTTTTTTTTGTAAGAAGGATTAACACCACAATTGGCTAATATTTAAAAAAAAATTATGGTAGTGTTTGGGATACGCGTCCTTATTACTAATGATCATAATATTAACCCTAAAAATGTTAGGATATTATTTTTTGAACAAATATTTATATAATGAACTTTGTAAACATTTAGTGGCGTTCAAAACAAGTTGCTGTAATTCTATTTCTTTAATACATTTTATGAAACTAAATATACTTTGAAAAGTTTCAAAAATGTTCCAAATAACTTTTGAACAAGTGCCCATCGAATAAGTGCCCATCGAACATGTGCCCATCGAACAAGTGCCCATCGAATGTACATTCCTGATAGGCAGCGTACAAACAGCGCCAATGAAGGCCAACAAATAGGCTTTATTGGGCTTTAGTTGCGTTTCGTCAATTGGTCAAATGTTTCGATTCTTTTGCTTGAACGTCAACGAACGACCATTGGCCTTCGTTGGTCCTATATATACACGCCTATAGACGCATGGTGGCTGCTGTCGCTTTAATGACTGTGGAAGTTGGTGAGCAGCTCCTCCTGGATGCTGTTGGACCTGGCGAGCATCCTGGGTGACAGCTGCCCGAAAGCCGCTGACACGGTATCAGCCTGAGACGCCTCGCGCGCCTTTCGCTCGTGGTACTCGTCGGAGAATTCCTGTTATCATAATATAATGACAGACAACAAAAAACGTTTGAACACATGCAAAACTAATGGCCGGTTCCTATGTGTTTACCATCGGTTGTATTTTAATGTTACTTGTTCCATACAATGCTCATGTGAAATTTTAACCGATTGTAAGGTAAATGAACGTTTGGTAAGATTTAAAAAAAAAATGTTGTATGAACTTAGCAGACAGGCAGGAGACCCACTTGATGGAAAGTGGTTACCATTGTCTATGGACATTTGTAACCCCAAAGGGTTGTCCAATGTGTTGCCGCTCTCTAAAGGGAGACTGGAGCCTGGCTACCAATGTTGAAACTGGAAATGGATACTCCAGACCAGGCCTTCCAGATGGATAGATAAATACCCTACCACCTGGCTGCGGGTCGTTTCGTCGCCTCTTACGATAGGCCGCCCCAACGCAGGAAATTGTATTATTTCTTCGTTCCTGCACGGATAACAGGAATCGGACAAAAAACTACATTTGATTAGTTAAGTAGTTAACTTACGAAACTATCAAGTTAAGTCCTCATCATAGTTAGGACATACATTTTCTAGTTAAGTAATAAGTTATCCAAGTAGATGTCTGTTCAACAATGATAAGGACTTATTTGCAAGTTATTAACTACTTAACTGATGCAAATGTAATTCTGGTTTAATAAAAATATACCTATACTCGTGTGAAATACTCGGTGCCCGCGGGGCAATAGTCTATGGGAATAGGACAGCGCATACATCTCTCTCTGTCACACTTTCAGGCCCAATGCGAGGCGTAGTGATGCACTAGTGCAGTGTCGACATTAATACTATGAAAAGGTATGTAATATGAAGAGGAAGATTTGAACTGAAACTTAGCGTTGTGTCGGATATAATTCCGGCACAGCAATATGCTGAGTGCAAACCTTGTTTGCTGAAAATGCGGTGTACAAATTCTCAAAGTATGCCTCTGAATAATGTATAAGGAACTTAATTACGTAGCTATTTCTTCAAATAAAATCTTTTCTTACTTTGTTAATCGGTGGCGTAGCTTGCCTTAGACGGGCCCCGTATCAAAAGGTTAGCCCAAAGGAAGGGTAAAGGGTAAAGTTTTTTATAAAAGAAACAAAAAGTGCTCGAATTGAATTAAAATAATTATATATAGATTATAAGTTATTACTTATAATTAATGCTTCTAGAAGCTAAGTTGGACAAACAATTCAAAAATACGCTAGTCTCGCCTTTTTTCGGCAAACTTATTTATGAATATCGATTTCAGTTTTTTAATTTTCTGTCTATAACGGACAATAACGACAAATCTAATAAGCCGTTTCTGTTGGATCAGCAGTTATTCTCAAAGATGGTATTAATCTATTAAAGATTGTGGATAATATTTTAAGAATTTTTGCTTACACAATTTCGGGCCCCGTGTCATCGATACGGCGGTAGCTACGCCCTTATTGTTAATAAATAATAAAGACAGGTTATCGATAAGTGACGCACCGCACATAGTGGCATCACTATCTTGATTACAGCTTTTAGGGTCGGTTCGATTGGTGTCATCCCACATTCTCATAGAACATTAGAGCGAAACGGTTAGCCTTGAGCTAAGCTGCCGTCGTCCACTTCCCGACCCCTATCCCATATGCCATCCCTTCTGTCTCATTCCTCCATCTGATCTCTCTATCTCATCTTGTCTCCGTGTAGGAACGGAAAAGAATACTAATCCCTACGTTGGGGCGGCCTGCCGTAAGAGGCTACACAACAACCCACAGCCAGGTGGTAGGGAGTTCACCCGACTGGATGGCTACCAGCCCTGATCTAGAGTATGTATGTGTTCCGGCATCAGTGGCGAGGTTCCAGTTTCTCTTCTGAGGCCGGCAGCACCTCTGGTATTGCTAATCTCCATAGGCGACGGTAACTACTTTCCATCACAGTTGGGTCGTCAGCCTGTCTGCTGTGCTCCATCAATAAAAAAATTATCCTCATATACCATCCTCTTTATGGCATCCTAAAGGTTGGCAACGCGTTGGCTTAATCATTGGTGTTGGAAAAGCCTATAGGCGACGGTAACCACTTACCATGAGCTGGTCTACTACTATTCTGTGCAAATGTTATTCCAGGTTAAAGAGTGACAATGTTCAGTTCTGACCTTGAGCCTGTTGCCCAGGAAGACGGCCCTCTCGCGTTTCTTGTTCATGAAGTCCGACAGCGTGAGCCACCGGTGCTCGTAGCACTCCTCCGCCAGAGGGCGCTTCAGGGGCACCTTCTTGAAGATGAACATCAGGAAACGGGTCGCTTCCTGTTCATCACATACAAACGGCTGTTAGGAAAACTCTTATCAGGGCTAGCGAAGCAAGCCCTACACTATCCCACAATCTACGCATTTTTGCGGTACACTTTACTGAGAGACTCACACTTTCAGATTTGAGCTTTGACATAGTTATTACAATTTATTTCTAGATGTGTTATCTATCTTCAAAATATTATTTTATACACACTAAAAAAATAAAAAATACAACAATTTTTATTAATTAGAATTTTATTCTATTTTAATGCCATCTGTCGAAAATTATAAAAACCATTAAGACATGTGTAATATTAACTAGGCTGGCACTACTAACGCCATCTGTTCGAAAACTACAGAACTAATATCGATGTATATGTAAACAGAATGTTGTTTAGTTAAAAGTACGCCAGATTTTTTTGGTTTAGCACAAATAAATAATCAGTAATTAATTAATTATTACTAAGTAGAAATTTCGCGAGCCCTCTAAAGCACCACTTTTTGCTAGTATATAATAATATAACTAATCTTCACAGAGTGTTTACTCCAGCTTAAATAAAACTATTTTTGTAAAACTCACACAGTATTAGTCGGATTCATTTCAATTATTTGTTACGTTAAATCTTCTGCGTATTATACTCGTCATTAAGTTTTACCTATCAAGTAAATAAAAACGAGTTATTAAATAATTCCATTAAAATAATTCTGTGTTCTCTTATCCAACTTGTCACAGTAATAATAAGCCATTTTCGGTCATGGACCAAGTTGATAACAATGGCGGTCCAGTTTGATAACAATGGCGGTCCAGTTTGATAACAATGGCGGTCCAGTTTGATAACAATGGCGGCCCGGTTTGACAACAATGGCGGACCGGATTGATGACAATAGTCGGCCAGGTTGATGACAATGGCGGACCCGTTTGATGACAATGGCGGACCGGATTGATGACAATAGTCGGCCAAGTTGATGATAATGGCGGACTGAATTGAGGACAGTGGCGGACCTGATTGATGACAATAATCGGTCAGGTTGATGACAATGGCGGACTGGATTAATGACAATGGCGGACCGGATTGAGGGTACTGGCGAGCCGCATCGATGACATTGGCGGGCCAGGTTTGGCCCGTAGGTCTTGGAGATTTGAAGACCTCCGAGCCTATTCCATACCTGCGTGATCTCCTTGTAGAGGTGCTCGAAGCGATATCTGACGAAGGAGATGTTCTGCTTGGTCTCGGCGTCATCCTGCCCCCTGAACGGCGACACGCCCGACAGCATGATGTACGCCAGCACGCCCACGGACCAGATGTCCGTCTGGGGGTACGCCGGCTCGTCGTTTATTATCTCAGGTGCTGCAATACAAATTTAAAAAAATATACTGGTAATTTCAGAAATAAAATTAGGAAAAACTAAGCACGTAATAATCATTTTTAATTGCAAAAATATTGATTTCTCTGCTTAGAATTCAACAATAAATATTGAATGACTTTTGAGTTACAATAACACCCCTCCAACGTTCTGCTACTAAAAGGCAGGCAGGCATCTGGTCTCCTCATTTTAAGAGAATAGACAAAACACCAGACCACAATTTTACATCCGTAGGGTTCGAACTTCTGATCCTTAATACCCATGCAATGGTATATGGCGTAAATGGCTTATGATACGACTTTAGTCAAAGGCGGCTTAATGGGTTCAATACTTTGCTATGACGATGTACAGGTTTCATCACGATGTTTTCTTTCAGCGTTAGCTCAAAGAAAATTACTTAAGTGTAAGTCTGTCAACAAGTTGTGGATACATTAGCCAAGATATTAGGTACCAAGGCTAATGTCTGAATGGGCCAAAAATCCAGAGTTAGCCAGGTGGTCGTCATCCAAATGGGCAAATACCCGCCCATCTGGATGGCTACCACCCCTGGTCTAGGGTATGCCGCCATAACAACTTTGAGTTGTGTTCCGGCATCAGTGACCACGTTCTAGTTTCTCCTTCAAGGCTGATCAGCACATTGGCAGCACCTCTGGTGTTGTTAATGTCCATAGGCGACGGTAACCACTTTCCGTCAGCATCTGTGCTGTGCTTTAGCAAAAACAAGTTGATAATTGATGTTGAATATAATTATGTAAAACCCAACTTTGTATAATTGAAATAGGTTATTTTCCTACCCTTCACAAAACGGAAGGAACCTGAGATCGGTTTGGAAAAGTATATTAATGGGCTGAATCACTATTACTGTAATTATGTGTTTCTCACCTTTGTATTCCAGCTCTCCAACCTGCGGTACACTAGTTCCGAGTTTGGTCACTTTATGTGCTGAACCGAAGTCGATGAGTTTGACCTGGATCGACCTCACCGACGCCATCACCACGTTGTCAGGCTGCAGGTCCAGGTGGCAGTACCCTCGCCAGTGCAGGTACTGGAGACCGTCCAATATCTGGGTCACGATCGTCGCGACCATCTGTTCTGTGTAGTCATGACGACTGGATAAGTATGTAAGGATGTCCGCTCCTTGTAACTTCTCCAGGATTAGGACGGAGACCGGAGAACCTGGTGCCTGGTACGCTGCTAATAAATTGGATATCCTCTCGTGACTGAGCCGCCTCAAGCATTCGAACTCTCTCTGGATTAGCACTTCATTCTCTGCTCTGTTCTCTAGAATCTTCGCCACAACGACGCTGTCATTAGTCTTGTCCACTCCTTTGATCACAATCGAGAACTTCCCGCGCCACAACTCCGATATGAAACTGTAGCGTTCTGTGAACGTATTGGCCGCATACCAGTCCATGGGATTGTTCTCAGTGTTATAGTCCAATTTGGGCCTCTCTTCATCCAAGGCGATCTCTTGACCGGATTCTGTGAGCTGTTGCAGGTGTTTCATGGCTTTCGTCACTTCGATCCTGGGAGCACCGGCTTCTTTGGTTTTAATCAGGTGTGTGGGGATGCCTTTGTCGCTCCATCCGATCCTGTTTCGTGAGGAAAGTCTAAACTGATAGCTGGTGTCCGGTTGGAGGTCTCTCACTACAAAGAACTCATGGTCGATATTGCTGGCGACTTCCTTCCATTCGACACTGTCACCCTCCTTGTACTGTAAACTATAGCACACGACCGGGGAGTTACCGTCGTATTTGGGTTGCTTCCATCTTAGAAGGACTTCCGTATCTGAGACTTCATTGGCCGTCGGACTGTCAGGGGCGTCAGGTGTGGTAGCTTCTACGATTCTTGTCCTAGTTACGGTCTGTCCCATTTTGTTTCTTGCCACAACTTTATAGAAGCCGATATCGTGGTGCATCGCTGGATCGAATTTGAGGGTAGATCTGCCTTCTTCGTCTTCGATGATCTTGATACGCTGACCCTCGGCTAGGACCATGTCATTCTTAAACCATTGGACGGAGGGTTTGGGGTCTCCGACGGCGAAGCAAGTCAGTTGTGCCGGCTCCCCTTCTCTGACTGGGAGCAGCTGTGGTTTTTCTCTGAAAAAGGGCAGCTGTCCGTCTTTCTTGGACTCCATGAAGGCCTGGGCCTCGGCGTAGCTGTCCAGCCTCGTGCCCAGTTCATGCCTCAGCCGACGGATGGTGTAGTTCTCGGTGCCATAGTTGTTGATGCGCTCCCGTCGCTCGTCGTCGATCTCCTCGTCCATTATGTCAGTGAAGCGTCGACGCTCGCGGATTATCGGGGTCTGAAAAATTATTTTAAGCTCGCTGAGCCAGCTCCACCACTACGATCTTTAGAATATCAGCGCGAAACCATAAACCTTGAGCTAACCGTGGTTTGTAAGATGAATTAGAGTTCCGATGGCCCACTACTCTCTCTCTATTCCCTACCCCATATCTCTAACCCAGCCTATCCAATCCCTCCTATTCCATCATAGAGGCTGGTAATGCCAGGTCTATAGCCGACGGTAACCAAGTTCTTAGACAAGGTGGGCTGTATATGTTTGCCCGCTTCAACGAATAAAAAAATCTTATGATATCAAGCCAAAGTTATTTATATCACATTTGTATTTATTTCATAAATTTTGTGTGTCGATACAATGGCGGCTTCCTACCTTACAGACACTGCCGTGACTGACGGGCTACCATTTATTAGAAAACCTGAAACGTCGCAAATATGTACCCATTCGCAATCCGCGAGGAGACGCGAGGCTTATTAATTGTAACGAGACTTTTAAATACGATTGAAAGAGTCTCGCGTAACCAATATGCTGGCCTGTATTTTGAACAACGCATTAGCATTGCCATACAGCGTGGACATGCGGCCAACATTTTGGGAAAATTCCCTATCGACAGTGACCTGGAATCCATTTTTTATTTGTGAATATGTACATAGTAGTTTTATTTTTAGTTTTTTTTGAAGTGAAAACTTCATTAGCCGCGTTGGGCACTTTTTGGTAGGGGAAAACCTTATGGGTTCACGTCACCGACATGCTCATGATTGGCGCATGCGCAGCGGCCGTGTGCTGCGCGCGTTAGACGCTTTTTGGACGGGTGAAATCTCGTGCATTCGCGTCACCGACATGCTTATAGCAGTATGTCTGTAGCTATACAGTCGACGCATTGTGCAACATTAGTCCTGTGTATATCTTATAAGTGAAATTGATTGGATTTAGTGAAAAGTTCAATGTGTATATACTGTGCATTGTTGAAATAGTGTTTCAATTCAAACATTAAGAAATTTCAAATTTTAATACTAAAAGTTCTAAGTATTCATTTTGCTATTTTTTTTAAATGTTGTATAATGTAAATAGCTGTAGAAATATGTTGTAAATGAAAAATAAAAGTATTCAAAATGTCACAAAGCGATTGGAGGAAACTCACCCTGGGGTCATAGGTGTCGTGCACCGAGAGGCTGTACCCGGGCGACCTGTCGCAGGCCACCTTCATGTACTCGCGGAGGCGCACCGGGAACGAGGTGTCGCGCAGCTGCAGCAGGTACGTGTCGGGGCCGTTTTGATAACTGGAAAACGACGCCTTAACGGTTAATATCAGCCGAATTGGATTTTGAACCTCTTAATTAAAGTTTAATTATATTATTAACGCATGGTAACATTGTACGCCAGAAAGGATAAAAAGTTGGCACACAAGTTAATTTATTCTACCTTCTTATATATACACACCATTTGCTGTTCGTTAGTCTGGTGAAAACTAAAAAATGGCTTGACCGATTTTGATGAAGTTTTGTGTGTGTGTTTGAATGGGTCCCTGGATATTTTGATTCATAATTGGATTCGGTAGGTGGCGTTGGAATCCAATTCTAGATTTTAAATTTTTCAGGATAAATCAATGTCTACCGGGCTCTGTCTTAAATTAAACTGTGACCTAACCGATTCATTAAAATAATAGTAGAAAGTTCCAAATTTTGTATAACTCTTTATTTACATATACTCCGATTATAATTTTTTTATTGATATTCTGTTCAAACCAGTGTTAGTAAGTCCGTCCACTTTTATGTGACACTCCCATCATCTATGAATGACAAAGGAAGAAAGAAAAAGAAGTTTCAGGACGACATGAGACGCTTAGCAAAAGCGTCGACGACATGAGACGCTTAGCAGAAGCGTCAACGACGTGAGACGCTTGACAGAAGCGTCGACGACATGAGACGCTTAGCAAAAGCGTCGACGACATGAGACGCTTAGCAGAAGCATCAATCAAACATCGCTACCGCCATCACACCTCTTTTGTTCTTTCTCCCTTGTCCTCGTACTATTGCAGAGACACTTACAAACCCTTACCTACACAGAGAACAAGGAAACTTATTTTCAATATAAAAATTACTATGGGTACTCACTGGCTCTCTGATTTGGCCGAGACCTCCCAGTCGGGGTGCTCCCACTGCTTGAACTTAAGGTCGAAGTCAGCCGGTTTGCGGTCGTGGGACGCGCGGTCGCGGTCCGGTGTACCTTAACAACCACAATTCTCATAAGCACACAATGTTCGTTAGAGGAGAGTCTTCAAATTAAAAAAATATATTTTATTGCATGAGTACTTGTTAACAATAACTCTTTTACCGTCCAGGCTATGCGTCTTTATAATGAGCTACCCATTGCTATAAGACAAGCCAAATACTTAGTGTTTTAAAAGTCAGGTTCAGAACCATTATGCTGGTATTATGTATAATAATTCCTAACACTGTTATATATATGTTTTTATTATCATATGTATATATATTTATATTCTTTTTGGACTCATATGTAATGTGTATACCAGTGGTTCTTAACCGGCGGTCCGCGTACCACTGGTGGTCCTTGGAGGCATTCCAAGTGGTCCGCGAAGCCATCGTAATAAACAAGTGACGTGAATTGTTGTGTAGAGTCATCACAACGGAAACCGCGCAAAGAGAATGCAATCACAAAAATCTCATTAAATTTAAAATCCATAACTTATATTTTTAGATTTTTAAAATAATAAATAAATTCATGCTAGTTCTAACATTATACGTGCTTTATTAGATAGAGCCAAATACATAGAATCTATACATATACATAACCGACTGGGTGGTCCCTGGGAAGACAGAACTTTGGTAAAATGGTCCCTCATGACTTAAAGGTTAATAAGAACTGGTGTATACTTAACATTTATCATTATTTACAAACTGCATCGCCGTCAGTATTAAAAATTGATTAATCCCTGCCAAGGGTTGCCTGGAAGAGATCGCTTTTTAAGCGATAATTTCTGTTTATCTATTTTTGGTGTACAATAAAGTGTTGTCTATCTATCTATATAGTTTATAATCCGCGGTAATATAAATGTAAACGCTTTCTATGAACACTGAAATTCTATACTTATCAACTTTCCATAAATAATCGCTCTTAGTTGATATCAGATCAGAACATGGAAGAGGTTCTTTTTTATTGCGAATATATTACAATTACAATATTAATCACGATCTAACTGATAACAACTAATTGTTTCTTTTTAATTTTTCTTTTGTTTTTCTCCAATATTTAACTATTATTTGTTTAAATTACTACTTAATTGACTTGTTACTTATATAAAGAACAGTTGCTTATTATTATATACAATAATATATACATTCGTGCATACAATATATTCATTCGTGCGCTCCAATGGCCCAAAACATGCTGTACTTTGACATCAACCATATTCTCCATCTATGTTACCATGTTTTGTGCAAATAAAGAATTTGAATTTTTCAAACAGGCACAGGGCATACCTCATGGGAAGTGGTTACCCTCGCATATAGACGTTTACAACACCAATGGCGAAACAAACGCGTTGCCAGCCTTGAGGATTGGATAAACGGGACAGGATAGAGGGCTCAAACAGGAGAAATGGTATACGAAATGTAATAGGGAGATGGGATAGATGATTTTGTTATACATAATAAATAATGCACTAAACTATCTTAAAACATTAAACAACACTTTAAATTAAGTACTAGATCTAAATAAAAAAGGGGGTATATATAATCTATACTAATATTATAAAGAGGAAAGATTTGATTATTTGTTTGCATTGAATAGTCTCCGAAACTACTGAACCGATTTGGAAAATTCTTTCACTGTTGGCAAGCTATACTATTCCCGAGTGATATAGGCTATATTATATTTTCAATAAAATAAGGGATCTTTACTAAAACTCCAGTAATGTAACCCAAGGTGTAAAAAAATCACCTAAAATCGCGTGAGCTGCGAAAACTATTGATGATAGAATAAAATAATGTACTACGACTTTGCAGAACACATCATTGTTTACAAAAAGTGTCGCGACATCATAAGTCTAACTATTATAGTTATGCCACAATAAGTGTTCTTTTATTTAAAAAATTACATGCCGCCGCTAGAAAAGGCTCTTTATTTGTATCTTAGTATTCATCCTTATCAAAATAAATTACTTCATATTCAAGACTGCTTCAATACCTTTATATAACTTTTTGAATTATTCAATTCGGACATTCCATTCGAAAGATATCACGAGTTTAAAAATGTAAGTATTAGATAAAAGTTGTGTGGTCGCCGCGCACCCTACTCGGCTAGCTAGGCTTATGCGATGTAGGCGTCACTGGGGTGTGGGCCATACGGGAGGGTAATTAAATTCAACAAAAAAGTTATTCTTAAATACCCATGCGAAGCCGGGGCGGACCGCTAGTTATAGATAAAATATTAGACCCAAACCACTGTTACTTATCGGGAACGATCCCAAATGGCTGACGGCGTTACCAGGTTGTATTGCAATGCTTATCCTTTTAGCACGATAGACGCCAGCCTTTTAGGCGCGTGAGAGGCGCTACCAAACGCGATGATAATTTTAAAATATTTTTTTAAAATCTGCAGACAACCACACACGTTGTATATCCCAAAATTAAGCAAGTTACGCTCATGTTAGGGTAATATACAACGGACTACTCTGGAGCCGATCCCAGACACCCAAACCATAGTAAATAAAGAAGAAAATACGTTTTCAAAATTTACCATACCAGCAATCGAACCCAGAGCCTCTGCATTGCAGTGAGGTAGTCTATCAAGTTAGTTACAGCATAGCCTTTTATAAGTAACTTTTTTATGATAAATAGGTTCGCGTTTGACCACGATCAAGTTAGTCCGACGAAGATGCGGTCGAAGGTGGAGCACACTTACCTAGATAACACCCACACGAATTTAAAGATACCCGGATTGTACTTTTCGGGAAACACGGACTCTGGTATGTGTACTCTGTTATGTGTGCCTTCCACATGCACACATAACTGTTGGCAACACAAACATAATATAAAATTATTTTCAAACTTGCAACACTGTCGTTGCATTTCTATCTTCTTCCATTTTGGTTGCAGCCGAGTACACACGCATTCGTTACGTAAAAGTGATTTATTATAAGTTTTCACCATTAACAGTGTTTTGACTTCTTTACCTACAATTATTTATTTAGGTTTATGGCTTGGCAGCTAGGCCTTTAAGCCAGATCTTAGATTATAATGCAGTTTCTTCATTTTCTTAAGCCTATTTGTAGCACAGCTGAACTGTAGGTTATCAGCTAGGGCCAATCAACGGAGTTCTTGTGACAACTCAAAAGGCCACATTCGACTATACAGTCCACATTTCTCACAAAACACATAATTACTACTGAAAAATTATCAATATCCTACAACTATTGTTCATTTTAGAGTAATTTTACACACTTTTAGAAAATAAAACTGCACAGCACAACCTCTCCTTTCAGTTCCCGCCAAAAACTCGTTTACCTACAACGACCAGGGTATCGCCCACACCATCAGTGTAGAACGAAATATATATTAATTGTGCGAAGAGCTGCGCACACAACTTACCGATGTTTTTAATATCTACGTGGACTGTGTAAGTTTCGAGGATTATTTACAAATTATTATGGTTTAATCGGATAATTGACAAAAAAAAAACAACTTATTGGAGTGAAAAACGATAGTGAAAAGACAAATATAAAATACAATTTACATATTTGCACAGTATTAATTTAAGATATCGTATGCCACACTTCCAACAAATGAGGTTAGTAAATCATCATAAAGCTATGTTAGAATTTCCTACAGCACAAAACCAAAATATTAATATGAACTAAAAAGCTTGTGTGGATGTTTGTGTTAAAATATTTACCTTCCGGGGTGTAGATCTCTCCCGGGGGGTAGACCATCTTGGAGGGGTGGTCGAAGGCGCCGCTCAGCGGTCGCCGCCTGAACCACGTGCGGCACTGCGCGTTGCTCGTCCAATCCCTGAACCACAATCAAGTAAGGTTAAGTTACAATCAAGTAGGGTTAAGTTAAAATAGGTTTTATTGGCGCTCCACATTTTCGCGAAAACCTCGAGCGTATGGAGCTTAGAGACAAAGAGGACCATTTCTATATTTAAAAAAATCCGTCCAAAGGTATTATATTAGAGCCGCTACTTCAGGACCATTGTAAGCAACTCGGCACACTTCACTCCGTCTCTTAGTGGTTATAAACAGAGTGAAGATAGCAGATATGGATCGACATTTTATACTATAACGTCATTCTGACCGATTTGTTATAATTTATTTATGCTTACTACCGGACACTTACAGTTTTAGGTCTATATAACTTATAAGAATGTCCTTCGAATCTATATGTTCCATATTCGCGAAAACTAGATAACTTGTTCGTTTTCAAATTATTATATTTACCTATTATAATCTAAATATATATGATTGAAATCCACGAATATGGTGACTCATCACGACATCTCAGATTCTCACGGAATTTACGAAATTCCTTTACGGCACGCGAAGCGGGCGGGTATCAGCTAGTGTTTTATATAACTTTGAAAATTAATAAACTCGATTCTCAACCACGCAAAGAATAATTAATTTCAACAAATCTAATTCAGGAGGGTTGTAATTGCTAACAGATGGCTATAATCATGAATGATTTTTTTAAATTGGTTGACATAGAAACAGTTAAAAATTTTCTAACCAAAGACACCTTAATAAAATTACGTTTTAACGGTTTTAAACGCGGTAATTTATTTGATTTTTGTTATTCCGACGTTTCGGCCACTTCTCAGTGTTAAAAGGTAGTTTAATTATGTATACAAGTCGCGAAAACTGAAGAAAAGAAAGATACCTTAATTACCAGACATTGTCCAAGCTCACCTGTACAAGTTGTAATAATTCCTCAATCGATCAGTGGTGATCTGGTACTCCTCCTGGTATATCCTGTCGGCCAGGGTCAGCCAGGGATGGGACAACGCCGTGGTCACATCCATACGCTCGTGCCAGTTGAAGATCAGCAGTTTCGATATGAAATCCCTGGACTCCCTGCTCAATCTCGACCACCATTCCTCGTCGTGCCACTCCCATCTTCCCTCCCTGATCCTAGTCAGGGTCTCCCTGTCATTGTAGCCTCTGAACGGAGAATGGCCACTGAGGAGGATGTAAGTTATGATGCCGACGCTCCACATATCGGCTCCGAAGGAGACTCCTTCGCCGTTAGCGACCTCTGGCGCCACGTATTCGGGCATCCCGTAGTCCAAGGAGGCGTATTTATTAAAGTGAATTCGGCGGGAAAGGCCAAAGTCGCAGATCTTCAGTTCATCACTGCCAGCATGTGATAAGAGCAGTTCGCCAATCTATGGAAAAATGCACATATAAAAATCTGTCAAATGTTTGTCTGTCAACGCATGGTTCTGTAAACGTGGCAAATTACGACCGCTTACATCATTACTTTGATAGTGATTGCAAGAGGTGATATTGAAGGAAGATGGAGAAGGCCTACACCCGAAGCGGGGTGGATATTTGTAACACCAAAGGTGCTGCCGCTCTCTAAAAGGCGACTGGAACCTGGCCACTAATGCCGGAATACAACTCAAGGTTATTATGGCGGCATACCCTAGACCAGGGGTGGTAGCCATTCAGACGGGCAAATGCCCTACCACCTGGCTGTAGGCTGTTTTGTCGCCTTTTGCGACAGGCAGCCCGGCACCAGAAAATTGTATTCTTTCTCGGTTCCTGCATGGATAAGTTAACTGGTAGACTATACTAACATGTTATCAATACATATCACAAAGTTAACAAGTAAACAGAGTATGTAAAGATTTTGGAAATAAAAGGCTTTAATTATTAAGTTATTCACTCTCAAGAAATCTGCTATCAAAAGTCTAAGCAGTCTAGAAAACAGGTAGAAAGATGAGAAAGAAAGATATAACGAACAAATATGACGAACTTCATATACTTTCAATTTATGAAACTTACAGTCAACCCAAGATGGGCGACACTGTTATCGTGCATATATTTGAGACCCCTGAGCAGCTGCCTGATGTAGCCAGCTATTTCCCTCTCGGTGTACCCTTGGCTCCTGAGCAGCCGGTCCCTGACCAGCTCCCCTCCAGCAGCGAGCTCCAGCACCAGTGCCAGGGTGTGATCGTGCTCGTAAGCGTCCTGGAGGCGGATCAGGTGGCGGTCGTTGAGGAGGTTCATGATATCCAGCTCGTTCTTCATGAAAGGCTTCAGAGCCGAATGGCCGTGCATTATCTTTGCGGCGTAATTGCGACCTGAAATAATATTATCCCTATTAATATTACAAATACGAAAGTAACTTCGTTTGTCTATTTCATCCGTGCAGCAACGGAGAAAGAATACAATTTCCTGCGTTGGGGTGGCCTGTCTTAAGAGGCGACAAAACAACCCACAGCCAGGTGGTAGAGCATTTGCTTGACTAGGTGGCTACCACCCCTGGTCTAGAGTATGTCGCCATAACAACCTTGAGTTGTGTTCCGGCATTAGTGCCCAGGTTCCATTCTCCCTTAAGAGAGCAACAGCACATTTGTAGCACCTTTGGTGTTGCAAATGTCCATAAGCGATGGTAACCGCTTTCCATCAGGTGGGCCGTGGGCCGTCTGCTGGATTTATGCAATTAAAAAAAACTTTGTCGGTTATCCGTTCACGAGAAAAGTTCTGTAGCAATTTGGCTGATATTCGACATATGTGTGGTTTCGATATCGAGGATGAATACAGGATGTTTTTTACTCCGGAAAATGGGATCTTTCTCGATAGTTCCTATTGAGAAACTGAATCCAGATTCAGTCTTTTGGTCCATACACCCTCAAAAATTTGAGGGCGTTTGGACCAAACTGAACCCTGATTAAGAATCAGCGCATCGAAATACATACGAATAGGTGGGACTGGTCAAGTACAGAAGACTTTATTTTGGTGAGCCAGTGTAAAATTAATTACTATACTAACGTTTTTGGATCATTTCGACTTTATTGTTATACATATTTCAAGTGACTATGAACTTAATTTTTTATTATAGTTTTTAAATAATATATAATAATACCACTGTTGGCATCCCCCCTCTAATGATTAACGTCCTGTCAATTTCTTCAAGGTATTAAGAAATCTGACCCCTCCCAGGGGGAGTTCTCATATTGAGGAAGGAGGAAGGGTACATGAGGAAGCCAGCAGTGGGACTTTATGTGTTTTTATTACAACTAGTGGTGGCCCAGTGCTCGAATTTCGACCATAATTAAATTTAAATTATAAGTTTGAACATTATTAAGGTTCTGTTGTCAAAGACTATACTTCTATAAGCACAGATTTCGCCAAGGCTACACTGTTAATTTGACTTTAACAATAAACAAAACAAAAGAGTATACATGCGTGTGTGTGTGTGTGTCAAATACATGGTAGTGTGTGTAATGTTTTTTTTTATAGATTTAATGTATTTTTGCATAATTAAAAAAAATCATTCTCCTTCTCTATATAAACTATAAGTGTGCGAAATTTCATACTTCTCCGTCCGTGCAATTTTTGTAAAAAGGGGTACAAAGTTTTTGCATCACGTATTAATTATATAGATATATGTATCCTAATCTACTAGGAAAGTATATATTGAAATTTTTTCTGGTAAATTTTTTTTCGTGTTTTTATTCTACATAGGTACATGTTATGACTCCTGTTTCCCAAGGGGACGATCCTGATAAACGCAGTTCGCTTCATCTGCTTTCATTAATATAATGATGAGATTTAATGAATTTAACGAGTGTAACTAACCGGTGAGTCTTTCGGCGGCGTGGTAGACGACGCCCTGCACGCCCCTGCCCAACTCATCGCCGATGTCGTAGAAGTCGCCGAAGGGCTTCGTACTGGGCTTCACGCGTGGAGGGTGCTCTCTGATCCTGAATAACATCAAACCATAACTTAATAGAACCGTTATTTTGTCCCTATAATGTTTTAATCCCTTTTACAGCTGTATCTTATATCTTATTACAGTGTTGTAACCTTCATATAACAAATCTGTAAGAGATTAGAAAATATTCGTTATATCAAGAAATTTCTTACAATGAGATTTCTTATATAGAAGTTACTTTGGTCTAAAGATTCGTTATTAGCAAGGTAAAGGGATAATAAAAAATAAAACACATGGTAATAAACTCACTTTAATATTTAATTATCTGTTTAATATGAAAGCTACCTGTCGAGACATTAATTCCTGTTAGATGGATTGGTAGAATGCTTTATGCAAAGGTTGTAAGTTGACAAATATCGTTACACAGAGTTTAATTTTGCTTTCTATAACGAAGCTACGTTATAGACATAAGTAAATTATATTAATAACTCATTGAATGACAATAGATTTTTGGCATCTGGTTTAAACACAGAAAACTGTGAAAGAGGTATTAATTCAAGCAGGATTTATAACATTTTCTAATTTTTCTATTTACGTTTTGCAATGATTGAGAAATTGTTATAATGAGGTTTTTACAAAAGTGTATTTATAATATGAAGGTTTTGTATCAAATCTTTTGGCCGGTTCTAGGAGATTTGCTAGAAATTGTTAAATCGAGGAAAATTGTTGTATTGAGATTCATCATTATAATAAGGTTCTACTATATTTATTAAAGTGCCATCATGCACTAAACTAGCTTTAGTTGATTTTTAGTAACCATAATATATGAAAATAGCTAGATGACGTTACACAGTTATGCCGTAGAAAGAGCACAAAAATCGATAAAACAGATCGATTGTTTTCTCGCTCTGCTATCTACCGACTCGTTCACATTCATCGTACGCCGTATTAGACGACATTCAATCACACCATTTATTGCCTTTATAAAACTTATCGAATATTCTTTTAATTATCGTTGTTAACCTTAAATTTAACCGTTAGTAATAAATTGGATAAATCACTGAAACAAGCGAAACAATGGTAAAAAGTACCATTGTTTTGTGCCGCCTAAGACCATGCCGATATACTATTTATCCACTTGCCTTGCCATTGGTATAAATTTGACATTACTTGAAGCAGCTTAGAGTTTATGTCAAATTTTAAGGTTTTATTATTATAATTCTACATAATAAATAATTAAGCTACAAATTCCGTGATATAGGTACCACGGTACAGTACGAGCAAAACTTAAATGCGTCCTTGAAGTTGGTACACATTATTTGGGCAGAACACAATTATAAGAGAGAGAGAGTGTGTTGCGCTCTCGTTCGGCCGCTATCCGTATTAACATGCCATCTGATTCGCACAATACACCGTAAGGTGCAACAAGTGTGAGCAGTTGACTGGCTCTGCGCAAACTCGCGGAACTATAGTATCTTCGTTCGAAGCGCACATAAGTTTTGCGCGTACTGTACCGCATAAAAGGTTTCCGTATATCATTAATAACTTAAAAACTAAATCAATCAAAAAATAAATACCTGTTGGAGTATTCATGCTCACTCTCCTCGACGTGCAGCATGGCGGAGGAGGATACGGAGCCGGCCACGTTCCGCGCCGAAATCGAGTATAAGCCCTCGTCCTTCAGGATCGCGTCGTTGATCACCAGGATCGTGGTGTCCGGCTCAATAAACTGGATCTGGTGATATCATTATATTATTTTGTTTTATTGCTGGAGTACAGACTGACTATATAATAGCAAGCCATTATCATCGCCTTTGGATATAGGTTAAGAGCATAGGAACCCAAATGAGCTACCAATGTGCTGCCGGCCTTGAAAGGGGACTGGAGCCTGATCACTGATGCCGGAACACAATTTAAAGTTGTTATGGCAGCATACTCTAGACAAGGAGTACTGGCCATCCAGATTAGGGAATGCCCTATCATATAGCTGTGAGTTGTTTTGTCGCCTTTTACGACAGGTTCTTTTCCATTCACGCATGGATATAACCTAAAACTATTAAGATAATAAAGATTATTCTATGGGCATTCACAGTATCTATTTAGAATGGAATTTGATACCTACCTTACTCCATGATATATGGTAAACTTTTGAATTTCGATAATGCGGTTCAAGAATGCGTTACAAGAATGCGATTGCGATGCGGGAACACGAGTTTGCAATTTTGTATACTTTGAAATTGTCTAGAAACAAAAGAGAACTCAAGTGGTGATCAAGATGATTTATCTCGCACAACCGGGCGTCGATTCTGAAGGCATCTTTCACGAGAAAATTTCACCTATTACGTGGTAAACCATTTAAAAACATCGGCAATGTGTGCAGATCTCGCTCTTCCAATGTCGCCAAAGAAAAGCATGTTGAGATTTAAATATGACGCGGAAAAATGTTAAAATAAGCAGCGTTAAATTTAGAAAACGCGCGAGCGTCAGACCTCAAGGGTCCAAAGATTATAGGAGAGAGTTAGTTCCCCACTAAAAGCGCGTTGTTTTACTATCTCCTTGATCCTGTTTAATCGACAACAAGTATTGCGATAGTAATTCGATAACTACGATTGGCGGTTAAAATTAAGTAAAACTATGCGATAAAAGAAATTTGTACGAAATTTAATTCGTTTAGCTCCAATAAAATATATCCGACTATTAAAGTGAACTTGAGCTACTGAGCTTCTGCGAGATAAATATAATGCGGATAAGAAGCCATCAGTAGTAAATTCACCTACAAGTTCGATAAGAACCGGGCATGATAAAACCAAAACGAGCAAAATAATCTTATGACGCAGATACTTAGAAAGAATTAGAAAATTTGAGATCAATATATAGATTTCAAAGCTTCGTTAACTTTGCATTCGCGAAAGTTTGATCTTTCAAGAAAATAGTAACGCGGTCGCAGACGAATGCATTATAAAATATATAAATAAAATGCGCACGACATTATGCGTTAAATTATTATAACCCATGGATGGTTTGATGCGTTGCACTGCGAGGCTGTAAGAGTTACCAGCCTGTAGTTAATATATTTTATTAACAAAGTGCACGTGATGACAATATTTCTTTACGAGTATCAGGAAACAGAGCAATATTGCGATGAGGTAAGATTTTAAAATCAATTAGTAATCTTGCGATGCGGCGATAAATACTTCTACTATAAGCGGACATAAAAAATATTAATAATAAAAGGTTACAAATATTTAACAAGTTGTTTAAAATTCAATAAATAGATGCAGCGCGAAAATTAAGCAAATAAATAGTAAATTAATATTTACAATTTCAATAAGGTGAGTGAGTTAACATGAAGAAACATAACCCTTAAATGGTAAGCCATAAGTATTTCTACCATAAGGGTTGCGGGAAATACGGTAAGAATCTCTATACTTCCGGTTATAAGTCTCGAAAGCACGCGGCGCGGTAGCCCTTTTGAGCGGACCAAAACGATTAAAGTTATATTTACATCTAGAATGCGATGCGAAATAACAACCTGAAGGTGCCGATGACCTATTATTTACAAATGCGGGTGCTTTGCCTACAATTACGTACCCTAAAGTAGTCTCCATGGCACATGGGAAACCTAAAGAGCGCGAATAAACTCTATGAGAAAGTAATAAATGCGGGAAAAGCAAAGAACCTATGAGCATATCGATCTCACCAGGCTTACCGAAATTAATATCGGCGAGCGGCAAATTACTGAATTCCGAAATCAAAGAATTATTTACGAAATGCGTCGGCAAATGTTCAGTAATCTTGTCTACAACTAAAGCATTCATGTTATATAAAACATTATTATTGAACCGAGAATAAAACTTAATATGTGCGGAACTATTGATTATTTTCGACGAACCCCCAATTCCGTTGACGGAAGTTTGAATTTTGTTTGAATTTAAACCTAAACGATCTAAGCATGCCTCCGTAATGAAATTGCTCTGCGCTGCACTGTCAAGAAGACATCGAACATGTCGCGCATGTCCGTTGTTGTCATAGACGACAACCTGCGCAGTTGGTAAAAGAACTGACGTTAGCTGCGCGGTTGATGACTGATCGTAGGGTTGTCGCAAATCATCATTACTGGAAAATGCGCACAACGTAACATTAGGCGCAGTGGATGTTGAGGCGGTTATTGGTAGATTTACGGGTTCAATCGACGGCGTGGTGCGTGTGCTGCATTTGCACTCTGAAATACGTGGCAGAGGTGCAGGCACGTGAGATTCGACATTGATAGCTGGCGGGGCGAAGTTAAAATTGTCGAAGTGTAATAAAGTGTGGTGTTTCTTCCGACACTTTTTACAAACCGAATTTGAGCGACAATTATGCAATTTATGTTTATAACTTAAACAGTTTATGCATGCGTTAATATTTTTAATGTAATCAAAGCGATCGCGGGGAGAAAGCATTAAAACTTTGAACAATTATACAAGTGATTGTTACACCTAGATGAATTACAAAGATCACAAGACTGAGATGGATGCGTTGTATTATTCGTAGTGACATAAGCGAATGTAAGCCTTGGCTTAGAAGGTTCATTAGCTCTATGTTCGATCACTTTCTTCGCGGGTTTAACGACAACAGTAGAACGTTGAATTATCTTTATACGATCGCGGATAAAATCAACGAGGTCAGAGAAGGACGGAATATCATTCCCTCTCTGGTCCATTTCGAAGGAACGGACTGTCTCCGGGTCTAACTTCCGGAGCGCGGTATGCAAGAAAATAAATTCTGCAACTTTATTAAAATTAAGTGTTTCTATGGCGTGTACCGACGAAACAAAGCTATCTAGAAAGTGTTCCAGATTCTCGACTGAGCATGAGCTCGATGGCTTAACGTCAAAGATCTGGTCCAAATATGAAGAGGCTAACGTACGTTTATCCTCATATTTGGATACAAGCGAATGAAAAATTATATCGTAATTTTCACCCGTAGGTGACAACCCTGCGAAAACAGATTTGGCTTTATTTGTCAATCTGCCTATCAAATAATATAATTTTTCCGAATTGGTTAAATTATTGTTATTGTGGACTGTATTTGAGAACGCGGTGTAAAATAGAGGCCAATTTTTAATATCCCCATCAAATTCAGGGAGAGGCATAGGCGGCAAACTTGGAAAATGCCTCTTAGGGCGGTCTGACTCTAATATAGTAACGTGCGGTGAATCGGACTGCTCGCGGGATAAATGTATGACTTTACGTTTCACAAGGCTATAAGTGTCCTCGAAAGCCGTCCAAGACTGAAGGTCTGGTGTATAATCAGGGTCTAATTGCATGCGGAGCATATTTATTTGTTGTAATGTGTCTTGAAAGCTGACACGTAAGTCATCTATAGTGTGAGCTTGACTTAAGAAGCTTTCTATACATGAAGGATCCATAGTTGTTCTCAGACCCTCATTGTAGAGACCCCATCTAAGCGCTCCACATGTGCTGTATGAAGCGCTTCGAGGAACTTTAACTTATTTGAGAGCTCCGGTGTAGCCGGGGCTGCGTGACGCGGCATTAGACTACGAAATTAAGCGAATTTATGAAAAATATACAAAATACGATGAAAATACGCGACTTGGTCGAGGAACTAGTAAAACAGTATGCGATGCGGGGCAAGCGAGAAAGTAAGAAAATACGTGTGAGATGCGGCTTGTTGGAGCAACGAATAAACCACACGTATGCGATGCGGGGAAAACGAGCAATCTATGAAATACGTGTGATGCGGTACGAAACTGTCCAAATCCTAGGATGATGTGACGACAAAGTTAATGCGGTATAGCGTGAAATGGATACGATATCCGGCTCGAAGGTAACCAACAATGCGGGCGCGATGCGATGGCCGGGAGAAGGCAAAGGGACGTGGAAGAAGAAGCAAGGAAGCACTTACCTCGCCACCAGTCCGCCGCCACACTGCACTCGTCCCCCGGGAGTTCACACACTCACTAGGATTAATGTTGATTTAATGTGCATTAAATTCAGTTCGTATACGATACGTATTTTATATATATTGCGGTGACAGCAGTGACACTAACTCGTCTTGTATTGCGCATTCTTCATTTAAAAGTTTATTCTTTTCTTGATGGCGAGTATGGGGAGGAAGAATTTATAAGGAGGTGTTCCTCGGCGCAACCACACCGTATCAATGCCAGCGACAGGGTTTTCCAACTCTACCGACCAAGATTGGATCATGGTCGCGGTTTCCCGTGTCCTGATCGCCTGCAGCTCGGCCAGGCCGTACACCTGGCCACGTGCGAGGGCATCCTGTCGGGAGCGCCGAACTTTGGCAATTACGTCCGCCTCGAGAGGCCAGTGCGGATCGCCCACCAAGAGTTTCGACACCGTCCACGACACTGTATGGTATCACCATACGGGTGCACCGTACAGGGCCATACTCCTAAGGATGCCTAGAAGAACCTCTACATACCTCAACCAAAGCTAGATGTGTAGGAACTATCCTTATTATATGATTATCAAAATACTATATTTAATATAAAGATTACAAAAAAATTACCCTACCTTTATTCTTGAACTTGCGGCGAGTGGCTGCCAATCCTTGTACCACTTAATATCGGGGTACGGCACTCCGGTAACCCTGGCTTCGATCCTGATCGTCTTTCTCTGCAGCACCACGGCCTCCTCCGGTCTTCGGATGAAGGTGGGGTACTCTGCCACCTCCAGCCTGACGCGTTGGCGCGCTTGGCCGTGCTCGTTGGTCGCCACTGCCTCGTACCAACCGGCATCGCGTTCTAACATCCTGTCAATTTAATGTTTTAGATTGTGTTTTTATTGCGAATCTGGCAAAGAGGCAGAAGGCCCATTTAATGGAAAGTAGTTACCGTAACTAGAAGTCCGCAACATCAGGGGCAAAGTCAACGCGTTGCCAGCTGTTAGGCTGGGATAGAGCGGATGGGATAGGGGAATGAAACAAGGGATAGGATAGGGAAGATGGGATATGGGGAGTGGGAAGTGGACCATCGAAACTCTCACTCGTTGTACGATACACGGTTATCTCAAGGTTAACCTTTTCACGATATTTTGCGAAAGGTTTGGTATCACACTGATCAATACTTCTCCTTAATAGAGACAATATCGGAGAGACCGCCATACTAAGTTCAATATTTCTATCAGTGCAAAACTAGATGGCACTGTCTCCTAATTAAACACAATATTGTTTGCAATACATTATATATTAACCTTTTTTGTATGAGTTTGAAATTCAGTTAAAGAAACCAGTGCAAAGAAATGAAAAGTGTTTTTAATGTAATAGTGCAAGTACAACTTATGAACTTACTAACATTTAGGACAGACAATAAGAATAGTCTTATTGGACACAATCTTAGTACATTCTTACTCATTTATTATTAGTCTTGTTTCTTAGATTAGATTGTAATTTTAATGTTGTATCTATAAGACGCAGCATTTAATTTAAAAAACAAACACTGGTCAAGCTGCCCTAAGAGCTGTATCAGGAAAATGGTTCCAGCATGTCTACCAAATGAATTCATCCTTTGTTCTTGTTGAAGAAACGACAGGGATACGGTGACTTACCACACAACTTCAATTGAATCAACAACGGGATAAAAATGTCCTATATGCAACCCTTTTACCGATAGTACACACTTAACTATTTGCGTAATAAACTTTAAGGCTGTGAAGCAAGAACATACATTCACACTTAAATTTGTGTGTCTGAATTAAAATAAATCAAAAATGAATATAATTGTACTTATAACTTTTATGAACCAATATGGAGTGGCACGTTGTTCTTAACTAATCTTTGTATAAATATTAGATTTACCCAATTTTACTCAACTTATAGGTTATCATAAATAAAACATCGGAATCATTATTTTATATAATTTAAACTACTTCTAGAAAAAAAATTGTAATGCAATCCTAGCACTATGACAGTTAATTGTATTTCGTTCTCTAGATGTATCATGTCTTGGATTGTTAGTATGGAAAGACAATAAAGAGAAAAATAACATTCCAATCGTCATTTTTAGGGTTATTCTTCTGTGATGTACATCTATGTACTCGTAATGCAAAACATACTAACTTGTTAATAAACAACGTGGCCTGTCCATTCCTGGTGTAGCTCCAGTCATATCTTCCACCGATTTCAATTGGCTCATCATTGAAGAAGTAGGTCATCTTTGGCTTCGGGTATCCATAGACAAACCAGAACAGGTTCACATTGTGGCCTTTCACGCCATATTGGCTATCGTACTCCTGGCGCAAGAACTTCGGCGCTTGCGCATAGCCGTCGTGAGGTGGACGCTCGATATCGAAATCTTTCGGGAAATATGGGGAGGTTTCCGGCCTGAAATCGATGCCTGGCTCCAAATACGGGATAAATTTGGGAGGATCCGGTTCTAATTTGGACCTATGTGTGATGGCGTAAGGCGAGGGGTCGCTGACTCCATATTTGTTTTCGACCCGGATACGAAATTTATAGTCCCGGAAAGGTTCTAGATTGCGGATGTCGCACACACAGGAGCGAAGTCCGGTGCGGGCCGTGAACCAATCGCCGTCCGGCATTTCGCACATCTCCACCTGATAACATATTTTCCCGATAATTATAATAGAAATACTTAACATTACAGTATTAAACATGGATGGTCTGTTTAATAATGTATTCAAAGATCAGCTTCCTTAATCAAATATGTATTAGTAGCGACAGTAGTCGGTAAAACAGTTTAAACACTGTCGATAAAACAGATTTTTATAATTGAATTTAATTTATTTTTCTAAATCTAAAAATTCGCTGCTGATCAATGGAGAGTTTGAAAGAGATCGCTCTTTAGCGATAAGACTGCCATTTGTACACACTTTTGTAGAATTAGTACTACTAATTTAAGTTTTTCTGTAACGATGTACAATAATCTATCTATCTAAAATTACAAAGTTAGTAGAAGTCAATGTTATTCAAAATTCTTGCATTGTTGGTAAGATTGTATTAAAAAATATTTGTATGAGAAGCGTATAAGGTTACTTTTAGATAGCTTTTATGGAATTTCTAAACTGACTAACTAAGCAAGAAGTTTATGACAATAATCGGTAATATGGAATTATTCCGTGGCCATGACACCTTGTTCGTTTCAAAATACTTCTGATTTGGACTTAGGCAATTTTTGGCTTCTGTTTACGAATGTGCATTGTTGTGGCTAGTCACAATGTCGAACTCACCTGGTAAGTGACAGGGAACCTGGGTCCGTGCGGTATGGACGGTTTCCAGGACAGCGTGAGGTGCCTATCGGCCATTCGCGATATGATCGGCTTGTCCGCCAGCGGCATCGGCACGCCGGTCTTCTTCATCTTATCGAAGTCCGAGTACTGGTCCGAAATAGGACGCTTGCCCGTATGCGGCTCTAGGGCTGAAGGAACTCAACATTAATAACATAAATCTTTTCTTCTTAAAGCCCTCATACATTCAGCGGCATGTTATAACGGTTCGTTTTCTGTTCATGCAGTCAAACTATGGAACGCCCTCCCTCATGTGATCCGAGATGGTTCGTCGAAAACCACCTTTAAGAGAAGAGTAAAAAGCACTATCTGTTCTAATTAACTGATATATATGTATATATTAGGTATGTATATACTTATATGTGTATGTAAGTTTATGTATGTATATCTGTATGTATTTTATTATATAAAAAAATATTTTCAATAACTTTTAATGTATATTTAGGTATAAGAACCTAGATACTTATGCATATAAACTTTAATGTACACAACCCTGCAGGCCACTGAAAGGCAATGTGACATTGTGCGACAAGTGCGAACTATTAACGAAAAGGTTCAAAATGTTGCCAACTCTATCTATGTGACTATAGTGTTTAAATTATTAAAATACAATTTAAATGGAAAAACTAATTACAGAACTTCTGTTTTAATTTAATAATTTCTTGATGTAAAATTGTAAAGTATGTGATGCCACACTAGAGAGGGAGGAGTCTCACGAGTGTGACCAACTGTGATAAGGACGGGGGAAGGGTCAAAAAATCATGAAATTCGTGTGACATAATTTGTGGACGGCCCCTTATTGGAGGTACCAGTAACGCTGATGTACTCACTGTCGTAGGTGAGTTGGGCCGTGCACGAGTCCTCGCCGTGGGGGTTGTATATCCTGCAGCGGTACGTGCCCACGTCGCTGGGGTCCACCCCGCTGATGGTCATCCGCAGCAGCCCCGTCGTCTCCTTGTCCATGCGGATGCGCTCGCACGGGAACAGCTTCTCGTCGTTGCGGAACCTATATTCAAAGAAGACACCCGTTAACGATATCTACTCAGTTATGAACAGAAGAGAATGAAAAAGTGTGCCATTTCAAAAAAACAAAACGCAAAATCAGAGAGAATAAAAAATATAATGCAAATTTTTTTGGGTAATTCAACTGACACAATTATGATATTCCTTATTCAAAAACGCTGCATTCGTTCAATGTTCCATCTACAAACTATTCAAAGCTGCAAACCGTTATTTATAAAACACAAAACAGTACCGTCACTATACATCCTCGAAGTAGCCATGTTTGTTAGATATAATAAGGATTTATTCCCATGTATGTCAGATGGTGTACCACGTAACAGACGGGATAAAGATAGGCTTTGCACGCATCCTTGCAAAACAGCTCTATTGCAAAAAAGCATCGTATGCATGGTACCAAAAATTTACATTAAGATTCCACAAAATATAAAATCATTAAATACAAATTCTTTTAAATTCTATCTAACAAAGATGCTTGCTAATAAATGCTATTACACTATAAATGAATACATAAAAGATAAATTATAATTTAAACTAACAATGATAATGATATTACCAATTACAAGTGTAAGTGGGACTGTGGGCAGGACAATTTTTAATTGAAATTTTGACTTATAATATTTTAATTAATTGTATAAATAATGAAATATTGTAATCAATTGTACGAGCTAAATCTGCATGCTAATCTGGCAAAAACATGTGTACTTAAATATAATTATTGTAACACCTTTTAAACCATGTTTTATGCAGGTAAATAAATTTGATTTTGAATATGTCGAGTAATAAAGGTTTTGAATAGTGTCCGAAAATTTGTCAGAACAAAATTAATAATTGAAACAAAACATTCTTAAGAACGGGCTTATATCTAAACTATTGGTCGCCCAGTGCTCGAATTTCGACCATAATTAAATTTAAATTATAAGTTTGAACATTATTAAGGTTCTGTTGTCAAAGACTATACTTCTATAAGCACAGATTTCGCTAAGGCTGTTAATTTGACTTTAACAATAAACAAAAGAGTATATAATTATGCGAGTGTGTCTAAAATACATAGTAGCGTGTGTAATGTTTTTTTATTGCTTTGCAATGTATTTATATGCATAATTTAAAAAAATATTCTTCGCGTCTTTTCTATATAACTATAAGTGTGCGAAATTTCATACTCCTCTGTCCGCACAATTCTCGTAAAAAGGAGTACAAAGTTTTTGCTTCACTTATTAATACAATGATGCTATAAAAACGAAAATAATCTTAAAGTACATATAACTCATAATTTTGTTACATTATAAAATTTTAAAGAACTTTTTAGTACATTTAAATAAGAGAGAGATGACACTTTATTTTACACCATTAAAACATACATACAGTCTAAAACATGCTGCTGATTTTATATACAGTATGATATATTGTATTTTTGTATAGTATATAAAGTATATTATTCATTATTTTTCATTTATTCTTAGAATGTTTCATATTATTAATAAATAATATAAAACATTATGTCTTCAGCGCCACTGTTGTCTTAATATTTTCCTTAGTTTAGGGGGTTGCCTGGAAGAGATTGCTTTAAGCGATAAGGCCGCCCTTTGTTCAACATTTACTGTACCTAGTTTTAAGAACGTAGTTTTAATTTTTGGTGAACAATAAATAATAAAATTCTTTCATTCATTCATTCATTCATTCATTACAGAAAACAGAAAACCTTATAACCTAAAAATATTCTAAATTGCACAATGGGCGGTCTTATCGCTAAGAAGCGATCCCTTCCAGACAACCCGTGGCAGGAATAAAATAGATTATATTTCTCAAAGATGGTATACATACATATTATTCGATATGCAGTTACTTACATTATATTATTATTATATATTATAACATAAAAGCTAATTTTTGAACATTTTCTTTCATATTATTTTTTTTGTTTTTGCTGGACATGTCGAGTCTTTATCGCCATTTTATCGTAAGCACAATTTAGACCTAAAGATTATTTTTTGTTGCAAAATCTATTTTAAACTGGTATGTTAAATATTACTTTTTTGCTGTAGAACTAAAAACTGTAAAAAATATTGTATTCCTTTTTTTTAAACAATCAATTAATATGTTTATTTGCAAGAATGTAGTTTATACAGATGTTATATAATTGTAGATGCACAGTAGATTCTACCACATACAGTGCGTTCCACTAGTAGCTCGCAACGCCTAAAATGCTCCGTTAGCCGTTTCACAAGACGACCGCGGTCGTTGTGGTCGTGGCGAAAACGTCACTTATGATCATCATTTTCGATCGCAGAACGCTCACAACGACCCACGTCAAGAGGTGGGTCGAATAACCGTTCCACTTCCACGGGTTTACGATTGCAACGCTTGCATGCAAGTGGAGCGGAAAACAGCGCGGTCGTGAACGTGGTCGTTGTGAGTCTCTAATGGAACGTAGCCATAGTGGTAGGTGTATATAAAATAACTTAAATACTAAAATTGAATTTACATGAATATTTGAATTCAGAAACATGTCAAATGTTCGTGTATTTATATTGAAATTGAACAAGCATACAAAATTGAGCTTGCAAGATTTGTTCAGAAAAATCGAACTAACAATCATTGGAAATTAAATAGAACCTTGTAAAAATCAAACAAAACCGCGGGTGGTGATTGTTGAAATGTACTTTTGATTATGTCTATACACGTTTATAAATTTTGTTTGTGTGTAGCTGACTGAACTCACCATTCGACGTCTGGGTCTGGGGTGCCGGTGGCGCACGCGGTGAACTTGGCGCTCATGCCGCGGAGCACCTCGATGTCGCCTATCTTCTTCAGGAACGACGGAGGCTCCACTTTCTGCTTCCTGCCTCTGCAGCCAACGAAATATTTTCAGTCATCGAAGAGACAAGTAAATCAAACAAGAGACGGACACAGACTGGCTGAGGGGTGTGGAGAGGTGGGCTGCAGGTTCACTGAGGCTACTTCCGACGTTACGTCGCTATGCTGGTTTTTTTGTATATTCGCCTTCTTTGGCTCGGGCGAACAAGATATGCCCGACTTGACTACTGTGTTGTATTCTACCTATTTTGTGTGGATTGTATTGGTAAGGAAAGGGAAGGTTTTGAGTAAATGGTGTGTTGGGTGAATTATTATATACTTACATAAACTACATAGAAATGTTATAATACTAATGTGTGTTTTATACTTATATATATATACGCGCCCGCGTTGCCATCCCGGGCCAAAACCGCCAGCAAGATTTGTGTTTATGCTGGTTGTTTTGGCCAAGGTAAGATGATCAGACACATACATATATTTTCCTATCTGTTTGCTATTGCTTATAATATTTGGTACGCTTATATATATATATATATAATTTGGTTCTGGTTATTTAATAGTAGGCTTGGTACTTGAGAGGATTTAGGATTAGTGAGGGATGGTGTATTTATTTATTTTTGTTTTAATACTTAATTCTATGTTTACAATACTTATATCTATTACATTCGTTATGCCAGTTGGCTAAGGCAAGCACGGAGGCAGGGGCCTTGCCTTGGCCCTCCAAAGTCAGGTACGAGGTGTTGCTGATAAATCGCTGTTTGGTTAACGTTATGTCATGACGCAGGACCACGAACAAACCCGAACATGCCCGAAGCTTCACGAACGAGTCACCTACGCTGATTGGCTCATACAAATACAAAGCTGCCCTAAAACATCCGTTACAGGGCGCTTACGTTCCAATACAATTTCTTTTTTATATTTTCTGATACTCACATCTTGTCGACAACCTCCAAATTGGCCTCGCACTCGGCCTGGCCTTCCCTATTCTTAGCCACACACTTGTAAGAACCGGCGTCCTCTGGCTTCAGGTCCCTCACGTACAAGCAAGCAGCATCCCCGTCCCTCTTGATGGTGTACTTGTCCGAGGGTTTCAGGGGTTGTCCGTCCTTGTACCATGTGATCTCTGGTGCCGGGATACCGAACACCCTTGCTGGGAACTTCGCGTCGAAGGTTGGGAGCTGGTAACAATGATTGTTAGGGCTTAGAAACAAATCACAAAGCCAAAAAGGCAGACGTAGAGTAGGACGCCCTGGCGATTTGCGTAAGGTCGCCGGTTGGGACTGGATGAGGCAGGCGGAGGATCGGCGCTTCACGGAGCAGCAAAGTCATATACTTGTGGCCCTGGCATAAAGGGGAAGGATGGAACACCGAGTAGTTTTAATGGGAACAGACCGTGGTGCATTCACACCTTCCATCGCGTTTCCCGGCGGCCGATAGTCCTCAAACAGATTTTCCCTCGTTTAGAAAGAAAAAAGCAAAGGATCGGGATGAGTGGGGTCAAACTAGGAGAGGGCTATGTCCGGAGTGAACAACGGTAAACTGTTGACAACGCAATGTAAAATATATTTTGTATGTATGGTACGGCTTTTCTAAAATCTTTCTCTTTTCACATTCTACTAAAATATAAATATTGAAAATTATTTTTTATTAATTTACAAAATTTTCATCACGACGAAAATTATCGTACGATATAGTTCGCGACATGTTGGCATGGCAATTTTATTGGCATGACATGTTGGCATTGCAAGGCAACGCAGGTAGTCGATATCGATAATATTTTTGGTATCCAACAAAATGGAAGTAAAACAATTATCACTCACTTTTAATTCAGTTACTTTTCCGATTAATGTAGCAATTTTCTGGCTACTTCTCGTATTTGAGAATAGATTATTATTTATTTTATTTTTACGTGTGGCAACCAAAATAATTTTTAATGCACAACAATAATAAGCAAAAAACTGAGCGAGATCAAAATTGATAAACGCGATCGACACGGACACTTGCAGCACTAATCCTAAGATGCAGTGGGTGCTGTGCAGAGCGTGTCCCCCTCCACGATTCACCTCATACTCTGATTGCCACATCGACCTGTTGCGAACGTAACGTGCTATACTCGCATATCGTACTTTTTTAAAATGTTTATTACTTAATAGGAGTTTCATCACTTTGTGATAATGTCATCGCATACAATCTTACAATTATTTCTACTTAAATAAACTAAGTACACAGACAATAACTGAACCAGTAGCCTCCCCAGAATATGGAGGAGAGAGGATATTGTTCTAGTTACATTATAATCGACTGGAAGCTGACGCCGCAGCGCCTCCACTCCACCAACATGTGATGGATGTCTTCAGTTTTTTGGCATTCAGCGTAATTTAGTAATTAGAAACCTTAGACGGCCTCTGTGGTTGAGCGGGCATGACACTTTTTGCACACACGTACTAGTAGTAAACCGTTGCGTTATTCCTAAAGAGTCTGGGAATAGTCCGTTTTTGCCGATTTATAGGAAATTTTCAAACATTTTAATTACATAAATTTTATTCAATACCTGTTGCAAGTCGGTGAATTTCTGCGAGAAAGTGGGCGGCTGGTACACTTTGCGAACGTTGATTTTGCCATCGGAGCTGTCTTCTCCCAACGGGTTCACCAACTTCACTGAATACACTCCCGCGTCCGGGAGTTCCACAGGGTTGATCTCTAGGCCCACCTAAATAATAACAAAGATATATTTTATTGTTAACACAAAGTTAATGATAAATTACGTCTGCCTATTACTTTCCAATGTTCTTTGAAGATTGCGACGAACAGACGCCATAGCCACCATAGTCCTCGAACTATAACTCCACCAGCAGCTCATTCCAATAGCCCGGTACCCTTTGTTCTCATTACCTGCAAGTTCTACACTTGTCCTTGGGTGCATTTTTATATGGGGCAGACAGGGATAATCGCCGGTCAGAATCGCACCACATTTACATTTTTGTCAAGGGGCCTCTACGTGTTGCTTTCCCACGGCCCTACGCAAGCCCTTCAAAAGTCCGAGCCATTTTGATGGCCCGTGGTCTGCTGAGACATAACAGCAATAGAAACCTTTATTGTCAAATAAAAACTATAAAACTACAATCAAAACTCACCCTCTTGCCATCGCAAGTGAGCAGGATCCTCTCGCTGGGCTTGAGCGGCTTCCCGTCCTTGGTCCAGGCCACGTCGGGGATGGGGTTGCCGACGAAGGGCGCCGATATGGCCAGGGGCTGGCCCTCCTCCGCCGTCATGTCGCGAAGACCGTGGATCAACTGCGGACGCTCTTGAGGAGTCGAGTCGTCTTGTCGACCTTAAACAACGGTAAAATCAACTAAAATTATCGTTTAGAACAGGCCGAGATGACAATCCATTAGTGTTGTGACCAGGTAATCGATATAGATAATTTTTTGAGTACGTAAAAAAATAGATTAAAATAATTACCACCTTTGTTTCAAGTAATAATTTGAAAGAGCCGTATTCAGAGTTTGATTTGCAAGATATTTAGAACTATTTTTATTTTCGTGTTCCCTTCTTTTTTCTTTAATACATTTTTTCAGACTTTTTTAAATCTTAATAACAGGATTTATATTTAATACAGTTTTATTAATGCTATTTACATTTAAGTATACAACTTTATAATCATGTTCCGTGATGAATTAAATATGAGAAAGTATTCCGACTGGCCACAGTGGATGAGGATTAAATTAAATATGAGGATATATACCGACTAGCAACAGTGAGTAAAAGTTAAATTAAATATGAGGAAGTATACCGAGTGGCAACAGTGAGTTAGGATTAAATTAAATATAAGGAAATATACCGACTGGCAACAGTGAGTAAAACTTAAATTAAATATGAAGAAGTATACGCATTGGCAACAGTAAATTAGGCTGACTTACTTGTATGACCTTCAAAAAGTGTTTTTCAGTGGAATTTATTTAGAATAAAAACATTTGAATTTGATAGGGTCAAATTAAATAATAGGAACTATGCCGGCTGGCAACAGTGAGTTGGGGTTAAATAAGAGGAAGTATACTGACTGGCAACAGTGAGTTGGGCGTTGCTGGCCGTCTCTCCCTTGTCGTTGATGGCGATGACGCCATATTTGCCCGCGTCTGCAGGCGTGGCCTCCTCGATCAGCAGTGCGTGGCTGCCATCCGGTTGGCTCACCACCTTAATGCGCTGACCGTCCGGAACTATCTCCTTGCCATCGTGGGTCCTGGAATATATCAGTTATCATTCATTACAAAGCCTGTTAAGGATCTGGATATGAATACGGATATATGAATAATATAGCCATAGAGACTTACTTGAAAAATTTATCCTTAGTACTTATGTCAGGACTTTTATATCCTCCCATAACTTAACATTAAGAGATATTTTTTCGTTATAGCCTACGTTCCACAACAGACTCACAACGACCACTTACCGTTCCACTTGCTTACGGGTGCTACAATTATAAACTCTAGTGGAACGGATTATGGAGCGTTGATGTCATTAACGACGAAATACACAAATATCATTGGTTGATTTGAAAATCGCACATTTTTCAATGTCAATCGATAGAGAGAATTAATGCTCTGTGGTCTACGTCCACTCGGACCCACCTCTTGACATGGGTCGTTGCGAGCGCTGTGTGATCGTATAATGACGTTTTCGCTACGACCATAACGAGCGTGATGGCCAAGTGGAACGGCAGACGGAGCATTTTGGGCATTGTGAGATACTAAAGGAACGCGCCCATAATAATACTTAATGAGTAACTTTTATGTATTTCGAGTGTGGAGTTTGCTTCTACCGTGCTCTATGGAGTTCATTGATGGTGGTGCTCCTAATTATATTGTTGGCTGGTTCCTATATTTTATCGACCTTTCTTTTGCCTTGCTATCAGTTAATATTTACCATGAGCTCTATACGTGTAATTTCAAAATTGGACCGATGGTGAAGCATGTGAATGATATATGAACCGGCCACGTGTCCACTCACCACTTGATCTTGGGCTGTGGGTGTCCGAGCACCTTGACCTCCAGCTTGATGGGGAAGCCCTCGATGACCTTCGCTGGCTGCAGCTCCGCGAGGAACACCGGCTTGCGCTCCTTCTGCTGCACCTCCACATTTGCCTTCGAACCCACCTGCACATAATTCATTCAACGTAAAATTGTTCAAACTAAGTACAATATTTTCTAAGTTTTCGCGACTAGTTCACGCTAGTAGTTTTAGCACGGTATTTCATATGATTTTTATTCCGACGTTTCGGCCACTTTTCAGTAGCCGTAATCACGACAGGCAAAGATGTCAAGTGTCAACGAGTAATGTTAAAGATTTTTTAGCCATCTTCGATTTTGACATCTTTGTTTTTGTAGTTTTATTATAACTAGGTATAAATTAATATTTACCTGATTTTCTCATGACACTAAACGATGTATAATATATTAATTTGAATCAAATTTTAAACTATTAGGTCGGGGAAAAAGTTTCTTCGCATTTTATATAAAAATTCAAAAGGTTTTTTTATAAAGTTTATTTACATTTGACTAAAGTATGTAGGTGCCATTTTGTTGGATAACTTTTTGCCATCTTGTAGGTAGGGACGTGATCCCATTGCTATAAAAATTTTGGGGCTTCTGATCAAAAAACTGCGACAAGTGGTTTTGGCAGTCCTCTCGTGATGTTAACCTGACACTGCCTAAGGAATTCTGCAGAGACCGAAACAGGTGAAAATTTGAAGGTGCAAGGTCAGAACTATACGGCGGATGCATTAACACCTTCCAGTCAACCTCTCGTAATTTTTGCTGAGTGGCTAAAGATGTGTGAGGTCAAGCATTATCATGGTGAAAAACCACACTCCTTCTATTGATTAATTCCGGCCGCTTTCTCTCAACTTTTTGCTTTAATCTCATCAGTTATTCGCAGTACAGTTCAGAATCGATGGTCCTGCCTGGCGGTAACAGCTCATAATAAATAATGCCCTTCCAATCCCACCATACACACAGAATCACCTTGTTACGAGTTAACCCGGGTTTCGCCAGTCTGTGAAGCCTGACCGGGCTTTGACCACGATCTTTTTCGCACGTTCTTGTCGTACGCGATCCACTTTTCATCACCAGCTTTTTCAAAAATGGTTCGGTTTGATTACGTCGTAATAAAGAATCACAAATGAGTACACGGTTCATTAGGTTTCTTTCAGTGAGCTCATGAGGCACCCAAATATCGAGCTTTTTTGTGTACCCAGTCTTTTTCAAATGCGCTAAAACCGTTTTGTGGTCAATTCCCAGTTCTCCAGCTACATCGTAACTACTAATATGCCGATCTTGCTCCACTTTTTCAAAAATGGCATCAAAATTGTCCGTAACAGGGCAACCGGAGCGACGTGCATCTTTGATATCAAAATTTCCGGATTGAAAACGCTTAAATGAAATTTGCGCTACTCTCGCAGATACTGCATTAGGTCCATAAACATCACAATTTTTTTTCGCGGCTTGTGTTGTATTTTTACCTATTTTGTAGTAAAATTTTAAAATGTATCGAATTTCTTCATTAGATTCACTCATTTTAACAATAAGAAAAACAAATGAAAATCACTCATTTTCCTAATTTGAATTTGGAATTGTCTTCTTTAAAATTTAAACTTTTTAATGATACCAAAACCAGCCAGATACAAATGGTATAGCCAAAGAGATCTTATTACAAGTTCATACATACTATATGCGAAAAGACTTTTTCCCCAACCTATTATATAGATACATCGTATTATATTTAAAAAGTGTTTTTAAAATTTTACTTTATGAAAGTTTTGGATGGTGTCTTCTTATCTGCAATATAATAAATCTGTTGAGGGTATTGATTATGTACAGAGAATTTAGAAAAGAAAAACAATGAAACTAAATTATTCAGACCAGTAGATTCCGAGAATACAATTGTTAGTTTTGTCTATACTGAACGGATTTAAACGAATCGCAACACAGAGTTAGCTTATACTCCGGATCAACACTTAGTACAAGTATATTTGTTTATTTATATTGTTTATTCTCTGTTTTTTTAATTCATTTTAGGTATATGCCCTATGTGATATTTATATATGTATTTAATTTGCACACCACCGTCATACACTTTTGAATCTCCCGTTCATATAATCCATAGCCCGGGTTGTCTGGAAGAGATCGCTTTAAAGCGATAAGGCCGCCCATTGCTCCTACTTTTACTGTTTAACGTGACTACTCTAAATTGTTTATTTTAACAATGAATTATAATTAACAATAATAATTTATCTTATATATAAAAATCAATTGCCGTTCGTTAGTCTCGCTGAAACCCGAGAACGGCTGGACTGGCTTGGCTAATTTTGGTATTGAATTATTTGTGGAAGTCCAGGGAAGGTTTCAAAGGTGAGTAAATATGAAAAGATGAAATGAAAGAAGTTTTGCTGGCACATGTTAATAACGAAATATTTGGAAACTTAATTAAAACATCCAGAATAGGTACTGACCTCTCCAAGCTTATTGGTAACCGTCAAGGAGTAGACTCCGGCGTCCTCTGGCTTGCAGGAGTCGATGCTGAGGCCTATGAGGCCGCCGGGCTGGTTAATAAAGTTGATAGCCTGCGAAGGCCTCACTGGTAAACCTGAAAAAAAAAATAAGAATAGTAAATGAAATTGTAACCAATTGATAGCATAAATAAGGAAAGTAGAATATCTAGGTTAAGAAAGATGAAAGTAATATTAGAATAAGGACCCCATGTAATAGATTTAAGAATAAAAAAGAAAAAATAAGTAGTAAATAAAGCCGGATAATCTTGTGCGTCCGGTGGAAAGAGAAAAAAAATAGGGTCGCGGACACCAGTTGCAAAGAATTCTAAAATTATTATATACATAATGCTGCGGCTTCATCTATACTAATATTATAAAAAAAGGAATGATTTGTATTTTTGTATGTTTGTTACGAATAAACTCAAAAACTACTGGACTGATTTTCACAATTCTTTCACCATTAAAATGCCACATTATCAGGAATAATCACTCAGGAGTGACATAGGCTATATTTGATTTAAATAATCGGGTTCCAAATTTTTTTTCAAGGCAGAATAATCTGGGATAAAGTTACAGATATAGGCTGCTTCACGCAGATATAGCCACGGGCTTAATGAGAAATTATTAATGACGTTAAATATTGATAAATAACATATTATTATGTACTAGCTGTGCCCGCGACGTCGTCCGCCTGGAATTTGTTTTCAAAACCCCCCGATTTTGAAACATTCTTCGTTGGTGCTCTGCTCCTATTGGTTTTAGCGTGATGATATATAGCCTATAGCTTTATAGATAAATGGGCTATTTAACACTGAAAGAATATTTCCAAATCAGACCATTAGTTCCTGAGATTAGCGCGTTCAAACAAACAAATAAACAAACTATTCAGCTTTATATATTAGTATAAGATATACACTCATATGGCTATGCGTTAATGGTGTTATTTTTAACGCTTTAAATTAGACGCATTCAGCTACAGCTTAAATCTTTAACACTAACCCAGATGAGTCCCCAGCATATAAAAGTCTGACATCCAACACACACAACTTTTTTGTAGATCTGTGTAATTTTGTTAATTTTAACGTTTAAAATCTAAGACGATACTGACCATCTTTGAACCACTTGACTTCTGGCGCTGGGAACGCCATGACCCTAGCTTCGAGTTTCAATGGTTGGCCCACAACCGCCTTCGTGTCCTCCAGTTCTTGGCTGAACGACGGTTTGCGAGGAGTGGCTGGAATGTATACGTTTGCAATTAAGTTCTAAAGAAAATTTTAAATCGAGATCAAAACGACGGAAGACAAATACTAGAAATGAAAATCCAAATAGTTCTAGCATATAAGTAGTCCTTATTATAAAGCATGGAAGAAGAATGAAAAATGTATCTAACTCTGAAGAAACTTCGAAATCTTTTTCTTGGGGGGGCCTTTTCGTGGTTTATTGTTTAAAAACACCAATCAGACCTTCAACCAATAATTTATTATTTAAAACATATGTTTAAATATGGCGGGGGAGTGGTATGGTTCGTTCTTTTTCGCTCCGCTGTCTTCGTCGTATACATAACTGTCTTAAGAGTCGCAATGGCGTCACATCTGGTGGTCCTCCTAGAAATGGCCAGAACTACACTCAAGAGTAAAAGGTCAAGCTCGATGACTGTGCCGAAGAGATTAAGACAATGCGTCTCTCGTACTACGACACGCTTTCGGGGTGTGGAGTGCCATATCCTCGACATCATTTCCTGATTACCTACTGGTATATCATGATATACCAGTACCTCCAAGAGCATCAGTGGATCAACAGGACTTGTGTCAGAAAAGACGTTAATCCAGGATTTCAAGACAGGCACGATCGCCACTACCGGTCATGGCCTACGTGCAGCCACTTTACCATGGCTCCATAAGCCCCGGTTTCTTAACTTCAATCTTATCGAGGATCGGTCTGAAGCCCTCACTGTGCCACTCACGCAAGCGATATAAAAATAATATTACTCCACCCAGTCATGACGATGATTAGGGAGTAAATATCTCCTGATATAATTAGTTTTCGGACGGATTCTCCTTAAGGTTATTTCAGAAATAAAGTATCATTATGGCATAAGTCCTACCACTTATGACAGAGGGGTCAAGTCGTGGACACTGACTGTGGGCCTGGTCCACAAAAAGGTATCTCAGTGGGCTATGGAGCGATCTATGTTGGTGTTTCTCTAATAGATAGAATCAGAAATGAGGACACCCGTAAGAGACCAAAGTAATCAACATAGCTCGGAAAATTAGTAATTTGAACTGGCAGTGGCTCACGTGGATCACAGGATAGACGGGCGATGAAGCAAACGTGTCCTGGAATGGAAACCGCGTCTCGGATAAACGTAACGTAGGACGGACTCCAGCCCAGTGGACCGATGACTTACGTAAAGTCGCCGGTAGGGGCTGGATAAGGAAAGCGAGAGACCAGGATATGTAGCGCAGACTTTGAAAGGCCTACGTCTAGCAGTGGACTAAAATGGGCTGAAGAAAATGATATAATGTCACTCACGGTTGACAGCAACGGCGCAAAGTGCGGAGTTTTCGCCATGAGGGTTGGAGATAACCAGCTTGTAGGCGCCGCAGTCGGCCGGGGTCACCTGGTCGATGCTCAGCTTCACCGTACCGTCGGGTAGGGCGGTTTGCTTCACGTGGCTGTCATCAGATGGCAGTTCTGCACCATCCTTGTACCTGTTAAAGGAAAAATAGATAGCTAGATGATAACTTTTTATTGTACACCAAAGTATTGACAAACTGATGTTTGTTCCACATAGAATAGCGAAAGCGGAGGACCGGGAATATTGATTTGTTGACGATGGCGATTTATAAAAAACGAAGACTTAATCTTTCCTGAATAAGGAGCGAGCATTCAGGAAAGATGAAGTAAATTTCCTTCTATTTTATAGTTCGATCAAAACTTGATTGCATCCGTGAAGTTCGTGTAAGTGATTATACAGAACAGAATATGGTACAAGAAGTGGTAAGAACTGAAGAGAACTGTGAGAGGAGGATGTAACGCTCTCGCTCCGATATTATACTGTCTGGACTCGAAGTATTTGTTTCACAATAGACACTCTCAGATATAATAAACATTAATTTACAACTACGCACAACTTATAATACTCGATTTTGGACCTGTGCAAACTTCTTTTGTCAATGCATTTAACTTTTGCGCGTAGGTACTGTATACTTTTTAATTCCTCAAAAGTACAAAATAAATCGATATTTTGATATATATGGGCAGGTAATATATATCTTCACTTGTGTCGGTATTAATGAGAAAATAAAGACACCTATATAATATGAGCATCTCACCATTTAGCAGTGGGTATTGGGCTGCCGTCGAGCTTAGCCTTCAGTTCTAAAGGCTCACCCTCATCCACATCCTTCTGCCTATCCAGCTTGTGGGTGAATCCTGGAGCTATTTGTGCTAGAGACACCGCCGCCTCACATACCGCTTCCCCGACTATGTTCAGGGCTCGAACTTTGTACTGCAAATATGATAAAAAATTTAATTGTTCTTGGCCATACCAACAATCAATCCGAATCGAAGGACCATATAATCGGGACAAAAACCGATCAAACTTGTAAGGAAAGGATTTAGAAGAAATAGAATTTGTTCCACGAGCTATATTTAATGAATGAATTAAATTTGCGTTATGTTGACTGATATAAGGAAAAATTATGTTGACAATGCCAATTAATTGTTAGTGTTGCCAACTTTGAAGAATGCATTCATTTTTTTTTAGAAAGGTTGGAGAATAGGCAACTTGTAAATGAAACAAACGAGTTTATTTCATATTTTTATCCTTAAAATCCTTTTAAATTGTGCATAATGACAAAATCAAGATAGCTTAAGATCTCATTTTGTTCAGGTCTTTTGTTGATCTTTATGTCCACAATATGAGTTTTCAAGATAATCAAAGTTGCAGGCGATTAATTACTCGTAAAATAATAATAACAGCTTATATACGCACTGCTGGACCTCTCATTATAGGGAAACGGGCAGTATGCCCTTACTTGTCTAAGGCGGATTGGCGTATTTGATACATCGGTTATCTCGATGTGCATTTTTCATCACAATGTTCTCCTTCACTGTTAACACGTGATAGTTGTAACAATATGCATATTAGATCAAAAATACTGGCTAAGAGATGCATACTTTCTGGCCAGGATTTGAACCAGCGCCCTTTGAGTTTGTAATGCGAGTGCGCTAATCACTGAACCACGCCTGGTTAACGGGCTCGTTTCAGACTATTTGAAAGTAGCAATGCCAGTTAGGTTAACAGTTTCAAACAGTTCTAACGAAGGATGTTATAAGAACGTATTTGGTTCTGACCTTTCCAGCATCAGCAGCATTGAAGCGTTTAATCTCCAGCTCGCTATCGACTTGACCCCCGACTTCTGTGGTGACCTTGTGCCTTTCATCATTGGCGACCTCCTTGTTGTTCAGGTACCAGTGCACCTCCGGCTTTGGTACACCATCGCAGCGCACCTTCAGAGTTGCATCGTCGTAATCCTTCACCGTTTGCTTTTGCAGGGGCTTCGTGAAGATTGGTTCTCCGGCTAAAGAGACAATTTTGAAATCAATCATCGATATACAGGAAACGGAGTAAGAATACTAATTCCTGGTGCCGGGTAGCCTGTCATAAGACGATAAAAACGACCCACACAACCTTGGGACATTTGCACGTCTGGATGTGCACCATCCCTGGTCTAGGGTATGGCATCGTAACAACTTTGAGGAGTGTTCCGGTATCAGTACCAGGTTTCAGTCCTATCATCGAGGCCGGCAGTACGTTGGTAATATCTTTAATGTTCTAAGTGTCCATTAGCGACAGTACCGCTTTCCATCTGGTGGGCCGGCATCCTGTCTGATGTACTATTGCAATAAAAAAAACTTACTATGAACAGTGAGCTTGGCTTGTTGGGAGGTTTCACCAATCTCGTTCTTGGCTTTAATGGCATAAACGCCGGCATCGTCGACGCCTATCTTCTTGATGTGCAGCTGATACTTTTCCGCTTCCTTATCTTCGATGATTTCAATGTTGGACGATGGCTTGATCACGTAACCATCTTTGCTCCTAAAAATCAAAGTTTTCACTTGACACCTTTTAAATTACCACATCGAGGATATTTGCAATAACTGATCCGTCTTAGCAAACGATGTCGGTGTAGCCAGTTTAGATTGTATATAGATAACAACAATTTATTACACATCAAACTATTGACAAAGAAAAAGAAGATTAAAAGAAAAAGAGAGCATAAAAATAAATGTTAACCATATAAAGTCTATATTTCCTTACCATTGGATCTCAGCGATAGGATTAGCTTGAACCTTCGTGATGAAAGTGGTTTCCTCATAAGGCACGGCTGTCACGTCCTTCAGACCTTCAATTTCCGGCCGAAGCAGGATGTCAAGGCGCGCCGAACTCTCGCCAACACCGTACTTGTTCTTGGCTTGGATTGTATATTCGCCTGTGTCCACGTGACGACCTAATCGAAACAAGGGAAATATTTATTTCCGGCAATATTATGCACGTAAGTCAAGTCAAAGTATTGTAAGGAAAGTACACCTACCTAATTAATATTTATTATATTGTATACTACCCGTGATACCTTAAGACTATAAGTAGATTATTAGGCCTATGTCACCGTCTTCTATAGATAAGTTACCCAGAAGGCTGGTTATGTTACTTCCATAGTCCGAGGAAGGCATCATCTCTCTGATCCCCTGAAGCCTTGATTGGGCGTTTTGAGAACTCTTTATGGAGTCTCATGACCTTAGACCCCACATACCAAGTATCTCAACAGGAAACGGTTCAAATGAGTAACTCTCACAGAGTATTATATATTTACCTTGTTATTTTACTTCAGACATCTTTGATCCATATACTCGATAGTAACACTTAAAACTACGTTAGGATTCAATAACTACGAGGGATTTAGCCCTCTGGATGAGTACCAACATCAGAGGACTATGGTTCCTATTAGCTTATGTTCAAGATGCTGATGTTGCTCCCTTACACTTCATATCAGGGAAGGTGTATTCGGTAACGGTAGTCAAAAAATCTGTTATAAACCTTATACTATAGATTCCCAAGTAGGAAATCTTACCTGTAGGAATATGCAGTGTGAAAGTGCATTCTTTCAGTCCATGTTCAATATCTTTAGTATCAGCCGAAGTGACAATAGTCGCGTCTGGGGTGAGTTCTACTCCATTGAGTAACCAGGCCACGTGAGGCTGAGGGTCTGCAGTGCATACCGCCTTCATGGTCACTGGCTCTCTTTGCATCACACGCTGGGCTTCAAGGGGCACCGTGAATTTAGGCTTCCGAAGCTCACTCTCCGCTGGAAATAAAGGATATGATCCCATAAATGTCCACCTCCGCTGATATTTGAAAGGTTTTTAGAAGAAAATAAACGTAACCTGCCAAACTCGTCCAAGGCAAACTGGCAAGTTTTACATACCAAGTTATATTCATACACATAACGATTGGGATTCATTCATTGCTTTAATAATGCATATTTTTAGGTAGGATTTCAAGCCATGTTTTAATATTATTTGTAGTGGTATACTAGTCAGTTTGTTGGACGCTTAGCTCACATAACTAACGAAGCCGAATTCAGTCTCTCAATAGGATAAATTTCGCAATCGATTTGTAATTGTCACAGTTAGAATCTTTTTTAGAAATGCTTGAATACTTACGGGAGACAGTGAGTTCAGCCTTCAAGACGTTCTTGCCGAGATCATTGCTGATCTCGCACTCCCACTTGCCGGCGTCTTTCATGTCGACCTTGGCGATCTCCAGCTTGTAAAGATCTCCATCATTGGTCACCTTAACCCTGGGGCAGGCTTTGACCTCCTCGCCGTTGTGAAGCCAGCGGACGGTTGGTTTGGGAGTTCCGGAGGCTTGCACAGTATAGACTAATGGGAGGGACTCGTATGCGTGGCCATCCTTCAAAGTGCTGTCTTTCAGAGATGGGGGTGCTGTAAGATCGAAGGGAGAAGGATTAAAAATTCGCAATAGTTGATGATTATCACATTTTTTAATTAGTATTCTATGAAATAATTATGATATATATTTTTATTTAATTAATTAAGATAGTCTTTTCACATTTAGCCTCGGCTGAGGTATGCAAAAGATTCTTCTTGACAGGAGAGTAACTTCTTTGTATATTCTGATATTATATAACTTAAAAATACTAAGAGCAATAATCTCCAAGTAAAAAACCTAATTTTGAAAAGGTCCTAAATCCTGCATAGCTCTACGGTGCCACATATTATTCTTTTCTCAGTTTTAACTATTTATTGTTTAAAATATATTTATATGCCAAATTTATCAAAAATTGACATTAATTGACAGATTTTGCGAAGGAAAGGATGAAAAAAGAATGAGCTGTGGCATTATTATCTCGTCGTGTAGGATTCAAGAAAATTTTAATCTTACGTTTTTTACTCGGCGTCACTCTGTGTTTACTTCTTCCATGATTTTATCAAAAAGACAAACGAAACTTAGAAAGTTAAAAAAACTATACTTAAAATTAACTAGAGCAACATTTTATGTCTAAATAAAAATATATTAATTAACTTATTCATTTGCATGACCCCTTTATATTATAGACTGATCAAAATTGTTGAGAAATAGTTTTTTTTAAGCGGAAGAGATAATTGTATAAGGTCTTTGTAAGCCAAGTAGTCCAGAAAGAGATAGAAACACTAAAGACAATTTACGTGATAAGGCAAATGAGTAGGTTATAAAAATTATATTTACAGAAATTATCAACCCATCATAATACTCCAGTCAAAGCTCAATAAGCTCGTAGAATTACTAAATAAATATATACACTACCAGGATAACCAATAAAGATATCGCATATGTACAGCGAGTTGTTATAGAAATTTTAACTTTATAGGTAAATGGTATACTTACAATACTCTTATGTTGGATGATCTATTAGTCCTATAACAATATGTGTTGTGTTGTCTTTAAGTGTTTATACGTACCTCATTGTATTTGGAGAGTAATTGAACAATTAAGGACGTTGAACGTTTGCGTGCAAGCTTAATGGTTTAAGATATTTTATTTACCTTAATGATATGTTGGTTGACAGGAACTATTTAGTTTCGCCGCCGGAGCGAGCCCCAATTATTAGTATGCCAGAAGGGAATGTTATTACGCATACGCGCTAAAACAAACATACGATAGCGGATTAGTTTAGTACAAGACGTGACATTGATAGGATAATAGTTAAGAAGGACAATTTAAATTTTAATGTTTATGACATTTTCTTTCAAGATTCCCGATGTTGCAAAAATAACGCCCAAAAATTTTCGACATATCTGGACAGGATAAGTACTTCCGGAGATTGAAATCTTCTGAATAACATGAAGAACAGAAACCAAAACAAAGTCTCGCTATGAAGATCATAAAGTTTTTCTATAAAGAGTAAGGGCGTTTAAAATTTGTAGTTACTTCTGTCGTCTTAGAATTTTCGTTTTACCAGTCATGAATGAATAATGAAAATAATTATAGTTTAGCTAAGGTAATTGATTCGGTAATATAAAATGAAAAGAAAATGTCAAAACAATATTTATGGATATCAACTATGCTGTTCATTTTATTAAAGCATCACAGTACATGAGTTATTATCCCCCAACAGACACTGCGTAGCGTTACTTTATCAAAAATGCCAGCCACTGTCATCATATTTCAACGTTCCCCGTTCACATAAAATGTATTGATTTGTTTTTTGACAATTACCTTTTTCGTCTTCTTGGTTTATAATGTCATCGAGTATGTTCCTCTGTTTCTGGCTTCGTTTCAATAATGCTTCCACTTCATCGTCCATTTCTTCATTCACACTAAATAATTTCGTTTCATTCTGCCTTTTCCTCTCAATGCTCGTTTCGATTATATCTTTCGTAATATTGTCGATATTTTTCGTAGGTACAAGGACTAACTCTTCTATAATTCTATTTTTGATATCATCTATTCTTCTGTCTACTGGTTTAATCTCGTTCTCTTCGAATTCCTTCGATATGTGTACGAGTTTCTCTGTGATGTCGTTCTCATATACCTTTTCTGACTTTTCTTTTACGATAAGGGATTCTTCATCGCCTTCATCGGTAAAATAATCTTCTTTGAAAGAAGAGGAACGAACATACGCATCTTTGCTAAAAACTTTCCTGGTTTCATCGATTTCGAATATAGATTTTGAAAGGTCCTCAATTGAGATTTCTCGCGAAAGTGGCTCGTTGTGCCAACTGTCATCTTCAGACATCGATAGAATTGACACAGCTCTGTTCATGTATTGCTTACTACATTTAAGGCTATCAGCGTCAGAATCAGTTTGTGGTTCTTCGATTATCCCATAAGTACCCCTTCTTATATAATCAGGAATAGTATAATGGCCTAGTTCAGACAGTATGTAACTATGGCTAGCTATTTCTTCAACTTCTAACGAAGTTGTGTGAGGTTTGTTTGATTGTATGATTCTTCTGGATTCTAGGTCATCATCCTCATAATAAACAGACGTAGTGGTCATTTTGTGCACAGTGTGTGTTTCAGCTGGACCTATCAGTTAAAACAGTATTATGATATTGTTTTGAAACAGGAAATGAGAATATTAATTAGAACATGCAATGTGTAAACGCATTATTGACTAGAGAAGAATCCTAAAGCAATTTTTGAAATGTATGTAATTAGTACAACTATAGTGATGATTAGGTTTGGGAAGAGAAGGTAAGAAGCAGGATACTGACCTGTGATTATAGCTCCATTCGACATAGTGCTGCTAACTTTAGACATGAGAATCGATCCGTCGTCAGCTGTCTTGAATGTTGTTATAGTTTCGAACACTCGTCCTACACATAATAAAAATCACACAATTGTTATGAACACTCAGTTAAGTACATGCAACAAAATGTGCAGAAACGTTTCTTGCTAAGCTGTTTGCTGTTGAAGATAAGCTTAAAAGCGTTTTTTATACCTTCGATTTCAGCACTTAAAGGTTCTTCTGAGACAGATTGTTTTTTGATAGATTTAGGTTTGATTGACTTAAGGTCTTTATCTAGGAGAACTTCGTCAGCAATCTCTGGTTTGGTAGCACCTTTTTCACCAATTTTTTTTTCAGTTATTATTTCCTCAATAACAAGCTTTTGATCTTTTTCATTTTCGTTCTCATCCCAAATAGATTTCTCTTCAGCTGTTTCGGGTTCTGTGATTGATTTTCTACCCTTGCCTGGTTTTGATTTCTTTACGTCATCTATTTTAGACTTTTTCATCAATTTGCTGTCATCATCATTGTCATCCCAAAATGATTTTTCTTCGACTATTTCTGGTTCTGTGACAGATTTTCTGCCTTTACTTGGCTTAGCCATTGCTACTTCTTCTATGACGGGTTTTTTTGTGTCTTCTTCGTCTCGAATGGACTTCTCTTCGGCCACTTCAGCAATTGATTTTCTAGATTTTTTGGGTATAGATTTTTCAACTTCTTCTACTTTAGGTTGTTTTACCTTGTCATTGTCAGCATCAGAAATAGACTTCTCTTCGGCAACTTCAACTACTGATTTCCTTGATCTTTTAGTATCTGGTTTACTTATGTCTTCCACTTTTAGCTGTTTAGCTTTGGCATCTTCATCGGCATCATCCCAAAATGATTTTTCTTCTGCAATGTCGGAATCAGTCACAGATTTTCTAGCTTTATCAGACCTTGGCTTATCAATTTCTCCTTCTTTAATCTTTTTAGGTTTAGTTTCTTCCTCATCGTCCCATATGGATTTTTCTTCTATTATTTCAGCCGACATTTTTTGTTTTTTTACTTCTTGCTTTTCTCCCGCATCCACTTCTTGTATCAAGAGTTTTTTCTTTGCTTTTTGGTCAATATCAGTTTCAACTTCTTCCATTATGAGTCTCGTATGTATCTCCCTCGCTATTAAAGAATAACAATAACGATAAAACAAAAAAGATTATTAAAAACGAACTTGTATTACGTACTTCACGTAACAAAAGATATAGTGCAGGATGATAATAAATAGTAGCAAATGAACAAATTAAGCATTCAGTCAAAGGAATGCTTTAGTGGTTGTGTAAATCTACCAAATTGTCTAGTTTGGCATCTATCTATGTGGACACCACAAAACTACAAGTTTTAGTAATTCTATAAAAGAAAAAACTTTTTAGATTAACACAAACTACTACATTACCGGTTTTATATAATATCCAACGAGGTACCAATGCTGCCTAGTTTTCTGGCAGATTGAGATTAATATGTATCTTACCGTTCATGTGTGAATGTATTGCAGTGTGCATGTGTGTTTGTTTACATAGCGATAGTATCATGTGTGTCTCGAAATATATCTATATACTGTAAACATTATGAGTGGTAAGGTGGAAATCTTTTCAGTCGAACAGTTTTTATTTGTAAAATAGTTTAAAAGAAACCCCCATGGAAAAAGTTTAATAATCAAAATGGAGACCATAAAATCACCACATAATTCTACTAGCCCAAAAACTAGGTATAAGCAATGTTTCAAAGAACTGTACAATAAGTAAATACCCACCAATTTTTAAAAACTAAAATGTTGTTATTGACAGTATTTTCTTCAACTTGCTGGTTACTTAAATAAAATGAACAAAACCATCCAACTTAGTTTTATAAGGTGTTATTCTCATATATTATCATAGGATAGTCTTGTGGTGTAAAACTATGAAACCGTCCCAAGAAATAATTGACTGGATATCCTGAACCAGAATATGAGACCCAGTGGACTGTATAGAATAGATGACAGGCCAATCAACGGAGACATTACAACATCTACAAGCGTACAAAACTATAACATCATAACTTTAATGCCCCAAACAAAATATTTGATATTTTAGTGCGCGTTCTTTTATACTTAAATTATTTTAAAATTTATTGTAACATGTGCCATCTACAAATTAAGGATTTTAATGATTGCACAAAGTGAAGAACATGAGCTAAATAGACACGAGTAATAACTGTCAACTATAAAGATATATTTTAATTTATTGTGTCATATTCCTAATTTGTTACTCACTGTGAACTGTGACAGTGCTCTTGGACGAGACGCTGCCCATTTCGTTTTCGGCGCGTACTTCGTATTCGCCGCCATCTTCCTCCTTCACTAATGTCACTGTCAAGTGATAGTTCTCTAATCTGGCAAACGAATACATTCATGAAGTTACACTCACATTAAAGAACATAATTATGATAATATCAATCATGATTGAGAGCCAATGAGCTCTATTGTTATCACTAGACAGGATGCTGTCAATTTATTATTGTGTCTGTTTCATTGGCGCCATTTTGTCGCTGATCGTCGACGCGCTGCTTACGAGTGCCCCAGCGAACTATTAAATTACTTACGTTAGTGCCACATCAGCTATGGTATAAAAAGACTAAAACTTATAGAAATTAAGTAGTATTGAGAAGAATACGTATGGGCCAATACATTATTCGCGTAGAAAATACAAATGTATTAATGGCCTATAAAAATGGAAAAACATGATTTGATTTGAACATATATGTTGCGCTACTACTCACTCCTCAAATAATATGAAATGTAAGGGGAAGGACGTAATGAGAGTTATGTTACAACAGTAAAAGAACGCCTGTACGCATCGATATTCACATGACAAAGAAGGACTACTTGTCATGTCACAGAACGACTGTTAGCTTCTACAACTAAACTATTAACATTAGTAAATAGTAACTTTGTGAATAAATTTGCAAATGTTTGTATTGTGTTGTAGTGGAACATCGACAGCCAATAGATGGTGCTGTGCAATAATTGATGTCACAAACGTTTCCCAAAACATACAAAGAATATATACAAATTTTCAACTATAGTATACATCTCGCTCCTCTACCCTAGTCGGGTCCCCCTAAATTGCGAACACGCAACCTTCACTTCAATTACTTTCAATCTTTCAAGATTTCAAACTACCTTCAATCAAGTCTCAAAAATTAACTTCAAGATTTCACTTCAACCTCAAGCCTCCAACTCCATAGAACTTCAATTCAACCCCAACTTCAAGCACCATCATCACCATCACACTCTCCGCACAACTTAGATACCGAGTATATCCTGCTAGCCTTCACTGCCAATCATCACTGGTAGCCACTATAGGGTTAGATCGCACATCTGCAACACGATGTACCACCATCCCTACTACCACGGCTACGCACTCAGGCGACTTCGGCAACCAAATCACGGCTGCTGTACGCTGCTTCCTGTGGATGGCCACCCACTCAACAGCCAACACAGTCCAGCCATGTGATCCGCGCGAAGCTAATCGCTCACTCCAACCGTCTTTCCATACGCATTGGAAACCGACACACGAGCTCCTGCTTTCCCGACTCACTGGGACAACCAACAAAGTTCTGACTCACTATAACTGCATCCAGTCCGACTCACAGGACTTTCAAGTGACAAATGAATTGACATACTACGAGAAGCACTGATAGCTGTGAACAACTCTCGACTTCATTCGTCTACCATCGACTTCCAGTCTCAGCAAGGAGGTGTGTAGTGGAACACTGACAACCAATAGATGGCGCTGTGCAATAATTGATGTCACAAACCTTTCCCAAAACATACAAAGAATATATAAAAATTTTGGGAGGAACAACACTAGCTTCGCTGAAAGATCTTCCTTTAAGACGGAGGAGCATTCCATCTCGCTCCTCCACCCTATCTGGGGCACTCCCTTCAGTATCTTTATATTTGTGTTGTTCACAGACGCGCAAAAACGCGTATAAATCACCGACCAAAATTTAGTGGCTAAAGTTGCACTTAGCTTACCAATTGTGTTTTTAACTTTGAAATTGGCAAAATCAATGACGAAGGCGTTGGAGCCATAAATTTAAAAAAAATACTGAGATGACCCAGGCCGATCACACCCGATTCTTACCGAACATTTCGGAATTAGAAGTCTTGATTGTACCACGTATGTAGGTATAAGTTGTGAAAAAGGGGACTAATGAAGGAATGGTGCTCATCGCGTCAAATATATTGCCGCGGTACAAAACTTCGCGGCTCACTTAAAGTGGTATATTATACTACTTCAAAACAATAAAGTCATGTTACTCTTACAATTTCATTTTATAATCGTGTCCTACTCAATACTAGATTTAAGTTTCTTAACCATAACCATACCTTAGGAAATCCTGTTTACATTTAGGTATCGAGACCTTAAACACAAGACACGACCTTTAGTTAATAACAATATCAGGCTACTCACCTCTTAGTATCCCTTTCAATTTTGATCCTAGCGTCGGTGGTGACCTCTTTTCCATTCTTGAACCACTTGACCTTGGGTTCGGGACAGCCTTCCACTTCCACATCCAGCTTCAGAGTCTTTCCGGCGTCGACAGTCATATCCACCAAGCTCTTTGTGATACGTGGTTTTCCTGATTTAAATTTGAAAGTATTTAGAGCTTACTTTATACGTATCGCAGAATCTAAGATTTTTGGATATTTTTATTTGATATAACCAAATACTGTATATGGTTTTCTTAATACACTGAGTTTGAACTATGTACAATATTATAGATAACTTATTATTTTTTACTGTTCACCAGGAGAACTTATAAAACGTGGAAGGGTTTTAATGAAAAAACGATTCTTTCAACAACTTAATAACGAATTATTGAACGTTTTCTATAATAAATGTCCCAATTTGGACACATCGTATATTATGTATTAAGCGATTTGTATAATTAAAAATAAAAAACATGCTTAAACCAATTAAAAAGTACAATACGTGTAAAAATGAAATGCATTTTGAGTGAAGTTTGTTCTGTGAGATTGCGCAAGTCTATTCAAATGTTAACGTTGATTACACCTTACGGTGTGTTGTGCAAAAGAGATGGCATTTTAATTTGGATAGCGGGCGAGCGAGAATGCAACACTTTTATCTCTCAGCTTTGTTTGTGAACGACATAGCTGTTTTTTATGCAATAATGTGCACAAACTTCGAGGACGCATTTATGTTTTGCTCGTACTGTAGTATTAATTACCGCGCTGAACTTACTGTTAACGGTGAATGTGGCTTGACAACTGTCAGCGCCAAGGTCGTTAGACACCTTGCAGGTATAATTCCCGGACAACTCCGCGGAGACCTCCTTCAGGATCAGTTTGTGGGTATTCCCAGAATCCATACGAGTGAATACGGACTTCTTCTCTGTTATCTCTACGTCGCCGAGGTACCTGGACCGATAACAATATAATATGATATGATGATATTATTCTCTGCTTAGCTCGGGCTTTGTATTTCAGGGATTGGATAGAATACTCATCATGGTAGTGCAGGGAAAGTTTGTTGGTTTCATAAAGAAAATCCTATTCAGGAACAGTGGAAGAACGGAGAAATAATATCTATTAATTCCTGTGTCCGAGTGGTTTGTCGTAAGAGGCAACAAAACAATCCAAATTTGATCTTTTACTCACCATTTGATAGTTGGTTCGGGGTAGGCCTCCACGGAGACGGTGAACTCGGCATTGACGTCGCCGGCGTTCGCGGTGGTGTCCTTGAGTTTCTGCGTGAAGAGCGGCGCAGTGCGCACGTTCAGCAGGCACGAGTCCGACGCGCTGCCATGCACGTTGCGAACCTGCCAGTGTTGAAGGCACTTGTGAAATACCTTGAATCTTCGCAGGCGTTCGGCTGATATTATCACTTTAGCTTCATCTACTTTTATTAATCATACATATATGATTACTATAAGTACTTTTTACTTGACCATTCTTCAAAACATCTGTGATTCGATCGTTGCAAGTAGGTCGCGGTCTAAAGGCACCAGCTCGATCATCCACACTTGTTATATATTTGTCAGTCTCCTTTCATTATTTCTCTATACGTGTCTTAACCATTATAGCATTTAATTTTAATTAATACTAGACGTGGTAGTCATGCTAGAGTCGTCATCTTGATTACAGCTCTTAGGGCCGACTCGATCGGTGTGATAGCTGATCATGTTTCGTGCGCTGAGAGTTCTGATGACCCATTTCCCTCTCCCCTATGCCATTCTCCTATCATGTTCCCGATGTGGCATCCTAAAGGCTGGTGACAGTAACCTCTTTCTGTCAGTCTGCTGTCCTGTAGCTGTCCTAGACCTGTCCTATCTGGCTGTTCCGCAATAAAAAAGGAATTTAGAGAATCAAGAGAAAAAAGCTTGTATCGCCTCTTCATGTAGTTTTTAAAGCATGTCTTTTCCCATGGTTTTGTAGTGGAACATTTAAAGCCAATAGATGGCACTGTGCAATAATCGAAGTTGCAAACGACCCCCGACACGTACAAAGAATGTATAAAGATTTCCGACAATTATAAATTCAGATGGGGTTAGGCCTGCAAGGCCTAACAACAGTCTGACCGGAAATCTTCCGCTTCGCTCCTCCACGCCTATACAGGTCACCCTAACCTCTAAACTATAATAGGTTATATAGGTCATACCTCGCAAGAATATTCTCCAGCATCTGCTCTCGCGGCCGAAGTCACTACGAGGGAGTGGGCAGAGCCCGACGTCGAGATCTTCACAGTTGATGACTCCGTCAATTCTACTTTATTCTTGAACCTGGTTCAGGAACAAAAATTAAGGACTATTATACTTCTATAATCACAGATTTCGCCAAGGCTACACTGTTAATTTGACTTGAACAATGAACAAAAGAGTATATATGCGTGTGTGTCAAATACATGGTAGTGTGTGAATGTTTTTTTTATAGATTTAATGTATTTTTTATGCATAATTTAAAACAAATAAATACCATTCTTCGCTTCTTCTCTATATAAACTATAAGTGTGCGAAATTTCATACTCATCCGTCCGCGCATTTTTCGTAAAAAGTATATTTATCTATACATATAATAAAATTGTAGAAGTCAAATTTCTGTACAATGAAAAAAATGTTAAAGACCGAGTCAGGGGGGTGTAAGAAGTGAAATATAATTAATTTCGAATTTTTTGTTTCTCTGTCTGCTTATACCGGCTAATCTCCGAAACGACTGGACCAATTTAAATGAAATTTTGTATGGAGGTAGCTTATATCCCTGGTCAACATATAGGATACTTTTGATCCCGAAAAATTAAAGAGTTCCCGTGGGATAGTTAAAAGAACTTTAATTACTTAATCAGCTTATTGTACAACTTATGCACCTAATTAAATATTGATATTGTCGGTATCATCATCATACAATAAAATAATTTATAAATTAAAAAACAATTAGGCTATATATCATCACGCTAAGACCAATAGGAGCGGAGCACCAATGAACAATGTTTTAAAATCGGGAGGGTTTTTTTAACTTACTTTTTTTTAACTATTCCACGCGGACGAAGTCACGGGCAGAAGCTAGAATATATAGTTTTTTTGGCGATAGCAGATGGCCATTAAGTAAGAGTTAAAAAAATATATAATACTTGATTTATGATTAAATGTAATTCAAAAGCGAGGAAATTGAAATTAAGGTAATTAGATGTATATAGAATTTAATTTAGATAGATAAAACACAGTTTATTGCTCACCAAAATATCAGACACAAAGCTTCAATTACAACCATTTTAGGCAAAACAATAGGAGGCCTTATCGCTTAGAGCAAACTATTCCAGGCAACCTAACTTCTAGGACATTCGTAATTAATCTAACGATGTAGGTGATGCCTATATTCAGATTTTTAATACATATAAAATTTGTAAGATATATATATACAAATCAAATATATATTTAAATTTACCGGGAATCGATCCCGAGAGTAGTCCAATCCAGCTGTAATCATGTGTATAGAATATCAATAATATTATAAAATTCTAAACATGTCGTGTCTGTACATTGAAGCTATTACAAAAATAACAACTGGCATGGACTATATAAACGATGGAGAACGCAATAGACGCAATTTTTTAAGATTTCATATCTGTTTGTACAGGATTCACGTAAAAACTACTGGGCCAATTTTGATGCGGTTTTCGCTGATCAACAGCAAATTAAATCTTATAATTAAAATTTGCGTTACTTATTCTGCTAATTCCAGGGGAAATTTTCTGAGAATTATATAAAATAGCCAGATTAAGAAAAATAATTCTAAGTTGATTTTTTCACTGATCGATAGCAAATAAAAATGTATGATATTTTTTCTCCCGGGAATTTTCCTGAGAGCGGTTTATACTAAAACAATGGCTTACATTACTTTGTCTCGAGAGTCCCGTGGGAACTTCAAGCGCGGACGAAGTCGCGGGCATATCCTAGTAATATAAATATATACCATTTGACAGTCGGTGCTGGTTCTGCTTCGGTCTCGATCTTGAAGGTGACCGTCTCCTTCTCCTCGCAAACTTTGTTCTCTCCTAGTTTCTTGGTCACCTTGGGCGGTGACGTCACGTGCCACTGCCAGAAGTCCGAGCACTGGTTCACTTCGTTCCTATAAAATTGAGCAGTTAAGCATAGCTTATATATATATATATATATATATATATATATATATATATATATATATATATATATATATATATATATAAGACTTCAAGTTTATTATATAGTCTTTTGTTGGATCCAAAACACAAAAATGCATATTCAAAATGACTACGAACAAGAGATTTATACAGCATGAGTAATATTTTTGGATCAGCACCCCAGTATGTCCTAGCTTGTATACAATGGAATCCACATAATTTGTCCAAGAAAGATTTTTAGAAAAAATAACACCAAGGAATTTAACATTACTATCTATAGGCAAGCAATTTTGGTTATAATATAATTTTACATTAAAAGGTCTATGTTAACATATGGTCTAACATATGCCCAGGCCTTTTTTTGTCACTTCTTTTTTGGGGGCACGCTAGTTCTCGAAAGTTGGGAGTGTAATTTTTTGTTTGTAGCTCCATTCCAAAAAATTACAGTTTATTCACCGCTTCCAAATCCTTTTCGTATTAGTTATTCTTCGTCCAAATATTTGAACCACATTTTCAATGTTCTGATTAGCACTCATTAGGCTTATATCACGATTTTGCAAATCTAAACTCAGCTCACTTAGCTCTTGAAGGGCATCGCACATTCCGTTTGAGGTGACGCGGTAACTGTCCAGGAAAGATAGATTAACTTTTGTATTTGGATAATTTTGACCTATTAAAAACATCCATTTTTTTGTAAGGCTTACCAAAATTGTTTTTTATTTAATTTTATTTCAAATTCTTCAATTTTTCAGTTTTTATGGCAATGTTTCGATGTATTCGAAATTTTCTTTAAGGACACTGAGTGCGCCCCCACGTGCCCCCACAAAAAAAGCGCTGCAAGTACCATACATAATAAGAAATAGACGACTAAAGATATTACGGCCTTGTTACGTTTTATTTGCAATCTTATAGCATATTTAACGGCCTCTATGGTTGAGCGGGCTAAGCCTTTGCCGGCTTATCTCACTGCAACGCAGAGGCTCCGGGTTCGATTCCTGGTATAGTAAATTTCGGAAACGTATTTTCTCCGTTGTTTACTATGGTCTGGGTGTCTGGGATCGGCCTCAGAGTGGTCTGTTGTATATTACCCATAACATACGTGTAACTTGCTTAATTTGGGGATATACAGTATGTGTGTGTTTGTCTGCCGATTATTATTATTATTATTTTGGAAAGGTAATCTTTTCTTAGCACTTTGGCTAGTTTGAACCACATCCACGGGCTTAAACCAAGTGAGGAAAATTTATGTTGACGGTATGTTATTATGAGGGGCAATTTCGTTTTCGTCTAACTGCAAGAAACTATTCTACATGTATTCAAGATTGCGGCTTTTTGGAGAGTTATGTAGAGGGTTTCTTTGAGGTCCAATAGTTTTAGGCTATGGAGAAGATGGTTGGGAATAACGCCTGTTGTGGAGAGAACTATGGGTACTATGTATACTTTTTCCTGTCGCCAAATTCTGCTCACTTCACCTTTGAGTTCTGCGTACTTGCTTATTTTTTCAGTTATTGTTTTTTGTATGTTGTGTGTGTTAGGAACAGCAATGTCAATAAGGTAAGTGATTTTGTTAATTTTGTCCTGTAAAGTGATATCTGGTTTATTGTATATTATTATTATTAATTATTATATTAACTATACGAAAGTAACTATCTGTCTGACTGTTGCGTTTTCATGAAAGAACTACGGCACCTTTTTGGCTGAAATTTGGTATACAGGTGAATTTTTCAAGTGGATCTTCAGGGCGAATCTTAAGACATCGCGAGGCGTGCGTCGCAAATAGTTCGTCACGCATGCCTCGGATTGTGTGGACGTGTGTGATCACTCTGAGCATTCGCCTCATATGATCGTGGCGAACGCCACCTCAGTGCGAGCCGTGCGCTACGTGTGGACGGACGGGTGTTATTTGGGTTTCGCGTTCATTCGTCACGAAAACAGATACCGAACCACTGCGTGAACTTGTCCGACTTTATGAAAATAACAGAATGCTATGGGATTCTTAACATTCTATATAGGCTGCAGCTGCAATCTGCACGTCTCGCCTTGCCGGAGACACTTTTCTTACTGACGAACACCGTTCGTGGTTGTTTGCGTGTTTGAGCATGTGTCGTTCGGGATTCAGGCATAAATGTACCGTCGTATGCTTCATGTTGAGGCATGCGTGATGAACCATTCGCGAAACACGCCTCGCGATGTCTGTACGCGCCTTTAAACTATACGAAATAGCCAAAACTCAAACGAGTCTATTTTGATGCTGATTTTGATGAAACTAAAAACTGACCTGACCTCAATGTTGTTAGACTCTGACCGATTAACTCCGAGAAGCTGCAAGTATTTATGGTGCAAGATTGTCATCTAGGTAGGTAGGAGGTGTATCGTAAATAAAAACTGTGAATAGATCTACATCGGCAAATTTTTCTCGCAATCGATTCAAAAAGCAGTCGCGATTGACAGGTTTGGCAATATTGCATTCGATTTTGGAAAAATCAATTACCCTAGCCAGGAATCGAATCCACTGATTTTTATCAAAAAATAACATCCTGTATTATTACACTAAACCATAATATAGATTTATATCCGTGCAGGAACAGAGAAAGAATACAATTTTCTACGTTGGGGCGATCTGTCATAAGAGGCGACCAAACAACCCACAGCCAGGTTGTAGGGTATTCGCCCATCTGGATGGTTACCATCCCTGGTCTAGACTCTACAGTATGCCGCTATAACAACCTTGAGTTCTTTTCCGGCTTTAGTGGCCAAGTTCCAGTCGCCTTTTAAAGTACAGCAGCACACTTGTAGCACCTTTGGTGTTACAAATGTCCATAGGCGATGGTAACCGCTTTCCATCTAAAGGAATGTCAAACCGCAAACTAAGAAAAGAGTTTGAAAATTTCTTGTTACAAACAAAACAAAATTACTGCGAGTTTGATAATCTGTTGTGGACAAAGTGAAATTACTTGGCAACGATGGAATAAGAGCCGGTGTCGGTCAACTTCGCGTCCTTGATGGTGATGGTATATATGTATTCGCTCTCTTTGGTGATTTTCACGCGGTCGCTGCTCTTGATCTCGGCGCCGTCCTTGTAGAAGGTCACTTCGGGGGCGGGGGTGCCTTCGACCTCGATCCTCACGGTGTGGGTCGAACTAACCTACAAATCATAACAAAATTCAAAAATTTTCATTCTAAGTATCTATTCTATTGTGAAGCTGGCAAAGAGGTAGATAGTCATAGCCAGCTCATAGTAAGTGGTTTGCAACGCCAGGGACGAACCTAACGCATTACTAGCCTTTAGGTGGGATAGGGGGATGAGATAGTGTGATCAAATACGAGGAATGGGATAAAGAAGATGAGATTGGAATGGTGGAAGATGTATTATGGGGAGGAGGAAATATTCCATCGGATTTTTCACTCGAGGAACAAAACACGACATCTATAAATACCAATAGCCTTAGAAAGATGTTTCGAAGGTATTCCGAAACTATCTTAAACATCAAACAACTGTGACAGAAACATGTACAAACTTATTTGAAAAACGGTAATCATTTTTTTTACATTTTAACGATTGACGGCCTTTGTGGTTAAGCGGGCTAAGCCTTTGCTGGCCTATCTCACTGTACCGCAGAGGCTCCGGGCTCGATTCCTGGCATGGTAAAATTCGGAGACGAGTTTTCTCCGTCATTTACTATGGTCTGGGAGTCTGCGATCGGCCCCAGAGTAGTGCGTTATTTCACAACCCAAGCGTAACTTGCTTAATTTGGGGATATGCAACATGTGTGTTTGTCTGTCAATTATAAAAAAAAATATACAGATTATAAAAATTGTTAACGATGACATCTGCAGGACACTATAAATTAACTCGCGATTTAATGAGCAGGTTTTAAATTTGCTACGAGAGCGGTCGTAGATATATCTATCCGTGCAGGAACGAAGAAAGAATACAATTTCCAGCGGCCGGCCTGTCGTAAGAGGCGGCAAAACAACCCATAGCCAGGTGGTAGGGTTTTGTGTTGTGTTCCGGCAGCAGTGACCAGGTTCCAGTCTCCTTTAAGAGAGCAGCAGCGCATTTGTAGCACCTTTGGTGTTTCAAATGTCCATAGGCGACGGTAACCACTTTCCATCAAGTGGGCCGTCTGCCTGTGTGCTGAACACCTGAGATAAAAAAAAAAAAAGTGACTCTCTTGATGACTACCACCCCTAGGTTAGAGCATGCTGCCATAACAACCTTGGGTTGTGTTCCAGCATTAGTGGCCGGGTTCCAGTCTCCCTTTAGAGATCTCGCAGTACATTGTTAGCACCTTTGGTGTTATAACCGTAAGCGATGGTCACTGCTTCCCATCGGGTGGGCCGTCTGTCTGTCTTTTGAACTCATACAATAAAAAAACGCCTGTGTGTGTGTAATTCACACGCAGTAGAAGTGAAACTTCAAAAAAAAGCCTGCGAAAGAATGAGATAAATATAGAGTATTATGATAATTATAAGGTTTATTATTATCATAATAATTTTGCTAAGTTCAAAAATGCAAGATATTACATTTCATATATTACATATTTAAGATATAAATTACACTTTAAATCACTATCATAAAGCTCAAAATTCAATACTCTGTTTCGCACAATTTCCTTTGAGCTACCTACAAAAGAATATCTGCCTTAAATATATATTGATAGAGCTGCATACTTTTAAGTTTTACTTAAAGTGAAAATTAAAACTACCGGATAAATAGAAATGTGTTTTATTTCTATTTCAATAAGATTGAATTTTATCTGTTTACCTCTTTTTAGTGTCGCTTTTTTTCGTTTCACCGAGTTTTAAACAACAACGATTCTGAATAAGTTTCACCTCCACAAATATACTAATTTACTTACTTTTTTAATTAACTTACCATACATGTTTGATTTTCAACCTTCTTCTTGATCTTGGGAGCTTCCTTCACGACAAGTTTGAGGGTTGAGGTGTCTTCGCCGAGCTCGTTGCTGGCAGTCACTTCGTATTCACCAGCGTCCGCTGAGGTCACATTCTTGATTACAAGTGACATACTTTCTTCATCCTCGTAAAGGAATCTAACGAAAAATATAGCGTTACAATGTACAGTTTGATATTATAAAAGCTTTTTAGACTAATTTGATTAGTCGCTACCACGTTATTCCAGCAAAAAAGTGTAACAAACAAACCAAAGGTGGTTTGTTTGTTACACTTTTTGAAACGAAGTGCTAATTGGCGGGAATTGGAGAATTAGTGTTGTGGTCTGCAGTTTTATTTTGTAAAAATGTGTAATGTTACTTTAAAATGAACACTAGTTGTAGGAGATTGACAGTTTTTGAGTAATAATTTTGTGTTTTTGTGCGAAATATGAACTGTTAGTCAAATATGGCCTTTTAAATTGTCACAAGATCTCCGTTGATTGGAGTCAGTTAACGAGCTATAATTTGGCTGAAGTATACTGAAGACAATACATCAGACGAGTCTGTATTAACAAAGTTCCTTTACCTGCCTCATAAATAAACTATGATTTATATATGAACATATTTTGTAAAATCGAAGGTATGGTATGGGTGAAGATTGATAAGAAAGTATTCTACACATAACTCTGCAAAATGGTGTAGAGAAACTTCGAGAAAATAGAGTCTAAGGGCTGAAAATTTTAACTAAACACTTGTAATATTTATAAGTAATACTCACTTATGTCTAGTATCAGGCTCAACGACCTTCCCGTCGTGTTTGAACACAACACTCGGTTTGGGGAATCCCTTGCATTGCAGTTCCAACATGGCTGAACCGCCGGCGGACACGATAGCCTCGCGATGCTCGATCACTAGGGTTGGCTTCTCTGGTTCGCGGTGCAATTCATGGACTGCGCCTAAATCACGAGGGAAGCAATTATAAACATATATTGTTATCTAGATTAAAATTTATTACAATTATCGTACAGTAAATAAAAACTAAATTTTTATTATCAGTAACTTCACAGACTTACCCACCTCCGTCTTTCTCGTCATCTTAATCAGTTAATTTTATTATTTATATAATTATGAGGCAAAGAGTTTTTACCTTTGCTATAACCTAAATATTTATACACCCCGATGGGGTAAAACATGCTGTACTTCTTCACCTTAATGTAATCTATGGTGTCACCGTGTTTTATACAAATAAAGATATTTGAATTTGGATCTCCATCCAATCCTTCTGTTTGGTACTTCTATGTCTACTCCATTCCATCTATTCCATTCCATCTACTCCATCTTAAAAGTTAACAACGTGTTGGTTTCTCCCCTGGTGTTGCAAACACTATAAATTATAGGCGACAAGGCCGGATCATGGATTAAGCCGAGGCCCGTGCCCCGGGTGGCTAATTCAAATTTCGCAGACTAACACACAGCTCATTATTAACGTCCAGTACTTTAAGCACATAAATTACTTCACACGAGGCGCGTAGGTATAGTTCAAAAACCACAGGCGCACGCGTGTCCATCAGTGGGCGTCTGATGGCTGAAATGATGACGATGATTAAGATAAAAATATAGGCGAGCGCGATATATTTCAGTTTTTGCTCCCCCTCGAAAAAATTCAAGATCCGGGGTTAGTAGGTGTCGGTAACCACTTTCTATCAGATTGACCGTCTTTTTCTTTGCCAGCTTCGCAATAAAGAATAAAAGAGGGACGGGACATACTAACAGCGGGTAAGACAAACCAGGTGGTAAGGTATTTGCTCGACTAGATGGCGACCACCCCTGCTCTAGAGTATGCCGCCATAACAACCTTGTGTTGTATTCCGGCATCAGTGACCAGGTTCCAGTCTCCTTTAAGAGAGCAGCAGCGCATTTGTAGCAGCTTCGGTGTTGCAAATGTCCATAGGGGATGGTAACCACTTTCCATCAAGTGAGCCGTCAGCCTGTCTGCTGAACTCCAGAAATAATAAAAAAGAAAGTCATCCGATTGTTTGGTTATTCCTACTTCCCAATATCCTACAAAATAGGGAGCAAAGTGTGAGGCCGCTGAAAAAGCTTTATCGAAAAACCTAGGTATTGAGTCAATGTCAACGTATGATGGATCCATGTATTTATCTATATAAAAAGTTTTGTTGACAAATAGTTTACTGATATCATACATTGTAAATAGACATCGAATAATTTCATGCTCGTGCTATGGATAAATGCTAACAATATCGATCACGCTTTGCGCTTAAAGCAATAAAGCTATATATGTGAAAGAATATAGAATTTAGCAAAGGTATCCTATTTAATAGCAAGTGTCAAACTCTATAAGTAGCTTCTCTTCGATAGTAACAAATGTATACGCGATACGCTATGCTTTAATACAAATTCAAATATTGAAGAACCTTTTGCAGTTCATTTTGGAGGTCATAAATGTGACACAGATCATACCTATTTCTACATACAAGCAATTACATAATTTTCCCCGTGAAAGTGAGTTTTGACGGTATCTTAGTATGTTTATTCTTTACGAGATTGCTCGTCAATCTATTGTCATTATTATTGGGACAAGTGTTCTTTAAATGCAGGACAGAAAGAAACGTAGGATAGACTTATCCCTGACAAAAAGTTCAGCAGATTAATACGCTAAACTCTTAATAGGTAATATCACAGCATAAGCCTATTAATAAAGTAAAGAAAAATAATGCTTCGAGTATTCATAATGCCCATTGAAAGCGTCCAAGCATATAGTAAGCAACGAGTTAATGTAACATGAAAAACGCTCACCAAAACTTTGTCGTGGAGGACTGTTACCTAATTTACCAAAAAACACTCTCAAATCAATCAAAAAATTAAATTAATAACAACATTTAGAGATGAATCTAATGAGAACTGCTGTTTATACTTTCATATTTGTAGGTGGAATTAATAAAATGAAACTAGTGACAGGTTAGATTTAAGATATACTTGTGTAATCAAAGAAAACAACCGTAAAATATACTACAATACTTAATGTGAGGTTGCAATTCTGAATCATCAGATAAAGTTATACAACACTTAAATAGTATGCTGTTTGAATATATAAGTGAAACAATTGAAACTATTTTATTTATGGAATTGTTATTTTTAAATATTTGATGATGTTTATTTTTAATAAATTATCTGATGATAGAAAACGCTTTAAAAATTCTTTGAGTTTAGTATGAAAATTTATAGATTTTTTTTATTCATGTGATCAACAAATCCAAATGTTTAAAAATCTTCAAACTAAGATTAGACAGAACGATACTAACCTTGTACTGTAAGTTCAGCAGAGCAAGAAATATTGCCAGTGCTTGTCTTTGCCACGCAAGTATAAAGACCTGCGTCTTCGGGTTTGACATGTTGGAAAACAAGGGCCAAGGAATCTTCATCGTCACCAAGTAAGACCTAAAAGTGGTAAAAATTAGCAAAAGCTACCACACCTATATTTGGTACCTTTGTTGCTTTTGACATTTATCTTTGATAATAAACAGAACAAAATAAAAGTTTAAAGTACTTTAAATCCATACAAATTCATTTCATTTAATGCCTAACTATTCAACCTATAATCACGAAGTTTTGTAAATAGATCGTTAGGGATACACAAAAAGTCATAAAGGTACCTGGCAACCATAAAAAACTAGTTTCCGAGGGATAGAATTTTTTTAGACGGTCGTTGTATAAAATATAAAAGATTTAGTATAGTTATTGATTGTAATTAACTGACAAAATCTCCATTAATGCAAGCGAAGCTACGGGCAAAAACTAGGTGTCAATCATTTTTAAGACACTTTATAATTCATGCTTAATACATGAACTTCTAAAACTGTATTATTGGGTTGGAAGGGTTTACTACGCGATAAGACTATAAGATTCGACCTTACCTTGAATCTTTCTTCAGGATCAAAAGGTTGTCCGTCTCTTTTCCAGGAGAATGATGCTTTCTCACCTTTAGCAAGAAGACCTTCACCACCAGGAGGTAACTCGAAGAAAATATTCTTTTCATCTGAAACATTTTTTCCATCTCATCGTTCATGAATTTCTCATCTCTCATTGAAATTGATGAGTACAGCTTATCTCGATGTTTTGGTTAATCGGGAAAATTACAACTTCTTCGAAATATCACGTTGATCTTCCAAAGAAGCGAGAGGTAAGGTCAAAAACGGTCTAAGTGTAAGGGAACCAAGTGCTGTTCATTTTAAAATACATCGTTTATTAAAAATATTACGAGTGATATGTTACAAACAATTACATAATTATGTTTCGTGTAAAATTGCGAATTCTTGTTTTTCATATCATTGGAAAGTTTCCAAGAGGCCTAGACCCATTTTTCATATCTGAAGTGCGATGTTTTCCATATGTTTTATCGTTTTACAATATTAGACAAAGATCAATTTGTGCTGATTGAAATTTTGCAGAGAAAATCTTTTTGCAAGTAATTTTTAAATAAAACACCACTGAGCTGATATACTAATTTATATGTTAACAAGAAGAGGAATATTAATCCAATTTCACCATCTTTTATGAAATCGTCATCAATGATGTTTGTTATGTGGCAAGAATAAAAATCCTTTTGAAAAATGAGAGCAATCTAATGAATAGAAGGATATTTTATTATTAGCGATCCTTCGTTTAAATTTGACCTAAATGCCTTTTTGGATTAAGACCCCAAGTATCATCGACATAGTCAGCTATTGTTCGATTTGAGTTCCATAGTATAAAATAAACAGATATTCATTATAATTAGTTTGCACCATTACTGATGCTGTGGATACAACTTAACCATTCTTTCTTACGTTTTAATATTATACAAGTTATGAGGGATACCTTTTATTATTAATTATCCTCTAAGCTGAACTTACTTTAGAACTCACAATCTGAATGCCTTTGTCTCAGTTCTATATTACCAGTTATAAACTTCAAATATTGAAATTAAACTGAAAGGAGAATGCTTAACTTTGCGATGGTACCAAATCAAATAGTAATTTTACACTTTATATTTAATCATCTAAATACATTTAGAGTGTGAAACGATCCATAAATGCTGGAGGACATCCAAACTGTGATAAAAATGTTGTGTATCTTTCTACAAATAGATGATTACGTATGAACGCCATTCATGCTCGTTATAATAAATACTTTTTATGTTACATTAAGACAGTAAACTACTTAATTTTACGTATTTAATAATGCAATGAAACTAATATTGTAGCAGTACATGAATATGTCAAAATGATCATGAATCTATTTATTTCAAAATGTAATCTTATTTATTGAAAGTCATGAAGCTACCACCGTTTCCAAAGCAATTTTAGTCACTGTTAAAGGAGAAGAAGCTGCGCAACAAACTCCCCAGCAACATATCCTTACTTCATAATTGTTATCATTTGTCTTTTTTAATGTAGTTTATACAAGCTCAAATATATCATAGTTGACAGACAATATATAGCAAAAATGTATGGCTGTTCTTGAGTATCTTCTACATTTGAAATAGCTAAAAAGATCAAAAATGATAAAATTGAGATCAAGAAAATCAAAGAACTTACCAACAACAGTAACAGTAGCGACGGATTCAACGTCGCCGTAAATGTTCATCGCTTTGCAAGAGTACTTTCCAGCATCAGATGGTTTGACGTCAGCGATCACCAGTTCATAGCAACCCTTCTCAGCGCGGGTCCTGATGATGGAGACTCGGTCACTCTCCGACGTAGTCGTGATCTCTTTGTCATCACGGTAGCTTAAATATTAATAGCAGTTCATAAATTTGTAACTTCTGGGCACGAGCATACCCATTCGTATATAGTTTAATAGTGTTGGAACAGACTGTTAAGTGAAAATATCCATCAGCAGTCATTGTCATCAATTGTAATGGAAGAAAGAAAAAAGAAAGAAGTAGAAAATTGTTACTTATGCAAAAAAATTTGGATCTAGACATAGCATAAAAGATATAATCACTTTTGAATTTAATGTAAAAAAATATTTTCATAATGTATGTTAAGAGGTACGAGAATATTGTAAGAGGCAGAATCTAATATTTATGTGGTGTCCATTAACATCAATTACGTCCAAGAGATGGGATCTAATATACACAGCCTGATACTCACAACTTGACTTCAGGGTTAGGATCTCCCTTGACTCTGACCATGAAACGCAAGTAGGTATTCTCCATTATCTCAGTATCTTTCAAAGCGACCAAAAAGTAAGGAGCTCTGGAAGCGTTCCTTTCTTTCCTTTCTTCAGGTGTCACTATAATTGTTTAAAAATACTTTTATAATCTAAAGATTACAAATCTAGCAGATATAAGGACTATTTATTTTCTAGCATGTTTGTTTTAAAAATTAAAGTTAAAACTTAAAGATCAACTTGCAAAGAATTGATTTAAGTTGACAGTACTACAAAAACTGCATTTAATATTAACATGTGAAACAATCATGGAAGAAATTAATAAAAGAAATGGTCCTTCAGATAACTAAAAATAAATGCATAAATTAAGACAATTTGCGTAAAATAAGTGCCAAAATACAGGAAAATTAAAAGATAGATAAAATTGTCAAAGTAGGTAACAAACTACATGTTATCCGCTTACGATGTCTTAAATGTGATCGGGATGAGTCATGCATTGCAGAATTATGATAAACTAATTTAAATCTACTCTAAACTACGCTGATTGAAAATACTATTCCTAAATGGAGAAAAGTTTATCAAACTCGAATTCTGAGAAGGAACAGTATTTTCAGATGTTAAAACAAGTGGGTCAAAGAAACTCACACTCGTGGACGACTAAATGAGCCGTGCAATGGGCATTCCCTTTAACATTCTCTGCTACGACCGTGTACACCCCGGAATCGTCCTCCCTGCAGTGCATCAGAGCGAGCTTTTGGCCTCCGCCGGATTCGGAAGATATGGAGCAGCGGTCCATGAGACGGTCGGTCAGTGGCTTGTTGTCCTTCAACCAGGTCACGTTCGTGGCCTCCAAGGATTCGAGCAGCGCGCATTCGAACACGGCGTTCTCGCCCGCTGGGGATTCAACACTACGTTAGCTGACTCCGTACGGTTCTCTACTTCGCATGTTTGTGTTCAGTGTACACGTTGCTTATTGTGCAATGTTGTTGTGTCTTATTTTCATCTCATTCTTCGCTACTACCTTCGTAATTTTGATTTCATAGTAGACCAATCCATGTTATCGTAGGTGTTTAGGTCAGTAAAATTTTGTGAAATCTAATGTCTGTGAATACTCTGTGTACCGTACGGACTCATGTGTGCAAAATCATGTAGAAGGACATTAAGCGTGATTGTTACATTGATGTGTGATGTAAGTTAATTGACTAGAAGCATATGTACAAGCGGTATAGGTGTTTCTAATTGCTATTGTGGAAGTGTTCATCTACTTCTACCTTGCTATACTTACGCTCAATGACTTGCGCTTCGAGAGTCTTCGTGAAGATTGGCTTTCCATCGTGAGATTCCGATTTTGACACTTTTGATGTTTTTAAGGATTCGTACTCTCCAGCGCTAATTGATCCATTAGCAAGCGCTGTTTTAGAATATTTGCTTTCGAATTCTGATCCTCCATTTTAGAGCTCTCGTAGCTACTTTCAATTTTAGATGAAGCTTTATCGATTATGTCCCCGTCTAAACTAGTTTCAATTTTATATTTTGAAGAGCGACCTTCAATCTTAGAGCTCTCATAGTTCGACTCAATACCATATTTCGACGCGATGCTATCTAGTTTGCTGGTAGTATCAGTTTCGATGCCATATTTAGAAGCGATGCTATCAATTTTGCTCTCAGTTTCGGTATGAATACCATACTTAGAAGCGATACTATCAATCTTGCTTGTAGTTTCGGATTCAATTCCATATTTGGAAGCGATACTATCGATCTTACTTTCGGATTCAATGCCGTATTTCGAAGCTAAGCTATCAATTTTACTATCAGATTCAATACCATATTTGGAAGCGATACTATCACGCTTGCTGGACTCAATCCCATATTTAGATCCTTCAATTTTACTCTCATAGCTGGATTCAATGCCATATTTCGACCCTCCATCAACTCCATAAGAGCTGGAGTATTTAGATTCATAGCGGGAGGATGCATTTCCTTCTATAGCACCTTCGGTTTCATATTTGGAACTTTCCAAGCGTGATCCGCTCTCACGGCGCGAGTAAGACGATGTCAATCCACTACTGTCATAAGTAGACGAGGATTCGTATCGGCCTCCACTAGATTGCTTTCTGGAGCTACTGGAGTACTCTAAATGAGAAAAATAAATGATGAGATAAATATATAAATTATATGTTCAAGCTATAATACCCGACTATAGCTTGAACGCATAATTTATTTATTTACTATTCTAAGGTTCTTTTTTATAGGGACGATTGATTTAATTGTATACTAATCTTACCTCCAGAAAGCCGCGAACTGCGGCTATACCTCGATGACATCTCGTCTTCGACAGTCCCCTCTGCGATTACAGTTTGCCCGATTCCAGAAACGTTATTACTAAGTTCCCCTCCACTTATATCTTTTAACTTGACTTCACTTTCTGTTGTCTCTTTTACTTTGGTTTGTTCTACAACCTTTTGTTCTCCAGTTTGATTAAAAGTGTTATTCTCTTCAACCTTAATTGATTCCTTTTCTAGAGATTTTACAGATTCTAAATTGTTATTTTTATCTTTTATTTGAATTACTTCTAATGGTTCAGACTTTGACTGTTCACACTGATGAATCTGTGTTATAGATAATTCTGTTTGAGATTCAGTTTTCTCACTTTCTTGTTTGGGTGGTGATGTTTCAGTAAGTTTGATTTTTGATTCCTGAACCGTTGCTTGGATGGTGTCCTTTGTTATATCAGGTGTTTCTGGTACTAAGGATTGTTCTGTTGAAGCTTTTTTTGAAGTAGGCAAACTATTAATTGGTTGAACTGTTTCTTCGTTTTTAACTTCTATAATTTGCTGTGGTTCAGTTGGTGGTTCAGATTTTTCAGTTTGAACTAAGATTATTTCTTCTTCCTGTTGGATAGTTGTTAATCCAGAATTCTCGACTTTATTAGTTTCCTCCAAAATTTGAGATGTTTCTGCAACTTGTTGTTTTTGTACAGATTTTTGATTTTCACACGTATTTTTACTTTGTTTATTTTCCACTACACTGATTTCAGGTTGTTCAGTAATTAATTTATCAGTAGCGATTTCAGATTTTATTTCAGTGATTTCACTATCAACAAAACTAGCACATTCAGTTTTAACAGTTTCAGCTACTTGCTCTGTTGATGTTATCTGCACAGTTTCAAGTGATATCTGCTCAGCAGTTAATAATTTCTCTGTAACTGATTTCTCGGTAGCGATTTCAGGTTTTTTTTTAGTGATTTCACTATCAACGCAAGTATCAGATTCAGTTTTAACTGTTTCAGCTACTTGCTCTGATGATGTGACCTGCACAGTTTCAAGTGATGTCTGCTTAGTTATTGATAACTTCTCTGTGGTTATAGATGAATCATTTATTTGCTCACTTAGTTCTGATTCAACTTTTTCAACAGAAGTTTTTGGCTCTTCAGTGTTTTCTTGAACCACAACTGGTTTTGTCAAATCAGACCCTGCATTTACAATTTGACTTGATTTCAAAGATGTTTGTTCACAAATTTGCACCCTTTCTACACCGTCTTTAACACAAACTTTGTCCGACTCAGATATTTGATCACTTTGTACACTTTGCACTGTCACTTTGCTTTCAACACTCTGTTCAAATGATTGCACTGATGTTCGCTGTTTAAATGTTTCAAGTTTAACTTCTGAAATTTTTTCTACCACAGTCTGTTGACTTTCTGACTGTGATGTAGCCGACTCGGTGTCTCTAGAAGTAACAGTTCACAGACGATTTACTCCCTAAGTCAGCTGTGACTTCACTTATAACCTCTTGAGCTTCGCTGATAGAAGAGATCTCAACTATATCAGTTTTAGAGATTTTCTTTGCAACTTGGTTTTCTAATGAAGCTTTACGTTTATTTTTCAACTGCTGTAAAGACTCTTCTCTGGTTGCAACGTCAGAAACTTCTACTTCAACTCGTGTACGTTTTTCTTGGGCCTCTTCAGCGTCTTCTGCTGGTCGTTTTTTCTTTTCCTCGGGTTCAGGAGATGTTACTTCGCTTGGTGGTTGAAGAACTTGTAGATCATCTGCCGCGTGTTCTGCTAATGCAACTGAAAAGGAAGCCAAAAGTTACTACCTCACATTCTTCATTTTTACTTTTAAATTACTCATTCAGCATATTCTTATATTCCATAATGTAATAATATAAGAATTTTACGTATTGAGTGACTCCTAGGTTTTATTAGAGACATTTAATCAGCATAGCATAAAACGGTTTCAAAGACGTCTATTATTTTAGTAAAATAATTGAACAAGTTAATGAAAGAAAATTACCAGCGTCGGCTATGTGTTGGTCGATCTCTGCAAGCCAGTTATCTTTCACAGACTCCTTGTGAGCGGCGAGGATGAAGATATGAGGCGGATCCTTCTGGTGAAGTTCAAATTTCAACTTTTCACCAGGTAACTCTTTGACTTCAACGTCAGGGAGCTGAAATTTGACGAAAAAAATTCTTTAATATTTTTAAGTAATAAAGAAATTGGTTTATTTAAGACGTACACAAAATGACAGATATAAAAAACAAACGATAACAGTTAAAACGTGCGTTATCTTATTTATACTCCTACTCAGCGTAGTGCCGCTATTCCACAGGAACGTTATAGAGATGTTTCAGCCAAAAATTTGTGGGCATTTGCATAGGCAAATGGCATGGAAGGATATAACTTTTCCTTCTAAATAAAGGTTTCTCGCAGTCCTAGTCTTAAAGGCCTATTTAAACAATCAAATATATTACTGCGTTCCAATGTAAAATTAAATGTATTGGGAAACAATCTGAAGTTTCGAGTAGGTTCTACAACACAAATTTATTTAAGAACAGAAATTTAGTATAGAATCAATCGTTTATATAGTGATTTAAGATAATTACAATAACTATACCTCGTAGACGATTAGTTCGGCTAATTTTCAAACGAATATATCGACCGTTGTCACCCGTTGACACGCCGTTTCAACTACACGGCCGTTACTCGTATACGCCCCATCTATACGTCTATGCGAATCTTCCTTTGTAGTAAACTGATCTTTTGGCACGTGTCCAAATTGCAAATGCATGGTTTTACTAATTTAATCTATTTCCGTTAGTTCAGAAATTACAAAAACATTCTTCGCATCAATCCTCATTTACTTACAAACACAGTAACAATACATTGCCTTGATAGTTACTTTGTAAGTCGTTAGGGCTTCAGCATGATTTGCATTGTATATACACATGTATTGTGTGATATTCATATATCCTATCTATATATGTATTTAATTTGCACACCACCGTCATACACTTGCAAATCTCCCGTTCATAAAATCCGGGTTGTTTGGAAGAGTTCGTTCTAAAGCGATAAGGCCGCCCATTGCTCCTAGTTTCACTGTTTGATGTGACTACTATAAATTGTTTATTTTATGTGTATGTGGTGAACAATAAAGTGTATTCTATTCTATTCTACATTTTCATTAGTTAAATAACTTGTAAATTACTCATTGTCATCGTTTGACCCGATAACTACTTAATCGAAGACTTATTGATAAATTGTAAAATCTTTGTATAAATGATGACAAGGACTTGTGATAAATTGTTTAAAATCATATTTTTGACATTGTCATTCTAATGTTAGCCGATGAAATTATTTTCTATATTTTAGCAAAACCAGAAATTAAATAATACGTCTTTAAACATGCACCAATCCGCCACATATTGGTGACCTTATCGATAATGGAGCACGAAAATAAAGGTAATTACACACCTCCCGATTTATGCCGAGTCGGAGTGCGACTACCACCTTTTGGGCTGCAGAACCAGCGGTATGGTTTGCGCAAATAGAAGGCAGCTTTGCTCTTTCTGGTATTAAAGACGATAATACCAAATACTTTCACGTCACGGCGCAACTTGAACATCGTTTTGCTGCAGAAGTCAAAGACATTATAATTAACCCTCCACCGACTGGCAAATACGAGTTTTTGAAAAATGAACTCATCAAACGCCTTTCAGCTTCGCGAGAAAAGAACTAACACAACTTCTCATGCATGAAGAACTTGGTGACAAAAGGCCTTCACAGTTTTTGAGACACTTACGCCATCTAGCGGGCAAGGATGTTTCGGATGATTTTATTCGAACCGTATGGACCAGCCGACTGCCGACCAGCTTGCAAGCAGTTATCGCATCGCAACCTCAGTCTACATTGGAAGCGCTCGCGGATCTCGCCGATAAAGTCCATGACTTAGTGCCGTTATCACCACAAGTTGCATCAACTGACGCACCTAGATTTTATTTCGACAAGCTTACTAGAGAAATAGCAGAGCTCAAACTAGAAGTTCAAGAACTCTCTAAGAGGAACACCAGGGATAGTCAACGCTCTCGTAGCCCAAGCAATCGTCACAGTAAAAATCGTACCAGGTCTCTCTCAAGTTACCGTAAGTTTCCCAATTGCTTTTATCACCATAGATACGGCGATAAAGCCAGGGTATGTTTGAAACCTTGCGACTATCAGCAGGGAAACGAGAGGGGCGCTCATTGATGGCGACAAATGACTGCCCAAGTTCCTCAGGTCGCCTTTTTGTAACGGATCGTAAGTCAAAGACGCAGTTCCTGGTCGATACAGGTAGCGACTTCTGTGTCTTTCCACTTTCCGCTGCCAAACCCAGACGACCAAGAACGAGCTATAATCTTTTTGCTGCGAACGGAACACCTATTCATACATACGGCTTCGCTCAATTACAACAGGGCCTCCGTCGCGCATTTTCATGGCGTTTTATCGTTGCGGACGTTAGTAAGGTCTTTAATTGGCGCCGACTTTCCTGCCATTATGGCTTGATTGTCGACTGTCGGAACCGCCGCCTTATTGACAATATGACGACGCTCACATCCTCTTTGCATCTCCAGCGACATCAGATTCAATTTCATCAGTTAAAAACTTTGGCAAATCTGAGTATATTCCTACATTCGAGAATTTCCAGCTCGACCATTACGAACGGGATAGCACAGTCCATTTCATCAGGACCTCCGTCGACCACCTGTTTTCATGGCGTTTTATCGTTGCCAAACAGGAGTTTAGTAAGGATCAAAAACGGAACTGCAGGCCATCGGAGAGCCCGTGGTCGTCACCATTGCATCTCGCTCCTAAAAAATCATTATGGCTTGATTGCTGTCGGAACCGCCGCCTTATTGACAATATGACGACGCTCACATCCTCTGCATCTCCAGCTCCTACATCAGATTCAATTTCATCAGTTAAAACTGTCTTTGGCAAATCTGAGTATATTAACCTACTTCGAGAATTTCCAGAGATAACTCGACCAGCGGGTACCGAACGGGTTATTAACCCATAGCACAGTCCATTTCATCAGGACTACACCTGACCACCTGTTCACTGCACGCCAAGACGACTATCGGCGGAAATGCTGAAGATTGCCAAACAGGAGTTTAGTGAGATGATCAAAAACGGAACTGCCAGGCCATCGGAGAGCCCGTGGTCGTCACCATTGCATCGGCTCCTAAAAAGATCATGGTTGGCGTCCATGCGGAGACTATCGTATGTTGAACGCTCGCACAATACCCGACCGCTATCCGGTCAGGCATATTCAAGATTTTACGCATTGTATATCTGGTTGTACCACTTTTCTAAAATTGATCTCGTTAAGGCATACAACCAGATTCCAGTAAACCCTGAAGATATTCCAAAACGGCGATTACCACACCTTTTGGGATGTATGAATTTCCGTATATGTCATTTGGCTTACGTAACGCAGGTCAGACATTTCAGAGATTTGTGGATGAAATGACCAGAGATTTCGATTTTTGCTACTGTTATCTTGATGATTTTTAATATTTTCACCAGATTCCACCACTCACTTTCAACATCTACGTGAAATTTTCGCTAGATTGCAAGAATATGGCATGGTCATTAACACTAGCAAATGCGTTTTGGAGCCTCAGAAGTCACTTTTCTTGGCTGTAATGTTTCAGTAGCTGGCATCAAACCCACTGGCGAAAGCATCGAAGCCATTAAGAATTTTCCTCCTCCAAAGACTGTTAAGGAGTTGAGATGTTTCTTAGGAATGCTCAACTTTTATCGTCGGTTTCTCAAAGATGCCGCTAAATTACAAGCTCCACTTCACGATCTGCTTACCGGCTCTGTGAAAGGCTCACATCCCGTGACTTTGTCCGGAGAGACACTAGAGGCATTTGAAGCGTGCAAACAAAGCCTATGCAACGCAACACTTTTAGCACATCCGGATATCGACGCAAAACTAGCCTTAGTGACAGATGCATCGGACGTTGCCATCGGTGGCGTATTAGAGCAGCATCGTAATGGCGAAACGCAGCCATTAGCTTTCTTCAGTCGTAAGCTCAGCTTGACGCAGAAGAATTACTCACCTTACGATCGAGAACTGCTAGCCATTTATGAAGCCATTCGTCACTTTCGACATTTCGTCGAAGCTCGTCATTTCACTGTGTTTACTGATCATAAACCTCTCTGCTTTGCATTTCAACAACGCAAAGACAAATGCTCTCCACGCCAATTCCGACATCTGGATTTTATTTCGCAATTCACGACGGATATCCAGCATATATCGGGAAAAAACAATATCGTCGCTGATCTTCTCTCCAGGATTGAGGAGATAGCTCAGCCTGTCGATCTTAACATCTTGGCGGAATCTCAGCAAACCGACACTGAGCTTCAGACAATTTTACAAGGCAATACAGCCCTAGATCTCGTCAAGGTTAATATACCAGGCACACGGACGGAGTTATACTGCGATCAGAAGATGCAGTCACCTCGCCCGTATGTTTCAGCTGATTTAAGGAGACAAGTTTTTAACAGCTTACATTCCTCAGCCATCCAGGCGCTAACACCACCTTGAAATTAGTGGCACAGCGTTATGTTTGGCCAGGAATGAACAAAGACTGTCGTGAGTGGGCCAGAGCCTGTCAGTCATGTCAACGGACCAAAGTCTCAAGACACGTTTCACCACCGCTGGGTAATTTTAAACTACCTCGCGGAAGATTTCAGGTCGTTCATATTGACTTAATCGGGCCTTTGCCTTTATCAGACGGTTTCCGCTACTGCCTCACCGCCGTCGATAGATTCACGCGCTGGCCTGAGGCGATAGCTTTACAAGATATTAGCGCCGAAACTGTAGCAAAGCGTTCGTCACTCACTGGATCGCTCGTTATGGATGCCCACAGCAGATTGTGACGGATCGTGGTAAACAGTTCGAGTCTGCGCTTATGAAGCGGTTGTCAGAACTTGCAGGCTTTCAACGTTGCAGGACTACGGCATATCATCCAGCCAGTAATGGTTTAGTTGAAAGAATGCACCGCCAGTTAAAACGGCAATTGTATGTCATGATAACCAAAGATGGACTGAGAGCTTACCACTCGTCTTATTGGGCATGAGGACGGCCTTCAAAGACGATATTCAAGCGTCACCTGCCGAACTTGTTTATGGCGAGACACTTCGCTTGCCTGGTGAGTTCCTACAACCAGACAACACTCTTCATTCCACCTTTGATGTGACTGATTTCACAGTGCGCCTGCGCGCCATTTTAAATAACATTCGTCCTACACCCTGAATATGAAAGGTAAAGAGCAAACAGTGACTATAGAAAGGCTGAAGCCAGCTTATATGGTTGCTGACGGATACCGCACCTCTGACGTCACGCCGTTACAGCAAAAGGATGAACCTGTGACAAGAACGCGATCGGGAAGGAGAATTTTGTTCCCTAACTATTATCGCCCATCCTAGGATGGTCTCTGGGGGAGCCCTGTAGGACAACCTTTTATACGTTTATTTTTCTATACATTTTTACATATTTTTGACATTGTCATTCTAATGTTAGCCGATCGAAATTACTTAACATACCAGTTTTGCAAGTTGATTAAATACTTAACTAATGTGCATGTAAATCCGACTTTAGTGACATACGCAGCGCAACGGATTATTCTAATTACGTGAGTTAACTTTCCACAGGAGAGGGTGCGACACTTATGCAGTTTTTTTGTCAATCATCTCATGCTGATGAGGATAAAAAACATTGCCAAGAAACGGGCACATCTAGTTTGTTAAGCACTATATTGAGCATACAATTCATTCCTATGATCTGGGGACTATATGGTCAAAAAGAGTAAATTATCTCCATAAAACAAGCACTATGAGGTAATTTGAATTTATATTTCCAACTAGTTGTGTTCGCGACATTATTTACACAGCATATTAAATTTGCATTCATATCTTTAAATCTTACAAGATATCGAAATGAAACATACGAAAATTTAAGAATACTTCTGTTTTGATTCCTAAAATTTTCAATGAAATTCATTGGGCTGTGCTGAAGCCTAATTGAAACCAAAATTCTAAAAAATCAATTATAACATAGTATAACTTTTTTTTAGTTAAGCGGATAGGCAGATAACTCACCTGATGGAAAGCGATTACCATCGCTTCTGGACATTTGCAACATCAAAGGCGTTACTAATGGTGTTGCTCTCTAAAGGTAGACTGGAACCTGGCCACTAATACCGGAACACAACTCAAGGTTGTTATGGCGGCATGCTCTAGACCAGGGGTGGTAGCCATCCAGACGCGCAAATATCCTACCTGTGATTTGTTTTATCGCCTCTTACGACAGACCGCCTGGCCCCAGGAAATTGTATTCTTTCTCCGTTTTTGAACGGATAGCAATAAATAGCAGCTTTTACTTAAACGGTATTCATTTTGGAATCACAGATAGACACTGCAATTTTATTTATTGGTATAGATAAGACAACTCGTAATGTATGTATATCCAATCAAATTGGCAAACATTACTATTAGTTGAAACTGCAATCAAATACATTCGTTAAATTCACAAATAATATCATGTGGTTAAACTTCAAAGCAGCTCGAGAATATTTAATATTTTTGATGAATGACGTAAAATAATTTAAGAGAGGTGTAGGAAGAGCTCTCATGGATATTTCGCAAAAGTTTTCTTTAAATATTACTATGTGGGTTTGTTTGTTTGTTTTTGGATTGAAATTATAGATCAGGCGGACCTTGTTCTAAACATTACACATGCGGGATTTCAAGGGGTAAAATACTAATATGGAAACGTGTAGCATGTAAATTATTTTTGTTTCAAACGTATTCTATTTAATTAGCAACGAATAAATCACTCCGAAACTTGAACTATTTGGGTACTTAACACTGAGTAAGTTTACCTTGATAATATTCTTCAAAACGAAGACGGACCTGTCGTCGGCGACTCTCTTGACTTTGCAGATCAGGATCCTCGCTTTGAATAAGAACAGATACCGTTCCTTGGTCTTCCCTTCTGTATCGGTAACAGTGAACCAATCGTGGGTCAATAATCGACCAAGTTTGTAGATGTTCCCGCGATAGCCCTCGATGCTAGCGATGAATTTGTTGTCTGTTGCTCGATTGGGAACACCCAGAAAGAGTTCTAAGGCTTTTTGCAGATCAGAACAGTCTTCGCCGAGTCGTTTTGAATATTTTACTAGTTCCTATAATAAAAGAAATGTGTTGATGAAATGTTCATGTGCTGGTATGCTAGAGGAATACTGCTAGTGATATTCGACCAGTAAAAATGTGAAGTACTTTGGTACTTCAAATTATATTAATTGTTTCTGTGCCAAAATTTGTATCAAATTTTAGAATGAATCAGACAGAAAAGTTTGTTCGGTGCCTTACGTGAATCAATTATTCGGCAGATAATTACGTTACTGAAACTACCTTTTGAGTGACTAGTGGTTTTTAAATTGCAATTTTTTTAAATAAGATTATAGATATTACAATCTCAAAACACATAATAGCGTTTAAATTTTACGGATCAGCGGATGTGTTTTTGTTAACAAATGAGAACTCCAATGGTGTGATAATGTTAGCGTCAACCTTTTCTTTGCATTAAAATTTCGTTAGTAATAATTATGGTGAAGATATTTAATTTTAACATATTTGTTTATTTTACTTAGAGGCAAACACTCCTACGATTGTTGTCGTGTGAGTAAAAAGATTTACAATTTAATGAAATCTAAATACCTTTAGAAGCAGTTGATAGTCGTTTATCCTTTGTATAGGTAGTTTGAGATGTTCGGTTATGCCCTTGTCGTCGCCGAGTTTCTCTGCTAAATCCTGAAAAATTAAAAATATAGGTACTTTAATATCAGGTTTGAAGAACGAAACAACCTTTGCTAAAGTTAATTACAAATCAGAGAATCCAAGCAGATTCGCGAGTAATACGGGCGAATGAAAGAATCTTTATTTGCAGAGATACAGGTGATGGTATGTCGACAATAGTCCAGAATAGTTCAGTAGAATCACCTACACTAGAATGTAAAAGTAAAACTGATGTATATTTGTACGTTTTCTTGGGAATGAACGGGTTTTCTTAACGAAATGAAATGAAATTTATTAGCATATATGTAAGTAGTACAGGGTACATATAAAATGACTATGATACAGAGAGCAGTACAAATGGCGTCCCAAAGGAAACTCTGTTTCCCGCGCTAGGTCTCCTTAGAACCTGTGTGGCGGGCCACAGTAGGATTCGCTTCGGTCATATAATTCTTATCATTCATTGATGATAGTACATTGATGCAATGTCTTGGTGTAATGAAAATTTATATGTATAAATAATATTTTCTACTATTAAATTAAGAGTTACAATTTAATATTCATAAGATGTTAGTAATAACAGTATAGGTTCAAAGTAACTATTTTCAAATAACGGCCAGTACAAGGTAACTAGCTAAAAAGTGGTCTAGAAGTTCTTCAGCATCTTTAAATGTAGCGAGTGTAAGAAATCAGTTAAGCCTTTTCTCAATTGAAAGTGTGTCATGATAACCAAAACTAATTGGCTGCTTATACTATTATACAATTTTGGACCTAGAAATTTAACATTTTTATATGTATATTTACTCTGAATAACTGAAATTTGTATGAGTAGTTTATATACCAGATTGTGTCCAGCGCACACGCATCTCAGATGAACGCGAGGGAAACCTCGTGAAAAGCCATAAATAGCGTAAAATAAGACTTAAAAATCATTAGTGACTACGAATCTATTTTTAACCTTCCGAAAATATAGAGAAAACGACCAATCCTTAAATACAGAGCTATAAATACAAATACAACCCTGAATAAAATTCCAACCAGTAAAAAATAGGATAGTTTATTTTTAAAACTTTATAGCCTTGACAGGGGACGTTAACCGGTAGTGATATAAATATAACACCTTTATTAAAACGTAATAACATTGAAATATCTTATTATAATAATTAGATTGGCTACAAAATTGTTAATAGAATGGTGCTTATAAAGTTTTATGGCAGATAAACTATGAAAAATATTAATATTATACTAAATTACCTGTGACTTTTCAAGACTACAATACAACAATTTTATTGTGGTAACAATGTATATGGTAATTTTTATGTTTTACTTGGCACCGACTTCAAGATGTTGTAGACAATTTTATTAGTTACACTTAAAGCCGGCTTCCTTTTTGTTAGAATTTTTTTGTGTCTGAAAATCACAAGCGAGTATTTTCTTGTATCCGTTTTTGTATCCGTTGTAAACCATTTGTATTCGTTGCTTTAGAAGTCCGATTGGTGTAATTGCTTGACGAAAATTGTTTAATTAAATTATTAAGCCATCGTCTGGTGTCACAAGGCAGCATTTTCGTTTGAATCTCAACTCCGATCGTCGCCGTTTTCTAAATACGACGGATCTTCTAGTTCAATTTACGCGGTTGTGCTGTTTATCGTTATCGATTTCCATTGTATGCTTTCTTAGTCCTAATCGAGCCCAGTAAAGCACGTTATTGGTCTTAATTAGCTAGCTACTTGTTTTAGGATTGTCATAAACCTAACAATGTTTTTTAAATACGTTTTCTATTTGATTTTGAATAATTTTCTGCTATATCTTCGGAACCCAGTGTCTAATAGCAATGAAATTTATACAGTACTATTCTGAAGTAATACTAAATGCAAAAGGAATGATCAGAATCCGTTCAGAAACAAAAAAGTTACAGACGTCAATCACGACAAGTGTTATACTTAATTTTATAGATTTATTGCTATATCTGCGGAACACAAAATCTAATAGCAATGAAATTAATACGGGGTCATTCTGAAACTATAGTGAATATAATCCAAAAAACTGGTCAAAATCGGTTCGGAAACAAAACAGTTGTGGCTAAAAAACCGCAAAAATTTTACAGTACAGCATGATTTCAAGGGTTTTTATGCTATATCTTCGGAACCCAAAATCTGCTAGTAATAAAATTTACATGGAACCATTTCGACACTGTTAAATGGAACCCAAAAAGAATCATCATAATCGGTTCAGAAACAACAAAGTTATGGCAGAACATACACTTAAAACAAATACAAGACGAATTGAGAAAATGTCGGTTAAAAATGTCAAAGGCTAATAATATATTAGCAACATTAAATAGTGCTTTTTTGGAGTACAGCAGACAGTCAGACAACCTACCTAATCGAAATCGGTTACCGTCGGCTATGGACGTTTGCAACATCAGACATGTCACCAACGCGATGCCGGCCTTGTAGAAATTCTAAGACACCCTTTTTAAAAAAAACCCTATTGTAGCACTGTGGGTAAACCATGGTTAGAAGCTTATTCCAAATCCGTACAAGAGCAAAGGGGTTCAAGGAAGTGGGGATGAACGCCCAGCCGATGGCGTGCGGTGCGGTGGTAAAAAGAAGATGAAGGCATAATTCTGAACAGTTCCCCGGAACTTAAAAATCTTGCATGTGTATTACACACACGCATTTACTAATGCATACAATTAATCGAGCTTGCAATATTATTCTACCATTTCACCAATGTAATTTTTAAATATTAGTATCCAATAAAGTGTTATTTATTCATTTACACTGCATGAGATGTCTAAAGCATATTATAAAATTAGAAAACACAAATATTTCAATCTATATTATTAACAACACACTGCCACTGTAAGCAGATAAAATAACTGACGCAGTGCAGCAGAATCTTCTGTCACACCACAAATCATCATATCATCCTTCACACAATCCATTCATCTTTTTTTGGTCTACGGGTTAGTCACGGGTCTTCAGTCACGGGTGCAACTTTCAAAGACCCCTTATGTATTCATTTCTCACTTTATCCATTCTTGTAACACCACACATCCACATTTGCAACAACTTTTAAACTAAGAAAAACAGTCGATTACAGATATTTCAATCAGAGTTAGTGAGATTGCCGTTTATTTTAAAGCAAGTATTTCAAGAGAAATTACATATACCAGTCAAAATAGACCTTTGATATATGTGGCTCCTTGAAACTTTGAGTCTAAGGTGTTTGCCACATTAGAGTGAAATCTGCTTATACTTTAGTTGTCATCACCGTTAACTTTGCCATTTTGTAAACATAAAACCGTGACATAATTAAGGAATCTGAATAAACTCCGAAGAATGGAAGGAAATTTTCTATGTCTGTGTATGATGAACCATATATAATTGTATCTACACATGAATACTATATAATAATGTTCTGATTTTGACTATTTATTTAGTGACAGTGTGCATATCCCAATGGCAGATTAAAGAGTGTAAACTTTAAATTGATCAGTTGTCTACAAGACAATATATAAATCAGACTCACAGCTCATGGCTACGAGAGACAATCTGCCCAGTATATCTCATTATTAATTCAATTACAATTTAGACACGAGACGCGCGTCCACGTCGTGTTAATTGTCGTCCGATGTTGGCATGGATATAATTTTAGATTTTTATCGGCAGTATGTTGTAATGACGACGCTTTCTTTTGTTGTTACTAAGTCTCGCAGAGCAGCAGCAATAGATTTCATACTGGCTGGAGATTAAGCATACATTTTATAGATCCACGTGCTAGCACTGCAAGCAGTATTGAGTCAAAACATAAAACAAGATTTGGTAAATATGAAACACCGTACACACCTTATGCATTATAAATATTTTGTCTAATATATTTGCTCAATTTTCATTATCTAGAATCAAAATTGAATGTACTGTCTTAGTTTGTACAAATTTAATATCCATATTGTTTTAGTTAATGGTCACGTGGTAACGCAGAAGGATTAAAAGAGTATGGGCATATAATGAAAGTCATGTGACAATAAGAATGTGAAACTCCCAAATCGATGAATACAAGTGTAAAGGTAAAGGTAAGATAAAAAAAGAGAATAAAGTTGTGGTTTGTGGTGTTACAGCGAGCGTATGTCAAATAAAGGAGTATGGAAGGAAAAGACATTGTGCTGATGAATGACTGTGAAGGATAATACTGTCAATGAACTTCGTGACGTGGTCTAGGAAAGTTTTTTAAACATTATTATCACAGACGGGAGTAGGTATTAAAGATTTTGAACATGATGATTTAGATACAAAAGACATATTACGGTAGGGTACTGCACTGCATTGAAGTTTAGTGTAAATGTGTGTTGAAATCGTAAAAACGTCGTAGACTCTGTATTATGGCGAATTATTTGAGAACGTTACAACTTATATTTGGTTTACCTTGACACGCAAAGATTTCTCTAGCTCAAAGTTTATTTTGCCGCCGTCAATATTAAATATTCTATCCTCTATTAATATTATAAATGCGAAAGTAACTCTGTTTGTCCGTCTGCCTGTTTTGTTTTCACGGAAAAACTAGTGGACCGATTTGGCCGAATCTTAGTATATATATATGTTTTTTTTTCGATGCCGCGAACGAACATAGGATATTTTTTATCCCGAAAAATGGGATAGTTTCCGGGATAAAAATTGATTTTTCTTTGTGTTTGTTATGCATTTTCGGAAAAATGATGCACCGATTTGGCTGAAATTCGGTATATATGTAAATTTTATACCGAGGGAGGACAAGGGATACTTTTATTATATAAAGGATTTATATAAAGGTTATTCCAGAAAATATGATAAGTTTTTTATTTGTAGTTTTGCATTTTCGTCATTTTGTTTATTTTGGTAATTTTGGTCGTTTAGGTTGGTAGTTTTAGTAATTGTGATAGTTTTGGTAGTTTTAGTAGTTTTGGAAGTTTTGGTAGTTGTGGTAGATGTAGTAATTATGGTAGTTTCGGTAGTTGTGGTAGTTTTTGTAGTTTTGGTCGTTTATATAGTTTATAGAGAGATAGACGGGAGATATATAAATAAAACTAGAACGGGTTGAAATAGGGGATAAAAGTTTGTATGGGAGACCAATCATTTCTAAAGTTTATAGATATAAAAATTCATAATCTAAAAAATGCGATAATAACTCGATCTGTCTGTCTGAATACCGAAAAAGGAAATATTTACTTATGTATTAACGGCTGCTCTTTAAACAAGTGGTACACACTATAGTTTGACATTACACTATATTTACAGAAATGTGAAAGTATACATATATATATATATATATATATATATATATATATATATATATACATTGTATATAGTCTATAGATTGGATGTTTGTTTATTCTTAATTAACTAAGGAAAGAAACTTGGAATGATTTTTACTGTGAATAATGACTTTTACTATGGTTTCTTCAATTTAAAGTTTACTCAAGCAAAGTCGAATGAACCGTTTATTGTAAACTTTATTGGGTGTACGTTAGTTAACTGGGATTAACATTTTGATCTCGATTAATGGAACAGTTTCTGTTGGATACGGATGCAAAATTTCCGAGAACGATAGCGCGTAAGCAGTCTTACTTACTTGTTGGGATGTGTATGGAGCATTTTACTTTTAGCTTTCTGGTGATTTATTTTATGCTTTTTATCCGTGCAGGAACGGACAAAGAATATAATTTCCTACGGCCGGGCGGCTAGGCGACAAAACAACCCACAGCCAGGTGGTAGGGTATTTGCCCGGCTGGATGGCTGCCACCCCCGGTCTAGATTATGCCGCCATAACAACGTTGATTTGCATTCCAGCAATAGTAGCCAGGTTCCAGTCTCCCTTTAGAGAGCGGCAGCACATTATTAGCACCTTTGGTGTAACAAATGTTCATAGGCGATGGTAACCGCTTTCCATCAGGTCGGTCGTCTGCCTGTTTGCCGAACTCAAGCAATAAAAATAATGCTCCGGATCCATTGTTTTTCACGTACTTATTGACGTTGTATTTTGCAAAACCTACTTTTTTAACCAAATAAGTCATAAATTAACAAGGAACTCTTATGTATAAAACTTTTAATTCGTTATCACCTAATAAGTTCATGAAAACACATTACTTCCTCGGTTTCCTTCCTAACAATAATGTATAATATCTAAAGCGCTCAAGTATTTCTGTGTGACTCTTTTTTTTACATTTTTGAAAACCTGTACACGCTCCCCCCACCAGTGAAAGGGCATACATCACATAACCTTTTTTTCTTTTTAGCATCTAATCTTCACAGTCCAAAAGGTCCCCGCGACGTTCAAGTAAGTCCCCATTTAGCCTCTTGGGCTCCCTTATTATAATATTATACCTCAGCGATTCTTGTGTTGTCATGATAGTTCTAAAGACCAACAACGACAATCAAAACTAATTATAAGAGATTTATGTTTGTTTATAATAACGAACGCAAAGATTATTGTGATAAAGATGACGAGTTACGACCGTGTTATTATTGCTTGATTTTTGAAATATGAAGTTTAAGGTTTTTTGGATTGTGGTTCGGTGCTGTAATTTTTTAGGAAATAGAAGTATCAATGTAAATAAAAATGAATCGTAGAAATGTATGTACGCGCATAACTTGAGAAAGGCTTTACCGATTTTGATGTCATTTTTGTGTGTTTGAGTGGACCCCCGGATAGTTTCGATTCACAATTAGAACCGGTAGGTGGCGCTGGGAATGGGTCATAGATTTTTATTTTTTCAGGGCAGGACAATTTTTGCAGGGACCTCTAATTTATAATAATGTAATTTGTCTGTAGAGGCTTGTCCTTAAATGTCTGGAGGTTCCAGACACCTCCAGGTCGTCAGTTGGAGATAAAGAAAAACCCCAAAGCGCATGGAGAACTAACACTTATTTATTCCCACAGGCAGAACGTCAAAAAGCAAATTAATTTAGGTACTAATCGTTGACAATAATTTTTGCCGGGAAGATTCTTTTTATAAAGTTATAATATGACAGCATTGTTTTTCTCGTGGTTAGTGATGTGACGTACAAATAGTGCTGTGCAGATAGTGCCACCACAAATGCAATCCTGTATTACGTACATGGATAAATATCTTTCAATGTCACTTCACATACGATTGTAAGTGTTAGAAGGACGTCTACGTTTAAGCCTTTCTATGTCATCACTTAAGGTTACCAAAAGTTTGGACCAGTATTATGGCCTGTGCAAAAGCAAACTGACTTGGTTATTAATTTTATATTTAACGAAGCTTCTGCCACGAAAAGTACCTATAAAGATACACGTTTAATAACAAGTCTATTGAGAAGAGTGTCACTCTAGGTATTTGCTCCTAACTGCTGCTTCAACGTTGACGTTTTAATAGGTTTAATGAACTTATACAAATGTTTAGCAACAACCAAAGAATTTCAAAGCTATAACCCAAAAAAGAGTGATTTAACAGCGATTGTTAGAATTGGGACGTTCGAAACATGTTTTGCGCCGACATTAGCGGCGGAGAGGCGAGCTTATTTTTATACATTCAAAAGGTTTCAGAGCTATGCAGCACATCTATGCGTATTATCCAATATTCTGCAGAGATTAAGTTAGGCAGTTTCAGATTAGGAATACAGGATATTTTAACATAATCTAACGGTGCGAAAAATTCAAAATTTCCAGCGTTGCAACAGATAAATATAATTACACTAGTCACGTACAGAGGTTATCTAGGGAGTCAAGGTTAAGAAGACAGCGTAATGATCCTTAAGCACAGATAGAAAGTAGGTCAAGGTCATCCAACTTTCGTACATGTCCACACCATGCGCAGAGCGGCTAGCTGAAAAAGTCACGCCCACGCGGAGACCAGAAATAAACTCAGACGCGTATTGTAACACAACACCAATACGTAACATTGAAAGTTGAAAAATCACGGTATTCGCATGAGGGCGGTGGGGTGGTTATTTATGCACACAAACTGTCGGGCCGTACCTGAGCACGGTTAAGGTATATGGAACACAATCACAGGCACGCTCGTCACTCTGGCGAGTGGTCGAAGGTCGAGGTTGAGAGCTGGGGCGGTGGACGCGAGCGCGGCTCTCAGGCGACTGGGCTCCTTGCATCGGTCAGCCCGCCGGCTATACTTAGCGCGCGCTCGGAGGATAACGCTCTGCTCTCCGTGACGACTACGCCGGCACTCACGGTCGGGCTTACGGCGCAAGGTCGAAAAACAAACTCTGTATCCTTACGTTCAATGGACTGGACACCATTGGACGGACACACTCACCATTTTGGCAAAACTACCCTCATGTCCGCCCGTCATCTGTTTGCCTTTATATGTCATAATCATCCTTCTTAGAAATTACTGGAACTGTATGGATTACATTTGTCAAAAGTGTGTAGTCTATAAAAAATAGTACTAAACAAGGGTGGAACCATGAATCTTATAAGACATCTAAGGTCCTTGGGTGCATTAATAACACGAATCAACTAAAAATTAGTGGTGGCCGCTACATGAAATTGAGGGTTTTAATTTTTCTTGAATAAAATAATGTATTAAATTGAAATATAGAAGAATGTAAAATATTTGTCTGTTTGTCTGTCTGAAACTTTGTCCCAAATATGCTCCGAAACGGCTCGAATAGGAATTTTATTTCAAGTTTATTTATATGCATATACAGAAATTCTCGTGTATATTCCATTTGCCGAGTTCTGAAGATATGAATATAAATATTCGTAATACTGTGTGAACGATTTTTGGGCGTATAATAACAGCCCATAAACCTCCCAATATTGGGGAACGGATAGTAACCCGCCACACATGTCCAAGGCGGCTTGGCAGGTTTGACACATCGGTTATCTCGATGTGCAGGTTACATCACGATGTTTTCCTTTACCGTTGTTAGTACGTGGTAATTGTAACAATATGCACATTAGGTCAGAATACTGCCTAAGTGGAGCAGGCGTTCCGGCCAGGATTCAAACCCGCGCCTCTAGAGTTTGGGATGCGTGTGCTAGACATTACGCTAGCAGACTATGTGTGCACATATCTAGTGTGAAATAATTCGAAATTCCAACACATACGAATATAATACTTATTGCAGCTGAAAATTTTGCACATTACTCAAAAGAAAACACAGTTGACTCGTCAGTATTTCTGGAATTGAGTCAATGGTGACGAGGAGTTCGTGTGGGATTGTTATTCTGATCTAAAATGTTCACTTGATTACATTCACCTGTGTTTGCTTTATTGTTTGTATATCTGTTGGCAGAAGCTCAGAAAGAATTGTCCAGTGATTTCTTGTGCATAAACGAGTCTTCTAAATAGTCAGTCATTCTTTTTGTGGACAACCAAAATAACGGGAGATAATTCGAACTAGGATATTCTGAAATTGATATTTTTAGAATTTTTGTCTGTCTGTCTGTCTGTCTGTTAGATCATCACGTAGAAACTACTGGACGGATTTAAATGAAATCCGAAACGGAGCTAACTTATGTCACGGGGAGTAACTTAGGATACTATTTATCCCGATAAATGACGTGGTTTCTGTGGAATAGACGAAAATAGCGAAAAAGAGCCAGCGATCGCATCTTATTTGGAAACCATTGAACGTATATAAATGAAACTCGACATAAGGCTGGCTTATAACCCGAATCAACACTTAGGATACGTTTTATCCCGATAAAAGACGTCGTTTATTTGGAATAGACGGATTACCAAAATAGATGGCGCTGCAATTGCAATCTAGATAACTATCTAGATAACTAACACGTTATCAGGTTGCCCACATGTCATTCAGTACGTATTAGGTAGTTCAAATCAGGTTGGCTGCGACTTTTCTTTATGTTTTGCTGTGCAGTTCTACACTATATTAGCTTAGTTTCTTTGTAATTGTTGTGAGTTGAATAAGAAACTAAAGTATTGAAATAATTTAAATTATAATTTTAAACATTATTAAGGGTCTGTTGTCAAAGACTATACTTCTATAATCACAGATTTCGCTGAGGCTACGTTGTTAATTTGACTTTAACAATAAACACAAGAGTATATATACATATGCGTGTGTGTGTGTGTCAAATACATGGTAGTGTGTGTAATGTTTTTTTTATTGATTTAATGTTTTTGTATACATCATTAAAAAATAATAAGCGTGTGAAATTTCATACTGCTCCGTCGGCGCAATTTTCTAAAAAAATGGTACAAAGTTTTTGCTTCACGTATTAATACAATGACGATGATAACACACCTAATAAAATTTTTATGTACGTAATATAGAGCCTATTAAAAGCTAGGGCTTTTCAAGCGGTGTAGCCGCGGGGAAAACTAATAGACAATAGATCAGTATTCTTCTTTCATGATAATACAAAAAGACTATTTTTTTAAAATTAGATTAAAAACAAATTTTATCATATCAATCTTAGAGAGAGCAATGTGACGTCTCGAAGAAGATAATAATTTTCATAAATAATCAAAACTGCCGCGAATAACCTTATTTTGTGCATATATTAGTTGGGTCGTTTCTGTCATCGCTATTACTCGCTATGACTATATAGTTATATGTTAATTTTTGTGCCATGTAACTCTAGTGTCTTTCTCAAGTTACAGCAGTGGCATAGTACCACACTTGGCATAAATACACGGAAAACTGTACTTACTTTTTGGCTTCCACGATTAGTATAACGTCAAGTACAGGTTGCGTAGTTAAGGCGTGAAAACGTCAGAAACAGATAAGCAAACTCACATTCGCATTTATAATATTAAATAGGATTTTATCAATTAACTAGGATTCACCCGCGACTTCCTCCACATTGAACGGAATAAGCTAATGTATACGTGTCCTAACAATTTCAAACCACTCCCGGAAAAATCTTGTGAGATAGATTCTCGGAATATATATATATATATACCGTAGATTTTAAATCCGAGAATTTGTCATCGATCAGCGAAAACCACATCGAAATCGGCCCAGTAGCTTTTACGTGACACCACAACAACAACACAAAAAAACAACCCCGTATTACCTCAAAGAACGCTTTGAATTCATCTCTTCCTCTCACAATTTACGACCTTCTACGAATCTTAGACTTAATACACCACACATGCATTATTCATATTTTTTTAATAATTCTTTTACTGTACAGGCTATTCGACTCTGGAATGAGCTACCTGTTACTGTTAGACAAGCTAAATCACTAACAATATTTAAGAACATGACAAAAAAGCACTACCTACAACATAGTGATGTTGTTGATATTTTTACGTATATTTAGGTATATATATATATATATATATATATATATATATATATATATATATATATATATATATATATATATATATATATATATATATATACATATATATACATATATATACATATATATGTATCTATATATTCATGCATGTAATATCAATAGGTGTATTTATATATATCTATTAAGTATAATTTTACTTATATAATATTTTACATACTGTTACAATTGGGCCACCTGCAGATTGAAAAAAAGCACATTTATTATCCGCTCGGCGTTTGAGATAATTACATAGAAGCGCTTTTGTTATCGTCCCCTTTTGTTTCTTCTTATTTATTGGTTGTTGTGAAGAGCAGCCTATTGTACTCGTTTTTGGCCGTTCGCAGGCATAATTAAGCAAGTGTTTCGAACTAATTCTAAGAAGTTATTGTTTCGCGTCGAGGCATATTGTATTTTTATAGAATAAAAGGAATGCCCGAACGGAGGGGGGAAGCAGTCAAGCGAGGATTACGATACGAGCTAGAAGTACTATATATCGTGATAAGCGATATAGTGACGGACTTTGTGCGTGTTATTTAATTGTGCATTACATAAGGACTTATTGCGTCCAGTTATATTTGTACCTGTTATACGTGTTTGTATAGTTCTAATAAATTCTATAGTAATTCCAACGGCATTTTAATTCGAGTCCCGCACTCGTAACAATACTTATATGGTTATAAATGAATAAAATATATGTAAGTAACCGCATATCCTCTAATATTTATGTATACCACCTTTGACCAATATAATCTGTTTTATTTCTGCCACGGGTTGTCTGGAAGAGATCGCTTCTTAGCGATAAGTCCCCCCATTGTGCACATTTAGAATATTTTTAGGCTATAAGGTTTTCTGTAATGGTATACAATAAATTGTAATCTATCTACTTGAAAAAAACATAAAAGAAACATCAAAATTGGTCCCACCGTTAAAGAGGTGTTCAGCGGCGCTACCTACCGGATCTAAACGTAAATTTAAACCATCCCGGGACCCACTTGAATACACACAAATTAATTCACCTAAATCAGAGAAATGAAACTGAGTTTAACTGCTGTCACCATTGCCGAAATCGGCCGGGAAAGATCATAACGAATGACCAGACCGATGTTTTGTTTAATGATATTTTTTTTATTGATGAATGTCATATTTTAATGTTTATTATCCTATTCCGGACGAAGACAATTCCAAAAACAAAAAATCATAAAAATCGGTCACGCCGTTCTTGAGTTATAAATAGTGTAACTAACACGACTTTGTTTTCGACTTTCATAATTTGACTTTGTTTTATTTTTAAAAATATTAGCAATTTGCACTCCTTTTCTGTATAAACTATAAGTGTGTGAAATTTCATACTCTCCGTCCGCGCAATTTTCGTAAAAAGAGGTACAAAGTACGAATCAATAATAATATAATAATGATATTTGGTATTTGTAACAAAAAAATATTTTTAAAACGTTTGTCTGTCTGTATGTTCCGGCTAAACTCAAACGGCTGGGCCGAGTTTGACGGGACTTTCACTGGCAGATAGCTGATATTATAACGAGTAACTTGGCTACTTTTTATAGAGTTCCGCGAAAAAAGATTCAATGCGGAATCGGAACGCTAGTCTTTAATATATTGTTACATGTCAAAGATAAACGCACAGCTGCCTGTGGCAAGCGCAGTTTATTGTCTTCCCGGATTTGGGAATTCTTTTGTGTTTAGAATTTATAATTAAGAAAACATGCTATTGTTTTTCTATTTGTTTTATGACCATCATTAGCGTTGAACTAATCCTTATTGTTATTGTTTTCGACTTTGTTGGCCGTTCGCAGGTGTGCAAATTACTATTTCTCGGAAACTCAGTGCGCGCGGCTGATTTTTTTTGTACTGTATAGTTAGTATAAGACAATGGCCGAATGGAGAGGTGGGGCAGTCAAGCGACGACTACGTGACGAGTAAGACGTTTGTAGTACTCTCGATTAGCGGTATAGACGACGGACTTTGCGCGTGTCGAATTGCATTGAATCGTGCAATATGACTGGTTGCATCCAGTTTTATTTGTATTTGTTCTATACATGTTTGTACAGTTCTAATAAATTCAATAGTAGTTCCAACGGCATTTTTAATTCGAGTCCTGTAGCTCGTAACAATATCCACTTAGAAACCGTCTTCAAACTGTAATTTATAAGTACTGAAACAAAAACGATGGCCCAATTTCAGGCCAGAATCGACAATCTAATATTATACTTATTTATTTACGCAGTTCGCGAGATCGGCGGATGAGGGGCGGACGAGCGAATTGACGGCTCACCCAGCGAGGCATGCGAACTATTCTAGTTTTGGCGGTTTGCCCGAAACTCATCAGTTACAGGCGCCCTAGCGCAATGCTTCGATCGGATTTATGAATCAAATTTTAATCCATAGCAGGACATTGTTGTATTTATTAGGGCACGTGGGAAAATCGTCTAGTTATGACTAGTGGGTGTCCCCCCGCACAGTTATTTTGTGTTCATGTATGGGAACACGCTTACTTTCACATTCACACAATCCGGGAAGAAGTCAGTAACTTTTTACAATCTTTTATTTAACTTGCAATGTATGTACCTATGTATGGAATCTTGCAAGTTAAATTTGACCAACTTCCCGGTTTCCGATTGAGCTGAAATTTTGCACGCATATGTAGATATCGCGTGAGTATGCAATAATATGGTACCATGGAGCTGATCTGATGATGGAGTCAGAAGGTGGTGTCGTGTTTGGGCTCGTTTCACTTGTCTTGGCTAGGACTCTACTGCTACATGATATCCAGGATCTCAAAAGCTTGTATTTAAAAACCTTTTAAAAAAAGCTTATTTTTAACCAGGGCAAATTCGAATGAAGTCTTACCACTGCGGTGGAAACATGGTGGGGGCGTGTGGAACCTCTTTTTTAAAACTTCGTGAGGCCCTTTGTAAGCGGGCTGAAACGAACCATGCATCGTGACTTCCCTAAGGAATACGTGACTCCAGGGTCATTAATCTTTAAAACGAACACCTTTTTCTAAGAATGGTGCTGTGTTGAGACTGGACGATTGTCATTCCCTAGATAAGTAGAAAACTATTGAACATCCTTAATGTTCTTCCATGCCTTTATCTTATACTAGCGGTCTCGGCATTACGTTGTCCTGCTCAGAAAAAGTAAAAATCTAGGACCCGATTCCAGCGCCACCTACCGGATCTAATTGTGAATCTAAACCACCCCGGGACCTACATTCCCACCCACTCAAACACACATATTACATCAAAATCGCAGAACCTAATTCCAACGCCAAGTATTTTGAATTGATTGGATGGATGATGGATTATTTTAGATTGATGGGTTATATTATTAAAGTTTTAGTAGGAATTCCTAATTTTTATATAGCGTATCATAATGTAGCATTCGAATGGTGAAAGAATTTTTGAAATCAGTCCAGTAGTATTCCTTACAAACATACAAAAAATACAAATCTTTCTTCTTTATAATATTAGTATAGATTTGTATTACATGATTCCATGAAAGACACAAAGAAACTCTTCATTATTACGTATGATAAGCGTTTATATCATAGCAATACTTTTTGCATAGATATAATATAATCATAATCATACCATGGATGAAGTATTATTTCTCCATGTTATATGAAGAGCAGGATCTGTATTAGAATATTACAAAGCTTCCAAAACATGTAATTAGTTCGCAGCCGCCATCTGGTGGCACCTATCATGAATTATCGACAAATATGCAAGCTTCCTATGTGACTAGCACGCATACCGCCATCTAGTGGTAGATAGCAAGAACTATCGAACGTAAAATTCTCAAACATGAACCATCGTCGCTTTGAAACTGAATTTTAGTTTATACTTTATTAACAGACGGCATTACGTTTATATGGAAAATAGTTAATAGAAAACACGGTAGATGGCATTATAAATATATTCGCTAAGTATTAACGCATTTTGTTATTCAAAACTTGGCCACTGGGGCGTAATAAATTCATTTTTAAGCCTAATTTCTATATTGCAAGTAGGAAAACGAAATCATTTGAAGACATTTAAATTGAAGACATAAAATAAGCCTTACATATAATTTCTCAACGAAATGAAATTTTAGAAAAGGCAATCAAGCAATTGGGTACCTAGGTGGCAAATTAAAAAGAAAATCTAATACAATGTTTGAACAAAAGAGCAGGGTTTAACATAATATGTGCCTTGCTAACGTCTCACTTTTAAAATATCATGATAAAAAATAATTTTAATAACCGCTTAAACAATGATGCAATATTTGATTCGTTAAAGATGTGACGTCACAACTTACTACGATCATTCAAAATCTAGGAGGCTGCGGCGTTTTCTAAGCTGATAAAATGTGTTGCAGCTGATTTTTCAGACAAGTACTCGATTGTCCTTCGTAGCATTCATTCTCCGTGGTCAAAAATAAAAAGAAGAATTAGAAATAGTCATAGTTTGAGTAGTCAAAAAAGTTAAAAAGTAGGAAAGCGAGAAGATCCAAGTAAAAATTGAACGTGACTGATAGTTCTCACCAAAAGAAGGTATATACGTGCTTTTTATTTTGAAAATGACGGAGTGTTGAACTCAGAGGTAGAATTTTCAAAAATTTTCACAGTCCTAGCCCCAGTAGTTTGGGCTGTGCATTGATACATCAGTCAGTCAGTCAGTCAGTGAGGTTAAGTAATTGTCTATACAATACAGATAAATGAAATTGAAGTTTCTATTTGTACTGTCAAAATAACAGCTTTCTACTAAATGCATATATAAGTATATACGGTACTTATATAAAAAAATTGTCTATCTGTCTGGATGTTCCAGCTAATCTCTGAAACAGCTGGACCGATTTTGACGTGACCTTAATTGTCAGATAGCTGACGTAAAAAGGAGAAACTTAGACTACTTTTTGTAAAATTTTATTTAGGTTTCCGCAAAAAAGTTCCATGCGGACGAAGTCGCGGGCGCAGCTAGTGTATGTATAAAACTATAAACAAACCTGGAAATATCTGTTGACGACGGGATTAGTGTCTAGAAGATGCTGCGCTCTCGGCTCATCACGACAATACGCTACGTGCTTGTCAAATTCGCGTTCCATCCGCAGCAGCGCCCGACCCAGCATTTTGGGCTCAGCCGCGTAGTATTTGATGCCTTCCAGGAGCACTCTGAAATTACATTTATTAAGCACTCTAAGTGAGTGAAAATGGACCAAATATCTCAGATTCGTACCCACGTGCAACTATCTTTAACCGGGGGTGCAAGAGGTACGTAGCACCTGGCGCAGGGACCTGCGGGACGCTAGCCGATTGATTTTAACAAAAAAGTAATTAAAGAACATCATGATTTTTCAAGATCTGACTACCAACACCTTAAATATACTACACTTATGTGTAGTATCATATAGACTACATCTGCCTGTCAATTTGCATCCATATAAACCCAGCAGCTTTTGAGAAAAATGCCTGTAAGACAGACGGATGCATAAATGTTCCATTTTTACGCCAAATGAGAGAGATCATTAACAATTAAAATTAAATGTTATTTTTATTATTGAAGAGGGGGGCGCAAACCAATTCCCGCACTCCGGCGCGCAATACGCTTGAAACGCCCCTGCCCACATGACACAAAAAGAAAAAGAGGAGACCAGAGAGAAGATGGAAAGATGATCTCCCGTCAAGACTAGAGACGGTTAGAGAGAGATCGCAACAAATGGCATTTTCTGGAACAGGCCCATGCCAAGGGGCAACCTGACTGAGCTGTCAATGTATTAAAAAGAACTATAAAAAAAGAAGTCAGTGGAAATAAAGGCTACATATTTTTATTTATTATTAAATACTAGTATCTGCCCGCGAAGCTTTGTTCGCATTTCCATGACGGCGACGTATTTGCACCTCGGTTACCTCTGTACCAACTGTTCCCACTTGAAACCTTGCAGCGCCAAGCCGTACCGATTATCAACGATCTAGACCTTACAGACGGTTTAGAACCATTAAGTCTCACAAGAGACGGTGGTGCTCTAAGCTTGTTCTATATCTGTAGCGTCTATACAACAAGGAGTGTTCTGATAAGCTATTTGATGCCTAAGTCGCCATTTTTTCATCGCACCACTCGCTGACGATTGGGAGTTTTCTCGACACCTGGAGGTCATCCAATGTACATGAGGCACGCTGCTTTATGCCATACGTGAGTAAGCTATGGGATGAACTCCTTCCCGCCGTTTTACAGAGGCCACAATATTGGTGTCTTGAAAAAGGGCTTAAAGATATATAAATTCTCAACAAAGTAGGCAACGTACGGCTCCCTTATGATGTTGCAGATGTCCATGGGCGTTGGCACCCACATCAAGTGGATACATTTGCCAGTTTGCCTATAAGCAAACATACAAAAAAATGTAAAATAAATTACGTTGATTTTTCTATACTTACGTATTATGAAACTCGCAGATCTGTCTGAAGTTTGAGAAGAGAAGCTCCCGATTGTCGAAGACTGGTTTTGGCGTGGACCCCTTGTCTATGGGCTTCATGTACCTGGACACCACCTGCTGCATGTCACGTCCAAACTCCTCCTCTGTTTCAATCAGCTCGCGGACGACCGCTCTGAGAAATTGATGGTTTTTACTGTATTTTTTAACCAAACCGACTGACTACAAACTTTTAGTTTAAAGTCGGTTTTGTTTTTGTTAAAAAAAAGGTCTACTTTTTAGTTTCTTCAATATCAAAAAGAAAATCATATTTTAAGCGCCTGTAGAAATTATACGACTGGCACGCGTATACAAGGTTTGCCTCTCGAAAAAGTGTAGGCGCTCGGCGCTCTTCAACAACGGTTGCTCTCGATTTCCGTAGATACAAACCCATACGGTACATTAATTAATACGATGTGATAGATCGTCACCAAGGTTTATTTTGGCAATCCCTATTCGTACGTTATGAAGCTGTCAAAGGTTTAAAAGTTAAAACCACATAGGTACCTAAGTAAAACACAACATTTATGTTCTATGTTCAATTCGCCACAATGGCAGACGAAAGTAACTAAATCGGTACAGCTTTATCTGATGATACGAATTCAGTATTAACTCAACCGAAATGTAGGTGTCTTGTAGACCTTACAACGCATACCAAAAACTGTTTTTGTGGTAACTGAAAAAGTCATATTTCACAAAACTATTTTAAGGAAGAAGGAAAACTATTTTATTTATTATTTTAGTGTAGTCAAATTATGGTTTAACCTCAGAATGAAAGCCAAGAGCTATAAACTTGTAAAAATCTTTATTTTGGTGATCTAAACGTTTTCTGAAGTCTTGTAAGACCGTGTCCGCTTCTTGATATGTTTAAGGTCAAAGGTCCCAAAAGGGATTTTTGTATATATTTCTCGTCCTATGCATTTTATGACATTTGCATTTAATATAAAAGTTGTAGAGCATAAAATTTCCTACAAGTTTTGTTTTAAACACTTTTTTTGTATATTCAGCTGTTTTTGAGATAAGGCGCAGTGTCTAGCCACCATGACGTGTCTTAAGGTCAAACGTGAATTTCGGCATATAGAACTGTTTATTAACCTAATTATTGACTAAAAATCACTATTGTAATTTGTAATAACCTCAAAAAAATCAGATAAATATGAAGAAAAATATTCTTAATTAAGTAGTGTTTTTGGGAAGTTTCTTGCGCTTTTTCTACGATAATACGTTGCGAAACGTTGCCGCGGTGTAAGTACAGAAAATAGTAAGTAGGCTTCATTTTCAACTTATATGACTGAATGACCTTCAACGAATATTCTCTAATGGAACTTTTTGTAAATAGAAACTTTTGAATTTGAATCATGTTTTTTAAAATTGGCTCCTCAGAAACCTTTTCATACTTTTATAAATAGATTAATTAATATTGCAACAGATAAGCAATTTGATTTGAATCAAATAAACTAGATTTATTTTTGATATTCAACTATAACTGATGACGATCGTTACATTTTATTTCTGTATCGCTATGCTCTTCGAGCTATTAATATTCCTGAATCATCGTAGCACGTCGTTGCATGACATCTAATAATAATCCTTAAATCAATCGTTGGTTTATTACGATTGAAGGTAAATTATGAAACACAACTACTGGAGTTTGGCCAATTTTATAACCGGCTATAGCTTTACTGCGGCGCTGCCTACAAATCAAATAACGTCGGCGTCCGCGCAGGACCGTGTAACTACATTTTTGGTGACATTAATTTTGTCGTAAAAATTGTTTCATGTTAGGTTCATACATCACAATTTTGACAAAAAAATACTTAGAAAATCACAGACCACTATTGTATGTAGGCCTTCCCGAGTTTGTGGCACAAATTCCGGTCCTCTGCTGTCCTCATCCAGCGCCTACCGGCGACCTTACGCAGATCGTAGGTCCATCCTGCACTATTATTGAGACACGGTCTCCACTCCAAGACTCGTGGTCTACCTAGGGTTGCCACTTTTTTTTAAAGAAAATATACCTAGTATTTTTGTTTTTAAGCTCTAAAAATAAATAAATTGGAAAAGGTGAAAAAATGAGTACCTATTACCTACACATTTGCCAGGTGGTAGGGCATTTGTCCGACTGGATAGTTACCACCCCTGGTCTAGAATATGCCGCCATAACAACCTTCGGTTTGTGTTCCGGCATTAGTGACCAGGTTCCAGTCTCCCTCTCTTGAGGGAGACTGGAACTCTGCTCTCTTGAGCAGCAGCATATTTGTAGCACCTTTGGTGTTGTAAAAGTCCATAGGCGATGCTAACCGCTTTCCATCCAGTGGGCCGTCTGCCTGTCTACTGAACTCATGCAATAAAAAAAAAATATTATTTATTATATATTTAACTTATTTAATTATTGCATTTCCCATGAATATTTATTACTACTTTTTGGTTTGGTCAATAAATATCTATTTTTGAAATAATCACAAGTATCTGAACAAAAAGCACGACAATCAATTAGAAATTATTTTAATAACCATAAACAAAATAAAAACGAAATAATTAAAATGAACAAGTTGGCGGAAGCTTAAATAAAACTTTAACAATACGAATTAACACTTGACATCTTTGTCTTCCGTGTTCACGGCCATTGAAAAGTGGCCGAAACGTCGGAATAATAAAAATCAAATAAATTACCGCTCAAAACCGTTAAAACGTAGTTTTATTATGTATACAAGTCGCGAAAACTTAAGAAAAAATTAATTATTGACAATATAACGTATTTTGACGAACTACAGCAGAGTTGAGAGTCGCGCGGGGGGGGGGGGGGGTAGTGACTCTAGGACGCACCGCACACGCTGATGACTTTTATTTTAGTTATTACGATGGTCATGATGGGTGTTCCGCACCCCCTATTTAACTCTCATGGATGCTTGAGCCCCCGAGCACTCACGGAGTCGGCGCCCCTGGTTGAAAGGCAAGGAACTAAAAGAATACAACGGTATTAACATTTAATTATTCAAGTTTATGTTTATATGGATCACTTTGGTTGATCCAATCAAATTAAAAGACAAAAATTAACCGTTTAGTACAACATATTTTTTTATTACGGACTTCAAAACTGAACACATCCAGAAACATGTTTAAATACATTAATAAAATAATATTGTGTACTCTGTAGAATGTGATATTTTATATGAAGACACAGCTTGCCTTATTATGTATCTATATACGGACACTAATTCTATTAAGCCGGTGCTGACTCCTACACAATAAAAAAAATTATTACTACAATTATACGAAAAATACTTTTAAAATATTATTGAACACTTAACGATTTTGTTAAAATATAATCTTATTTTGTATTTTAATGAAACAACAAAACCAAATTATGTTTAAAAAATACAATGTTACTCGTCTCGCGGTGTTCACGTGCAACATGTACAAAATGATACACGTAGCAATAAATTTCGCACATTTCCTAACACCACGTGAGTCAGGGTGGAAATATTCACAACTTATGCCAAATCAGAGGTGAGAGCGTGGGATGGGATATGTGAATGGAGTTTTCATTATTTATTTGAAGGCCATAGTTCAAAATATCTCATGGAAAAGAAAAATCAAGTTGGTAATATTATAAACTGTTCACAGAAGCCTAGAACGCTTTGAGACTAAATAAATAAAAAATATAACTACTTAATGTTAAACGCAGATTTGACGGCCTCTGTGGTTGAGCGGGCTAAGCCTTTGCCGGCTTACCTCACTGCAACGCAGAGGCTCCGGGTTCGATTCCTGGTATAGTAAATTTCGGAAACGTATTTTATTCGTTATTTACTATGGTCTGGGTGTCTGGGATCGGCCCCAGAGTGGTCCGTTGTATATTACCCATAACACAAGCGTAACATGCTTAATTTGGGAATATACAGTGTGTGTGTTTGTCTGCCGATTTATTATTATTATTATTATTATTATAACAAGTTCATAGTGGCACTTCATCCGTGCAGGAACGGAGAAAGAATACTAACTCCTGCGTTGGGGCGGCCTGTCGTAAGAGGCGACAAAACAACCCACAGCCAGGTGGTAAGGACATTTGCCGCTTACCATCACGTGGGCCGTCTTCCTGTCTAGACGGCCCACTTGATGGTAAACGGTTACCATCGCCTATAGACATTTGAAACACCAAAGGTGCTACAAATGCGCTGCTGCTCTCTTAAATGCCGGAACACAACTCAAGGTTGTTATGATGGCATACTCTAGACCCGGCGTGGTAGCCATCCAGTCGGGCCAATGCCCTACCACCTCAACCACCTGGCTGTGGGTTGTTTTGTCCCCTCCTACAACAGGCCGCCCGGCCGCAGGAAATTGTATTCTTTCTCCGTTCCTGCACGGATATAATATTAATTATAGATAATATGTCAATTGCAGAGCTATTCCATATAGAATACATATAGATTGGTCATCAAGAACATTTTTAACGTCGTAATAGCATTTTTCGAATAATATCTTTTGTAGCCTCTTTTTAAACAAATCTATGTTATCATCCCTAATAGATCTGGGTACTTTATTAAACATCACAGAATACACTTTTCCCTATTAAAGCGGTTCTAATTCTAATTAACATAATGTTAATTTAATAGCTTGGTAATTTAATTTATAACCAAGTTTCATTCTTCTTATGACAAATTATTGACTGTGTTATATATACAAGACATTCATGGCCACTTTTGTAAATTGGCAAACACACTCATGTAATCGATTTATCACCTATTTACTGCACATTAATATAGTGCATTTTGGAACATCTCAACCAATAATTCACTATAGAAATAAACTGTGGATAAATCATGCTACATACCATCAATACATGCCCTAGACATGAGTGTCGTTGTGTCTAGTGCATGTTTGTGCCAAGTGTGTAGTTTTATTTCTAAAATATGATTTCCTCTCATTAGGTGTATAGGTTTGCAAGAAGAAAACTCTTTTTAGGGATAAGCTCGCTTTTGTACGTTACCCCTATTTTATCTTATAACCATTATATAGTTATCTATAATATTATGAATTTCTAAAAATACCGTGTCTGTACATTGATATTATTAAGAAAAAACAACTGGAATTGGTACCGCCATGTAAACCTTCTTTCGACCTATTCAAACTATTTTCTAATATATTTAAATTCTTCCTTCGAATCTGACGGCACGTCCATCTTCCGCACGCATGTCAGTCGTTCATCAACAAATAAATTAAAACATAATCGCCCCGCACATTGTAAATTTATAAAATAAAATAACATAACATAACATAAAATATACCGCTCCCGCAACACATAAATGGATATAATTTATAAGTTCCGCACCATAAATATAAAATAAATTATCATAATAAATACATTTTTCATATGATTCATTTAACATTATATAATTTAATAAAAATTATTATAAATATTTGTATGCTCCTATGTGCGCAAAACATGTGTACACTATAACATATATTCCAACTGTTTAACCATGTTTTGAACAAATAAATTTGATTTGATTTGATTTGATTTGACATACATATCAAATAAAATACTATAAATATAAACCTATAATAAACTGAAGTGAAGTGAAGTGGACTGAGGTGCAGAGGAGCAGCTACATTTCATGCCCATTAACAACCAGGTACATGCGTGCTCATTCTCAGACTCCCTTCAAAATTGTCCCATTCTCCTTCTTTCTCATTTTGATACAGTTTGCTTATCGCTAAACCCAGCGCCGCCGCAACAGGAATAGACTATATGAACCACGGAGAACACGATGCAATTTTTTTTAAGATTTATTGCCTGTTTCTTTCTTGTCTATCTTGTTCGGGATATACGTAAAAACTACTGGGCCGATTTCGATGCGGTTTTCACTGATCGACAGCAAATACTTAGACTTAAAATCTGCGCTACTTTTTATGATGAAGATGAGAATGATTTGAAATGGTCATATTAAAAAAAATCGAATTCACATGCGAAATTTTCACTTATCGATAGCAAATTTTATGTAATAAAATGTGCTATACTTTTTATCCCGGGAGTCCCGCGTGAAATTTCCCGGGAGCTGTTTGTAGTTGTTCGGGTGCATAAAAATTAGCTTATTCCGACTCAGTTTTCACTAAAACGATATCTTACATTCTTTTTTGAATGTTGCGGTAATTTGTGTCCTGGGAATCTCAAGTCACGCGTGGACGAAGTCGCGGGCATATCCTAGTTGCAGTTGGCAGTACTGACAGCCTGACTGACATAACAATACGCAGCCATAAATAAAATAAAAAAATAGTCTAACTTACTCCTTACAACGTCAACTATTTACCAGTGAAAATCCCGTCAAAATCGGTCCAGTCGTTTCAGAAATTAGCCAGAACATCCAGACAGACAAAAATTTAGAAAAAAATTTAAGTACTGTATATACGGTCATATGCATTTAGTAAAAAGCTGTTATTTTGACATTACGAACAGACATTTCAATTTTATTTATCTGTACTGTATAGATAATTACTTGATCTCAATGACTGATATATCAATACACAGCCCAATGTACTGTGGTTAGGATTATGAAAATTTGCATGCGGGTTCTTTTCATACTGTATAAAAGTGCAGTAAGAAAAGATTTTTGAAAATTCAACCCCTAAATTTGTGAAAAAGGGGATTAAAGTTTGTATGAAACTCCATATTTTTTTATAATGATAAGGTTCGCGTTTGACTGACATTGCGCCTGATGTCAGGTGGAAATGCAGTCTAAGGTGGAGCACGCTTACCTAGAAGATACCTGTTCACGCGAGACTTGAAGACACCTAAATTGTATTCTTTAGGAAAAACAGACGACGGTAAAGAGTTCCACTCTTCAGCGGTACGTATGATAACAGTGGAAGCATAGCCTTTCGTCGGCTTTCTTGGTATTTCCTCCATATATCGGTGGCGTGAGCGCGAACGTCTGCTTGTTCGGTGGTAGAATGGTAAGGGGGGAACCAATTCATGTGATTCCGTGGCACACTCCCCGAAGTGTATCCTATAGAATACCGACAAACTAGCGACTTTACGTCGATGATTTAGGCTCTGAAGCCTCTTGGTCGAATAGTCTGTTATTGCCTATCAGATTCCTAGCTCTTTCCTCAATTGACTCGAGTGTCTCGAGCTGGTATTTGGCTGAGCCATCCCAAAGATGAGAGCAGTATTCTATGCAAGACCGCACTTGTGCTTGGTAAAGATTCAACAACTGATGTGGTGTGAAGTACTGCCTCACCTTTGACAGAACACATTTTCAAAGTGTTTTTATTCTATACCAGAAAAGCGACATGCAACAAGTAGTACTTTAATAATTCGATAGAAACGGAAATAGCAATAAAATAGAGCTGTAAATACGTTCGAAAATCACACAATAATCCTAACCTACATCCAAACTGTAGTTTCTTCTTATTTATGTGTTTTCCAACACGCTAATCGTTAATTAGTTTACTCAGAACGACGTCAAATAAAAGAAAACAGACAGCCGCTGTCCGCTCAATTACTACTGTATAAATTGCCTATTTATTAAGTGAGATATTACTTGTTTGATTTCTATTTTCATGTAAAAAAATTGAGAACATGTATTTGATAAGCAGTAATTTCTATTTTTTTCATTTATTTTGTTACATCACGTAGGTTACATGGAGAAATTTATTGCTGTATAAGTAGCAAGGTTTTTCATTTTATTTAATTTTTTATTGAGACTTTTCGTCACTAGTGACGATATCAGCCTCATAGGTGATGGCAAATTTACATTTTTAATATATTAAATAAACTTAACTATAACTTTCTCTATTTTTAAATATTTTAGTCAGGAACTTAAATAATAACCCAGCCTCCTTGCTCAAAGGGTTGCTTAGAATAATATTTATTCCTCCACTATACAGTGACGAGTCTGGCAAGAGTGTCCTTCTAATTGGTTGGGTTAGGCCACATTCCAGAACAATATGCATGAGATCCTCTACTTTGTTACAGTGCTCACAAAGAGGGGTAGATCTTTGCCCTATCATGTGATAAACCTTGTTAACTGGAATGTGGCCAGACCTTATCCTAAAAGCTGCAACCATAATTTTTCGGAAAAAGTGTGTCTTCAAACCATGGATTGTTTGGAAGCTTATTTTAAAATCGAGTAATCGATGTACGTGCTAAAATCTGCCAATATAGAAAACGAAGTCGTGGTAGCGTAATGGCTAGCGCACGCGTCCTGAAACTAAAAGGGCGCGGTTTCGAATCCTGGCTGGAACGCATGTACCACTTGGGTAGTTTTCTGACCGAATGTGCAATTACAATTACCACGTGCTGACAACGGTGAAGGAAAACGTCGGGACGAAACGTGCACATCAAGATAATCGATGTATGAAACCTGCCAAGCCGCCTTGAGACAAGTGTGGCGGGTATGCTGTCGGTTCCCCTATAGTGGGAGGCCCAAGCCCAGCAGTGGAACATTTATGGGCTGTTATTATTATATTAAAAAAGAGACAAACCCTTCCGAGATGTATCTCACGATCACGAACATCTTCAGGGTGTAGGTTTTAAGTATTCTCTCTCTCCAAGTGGTACGTCACCTCACCTACCCAACGGGGTAATTGTTACCGACGCACCACACAAATTAAATGTACTCCCACAAAATTCGTCAAACAATGCAGCGGTTTGGTGCTTTTTTCTTTCCTCCCATCCTCGTCGTCAACTTGTTGTGTTTTAAATAAGAGGAGAATTAATAAAAGTCTTATTTAAATAATATAACTACGTTTTTAACGGTTTTAAGCACGGTAATTTATTTGTTTTTTGTTATTCCGACGTTTCGGCCACTTTTCAGTCAGTAGTCGTGATCACGGAAGACAAAGATGTCAAGTGTCAACGAGTATTGTTAAAGATTTATTTAGCCTACCGCCAACTTGTTCATTTTAATTATTTAATTTCAATTTTGTTTATGGTTATTATTTACTCTATGGGAGCCTAATCTAATTTATCACTGCTTCGCAACGTGTTGCGGTTTGAAGAGAAGAAGCGGCGCAAGAAACTCTTCAGCAAACATGCCTAGCTCTAATATTTTATATAATATTAAAATAGATGGGAGGAAAACTAAAAATAAATTTACCAATAGTTTTGATGATCGGATCCCAAACAGATGGTACTTGTGAACCATCTTCTCAATTGAAATTTAGGTGTTCATCATTCTAAGTATGAAACGATTCTCTTTCGCGAGGATTTGTGGTTTATCGAATCTGGTATAGTGGTTGGGTTTATCCAGCGTGTTTTCACTGATTGCAGACTTTGTAGACCTTGGGTTTTTCATGTCAGCAATGTGTTCTTTACCCTTGTTTTCATGCTCCTCTTTGTTTGCCCAAAGTATGATAATCCACACTCACGATCAAGCTTGTAGACACCTGCATCCTGGAGTGGGATATTGCATTGCGAAACGTGGGAATAATGAAAATCAAATAAATTATCGTGCTTAAAACCGTTAAAAACGTAATTTTATTATGTATTCTATTCGCGAAAATTTAAGAAAATATTATCTTATTTTAATGTTAATTATATAAGAGCGCAACCGGTTAACAAAAATGACGCAGAGTAGAGAACGAATCGAAAGAATATCTGCCCATGTAGATTAAGTAGCATTAGTTCTAAACGAATAGAATGAAAATGTATCTTTTAAATTTTATATCAAAGAGTATCTTTTTTTATTTTATATTTTATTGCACGAATTCAGCAGACAGGCAAACGGCCCACTTGATGTTTAGCGGTTACCATCGCCTATGGACATTTGCAACACCAAAGGTGCTACAAATGCGCTGCTGTTCTCTTAAGGGAGACTGGAACCTGGCTACTAATGCCGGAACACAACTCAAGGTTGTTATGGCGACATACTTTAAACCACGGATGGTCGTCATCCAGTCGGGGAAATGCCCTACCACCTGGCTGTGGGTTCTTTGTCGCCTCATACAAAAGGCCGCCCGGCCGCATTAAATTGTATTATTTTTCCGTTCCTGCACAGATATACAGTATATCCTACAGTATTCCCATAAATTTAAGGACAAACAATACACAATAATACATCTAAACCAAAAATTGATACTTATTGTTACGAGTTACAGGACTCGAATTAAAAATGCCGTTGGAATTACTATAGAATTTATTTGAACTATACAAACACGTATTAAAACAGTAACAACAAGAATTAGTTCGACACACCTGCCTAATGACGGCCATAAAACATACAATAACAATAGAATGTTTTTATTAATTACTAATTCTAAACACAAAGTAAACATAAGAAGTGAAAATGCGGGCAGGTAATAATCCGGGTTTATGGCAGGCATTTACTTTTTGTCGTCATGTAACATTACTATCTAGAAAAATAACAGAAACTTAAATAGCAAGTTACACATAACACTACACCAAAATTAATTATCCAATCTAGGCCCTCAATCAAACCTCGGCCCTCGGGAGTCTCTTAGAGAATGCTTTAAGGAAATCAATATTATGACGGTCGCCTGCCAATATATCTTTAATAATATAGTTTATATTCCTAATAATTTGAGTGCCTACAAGCAGTATAAGGATATTCACAATTTCAACACCAGGCATTGTAATAGACTGATATTGCCATCTTTTAGATTACAAAAAGTACTGTTCTCTTTCTTGGGGGTTGGTGTACGCTTCTTCAATAACATTCTGAGTGAAATGTTAGATCTGCCTTTCACTAAATTCAAAACCAAATTAAAAAGTATCTTGCTAAAAAAGGGATACTACACTATTGAAGAATACTTAAATGACAAAAATTCATTTACATAGCAGCTCGCTCTAACATCTTATACTATATTTTGTATAATGTTATCTTGCCAAGCTTGTAAGGGATTTATGGAGATATATTGCAGCATAACATTTTAGTACGTCATGTCATTATTATAACTTTCATAATATTTTTCTTTCCTCTTATTGTGTCTTGGTCTTATTGAGTATGCACTGTTTGCTACAACTCCATTAATTCTTCAAAAAGTAATTCTGTAACATACTTCTGTATAAAACTTATTAAAAAAAAGACAGCTTGAGATATAAATAGAATAAGAAACTTAAAGAAAAACATTATTTAGCTAGACGTGTTTGTTGCTGGGGAGTTTCTTGCCGCTTCTTCTCTTTAACAGCAATAACACGTTGTGAAGCGGTATACATAGAATAGGAAGAAAAATTAAATTTTAACTTATATATTTATATGACCTTCAAAAAGTGTTCTCCAGTGGAACTTATTTTGAATAAAAAACTTTGAATTTGAATTTGAATAGGCATATCATGCTGTGACACTTCTGACGATAAAACTAAAAATTTTAAAGCTAAATATAAATATTACATTCCTTTTGAAGCTTATTAAATTAAATTTTTGCATGGGAATTAGCGTAACGACGCTAAGTATTATGTAATTCCCATTGAAATTGAAATTGGTGAAATTATTAAGTGACATATCGTTATATGTCACTTAATAATGTCACCATGTTCAACATCATGCTAAAAATTACTAGTAAGTACCAAAATCTCTCGTTATAAATGTTAGGATTGTCAGTTTTTCTTATAATATATTACATGAGTTTAATATAAATTTAAATCGAATCATTCTTAAGACGACGAAGAAGGAAGAAATAAGCACAAAAAAATCCTTTTCACATTCGTAAAAAAAGGTAAACGAGAAAATAATTAAAAATAAGTTTTCACCGAATTCACTTTTTACTGCTCAATATAATTTAATCGACACATCATCAAGGATTTTGTACTCGAGAGAGTCTTCCGGATTTTAAACCTTCGTAAGACGCTTTGTTTTCTTGAAATAAAGGACTTGAGAGTTGTCAACAGGTTCGTTGCTCGATTTTCATAAAGGTCATTGAATTTTCCGCGTATTATATCAATCAGTGTGCTGTACGTGACACATTGTCGTATAAGACGCGTGTAACAAGGCTCAATACATTGTAAATGAGCTTAATATGGCAAATGTGTGGGTAGTCCACGTATAATTAAAGGATTTAATAGAGGTAAGAAATGATCAGCATTTTCTTTGTTTGGTTATAAATTGCACCTTACACCCGCTTAGCGATAGGTAACTAAGTGATATTCCAAAAATTTTACAATCCCTCTGTAGACGCAGAAACGGAGGATATCCAAAGAAAAAATATAGTTTTTTTGTATTAATACGTACTAGTGGTCGAAATTAGACCTTAATTAATTTAAAGTATAAGTTTGAACACTATTAAGGTTCATTTGTCAAAGACTATACTTCTATAATCACACATTTCGCGAAGGCTACACTTTTGATTTGATTTTAACAGTAAACAAAAGAGTATATGTGCGTGTGGTTTAATGTATTTTTTATGCATAATTTAAAAAGGAATATTAACATTCTGCACTCCTTCTCTATATAAACAAAGTTTTTACTTCACGTATTAATATAATGATAATTCGTTTTTTTTTTACACAATAATCGTTACTCTGGTATTTTTGAACGTATGGTTATGAAGTGACATAATAAGTTAGTAAGGTGACATTTTATCCGTCACTGTTAATTTGACGTTTAAATAAGTTAAATGCCGTTGTTGTTGATGGCAACTATCCACAAAGCCAAAGGTGTTGGAGCCAGAACCGAAATACGTATTGTGTCTGAATACGTCTAACGGTTGTTCATTACATGGCTAAAAACTACGTGATGGCTATTCGGCTAATGGATGAATGTCTTAAATTGTCTTGCCAACCGACAGTCGACGGCTGACAGCTACGCCGTATCTAAACTTGTCACTTATCGGTTTTACTCCACATCCATTAGCCAGCTGGCGAATTAATGGCGACGGTTGATGGCTAAACTGTAAATTTTTCAGTTTTCGCTGAAGAGGTTGACAACTTAGCCGTGGTAATTTTGTATGCAACCGCAATTAGCTAATTTTTACAATAACTACACATCTCTACTTACACTGGTAACAGCTCAGGGGCTCAGTTCTGTTATTTTAATATCTCAACGTTGCGAAAATGTTCATAGTACGATTTCACTGCGATAGTGTAAAAAAATCGTATTATACTAAATCTACAATTCTCGATATCGTTGCGGCGGAATAATTGTAGAAAAAAAATTGGTATTATCATTAGCAGAAGTGGCGTCAGTCGAAATGAATATTCAAGAGCTAACAAAATTTTAAACTCTTATTTCGCAAGTTTTTGCTTAAAAACATTTATAAAGATAGAGTGGTTTGTCACGAGTACACTATTGGAATTAACAGAATACCAAAATCAGATAAACTTACGATTGAGACGATAGTGTCCGGCGATTTTGACAAGATAGTAATAGCAGAATTATGCCCATCAATAGACGACGGTTACAGCTTTGAATTAAGTGGGCCGTCTTTACTGTAGCTTCGTAATAAAAAAAAGTTTTCATTCGTTACATAGCAATTTTCATAGCTTTTAAATGTTTTCAATATTTGCAGTATTGTATAAGTGTTGTCTTATGTTTTTAGATTATTTTGGGTTTGGCTATTTGTTCGTAAAAAAAACACGTAAAAACTGCTAGACCGATTTCAGTGCGGTCTTCGCTAATCGATAGCAAATTTTCGGACTTAAAATCTGTGGTATTTTATATCCCGGGAATCCCGCGGGAATTTTCTTGGGAGAGGTTTAAAGTGGCGAAGTAGTCGAAAAAAAATTTGACCCCGATGTAATATTTTCACTGACCGATATCAAGTTTTCTGTCATAAAATCTATGTTACCTTTGATTTTAAATATTGATAAAATGATTTTAATTTTTGTTACTTGTCAAACATGAACGAAGTTACGGGCAAGTGCTAGTTATCTATATATTTAGAATAATCTGGCTTCAGCGAGCAGATGAGTTTGCCAAAACCAATATATTGACTCGTTAAACATTCTTTGACAAATCTGCAGCTTCCATTACTGTCAATTTATGACACCAGGTTTCATATCTATACTTCCGTTATGTTCAAATGAGTACTGCGTAATATGACAAGTAACATACGACCATGTGCAAGTAGGTCCTATCTTCTATCTATATATATAAAAATTCCCTGTCATAGTGTTTGACCGCGATGAACTCCGAAACTGCTCAACCGATTTTGATGACGTTTTTCATTTTGCTGGATATGTCCCAACTTAGGACATAGGATAGGATTGGTTTCAATTTCATTTATATACATTTTTTTTAAACCGAGTGGTCGGTACGTATGAGTTCTGCTATCAACTAAGTTACTTATAGCATCAAATAGATGGCGCCATAATTTAAGTCCCACCCTATCTTTGATGCCAACATTTGCTTCGTGTCACACGTCTTTTTGAAATTTTCAAACAAACAACATAACCGTGCTTTTTTATATCTATAATTCTTCTATACGTGTGTATGTGACTGAACTCCTCCTAAGCGGTTGGACCGATTTTGATGTTTTTTTTTGTATTTGTTCAAGTGGATTCGAGAATGGTTTAGATTTACAATTGGACCCGGTAGGTGGCGCTGGAATCGGGACCTATATTTTTTTTAAAACAGGACAAAGTCTGTCGTTCCGAAAAGACATATTGTGCCGGCACCAAATAAGGGGAGAAGGTGAAAGAAGAGAGAGAGTTTATTATTCTTTCGAAATTATCAACTTACTGCCTCCTAGCGGCCAATGCGGTTTGGTCCCGTTCAGCGGTTTTCTTCTCTTCAAGTACATTCGCGGGCACCCATCCCTCCCGCGTCCTTATCTGTCCGCCCTCAACATCTTCAATCACCCGAACGAGCCACCTGTAAACAATAAAATAAAATCATTATATGAATACGTGAAGCAAAAACTTTCTATCCCTTTTTACGAAAATTGCGCGGACGGAGGAGTATGAAATTTCGCACACTTATAGTTTATATAGAGAAGGAGTGCACGATGCTAATGTTTTTTTAAATTATGCACAAAAATACATTAAATCAATAAAAAAAACATTACACACACTACCATACGCATATATACTCTTTTGTTTATTGTTAAAGTCAAATTTACAGTGTAGCCTTGGCGAAATCTGTGATTATAGAAGGTTTTTGACAACAGAACCTTAATAATGGTCAAATTTATAATTTATATTAATTATCTAATTTCGACCACTAGGCGACCACTATCTATTTAATTTCAAAAACATCAATAAATCAAACTAATACATTTTTGATTACTGCTCTTAAGGCCAGCTCGATAGATGTGATACCACGTACTCACAGAATATCGACGTTAAACGGTTAGCCTTGAGCCTTAAGCTAATCGTATTTTCTTGCGATGAGTGAAATTTCCGTCGTTGGACGAGACGTCATCGTCGTCCAATTTTGACGGGACTTTCACTGGGAGACTGATAGATAGATAACACTATTATAATAGGTTGGGGAAAAAGTCTTTTCGCATATAGTATGTATGAACTTGTAATAAGATCTCTTTGGCTATACCATTTGTATCTGGCTGGTTTTGGTATCATTAAAAAGTTTTAATTTTCAAGAAGACAATTCCAAATTGTCTTTCTTATTGTTAAAATGAGTGAATCTAATGCAGAAATTTGGTACATTTTCAAATGTTACTACAAAAAAGGTAAAAATGCATCACAAGCCGCGAAAAACAATTGTGATGTTTATGGACCTAATGCAGTATCTGTGAGAGTAGCGCAAATTTGGTTTAAGCGTTTTCAATCCGGAAATTTTGATATCAAAGATGCACGTCGCTCTGGTGGCCCTGTTACGGACAAAACTGATGCCATTTTTGAAAAAGTGGAGCAAGATCGGCATATTAGTAGTTACGATGTAGCTGGAGAACTGGGAAATGACCACAAAACGGTTTTGGCGCATTTCAAAAAAGCTGGGTACACAAAAAAGCTCGATATTTGGGTGAGCTCACTGAAAGAAACCTAATGAACCGTGTAATTATTTGTGATTCTTTATTACGGCGTAATGAAACCGAACCATTTTTGAAGAAGCTGATAACTGGTGATGAAAAGTGGATCACGTGCGGCAAGAACGTGCGAAAAAGATCGTGGTCAAAGGCCGGTCAGGCTTCACAGACAGTGGCGAAACCCGGGTTAACTCGCAACAAGGTGATGCTCTGTGTGTGGTGAGATTGGAGGGGCATTATTAATTATGAGCTGTTACCGCCAGGCAGGACCATCGATTCTGAACTGTACTGCAAACAACTGATGAGTTTAAGTCAAAAAGTTGAGAGAAAGCGGCCGGAAGTAATCAACAGAAGGGGTGTGGTTTTTCACCATGATAACGCTAGCTAGACCTCACAGATCTTTAGCCACTCAGCAAAAATTACGAGAGTTTGGCTGGGAGGTGTTAATGCATCCCCCGTATAGTCCTGACCTTGCACCTTCGGATTTTCACCTGTTTCGGTCTCTGCAGAATTCCTTAGGCAGTGTCAGGTTAACATCACGAGAGGACTGCCAAAACCAATTTTCGCAGTTTTTTGATAAGAAGCCCCAAAATTTTTATCGCAATGGGATCACGTCCTTACCTACAAGATGGCAAAAAGTTATCCAACAAAATGGCACCTACATACTTTAATCAAATGTAAATAAACTTTATAAAAAAACCTTTTGAATTTTTATATAAAATGCGAAGAAACTTTTACCCCAACCTAATATACCAAAAATTATATCTAGTTGGGCGGTCTTATCGCTAAAACGCGATCTCTTCCAGACAACCCCAAGTATGAATTGAGATGATAATGGCGATGGTGGTATACGTAACATATAGTACGAACTACTTACTTTTAATAATAAATACATAAATTAAATATATAATTATATTTAAATATCAGAAATTTTATATATTACATAGATATATATTTAATATACATACCATACAAACACATATCTACAAAATATATAAATGTTTATAGATGAATTTAAATATAATATTCCAACGACAGGTAGTAATTTTTGATCATAATTTTACATATCGCTAGCGATTTTGCTTGTCTGATAAAAACAAGAAGCGCGTTCCAAAGCTGTATAGCCTTAACAGTAAAAGAATTGTTGTAAAAAGTTGAGTTAGGCGCAGGAGTGTTCAATTTAAGTTTAGTAGAATTTAGGCTAATTTTTTTAGGGTTCCACGAAAAAAATTCCACGCGGACGTATCCGCGGGCATAGCTAGTCACTCATAAATTAAGACTCCTAATTAGTCTCTTGTCAATTTCGTACATGTTATTGAAAAAAGATTTAATTAGGAAATTCAAATTTTAATTTTACTATTCCTCATACCCGTGAAGATATCTTCACAGGTATGAGGAATACATACATGTTCTTGGTTGATGTTTGTATCAACATTGCGAATTCTCAGGATAAGTGTAAAAGAAGTTGCGAAGTAAATAATAAAAGTCATTTGTTTTATCCGTGCAGGAACGGAGAAAGAATACAATTTCCTGCGGCCGTGCAGCCTGTCGTAAGAGGCGACAAAAACGGCTACTACCCCTGGTTTAGAATATGCCGCCATAGCAACCTTGATTTGGGAATCTACCTCGGGGTGGCACAAGCACCTCCGCAGGAATGCTGTTCTCAGCCGTGTTCGCTTTTGCAGACGTCCAGTGTCAGGGCTATGAGTTCACTCGCGCATACCTGCACCTCCAGCCCGGACGTAAAGTCAAACTGTCCTCGCCACTAATCGCCACTAAGGTACTACTTCCATACAACAATGAATATGAGTATAATGGACCATCATCCTCCGACTAAGTGCGCGGCATTGTTATTTTCAGGCGATTTATTAAAAGAACGATTTGAAAAATAAACGCACGTCAATTAATTTATTCACCTATTTCTCATAAAAAAATATGTCAGAAAATAAAGCGGATACGATTATAATTTTTCACGTTCCAGTCCAGAAGTTTGATTGATCCATCTAGGTCTGCCACGCCTTGATGTAAACTATTAAAAACGAGACAAAGACCCAGGTCATCTGGGATACCGACCGGCAGGTCGTTGACTCATGACGTACCAGATTGACAGCATCTAAAAGCTTCCTAAATATAATTACGAGAATTAGAACACTAATCATTGCTATTAATAACTGACAAATGAAATCTCTTTTTGCTAGTAAATTATAAACAGCGCAACGGAACGGACTATGCATGTTTAAAATAATAATAATAGGTTGGGGAAAAAGTCTTTTCGCATATAGTATGATTCATTCACTTCATTAGATTCATTCATTTTAACAAAAAGAAAATCAAATGAAAATTACACATTTTTCTAATTTGAATTTGGATTTGTCTTCTTTAAAATTAAAACTTTTTAATGATACCAAAACCAGCCAGATACAAATGGCATAGCCAAAGAGATGTTATTATAAGTTCATACATACTATATGCGAAAAGACTTTTTCCCCAACCTAATATATCACATTCTTTCATTTGATTTTTATTTGGTAATTGGTTATTTTTAGTAATTAGTCTTAATTATTCGACAAACTGTTCTTTTTCAAATCTCGGACAATATTTTAATCCATCCTTACTTTCATTATTACATATATAATTATAATAATATAATAATTACTTAAATAATGAAAGTGTAAATCAGGCTTAACGATAAGTGTTGCGTTTAAAATAAAAGAGAAATTAATTAATCCCTTGTTTCATTGAAAAAAGTATTTTAAAGAGCACACTCGCTCACAAACTGGTGGAAAGTAGAGGGCATAGACTGTTCAAACATCAAAATGTCTTTGGTGTTGCTGGTTCTTACTTCTTGGTTCGTTTTGCTACTTTGTAAGGCGAAACGGTGAAAATTGTTTGTAAATGAATCGGCGCCATTGAATCTGAACAGTTATGGTGACATTAACAAATAAAGTAACAGATAGACTCTCGGGTAAAGAAGGCGCCTGAAATTCTCGTCGTTAACAGAGGGCGAAACGGATGTTTGGATATGTTGACATGTCTATATTTTATGTTTGGATACGATAATAAGTGTCAATGAGGAACGCTTCCGTTACGAGTTCTGTCATGGTGTCCGATGACGCGACATGCGCGCGGGTCGCGAGACCAGACGAATAACACGCGTCATTCATTGCACGGTGTATACTGTTATTATTATAATTATTAAAACTATACGTGGGAATATGGGCGAATAAATCAACCCTTTCCATTAGTTTGACATTTCACATTCCTTTACAGAAATTGATCCTTACAAACTACACTATGGATTGGTATTTAATATGGTATGTATTTAACTTTTTAAATCAGCCGATTCGGTTTCTGACTAGAATCTTTTCTAATATATAAAATTCTCGTGTCACAGTTTTCGTTGCCATACTCCTCCGAAACGGCTTGACCGATTTTGATGAAATTTTTTGTGCTTATCCGGTATCTATGAGAATAGGCCAACATCTATTTTTCATCCCCCTAAATGTTAGGGGTAGTCCACTCCTAAATTTTTTATTTTATTTTTTAGACAAAATTTGAATTTCTATTTTTTTATGATACAACATACAAAAATACATACAATCCTCAATTTTCACCCTTCTATCACCAACCCCTATTTTTTAATAACGATATAAGTACTTTAATAATTTTCTACTCTGTTTGTTCAAGTTGATTCGAGTTTAGATTAACATTTGGTCTCGGTAGATGACGCTGTAATCGGGTTCCAGATAGATTTTTTAAAGGCAGTACAACGTCTGCCGGGTACAGCTAGTAATTGATATAAAAAAATCTAACGACACTACTTTAAAATGCAAAAGAATATCAATATTGTTCTATATTTAAAAATAATATATTGCGGCCAGTACTAGACCTTAATAGCCACAAAATATACTTTTGAAGATTCTAATAGAGAGGCCGACGTCATTGACGTTTGTGTCCATATTGCGAATTTTTTGGAAAAACACAGACAAAGTCGCATTCAACCGCTAGTAATTTAATTAAGATATAAAGGAAAACATACACGTTTGGACAGGTCATACAATAATCGTCACCAGAACCAGGTGACCGCTTTTGATGATTCCAGTGAACTAATAAATGCGTCACTCGTATCTCATGTTGATATTTTTCAAAGTAAATCTGTATCTCATTTGTTTCGCTCGGCTTGATATGAAACAATGTATCTTGTTAACGAATACCAGAGCGCGTATTAGGTATTTGGGGCTATTTTTCGGGAAATATGCGATTTAATGGAGGTAGAAATTGGCGCTGGCTATTAGACGTAATTTATGTAGAAAAAGCAATAGAAATAATAATAATGTTTTACTTGTTTCGTTTATTTGTTGTTTCTCGTTTAAACTATGCTCATTTCCATGACAGCAAGTAAGGAAGTGGCGAAGAGAGTAGAAAGCGAAAGTTTTTAAATACGCATATGAATTTTGTTTTGTTGTGATCTTTGTTTTGTGTGATAGGAGAATGAAGTAGGGTGATGGGATAGGGGAATAAAATAGGGGTGTGGAATAGGGGATGGTATTGGAGAATGAAGTAGAGGGATGGAATAGGGGATGGTATAGGAGAATGACGTAGAGGGATGGGATAGGGAAATGAAGTAGGGGGATGGAATAGGGGAATAAAGTAGGGGTTGGGATAGGGGAACGAAGTGTGCGATCTATGGCCCTTTACGGGGCCCCGGTGTGGGCGAGCGCCCTCGCGACTCGCAACGTTGCAACGCTGCGACAAACATAGCGCATTCTGGCCGTCAGGGCCGTCCGAGGGTATCGCACGATATCCTACGAAGCGGCCTCCCTACTAGCCGGCGTTCTGTCGTGGGATCTGGAGGCCAGAACACTGGCCTCCTTGTACGCGTGGCATAAGGAAAAGGATGCCAGTGTTGGCCGAACTGCGCCTCGTGAGATCGAGGGGCGCAGAGACGAGTTGCGCCAGGTCCAGGGGGCAGAGTGGGCGGACCGCCTACTTAACCCCAGCGCTGGCCTCACCGTCATCCGGACGGTGAGTCCGATCATGCCAGAATGGCTGCAGAGGCGTCACGGCACCCTGACGTTCCGCCTGACGCAGGTCCTCTCGGGGCACGGCTGCTTCGGGAGGTACCTGTGTCAAATAAGGCGTGAACAGACGTCAGGGTGCCACCACTGCGTCGGCGGCGACGAAGATACGGCGCTGCACACCTTCCAGGTGTGTCCAGCCTGGGACGAGCAGCGCCGCGATCTCGTCGCGGCTATCAGGGTGGATTTGTCCCTCCCGGTCATGGTGAAAGCCATGGTCGGGAGCGTCGACGCGTGGGAGGTAGCCGTCTCCTTCTGCGAGACCGACATGTCCGTGAAGGAGGCGGCGGAGCGGGAGAGGGAGCAGTCCGCCACGCTCCCCTGCCACCAGAGCCGGCAGTGGCGTCGAAGGTCAGCCGTAGGCTACGGCCATGCGGGCGACCGGGGGGGAAACTGGATCCGCCCGCACATAAAGGCTGGAGAGGGGGGACGCGCCCCGATCCGCGCACCCCGTCTCACCTCGCAGTGAGCTAAAGGAGCCGAAGAGACCCAGATCTAAGGCTAACAAATAGTGAGGCCAGCCCGTAAAGGGGCCGGCTGTCGTCCGTCCGGGCTAGTGGTGAATGTGCGAACGAACCCACAGCCCCGACAAAGGACGCTCGGGATTGGACAGGGGTTTAATGGGTATCCCTAATCGCGGTGTGGCAATAGCATCTGCCACTAAAAGTGAGGTGCCAGTGGCACCCCGACCTGGCGAATCCCACACACGGGCCGCGACCTTTCCCCCTCGCGCGGCTCATGGTCCTCAAACGGATTTCGACTGTACAAAAAAAGGGGGAATTAAGTAGAGGGATGGGATAGGGAATGAATTGGGGGGATGGGATAGGGAATGAAGTAGGGGGATGAGATAGGGGAATAAAGTAAGAGGATTGGCTAGGGGAATGTAAGGGATTGGATAGAGGAATGGAGTAGGGGGATGGGATAGGGGAATAAAGTAGGGGTTGGTGTAGGGGAATGAAGTAGTGAGGGGGGCCCACGCCTGCCAGGGTACGCGGAGTTGGGAATCCCGCAGTCCCGTAGCCCTGGCATAAGGCGCAGGACGGAACACCCAGGGGTTTTAGTGGGTATCCCTAACTGGGGAGTGGCAATAGCGTGGCACCAGTTCTGACTGGGCACGCTAGTGCCACCCCCGATCTGGCGAATCCCACACACTCACACCGGTCGCGAACATCCCCCCAGGCTTCTGTGCCTGTCGCGGCTTAGTCCTCAAACGGATTTCCCCTGGCCAAAAAAAAAAAAAAAAAAAAAAAAAAAGGGGAATGAAGTAGAGGGACGGAATAGGGAATGAAGTAGGGGCATGAGATAGGGGAATGATGTAGGGGGATGGGATAAGGGAATAAAGGGGGTTGGGATAGGAAATGAAGTAGGGGGATGGGGAAGCGAACCATCGGAACCATGAGTGAGAGAACTCATCGGACGAAATACGATTAGCTCAAGGCTGACCGTTTCACACCGATTTTTTGTGAGAGCATGATGCCTATCGAGCCGGCCTTAAGAGTTGTAATCAAGATAATTATTCTAGCATGGTACTACCACATTTTTTACCGTTGAAATTGACGTTAAAATATCATCTACCTAATGTCATTAAATGTTTTCCATTTGTATATTAAATCAAGGTGCGAGTGTAGTTAAGAAATAAAATTTGTACGTTGAGGAAAAAAGTATACAGCGGTTAATATATTTTTCATTTGTATTGAAAAGTATTTATAACATGAGTACAACAGATAGACAAACGGCTCACCTGTGTGGTGGCCGAAGGCGACAAATTTGTTCCTGGATCGAAGGGGGGACTGGAAACTGGCCACCACTCCCGATACACATCTCAAGGTTTGTTACTATTATGACATATTCTAGACCAGGGATAGTAGCCATCCATTCGGGCAAATGCTCTATCTTCCGGACCTAAGGGCTGTATTAAAGAACTAGCAGAGGTTTGTCAATGATCAAGCTATTAAAGCTTTTTCTCTAGGACAAAACAATGTAGACAGACAGACTACAACAAAATATTTTTATAGTAAACAGGGTCATATATTTTTCAATTTATTCTACGATCATTAATGTCAAAAGTACAAGAACAAGTATCACTGGGCCATTCGCCAAATGATCTAATCATTTTTTTTGTGCGATGAATATATTTTGTAGAATCCAGTGTTTACTGTCATTTTTTGGAATAAATGGGACAAAAGCGTTATTGGAGTAATAAATGATTATTTTCGAGAATCGTAATGAGATTATTACGATTTATCTTTTAAGATCTCATAGAAATCACAATATACTATAACCGTTTTGATAGAGCAATTTATTTTTTAATACTAGAGTTGGTATTTAGCTCTATTTTATTTACTTAATTAGGTGTTATCGCAAGCGAAGCTGCGGGCAAAAGCTAGTATATATAAAATCCGTTGCGTCCGCAATAAACGCGGAAAGCGGCTTTATTTTATACTATATAAAGAAGATATGAGAAGTTTAACATAATTATGCTGTTACGGTCGCGAATATCAGGCGTTTTTTTTTACGCGAGAGTCTATCTGTTATTTTATTTGTCAATGTCAAACTAACCTCAATGTTTAAAACAAAAAAGAACTTACTTTTCCGTTTTCGCTTTTGATGGTGTCGTTCCATTTGATAAATTCTTTTCAACATTTCGATTTATAAAGTAACAAAAAAAACAAAAAGTAAGAACCAGCAATACATGCCTGAGAAGACTTTGAAGTCTCAATTTGATATAGCTTGGTTTCGAAACGGATAAAATTTCGTCCAATAACTCTTTTGTCTTGGATTTATGTTGTTGTCATGCTCGTTCTTTGCTATGGTACGAAAGTGACAGCAACCAAATTATACGCGAATGAAAGAGAAAGAAAGTAATTATTGGTAATTGTATAAAAAAAATCCTCTACGAACGATAGCTCTGGACTAATACGGTTATTAGATCATAGAGTATAATGGGGCCTTTTTTCTAAAACAACGTGGTGTGATTGTGATAAGAAAAACGGGGTCGGAAAATATAGTAAGGCTCTTTACTGGATCCTACATATACCTTTGTGTAATAATAACAAGGGTTTTAAATACATCAAGCCGATTTTGTCTATGTGTGGAATTTTTAAACTTAGCAACTTGAATGTTTGTGCCTGACTGCCTATATTGTAATAGGTACTAGTTATTTGCTGATATATTGTGCTTACTAAAACATATACAGACTATCAAATTTTATATTGCTCTCAATAAGCTTAATAAATAAGTTTTAAATGGCATACCTAATATCGTTGAAGTTCATGACTTATTTATGCTGCAAATTTTAAAGTTTTAAAATTGAATAACACATAATAATCCAGAAGAGCCAGTCCAAGTAGCGATATATAGTCAATTACAGTAGCCCGCAAAGCTTTGCCGCAGCAAACACATATTGCAACAAATGTACGATATTACAAAACTGAACTTGCGTAAATCTCATCTGTTTTGTAGTATAATTCCAGCGTCTGTTGATATTTACAGATGGATATCTCAAATGTTTACGATATTAATCATTACAATGCATTAGACTACGTTTAACAGAGGTTTCATGATCGGCGGATGAAAAATTATTTATTTAATTTTTGATAGTAATATAACCTATAGACATTTGCGTGTTGCCGTAATGCCTTTACTACATCTGGGATACTGCTAGTGTTGGTGAATGTGTCACGCAGATGTAGCCAAGGGTTTAGATAGAGAGATAACACTCTTTTACACACCAAAATTAAAATTATAAAAAATCCATATTTAGAATACTTTCTAGGCAATATAATAGGGGGCCTATCCCTTAAAGTGATCTCTTCAGGCAACATAAATGAAAAGAAATCCTTAGCAATGTGGCGATGAAGGTGATGCAGAAAAAATAGGTTCTATGTGTTATTTGAGAAGGCATTGACAGATAACTATTTTAAAATTTATTGATGCACAATACTAATTACAATCATAGAAACAAAAAGATTAAATTAGTAACATAACAATCTGGACTGCAATTCAAAACAGGTGGCACACATACACACATACACACGCGAACACGCGCACGCACTCACACACACACGCACGCACACACAGACACGCTACTATCTAATCTGCATATTAATACGTGAAGCAAAAACTTTGTAACCCTTTTTACGCAAAATTGCGCGGACGGAGGAGTATGAAATTTCGCACACTTATAGTTTATATAGAGAAGAAGCGAAGAATGCTAATATATTTTTTTAATTATGCATAAAAATACATTAAATCAATAAAAAAAACATTACACACACTACCATGTATTGGACACACACACGCATATATACTCTTTTGTTTATTGTTGCCTTCGGAAAATCTGTGAGTATAGAAGTATATACTCACAGATATATAGTCTTTGATATTAATTACTATGGTCAAATTACGAGCACGGGTGGCCACTAGTTAAGTCTATTGTATCATTGACTGGAAAACATTATTTAAGAATATTTTTTAATAGTTTACAATATTTAGAGAAGCTGTTTTCAAATTTATCAAGATCAGTGTTGTTACTTGCTAACTCATTATAATATCTTGCCATTCTGCCATTCTCACAATGGGATTAAATTAAGAGATGTTATTTTTGTCAATTTGAAGTGCATAAAAATGAGTGCAATGTGATCTACGAGCAGTATATCTGATATTAAAAGATATTTGTGAAATTAAGGCGTTTGAGTTTATTATATAATGTATAATTTTGTACAAATAAACCAAATCAAAGTATTTACGACAAATAGATAAAGATTCTATTTTGAATTGGGCTAGTCTTAGTTCTTAATTAAAATTATTTCGACCTGGTTTTAAACGGTAAGTTAATATCCTGAGACTGAATGAATGAATGAATGGAAACATTTTATTGTTCACCAAAAATTAAAAATAGGTACAGTAAATGTTGAACAAAGGGCGGCCTTATCGCTTAAAGCGATCTCTTCCAGGCAACCCCCTAAACTAAGGAAATATTAAGACATATTGAGACTTTTTTGCGACATAACTCGTGTATATACACAAATGTAGCTATTCATAAACGTGTTATTTTATAACGTTATAAGTACGTAAGTCTGATTGATTCTTTTGTTACTTTATAAAGCGAAAATCCGTGCAGGAACGGAGAAAGAATACAATTTTCTGCGGGCGAGTGGCCTGTCGTAAGAGACGACAGCAGATAGGCAGACAACTCACCTCATGGATAGCGGTCACTATCGCCCATGGGCATTTGTAGCACCAAAGGTGCTGTCGCTCTCTAAAAGGAGACTGGACCCTGGCCACGAATGCCGGAATACAACTCAAGATTGTTGTGGCGGTGTAGTGGAACACTTACAAGCCAATAGATGGCGCTGTGCAATAATAGAGGTCGCAAAGGTTTCCCGACACGTACAAACAATATATACAATTTCCAACATTAATAGATAGGTCTGCGAGGGACATTAGTAGTTTCGCTGGAAAATTTAGATTGTGGGTGGTAGCCATCCAGACAGGCAAATACCCTACTATCTGGCTGTGGGATGTTTTGTCGCCTCTTACGATAGGCCGCCCCATCGCAGGAAATTATAACTTTCTCCATTCCTGCACAGCTATTATTATTAGATTATCATTTCTTAGCATTCTTCTCCGGACGAGCTGATCTGAAGACAAAAATACTTGTATAAAATGTTGTATTTAATTGTATTGGTGATCCCGATTACTAACATTGCAATATTCAATACTCAACTTCAAAGCATTTCAAAACATTGAAGAACCACAAAATATTGCATCTGAAAAAGTGCAACCGATTTATTTCAGTTGGTGACGTAAACAAACCCACACGATGACCAAGTCAAATTGTATAACACTAAAATGATATAATTTAAGAAGGAATTTCCTGGAATTAATTCACGTTATTTATCACTTTCATTTGGATGAAATACGCGAGAATGTCTTCAGATCTACATGTATAATAAAAACTTAAACAGATTTTTTAGGCCCGTCTGTGTGTTGAACGCTACGTTTATTAACTGTCCGGTATGATTTGAAAACTTTTACTTTGAAACCTGAAATTTCGAAACTTCGGTTAAGTCATTAAGAGACCACAATTGGCGGATTATATTCTCCCTTTTTCCTGCACCAACTATATGACTAGGTTAGCTAAAATTTCCTATAATTTAGGTTGCCGGGAAGAGATCGCTTTAAGCGATGAGGCCGCCTGTTGTATTTCCTAGAAAGTATTGTAAATATGTTTTATTTTTGCAATTGTATATATACAATAAAAGATTTAAAAATAAAGGTAAAAAATTAATGAAATAACTTTTTTTCATCATATATTTTGCTTGTGGGTGCTTGCCAGGGGTGTTTGGACACTAATTAATTTATAGAGACACTAGAAATAATATGTTTGAACAGAACGCGTAAACGCCAATCAATTCATGGCGCTTTCGACCTTTTGGTCGCCTCGCTAGTTTCTTAAAGGTAATCGAATTGTATAAGCGGACTAAGAGATTTAAACATCGTCAAATAGTGTAATTGATTGCTTTAACCGTCTGGGTATGGCACCAAAATGATCACTATCATCATCATGTCCAAGCGTTAAATCCCGGTTGCGTTCGGGGCGTTCGCTTCGACGGCCAGAGTCCGCTTTCTTAGTTTTTCGTGATTACTTCGCGTGGTCTTCAGTATTCCTTTTATTGAGACCATTGGTACGCATGTCAACCTTCACAACGTCAAGCCAGCCTTTCTTGGGTCTTTCCCTTTGCTAGTCTAGTAGCAAAATGCTCTTCTAAGATAAAACTCTGCTTCTACACACTGACCATAGTATCCGCGAGCAAAGCTGTGTAATACAGACTAGTCTTTCTTAAATCGAATACGACTTTTGTGATACGAACGCGTGTTTTTTTTCTCATTATAATGATGTAAAACGAAACGTTGAATGATTCCCATTTAATTGGCACGGAGGGCATAATTTATCTTCATTTTACTGTTCTTTTAGGTACATATTCTTAAAAAAATTGTATGGTTGAAGCTGGATTTAAATTATTGTCCTCACTGTTTTTACACGGGGTTTAGCTCGCGTACATGTCGTATCGCGTGGAAACTATCCCATGAAATGAAATGAAATTTTATTGACTTATAAACGATACAGGGTTCATACAATATTACTAAAATACAAACAACATTAAGTAGAAGAGGTGTCCCAAAGGAAACTTTACTTCTTGCGCTAGGACTCTTAAGAGCCTGTGTGACGGGCAACAGTTCGATTCGCTTCGGTCATATGGTTCTTATAATATTGTTACGACCTAGGTGCCGAAAAAGACAAATTCACACCTGCAGCCCTGTAGAAACACATTTTATTACTTTTTCGGCATTTGGACCTCTTTTGTTTACTTTGTGTTTAAAATTTGTGATTAAAAAAACAGCCCATTGTGTATTGTAATCTTTTACGGCCTATTGTTGTATTGTGATCACTGCCAGGTGTCTCGGATTTACAAGTACAAACTGATTCTAAGAAATTCGGTCCACGCGGTCTGGCAGACATATTGCATCTGTGCAGTATAAAGCAAGGCCCCAATGGAGAGATCAACAGTCGAGCGATAACCACGAGCGAAGCAAGATTTGTGTACATTCGGTAATCTATTTAGTGACGGACTTTGCACGTGTATTTGAATTACGATCTTCTGCATTACGTTTGGACTTATTACGTTCGGTTATATTTGTACCTGTGTTATACGTGTTTGTAAAGTTCTAATAAACTGTATAATAATTCCAACGGCATTTTAATTCGAGTCCTGCAACTTGTAACAACATATATAGTATATACATGCGATGTCTTTGTGAGTAAAGATATATATAATAATAATATATTCTGCAACTAGATTAAGAGTTAATTAGTTATGTTAGTATTAATAATGAGTTTTTATGCGTGCGTGTGTATGTTCGTTTATGCACGAGGGTGCGTACGTGCTTGTTGTATATTTGGAAGGAAGTTTAGTAGCGTAAGTGATAAAAGTAATTAATTTCAAAAGACGGTTAGCAAAAGATTATTAACTAAGAGAACGTAAAAATTCTTCAGCGTATTTAATTTCATGATTCGATATATAAGTTCATCTTATGTTCAAGTCCTCGATAACGTGTTTTTGGGTTCTATCTATCACTTCTAACATATATATTTGTATTTTTATTGTATTGATATTAATATGTTTAGTTAACTTCGGTTAAACATGTGCTCTGTATAAAATAACAAGACCTATTGTATAACCATGTTTTTATACAATAATTTATTTGATTTGATTATACGTAAATTACTTTCTAATCTCTTGAGATTAGATTATAACGTTGTAGTGGTAATTTACAAATACCACGTGGAAAAAATATTTAACTATTCAAATTTAAGCATTGTATTACAATGAAGAGTGACCAGCCTAATGTTTTTGTTTAAACTTGTCGTCTCCGATATGGTCTAGTGGCTAGGATACCTGGCTCTCACCCAGGAGGCTCGGGTTCGATTCCCGGTATCGGAATTTCACATCTCTTTTGTAAACATAATCATCTATAGCTGACGTATGATTTTGAGGGCATTTTAGATTAGTCAGCTTAAAAAGAGGTTAAGTAAGCTTAACTCACCATTTTAGTGAAGAAAATAACTTGTTGCATTATGTTCTGGGGATAATGGCGCTAATAATATTGTAGCAAAAGTCCCAAAAAGATAAGAAAATAAAATCTTCACTGATATATTGTTTTATATCAACCATAAAATATTTTTACAGCAAATTAAACACCACAAATAAGGCGAAAAGCGTAGCGGTGAATGTGTTTCTATTAATTGAACAAGACAACTATTTGTGTCATTGCAATGAGCCAAACAAAACATACAAGATCGCAAATAAATCGTGAAATGGTTCCATTAATAATAACAAAATTGCTAGTCTAGTTTTGATAATCTACGCGGAAATCGGATTCACGATGGAGAAATGGGGCTTGTAAACATTATGTGGGTGACTGTTTGGAAGCTAGAGATTTATGTCGGTGAGCTTTCTCTGTAGAACGTTTAGTGTCGCTTTTTAAGATTCCGTAGCCCTTTTGGATATATATTTGTTATGATTTTCTACTTTTTATTTTTTGCTCGACTGGATGGCGACCCCTGGTCTAGAGTGTGCCGCCATAACAACCTTGTGTTGTGTTCCGGCATTAGTGAACAGGTTCCAGTCTCCCTTAAGAGATCAGCAGCGCATTTGTAGCACCTTTGGTGTTGCAAATGTCCATAGGCGATGGTAACCGCTTTCCATCAAGTGGACCGTCTGCCTGTCTGCTGAACTCCTGCAATGAAAGATTTAAAAAATATTCGCCTTCCTCCTCCTTCTTTGGTCATGAAAGAGGGTTTTATTTGTCTCTTATCTACACCACACATAGATAAGGGATATCTTTATTTTATTTGTCATAATTAGATAAGTTAAGAATTTCCTATGAGTGAGTGAGGTTGCCTGGAAGAGATCGCTTTTAGCGATAAGGTCGCCTTTTGTTTTACCAGGTATTTAACTATTTATTGTCTTGTGCATTTTTGTAATTCGTGTTTTGATGAACAATAGAGTGTTATATCAGTCTATCTATTTTTTGTCTTTTCTTTTTTTTTTCAACAAAATCTTAACACTATTACAATTTAAGGGAGTTTTTGGCTGGAACTGAAAGGAGATGTTGTGCTGTGCAGTTTTATTTTCTAGAAATGTGTAAAATTACTTTAAAATTAACAATAGTTGTAGGATATTGATAGTTTTGAAATGTGAACTGTATAGTCAGATGTGGCCTTTTGAGTTGTCACAAGAACACTGTTGAATGGCACCAGCTGATAACCTACAGTTCAGCTGTGCTACACATAGGCTTAAGAAAATGAAGAAACTACATTATAATCTAAGATCTGGCTTAAAGGCCTAGCTGCCAAGCCATAAACCTAAATAAATAATAATATTCCAATTTAACTACTAGTGATACTTTTAATATTAATTATGTGTTATACCTTATTCTATTACATGTAGTGTTTATTCTATTTCTCTAATTGCTGACTTGATATAAAATATTTTCTAACATCTATTTATTTATTTCCTACATATATGTGTATATATATGACTGTGTATATATGTATGTATTTGTATATTTAATTCTTAAATTACACTACAAAAAAAAATTAGAAATGAAATACTATTATTGTACGATTTGTACACTTTCAAAGATGATGGGCTTAATCGTCGTTAACGATGTCCCCCGTTTGAAGGGTGTTACCAAGCCAAACCACGTCGAGTTGTTGTATGTTGTTTATATAGGTCGTTTGATGACCTGAGACGCACAACTTGTAGTGCACAAGTGCCGCACGTGATGGTGATGTTAATACGTCTGTTTTAGTATATTGTTGCGTATTTTATATGTAAAATACGCTGTACGAGCAATATTGGCTCGTACAATTATACTTATATATATATATATATATATATATATATATATATATATATATATATATACTACTATACTATATTCCTACATTTATATTTATACATATACTCTTACATATTTGTTACTTATGAATACTTTGCTAAAACTAAGTATGGGGAACGTTTTTGATAAAATACTATTTTAAAAGCTATTAGTATGTAAAAGTTAGACACAAGTCTGTGGTAAGAGCCATTATGTCCGAAAACCAAAAGTTCTATATGGATAATACAGCTTTTTTTTCTCATTGCTAGAGTACGGCAGACAGGCTGACGGCCCAACTGTGATGGAAAGTGGTTACCGTCGCATATAAATATTTGCAACACTAAGGTGCTACCAATGTGCTGCCGGACTCGTAGATGGGGCTGGAACCTGGCCACTAATGCCGGAACATAACTCAAGGTTGTTATGGCGGCACACTCTAGACCAGGGGTGGTAGCCATGCAGTCGGGCAAATGCCCCACCACCTGGCTGTGGGTTGTTTTGTCGCCTCTTACGACACGCCGCCCGGCCGCAGGTTAATTGTATTCTTTCTCCGTTCCTGCTCGGATAGAAAGCTATGTAATTTCATACGTGGCAAAGCCATGCTGGAATCATTCACTATCTTGATTATAGTTCTTAGATCTGACTCGATCGGTATGCCACCTTTTTTTATTTATTTTTGGTAAAATTTATAGGAAAAATAGTACTCATTTATTTTATACCAGCCGTGCCCGCGACTGCGTCCAAGTGTTTTTTTTTTTACTCGGAACCCTAAAAAAAGAGTAAATAAATAGCCTAAGTTACTCTTTATAACATCAGCTATCTGCCAGTGACAGTCACGTCAAAATCGGTCCAATCGTTTCAAAGATTAGCTGGAATGGTTTTTTACGGATTTTCGGAATCTCCTGGTTCGAATTATTCCATCCCCCTATTCCAATACCATATCCCATCCCCCTATTCCAATACCCAATCCTATCCTTTCTCTCCCATTGCTCTTATCTGATCCCTCGATCTCATCCTCCTATCCCATCCTCTTTATCCTATACTAAAGGCTGACAATACGTTGGCTTCGTCTTTGGAGTTGCAACTGTCTATAGGCGACGATAACCACTTTTTCTCAGGTGAGCCCTATGACTCTTTGCCAGATTCACAAATAAAAAAATAATTAAAACTCAGCAAATGCATTCCAAGAAACTTTAAACCACGGAACAAAAATATGTCATAAACTTCAATGATAGATAGATAACACTTTATTGTACACCATTACAGAAAACCTTATAGCCTAAAAATATTTTAAATGTGCACAATGGGCGGTCTTATCGCTAAGAAGCGATCTCTTCCAGACAACCCGTGGCAGGAATAAAACAGAATATATTGGTCAAAGGTGGTATACATAAATATTAGAGGATATGCAGGTACTTACATATATTTGATACGTTTATAAACATATAAGTATGTAAAATATTATATAAGTAAGAATAATACTTAATAGACATATATAAATACACCTATTCATATTACACACATAAATATATACAGACATATATATACATATACATAAATATACGTAAAAATATCAAACATCACTATGTTACTGCTTTTTTGTCCTGTTCTTAAACATTGTTAGTGATTTAGCTTGTCTAACAGTAACAGGTAGCGCATTCCAGAGTCGAATAGCCTGTACAGTAAAAGAATTATTATAAAAGACGATATATCATTACAAAACTATTTTTAAGCTTATTTAAAACGATAGGTACCATATCTTGATAAAGTTTTTGCATGGTTTTGGGAATTTTACATGAAATTCTTAGTAAGGTAATGAATGCACAAACATTTATTTAAAAAACAATGCCAGTCGTTAAGTTTTAAAATTGCATAACTGACAAGTGCATGGGATAGGCAATTTATGCCTATTAAAGAATAGAAAGTGTCAACATTGAACTCATTTACAAAAAATGTGATGTGCTGCCAGAAAAAAATAAAGCGTGCAAGTGGAAAAGTTTACATCTTAATTAAAATGAAAAATTGTGTGCATCTATCTAATTAAGGCCTTTGCAGTCACCTAGAAAGTTTTAATTAGGCTTGCAAACGCCCCAGTTCCGAGGTGTTTTTACGACGCTTGCTTCCTTTGATGATAACCATCTCGGCAGATTTTTATTTTAACCCTGGGCCATGAACTTTAATTGGAGTGTCGGATTTGGGACGAAAACACCGCGTCCGATGTCCATTTGTTTATGAAACGTGTTTTTTATGGACATGCATCGTATTATAGACGTATTTGTTGTTTTTGCAAACATTATTACACATTTGGAATATCTAAATACATAAATGAAAATAAAATATATTTTTTTTGCTCTTGAGAAAAGCTGGACAGGTTTGGCTTTTTAAGTTGTTCTTGCTGCTCCGAATTGGATTTTTAGGGACAGAAAAATTGGAAAAGTTGCAGTGATTTTTATAGGAACGGAGAAAGAATACAATTTCCTGCGTTGGGGCGGCCTGTCGTAAGAGGCGACAAAACAACCCACAGCCAGGTGGTAGGGCATTTGCCCGACTGGATGGCTACCACCCCTGGTCTAAAGTATGTTGCCATAACATCCTTGAGTTGTGTTCCGGCATTAGTGACCAGGTTCCAGTCTCCCTTAAGAGAGCAGCAGCGCATTTGTAGCACCTTTGGTGTTGCAAATGTCCATATGGGATGGTAACCGCTTTCCATCAAATGGGCCGTCTGCCTGTCTGCTGAACTCCTGCAATAAAAAAAATATAAAAAAACAGTTGAAGAATTTGGGTAAAACACTGAAACCGCCTTTTCTATGGGATTTTTATATGTTAACAAGACCATAACTACATAGTATATTGTATCAACCATATCAAAACAAAATAAATCATTTTTTGTGCAAAAAATGATCCATAGGCGATGGTAACCGCTTTCCATCAGGCGGGCTGCCTGCCTGTCTGCTGAACTCGTGCTAAAAAAAAACATAGAATAGTTGATATAAAGACGTAATTCCTTGAGACCAATATGTATTTTGCCTGTTCAGTATTATTAATGTACATAATACATTTCATCCAAACACGTCTTGTATTAGGGTTAAACTAAACTCACCTTTATACCATCGTTATGTAATTTCGTCAGCTTATATTGCGTCACAACAATTTTTCTCAAAAGCTCCTCGATTAATACAAACGAAACATATGAAAGCATGTTTCATATTCCGCTACATAATGGTACAGTGAAAAAAATAAATTATAGGGGCCGTCGTCATACAATTAAATGGGAGATAAATTCATTTTTATCAAGGATGTGTGACAACGAATGTAGGTATTTATTTCAAAATGAAATCTTACAGATTACTTAGTGAAAATATGAGTTTACCACCGCTTCCAAAGCAATTTAAGTTAAAACAAACTCCCCAGCAATGTACTTAAAAGTATGTTGGTTCTATATTAAAAACACAACTAGGGTTTTAAGCAACATGTTATCATTTGAAAAATATCTACTTTATTAGATCATTTCATAAGATTCCAGATTGCTAATCTATATACTTGTATATAAAAATCAATTGCTGTTCGTTAGTCTCGCTAAAACTCGAGAACGGCTGGACTGATTTGGCTAATTTTGGTTTTGAATTATTTGTGGAAGTCCAGGGAAGGTTTAAAAGGTAGTAAGTATGAAAAAATGTTTGGAATGTAGTACAAAACAACAATTTCGCTTTCCCTTAGAAACTGCGTATAGGCGGTACGAAGTTTGCCGGGTGAGCTAGTGGCTAGTTTATTACAGAAACCATATGAATCTTCAAAAGAAGAAAAAGTATTGCATTTTGTTTATAACATTAGTCATAATTTACGCGTTATATAAAAATATTATACATTTCTTAAACTAATGTGTTGTTGAATTTTATTTACAGCCCCATTTCTCTATTTGTTTAACATATTAAAATGTAGGTTGATATTAAATAGAATCGTGTCAAATATCGCGTAGCTGATGCACAGATGAACAGAATTTTAGTAACAATAAAACATAATGGCGTCGTAATTTAAATAGCTTTTGGAATCTCATAAAACTGGTCGCCTTAATGGCGGCAGGTGGATTTCGTTTTCACCATAACTATAATAACGGTGTCTGTGGTTGAGGCCACTGCAACGCACACAGCAGAGGCTCCTGCAACGCAAAGTCTTCGGGTTCGATTCCTGGCATGGTAAATTTCGGAAACAAATTGTCTCCGTTATTTACTATGTTCTGGGTATCTAGGCTCGGCCCTAGAGTAGTCCCTTGTATATCACCCGTAACACAAGCGCAACGTGCTTAATTTGGGGTTATACAATATGTGTGCTTATCTGCCGATTATTTATTTATTTCATAACCAACTGAGATTAATAAATTTACTCGTATTTTAATATTATATACAGCGAAATACAGTCTAGATAATATATATAAATTCCCTGTCACAGTCTTTGACCGCGATGAACTCGGAAACTACTCAACCAATTTTGATGAATTTTATTTTTCTGGGTGGGTTTTAACTTAGGACATATGATAGGTTTAATTTTAATTTATAATCAAAAATTTTTTTACTGAGCCACAGCAATGCGTGGCCGGGTCAGCTAGTACTATATATATAAATACACATCATCTATGGGTGCACACTACAACACAACAGAAATTGTCATTTTAATTTGACATTTGAGGTTGCAAACACAAATTCATATCCCAACAGAGATACTGATTGTTTTCTTCTGCGACTTCCGGGGGTAGCGTTGAGCAAACGACAAGAAAATATACTCTTTATGTGTAGTCTTATTTTACCAGTAGTTGTGCGATAGTGATTATTTAAAAGTATAATTGTACATGTGCACTGAAAATCTCATCTATTAAGTGAAATGTTCTTTTTTGAGCTGTCACAAGAACTTAACTACTTTGGCGTGAGTTAAAGATCTATAATTGTAAATATATAGTTCTAATGTAATTGTATGCATTGTGACTAAATTTTCGTGAAATAAAAAATATAATTTGAATGAGACTTTATTCACGAATAGTTGACACTGGATAGATATACAAATCGTGCAGAGCCATATACAAAAAGACGAAGACTGGCGCCTATTTCTCCTTTAACTCCGTGGACTAAGTGTAAAAGTTTTTTTCTCATGTGTTCGGCAAGATTGTGCATTCAGCTAAGATTGCTGTAATATCATACTATTTGTTTGCACTTAGAAAATAAACGCTTTCTAGCCCACTTTCAACTACATACGATCTTTCTATGTAACGTATTTATAGTTAAAGCAACTTCCCGCCTAGACTAAAAACAAACACGTTCCTATTTCAAAATTACGTCACTGATTATTTTAATTGAAAATTGCATACAGGTAATGCCAACCCAAGCATATAAATTATCAGGTCAACGTTCTCTGCTTGAAGCAAAAATCATCATAAATTTTCAGATAAGATAATATATAAACCAGTTAACGATGAGCCCTGTCAATATGTCAATTGTTATCTCCGTCGTCGATATTTCTGTAGTCGAAGAGGGGTGGGGTGGCTCAAATGAAGCGGTCAAGAAAATTGGCTCGGCCACAGCTCTAGAAATATTCACGGACGATATTAACATGGCCTGACACCCACACAGCTCTCTGGCAGATGGAAGATATACTATTTCACTATTGTTGTACAGCTCAGTTTAACCTACTACAGTACACACAATTATTTGCCGTCACTACTAATTTACATCTATATATATATATATATATATATATATATATATATATATATATATATATATATATATATATATATATATATATATTTCTTTTGTACGTGTGTTGCCAGTGAACTAAACGGCTGGACCGATTTTGGTGATTTTGTTTTTGTGTCATAAAACAAAGTCTATTAGGAGTTCAGAAAATATGGCGGTACGAAGTTCGCCGGGTCAGCTAGTATAAATATATATGTAAAAGAAAGACATATAATATATATTATTGTGAATGAATATAAATACCGTCGTGTTCGTTTAATTTCATGCCTTTCAACCAAATTTATTCAGTTTAGTTGATCCATCTAATATCAATATATATTCTTGGGGGCTGGTATCCGCTTCTTCAATAAAATTCCGAATGAAGTGTTAGATCTGCCCTTCATTAAATTTAAAGCTAAATTGAAGAGTACCTTGCTTAGAAGGGGATACTACACGATTGAAGAATATTTTAATGACAAAACTGCATTTACATAGCTGCCCACTCCGGCCTTTTATACTATCTTCTGTATAACGTTTATATTTTGCATAACATGTAAGGAATCTATGGAAATTTGTCGCAGTATGAATTCTTAGTAAGTCATTGTTGCGATGGTGACATTTTATTTTTGTTACAACTCCGTTCATTCTTTGAAAAGTAATTGTAATAGTACTTCTATAGTATGTATTTTTTAAAAAAGAGCCCGTGATGATGTGTAAAATAATTATGAGGAAAAAATCTTTTTTAGCTAGACGTGTTGCTGGGGAGTTTCTTGCCGCTTCTTCTCCTTTGAACAGCGATAACACATTGCGAAGCGGTGTACATAGAATAGCAAGTAGATTTAAATTTTGACTTATATGTATGACCTTCAAAAGGTGTTCTCCAGTGAAACTTATTTTGAATTTGAATTTGAATATTATAGAGAGCATATATCAGAAGAGAAGAGTATGGGAGAAAAGGTATACTATTTTTTTAACGACGGTAAATCCGTTCTACCAATCGCTGGGGAAACGCGATTGGGGCATATAAGGGATTCGCTACGCAGGAGTAGTAATAGCGTCCCTGAAGGAATGCCATGCCCGCCCGAGTCAGATCACTAAAACCCTTCGAAGTCCCATCGTTCGCCTTACGCCACAGCTGTAGGTAACTACAGGTACAGCCTGACCATCCCGCAGACCCTAGCGGGCGGTGGTCCAGCGACCTCTCCAACAGCCGGGGGAAAGCACCCCCGAGGAAAGGACATACCATCCCAAATGATTAAGAAAAGATAACGAAATTAAACCGTTACAATATTTACGTACGGTATCCAATATTTTTAAATGTTGTGTTTTTAACCTCGGCTGTATCTGAACAGTTTAGAAAAAAAAACGTCGACTAACTAGCCGCGACGAACTTGACCAGCATTCACAAGCGACGCTCAATAAATTAGAATTTAAACACATTTCTGTCTAATGCATGAATTCGTATAAATACATCAGCTGTACGCCTAATTTCCGTTCAGTTTTGATAATTTTATTGAAGAACATTTTTATTTTGACCATGAACAATGGACAGTATGGTGACTCAAGGAGATAACACAGCCAGACTTCTAGGCAGGTGCCGGAGTTACAAACTTTTATTTACACTGACTTATAGTTTCACATGATTTGCCTCAACTATGTTGTGTATAACTTTTTTATCTTGCCAAGCATGTAAGGAATTTATGGAGATCGTTGCTGTACAAAATTTTAGTACATCATATCACTATTATAACTATAATAATATTTTTCTTTCCTTTTATTGTATCTTTGTCTTACTAAGTATGCACTGTTTGCTACAACTCCATGAATGCGTCGAAAAGTAATTGTGTAACACATTTCTGTATAAAATTCATTAAAAAAAGTTTGAGATAGATAAATAAGAAGAAAAACAATTTTTAGCTAGACGTGTTGCTCGGGTGTTTCTTGCCGCTTCTTCTCCTTAACAGCAATAACACGTTGCAAAGCGGTGTACATAGAGTAGGAAGTAAAATGAAATATTAACTTATATACACAGTGGTAGTCATATAATTAAGAACGATTTGAAGTTCTAGAAGTTTTTTTATTTAAATCGTGTCATACACAAAGACGTGTACCTTCTGAGAAGCAACTAGTTATGTTATAAAATAGCCACGTTAATAGAGCAACGTGGCTTAGGAATAAAGAATAAAATCGCTAACTATTTTTTTCACATTTTATTTATTTTACCAAAGTAACACATTCAAATAGTACTGAAGCTGGACAAATAATTAAGAACGATTTATTAAACTGTTCGGGAATCGTTTTGTATGACACTCACATTTAAAAACTCACAGTAATATGTAGCGCGAGAAATTTAAAAAGCAATTTAATACATTTTTAACTAAAATTAATAGTTAATAGCATATCCACGGCTTTTAATTACTACTTTACACCGGCGAGGCATTGACTTTATTAATTTTTGACATTTCGCAAGAGAAATAGAGTTCCATTCTTCTAAAAAAACGGCGTACAGCTCTCTTAAATTCCCACACTGTGTATTTGAAACCTTTTTCTTTACTTCGAACCACAGATTCTCTATTGGGTTTAGATCTGGGCTGTTAGCTGGCCAGTTTAAGACAGAAACTGATTGCGCTGTAAGAAATTCCTTTACGGTGCGTGCAGTGTGGTTTGGATCATTGTCATGCTGGAATGTCCAAATAACCGGAAGAACGTCTTCAGCGTAAGGTAACATTGTTTCTTCCAGTATATTTTTGTATTAGAACTGATCCATGTTACCTTCTATCAACTTTACAGGTCCAACACCATGTCTGGAAAAGCACCCCCAAATTTTCACATTTCCACCACCGTGCTTTAATGTAACCTTCGTGTACTTAGGGTGAATGCTATATTCGGGGGACGTCGTACATATCGTTTTCCATCAGAACATACTGTGTTTATTTTCGTCTCGTCAGAAAAAAGTATATTTTTCCTCTGTCGCACAGTCCAGTTTTCATACTTTCTCGCAAATGCAAGTCGGGCTTGCCTGTGGCAAAGTTTCAACCTTTCTTGCTATTCTACCGTGCAATTTTTCTACTACCAAACGTCTTCGAATAGTGCGTGCTGAGATTGCTGAAGGGTTGTTTTCACCAAAATATTATTTTCTCAGCTCATTGGACTCTTTAAAAGGATTTTGTTTTGCCATACGAACGATGTTTCGGTCATCTCGAAGAGTTGTTTTTCCCTGTTTAGGTACACGTGGAACATTCGAAGTAGCTTGATACGTAGCAAAATGCTTTACAGCGTGGAAAACCGTCGTTTTTGAACATTGCAGATGGTCGGCTATCTTTTTATAAGACCAATTCTTCCGGCGAAGTTTTATTATTACTTCCCTTGTAGATTTATCACAAATTTTATTTTTTCTCATTGTTTTTTCATAAGAAGCAATCACTTTTAATCTTTTACAGCACTAAATAGCGCCAAATTTATACAAACAGTAACAAATCGACTGAGTGTTCTCTATTTAAATTTGAATAAAGGTATAAACTATTTAGCGTTCTTAATTACGTGACCAGCCAGTAAATAGGAATACTACGTTTAGAAGTAGTGTAAAAAGTGTGTCTATTTATTTATAGTTAATCATATCAATGAATACAGCGGTATTATGGAAAAGTTTTACGATATCGAGAGAAATAAAAAAATTGCACGCAATTAGTCTTGCGTCTTAGTTTGAAAAAAATCTTCACTTTAAATCAGCGGTCTTAATTATATGACCACCACTGTATGACCTTCAAAAATTGTTCTCCAGTGGAACTTATTTAGAATAAAAACTTTTGAATTTTATAGGTTTAATACATTAACACTGAAGAAGAACGTTCTTGTTTTAAGCTGCTCCCTTACCGCGAGCATTAGCCTGTAATGTAACGTTACAAATCCGAGTATTACATCAGTGAAGGAGGAGAACCGAGCATTACAGTGCGCAACCTGTAATGATATAATTAATATTTTGATACAACTTGCACTTATGGATTGGTTGATACTTTGTAAACTATCCAAACCGCCTGTATTTAGTCGGTTTTGAAATAATTCATGATACCAATATCGTGTCTTCTGTTTTTACGAAAATAACAATTAATATTGTCGCGCTCAACAGAACGACCGTTTTGTCTGACATTGTGAAATCAACTAAATGCTCAAAATCGAATCCTAAATGTCTCGTTACGGGCGAAAGCTTGTCAGTCAGGGAGGGAGTAGTGTAACGTAACGCTCAAAATCCAATCACAAAACTTACATTACAGGCGAATGCTCGCGGTGAGGGAAAACCTTTATACAAAATTTCAATCAACAGCATATTATTTAAAACATGTTTTTAAAGGACAGATTGAGAAAATATTCATAGAATAGAAAACAACATGAAATAATTTAAAATGATATTTGTGGGAATGAAACAGATGAATTGTTTCACTTTTACATTCGGTAAGATTACAATTTGTTTGATATATAACTATTTTTTTTTACGAAGCTAGGAAACAGGCAGATGGTCTAACTGGTTATAATAACGGCGCATAAACGCCCCACTCGATCTATAAGCGCCCTTGCTACGCTCGTGTGCCAAACTTTCTCATGCCTAAATAGGTCCATTTCACTTCTCGCGTAACAATCTACCATTGTACATCTGATCGCAAATTATCCCGTTAACAGCGTCGCTTATGTGAATTTTACAAAATATTATTTTAATTACAACGCTTCATTTAAGTGACTATTTAAACTGTTGAATAGTGCTAAATTGAAACTAGGCCAGGAAATCTTGTAAAATATCGCCGGATGTTTATATAATCTTGACCAACATAATCTTAAGTCATATGCCGTGTACTAATCATTTTATGTCACCACTTACATGTTAAACGAACCGAGATCTCTTTGAGCTTTCGTTACAAAAGTGTAGGCAAAATTAAGTTTATGTGTCAAGATTATTTTTATTGTTGCATGTATATTTATATAGATTTATATCTAATCACTACTTCATCTGAAGTAATTTATGTGTATAATATGGTGGGTAGAAATACGGAGTACCATCCCTGTGTTGAAAAAGTGTCTGTCAAAAGGCGGTTAATAAGGGTGGCGATGCGGTAATAGGAGTTTTAAAAGGAGCTTAAAAAGGGATATTACACTTTTGAAGAATATTTAATTCATAAAACTCCATTTACATAGCAGGTTGCTCCAGCCTCTTATACATTCGTCTGTATAACATTTTAATTTTTCCAAACATGTAAGGAATTTATGGAGCTATGTTACAGTAGAAACTTTTAGTACGTCTCGTCATTATTATAACAATAATAATATTCTTCTTTCCCCTTACTGTGGCTTTGTCTTACTGAGCATGCACTGTTTGCTACAACTCCATTAATTCTTCGAAAATTAATTCTGTAACATACTTCTGTATAAAATGTATAAAAAAAAGAACTTGAGATATAAATAGAATAAGAACTATAAAGAAAAACAATTTTTAGCTAGATGTGTTGCTGGGGAGTTTCTTGCCGCTTCTTCTCCTTAACAGCAATAACACGTTGCGAAGCGGTATACATAGAATAGGAAGTAAAATTATATTTTAACTTATATGTATGACCTTCAAAAAGTGTTCTTCAGTGGACCTTGTTTTGAATAAAAACTTTTAAATTTGAATTTGAAGCGCAAAAAGTAATTAGAGTGAGACAGAAAAACAAACAAGGATCGAAACATTTCGGCTTTGTTTTTATTATTAAAAAATCACAATAATTAAATAACTTTACGTGTTCTCAAAGCATTATATTTACTAAATTACTAGCTAACCCGGCAAACTTCGTACCGCCTCAGAATATATTTTTTTTATATTTACTCACCTTTTAAACCTTCACTGGATTTCCACAAATAATTCAAAACCAAAATTAGCCAAATCAGTCCAGCCGTTCTCGAGTTTTTGCGAGACTAACGAACAGTACTCATCCAAGGTTCTGTGCATATATTGTTATTATTTAAAGTACAATTTTATTTCAAATATTTATTATTTTCTCATTTCCTGATGTTTATTATGTAGCCCTTAATTTAACTAAATACTTTTAAAGAAAGATTTCATTTAGTTATACATTTTTACGGCTGGATATTTCCGGCTTTGAATAATAAACTTTTTTAAGGAGTCATGCAAACAAGAAGACAAATAATATGAAAGGTATACGCATTGTTTCGCGATTATTTCTTACCTGTCTTTACCTAGTACTTTTACTTTGGCTGCCTTTTTGCTCAGGTGTTTCTTCTTCGGGCGTACGGCCATCTTGTGCTTCGCCGCCGACGCGTCCAGGAGTTGTGTAGCGATGTCCAGGTCATGGTCGATCCGGGATTTCGATCTCCTGGGAGGGAAAGGGGAATGAGTAACGGATTCTACTGTTAGTTACATTCAACTACTGGGGATTTATGCTCGGGTCCTATATCCTACCATCCATTCATTTGCGTTGAGACTAGTTGAAATTAATTTTATTTTCTAACAATGGTAATTTTAAAATTTGAATAGATAGTAAGACATTGGCCGGCCACATCAATGTGTATGTAAAACTACTATTTATCTAAGAAGAGCTAAGTTATTAAAATGCACTAAAAAAAGGATTTGGAAGACTATCGTGGTAGATGTTAAGTAAATAGGTGATATATACTACCATACTTATATATAAATGTGAGACAGAGTTTGTATATAGGTTTGTTCGTTCACTACCTAAAATGGAGGAAAATGAGAATACCCCCATCATTTTATTTTTTTTGTTTAAATTTATTTAAGACCAATACACACTTTAATAATACCGAGAAAAATAAAATAAAGGAAGCAATGTAAGTCTTAAAATTGGACCCAGACTCAGCGTAATGCTGGCCACCAAAGACTAGCGCTGTTTTTTCCGCCTGGGACCAGCAGGTGGAATCCCGGTGGACAATACAACACAAATAATATAAACTAGGCAATACCCGCGACTGCGTCCACACTCGATTTGAAATTCCAACGGGATTTAAAGTACCGCAACTTTTAAAAAACAATGTAAGTTATCGTTTTTGTGAGGACTGTGTCCGAAAAAGCTAATTTTTGTTACGAGCTACAGGACTCGAATTAAAAATGCCGTTGGAACTACTATAGTATTTATTAGAACTGTAGAAACACGTATAGAACAAATATAAATAAAACTGGATGCAACTAGTTCACACTGCACGATTCAATGCAATTCGACACGCGTAAAGTCCGTCGTCTATATCGCTAATCGAGAGTACTACAAACGTCTTACTCGTCTCGTAGTCGTCGCTTGACTGCGGCCACCCCTCCATTCGGGCATTGTCTTATACTAACTACACAGTATAAAAAAAGATTGACCGCGCACTGAGTTTCCGAGAAATAGGAATTTGCACACCTGCGAATGGCTACAAAGTCGAAAACAGCAACAATATGGATTAGTTCGACGCTAATGATGGTTATAAAACAAGTAGAAAGACAATAGCATGTTTTTCTTAATTACAAATTCAAAACACAAAAGAATAACTAAATCCGGGAAAACAATAAACTGCGCTTACAATAGGCAGCTGTGCGCTTATCTTTGACGGCATGTAACATTTTTATGCTTCCTATCCACCGCTTCCGGGAAAATTCCCGCGGGATTCCCGAGATAAAAATATCACACATTTTATTACATAAAATTGCTATCGATCGGTGAAAAAAATCACATTGGAATTCGATTTTTTTTAATCTGGCCATTTTAAATCATTCTCAGAAAAATTCCCGCAGGATTCCCAAAATAAAAGTAGCGCAGTCTAAAAATTTCTGTAATTGTAAATGCATCGAGCTTTCGGTCGCTTGTTTCTTAAAAGTAGGCTATGGGGGAATCGAGTTGTATGAAGTCCACGCCACTGTTACTTATTTACTAAAACCGCCATTTTATTTAGTGGTAGTCGTCACACAAAAGAGGGTCGAAATTTTCCGCAGAAGAATTGTAGGCAACACCAACAATTTTAGAACAAAATGTTCTTTGATAAAATCTTGTATTTTCTTTAAATAATTAAATTAAGGTAAATAAATAAAAAAATATTGCGTAAACTATACATGACATGCGATCGTATAGATAATACAATAACCAAACAATTTATAATTCATTGCTACCAGGAAAGTACATTAGGCACAGTTTTGCACAGGTATCGTTAATTAGATAGATAGATTATAATAGTATTATACACTAAAATATACAATTACAAAAACAGACCATATTTATAATATTTCCTAAGCAATACAATAGGCAGCCTTATCGCTCAAAGCGATCTCTTCCAGGCAACTTAAATGAAAGAAATTTGAATCAGGCGATCTAGGTGGTGCAGGAAAAACGCAATAGATACATAAATTCTAAAAACAATTTAAGTAAATAAATAAATCGGCAGACAAGCACACACACTGTATATCCCCAAATTAAGCAAGTTACGCTTGTGTTATGGGTAATATACAACGGACCATTCTGGAGCCGATCCCAAACACCCAGACCATAGTAAATAACGGAGAAAATACGTTTCCGAAATTTACTATACCAGGAATCGAACCCGGAGCCTCTGCGTTGCAATGAGGTAAGCCGGCAAAGGCTTAGCCCGCTCAACCACAGAGGCCGTCTAAGTAATAAATATACAAATACATGCATATATACACATTCATATATATATATATATAATGTGGTTTACTTTTGATTCGTAAATTAAAAGCTAATGGTTGCTCTGAAAAGAGAAACAACATTTAAAGCTAATTAATTCACAATTTCAATTGATCTAGTACGATAGGAATTTAAAATAGCACTTAATTTGTTCTATTGTTTTAACTGACAAAATCTCTGACAAGTGTGATGTACAAGTGACATTACATTGACACTTGACGTATACTATGATAATGCACACCAAATTCAAATCGAATGAAGTTACTCTTTATTTACACACACACACATATATATATATATATATATATACAATAATATATTTCAAAATACATAAGTTATTATAATAAATGTATTAGCATAAAGAAGAAAGAAAGAAAAACTTTATTCGAAGAAATAGCGACGTAATTGGATTCGTTATACATTATTATACACAGAGCATATTTTGAGATTTTGTACGCCGCATTTTCAGCGAACAAGGTTTGCACTCAGCATATTGCATGATTATATTGTGTTAATCAGACAGCTATTTGTGGACAAGTAGTGTGTTCAGAGTAAATTTCTAAATGTTGGTAAGGATTTGGCCTCTCTGACAGTAAGAGGCAGCATATTCCATAGTTTGACAGTCTGCACTGTAAAATAATAATCATAGTAGGATGAAGTGTGTTAGTTAGATCCTGAGAAATCATGACAGAAACTAAATAGTTGACGTTCAACATTTATACGGAACCTATTATTATGCGTTGACTAACACGCACTTGGCCTATTTTTTAAAAGACTTTGTTTTATTTATTTTTTAAGCAGATTAATCAATCATTGAACTTCAAACATTTATTTTGGTAGACCGTCGTCTTTCGTGCGGTATATTTCCACCTGGTCCGGATGACGTGGCCGTCAATCCAACGCGCAGTTGGCGTGTGATCTCTTCACTGTCAGGGTTTTGTTTTTCGCACGGGTATCGGCTTTCTTCCGTAGACTTATTGGAACAAAATTAGAAGATAAAATAGAGTAGTAAAAAATTTGTACAGGAATGGGGAAAATACTAATCCCTGCGGCCTGGGGACTGTCCTCGGATGCGACAAAACAATCCATGGTCAGTCATAGATGGTAAGGCATTTACCAGCTACTTAGGTACCACCACTATTCTCGAGTATGCTGTCATAATGACCTTGAGTTGCGTTCCTCACAATTAGGCACTATTTATTTCATATTAAGATTGTCACAGTACAGAAAAAATAGTTGTTCTGATTTTATTTTTGACGATTATAGTGAGTTGGGAGGTAGCCTAGCCTCGCGTTTAGGCATTTAAGTATTTTTGTGTCTGTGAAGCAATATAAAAAAAACTCGTATCATTCGATGTCATTGGACACCGCCGCGTCATATAATTTCAGTTCGGTACCTTTCGACCAAATTGGTTCGCTTTGGTATAACCGTGTATTGTGTGAGAGAGTTTCTTGCCTCGAAGATGCGATTATCGAAAGGCAAGAAAAAGAATATGATCTTATAAACTAAACATAGGATATCGTACGTGGAAGGACGATAATCGCCTGGTCATTGAATATTATTGTCTCTGTGTAAAGTGTAAACAAATGACCAAATGCCGTGCTAATCATCGAGCTTGAAAGGCAAGTCTCAGGTTCAAATCGGATCAAACTGATTTGTACGATACTTGCATGCACTTGAAAAAATGTCATACGAGATCCAGTTTAGACAAGTCGAGAAATCGTAGGCGAAAATCTCAATGCGATTTATGTCGTCACAAAACTCTTAGTGATAATTACCTTACGATTATCGTATGATTTGATTTGATTTTTGGTCGAATGTAAACATATTAATGCGATTATTGTCTATAGAGTATCGCCTGCGAAAATAGTATACGATTTCTCGCCATAAAACTTAGGATAAACTATTTCCATGTAAATGGCCCTTTACATAGATTATTTTAAAAAGACAGCGCAACTATTATACAAAATATTTGCTCCGGGTGAGCATCGAACTTACGACCGTAAGATTATGAGACATACGCGCTGCCTACTGCGCCAGCGAGGCCTGTGTACAGTCAACAAATAAATAGGACAGGTGTAGATATCCAAATATTATAGTTGCTGTAATAGGACGTATTTAGTTGTTCAAACCGAAACTTTACTAACCCACAAGATGATGACCACTTTCCATCAGGTCGGCCGTCAGTCTAGTTTTAGCGTAAACAATACTGCCCTCCTAACTGCATTTGCTGTAATCGACATTTTTGGGTTGATCACTTTTTCGCAGAAATGGTATCCCAAGGCGCTATAGATAAAGCTTGACTTTTTTCTTGTTTTTTAGATACACTAAAAAGTTATATAAAACGGACATGTTGTTTAGATATCTAAAAACATGATTACCGCGTTTTTCTCGAAACCAACTGGTATTTTGCGTTTGGTATAAGGAAGGCAGAATAGACTGCTACATATTATTATAATCAGTGGCCTAACTTGCTTTAGGCGGACCCTGTATCGAAATGTGTTGGGTGGATAAGGAAGGATAAAGATTTTTTTTATAAAAGAAACGAAAAATGCTCGAATTGAATTAAAATAATTATATATTGATTATAAGTTATTATTTAACTTAATGCTCCTAGAAGCTAAGTTAGATAAACAATTCAAATCAAAGATACACTTTTCTCGCCTTTTTTCGGCAAACTTATTTATCAAAATAGCTGAAGACGATTTCAGTTTTTCTAGATTATCTGCCTCTATAGACAATAATGAAGTTTGATAGGCATTCCTGTTGGCCGAGCAGTTATTCTCAAAAATATTATTAATCTATAAAAAGATTATCAAAAACTTTTTAAGAATTTTTGCTTACACATTTTGAGGGTCCCTGTAACCTCCCCCAGGTTACAGGGGTTATCAGGTTACGTATCATTGATACAGCTAATATGTTTACATATTCTCCTACTCTTCCGCAAGCCTCGGTAGCGCAGTAGGCAGCGCGTAAGTCTCATAATCTTAAGGTCGTGAGTTCGATCCTCACCCGGGGCAAAATCTTTTTTGTAATTGGCATTTATTAAATCCTACTACAGTTCTAGGGAACCGATACGATACGATATTTATAATATTATAAAATTCTGAACATGGCATGTCTGTACGTTTAAAAAATCAAACTGGAATAAACTATATAAACGTTGGAGAACACGATGATATTTTTTTAGATTTCTTGTCTGTTTGTTCGGGATTCATGTAAAAACTACTGGACCGATTTCGATACGGTTTTCGCTGATTGACAGCAAATTCTTAGGCTTAAAATCTGTGCTACTTTTTATCATGGTAATCCCGCGGGAATATTCCCGGGAGCGGTTTGAATTTGTTCGGGTGCATACAAATTTACTTATTCCGACAGTTTTCACTAAAATGATAGCTTACATTCTTTTTTAAATGCTACGATACTTTGTGTTCCGGGAGTCCCGCGGGAATTTTCCTAGGAGTGTTATTTGATGAACACACAAACTCTTTGCATGTACTTGTTAAATTTGAATTTAATATTTTAGAATGCGTGGCTGTCTTTTTAAGCTGTTTCTGCCACCATTGACTTTTCACTTGAAAATATATCTTGTAATAACGTAAACATCTCGTTTATTTATTATACACGTCTTCTTAGCCCCCAAAATTATTCATTATAATAGGTTGGGGAAAAAGATCTTTTCGCATATAGTATGTATGAACTTGTAATAAGATCTCTTTGGCTATACCAATTTTATCTGGCTGGTTTTGGTATCATTAAAAAGTTTTAATTTTAAAGAAGACAATTCCAAATTCAAATTAGGAAAATGTGTGATTTTCATTTGTTTTACTTATTGTTAAAATAATTGAATCCAATGAAGAAATTCGATACATTTTAAAATTTTACTACAAAAAAGGCAAAAATGCAACACAAGCTGCGAAAAAAATTTGTGATGTTTATGGATCTAAAGCAGTATCTGTAAGAGTAGCGCAAATTTGGTTTAAACGTTTTCAATCCGGAAATTTTGATATCAAAGATGCATGTTGCTCTGGTCGCCCTGTTACGGACAAAATTGATGTCATTTTTGAAATAGTGGAGCAAGATCGACATATTAGTAGTTACGATGTAGCTGGAGAACTGGGAATTGACCACAAAACGGCTTTGGCGCATTTGAAAAAAGCTTGGTACCCAAAAAAGCCCGATATTTGGGTGCCTCATGAGCTCACTGCAAGAAACCTAATGAGCCGTGTACTCATTTGTGATTCTTTATTACGACGTAATGAAACCGAACCATTTTTGAAGAAGCTGATAACTGGTGATGAAAATTGGATCACGTACGACAAGAATGTGCGAAAAAGATCGTGATCAAAGGCCGGTCAGGCTTCACAGACTGTGGCGAAACCCGGGTTAACTCGCAACAAGGTGATGCTATGTGTATGGGGGGATTGGAAGGGCATTATTCATTATGAGCTGTTACCGCCAGGCAGGACCATCGATTGTGAACTGTACTGCGACCAACTGATGAGATTAAAGCAAAAAGTTGAGAGAAAGCGGCCGGAATTAATCAACAGAAGGGGTGTGGTTTTTCACCATGGTAACGCTAGACCTCACACATCTTTAGCCACTCAGCAAAAATTACGAGAGTGTGGCTGGGAGGTGTTAATGCATCCGCCGTATAGTCCTGACCTTGCACCTTCAGATTTTCACCTGTTTCGGTCTCTGCAGAATTCCTTAGGCAGTGTCAGGTTAACATCACGAGAGGACTGCCAAAACCACTTGTCGCAGTTTTTTGATCAGAAGCCTCAAAATTTTTATAGCAATGGGATCACGTCCCTACCTACAAGATGGCAAAAAGTTATCCAATAAAATGGCACCTACATACTTTAGTCAAATGTAAATAAAGTTTATAAAAAAACCTTTTGAATTTTTATATAAAATGCGAAGAAACTTTTTCCCCAACCTAATATTACTTCAAATCAAATTGACTCTGACTCACCTATGTGCTGGGCAGTTGTCTGGATTATATGGACTTAGTTTCTTTGTTTTTATATTATATGTAAAAAACCGAATTAAGTTTTTAAGTAAGTAAAATGGAGCTACTGCTTAGGGTTTGACACGCGGGGCAAACTCTTAGTAATTACATATTATAAGAAGCTTCAAAGCCAACCAGTCTGTGGTTTTTTAAATTCCAATCAGCCACAATACAGCAGGTACTTAAACGTCGTGATATGTACTATAATGCAATGCTATTGCAGAATTATAACCCTTTGAAAAATGCGACAGATGGATACAAAAGAAAATAGCCTAGATATTTGATTAAATACTTTTTATGCTTAGTTGGTTTTACAGAACCATTCATTGTACTGCCAGCATTATCCCAAATTGAAGCGAACTCAAAACTCAAGCGGCGCAAATAAATAAATATAACACTTAGTGAGAGTTTTCCGTTAAGTGCTTGGACCTTGGGGTTCTGAGGCCATGAGCCTCTACAAAAAGTTATTAAAATGTCTCATCGACTCTTAGACTGGTGAAGACTCGCGCCTACTTTGAATAACGGATCAGTATGGTAATCCAGCGAGATAACATAGCTACCCTGCTGAGCACCTTACCCAGAGAAGATAAGTCGGTGACTTAGGCTCAGTATTCCACTTATGGTTAGAATTAAAATGTAAGTTTTATTTATTGTATTAGTTTTATAAATTGAATATAATTTGTTTGTAAGGGCACGTTTCCCTCTCACAGCGATGTTTAGTATTGTTTAATTTGTAGTCTTTTATTTGTTACTTGTCTAAAGGAATTCCCAATGAAATATTCTTCTAGAACATTCCTAAAATATTTTTTAGCAAATACTTACAACCAATTGCCTAGCAACTAAATTTAATTTCGTTCTCATAAGCTAAAAACAGCGTCTGTTCTCGCATTACACAATATTATGTACCATTCAACCGATAATTCTTTTAACCGTCTATGAATGAGTTAAGGGGCTGGCCAGTGGGGGGTAGAGTAGGTATCCCCGCTGGAAACTGTGCCGCATTTGACGTCACGCCGTTTCTGGGCCGGCCTGAAATAGATGCGCACGCGCTTAGTGCCCGTTGCACGAACCTACTGATGGTTAAAGTTAATTAATGTACGTCCTCTTATTTTTACGCTGCTTTTATATTTTAGAATAAAATTTACAGTTTGCTAAGGTTTATTTTTTGACCTTCTGGAATCAGCTGTAAGAACAAACCATGTCTAAATAATATTCCACTTGTTTTTTTTTAATAGTCTCAATGTACAGACACGGCATATTGAAAATTTTATAATATTATAGATGAATAAAAGTTTAAGTTACTCTTGCTTTTAGAGTTGAGATATACGTCTTTTACACTAGATAGTATTGTTTGCAAAATATTGATCTAAAAATGTACAAATTAAGACTCATCTCTTTTGAATAAAATTGAGATAAAATTATATAAGTAGACATGTTGCTGGAGAGTTTCAAAGTTACTTCTAGTGTATTCTTCCATATTTAACATTCGTATTTAATATTCATCTTACATCGATAAAATTAATAACAGTAACTTATTATATAACATGAACATTCATTGTTACTTACAATTAGTTTTATAACTTATCTTCAAAAATGGGATCCAATGGAACTTACTTTGAATAAAAACTTGTAATTTGACTTTCGTAGGCTCCATAGATAGGTAGGTAGTTGCGAGTTTAATATGAGGTCTGCCTTCTGAAAGTTATTCACCTTTCTAAATTTAATACAATTTGTTCAGCAGACAATCATCTTGAATAATAACTTTACCCTGGCGAGAGTTTTATTACTCAAGACACAATAAAGCCAAACTGCTCTCATAATGCACGATCGAATGGTTCAATAAAAATGAGTACCTGGATGGTTCTTTGGCCGAATGCCAGGCGGAAACTGGCATCTAGACCAGACCTAAACTTCGTGTTCACTGGCCACTGTTGGCAGTACTTGTATGTAGGTTCATTTTGTCGTGTAGCTTATGAATAGATTAGTTAGCATATTGATTACGTGTATATAAACTAGGAAGTATAGAGTATTTAATTTTAAATCTGTATGTATGATCTTCCAATAATGTTCTCCTGTATAACTTAGTTTAAATGAAAACTGCAGAAAAGCTGGCAGCTTACCGGATAAAAAGTGGTTACAAAGGTCTAAGGACATTTGTAATATAAGAGGTTCCACCAAGCTACCAAGGGAAGGAAATTTATTGCACATCGTACTGGTGTGGGAAAAGAAGAAGTTAAGAAGTAAATAGACTTTGAATACTTCGTCTACACTAAACATAGTTTTTTAATTCATTAATTTCACAGACTCTCAATGTATGGAATCAACCAAACCAATTTGAAGAAGCCGTTAATCGCCTGATATCTCCCACTATGTTAATTTTATTATTCTGTAAGAAAATAAATTTGACATCATAAAGGGACATATTACAACAACGAAAGTTGTTCTTTTGATTATCTTAAAATTTTCTGTACAATCTTACATTATATCTAGATAATACAGGTGAATTTTTCAAGTTGGCCTGAAGGTCTAACTTCTATACTGTGACAAATAGCGATAAATCCTCAAATGAATCTCTAGCTCGATTTTGACGAAAATTAAAGTGGTAGAATTGGATTTTTGAAAAATCAATTACCCTTGTCAGGGATCAAATCGGCTAATCATAGTGTAGCTTGTAAGTGCTTGCGTTAAAATGAGGTGCGGTCAAATGACCGACGCAATTCAGTGTTTAAATTATGTGTAGTGAAAATGCATAATTAATTTAAAAAAAAATGTAATTATGCATTTAGACTACAAATGTATAAAAAATAGAACATTTTGTTCCAAAACAACCCTTTTCCTTGTTTTCCGCTTGACACTCCTTCATAAAAATTAATCCTTACAAGCTACGCCATGATTTGTTATAATAATATATGGTGTGTTTATTTTTTCAAAATTAGCCGATTTGATCCCTGACAAGGGTAATTGATTTTTCAAAAATCCAATTCTACCACTTTAATTTTCGTCAAATTCGGGCTAGAGATTCCTTTTAGTATTTTTCACTATTTAGCATAGTTTAGGATTTAGCCCTGAAGGCTCACTTGAAAAACTCACCGGTATAGGCACTATTAATTTTTCTTATTTCTACCTTTACTACATTTCTACCTTACAATTGGTAGAAAATATATACGTATATAGACTTTATGTCAAATTATAGCAAATTGATAGTGAGATATAGACCCCGACATAGGTGGCGATGTGCGTTTTTACAGCCAAGTTTGTTTTGAATTCACTACAATCTAGATAGGACTACTGCACGCGGGCTTTTGCACGAGCTGCGGTTTTGGCTGGATTTTTCCGATGTTTCTGCTATTTTTGAATTATGCGGTTACGTGGGTTTTTGTAGAGTGAGTGAAATGTCGGAAATACGAGATTTGGGACATTTGTCTGGCTGATGACAGGTGTCTTGCGGTTTTAGTGTTTACATGTGGAGCACTTATTTTTCTATATTGTCTAAAACAAAGAGATCAAAGTGATATACACAGATTTGTTTCTGATTTATTTAATACTTGATGTCAAGAACAAACATTTGCTGATTTTGATGACTATTAGTCATTTAGCCAGTATTTCATAATTATTTTAGTCTTAAGTAATACTTCAACAAATATAATGCGAAAATACAATGTCACAGTACTTAATTTTTTTTTTGTTGCTGCAGTATATCTACAATCCGTTATCGTTGTTTATGGGCATTTGCAAGAACAAAAGAAGTATTTATATGTCCAAGAGACGCGTCATATAATTATACAAAAAGCCTTTTTATTTTGGCCATATTCTATGCAGGGTCGATTCATAATTGTTAGTCGTTCACTTCCTGCATGGTTATGTCCGCTTTTGAATCCTATCCGTTCTTTTGCGTTTCTACTACTTAACATACACATTTTTATTACTAATAGCAAGCAAACACGTGTATAGAATTTAATATGAATATGAATGTATTTATTTCAAAATGGAACCTTACAGATTACTTATAGAAAGCTGTAAGTCTACCATCGCTATCAAAGCAATTAGAAGCGGCGCAACAAACTCCCCAGCAACATATTAATAATATCATTCATAAGTTGCGTCTAAGGACGGTTATGCAAAAAGTTAGGTTTTTTTGGTTTATTAAGGATTTGCTTTAAATTATGTGTATTTATGTCTATACGTACACATAATTTATAACAAGTTATGTTGTTTTAAATTATGTGAGAGACAGCGAAGGGCGAAGTTCTATTATATATTTATATCTACAGCTATTTAACGTGTATAAAACACAACATTAAGGTTTTATTAGATTGGTTTTGAAAAATGCTAGTGCGTCCACGCACCTACACTTGCGTAAACTTCTGATCTATATCAAGCTGAAAATATCCCATTTTCAGAATAAGGTATCTCGTGTAAATACTCTTTATTGAAAATATATAACGTCAACAAATGATTTATCCTTACGTACCTTTGTAATCTAGTTATTAATAATATCTATATAATTCTAATTAATATGTGAAGCAAAAACACAGCAAAAACTTTGTACCCCTTTTACGAAAATTGCGCGGACGGAGGAGTATGAAATTTCGCACACTTATAGTTTATATAGAGAAGAAGTGCAGAATGCTAATATTTTTTTTTAAATTATGCATAAATAATACATTAAATCAATAAAAAAAACATTACACACATTACCGTGTATTTGACACACACACGCGTGCATATATATTTTTTGTATATTGTTAAAGTCAAATTAACAGTGTAGCCTTGACGAAATCGGTCATTATAGAAGTACAGTCATTGACAACATAACCTTAATAATGTTCAAATTTATAATTTAAATTAATTATTATGGTCGAATTTCGACCACGGGCGACCACTACATATACATATAGTTAGTTCCCCAAATTAAATAATCGATTTATTCTCGAGGACATGAAACAAAGTTTGACTCCTTCTCTATATTTTTGGAAGTAATAATGTATAGCATAATTTTCAGCTATTACTTACACTAAAAGGAAACACCAAGAATTTTATTATATTTATTACATACCTTATAAATGTCCACAAACAATAAAATTTTGTATACTTATAATATGTAGCACAAACGTTATCACAATATCAATTTAATTTCACGATATAAAATATGTATAAATGTACAGCACAAAATGTATACAATAAGCGTGGTATTTACAATGATATCTTAATTTTTTATCCTAACATAAGTAAGCATGTGGGTCTCTAGTTTTATATATAAGATAAATTGTTTAAGCAAGCAAGAGTATATGTGTATATAAGCGTGGTGTCACGTATTTTAATTGATATTCTGCAAAATACTTATTTAGATATAAGATGAAAATCAAATTAATTTCTTTATTTTTAGAGATACGTTAAAGATAATAAATATCACGAAAAACCGTTGAATTTACAACGACACTTTTTTTTTTATTTGTAAGCAAAATCGTTTATCTCGACAAACAAATAATATAAAGATATAACGAAATGAAAATGATGTAACTTATTCAAAATCAGCATATATAAAATTAAATGTAAATTAATATATTTCTTTCAGACATACGTCGAAGATAATACAATCTTTAAATATTACACGTATGATTTGTTTATTTCGTCGCGTTTTCTTTCATATTTTGATTCTTTAGTCTACTTGATTGGTCAAAAGCGTCTTCTGTCTTCATATAATCAGTGATAATACATTTTGTAGGTCGGTACGCTAAACACATAGTCCAAAGATGGACCTCTGGTTTTGAAGAAATGGTTCTCGTAACAATATACTCGCCCCCTGTACCTGTATAAATAATATAATGTAATACATTTAAATGTAATGCTTTACTTAAAAATACAAATAGAATGAATAAATATATTTAAATGTAACAACTATTTTTTGAATATAGAAATTATTTTTTTTTTTATTGCAGGAGTTCAGCAGACGGGCAGACGGCCCACTTGATGGAAAGCGGTTACCATCGCCTATGGACATTTGCAAAATCAAAGGTGCTACAATGCGCTGCTGCTCACTTAACGGAGATTGGAACCTGGTCACTAATGCCGGAACACAACTCAAGGTGGCTATGGCGGTATACTCTAGACCAGGGGTGGTAGCCATCCACCTGGCTGTGGGTTATTTTGTCGCCTCTTACGACAGGCCACCCTGCCGCAGGAAATTGCTTTCTCCGTTCCTGCACGGATAAAATTATAAATATAAAACTATGTTATTAGAGGCGTATTGATATTTTTGCAAAAAACTCTTATACAATCGCCATATTTTTCCGTCCGCCTGTCATTAATATTTCACAATTATCTTTCTCAAAAACTAACGAGTCTATATGCATGAAAATTGGTAGGAAGGTTTATTCCTGTGGGCAATTAGATAAAAAAAGTAAAATTAGGAGTGGCAACGATATATGTCAGAGGGGGTAAAACAAAAAAAAATTCTATGTGTACATTCGTGTGGAATATAGTTAGACCGACTTTCAATAATTTAACGTTGTTTCTGAACGGTTTTTAAAAGTGGCTAGAGACATATTCCAAAGTGTAAGTTATATTATGACATGTAAGGACAATAATTTTAGGTGCATGCGATCTGTCTAACTGCTATATATAATACAATGGCTGGCTCTTAATGCCGCCAGTCTATGGACAATGTTGCCAACATAAAACTCACCTCCTTCCCTCCACTAACTTTTGAAGATAAATTGGAAAAAGTTGACAATATTTGAGGATAGGTAGTGTTTCAGAAATACTTTCAATTAAAATTGTTTTGAACAGTACCCATTGAGTAACTTTTGAGATATGGCGTATTTTAGATTAATTCTTTTTAGGGATCAGTAGCCAAATGACTAAAATTAAACAGTTGGCGTTCTTATCCCTACGGAATCTACTATTATTCGTACACTATCATACCTACACTTAGCCTATCTTTTATATTACTAGCGGTCTCGGCAGACGTTGTCGTGCCCTGAAAAAATAAAAATCTAGAGCCCTATTTGAGCGCCACCTGCCGGGTCTAATTATGAATCTAAACCATTCATTCAAAATTTCATAAAAATCGTAGAACCCGATTCCAGCGCCAAGTATTTAGTTTAGATTAATGGCTTACATTATTTAAGTTTTAGTAAGGATCCCTAATTTTTATATAGCCTATATTAATCAGGGATAATGTAGCATTGCAATGGTGAAAGAATTTTTGAAATCGGTCCAGCAGTTTTTGAGTTCATTGGTTACAAACATACACAAATACAAATATTTCCTCTTTATAATATTGTAAAGCCCTAGGTGCCGACAAAGACAAATTCACACCTGCAGCTCTGTAGAAACACATTTTATTACCTTTTCAGCATTTGTACTTCTTTTGTTTACTTTGTGTTTAAAATTGGTGATTAGAAAACAGCCCATTGTGTATTGTAATATTTTATGGCAGTCATTAGCCAGGTTACGATTTCTAAGAAATTGCGTCGACGCTTGCCGGGCAGACATATTTGCATTTGTGCAATATAAAGCAATGGCCCGATTGAGGAAGGCGCAGTCGAGCGATAACCACAAGCGAAGTAAGACTGGTGTACATTCGGTAATCTATTTAGTGACGCACTTTGCGCGTGTATTTGAATTACGATCTCCTGCATTACGTTTGGTCTTATTGCGTTCGGTTATATTTGTACCTGTGTTATACGTGTTTGTATGGTTCTAATAAACTCTATAATAATTCCAACGGCATTTTAATTCGAGTCCTGCAACTCGTAACAATATTATATTAAGTATTAGTATACTTATGAGAATCTAGATTTATGTGGTAAAACATATTGAATTTAGACAAAAGATGAAACTGTTTTAGCAAATTAAAAATTAGACGAAATATGTCAAATACAAACAGTTCATTGCCACGCAATTATAGAAAATTTTGAAATAGTTTTAGAAATTCGTTACGTCGCCTTTGATGTTTTAGATTTAATGACATAATATACGATGAAAGCGATTCTGAAGAGCGTTATGTAGAAATCACACACACACAGAGTTATAATGAAGTTTGTAAATTGTCATTAATAGCATCTGGAGCAGAGTTCAGCCTGATATGTAGTTAGTTAGCTTGCTAAGTAGTTTTTATCATCGTTTGTGTAGACATACACTTAATTGATAACTTATTACTTAACTGGAATACTTATGTCTGAATGACGATAAGGACTTAAATAGCACGATTTGCAAGATTTATCGGAATATTAAGTAGCATAAGAGTTAACCCGGAATACAAGTTAGCTCTGTATCGAGTGTCACTTAAATACGTTGAGTAGTTATCAGGTGATGCTCAAACACACACAGACAAAAATTGCTAAAAGTTGAATTCTCAAATTCTGCTATTCCGGATTGGCTCCCATGATATTGCTTCCTTTTTAAATTCATTGTATAAATTCCAAATGCCCAACAGATTTATAATAGACTAACTTTTGCCTGTGACATCGCTAGTGTTAATGCTATTTAGTATTACGCCAAAAGGAAGGTTTGCACTGAAAATCAGCCTTGTGTCGGATACTATGTCGGTACAGCAAGAAGCGGAGTGCGAATTCTCAAAATATTTTTTTTATTTTTAAGGTACGCGCCAGTAATGTAAGTACGTTGCTATTTCTTCAAATCATTTTTTTCTTTCTATCCCACGGGAATCGTACATTTTTCCGGGATTAAAAGTATCCTATGTGCTATTACAGACTATAATCTATCTCTGTGCCAAATTTTGTCCAGATCCTATCAGCTGTTCTGAAGTAATTGAGTAACAAATCCACCCAACCTTCAAATTGATAATATTATTATGTTACTAGCTGTACTAAAACAAAGTAGCCTAAGTTACTCCTTATGACATCAGCTGCCAGTGAAAGTCACGTTAAAATCGGTCTAGCCGTTTCAGATAGAGCTGAAAAATCCGGACAAACAGACAGACTCAAAAATTTTCAAAATTGGTTTTTTGATATAAGTTCCGTATATATTTTCGTATGCATTTAGTAAAAAAACTGTTATTTTGGCATTAAAAACAGACTTCAATTTTATTTATCTGTATAGATAGAAGATATACAGCGCGTTCCATTAGTAGATCACAACGCCCAAAATGTTCCGTTAGCCGTTCCACAAGGCGACGGCGGTCGTTGTGGTCGTGGCAAAAACCTCACTAAAGACGTCACCATTTTCGATCACACAAGGCTCACAAGGACCCATGTCAAGAGGTGGGTCGAATAATCGTTCCACTTGGGTTTACGATTGTAACGCGGGCAAGCAAGTGTAGCGAGAAAAATCGCGGTAGTGAACGTGGTCGTTGTGAGTCTCTAATGTAGCCTATGATTTACCTATAGGTAAATGTCATTTAGGTTACATCGGACCAGAGCAACGAACTCCTTCTATAATTACACCGTGCAAGCATGGCGCATCTTGGAGCTATTAAAATGCATTCTTGACATTTCCCTCATATAACCCAGTTTTATTTGGCGTTCGCTTATGATGGAATGTCAGTTTTGCGTGCCTCGGAGTTGAAGGAAATGAGACCGCAGTATTCTCGAGGGCATTTTTGAACTTTGTTATTGGGAAAAGTGTGTTTATAACATGTCAACGATGTTAATACAGTCGTGGACAAGTTTGGCATATTTATGCTGCAGCGGTTAATTAAATTGTCAAAATCGAACTGACGGGACTTTGACTTTGAAAATGGGTTAAGTGCTTGTTCATGAAGTATTTTATAATAAAAATACGTGTCAATTTTCTTTCAACAAATCTGAATAAATGTTATTTTCAGGCACTGATGAAATAAAATAAATGAAATAATAAACTGTAGTGATAGGCCTTAGATTTTAAGTAAAGAAATAAATGTAATAAAATATAAGAACATGTATATAAATAGGATAAGAAAAAAGAGAAAAACAAAAAGATATTAAAATAAAAATCAAGAAAGGAAACCAAAGAATAAAAAGATTTTCTGCCCTGACACATGGCGGAGGATGCCGAAAAAAAGGTGAATTGGCGGGTTTGACATATCCGATGTGTCAAACCCGATCTCGATGTGTAGGTTTCATCGCGATGTTTTTCTTCACCGTTAGCACGTGGTAATTGTAACGATATGCACATTAGGTCAGAAAACTGCCTAAGTGGTGCGTGCATGCTTTCTGGTCAGGATTCGAACCTGTGCCTTTTGAGTTTAAGACGCATCCGCTAAGCTACCACGGCTGATGAAATATACAGATTAAAAATTGTTGTTCGAGTGAGTTTTATTTGGACATCGGTAAATAAATTGAATTAAAAATTACCATTTATGTAATGAACGAAATATGAGAATGTTTATCATCTTACATAACGCCGAAGTTGTTGAGACTTTGTACGAGCGTAGCAAGTTATGGCGTCAAATATTTAACGAGTCAAATACAATATTTATTATTGTTTAAACAGTAATTAATATTATTTTTACCCCGATGTTTGAAAAATATGAACATAGTAAGATATTTTAACGCACATTCTTTTATATGAAGATTATTTCAGAATTTTTTGTAACATCCCTCACCTACCCAATTAAACAGTCGTTTTAGAATCTTAACAACACATGGTACTAGTTAAAATGAATTCAAGTGACAACCCTTTATCTGGATTTCAAGTAAATGTCATTTTAGTGTTGCCTTGTCTAGATTAATCGAGTAGGACAAGCCATTATTGTATTTCTAGAATGTTATTAAATTAATGTAGGTTAACGACAGTCTGTATTTATTAGTGTAGTTAGAATATTTAACGTTCTATGTACATGAATTAACATCAGCTGCGCTAGTTTCAATGAACTCTATGATTTGTAACTCTACTATTAATTTAGAAAAATATATTCTAATGCCATTAAAAAATCAGTTATTTACTCGTAATTTATTTTACCTAGCTACAAGTAATATGAATGGTTTTTATGTTGCTTAATGTGAAGCACTTTGAATTTATCAATAATGCGTATTACGATAAAAAAATACAGCTCAGATTCATGTTTAAACAGTAAATAAAAAATCTATCGTGAAGATTAGATATATGGATTCAATTCAATTTAGTTTTAAAATTAAAGCCATAAAGATATTAAATTCGCAGCGTTTATCAAAGCGTGTTATCGTAGACATCAAAATAAATAGAATGAAGAATATTTGATACTTACTTGGATCCAAGAGCGGATTTAGTATCGAGAACCTCGACGATGTCTCCAGCTTTAAGGGAGACTTCGTCGTCGTTTGCGGCCGTGTAGTCAGAAGAGGCTACCACCACGTCTTCTACCTGAAACAAGAGAAAAAAAGAATTAAATAATTTAGACCATTAAATTTATTAAACTATATATTAAATTTATACACCCGGTCGCACTACAACAATCCTCAAATTATATGAAGATATTTAAAGATAAGTATTTCATTTGTTTATATTTGAAAAAGGTAAAGTGTAAAGTTGATTTGGTAAATATTTGTAAAGTCTGCTAGTATAATTTATCTAAACATAAATTTACTTGATTATAAACAGTGTCATGTGTGGATTTTGCATACAACGGATTTTGAGTTAATATTAATTGAAAGTTTTGAGCACGGTCAAGGTTACCTTAGGAGGACTTCGGCTACAACTAGACCGAGATCTTGACATTGATCGCGATGTAGACGTCGATGTATTGTATCGTTTGTAGCTCGGCGTATTTTCCAAACTGCTAACTCTACTTCTTGTATTTTCTCTATCTAATAATACTCCACTGTATCTGCGAGCCCAACCACCCAGCTTTGTTATTCTTTGGTTGCTACTTATATTGGAATATCCTGTGAATATATTGATATCTTCGTCATTGTCGTCTACTACTGGACAGCTGTACATCTGGAAACGGTGTGCACTTGGCTGACTTAAATTCAAAGCTGAGAATACGTGCAAGGGCTCAAAATGTCTTATTCCATTCTCGTCGAGAACTGTGTAAGCAACTTGTCCTGTCAATACAGATCGACTAGCTTCCCTAGGTACTACAGCTTGTAATCCTTTCTTCATAATTAAAAGGGCACCAGATACATGCTTCTTACGTTGAAATAGGAAATCTTCCATAGCAAGACTATTTTCTGGTTGAAGTAAATTTAATGGGACGTCTTCTGATGACAGTAAAGGAGGGTCTTCTGGAACGATCATAAGTGCAGCACTCTCTCGTACTAAATCTCTAAGTTTGGGATCTGTACGAGCTAATTCTGGGTCAGTTTCTAATTTTCGCAGCGCAGAATTTAAACTTGGACTCTGATCCGCTAGTTTTCTCATTACTGTCAGACGTTTGAGTATGTTAAGGCTAGTGGTATCTGTAGCAATTTTATCTAAACAATGTTCATTATGCATGACTGAGAGTAAGTTCAATGCAACATCCCGCATTCCAAGAACTTTTGCAAGCCCAATAGATTGTGCGATCAGTTCTTTGAGATTTTGTTTATCACTATCTTGTAACATGGTCTCCAATTCTTTAGTACTGGCTTCTTGTACAGCTGCCACGATAGCTTTTTGCAAAGTTTCGGTAGCTTCATGTTGTGTTTTGACGAAAGAAATAGATTCTGAAATATGTCCTAAAACGTGATGAAGAATATTGGTGTCATTTTTAGAAATATTCTTAAACGCTGGTCCAAGCACTTCATTTTCGCTGCTAAGAAATTCTCCGAACTTTTCTATTATGTCCTCTTCAGTAAAAGCGCGTTTGTGTAAGGCACTGTTGACTGCGATTTTCATTAATTCCACTTTAGGCTCTGAAGTATTTTCCAAAATTTCTTCACAAAGTATTTCTTTATCTTCTTCTTTCTGAAGTATTTTATACATGGCAGTGACCAAGTCTTCATCTATAGTCTTACCTAAAATTGTATCAATGGACTTCAGAATCATTTGATATTTTTCTCTGCCATTATTATTGTTCACTTCTTCAAATTGTTCTGCAGTAACTAAAGCGGCCAAAACTGCAGCAGCTATAGAATTTTTTACATGTTCTTGTTGTGCTGTTTGACCATTGCCACCATTATAACCAATATTTTCTTTATCTTGCATTTCAAATCGCTTTTTAGTTCTTCCTTTTTTAAAATCGGTCGTTGATTTGCCCGTTTTATGATTTTCATGTATTTCAGATTTCAAATGTGCACTCATTTCAATGATGGAGGTAATAACATCCATTAATTGATTAGCAACATCGTCTTTTAGTCCAAAATCTGTAACGAAGGCTTTTAGCGCTTCGACATTCTTAGTTTGATTCAATATAACATTAATTGCTGGCAATTCAGCAGGAACTTGTCTTCCTATAGACATACCAGCTTCAGATAGTTGTCTTAACATTTTAGTATCTATTGTTAATTCCCCTTTGGTAGATGTTGTATCGTTGGGATTTGTTTTAACTTTGAGCAACTTTAGCTCTTCTGGAGTTACGACAAAACTTTGAACAGAGAATTCAAGACCCTCTTCTCCTTCTGTTAAGTCTGGAGCAACAAATTTTAAACCTTCAGGTGTTTGTACAATTTGTCCTGGTACAAAAGTAACTCCATTATCGTCTGTTTCTATAACTCTGCCTGGTACAAATCGTGGCCCTTCTTCAGTATCTACGACCTGACCTGGGACAAACCTTGATCCTTCTTCTTCAGTAGAAATAACTTGTCCTGGGATAAAAGTTGGTCCGGCTTTTGTTTCAATAATCTGACCTGGTACGAAACGAGGGCCGTCGATAGTATGTATTGTTTGTCCAGGAACAAATTTAGGACCAGATTTAGTATTAACTACTTGACCTGGTACAAATTTAGGACCGTCAGCTGTGTCAACGACTTGTCCAGGAACAAATTGTTCTCCATTTTCAGTGAACACAATTTGGCCAGGTACAAAAATCCCTTCAATCATCATACCAGGAACAAACCGAGATTCATTGGCTTCATTCTTAACTAATCTGCCAGGTACAACTTTTCCTTCTAACTTCGGTACCCTAGGTCCTGGATAAAACTCAATCCCTTTATTTGTTTGTATCATATGTCCAAAGACATACAAGGCTTCTTCGGAGATTGAACAGGTCTTTATATCAATGGGCAAACCCACGGGTGTACTTTCCGAAAAAGTGATATCTTCAATTGACTTAGCCACTGAAAATTCGACATTACCATTTGCCTGCACTATTGTTTTTCCAGGCAGAAACTTTTCTCCCAAATCAGTGTGTACTATTTGTCCTTCGATAAACTTAGGACCGTCAATAGTCTCAACTGTAGTTCCAGGAATGAATTCTAATTTATTATTGCTCATTGTTTTACTAATTCCCGGAACGAAACAAGTCTCTCCATCAATTTCAACAGTCTGCCCAGGGACAAATTTAAGACCATTTGGAGTAGCTATTGTTGCTCCAGGCACGAAATGTAATTCATCATCTTGATGTAATACTTGTCCAGGAACGAATTGCCATTCGTTATCTATTTTGGCGTTTTGTCCGGGAGTAAATGTAATATTACCATTTTCAGTAATTGTTTGACCTGGTATAAACTGTACTCCATCAGGTGTCATCATTGTTTGGCCAGGTACAAAAACATCTTCTGGGCCAGTGCTTATGATTTTCCCTGGCACAAATTTTAGACCTTCCTCCGACAGCACTGTTTGACCTTCAGTGAAACGGTATGTGTCATCTTTATTTTTAATTGCTTGTCCGCAAACAAACTCTTCGCCGTTTATTGTTTGAAGTACTTGCCCAGCAAGGAAAAATGGTTCATTTGTGTTTTCATTTGTCACAATATGACCTGGTATAAGACCCGGTCCTGCGGGAGTATTAACACTCAATCCAGGAACAAAAATAGGCCCATCTGGAGTCTCTACTGTTTGTCCTGGGACGAAAACTGGGCCTTGAGGAGTATTAAGAAGTTGTCCTGGAATGAACTTTTTCGCTTTGTTTATATCTAATGTGAGTCCTGAAATTTTAGCCAATTTTTCCCTCTTTCCCTTTTTAATGTTTTTGACTATCTCAGACAAATTGTCAACTGTTGGCAACATATCAATTTTGTTATGTTCGATTAATTTTTCTGTTACATCAGCCGTGTCGAATAAACGTTCTTTAGAAATTTCTTTAACAGCACTTAAGACAGATTCACTAGGACGAGTTTTAATTGGTTTTAAAGGATTAACACACGGTACACTTTCTAACGGAACAGACACTTCGCTTATGTTTTTATCCAGTTCGAAAATCTCTGCATCGCAGTGGTAGGGAGATAACTTTACCGGTGTTGGTAAAATAGTAGCTTTAGGAATTATGTGTTCCTCCGTGATTTCTTTTTCAAAAGCTTCCCAATCCCATGACTCCATTAATGGGTGCAATTGATCTCGCCATTCACCGTTGCACATAATAATACTAGTTTTCGAGCGCATATGATGAGCATCAAAACTATTAGAAGTAAAGCTTTTAACGTCATGTCTCTTGAATTTTGTTTCTTCCAATTTAGCTTTCTTTGCAATACGGTCTTGAAAAAGCTTCTCTTCTTCCAATTCCTGAACTTCAGCAAGCTTCTCTTTGCTTTCAAATATTTTCTTCATAGAAGATAATCCCGCTGCGCGTTTCCTTTTCTTTTTTCTTTCCTCAAGCTCCTCTATTTCCCTCTGTTTCAAAACTTCTGCATTCGGACCCTCACCCTCGTACATTTCAACATCCTCAGAAAAGTCTTTAAAGTCCATAGATACGTTGCGGCCCTGTTTTGTTTTAATTAATACGGTATCAGAATCTTTTGCCAACATGACGTCTCTAACGTCCCCATCTCGTACTGCTGCCTCCATTTGAGCCGTGAATACCAAGCTACATTTTCTTTCTTGGACTGTGTAAACATATCGCTTATCTTCGGTCACTTGTTTACCCAACAACATCTCCATAAAACATTTCTGAGCTTCGGTAGAGCCATCCAACACAGGGAATATGTATCTGTAGTCTGGTAACATCTCATGCTTGCGATTGCCATAGTTGATTTCAGGAGAGTAATGATGAGGTCCTAGTTCACCAGAAACGTTTGTAATTTTGCATTTCGCTTTAGTCGTCCGTGCGGCAAGTAGCACTGGAATGTAGTGATGCGAAGGTAAACCGTAAGATTTCCCTGTTATTCTGCAGCATCGCTTTGCGTCTGCTGGAGAGATTGGAGCGAGAAGTGGGAAATAATTCGGCTTGGGCAGCCCGCGGCTGCGGCCAGTTATCCTACAGAAAGACATAATCACACTATCATATTATACTACACAATGAAATTAGCTCCTCTTTTATTTCCAGGGATACTTTATTAAAGCCTTATAACAATATTTAATGAAGATAATTTCTGTTTAAAATTTTTATGTAGTTAACTCTATTAGTTTTCCCTAATTTATTGTCTGTTTAAATTCACTTATCCTCCAAATCGCGGTGAAAATTTGTTTACACTTCGATATTAAAAGTTTTATAAATATCGCGATCTATTTGTGGTTGTGCGGCGGACGCGTGCGTTCGACTTGGGTGCTGAGAGCAACTGGTGCCGCGAAACGCCGAAGCGATTCACTTTAAAAGCCCGAGCTTACACGCACCTTCAGACGGTGTGCCGTATATTTGTTCCGGTTACAAGTTATTTATAAACAAAAAAGGTGGATTCACAATAAGCTAAAATATATGACACACTTTTATTGGGGAAAGATGGATTTTGCCTGCGGTTTTGTTGGCATTAGACAAAGTACTTTCCTCTTGCCCGAAACAAATGTCGTAATCATAAAAGAAAACAATCGAAATTTTCATGAAATTATATTTAATGTTTTGAAAATAATATTATATGATAATATTATTTGTGCATACCTCGTTTTCTCTTGCGAGATATTATTTGAATTGTGTTTAGTTTGTGGTTAGGTAGATAATACAATGTATCTAACTTTAGACGGTCCTCAATTTGACTTAAAAATTGTCTGTGTGAATGTGCGATATACTTAAATACTCTTTATTCTTTATTGTACACAAAATAGTGGTGATGCACAAAGGCGAGCTTAACCCTAAAAAGAGTTTTCTTCGAGCAAACCTACGGGTCTAGCGAGAGTAGGAAGACAAGAGGCAAGGTTGTGTACATGAAAGTTGTTACATAAAACTTCTTATTGAAAATAAATATTACATTATAAACTACATATATATATATATATATATATATATATATATATATATATACATACATAAACTTACATACACATATATAAAATACATATACATATATATCAGTTAATTAGGATAGATAGTGTTCTTTAATTTTTCTTTTAAAAACGGTTTTCGACGGACTATCTCGTCGACTCTTCTAAGAAGAAACAATGTATATAATTATAGGTAAATTGCGGGCTAGAATTTATAATCATGAAAGAAAATTAATTCAAAATATTTTTGAACCCACATTTAAAATTTTATAATTTAGATGTTTATGTAATTTATTACGGGTGAGACATCTTAATCATGATGAAATATGGTCGATTTCAATAACCTGGAAAGCTGTTATGTATGTATGATCTTAATAGTGGTTCTTAGAAAACATTATCTATATTGATTTTATAACACACACATTATCACAGCTGTTTTCAATAATTACTGTAACCGCCCAAGCAGAAGACCTGGAGCCCAATTCTGCTATTACTATATCGTCAAAATCGCCGAAAACTATCGTTTCAATCGTAGTTTTGCCTGATTTCGGTATTCTGTTAATTCCAATGCCACAGTGGCATGTCACTCTATCTTTATAAATATTTATTAGCGAAAAGTCGTAAAATAAATTTTTCAATTTTTTATACCAATTTTTCTTTACTATTATTCCGCCGCGACGACATCAAGAAGATATCGTGGATTTAGTGGAATACGAATTTTTGACACTATCGCAATGGAATCTTACTTGGAATATTTTCGCAACGCCAAGATATTGGGTCCAAGCACTTGTTTTTCAAGCAGTAAAATAAAGTATTTTGCTTGCAGTATGTAAGTCAGTAAGATAACTACTTATTAAAAAATCATAAGACTCAAATTATTGTGATACAATAACTCATTAAAAATGTGACTAAGTCAATTTAATCCTGAAATACGGCAAAGTGCATGTCAGCATATGAACAATCATGAGGTGCGTGAGGTAGAGGCGAGGGTGATGAAAATCCGAAGTATTATTAGTTTGAATAATAATAGAGAGGAAACGTAGCCAGCCTTCTTACCTTACCCATAGAAGACGGTGATCTAGGCTCAGTATTCTACTTATAGTCTTGAGGGACTATGGGTAGAATGCAATAGAAATAAGTTAAGTTTTCTTTTATCGTATTCGATTATTTTAAGTACCCATTGTATAATTTATGTTTTGGTGTAGATAAGGAGCCCCAAAATATTCATTCAAAAAAGTATATTAAAAAATACGCAAGGGATCTGGTTCATATTTAGAGGGAAGTAAATATTGTTATTACTGTTTTACTGGAAAAGGAAAATCGTGAACGCAATTGCAACGCCATCTACCGGGTCCAATTGTGAATCTAAAGCATCCCGGGACCCACTCAAATACACAGACACAATTTCATCAAAATCGGTCAAGCTATATTTGAATTTAAATTATATATTATCACAGCAAATTAATTTATATCTAAGACTAGAGGTCCGGGCAGACGTTGTCCTACCATTAAAAAATGAAAATCTAGGACCCGTTCCCAGCACCACCTACCGATTCCAAATGTGTATTTAAACCATCCGGGGAGCCACTCTAACACATGCAAAAAAAACATCAATACCGGTCCAGGAGATTAAGAAGATCCTAGAACCTGATTCCGGCGCCATCAACCGGTTCCAATTGTGAATCTAAATAATCCCGAAACCCAGTCAAACACACAAAAAACTTCATCAAATTAGGTAAAGTAGTTCTCAAGTTATGCGTGTACATACATTTATGTTTCATTTTTATACCTTTTAAACCTTCCCTGGACTTCCACAAATAATTAAAAACCAAAATTAACCAAATCGGTCCAGCCGTTCTCGAGTTTTAGAAGATTTGATTACCCACCACTTACTGACAACCACTAATTTCATGATCCGCGACTTAACTATGCCTACCATTGTCTAGCGTTATATAGAACACACGTTCTTGCTAGGTTTTATCCAAGTAAATGTAGTACTTAGTTACATGGGAAACTGACTATGACATAAACAAACAGACGGACAGATATGTCGATTGGATAAAAATTTCATTTTTACCAAAACTGCTAAAGGGCCCTAAAATATTTGTGGCGTTCTTTGAACACTATTATTTTAATTTTAGTTTATAGCAACACTAGGTTTGGATATTTGACGTAACACCTGTCAAAATACGCAAGTTTTCTATTGATGTGGCAAAAATGTAATGTACAGTGAGTTTTAACTAAATGGAAATACTAGTTAATTAATGATAAATCAAGTATTTAATTGTCTCCTGTCAGCTCATCAAATAAAGAAACTATCAGCTGTGAGTTATCTCAACGGTGTGTGAGGCTCCAAATACTAAAGGGCTCCCCACCCGCTTTATGCCTTCGGGATGGGAGTGCAACGTATTCCGCGCGGGCCCACCTCTCCTTCCGTGGGGCGAGTTGCAAACCGCCCCACGCAATGAGAGTAAGGAAGTGCCGGGGGACAAAAGTAGTCTTCCGGCAGTGGAAGAGGCTGATGGGCCACCCCCTGCCAAGGCCAGCGGAGAGGCTAGGCTACCCGTGGCCCTGGCATTAAAGGCGAAGGACGGAATACCGAGGGGTTTTAGTGGGTATCCCTATTTGTGATGTGGCAATAACATCTTTAGCTTTGGTTAGAGGTGCCAGTGCCACCCCGACGATGGCCCTCAATCATGTTTCCCCTCATAAAAAAATTCGCTCCAAATACTGTTTCACCACACGTCCGTAATTAAACTTCAACCCCACCTTTCACTCAGCGTGTCCAGAAATACACCAGTATGCGTGAATTTTGATGGAGTGTTCAAATATTTACATTTTGTTTGTTCGAAACTGACATGTTTATGATGTTTTGGCAATTCAAATCATTGGGAGATCATCGCCGCCTCTTGCGTTTACTTGTTACGTATTGAACGCGTGTAGGAAAACTCAAATAAATACACGAGACTGCTGTTAAATTATACTTAAATCGGACTTAACTAATCTTAAGTGACATTTAACAGGGAAAGTGACAAACCTGTTTTTCCCCTGGACTTTGTAGGTAGGTATGCTATTCTACTTTTTCCCTGTATGCGATTTTTTAAAGATCAAGCACTCTAAGACTAATTCGTGTTTTACGCTGTTCGGTTTACTATGGTATATTACCAGAAATTACCTACAAAATCGTATTCACAGATTAGTTTCGAACAAAAGTGACAAGTTCGTCTTTTTCCCCGGAGTCATCATATATAAGTAGTATAATTATAAGAAAAGATAAAGAAAATACATTAAACTTTTTAAAATCGTGGTATAGGTTTGAAAGCTTTTTTTTTTCAGGCGGGGGAAATGCATTTCGCACATACCGGGTCCTTTGCTAGGGATTAGACCGTTGTCGATCATGGAGGCATTCCACTGAGGGCAATCCAAACAGTAACCGACCGGCTTGTGTGGAGACTCGAACCAATGGACAAATGCCCAAGGGCTAATACCCCACTAAAACCACCCTCCTCCCATGTGCCCCGCGCTTATGGTAGGAAAGGCATGAGACTTAGAACGTAGTTACGCCCACGCCGATCCTAGCGCAAAAGTGCTTGAGAGTGCCCCGGGAATCAGAGCAAACTCACTTCGTCAACAGGGGTGAAGACTCCTCTGCTCCCTAGATGCTAGAGGGCATTTCAGAAGGTTTGACAGCTATCTCATCTGATGTTAAGTGAAGATACGATTAAAGATGGAGCATGCTTACCTAGTAGAACCTATTCACTCGTGACTTGAAGACCACTGGTTTGTATGAATCGGGGAACATAGACTGCGGCAAATTGTTACACTCGAAAGAGACAACATAAAAGAATGAATAAAAATGGAGCAAAAGATAAAAACACCAAAAAGTAGGAACTGGCAATATTAAACGGGCAAGAGAGCAGAATTTAAAAAAACAGACCGTGTGTGTCTCGGGACGACCGACAGAAGTGATAACTTAATCTAATCTAAGTTGAACTATTTAATATTGAAATTGTTTAACTTGAAAAGCTTATGTTATTACTTAAATTTTATGTATATATCGCGTGGGTTAGAGTGAGAGAGGAGGAGCCTGCCTACCGCTGCTGTATGCGTGAGAGAAAGGGAAGCCAGACAGACTGGCGGCGTAACGCGTTACGTAACGAAGCAGTTTCCCTCCCATAAGAAGTTATCACTTCAAAAAACATTAAGGTGTAAAACTTAGTTCATTATTTAAGATTATAAATAAGATAATATAAACTAGGTAACAAATCGCTGCCAGAGGGAAGTGTGCCCAGAAGGCTGGTTGCATTACCACGCTGTACGGCAATGCTGAGTCGTTGCGCGAAATACAAACCATCTTTCTGATTACGGGTTGCAGCAAAGAGTTTCTTACGAATTTCTTTGAAGAAACCCTTTGCCTTTGGACCTCTGGGACCAAACCCAACCCCTGGGTTTCAACTCCAAGCGGCACGGCAATATAAAACGTAGTTTATTTTAATATTTTCTTAAGTTATCGCGACTAGTATACATAATAAAACTACGTTTTAACGGTTTTAAGCGCGGTAATATATTTGATTTTTATTATGCCGGTGGTACTTGCCAAGTAATTGGCACCTGGTTGAGATCCTATCACCAAAACTATTAAGACCCAAACCCAGCAAAAATCAACTGCCAGACCTCAAGACACTGTGAGCTTGGAAGGAGGAAGGAACACAATTTTACCTCTCACCCATTTTAATCTATACATATAATAAAACTGTACAGGTCCAATTTCTGTACAATGAAAAAAAATGATAATAACCGAGTCAGGGGGATGTAAGAACTGAAATAGAACTAATTTTTATTTTTTTTAAAATTTTATGTTTCTCTGTTTGTCTGTCTGTTTATACCGGCTAATCTCCGAAACGACTGGACTGATTTAAATGAAATTTTGTATGGTGGTAGCTTATATCCCTGGTCAACATATAGGATACTTTTGATCCCGAAAAATTAAAGAGTTCCCGTGGGATAGTTAAAAACCGCACCATGCGGACGAAGTCGCGGGCATCAGCTAGTATTATATAAAATTATTAGAGTTAGATATGTTTCCTGAAGAGTTTTTTTGTGCCGCTTCTTCTCTTCAAGCCACAACATGTTGCGAAGCGGTGGTAAATTAGATTAGGCTCCCATAGAGTAAATATTAGATTGGGGAAAAAGTTTCTTCGCATTTTATATAAAAATTCAAAAAGTTTTTTTATAAAGTTTATTTACATTCGACTAAAGTATGTAGGTGCCATTTTGATGGATGACTTTTTGCCATCTTGTAGGTAGGGACGTGATCCCATTGCTAAAAAAATTTTGGGGCTTCTGATCAAAAAACTGCGACAAGTGGTTTTGGCAGTCCTCTCGTGATGTTAACCTGACACTGCTTAAGGAATTCTGCAGAGACCGAAACAATAGAAAATCTGAAGGTGCAAGGTCAGGACTATACGGCGGATGCATTAACACCTCCCAGCCAAACTCTCATAATTTTTGCTGAGTGGCTAAAGATGTGTGAGGTCTAGCGTTATCATGGTGAAAAACCACACCCCTTCTGTTGATTAATTCCGGCCGCTTTCTCTCAACTTTTTGCTTTAATCTCATCAGTTGTTCGCAGTACAGTTCAGAATCGATGGTCTTGCCTGGCGGTAACAGCTCATAATGAATAATGCCCTTCCAATCCCACCATACACACAGAATCACCTCGTTGCGAGTTAACCTGGGTTTCGCCACAGTCTGTGAAGCCTGACCAGCCTTTGACCACGATCTTTTTCGCACTTTCTTGTCGTACGTGATCCACTTTTTATCACCAGTTATCGGCTTCTTCAAAAATGGTTCGGTTTCATTACGTCGTAATAAAAATCACAAATGAGTACACGGTTCATTAGGTTTCTTTCAGTGAGCTCATGAGGCACCCAAATATCGAGCTTTTTTGTGTACCCAGCTTTTTTCAAATGCGCCAAAACCGTTTTGTGGTCAATTCCCAGTTCTCCAGCTACATCGTAACTACTAATATGCCATCTTGCTCCACTTTTTCAAAAATGGCATCAATTTTGTCCGTAACAGGGCGACCAGAGCGACGTGAATCTTTGATATCAAAATTTCCGGATTGAAAACGCTTAAACCAAATTTGCGCTACTCTCCCAGATACTGCATTAGGTCCATAAACAACACAAAAAATTTACGCGGCATGTGTTGCATTTTACCTTTTTTGTAGTAAAATTTTAAAATGTATCGAATGTCTTCATTAGATTAACCCATTTTAACAATAAGAAAATCAAATGAAAATCACACATTTTCCTAATTTGAACTTGGAATTGTCTTCTTTAAAATTAAAACTTTTTAATGATACCAAAACCAGCCAGATGCAAATGGTATAGCCCAAGAGATCTTATTACAAGTTCATACATAGTATATGCGAAAAGACTTTTTCCCCAACCTATTAATAACCATAAACAAAATTAAAACTAAGTAATTACAATGAAGACGTTGGCGGTAAGCTAAATAAATCTTTAACAATACAACAATACTCGTTCGACACTAGACATCTTTGTCTTCTGTGATAACGGCTATTTAAAAGTGGTCGAACCGTCGGAATAATAATCAGATAAATTACCGCGCTTAAAACCGTTAAAACCTAGTTTCATATTGTTTATTTTCTTTAGAAATAAGCCTCCTTGGATTTCGATGTCGAAACTTGCTAATTAAAACCAACTAAAACTAGAAAATCTAATATATACTGTCTCGTTGTCACTGGTTGACCTCGTACTAACTTCGCGTTATTTTTAACGAAGATTTATATGCAAGGCAAGGAAATGACTGACATATCAATGACTAATATTATTTTAACTGTAGCTTTAGAAATATAGAGTTGATACTTCTACTACAGAATATTTTATCAATAAAATGTTTAGTGAAAATAATTTTAGGACAGAAAAGAATAAAAAAAACAAGCGTTTGATAAGAAATATGTATAAAATTATTTAAACGCATTCACAGAACACTTATACAATATTCTTTAAAATTAAAAATATTTAGAAAATCATTATATTTTTCGTTGAAACTATAGATCCGGTGGGTAAGAGGGGATAGAGCTCTTTTACAAATTTTTGGCTATAATTCAAAAGATAGAAACTCTATATCGTACACCAAAGTATACTTATAAACAAAAAAATACGAATAGTACAATAGACAGATGGTTTTATTTTATTTTAATATAAGGTAGCAAGTTTCTGTTTCCGGCCCTTATATTAATATTTAAAATATATATTTCCGCTTTGACACAACTTTTTGACACTCTTTTTTCGTTTCATTTTTGAGATAATCAGCTGCGATTGATTGACAGACGGACAGACATCAGTACCAGAATTTTGAAAATGACTTCATCGTCAGCCAAACATTTCTTTTACTCGAGATCTTCTGAGGATTTCAAGCGGCTGCTTTTGGAGAATGACAAAGAAACTCACACGTGTCTTATTATATATAGTGTTAGTTGTAAGACATGGCATAAAGCACTCTATTTTGATACTTGTAAATTTTCTTAATATGAATTTGTCCGTGCAGGAACGGAGAAAGAATACACTTTCCTGCGGCCGGGCGACCTGTCGTAAGAGGCGACAAAACCACCCACAGCTAGGTGGTAGGGTATTTGCCCGACTGGATAGCTACCACCTCTGGTTTAGAGTATGCTACCATAACAACATTCAGTTGTGGTCCGGCATTAATGGCCAGGTTCCAGTCTTCCTTAAGAAAGCAGCAGCGCATACATAGCACCTTTGGTGTTGCAAATGTCCATATGGTATGGTAACCGCTCTCCATCGAGTAGGCCGTCTCCCTGTCTGCTGAACTCGTGCAATAAAAAAACGCGCGCGTGTGTGTGTGTGCAGTTCACGCGTAGTAGAAGTGAAACTTCAGAAAAGTAGTCTACAAGAGAATGAGATAAATATAGAGTATCAGGGGTATTCGGATAATTATAAGGTTTAATATTTATATAATATTTTTACCAAGCTCAAAAATGCAACATATTACATTTCATATATTTGAGATATAAGATCCAATCTAAATTACACTTTAAATCACTAAAATAAAGTTCAAAATTCAATGCACTGTTACGCACAATTTCCCTTGATTTACGTATAAAAGAATATCTCCCTTAAGTATATACGGATAGAGCTAAAATTCATTAGAAATCTTTTAAGTTTTATTTAAAGTGAAAATTAATACTACCGGATAAAGAGAAATGTGTTTTATTTCGAGTTAAATAAGGTTGAATTTTATGTGTTTACCTCTTTTTAGTATCGCTTTTTTTTGTTTCATCGAGTTTCAAATCACAACGATACTGAAGAAGTTTTACCTCAAAAAAATGTGGAAACGGCCACTTTAGGCTCCTTGCAGTCTTTCCTGGTCAAATTAAGGACCGTCATTTCAAATTGAAGATGTGTGTTGAATTTGTCGAATGGACAAAAGATAAACCAATTTGGATATTGTACAAGTGGAATTATTTATAACGAGTGTTTGTTTGCATTTGCTTTATAAATACATAAACGTTATGGGAAAATTAATCTGAGGGTTGTTGGTATATAACGATTGTGGTTATTTTAGTGGACGTGGATTTATTTTAACTCTCACTGTTTACCTTGTTGTATACATATCAAGAGCTATTCCTGCAAGGAATTTAACTTCGGATTCGTATTCCGTAGATCACCACGTTCTGAAAGCCGGGATAACCTTACATTCATCTTTGGCGTCAAAAGAACTTACATAGAAAATCTTTATTTATATATATGTACCCTAGTTTTTAAGATTACAGCTGTTAGCCCCCCAAATACAGTAAAATAAAATAATATTTTCCTTATAGTAGGGGAGCCCAAGATGCTAAATGTGGAGTTACTCAAGCGTCGCGGGGACCTTTTGGATTGTGAAGATTAGATGCTAAAAAGAAAAAAGGTTATATGATGTATGCCCTTTCAGTGGTGGGGGGAGCGTGTACAGATTTTCAAAAAAAAGAATCGCACAGGGATACTCAAGCGCGTCAGATATTCAAAAGGGATATTAAGTAAACCCTAAAGGAACTCCTATTCAAAAGACAGACCGCTTTGTTCAACATTTATTGTATCTAGTTTTTAAGAAAGTAGTATTAATTTTGGTGAAATAAAGTGCTTTCTATAGGATTCATTTCGCAGAGTGTGCGGTTGAACTGTTCTACTGTTCAGATGACTGTTCTACTGTTCTGATTCCCCCTAAACCATTCCATCTTTGGACCACAAGGCGCTCTGGTCTACGCCATCGTTTCACAGTGGAAACGCTACCAGTGTGAACTAAACGTTTCGCCTCCACGTTCCTTCTACGGGCGGCAGAGTTGTGGAATACACTACCAAAGTTTTTACTTCCTGAAAAGCACAATCCGGGTATCTTCAAGTCTTGTGTGAATAGGTACTATCTACAGGTAAGCGTGCTCCATCTTTGACCGCATCATCGTCCAGCATCGGACGTGATCGTGGTCAAACGCAAACCTATTTATTATTTTAAAAGTGTTTTCATTCATTCATTCAATGTGTATGTTAGTCTGCCGATTCATTTATATAAATATTTATTGTAATAAATTTCTTAACTAATTCAGAGAGCATGAAACCAAGCTTCGGGGAATAACCCCAAATGAACCGAGTTTGCGTAACAATCACTAAATTTCCGCAATCACTGTGTAAACAGCCGGATTCGGTGCCAAATCATATCACTACAAGCGTTCCGCGAAAATCGAAGGAAAGAATCATAAAATATTTCAGGGAACACGCTACACACGGCACTGTGAGGAAAATTATCATAATAAATTGCGGACAAGCTGTTTACCTTTCACTATTCGAATAATTGAGACTTTTACGAGTGTTTTCAGTTTTTCCCAGGTGACTGTGTCAATATGCGAGTCACTGATGATGAAAAATGACTCGTAAATGCCAGAGGGATGAGTAATAAAATTGTATATGTGAACCAATGGACATTTACGACACCAATGTGCTGTCGGACCGTTTTTTTAAAACGTAGTGGCAATGTCTTTTCTTGGGATACCATCCTCGGGCCTGGGGGGAAGGCTTTACACCGAGGGATGTGCGGGAGTCTTGATCGGCCATATGCTCACCGTGGCCTCCGAGCGGAGGGAAGGGGGATGGTCGGCCATCAAAATACCCACTAAACCTAACCTGCGCCCCTCTCCTATACGTTTTTATGGAGTGCCACAGGAAGTAGACCACAGGTACTACATCTGTGACACCCCGACGCCTGGCTATCCCGGGTACCCCCGGGGGAGGGTACTGTAACGACTAATCTCTTTAGTCGCCATATGCATTAAGAAATATAATGATTTTAAATAGAAACGTAGAACGCTTCCCAAAACAATCGAGTACAGAATTGTATCGGGGCGCGAGCTGAACACATGAATGTTAAAGTGTCTTGATCGCTAATATAAGCTTAAATCCTGAACCAGTCTTTTATTCAAGAACCCGGTCAGCTCTGAAACCGCTGGCCGTCACAGTACCCTCTTCACCAACATCCCCCTATGTCCGCGGTATCCCCCACTGGTCCACGCGGCCCCCTGTGAACCTAGCACTAAAACCAAACACAACTCAACTACATAAACACCGTATTTATATCGTTATAAGATTAAGTTTTCATGAGATACTTCGGCAAAGCCTAATAACAACATATGGTCTAGAGTATGCCGCCATATCAACCTTAAGTTGTGTTCCGGCATTAGTGGCGAGGTTCCAGTCTCCGTTTAGACAGCGGCGGCACATTTGTAGCACCTTTGGTGTTACAAATGTCCATAAGTCATGGTAATGGCTTTCCATCAGGGGCCGTCTGCCTGTCTGTCTGGTGAACTTATGCAATAAAAAAAAATGGCAAAAAGCTTCTACTATTTTTGTCACTTGGTTATGAAATCCTAAAAAAAAACAAACGCAGTGATAGACACGACAATATCATGTGTTTTTGGCCAAAATGGCTACGGAACTTAAAACTCAAAAAAAAATTATTTACGTTAAAATGGAAAAGTACCTCAAGATCTAACCGAGTGCACAGCAGAGCACTTTAGAAATCTGCGAATAGTTCTGAAAAAGATTTTTAGCTCATAAAGGTGCAATTCCAACGAACACGGCAGACAGGAGACGGTAGCGGCAGACAGGAATGGCAAGTGCCGCGACGGCAGACAGCATTACTTTGTATGAAACTGATTTTGACATTCGACTCCAATTGCTGCGCGTCAGGTCCTGAATTGTGTAGACGCGTGGCGGCAGACCGCATATCCGCGCAAACACAGTATTGCTCTTGTTGAAGTTTGACATCATAGATGTGTTGGAAGACGAATAATGTCAAAAATATATTTTTTTCTACTGATATTGTGTCCCGCAATGTTTTTGGTGAAAGATCATTATAAATTAAGAAGGTTACAAAACTAAACTAATTTTAATTTAAACGGCAATAACTCCTGAAAGCTTCTTCGTCATCATTCAAATGTCTTTTTGTCAAAGATTCGTACAAGCCCTCTTCCACTCTGTGTAAGTACAATAGCATAATAGGTTTCTTCTTATGTAACAATCTATACTAAAATATAAAGCTGAAGAGTTGGTTTGTTTATTTGCTTGAACGTGCTAATCTCAGGAACAACTTGTCTGGTTTGAAAAATTCTTTCAGTGTCACATAGCCAATTTATCGAGGAAGGCTATAGGCTATATATCATCACTCTAAAACCAATAGGAGCGGAGCACCAATGAAGAATGTTTCAAAATCGGGGGGTTTTTTTTCCTATTGAGAGCTTCCGCTGCGTGCACTGCGTAAACGGTTCAAGTTACGCAAAAACCACGTGTGACAGAATTGTTTCCCTTCAAGAGTTCTAAAAGAAAGTCCGCGACAGCATATTTCTACCTTTTAAGGCTAGCCCACTATAACCTTTTTTATGCTAACCAAATTTGTTCTAAAATAATGCCTTATTTACGAAGATGTTTTTATAAATATGATATTAATACTTATCCAAATAAATACGTTATTCATCACAAGTATTTAATTTAAAACAAAATTGCTATTTACATCATTCGATTTCAATGAATATCTTAGTAGATATCGCAGTTTTAAAATAACATCGCAGCAAAATAATGATTAAGTACTGCGCGCGCATTTATGATGTGCAAGGCCGGCGGGCAGTCATGAGGAAAAAGGGCACCATCTACGTAAACAAAGTCGCGGATTAAGTTTGCGTTAGCCCAAAGTAACTATTCCATGCGTACGAAGTCGCGGGCAGAAGCTAATACAATAATAAGTCGCCATCGTCTGCTTCTTCTTTTAGCAAAACTTTCATCAGTTGATTATTCATTACGAACTGTATCGCGAAACCACGACCGTAAAGCTAGTAATGTCGCAACAAAACTGTAGGTCTGCTGCGTCTTCGGGATCCATAAGACGACAAATGATGCCCGACAGCATTTAGTGTCGGCCGTTTGCTGCCTGCCACGTCCGTCGGAACTGCACCTTAGTCAAGATCGATCGCTGATACAAGACGCCGCAAATACTGAAGCTTTTACAAGTCAGTTATAAAATCAAATTGAGCCATAAAGTCTTTAGCAATCTTCAAAACAATAAAACAATTCAAAGAGATCAATCGAAGATTAATAGTGGCGAAGATGTATTGCATATTGCAAATGCGATTCTTTGAACGTTATTTTTGGTTGTGTCGGTTCGCATTTGGACGGGTGAGGACGACGGGGCCTTCGTAACGGTCGGCTGTACGTGGATGTTAGAAAAAGGTACGAAAGGTTGCTAAGTGTATTAATTTGATTACATTGGTGTATAATAAAAATTGTTGTTTTAAGAGATAGAATAGTACATCTTTAATCGTGTAGGAACGAATTAGAATTAAAATTTCCTGCAATCTTCGCCTTCTACAAAAACCGGTCCTTTTTGTAGAACGCGACAAAACAAACAACCGCCCGGTTAATACCCGGTAGGGTATTTGCCCGTCTGGATGGCTACTATCCCTGGTTTAGATTAGTAGCCAGGTTCCAGTCTGCCTTTAGAGAGCACCAGCGCATTGAAGCATTTTTGGTGTTGGAAATGTACACAGGGAGGGTAACCACTTTCCATCAGATGGGATGTCTCTGGCTGTCTGTTGAACTCATGCAATTACAAAAAAATAGTTGTATGAATAAAAGAATTGCAAGTACCAGTAATAATGCTAGTATTGTAGACAATCCTTCAATTTCCTTGCCTCAGTTATGAAATACGAATAGGTACATGGCTGCTCCGGCCATAATTCATAACCAAGGGCAAAGATTATATTTCTTCATCCAAGGTACTAAAACAAACACATCTATTCTCGTTCTCCCATAGAAAAAAGATTAAAGGGATTTAGTGTAACGTATATAATATCCGTTCTAAATGCAGAGCCATTGCCTTCAACATAATTATTAATATACATAATATTAGATAATTTACTCAATAAATAAAATATGTACTTTAAGTATGTTTAATTATGATATACCTAATAATCTGCACCACCTACATCGTCAGATTAGGTTAGACTATTCCTTAAGTTAGGTTGTCTGGAAGAGATTGCTTTAAGACTTTAAGCGGTAAGGCCGCCTATTGTTTCTACTATGACAATATTGTAATTGTGTATTTTTGAAATTATATATTTGGTGAACTACAAAGTGTTATCTATCTATCTATCAATATCAAGAAAAAACATACATGAATAATCAAAAATAAACTTCACAGATATCTAATGAGAATTATGAATAATATTTTCTTGTATATATAATAAAAATTCGCGACTTGTATATATAATAAAACTACGTTTTAACGGTTTTATCGATTATTTACCGATCATCAAAACTATCAAGACCCAAACGCAGCAAAAACCAACTGCCAGACCTCAGGACACTGTGAGCTCTTTCTGCGTGAACCGGAACACAAACCAACTTGACTCTTTTATTTTTCCTTCCACCCATTTTAATATTATATAAAATTATTAGAGCTAGGCATGTTTGCTGAAGTTTCTTGCGCCGCTGCTTATTTTCAAGCCATAACATGTTGCGAAGCGGTGGTAAATTAGATTAGGCTCCCATAGAGTAAATAATAACCATAAACAAAATTAAAACTAAATAATTAAAATGAACAAGTTGGCGGTAGGCTAAATAAAACTTTAATAATACTCGTTGACACTTGACATCTTTATCATCCGTGATCACGGCCACTGAAAAGTGGCCGAAACGTCGGAATAACAAAAATCAAATATATTACCGCACTTAAAACCGTTAAAACGTAGTTTTATTATGAGAATTATGAAATTTAAATATACGCAGAGAGACAACTTCATTTGACTAGACTAGTTTAAGATTTGGCTGGACTTATATACATATTATGTACACACCATTACAATTATCGACACAACGATCGATTACAACGCGAATGAACTCGCGTTGGGTATTTGCAACACTAAAAGGGCCGATGCGGTCTCTACCTCGTTGAATATATTAATCTATGTATAACTTCTCTATTAGTTTATTCTCGAGCCCACTTGTTCTATAAATTAGAAATAAAAATTACGAAAGGAAACATTTTGTTTGATCTTTGAAACAGTTCTAGCAAATGTACATCACAATTCACAGTGCAATGTCAGTGGTGTTATTTAAAGTGGCGCACCTGACCGCCTTCCGGCGGAAGTGACGGTGGACGGTCACAGGTGTCATGTATAACATCGCTTTGTGATGTTTCCGCTCTAATACTGAATGGAGTGCTTTATTTTGGGAATCTTGTAAGAAATAATAGATTTAGCGAACGTTTCCTAAGATGTTGTGGGGGTTAATAGGAATGGTATATGTATAAAATCAGAAGGTTGCTTGTCAGGTGTTCCTGAGGTGTGAGAGAAATTAAACCACGGTTTTGATTTTAACTATTCACACGGTATACTTTTACACACGAAATGTACATATATATTACACACGTTAAGTCACGCGTATGGGCGGATGTGTTAAGCAAGATAGAACCGATCTGTTGCAATGTTTGGGTAAGACCATAGATGATACACTACATATAGAGAGGTACGACTGACGAACGCGCGTCGTATTTGCTTCAATGTGAAAAGTGCCGACAAAGCGGTTTTGTGTTACCACAATGTCCGTACACTTTAGAAGAAACATAAAAATGAACCTATGACAAAATTCGAAACTTTTATTGGATATCCTTTGCTGTTCATTCTTAGTTTTAAAAGTACATGAATCGTTGTACGCGCTGTTTTTGTTTGTATTTGCTGCTTCCTTATTCCATCACTAAAGCTATATGAAATCGTCCCTAATACTAACATTATCCCAGATGGAGATATGGACATGAACATAATAAAACAAATTTCTTATTTGAATATTTATCAAACAGTTGATACAGTACAGATGACGACTATATTCTAAACCTCAGAAAAAAATTAAAAACGCTCTATCGAACAAGGCCATAAAAAAATTAGGACTTTAATTGTAACCGACTTTCAAGTACAAAGCCATTAAATTAGGCCCCTTAATAATATTTAGACGGAATATGTAAATCATAAGACTCGTTTTCTTTGAATAAATAAAATCTACCAACCTAAAAACCGACATACTACAGATTAATAGACATACAAAAAAAAATCTTAAAACGTATCAGAATGGGAGCGATCTTCGGTTGCTGTCGTAAATTACCTGAGTTTACTGCTTCGTGTGATTCCTAAAGTACATTCAGTCGACAAAATCTAGATTTCGGCATACTCCAATTTCTAGGAATTACAACAATTGTTTATTTTTTAGGACATGCTGGTAATAAACCCGTTACGAAATATGTTTTAAGAAATACAAATCTCTCAATCGCAAATGACTTGTAAAAGGACGGAAATACGGCACGGTAGGTATATGGCACATAATAGCAGCTCATACACGTCCCACTGCAGGGCTCGAGCCTCCCGTTATAGTGGAACGGACAGTATACCCACTACGCTTGTCCAAGGCGGCTTGGCAGGTTTGACACATCGGTTATCTCGATGTGCAGGTTGCATCGCGGTGTTTTTTTCTTCACCGTTTTTAGCACGTGGTAATTGTAACAATACGCACATTAGATGGTGCATGCGTTCCGGCCGAGTTCCTATAATGAAGATGAATTTCTCAAAAAAAGTGCTTGTTGTTATTACCTATATGGGAAAGCTTAGTGATTTATTTTTTATTTTGACATAATTTGTTTATTGATTACCAAAGTTTATTTCACATGTTTCTGTATTAGAAATATTTATGTAAATTTAATTTTAGTATTTAAGTCATTTTCTACACCACTATGTGGTAGAATGTACTGTGCATCTACAATTGTATAACACCTGTACAAACTACATTCTTGCAAATAGATTGATTGATCAAGATTCGAACCCGCACCCTTTGAGTTCCGGACGCGTGCGCTAGCCATTACGCTACCACGATTTGCGAATATGATTAGTGAATTTGTTTGTGACGCTTAGACGGCTTATCTACTTAACCAGGGACACAAGCTGATTTGGTTTATTTAGCCTTATGCTAATTGTGTTTTGTGGGATGATTGAGAGGCCCGGTAGCCCACTTTCATCTCCCTCTATCCCATTTTCCTTATGCCAATCCCATATCTCATTGCTTCTATCTCTCTCTCTCTCTTCTTAGCGCCCTATCGCTTACCCCGTCTCTTTTATTACACCCTAAGAGCTCGCAACGCGTTTGCTTCGTCGCTAGTGTTGCAAACGTCTATTGGAGACGTTATCCACTTTCCATGAGCTAGGCCGTCTGCCTATTTGCCAGCTTCGCAATAGAAAATAATTGTTGTTACAATTTTACATAACTAGGGTAGCATAATTATATATAACATAGTTTTAACATGCGAAGACCGTTCCTAAAGTTGCGAAGACTCGAAAGGTCCTTATGGGATCCCTGGAAATAAGGAGGATAGATTAGTGACAAAGACTGAGCAACAAATAGAAAACGAATAAATACAAAATTAAATATTAGTTGCAGAGTCGCTACTTTTACCCATACTTGATTATGCCGACGCCAGCTATCTAGATTTAACTCAAGAACAACTTAATAAACTTCAGCGCCTCCAAAACTTTTCTATAAGGTACATATTGGGGTTACGCAAGTACGACCACCTTTCTGAATTTTGTAAAAAACTCAAGGGGTTGCCAATTCGTTTTCGCCGGGATACTCACATTCTTTCATTGCTTTATAGTATTTTATTCATCGCTATGACTCCACAGTACCTTAAAGAACGCTTCGAATTTATTTCTTGATCTCACAATTTACACCCTTCCAGTCAACATAGACTTATTGGAGTAATAATATAATATTCATAATACAACGTTTTTCAATCATTCTTTCACGGTCAAGGCTGTGCAACTTTGGAATACATTGCCTGTTGCTGTCAGACAAGCAAAATCTCTAATAACATTTAAGAACATGGTCAGGAAATTATAACTGCAATATAATGATATGTAATTTTATATAATTAGTATTATATTTTAATTTTGTTTATGGTTATTATTTACTCTATGGGAGCCTAATCTAATTTATCACCGCTTCGCAACAAGAACAAGTTGGCGGTAGGCTAAATAAAACTTTAACAATACTAGTATTATATTGCATATAACTATATATTTACTATGTTTAAATAGTTGTATTTTATCAATATATCTTGTATATGTATATAAATTATGTGTATATTTGTAAATATAGTATAGTTATATATTTATTATTCAAATTTAAGTAATTGTACAATAATTATGTACACCACTATCGCCATTCCTAAATAGCAATATTCCTGCCGCGGGTTGTCTGGAAGAGATCGCTCTTTAGCGATAAGACCGCCCTTTGTACACAATTAGAATAATACTAGTTCTTAAGTTTTCTGTGATGGTGTACATTAAAGTGTTATCTATCTATCTATCTATCTATTAGTAACATAAGCAATAATAATAAATAAATTAGCATAATTGATACTATAGAAATAGGTATATAATCCTATATATTTTCATAGTGTCAGCATTAATAGTATAAATAATAAATAAATTAGCAATAACACAAACTTAGAATAAGTTGTTACATATATATAATTATATATTTATATAATCTGATATAAATACAAAGTGTGTATTTATTATATGAAATAATATAAAATATGTAAATAGTATGTATAATTTTTTTATATAACTTGTATAAGTAAGCATCTTCTAGATCCATAGTTCCCTCTTTCATGAACAAGAGAGAAAGAGGTTAAACTGTAGAAGAAAAAAAACATAGTTTTAACTCTATATCCAGAGCCAGCATTTGAACAGGATACCTACTTTAAATTGTTAACTATGTACTCTTTTTGTAGTCAAACTGGCAAACGGATCCACTTGATAGCAAGTGGCTACCGTCGCCCATGGACATTTGCAACACTAAGGGAACCGATGCGTTGCCTACCTCGTTGAGACTGTCTGTTTACGCCCTTTTCGAAGAGCCCCATATTGTAGCGCTCTGGGAAAACCGCGGGAGGGAGTTCATTCCATAACTTGCACACATACGACTTGGATGAGCGTGCGTCACGTGCCGTGGAGGACTTCTAAGTGTCAAGGAAGTGTGGATGAACTCCCAATCGCCGGCGAGTGGTGCGACGATAGAATGGCGACGTAGACCCCAAATCAAATAGCTCATCAAAGCACTCTTGTACTATTCGCCTCCGGAAAATTTCGATTCATCCCTTGAAGCTTTTCCCATTTTCCGAACTAAAAATAATCTATGTCCATCCTTAGTGTTGAGACTACATAAGTAATAAGGTATCGTAGTATATTAATACGTGAAGCAAAATACAGCAAAAACTTTGTACCCCTTTTTACGCAAATTGCGCGGACGGAGGAGTATGAAATTTCGCACACTTATAGTTTATATAGAGAAGGAGTGCAGAATGCTAATATTTAATATGCACAAAAATACATTAAATCAATAAAAAAAAACATTACACACACTATCATGAATTTGACATACACACGCGTATATACCCTTTTCTTTATTGTTAAAGTCAAATTAACATTGTAGACTTGGCGAAATCTGTGATTATAGAAATATTTGGCATTCAACCATAATAATTTGGTGGCAAATTATTATGGTTGAATTTCGACCACGGGCGACCACTAGTTTTCGTAAAACCGTAATAGACAGAGTGAGTTGTGAGTGTCTTTCGCATTAATAATATTAATATGGCAATGTTTCCACCATTTTTAGAAGCTGTGCCCACAGATATGATAAACATTTTTTTATTTTTTTATTGTAGGAGTTCAGCAGACAGGCAGACGGCCCACCTGATGGAAAGCGGTTACCATCGCCTATGGAATTTGCAACACCAAAGGTGCTACAAATGCGCTGCTGCTCTCTTAAGGGAGACTGGAACCTGGTCACTAATGCCGGAACACTACTTTAGACCAGGGGTGCTAGCCATCCAGTCGGGCAAATGCCCTACCACCTGGCAAATAATGTAAAAACGTTCCAAGATACGTTAAAACATATTTTATGGAAACCTAGAAACTAATAAACCGAGTAGTTGAGACGAATACAAAACAGATATTTTCGAGAAACAATAAATAGCATAATTTAACGGTATTGGAAGCGGATGTATTTAGCAAACGACACGAATAAATTGCCCGAGACACACTTCATTTAGCAGATAATATTCGTACGCTGTGAAAAATTATTTCTTTCAATAAACTTTTCCAATAACCAAAATTATTATGAGATAGTAAACGGGGAATAAAATTAATGATTTACTTTCACTGGTTCTATAATTTGCTTAGTACACAAATAGCTAATCTCAAATCTTTTGAAACCTTCCAATAATTGTTAGGCAGAGCATTATGCTATCTAGGTCTTACAAAATAAGACATATTTTTCCTTTTACGTAATCTCAGAAGCGTTTCTCACACCCGTATAATTACCAAACGATATACTTTTTTATTATCTAATGTCATTATTATAACTATATAATAATTATCTTTCCTTTTATTGTGTCTTGGTCTTATTGAATATGCACTGTTTGCTACAGCTCCATTAATTCTTCAAAAAGTAATTCTGTAACATACTTTTGTATAAAACTTATTTAAAAAAAGAGACTGAGATATAAATAGAATAAGAAATATAAAGAAAAACAATATTTAGCTAGACGTGTTGCTGGGGAGTTTCTTGACGCTTCTTCTCCTTAACAGCAATAACACGTTGTGAAGCGGTATATATAGAATAGGAAGAAAAAAATAAATTTTAACTTATATGTAAGACCTTCAAAAAGTGTTCTCCAGTGGAATTGATTTTAAATAAAAACTTTCGAATTTGAATTTGAATTTAATTTATTTAGCTTTTAATTATTATTTTACCGTGTCAGCCCCATCTTACCCTAATCATACAATGTCACGAAATTAATATTATCATTTTTAGCATCTTATATATTAAAAAGCCGCAGCAGAAAGTGGCAGCGATAAAATGCTCTAGAAAGCACCTATGTTCATCAAATTAATTCCCAGGGCATCCTACAGTCTGCTCTGGTCCGAACACAAAAAAACGACATACTAAAAACCAATTTTACACAAATAACGTATTGGTTGTAAGAATAGCCCATAAATGTCCCGCTGCTGGTCTCAGTCCTCCCATTATTGGGGAACGGACCGTGTACTCGCCACGCTTGTACGCTTGTCCAAGGAGGCTTGTCAGGTTTGACACATAGGTTATCTCGACATGCAGGTTGCATCACGATGTTTTCCTTCACTGTTGTTAGCACGCGGTAATTGTAACAATATGCACATTAGGTCAGAAAACTGCCTAAGTTTGAGTTTGAGACGCGTATGTTAGCCATTATGCTACCACGATTTTTTATTGTACGTACGTATTGGTTATTTATTCAAAATAGACCAAAATATATGAACTTTGAACATGGTCTGAAAAGATTGATGATCTAACCGGCTTCAAAGGAACGGTCGTTTTAGTGGTCTAGAGTTGAATATTTGCAAGATATTTACGTAGTAACAGTACAGAAAATTTTTATATAATATAAAACAAAGTTGATTTTCGCATCAGTCTGACTGAATAATAATAATAATTTATTTATTTCAAGACAATAGTGTCCTATATATATATATATATTGTTACAGGGTGTCAAAGATAAGCGCACAGCTGCCTGACGTAAGCGCAGTTCATTGTCTTCCAACGATTTAGGAATTCTTTTGTGTTTTGAATTTTAATTAAGAAAAACATGCTATTGCTTTTCTACTAGTTTTATAACCATCATTAGCGTCGAAATAATCCTTATTGTTATTGTTTTCGACTTTGTGGCCGTTCGCAGGTGTGCAAATTCCTATTTCTCGGAAACTCAGTGCGCGCGGCCAATTTCTTTATACTGTGTAGTGAGTATAAGGCGATGCCCGAATGGAGGGGTGGACAGTCAAGCGACGACTACGACACGAGTAAGACGTTAGTAGTACTCTCGATTAGCGATATAGACGACGGACTTTACGCGTGTCGAATTGCATTGAATCGTGCAGTGTTAACTGATTGCATCCAGTTTTATTTGTATTTGTTTTATACGTTTTTGTACAGTTCTAATAAATTCTATAGTAGTTTCAACGGCATTTTTTATTCGAGTCCTGTAGCTCGTAACAATATTTACAAAACACACACAATAATGTTATTAGTAATCCTTTCTTCCTCATATCTATGTTAATAATTAATGACTAGCACTGTTTTAGTTTGTGAATATCAACCAACTCCTCAAAAACCACGCAACGGATTTTTGAGCGACTTCATCGGTTAGATATTTTTTGTGGTGGTAGGATATTTGCCCGACTGGATGGCTACCACCCCTGATTTAGAGTATGCACAACTTCGAGTTGTGTTCCGGCATCGGTGGCCAGGTTCCAGTTTCTCCTTGAAGGCCGGCAGCATATTGGCAGGACCTCTGGTATTGCTAATGTCCATAGGCGACGGTAACCACTTTCCATCACAGTTGGGCCGTCAGTCTGTCTGCTGTGCTCCAGCAATAAAAAAAATTACACTGAAGGTTTCTAATTTAAATAAGTTTTTATCTAAGTAAAATAGAACTACTTCTCAGAGAATATTCTGGTTGAGGTATAATTCAATACTGGACTCTTTTATTTATTATACAGGTAGGTATTTTCCATTATCTCACATAAATTGAAAGTAAAACTATACTAACAGTGTAACAGAAAACACTATTGTAAATTAGTGGCGCTCGTGACGAGCGATTTCTTCCAGACGCACTTTGAATGGAAAATCAATTTAAACAGAATATATAATTACAGTGTATGCAAGTGTTTTTGATACTAATTATATCAGAGATAAACGACTAGCTATTTAAAAAAACGATAAATTTGAATGTTCATCAATGAATAGTATAAATGATACAACATTAAATGTTTTCAAGAGCAAGTAAAGAAAATATTGTGAGGAAATGATAAATATAAGATGCTCCAACTTGTAAAGCACGGCGTTTCAAATAGGTATATCGAGGAGAGTCAATCAATCATTTGATAGAAAATAATTTGTTTCAAAATAAGCTGTCTTTTATAGAGAAATTTATTGCATGTCGTAGTCCTACCAACGCTTTCAGATTAATTTTAGTTGCTTTTTTGGAAGACACAAATAGCAAACTTCCCAACAGGCTCTACATAATTATATTAATATTTATGTATTCAATTTTTTTAAATAAAAAGCTTAGATTTATTGTATTGTTACAACCTGAACGCCGACAAAAGACAAATTCACACCTGCATACCTGTAGGCATTTTATTACCTTTTCGGCATTTGGACTTCTTTTGTTTACTTTGTGTTTAAAATTTGTGATTAGAAAAACAGTGTATTGTAATATTTTATAGTAATCATCAGCCAGGTGTGATTCTAGAAAATTTAGTCCACGCGGCCGAGCAGACATTATATTTGTACAGTATAAAGCAATGCCCCAATTGAGAGATGAGACAGTCGAGCGATAACCACGAGCGAAGCAAGACTTGTGTACATTCGGTAATCTATTTAGCGACGGACTTTGCGCGTGTATTTGAATTACGATCTTCTGCATTACCTTTGGACTTATTCCGTTCGGTTATATTTGTGCCTGTGTTATACGTGTTTGTATAGTTCTAATAAACTCTATAATAATTCCAACGGCATTTTAATTCGAGTCCTGCAACTCGTAACAGTATTATACTAAAAAGATTCATCTTCATTTAATAATTTATTAACAAGTAAATATTTTCGTTCGTGTTTTAACATTGTGTAGTTTCTATCAAATATCTCTCTACCTCTATAATTTAAGAGCTATGCTTTTGTCGGTGGATCCTCCTTCAAATTTATCTATAATTTTACTTCTTTGTACCACCACAATACATACTTTTTCCTTGATTGAATCTATGAACGCTCTCCTTGGGCCTCCCTGCCCTCCCCTTGCTTCCGCTTTGCCTTCGATTGACGTGCATAACAAGGTTTCGTGTCGTAGCAAATGGCCAAACATCTCCCCTTCTATCTTCCAGATTTTTCAAAATTAGCTATCAAATATAATTATTTAAAAATTAAAGAATATATTTGCATTGTACCAAAAGTAGGCTAATTCTGCTCGACAAATTTAACGCAATAAATCTATCTGGCCATTGTACTCGACTCAAATCAGTTGCTCGATTTATATCCGCTACTCTTAATTAATTCTTGATGTTAATCAAAAAACTGAGATGAAAGAGTTCGTGAAACAAAATAATGTTGTTTTGACTTTTTAAAAGTTTGCCGTAATACAATATTTTGCGACTAAATAGATCATTCTTGCGATAAATTAATGTGTGTTTTAGGTTTGGAGCATTTCTATGAACTCCTATTTCTAGATATATAAAACCACTAGAGTTTATATCGCGGCTGCGCTGCGGGTCAACCTCTAGTGCATATCTCTTGTTTAAAGAGCAGGCGGTACAGGTTACATTATATAATTTTTTTATGTATTTGCCCCCGGAAGGTTCACTTCATCTTATATCGCAAACTATACCATCCCCCATCTATCTGTAAACTACATCAATGACAAAACTTGATAAAAATTACAAAGTAGACAACATGGACGAAATGGACCCAGTGGACCAAGTGGACCCAGTGGACCAAGTGGGCCAAGTGGCGAAGTGGATCGAAACACCAAATTTATCCCAGTTTCCAGGATAACCTTTATATAAATCTATCCCATTATTTGGGATGAAAAGTATCCTTTGGCCACCCTCGGTATTAAAATTACATATGTATACGAGTTTCAGCCAAATCGTTTTAATAGTCTTTCCATAAAAGGATAACAAACAGAGAGACAAATATACTTTTATCCCGGGAGCTATCCCATTTTTCAGGATAAAAAGTGTCCTATGTTCATTCTCGGCATCGAAAATATATATATACTGAGTTTCAGCTAAATCGGTCCGGTAGTCTTTCCGTGAAAACGGAACAGACAGACAGAGTTACTTTCGCATTTATAATAATAATACTTTTATTATTTTTACTTTGTGTACATTACGTTTGAAATAGTCCCTTATAAGTAGTATATTTATACATGTTATGATTATTAATTGTTCTACATCGCCATAATAAAAAACCTACATGACCAGACGTCACAGAATGGAGCTCTTCCATTTCTTTCGCGAGATACGTGTTTATCTTTACGCAAGCGAATCCGCCAAGAAATCTATAGCTGGAAATAAAATAATAAATCACATCATTTTGTATGTAGTATTGATAGAAAGGTATAATACGACTAAAGGCTTTTATAGACGACCACACCGACTGGGAATAATGCGATCACTACCAAGCCCTTTCAGTAATTATTTATAAAGATTACTTTGTTAAACCTAGTATTAGTTCAAAATACATTTAAAAAAAAGACGACGACAGATTTACCATATATACATAACTAGCTGTGTCCCGCGGTTTCACCCGCTTGGTGATGGTAAATCGTTAAGTTTTGGATAATTCACACTATATCTTTATAAAGTATAGCCTATGTGTTATTCTGATGTGTAAGCTATATTATTGTAAAGTTTCATCAAAATGCATTCAGTAGTTTTTGCGTGAAAGAGTAAAAAACATACATTCTTGTAAACTTTCGCGCTTATAATATTAATAGGAATAATGAAGTAAAAATCAGTAGCTGGGGAGTTTGTTGCGCTGCTTCTTCTCCTTCAAAAGTAACAAGAATTTCTTTGAAAGCGGTGATACACTCATAAGTAATCTGTAAGGTTCCATTTTGAAATAAATACATTCATTTTTCGTTTTCATTGCTGGAGTACAGGAAACCCGATGGAGATTACCGTCATATATGGGTATTTATTTGCAACACTAAGGGTGCTACCAACGTGCTGTAAGCGTGTCGTGTCGAAGAAAGTTAGCGACACCTTTTTTAAACATCTCCATAGAGCTCAGAGAAAGCATCTATTACAAGATCATTCTAAATCTTTAAGGCGTGACAGGAGAAAGGGTATTGAGAAATAAACTATCTAAGTTTTTACTTTCTTTCTTTTTAATTCAGCAGTATTTTTTTATTAAAACACTGTACGTTGTTATAGAGTTAAAAGTAAAAATATAATTAAGATTCAGACATTTTCCGGATAGAGGGAAGGGAAAACAAAACATGCTAGAGATAAGATTGAGTCAATTACCTCGACTTTAGAGCGATGTGTAACGAAACTCAACTATAATTCACACTGGTACATCGTGGAGGTTGGACGGGATTCAAACTACAAGACCTAGTTACGTTGAACGAGCGTAGACGTGGACAAAAAACTAGTGCGACTATTTAAAGGATTCTCGGAATATTATGTACAACAAAGAGGAATGAGACTGTCCCAGACAGTCAAGATTATGATGATATATATTACTATAAATTAGTTATAACATTTTAAAAAGCTTCCAAAGCAATAAATATTCAAAAATACTGGTGACTGGATTCACAGAGGTGACTGTAGAGTGTGATGTGTTTCTATGCAGTTTTAATTTCTACTGAGGCCGCCATTTTTATTTAATTTTTTTATTGCAGGAGTTCAGCAGACAGGCAGACGGCCCACTTGATGGAAAACGGTTACCATCGCCTATGAACATTTGCAACACCAAAGGTGCTACAAATGCGCTGCTGCTCTCTTAGGGAAGACTGGAACCTGGTCACTAATGCCGGAACACAACACAAGGTTGCTATGGCGACATACTTTAGACCAGGGGTGGTAGCCATCCAGTCGGGCAAATGCCCTGCCACCTGGCTATGGGTTGTTTAGTCGCCTCTTATGACAGGCCGCCCGGCCGCAGGAAATTGTATTCTTTCTCCGTTCCTTCACGGATAGAAAATTTTACTGTTACACCAGTGTAAAGGACAAATTAAAAGATTCCCCGCCGATCTGAATCTTAACAATAACCTCAGTAATTGGGAGTTAAATAAATGCATCAAATATATTATAGAATATATTGACACTGACTTATATGTTATATCTTATTTCTCATTTCAGATCATTAGTTACTACATAGATATTTAATCAGATAGTACACAGTAACACAGGTTCAGTATTTTACTTACAGTCTTAAAGGATTACATGCAAAAACAACATAACTGATATTAATCAACTAAGTTTAGTTTCTTTACTTTATATATCTTATTACTTTATAATAATTTATGTGTACTATGAAGAAATTTATAAATAATCTAATACAATAAAAGAAAACTTATTTGTATTGTATATACCCATAGTCCCTCAAGACTATAAGTACAATACTGAGCCTAGATCACCGTCTTCTATGGGTAAGGTGCCCGGAAGGCTGGCTACGTTTCCTCACTGAATCGTCATACTGATCCGTATTGTACTAGCTTATAATTTATTTATGTAAATAAATCTGTGTACTATTAAAAATATAAATATATTATCATTCTACATGAATTTATTTTTCGTAAATAATTTATACAAGCAGTCTTGTACAACTCTTGCGAGCAAACGTAACTCTCGAAATATACCTACATATTGTGAGCTCCACTTTATTTTCACGGACCAAAATAATAAGTTGGTTTTGTCCCAAAACAAATAACGGTAAAACAATAACAGTCTCGTCAATCGTCGGTCTATTAATACAGGTTGAAACCGCACGCAGTCGCACGACGTCATTTGTGTGTGTTTTGTTAAGATTTGCCTCTAAACGCTCATACGCGGTATGCGGCTACCGCAGTCCGATCAGCCGTACGGCCGACCGCAGGTGAGAAAATTTATGTGAAAGTGAATCCTATATGTACTACGCTACCTACGGTTGCTGACGAACCGCTCCGGTCGCACGAAACGCTGCGGCCCAATCGCCTGTCAGCCGAACGATTGCTATATGTAACTATGCGGTGCAGTATGCGGACACTAGTCAATCACGTGTTATAGTTGCGTTTCCGTCTGCCGCAATCCGTCTAGCTGCATGTTCGACCGGCATTGTGGTCAACCGGACTGCGAATACCTGGATACTATCCAGTGGATTGTGCATATGAGGCACTAAGCGTCCATTCGCACTATGCGGTTAGCCGAACTCCGGCTGCAAGTAAGGATAATATAAGTAAAACTGATTTCTATACGTACCACGCGGTCCCTTCAAAGCTTTATTTGCAAGAATAAAGATATTTTACAATTGAAAAGGCTTTAAGGCATCTTTTAAGTACAATGCCTTCCCTAATAATGGGAAATAATACCATTTAAGTTGAATATGATTTCAAGATAATATTTATAAAACTTTTCTAAACTGATAGTAATGACAAATATTTTAAAGATTTTTTTAATTATCAAAAAGTTCTCTGTAAATAAAATTTCTTTGCATTCAAAATAATATATATTAATTATTCCGGCATTTTCTGTCATCAGCACTTCAGCGAAACTGACCTTGTCCAAACTTGTCAGTGCGTATTTAACTATTGAAACCGCTAATTTCTTTAGACTACACAAAATACGCCAAGACTCTTAGACCAGGCCCAATTTAAAGTGATGGAAATTTGACAACACGACAGGCATTGACAACATAAGCACGGCTCAAAAAAGTAACATAATATTTACGCAAAGCACTTTTGGCGATTGTCCCAAAAAACAAAGACAAGTAAAAATTTTAATCATTAGTCTAGAAATTGCTATAAATCATTTTAGTTCTTACTGTCATCTTAATTTATAACCGCTTCCCCGAGTCAATAACACTGCAAATCATTTTAAAACTTATAAATTTTATTTTTGGATCGTTGATTGAATACTAGTATATTTGCAGATATTAGATAGTTCATTTCTATCTCTGAATTTGGATGAAGCAACCAAGGGGCCATATATAAATTACGTCAACATTAAATGGGGGAGGGGGTCGACAACGTGTGACATTCAGCGCGTTCCACTAGTAGCTCACAACGCCCAAAAATGCCCAAAATGCTCCGTTAGCCGTTCCACAGAGCGAACGCGGTCGTTGTGGTCGTGGCGAAAACGTCACTAATGACGACATCATTTTCGATCACACAACGCTCACAACGACCCATGTCAAAAAGTGGATTGAATAACCGTTCCACTTGGGTTTACGACTGTAACGCAGGCAAGTAAATGAAACGGGAAAAATCGCGGTCGTGAACGTGGTCGTTGTGAGTCTCTAATGGAACGTAGCCTACGTCGTCGCTACAAAAGCGGACAAAGGAACTAGTTCATACAGCCTTGAAATTAAATAAAAATGATTAATGCCCGAAGACACGACACGGACCGATATCATATTTTCATACAGTTTTTACTTGTCTTGACAATATATGAGCAAATGCCTAGTGTTAATAACATTTATTATCAGTAATACCACCTACTATTGTAATAATTGCGGGTAGTTTATCATTATATTATTATTATCATTCTCACTACCGACTTTGGTCGGATGCACATGTCATAGTAGCGCTCTAGGGTAGCTACTTATTGTGCTAGAATCATAACTTATAATATTTTTTGGTAATTAAGCTCGATAGCCTTCGTTTTGAATTCAAATAAAACAGTTTTCAAAATTCTGCGTGTTTCCTTATATAAATCCCGCACTAACATTAGTAAGACAATAAATATACAAATATTAATTTAAAAGCAATTTATCAAAGTTTTTTCGACTAAATCCTTTTTTAGGATTCTGTCAATCACCCCCATAAACCTCTTAACTTTGCATGGATTGACAACCACACGGAGGACTTTATCGTATTATTTTCCTGTGCCAATACTAACTTTTCCATACTCTAGTCAACAATAAGCGGAAAACAACACGTCGCAAGATTTTCCGCGTGAGCTTTTTTTACCGTGTGTAAGTTTCAACAACAAATATATATCTATCAGCGCAAATCGCAAGAACACCTTTCAAAATCAAAGAAATCGCGTATATAATCATAGTTTAGTAATAAAATATCTATCAACGCAGTATAATAAAATTTGCTTATATATATTTCTAGAACCGTATCTATTTGAATACTAAAAATACGACATTCAAAAATATTGCCCGTCATATAAACACGAGAAATAAAAAATATACAGCTTCATTAAAACAAATATGTATTTTTCCATTTCAATGAGATTTATCAAAATAAATCACCTTTGGAAATTCGTATAAACAAAGCCCAGAATAATTTATTCAACGAAATGCACCACACTGTTGCAAAAGTTGTGATGATCCGATAGATTTATTGGTAATATGTAAAAATGCGGGTAGTATAGTTATTGAGGAACATAGTTGTTCTAGTCGTGTTTCTTTTTAAAGTTAATAATTAATTTTGTTATGTACCATCTTATTTCTAAACAGTAATGTTTTATTTTTATTTATTCTGTGATTAGCGCCTGTTTGTATAGAGTAGTTGTCTATAATCTACCATAATTTTATATAAGAATATTCCTCTAACTATGTAGATTATAATTCAAAATCTCTCAATTGTATATAGACGGTATTCATTACATTTTATTTTCATGTTGGCAGACGCGATCGATTTATACTAGTTTATTTTATCACATGTAAAACTTTAAGTATAATATTTTATACAATATCTTATATAAAATATTATCTAAAATTTCCAAACAATAATATATTAAATTCTTGTCATGCATAACCCTGTAATTAAAATAGTTTATCAATGACTTCAATCCGCTATCGGTTGTGCCAATTTGCTAAGTTTGTTATACTGTTAAATTGTTGGAGGGATGGCGAGGTGTTCTAAAAATGCTTGTCAAGTGTTCAAAGCTAGTGTATGTAATATGTTAAACTGTAAGGTTCTCTGATTATAAATATGTGAACAGTTGCAGTTCTTTTACTACCATAAACCCTTCTGATTTGTTGCAAGTATTACACGTGTGAATAAAATTAAAGTAAGAATACTTCTGGAGGCCTAAAGCATCCGCTTTTGTAGATCTAAGGGGTTAAAGTGGTCGACTTTGAAGAATCGCTTAGTGAAATTAAAGTGTCTACATACACTGGTAGTTGTAAGACATTGCATAAAGTTCCACTTTATGTTGACACTTGTCAAGTTCATCATATGAATGGGAAACTGGGAAAACGACCTTTTTTAGGACTTCTGCCTAATGAAATTGACACGTATCCATATATATTGGTAGGCGTACAACATAGCATCAAGTTCCATTCTGTTTTGATCTTTGTTGTATACGTAATACGAATCTGCGGATTTTTTTTTCGTGAAGCGTCCATTCTAGACTATATATGTATATCTATGCTCAAAGTCAGGCGTGATCAAGGTTTGAAGTAAGACTGTTCTAACGTTGATTCAACAAAACAATTTTAATATTTTTCTGACTGCAAGGTTACTTAAAGCATATTACGATTACAATAATTAAAAAAAAAATATTTTACAGTTACAAGCATCAAAAATCTAATTTCAGTTCATTCCCAGAGCTAGTTTATAACTAAAATTTCTCCTCCTAAACAAAGTAACATCATAGAGCTACTTTGTACATAATGCATTCGGTTGCGCAGGCGCATCTGAAATTGGGTCACACCCAAACTAATTATAAAGTCGTAAATCCCGACAGATGGCGATACATAACGGGCCCTTCGCAAATGTGTCGCATTAATTTTCATGTGGACGTTACAAGGGGATCCGGATGACAAACATGACATATTGTTGTTAATGTTGCGAAGTTTGCACATGTATTAATTTTGGATCCGTAATTTATATGGCTTTGTGCGGTCACATTTTGAATTATGTGAGTTTCAGTTTTCAGGGTACCAAGTCTATAAAATATGGTACTTAACAATCTATACAAATAAATAAAATTGAAGTCTCAATTTATAATGTCAAGACAACAACTTTTTACAAAGTGCATATGTAAGTATATACGGTCATCATCATCATCCCAGCATTAAATCCCGGTTGCGTTCGGAGCGTTCACTCCGACGCCCAGGGTCCGCTTATCTACTTTTTCTACTCCACTTCACGCGGTCTTCAGCATCCTCCGTTTTAAGACCATTGGTACGCATGCCATCCTTCACAATGAAAGTATATACGGTACTTATATCAAAAAGTCAATTTTTAAAATCCTTGTCTGACTGTCGGTTTGTTCCGGCTAATCTCTGAAACGGCTGGATCGATTCTGACGGGACCTTCACTGGCAGATAGCTGATGTTAAAAGAAGTAACTTAGGCAGCTTTTATTTTGGAAAAAAATTGAAAGGCCCACAATCGTCGCACCGGAAGGCAAATTAAATTAAACTCCACGGGGATGAAATTGTAGGTAACAGCTAGTTGTGTAATAGAACCATGAAAGAACTGAAAATTAGGGGTAGCAGCCATACACTGAAGTTACCATACAAGCATATGACAGCGGTTGTAAGTCGTACAGTAAAGTTGAAGATTGAAAAATCAAAATAATTTTAATCGAGTTCCAAAAGGAGATTCTAAATTCGACTGTGGTTTTTTGTATGTTTGTTACGCGATTTCTCCGTCAATTGTAGACCTATTTACATTTTCTTTTCTTTATTCGAAAGAGTATCCTGAAGTGGTGCCATTGTCACCAAGTCAGATCTGATGAGTGGAACCCAGGGAAATCGAGAGCAACCCTTGTTGAAGAGCGCCGAGCGCCTATATACACCTTTCGATTTTTATTTATTTTTTGCCTTTTACTTTGGAGTCGGTTTGTTTTCGTTAAAAAAATATAACTGAAGGACAGCAGATAAGCTGACGGCCCACCTGATGAAAATAAGTTATCGTCACCTATGGATGTTTGAGACACCAGAGATGTGACCAACGCGCTGCCGGACTTGAAGATATTTTATGACATACTTTTTAAAAACTCCATATCATAGTGCTGTGAGATAGGATAACCTCAGCTGGGAACTCATTCCAAACCTCCACGGTGCGCAAGATAAACGTACTTGAGACACGTTGCGTATATTGAGCGAAGTGGCTCAAGGAAATGCGGATGAACTAAGTTAAAGCCACCATTCTTAACATTTCCCGTTATACAGTCAATAGAATGTATGAAATGTTTTGAAATGTTTATTTATTTACTTTCTCCCTTAAATACATACATATATGGATAACTTAGATTTAAAGTTATTACAAAATTATAAAGCTAAGTAACGGGAGACAGGAGCCCAAACTGAGAAAAACCCCTACTATGGAACTCCTGGCCTTCCCCTCTTGTAAAGTATTAATACTTATAATAATTTGAAAATTTGTTTGGTTAAGTATATAACTATATAATAGGTTGGGGAAAAAGTCTTTTCGCATATAGTATGTATGAACTTGTAATAAGATCTCTTTGGCTATACCATTTGTATCTGGCTGGTTTTGGTATCATTAAAAAGTTTTAATTTTAAAGAAGACATTTCCAAATTCAAATTAGGAAAATGTTTGATTTTCATTTGATTTTCTTATTGTTAAAATGAGTGAATCTAATGAAGACATTCGATACATTTTAAAATTTTACTACTTAAAAGGTAAAAATGCAACACATGCCGCGTAAATTTTTTGTGATGTTTATGGACCTAATGCAGTATCTGGGAGAGTAGCGCAAATTTGGTTTAAGCGTTTTCAATCCGGAAATTTTGATATCAAAGACGCACGTCGCTCTGGGCGCCCTATAACGGACAAAAATGATGCCATTTTTGAAAAAGTGGAGCAAGGTCGGCATATTAGTAGTTACGGTGTAGCTGGAGAACTGGGAATTGACCACAAAACGGTTTTGACTCATTTTAAAAAAGCTGGGTACACAAAAAAGCTCGATATTTGGGTGCCTCATGAGCTCACTGAAATAAACCGTGTACTCATTTGTTATTCTTTATTATGACGTAATGAAACCGAACCATTTTTGAAGAATCTGATAACTGGTTATGAAAAGTGGATCACGTACGACAAGAACGTGCGAAAAATATCGTGGTCAAAGTCCGGTCAAGCTTCACAGACAGTGGCGAAACCTGGGTTAACTCGCAACAAGGTGATGCTGTGTGAATGGTGGGATTGGAAGGGCATTATTCATTATGAGCTGTTACCGCCAGGCAGGACCATCAATTCTGAACTGTACTGCGAACAACTGATGAGATTAAAGCAAAAATTTGAGAGAAAGCGGCCGGAATTAATCAACAGAAGGGGTGTGATTATTCACCATGATAACGCTAGACCTCACACATCTTTAGCCACTCAGCAAAAATTACGAAAGTTTGGCTGGGAGGTGTTAATGCGTCCGCCGTATACTCCTGACCTTGCACCTTCAGATTTTCACCTGTTTCGGTCTCTGCAGAATTCCTTAGGCAGTGTCGGGTTAACATCACGAGAGGACTGCCAAAACCACTTGTCGCAGTTTTTTAATCAGAAGCCCCAAAATTTTTATAGCAATGGGATCACGTCCCTACCTACAAGATGGCAAAAAGTTATCCAACAAAATGGCACCTATATACTTTAGTCAAATGTAAATAAACTTTGTAAAAAAAACCTTTTGAATTTTTATATAAAATGCGAAGAAACTTTTTCCCCAACCTAATATGTGAGTATTCGTGTGTGTCAATTAATCGTAACTGTGTGTGTGACTATTTGAGTGTGAATTAAATTATTTTGGTTACAATCTAAAAAGGTTTTATAAGGTATACGTAGAGAGATGCGTAGTCTCTCCGAAGGCCAAGCGTATCACTCTCGCTCACGCTCGATGAATGTGACAACGACGAGAATATTGTGAATTTATGGTATACCTTATTTTTCTTACATATATACAGAACAGTGTCATACTGTCTAGCCATGTAAATTACAAATAATCACATTGCTAAGAAATTTTTAATGACTAATACTGAATCATACAGATTATAGGATGAGTAAACTGGAGATAGTAGAAAAGATGTAATACATACATATGTTATAGTCAAAGGTCGATATGCAGTCTCTTCCAGGAGTGACTGGTTTACCCTAGGTTTGACCTTTCGACAAAACTCAAAATAAATTCCCATTTCGGCCTTTGACTAAAGTATTTTTAATCAATCCTAGAAGTACTTAACTTTTTAGTCAAACGTCGAACGTAAAATAATCTATTTCTGGCTATGCCTAGTCGATCCTAGAAGCGACTAAGGCAGGCTGGTTCAAACGTCGATTCGTACTGCACTTGTTACATGTTTAATGACTGTATAAATTAGTCTCTCCTAGGTTAGTCAAAAATTCGTTAGTCAAAGGCAGAAAAACGTCATTTATTTGGTCTTTGACTTTATGTCAAACCTAGGAACGCCAGAGCTTCGAAGTTTGACTATAACACATTATCAAATTATAATGTGAAATTTCTTTAATCACAGCTCTGACTTTTAAATCGGGCGTGATTCACGTTCCCTATACAATAAGAGACTCGTCAGTGGAATTTCCCGAAGAAACTCCTGGATTAATTTGTGACGTTTGTCTTTTATACCAACGAAGAATACTAGGATGATAATCAAACAGTAAGAAATGTAATTTCGAAATTTTTCTACATTCTACATGAATTGATTGCGCCACATAATTATCAGGCTAGCTCTATGATGTTTTATTATTCAAAACTTAGATAAAGAATCCAATAAGAAATAATTAAATTTATTTCACACTAAAGCAATCAAAATTATATTTACTGTTTGACTGATAGTCTTTAAGTATTTTTTTGCAATATTTTTGTATAGTATAAGGTTCGCGTTTGATCGACATTGCAACTGATGTAAGGTGGAAATACAGTCTAAGATGGAGCACGCTTGCCTAGAAGATACCTATTCACTCGTGACTTGAAGACTTGAAGATTGTATGTTTCAGGAATAACAGACGATGGTAAAGAGTTCCACTTCTCAATGGATTTCATATAATATAATATAGGAAACACATTTTAAATATAAAGTTCAAAAAGTGAGAAAACAATGATCTGTGGCATCATCGTGGGTTTACAATCTTTCAGAGATACGTTTTTGGCTGCGCGATTGTCATACTAAATTATCATTTCACCCTTATTACAAGAAAACACAAGGACTTGATCAGACTAATCAACACGTTAAACATAATATGAAGACAATTGTTGTAAGGTGACTTGCGTATAAAACAAAGCAAAACTTTTAAAACCCGGAATCGACCGCTTTCCCAAGACAGCTCATAAATTTACCGAAATTGCTCTCAAACTTTATAAATAATTCATACAAAACACAACTCATTAAGGATACATTCGTGACATAACTCAAAGTCCACAAAACGCACGATAATTTATAACTGGCTATATATTCAGGCGTTTCACGCCGAGCTCATTATGTTTTCAATGGTTTAAGTCATTAATTTAGTAAAAAAAAAGTGGAGCTGCTGAATATAGAATACAATTTTGAAAGTGGAAAGCTTTTCTTATAAGACTTGTTGACAAAATATTAAATGAGCTAACTAAGAGAGTTGTGTAAAATAATTATACAAAAAATAAGGGATTACGATTTTAAGAGGCCACCAAAACATCGACTGCATTCTCAATATACTCAGGAATGTAATAGTTGGAAGCGTTTATATAAAATTTTACTTTTTGTTGGAGAAAATACTAGCTGGATTCATAGTAAAAAAATAAAATAATTGTCTACGACCTGATTTCCCCTAAGCCATTCCATCTTGGGACGACAAGGCATTTAAATCTACGCCATCATTTCATAGTGGAAACAACGTTATACCAGTGCAAACGAAACGTTTCGCCTACACCTAAAATGCACTACCAGAGTCCAGTACCAGAAGTACCAGAGCCTTCAAGTCTCGTGTGAATAGGTATTTTCTAGGTAAGTGTGGTCCATCTTCGGTCGCATTTATCATAAAAAGACACCCTTACGAAGATATGTCATATTGCAAAAATTTTGAATATGGGACAACTGATAAATGTATTGAAATGAAATAAATATATTGCAGCATAACATTTTAGTACGTCATATCATTATTATAACTTTCATAATATTTTTCTTTCCTCTTATTGTGTCTTGGTCTTATTGAGTATGCACTGTTTGCTACAACTCCATTAATTCTTCAAAAAGTAATTCTGTAACATACTTCTGTATAAAACTTATTTAAAAAAAAGACAACTTGAGATATAAATAGAATAAGAAACTTAAAGAAAAACATTATTTAGCTAGACGTGTTGCTGGGGAGTTTCTTGCCGCTTCTTCTCTTTAACAGCAATAACACGTTGTGAAGCGGTATACAAAGAATAGGAAGAAAAATTAAATTTTAACTTAAATATTTATATGACCTTCAAAAAGTGTTCTCCAGTGGAACTTATTTTGAATAAAAAATTTTGAAAAATGTTTTATAATAACAACACTGAGCGCATTGACCTGGCCGGCCATGTTGATTGTTCGACAGTACGATACTATATCGATTTGCTCCGTACTTTCTCTGCACTAGGTTATCATTAGTTTGACAGCTGTCATTCTGATCAAGCTATATTGAGTTTTTTGTGGGATATTCTTAGTTTTTGATTACTACCCGACAAGCAGACGTACGCGTTCACGCCACCGATATATGATGGAAATACCAAGAAAGCGGACGAAACGCTATGCTTCCACTGTTATCATACGTACCGCTGAAGAGTGGAACTCTTTACCGTCGTCTGTTTTTCCTAAAGAATACAATTTAGGTGTCTTCAAGTCTCGCGTGAACAGGTATCTTCTAGGTAAGCGTGCTCCACCTTAGACTGCATTTCCACCTGACATCAGGCGCAATGTCAGTCAAACTGGAATCTATTCGATATAAAAAAATGTGTTTTTTGTGAGAAATATGAACCGTGAAATCAAATAGCCTTTTGAGTTGTCATGAGAACTCCGTTGTGGCGTCAGTCGAAGACCTGCAATTCGGATGAGCTATGCGAGGACTTAATCCGTGAGACATAGCTGTATGGACTTTGAAATTCCTTTGCTCGACATCGTGGTGAATTGTACTTTTTTTATTGCAGGAGTGCAGCAGACATTCCACTTGATGGAAAGCGGTACTACAGCCCATAGACATTCACTGCTCTCTTAAGGTAGACTGGAACCTGATCACTAATACCGGAAAACCACTCAAGGTTTTTATGGCGGCATACTCTAGACCAGGGGTGGTAGACATCCAGTCGAGCAAAATACTACTACTGAAACTATATTTTAAGGACTTATTAATAAAAATATTACGCCGCCTATTTCATTGTTTTTTTACTTTTAAAATTTAACAAATTGTAAGTCACCAAATAGCAATCTGTATGTTGATTAATAACGATCCCAAGCGGTTTGGCACTGCGTAAAGTTCGTCTGGGAGTCAAGGCAAGCTTGTGAAACAACTATATTTCACTGTTTAACTGCGTTGTTAGGGTTATCATTAGAGTTATTCTTTACAAGATAAATGTTTTAAAAAATTAACTGTCCATTACGTGTTGAATGTTTAATAATTATGTCACTATGAATTGGGACAAATTTTACTGTTATTATTAACCACAAAAAATTTCCGGGTTTTATAGATTATTTAATCTATCTATGTAAATAAAAATGAATTGTAGATATTTTGTACGCGCATAACTTGAGAACGACATTTTGATGAAATTTTTTGTTTGGGTTTGAGTGGATAATCGGATGCTTTAGATTCACAATTGGAACTGGTAAGTGGCGCTGGGATCGCGATTTAGGATTCTCCTAATCCCCGGGATCGATTTTGATGGTATTTTTGTGTTTGTTTGAGTGGATCCCGGATGGTTTAGATTCACTATTGGAACTGGTAGGTGGCGCTGGGATCGCGATTTAGGATTCTCCTAATCCCCGGGACCGATTTTGATGGTGTTTTTGTGTTTGTTTGAGTGGATCCCGGATGGTTTAGATTCACTATTGGAACTGGTAGGTGGCACTGGGATCGCGATTTAGGATTCTCCTAATCCCCGGGACCGATTTTGATGGTATTTTTCTGTTTGTTTGAGTGGATCCCGGATGGTTTAAATTCACTATTGGAACTGGTAGGTGGCACTGGGATCGCGATTTAGGATTCTCCCAATCCCCGGGACCGATTTTGATGGTATTTTTGTGTTTGTTTGAGTGGATCCCGGATGGTTTAGATTCACTATTGGAACTGGTAGGTGGCACTGGGATCGCGATTTAGGATTCTCCTAATCCCCGGGACCGATTTTGATGGTATTTTTGTGTTTGTTTGAGTGGATCCCGGATGGTTTAGATTCACTATTGGAACTGGTAGGTGGCACTGGGATCGCGATTTAGGATTCTCCTAATCCCCGGGACCGATTTTGATGGTATTTTTCTGTTTGTTTGAGTGGATCCCGGATGGTTTAAATTCACTATTGGAACTGGTAGGTGGCACTGGGATCGCGATTTAGGATTCTCCCAATCCCCGGGACCGATTTTGATGGTATTTTTGTGTTTGTTTGAGTGGATCCCGGATGGTTTAGATTCACTATTGGAACCGGTAGGAAGCCCTTGATCGGGTCCTAGATTTCAATTTTTGCAGGACAGAACAACGTCCGCCAGGACCGCTAGTTTTTAATAAATGGGTAGAAGGTTAAAGTAACATGAGAATACAATGAGGATTTTTTTATTGTTTGAGTACAGCTGAAAGCTGACGGCACATCTCATGAAAAGTGGTTAACTTTGCCTATAGACATTTGCAACACCAGAGCCACCAATATAGTTCTATTCTCGAAAGATGGACTAGAATTTTACCACAGCGGAACACAATGAAAATAACATTGGTATTCTTTTTTATTGCATGAGTTCAGCAGACAGGCAAGCGGCCCACATGATGGAAAGCGGTTACCATTGCCTATGGACATTTGCAACACCAAAGGTGCTACAAAGACACTGCTGCTCTCTTAGGGGAGAACGGAACCTGGCCAATAATGCCGGAACACAACTCAAGGTTGTTATGGCGGCATACTCTAGACCAGGGATGATAGTCATCCAGACGGGCAAATGCCCTACCACCTGGCAAAATGGCAATTTCTAGCATACGCACATCCACGGTTTGATATCCTAACCCCTTTTCAAAATGGTTCCCATCGACATATAACATGTCAATATATATTAAATCGGCCCTGAGAATTAACGCAGAGAAATTAATTTAACAGGCTGAACAAACAAACATATACAAATTCGTTCCAACAACGTTGGTTTCAGAACATTTCCAGTCGTATTATTAGTTAAATAGATCAGGGCCACTGTACAACCGGCCCTCACCGAATCGCGATATCCTACAAAATGTTTAGTAATCTCTCTCTATTACTACAAATCCAGAAAACTGTGGGTGTCTGTAAGATGCTTACGCTTAAACGATAGTATGTTTACAATACTAATAGTTTAATTCTACTTTTTTATTATTTATCCGTGTAGGAACCAAGAAATAATACAAATTCCTGCGGCTGGGCGGCCTGTCGTAAGAGGTGGCAAAATAACCCACAGCTAGGTGGTAGGATATTTGCCCGTCTGGAAGGCTACCATCCCTGGTCTAGAGTATGCCGCCATAACAACTTTGAGCTGTGTTCAGACATTAGTGACCAGATTCCAGTATCTCTTAAGAGAGCAGCAGCGCATTTGTAGCACCTTTGGTGTTGCAAATGTCCATAGGCGGTATTTCCATCCATAAATTATGTCACAGGTAAGGGGGGTGACATTGTGTGACAAGGGGTGTGAGGAGTACTAAATTTCGTGAGGTCACATTTCAAAATCTAATTTATTTAAGCTACTCACGGAGCTGCTGTTTGAATTTAATAATTTCTTGATGTAAAATTGCATGCATATGTGATGTCACACTAGGCAGGGAGGAGTCTCACCAATGTTACCAGCTGCGACAAGGACGGGGGAGGGGTTAAGAAATCATGAAAATTATGGATTGCCCCAAACGTATATAGGTGAAGGTAACCACTTTCCATGAGCAGGGCCATCTGCCTCTGCCAGATTCACAACTAAAAAAATCAAACATACTTCTTTTTGACGGTTGTGCATATAATCATGTTTAGTATATAAGTCGATTAGCACTATGTATAATGTTGCGGCGCCGTTGGATTTGATGATAACTATGGACTATGTCAATTTTGTAGAAAAAGAAGTTTTGGACAATTTAGATGAGAATGTGAGATTGAGCACGGACGTACCTAATTATTGGGCTCCTCACTTTCACTTCCTCTTCACTTCAGTTCACTTGTAGTTTTATGTTTATAGTATTTAATTTGTTGTGTATGTATTTATTGTAAGTCGTGGTAGCGTAATGGCTAGACTCGTCCCATACTCAAAGGGCGCGGGTTCGATCCTGGCTGGAACGCATGCACCACTTGGGCTGTTTTCTGACCTACTGTGCATATTATTACAATTACCACGTGCTAATAACGGTGAAGGAAAACATGATGCAACCTGCACATCGGGATAACTTATGTGTTAATGCTGCTAAGCCGCCTTGGTCAAGCGTGGCGGGTATACTGTCCGTTCCCCTAAAGTGGTAGGCCCGAGCCCAGCAGTGGGACGTTCATGGGCTGTTATTATATATATTATATGTATTTTTATATTATATAATAGGTTGGGGAAAAAGTCTTTTCGTATATAGTATGTATGAACTTGTAATAAGATCTCTTTGGCTATACCATTTGTATCTGGCTGGTTTTGGTATCATTACAAAGTTTTAATTTTAAAGAAGACAATTCCATATTCAAATTAGGAAAATTGTGATTTTCATTTGTTTTTCTTATTGTTAAAATGAGTGAATCTAATGAAGAAATTCGACACATTTTAAAATTTTACTACAAAAAAGGTAAAAATACAACACAAGCCGCGAAAAATATTTGTGATGTTTATGGACCTAATGCAGTATCTGTGAGAGTAGCGCTAATTTGGTTTAAGCGTTTTCAATCCGGAAATTTTGATATCAAAGATGCACGTCGCTCTGGTCGCCCTGTTACGGACAAAATTGATGCCATTTTTGAAGAAGTGGAGCCAGATCGGCATATAAGTAGTTACGATGTAGCTGGAAAACTAGGAATAGACCCCAAAACGGTTTTGGCGCATTTGAAAAAAGCTGGGTACACAAAAAAGCTCGATATTTGGGTACCTCATGAGCTCATTGAAAGAAACCTAATGAACCGTGTACTCATTTGTGATTCTTTATTACGACGTAATGAAACCGAACCATTTTTGAAGAAGCTGATAACTGGTGACGAAAAGTGGATCACGTACGACAAGAACGTGCGAAAAAGATCGTGGTCAAAGGCCGGTCAGGCTTCACAGACTGTGGCGAAACCCGGATTAACTCGCAACAAGGTGATGCTGTGTGTATGGTGAGATTGGAAGGGCATTATTCATTATGAGCTGTTACCGCCAGGCAGCACCATCGATTCTGAACTGTACTGCGAACAACTGATGAGATTAAAGCAAAAAGTTGAGAGAAAGCGGCCGGAATTAATCAACAGAAGCGGTGTGGTTTTTCACCATGATAACGATAGACTTCACACATCTTTAGCCACTCAGCAAAAATTACGAGAGTTCGGCTGGGAGGTTTTAATGCATCCGCCGTATAGTCCTGACCTTGCACCTTCAGATTTTCACCTGTTTCGGTCTCTGCAGAATTCCTTAGGCAGTGTCAGGTTAACATCACGAGAGGACTGCCAAAACCACTTGTCGTAGTTTTTTGATCAGAAGTCCCAAAATTTTTATAGCAATGGCATCACGTCCATACCTACAAGATGGCAAAAAGTTATCCAACAAAATGGCACCTACATATTTTAGTCAAATGTAAATAAACTTTATAAAAAAACCTTTTGAATTTTTATATAAAATGCGAAGAAACTTTTTCCCCAACCTAATATGTTTATTATATTTTATACTTGCGGTGCAGAGCGGGTTAATTATAAATTATAGACATTTATGGTATGTTGCGGGCGCGATATATTTTATGTTGTTTTATTAAATACTAGCTGATGCCCGCGACTTCGTCCGCGTAGTGCGGTTTTTTAACTATCCCACGGGAACTCTTTAATTTTTTGAGATCAAAAGTATCCTATATGTTGACCAGGGTTAGAAGCTACCACCAAACAAAATTTCATTTAAATCGGTCCAGTAGTTTCGGAGATAACCCGGTACAAACAGACAGACAAACAGAGAACAAAAAATTTGAAAAATATCTAAATTACTACTATTTCACTTCTTACATCCCCCTGACTCGGTTTTAAGTATTTTTTCAATTTACAGAAATTCGACCTCTACAGTTTTATTATATGCATAGATGTACAATTTGCGAGGCAACGTAATTTGTTTTATTTGTGAAAATGACAATGAATGACCGACGTGCGCGATAAAGGAGAAAGCGCCGTCAGATTTGAAAAGGAAATTTAAATATGTTAGAAGAAAGTTTGAATAGCTCGAAAGGAGGTTTACATGGCGGCACCACATAATTATGAGCAAAGTAGTGCAGGCAATAAAAGCTTGAAGTCAAAACAGGGTCGTTACATCAGTACTTATATAGGTCTTTGCAGGCTAAAATGCAACGAACACTTTCGATCTTTGACTGATTTGGTCTCCAACATACATTATAAATAATAGAACTTTAAATGTTTTATTTAGGTATATGGCTTGGCAGCTAGGCCTTTAACCCAGATCTTAGATTACAATGTAGTTTCTTCATTAAGCCTATGTGTAGCACAGCTGAACTGTAGGTTATCAGCTGGTGCCATTCAACGGAGTTCTTGTGACAACTCGAAAGGCCACATTTGACTATAAAGTTCACATTTCTCACAAAACACATAACTACTACACAAAAACTATCAATATTCTACAACTATTGTTCATTTTAGAATAATTTTACACATTATCAGAAAATAAAACAGCTTTCAGTTCCCCCCAAAAACTCCTAGAACTTTAAAGAGCAAGAGATGATTGACTGTAGAGCTATCTACGCATGTAAAATTTATGAGTTACATTTTTAGCTGTCTTTCCTAGTATTTATCTTCGACATCTAAATTAATAAGTTGAACATTTAAAAATATAGAGGATCAACGATTTCATCATGTTATAAAAAGAAATATAAAATACTCGTAAAATCATTATTATCGTTGTATCATTGAGATGTACACGGTCATGGCCACATAAACCCTGTCACAGTCCACACAAATGTAACGGAATGCGGTGAAAATTAGCAATGAATCCGTTGTTAGAATCGTAAATAGATTAGCGATGCGCGATAATAAGTCGATGGTTTCGATTGTTCAATTTGAACATATCGAGATCACTCGTAGTCGATGATTTCGCGTCCGACTTTGGTGTCGCAATAGATGAACGCGCTCATTAATCGATGCATGTTACGACTGCCAGTCGAGTTGCATGCTTGATTGATCGATTGTTGAAAATAATCGAAGTCATCAATTATAGATAGACTAGAGTTTAACCCGCGGCTACGGCGCGGGTCAACCTCCAGTACCTGCCTCTTGTTTAAAGAGCAGGCGTTAATACAAGTTACATTGTACTAAATGTTTATGTGAGTGCTATTTGCACCCGGATGATTAATTACATTTTATATCTCAAACTATCCCATCTCCCGGCAAGGCCAAAAAGGACAAAAAGATCAAAAAGGCCAAAAAACTCAAAAAGGTCAAAAAAAGAACAAAAAGCCCAAAAAGGACAAAAAGGTCAAAAAGGACAAAAAGGTCAAAAAGGTCAAAAGGGACAAAAATATCAAAATGGACAAAAAGGTCAAAAAGGACAAAATGGACAAAAGAACAAAAGGAGAAAAAGGTCAAAAAGGCCAAAAAAGATCAAAAATGTCAAAAAAGGACAAAAAAGACAAAAGGTCAAAGATGACCCAAATGACCAAAATAAAGAAAATGCCAAATCACAAAAACCTATCTTACTTTTTGGGTTAACCTTTACATAAATCTATCCCAAAATCTGTCCCATTATACGGGATAAAAAGTATCTCTTCTCCACTGTCGGTATTAAAATTACATATATACCGATTTTCTGCCAAATCGGTCCAGTACTTTTACCGTAAAAGCATAACAAACAAACAGACAAATATATTTTTATCCCGAACACTATCCCATTTTTCGGGATAAAAAGTATCCTATGTTCATTCTCGGCATCGAAAATATATACATATAGAGTTTCAGCCAAATCGGTCCAGTAGTTTTTCCGTGAAAACGGAACAGACAGACATAGTTACTTTCGCATTTATAATATTGATAGGGATATATCACACTTTATTGTACAAATATACACCATTACAAATAACTTACGAACTAGTACTATTCTTATTTGGGAAAAAGGGCGGTTTTATCGCTAAAATCCGATGAGAACCCGTGGCAGGAATATAAATTATTAGTTTTGAAGTAAAACTTCTTTTGACAACTCGATGAAACGAACAAGCGACACTAAAAAGAGATAAACACATAAATCTTTAGGACTAAGCCTGCGACAGAATGAGATAGAATACATTATATTTAAACTCTATGCTCATTTCGTGTTTTACGGCTTAAATACATTATAACGATATAATATATGAAATGTGACGTCACGAAATTTAGAATCCTTCCCACCCCTTGTCACGCTTCGTTTCACTTCTACTGTGTGTGTACTGTACCCACACAATTTTTATAATATAATCTAACTGAACTTCTCAGTTGGGAAATCGAGTCCAGTGAAATTCATCCGATGAGGGTAAACGAACGGTCGGTAAGATATAGGAGCCGACCAAAAATCGACTCGAAACAATCAGAAAACATCTTGATGGTTCGTGCGGTACGGGACTGAAGGTGCGTATTGATTGCTAATTCGTTTTTCATTTTGGATCGGTTGCGATTCATTCGATTATTTTAATCGGTATCACGTCACTAAAATAGATTAAAAACACCCACTTGGATGTTTTTATGACGTTACAGAACTCATTGCTACAGCCCTATCAAATCAATTTTATGTATATTCCTTTGATGCTCGATGTTTTGTAATGTTAGGCGTTAGAATAAATAAAATAGTTATGAGAATGGGAACACTAACTAATTTTTATTAGATTACTAGGATTTGCCCACGACTTTCGACACTTGATTTGAAATTCCCGCGCGATTCCCGGGACACCAAGTATCGCAGCATTTAAAAAAGAGTGTTAGCTGTCGTTTTAGAGGAAACGGTGTCGGAATAAGCTAATTTTAATGCATCCGAACAACTACAAACCGCTCCCGGGAAAATTCCCGCGGGAATCCCGTGATAAAAAATATCACACATTTTATTACATTAAAATTGCTATCGATCAGTAAAAAACCACATTGGAATTCGATTTTTTTAATCTGGTCACTTTAAATAATTCCCAGAAAAATTCCGCCTTCATTCCCAGGATAAAAATTAGCGGAGAGTCTAAGTCTAAGAATTAACTGTCGATCAGCGAAAACCGCATCGAAATCGGCCCAGTAGTTTTTACGTGAATTCGAAACAAACAGACAAGAAACCTGAAAAAATTGCATCGTCTTCTCCGTCGTTTATATAGTCTATTCCAGCTGTTTTTTGTTAAATAGCTTCAATGTACAGACACGGCATGTTTAGAATTTCATAATATTATAGATTTCAATAAGTTGACGCATATGAATATTATATTGAATAGATACTGTCTTTGTCAAATAATATATTATTTATAAATATTATTATTGACAACATTAAAGAAAATGTTTCAATAAAAACGAGGAAGCCAGAGCTGAGCAGTGGGAAATGGGTTGTTAATATAATTTATTATAATAATTTATAAATATTGATTAAGTACTAATAATACGGAAGAAGAAGGACTGCATTGATAATGGCCCAAAAACCACACCCAAATCTTAAAAGCTCCTAAATCCTTCATTCATTCCTTCACATGCCTTACTATGGGCATGCAAAAATAATACTACAGTATTGTTCTTAGAATCTTAGTAGAAATTTGACATTACTTCTATGGAGCTTATGACAAATTTTAATCAATAGTCAATAGGCAAACAGACGGTCCACCTGATGGAAAGCGGTTACCATCGCCTATGGACATTTGCAATACCAAAGGCGTTACAAATGCGCTGTTGTTCTCTTAACACCTCAAGGTTGTTACGGCGGCATACTCTAGACCAGGTGCACGGGCAAATACCCTACCACCTGGCTGTGGGTAGTTTTGTCGCCTCTTACGACAGGCCGCCCCAACGCAGGAAATTGTAATTTTACTCCGTTCTTGCACGGATATGCTAGATAGGATATGACTGATTAATAAGGTATAGGAACGGACCATAAACGGCTCTACAGGTCCTTTTGTTCTCGGTTTTTGTCCATGTATTATTTAAAGGATTTTTTTAATAAACATTTTCATATATACCGACTAGATTTAAGAAAATATATGTTATATTTAACTCAGAGAACCAGCCGTTAGTGGCTGAAAGAAAGGTTCTCCGTAAGATTTTGGGCCCAACAAGGAGAGACGATGGCAGCTGGAGGATCCGAACCAACGACGTAATTGAAAATCTCGTGGCCGAGCCTAACATAATAGGAGATAAAACCTCACCGTCTCCGTTGGCTCGGTCACGTGGAACGGATGGGAAAGGATCAAAGCGTGAAGAGGGTCTATTTGGGACGATCGGATGGGCGACGTCCGGTCGGTCGCCCCAAGTAGCGGTGGAGGGACAGAGTGGAGGCTGACCTGTGTGAGCTTCAAGCCCTTAACTGGCAAGAAATCGCACCGGACAGAAACAGGTGGCGTGTTCTCGTTCCGGAGGCCAAGACACATTTTGGTTCGCTGAGCTAACAGTTAGTTATATTTAACTCAACGTCAAAAAAATATTTATTATGGTTCAAATAATAAAACATAAACATTTGGTTAAACGCTGAAGTACAACAGAATAGTAGACAGTATCCTACACGCTGAACATAAATGCTCATTACTGCATTGAAGATTAATTTATCAACATCAGAAAATTCATGCTAACTGACAACTGATTCACGTAACTTTTCCCAAGAATTCATTAAGTGTTCCCAAAAGGAATCATTCCAACGAATTCTTAAAAGCTAAGTAATTATGACTGGAGCAGAAATAACAAAGACATATCATTAACACGAAGTGAAACATTGACGGTTTTATGTAGTGGTCGCCCGTGGTCGAAATTCGACCATAATAATTAATGTCAAAGACTATACTTCTACATAATCACAGATTTCGCCAAGGCTACATACACTATTAATTTGACTTTAACAATAAACAAAAGAGTATATATGCGTGCGTATGTCAAATACATGGTAGTGTGTGTGTGTGTGTGTTTTTTTTTATTGATTTAATGTATTATTTACGCATAATTTAAAAAAATATTAGCATTCTGCACTCCTTCTCTATATAAACTATAAGTGTGCGAAATTTCATACTCCGCCGTCCGCGCAATTTTCCTAAAAAGGGGTACAAGGTTTTGGCTGTGTTTTTACTTCACGTAAACGAATATTTACATAAAAGAAATAATATGAACCTATCTTGAAAGTTTTTTGTGATCCTCTTCTCTATTTACAATTTATCCTAATGATAAATTAGAATTTTCTAGGAACAACGAAGAAGTAAGATAGAAGACGATAACTAATAAGGAATGGAAATCCAATTAAAAAACGCAACTCGTGACTAGAGTTGCCAGATGTCTGGTTTACTTTATGTTTGTCCGGTCAAGAAAATCTTGGTAAACCGGTTGAAAGATTGTCTGGTTTTAAAGCAAAATCGGTCAGTATCTGTTCGTATCTTGCCGTAAATACTGTAAAAGGTAAATTGTGTGTTTTGTTTAATATATATAACTGCTAGTTACACTGAATTCGAAGATGCCATCTCAGGCAATAAAACTTTATTAAAAGTAGGTGACATCGAGTACTAAATATATGAAAATGTAGATTGTCTCGTAATTTAGCATTCAATGAAAATTTAGCTTTCAGTAAATTTATGTTAATAAAAAAAATTTAAAACTTGTCCTGTTTTTTTTTCGAACACATCTGGCAACCCTACTCTAACTCTTGGGGAACGAACAACATACCCGCCACGCTTGTCCAAGGCGACTTGGCGGGTTTAACACATCGTTTATCTCGATGTGCAGGTTTCATCGCGATGTTTTTCCTTCACCGTTGTTAGCACGTGGTAATTGTAACAATATACACATTAGGTCAGAAAACTGCCAATTTATTAGTTTATCGACAGGGTTCGCATCTTCCGAGAAGGGTTGGGTCCAGGCCAGAGAAATCGCGGGAAGCTTCCGCAAAATGTTAATTTTTTTAATGTATTTATTCGTATAAGTAGACGGTGATCTACCAAAACGAGTCCAGTGTATAGTCAGTACGAGTGTATTAGTAGTGTTAGTGTGTGAACGTAGGTAAATAGTCAGCGGGTTAAAGTGTATAGTAGTGTCTGAACAAAGTGTATACGCTAATTAGTGCATAGATATACCGATTACGGCTTTAATACGGCCAATGGTAATTTCATTGTAAATATAACTCAGTAGCGTTCTAATAAACAACGTGGACCGTAAGAGTGACTGGTGTATTATTTCCACCGGCATATCCCGCCAGCACCTCCTCCAGGCTTCCACCGAGAGCCCTCTCGGAGACCCGCTACAGTTCTTTATACCTGGGCTTTATAAAGCACAAGGCGTTGCCGCGGTGTGAAGTATTGCTTGGACCGGTTTAGCACTCCCAGCTTCTTGGAAGCAAGTTGTGCCTAACCTTCAAAATGGCCTTGAACTGCGCATCGTTCGCGATGTTAACAGCGAGGATCCCAATACTCTTGGAGGTGCTAAAGGAAGTTCCTTGGAACTGAAGCACTTGCTCGAATGGAGTTTTTTTCTTAAAATACCTACACTTGATTTATTGAGTAAGTAGTGAGTTTTACTCATAGAATACAGTAATATTATAGGAGTTTTACCTTAATAAAAACTGGGTTGTTTTTATATGGTAAGATTTATATTGTTAGATACTTGATAAATATTTTCAGGATTTTTGATAACTTTTGTAATAAGTCTAAAGAATTATAAGATTGCTAAAATGTGAACACGGTGTTGTTGGTTTGACAATATAAAAGGAGGCGAAATCGGCAAATACGATTCCTTCTATGTTCGTCTGCCCAACAGAGAGAAAGCTCTGTTCAGTGTATATGTATAATAATCAAACGGTAGTTATTGTAACTACTGGTACTGGATGATAGTACGAAGCATTGGCGTAGCGTAGTGGGGGCGGCAGGGGCGGCAAAATTTCACAATAAATAATATAAATATTTGAACCATTTCATATTTTTATTCCCCTTTCAATAGACGCCCCGCGCCCGGCGCTAGTGGGCTCTAGCGCCGGGCGCGGGGGGTCTACTTGCCCCACTAGCTACGCCTCTACGCGAACTGGGATTACAGACTGTGTTACGAGTTACGTTTTTCACTGGTCGTTCCTTATTTCGGCATGCCTCACTACAACGCAGAGGCTCCGGGTTCGATTCCTGGCATGGTAAATTTCGGAAACTAACTTTCTGTTATATACTATGGTCTGAATGTCTGGGATCGCCCCAGAGTGGGCCGTTGCATATTACCCATAACACAAGCGTAACTTTCTTAACTTGGGGATGTACAATGTGTGCATTTGTCTGCCGATTATTATATTGATTATAGTTGGTACTATATTCTACATATATATATATTATATATATATATATATATACTATATTCTGTGACGGCCCTCAGGGGCCGTCACAGAATATAGGCGTGAAACGGTTAGTCTTAGTTAATCGCGTTTCGTGCGGTGTGATCTGTGATCTGTGATCGAGTGGTAATTACAACAGTTTGCTTCTTCCTCTTCCTATCCAATCTCCCTATTCCATTCACCTATCTCATCTTGTCAGATCCCTCTATCCCTTTCTATTCCATCCTGAAAGGCTGGTAATGTGTTGGCTTCGCCCGTTATTGCAAACGTGTATGGGCGACGGTAACCACTTTCCATCATTTCATTATTTCATCGTGGCCCTTCTGCCTGTTTGCTAGTTTTATAATAAATATTTACATACATACATACGTATAATTTAAAGGCCTATAGTGTCCGAAATCAATAGGAATAGTAAAAATAAACCTTGCAGCAATACTCCTAGGGTCAAAGTCGACATCTTTTTACTAAAATTTCAAATGTAATAACCCGAATAATTCTAAAGCCATTTGAAAACGCAACAAAAAGACGGGAATATACAAAAAAAAAATTAAGACCTATAATGTCCGAAATCAATAGAAGTAGTAGAATAAACTCTGCAGCAATAGCAGCTAGGTTCAAAGTCGAGGTATTTTTACTAAAAACTCAAATGCAATAACCCGAATAATTCTAAAGCCATTTGAAAACGCAACAAAAAGACGGGAATATACAAAAAAAATTAAGACCTGTAGTGTCCGAAATCAATAGAAGTAGTAGAATAAACTCTGCAGGAATAGCAGCTAGGTTCAAAGTCGAGGTATTTTTACTAAAAACTCAAATGCAATAACCCGAATAATTCTAAAGCCATTTTAAAACGCAACAAAAGACAGGAATATACAAAAAAAATTAAGACCTATAGTGTCCGAAATCAATAGAAGTAGTAGAATAAACTCTGCAGCAATAGCAGCTAGGTTCAAAGTCGAGGTATTTTTACTAAAAACTCAAATGCAATAACCCGAATAATTCTAAAGCCATTTGAAAACGCAACAAAAAGACGGGAATATACAAAAAAAATTAAGACCTATAGTGTCCGAAATCAATAGAAGTAGTAGAATAAACTCTGCAGCAATAGCAGCTAGGTTCAAAGTCGAGGTATTTTTACTAAAAACTCAAATGCAATAACCCGAATAATTCTAAAGCCATTTGAAAACGCAACAAAAAGACGGGAATATACAATAAAAAATTAAGACCTATAGTGTCCAAAATCAATAGAAGCAGTAGAATAAACTCTGCAGCAATACGCCTGGTTTCAGAGTCGTGATCTTTTTACAAAAAAATCAAATACAGTAACCTAAATAATTCTAAAGTCGTTCGGAAACGCAATAAAAAGACGGGGCTATATTAAAAAAATATTTTTCATTTTATTGCATATACGATCACTATATCAATGTTTTATCTCGTGTAACCATTACAAATTTCATGAGCATCATAACGAGAACAAAGCGAATGCTGACCTCTTTCTCACCTTTAATAATGTTGCAGTTTTACCTAGTTTAATACATCAAATTAGAATTACTGTTTTAATTCAATTTTCAAAACCTAGAGCTGCTAAAACGACTACTAACGACATCTCTGAAACCTACTCTGATCTATCGTGTGTCACGTTATGATAAAACAGCCACATATACAAAGTTCAAGCTATCGTCAAGAGATGGCGCTTTTATAATTATAACGAACGTAGATCTTAACAATTAGAACCCTCTCATCGTTGAAATTCGCGTTCAATTATCGCCTACCACCAATAGATGGCGCTTTAGAAAACTATTTTAGGAACTCTACATTCAAACATGTTTTAAAATGAAACGTTGTTTTACAGTTTTGGCACAGGATGCATTTGCTTCGTATTAATTTAATAAATGATCAAAACTATTAACAGTGCATTTATTTATTACATATATAAATATCACGCAACGTTCAGATGACATGCAAAATTTTTCTAATGATATAAATGACGTGAAGTAGGTCAAGATAAATTAAACTTGATAATGAAATAACTAATATATGATCTTGGCAAAAGTTCATATAGAATGAAGATATAATACGATGTTATTAGTTTTTGAAATATAGCTATCCACATGTCAGACTTACTGTCAAGGAAGAGCATACTACGATGAAATCCTCATTTTTTGAGCAACTTCGCTCATGTAAGCAACATTTCTCAAGGGGTTATCTATAAATTATAGGGGTGTGAGGTGTCCTATACTTCTAGACGTCATATTTCAAAATCTAATATATCTAGGCTTTAAAACACGAAATTAGAACTATTAACGAATACCTTCAAAATATTTTCGACTCTATCGGTATGAGCATAGTAAAAAAATAATTTAAATGGAATTGAAACTAATTACGGAACTGCTGTTTTAATTTAATAATCTCTTTATGTAAAATTGCAAAATATGTGATGTCACACCAGGAAGGGAGAAGTCACACGAATGTGACTAGCTGTGGCAAGGACGGAGGAAGGGTCAAAAGATTGTAGTGGAACACTTACAAGCCAATAGATGGCGCTGTGCAATAATCAGGGTCGCAAACGATATCCGAAACCTATAAATAATATATACAAATTTCCAACAATAATAGATGGGCGGAGGCCTGCGAGGAACAACAATAGCCTCGCTGGAAGATCTTCCTTTGAGACGGAGGAGCATTCCAACTCGCTCCTCCACCATGTGCCCTATACGGGGCACCTCCCTACAAGATCATGAAATTCCCGTGACGTAATTTGTGGATGGCCCCCAAGAAGGTTTCTTTTGCGCACCACGGGGATTTGTAACGAGCTCCAGCTGTGGTTGTCCCATAACGCTACGATATGCTTTTTTAAAAAGCTGTCACAGAATTTCTCCAAGTTCGGCAGCGCGTTGTTGACGTCTCTGATGTCGCAAACGTCCATATGCGATGGTAATCGCTTTCTATCAGGTGGGCCGTCAGCCTGATTGCTGTACACTACCTATAAAAAAAAGATATACTAAAAAATGACCATAGCTCAATGAAAAATGTAATTCCGTAGCACACTTTGTAATCACAGTTGGCACCAACAGTCCGTTCTTATTTTTCTCTTAGAATTCCTAAATCAATCTCTCAAACTGAAATTATCGAATAATTCAAAATAATTTTATACCCGTAATCGTAACCGAAGCTGGCATAATAATTATCATTCATATATCCGTATCTAGATAAGAAATCTCATATTCATAACATTCTTACAATAGAGAGCATTAAGCTGACTGTAATTGGTAAACTTTAGAATCAAAACATAAATTAAAAGAGGTGTTTTAACATCTTTTTTTATTTAAAGCTGGACTTAAAAAATAATCTGAACGAGTACTAGAATCTTACATGTGTTATATGAATTAGGACTTACTATGATTCTTTATTCGTCCATTACCGATTCGTACGTAATGTGTAATAAAAAACTAAAATATCAATAAGACGCAAAATACTCAAGACAATGCCACACAAAAGAGCAAAAATGGGGTTATGTTTTAGTGCTCGTAAAATTCGCCAGTTCGACATACGTGTTAGGTTTATGCGGAACATTGTAAAACATTTTCAGCCTAAGTAGATATTTCACCAAATAATAAGGCCCTATTCTGATTTGTCGGTGCGGAATCGCAAATCGCAAATCGCGGCACCGAAAGCTTACCAAGCACAGTATATTTATGAGCATTTCCTGATTCCCGCACACACTGAGCGAATCAGTGTGCTCATAAAATATAGGCGCATGGTAAGCTTTGATTCCGCATCGCTGCTGCACTGACAAATCAGAAAGCGACCGAAAAGAAGTAATATATTTTTCGACGGGCAATGCTAATGAAGTAAATTAATTTTTCACGCTTATCCAAACCGGATTAGGTTTCGCATATGATTTATGCAGGTTTTCTAAGAATTTTTACTTATCAGCATAACATCACCAACAAATAAGAACATGTGAACATTGTTGAAGCAGTAAATATGCTTCCAGAACCACTGTCGACTTTACCTCCTCAGAATAAGACGCAGAACCGTTATCCAAAAGCTACCAAAAGTTTGGACATTACAAGAATTTCCGTGGATTTAGGAACCGTCGTAGCAAGCAAGTGTAGAAAGCTCTAAGACTAGTATGAAATAAATATCAGCGAAGTGTGAAAGTTGAAAAACATAAACTCACCTCCATGATGAGCTGCAGCGTCAACGCCCTCGCCGTCGCTTCGCTGAGCCGTCTGCGCTTGCGCACCAAAGCGGGCACCGCGACACGGCTCAACCACTCGCCGAACTCTGTGCACCGACCACCATACGCACAATCACTTACACGGGCATTGATAATATGTACATTAATAGGAATGATATCTAGCTTGAGTTGAATACTTATAATAAAATATGGTAAATAGTATTATATGTAGTTCGAAAGTAATTGACACATTAAAAAGTAACACAAACAAAATATATATTGCATGAAAGGAAGAATTCAGTATCGGAGTAAACCAATATGAAGATTAAGCATGTCAAAGTAACCACAGACTGAATAATTGAATAAGTATTTGAAAATCTGTAATAATTAAATCAACTATTAATAAAAATCTTTTAAAATAATTGAACATCAGCTGAAAGGTTTAGCCTTACGTTAACATTGATACGTAATAAACCAATTTTTACATTTGAAAAGCTTTCAACTCAAACCAGTGTTGATGAATATGAAAGGGAATATTCCAACTCAACCTAAAAATACTGAACATGTTAATCAAGAAACAAAATCAGTTATTTGATCTCAAGATGTTATTGAAGCGATAGGAAAGGGAAACAAAACAATTAACAATGTTTACATGGAAGTCAGCACAAGAATGTTAGCTAATGTACAGCTAATGGCAAACTACTCATGTATAGTGTATGTGTATAAAATTCTACCAACTACAGAAGTGTTTTGTAAAGAATGGTGTGAGAATAGAATATTGTTTATTATTTACTATGATCACTGCTGTAAAAAACGAAATTTAAATAAAAATACAGATGGTTATGAGATAACATTAAATCTTGTACATACACCAAGCTAGCAAAATTAGAATGTAGAAAGTAATTTGCCTATCTACTGGCTACTAGTCCGCTGTAGCTTTTGGACAATATCAAAAATCTAATGTCTATTTGAACATATCTACAACCTCAATGAAGAATAACGATTATAAAACCATACAGAAATAAACAATTCTCATGAAATAGATCAATAGTCTAAACATTGTAGATCACATTTAAACTCGCAATTGTTAATCGATTTAATAAAATAAAGTGTAAAACTTAGAAATAGATAGATAACTAGCTTTAATTTTTATTATTTCTATAGCCAAACTTTATGATTTCTTTAGGTGATCTGCAAGAATAAGCAAAACTGTTTTTGTATGAAAACCGTTTATACGTAGCCATCTGAACTTAGCTACGATTATTAATAAAATGTGGCGCAGTCTTACAGATCTTTACTTTCTTTTTTAAATGTGAGCTGTCTTTGATTTTGCTTGCTCAACTTGAGTATTTCCATAGGAAGTGTATATTCGTTTTAAATAGTTAATCATAGCTCGTTATTATAATCTACTAAAAACACTGACCTAACGCTTCTGTAGTCATGATGTCTGTAACGTGTTCGGTGTCCATTGTGTATGTTTGTTTGTCACACTTTTTGTTAGTGGTTTTTGTTTTATTCTGGTGTATAGTTTTAGTTCACGGCACTTGTAACAACACTTCACTGTACACTTCTCACACTTTTAGTTATCTATATCTTAGGGTTTCTTATTTAAATGCTTTAATACTTTCTGTTTTTTATAATACTTTGTCGTTTATAATACTGATTATTGTAGAAAGTCCATCTACACCTGCAACATTTAGTAAAAAATTCTCATAATCTTTATTTGTTGTTGTTGTTCCATTGTTTATTTTCGATCTATTTTTTTCATTTTTCTAGTGCATATAAATACAGTAAATATTGCTATTAAATAAAATATCAGTTTATTTCTAAAAAAATTCTGACTAATATGAATCGCCATTAAACGCGAAATTACGTTTAGTAACGCTCTTTTAATATTAGTTCAAAATATTTTCTCAGATACGCCGATTCTATCAGAATTAAATATACTCAGTGGTTTGACGTCAAAGTTTGATAATTTCAGTACAACGCATTAAAATGTGAAATATAATATACTGCATAAAATAGGAAATGAGTTTTTTGAACTCACTCTCACCATATTTTTTTTTTGTTTGCACAACCGGCATTGGTTGTGCACAGTCATTTAAACCGGGTAGTACAGTTAAGAGATCAACGTTACGAAGATGATGCTGATCATCATGTTCATAATATGCTCACTTAAGCGAGGCTCGTGCTTCGTGAGGTAGCGTATAAACTCCGGAATCATTGCCCGCGGTGAGCATCACTTTATGCGCAACCCTGAGGACTATCACTGGATGATTTCTTGATATAGCTGTCCCAAAAAGACCGGGCATCACAGATAATGAAAAATGTTCAAGTCATACAGATGGAATAAGAAGGGAGATCCCGCAAATAGTCAAGCAGAACGAACGATATCCGCTACCATGGAGGAAGAATACTAGAAATAACAATCGCTCAGATAAAACCTAAGTCTGAAAGCTAAAGCCTAAATTTCTTGAAAGCAGCAGTGATACAAGTCATTCTTCTCTTGCTTCGTATGCATATTACATATTCTGTATTAGTCACAGGCTCTCAGAGAAAGCTGTAAAATTTACCGGACTTATAATTATGACATTGGAAAAATTATTTTCAAAAGAAAAAGTGTGCAATAAGCGTTATCTAACTATAACTATAAATACAATACAAGAGACAACCCAAAATATTTGAACACCGAAAGAATCACTTTTGTAGCTACTGGCCCAGCGTGTGTGTGTATAAATGCCTTCTTTTACTAAACGTATTTTTCGCACATCATATTATATTGTCATTGATTCATCTCAGAAACCTTCACACAAGTGCCAACAACAACTGTATAAATTTTCAATTGATCTGATGGACGATGCGTAGACGCATAGGAAATAAATACACAAATATTAATTTTTATATTGAGTAGTTAATAATAGTAAGAAGTAGGAATTACATCAGTGGAAGATTCATAACATGGAAGACCAACCCGGCAGAGCACTATATTTGCTGCTAATGTAAGTAACTGCGCCAAGTGTAATGTTGTCTGCGATAAATCAGACGCTTCGCACCTATGACTAATCATGTCAAATTTGCATTTTGGCAAATTCCCGACCACCTGTATGCACCCAATTCCTTAGTAAATTATTTCTATTCCCGCCCATTGCATTCTGCAACTTGTGGCGCAACGGCCCTGTACTGCCAACGGGCGCATGCCAAACTGTCCACTTGAACTTGTTACGATTGTGATGTATCGGACGTAAGATAATAAAATTGGCAGAAATGATTAAAAGAGATTCAAATAATAATTTGAACACGCAAGCTATTAATTAACAACTAGACTTGTTTATATGTGTTGTACTAATAAATGTATAAACAGAAGTGAGGAAAATAGATAAACAACCAGTATTTAATAAAGTGTTAATAAGACAGTAATTGTGGAAATCTTTGTGATGTTAGAATTTTGAAGTAGTTACAAATGGATGTGTGAGCAAAGCATCTTCATCTATATCCGTGCAGGAACGGAGAAAGAATACAATTTCCTGCGGCCGGGCGGCCTGTCGTAAGACGCGATAAAACAACAGCCATGTGGCCCTACCACATGACTGTGGGTTGTTTTGTCGCCTCTTTGCTCGTCTGGATGGCTACCACCCCTGGTATAGAGTATGCTGCCATAACAACATTCAGTTGTGTTCCGGCATTAGTGTCCTGGTTCCAGTGTCCCTTAAGAGAGCAGCAGCGTATTTGTAGCACTTTTGGTGTTGCAAATGTCTATAGGCGATGGTAACCACTTTCCATCAGGTGGGCCGTCTGTCTGTATGAACTTATGCGATAAATAAATATAAAATAATTAAAAATATTTTAATTAATTACATAGCTTGTAGGTGCTCCTAAAGGAAAGCTTATATGGTGTACCTATACTATACGTTTCTCTGAAAGGAAGAGGACTAAGTTAAGTAGTGAAATTGTGCATTAGTTAATAATTATTATCTTATTACAAATGTTTTTAAAAAACAACAATTTCGATAAATCATAATGTTGTAGAACGAATTCATTACGTAAATAAGATTGTATCATTAAGATAGCTATATTTATTCTTAGAGTTCAATCATTCCGGGCATGTTTTAGCGCTAGTACTCAAAATTTTAATATTAATTCACGGACTACCCTAAAAGCAAAGAAAATAATAATATGATCATAATAACGCTTCCTTTTAAAATTGACGATACTTCGAATCTAAACAATTTGCATGTGAAAATTGTGACGCCGCAGCGCATGTAACAACTTATATTAAAGTCTAATGAAGAAAATCTAAAATTAATCCAAGGTCTTGATGAAGCAACGCGGGATTAACGATTGGAGCACGATTTCAGTGACATGACGTGATTAAGCTTTATATTGATATCCTGACTGGTTTTGACGGGCCACCAGTTGATTTGAAAAGTTTACTACTTTTAATACTGACGTTCGAAATAAGATGACTTTTAAACGAGATCCAAAAAGCCGGAATCAAATTAGTATTGTTATTCGTTAACTCCATTTATAGAAGAATAGCATAATGAAAACTGAATTACTCGTGTTTATATTGTTACGAGTTTGCGGGACTCGAATTAAAATGCTTTTAGAATTATTATAGAGTTTTTTATAACTATACAAACACGTATAACACAGGTAAAAATATAACCGAACACAACAAATCCAAACGTAATATAGAAGGTCGTAATTCAATAAAACGCGTAGAGTCCGTCACTATTAGATTCCCGAATGTCCACACGTCACGCCTAGATCGTAGTTGTCGCTCAAATGCCTCCTCTCTCAATCAGGTCATCATTTTATACTGCACAAATGCAAATGTGCCCGCCCGGCAACATCGACATAATTTCCTAGAATCAGCTTGTATTTATAATCCGTAAAACCTGGCTAATGATACAGCCTGCAAGCGGCCGTAAACGAGTACAATAGAACAATAAGCTGTTCTCCACGATACTAGAAACGTCTGCCAATAAAGAAGTAAACTAAAGAAGACGATCATAAAAGGATTGCAATTAGTTCAAATGCGGACAGTAATAAAATGTGCTTTTACAGACTGTACGTGGAATTTGTCTTTGTCGAAGCCTAAGTTGTAACAATATGTACAATAAAACTGATGAAATTTTCATAGCCGTATGTCAATTTGCCTGTGTCACAGCGGTTTTTCCCGAAAATTACTGGGTCTATGTGAATTTTATACATTGATGGCAGTTAAATATATAATAGAGAATTGAAAAAAAATACATAGGCATATGGAGTATCATAGACATTTTTCTAGAAAATCATAACGACGCCTTTAGTAACTTTTAATCTAAATAAATAGGTTACCAGATATTCGCATTCAAAATCGTAAAGAGTTTCATCCTATCAACTGTTGAATGACGAGGAGATAAATTCTCAAGGTGATAAGTTTTGCTTAAAAAGTTTTTTCAACGAAAATCAATTTCAACAAGATCTGTTAGGTAATGTTTGAGATACGGAGTGTTTTTGTTGGGGTGACCCCAACGTAACGTAGTGGCTAATTGAGACATTTGATTCCCACATTAAGTCACGTTAGAATCCTGGCATGACTTTTGGAGGATTTGCGTGGGCCATGGAAAGGCCAACATGTAGAGGCCCCCTGACAAATTTAATCTAAATGTGGCGTGACACTGACCTGCGGACAAGTCCCGGTTAGAATAGGATTATTGTAGGAAATGTGAACAAAAGGTACCGGGATATTGGGATAAACTGCTAGTGGAACTACGGATCGGGGACTATGGAGACAATGGCGTCTGTCCGTCGCAATGTTCAAGTAACATAGAAAAAATGGGCAGACGCTGACTCGCCACTCACTTCATGGGCCCTTAAAAATGCTGTACAATATTGGCGAGGGGCAATATGGGTGTGAGTTGCTAAGGGACGTGGATAGGTGGGCTGCAGGTTCACCGAAGCTACTTCTGACGTTATGCCATTTATCATTTTCCCCCCTGGAGATTGAAACTTAGCTCTAGCAACCTTCACTCCATGCCGGCTGGCTAAGGCAAGCCTTGCCTTGGCCACCCAAAGTCGGGTCCGAGGTGACGCTACTTACCTAAGGCTTTGCCACAAAGCTCTAGAGACTAGACTTTTATTTTTAATAATTTGGGGACCCATTAACGTTATTTCAAAATCAATCAAATCTCAGAGAACTTTTTGTATTGTTAATTTTCCACCAGCTGTTACAATTCTATAAGATTTCATGCGTTATGTTGAAAATCAAACTAGAAGAGCTAATTTACATTTAAAATTAGTCTTAATATTCGCCAAGACCTTGTTGCTAAGAAAAGTGCCAAGGAAAGGTCAGTAATAGGAGAGGAATGTGAGAAATAAGACCTTCGTCCATCGATTGTCGTATAAAAATGTCGTATGTCCGGTCTCGACTAAAAATAAAAGCTCATGAAACAAATTGATGAGGTAACAGCTGATTTAAGTAATGAAATAAAGTCAATGCCCGTGGGATACGAAATGATGTAATAATGTAAAGAGTGTATTACGGTAGACTCTTCCGAAAGTTTTTTGAAGGGCGTCCGACTAATAGTTGCATAGAACTGAAATTAGACAGTTCATTTCTGTCTTTCGAATTGGATGGAAATGGGACAAATTAAATGGATTCAATCATTACAACTTTTATAATAAGAACTTTTTAATTGTGTGAAAATATTTATTATATTATCATTTTAATTGATGTTAAATAAGCAATTTAAACGTTATTTACGAAAAAAATGTAATTTTGGTTATTGTAAGAGTCACCACTTGCTATGAATGGAAACAGAATATTTTTGGCAACACCGTATTTATTTAAAAGGTGGTGGAGTTTTTGGCGGGAACTGAAAGGAGATGTTGTGCTGTGCAGTTTTATTTTCTAAAAATGTGTAAAATTACTCTAAAATGAACAATAGTTGTAGGATATTGATAGTTTTTGAGTAGTACTTATGTGTTTTGTGAGAAATGTGAACTGTATAGTCGAATTTGGCCTTTTGAGTTGTCACAAGAACTCCGTTGAATGGCACCAGCTGATAACCTACAGTTCAGCTGTGCTACACATAGGCTAAAGAAAATGAAGAAACTACATTATAACCCAAGATCTGGCTTAAAGGCCTAGCTGCCAAGCCATAAACCTAAATAAACAAATTAAAAGATGGTAAATAAGTGTGCAATGTGGCACCGTCTGTTACATTGGTCCTTCGAGTCGAACTAGATAGATTTATTAACCCAATTCCTATCGAAGTTTTTCAACTTAAAAAATGTAACCCCGCGTAATCCCGATTTTATATACTAAATGTAGACACCACTTACTTCGCCCGAAATTTAGAATTAAGAGTCATGCAAATAATGCTAGAGAAAATTCGTTCGTGTTTCCAAGACGACGTCTTTGTAAGTTAATTTTAAAACCAAAAACCGTGGCCGGCCCGTCATCTTTTCAGATATATTCGTCTATCCCACAGAAACGAAGGGTCAAAAAGTACTATTTATGGGGTTAAAAAGTATCCTAAGCGGGGATATAAGCTAACTCTGTGTCGAATTTAATTTAAATCTGTTCAGTAGTTTCGACGCGATGCTCTAATAGAGAAACAAGAAGTCAAAAACCTATTTAAAATTCAAAAACTACTAAAATTTTCAGAATCTCCTGGTCCGAATAAGCTCCTCTGGTAGTTTTCTCCTTTTTAAATTCATTGTACAAACTCGAAACCCCCAACAGATTCATATTTAATATAGTTTATCTTCTTAAAGCTGGCAACATTGTGATTGAGTGACATCCAGACATACTTTTTGTCTCTTCACCACGAAACTCAAGAAAACAATAGTTTTGAAGTTGGGACGCGAACCTTAGGATCTGAAGCGAATTTTCCGGGATCAACGGGAATTTAATACCGGGATGACGAGTACATTCCTTTTGTATGAATTACGAAAAGACAATTTTGTGGAGAGTAAAGAATACTAATATTTGGATGCGTATGAACTTGAAATAGCTACGTTTATTATTAGATCCTCCTACGGCGCGTTTCAGTAAATACGTCTCCTCTTATTGAGTCATAGTAAGCAATCAATGTCTTGGACTGTGTGAAACTGGCGAATCTTACTAGATTTTGAAATTTGTTAGATGCCGTTTCCAGTTTAGTATAGATTTCTTTAATTATCATGAAGATTTTAACAATTAAAAGGAGGAATAAAAAGCTGATGATAGACAGATGAAATAAATTGATAAAATTGACTGAAAGATACCGAACTGAAAATACGCAACGGTATTCAATGACATTGAAGGATTCAAATTTATATTTATATGGATCACTTGTTGATACATCCAAATTGTAAGACAGAAATGAAGTATCTAGGACTGGCTTAAATCTATGTATGAACAAAAGAAAAAAAAATAGTACTGGAAAAAGAATTTTATTATTTTCCCATGGTATAAACTAAAGATTACTTAAGCCAATGAAACTAATTCTAAATCAGTAAATAAAAAAATCCAAATTAAACAGTCCACACCACCAGACATTTGTTACAGGGCAGCGTGTCTGAAAGTTTGGTAGCTACCTTGCTGAATGCAAAGGCTGGCGAGATAAGCCAGCCTTCCTATCACCTGTGACTTCTACCAGTCATATTTTTTATATTTACAAACAGTATATGGGCACTTGGCGCCCACGGTCCCAAAGTTTCCACCCCAAAATGCTCAAATATATTAAGTGAAATGAATACTAGAAATTCTTCATATTACTTTTCAAATAGCAAAAACAAAGGTATCTTGAAGATATTGCAAATCCTGCCTCATAGAAGATTAAGTTTTTATTATTTCAAGACATTTTCAAGCGACATTTAATTTTGATTGAGTTAATTTCCCTGTACACATTATCCAATGATTCATGACATCGATTCGTACTCCGTCCGCCTCTCTGACATTTTACTGTCCACAGACAGTTGTCGAATGATCTGAGTTAATCGAATACGTTATTATATAAGTATCAGTATAATATTGAACCACTTGGGATCAGTATTTCGGGGACTAAACAGTGTCTGAGACATCAATTGTCTACTGTATGTCTGCATGTTTTTAGTCAATATAGTATTTGCGAAAACCTGTCAGTGGCTGTGTAATAATAATAATTATTATCTATTAGATGTAGGTTTTCCATAATTAAATAAATATTTTAATAATGTATTAATTATTTCAATAGGGATAGGTGGATCTTCCACACATCTTAGCTTCGTCTACTTTCAATAATTTCGTCCGTTTGAAGTGCTCATTACTTGACCTTTATTCAAAATGTCTGCTATTTTATCATAGTATAAGTACGTCACATTCTACCGACACCAGCTCCGTCATTCATACTGATGTCATAAGTGTATCCATAATTTTATAATTATTGTATAATATTTGTCAAAGCTTTGTACCGTTGGGATTTTAAAGTTTGGTAAATAAACCATCAATATTTTGGAATTCAAATTATTGACTGTACCAACGCCTGCATAAACGTAAGCTAGTGATTAGTTTGTTTTCAGAATGACTTATTGAATGAAAATTATAAATAGGATACACGTGGCTAGCTGAGCAATTTATTGAAGGATCCAGACATTGCGCTGGGGTATTTATATTGGAAGATCAAACGACGATGAAATCTTAGGGAAATCGCTACGAACGGAAATTATTATTCTCTTCGCGTTAGCAAATAACTACAACGGTAGAGTCAAATTTAAATGACCAATTTATACTTGTAATTTTGTTGTTAACAGTGGTAACGCAAAACTCAATACTCGTATATTATATCTTGAAGCTTAGAATTGTATGTCTACAGTTTATGATATACTTATACCTATATATATATATTTGGATTTTCAAACGAGTATCTTTAGTGTCAAGTACGGTCCGTCAGATAAATAAGAAGACGTGGAGTTTAGAATTAATCAAGAACTTCGTAACAAGTGATAAATAGAAACATTTATTCAATGGGATTTATGAAATAATATAAATAAAAGTAACTTTAGTTTAAACACTTGAGAGACAGACTGATCAATCAGATGATGTCACTGGAACAAATACAGCGACCGATTCAGAAAGAAACACTAAATGTCACTGCAAGAAAGACGGACGGTCAGCTCCGCGTTCCTTCATGTTTACACCCTACCGTTCTGAATTCTTCATCCTTATAACTATTAAACTACGACCTATAATCCCTTGCATAATCGGAAAAAGAACTTTGCCAAAATATAACATTGCCAGGATAACGTTGCAGTCAATTTATATCTTATTAGAGGGCCATATAGTTGACAACTGATTGATTCTAGTTCGAAGAAAGTTTGTAGGGTGTCAGGCTTGGAGCTAAATGCGTCTGCGAGTTGGCACAGCAGTGGGGCAAGGACGCGAAGCGCCGATGCAGCGGGATTGATTGACTGATTAATCTCTAGCTGGGTATTGGGATGTGAAACATCGAAAAATAATCGATAAATATCTAAAGAAAAAGTCCGACACTAGTCTTTTCAAAATTACAGCATCTGAAGAACGATGTTGCAAAATGCCGACATTATATAAAGTTTAAAGATTTATAGATAATATGCAATGAGTTGGCAATGTCAGTGATACAAAACTAGCGAAAGAAACACATAAAACGACGATACACTATTCCTAACTCGAAAAATGTTAAACGAATACGGTTGACCTCATTACGAATTTATTTCACAGTTGGTTGAAATCATTCTGTATATTTACAATGATACATCCCAAACAGTCAAAGAAAAGCACGAGTCCCGGAAGTTTTAAGAAAAATAGCAGATGTGATAATTCAAGATATATCAACATGTTTGCAATCCATTCTAAGAGATGTATGCTAAAAGTTTATAAAACAAGGATTTTTACAATTTCATTCATTCTATGTATTCTTATTCATACTACATATAAGTATGGATAACATTACGTATTAGGCCTATTATTTTAGTTTTAAGTCTTCTCTCACTGTATAATCCTGTATTCACAGATCCCGCAATCTTTTTTACCGGTATAATACTCCTATGTAATATGAATTAATGTATAACCAAAGAATAAACACGAATAAATCTTACTTTCGGCAGACAGTGGTCTGTTTATTGCGAGCATAATATGTAATAGCGTCTGCTCGAATTTGGCATAGTATGCATACATGCATAGGATACTTTTATTTGTGCTGTGTTAAATTATACTGTTTACATTGATATCATACTAATTCATTGGTATTTTTTGAGCTAATCGTCCGTGTATTTGAATATTTCGTATTTGTAAACATCTAATTCAACTTAAGTTTTTATGTTTATAAAGCTTATAGAGTAAATTGTAAAATCAAAATCCACAAGGCCGCAATAAAATATTATTAAAAGTTTAAATCGGTCACACGTTTAAATTTGTACAGAATCTATATGGTTGATGGTTCTTAAATAAAAGCAGAAAACAGTTTCAATTTAAAAACTTCACAGATCAAACCAATCACAATGTTTTATATGTGTGTAAGTTTTGCTTCCATGTCAATTTTTTGTATGTTAAATGTCCATTCACAAACTCACTGAAAACATGTAAACAATGTACACAATGTAACACTCGGTAAAGGGTAGTTAGAGAGGTATGAAACAACACAGAGACCGAGACCGTATACTATCGATTCTAATTACGATGAATCTACAATTTAAAATGAATTTCAATAGAATTTTTGCTGTTCAGAATGACTGAACAAATCTTCATAACTAGTCTTGGCCAAATACTAAAAATCCTTAAACACAAAACACGGAATTAGAGTTCGTGTTCTCCTATGACACTTTTTATAGGAATTGCTTATAGGTAGTATTTGGCCATTAAAATTTATTTTCTATGATAATTTGTAAACATATTAATAGAACATCTGTTTTGATAAACATTACTATGAGTTTATTGATTTCAAATTCCGGACAGCAGTTTTAAGACCCTTAACATGTCTGTCAGAACCACAAATAGCCTTGGCTTGGCTTTCAAATTTGCAAAAAAATAAGAAGAAATCGATAAAGTATTTAGGACTACACAAAGTAATCTCTTGTCACCACTCTTCTTCCTTTGATACAAACTATATTACTTGGTAATTATCTTTGAGTACGGAATAGTTTATTACGAAAACAAAATAGGTAAAGACTACGTTGTTGCTCGGGCATTAAGGACATCCATAAGGGGAGCAAAATTCATAGAGAGCACACATACAGACCGACAGTTTGTAAGTTGATTCTCTTCCTACAAAATATTTTATGCGAACTCAAAATTTTACCCAATCTTTTATGACCACAGATATGATTCTAGGCAAGGTATTTGATTAGGTTCAGGAAGACACATTAAGAAACTACATTAGACCAATCGTAATAAAGAATCGTATATATGCGGCAAATGTAATTACGAAACGGCTTGGATCGGCGGTTGCGATGTATTTCGGTCGCAATACACGGTACACGGGTGCGCGTGCGTCGCCCGCTACAACGCCGCACTCACTGGTCATTTAGAACCCGATTTATAGACAGACAGACCTGATAACGCCGAAGTGTTTAGATTTCAGGATCTGTTAGTAATCGCTGATAAAAATTAATACGTTTCAAGATAGGATTCAAAGTTTTTTCTTTCTTTCCAGATTAAAATGTTTACTATACTGCTGCTAAAACTTTAAGTCTCGTTGGTAGTAATTCACCTCCCAACCACATACAATATACCTTCCAATAAATAAAAAGTGTCTATGTGTGATTTTAATATAAATGCCAATATTTAAGTGAGAATTGCTATGTTTACGATACGTAATGAAATTATTATTTACAGTAATTATTAGTTCCCATGGTTATTATATCTAAGCATTTGTGCTACAAGAAATGCGGAATGAAAAGTATATCACGTAAAGCCAACTGGGCAACTAGTTCATCGAGCAATAGATTCAGATCGACATGTGACATTAATACACCAACGCAAATAAATCACGGCTAGACGTAGCCGTCGTTAGGAGCGAAATACACGCTGGGCATTCAAGAACGCACTGCACATTTAATAATAAAACATTAACTAACATTAAATGTGAATTAATTAAAGTACTAAGTAACTTTGACGGATTCTAGATCTCGTTTGCCCCTAGTTCACTGCAATGGAGAGCTTTCATTCCTGGTAGAACAAATTTCATAAACTAAACAAATCGGTACTTTGGACTTGTAGGCTCGGATCAGAGACCTTACTCTAAAACGCCTTTCCTAGTACGTTTTCGTCCGATCAGCCCGAAAGAGTCAATGAAATTTTAGACAAGAGAGAAGAACAAAGGACTCTATAAAACTCCAATAATATTGTCTATATAACACAAAAATAAATGGAACATACAATGGAAAATGTACTTAAATTAAAAAAACAAGCAAAGTAAAGTTCTAAACCGAAAATAAACTACGAAAGACGTTTGAGGTAAATCCTCAGCCCTAGAGTTGTTCACTAAGTATTATTCATACTACAAATGTAACTCGCTTATCTTGAGGATCCATATACAAGTATATATTTAGAGATTTATTACAAATAATTACAAGTGGAGGTCTTTTAGTTGACATATCAAGAGCAGTCTTTTTAATTCGTTTCATATTCTAATATGTACTTTCTCATTTCGTATCATTTATCAGTTCTCCTTCGAAAAAGTCACGTAAACGCTTTAACACATCCGTTATTGCCAGATAATGAATAATTTCATATTCTAGGGTTGTCAAACCTTGGTATGGTAACAGCAAGGAATTTCATACATATATCTTTCAATTTAGTTCTTCTTGAATGTACAACAGTCACACGTAATTAGAATGATGGTCTACTCATTTGCAACCAATCTTGTTTTAATTACCACTAAGAAAAACAAGGAAGGATTTTTTACAAAATAGATTTAATAAACATTTTAAACATAATTTTAAACCAACAAAGTTAATTACGACATCCACACTTGTAAACTTTCGACTTGGTTAAATGTCAATGTGACTTCGTGTAGAACTATTTCCATATATCTGAACTGAAGAAAAATGAAATTTAAAAAAAAAGTTAAAAATGTGTTATATTAGGTTGGGGAAATAGTTTCTTCGCATTTTCTATAATAATTCAAAAGGTTTTTTTATAAAGTTTATTTACATTTGACTAAAGTATGTAGGTGCCAATTTGTTGGATAACTTTTTGCCATCTTGTAGGTAGGGACGTGATTCCATTGCTATAAAAAATTTTGGGGCTTCTGATCAAAAAACTGAGACAAGTGGTTTTGGCAGTCCTCTCGTGATGTTAACCTGACACTGCCTAAGGAATTCCGCAGAGACCGAAACAGGTGAAAATCTGAAGGTGCAAGGTCAGGACTATACGGCGGATGCATTAACACCTCCCAGCCAAACTCTCGTAATTTTTGCTGAGTGGCTAAAGATGTGTGAGGTCTAGCGTTATCATGGTGAAAAACCACACCCCTTCTGTTCATTAATTCCGGCCGCTTTCTCTCAACTTTTTGCTTTAATCTCATCAGTTGTTCGCAGTACAGTTCAGAATCGATGCTCCTGCTTCGAGGTAACAGCTCATAATGAATAATGCCCTTCCAATCCCACCATACACACAGCATCACCTTCTTGAGAGTTAACCCGGGTTTCGCCAGTCTGTGAAGCATGACCGGCCTTTGACCACGATCTTTTTCGCACGTTCTTGTCGTACGTGTTCCACTTTCTATCACCAGTTATCAGCTTCTTTAAAAATAGTTCGGTTTCATAACGTCGTAATAAAGAATCACAAATGAGTACACGGTTCATTAGGTTTCTTTCAGTGAGCTCATGAGGCAACCAAATGTCGAGCTTTTCTGTGTACCCAGCTTTTTTCAAATGCACCAAAATCGTTTTGTGGTCAATTCCCAGTTCTCCAGCTACATTGTAGCTACTAATATGCCGACCTTACTCCACTTTTTCAAAAATGGCATCAATTTTGTCCGTAACAGGGCGACCAGAGCGACGTGCATCTTTGATATCAAAATTTCCGGATTGAAAACGCTTAAACCAAATTTGCGCTACTCTCACAGATACTGCACTAGGTCCATAAACATCACAAATTTTTTTCGCGGCTTGTTTTGCATTTTTGCCTTTTTTGTAGTAAAATTTTAAAATGTATCGAATTTCTTCATTAGATTCACTCATTTTAACAATAAGAAAAACAAATGAAAATCACCCATTTTCCTAATTTGAATTTGGAATTGTCTTCTTTAAAATTAAAACTTTTTAATGATACCAAAACCAGCCAGATACATATGGTATAGCCAAAGAGATCTTATTACAAGTTCATACATACTATATGCGAAAAGACTTTTTCCCCAACCTATTATAACTTACTCTTTATTTATTTCCTTACTATTGGTAGAAATTTGGCATTACTTGGAGCTCATCTCAAATTTTAACCACTAGTAGGGCAAATGAACGATTAGTTTTTTTTTATTGCACGAGTTCAGCAGACGGCGCACCTGATGGAAAGCGATTACCGTCGCATGTAGACTATTGCAACACCAAAGGTGCTGCTGCTCTCTAAAGGATGGGATTGAAACCTGGCCACTAATGCAGGAACACAACTCAAGGTTATTATGGCGGCATACTCTAGACCAGCAATGGCATCCATCCAGACGGGCTCCTACCCTACCACTTGGCTGTGGATTCCTTTGTCGCCTTTTACGACAGTCCGCTCAGCCGCAGGAAATCATATTATTTTTCCGTTCCTGCACGGATAAGTATGATATAGGAACCGACCATTAGTAATATTAGAATATTTACGTATTAGATCCCACTACTATACCTTAAAAACAAATACACGTTATGTAAACATCTACTGCCCAATAGGTAGTCAAGTCTTGGCTCGGGCCAAATGGGTTTTTAAAAGAAACACTAAATACATGTACGACCGAAATGCAAGTCTCCCGTTTAATAATGAATAATCTAAGAGACAAAAATTAAAGTTAATAAATGCTGACATGCGTCTGTGGGCCTTCCGCTGGAGAACGCTTACTCAGCTAATCGCCCGCAGGCGCATGTTTATTAATCCAATATAGATGGTCGGGAAGAGTTCATAACTAGGTTGAAAATTCAAAAACAACAACAAACCTCGTCAGATAGAACGACGGTTCCGATATGTAATATAAACACACACTTGGGCGCATAAATATCACCTATAGATTGGTTCCCGGACGAAGATTTCAAAGCAATTGGTTCAGGAAAGTCATCTGTAGACGCTGCAGCATCTACCAACATTCTTTCAGGTTGCTGTAAGAATTACGGAGTCGGAAATTGGAACTTAATTTCAATCGGAAGAATCAATTATTTATGACTAGAAAGAAAGAAAAATATTTATTGTCACAAATAAATGTACACACATAAAATACAAGGATTTTTACTGACAAATAGATACAGTTTCAGAAATGTATGTACATAAAATTCATGGCAATGAGGCTGGAAACTCAGCCATATGCTGTGTTAGGAGCTAACACAGCGCTAATTGTCCAAGTGTACGCGTTGATATACTGAGATAATTTATTTAGAGTTAAAATAGTTGTTTCATTTTTTAATCTAGTCAGGTTGTGGACGCAATCGCCCTTAAAAGCGAGTCTCCTTGACCGCGACTCGCACAGGACCACGATCCTGCGAGCGGGGGCGCGGTCGGGTGTAACAAAGAGGAGTCGCACGTAATAACCGCCATAATACGCCAAGCTAATTAAGAGCAATTTTTGTGTATCGTTGTAAAGCTAAACATTCCATTATACCTTTAAGTATTGTTGTGCGCAGCTCGTCGCATATATAATATAATATTTCGTTCTACGCTGATGGCGTGGACCTAGGATACCCTGGTCGATGTAGGTGTAGAAGTTAAAGACTGTTAGTTGGTGAAAACTTGTAATAAATCACTTTACATAACGAATGCGTCTGCACTCGGCTGCAACCCAAACGGAAGAACAGATATGCAACAACAATGTTGCAAGTTTAAAAATAAAAATTATTCCATGTTGGTGTTGCCAACAATAGTTACCTCGTATAACACGCATTTTATATACATAAAGTATAGAGTGTTTGTTTCAATTTTAAACACCTCCACCACTACAAGGTTATAATTTATTTGATTGATATTTTTTATCTGACAATTGAAAAAATCGGCCCAAGCGTTAACACCACGCCAACTTTCAGATTTTTTTCTAATCATCAGGGTGGTGTTATACGAAAAACACGTTTAAATCTTTAGCCAGACTGCGCCCTCCCTCTATACCTGATCATTAAATCTGTGTATAAGTTTTAGAAAAAAAAAACAAAACATTACATTAATTACTCTCATTTATTTCGTAAATAAATACAACATACTCTATTATCTATTTAATATATACTATTTACATGATTTATGTGTCAATCCATTAAATTATTTAATAAATTCATAAAATCTTCTGATACTTTTCGAGGCTTACATTTGACGCTCATGGTACAACTTACTTATGAAAGAACGATAAAGTTTTATAATGGAAGAAAAATACTATACTCCTTAAAATTTTACTTGATTAGAATGACACCTGTCACTAAATTCACGTCCATCAATTTCTGTATTATGAGACGGGAAAAAATTACACACGATAGTTTACGTACTTTCTTCATAGGATCCCGATAGGCAGAGCAAAGTTTTGGTCTCTCGTGTTTCTGGCGGCACTAGAAAGGTGATATGAATAATACATCTGCACAACTTTACCGGTAATATGATAGTCAAGATGTCTCGTCGTCTTTTCATTCCATCAGCTAAGGTTAACATGATAGTCTCATTCTTAAATTTGTATCCCTTTTGCTTAAGAATATTATACAACTGTGCACCGGCAACAATAGACTTAGCGCCTATGCCGATGTAAGCAGTTCCAGTAATGTTATCAATACCAATTCCAACTATTGGCCTTTTTTTTAAATCTCCTCCATCCTGACGAATTAGATTTGTCAGGGTCTTTTTTACCTTTTATGTTTTTGTATCTTTTCTTCATCTTTATTATTTTTTCTTTTTATTAATTTATTTATTTGCTTATTCTATTACAGTTTTCCTAATTTCTATTATAACTACAATATTGTTCTATTTTACTAATTTGATTACATATTTATTACTATACTTACTTATTACTATTCTACTTTAGTTCTACGTCTTCCATCGGGTCATTATATACATTTTTTTATTCTAAACTATTGGCCTTGCTCTCACATTACTCTTTGCAGGAACAGCACATAAATCTACATTTTCCATTTTAGCAAGATATTAGCTTGGGTAGATTTCGGGCATTTTCGCCTTACTACGAGGCATGCCTTTTAAGTTTTGTCGTTTGAAGAAAAAAACACAACTAAAACCTTATAGTAGTTTTTATTGTTTTTCAAAGTATTCACCACGTAGCTTAATACACTTTTCCATTCGCTCAAACCAGTTATTATAACATTTATTCCACTCTAAAGTGGGGGTGTTCAAAATGGCTGAATTGAAAGCGTCGACTGCTTCTCACTGGACTGGAACCTTTGACCACGAAGACTTTTCTTAATTTTAGGAAATGTAAAGAAATCGTTAGGGCTTAGGTCAGGACTGTATGGAGGTTGGTCAAGAATTTCTACTTTTTCCTGCTTCAAATACTCAATCGTTTGACGAGCGCTGTGTGAGCTTGCGTTGTCGTGGTGCAGGATGATGCGTCGCTTTAAGTTAGATTTACAAAGTTCGGCGATGACTTGTAGTAAATAAACTGTGGTATACCACTCTGCGTTAACCATTCTACGATCTTCAAGTGCAATAGTCGCAACATGGCCGGTTTTTCCAACGAACGTGGCCGCCATCTTCTTAGAAGTGCTTCGAGAACGAACAACTTTAGTCGGCTTTGGCTCGTCTTGAAAGACCCAGATTGTAGATTGTTGTTTGGAATCAGGATCGTAGGCATAGATCCAAGATTCGTCACCACTGATGATGTCGTAGACATGATTTGACTCTCCTCGGTTGAACCTTTGCAGAGTTTTCTTACACCATCTGACGCGGGCCGCCTTGTGATCGTCGGAAAGCAGATGCGGTATCCAACGGCAAACTAGCTTTGTCACACCAAGCGCTTCATGCAAGATTTTCTGAATGGTTGTCCTTGAGATGCCTAATAGAGCCTCTATCTCTCGATACGTCACATGACGACCTTCGAGAATTAGTTGTCTCACAGCAATGATGTTATCTTCATTAAAGGCGAATTTTGGGCGTACTTCGCGAGATTTGTCACTAACACTAGTATGTCCACATTCTAAATACCAGCGTTCGACAGTCCGCAGACATGGGGCTTCATCACTGAACACAGATGTTAGCTCTTCAAAACACTGAAGCCGTGTCAGGCCTCTTCTAAAGTTGTAGAAAATTATTGCACGAACATTTTCCTTAGAAAGATTCATTTTCGTACGTAACCTGACAGATTCCAATCGACGCTGTGACTAAACAATAGCATTAATCCTAATACTTTCAACTATTTTGAAATTCAAAATTTAAACATATTCGAATTAGAACAGTTCCAAATTCAAAATTGCCGGTAAGTATGGAAACGTCAGAACTTAAAAGGCATGCCTAGTACACCTGGGGTGCCACATCCGTACCAGGAAAATTTGGTTGTGATGCGAAGGAAACTGTGTAGTCGCAGCCGTAGTGGGCAACATTCTTGCTTCACCTTTTCCTATATGATCGACTACTCAACAGTATGCGCAACGCATTTTATTTCCAGGTTATGGGACTGTTGTATTAGATTGCGAGCCTGTTTGAATTTCTTCTCTCATTAATTGTTCAAATCCCCTAGCTGCTTCCAGAAGATCGTCAAATGCATTAATCATTTCACGAAACACTGAATTTCTTTCTTTCTTCTTTCGAATCTTAAGTTTAGTTGTCCGTAAATGATATCGATTTAGAGTTGTTCAGTCAATCTCGGTGCTAGGAGTTGGGCGAGGAGAGCACGGCCATTTGCGATGAAAACTTCAGTTAACATATTCGATGGTTGTTTGTTTTGAAAAAATCTTGAAATACAAGATATCCTGGCTTCTTTGCTGCAAAAGCGTGGCGAAGGTGATTTTTCTTATATATAGCTAAAAATTGCTCCGCCTTTTCAGAAGAGCGTGCAACAGCGAATTTAACATTGGATGATGCAAAGTAGGTTGCGCGTTACAAGTATCGTTTACAGCTTACACTACTGCTGACGTCAACGAGGAAATTAATTTCCGCAATTGGTCCGATGACATGTTGATGTTCATCATTTTTGCGTCTTCCTTGCTTTCTTCAGTTGATAATTCCCTAGGCTGACGTAAACTAGGGTTAGATCTAGCTCGCCTACTCAACGAAGTAGCTTTGGTGTCCATGGTGGTTCTAAGGGAATACGTATTTGATGTGTAATTTACTTAACTCGACCTCGACGTTAGGGCGCCAGATGTAACGGATAATCGAGAGGAGACGTCAGCGTCAGCTTATGTTTCTATTTAGTAATTACAATTGACTTTAAGGTACTCAAACCCGGAAGAGTCCGAGTTGTACTCGTACAAGCACGCCTCCGGGCACTCATTACAGTTATAATATGCAATAGCAATAATTCTATAAAGGGCCAGAAGTGCTGGATGAATGTACGTCAGCAACTGTTCACCGCTTTTGGATGGACCTTTCCAATCGATCAACACTAGTTAGCGCGATGCAGTTTAGAGAGACAGCGGCATCTAGTAACAACTTTGGGAAACTAACGCATTAATATTACATTAGTTTATTTATTTATGTGCTGACCGTACACTACTACTAACGCAAGAAACTTCTCGAAGCTAATTTATCTGTACACATTGTACACAAGTCTATAATTTTATTATGACTATGTTTTAATTGTTTAATTTTAGTTGTATCAACTTTTATATGGTTTCCGTCTGTACTTATAGCACTAGTATTATTAGTTTCACAACTGCCATTCTAATCAAACAAATTTTTCTTGGAGTATATAGGAATTTTAGCACCCCAGTTAGAATCATTAATTCTGGAAAGCTCTATCTAGGCGACTGTCATTTATAGTTTTCTATTTGCAATAGAGCTAGGATTCTTTATAAGCCGATTTTAAAAATTCGCGCTAATTTACCCCGCTTTACGCGGATTCATTGATTCGTTCATTAGCTCGCTTCGTGGCATGATTGCGCTAGCCAAACAGCGCGAATCTTCTCAGTTTACAAAAGTTCAATTATTATAAGTATTCGGCGAGCAGTACAAAACAGTGTTGTTTGTTACGAAAGAATTTTGCAAGAATGCAAACCAAATGTTACTCATAAAACATTACACAACTATTTCTCATGTAATTCTAAGGATTAAACAAATAAAATCTGTAATGAAGAACAAGTTGAATCTGTGTCGTTTTTGCAATAAGAGCTCTTTAATTATTTACTTGGCTTGTTATTTCATCTTATCCCACTATATGCGAATTTGTCTGGAACGCATCCCTCGCGTAAAGCGAGACAGGTATTACTGTATATCGTCTCTTTTATATTTCTTTCAATGGACTAACACATAAATTGCAGGAACTATCACCGATACTACATTGCACAGGAATAATATTATAAATAAAAAATGGAAGTATTATACGTATGTTGAGACCAGATTTTGTATAGATGCTCCATAAGCTATGTTCACGCTCGTCTGCTTTCAATTTCATATTGCGTCTTCAACTTACTATTCACCATGCGTCTAGTTGATGCATTAGTTACATGCCTTAAAACACTTGCAGCTTCTCATGTAAACATACGCGCTTTCCTCTCTTCAGTTTAATTACGATCACTGACTATACAACAGACAGTAGACTATACAGACACTACACCATTGGTGTGGGGTGGAAATTAGGCTAGGTTAAGCCGGTTGAAAAAACATACCACATGATGTAAGCGCCGACTACACCGCTGTTGTATAAATTAAGGCCCTACTATCAGAATACAAAAAACACAATATTAGTAACTGTGACTTTGATATATGATAAAAGCTTCGACCTTTTGGTCGCTAGTTAATAGAGAGAGTAATAATATAGTTTCTTAAAGGTAGGCTATGGGGAATAGAGTTGGATGAAGGCCACGCCACTGCAGTAAACATATACTTTTAGCAGAAATCACATTGGACGAGTGTGAACTTGCAGACACCCTAACTTAGGTTGATAACAGTCTAACTGGGATGAAACCATCATCATTACCTCTCCTCCCTATCCTATCAAAATCTGTTTTTTCCCCCGAATATTTAAAGAATCAAAAATTAAAGGTTCTTCACTTCTACTAAGAAAATACTGTACAAATAATGACTATATTGCTTCTATCTACGAGAATCTTGTCAAGAAATTCACCTCCTTGCTCCGTTGGCTCAAAAGTAATTGCTTACACCGAGCTAGTTCTTCTGTAATAGCTTGCAGAGTTTCTTCCATCTTCAACGAGGAAGAGGTTTCTTGTGATCTTGAAAAGAAAAGAAATTGTAACAATACGGAAATAAGACAAATCTGTTTTTTTTTATTCAAACTACGTGCCACAGGTGTGCATGTTTTGAACGTCATACATGAAATATATCATTATATTTATGCGAGCGTTAAATCCTGGTTGCGATCTAAGCGTTCGCTTCTACGCCCACGGTCCGCTTTCGTACTTCTTCTTCTACACTTAGCGCGGTCTTCAGAATCCCTTTCTATTGAGGACCATTGGTACAAGTGTCATTTTTTACAACGTCAAGCCAACATTTTTTGGGCCTACCCCTTCGACCAGGAATGACATCCGCCCTATTAGTGGCAGTTGCTTATTTTAAAACTCGATATAGACTGGACTATGTGATTATTATTGGCGTTATTTACAATTGAACTATACATAGAAGAAATAAATACAGAGGGTGCGTATTGGTACTATTATACGTGAGCGATGTGAAGCGAATGAGCAAGTGAGAGCAAGTGAGTCGAGTAAGAGCGAATGAGGTTCCGGCCTCCAAGGCCGCTTCTATATCCCACGTTCCGTCCGACGCCTAGCTGCTAATTGTGCGAACTATGGGAGTATACATCGCATAAGCGATGTATGTGCGAGCTATGGAGGTATTATGCGAGGTATGCGGGGCGCAGAGGGGTGTGCTCCGGCGGGTGGGTCAGAGGGGTGCTCTCAGTCCGCAACACGCCCAGTAAATAACTTAACGATATGATAAGAGAGTAGATATAGGAAAACACCCCTACACTTTAAAACAACATTTTATTATTTAATACACACTTTTAGTGCAAATAAGGTACGTACTTTTGTTTGCTGATGGTCGGTTTTTCTCCTTGCGATAACTTGTTTGACGTAGCTGAAAGTGAAGATTTCATTATAATATATCTAATTTAACTCACCATTCTCTTCAACTAAATAACAAATATTCTATTCTTCCTCTATGACATCTACTATGAGGAAAATTTAAATGCGTCAAACGTACATGATCACGGAACTAGTTTCTTTTTTTAATTGCGCGTACTGTACTAGATTTCATGAAGGTCAGTCCATTTGCGAAACACAGTGAAGGAATAAACAAATATTATTATTATTATTATTATATATATATATATATATATATATATATATATATATATATATATATATATATATATATATATATATATATATATATATATATATATGTTAGTAAATGTCGTAATAGCATAGTTTGGATGAGAATGGATAAAAGTAGAATCACAAAACAGGTGTATGACAGTATTGTGAATGGTAGGGTTGTTGCCGGTAGACCAAGACGAACACACCATGACCAAATATCAGAAGTGTTAAAAAGAGGTCAGGTAAAAAGCATTTCAAATAAACATGCATGTATGAAGAGATTAATGAAAGTAGGTGAAGCGAAAGTTGTTTGTCAGGAACGTCGCAAGTGGAGATCCATAGTCTCTGCCTACCCTCATGGGAAACAGGCGTGATATTACATATATTAACTAGACATGTTCTGTCTTCACGCGACTTCACCGTAGTTAATATCCTAATAGACCCTAGAATATTTTGAGAGCAAGTGAACAACGCTGGTAACATTGCATTAAATTTTTATCTAGGCGCTATTCGATGCCGGAAAATTTAATTGATTTATCCCGGAAATCATCTCATTTACCGAAATGAAAAGTATCATATTATTTCTATACAAAGAATGTTTTTTTATAAAATGCTGACTATTGTACATACTTTGTACAATGTCCATCCTCGGCATTGAAGCTAGATATCTAATTATATAGTAAATATCAGCCAAATCGGTGCAGAAGACACACTAGTTTTCGTATTTATAATATAATAGTGTGGAAGTATGGATAGATGAACTCTGCAAGTTACCGTTAGCATATATAAACTGGACATCATAATGATGCACCATATTTTAAAAAAGTGACCTTACCTCTTCCATATCCAGGTAGTTCTCCTTCACTCAACGATCTGTATTCTGACATATCATATGGCGAAGTATAAGAATCTGTATATGTGGTAGTCAACTTATTTTCACCCGGGGAGTATATTTTTCGAGGAGTTTTCTCTGTAACATTTTCAAATATGGTTGTTTCATTTAAACGTTTTTTTTTTTAAATTTCTTTGTTCGTAAGTTCCAGTAGTATTATTTATTATTATTATATACTGTATATCTGCTGTTGGGTCTCACACATTTCCAAGGTGGTTTGAATGTTTTCACACATCGGAGACTAGGTTCCCTCAGTTTAAATATATCCCTACACATCCAGCAAATAATTGTAACAAAATGCATTTTAGATCAAAAAATTGTTTTGGGGCGTTTTTCAATCGTCAGATAAGTGTTATCAGTCGAATAAATTATAAGCTGACTAAACATAAGTAACATAAGTTAAACAGTTGAAATGTCTTATTCATGCAACTGTATTTTTTATTTTTCATGTGTTGTCTTATTCTATAGGATAACTTTTATATGGTTGAAAAATCGGCCTATACAGGGCGTTCCATGAGTAGCTCACAACGCCCAAAATGCTCCGTTAGCCGTTCCACAAGGCGACCGCGGTCGTTGTGTCGTGGAGAAAACGTCACCAAAGACGTCATCAATTTCGATAACACAACGCTCACAACGACCCAGGTCAAGAGGTGGGCCGAACAACCGTTCTACTTGGGTTTACGATTGTAACACAGGCAAGCAAGTGGAACGAGAAAAATGGCGGTCGTGAACGTGGTCGTTGTCAGTCTCTAATGGAATGTAGCCTTAGTGATGCATGTTTTGACAGGTTTCTAATCTACGTCATTAAAACGCATAACGGGGCTGTCAAGGCAATAAAAAAATCTTATTAAATCTTGTTCATATACAAATAAAAACTTATTTAAATTCTAATAGGCCTATCGGCCTAACAAATACAAACAACAAAATCGAACAATATTTTTTTTTCTTGTTCGACTTCAGCTGACGGGCAGACAGCCCACCTGATGAAAAGTGGTTACCATCACCTATGGACATTTGCAACACCAAAGGTGCTACAAATGCGCTGCTGCTCTCTTAAGGGAGACTGGAACCAGGCCACTAATACCGGAACACAACTCAAGGTTGTTATGGCGGCATACTCTAGACCAGGGGTGGTAGCCATCCAGACGGGCAAATACCCGACCTACCCTGTGGGTTGTTTTGTCGCCTCTTACGACAGACTGCCCGGCCGCAGGAAATTGTATTCTTTCTCCGTTCCTGCACGGATACAGTGAAAATATTACTAAATATTTCGATAAGAAATGAATAATGTAAGCAGGCATGAAAGAAGAATTACTAGGAATAAAAATCGTTCAGTAAAAAATATTACTTTGAAAAGCTCTTAAGGCGCTGTACCTAAATGGATTCTGCTATTTCGCTCGAAAATGACTTGTTTTCTAAAGATATAAACTGACATAATTTGTTTACAACAATTCTATACAATGTTCTATATCTGTATTCTTATTATGTGTTACCATTTTCTGACGGTAGATCTGTCATCGATGATATCTCGCAGTCTGTGTCGTGATCAGTCACTTGAGCCATGCCTTGCACTGTGTACGTTCTTGGGCTGGATTGCGATGTTTGATTGCAGGTCGGTTGCGTACTCTGTTTTGGAAATTGGCTATCTACTTGTGTTCCTGCAGTACGAGACATATATAAACTACTTCAAAGAAGCTCATGGTTATGGCGTTAAAACCTGGGCTTGAAAACGTTATCCATTACATTTAAAAATATAGGTAATTTAAATCTATATATACATATATATATATATATATAATTCTTCTGTACGTGTGTTGACAGTGAACTCCTCCTAAACGGGTGGACCGATTTTGATGATATTTGTTTGGTGTGTTTGAATGGGTCCCCGGATGGTTTAGATTCACAATTGGAACCGGTAGGTAGCGCTGAGATCGGGTTCTAGAATTCTCCTAATCACCTAGACCGATTTCGGTGACTTTGTTTTTATGTCATGAAACAAAGTCTTTCAGGAATTCAGAAAATATGGCCGTACGAAGTTCATCGTGTCAGCTAGTATAGGTATAATTTTTATGATTTTAAAGTTAAAAATCGTGTTTGACGTTATAACGTTACTAGACTAGGTAGTTCTATAGATAAAGATCAGGAAATAAGCTTATAACAGTCTCAGCGCAAAAGATTCTTTAATATCTTTGCATCTACCTAATTACTATTACTTGACATCTACCTAATTCGCTGAAGGGTATCATGATTACCATACCAAAAGAACGCATCATCTCACGAGGGACTTCGCAACCACACTTTTTAAACTTATTTATACTTGCAGAAGTCATTTTAAAACGCAAAGTGCCGCTACATGTTCTAAACACTGCAACATCACGAGTGGGGACGCGAGGACATCCACAAATCCGAGCATGTTTCTCACATATTTCTAGGAAGAGTTGAAAAGAGGAGTTCAAAGATTAAGGACAACGAGAATGAATAAGTTAAAAATAATGAAAATATTTAACTGGAAGATAATAATAATAACTGCCCATAAACGGTCCACTAATGGGCTTGGGGTCCCATTATAGGAGAACGAATATTATGCCCGCTACGCTTGTCCAAGGGGCTTGGCAGGTTTGACACTACGGTTATCTCGATGTTTCATCACGATTTTTTCCTTCACCGTTCAGGCGTGGTCATTGTAACTATATGCACATTATGTCATAAAACTGTCTAAGTGGAGCATGCTTTCCGGCTAAGATTTGAATCAGCGCCCTTTGGGTTGGGGACGCCTGCGCTAACCATTAAGCTACCACGGCTTTTACGGCAAACTGGAAAGATCGATGGGTACAAATGTACAGTCTACACCAAAGAGAGATGAAGTATATAAAGTACGACATGATGATTTGTGGTGTGACAGAGGACATATACCAGAATAGAGGAGTATGGAAGGAAAAGACATATTCTGCCACCTCAAATAATCAGAAGGTGAAAGAAAACAGAATATTTGTTGAAGGTGAATTCCATATATATATATAGGTCACTGGTTGATATGCGAAGGACCAAATAATCAAAATACTGATTATTATATTAAGGAAAGAGTCGAGTAATAATATTTTATGTAAAAGTGCCAAATCGTTGTTGGTTTTCCCAACTATATGGGAGTCGGATCTTGGAAGGGAATGGTATATCGAATAATTTTCAATCACAAACTTACTTTAAATTGCGAAATATTGTAAAGCAAAAAATATGTAAAATATTCAAAACTGTTTCATCTTAGGCACAATAAACCGACCACTCAACAAATCAAACTGATTTAATGCTTATTACATAAAGGCACCAAGGCTTCAATAGGAACGATTTTAAGGCATAATGTACTACTTAATTAAAACTTCACGTGGCTAATGTGCTTTTAATTACAACGAATATCGCCATCTTTTCGAGTTCAATCAACAGGACTATGATGGAGTGTTGTGTTTTTAAAGCGATAAATTATAATACTTACCCAACTCTTTTACGTCGCTTTGTTCATATTGGACACCACAATCCAGCATTTCTTTCCCTGTCGACGGCACTAACGAAGTATCACAATTAAAACACAATTCCCTTCTGAAACCATCTTCTTTTAGCAGACATTCAGTCGTATCTTCTAATTTTATATTCTCTGCTCTATTTCCTTCACAACAAACTGTTTTTGTAGGGGCATCTCTCATTGATTTGTACTCCATTACATCGATTGAGTCTCTTTTAACTTTCTCAGAAAGTTGGTTTGATACAGCTTGCCAGTCATATTGTTTCGTTTCAATTAAGTCTATATCATCTTTTGTATTACATCCTGAATCTTTGGTACTACTTTTGACAGCTAAAGCATCATCTTTTTTGCTGATATCAAATTCATTTATGCCAACAGAAAAGTCCCTAGAGTCTCTGATGTTAAAGCCTTTATTTTCTATGTTTAATCCATCCACATTACCAGTTAAATCTGCATTTAATTTTCCTCGCCTGCTGTCTTTTTTTTGTTCTATATGATCGTTATCTTTTCTATGACTTGTATTGAGAAACGTATCAGGTCTGTCAATATAATTTTTGTTTTTCCTCGGACTATCTCCATCTGACACCCTTCTACTTTCTTTATTAGAAGTAGCAGCTTGTTTAGATACTTTTTTTGTATCAAAATCTTTAACATCGACATTTTTCTTATTATAATAATTCCTGATAAACTTATCTACGTCAGACAATTTATTTTTGTTCGTTTTGTTATATTTATTATAACTATTAACAGGTAAGGGACCCGGTATTTGCATACGATTATGAGTGTCTCGCTTGTTAATACTTGTTTGTGCACTTGATATTTCCTCGGATTTTGTTGGAGAATTAGTCGGAGCATCTTCTAGTTTTATTACTACTAGATTTTTTGGCGGGCTAAAAAACGATAGTAAAGGTTGTACCAAAGTAATTATATACAAGTGCACAACAGTCGGACACAAAAAAATAAATTAATTTTAAAGCAAACAGGGATCAATACAGTAAGAAAGAGAAAAGATAACATATAAATTAAACACATGTCCAAAATAATTTTAAGTAATGCCACTCTTTAACATGACTTTAAAGTTACGTTACGACAAACCACAAAACAGAATAGTGCGAAATAAGCTAAGGAAAAGCGTGATGGATGAATGAGATTACAATTCAGCATTAGGACATTGATGTTCTATCGCTAAATTCAAGTATAAGTACTTACCTGGTATCATTACAGGCTTTGCTACAGCTAGCTCGTTCGTTATAAGTTTCCCAAACTGCTTCAGTCAGGCTAGCTGTGTGCGTGTAGCGAACGCTGGGTGTTTTCTTCAGCGGATCAGTATGGGGTTCTTTGAGGTTTAGTAAATCGTCTTTTATGACCTATTAGTTAAATTCAATGTTAGTGATGTTAACCCATACTAATATATGAATGGTATGTTAGGTTTTTTAGCTGCTGGATAACAACAGAAAGGCTAACATCGGTTTTGATGGAAAATCGTTAGAATCAGTTATGGACGTTTGCATCACCAGAGGTGTCTTACCAAAATTCTGTCGGGCTAAAAGAAATTTAATGAGACCTTGATTTGGATTTTTTCAAATTGGTTTGTATTCTCACTATGGACTTGGAGTGTAAATAGATTATAAGAAAAATAGACCTTAGAAATCTGTGAAGAAAGTGACCCTTGCCTGTGTAATTATGCGATTGCTACAAAAATATAGTCACGAATGTGTTTTCTTGTATATAAAGTTTCAAGAAAGAAATCGCACGAGTTAAGTACAAAGAAGAATTAAAAATACTTACAATTTTCTTTTTTACACTATCCAACTGTAATTGCAAATTATCAATTCTTTCTGCGAGCTCTTCGTTAACACTCTGTTGAGACAAAAACTGATCTATGTAAGTTAAGAAATTCGCATTAAAATATTTAGGGTTTAGAAACATAATGCATTGAAAAACTACTTTGTAAAGTTTGTAAACTATTATAACACTTAATTCACAATGTTTTGTAGGAAGTTTGGCAAAATAAATAAAAACTAGTATAACATTTTAAGCATGAGTTTTGTTCGTGTTGATAATCTCAAATATATGGTGAGATGTGCCTTTTCTAACTGCCACAAGAACTCCTTTGTTTGGCTTCAGTCAACGAACTACAATTTTTGCTAAAGCTCTTAACAGACAGATAAGTACATGTATGTCATGTACTTATCTGTCTTTTGCTTGGGATTATTTGCTTGAAAATTATTATTCTTTATGGATATCTACTTTAAGCCAGCTAGATAGATACACAAATCATGCAAAGCCACATTTGAAAAGAAGAGCATGATGTAATTGTGTATTTGACACATTATACAAGAAAACAATGTATACAAAAAGGAGTTTGGTTATAAATAGTATATTTTATAGATTCTTGTATCCTATCTTAAAAGCTGGTAACACGTTGACTTCTTCCCTAATGTTGCTAACGTTTCTACGCGAAGGTAACCGCTTTCTATTCGCCGTCCGCAAGTCTGTTAGCTTCGCAATAAAAAAAAATATAAAAAGTATCTCAATTGACAAGTATCCTGTTAATGTCCAATATAGAGTGTTAATCTAATTACGTTTTGCAATTCGAGTATACTTACACAACAATTATCCTGTGCTTTCGCATCATCAGCGTCTTGGCTCCTGTTCAAAGCTTCCGTATATCCAGAATCGTCGGAATACTTCGATATCTTCGTAGCATCCTTCTCTAGATCTGTGCAAAGACATTCATCTACGACAGGAGATGGGACTATTAACTAAAAAGAAAAGAATGAAGAGTAACTTTAGTTATATCGCGTAGCAATTTTTGCTCAAATTTGAAATAGTTGATAATCAAGTCAACCGAGATGCTTTTTATTATCAACGTCAAAGCCATAGTTACATTTCATAACGTTCATTTCTATAATGTATCAAATAGCATAACTATATTTACAATGTAGTGCAAGTGTACTCACTCTAGGAGACGTTTCTTCCCAATCCAATGGCACCCTTGGGGATTTGAACGGTTCCTTCATAATGTTATCTTTGAGCGACGCCAATTTAGCTTCCTGAGAGCCCAAATAATGTTATCTTATTAGAAAAGTAGAAGTGACTATCCCCTAGTAAATAGCTTTGTGCTGATTCGGTCATCCAAGTGAGCGCTCTTTTGTAGTAAAATTTGAGTCATTGAACTAGTTCACCTTAATAGTACTACTAGTACTATTCGGTCATTATTAACTTAACTTTGACCACTCAGACGTCCAGTACTTTAAGCACAAATTACTTTTCGCGGGACACGTGGGCATAGCTTAAAAAGCACAGAGGTACGCGCGGCTATCAGTGGGCATCTGATGGCTGAAATGATGTTGACGATGATTGAGGTATAAATGTAAGCAAGCGGAGGGGCATTTTTCAGTTTTGCCCCCCCCGAAAAAATTCAAGTCCAGGGCTGGCTAATAGTCTGTTGTTCATGCACTACACAAGACTGTAGGATTGCCGATTGGTGCGCTGAGCGTATACAGAGCGAACTAATAGACCGAGTAGAATTTGGTAATGTGAAACGTTTCTTTTAGTGCATGAGGAACCAGTTCTTAATAGTTCATCGTTCATGATGTACACAAGGCATTAGTAAATAAAGGTTCCCAACTTTACACACACGCCATCACTAGGCTATTGAAATTTTGCCGCTCCTTTCGGCCTGTACAATACGATATCGTAGTTCACAATCATATATTTTTTTAACAACAATGAATTTGTAACATTATAATTTGTGCACTATCGTCCTATATACACTACCTTTTCTTCGTGAAAAATGTATCATGTAGACTTAATAATATTTAGGTGTATAAATATAGAAAAAAATTAAATCTGCCGACCTAGACTACAGCCTACTCAGCCTGTTGGTAACTCCGCCACTGGTAAAGGTGACAAATATCCTGTTTCCGTTATTTGGCTACGAAACCATTAAATATGTATTGAATCGAACATACGCCATACCTCAAAAAACTACTTCAACGGATATTTAAAAATAAAATCAGTTGAAAGTATTTTTTAAGCTCAAGTTAAAATGTTAGAGAGGGACATAACGTCTGGCTACCTAGAGTCCGCGCCAGAAAAGAAGTCCCATAGACGCAGCGCTACAGTCGCCGTACTTAATCCTGCCAGAGTAGAATAGAATAGAAGTACATAATATCAAGAACATTAATATATTAGGTTGGGGAAAAAGTTTCTTCGCATTTTATATAAAAATTCAAAAGGTTTTTTTATAAAGTTTATTTACAATTGACTAAAGTATGTAGGTGCCATTTTGTTGGATAACTTTTTGCCATCTTGTAGGTAGGGACGTGGTCCCATTGCTATAAAAATTTTGGGGCTTCTGATCAAAAAACTGCGACAAGTGGTTTTGGCAGTCCTGTCGTGATGTTGACCTGACACTGCCTAAGGAATTCTGCAGAGACCGAAACAGGTGAAAATCTGAAGGTGCAAGGTCAGGACTATACGGCGGATGCATTAACACCTCCCAGCCAAACTCTCGTAATTTTTGCTGAGTGGCTAAAGATGTGTGAGGTCTAGCGTTATCATGGTGAAAAACCACACCCCTTCTGTTGATTAATTCCGGCCGCTTTCTCTTACTTTTTTGCTTTAATCTCATCAGTTGTTCGCAGTACAGTTCAGAATCGATGGTGCTGCCTGGCGGTAACAGCTCATAATGAATAATGCCCTTCCAATCCCACCATATACACAGCATCACCTTGTTGCGAGTTAACCCGGGTTTCGCCACAGTCTGTGAAGCCTGACCGGCCTTTGACCACGATCTTTTTCGCACGTTCTTGTCGTACGTGATCCACTTTTCATCACCAGTTATTAGCTTCTTCAAAAATGGTTCGATTTCATTACGTCGTAATAAAGAATCACATATGAGTACACGGTTCATTAGGTTTCTTTCAGTGAGCTCATGAGGCACCCAAATATCGAGCTTATTTGTGTACCCAGCTTTTTTCAAATGCACCAAAACCGTTTTGTGGTCAATTCCCAGTTCTCCAGATACATTGTAACTACTAATATCTACTATATACTATAATACTCCACTTTTTCAAAAATGGCATCAATTTTGTCCGTAACAGGGCGACCAGAGCGACGTGCATCTTTGATGTCAAAATTTCCGGATTGAAAACGCTTAAACCAAATTTGCGCTACTCTCACAGAAACTGCATTAGGTCCATAAACATCACAAATTGTTGTCGCGGCTTGTGTTGCATTTTTACCTTTTTTGTAGTAAAATTTTAAAATGTATCGTATTTCTTCATTAGACTTCATTAGACACTCATTTTAACAATAAGAAAAACAAATGAAAATCACACATTTCCCTAATTTGAATTTGGAATTGTCTTCTTTAAAATTAAAACTTTTTAATGATACCAAAACCAGCCAGATATAAATGGTATAGCCAAAGAGATCTTATTACAAGTTCATACATACTATATGCGAAAAGACTTTTTTCCCAACCTATTACATGTACAATCGGCGGTCTTATCGCCCATGGCGATTTCTTCCAGACAACCTTTGGATGGAAGGACAACAAAAGTCGGTACTTGCTAAACCAGCACTCGTACAATAATTTAGTTTATTAATTAATAAATAGTCATAAGATAGTTTAATTATTATAAGCAATAATACATAATTATGTACCTACTATAATACACATACGTACATACATAAACACACATACAAAAGTAAATTATTTGCCAATCCATAAATCGATTTGCATAAAATTGCGCGAACGGAGGGGTATGAAATTTCGCGCACTTATAGTTTATATAGAGAAGGAGTGCAGAATGCTTTTTTTTAAATTATGCATATTTAGTACATTTAATCAATATAAAAAAACATTACACACACGCATATATACTCTTTTGTTTATTCTTAAAGTCAAATTAACAGTGTAGCCTTGACGAAATCTGTGATTATAGAAGTTATAGTCTTTGACATCAGAACCTTAATAATGTTCATGAGTTTTTGGCGGGAACTGCAAGGAGATGTTGTGCTGTGCAGTTTTATTTTCTAAAAATGTGTAAAATTACTCTAAAATGAACAATAGTTGTAGGATATTGATAGTTTTTGAGTAATAATTATGTGTTTTTGTGAGAAATGTGAACTGTATAGCCAAATGTGGCCTTTTGAGTTATCACAAGAACTCCGTTGGATGGCGTCGATTGTAGCCTACAATACAACTGCGCCTGGCTTAAAAGCCTAGTTGTCAAGACATAAACTTAAAAAAAAATGTTCATACTTATAATTTAAATTAATTATGGTCGAATTTCGACCACTGGGCGACCACTAGTATATACACTATTATTGTGTATAGCAATAGCTATACAATATTAATATATATACCAATAAGTTAATATATATATAAATAGATATTTATTTAAGTGTGAGATAATATTCTCTTACCAGCTTCAAGAAATGAAAAAAGCAGATAAAAGATAACAATAATAACAACTTACATTTGCATTTAGACGTTCCTCAATGGTCTTCACCACACTGTTGGACATTTGAGCTAACTTCACAGTTATCTCCAATTCAGCCACTTTCCGTCTTTCTATAGATAACTGCATGGCTAAGTCTGCTGTAAGTTAATAGTAGACTATGATACAAGTGTGCAAGTTGGTGTAGTTATATAGTTGTTACACACGTACATAGAATAATTTATTGCTATATAATTAGCAAGGTTATAGCTGAGTAGTCCATGTACGTGATAGAATGCCACTGTCAAACTTTCGGAGATGCATCTATGAACATGTTCCGAGCATACATATGTTACAAATATTATCACGTAGCACTTAAAGATTTGTTTATATATAGTCTTAAGTTTAATGTTAAATTAATTAAGCAGTAGTTACATCCAGGCTACGTTCCACAAGAGGTTCACAACGACCGCGATTTTTCCCGTTACACTTGCTTGCGGGCGTTACAATCATAAACTCCAGTGAAACGAATTATGGAGCGTTGATATCATTAGCGACGAAATACACAAATGTCATTGGTTGATTTGAAAATCGCGCCTTTTCAATGTCAATATGGCGAACACGCAACTGTCAAACAGCATTACATTAAAAACATTGGGTGTTTTGTTTTGTCACTGGGTGACCCAGTTTTATCATATTATTTATTTTTGTTAACTAATTGACATTAATTTTGATTATAACTAAATAAATATACAGTTTATTATATATCTTTTTAATGTAAGGCTGTTTGACAGTTGCGTCTTCGCCACCGTCATCTGTCGCCTGCGCGCGCATTCTCTGATTATTAGTGGTCTGTGGCGCGCTTTAGTTCAACCAAGAAAAGGAGCGCAAAAAACAAAAGCCCCGCGCCATTATGTATAAAATTGATTGATATCTAGCGGCCCTGGTAGTGTGATTATTTAAAGGTAATGAAACATTTTAGTAAAACACATGTATTTTGTCGAAAGTGTTTTGAAAAATGTCGTATGAAACGAGTACAGATTGATCTCTAACTCACTCACTCAGTGCGCCCTCACCTCACGGCTCGGGCTAGAAACCCGCCTCACTGTAATCACCAACTTAGCACACTCGTATCATAATTTATTATTAAAAGAGTTATTGAAATTTTAAAAACAAGAGAAACTGAAAATCTTACTGTATTGTGCCTCGGTCTGCCTGAGCCTGTCGGCCATGTCCTGCACCGTCTTCTCCCTCTGTTGGAGTGCGTGCTCGCTGGCCGCGCGCTCGCTGCGCACGCGCACGTTCTCGTCGCGCAACTTCGCAACCACGCACTCGAGTTTCGTTATACGCGTTGAATATTCCTCGTGACTTTTGGATAGCTCCTGTAAAAGGAATTATAGCAGGACGAGATAAACCATATGAATTTATATTGTACTTTAGTGGCTTTCAAATTAAACGAAAAATAGGGATGCATACACAAGGTACAATAAATACTAATGTCTCTATTATAAAATTCTAAACATGCCGTGTCGGTATATTGAAGCTATTTAAAAAAAACTGGAATCCTACTAAATGAGTAAGAATGTATGGATGTATGGATATGTTTGATACTCTTTCACGCAAAAACTACTGAATGGATTTTGATGAAACTTTACAAAAACTATCATATATATATCCTACAACTATTGTTCATTTTAGAGTAATTTTGCACATTATTACAAATTAAAACTGCAGAGCACAACATCTCCTTTCAGTTCCCGCCAAAAACTCGTTTAATTATTTAGTGTTGTTACACATATCCTACTAATATTAGAAACGCGAAAGTTTGTAATAATGTATGGATGTATGTTTGTTACTCTTCCACGTAAAAACTACTCAATGGATTTTGATGAAACTTTACAATAATATCGCTTAGACATCAAAATAACACATATGCTATAATTTATAAAGATATAGTGTGAATTATCCAAAATATAACGATTTTCCATCACAACGCGGGTGAAACCGCGGGGCGCAGCTAGTAGACTATATAAACTATGGAGAACACGATGTAATTTTTTTAGATTTCTTGTCTGTTTGTCGATTTGTATTGTTACAAGTTGGGCCAAATACAAGGGATGCACATCTGCCTGCCATAAAGCCTGGTTTATTGCCCTTCCTCTATTCGGAGTTCTTTTGTTTAGACAATAGCCTATTATTATTGTACTTGTTTATGGCCGTTCGCAGACATAATCCAGCAGGTGTGCAGAATTATGTTTTCTGGGAATAGCGTCGATGGTGGCGCAGGTGTGATTCGCGGAAATCATTTTTGACACGGTCCTAAGCTGAGTATAAAGGGGTGTCCGAACGGAGAGATGGGCAGTCAAACGACGACTACGATACGAGTAAGACGTTTGTAGTACTGTCGATTAGCGATATAGACGACGGAATTTGCGCGTGTCGAATTGTATTGAATCGTGCAGTGTGAACTGGTTGCATCCAGTTTTATTTGTATTTGTTTTATACGTGTTTGTACAGTTCTAATAAACTCTACAGTATTTCCAGCGGCATTTATTTTAATTAGAGTCCTGTAGCTCGTAACAGTATGTTTGTTCGAGATTCAAGTAAAAAGTACTAGGCCAATTTTGATGCGGTTTTCGGTGATCGATAGTAAATTCTTAGACTTAGAGAATAGCTTCTCCGGGACGAAAAGTACTGTTTTCATCCCTGCGATGCCTAATCAACTCCAAGCGTACTTTCAGAATATGATAAATCAAAAACATTTAAAAGCTATTTTAACTTTTTTAGTTTATTGTGTTTTATTAAGGAAATAAAAAGGCTTTACTATTATTATTAGCAGCTTACGACTTTGTCTACGTTTGTCGTGACAATTCACAATGTTGATACAGCCGTCAACGACTTCTGCCCGCCTTCAGTCACGCATCCGGCGATGACGGTTATTATATGTCGCAGCCAGTGCGTTTACGCGTCGCCGGACACCATTACAACTCATAGCGGCCGTGTTTCTACTTGACACTTACAGCGGGTACACATTGGGTGCTTTGAACCGCGCGATTTACTAACGCGCGTTTTGAGATCCAAAAGTTCTTATTGAAGTGTACACATGCAAACGCGCGCTTCTGACCATGCGCGCGTCGAACGCGCGCTCTCAGAGTTTCGTTGGAACGCGCGTTGCGCGGGCGTCACATGCGCCGCCATTTTGCTGTACATTTGTTCGAGCGCTTTCGTGTAGGGTGCACGTGTATTATGGAGATCGAACACTTCGATACAGATTTACTAATAGATAAAATACAAAAGCGTCCAGCTATATGGGACATGCAAAGTCCAGATTATAAAAATAAAATATTTAAAGAAACGCAATTGGGAGGAAATAGTAGAAACTTTTAGTGACTGTGAAGACAATTTGGAAAAGAAAAAACAGTCTATCTCGTAAAATTGGGTGCACCCAATATTCTCTTTGCCTCTGCCGTCGTCTTTTATAGCGACGGTATAGAAGCCACACACAAGCGATCACTTCGACGTCCATTTGCGAACTGGGCTAAGTAGTATGAACACCATGGTAACGCTCGTTAAACGCCGTGCTAAGCGCGGTATATGTGTGCTACAAGCGCGCGCCCAACGCAACGCCGAGCGCCTAATGTGTACTCGCTCTTACGGCTATATTTTGGGCATTTTAATGTGATTTTTTTACAGTCGGCAAAAAACATTTTACAATATACATGTTCGGTCTTTGCCTATAATAAGTGGGTAAAACATCGCTCCGCTGATTTTGTTGACTACCCTCTTTCTGTGTGACGCGTCGGCCAATGCACAGCAGGGTAAGGGGCAGCCATTTTGAACACTCACTGTCAACGTATCAACGACATCGCGCTGTGCGCTCACCTTTTTTGTTGAATTTAAATAATTATAATTACTAGCCGTGCTAATAACTTTCAAAGACCCAATCTGAGTACAGTGGTAGCTCTCAAGTGAAACATAGTGCCGTGCTCTGTTCCCGAGTGCAACCTGAACCGAGCCAGGAGAGGGCTGATCTCAAGGTTGGTGGAGCTTCTGCTTTTATAGTGCAAGGATTTAGGTCATATCTCCGCTATACAGTCCACAGAAATCGAACCACTATAACCTGTGGGTTAGAGCATCCCACAATATAAATGAAAAAAAAATGTCAGTACGTAATAGCAATATTGTTACCTCTTGAAGGTTGACGATCTTCTGCTTAAACTCGTACATTTGAGTTCTGCATTTATTTTCATTGCAAAGTTTAATCGACTCATTCCTGAAAAGATAAAAATGATGTCCATTTAAGGTGAAGTTATGCATCACGGCTCCGTCTATGTTCATTTTGGATTTTGTTTAAATAATAGTAGACAAATACACATTAGGGTGGCGCAAAAAAACCGACTATTTTTTTTTGAGTCTCGAGTGAAAAAAATGTTAGTTTTTGATGTTTTTAAGAACTCCCTCCAAAGAACAGCTCAAAAATTTTTATTCGAAGACAGTTCTTACAGTACTGTCTTCGAATAAAGTTGTCTAAATATTTTTTTTTAAACAATTTCCTTGCCGCCCTAGGTCGCTCCAAATTTTTAATATTTCAAAAATCACCAAAATCCGATTTTTATTTATTAATTTCTTTTTCTCGTTACCGTATAATTTTATAGACCAAAAAATAATAAGTTTCTGAAAGTTACCGTACAAGATTTGAATTTTAAAATTGCATTACTCGCTCGAAAAAATCTAAAGTAATCAAAAACTAACATTTTTTCACTCGAGCCTCAAAAAAAAATTGACAGTTTTTTTGCGCCACCCTAATACACATATTATATGTTTTTAATGCTGGAGTACAACACAGGCTGACAACTCAGATGGGAAGTGGTTACCATCACCCATGGACATTTGTAACACCAAAAATTCTGCCAATGGAACTGGAATCTGATTACTTATGCCAGAACACAACTCAAGACTGTTATAATAGTGTGGCTAGCGATGGTGGAACGATCTAGTTGGTTTAAGGAGTTTCAGAAAAGTGTAGAAGATTCCAGAAGGAAAAGACAAGGACCGGTACATTTTAGAAAGGGATAGATGATGAACAAAATAATAACGAAATGAAGATAGAAATTCTAGAATAGAAGGTTCACGAAGGAAAAGAGAGAGATAGATAGATATTTAGAAAGGGAGAGACCTTAAATAAAATAATAACGAAAAGTTTTATTATTACGCCAAAAGGAAGGTTTGCACTGAAAATCAGCGTTGTGTCGGATATTATGTCGGCACAGCAATAAGCTGAGTGCAAACCTTGTTTGCTGACAATGCGGCGTACAAATTCTCAAGATATGTTTTTATTTTTAAGATACATGTTAGTAATGAAAGTACGTCGCTATTTCATCAAATAATTTTTTTCTTTCTTTACTAAAAAACAAAGCCAAAGACTGCGTAAGCAAAACTGCATGTCAAAATAAATACACAACTTTTATTTCAGAATTGTGGTTAAATAATACTTGCATTGCTTCATCAAACATTTCCGTTCCAACTTCCACTGATCGTGTAGATATTAACTCTCTGAAATAAAATAACAAAATAGAACGTGATTGGAATAAATAGTATGGCAGTAATAAATAACCCTTTGGAATCTAAATAATATTCTTATCAATCAAACTAAAATAGATAAGTGCATGTTAATCTACATTAAGTACAATTAATGCAATGCTAGAAAAGTAGTCCATTGTCTTTCCAATTTCGCAAAGACCATAAATTTCATAAAATAGCTAATTAGGACCAAAGTTTAAAAAATATTTTTTAAATAATAAGTAGTTGATTGAAAATTTTAGTTGAGATTTTGTTATTTTATTTATTTAAGTTTATGGCTTGGCAGCTAATCGTTTAAGCCAATTCTTAGATTATAATATACTTTCTTCATTTTCTTAAGCCTATGTGTAGCACAGCTGAACTGTAGGTTATCAGCTGGTGCCATTCAACGGAGTTCTTGTGACAACTCAAAAGGCCACATTAGACTATACAGTTCACATTTCTCACAAAAAAACATAATTACTACACAAAAACTATCAACATCCTACAACTATTGTTCATTTTAGAGTAATTTTGCACATTATTAGAAAATAAAACTGCACAGCACAACATCTCCTTTCAGTTCCCGCCAAAAACTCGTTGAGATTTTATTACACACTTAATTATTTAGTGTTGTTACACATATCCTACCAATATTAGAAATGCGAAAGTTTGTAAGAATGTATGGATGTATGCTTGTTACTCTTTCACGTAAAAACTACTCGATGGATTTTGATGAAACTTTACAATAATATAGCTTGCACATCAAAATAACACATAGGCTATCATTTATAAAGATATAGTGTGAATTATCCAAAATATAACGATTTTCCATCACCACGCGGGTGAGACCGCGGGGCGCAGCTAGTTCCCATTAAAGCTTAAATAGTTTTAAAAGTTTACAAACATCACTCACATTTCAGTTTCTTTTGTTTCCGTTTGAGCTGCCCTTGTCGAGTTTTCATCTTTCACACTGAAAAAGATAACTCACTACCTCACAAAAAATAAAAGCGATCTTTACTCTTCACTAGACCCATCTATTTAGCGCATTAAAAAAAATTGGATGGTTCCGTACAAAAGTCCAGACCACTCTTTATTGTTTGTGGTCGAGTGTAATTGTATTTTATATCGTTTTTATCTTGACAAGCTTGTAAGGAATTTATGGAGATATGTTGCAGCATAAAATTTTAGTATGTCATGTCATTATTATAACTGTAATAATATTTTTCTTTCCTCTTATTGTGTCTTTGTTATACGAGTATGCACTGTTTGCCACAACTCCATTAATTCTTCAAAAAGTAATTCTGCAACATACTTCTGTATAAAACTTATAAAAAAAAGAACTTGAGATATAAATAGAATAAGAAATATAAAGAAAAATATTCTTTATCCAGACGTGTTGCTGGGGAGTTTCTTGCCGCTTCTTCTCCTTCACAGCAACAACACGTTGCGAAGCGGTGTACATAGAATGGGAAGTAAAAATAAATTTTAACTTATATGTATGACCTTCAAAGTGTTCTCCGGTAGAACTTATTTTGAATAAAAACTTTTGAATTTGAATTGACAAACTATATGTGGCCTAAAATACTGGTTAAGCTGACAGCCAAAATAACTTCGTAGCTAATGTAGTCAAGACTTAAAATCGCATTTCAAATTACGTGGGGCGTCAGTTAGGTTAGGCATGTTGCATGTTCAGATAGAAAACCTACCTAGGTTTTCTATCTGAACATGCAACATGCTTGTCCATCCAAAGGTTGTCTGGAAGAAATCGCTAATAGATAAGACCGCCTATTGTATTGTTACATGCGGTCAAAGATAAGCCGCACAGCCTATTGTAAGCGCAGCTTATTGTCCTTTCTCGGATTACGGAATCCTTTGTCTTTTGAATTTGTAGTTAAGAAAAACATGCTATTGTCTTTTACTTCTTTTATAACCATCATTAGCGTCGAACTAATCCCTATTGTTATTGTTTTCGACTTTGTGGACATTCGCAGGTGTGCAAATGAATATTTCTTAGAAACTCAGTGTGCGCCTCCAATTTCTTTGTACTGTGTAGTTAGTATAAGACGATGCCCGAATGGAGGGGCGAGGGCACTCAAGCGACGACTACGAAACGAGTAAGTCGTTCTTTAGTACTCTCGATTAGCGATAAAAACGACGGACTTTGCGCGTTCGAATTGTATTGAATCGTGCAGTGTGAACTGGTTTCATCCTTTTTTAATTTGTATTTGTTTTATACGTGTTTGTACAGTTCTAATAAATTCTATAGTAGTTCCAACGGCATTTTTTAATTCGAGTCCTGTAGCTCGTAACAGTATTGAATTTTTTTATTTCTGTTAAATGTTTCTTTTAAAACACAATAAAGCATATTCATTCATTCATGTATATTATTTTACTTTACAGGAAAAAATAATGAATGATTTGTTCACTCGATTAAAATTAAATACTTAAAAACTAGTCTACAATTAGGTTGAACAAAAGCCAGCTTTATCACTTAAAGCACTGTCTTCGAAGCAACCCTTGTTTTCTCAGTTAACTGGAAAACATCGTGATGAAATTCGCACATCGAGATAACTGATATGTGAAACCTGCCCATTTGCTTTGATTTTGACATTCGTGATAGGTATACTGTCCGTTCCGTCCTAATAATGAGGAAGCCCAAGCCAGACATTGGGTCGTATAAGCTGTTTTTGTATGCTAATTAAACTTTTTTATTGCATGAGTTCAGCAGACAGGCAAACGGCCCACCTGATGAAAAGTAGTTACCATTGTCTATAGACATTTGAAACACCAAACGCACTACAAATGTATTACTGCTCTCTTAAGGCAGACTAGAACCTGGCCACTATGCCAGAACACAGTTGAAGGTTGTTATGGCTGCATATGGCTGTGGGTTGTTTTGTCGTCTGCCCTAATGCAGGAAATTATATTTTTTCTCCGCTCCTGCATGGATAATATGACTATTAGTACTTTAACAACACTCTCAGAAATTGCGTATTCCGCTGAATATGCTGCATTAGATACATAGAGTCATGCAGAAGGATCTAACTCTACAATGTTAGTTAATTAATAATTGGTAGTCAACATACACATTGTGATAATCTCCAAGCTAAGCAAATTACACTTGTGTTATGAGCAATATACGACAGACAACTCTGGGGCCGATCCCAGACTATGTTCCGGGAGTCTGAGATCAGCATAGCCCGCTTAACCATAGATGCATCAGTGATGATCTCATTTATGTAATCAGATGTTAAAATCAAGTGAGTGCTGAAAACCTATTTAACAGTGAATATGTTCAGGATAGTTACAAGTTTACTTACATATTATGAACAAGACATTGACAAGAGACAGCTTTATTTTTGAGATTATTATCACTCTTATTTGAATTGAGCGCACTGGTTGAAGAATTTCTGAAAAATATAATACATTTTGCTGGGGATTCCCAATACCTATGTACAGTCGTCAGTGATAAAACTTGGGGAAACCTTCATTTAGCAGTTTGATAACTACTGGTTAAAGTTCAATGACTCAAAAGCAACAATAAAATTAATTAGTATATAAGAAAATGTTCAAACATATTCTAGTGCATTTGTTGAGACCATCCTCTTTGAGAATGTGAATCAGTTGAAGGGATATTGGGGCATATTTTCTTTTGGTTCCCTTAAAGTTGCCCTACACCACTTTACGATATTATTCCATAAGACTTCCTCCGCCCTGTCTGTGTAAATTCTATACTAACTATAGTATGTAAGAATTTGTATTGTTCATTGTAAGGGGGGCCAGCACACACTAATTAAGTTTTTGAACACATAGCATAAATGATATGAGGCTTTAATTTTGTTAAATGTGACAATAAAGATATCAATCACAGCGGGACAACGTAGTTTTAATACTACAAACACCTCAAAACTATGGGCAGCACCTGCCCATACCACATGGCGACCCTGCCAGGAGCTAGCACCAGTATCTTGGAGAAGAGAAAATACATAACACTTTGCCATAATTATCCATTGGCCAGTATCCAGCCAACCAGCACACCGCCATGCCCAGGCTAGCTACACATTGACCGTTGATACCAAACCAGCAAGAAGCATACAGGTCAAAGATAGAGTCCAGGGACGGACTAGTTCCAGAGGGGTCCAGGGTATAGACAAAACAAACATGTATTATATATTATTATTTTATTTTATTTTATTTGGGGGGCTAACAGCTATCATTAACAATAACTAGAAATAAACCAAATTAAGAAAAGCTATTAATAAGCCTCCACAGATAACAGTAAAATAAAAAATTTAAAAAAAGGAAATTAAACAAAGAAACAATTAAAAAAAATGTGCACAGGTACTTAAATTGATAAATCCGAGTAGCTAAACAATGCTACAACACTATTAGTAAATAAGTCTAAGGGTATATCTTCCAACTTACTTAACTTATTAAATTCATTTGCTGTTCTGATACAGAACGAATTCCATCGGTAAACCATGCGCATCAATGGTGTGTGTAATAATTTCCTAGGGCGAACATTAGTAGGGGAACATACAAATGTAGTTTCTCAATGAGATTTGCACAATCAATTTTAGATTGAGCAATTTTAACTAAGAAATGTAAATCAGCAATCTTTCTTTTAGTTTTAAGAGGTAAAAGGTGAAATAAAGTACAGCGCTCAATGTAACATTACTATATTATATATATATCTAAACAATACATGTTTGTTGTCTAAAGGATTGTAGGTAGGTGTTTCCAAGGGGATACCAATTAATGCTCCTACCTTTTTTAATATTCCAATACCTCTCATTTTATACTCCTTATTGTATGCAGTTTTGGGAAAATCAATGCCTGTGCATTGGCACCATTGGCTTGAATGGAATAGTGCATTTGTGAACTAACTAAATTTTGAAATGAATTTAACTAAGCCATTGCAGCTTAGTGGTTAGTGCACTTATGTCCCAAATGCAACAGACGCGATTTCATATCTTGGCCAGAAAGCATGGACCGCTACAAGTTTTCTAGCCTAATGGGGATATTGTTACAATTAGCAGATGCTACTGGTAAGAAAAACCATGCATTGTGATAACTATGTGTGAAATCTGCAAATTCGCTTTGGACAAGCATTGTGGGTATATTGTCTATCCCATATAAATGGAAAGCTCGAACCCACCAGCGGGACATTAAGGTCTGTTATTATTATAATAAGAATAAAATAATAATTATAATAAGATGACCACTTACTTTAAAGTAGTGCCATTCATTATTGAGAATTTTGGACATTTTGAAGTAGATTGAAGAGGATTTCTCTGAAGAAACTGTTTTGCTGAACACAGTTTCATGTTTAACAACTTAATACGCTGTGACAAGCACTCATTGTTTTTCTTTAAATCTGCTATTCTATAAACAAATATAGTATTTTCATTTTCCATTGTTTGTCAAAGTAAAGTAGATTCATTAGGAATAATACAATTAAACACCAGGGCTTTCTAGAAATTTACCTCTGTATACTTTCAAATCTTTGCTTTTTCCAAGTTCATCTATTTACACTGCCTAATTTCATCAAAATCTATTTATGTTCAAAACAGATATAAAGAAACATAGGAATTCTCATACTTCCAGGGACGATAAGTTCTTTATGTAAAGTTAGGTAATATTTTTAAAAATCATAGAAATATCAAAAATTACCGACTGAATGAGTGAACTGAAAAATAAAAATGTAGAACTCAATTGCAGTGCCACCTACCAGGTTTAATTGTGTATCTAAACCATCCGGAGACCCACTCAAACAAACAAAAACAATTTCATTAAAATCAGCCCAATGGTTTAAAAATTCAGTTGTATACACACAAAAAATTATATACATAAAAATAATATTTTACTTTTAGTTAACAGAACATACGTTTCCTTCTGTTCACTGCATACAGCCTTGCTCATGATGCAGCACTCCTTTTGTTCTTTATTCAAAGAACTTCTCTGAGCTGCTGTCATTCTCTGCACTTTTGTTGATAACTCCCTTATTTTCTCCTTTTGGCTGTTTATAGTCTTTTTCAGGCCGAGATTACTTTCAAGAAGTGCAAAGTAGAGATCTTCTAGTTCACGCTTGCTTAATTTAGCTGGGCAGATACGGTACATATCTGAAATTTTTATAGAAAAAATTAACACATGATAATAATGTCAGCCTGTAAGCTGCGGTGTAAGTAAAAGATATTTATTTTAACAGAACAAAGGTAAAAAAGAGATAATTCATATTCTAGTTGCTGATTTGTTGTGTCTTTTTATAATAATGATAATTTATAGTGAAGCGCATTACAGTAATTACCTTTTTCTGTCCTTGCATTATGATTTTTACAAACCACATCTTGTGCTGTTGATTTTTTACTACTTTCACACATTTTAAAATCATAAGAAATAGAAAAGAAATAAATATTAAATAATAAGAAACTATTGAAACTTGCACCGTAACATTTCATCTATATCGCGACCACTGCCCTTCATCAGGATAAATTTTCATTGAACTCCCCATTATTCACCCGTTGTTTTGAGGTATATTAAAACAAAATGTTAGTTATATTGAACATTACAATAATATTTAGAACAAAGAAAATGAAAATGCCGCCATAGCAACAGATTACAGAACAGAGTAAAAATGATACATTGTTAATGTCAAATACAAATAAACGATTACAATCAATCAGATTTATTTAGTTGATTATTTAAATAATTCGCAATTATAAAAATATTAACCAGTTTGGTTATTACAAAATATATAGGTATGTGCGGTGATTTAAAGCGCATGGCGCTGTAGCCAACCTTGAGTTTTTAATTCATTTTAAAGAAAAATATTAACCAGGTTGATTATTACAAAATATATAGGTATGCGGTGTGATTTAAAGCGCATGGCGCTGTAGCCAACCTTTGAGTTTTTAATTCATTTTAAAGAGTTAGATATCACCTAAGAAAATAAAGCAATATCGAGATTTTAAGCTTGTGGTCTGATGGTAACGGATGTAGAATGTAGATCATATAAAGCAGCACAGAGTCTAATAATATAACAGGAGAATTAAAAGTGAAGTAGACTGGGTAAAAAAAACCCTAAAGGCTAACCAAAAAAGGAAGAACGGGACTTATTAAGTGTTTGTTTCACATGTTTATACAACTATAATGTTACCGATTTACTCATTACCATAAACCATATGTAGCCTAAATAAAAGCAATTGTATTGTGTAGATATTTTATGGACAAATTGGTTTTCCATTTTAATTAAAATATAGATGGTGTTTAGTAAAATGTTGAAATAAAACAAGAATTAGCAACCAACAAAGATTTATTTAGAATTATAATAACATTGATTGGGTACTTACTACCTAAATACACCGAGAAAAATTACAAGTAAACTACATAAAAGCCATAGGTACACAGTTTGAATAATCTCAAGTGATCACAATCAAACATTCTTAAATCATTTCATGTTGAATTTATAAATAAAACAATGAACGCTACAAGTCGCTCCCGGATTAAAATTTATTTGAGATCTGCGGAACGTATCATGTTTATATAAAAAAAATAGGACAGGCACTTCTAGCGAATTACTATTTTTATAGACAATACATATTTGCAATGTCGTAGATACACAGACAAAAAAAATCAAAGAAAAATCCTCCTAATTCTTCGTTCTCATTTCTAGTTTAGCCAATGTCCATGATTTGCCTATATTGTACCCTTAGGCCAAAAAGATTCACCTTAGATTGTACCAATATATTGTAAGAATCTGGTTTTTAATTGATGGTCAACAATGAAGTATTTTTATTCATTCACCGACGACAAAATTATGAACAAAGTAGAGTAAAAATTAACTATTTTATTTTTAATTTATCGAATATTTATTTTCGAGTTATAATTGGAGAAGACGAAATAAAAGAGAGAATCAAATAAATACCCACAGATTTTTTCAAACTTATTTTGCGACATGATCAATACCAACTAACTTGCAATCACGAAAATATTCTGCACTGCAATAGCTAAATTTAGTACATAGTAATACCATGGAAGAAAATACTTTTTTCATGGCAATACAATGACTTCGGCGCCTGTTGCTAGTATGCATGTTAGCTGCGCGTCTGCCATAAAAAATAAAAAAGTTTAATTGCCAAATAATAATAATTATACATACATAGTTACATATACATTTAATGATTACACACTCGAGTAAAGTTAATTTACGGGAATTAGCTGTAGAATTAATTTAAAATATCTTATGTACTAAAAACATATTTTTACTAGTAATACAGCATAATTATTTCAATTTATACCACAACCGAAAGCTGCATACACGAAATACATTAAAAAAGAATGATGTATATTTAAGTATATTATAATACTTACTACAGAAGTCACATTAAACAACAATAATTTTGGTATAATAAATAAACTATTGCTTTAAAAACTAAATCTATCTAATCGCTATTTACATATCTTAGTTTTAGAGGGATTTCAATTTTCATGAATCCTACATGATGTACTTTGTTCATTTAAAAGCTTAATAAACTTGTCGTTCGATACTACAGTTAATAAGTTTATCTAAGTTGATGGTTCAAACAAATTTTATGGTATTATAAATATATATAGAATTTCGAAGTGGAAACATACGGGGCGGATCTTAGAGGGAGTAACCAATTATTTTATGCACAGATGATGCATTAGCGATGTAACGAACAAGAAAAAAGAGAGTAACAAGCAACATAAGAAATTATTAATACTAATTGTTCATTCTCATTGTCTGGAGAAGAATAAGATCCGTTGATGATGAATAAAAGGAGGGGACAGCGCGTACGCAGTCCCCACTACCAAAAATTACGCGTCCGAGTTATCCACATTAGGGATAATCGCAGGGGTCAACCCAACCGCAGTGCAATGGAGAGGCCTCGCCCTGGGGGAACCGCCTTCTTGATCACGGTGTCCCCTACGCCAGGTAAGTATGATTTGAGAAACGCGCCGCAATGTCCAGTATAACTGACTTGTAATCACTTTAGCGCGTTAGAGAAGTTTAAATGTTTTGTACAGCGACATCTGTTGAGCTTGTGTTAAATTAATTTAGAATAAAGCTTTTGTTATTTACAAGGCAGTCAAGTACACTGTTATAACTGATGAATGGATAGTATAGCTAATTGTGGTTATCGTGAATTTGTCTATACTTCAAAACTATATGAATGTTAACGTACGAAACCCACGCTATAATTGTAATGTGAGAGACTAAAACTAATAATCCCATAATAATAACAATAATAATTATGGCCTAGCAACTCCGGCTGCTACGCCGTAATTATTATACTCGCATCCTCGGATGCGGAATATAGGGAATTCTTTACAACACTAATTCTCAGCTATTACAGGATATTACAATTATTATTTAGACCAACTCAGACAAAAAAAGTTTATGCTTGCATTTTTGACGGATTTGGTATACTTTTTTAAAATAATATCACATAATATTAATATACATAATAATGACTTAACTAATATTATTACAAAAAGGTAGAGAAAATTAAACTGTGGAATCATCTGGTCTTGAAGAATTTAGAAGCTCTCAAGAATTAAGTTTTGTACTGAAATATTGTCATTCCTATTATATTTTGTGTATGCTTCTAAGTAAGCCATCTTAAAACCTGTACCGCCATCTGAACGTCATGGAAGAGGAATACTAAAGAGGTTTTGAGGCTGAAGTAAGTAGATATACCTAAGGATTACTAACGACATAATTATATGAGTAAATATTGAAAATGTGTTCTATCTCAAATAGGACGGTACGGGAGAACTTACATAAATAGAGAAACAAACATCGTGATGTTAAGTATAATAAGATTATTATTAAATAGTAACAGGATTAAATATATTTTTATATACTTAATTAAAATTATTATTCGTTTTGTAGGAAAGTTTAGCTGCATATTATGTTTTATTGACATGTCAGTTATAGCGGACTATTTGAAATCGACTTTAGTTGGTTTTGTTTTGTCCATAAATTAAGTATAATTCTGAGATTCAAAAACACGCTATATTTAGAATTTATCATATGTCTGCTTTTACAATGACTTAACTAACGAAATACAGGAAAGGCACGTTACTACAGTAGAGCATTTATGCGTCCATATACCATCAAAATAAAAACAGAAAAACAATCTCAGCCAAAATCTAGGTAATTTTATAAACTTATAACAACCTTCAAAACACAGAGGTTAATAACCCTATTCTACCCATATCTTCCTATATCTGATGACACTTTTATGACTTAATGTTCTCAATAGGAAATACATAAAATTACTAATAAAAACTAAAGTTTTACATATATATATTTATCAGAGGTATAACATTTTGTGATGTAGATATCACATACGTTTCAGTTTCACAAAGTTAAAAACGGCGAAATTAAAGCACAGTTTATCTATCATGCAGTTTTAAAATCGATAATATATGTACTTACGTAGGTAACATTTCTGTGGCAGTTTAGTATATAAAGTATGTCAAACGCAAGAAAAGTATTTTTCGGATGTTTCAATACTGAGTACATGCTCTATTATAGATAATAGCAAAGTGTATTTCAGATAAACTCTGCTTCAGTACGCATAAATTAATATTATAGTGCAACGTAATTGCACTGCTATAATTTGTAAATTCAGATTACATTAAAATCTAACGTCCACAATGGACTCACAAAGTTCACTAGCTTGACTTAATTTATTAACTTATAATATTATAGTAACCAACAACCAAGATAAATGCCTAAAAGTAAATGAAATATCACGTTGTTATTTGTAATAAAGTCAATTCTACATTTAAAAAATCGCAAGTTCAACCGGGAGCAATTATTTATTTATTTAGGTTTATGGCTTGGCAGCTACGCCTTTAAGCCAGATCTTAGATTATAATGTAGTTTCTTCATTTTCTTAAGCCTATGTGTAGCACAGCTGAACTGTAGGTTATCAGCTGGTGCCATTCAACGGAGTCCTTGTGACAACTCAAAAGGCCACATTCGACTATACAGTTCACATTTCTCATAAAACACACAATTACTACACAAAAATTATCAATATCCTACAAGTATTGTTCATTTTAGAGACATTTTACATATTTTTAGAAAATAAAACTGCACAGCACAACATCTCCTTTCAGTTCCCGCCAAAAAACTCCAGGAGCAATTATATATTAGTTACACTACAGACTACATATTATTTTTTCACTATTGAGGCATTAGGAATTCGTACACTAACTTGTGCACATTTTTTATGTGCTTAGGCGATTTACGCGTAGTCGACTACAATTAAAGAAAAATAAATTAGTTTATAACAACACCACTCTAGCAATTAAGCTTTTATGAACTTTTATCTTTGATTCTTCTATTTCCTAATCCGTTGTTGCCAATACTCTTTGAATTTAATTTATTACTGCTTTTGTTACTTTTACGTCTCTGTTAACGCCCAAAAAAATTGTTTACTGTTTTTAAAATATATTATTCTTTACCAAAATATCGACTACGAAATGACCGCCAAAAGAAAAGTATTGTATTTATAATAATGTAATTTATCTTTTATTTCTTGCTGTATTTTGATTTTCAAAAACCATGCCAATGTTCCACACACACACACCCACACACACACACACACACGCACACACATGCACAAATATATATGATATATATATATATAATTTAGTGCTTTTTAGGAGTTAACACGGCGCGTTTTCAGCAAGACTATCTAGCTTATTTAATATCTTTGATACTTTAAAATATTCAAATTTCAAATCAACTGACATACTTTTTATAAACATACAGAAGTCGCAATCTCAGATTTTGTACGAGCGTATCAACTTATGCTATAGCATACGTCCGCATCCCTATTGGAACAATGTAATTTAATGCTATTTTTTCTTTAAATTGATTACGTTCTAGACCTATCAGGTCGCAATATTACGCTAAGGATTATAAATCGATAATATAGATGTAAATCTTAAAATAAGTCCTAAGAACTTTTCTATGTATAGAATACACGATGTTCTAGAAACTAATTTCAGATAAGTTATAATTCATTAATTTTCTATCACTACTTTAAATTTAGTAATACATTTTTGGAATAGCATCTAAAGTGCTACCTACCTTATATGATTACAATAGTCCAATTTGTTCATATTCAATACGTTTCTCAAAATACTTATGTTGAATATCTAACAGTCATACTGTTTATTGTCACGATTAAAGATACCACATTTCTTCTACATTTTATAAATTTCAAAACATCGATTCCATCAAAATCTTATGTACTATGTTTCAATATAAAATATTGTTTCCATTTAGAGATAAAAGTTTATAATTACAAAAACTAGCTAATTCAGAATACGGTATCTTGAGATTGCTGTTGGGTTTTTTCATCATCATTTCAATATCTAATAGGTCGTCGTATCGTTGGTACTGATGAACAGGGTGTAAACTTAAAGCATCAACATTTTATTATTCAGGAGAACGCTTTAAAATATTTAAATACTACCCGACCAAGGCAAGTAGACGAATGCTAGATGTGCGGTCGACCGTGTCAGGTACGGATTGCATCAAAAAATATACTAATATGATTATGGTGATTAATTTTAATTTGTTCATATAATTAAATTTTTCACTATTAATACTAATTTATGAATCGAGAACTTTTTTTTGTAAACAAAAATCTTTTTCAATTATAAACAAATAAAACATTTGTAAGGAATATTAAAAATAGGATAGAGGAGCAAAAAAATATTTTTTATGCGATAATAACAAGATAACAAACAAAAAACAACTAGAAATTTTTTTACAACCAACAAAAAGATTATAACAAACAACTAATTAGATAAATGATGAGCGTAAAACATGCGAACTTATCGAAGCTGCGAACGATATCAATAGGTGCGCAGTACCTGAGGCGGTATGCGAGTGTGGAGGCCGCATTCCACTTGTTCGTCTATTTAGCTTGGTCGAGTAGTCAATATTTTTATTTGCTTCTATAATGATTTAATTAACCTCATTTATATACGTGTATTTTATAACCTTTCCAATTTATCTTTAAATTAGATCGATATCTATAGATTATCTATCTATTTATCTGTAATCATTATTATTAATGGGCTTGCAAGCAATGCTACTAAGCGTTGTATTTTTATACTATTGTAAATTTTTGCTCACCTAAACCTCTAACACTGGTATTAGGCGGATCAACCACACTAAATCAATTCGGTTAAGAAGAATAGAACTAATAGGACATGAAGATATTCAACGACATTCGAAGATTCAAATTTATGTTGTTTATATTGATCACTTTGGTTGATTCAACTAAATTGAAAGTCAGAAATGAACCATCTCATATCGGCTTAAAGCTAAACCGCACTATAATTGTCAATACCGGACTTATCCTTTCACAGCTGAGTCCGCTATTGATAAATCCTAGTGCGTACTTAGCTTTCCTGAGCAAAACTTACAGGTGTAAAGCCGAACTTAAATATCGTACTTTTTGAAATAATACATACCCGGTTCATCAAAACAAGCGATATGGTGTTATTCATGAATACCGATATCGTACTTTTTGAAATAATACATACCCGGTTCATCAAAACAGGCGATATGGTGTTATTCATGAATACCGATATCGTACTTTTTGAAATAATACATACCCGGTTCATCAAAACAAGCGATATGGTGTTATTCATGAATACCGTTATCTAAAGGGTACCTATTACTGAAACTAATTAAGCATTTACGAACATTTTAACAACAATGTTAGTTACTAAGAATCAGGTTAATGATAACATCGTTTATATACGACAGATATTAAAGATAAGAAAATGAAATGTCTCCAAAAGATAAAATTTTTCACCAATTTACAACAGGGTTGAATAGCGACTAATTCAAAGAATTAGTCCATTAAATAACTAAAGGCCAGTTCCTATTCTTACTACTTCATTCACTTGCCCTACTGTCGCATCGATTAAATTTTGACTTTACTTGTATGGAGCTTATGACAAGTTAACAGATAGTACGGCAAATGAACGGTTGGTAAGATATAGGAACCGGCCCTTATCCGTTAAAAATATACAGAAACACACTATTTTGTTGAGAAACAGACCCTTTATATGGCAACTTGTTTCTAATATGCTTGAAGTTAACAATATAAACATTCTATGTATTGTATAGACAACATTCAGATACTAATCCCTTTCCTAAGTTATAGAAAATTTGTCATTTCGTTTTACTCAAATCTATACGTACTCCTCACGCCTAGAGAACCAACACTACATTTAATATCCTGATTAATTAATGTAGCAGATCAAATTTACCCTTTGGATTGTGCGGCCTGCCTGCGTAAATCGGAGCGTATTGCCGCCGTAATGGCGGTGCCGAATGCCAAGATGGCGCATAGTGTCAGATTGGCCCACTTGTCACCGACAGCTGACAGCATCCACTCGTAGAGAAGCGTCGTCACTATCCCAAATATCTGAAAGATGCAGAAAAAAACTCAATTCATGATAGATATACTCATTTCTAGGAAAGAACATTATCTTATTAATAACATATGTGGACATCTCCATAGCTTTTCTCATGTTTCCTGCTATATACCCTTTCTTATTCACCTCTAAACGTTTGATAAACCTAAAGTGCCTTTTACAGCAGAGACTGGAACCCGATGTTATGCAAGTGTCCATGGTTACTGATAATCACTTAGCACTAGGGAAGCGTTCCTCTAGTATCTCACAACGCCCAAAATGCTCCGTCTGCCGTTCCGCAATGCGACCGGAGTCGTTATAGTCGTGGCGAAAACGTCACCAATGACGTCATCATTTTCGATCACACAACGCTCCAACGACCCATGTCAAGAACTGGGTCGATTTATTTATGTAGGTTTATGGCTTGGCAGCTAGGCCTTTAAGTCCGATCTTAGATTATAATGTAGTTTCTTCATTTTATTAAGCCAAGTGTAACACAGCTGAGCCGTAGGTTCAAAAGGCCACATTTGACTATACAGTTCACATTTCTCACAACATAATCCGTTCCACTAGAGTTTATGATTGTAACGTCCGCAAGCAAGCGGAACGGAAAAAATCGCGATCGTGTACGTGGTTGTTGTGAGTCTCTTTTGGAACGTAGCCTAGGTAGAGCATATGCTCGTATGCTACAACGCCTTTGTCATGTCATGACCATGCATTTCTGTGCCTCATAAACTTTATTCATTTAAAATTGTAAAATATGAAAATTTATATTAATATTAATCTACTAATTAATTACTTGCATTTCTTAAGAAACTTCAAATTTTAATGGATTAGTAAGCCATTGCCTTAATAAGGGAAAAATATGAAAAAAAGAGACTGAAACTAGAACTTCGAAGAGAAAGCTCCCATCATTATAAAAATATATTAACAGCGTGATGATGACAATGAACAAGTAAAAAGATACAACCAGAAATTTTTAAATCGAATGTAGGCACCTGAACAGCTGCGTTGAGTATTCCAGAAGTGGTGCCTTCAGGTTCTGGGTAAGTGACCTCAGACGCAAACTCGAAACCCACAGGAAGGTAGCCAGTCATGAAGAAACTGAAATTATAACGTTTAAAACAATAATAAATAAAAATAATTACTAGTTAAGTACCTAATCCCTATTTATCCCTATTTAATATTATAAAGGCGAAAGTAACTCTGTCTGTCTGTCCGTCTGTCTGTTCCGTTTTCACGGAAAAACTACTGGACCGTTTTCGCTGAAACTCAGTATATATATATTTTCGATGCCGAGGATAAACAAGATATTGGGACAGATTTATGTAAAGGTTATTTCAGAAAGTAGGATAGTTTTTGGTTTTTTGTGATTTGCCATTTTCGTCATTTTGGTTATTTTGATCATTTCTGTAATTTTGTCCTTTTTATCCTTTTTACTCTTTTTGTCCTTTTTGCTCTTTTGGTCCTTTTTGCTCTTTTTGTCATTTTTGCTCATTTTTGCTCTTTTTCCTCTTTTTTCTTTTTGCTCTTTTTGTCCTTTTTTGGTGTTTTTGACCTTTTTGTCATTTTTGTAGTTTTCATAGACGGGGGATAGATAAATAAAACTAGGACGGTTTGAAATAGAGGATGAAAGTTTGGATGAGACCAATCATTTCTCAAGTTTATAGATATAAAAATTCATTGTCTATAAAAAAATGCGATAGTAACTCGATATGTCTTTCTGTTAAGTTTTCACGGAAAACTACTGGGATATTGGATCGGTTTTATTGTAATCTTGTTTAAATGTAGTTTTAATGCCGAAAATGGACACATATACTTATGCCAGGAGATCGAATAGTTTGCGATATAAAATTAAGTGAATTCTCCGGGTGCAAATAGCACTAAGATAAAATTTTTGTACAATGTAACCTATATTAACGCCTGCTTTTCAAACAAGAAGCACGGACTAGGGGTTGAACTCTGGTAAGATTATAACAGAAAATTGTATGAAGAAGGAAGCCTTATTGAAGTTATTTTATGAATTAGAAGAGGAGGAAATTTGACACAGTAGAACCCAGAAATCCTACAATATATTCCTAGGGGAATATGCATATGTTAAATTAATTTATGTTTATGGGTCCAAATATTTTTGTGTATTCATTAATGTCGAACCTCAGAAATTGATCAAAATTCTGGTATCTATCGGGGACAGGACCGTTTGTCTTAAACTTAAAGATGTTGATGTTAAACTTAAAGAAGAAGACCATGAAAACTGGATTTAATAACGTACCCGAGTAAAATACTGCTAAGATAAACAACGCCGATATAGCCACAATCCAGAGTGAAGGTGAATATAACCATGCCAAGGACTGATGCTGCATACACCGCTAGCGTGGTCTCCTTAAATTTGTGGGTCTTGTCCAAAACCAAACCACAGACAACTGAACCAGCCATACCAGACACAACTAATACCAATCCTATACGCCCTGCGTCTTCGTTGGCGCCCTGAAATTATCAAACGTTTGGTGTATAAATGTAAACGATATCAAACTCCTAATCGTCAAATCAAGTCACAGATTCCAATCTTCGTAGTTTAACCTACATTTGTTCACGTACGTATTTACCACCGCTTCGCAACATGTTGTGGCTTGAGAGAAAAAGCGGCGCAAGAAACTCTTCAGCAAACATGCCTAGCTCTAATAATTTTATATAATATTAACATGGGTGGGAGGAAAAAGAAAAAGAAATTATTAACCAATTTGGTTTGTGTTCCGGTAAATTAGATTAGATTGGTGTGTAAATTAGATTAGGCTCCCATAGAGTAAATAATAACCATAAACACAATTAAAATGAACCGAGTTGGCGGTAGGCTAAATAAAAATTTAACAATACTCATTGATACTTGACATCTTTGTCTTCCTGCAGGGGCTGTGGCGTATTTTGCGCATTGGTAATCTTAAATTGCAAAACTTATTAATATATGTTTGCATCAATACATTTTATACCAGTATGCAGATTATACTGGACTAAATTCTACATGCCTTTTACCACCGTCGAGTTCTAGGACATTGGAATGAAACCAGTTTACGTCAACCACTAAGTAAGTTTCCACACTTTTAAAGCTGTTTATTTTTAAAGTCAATAAGATTATCATTATGAATCGAAAATATTTTACCTAGCTATCTCTTGTTATGTATTAGTAGATGGAGAGAAATCTCAAATTCTTGACCCGACAGGGTACTTTTATATACGAACCAATGATCTCACAATAAAAATTACTAACACTGTACAAAGTAGAGGAGAAAAAGTAATTGCGTAGATCCCGGGTTCGAAAGTGGAAGTTAACACAGCAGTTAAGTACCCAGAGGAATTGACGTGACAAATACTAACCGGATAATAGGTGAGAATAACTTGATTCAGTAGAGTCGAGATGGCATAGAAGGTCCCGACGTTCAACCCGTAAGAGATCAACAACAGTACGTAGTTGCGGTTTGTTAACAGTTTCTTTATAGATTGCAGGAAGTTCGAGTCAAGACTGGAGCCGAGGTCAGCTGCTGCGGAAGGTGGCGTTGGAGGAGCATTCTTGAAAACTGTGGAACAGAAAATGTAAAACTTCAGCAATCATCAGCTAAATATTTGCATACGGTATATAGGAAGTGAACATAATTAGGTCTTACCCCATGGAAGCGAGATAGTAGCGGAATTGAAACTATTATAAGAACGGTTATAAAACGCCTAAAAACGCCTAGGTATAAAGTACGAGCAAAATTTAAATGCGTCTTTGAAGTTTGTACACGTGATTGCACAGAACACGATTATAAGGCTCACTATATAGCATGTATGGAGCTGAGAGAAGAAAGTGTTACACTTTCACTTGGCTTTTATCCTGATTCGTATAGCATCTCTTTCACACTACACACTATTAGAGATTAGAGCAATAAACTTCACATGTCATGACCTGCACAAATTCACGGAGCTACTCTCGAGACGCATTTATATTTTGCACGTACTGTAGTTAGATACATGTATAAAGAGCTGTTCCCAGCAACAATAGGATAGGAGTACGTCTGATCTGCATAAAAGTTGCTCAAGTCATCACCTCGCTTAAGCTGTTTGTTGAAATGTGACTTTAGATTGCTTGTTTGTCCAAGTGGCATACGTGACGGACAATACCATACAAGCCAATATCAGTCAATGCAAATAAACGTAGGTATATTAATAAACACTTCGATTATTTTCTTATTGCAGGCTTTATAGATATTTAGCATATTTATTTACTATAAAATTAATTATTCCATGGGCGACGATATGTCGGTAACCACTATCTATCAGCCTGTCTACGATATATTCATCAGAAATAAAATTACTTTTAATTAATTTTGATTTGGCTAAGTTTAACTCTTTAAAATATTTACTTACACAACAAAATGAACACAAACAGCACACTCGTAAAGCCAGCAACGATATAGAACATCATTTTGAAGTCGGCAGCAATTTCATCGACTGTTCCACCTGCTTTCACGAGAATCGGTGGTAGGACGAAGCCAAGAGCGACGCCGAGCTGAAAACAACATATTAAACTCGTCAAGAAATTGTAAGTCAATTTAACAAATAGTGTAGTACCTACCAAAAATACCTACATATTTAATCATCGTATTCAAAACACTATTACTTAGTCAATTGAAATCTTAAATTTTTTAGGCCTTAGCGTGCGTTTTTCTGAGGACGCAATTTTATTTTTTTGACCTGTAGAGGGGGTTATTATAAGCTTAAGTTCAAGTTTGTGAGGTTGCCACCCTTGTTCCCCGGCCGCCATCTTGGAAAAAGGGGTACAAAGGGTTTTCGCGCTGTATCTCGTAAACTAGCAACCCTACAGAAAATTTTATAAGACATAATTTGTAGCAAATTAAATTGTCTACAACTTTATTTTTATTATTTTTTATCGTAAAATGGAAAATAAATAAGTTGGTGGGGGTGGAAAATGGTCGATAATAAATTAATAAAAACAGCAACAGTCGTGGTAGCGTAATGGCTAGCGTACGCGTCCCAAAGTAAAAGAACGCAGAATTCGATCCTGGTCGGGAGGCATGCACCACTTAAGCAGTTTTCTGATCTAAAGTGCATATTGTTATAATTACCACGTGCGTTAGTACGTAAGCGGTTTTATCATTAGTTGGATAATATTTTAAGGAAGGGTAATAACCCGCGGCTTCGCTCGCGACACATGAAGATCTAATTAAGTTTTTATGTAAGTAAAATAGACATTCTCACTAGGATTAGACGCGGGGAAAACTCGAGTAGTTTATAATAAATAGATATACTTTTCTTAGGTTAACCGAATATTATAAACTTTTTTTCCTGTGATAGTTTCAAACATCGCTTAAAACAAATAAGTCTTTCGACTCTCGTTAAGGTTTCGTAGTCGAATAAGTACAACAGTGAATGTTCACCATGTCACGACACGTCCTAATAAGCATGAGAAATAAAACCGTTCTAAGAAAATAATATTTTCTGAAAAAGTGCATGTAATTTTATGTACAATTAAGATCAAAGAGATCTTCTACAGACCATTATTTAAATACAAAGTCACAAAACTTTTGTCGAATATAACATCCAAAATTGTAGATTATATAATTTACTTCAGCATACACGCTTCAGAGCTTACACGATTACAATGATTACTGATTACATGGAAATAATAAATAACGTAATTGTGTGCTATATACGAATGAGAAATTTGCAAATTTAATCCTTAGCAATGACTCAAATATCTACGAACATTCAATCTTTTATCACATGGATTAATACCATTGCATCAATTCGAGCGTACTTATCATGATAATAAAGAAATATTACATTCAATAAATGTGCATATTTTGACTAGTACATTGTTTTCAGGTAGATTAAAAAGCAATTGAGTAGATTGTAATCTAGTCTACGAGTCTAGTCTATCAGTTTTTTATAGGATTCATTTCGGAGAGTGTGCGGTTGAACTGTTTGATCTGATTCGCCCTATATCATTCCATCTACGGACAAAAAGGCGCTCTGGTCTAGGCCATTGTTTCAAAGTGCGAATGAAACACTTTGTCTTCGCAATTCTTCTGCGTACGGTAGAGTTGTGGAATACACTACCAGAGTCCGTGTCTCCCGAAAAGTTCAATCCGGGTGTCTTCCTGTCACACAACGTCTTTTTATTTGTTGCATAATAATTACAGATAATTTAGGAATTTCCTTCGAGTCAGGTTGCCTGGAAGAGATCGCTTTTAGCGATAAGACCGCCTTTTGTTTTACCAACTATTGTCTTGTTGTGCATGTTTGTAATTTTTGTTTAATTCTCCCGGACCGCACACCCTTTAAGCCGGCATTGAGCAGTACCTATGTTGTTGTAAATGTCCATGAGCGACGGTATCTACTTTCCATCAGGTGAACCCTAAGCTTTTCTGCTGTACTCCGTCAATAAAAAAACCCATATAAAGATATTTCGCAAGTCCATTTACCATTGAAAAATTATAAATTTATAAGGACCATTCTAAAAATCACTTTTACCATTTTTTACCATTTCGCTACATTATCGTTGTAGCAGTATATCCCTAATACTGTCCAGGAATGTCCTGCCTGGACAGAGCAGCGCCGAGACCTCGTCGCCGTTTACCGGAAATGACCTCTCGCTCCCGGCCGTGGTACGCACCATGGTCGGGAGCCCAACAGGATGGGACGCCATCTCCTCCTTCTGCGAGCGCGTTATGCTTGCGAAGGAGGAGGCGGAGCGGGAGCGTGCTCCGCTCCCACCAAAGGAGGACGCGTCGGCGTCGGAGGGCCAGCCAGGACCTTCGGCCACCGTAAGCGGACGGCGTGGGTGGGGCCTCTTGGGGTATAGAGGTTCTCACTCACCTGCACATGCCGTCGAGATGGGGGCGCGAGTGTTCCGTGCGCGCTCACCTCTCCTCCCGTGGGGTAAGTTACAGACCGCCCCACGCATAGAGAGTATGATGATGCCGGGGGATAAAGTAGTCCAATGGAAGAGAGGCCCACGCCTGCTAGGGCTGCGGAGAAGCTAGGTCATATACCCGTAGCCCTGGCACAAGGCGAAGGACGGAACACCCAGCGGTTTAGTGGGTATCTCTAAACGGGGAGTGGCAATAGCATGGTACCATTTCTGACTGGGCCTGCTAGTGCCACCCCCGATCTGTCGAATCCCACACTAGGTCGCGAATTATTCCCCCAAGGTCCTGCCCTTGTCGCGGCTTAGTCCAAAAACAGATTTCCCCTGACTAAAAAAAAAATTATATACCTAATACACCTTTGTACTAACACTTTCCCACCAAATCACATGGTATATAAACTATTTGTTTATTTAAGGTAAAGATTGTGCTACAGATAGATAGACAGACGGACAGAGGGACAAAACGACTTAGGGTTCATGTCTTGACAAGTTCCAAAATATAGAACCGTAATTAAAAAAAACAACGACACAATGACAAAGAAAAAACGAGTTTATTACTGAAGTCATCAAAAAAGAAAAGAAATAAAAAAAATTACTTATAAACAATACAGGGTTCATACAATATTACTAAAATACAAAGAACATTTAGTATAAGAGGCGTCCCAAAGGAAACTAGTTCCCGCGCTAGGTCTATTTAGTGCTCTGTGACGGGCGACGATAATTGGATTCGTTTTGGTAGTATGGTACTCATAACATATAGTATATAGATAGATAGATGCGCTGTCCTTGTACAGTAAAGATCTATAATAATAATAATAATATATTCTACACGTGTATAATCACGTGATGTATTACCCAAATAATCTTTACTCGTTCAAAATCCTCTTGAAGACTATCAAAACTCTATTAAACTAGATTCTGAAAACAGCCATAAAAATAGAAAAATACAAATCGTCATTTATGATTTATGCGTCCAATTACTTTGTGGTTTTTTTTACAGCCACTCCATTTCTTTAAGCCATTTATTAATCGTTGGCATTCGTTTGTTCTCTATGGCGATTATTTTCACGTGAATTGTGTTGTTTTCGCATGCTGATTTTGCAATCGTTGTTCATAGTATTTTATGAACAACGATTACAAATAATTGAATTATCGATAATTTATCTACAATATTACAACATTCTAAACATGCCGTGTCTGTAGGTATATTGAAGCTTTAATAGCTTCAATATTGGATATATTCAATAGTGGATGAAGTCACGGGCATATTCTAGTCATATTATAAAGACGTTATATTTTAGTATGTAGTAAAACACTAACAGTGTTTAAGTCAATAGATTGCGCTGTACAATCATTGATGTCGCAAACGATTCCCGAAACGTACAAAGAATATATACAAATTTCTAACAATAATAGATGGGCCTAGGCCTGCGAGGAACAACAACAGCCTCGCTGGAAGATCTCCTTTTGAGACAGAGGACCATTCCATCTTGCTCGTCACCCTATAAGGGGCACTCTCTTCAAGTATATTGTATACCTAACTAACCGTTTATTTGCCTTGCTACTATGTATAAGCTTCACATATATAGTGCCAAATGAAGAGAATGAATAGAAAGATATAGAAACCATTCATTAATGGTAAAGGGTTTGAAAGAGATCCAGTAAGCCGACAATGAACGCATGATTTAAATTTGGACGAGCCAAACAAACTGAGCCATATAGACATAAATTTTAATAATTGTATATCATTCAATATCGTCGTGTCCTCTCAGTCTTGTGCCTTTCAACCAAGTTTATTCAAGTTGGTTGATCCATTATTAAATCCGCAGTATCTATTGATAGTGCGGGATTTACATAACGAAACACGTAGAACTTAGAGAACTGTTTTCTTTGAATTTAGAACGAAGAATACAGTTTGATTCTAATAATGAACGTCTTAAATTATGTCAAAGCAATAATTTTATAATAAATCTTAATATTTAATTTCTAATCACTTCGACAAGAATTCCATAGATTACTGTAAAGAACATGACATTAGTTCCAATTTTTGCTGTTAGGCGGCGCTACCAGACGAACTCAATAGATGGTTGCAAAAGTACCTTCATTATTTCAAAATATAAATAACAATTTTACTAGTCTAAATATTTAATAATGAATGGAGCCACTAATACCAAACTGGTTAGGTGGCGCTACTAGTAACAAATGCTGGCAACACTAAAAACTTTTAGAGATATGGGGAGTTTTTGGCGGGAACTGAAAGGAGATGTTGTGCTGTGCAGTTTTATTTTCTAAAAATGTGTAAAATTACTCTAAATTGAACAATAGTTGTAGGATATTGATAGTTTTTGAGTAGTAATTATGTGTTTTGTGAGAAATGTGAACTATATAGTCAAATGTGGCCTTTTGAGTTGTCACAAGAACTCCGTTGAATGGCACCAGCTGATAACCTACAGTTCAGCTGTGCTACACGTAGTATAAGTTCTTTTTTAACATGTTTCCGACTGAAAAACATAGATTCTATGGTCATGAAAAATTAAATAAAAATAATTAGAGATGGGTGTTTTCGGTTAAATGGTTTTTTTATTGCATGGGTTCAGCAGACAGGCTGAAAGCCCACCTGATGGAAAGCAGTTACCATCGCCTATGTGCTGTCGCTCTCTAAAGGGAGACTAGAACCTGGCCACTAACGACAGAACCTAACTGAAGGTTGTTATGGCGGCATAGTCTAGACCAGGAGTGACAGCCATCCAGACGGGATGACGGGATCCGCTCTACCACCTGGCAATGGGTTGCTTTGTCGCCTTACGACAAGCCGCCCGGCCGCAGGAAATTGTATTCTTTCTTCTTTCCTGCACGAATGGAAGAAAATGGATCTATAGACAGCCCAACAACAAAAGCAGTGGACATTTTTCACCTCCATGGACGCCTTCATTTTCCGTGGACTGACACGAATTTGCACGACTTAAGCCAGCTACCTGTATTTAACCTATGGGAACTGCATGCATCCAGTCATCGCAACGGACAAGGAACTACTGGCTAGAGCAACGCAGGAGCTCTAATATTAATAGTTGCTCTATCTTGCTCGCACATCATGCATCCCGCTCACACATTGTGCTATGTATTGCACTAGCTGTACGGTTTCATAATATTTTTAGATAAGGTTACCATTTCTAAAATAGAATAAGTTCAATTAATTTCTCATTAGCATTCGACAGTGAAATACTTACTCTCTGCCATCTGAAGTTTCATTTAACCTCCACCTCTCGCTGCCTCAAACCCTCCTTGTTTGATAAGAGTTTCGCGTACACAGTAACTTTCCTAGAGTCTCTTGACAGAACAGACACTGACCCGTGAAAAGCGATAAAACTTAGCAATACCGTAATTACAACTTCGTTATCGCTATAACCTTTGACAGAACTCTAGCCTTAAGTTTCCTGAACATTGATATTACTAGATGATTACTTCAACTTTGTGTAGTTTAATATCGTTATTTAACATACCCATTAGCTATTACCCACGACTTTGACCGCATTTTTTAAATGCCTAAAGCGGACCAACAAGTGTTTGTTGTTCCTAGTCTATAATATTATAAAATTGTAAACATGCCGTGTCTGAACATTGAAGCTATTAAAAAAAAACGGGAATAGACTATATAAACGACTAGCTGACTCGTACACACTTCGCTGGGCATCAGAAAAAAAAATACTTATTATTAATCACAATCAAATATACCCTATGTCACTCAGAAATAATGTAGCTTTCCACTGGTGAAAGAATTTTTAAAATCGGTTTAGTAACTCACAAACTTGACCTCTTTATTTTTTGTTGATTTTATTACCTACTAAGCGAATTCAAAATATTTCCCCTCCCGTACTGCCCGTACCCCAGTGACGCCTACATCGCATAAGCCTATCTAGCCGATTAGGGTGCGCGGTGACCACGCAACTTTTTTCTAATACTTACATTTTTAAACTCGTGATATCTGACGAATGGAATGTCCGAATTGAATAATTCAAAAAGTTATATAAAGGTATTGAAGCAGTCTTGAATATGAAGTAATTTATTTTGATAAGGATGAATACCAAGATACAAATAAAGAGCCTTTTCTAGCGGCGGGATTTTAATTAATTTTTTATGTAAAATAACGCTTATTGTGGCATAACTATAATAGTTAGACATATGCTGTCGCGACACTTTTTGTAAATAATGATGTGTTCTGCAAAGTCGTAGTACATTATTTTATTCTATCATCAATAGTTTTCGCAGCGCACGCGATTTTAGGTGATTTTTTTACACCTTGGGTTACACTATCAATGTATGCGTGTTTTAGCTAAAAATATTATTCTGTTTTTTATAATTAAATATTTTTTATGTAAGTGAAAAGTTTAAATGATCATTATGATTGAATCGCTTTATGTGTTATAATTTGAAGTATTACCAACAAAAGTTGTGTTTTAGTATATGTACTAGTCATTTTAATTTATATTAACATGTCTGTACAGATTTTAGTATTTATAAGAGTGTGTACCAATACTAATGTAATAATTATTAATAAAAACTATTCGTAATGGTAAAATATTTTTGTATTTATACAACAAGTTGACAAAGGTTTTTAGACTAGTTATGCCCCAAAGATTATCCCAAGCTAAAAGTCATTGAAATCAGTTGTAATAATGAACTTGGAACAATTCCATGGGTTCATACTGGGTAGTGGGCGTTATGTGTAATCAAAATAAAATAAAAAACAATGTTTCTGTGTGTGCCGTTCACACGAAGTAGAAGTGAAACGAAGTGTGACAAGGGGTGGGAGGGAAGCTAAATTTCGTGACGTCACATTTCATATATTATATCGTTATAATATATTTAAGCTTTTAAAACACGAAATACGAAGTATTATTTCAAAACTTCAAAAGAAAGAAAGAAAATGGCGACATAATTACATGTTTACATATTTTTATTATATACATAGCATAATATTCAAAACATTTCCAACTCTATCTCTATAAACATAGTGTTTAAATAATTAAATATACTGTATTCTATCTTATTCTCTCGCAGGCTTAGTCCTATAGATTTATATGTTTAACTTTTTGTACAATTCATGCGTTATCTAGACCTTTATATGATCTTTTAATCCGCGCAGGAACGGAGAAAGAATACAATTTCCTGCGTTGGGGCGGCCTGTCTTAAGACGCGACAAAACTACCCACAGCCAGGTGGTAGGGCATTTGCCCGACTGGATGGCTACCACCCCTGATCTAGAGTCGCCATAACAACCTTCGGTTGTGTTTCGGCAATTTCGGCATTAGTGACCAGGTTCCAGTCTCCCTTAAGAGAGCAGCAGCGCATTTGTAGCACATTTGGTGTTGCACATATCCATAGGTCATGGTAACCGCTTTCCATCAGGTGGGCCGTCTGCCTGTCTGCTGAACTCCTAATATAAAAAAAAGATCTAAGCTTAAAAAACTGCTCACAATATTATTCGCATATGAAATGTTTAAATTATTTTCATTAAATAACTGCTACATATACATGAAAAGCGTGTCTATAAAAACAATGCTAACCTTTGTCACGAGCAATGACAACGCTAAAACGGGAAAAAATGGCAACGCGAATTTTATTGAGGGCAACACAAAAAACCGCTACCTACGGCAGAAATGTATTTTCGGACTTGAAATAATAACACTTGTTTATGTGAGTTTTTACGCTATACTTATCTTAGGGTCTCTTTTTTGTTTGTTTAAAAAGATTATAAAGTGTTTTCAGTAGGTTTGAAATGATTTTTAACCGATCTAAAAAAACGCGAGTTCTCAATTCGTACCGGATATATAACTATTATAAATATTATATATTTTATTTTATACTGATATTTTAAATTCACACTATTTATATTATATAATGTATGTATGTATGTCTATGCACGTTTCTATGATAAGACGAAAACTTTAACAATTTTATTATATTAGTTTTACTGTTTCCTTTTATTTTTATTTTCATATTGTTTGTCCTTAACAATACCGCAGACATGTGTTATGCCAATTTTATGACAAAGAAACTGTGTTTAAAATTTATTATTGCTTCATACAATTTTCATTATGTATTATATTTGCATTTAAAATAGTAAATAGAGTGCGAGGTCATAAGATTTCACATTATTGTTTTGATTTTTGCATTGTTTATTACCAGAAACACGTAGGGGAAAGTATAAAGAACTGTAATTTATAGATAGATAGATAGATAGATGGATAACACTTTATTGTACACCATTACAGGAAACCTTATAGCCTAAAAATGTTCTAAATGTGCACAATGGGCGGTATTATCGCTAAGAAGCGATCTCTTCCAGACAACCCATGACAGGAATAAAACAGATTATATTGATCAAAGGTGGTATACATAAATATTAAAGGATATGCAGTTACATAACTACATTTTATTCATTTATAAATACGTACGTACGTAAAATATTATATAAGTAAAATTATACTTAATAGACATATATAAATACACCTTTATATATATATACATATAAAAATCTATATAAGGATACGTGAAGCAAAAACTTTGTACCCCTTTTTACAAAAATTACGCTGACGGAGGAGTATGAAATATCGCACAATTATAGTTTATATAGAGAAGTAGCGACGCATGCTAATATTTTTTTTAAACTACGCCTAAAAAATACATTAAACCAGTAAAAAAAACATTACACACACTACCATGTATTTGACACACACACGCAAATATACTCTTTTGTTTATTGTTCAAGTCAAATTAACAGTGTAGCCTTGACGTAATCTGTGATTATAGAAGACTCTTTGACATACATTATTATGGTCGAATTTCGAGCACGGGCGACCACTAGTATTATTTAATATGTAATCTCAATCTATCCCTGGACGTAAACCTCGTCAAATGTGCCATACATTCTGGTCCTCCGCTGTCTTCATCCATGTCCATGGTTCACTGGTTTGGAGGGCGTCCTACACTATACCCTGTTTATCGATTCTAATATAATTTTTCCCAATTCAATATGACATTTATTTTGAATGTGTATAATCGAACAAACCTTGCATGACGAAGAAAATAATTAAGAAAAATAATACTTTTTAACGTGCTTTTGACTATCGTAAAACACCCAAACAATCCACAAAAAGACATCAGTCGTGGTAGGGTATTTGCCTCTTTGGATGGCAACCGCTCCTGTGGCTCAATTCTGCAATATAAATATATTGGTGTTGCGAAGATATTCAAAGTACGATTCTCTTGCCACAGTGTCAAAAATTCGTATTCTACTAAATCCACAATATTTTCTCGATATCTTCGTGGCTGAATAATAGTAGCAAAAAAATTGTAACATTAGCTGAAATGAATATTGAAAAGCTACTAAAATTTGAAACATTAAAATTTATTTCATAAGTTTTCAGTTATAAAAATTTATAAAGTAGAGTGGCTTGCCACGGACACGCCAATAGGGATTAACAGAATAGCGAAATCAGGCAAACCTACGATTGAGACGATAGTGTCCCGTGGTTTTGAAGGGATAGTAATAGCAATGTTGGGCCCCTGGTATAGAGTATGCCGTCAAAACAACGTTTTGATATGTTTCAAAATTAGCGGCCAGGTTCCAGCCGGCCCCCTATAAAGGCCGGCCGCACATTGGCAGCATCTCTAGTGTTGCCAATGTGCATAGGCAACGGTAACAATTTTCCATCATGTGGACCGTCAGCCGGTCGACAATTTTCCAGCAATAGAAAAATCGCATCTAGCAGATAGCTGGATATACATAGAAATGAAGGAAGTACAGATAATAAGTAAGTAATAGGTTGGGGAAAGTCTTTTCGCATATAGTATGTATGAACTTGTAATAAGATCTCTTTGGCTATACCATTTGTTTCTGGCTGGTTTTGGTATCATGAAAAAGTTTAAATTTTAAAGAAGAAAATTCCAAATTCAAATTAGGAAAATGTGTGATATTCATTTGTTTTTCTTATTGTTAAAATAAGTGAATGTAATGAAGAAATTTGTAACATTTGAAAATTTTACTACAAAAAAAAATAAAAATGCAACACAAGCCGCGAAAAAATATTTGTGATCTTTATGGACCTAATGCAGTATCTGTGAGAGTAGCGCAAACTTGGTTTAAGCGTTTTCAATCCGGAAATTTTGATATCAAAGATGCACGTCGCTCTGGTCGGCCCTGTTACGGACAAAATTGATGCTATTTTTGAAAAAGTGGAGTATTATAGTATATAGTAGATATTAGTAGTTACGATGTATCTGGAGAAATGGGAATTGACAACAAAACGGTTTTGGTGCATTTGAAAAAAGCTGGGTACACAAATAAGCTCGATATTTGGGTGCCTCATGAGTTCACTGAAAGAAACCTAATGAACCGTGTACTTATTTGTGATTCTTTATTACGACGTAATGAAACCGAACCATTTTTGAAGAAGCTGATAACTGATGATGAAAAGTGGATCACGTACGACAAGAACGTGCGAAAAACATCGTGGTCAAAGGCCGGTCAGGCTTCACAGACTGTGGCGAAACCCGGTTAACTCGCAACAAGGTGATGCTGTGTATATGGTGGGATTGGAAGGGCATTATTCATTATGAGCTGTTACCGCCAGGCAGCACCATCGATTCTGAACTGTACTGCGAACAACTGATGAGATTAAGCAAAAAAGGCGAGAGAAAGCGGTCGGAATTAATCAACAGAAAGTGTGTGGTTTTTCACCATGATAACGCATCTTTAGCGGCTAAAGATGTGCCATATACCTCGCACATCTTTAGCCGCTCAGCAACAATTACGAGAGTTTGGCTGGGAGGTGTTAATGCATCCGCCGTATAGTCCTGACCTTGCACCTTCAGATTTTCACCTGTTTCGGTCTCTGCAGAATTCCTTAGGCAGTGTCAGGTTAACATTACGAGAGGACTGCCAAAACCACTTGTCGCAGTTTTTTGATCAGAAGCCCCAAAATTTTTATAGCAATGGAATCACGTCCCTACCTACAAGATAGCAAAAAGTTATCCAACAAAATTACTCCTACATACTTTAGTCAAATGTAAATAAACTTTGTAAAAAAACCTTTTGAATTTTTATATAAAATGCGAAGAAACTTTTTCCCCAACCTATTACAATGGTTTGCAACCTGTGTACGTCTTTCGCAGTCACCAGCATACTTTGTCCAAATTCCTGAGCTGAAGCTAGTGTTTACAATGAATGAATAGGTGCATTTTATTCAATTTAACAAATGATACAAACTATCATACCTAGGAGCGACTCCACGGCATAATAGATACAAATTGGATAATAGGCCCAGGGTTACAGTCGCGACTGTCGTGATTCACGCGATAATCTCGGTATCTGTATCAATATAGTACAATGTTGGGGAGAATCATCGCGAAACTATTGAAACCGATATTTGCCGACCTGCACCAGGCGGACGACTCAACTAATTAACTAATGGAAGGTAATAATCATCGACTATAGACGTAAGCAACCTTAAAGATGGGATAGGAGAAATCGGAAATCGGCGGCTCAGAAAATAGTCGTCATTATTCTATAGTCATCGTTAGTCATATTAATATGACCTAATTTTAATTGTGAGCATAATTATATTGTTCTGTGGGAGTGGAGATTTATTTATTTGAGGATTGGAAGTAAAAACCAGTTTTTTAACTAAACGCTTTTATTGACTTACACAGCCTTACGCGATTCTTCTCTGCAGGGTTGCCTCTTCACGCACAACTAACGGCGCTCTGTCCCGACGATGAGATATCTTACTCACAATACCGCCGCCAATATTGCGTAGGTCACCTCCTGCTACTGCAGAGCTCACCGCGCGTAGCTCGCTTATAGATCTCCTCTTAAACCACGCTAAGCTCCTCCTTCACTGAACTGCCCACTAAACTTTTCGATGAACTCACCATTAACTCTCTACTAAGCTTGCCACTAAACTCGTTACTGACTTCTACCAAACTTCTCTTCCAACTCTTTCGTATCGCTTCGCTGTCGTCTTGAACCGAACTATTTCGAAGGCACGCCTTACGCTACTTATATACCCGGAAAATCTTCTGGAACCCATAATTTTGATCTTCTTTTATTTACTGTCTATCGCTTTCTCAACATCTATTCTATCTCTATCTTTTCCTTCCTGAACCTACTATTTCAGGATTTCGATCTTCGTCATCTATCCCTGTCTAAAACGTATCCGTCCTTGTCTTTTTTCTTTCTGAAATCTGAAATTCTGAAATTTCTGAAACCAACTACATCGTTCCATCATCACTCCTGCGATTTAGACGATAGTGTCTGAGGAATTTGATGAGATATTAATAGCAGATATAATAATATATCTTTAGCAGTTATAAATTTGAAATTCCTTCGTCGCCAAAACACCAATTACGGATGATAATCAAATTTCAAAGCAAAATATTACAACAAATGAACCTTAGAATTTCTGAAACAGACCTAAATGACTATTAAGAATTACTATATAAAAGAATGAGAGTTCTTTATTAACTTTACGTCAGAACTTCGAAGGCAATTTAAGGAGCTATTACGGCTGGTCCACGGCTGATAAGGGAACGTCTATTTTTCATTCTGCAAGACGAGCTCATTGGGTGCTTAGATTGAATGGATCCACTATTATTGATGGAACAATCCCCGAATCTTATTGACTGCCTCATTTATTAAGATCATGATCATGGTAAATTATGGTTATTTTCCTGCAAATGCAGAAATGTCAATCTATTTAGTTTAGATGGATACCCTGCCACATATGTAGCTAACAAAATAATTGAAATAAAAACTACTAATGTCTAGAAACAAATTAATATACAATTTATAATAATAATAATTAGGATTCCTTATGTCACAAAATCCTGACTATTTGGGTCAGAAAGATACTCAAACTCAACCAATTCGATTCTTGACTAGAGTAATTGTTTTTTTTTTTAATCTAATGATAACGCATTAGTTTGCATTAAAATCGGCACCGAGACTCTTTTGAGTACTTATCCCTATATCTAATACTTTTTGGGTTTAGCGAATGACCTGTATTATTACTATTACGAGACAGTCTGCTGTCATGTTATTTTTGTACCAAGGCGGTGAGTGTAAGAGTCCCAGTGAACTAAAAAGTTACTTAGTGTCGGTAGAGAATGTCACAAGTGATGCTTCAAATTGGCACAATAATAAGTTTGTCATTAATAGGCAGCAGCCAATCCTGATAATATTAGAGCTCAGTGCTACACATGTGTATATTAATTTAGTATAATATCTCCATTTTTATCCGTGTAGGAACAAGAGGCGACAAAATACCCCACAGCCAGGTAGGGCATTTGCCCATTTGGATGACTACCACCCCTAGTCTAGAGCATGCCGCCATAACAACCTTGAGTTGTGTTTCGGCATTAGTGGCCAGGCTGCAATCTCCCTTTAGAGAGCAGCAGCGCATTTATAGCGCCTTTGGTGATACAAATGTCCATAGGCGATGGTAACCGTTTTCCATCAGGCGGGCCGTCTGCCTGTCTGCTGAACTCAAGTAATAAAAAAATTAAATGTATGGAGTACTACTTCTTATTTTTGTTTATTTTTCTATATTTTCACTATATTGTTATATAGGTATACTTGAATTACCGTCCTGCTACGTTTTGGCTACCTATTTTTATTTTATTAGCTTTAAAATAGTCTTCGCGAAAAATGTCTATGATATACATGAAGATAAAAAACAGTCCTCAATTAAGAACATTAGAATTTTATTTACCATTTCAAAACCAAGTTTTGCAGCTTGTTAAAAATTAAGGAACTCAACAAAAATGGATGTAAACAAAAGTATTCCATTTATCTTCAGAACGAAGTGTGTAAAGACGCGATAAAGAATCACGAGATTCACGAGGAGAAATACTTTTTTCTTTTGCCCCTTTTGGAAAATCGAGGTATTAAGAATTGAAAAGGTTAAGCCCGTAAACTTTATTACAATACCCGTGAAACGTTCACGCCTATTTGAGAGCGAATAGCGATTTCAACTCTGATAAGAGATTTCTTGGCTTCGGGTTTTCTGCTACATTTAATGCAATGGGTCTACTTGATGGTTTAATATTGAAAGATAATAAGATAAGCACAATACTCATTCGTATTTTTTTATTATTGGAAGAGTTCAGCAGAAAGGCATACGGCCCACTTGATGGAAAGCAGTTACCATCGCCTATGGACATTTGCAACACCAATGACGCTACAAACGCGCAGCTGCTCTCTTAAGGGAAACTGGAACCTGGTCACTAATGCCGGAACACAACTCAAAGTTGTTATGGCGAGATATTTTAGAGCAGCGGTGGTAGCCATCAAGTCGGGCAAATACCCTACCACCTGGCTGTGGGTTGTTTTGTCGCCTCTTAAGACAGGCCGCCCCAACGCAGGAAATTGTATTCTTTCTCCGTTCCTGCACGGATAATAATTAATTTGCTTATGGTATATCTTTCGTCGTCTATAATCGTCTAGTAAAAATATAATTATGTAACTCTCTTAAATCCTACATTAGATGGCGCCACATTATTCGTCATTATTGTCTCGCTTTTTGACCTTTCATTATTTAAAATATATTTTGGTTTATTCCTTAGGAATCGATTTTCATATAAAGCCTCCGGTATGAAAATTTTATGAGTGAGTAATGAAATAACACAAGCGTAATTCCAAATTGTCATGTTTTTTTTTTCTAAACCACTCTGTATTAGAGCGAACAAAACAAAATATTCAAAACAAAAACAAAGAACAAAACAAAAAAATCAGTCAGACTGTTTTTGTTATTCAAATTCAACAGTTTTATTCAAAATAAGTTCCACCGGAGAACACTTTTTGAAGGTCATACGTATAAGTTAAAATTTAGTTTTACTTCCTAGTCAATCTACACCGCTTCGCAACGTGTTATTGCAATTAGGGAGAAGAAGCGGCAAGAAACTCGCCAGCAACACGTCTAGCTAAAAATTGATTAACTCAAACTCTTTTTTTAAATAAATTTTATACAGATATATATTACACAATTACTTTTCGAAGAATTAATGGACTTGCAGCAAACAGTGCAGACTCAGTAAGACAAAGACACAATAAAAGGAAAGAAAAATATTATTATAGTTATAATAATGACATGACGTAATAAACTTTTATACTGCATAAGCATGTAAGAAATTTATGCAGGTATGTACCTGCATAAATTTCTTACATGCTTGTCAAAATAAAAAAGTTATACAAAATATATAACAGGCCTGAGCGAGCTGCTATGTAATTGAAGTGTTGTCATTTAAATATTCTTCAATAGTGTAGTAGGTATCTCGAGTTAATTAAAGTTATTTAAGTATTAATCTGTATGTTGTATTAATGTTCACCTCTCCTATATGAGATGGCTTACCAAGATGAGTTTTAGCAAAACTACTGTTGTATTCCTGTCAGGTGCTCTGGTGTGTATACACACCAGATATATGTATGTGCGTATATATATATATATATATATGTATATATATATATTATTGCTTGGCGTCACTGACTGACATATCAACGTACATCCCAAACTACTGAGACTAGGATCATGAAAATTTGCGTTGCGGGTTCTTTCTATACTGTAGGTGCGCAATAAGAAAGGATTGATTGTTTAAAATTCAACCCCTAAGACGGTAAGAAAAGGTAATGAAAGTTTGCTCAAATTATGACTATTTTTAATCTATGCGGGCGAAGCCGCGAGCAATAGCTAATTACTTATATAATTTTAATCTTTAATGAATTTGTTTGTGAGTATATTTTGTGTTGATATATCTATTTTCTACTGGCTAAATAGTTACCTGTATGTCTATATGTTTTTTTTGGAACCGCTCTTATTCGGCCTCATTCGGTCGCTGACGCCGCGTACGTGCACATATTGTTTAATGTTTAAGGAGTGAACTCCAGTCGTGGATCGGAGCCGACACAGACACGTTTCTTTATAATTTAGTTATTTTACCACACCATAGCGCCTTGTAGACTACACGGACATCCTTATACACGAACAGAGGGTAGAGCATGACAAAAACATCATCAACAAAGTAGCTACGGGATCTTAAAAAGTAATAAAAAGCTACTTTTTAATTGCTGGAGTACAGAAGAGAAGCTGATGGCCCAACTGTGATGGTAAGTGGTTACCGTCGCTTATAACACATGCAACACTCAAGATGCTACCAATGTCCTGCCAGACTCGTAAATGTGATTGGAACCTGGCCACTAATGCTGGAACACTGTCTTCCGTTCAGGAACGGAAAAAGAATGCTAATTCCTGCGTTGGGGCGGCCTGTTGTAAGAGGCGACAAAACAACCCACAGAAAGGTGTTAGGGCATTTGCCCGTCTAGAAGGCTACCACCCCTGGTCTAGAGTAGGCCGCCAAAACAACTTTGAGTTGTGTTCCGGCATCAGTGGCCAGGTTCGAGGTTCTCCTTCAAGGCCGGCAGCATATTGGCAGCATTACTAATATTGCTAATGTCCATAGGCGACGGTAACCACTTTCCATCACAGTTGGGCCGTCAGCCTGTTTGCTGAGCTTCAGCAATAAAAAAAACACAACTCAAGATTGTTTTGGCGGCATGCTCTAGACCAGGGATGGTAGCCATCCAGACGGGACAGCCGCTTGCGACAGGCCGCCCCAAAGCAGGAATTAGTATTCTTTCTCCATTCCTGCGGGGATATCGTCTGGGTTCCGCATCTGAACTGAATTTACTATTAAACTCAAATATCCGCTACATCTTCTCAGTAAGCTATCACCCATCTGCACAGTTAATTTCCCCTTGCTTAAGCGAACAAAGCGCTTCTTTGCATCCCTTTGTTCTAGCTAAACTCCCCATTAAAAAATCCATTATCTTGTTATTAGCACTTCACTCCAAGGAGGTAATTAAGACCGTAGTTTTCCGTTGACATCGAAGACAATGTCTACCAGAAAAACGATTACAGATTCAGTCTTATTATCATCCGCCTCCTTTCTTTTACTTTATTAAAGAAAGGAGGCGGATACGCTTTCTTACATTCTTGAGCCAATATCGTAAAACTATGACAGAAATATTTAAAAAAATATTTTTACTAGTGGTCGCCTAGTGGCCGAAATTCGACCATAATTAATTTACATTATATGTTGTTGTTTTTCAAATTTGCCACAAAGGCAGGCAAAGGAATCTTAGTCCATACAGCCAATTCTGATGTAATAATATGTCTTCGTATAGTAGCGCAGTTGTATTGCAGGCTACAACCGACGCCATTCAATGGAGTTCTTGTGAAAACTCGAAAGACCACATCTGACTATACAGTTCACATTTCTCACAAAAATACATAATTACTACTCAAAAACTATCAATATCCTACAACTATTGTTCATTTTAGAGTACTTTTACACATTTTTAGAAAATAAAACTGCACAGCACGACGTCCCCTTTCAGTTCCCGCCAAAAACTCTAATTTACATTATAAGTTTGAACATTATTAAGGTTCTGTTGCCAAAGACTATACTTCTATAATCACAGATTTCGCCAAGGCTACACTGTTAATTTGACTTTAACAATAAACAAAAGAGTATATATGCGTGTGTGTGTCAAATATATGGTACTGTGTGTAATGTGTTTTTTATTGATTTAATGTATTTCTTATGCATAATTTTAAAAAATAGCATTTGTCGCCTTTTCTCTGTATAAACTACAATTGTGCGGAATTTCATACTCCTCCGTCCGCGCAATTTTCGTAAAACGGGCTACAAAGTTTTATGTATTAATATAATAATTATGTTTTCTCAGCATTATTCTAACTTTTCTTGTATATATTATATTTATACTATGTACTTACGCGGTCTTTATAATGTTTTTTTATGTTAACATAAATCGTATGACTTTGTTTTTTCTTACACTTTTGATCAATTTAAAAAGCACATTGTAAAAATAATTAGGTATGTGCTAGCATTTATCTAACTGCTGCGGCTCAACGCAAAATCGGTCAAAATGAGTCTCTCTGAACAATAATACTCCACTTCTTTCTTATTAGCGCTGTCGCCTGCCAGGTATTTAAAAATCATTTAGGTCGGCCTCAGTCCAGCGATATCTGAGGTATGAGGTCGATACAGATAGGCTCTCATCATTCCAGGATTCGCAACCACTCTTTGCAGGTAGCCAAGCCAGTGCAAGCGGTGTGCCTTGCTGTCGCCTATAATATTAGGCTCATTCAGCAGCTCTTCGATTTCGGCATTTTCGGCTTGGGCTTCGGAGAGAATTCGCATCTCCCTGCGATTTCTAACGTCTATATAATGTGGAGTGTTCCGAGAAACTGTTCAGAATGGTGTCTTCTTCATCTTTCTATCATCGCACCGCTCGCCATCGGCTGGGCGTCCATCCCCACTTTCTTAAGCCATTAACCACATGTACGCAACGGTTGCCACTAACGTTTCTTTTGTGTACCGTAGAGCTTTGGAATGAGCTTCCAGAAGAGTTTTTCCCTGAGCACTATCACATGGGGTATTTTAAAAAAAGATTTCAGTAAATTTCTTCGAAGTCGGCATTACTTAGGTATCATTTCGTGTGTTGCAAATGTCCATAGGCGACTGTAACCGCTTCTCATCATGTGCACCGTCATCGTGTCTGCTGTACTCAAGCAAAAAATGCCATTGCTTCCCCGTGTCGGATACAGTATCTTTCTTGGCATATTTATTTCAGCCACTACTAGCTTATTCTTCTATATATATCACACCTAATAATTTCTAATGAAAATTATTCTGAACATAATCTACGTGCTAACATATCCGTGCAGGAATAGAGAAAGAATTCAATTTCCTGCGGCCGGGCGGCCTGTTGTAAAAGGCTACAAAACAACCCACAGTCAGGTGGGTGGGGGGGGTATTTGCCCGACTGGATGGCTACCACCCCTGATCTAGAGTATGCTGTCATAACAACCTTGAGTTTTGTTCCGGCATCCATGGCCAGGTTCCAGTTTCCCTAAAGAGAGCAGCAACGCATTTGTAGCACCTTTGGTGTTACTAATGTCTATAGGCGATGGTAACCGCTTTCCATCAGGTCTGCCTAACTGCTGAACTCCGAAATAAAAATTAAATAAAAAAACACTTACCTGGTTACCAAACACTCCGATGCTGCAAGCCGAAGACACCTGGTCAGCTCCAAACCACACAGCTGCCAGCCGAGGTGGCAAATTCAGGATGAAGACTTGAGAGACAGCCACAACAGTTTGGCCGGTGAATCCCAGCCAAAACAAGTTCTGCGGCACGGAGAACACCTTCAACCAAGCGCCGGCGCATGTTCCGAACGAACCGATGATTGTTATCACTCTGAGACCCTGGAAAGAAATGAAAACCGCATTAATAAAACAATATACGACGAATGGAGTGCCTCCTCCTTTTTTGGAGTCGTTAAAAAATTAATAAAGTGCATATCCACTATAAGCAAAATGCAGGGTTCAGTAGAGCTTTAGAAAATCCTATCTTTTTGGTCAAGAAACCCTAGCAAACGGCTAAAGGATTTCAACATAATTTTCATGGATTAAAACAACGACTTTAGCCGTTATGTCAATGAGAACATATGCCAGAATAGGAAGAGTAAGAAAGTATTACCAAACCCAGTTCTCTAGAACGTTTATTCCGCGTGCAATAAAGACCTAGAGGGAACTTCGTGCCGAAGTTTTCCCACTGCGCTGTCATGGAGTAATTTATAAAGATCATTATAAAATTTCTTCGAGGCCAGCAACGCGTTGGCACCGCCCCTGATGTTGCAGAGTTCATAGGCGGTGGTGACCACTTTCCAGCAAGTGGGCCGTCACCTGTATGCCAGCTTATGGCATTAAAAGTACCAAATGATTGGAAGAAGGCGAAAGAAGAGAGAGAAGATAGTTGTTTCGGTCACCAATGTACGAAAGATAAAGTATTAACAACCGCTTCTCCTAATTTGTAAAAGATTCTTATCGATGTATCCGTTATTTTAGGCTTCATTTCGTATTTATTCGAAACTGGGAATAACACGATTTGCGTAATTACATGCATATTTCATTAGAAGCTTCTTATGCCAGCTTTTTATACAGTTATATATCAGAAAAAAGTAATAAGTAAGTATTGTGCATTTCTTTATCCTTTATGATAATGTTATGAATGTATCAGGTCGTTTGTCCTTCACAGTCCAACAGATTCATTGAGTCATAATTTTTTACTTTTGAAGTGATAACTTCTTATGGGAGGGTAAACCGCTTCATTACGTAACGCGTTACGGCGCCAGTCTGTCTGGCTTCCCTTTCTCTCACGCATACGGCAGCGTTAGGCAGGCTCCTCCTCTCTCACTCTAACCCACGCGCTATATACATAAAATTTAAGTAATAACCTAAGCTTTTCTCAAGTTAAATAATTTCAATATGATTTTTTCATTAAACTTGTAAAAATAATGACACCCTATACATGTGCCGCTGTTCGGCTCAGGCTTTCCTATTTTAGGGAAAAGGACGGCTTATCTGCCACATTTGGACGGGTAATGACGAGTTTCATACGTCGGCAATCTCGATATGTAGGTTTTCTCATTACGGATTATATCCGTGCAGGAACGAAGAAAGAACACAATTTTCTGCGGCCGAGCGGCCTGTCGTAAGAGGCGACAAAACAATCCACAGCCAGGTGGTAGGGTATTTGTTCGACTGGATGGCGACCACCCCGTATGCCGTCATAACAACTTGGAGTTGTGTTCGTAGTGACCAGGTTCCAGTTTCCCTTAAGAGAGCAGCAGTGCATATGTAGCACCTTTGGTGTTGCAAATGCCCATAGGCGACGGTAACCGCTTTCCATCAAGTGGGCCGTTTGCTTGTCTGCTGAACTCCTGCAATAAAAAAACGGTTGGTTGGAGTAATTGTCTTGCCTGTCGTGTAGTCCTTATCCAGACGCGAACCTATGTACATTAGAATAAAGTGTAGGTATGTTAGCTACATAGAAAGTCGTGATAGCGTAATAGCTGGCACAGTCCAAAACTCAAAGGGCGCGGGTTCGAATCCTGGCCGAAACGTATGCACCACTTAGGCAGTTTTCTGACCTAATCTGCATATTGTTATAATTACTATGTGCTAACGACGGTGAAGGAAAACATCGTGATGGAACCTGCACATCGAGATAACCGGTGTGTCAATCCTGCCAAGCCGCCTTGGACAAGAGTGGCGGGTATACTGTACGGTCCCCAATAGTGGGAGGCCCGGGCCCAGCAGTGGGACATTATGGGCTGTTATTATTATATATGTTAGCTACTAAGCTGCCACAACCAATTCACCATAGATTCGGGCCATGTTATCACTGTTCGAAGATTCTTTACCACTGCTCATGAGCCGGGCAGTTAGGCAGTAGGCTGGCTCACAGCAGACTCCAGGAATAAAAAAAATACCACGGACGGGTCAACAATAAATGCTCTTATCATCAAAGTTAATATGAACAATGTTAAATTTAACACCTCCTACAAACACTTTTAAGGAAGTATTATAAAGAGCCTTCACTAAGTTTTAAGCAAATATTATCAAAACCATATATAGGTTGTGTAAAGACCAAACTAAAAGACTAACAATAGTTAATATACGCTAATCTCATTTACAGTCCTTTATAACCTTACAAATCAACTTGTAAATAATTTCAGTAAATATTATTAGAAGAGGTCTTGTACCATTATGGCAAAAAGAAATCCTAATTGCATAGGTACAGTTTACACAATTTATTAGCTCCGTCTGGCAGCGTTCGTTTGCTCAAAAAAGTGGAGACCAATTTCCGACATGTAAATAGTCTATAAGTATATTGAGTTTATTCGTAAGGGGAAATTGCAAAGTGTTGCTTGCTATGCGTTCTTAGCTCTGTTCCACTGATACGCTGACAAGATGGGGGCGCGACTTGTTCCGCGCGCGCTCACCTGTCCTCCCTTGGGGCGCGTTATAGACCGCCCCACGCAACGAGAGTTTGAAGTCGTCGGGGGACTAAAGAAGTGGATGAGGCCGTTGGGCCACCGCCTCCCAAGGCAAGCGTAGAGGCTAGGCCATATACCCGAGGCCATGGCATTAAGGGTGAAGAACGGAAGATCATGGGGTTTTAGTGGGTATCTCTAACTGTGGTGTGGCAATAGCACTTCTAGTTCGGGCTAGTGCCACCACTCCACTCCACTGTCGGACGCAATCAAACCAATCAACCACAGCGCAAGTTTACGGCGCGCGTGCGCACGTGCTTAATTCTCTACTTTACTATAGGTAAGTCGAAGTTTTTCGCGCTACTAAAATTGGTTTACTGCGCAATTACCTACATGAGAAGGAATTGTATGTATGTACTGGGACTATATGGATGAAATATGTCAAAAACATATATTCTATATGACTGAAATGATTAGGAAATTTGTTTCGATTTAAATTGTTCAAACTAAGTTCCATTTGAGTATTTTTTTTGAGTCATATGTCTAAAAAAAGTAAGCCTTCTTCCTATTCTGTGTACACCGCTTCGCAACGTGTTATCGCTGTTTAGGGAGAATAGGCAACAAATTCCTCAGCAACGCCATAGTATAACGGCATAAGGACTATATGCCGTATGATTTTCAAAAAATGTTCTCCAGTGGAACTTATTTTGAGCAAATTAAAGCGAAACAGACTTCTAAATAATTTCAGCAAATATTTCTATTTATATCGAGGTTTATAAAAATAATATATGGTTAAAATTAATTTAATAATTTATATTTAACGCTCCAACAATCATTTTTGGAGCGTTAAATATTTGTATTCTTCAAACCTAAAATAAAATAAAAAAAGTAAACAAAGTTTCATGGTTAGTATTTTATTTTAATACTAGGATATGCCCGCGACTAGAAAAAGTAATGCAGATTTTTAAGTTTAAAAATTTGCTGTCGATCAGCAAAGACCGCATCAAAATCGGCTCAGTAGTTTTAGTGTGAATACCAAGCAGACAAGAAACCTAAAAAAAATGCATCGTGTTCTCCGTCGTTTATATAGTCTATTCTAGTTTTTTTTTAAATAGCTACAATGTACAGACACGGCAATGTACAGTTACAAGGTCCTACATCGCCGTCGACGATAATTATGTCGAAAAATAGATTTTTACTACATACTGTTACGAGCTACAGGACTCGAATTAAAAATGCCATTGGAACTACTATAGAATTTATTAGAACTGTACAAACACGTATAAAACAAACACAAATAAAACTGGATGCAACCAGTTCACAATGCACGATTCAATGCAATTCGACACGCGTAAAGTCCGTCGTCTATATCGCTAATCGAGAGTACTACAAACGTCTTACTCGTCTCGTATTTGTCGCTTGACTGCCCGCCTCTCCATTCGGGCATTGTCTTATACTCACTATACAGTACAAAGAAATTGGCCGCGCACACTGAGTTTCCGAGAAATAGTAATTTGCACACCTGCGAACGGCCACAAAGTCGAAAACAATAACAATAAGGATCAGTTCGACGCTAATGATGGTTATAAAACAAGTAGAAAAACAATAGCATGTTTTTCTTAATTACAAATTCAAAACACAAAAGAATTCCTAACCCGGGAAGACAATAATAATAATAATAATCGGCAGACAAACACACATATTGTATATCCCCAAATTAAGCAAGTTACGCTTGTGTTATGGGTAATATACAACGTACTACTCGGGGCCGATCTCAGACACTCAGACCATAGTAACGAAGAAAATACGTTTCCGAAATTTACTATACCAGGAATCGAAACCGGAACCTCTGCGTTACAGTGAGGTAGGCCGGCAACGGCTTAGCCCGCTCAACCACAGAGGCCGTCAATAACTGCGCTTACAGCAGACAGCTGTGCGCTTATCTTTGACGGCATGTAACAATATTTATAGGAGCTCCACACTAAACTACTCGACACGTTAGTGGTAATGATGTATTAATTAGTTTCTGAGATATGTACTATATAAATTAACTATTACAGGTCATTCATTATGTACTGTTTGATGACGCATACATAAACATTGTAATAGTGATGTATGGTTGACATCGGCACGTTGGTTTCAAACCTGTTTTATTTACCACGTGCTTACAGTTCAAGAATTAACAAAGGATATTTTTGGAGTTGCGGTACAAACCTTAAAGTAAAATATAAACCTTTGGTCTCGCTACGATGTTTGTCTGTTTGTGTGCTACAGCCGATTTAACGCAGGAGCTACTGAGCTAGCTAGAAAAGGAGGCCGAAAATGAAAATTGATATCCAAAAGTTGAGCAATATTATTGAGTAAGGCATCAAGAGACAATATAAGAACAATATCCTTAGCCTATAGCTGGGCATTTATATTTGCACAAGGATTTCCTTTATACTAAAATGGATGCAGATTCTTGATACGGAGAAGTTTCTTATGTTCGGACTGTTGTAGGTGTCATGGCTAATATATTACAACGTAAGATACTCGACTGTTATAGAAGCAATTCAATTTTTTGCTACCTAAAACAGGCAAACAGACAGTCAGTCAACCTTATGGAAGGCGGTTGCCATCGCCTAAGGACGTTTGCAACACCAGGGTCGTCGCTAACACGTTACAGACCTCTAAGAAATTTTATAAAGCCCTTCTTAAACAATTCCATGTCATTAAAATCATCATAGCGTAGATGGAAAACCCCGGTCTGAAGTTTCCAGAACATCTCTCCGGATCATTATGTATATGGAATAAGTGTTCTAGAGAAACATAGCGTAATTAAGGGTGAGAGCTCAAGGAAATGGGGGTGAACATCCCGTCAATATCGAGCGATACGGTTGTGAAAAAGAGGCGTAGGACTCCAATATAATTCGAATGAATATATTTCTTGATGAAACTTCATCCAAAAAGTGCGAAATAAGAATCAAGCTCCTCTTACGCCTCGTTTACATTATGCCCACTCCCACGGCAGCTATTACGAAAGTAACGAGGAAAGGGAGCAGGGTGAGTATACCAAAAATTTTGTGTGTGTGCAATTCACACGGAGTGAAAGTGAAACTCCAGAAATATACACAGTTAATTCTTCTCTAACTTTTATTAATATAAATATAATTCCTTTAGCCTACATCCGTTAACATATTATAATATTATTCAATAAACTTTAAATTTTTCACTGTTTTAGTCTCAAAAATATTCTTATCACTTTATTTCGGTTCAAATTGGACCTATGTTTAATCTTATTGCCTCTTTAACCTTTGCTGCATAATATAAAACTGGTATCTCATTCTCTCGCATACTTAGTCCTATAGATTTGTTTATCTCTTTTTAGTGTCGCTTTTTCGTTTCATCGAGTTACAAATCACAAAGATTCTAAAGAAGAATTGCCTTTGATAATGAGGTTAAAAATGACGACATTCTGGGAAGTCAATATCGAAACAAAATTTTTCATGCAACACGATCCTCGTATTAAATAGTTTCGCTGAGTGCAAAATTTCAGTAGCAAATATTTTCCAAATAAAAAACAAATTCAATTAAAACAACCCGCCAACAAAGCATTCGTTTGTTCCAAACTGGCAACGCGAAATTCCCACGAAAAATATTCTGCTAACAATGTCACACGATTTAATTAAACACTGCCGGGATATGTAGACTACGGATTCATCCGTCTCATAAAACCTTAATACAGATATCTGAAATATATGCAGGATTATGAATTGGAGATAATAGAGCCATACTGGTATCATTACCTTCATTACAGCTTATTGGGCCAGCTCGACTGGTTTATACCACACCCTCACAGACTATCATCGTGAGACGGTTAGTCTGTAGCTAAACGTATTTCGGACGATGAGTGCTACTTTCGATGGCCCGCCTACTCTGCTCCTTTTTTTAGATGACGCAGGGGAATGTCTTTTCTTGGGACACCATCTTCAGGCCTGGGGGAAGGCTTAACCCGAGGGATGTGTGGGACTCTTGAACGGCCCGCACACCTAAGCCTCCGAACGAAGGACCGGTGGATGTCGGTCTTCAAAATACCAACTAAACCTAATCTGCGCCCTCTCCTATACGCTTTTATGGGGTGCCACAGGAACTAACCATAGGCGTTACGTCTGTTGCACCCCGACGCTTGGCTATCTCACTGAAGGTACCCCAGGAGAAGCGTACCCTCTTCATCAACATGGGGGGGGGTCCGAGGGATCCCCCACTGGCCAGTATGGACCCTTGTGAGGGATTACACCACCTAGGCCTAGACTAGGCCACCTTCTGCGGATAGGGTCTGCATATGCGCTCACCGCATTTTCTCTCTCGGCCGCCTTCTTTTGGGCCATTACTGCTTCCCCTTGCTCCGAACCCATCCCTTCTAGCTCATTTCTTCTATCTATCCTCTCTTTAATGCCATCCCCTCTATCTTATTCCTCCAATCTGAGCTCTGGCTTCGCCCCGGGTATAACGTCTATAGGCGATACGATAACCACTTCACATAACATGAGCCGTTTACTTGTTTGCGAGCTTCACAAGTGAAACTTGTATACAGATAAATAAAATTTAAGTATATGTTTGTAATATCGTTTTAAAAAACAACACGAAAATACGAGCTGCAAGCCTATGACTGGCAGGAGACAGCGCTGAACAGAAAGGAGTGGAATATTCTCGTTTCGAAGGCCAGGACTCATTTTGGGTCGCTGAGCCGCAGCAGTTAGTTAAGTTTTGTTTGTAATGTGAAAATAAAAACGTGAAAAAAATCAGGGGGGATAATTCAGACCAGGAGATTCCGAAAATGCAATTTTTAGAATTTTTGTCTGTCTGTTTAGATGTTCCGGCTAATCTCTGAAACAGCTAGACCGATTTTGACGGGACCTTCACTGGCTGATAGCTGATCTACTTAATAAAGAGTAACTTAAGCTACCTTTATAATTAGGGTTCCGCGAAAAAAACCACGCGAACGAAGTCGCGGGGTCAGCTGGTATAATAAAGCCTTTTCTTCATATTTAAGATTATCTTTAAAAGGAATAAAAACCTATCTATATATGCAAACCAAAACTCGAGATCTTAATGATAATAATCAACCCACTGCGCATATCAATCAATGCACAGTGAATGGGTCCGTAGACAAAAAGGACGACCACTGTTTTTGTTATTTGACTAAGTAACCTCAAAAAAGCATTTATTCTCTAACGCTGCATATCTCGAAAACACGCAGTTTATCTTATATCTATCTTTGTTTGCCTTTCATATTCCTCTATTCGGGCATAATTTCTCCTCTGTTAGAACACAATCATCACACACGATTCATCCATCTCTGTTTTTGGTCTATCTTTGCATTAGTACCCATTAATCTTCCAATTTAATGTTCTCTTCTCACGTGTCTTTCATCCCTCTTCAATACATACCCATACCACCTTAGTTTTCTTCTTCTTAATTTTCCAAGTGCAACTTTCAAAGATCTCCTTACGTACTCATTTCTGACTTTACCCATTCTCGTAACACCACACATCCATTACAGCATTTACATCTCAGCTCCACACAACTGATGTTTTTGGTCTATCACTTTAGTAGCCCAACATTCGGACTCGTATAACATGACCGGTTTTATATTGCAAATTTATATATTGACCTTTTAGTTTGAGGGTTGAGTGCATTGGTTTGTCATATGTCACACAGGTTACCTGTCTCCTCTTTGAACTGTGCTACATTCAGACCGGTTACGAACTGTATCCGATCCGAATCCGTGAAAATAAGTTCCAAAGTAGTTATAGAATCATTTGTATAGTAATTTATGTACTATATCCGGTTTCCGTCATCAGATTTCTCTCAGTCATCCTTGAAACTCCATTACAGAGAAGATTGTCGACAGACGAATGACTAAAGTATTTTAAAAGGTGGCCCCTGAATTGCTTGGATTTGGATCATAGGTCCAAGTAGAGCGTAAGCTATACCTGAATTCAGTCAGTTTTCCAGGTCCGTTTCTTCACGGATTTGGTTCGGAAGTAGTGCGAAAAGCAATATCCGATTTCATATAAACACATTCACATATACATACACAAGTTATCATCTCATTATACTATTATGCATTGCGCAGCAGTGCCTAATGTAGGTACAGTCTACCCTATCAGCAATCATCGCCAGGACGGCGTTAGTGCTGGTCCGCACCCGGCGCACCAGGGATGCGCACCACTTCCTAATGGTGGTCTAGTGTAAATAAGATCTCTGCCCCAAATAGAGACAGAGGGTGGCGAGAATAGAAAAAATAAAATGTTGGTCTAAAAACAATCGGTGCGTGACAGGGCAAACATGCCTGAGGCGTTGACTTTAGCCAGTCAGAAAAACTAATGGAGGTCTACTGATACAAAACCTTATGTCCCCATAATCCGGATACCTCTTTACTTACAGTAATTAATTCTGAGTACACTTTACAAGTCATTGAAGTAAATATTGTTATCTAAAGACAATGACTTCTGCTCTGTGATAACAGCTGTTGACCTTGTGAGAAAGGTTTTGAATTAATAATTGTTTTAATAATGGATTGAGCTGTATAAAATAAGTAGTTATTGTTTTTAGGATACTTTTTGTAGAACGCTTATTATATAATCTTTCAGATTTCGCAGTAGAAATTATAGAGGCTAATTCAGTTGAGAATAACTAATTGATTGTAGATCACAAACAAATAGTCTTTAACTTGAAGTCGTTGAAGTTGGTATTAAAATTGTATTTCATAAATGATGTAAGGTTCTTCCTCTTGTCATGTTGGCGTTTATCAAGTTGATGTCGACAATTGGTGTTTGAAGTTATGGTCGCGTTCGCGACACTTATTTGGGGAAATTCCACAGATATCAAAACAGCATTAACTGTACAGAAAAAATGTATAAGGGCGGTCTGTGTAGGACCCTTGATATCTTACGGACCACTTTTTATAAAATAAAAGGTATTCGTATTCACGTCCACATGAATACGAATACTTTTATTTTGGACGTGAATAAATAGGCAGCTTTTTATAAAACAATCCATTGTTATTTAATAAATATTCTGATAGCAATAGTTCTAAAGTAAAATTTAGAGATCCACACTACGTTTAAGACAAAAAACTGCCAAGTAATGATTATTCGATGCCCATGTCAATAAGACAATTTACAAAAAGAAAATTAAAATTATATATATAGCTGGTGAAAGTGATTTTATGACTTCAAGGATTTAATTAAATAAATGATTATTTTTCGCGAAAGGAACAGGCCGGCGGTGCTGTCTAATTTTTAAGTTGCTCTATATTGCATGGTATTTTGTGGCAGCATCTCAGCAACAGCTTGCTACATCTTTCCATCCTCCTAAATTGCTTGATCTAGTATCGTGATGCCATAGTTGACGAGAATTGACCGGGATTGAGCAACTTTAGTTCCTCGTCTAAGAGTACCTTTGGTATTATTCTTCCATGACTACACGATAATACAACGTTACAATATTCGCATAGACAAATTATTAATTTTAATATTATTATCAGTCTTGTAAACGTTCTTGAAGTTTTTTCGGGCGATAGCAGAGATTCCATAGACGCGATCGTTTTTCAAATACATTATTATTTTATTGTGAATGAAACAAAGCAGTATTAAAAAAAAAAACATATTTATGCCTCTTTTATAAAGACGTAGATATCTTTTATCCTGTTTTGATAGAAATTGAAGGAATAAAATGGTTTCATGTCAATAATTTGCAGGTGATTTGATGATTTTCTTTCTTAACTTAATATAAAATTTGCTAAAAAACCTCGTTACGTCTTATATCATCATGAAATGATGATCATGATATGTTTTTTGATAAATTATTGAGCAGTATATATCAACGAAAAGTTGTTTCGTTTGCACCCCATTTTCGACCTTTGGCAGCAATAGGAGCCTTAAATATGTGAACCAAACTTTACACAGCCCCGCCGTATTCGTAGTTATGTAATAACTTAAAGTAGTGGTGTGAAATCTGCAGTAAATGAAAGTTAGCCGCTGACGCTTTCGTACTGGGAACTATGCAACAATTACATGTGACACTTTACTAGTTACAGAAGGCAACAGTAATTGCATCACAAAACAAAGTTAGTCCGTCTGGAATTAATGAGTTAACCAGTATGCAATTTCTGCATTCTTGTTACACAGAGTTCAACGACAACGCCTTTAAAAATTCACATATTATGTGAAACTTAATTATAGGGTACGAAGGTAGACGAGTGAAATGTTTAGAGGCATATAACTATTAAACTTGTATCTAATAACCTAATAATTTATATATTGTTACAACTTAAGTTCCGACAAAAACAAAATCGACCTGCATATCTATAAAAACATATTTTATTACCTGTCGGCATTTGAACTAATTGTAATTCTTTTATGATTGTCTTCTTTTGTTTACTTATTTACTGGTTATTATGGAGATTAGTCTATTGCACTCGTTCATGGCCGTTTGCAGGAATAATTAGCCAGGTGTGCGGATTACGATTTCTAGGAAATTGCGTCGACGCTTGCCGGGCAGACATATTTGCATTTGTGCAGTATAAAGCAATGGCCCGATTGCGGAAGAGTTAGTCGAGCGAGAACCACGAGCTAAGCAAGATGTGTATACTACAATCGGGAATCTAATAAGTGACGGATTTTGCGCGTTTTATTGAGTTACGACCTTCGGAATTACGTTTGGACTTGTTGTATACGGTTATATTTGTACCTGTGTTATGTTTTGTACGTGTTTGTATAGTTCTAATAAACTCTATAATAATTCCAACGGCATTTTAATTCGAGTCCCATAACTCGTAACAATATTAATAAGTGAAGCAAAAACTTTGTACCCCTTTTTACGAAAATTGCGCGGACGGAGAAGTATTAAATTTCGCACACTTATAGTTTAAATAGAGAAAGAGCGACGAATGCAATTTTTTTAAAAAATTATGCATAAAAATGCATTAAATCAATAAAAAAAGCATTACACAGACTACCATGTACTTGACACAAACACGCATATATACTCTTTTGTTTATTTTATTGTTCAAGTCAATTTAACAGTGTAGCTTTGGCGACATCTGTGATTATAGAAGTAAAGTCTTCGACAACAAATTGTTATGGTCGAATCTCGACCACGGGCGACCACTAGTAATAATAATTGTGTGTGTGTGTGTGTGTGTGTGTGTGTGTGTGTGTGTGTGTGTGTGTGTGTGTGTGTGTGTGTGTGTGTGTGTGTGTGTGTGTGTGTGTGTGTGTGTGTGTGTGCGTGCGTGCGTGCGTGCGTGTGATTTTAGTTAAACTGTGTGTTCAGAGGGTAAACTTAAAACATTTTCTACTTTAATATTTAAGTTTAGGTGTTACTTAAGTTGACCAAAACATTTAAACAACGTCAAATAGTATTTCATTGCAAAAATGTTGTGTGTGTAGTACCAAAATAATCTTTTAGACTTTAAATCAGATTATGCCAAGTATAGAGGATGACATGATATTATATTATTATTGCCGAACAATTAAGCTAAGCAGTGTCTCCCATAGATACCGTGTCCGCTGACCTGTAAAACTAATCCCGGTAGAATGAGAGGAGGTCCGAAAACGAGTTGCCAGCTTTGAGAAATGAAACCGAATTATCGGCAAAAATAACTGCGCCAGGTTTAATAATTTTATAATAATATTTTACTTTTACTTTGTATAATAATATATTAATTGGTTATATAGTATAAAAGTAATTGTAACACAATTTAAACTACTGTATGGTATACTAGTAACATAATACTATATGTGTATTTTATATTCGCTGTATTTATACGCTTAGGAATACAACTTTGATTATAAATTTATGTCGCTAATATTTAAATGTATTCATGGTTGTTTCCTGTTGTATGAAGTAAAAAATAAATAAAAAGAACCCGTCATGTTGCATGATAAGGGTGACCATAAACTTTAACAGATTGTTATAGTCGTATTTTATTGCGAAAAAAAAACAATGCAAATGTTAAAAGTAGGTGCACAATAATTTTATATTCTAATATATTTTATTATTACTACTACTTATTTTTTGTGATAAATAGGTTCAAGTTTGACTACGATTACGCCTAACATTAAACGATGATGCGTTCGAAGATGGAGCACGATTACCTAGGAAATAGCTATTCGCACGAGACTTGAAGACACCCGGATTGTACTTTTCGGGAAACACGGACTGTGGTAGCGCATTCCACAGCTCTGTCGTATGCAGATGCGTTTGCATTTGCAACAAGTGATGCCACAAATGTGGTACCGGCCTTGACTGGGGACTGGAACCTGCCCTCTGATGCCGGAACGCAACTCAAGGTTGTTATGGCGGCATACTTTAGACTAAAGGTGGTTGCCATCCAGGTGGACAAATGCCCTACTACCATAATTATGGGTGATGTCTTGTCTGTTTTCATAGTTACATACATATTTTAGTTAACGTGGAAAAATAATACTAGGAAGAACAATCCCGTTCAAAATCTTCCAAAAAACTCTTACGGTCTTATTCATAGCGAATTAGAGTAAGTTTGAATACTTTATTTAATGTATTACTTTCAAAGTTTATACAAACAATTATATTGCCAAACTGCAGCACAGTTTGTTGGCAGCGTTCTCGTGGATCAGATTTACATTATTTATTTATTTACATTAAAGAATTTACTTAAAAGTTAAATTTAAAACAGAAGTTATAATGTGTTTTAAATACTTAATTGTTTGTATAAACACTTCTTTAAGTAAATTCTTTAATGTAAATAAATAAATAATGTAAATCTGTAACTCTATGAATAAGACCGTTAATCTTTATCCTTCTTATTCATAATAGTTACAAGAGACGTATAGCATCCTTACAAATGTGTTGTTAGTAATCGTATTCAGAATGATAAACACTTTTCTAACGAGCCCTATATACATAGATAATAACTATTATGAATAACGGGGTATATGACTGCTGGCCCATTTGTTATCTTGCCAATCGTTCATTTCAATAACTATCGGTAATTCTTTTACATACGCTCCATACAAGTAATGTCAACATTCACCGAGGCAAGTGAATAATTAGTGAGATGTAGGACCGGCCATACATGAGGCTACGACGCTTGTAAAGGTAGTTATTTTTTTTTAATGCAGCGTTCAGCAGACAGGCAGACGGCCCACTTGATGGAAAGCGGTTACCATCGCCTATATACATTTGCAACACCAAAGGTGCTACAAATGCCCTGCTACTTTCTTAAGGGAGACTGGAACCTGGTCACTAATGCCGAAACACAACTCAAGGTTCTTATGGCGGCATACTCTAGACCAGGGGTGGTAGTCATCCAGACGGGCAAATACTCTACCACCTGGCTGTGGGTTGTTTTGTCGCCTCTTACGACAGGCTGCCCCAACGCAGGAATTAATATTCTTTCTTCGTTCCTGCATAGATAGAAGATCTCTATCTTAGGCTTATCCGTTTAAGCATAGGCGTATTATCTGTGTAGGAAAGGAGAAAGTATACTGATTCCTGTGGCTAAGCGGTCTATGGTAAAATGCTACAAAACAACCCATAGCCAGGTGGTAGATATTTGCCTGTCTGGACGGCTACCACTCCTGGTCTAGAGTATACCGCCTTAGAAATTTCGATTCGTGTTCTAGCATAAGTGGCCAGGTTCCAGTCCGCTTTTCACGGTCTGCTGCACATTGCTAGCAACTTTGGTGTTACAAATGTCTATACGCCACTGTAACTACTTTCCATCAGATAGGCAGACAGATAGACATCTTGTCTCCTGTACTCGAAAAATAAAATAAATATTGTTACGAGCTACAGGACTCGAATTAAAAATGACGTTGGAACTACTATAGAATTTATTAGAACTGTACAAACACGTATAAAAACATACAAATAAAACTGGATGCAACCAGTTCACACTGCACGATTCAATGCAATTCGACACACGCAAAGTCCGTCGTCTATATCGCTAATCGAGAGTACTACAAACGTCTTACTCGTCTCGTAGTCGTCGCTTGACTGACCCACCCCTCCATTCGGGCATTGTCTTATACTAACTATACAGTACGAAAAAATCGGCCGCGCGCACTGAGTTTCCGAGAAATAGTAATTTGCACACCTGGTTATCTATTCCTGCGAACGGCCAACAAGGCCAAAAACAAAAACAATAGGCTATTGTCTAATTGCAAATTTAAATACGAAGTTACTTTTATTTATTTATTTTATTTTATTTATTGAAAAAAAAACCAACAGCGCATATCAACATACAAACAACAACAAAAATTACTTATAATGTAGGGCTAATAACAGGTTTTTCTGAGTTAATTTTTAAGCTAACGAGCGAACTAAATTTTAAAAACGCAATAAATATATACATAAGTGAAAATAAGTATATACTTATATATATACATACATACATAATAATAAATAATTAAAATAAACCTAAATAAAATACATAGATAGATAAATGTAAATATATATATATATATTATACATTAACATTGAAATATAATAAAAACATATTGATATTAACTGAACTTATTACTTGATATATTGTTATTTTTATATGATATGGTGGTGTCTGTTCCAACAATTGTTTTAAAGATTAACCTCTTGAATACGGGCTTAGAGTAACGAAACAATTCAATATCACTAAATTTAGTGTTGTAAGTCTTAGCAATTCGAGTAAATATGCTATTGCTGGCGTAATTCGTTCCATGAGAAAGTATATGCAGTAGAGGAGTATGACGAGTACGCCTAGTCGGCGTATTAAATCTAATTCTAGATAATATATAAGTTATAAAATGAACTCCGAATGCGGGAGGGGCAATAAACAAGATGCGCAACATTTCTTTATCTGGATGTGACAATACGTATGCAGGTGGCCCAACTTGTAACAATATGTATATTTTATACTCTGTTTCAATTTAAACTTTCCATTAATGAACAATTTCAAAAATAAATTCCTCTATTTTCTCAACGTCACGTGAAATGAACTATGAACGCTGGACGACATCAGGCCGTGATCCGCTTAGCATATCCGCCCCCATTCAATCTCGCATATTGAATTACGTGGATGTTGTTGTGAGTTTATTCAACAATTGATCGTTGACGTAGCGGGTAATCACGTTCGCCACCGTACTTGTCATAAACCACTCGTAGTAATTGTGGTATGATATCTAACGCTTTACTAGTCAGGTAAAAGTCCAAGTATACCTACTTGGATTTAAGTGGTTTATATATTCTACCGAATATCACGCACCTATCTATAATATTATAAAATTCTAGACATGCCATGTTTGTACATTTAAGCTATTTAAAAAATACAACTGAAATAGACTATATTAAACGATTGAGAACCACACAACCAACAACAAAACTCACACATACTCACACCAACGCGCACTACCACCGCATTGCATTACACGCACACTTTACAAACAAACCAAGACATACACAAGAGCCTAAAAATTAATAACCTAGGCACAGAAAGGAAAAGTAACACAAATGGCACTAGTTAAGATATATATAGGTATAGACATAAGGCACACACTGCACATGCACTTCCTCACAACACCAGTATGTAACAGATACACTCTACACTAGTATAAGTTCAGTATTAAAAATAAAAAAATAATAATATTATAAGTTATTCTTAAGGTACACTACAACACAAAAATTACTAAATCAATGTCACACACAATAGCAAAATAAGCGTGTATAAACCTAAAAACTTTAATAGTAATAAAGTTGTAATAAAGGGTACGGAACTCGAGTCCGTAGAGTAGATAATAAAAAAAACGATTGAGAACACGATGCAATTTTTAAGATTTCTTTTTGTTTGTCTTTTTGTTCGGGATTCACATAAAAACTACTAGGCCGATTTCGATGTCGTTTACGTTGATCAACAGCTAATTCTTAGATAAAAACTCTGCTCTACTTTTTATCCTGGTAATCCCACGGGAATTTTTCTAGGAACGATTTAAAATGGCCGTATTGAAAAAAAAATCAAATTCCAATGTGATTTTTTCACTGATCGATGGCAAATTTTATGTAATAAAATGTTTTATCACTTTCCTTTCCTCCTTTCATTTCATTTAAAAATTAGCTTATTCCGACACACTTTCTACTAAAACTATAGCTTACATTCTTTTTTAAATTGCGATTCTGTGTCCTGGGAGTCCCGCGGCAATTTCAATTCAAGCGTGGACGAAGTCGCGGGCATATCCTAGTTATTAATAAATTAAAAATAAGAGAGAGCATCATTCATCTGCATCCGCAAAGTCCTTGACTACTTCGAACACATAGCCAGAAAACAGGGAGACAATTTAGAAAAATTAATAGTCACTGGCAAAATAAAAGGAAAAAGAACTCAAGGCCGTAGTGCGATGCATTGGTCCAGCGAGATCAGTACCACACTAAACGAATCTGTATACGACACACTGCATATTACTGCCGATCGTCACCGATAGCAAAAAATCGTGCTAGAGAAAGTAAGGGGGGCAATGTCACGACCCTCAGGACTAAGGAATACTGAATGCATTTAATGTTAAAAGAGTACATTGGTTTACAAGGACAAAATTATCTTGAAGTCATATAAAGTTCGAGAAAATCAACATAAGGATCCTGAGGTTTCTAATATTATACCCGACGTTCTGTTTAGGGGGGAGGAGGAACTGGCCGGACTGAGGCCTTGTCATGCCAGATAGAGCCTTGTACAGATACAGACCACAGTTTCAGTCAAGTCCATGTGAAGGGCACAGGCAAAGAACAGGTACTGTCTTAATGAACAGATTTTGAGAAAAACGCAATGAAAAGTTTAGAAGTATAGTCCAGGGCAATCTAAACCACTGCGCCGCTGCTCAAGATTTGCTGGTTCAGAGCATGGCGCAGTGGGCTATCCAGTTGGCCGTGGTCGCCGAGCCGTACTATGTCCCCCCCCGGTCTGACTGGGCGGGGGATCTCGATGGCTCGGTGGCCATCATTATTCGGACCGCCGCCGCTTGCCCCCCCCTAGCCGGTGTGGTAAGGGGACGGGGCTACGTGGCGGCAACAATCGGGGAGATAGTGGTCGTGGGGGGCTACTTCTCCCCGAACAGAGGGCTTGCCGATTTCGAGGTTTGGATCAAGGAAGTGGGCACAGTGGTGGCCCGCAGCCGACCTCGCCTCGTGCTCGTGCTCGGGGATTTTAATGCAAAATTCGTGGCTTGGGGTTCCCCGAGCACATGCGCGCGTGGCGAGTCATTGGAAGAATGGGCCATCGAACAGGGTCTCGTAGTCTTAAACCGGGGGTCCATGCACACGTGTGTGCGCCAGCAGGGCGGCTCAATAGTCGACATCACGTTTGCTAGCCCTGAACTGGCGCGCCGCGTGCGGGACTGGAGGGTCGTCACGGGGGTGGAGACGCTCTCCGATCACCGTTATATACGGTTCAGCGTCTCCACTTGACATCCGGACCCCCCGTCCCGAGAGCCCCCGGTAAGTGACTGTCCGCGCTGGGCACTACAAAAGTTGAATCGGGAGGCGTTCAAAGAGGCCCTGATCGTCGCTACTTGGGCGTCAGGGCCCGAGGTGGACCCTCCCGATCTAAATGTAGAGCAGGAGGCAGAAATCCTACGGTCGCTCGTAACTGGAGTCTGCGATGCGGCGATGCCGAGGAGGGGCCGATTCCGGCCCTCCCGTAAGGTGTACTGGTGGAACCCCGTACTGGAGGGGCTAAAGCGCGCGTGCAACAGCGCGCACCGCCAGTACACCCGACACAGAAGACAGCGTTGCCGCGCAGCGGACGCAGCGGCCGTAGAGGCTCAGCTGTACGAGGGGTACAGGAGCGCTAGAGAAACGTTGAGATTTGCAATTCGCGATGCGAAGAACACGGCCTGGGGAGAACTCTTGGATAGTATTAACCAAGACCCTTGGGGGCGCCCATTCAAGATGGCGCGCAACAAGCTCCGCGCATGGGCGCCCCCGCTAACCGAGTCTCTCCCCAGGGACGTCGTATGTGAAGTGGTTGACGCTCTGTTCCCTTCACGGGCTGAGCATATGCCTCCTGCGATGGTTCCGCCAGAAGCAGTGCCCAGCGCGGATGAAGACCCTATGCCCACCGTGGACCGGGTAGAGCTGGGGGCAGCCATGCTACGGCTTAAGGCCAAGAACACCGCCCCTGGCCTCGACGGCATACCAGGGCGTGCGTGGGTTCTGTCCTACGACGCCCTGGAGCCCCGACTGATAAGGCTTTTCGGCGCATGTATGGAGCAGGGCCAGTTCCCGCAACGGTGGAAGACGGGAAAACTGGTCCTGCTGCGTAAGGAGTGGCGCCCTGCGGACTCACCGTCCGCCTACCGGCCCATTGTGCTGCTGGACGAGGTCGGAAAGCTCTTTGAGCGTATCATCGTAGACCGCCTCGTCCAGCTCCTATCGACGACGGGGCCGGATCTGGCGGACAACCAGTTCGGATTCCGCACGGGGCGCTCCACAATCGACGCGGTCATGCGCCTGAGAGGCCTGGCGGAGGACGCAATTTCCCAGGGCGAGGTCCTGTTGGCGGTGTCCTTAGACATCGCCTAATCGACCTTATGATTCTTCTCTCAATTGACATCAACGTTTCAAACTGGTATTTAGCTGAAGCAATAAGAATTTGGTTTTTACTACTTCACTCGCTTCGGTACAAAGTTAACATTATCTACATTACAAAGATGCAAGTGCGTTCCTCGTCGTATAATGGCTGTGATGATGTCATCAACTGATAGTAGACACGTACCTGAGACAATGATATATTTACTAGCTTCCTTATGTGACTAATAAACAACATTTCATTAAAGTAGATAACGCATTAGCTATGAACAAACATTAATAACTGTTTTTGATACTTCACAGAATAATAATTGTGTTGAATTCTAAGACAATAGTCATAATTTTGAGTTCATTTTATAAATTTTTAAGAGTTCTTGCGCTAATCGTGTCATATAGAGTCAGTAATAGTACCAATAGCCTATTAACCCCTCCTCTTTATACAGCCCCGGATCTTGAATTTTTCGAGGGGGGGGCAAAAACTGAAAAATGCAGGCCCCGTTCGCCTATATTTTTACCTTAATCATCATCATCAAACACCCACTGACGGACAGCCGTGCGTCTGTGGTTTTTAACCTACACCTACGCGCCCCACGAAAAGTTATTTGTGTGCTTAAAGTACTGGACGTCTCAGTAGTCAAAGTTCCGTTAATGATGAGTTGTGTATTTGTCTGCGAAGTTTGAATTTCCCGCCCTCTGAATTGGCCGACTAGACTTCCTGCGGCCAGGTGGCCTGTTGTAAAAGGCGACAAAACAAACCACAGCCAGGTGGTAGGGTATTTACCCGTGTGGATGGCTACTGCCCCTGGTCTAGAGTATGTCGCCATAACAACCTTGAGTTGTCCGGCATTGGTGCCATGTTCCAGTCTTCTTTAAAGAGCAGAAGCACATTGGTAGCAACCTTTGGTGTTACATATGTTGAAGTAAAGTTGTAGTTACAAAAAATCAGTAAGAACTATTCACTAAGTAGTGTTTTAAATATAGATAAATGTCAATTAAACTTAATAAATAAGTTACTCGTTTCTGGACCTTTTACGATGGTAATCACTTTCCATCAGGTGGGCCACCTGCCTGTCTGCTGCACTCAAGCCATAAAAAGTCTTCCAGTGGAACTTAGAATAAAAACACTTGAATTTTGAATATCCTATCCCTTCTAACGCATTCCTCCTGTCTAATCCCTCCATTCCATCCTAAGGGTGCCTATTCACCAGAGATATGCTATGCAACGTCACTATGGATGCGTTTGATATCCACCAATCATATTCATAGGTCCACACAGCTTAGCTCTGGTGGAAACTGATTCAACTAAGTTATTTATTATATATGGAAAAATGAGTGCTATTGATGCGAGCTATAGATGCGTGCCTTCCATACTGTCAATACGTCGCATAACTCGAGCTGCGCATCTTCCTCGCACAGCTACCTTGTGGCGACGCATTTTCATAGCACATCTTACTCACTCCGCTACATCGCTTAGCATTAATGGCAATGGTCACATAGCTTCGTAGCTAAGCTTTTACATTTTCGCAGCATAGCTGCATAGCACATCTCCGGTGGAAAGGCACCCTGAAGGCTGGCAACGCATTGGCTTCGTCCATGGCGTTGCAGATGTCTATAGAGCTTTTTTAATAGCTGGAGTACAGCAGGCAGGCAGACGGCCCACCTGATGGAAAGCGGTTATCGTCGCCTATAGGCGTTTGCAACACTAGAGTTGACACCAAGTATATACGCTAGTACGGTAATTGCCTTCCATTATGTGGGCCATCAGTTTAATTGTCAGATTCGCTATAAAAACCTTTCACGTGTATCGGTATGGATTACTTCCAATTTATGCTATCATACATACTAAATCAATCTTTTTCGACGTTTTATGATAAGCGCAACGAATTCATTCATAATTTTACTGTATCGTATTACACATTTCCATCATGCCTTTTGTTTGCACCAGGCACCATTATACTTTCATTGTTTCCATAAGTAAGTTGAGTAGGCTTATTAGGAATCCCTTGTTGGTAGCCATGGGATGGATCACTTCAGATTGGCCTTAAACGACCTATCATACAGATTTTTATAAGTCTTCCTCTGGCACCAATCTGTAAACATCGGGTTTCTTTGTAAATTTGTTATGATGAGAGAAATAAATAGAGTTTTATTGTTGACGGCCTATGTGGTTGAGCGGGCTAAGCCTTTACCGGTCTACCTCACTATAACACAGAGACTTCAGGTTCGATTCCTGGCTAGTAAATTTCGTAAACGAACTTCGTTATTTACTGGCACATCTGGGTGTCTGGAATCGGCCCCAGTGTGTCCCGTTACATATTACCTATAACACAAGCGTAACTTGCTTAACTTAAGTATAAACAATGTGTTATTGTAGGGTTACATAGTCATTTTGGCAATAACGAAATACTTATAACGTCTATTTGTCTATCTGTCTATGTAACGCAGTCTTTTTTTGTCATGTAATACAGGATCTATAGCCACCCCTACAGAACCTTTAATTGTGTGTGAAATGGTATACAAGACTTGCCACTGTAGTGGAACACTTATAAGCCAATAGATGGCGCTGTGCTCGAATTGAGGTTGCAAACGTTTCCCGAAATATACAAAGATTATCTAGATGGGCCTAGGCCTCGCTGGAATTGCGCAGAGCCGTCGGTGCTCCCCTCTATATATGTAACATCGACATCCACCGCGATCTGGAGCTTCGCTCCATTAAAAACTATATCACGTCGCTCTCGCGTAAGTATTTCGATCTAGCGCCACACCATCGAAATCCCTTCGTCGTGTCCGCGTCCGATTATAAGCCTCGACGAAAGGTTCTCGTGCAATGACCGCGTAACATCCTCACGGACAAGGTCGACGATATCACAAAACGGCTGGCCCGGACCAGCCCGCCCGCGGTTAGGACGGCAGGCTGGCAGGCACCGACAGACAGACACAGACGGCGGCGTCGACGCCGCCAATCACGATCTCTCCACGTCCCCGCGAGGGATGTCAGGAGACACAGCCCCCAATAGGATGGACTAGGCGTGTTGCTGGGAAGTTTTTTCGCCGTTTCTTCTCTCCCAGCCACAACACGTTGCGAAACGGCAGTAAGATAGCATAGGCCACCGCGAACCGCCGATCCTGGTCCGCCGGGATCCTTCCTCTCGGGCTTTATATTACCCGTCGCCCGCTCTCAATTAGTGCATTGTGTCGCCCTATGGTGGGCATCATTAGATTCATCCCCCTCTTATGGCAACAGTCCAGCCGAGGTGAAACTCCCTAGGGAGCCCCCTCGAGCAAGTTGCCCCCTCGGGCTCGAGCGCCTTCGGTTCGCAAAGGCACTCGCCCCGAAAACCCCGGTAAAGTTGTGAGGTCTTCGGACCAACAACATAAAGTCAAGTCCAAAAAAAAAAAAACTCGCTGGAATATCTTCCTTTGAGAAATTGAGATGGAGGAGCGTTCTATCTCTCTCCTCCACCCTAATCGAGACATCACTTCACCACAATAGCATTTTATTTTATTTTGTTGCATGAGTTCAGCAGACGACCCACCTGATCGAAAGCGGTTACCATCGCTTATGGACATTTGTAACACCAAAGGTTCTACCAATGTGCTGTCGCTCTCTAAAGGGATATTGGAACCTGGCCACTAATGCTGGAACACAACTTAGGGTTGTTATGGCGGCATACTCTAAACCAGGGGTGGTAGCCATCCAGGCGGGCGAATACCCTATCAACTGGCTGTGGGGTGTTTTTTGTATCTTAAGACAGGTCGCTCTGCATTAGGGGAATTAGGGGAAAAATAGTACACATTTATTTTTCATTTATTATTTTATATTTTATTTATTTCATTATTGAATTTTCCAATTGTATCTATTATTCATTTTTGCTTTGGTCAGGAAAGTTCTATTATTTTTAAAATAATTATAAGAATCTGAAAAAAAAGCATGACAATTGAATTAGCGATCAAAATATAGTATATTTCGTAATATGTTGTTTCTATAACATATAGTACAATTGGCTAAAATATAGTTTAATACTATAAATTATAGTACGGTTGGAAATCCTAGATATAAGCTAGCTTTGTATCGTATTTCATTAACCCGTTCAGTACTTTTGACGTGATACTCTAACAGACAGACAGACAGACAAAAATTCGTAGCATCTCAGAACTAGCTCACTTAATTTCATCTGTTTTTAAATTCATTTTAAAAACTCTACAGATTTAATTAAAAGTACCTTTTAACGATTTTAAGCGGGACATTTAAAAACGTAGTTTTAATTAAATCTAGCTACTACTCGCGAAAACATTAAAAAATATCTCTATAAATTTATTATATTATAGATAGATTATAAAACAAACTATACTTAGTAAAATTTCATGTTACGCATTTATTTGCTTAAGAAATAACTATAGATAATTTATTTTTAATTTCAAATAATCGATAACATTCCTTTTAGATACTTGTTTAAAACCCTTATCACAAATGACAACAAAACGTTGAAATAATAAATTATTCCGTTGACATTTGACACACAACTAATGTAACAAAAACACAGTAAAACAACACTATAATCATATATAACTGATTATCCGGCTTGTTGTGCAATAATTTTGCAATGAATGGCATTAGGATAATTAGACGTAACCAGAATATAACTGCATAAGTACCTAGTTCACCTTAATATTATGACCACTTCTAATTATCCATTTATTTCTGCATGAAAAAATATCGCAAAAACTCATAAAACGTTAATATTTAAGTAATTACAACATTTAGGTAATAACCTAAACTAAATTATGTTATGAAAAAAAACTAACTTTCTTTTTAATAGAATGGTACATTCATATATATCTATGTTTATATGTACTTATTTTTAGGTAATTTTAAATTATAGAGTTTTGTTGTACAACAAAACTCTACCCTAGCTTTTGTGCCATATTTCTCTGTCCATCCCAAGATTTTCTGTAAGAGATCGCTGTCAGCATTCTAAGCTATTTTTGTGTATTGTTGTATTAATTGTATTGTACAATAAATTTACGCGCCATTCATTTCATTCGTTCGCTTCTTCCTGTTACGTGCTCCAAAACTTTTCGCGCGCAAAAAGCGCGTTTACCCGCTTTCCGTTCCAAAAAGAGACGTTGCAAAACTCGCCCGCTACGCACGCATACGCACTAAAAAGGTTCTATTCTATAAGAGCTCAAAATAAATCCACCGCGCCGCGACGTGTGTAGAATTTTAAAATAATTATACTACAAGATGTGAGAGTGTAATACTGGTGCCTGGCTCATGTAAGCTATCGAAGGACATATTGTAAATTGTTCAAGGTGCGTATCCTTTTATCTCACATCCTTCTCTAACCCTATCACCCTCGAGCCTTACATATCTCCTCTATTTGTATATCTATTTTTCACACGCTTATTTAGTATAATTTTACATTTTATTACATACGGCGCGGCCGCCATTTTATTCACTCGCATTTTATTCACCTACATAACGCTAACCGTATATTCTATTCGATTCCATTATATTTCATTTCATTCCGTTCCCTTCTATTCTATTATATATTTGTGTTCAAAGAATGGTATTATTGCAAAACAATCTCTTCCAGATTATCCGTAGCGCGAAATAAATCTGCTTAGAAACAGCGATGGTGGTAGAACACTTGCTTACATTTTAATTACAAATTTTAGTCATTTTGTTGTAAAAAAGGTTTTGCTTAGGAAAGTTTATAATAAGTAACCCATCGCTGTATGTCTAACAATTTACGTGTTCTAAAAAAATTACTAGAGCTATAGCCATGGCCTCGCTCGCTTAAACTTCATATCTGTATACCGCGTAAACCATTTCATTTCTCGGATATACCAACTCTGGTCACCCTTATCAAAAATATAATTACATAACTCAATAATTATCAGTTCGGCTTTCCAATTTTAGGAGAATGGTGAGAGGATTAATGCACGATTAAGAGAAGAGGGATTGGTGGGATTCGCACATCAGTTAACTCGATTTTCACGTTGTAACTATATGCATACTAGTTTAAAAAAACTGTCAAGCGGTACATTTTTCCCTGCCCAGGATTAAAACGTCATTTTGAAAGACGTACTTGATCTACCTACACATAAATCGGAAGTTACGACACAAAGTTATTTTGATTTGTTGCTTTTAAAAATGAAAATGGAAAGATAATTTTTATGCCGGATGAGGCGAGTTTTCACAGGAAACTTGAGCGTATTTTAAACAAAAACCACCGCCCCGCCGTACACAACCACCATATCTCATAAAATATTAAAATATGAATCACATTTGTATACAACCTTTTCTCTTTCAATATTTAAAGCTTTTCAAAATAAACAGCAATAACATGTTACGAAGCGGTTTAAGCAACAAGTAGCAAGTAGAATTCGTAATAAATGTATGGCTTTAAAAATGTGTTCTTCAAAATATATTATAATTTGAATAATAATTTTGAATGTTTGATATTTTGAAGGCTTCTTATAAGGTTGGCAGTGAAATCAACTGAAAAATTATTTTAATTCACAAAATGTCACAGCTTCTTTAATATTGTATTAGTTTAAACAAGTAATTAAAATTACTAGTGGTCGCCCAGTGGTCGAAATTCGACCATAATTAATTTAAATTATAAGTTTGAACATTGTAAAGGTTCTGTTGTCAAAGACTATACTTCTATAATCGCAAGTTTCGCCAGGCTACACTGTTAATTTGACTTTAACAATAAAATAACAGCATATATACGTGTGTTTGTCAAATAGATAGTAGTGTGTGTAATGTTTTATTTTTTATTGATTTAATGTATTTTTTATGCATAATTTAAAAAAATATATTAGCATTCCGCACTCTTTCTCTGTATAAACTATAAGTGTGCGAAATTTCATAGTCCTCCATTCGCGCAATTTTCGTAAAAAGGGGTACAAAGTTTTTGCTTCACGTATTAACATAATGATTTTTAGAATGATGGTATTAAGAGGAAGAAAGCTAAGATAGTATGAGCATGTAATGTAGAGGATTAAAAGTCACGTCACAAAAACCTCTTAAACTTGAAGATTGTTAAGTACAAATGTGAAGGTAGACCAGAAAAAGAGATGGAATATGATGATATTTTAATGTATGTACATATATATTTATCTATAAACATTTATATATTTTTGTAGATATGTATTTATATGTTATGTATATTAAGTATATATCTATTTGATATATATAAAACATCCGTATATACTGCATTTAAATATTTATTACTAGAATGTAAGAAATCGTATTGTATAATATGTATACCACTATCGTCATTATAATCTCAATTCATTCCTGGGGTTGAATGGAAGAGATCGCTTTTTAGCGATAAGACCGCCCTTTGTGCATAATGAGACATAGATTTAGTCTGTAAGTTCTTTTTTGTATTGGATTACAAAAAAGAGTTATTGATTGATTGAGATAGACGGATAGTGTGAAGAAAGATATGATGATTTGTGGTGTGACAGAGAACGTATATATGTCAGAATAGAGGACTATTGGAAGGAAAAGACATATTTTGCCGAGCCTAAGCTCAGACAATATACATACTATAATATATACTTAAAATGAAGTATACATAGCTAGGTTAATTTTTTTCTATTGTTTAAATTATTTTTTATAGTATTACTAGGTGTGCCCGCGATTACGTCCACGGGGATTTTTTTTTCACGGGACCCTAATTTTGGAAGTAGCCTAAGTTACTCCTTATAACTTAAGCTATCTACCAGTGAAAGTCCCGTCAAAATCGGTCCAGCCGGTTCAGAAATTAGCCGGAACAAACAAACAGAAAAGAAAAAATTGGTATAAGTACCATATATACTTTCATATGCATTTAGTAAAAAGCTGTTATTTTGACGTTACAAACAGATACTTCAATTTTATTTATCTATATGTATAGATGTATAGATAAATAAACATTAATAAGAAATACATCTATAAAATGACATCTACAGTGGTCTAATATATAAGTATTGACCTACATAATTCCCTATAACTTAAAGGTCCAAAGTTCGACTCACGACATAGTAAAGTTTTAAACGAACTTCCCTTATTTATTCGGTCCCAGAGATGTGTCATGTATATTCCCAATAATAAAAGAGTAACTTGTTTAGTTTGTGAACATAAACAAAACTGTGTGTCTGTTTGTCAATCAATGTATTTTATAATTTTTAAATGCAGTCCGATGATTATATTTCCATCATGCAACAATATCTATAGTTACCTAAATATAATGCTTCTGTTCTGCTTCTGTGCTTGAGTAGCTTAATTCTATGCCCGTACAGGTCATTGAAATGCAGAGGTCCCGGGTTCGATAATGGCATGGTAAATTTTTAAAGAACTTTCTGTTATTTACTGGGATCGGTCCCAAATCGGTCCATTGTATATTACCCATAACAAGCGTAACTTGCTTAGCTTGTCAATATACGACGAGTGTGTTAAATTTTTTTATCAATTTTGAATGCACATTTTCCTTAATCCAAAAACATAAGCCGCGAAACAAGTTTCGAGCGATGACCTTCATGTTTTTTTAAAACTGTATCCTTACCGTTTTATCCAAAAGCCAGCTCGCTGGAAATATCAACGGTATATAAGTGATCATGTACACCATCGACGTCCAATACACCATGATACTGGTCACCCCGTAGTACTTCACTACGGCGTCCTGGATAATACTGTACTGCACCCATTGGAAGGAGTTGGACGCTGAAGCCAGCACGAAGATGAATAAGACCAACCACCTAATGGGATACACTGCGTACTCCGTCATCCCTTTCTTACTGGGCGACTCGAGAACTCCACCTTTTTCTGCTATTCCGTCCATCACACTGCCACACACTTCCATCTTAGGCTGTGGCATTTTATTGTCGTAGTTACAATACTAATGGCACATTGAATTCTAAAATTAATTTAAGACTAATAAATATTGTTTCAATAATATTGTCGATGTTAGCGCGGATTTAGAGTCTTGGCATTGGGGCGGGCATCTCGCGCGAATGCCGCCGTGTGACTGTTTTCCATTTTCGCTCTGTAAAGCGGATGCAGGGTTCTCTATACTAATACACCGCACACCCCTGATTACATGAAGTTGACAACAATAAACAAACTGATTCATATGTTTAATCGTACGCAATACGCATATTGGTGGGATTATCTATAATTCGGACCATTCATAAAGGTAGATAAGCAGGTACTGGATAAGCCGTGATAGTGCTGTGTGTGAGTAGATGTCCTATATGGCCGTGTTTATGAGTACAATTCCTTATCATAAACAACCTACAGCCAGGTGGTAGGGTATTTACCCGTCTGGATGATTCCACCCCTGGTCTAGTGTATGCCTTTTATATTGCGTGAGTTCAGCAGACAGGCAGACGGCCCAATTGATGGATGGGAAGCAGTTACCATCGCCTATAGACATTTGTAACACCAAAGGTGCTACAAAGGCGCTGCTGCTCTCTTAAGGGTGACTGGAACCTAGCCACTGATGTCGGAACAGTACTCAAGGTTGTTATGACGGCATACTCTATACCAGGGGTGGTAGCCATCCGGTCGGGCAAATACGCAAATACCCTCCCACCTGGCACCCTTTAAAGAGCCACAGAACATCAGTAGCACCTTTTGTGTTACAAATGTACAAAGGCGATGGTAACCGTTTTTCATCAGGTGGGCTGTCTGTCTTCAGAACTCGTGCAATAACAAAAATATTGGTAGCATTCTCTATAATTCGAACAATTCGTAAAGGTAAATAAGCAAGCAGGTATTAGTATTAGGTAGACCGTGATAGTAATGCCCATGGCCGAATGCGTCGACATGTTTTGTGGATTAAATCCTTTATTCGGACAAACTACACTGGTCGGCAGGCAAATCCTCCTTTAAAAAATCCTATAAGCATATAGAATTTGATATACTAAATCTAGATGTGCTTTTTAATTATTTTTTTATTTTTGTACAAAACGCAAATTTCTTTGAAAGTAAGAAAGAAAGAAAAAACGTTTATTTGGTCATCACACAACGAGACACATGGCAATGAATTGTACGATGATATATAGCAAAAAGTCTCGCGATGGTACCAAATAGATGCAGTTCAGCATGTGCCAGGCAACAGGTCCCTGACCTGACGACGGATGTTGGTTTTATATCATGTCTCCTTAGCACAGGTTGTTTTTGACGGGAAATCTTGACACTGTTAAAAATCTCGGCAAATCATCGATATTTGCCTCACATCACCGATTTTCAAAATGTCCTATCTTCGAACTTTTTTGCTACCAAAACGCTTTCTGAGTCGCTCTTGCTTCCCATTGAAACCACGCCTGCTATTTTTAAGCTTGAGCGGCAGAATTTTTGTATTTGGTTCATATTTGGATTGCGAAAATGTGACCATGTACCCGAATATCGTAAAAGACTCAAGTGGCTTCTATTCATTTTCGCCGGAATCTCACATTCTCTCTCCTCTCTCTATTCTCTCTAATAGTCCCCAGTACCTTAAGGGACGTTTTAAATTGCTTCGCCTATCCATTGCCCACAATTTGCGCCATGATATGTACCGAAATTATGACGCCTGGACACACTTTCATCTTGTTATGATAATTCTTTTACGGTGCAGGCTGTCAATTTTGGAATATGCTGCCTCTTAATGTCAGAGAGACCAAATAATTACCAATATTATATATGTGTGTGTGTGTGTGTGTCTGTGTCTGTCGGTCTCTCTCTCTCTCTCTCTCTCTCTCTCTCTCTCTCTCTCTCTCTCTCTGTGTGTGTGTGTGTGTGTGTGTGTGTGTGTGTGTGTGTGTGTGTGTGTGTGTGTGTGTGTGTGTGTGTGTGTGTGTGTGTGTGTGTGTGTGTATGTGTATGTGGTGTCTGTGTGTGTGTGTGTGTGTGTGAGTATGTCTGTCTGTGTGTGTGTCTCTGTGTGTGGGTGTGTTTCTGTGTATGTGTGTGTGTGTGTGTGTGTGTGTGTGTGTGTGTGTGTGTGTGTGGGTGTGTGTGTGTGTGTGTCTGTGTGTGGGTGTGTCTCTGTGTGTGTGTCTGTGTGTCGGTGTGTCTGTGTGTGTGTGTGTGTGTGAAGAAAGAGTCTGGCAAGATATGTTACACATAGAGAAGCGATGAAATGAAAAATGGTCAGAAGTATTACTTGCAGATTTTTGTTCGTTGATTTGCCTCGAAATTCCAATAGAGTACATGAAAATAGAGAAAACTGGAAACTGAAATGACTTTTATCAATAACTTGATATATATTTATATAATTGATATAATAATTTTGATGATTTTTAATATTTTCGAAGGAATTAATCGGCTATTGTCACAAGAATTAAATATACGTTTTATATGTACAGCAAAAAAACCGCTTAATTTAAAACATCAATTACCTACTGTTACAACTTAGGCTTCTACAAAGACAAATTCCACGCAGTCTGTAAAAGCACATTTTATTACCTGCATTTCAATTAATTGTAATCCTTTTTGATCGTCTTCTTTTGTTTACTTTTTTATTGGCATACGTTTCTAGTATTGTGGAGGACAGCCTATTGTTTTATTCTATAGACCGCTTGCAGGCTGCATCATTAGCCAGGTGTTACGGACTATAAGTACAAGCTGATTCTAGGAAATTATGTCGACGTTGCCGGGCGGGCATATTTGCATTTGTGCAGTATAAAACGATGGCCTGATTGAGAGAGGGGGTCAGCTGAGCGAGAACCACGATCAAGGCGTGACGTTTTATTGAATTACGACCTTCTTTCTGCATTACGTTTGGATTTGTTGTGTTCGGTTATATTTATGCCTGTGTTATACGTGTTTGTATAGTTCTAATAAACTCTATAATCATTCTAACGTCATTTTAATTCGAGTCCCGTTAATTCGTAACACTACAAAAAAATGGAAGTAGTATAAAACTTTTAATACTGTATTTAGAAGTGTTGAAATTATTGAAAAAATCACAATGGTTAGAATGGGTGATTTTTTTTGCCGACCAGTGTTAATGAAGAAGCTGAAAAGATAAATATGATGAAAAAGAATCATTAACTAGACGTGTTGCTGCGGGTTATTTGCCGTTTCGTCTTCCGTTGCTAATAAATATACGCAGAACAGGAAGTAAACTTTATTTTAAGATATATGACTCTGTATGACTTTTAAAAATGTTATCCAGTGGTATTAATAAAAACTATAAAATACAATTTTTAGTATTTTTTGGTTTATTTGTTAGGGCAGCCATACTCAACCTTTTTTATATAAGGGCCACATGGACGTATAGATAAGGTGCTGCGGGCCAAAACATTAATTCATTTCGGTGTTTTTTATTGATAGAGTACAACAAAGAGGCTTGCGGCGCACCTGATGGAAAGTGGTTACCGTCATCTATGGACTTTTGCTACACTGGAAGCGTTACTAATGTCATTGTACAACTATTAGTGTGTCAGACGGGCCACTTACAAAAGCTCGGCGGGCCACGGGTTGGGTATCGCTGTGTTCGAGCATCACCTCAAAGGTACTGAACGGATTGACACAGACGTAGCTTATAAATCCCAGTTCAACAATCATGATAATTTTTATGCCGATAAATGACGCATTTGCCGTGGGATAGAAGGATATAGCCAAAAAGATTGTGTTCTTTTTGCTACCGTTACAATTCTACAACAAACACGTCGTCATGGCAACAAAGAACGAAGTTTCACTTGTACTGCTTGTAAAATATTATATAATTCTTCTGACTGACGTATTTATGGCTCGATTCATTTGTAATAATGAAGCCTCACAAAAAATTGTAATATGTATTTACATTCAACGTTTTCAGGCATTGTCTGTTTTTGTACCCAAAATTCATTTTATTGTCTACTCAATTCACTTTACAGCCTTGTGATTATTGAAATGGTAATAATATTAACAATTCAAATATTTTTCTTCTTAAATGTATTTTTAGAATTTCACGTTTTAAAGGCCTCAAAAGGCTATATGTACGTAGCCTATCAACAAAATTTAGAGGATAAGAAAAAAGAATAACATAACAAAAGGGGATTTTTTAAAGATTTCGATTAGCATACAGATTTTTTTTTTTTTTAACAAATTCAAAACCGACTTCACACTAAATTCTAAAAAATAAATATTTAACCAACTTCTTTCTACAACATTAAAAGTCGTGGTAGCGTAATGGCTACTAGTGCACGCGTCCTAAACTCAAAGGGCGCGGGTTCGATCCTGACCGGAACGCATGCACCACTTAGGCAGTTTTCTGACCTAATGTGCATATTGTTACAATTACCACGTGCTATAATAACGGTGAAGGAAAACATCGTGATGCAACCCGCACATCGAGATGATGTGTCAAACCTGCCAAGCCGCCTTGGACAAGCGTGGCGGGTATACTGTCCGTTCTCCTATAGTGAGAGGCCCAAGCCCAGCAGTGGGACGTTTATGGGCTGTTATTACTATTTATATTTCTACAACATCTTGAAGTCGGTGCCATGTGAAATATAAAAGAACAGCAAAAATTTACAAAATATAGTAATTTTTATGTTTTACTTTAGTTTTTCTTGACATCGATTTCAAGATGCTGTAGAAAGAAGTCGGTTAAATATTTATTTTTTGGTTTTTAGTGTGAAATGGGTTTTGTTTTTGTTAAAAATATTTTTACGCTTTAGTTGCGCAAATACTTCAATAGTTTTAGAAATAATATATTAAGCACCTGTAGAAGTTGTACTACTGCACGCGTATACAAATCCGCCATCTCATTCTTCGGTGTATATATATGCTCTTCAACAAGGGTTGCTCTCGATTTCCCTGCGATCCACTAATCAGATCCTGACTTGGTAATCATTGGACGACCTCAGGAGTATATACTCACGAATAAAGAAAAATATATAACAAAGAAGTATTACAAAGAAGTCGGCTAACAATTTTCGAGTGTTTCTCTCGCATTTCCTGGGAACCACTCGTCAAATCATTACTCTATGTCTATGGGACCATCTCGGCAGTATGTTCTTTCGATAAAACATAAACACGCAAATATACTCTTTTGTTTATTGTTGCCTTGTCGAAATCTATGATTATAGAAGACTAGAAGTTATAGCCTTTGTTTGACATTAATTATTATGGTCGAATTTCGAGCACGGGTGACCACTAGTTATATAATATTGTTACATGCCGTCAAGGACAAACGCACAGCTGCCTGTCGTAAGCGCAGTTTATTGTCTTCCCGGATTTAGGAATTCTTTTATGTTTAGAATTTGTAATTAAGAAAAACATGCTATTGTTTTTTATACTTGTTTTATGACCATCATTAGCGTCGAACTAATCCTTATTGTTATTGTTTTTGACTTGTTGCCCGTTTGCAGGAATATATAACCATTGGCGCGCGGCCAATTTTTTTGTACTGTGTAGTTAGTACAAGACAAGGCCCGAATGGAGGGGTGGGCCAGTCAAGCGACGAGTACGAGACGAGTAAGATGTTTGTAGTACTCTCGATTAGCGATATAGACGACGGACTGCGCGTGTCGAATTGCATTGACTCGTGCAGCGTGAACTGGTTTCATCCAGTTTTATTTGTATTTGTTTTATACGTGTTTGTTGTACATTTCTTATAAATTCTATAGTAGTTCTAACGGCATTTTTAATTCAAGTCCTGTAGCTTGTAACAATATATACATACTGTCTTATTTAGAGAGAGTTAGAATAAGTTTGAACGTTTCTTTATGGTTCTTAAAAAAGCGTTCGAACTTACTTAACCTCTCTATGAATAAGACCGTATGTATATACGCTTATACTGTCGTGTTTTCGGTTTAACTAGATCTCCCGAGGGGGAATTCATAAAAGAATTCTAACTAACACTCATGATCGCTTATTTATTTCTTCCAATATTTGGTTACACAAAATGGCCTTAGAAACGAAACCGGGACTAAACCTAGAATAAAGAAAAAGTAGACGATAAATACAAAGTAACTTTTATTTGTACTTTAATTCGTGATAATAGTATCAAGTACTTATTTCAATGTATTTGTTTAGACAGTAATTATCAAAACATAAGGTGTCAACGCGACATTACAAAGCATGATTTTCAATTGCATCGGTTAAGTAGTTATTTAATTTGCAAAATTGGCGAGTTAGTCCTTATCATAGTTTGGATATAAGTTTTCTGTTTCCTGTATGTTTTTTTTTTATTTCTCATATTCTGAAAGTACGCTTGGGAGTTGCCCGATCACAGGGATGTAAACAATACTTTTCGTACACGGGAAACGATTTTCCCTGCTTTCAGAAAATTTGGAAACTAAGCGAACCATAGATAATACAAGCGACTCATGTCCTAATTTTTTTACACCCACTGTCAAACCGCGGCACAAATTGTAATAAAAAATTCATCAATTTCGTAACAGCATTTTATACTTATAAATTACTTTTCACTAAGTTATTGTTTAATTTACATAAATTTAAGCCAAATATTTACTATCGTCTGTGACAAAAAAAATACTGGTTGGTAGAATGCCACAGAAAAAGAAATTTACTTGACGTTTCATATGTGACGTAATGAGTTCATCACATTTATATATGGATTTAACGACTGATTTAATTAGAGAAGTAGTTGTTTGTTTAAGTGATCAGTTTTTTTATTTTCCTCATATTCGAAATTAAAATCAGAGTGTTAACCTCGGTTGAAAGACCTATTTAGGCACTCGAACTATTAGCGCACTCTGTACGCTCGTGCGCCAAACCATCTCATGCCTAAATAGATCACGTTTACCTCTCATGTAACAATCTACTATTTTATTACGAAGCTGGCAAACAAGCAGAGGGCCCACTTAATGGAAAATGGTTTCCATTTTAGACGTTTGCAACCTTTAGGATGGGGTAGTGAGGATAGAAAAGGAGGGATGGGATGAAGGTGTTTTTTTTTTGATAACGCAGGGGGAATACATTTCGGACCATTTGCGTGGGGTTGGTGGACCTGCCGCGACAAGAAGCGCCTGCATAGCGTGTAAGAAGACTGCTACAGGCTTTCCCAACTACTCTGCTAAACCTAACCTGCATCCCATACCCGCGCTTGTTTTTTATTGCTGAAGCACAGCAGACAGGCTGACGGTCCAACTGTGATGGAAAGTGGTTATCGTCGCCCATAGACATTAGCAATACCAGAGGTGCTGGCATTGTGCTGCCGGCCTTGAAGGAGAAACTGGAACCTGATCACTGATGCCGGAACACAACTCGTTTGTTATGGCGGCATACTCTAGACCACTGGTGGTAGCCATCCAGGTGGGCAAATGCCCTACCACCTGGCTGTGGGTTGTTTTGTCGCCTCTTACGACAGGCCGCTCCGCCGCAAGAATTAGTATTCTTTTTCCGTTCCTGCACGGAGAAACGTAGGCGTAGAAGAACATAAGGTCAAGAGCGAGGTTACTCCCATGATCAACCGCGCAACAAGCTTTGGTTACCCCGGGAAGCAGCGCGATCAACTTCACCTATAGGGGTGTGATCCGCCGCATCGCCATCTGCTGGCGAATGGGATGAAGGTGTGTACTAACATTGGTATTCTGTTTTATCTGTGAAATGACAAACGTCATACACGACAGCTCATCCATATACTCGCCCTCTTCTAATGGTTGAACTCATCAAGTCCACAAGCATTATATCTGTTTAAAATAAGATTACCAGCTAATGTTAAAAAACAGTAAAATAAATTAGAAGAAGTTTACAATTGGGTGTTTAAATAACAAGAAACGAAACAACACTAGGTGTGTGCAGAGCCGGTCTTCGGAAGTCACACATGCTTCTTCGTGAGCTCAAAAAAATATTGTTGTCTATGCAGTTCAAACGCAGTTGAAGTGAAACTTCAGAGAATATACTTACAGATAATTATTCTTCTCTAACTTTTATTAATATAGATATTACCTTTGCCCTACATCCGTCAACATATTATAATTCAAAATACACTTCTTAAGTATCATTTATAATTTTTCACTGTTTTAATCTAAAAAATATTATTATTAGTTTTATTTCGGTCCAAATTGGACCTATGTTTAATCATCGGTCTTATTTACTCTCTAATGTGCTGCATAATGTAAAACTCGTATCTCATCCTCACGCAGGCTTATTCCTATAAACTCATATGTTTATCTCTTTTTAGTGTCGCTTTTTCGTTTCATAAATAATTTGGTATATGTGTAGTATTGTCCCTAACTACATTTATATCAAATTACAAGATAGACACAGGTGTTTTTCCATGAAAATGTAGCAGAGAGATCGACAGACAACGTTACTTTCGCTTTTATAATATTAATATAGAAATATGGATTAACAAGATTTTACTCGAATTTCACAAAGATATATTATGCATGTTCTAAAATTTAATAATATTGTTGTCATCGTAAATACTCCACAATTGCGATAGCTGCGGTTGACATAAACATTGGATTCCGGAAATTAAGACAACGCTTGGAATCACATGAACTCAGAATTGTAAGCTAAATATACACAGTGTGATTTCTCAAAAATATAAATAACGATAAATTGATAATATTATTACGAGCTACAGGACTCGAATTAAAAATGCCGTTGGAACTACTATAGAATTTATTAGAACTGTACAAACACGTATAAAACAAATACAAATAACACTGGATACAACCAGTTCACACTGCACTATTCAATACAATTCGAACGCACAAAGTCCGTCGTTTATATCGCTAATCGAGAGTACTAGAAAACGTCTTACTCGCTTCGTAGTCCTCGCTTAACTGCCCGCCCCTCCATTCGGGCATCGTCTTATACTAACTACACAGTACAAAGAAGTTGGCTGCGCACACTAAGCTTCTAAGAAATACTAATTTGCACACCTGCGAACGTCCACAAAGTCGAATACAAAAACAATAGGGATTATAGTTCGACGCTAATGATTGTTATAAAACAAGTAAATTGACAATAGCATGTTTTTCTTAACTACAAATTCAAAAGACAAAGGATTCGTCGATTACTAGAAAAGGACAATAAGCTGCGCTTACAATAGGCTGTGCGGCTTATCTTTGACGGTATGTAACAATATATATACTCGAAACATCAATGTTTGTCAAAATCCACACCCATTTAGTCAGCGCTCGGAGGTAACATAACCATGAGTCTCTGAGTCATGAGGAGGCCATGTAACAGACGCGATGAGTTTAGAGTCTGCACCATCAACTCAATTACTGCATAATTGCACATCAGTGTCTATTGCATGGGGCCTTTCGTATACAACAAGCTTCCGAAGTCTCTTAGAGAGCTACCACGTACAGTATTTAAAAAAAAAATTCGCTACTTAGCACTAAATGTTATTATAATGTTACGAGTCGCGAGTTGAAAGGCACAAAAGCAACTCAATTTTTCAAATAAGAACATAGGATTGCGCATTAATCTAATTGTTCTGACCAATTTGTATAGGTGTTGGAAAATACCTTTTGTCTGTATATCCTCAAACAAAAACGACACAATTATTCATATAAGAACTTTAGACTGCGTATTGAACTAATTGTTCTGACTAATCATTTATATAGGTGTTGGAAAATACCCCTTTGCCATTATATCTTTCTCATAAATCCATGAAAACAACCAAATTTATTTAAAATCTTACCAAAATTAAGTAAGCAATTAAACAGCTGTTAATGAGAACTCCTTAATTGGAGCAAAGCGCTCGGCTGTTAGCAATGTACCGGGTGGCGAACAAACATTGGATTTATGATCTCTGAGAACGGTAGATAGCGTAGGGAACATATTAAACATGAATGTTGCTTTCCCTTAGTCAAAAAACTTCTGTTTAAAAAGAATATTGTAGTATTATTTAATCTTCTACATGCATTTTAGCAAAAACGTGTTTTTGCAAATGCTAAACATAATTAAAACTCTTTCAAAGGCTTAAAAATGTCTTAAGCCTATATAGACCGTTCAATCAAAAATAATAAATTTGGTTGAAAGGCACAAAACTGAAAGGAAACTGTGACATTCATGATATTCAACGAATGACTAAATTTTATATTTATATGGATCACTTTGGTTGCTTCAATCAAAGTGAAAGACAGAAATGAATGAATGAATATGCTTTATTGTGTTTTAAAAGATACAGTTAACAGAAATAAAATTTTACAATACAATAGGCGGTCTTATCGCTATCAGCGATATCTTCCAGACAACCTTTGGATGGATAAAAATTTGATAAGAACAGAGGTATGTTGCATTATTCTCACTACCGAATCAGTATCTTATATATATATACATACATTAATAAAATGTAAAAATTATACTAATGTTCCAAGATCCGAATCGGTAGTTTAACATAAACTACCGATCCTAAAAATTTCATCTTTCCTAAAATCACGTAAGTCTGGGGTGACTGGGATCTCACTCTATAATAAGATATGTGTAAATAAAATATTACACTTACATAAAAAATATAAAACGAGAAAAAAAGCTGACAATAACTGCTGCTACATCCTTAAATTGAGCTATTTGATGATAGGTAATAATAATCCTTCACAAGTCTATTAAAAATAGGCATTGACTTGGCTAGCTTGATATTAACAGGCAGTGCGTTCCAACGACGAACTGCTGAGACTGTGAAGGATTTGCCATAAAAGCTAGTTGCATGGAGAGGAGTTTTAAATAACAACTTTTCCGAGAATCTGAGATACTAAGTTACCCGATAAAGGTAATGAAATTGTTCCTTGAGGTATGCAGGGGTCTGAGGGTTAAATAATGTATTATACAGAAGATGGTAATGGTATTTATTATTTTAATTTTACTTTACTCCGCGCATTAATCAATTTTTACACGTAGCAATCTTCAAAAACTTACACCGTATCAACACTAGCGTAAGGGCCCTTGTACACGCTAAGAAATTTCACCGTGTCTGCGGCAGATAGGTCAAATTCATCATGAACGCGACTAAATTTTATTAGGATCTAGCCAAGACAATTTGTCATGTCTGCTCCAGACAAGATAAATAGGAACGTGTAAACGATGAGATTGTTTTCGGGCAGTCGTCCGTAGGGTGTGGTAGGGTGCACTAGCTAAGTTTAAGTCGACGTAAACACGTCCACGCATCAAACGTACTCAAATAACCTGAACCACCTCACCTACTCCGCCCCTCCCTTCGACGAAACAACACAGAGCGCGTCGTGTCTAGCGCAGACAAGATTTTTTTCTTGGTCAGCGCTCCAAAGCAATGTACACAGGTCGTGTATAGAAACAACACGAATTCTTGCGTAGATCCAGCGACTTTCTTGGCGTGTATAAGTTTTTTTTGTTAACGCAAGGCGAATGTCTTTTCTTGCGACACACACGGGTCTGGAATTGGGAGAAGACCAAAAACAGCGCCTAGTGCCGCCTGCTCATGTGCGTGTGGGGGACTCTTGTACCTAAAGGCAACTTATTGTTCTCCGGTGAAAGAATAGGTCGACAAACTACACACTAAACCTACCTGCGTCCCGGTGAGAGAATGCAGTTAGACGAAACGATACAGGGTATATACCCTGTATCGTTTATGCCTTACGCAGTTCACTGTGAACGTTCTAGTGCTCCAACTTGGTACTAAGCCCAGAGAAGCAAGGCCGTACCACTGCGTACAGTAGAGGTGATTCCAATGATACCCCCGTTCTGAGCCTCCGTCTGTCGACGACGGTCGAAGGCTGCCCACACAGTCCTCTCCCTCTCTCTCTCGGCAACCTCCTTTTGAGTCATTACTGACTCGCAAAAGGACAGAACCACCTGCCAGTGAAAATCGTTGTGGATCATGGCCTCAATCAAGTTCCTCAACGAGTCTACCGGCTCTACTTCAGCCTGGAGTAGGAACCTCTGGGTCCCCACACACTCGACAAGCGTGTGCAACGTTGAATCGACTGGTGCACCGCACTCCTAGCATATTGGTGTGTCGTAACACCTTAAAATATGATGCAGGTACTTACCGAAGCACCCGTGCCCGGCAGTATCTTTTCTTGGGGAAATGCATTTCGCACAATACCGGGTCCTTTGTTAGGGATTAGACCATAGTCGATTTTGGAGGCAATCCCCTGGGGGCCGCCAAACACTAATCGACCGGCTTGTGTGGAGACTCAAAACCAACCTACCTACCAACTCAATACTCCACTAAAACCACCCTCCTCCCACGTGCCCCGCGCTTATGGCAGGAAGAGCGTGAGACTTAGAACGTTGGTACACCCACGCTGATCCTAGCGCATCAGTGCTTAAGAATGCCCCGGGAAGCAGTGCAAACTCATTTCGTCAACAGGGTGAAGACTCCTCTGCTCCCTAGATGCTAGAATGGGCCCCTACAGCGGTATTTCAAGGAGGGAGATCATGCGCATATCTGCGCCTCCAGGACCTCGACTGACGCCGGTAGCCGTGAGACGCATGCGCAATTATACCTCTCTCCCTGTGCCCGGCAGTATCTGCATCAAGCGTGTACAAGTAGCCTAATATCCTTTGACCCGCATCATAAAGTGACATGTATTCAAAATTAATTACGTAAACAAGCACGTTCACCACACGCAAGGCCGCGGCTTAGTTTACTCCACGCAAGCTTCGGTCGCTCGTCCTTTTATGTGAGGTTTATCCCACTGGAATTTATTGCCGTCATCTCCCGAAAATACCCGCAAAGAGCTCAAGCCGATGTGCCCTGTTGCCTGCATATTTAGATACATTACAGCTACAGGCATGTAAATTTCTGCGTTATGCTTAGAGAGGATTTTTCTATTGTGTGAGATTTTTAACAAAACAAAAATTATCTCATGATGGCTTTGGCTTTCGCCTTTTGACCGCAAGCTTATAAAAAAATATAATTTTATCCCCACCAATATTGCAACTACCCAAGAGATTTTTTTCCCGTGTCTAGTAAATACTTTATTGTTGCTTGAAATCTTTTATGCTGTATTATTTTTATTAAATTATTACAGCAGACAGGCAGACGGCCCACCTGATGGAAAGCAGTTACTATCGCCTCTGGACATTTGTAACACCAAAAGTGCTACGATTGTGCTGCCGCTCTCTAAAGGTAGACTGGATCCTGGCCATTAACGCCGGAACACAACTCAAGGTTGTTATGGCGGCATACTCTAGACTAGGGATTGTAGCCATCCAGACGGAGAAATGCCCTACCACCTGGCTGTGGGTTGTTTTGTAGCCTCTTCGACAGGCCGCCCCAACGCAGGAAATTATATTCTTTCTCCGTTCCTGCACGGATGAAACAACAATTTAACAAACTTGTCGGAAAACATTTGAATATGACGGAGATACTTCTCTGGTAATTGAATTTTAATAGAAAACAAAAAAAGGCTAATATCGTGTATTGTCTCATAACCGAGTTAAGACAGGGAAATCCCCTAATGGGCCGCTGCTACCGGGGATGGCCCAGCATTGCCGAGCGTAGGGGCGTCACGGTGCAGTAACTCTGTTCTAAATCCCATGACGCCCAATAAAAGCGCGGGTACAGGGGCGCAGGTTTAGGTTTAGTGTTTTATTATTAACATAAACAGTATTGCTTCTGTTTGAAGCTAGCGTGGAGAACCGGTCGCTCAGAGTGCCACACACCCCGATGCATGCTTCTGCGCTGCAATAGGCTCTTCCCCCGAAGAGTCCGAGGACGATGTCCAAAGACATTCCCCTGCGTTATCAAAAAATAAAAAGGGAATCCCCTAACGGCTAACGCTATCAATATTTGAGCCGCGCGTTCCGTGTTCTTTCGCATTTGTCTTGACGTATCGCGTAAGAGCGCGAACAATATTTTTTATAATAAATGTACCACATACGCGAGATTTTCAGGATATTCCATAAAGCTAAATAAATTTTATCCCTAATCATGTCATTGTATAAGTAACTCATGATTACGTATCCAAGGAGGATTTTTGAAGGCAAAACGGCGGGAGTGTTTAAGATATCAGCCGTCTTCTTGGACGGATGCTCGGCCGATATTAGATTATTTATTTCTGTTTTTCAATTTGGACGAATTAATGAAAATGGTTCAGGCAAATATATTGTCGTGTCCTTTCAGGTTTATGCCTTTCAACCAAATTGATACAGTTTGGTCGATCCGTCTAATAACAGCATTAGTGTAAATAACACCATCTAATGTACCGAGTAGGGAAAATAGTATATAATAGATAAAATAAGAATAGTGTCAATAAGTAAACATATTTACAAAAATGCACTAGAGTTGTTACCGCAAGTACCACTGTATCAAAATATGATGGATAAATAAGAGACAAATAAATAGATTTATGACAGTAAATAAGTATACTTGCATAAATAGATACATAAGTAAATAAATAAATACAATAGAAGTAGAGCACAAGCAATTTTTTTTTATTGTGTTTTATTTATTAATTCAAATTTTTTATTTATTTATTTATTTATTACTTGTATACGTTCTAAAAATAAACTTCTTTTCTTTTCTTTCTATCTTCTTCTTTCTAAAAAGTACATTATGTAAAATAGTAAATAAGTAGTATAATGCTTAGACCCAAAATTGTAATAAAATATATGTATTAGAAATAAATTTGGCAGTAAAAAAGAAAAATAAAAAACTATAAAAAATATAAATAGAACAAAAATACCCCGACAAGCGTGTGCATCAGGAGAAGGAGCATTATAAAAAAAGTACCGAGTATATTTTCTATCTATCTATTCGAATAAAATCGAAATGTCTGTCTGTATATCAAAATAAACGTCAAAAATTTAGTGAACTACTTACTTACTATATACGTAATCATAGATGACCGTTTTTAAAATATCTAGTCTGTTTCGAATAGGTTCCTAAATGACTACAGGGATTATAATTAAATTAATTTGGACTAAAACCGGAAGCTCATCTAGTATTTTTGGTTAATATTTTTATGTCGTTGTCTTGCAGAAGTCGAATTCAAAAGACATGAATGTTAGATATTTCTTTAAAAAAAAAAAATATTGTTACGAGTCGCGAGACTCGAATTAAAATGCTGTTAGAATTACTATAGAGTTTATTAGAACTATACAAACACGTATAACACAAGTACATATATAATCGAACACAACAAGTCTAAACGTAATGCAGAAGGTACGACCTTCTTCGGTCGTAACTCAATAAAACGCGTAAAGTCCGTCACTTATTAGATTCCCGATTATAGTACACACGTCTCGCTTCGCTCATGGTTCTCGTTCGACTGCCCCTCTCTCCCTCAAGCCATCGTTTTATACTGCACAAATGCAAATATGTCTGCCCGGCAAGTGTCGACGTAACTTCCTAGAAATCGTAATCCGCACACCTGGCTAATTATGCCTGCAAACGGCCATAATCGAGCACTATAGGCTGTTATCTACAATAACCAATAAATAAGTAAACAAAAGAAAACAATCAGTCCAAATGCCGACAGGTAAATATGATTTTATAGATATGAAGGTGGATTTTGTTTTCTTCGGACCTTAAGTTGTTGTTAAATATATAAACATTTTTAATAAAAACAATTTATAAGCAGAAAATATGTCTTTGATAATCAAACATATGATTTAAAATTTATTTAATACATATTCTAAAATCCGGGACAGGCTCAAACAAAATGAAAATTTAAAAGTACGAATGATTGTTTATCAGAACATTAGTAGCTTAAAATTGCTTTCCAAACACAGATCATCGCTCAGGCCCCCACGGTTCATCAATTTTCGCTAACAATAAATGTATTCATGGCTTTAAAGTTAATATATCAAATTTGGGACACACCGTTGCGCCATTGTGAAGTTACTCCCCGGGGATATTAATTACGTTTTAGAAACCATTGTTTCATATTCAACAATCATATGAGGTATGAAGGTCGTTTTAAAAAGACTGGTGACAATTTTTTGTTTCTTTAAATGACGGAGATAAACGCACATGTTGTATATCCCCGAATTAAGCAACTTATGCTTGTGTTACGGGTAATATACAAAGGAGTACTCTGGGGCCGATCTATTTCATTATTATCTCGCCCGAGGTCACCTACCTATTCGCACAGGACTTGAACACAACTAGGTTGTAGGTATTGGGAAAGACAGACCCCGGCAATGAGAACAGTACTCCATACATGCAACACAACAACAATACTTTCTTTCTTTTCTCAATATTTATTGTACAACAACATAAAAACAGTAATTTCATTTTCATATCTTCAAATTAGAAGTTAAGTAGTACAATGGGCGGCCTTATTGCTTAAAGCAATCTCTTCCAAGCAACCTTTGGATGGACAAGGATCTTATTGACAATAATTTGTTGGCGTGCAGCTTAAGATTACACTAATGATAATATATATATATATATATATATATATATATATATATATATATATATATATATATATATATATATATATATATATATATATATATATACGTACATAGACACACAACATACCTATTATGCAGTTAGATAGTGCTCAGCATCAGTAGCTGTTCCGGCGTGAAGTACCGTCTCACCTTCGAGAGTGCATGCAGGATGGGATATAAGGATTTGAATAGGAAGGATCGGATAGAAGGTCTGGGATAGAGGAGATAGTAAGGTAGGAGGAGGGGAAAAGTAGGTAACTCTTTATTCTACACCAAAGCATAGACAAACGGAAGTACAAAAAATTTTGTGTGTGTATGCAGTTCACACGCAGTAGAAGTGAAACTTTAGAGAATATACTCACAGATAATTCTTCTCAACTTTTATTAATATAAATATAATTCCGTTAGCCTGCATCCGTCAGCATATTATAATTCAAAAATTCAATCTAAATTACACTTTAAATCACCACAATAAAGTTTAAAATTCAATGCACTGTTACGCACAATTTCCTTTGATCTACGTATAAAAGAACATCTGCCTTAAATATATACAGATCGAGCTAAAATTCATTTCAAATGTTTTAAGTTTTATTTAAATTGAAAATTAATACTAACGGGTAAAGACAAACAAATGTGTTTTATTTCGAATTAAATAAGGTTGAATTTTACGTGTTTATCTCTTTTTAGAGACAATTTTTCGTTTCATCCATTTACAAATCACAACGATTCTAAAGAAGTTTCACTTCAAAAATACAAAATATAGTACAGCGGGTGGCCTTATCGCTAATAAGCGATCTCTTTCAGGCAACCCTTCTAGTAAAAAGCGCCGAAGTAATTAAATAATTAAACTCGGACTCATCGTACGAAACAAGATTCCCTTAAGGCTAAACATTTCATGCTTATATTCTGTGAGAGCGTGGTATTGGATCGATCGAGTCGAAAATGCCTATACAACGGAGAGTGTTCCGAGGAACTGTTTGACATGGTGCCAACACCTCATTATTACAATCGCACCGCTCGCCATCGACAGGATGTTCACCCCCATTTCCTGGAGCTCTCAAGCTCAAATACGCTATGGTTCTCTAGAACATGTATTCCTTATACAACAATGATCTGGAGGAATGTTCTGGAAACCTCAGACCGGCGTTTTCCCTCTACGTTATGACATGGAATTCTTTAAGAGGGGCGTTATAAAATTTCATAGAGGTCAGTGACGCGTTAGCGACGCCCCTGGTGTTGCAAACGTCCTTAGGCGATGTTAACCGCTTTCCATCAGGTTGGCTGACTGCCTGCTTGCCTGCTTCATGCAATAAAAAAAACCGCACCGATTAACGCACTCGTCTCTTCAAATGAAGGCATGCACCATTTTGGCAGCTATCTGACCTAGCCCTGTCTGTAAACAAGTGGCATTAGCGCTGAACGAATAAAATGAGAATGTATAGGAAGAACATAATACTTAGGGTAATGATATGTCATTCCTTTGCGTTTTCTATTCTACTACTCGCTTAGCCCTAATTTCACTTGTCTACAGGGCCTTAAATGTACAGTGGCGGAATGAAAAATTTGTCAGTTTGTCAGTTCCGAGAGCAAATGTTACCTTTTCAATTTAAGTTACGGAACAGACTGTTCCACAGAAATGTTTAACTGTTTGACAATAAAGTTTAAATTAATTATGTAGACAAAGTTGTTTGATTTCCTATCTTGTCTAAGAAGATTGTTTAGACATGTAAAACCTATTTATTGGTTTTAATATTTATGTTAAGCGTAGTGATTATATCCTCTTTTTTCTTATCTTCTTACGTGTCTGTCAATACCAACATTGCAATTTTCTTTTTTCACGTTTCTACCTATACATCAAATAAATAAAATTAACTGTTTGCAACGTCAGAATAACAGCTTCTTACTAAATACATATGAAAGTATATAAGGTACCTATATAAAAAAATACATACAATAGATACGTACAAATACAACATACAAAAAAATTTGACGGGACTTTCACTGGCAGATAGCTGATGGTATAAGTAGTAATTATGGCCACCTTTTTTAAAATTCCAAGAAAAAATCCACGCAGACGACGTCGCGGGCCCAGCTAGTATTTTATAAACATAATATTAATTCAAAAGTGGACAGTGTTGTTTTATGTATTTGAACATTTTAATTCTGTGAGTGTACATATCGTTAAAATTAACACGTAATAACAGTGAAGGAGAACATCGCGACGAAATCTGCATATCCAAGTAATCAATGTATAGAACCCGCCAATCCAATTTTGACAAATGTACTGAGATATCTACTGTACGTTTGCCTTTAAATGGAAAGGTCCAAGAGGGGGACAAACCTCCCCTAGTGAGGTTTTATGTTATTTTAATAGTACTTAAATAATTAGTCCAAGTTTTAATTATTAACTAACTATTTCAACTGTAATTATTCAATTACTTACTTACTCAAATTAGTTAATACCATTTATAATTTATTTGATTACATTTATTAGTCATGGAAAAAAGACAATTGAAAGGAATGACAATTGCCAAAAAAAATCTGAATAGCTTCTGAATCCTAGATAACTAGATATTATGGGGTCATTGGTGATTCTGGTTGTCCGTTCAAATTAAAGTGTATGTTCCAGTGTACTAGGCGGTACAGGACCGAAATACATACTTTATTTATTTAGGTACATCATCGTTTTAGATGTAAGTTTACGCATGACATTTTGTATCAAGGAAACAAAACGCCTTAAAGATTTGTAGGAGCAAAATTGCATAACATGGTATTAACTATTTTTTTAAAATATAGAATGGAATTTAGTAAATTTATTATAGTCTACCCAGTTCTCATCGCATATAACTTTTAAACATGGACTTAACACAAAATTAATGTAATTAAAAGGCTGGGTAGAAATATACGACATCCATAAGGCAAATACGGGTATCTATGACAGTTTTGTTTATTACGTGCCCATTTCGAAATTCAGTTAAACACTAATTTTCAAAGAAAGTGTTAAGCTCGTCCCACCACAAATTACACACCAAATTGTATGGGCAATGTTTAATTGAAGTTTAATCGGTCCCGCTCATTACTTTTATTGGTGTTCGATGGTGTCGTAAGCTTAAATAGCGGGGCTGATGTCGCCCAACATACCTACTAGGAATGTATGTAATGTGAAACAATCAATTTAATGTTTTACCTAAAATAGCGTCAATGGATATCGTATGTACATATTTTTAGGCTTCCCTAAACATTTTCGTAAAAACAAAAACCTAATAAAATGATCCGCCGTCTGTGCGTCTGTCTTTAGGAATATATCAGTCATTTTCTAAAACCTAACGGGTCTATTTAATTATGGATAAGATTTAACAAGGACTTGTATCTATTATATTTATTATATCTATATAAAGACGTGGTAGATTAGTAGTTAACACACTCGCTTCCCACTCTAAAATAACGCTAGTTCGAATACTGGGTGAAAAATGTGTACTGTTACGAGTCGCGAGACTCGAATTAAAATGCTGTTAGAATTACTAGTTTATTAGAACCATACAAACACGTATAACGCAGGTACAAATATAACCGAACGCAATAAGTCCAAACGTAATGCAGGAGATCGTAATGAAAATATACGCGCAGTCCGTCACTAAATAGATTACCGAATGTACACAAGTCTTGCTTCGCTTTTGGTTATCGCTCGACTGACTCATCTCTCCATTGGGGCCTTGCTTTATACTGCACAGATACAACATGTCTGCCCGGCCGCGTAGACCGAATTTCTGACAATCAGTTTGTACTTTTAAATTAGAGACACCTGGCAGTGATCATAATACAACAATAGGCCGTAAAAGATTACAATACATAGCGGGCTGTTTTTTTAATCACAAAGTAAACAAAGGAAGTCCAAATTCCAAAAAGGTAATAAAATGTGTTTCTACGGGTAGGCAGGTGTGAATTTATCTTTGTCGGCAGCTAGGTCGTAACAGTATAATGCAACAATTACCACGTGCTAGTGATGACGAAAAATATCGCGATGACACCTGCATATCAAAGTTTAATCATGATATTTATTTTTGCAATATGTTAAACCCTCCAAGCCCAGTATGTAACAGATACACTCTACATTAGTATAAGTTCAGTATTAAAAATAAAAAAATAATAATATTATAAGTTATTCTTAAGGTACACTACAACACAAAAATCACTAAATTAATGTCACACACAATAGCAAAATAACCGTGTATAAACCTAAAAACTTTAATAGTAATTAAGTTGTAAAAAAGGATACGGAACTCGAGTCCGTAGAGTAGTTAATAAAAAAATAAAAAAAAACCCTCCAAGCCGTTTGGGACAACCATGACGGGTTAGTTCCGGTAACAAAATTGAGAGGCTCAGCAGTGGGGACATTCACGGGCTGGTTATTGTTTATTTTATTATTATTTTGTATCTATTTGACATGCTATGGCGCTAGAAAACTATTTTAGAAAAATATTATTTAATAATTTACTATTCATTCAGATTTCATTTATCTGTTAGAACTACAAGCCACAGCTAACTAAAGTTTATAACGACTCATTGACTCTTCAGGTGATCAGAGGGCTGGTGCTTACCTCGGGCAACGGATCAGTACGGCGATCCAGCGAGGAAACGTAGCCAGCCTTCTGGGCACCTTACCCATAGAAGGCGGTGATCTGGGCTCAGTATTCTACTTATAGTCTTGAGGGACTATGGGTAGAATACCATACAAATAAATTTTCTTTTATTGTATTCGATTATATGTAATTTTATAATTGTAAATTACGGGCTTAGAAAAACAAATGAGCAATTAAATATACATATAATATTTGACTGCGGTAAAAAAAGTTTATAACTGAAAAAGATAATCATTGATTAGGGAGTGTAAAGCCTCTTAGCTAAAAGTTGGTTAAACCTTTCTTAGCAAGATTTTTGTAAGTAAGGCCCACTTTTAGTATATTGTTTGCAGTCTAGAGCAGTTATACTCAACCTGCGGCCCGCGGGCCGTATGTGGCACACCGAGTTTTTGTAAATGTCTGACATACTAATAGTTGTATAATTACATTGGTAACACCCCTGGTTTTGCAAAAGTCCATAGATATATATAAAAACATATATAAAAACTAAGTATAGAAAAAAAAGTTTTTATACCGCACTTCTCAGCTTCACAATATAATATCTACTAGTATTGATCCTTTCATATGTAACTTATATCAATTTAAAACCTAAATATAAAAAAAAGTTGTAATTTAGAATGATCCAATGACTGACAATTTTTAGAATAATGACAAACTTTTTTTTATACTTTCCTTTTTTTATCTCTATTTCATTAGTAATTATTGTTGTGACATTTTTTTTTGTTCAATATTGACCTCATGTAAATTAAATAGACATTTTATGTACTTCTCGTATAGTCGTATTTTTTTTGTTTGTTTTGTAATTAACTGTTCGAGCCAATTTTTATTTTTATTGTATAAATTATTTTTAAGTGGAAACTTGATTGATATATGTATTAATTTTGTGTTTTATATTTGAGAATATTAATTTTATTAAGCCAAATCTAAAAACCACAAACGTCTCTACTCAGCTGAGATGAGAATGTTGAGATGGATGTATGGTGTCACAAGAATGGATAAGGTGAGAAATGAGTACATAAGGGGATCTTTGAAAGTCGCACCCGTGAATGAAAAACTGAGAGGAAGAAGATTAAGTTGGTATGGGCATATAATGAGGGATGAAAGTCACGTGACAAAAAGAATGTTAAACTTCAAGATAGATGGGTACAAATGTAAAGGTAGACCAAAAAAAGATGGATGGATTGTGTGAAGGATGATATGATGATATGTGGTGTGACAGAAGATGTATGTCAGAGTAGAGGAGTGTGGAAGGAAAAGACACATTGTGCCGACCCCAAATAATTGGGATATGGTGAAAGAAAAGGGAGATTTGAGAATATTAATTATTGTATGTTTCCCAAACAAATTAAATAAATAAATAAATGACGGTAACCACTTTCCATTAGATGAGTCGCAAACCTCTTTTATACTCTAGCAATAAAAAAACATCTAAGTAAATACATTTATGTATGTGGCCCTTATAAGAATAAGGTTGAGTATCGCTGGCCTTGAGCGTCCTCAAAAAATACAAGTAAAATAAAATTATGTGCAGTTTTATCGATCTCTTGAAATATGTCTTTGCAAAATATAGAACTACTTAGAAAATCGGAGAAACACTTACCGTTTTGTCCAGCAGCCAGCTAGCAGGGAAGATCAAAGGCACATAAGTGATCATATAGACCATTGAAGTCCACGACACAACCGTACTATCCACACCGTAGTAATCCACCACTATATCACTGATGATTGTATACTGAGTCCACTGAGCCGAATTCGATGCAGAATATATCACAAACATCGCTAGAACGAACCATCGTCTTGTATACACTTTGTACTGTCTTATATTTGACTCTATAGCCATTCCGTCCATAACACTTCCACATATAGATTCCCTCCCCGAGTCATCTATTGGTAAGAAGAGCTTTGAATGCGCTGGTTCTGATGGGTTCAGCCCATTCACTATCTTCTCTTTTAAGATTGGCATTTTGGGTTTTAGTGAGAGAGCTCACTTCACTTTAATAATAATACTTCGTAGACACAATTAAGCGAGTAAAATTCTTCTTGCGTGTTAAGATACACTTTTATCACTAGTATACTATTTGCATTCGTTAAAAGGTCTTGTCAACAATAAGAATCTTCTAAAATACAGTCTTTTCAGGTTTTTGGTTCTATTTTACATCAATATAATAAGAGGCACTTTTAAGTCTCATACACTTCAACATTTACAGAACAAGATATTGTTGTTATTAGCAAGTTCACGTTTATTGGTAATATTAAGCAGTCTTTTTGTATTATTTAATCTGAAAATATATTTTTTTGATATTAATAATAAAACAATTTAAAAGTTAAAAGAGCTAACTCGTCACTTTTACTCATCATCATCATCAGAGCGTTAAATCCCGGTTGCGTTTGGAGCCTTTACTCCGACGCCCAGGGTCCGCTTTCCTACTTTTTCTACTCCACTTCGCGCGGTCTTCAGCATCCCCCGTTTTGAGACGATTGGTACGCATGTCATCCTTCACAACGTCAAGCCAACATTTCTTGGGCCTTCCCCTTCGACCGGGACCTGGCGGAGGCGGCATGGCTAGACATTTGTTCCCCACATAGTTACCAGCGTAAGCGACACTCTTGCAGTTTGTCTGCTATGTCACGGGAGTTCCTGACCCGGTCTTTCCGCGTCACTCCACACATCCATCGCAGCATATTCATCTCCGTGACACGCAGTTTTTGCTAGTGTTGCTCCAGTACAGGCCACGATTCACTGCCATACAAAACTCGTATATATCATAACTCGTCACTTTTACTATTCTCGCTTATTCTTTTTGCTGTATCATCGTTATCACGACTTGTATTGGATTATATTAACATGGAAAAAATAATACTATTCTTCTTCCATGATATTACGCGTAATAAATACTCTGTATTGTTATAAAGAACTGTTACTAAGGAATGAGCTAAATATCTATCTCCTAAGCTTTATCTTCACCCACGGCGACTTGAAGTCAATTGAACAAGGATTATCGGTTAATCTCTAATCAGATAATTTATTATTCGATAACAAGTCGGCTTTAGTACGTCGAATATCCATGTACTGTCAGCTCTCACCCATATCAGGAACACAACTAAGATTACTATGCTCTAATATCTTTATATATTGTTACAACTTTGGCTCTGACAAAAACAAATTCCACGTGCAGTCTGTAAAAGCACATTTTATTACCTGTCGGCATTTGAACTAGTTGTAATCCTTTTATGATCGTCTACTTTCGTTCACTTATTTATTGGCATATGTTTCTAAGTTATTGTGGAGATCAGTCTATTGTTCTATTGTACTCGCTCATTAGCATCATTAGCCAGGTGGTACGGATTACGATTACAAGCTAATTCGAGGAAACTGTTTCGATCTTGTCGGGCGGGCACATTTTGCATTTGTGAAGTATAAAATGACGGCCTGAGGGAGAGAGGAGTCAGTTAAGCGAGAACCACGATCAAGGCGTGACATGTGTACATTCGGGAATGTAATAGTGACGGACTTCGCGCGTTTTATTGAATTACGACCTTCTACATTATGTTTGGATTTGTTGTGTTCGGTTATATTTCTACCTGTGTTATACGTGTGTGTACAATTCTAATAAATTCTATAATAATTCTAACGGCATTTTAATTAGAGTCCCGCTAACTCGTAACAATATTATGAAAAGCAATTTTTCTTAACTGAAGTTATTAAAGCTCAGCGGCTAAGGGCTAACCTAGCCTTGCATTATCCAAATGACGTGGGTTGAAAGTCTGACCGAAGTTTATTTGTCCTAATATCCATATTGATACAATTACTACGTACTAACGATGAAGAAATGCATCGTGAGCAAAATTGAACAGCCAGGTGACTTGTGTTATACCCGCCATTCAACCTCGTATACCTAGCTTTATCTTGAAATGGGAGGGCCTAATCTCAGCACTAAATTATACATTCCTTATATTGTAGAATCTTATAACTATGACAGAATCATCATAAAAGTTATGATTGTTTTAACAAAATAATCTATACGGCATACAAAATACTTAAACTCCTTTCATTGGAACATACTTAAGTACTTGTACCATTTATTATACTTATTGACATCCCTAAATAATAATGAGCTAAAATAAATATTTACAATGGTATATAGAGATTAATATAAAACTGTCAAATGGACAGACAACGGCCTTTTATCATTGTCTGGAGATCCGTTTCCAGATTATGTAGACTGATATCTTTTTGATACGATGATTTCAGAGCCAGTGAATATATATAAGTAGCCTACAATACCACGATAATCAAGTATATTCTTCATTATTATATATTATACTAGCAGTCCCAGCCACGCGTTGCTGTGGCTCAGTAAAATAAAAAAATATTATAAATTAAAATGAAACATATCCTATCTTTCAAGTTGGATCAAACTGCACACGGTGTGCAAATTTGATTAAAATCGGTTAAGTAGTTTAGGAGTCCATCGCGGACAAACAACTTGACACGTAATTTATATATGTTAAGATTATGATATCTAAGTATTATATTTGTATGTATTTAATTTATAAAGTAATTTACGTATGTGTATTTAATTTATAAAATATGTAGTTTAAGTATGTTTAATAATGATAGGCCTCTTAATCTGCACCACCTACATCGCCAGATTAGGTTATACATTACTTAAGTTGGTTGCCTGGAAGAGATTGCTTTAAGCGATAAGGCCGCCTATTGTTTCTACCATGACAATATTGTAATTGTGTATTTTTGAAATTGTATATTTTGCTAGCAATATAATGTTATCTATCTATATATTTTAATAAATTAATAATAAATTAAATGAGAATATGTTCAGAGAACACCATGTACAATCTGTATGAATTAAATTTTAACAGGCTTATCAGAAATTTATTACAATGTACGTATCTGTTAATACTTTAAAATATAATGGAATAACATTGACTTCATTAATTTTATTTGTAAATAAAGTCTGTGATAATTTATATAATTATCAGTAGACAAACACACACATTGTATAACCCCAAGCAAAGCACGTTACGTTTATGTTATGGGTGATATACAACGGACCAATCTGGGGCCGATCCCAGACACCCAGACCAAAGTAAATAATAGAAAATTCGTTTCCGAAATTCACCATGCCAAGAATCGAACCCGGAGCCTCTGCGTTCAACCGAGTTCGGCCATCTCAAATTTAGCGCGCTCAACCACATATAAATTAACCATATGACGGAAGTAGTCAATAACCGTCGTATAACCGGATCTCAACGTAGAGGCATTTATTACCAAGCGACGAATATCGGGAACGGAGTAACCGGAAGTTGGAAGTTAATATGGATGGCGGAAGTTGGTTCTATGAAGAAAGCGAAACTGAGGTGGCCCCAAAGCATTTCCGGATGTTGTCACTACGGCGCGCTACGAGGACCTTAAATACGCGGTGTTCGGGCAGCGAGGGGACAGTCTTCGACAGTCTACAACCAAATCGACTTTGTGCTCGATAATTACTGCTTGATAATCGCAGTATTCTTGGAGAACAAATTGCTGCTCGATACCTGACAAGCGTGGATGCAACTCTTGGAGTTGTCCTAATATTCCTGTGTATTATTTTGCTGTATTTAATATTGTAATTGTAATAATTCTAGTGTAATAAACTCTGATTATAATATTTCAGATTATTATGTTATACACAGTGTCGTGTCATCCGCACGCCGTGAGCCTACATATATAAATCAATTCCGTTCGTTAGTCTCGCTAAAACTCGAGAACGGCTGGACTGATTTGACTAAATTTGGTTTTGAATTATCTGTGGAAGTCCAGGAAAGGTTTAAAAAGGTGAGTAAATATGAAAAAAAAATTGATTCGGAGGCGGTACGAAGTTTGCCTTTTAATAAAATCCAAAATAATTACAGTCAATTTAAAAGCAAACTATTTAATATTATTGAGGCTTACATTTGGAGGTGGTTTTTATCGACCCAGTGGTCTATTTGAAACTAAAACAGGTCAACTTTGTAAACGAAACAGAGGTCACAGTCGACAGTATACATAAGTTTGGGCAACCGTTGTTTATAGTGGTCGGTAAACCACTTGTATAAAAAAATCTATAATAAACAGCCTAATCGCTGAAACACACAAAAGAGCTATCTATTTTAATTTTCAACACGCTTTTAGGAAACCCTTAAAACTAGCTGTTAATTAATACTAGTGGTCGCCCCTGATCGAAATTCGACCATAATAATTTGTTGCCAAAGACTATATTTCTATAATCACAGATTTCGCCATGGCAACAATAAACAAAACCGTATATATGCGTGTGTGTGTCAAATACATGGTAGTGTGTGTAATGTTTTTTTATTGATTTAATGTATTTTTTATCTATGATTTAAAAAAATATTAGCATTCGTCGCTTCTTCTCTATATAAACTATAAGTATGCGAAATTACATACTCCTCCGTCCGCGCAATTTTCGTAAAATGGCGTACAAAGTTTTTGCTTCACGTATTAATATATAGATTATTACGATTTTTAAAACTAATAAGTACCGGTATAGTGAAGGAAACTTAACGTATATTGTATTGTACCTATTACCCCATCAATCTAAATCTAAACCCATCAAACTAAATTGGAAATCCTCTACGGTACGTGGCGGACGCTCCTTCATGCCATGTGTCCAAGTTATGGAATGAATTCCCTCTCGCGGTTTTCCCAGAGCTCTACAATATGGGGCTCTTCAAAAAGGGCGTGAACAGATACCTAAAGTCTCAACGAGGTAGGCAACGCATCGGCTCCCTTAGTGTCTCAGATGTCCATGGGCGATGGTAGCCACCTATCACCCAGGTGGTCCGTTTGCCAGTTTGCCTATTAGCAAAAATAAAAAAAATACGGCGCTGGAATCGGTTTCACAATTAGACCCGGTAAGTGGCGCCGGAAGCGGGTTCTAGATTTTTATTTTTTCAGGGCAGCACAACGCTTGCCGAGAACGCTAGTAAATAATAAATACCGCAAATAACAAAAATATATTATAATGTAAAAAATAATGAAGTGATTCCTAATGCTAGATGGATCAACGAAATTAAATCAATTTGGTTGAAAGGCACAGATCGAAAAGGACTTAGTATTCAATGACATTGAATGTTTCTAGTTCATGTTTATATGGTTGATTCAAACCGATTGAAAGATAGAAGTGATCCGTCTGGCTTACTATATTTTTATAGTAACTGTACATATAGTATCAAAGACCCTACGCCCTTTTGCATTGAAACTAATGTTTTTGTCAACTTGTCAAATTTTGGAATTCCGTTCATGTAGGTCAAACTATATAAGCGTGTTAAAAATGTGTGTAGTATGTAAACTTTGCTATAAACCTAATCTGGCTATCCCTCTGGAATAGCAAGTATAACCTTATTTATACTTACATTAGTAGAATCGAGACTTAGATAGTTAAAAAAGCACATAGACTTCGTGGACTACCGTAACAGTAAAGCATTTTATAATTAAAATCTGTTTCTTTAAAATTATTTTTTAATTAATAGTTTAATTTTTACTGTTCTATCTTTATATATGCACATGCACTTCTACCTAGGAACATGCAAATTTTAAATTCAGTAAAACAAATCGAAGAGTAAAACAATACGAGACAGCCGTGCCGCGTATAAGGCCGTGCTATGCGAACTGACAAATTACCCACTATAGCCTACCCACGTGGAAATAAATACCAATTAACGTAATGATGGGTATACGAGGGCGGATTTTTTATTGAGGCGGTTAATATATTGATAACACGACAGTGACATTGAGAAAAATCAGTATATTAAAGATGTTAACAATTCAATTAAATAAACTACAACATTTTGTACTATAAACTTATCTGCATTATTTCTTTGATAACTGTTATACCCAGATTTTTATATTACGCTACTAGCTTCTGTTCGCGACTTCGTTCGTGTGGAATAGTTAAAAATAACCCGCGATTTTCAAATATTCTTCATTGGTGCTCCGCTCCTATTGGTCTTAGCGTGATGATATATAATATATAGCCTTCCTTGATAAATGGGCTATCTAACACTAAAATAATTTTTCAAATCAGACCAGTAGTTCCTGCGATTAGCGCGTCCAAGCAAACAAACAAACTCTTCAGCTATATATATTAATATAAGATAAAACCCTCTCACCGACACCACACCCTGTCAAAATCTCCGCTTCTGTTATGTTACGTTGCAGAGAAGTTACTTTCAGTCTGTTACAAGCTGTTCAAGTAATTAAAGTTTTACTAACTATCCCACGGGAACTCGTTAATTTTTCGGGATCAAAAGTATCCTATATGTTGACCAGGGATATAAGCTACCACCATACAAAATTTCATTTAAATCGGTCCAGTCGTTTCGGTTATTAGCTGGTACAAACAGACAGACAAACAGAGATAAAATAAAATTAAAAAAAAATCTAAATTAGTTCTATTTCACTTCTTACATCCCCATGACTCTGTTTTTAGCATTTTTTTCACTGTACAGAAATTCGACCTCTACAGTTTTATTATATGTATGGATTATTATTGGCCAAACTTCATGATCTCTTAAAGCCACGTTAAGATTACGAAATGAAAAAGCATTTATTATTCAGCTAACTACTACTACTGACTGTTCTATCTTTCCGTCCGTCCGTCCTGACCTACGGAGCCGAGACATGGACACTGACAGCAGGATTAGTCCACAAATTCCAAGTCGCTCAACGGGCTATGGAGCGAGATATATTGGGTGTTTCTCTTATGGATAAAATTAGAAATGAAGATATCCATAAGAGAACCAAGGTAACCGACATAGCTCGCAAAATTAGCAAGTTAAAGTGGCAGTGGGCCGGTCACGTCTGCCGCATGACCGATGGCCGATGGAGCAGACGAATCCTGGAGTGGAGACCGCGTCTCGGTAAACGTAGTGTCGGACGCCCTCCAGCCCGATGGAACGACGACCTGTGCAAGGTCGCCGGTAGGCGCTGGATGAGGAAACCAGAGGACAGGGATGAGTGGCGCCGTCTTGGGGAGGCCTATGTCCAGCAGTGGACTGCAAATGGCTGACGATGATGAACTACTACTAAAAAGGGCTGCAACGACACGGACAACCGTTCAATGTAAAAGAATACGATATTAATATCTCTCTTAACGACACTAGACTTAATCTAGTAGATTCAACTGTATTCTTAGGCATTAACCTTGATCAGAAGCTCCACTGGGGCGCTCATGTATCTAGTCTCTCAGGAAAACTTAGTTCTGCTGCATATGCGGTCAGAAGAGTTAGGCAGTTCACTGACGAAGAGACTGCTAAACTAGTTTATTTTAGTTATTTTCATAGTGTCATGTCCTATGGTATTTTACTTTGGGGCAACGCTGTTGACTTAGAGACCATATTTGTTTTACAAAAAAGAGCCCTAAGATCAATTTACAACCTCGGCCCTCGGGAGTCTCTTAGAGAATGCTTCAAGGAAATCAATATTATGACGGTCGCCTGCCAATATATCTTTAATAATATAATTTATATTCGTAATAATTTGAGTGCCTACAAGCAGTATAAGGATATTCACAATTTCAACACCAGGCATTGTAATAGACTGATATTGCCATCTTTTAGATTACAAAAAGTACTGTCCTCTTTCTTGGGGTTGGTATACGCTTCTTCAATAAGATTCCGAGTGAAATGTTAGATCTGCCTTTCACTAAATTCAAAACCAAATTAAAAAGTATCTTAAAAAAGGATACTACACTATTGAAGAATACTTAAATGACAAAAATTCATTTACATAGCAGCTCACTCTAACATCTTATACTATATTTTGTTTAATGTTATCTTGCCAAGCTTGTAAGGGATTTATGGAGATATATTGCAGCATAACATTTTAGTACGTCATATCATTATTATAACTTTCATAATATTTTTCTTTCCTCTTATTGTGTCTTGGTCTTATTGAGTATGCACTGTTTGCTACAACTCCATTAATTCTTCAAAAAGTAATTCTGTAACATACTTCTGTATAAAACTTATTAAAAAAAAAACAACTTGAGATATAAATAGAATAAGAAACTTAAATAAAAACATTATTTAGCTAGACGTGTTGCTGGGGAGTTTCTTGCCGCTTCTTCTCCTTAACAGCAATAACACGTTGTGAAGCGGTATACATAGAATAGGAAGAAAAATTAAATTTTAACTTATATATTTATATGACCTTCAAAAAGTGTTCTCCAGTGGAACTTATTTTGAATAAAATACTTTGAATTTGAAACCGTATCTATTATTCATTAAACAAATAACTAATAAACTCAAAACGTTTTGGTAAAGGAGCAGATATTTACTAAAGTATAGCTTTTAATTTGACATAGCAATGATTAGGTAAAGTGTATAATAGATTGGAACTGTTATTTTTAATACATTAATTAATTATTATATGTATTGTTACAACTTAGGCTCCGACAAAGACAAATTCCACGTACAGATCTGTAAAAGCACATTTTATTACCTATCGGTTGAACTAATTGTAATCCTTTTATGAACGTCTTTTGTTCGCTTTATTTATTGGCATACGTTCCTAGTTATTGTGGAGAACATCCTATTGTCCTATTGTACTCGTTTACGGCTGCTCAAGAGCATCGTTAGCCACTTGTTGCGGATTATAAATACAAGCTATAGGAAATTATGTCGACGTTGCCGGGCGGGCACATTTGCATCTGTGAAGTATAAAAAGTTGGCCTGATTGAGAGAGGGGGTCAGTTGAGCTACAACTACGCTCAAGGCGTGACGTGCGTACATTCGGGAATCTAATATTGACGGACTTTGCGCGTTTTATTGAATTACGACCTTCTGCATTACGCTTGGATTTGTTGTGTTCGGTTATATTTGTACCTATGTTATACGTGTATGTATAGTTCTAATAAACTCTATAATAACGGCATTTTAATTCGAGTCCCGCAAACTCTTAACAGTATATAACATTATTCTTCTTAAACTTCATCTTCTTAACTTTTTAATCCTTACTATGCTTCAAAAATCAGGTACAGATGCATTACTTTTCTATTGTGTATAGTAGTTCTTAATCTATTATATAATTATATTTGTGTTTATATGTATGCGTGTGTGTGTTAAAGGGAACGCAACAAATCCATAAACTTGAAAGATCTATAACGTGTATTGTCTGTGGTAGCTTCCATTCCACAAGTGCTCTGCTCTGTCCAACGCTGTACAAATTATATTAAATAGTAACTAGAAACACACAGGCTTTCATTTCATTAGTGTGTATATATAGTTGTATTGTGTTTGTACTTATATGTACTGTGTATACTTATCATCATTATTTGTAGACAACCACCGTCAGTTTTGAAAATGTTGTCTGGAAGAGATCGTTTTATAGCGATAAGGCTGCCCGTTGTACTATCTTTTGAGTTTTTCTACTTCTGTTTGTTTATGATTTGGTGTACAATAAAGGCATACCTACGTATATACCTAACTATTATCGAAATCGACCTAGTAGTTATTACGTGACCCGAACCAACAGACAAAAAAATTGCATCATATTCTCCAATGTTTATATAGTCTATTCCAGTTGCTTTTTTTAATAGCTTCAATGTACAGACACTGCATGTTTACAATTTTATAATATTGCTAGCCGACCCGGCAAACTTCGTACCGCCTCAGAATCAATTTTTTTCATGTTTACTCACCTTTTATACCTTCCCTGGACTTCCACAAATAATACAAAACCAACATTTGCCAAACCAGTCCAGCCGTTCTTGAGTTTTAGCGAGACTAACGAACAGCAATTGATTTTTATATATATAGATAGATAACCTTATGCACAGATTTTAATTTTATCCATGATAATAACTCCTTGTTTTTTTTTTTCATTTGGAAAGTTTCGTTATAATTTTGATCATTTTTAGACTATTTTCTGCTAGATTTTTTCTTTGGTTTACTTCAAGGCTGATTCTGTTGAGAATACTAGTTTATCCGCTTGATCACATATTCATTCTCTTAAATTAACCTGTCCAGATGATACATGAACTTGGTATACTCAAAAATTAAACATCCAAGACCAAATAATTACACAACACACACATACACAAAAGCATATTGTTATTACTAACATCTTTGAATATTAAATTGTAATTCTCAATTTAACAATAGAATATATTATTTATAGATATAAATTTACACTACACAAAGACATTGCATTAATGTACTATCAACCATATCTATCAATGATAAGAATTATATGACCGAAACGAATCCTACTGTGGCCCGCCACACAGGCACTAAGGAGACCTAGCACGGGAAACAGTTTCCTTTGGGACGCCATTTGTACTCTTCTCTGTATTTTAGTCATTTTATATGTACCCTGTACTACTTACTTGCATGCTAATAAATTTTATTTCATTTCATTTCAAATGAGCGTAACGATTCTTCTTACAGGCCATTACGTTTCAGGAACTCAGCGTGATAATTTATCAAAAATTCGTTCTCCATTGAATACTCGGTCCTCTCGCACGTTCTTGTTTCACTACATTTCACGCGACCTTTTCGCAATTTTCTTTAAAACAGTTTTCTCACGTATAAAGCTGACTTGCGTGAAGATCTCTGTTAACGCTTTGATAAATCCGAGAGCTTAGTAAATAATAAGGATTTGTCAGAATCTGTTCTTGCTGAAATTTTAAAGTACCTATTCGACCTTTAATAGGTACAAAAGGCACCTATGTTTTATTAATGATAGGATATGAGACGTAATGTAATATGTGACCTAAATGAAAGTTTGCCGGTACCGTCATGTAAACCTCCTTTCAACTTATCCCAACTTTCTTCTAACATATTTAAATTCCCTCTTCAAATCTGACGGCGCGTTCGCCTTTCGCACGCACGTCAGTCATTCATTGTCATGTCATCAAATAAATTAAATTCGCTCCGCTTTGTAAATAAAGTAACATAATATAACATAAAATATATCGTGCCCGCAACACACTATAAATATATATAATTTATAAATAACCCGCTCCGCACCATAAATATAAAATAAATCACCATAAAATAAACATAAAATAGACATAAAATTAAATACAATAAACATATTATAACAAGTGAACTGAAGTGACGAGGAAGCGAAAGTGAGGAGCAGCTGCATTTCATGCCCATTACTTCAGATACGTGCCTGCTCTCACATTCCCATCTAAATTGCCCAATACTTCTTTTCCTACAAAATTGACATAGTCCATTGCTATCATCAAATCCAGCGCCACCGCAACAGTTGCTGTTGGCACATTTAATACTTATAATACAATAGTCCGTGAAATGTTTGTGTAAATTAGATTGATTTAAGTACAATTAATAAAAATATTACAACAAGTGAACTGAAGTGAAGAGGAAGCGAAAGCGAGAAGCAGCTGCATTTCATGCCCACTACTCAGATACGTGCCTGCTCTTACATTCCCATCTAAATTGCCCATCACTTCTTTTCCTACAAAATTTACATAGTCCACTGTTATCATCAAATCAAGCGCCGCCGCAACATTTGCTGTTGGCAGATTTAATACCTATAATACAATAGTCCGTGAAATGTTTGTGTCAATTAGATTGGTTTAAAAGTACAATTATATAATCTCACTAAAAATTGACATTCTATTTTTATTGTCCTTTTTTTCTTTAATTACATGTTGCGAAGCGGTGGTAAATTAAATTAGGCTCCCGTAGAGTAAATAATAACAATAAACAAAATTAAAACTAAATAATTAACATGAACAAGTTGGCGGTAGGCTAAATAAGACTTTAACAATACTCAATGACACTTGGCATCTGTCTTCCGTGATCACGGCCACTGAAAAGTGGCCGAAACGTCAGAATAATAAAAATCAAATTACCGCGCTTAAAACCGCTAAAACGTAGTTTCATTTTATTATGTACACCAGTCGCGAAAACTTAAGAAAATATTATTTTTTATTTCATTTTATACTGTATTTATAATATTATTATAGTTCCCGGCACGCGACTTGACGGTTGGCGGAATAGTGCGTAGCCATTGTCTTGCGATTTATCGACATACGATAATATGTATTATGTTTTTATTCTTTTACTGGCAAGGGACATGAGGTATTGTCCCTTTGTCCCTACTTTGAGGAAGAAAACAATACTTAGAATACCGTTCAGGAATCTCACCGGGGTCTATACTAATTTAAAAAAAAAAACATCGACCAAGTTTTATTAAAACAGTAGTGTCTTTATCTAGTTCAGATAGTAGTACCTACATGACCTCGAATAACAACCCGTCCTTAAGCATCCGACCCAGAAATAGGTTTGTGCGATGTATAACTTACAATCTCAACCCTTTGAAGTACGCTGTCCCATCCCATCTGGGTCCCTGTTAATACAGTCAAGTCGTAAATCCTTTAAATCGTTTATATGAAGTTCCCTTTTACTGAATATCTATTCGTACTTTTGCTTCTAGTACAGTTTTTCCCCCTTGAAATTGAAAATAGGAGTAAAGTACGTGTTTTTGTTTTTCCTCCGTCCGACTATATTAATAACTAGGGTATGCCCGCGACTTCGTCCATATTTGACTTGGAAGTCACGCGGGGTTTCCGGTAGACAAAGTACCGCAGCATTTCAAAAAGAATGTAAGCTATCGTTTTAGTGAAAACTGTGTCGGAATAAGCTAATTTTTATACACCCGAACAACTACAAACCGCTCCCAAGAAAATTCCCGCGGGTTTCCAGGAATAAAAAGTAGTGCAGATTTTAAGTCTCAGAATTTGTTGTCAATCGGCGAAAACCGCACCGGAATCGACCCAGTATCTTTTAGGTGAATTCCGAACAAACAGACAAGAAATCGTTAAAAAAATACATCGTATTCTCCATCGTTTATATAGTCTATTCCCGATGTTTTTTTTATTTAAATAGCTTCAATTTCCACGGCATGTTTAGAATTTTATAATGTTAAATTTTAAAAGTTTAGATTCTGACAGAATGAGTCTTATTTAAAGCGTTAATAAATAACGCCGTTAATGAATAGCCACAGTAGTGTATTCAAATACGTTATCTGACAATACTTAACGTCATTGACAATGTCTATAAATAGCGCCTTAAACCCATCGCCATATTTGCGTGAAACGGCCTATATCTGCAACATTATCGTAGATGATTATAGTATTCATTACAGTCTTATATCGTGGAATATTTATATCATATAGTGCAGGGGTTCCCAAAGTGTGCATTGCGGCGCCCTGGGGCGTCGTAGAGAGTAGAAACGGGCGCCATGAGGCGCTCCTGTTTACCGTTCTCCGGAAACTAAACTTAGGCGCACTCGCGGTTACGAAATGTGTGGAGATCACCAAGTTTATACGTCACATTGACTAAGTTGCATTATATTTATAACCGACTTAAAAAGTAGGAGGTTCTGAATTTGATTGGTATGTCTTTTTATTTATGTACACCGATTACGCTGAGATTTATGATCCGATTTACGTGATCCTTTTTTAGTTCGACGCGGAAAAGTTGTCATTTGGTCCTCTAAAAATTTAACATAGTTTGGCCAAGTAGTTTTCATTTTATGATTTTTTTTCTGTTCCTTTCCGTATGTACACCGATTACGCTGAGATTTATGATCAGATTTACGTGATTCTTCTTTAGTTTGATGCGGAATAGTTGCCATTTGGTCCCCTAAAAATTTCACATAGTTTGGCCCAGTAGTTTTCATTTTATGAAAAAAAATTCCGTTCCCGTTTCTTGGGACCTATATTTTTTAAGGCGCGCGGCACCTTTCGTAGGCCTACCCATAGCTAGACACTAAAAAGTAACAAATAAAAAAAATCGTTTAAAAAATCGACTTCAAAAACTAAAATGTATAAAATAACTTATTTCTATACAGTCGGTGCTTAGTAATTTTCAAAATATAGTAATTTTTGTGTTTTGATAATATATATTAAAAATAAGATATTATAATTAAAAATAGCTTTAGAAATAAGTTATTTTATACATTTTATTTTTTGAATTCGGTTTTTTATTTACTATTTTATTTAAATAATAAATGTTTTATATAAAATATAAAAACTCAGCTTAATATTGTGGATGTTTCAATTTTTGTGTTTATCTTCTTAATATCATTGTACCCTATTTCAACTAGCTAGGGCGTCGAGACAAAGTACTAAAGCTGTAAGTGCGTCGCGAACTGATAAAGTTTGGGAACCCCTGATATAGTGTTTGTATTTTAATGCTGAACAATGGTTTTTAAGAATTCCCGGTCACATAACGTCCAATGTAATTGGCCAGCGGCGTTGTACGAATAGCTTAGAAGAAGGGCTTGGGTTACTCTTTGTGAATTTGACGTCTTGTATCCAAACATTATTCATACATATTTTATATATCTGCGTATAGAATAAACCTTCCTAGGATTTTTGACATATATACACGTAGACAGGCGGACAAGTCGACAGATGCGGGTATGTCGATTTTATAAGCATTTCGATTTTGACAAAATAGCTATTATATTTAGACCGAGTAGTAGAAAATTTAACATAAGTGCAATTAGCAAATAAACACAGAACTGAATAATAGGTTGGGGAAAAAGTCTTTTCGCATATAGTATGTATGAACTTGTAATAAGATCTCTTTGGCTATACCATTTGTATCTGGCTGATTTTGGTATCATTAAAAAGTTTTACTTTTAAAGAAGACAATCCCAAATTCAAATTAGGAAATGTGTCATTTTCATTTGTTTTTCTTATTGTTAAAATGAGTGAATCTAATGAAGAAATTCGATATATTTAAAAATTTTACTACAAAAAAGGTAAAAATGCAACACAAGCTGCGAAAAAAATTTGTGATGTTTATGGACCTAATGCAGTATCTGTGAGAGTACTGCAAATTTCGTTTAAGCGTTTTCAATCCAGAAATTTTGATATCAAAGATGTTCCGGACAAAATTGATGCCATTTTTGAAAAAGTGGAGCTAGATCGGCATATTAGTATTTACAATGTAACTGGAGAACTGGGGATTGACCACAAAACGGTTTTGGCGCATTTGAAAAAAGCTGGGTACACAAAAATGCTCGATATTTGGGTGGCTCATGAGCTCACTGAAAGAAACCTAATGAACCGTGATCTCATTTGTGATTCTTTATTACGATGTAATGAAACCGAACCATTTTTGAAGAAGCTGATAACTGGTGATGAAAAGTGGATCACGTACGACAAGAACATGCGAAAAAGATCGTGGTACAAAGGCCGGTCAGGCTTCATAGACTGTGGCGAAACCCGGGTTAGCTCGCAACAAGGTGATGCTGTGTGTATGGTGGAATTGGAAGGGCATTATTCATTATGAGCTGTTACCGCTAGGCAGGACCATCGATTCTGAACTGTACTGCGAACAACTGATGAGATTAAAGCAAAAAGTTGAGAGAAAGCGGCCGGAATTAATCAACAGAAGGGGTGTGGTTTTTCACCATGATAACGCTAGATCTCACACATCTTTAGCCACTCAGCAAAAATTACGAGAGTTTGGCTGGGAGGTGTTAATGCATCCGCCGTATAGTCCTGACCTTGCACCTTCAGATTTTCACCTGTTTCGATCTCTGCAGAATTCCTTAGGCAGTGTCAGGTTAACATCACGAGAGGACTGCCAAAACCACTTGTCGCAGTTTTTTGATCAGAAGCTCCAAAATTTTTATAGCAATGGGATCACGTCCCTACCTACAAGATGTCAAAAAGTTATCCAACAAAATGGCACCTACATACTTTAGTCAAATGTAAATAAACTTTATAAAAAAACCTTTTGAATTTTTATATAAAATGCGAAGAAACTTTTTCCCCAACCTTTATTAGAATTATTGTTATTTGACGGTTGAGTCAACTCAGAACTCCGGTTCGATCCCTGGTTGATAAATTTCGTAAACGAACTATTCGCTATTTACTATGGTCTGGGTGTCTGAAATGCTACCTAGAGTGGCCGTTGTATATTATTCATAAGTTATATGCTTACTTGAGGAATTTACAATGTGTATTATTTGTCTGCCGGTTATTCTTTATTTAAAAAAAATCTGTAATGATATTTTTGTATATTAATTTAATTGGGTAATTTATTGAATAATTAATGCTATAATGGCCAGGCACCATTACAAATTGCCTGTATTGTCGTCCGTCTTTCCAAAGGACAAACTGTCGTTCCAACAAAGAACTCAACACCTCTGTAATTTTATCTTTGTAACAGTTTATACGTTTATCCGTGCAGGAGCGGAGAAAGAATACAATTTCCTGCGGCCGGGCGGCGTGTCGTAAGAGGGGACAAAACAATCCACAGCCAGGAGGTGGTAGGGTATTTTCCGTCCGGGCTGGAAGTGAATGCGCGAGGGAGCCCACAGCTCGAACAAAGGACCCTAGAGGATCGGACAGGGGTTTTAGTGGGTATGCCTGACAGCGGTGTGGCAATAGCACTTCACACGTGAGGTGCGAGTGCCACCCCGACCTGGCGAATCCCACACACCGGTCGCGACGTTTTCTTCGACGCTTATGGTCCTCAAAGGGATTTCGGCTGTACAAAAAAAAGGTGGTAGGGTATTTGCTTGTCTGGCTGGCTACCACCCCTTGGTCTAGCGTATGGCACCATAAGAACCTTGGGTTGTGTTCCGGCCGGCATAGAGGCCGGGTTCTAGTCTCCTTTTAGAGAGCGACAGCACATTTAGTGTTATAAGTGTCAATAGACGAGGGTAACCGCTATCCATCAAGTGGACCGTCTGCCTGTCTTCTGAATTATATTCAGTATATTATTCAAAAAAAATAACTGTGGTAGGTATACCTCAAAAAAAGATTTATGTAATTAAATGATGAAGCCAAGTGGAAAGCTCTCGTATAACATAACACTAAGCTCTTAAATTATTTAAATACTGAAGACTTCAGTTCTTCGTTCATTTTAAGTCTGCAAGACATTTTTGGGACGTTAGTTACGTGTGGCCTTAGCTTTAATTCAAATTAGGTATATAGCTGACAGTACCAACACCAACCCCTACGTAAGAAAGGGACAAAAGATAACCTCAAAATCGCACAGTATGTTACCTCAAAGTTTGTCATTTAATCCAAATCTCACGCTGTAATTAATTAATACACTTAAGACACACATTTAAAAAAATATTTCACCTCTTATTTATGGTAAAAAACACTATATATGAAGCACAACTCTTTCACATACCGGCTCCAAGTCCGTTAAGCCTAGTAATGAAATTCAATTGAAAAACGATGGTCCGATGGCTACGGCCAATAGCAATGTCCCGACTGACGAAACGAACTGTTATAACGGTATTATTAAGATTTGATAACACAATAATCAAGCATTGTAAGCAACAGACCGCACGAAACTGAAAACGCAGCGAGTAACTTCACAAAACACATTAGTAATTCGCATTAACACATATTAAACTTACACAAATAAAAGAGAATCAATTATTTTAATTAATAAACACAATATTATGTTAATTCTGTTTAGGTTATGTCAGGTGACGAAGCGGCTCGCATCGCGCATGCGCTACTTTTTCTAAACCCTTTCATTTTGCATGGCAATGGTAACCTTGAATACTTAATAATGTTCTGAAGAAGTACGATGTAGAATGACATTCTGCACACGCAGATTTAAAAACCGTGCACACATAAGAACCGGTGAATGTTCTCTAAGATACCAATGTTGTTGTTCGAAAAGGGTGAAGTTAAAAATATGTACTTACCATACATATACATAATGTATGTATAATAGAGTATACCGCCATAACAACCTTGACTTGTGTTCCGGCATTAGTGACCAGGTTCCAGTCTACCTTAAGAGAGCAGCAGCGCATGTGTAGCACCTTTGGTGTTGCAAATGTTTATAGGCGATGGTAACCACGTTCCATCTAGTGGGCCGTCGGTCTGTCTGCTGGACTCGTGCAATAAAAAAATGTTATCATGCTTGTTTACTACGATCTCCACTTGCGATATACCTGACAAACTTCTTGCTTCAAATACTTTCATTAATCTCTTCATATATGCACATTTATTTGACGTGCTTTTTAAAATATGTTTCCTTTTATAATCTTGTTGTATTATTATATTTACCTTTAAATAATCATATTCTTACGTGATATTAGCTAATTATTCCTTATTATAATTGCATAGTAAAAAAAAATATATGCAAATAACCCTTAATGTTTATGTTACTAACAGGTCTGGATTATCCCGCCATTAAAACAATCTCATTTAAAACGACGAACCCTATTTATGGCAATGAGTTGTAAGTATTGCAACATACTTGCAATATTATAATGTGGATTACAAGTGGCGTTGCTCATCAAATTACGGTACCGTATATTCTGTCAGGAACTTGGATGAAGCTATGAACTCTATTTCTTAGCGATTAATGAGGTCATTTTTAACACTATAGGTTGCTGATACGCTGTTTTGGTCCTGAATAAGTCATAAATTCATTACTGAAGTGTCCCTGATATAATATCAATCAATAAAATATCACACGTGAATAGTAATAAATAAGTCACTCTAATATTCGTTTGTCTTTGTTTTTTATACTATCAATTGTGTTTCATTAATAGACAAAAAGTGTACCAAAGTTTACTGGGGATACCAAAAGAAGTAACTTTGTAAGTGTATTTTCATTAGTTGTATAATGCTTAACATAAAAAATAATAATAAGGTAAGTTACATATAATATATGAGTCCCAATGCGTCGTCATTTAGGAAGATTTCCAAAACGCTGGCTGCATTTCCTCGCTGAAGAGCAAAGCTAATACGCAGCCCTAAATTCAGGCCAATCTTTCACGTCAGACTTCTATCAAACGTGTTGAGTTTTATATATAGTGTATTGTCTATGGTGTTGAGTCTTTATTGAGTCGATAAACTTTGGGCTTTAAGTTATTTCAATTTATTTTGTGTCTCGATTCTGGCATGCTAGAAGAATACTGTTTTCTTTCATGATTCTGGTCTATCATTAATGTCTTCGATTAGGAAAATACACACCATTTGAATGAGACACTGGTCTGGCCTTATAGCCAAAGTACTTTTACGATAGTAATGTAAATAGATTATCACACCAATTTACTTAGGTAACATTTTACAAATCACTTGAACCAAATTTAAGCTTACATAGGCCCACAACCGGATGAATTTAAGTTAGGTGTTTCAGGAAATCCTGCATAAATCGGAGCCAAATCTGACAAGTTACATCCGTTACTAGAGATACTTGTGCATTTACGTAAATATCCGCAATAGAAGCTTAAATCGAAGATCGGTTTTGTCTTTAGTAAATTATTTTTCAATAAACTTACATGTTTGATAGAATTAAAATATTTCTAGACACGGTATGCTCTATATAAGTAATTCCAATGTGAATAAATTAGCATAATTTTTACTGTTTTGTAGCCTGGATGTTATCATATTCAATGGATTCAGCTTATTTTGTAATATAATAATAATTACAATTATTGAATTACATTGGCAAGGTAAGCTAAATCCACATTACATAAGCAATAATTTGCTATTAACCAGGATATCAGCGTGTGTTATATCGTTAAGCGCCATCTAGCGTTTATTAGTTGAATTAACATTTTTTAGTTATTTTTGTTTGTCTGACACATTATTATTTGTGGCTACAATCGGCTACATTAAAGTTTAAAATACTAATTATATTTCGTCCTTGTTTCTATTTATATTGACTGGATTGACCCCTTAATATTCTTGTATTTTCTCGAATCTTTACGTCATCTAGTGTTGAATAGTTACATTAAGTAAAACATGTGCCATTTAATAATTACTAGTTAGCAGATAATAGATGGCGATACATATATTTTAATATGGTTTATTAACAGGTGATCCTAACTCTTCGTTGTAATAACAGCCTACACACGTCCCACTGCTGGACTCGGACCTCCCGCTATAGGGGAACGGACAGTATACCCACCACGCATGTCTAAGGCCGCTTGGCAGGTTTGACACATGGCTTTCTAGTGCAGGTTTCATAACGATGTTTTCATTCACCGTTTTTAGCACGTGGTAATTGTAACAATATGCACATTAGATTAGAAAACTACCTAAGTGTTGCATGCGTTCCGGTCAGGATTCGAAACCGCGCCCTTTGAGTATGGGACGCGTGCGGTAGCCATTTTACTACCACGACTCTTGGTTACTAATAATTGTTAACTAAATTTTTACAATATTGTGGGTTGGATCCTATTCGTGTAACTACGTCCAATTGCTTTAGGGGCTGTTTGAAATGTTAACTTATTAATATAACTACAGTAATTTAAATAATAAAAATATTTTTAAATAACTACGTGTAATCTGCTTAGCATCTACTAGTTTATTCCACTCAGATACTACAATGAAATGTTTGTCTTTGTCGATTAGTAAACTAAACAAGACTATCTTAAAGATAACGAAGAATGTATAAAAACCTGAAAGAAAATTCCAAGGATCTACCATAATGACATCATGAATAATATATACATATTGACGCGCCTGTCTCTCATTGGGGTAGGAGGAGAAGATGAATCTCAATCTGCTATGACTCTGACAAACACCTTCCGCTTCATCTAGTTTCATTAATCTTAATAAAACTACGTTTTAACGGTTTTTAGCGCGGTAATTTGATTTTTATTATTCCGACGTTTATATTTATATTATAACTTTGTTATGGTTATTATTTACTCTATGGCAGCTTAATCTAATTTACCACCGCTTCGCAACATGTTGTCGCTTGGAGAGACGAAGCGGCGCAAGAAACTCTTCAGCAAACTTGCCTAGCTCTAATAATTTTATATAATATTAAAATGGGTGGAAGGATGGAGGTGTTTATTAATCTTTTCACATATACATGTTTATTTATGGTCCTTTAACCTGAAATTTCTTCAAAATAATTATCTTCATGCGCTCATTGTGAGTACGTCGCGTTCTACCAGTCACATTCTGTCATTCTACCATATTATCTATAATATTATAAAATTCTTAACATGCCATGTCTGTACATTGAAGGTATTTAAAAATAAAACAACTAGAATAGACTATATAAACGATGGATAACACGATGCAATTTTTTTTAGATTTCTTTTCTGTTTGTTCAGGATTCACGTAAAAACTACTTGGCCGATTTCGATGTGGTTTTCGCTGATCGACAGTTAATTCTTAGACTTAAGCTCTGCGTTACTTTTTATCTCGGGAATCCCGCGGGAAGTTTTCTGGGAACGATTTAACGTGGCCATACTGAAAAAAAAATCGAATTGCAATGCAATATTTTCACTGATCGATAGCAAATATATAAGAAAATGTGTGATATTTTTTAAGCCGGGAATCCGCGGGAATTTTCCCAGATGCGGTTTGAAGTTGTTCGGGCGCATAAAAAATAGCTTATTCCGGCTTACTTGCTACTAAAACGTTAGCTTACATTATTTCTTAAATGCTGCGATACGTGTCCCGGGAGTCTTGCGGGAATTTCAAGTGAAACGTGGGCGAAGTCACGGGCATATCCTAGTTAATAATGATATCTATAGAATAATAAATCTGTACAGGATTCGAGTTTGTACAATGAATTTAAAGATGAGAAAAAATCAGGGATAATTCATATTAGAAGAATCCTAAAATGATACTTAGAATTTTTATCGGTCCGTCTGTCCGTTACAGCGTTATGTCAAAAATGGAGGCAACACACATCGACCACGAAATCGAAATTTTAAAACGCAACCGTGAACCGTAGAATGATGATGTCTCTTGGTTACGAATATGTACAAAAATAATTGTATAGAAGACATAATATCATTGTCAAACAAAATAAATTCAAAGTCACGAAGCATACTCCAACGTAACGTACACAAAGAGTATTCAATCAAAAAAATACATGTATTTTAACGATAATGTGGTATTATTGTTCTCCTGCAATCTGTGGTGATAACGATATACATTAATTTCGTATACAAATGTAAATTATGTTATTTATTTCTTTTGGCGTAAGCAATATTACGATTTTACAAAGAAACAAAGACTAACTAAACTGTTGATAATTGAAAACAACATTATATTGATACAAATTTTCAAATTCATGTATTTATTCAAAATAAGTTCCACTATAGAACGTTTCTTGAAAGTCATATATATATATATATAATTCTTCTGTACGTGTATTGACAGTGAACTGTTTTGTGTGTTTGAGTGGGTTCCCGGATGGCTAAGATTCACAATTAGAACCGGTAGGTGGCGCTGAGATCGGGTTCTAGAATTCTCCTAATCACCTAGAACGATTTTGGTGATTTTGTTTTTATGTTATGAAACAAAGTCTTTTAGGAATTCAGAAAATATGTCGGTACGAAGTTCGCCGGGTCAGCTAGTACTATATAATTTTAGATATTTTATTTATGTTATACGAAATACGTTTATGAAATTACTTAGTGAGTCATGAATGAATAGTTCATATTTTTAAATAATTAAATACGCAACATGTGATAAATTAAACTGTACTACAAATTAAACTAAAAATAAACTACATATACAAATTAAACTTGAACTATAAAATCTAGTGCTAATCTAATCTAGACCGCTGTCATTTGGAAACGTGCCCTAAAGACTGGATACATTTCCTCGCTTAATGGCAACGCTAATGTATTGCCGAGGTATAGACCAGGTCACGTTGGACATCCAAAAAGCGAGTCGCAAAAAGCGAAATATCGTTGGTGTTGTCATAACGAGTGTTAGTGAATTGCAACTCTGGCAGTAAAAAGAGGCGATCGCAGTGCCATCTTTTTGGCTATATACAGTCTATTCTACGGAAATGACGTAATTTATCGAGATAGAAATTGTAATTGTTGACCTGGATATAATCAAGTTCTTTATTAAGTTTAGTTTAAATCCGTTCAGTACTTTTCACATAATGCTTGAACAACAGACAGATAAGCAGACAGACACAAATTCTAAAAGTTATAATTTTTGGAATTTTCTGGCCCAAATTAACTCTCTAATTCGTTTCTCTATCTTAAATACATTGTACAAACTCGATTCCTCTATCTAGAAGATTTACTATAATATAGACACATTTCTGAACTTGAAAATAGTGGTAGCTTAGTGGCCAACGCGACTGCATCTTGGTTAGGCGCATGTGTTAGATTTTAGATTGGGTAGAATAGATAAGTATACATACAAGTTTATTTAATTTGTTTGGGAAACATACAAAAATTAATATTCAAATATATAAAACACAAAATTAATACACATATCAATCAAGTTTCCACTAAAAATAATTTATATAAAAATAAAAAAAATTGGCTCAAATAGTTAATTGCAAAAAAAAAATACAATTATACGAAAATTACATAAAATGTCTATTTAATTTACATTAGAAATTACAAAACCGAAAAAATGTCAAAATAATTACTAATAAAATAAAGATATAAAAGGGAAAGAATGAAAAAAAAAATGTTTGTAATTATTCAAAAAATTCTAAGTAATTGGATCATTCTAAATTACAACATTTTCTAATTTGGGTTTCAAATTGATATAAGTTACCTATGAAAGGATCAATACTAGTAAATAGTGCATTGTATTGTTGACTGATAGTTTAATGTACATGACAGATTACTTTGTCAAAAAGTACCGGGAAAAAGTCAATAATACACAAAATGTTAGTTATTCATTCAAATTTATTTTATCACCTTCAAAGTATGCTCCTTCAGAAACGGTACACTTACGCCAACGAATAATCCAATCATCAAAACACATTTTATACGCCTTTTCCGGAATTGAGTTTAGTTCTCGTCGCGAATTCTCCTTTGTGTCTTCTACCGTATGAAAACGCGTGCCACGACCTGGTAATTTGAATTTAGGACAAAAGAAAGAAATCGGCTGCAGCCAATCTGGTGAATAAGGTGGTTGCTCCATGGTATTTGTTGAGTTTTTGGTCAAAAATTCGTTCACAAAACTGGCATTTTTCGTCGAATTTGCTTTCTTAAACGCCGCATAACGCTCAAATAATGTGCTATATATACAAAATAAAATTAAACAATAAAATTTAGTATCAGACCGCTGTCAGTTGGATGCGTGCCCCAAAGACTGGCCACATTTCCTCGTTGAATGGCAACGCGTCTTTTGGTCACGTGAGACTTCCACCAGACGTTTGGCTGTGTCTCGATAAAGCTTGTGCGCCTCAGGCACCCATGGTCCCAGGGTCTCGACCACAAAAGCCGCAAATATGTAGCCTTTTCCGATGGCTGAGTATTTGCGGCGTTTTAGGGACTCCTGTTGTGTAGTAGCTGTACCGACAGACTTGCTAGTGGCTGGAGGATGGAACACTGCCAAAGTTTCGACGCAAGACTTACTTAAGTTCTAGAGTGGCAGGTACCCCGGCGCTGACAAGAGCCCGACGGATTATGTCATTAGGTGTTGCTTGACGTGGAATTCTGCCGGCACTTCTGATAATATATACCATGGTGAGCGAGGCGCTCCACTTTATCTCCACACTGACAGCGATGTGGGACAACACAGTTTAGCTTAAGACTGTTATAATATGTGTTTGCTTACTAATTGAATAATACTGCAATTTCAAGTGTTTCTAGTCTTACTACCCTTTACAATGTTGTGACGTGAATTTTCTTGTCATACAAGGTAACAAGTCAACTTGGGCAGTCAATCGTAACCAATACAGCTATAATTACGTGATAGCTAGCAAAACTGCTACTACATGTGTTTTTTTATGTCGTGATTTCAGCAGACAGGCAGACGGCCCACCTAATGGTAGGCGGTTACCATTGCCTATGGACCTTCGTAACACCAGAGATACCAACGTGCTGCCGCTACCTAAAGGAAGACTGGCACCTGGCCAGTAATGCCGGAACGCACTCAAGGTTGTTATGGCGGCGTCCTCTAGACCAGGGGTGGTAGCCCTCTAGACGGGCAAATAACCTACCACCTGACTGTGGGTAGTTTTGTCGCCTCTTATGACTGGCCGCCTGGCCGCAGGAAATTGTATTCTTTCTCCGTTCCTGCACGGATAAAATGATATGAAATGATGATAGATGTTAACTATATTGAAGTTGGCAAACCCTTAAGGGAGTCCCCTCACACTAGTCGACTCGGATTCGGCAAATACAAGTCACAAAGAGTTTTAAACTGCTCCCATTTCACTCCTTGTAGCGCCGAATGATCTGGATTAAAACCCAATAAATTAAATTATAAACTATGTATATATAAATAAGGTAGTATCTAAATATTGTTACGAGCTACAGGACTCGAATTAAAAATGCCGTTGGAACTACTATAGAATTTATTAGAACTGTACAAACACGTATAAAACAAATACAAATAACACTGGATACAACCAGTTCACACTGCACTATTCAATACAATTCGAACGCACAAAGTCCGTCGTTTATATCGCTAATCGAGAGTACTAGAAAACGTCTTACTCGCTTCGTAGTCGTCGCTTAACTGCCCGCCCCTCCATTCGGGCATCGTCTTATACTAACTACACAGTACAAAGAAGTTGGCTGCGCACACTAAGGTTCTAACAAATACTAATTTGCACACCTGCGAACGTCCACAAAGTCGAATACAATAACAATAGGGATTATAGTTCGACGCTAATGATGGTTATAAAACAAGTAAATTGACAATAGCATGTTTTTCTTAACTACAAATTCAAAAGACAAAGGATTCGACGATTACTAGAAAAGGACAATAAGCTGCGCTTACAATAGGCTGTGCGACTTATCTTTGACGGTATGTAACAATATAATGTGTTAGACAGTATATATATATATATATATATATGACCTAGTATTAGAAACATGTATTAGCATGTAAGTAATTTAAATGGTCCAGATTGTCAACGATCCCGACCTTACAGACGTTCTAGAACCTCTAAGCCTTAGAAAAGACGTTGGCGCTCTGTGCGTGGTGATATACCCGTCCTGTTGTCATAGACATGAAGTGTTCTGATGAGCTATTTGATTTGGTATCAACGTCACCGTTTATCCCTCGCATCACTCACCGTCGATTGGGAGTTCATTCACACTTTCGTCCTTGGAAGTCATCCACTGCACGCGGCGCACGTCATTTCATGCCCTATATGAGCAAACCGTGGAATGAACTCCCTCCCGCGGTTTTCCTAGAGTGCTACAATTTAGAGCTCTTCGAAACATGCGTAAACAGATATTTAGTCTCAACGAGGTAGGCATCGCATCGGCTTCCTTGGCGTTACGGATGTCAATGGGCGATGGTAGCCACTTTCCATCATGGACCCATTTGCCAGTTTGCCTACATGCACACATAAAAAATACACATTGCGAAGAGCGTCTTGAGGCACAATATGCATAGCACTAACATCTCTTTCTGGTTTGTATTTGCCGAATCCGTACCGACTAGTATGAGAACTCCCTAAAGGGCCACAACTGGATTCCACCTCTGTGAAAACGTGTTCGCTTTCTTGTAGGAGGAAATAGTTTTTAACCTGATGAGAGATTTGCAAATTTAAATACTGACCGTCCATTTCCTTTAACCAGTTATTTGCAATTGGCACATTACTATGTCTTGTCCTTCATATTGTATTATAGCATTTTTCTATGTCACGCAAATGGATCTATTTTTTTTTCATACATACATAGTAATTTTCGCGCCTATTTTTCGAAGGGGTAATCAGAGTTTAAAGATTGTAAACTTGCTTTATTTGAAAATTTGCAAAACTTATATTTTCATCATATATTAACCATCTTAATAATTCTTTAATCTAGAGGACCCAATCTACGTCATTCCTGAAAAAAATAATAGAATCAAGGCACGATAGACTAGAACAAATAAAACAGCTGAAGTATGGTAGTTGTTGACGCATTTACAAAATAAAGCCAAGAAATATGGACAGTTTGAAATCATAGCACGTATGAGTGTCGCAGTGCGCTCACATACCGAATAGAATGTACTTTCATTCATCTCTCTCACAGGGTGACCACGCTACCAATAAAATTTTTGAAATTTTGATATATTGGCGAACTAGGCAGACGTTTTCCTGCTCTGAAAAAATGAAAATCCAGAACCCGATTCCAGCGTCATCTACCAGATCCAATTGTGATTTTAAGTCATCCCGGGACCCACTTAAATACACACAAACCATTTCATCAAGATCAGTCCAGGGGTTAAAGAGGATTTCCGTGACATACACATTAGAATTTTATATATACATATAATATTTTATTGTTCACCTAATGCAACAATCTCAATTAAAATCGTGTTAAGATAATGGCAGTGAGACGTAAAACTCGTCAATATCTAAGTCCGTTTTTCCTCAGTCTCCAAACGAACTGGTTCTAACTCAGCTTACAAGTGCTTTTCATTTATTTTTGAATGTATTAGGAACGAAAAACATGCAAATTACGAAGTCGTAGGGCAAAACTGTCAAAAGGACCTCTGGTTCTTATTTAATAATCATTATATTAATACGTGAAGCAAAACACTTTGTACCTACCCCTTTTTACGAAAATTGCACGGACGGAGGAGTTTGAAATTTCGCACACTTATAGTTTATATAGAGAAGGAGTAGCAGAATGCTAATATTTTTAAAAATTATGCATAAAAAATACATTAAATCAATAAAAAAACTATTACACACACTATTATGTATTTGACACACACACACGCATATATACTCTTTTGTTTATTAGTCCCTAGCAGTAGCTGCCACGCTTACGGTTACCGCTCGCAGGTGAGTACAAAGCTTCACTGTGCTTAGTGCAAGTTTTTGTACTACTCGATCACGTTCAACTTAACGAAATATTGTATGGAAATGTCTTAGCGCCACCTCGTGAGCGTGAAGGGAAACATAAATCGTCCCATACACAATTGCATAAAGTTGAACGTGATCGAGTAGTAAAAAAACACGCACTAAGCACTCTGATGGTGAAAATCGTTTAAAAATCCATTGCGTAGTTTACGAGGAGTTAGCGGATATACAAACATACAGACGCGGAAAGTGATATCGTTTTATATGATGTAAAGATGTTGGAAATTGGACACAAACTTTATAAAAGTAATCATAATCTATACTAATATTATAAGTATAAAGAGGAAAGATTTGATTGTTTGTTTGCATTGAATAGGCTACGAAACTACTGAACCGATTTGAAAATTTTTTTCAATGTTGAGAAGCTACACTATCCCCGGTTGACACAGGCTATATTGTATTTTCAAAAAAATTAGGGATCCTTATTAAAACCCAAAATAGTATAACCCAAAGTGTAAAAAATTACCTAAAATCGCGTTCTCTGCGAAAACTATTGACGATAGAATAAAATAATGTACTACGGCTTTGCAGAACACATCATTATTTACAAAAAGTGTCGCGACAGCATTTGTCTGACTATTATAGTTATGCCACAATAAGTGTTCTTTTATTTAAAAAATTTAATTGAAATGCCGCCGCCAGAAAAGGCTCTTTATTTGTATCTTGGTATACATTCTTATAAAAATAAATTACTTCATATTCAAGACTGCTTCGATACCTTTATATAACTTTTTGAATTATTCAATTTAGACATTCCATTCGAAAAATACTACGAGTTTAAAAATGTAGGTATTAGAAAAATGTTGCGTGGTCGCCGCGCACCCTACTCAGCTAGCTAGGCTTATGCGATGTAGGCGTCACTAAGGTACGGGCCGTATGGGAGCAGTAACCTAGTAGGTAATTAAACTCAACAAAAAAGTTCTTTTTAGATACCCGTGCGAAGCTGGGGCGGGCCGCTAGTGTAAAATAATGTATAAGTAAGACTTAGAAAATCGATTTTAAAAATCTTAAAAGATCTCTCGTGACCATTGTCCTAAGTAAACATGAAAAGTGGCCACAGTAGCGCCGCACAGATGTCTAGAGGCTCGTGATAACAGCCTCTCATGCTCACCTGCGCCCGCGCAGCCAACCGCGCGCACGTGTCTATAATTTTCTCGTCTATCGTTTATATTAATATAAACTTTATGCCGAGGCGTGCAACGATTATATTTCGAAGTGTTAAATCATAAAATAAGTGATATAAAGTGATAACCGTGAATTTAATGGTAATTTAATTTGTAGTCTGTGGTGAAATGAGTGGGCTATGATACAATCTGTTTTTAAATACAGAAAGGTAATCTTTTTCATATGTTTCGGTTTGTACATTCAGGCAGTTTTCTCGGAATCTTACGGCCAAGTTATCCCAGACATGTTGCAATTAAATTGAAGTCTATGAGAGTCATCTTACTTCAATGTTAATTTGAGTTTCGATCTACAAAGTACTACGAGTCAGTTGAAAACTGAAAGTTTTAATAAGACTATCTTTTAAAAATTTTACTTATTTGGTTCAAAACATATCAGCTATATCATTTCTAAATCTAGCAACTGACATTATTTTAAATGAAGTTTTGAGTATTTATTGTCTTACTAGTTATTTTCTGATGCTTTAATTGATTGATTGTCAAAACACAAATATTATCCATATAATAATATGATATAAAAAAAACCAAATGAAGTGAAACATTTTGTTAAACTTGTATTACGTGCGCTTATGTAATATACACGTGATTTGCGCTTGTATGCTTAATAGTAATATATCCACTGGAAACCATTCCAACTATATTCCTAGTAATTCGATTTAATAATGAGTTCTCGTAACGGCATCTTTTAGCCGACTTCACTTTGAATGTCCGAGACTCCGTCTTTCTATTATTGATCTAATATCGCACCCAATAAGCTTAATAAATAGCTTTGGAATAATATTGTTGAAGTTCATAACATTTTGTGTAAAATTAAATGGAATGCACTTGCTAGGTTTTAAAATAGAACAGTTAAGTTATTCGAAGCGGCAGAAGTGGTCATCGGCAAACCTGCGCACGGCTAATAAGTGAATTAATTTACGAATCATGATTTCTCAACTTCCCGTCAAAGTTACACCATTATAAAAGATGCCAAAATATGTATGTTAAGTAGTAAGAAACGGAAATGTGATTTAATGCGTATTTACGTATAGATTATTAGGGTTGCTAAGCCTAATTGCAAAATGGAAGGCCGGGTAATTTCATTTCTTTTATTGCACGAGTTCAGCATACAGACTGAAGGCCCACTTGATGGAAAGCGGTTACCATCGCCTATGGACATTTACAAAAACATGTCATCAATTGGTCTCTTCGCCTGTCTGCGTTTATCACAGTCGTTTAATTCAAATAACATTAGTGGGAATATGTGCTAGTATCACAGATCATAGAATTCTATGATCTGTGGCTAGTATAGTATAGCGAGGTCGTGGTAGCGTAATGGCAAGCGCACGCGTCCCATACTCAATGGGCGCGGGTTCGATCCTGGCTGGAACGCATGCATCACTTAGTCAGTTTTCTGACCTAATGTGAATATTGTTACAAAAACCACGCGCTAACAATGGTGAAGATGCTACTTGCACATCGAGATAACCGATGTGTCAAACCTGCCAAACCGCCTTGGACAAGCGTGGCGGGTATACTGTCCATTCCCCTATAACGGGAGGCTCGAGCCCAGCAGTGGGACGTTTATGAGCTGTTATTATATTATTATAGCTAATATAGCACTATAGTGATTTTAGCGGCCTCTGTGCTTGAGCGGGCTAAGTTATAGTCGGCTGAACTCGTTAGAACGCAGAGGCCCCGGATTCGATTCTCGGCATGGTAAATTTCGGAAACAAACTCTCTGTTATTTACTATGGTCTGGGTGTCTGCGATCGGCCTCAGAGTGGTCCGTTGTGTATCACTTATAACACAAGCGTAACGTGCTTAGCTTGGGGATATACAATGTGTGTGTTTGTCTGCCGATTATTATTATTATTTCACATAATTATATATTTATTTATTCCTTTCTGGTGTTTTTTAATACATGTGTTAAGAAAAATAGATACACATATTAAAATAATATAAAGAGATGACGTACGTCGGCAGAGGGATCTAGAGTCCAGGCTACCGGTGGTTAAGGCTCCAGAGACAGGAACTTCCTCACAATGCGTGCCGTGCTCAGGAGAACCGCCTTCTGTATCTCGCCCATCACCCATTTACCGAGCGAGAGCCTCTCTATGTGTCGGCCGAGGCTCTTCGCTATTGGACCGTTAACAGACACCACTATCGGTACGATGATTATTATTAGTGTACGGTTAAATGACCACCGCAAGTTAATGTTTTTTTGATGCTAGGAAAGTAATTAAACATTTAGTTAAAAATCAACTCTCCCCTGGTATGCTGTTCGACATTTCTTCACAGAAATTGATCAATACAATCTACACTATGGTTTAGTGACAGTTATATCAAGATGGGGAGGTCCGTTAGTGGGGTAAGTTCGTATACCTCTCGTTATTTACCCGTTTGAAACGGAATTTAACGACAAGTACATTTTAAACATAGTATTAAATGGTGTCTTAGCTTTACTGGCCGATTTGTTGCCATCGTTGCTTTTCAAACACAGAAATAAGGAGAGGTGTATGGAGTGCCCCCTCTGACGGACTTCCCCACCTTGACTATATGTGTTTTTTCCGATATAAACCCTCTCAATTCCTGGCTAAGGTAATTGATTTTTCAAAAATCACTTTAGTACTCATAAAAATCGGCCTCGAGACTTTTTTGAGGAGTCGTTTTTCGCATGGTTTAGGATGCGAGGCTTTTTGTTAACACTTGGGGTATGCATTTGCGCATCCTCGGGCCCCGGGGGAGGTCGCCAAGGGGTATCTGGCAATCCTGACTACCGATGCTACACTGATGATAGAAAAAGTTGCAAGCACCAATCACCAGACTAGCCACTAAACCTTCCAGCATCCCTCCGCATGATAATCAGAAACCACGGAACCGTAATCACAGGTATGACTGCCGTGACGGCTCGATGCAAGCTGACAAAGAGGGATAATCCTGTGACCAAGCCATCTCCTTCTCCGGGATGTCTGTCGTAAGAGGCGACAGAACAACCCACAGTCAGGTGGTAGGGCATTTGCCCGATTGGATGGCTATTACCTCTGCTCTAGAGTATGCCACCATAACAACTTTGAGTTGTGTTCCGGTATTAGTGGCCAGGTTCCATCTTTTCCTTCAGAGCCGGCAGCACATTGGCAGCGCCTCTGGTATTGCTAATATCCATAGGCGACGGTAATCAATCTCCGTCACAGTTGAGAATATGGGAAAAGTGACGTCTGCAACCTCTTTGCCGTCTGCGACAGGAGTTCACCTGCTCATCCTCCTCCCTTATTTCGGCGGCCTCCTTCAGCGACATAACGTCTTCGAAGAACGAGGCTACCGCTATCCAGTGAGACTCGGTGCGCAGCATCTGATCAATTACGTTGCACAGCGAGAAATGATGAACCCGCGATGATCAATTTATGTCGCTGGGGTTCTCATGCGGGAAATTCTTCCAACGTATGGCGTGCAGTGTCGACTGATATTCGTGGCAAGCCGGAGTCTGTTATCGCCTCGCAATCTGGTACAGACACTTACCGAAGCAGCCATACACGGTAAATATCAGCACCATTGTATAAGACAGGGTTCCACGCTTCCTGTGCACGTTTACCATTCGGCTCTGAAGGCTCGCTTGAAAAATTCATCTGTATAGTACTTATACATGAATATTATAGTATATATAAATAAAAGGATAGCAAGCATTCAAAGTGGTAAATAAATACAACAAACACAATATTTATTGTATTCAGTAATCCAATCAAAAATATTCTTTGAATTTGGACTGTTTTAACTATGTATAATTTTTGAATTATCATCATCCGAGCGTTAAATCCCGGTTGCGTTCGGAGCGTTCACTCGGACACCCAGGATCCACTTTGTATATTTGCTACTCCACTTCGCGCGCTCAATGCAGTGACGCCCTATCCATACCCAGCCTTCTTACAAGTCTATCAATAAATTATACGACGAATTATGGTTTTAAATGTAGTGGCTGCTGCCCGACATTCACAACCCGTATAGGGAAACCAGGAGTGGATAGTGGTATGTGGGAAGGAGTAAAGATGAAGGATACTAAAATGAGGAGAAGGGGGGACAATACTGTCACGGAGCAAAGGGAAAGTAACAGTGGCCGCATGGAGGACCTGGGGCTTGCGTACCCGTGTGGACTATAAAATACCGGACAGGCATTTAACAGCAGGCACCCTCTAAGGGAATATATATAATTTTTACATAGCCTATAATATAAAAAACATGTAGAGTGGCTAGAGTTTGCACAATTTATTTAAAAAGGAGAAAAAATTAGAAGATTAATTCGGACTAGGAGATTACGAAAATACTAAAAAAGAGATGAAAATCACGTCACAAACAGAATGTTAAACTGGAAGATTGATGAGTACAAATGTAAAGGTAGACTAAAAAGAGAGGGATGAATTGTGTGAAGAACGACAAGATGAACGACAGGAGAATGATTTGTGATGGGAGAATTGTATATTCAGTATAAAAGCCAGAAACTTAGAAAGACTTGTCTAGAGTATTTGTCTTGTGTTCCGGCATCAGTGACCAGTTCCAATCTCCTTTAAGAGAGCAGCATCGCATTTGTAGCACCTTTGGTGTTGCAAATGTCCATAGGCGATGGTAACCGCTTTCCATCAAGTGGGCCGTCTGCCTGTCTGCTGAACTCCTACAATAAATAAAAAAAAAAAAATACAATTTTTAAAATTTTTCCGGCATAATGCGAAAATCTACCAAATGGATATAAATAAAATTCGACAGAGCTAGTCTGTATTCCGCATTACTTGAGATGCTTTTTATCCTGATAAACGACTTCGTTTCCATGGGATTTATATATAGCCAAAAAATAGCGGTGCGGTCGCATATGTTTGGTGCCGCCGTTACATTCCAAAAACAAACACGTCTTATTTATGACAACGCGAACGAAGTTTCGCTTACACAATTACACATGCCAGTTTTAAAATAAACTGCTTTATTTTCTTATTCTTATTAAATAACGGTGTCTGTATTTATGCGACATGTGGCATAGAGAAATACTGCGGAATTTCCCCAAAATCTGCTCCAAATCTTGGAAAATCCCATTTATCAATTATACGTGTTACATAAAATATGTAACGTCATAAAAATAACGATCGTCTAAATATATACATAACAGCTTTAGTCATAATGCAAATAGTTTTATAATTAGTAAAAGTTGTGTGTTCGTTTGTGCAAACTAAGTTTGGCGACTCATCTTAGTCATTTCTTTTACTTTTTCAAATTTCTCTTATTATGCCGCTTGACATCACGATAATATACATCGTATCTATCAATTATAACCCACAGGCAGATGGTAACATTTGGCCGTCTGGATGGCAACAACCCTCCCAACTAATTAGTGATCTAAAGCTGTGGTAGCTTAATGGTTAGTGCACGTGTTCCAAACTCAAAAAGAGCCGATTCGAATCCTGGCCGGAAAGCATGCCCTATTTACTATTTAGGCAGTTTTCTAACCTAATGTACATATTGTTACAATTACCACATGTGCAACACCTGTATACAATTATAGCTTCTGCTCGCGACTTCGTCCGCGTGGAATAGTTTAAAAAAAAGTAAGTTTACAAGAACCCCCCGTTTTTGAAACATTCTTCATTGGTGCTTCGCTCCTATTGGTCTTAGCGTGATGATATATTGCCTATAGCCTTCCTCGATAAATGGGCTATCTAACACTGAAAGAATTTTTCAAATCAAACCAGTAGTTCCTGAGATTAGCGCATTCAAGCAAGCAAGCAAACAAACAAACAAACTCTCCAGCTTTATATATTAGTATAGATTTTAGTTTAAGACATACATTTATATTTAATACTTTCTTGTTGCAAATGTTAGGTATACAAAATAATGTGCCTTCATCACCTTCAAAAGACCAGGTCAAGCCTCAGCCTTGCGTTTCGCATTACTTGTAAATAGCTACACATGTCCTTAAAGCATATCGTGATAATACCTGTGATAATGAGTGTGTCGTGCCTCAACTGTTATCACTTTTGACGTAGTGTCTTGCGAGTGAGAGATAAGGGCACCGGTGCTGTGCTATAGATATGCTATACTATGCTGTCGTTTAAAACTATAATAAATTGTATTAATACTGAAAATTTGAGGGGAAGAAGACTGAGAGGGTATGGCCATGTAATGACAAGAGATGAAAGTCACGTCACAAACAGAATGTTAAACTGGAAGATTGATGAGTACAAATGTAAAGGTAGACTAAAAAGAGAAGAATGAATTGTATGAAGAACGACAGGACGATTTGTGATGTGACAGATGAATTTTGTCAGAATAGAAGAGAATAGAAGGAAAAGACATATTGTGGCGATCTTAAATAATTGGGAGAATTGTATATTCAGTATAAAAGCCAGAAATTACGTAGAAACTGATATTCATATAAAGTCCAGTCATGATAGTTCACCTCAATGAAAATTGTCGTTACAATGAAAGGTTAGGTATCAGAAAGGTAGCACTTTCATTTTCTTTTGGTGTTAGTGTCATTTCGATATTTGCAGAATTCAGAATATATATGAATGTTGAAACTCAAAGTACCGCGCGAACAAAATGGCGACCAAAGCCAGTGATAGTGAATTTTTTATTGACTTATTTTCCAATTTGCTTACATTCATATCCATAAAACCATATTAGACTGTGGCATAGAAACCTCATGGGTTTATTCGTGCCGTAGAGAGTCGTATAGAATACATTAGGTTGTGATACAGTCACATTTTAAACATTAATTGACACAATATTAATGTTATAGTCAAGTTGGCGAAGTCCATCAGTGGGTAACTCGATACACCTCTCGTTATTTTCGTGTTTGAATAGTTACGACGACAACAAACCAGCCAGTAAAGCTAAGACACCATAGAATTCTGTCTTCGAATTATTCGTTGGCGTTAAATTCCGTTTAAAAAAGTTAAAAAATGAGCGGTGTATGAACTTACCCCATTGACGGACTTCGCCACCTTGACTATATATCAAAAATAGGAGCAGAGGCGAGGAATTGTTATCATCCATCATTAAGTGTTTACTTCTGATTTGATAATAATAAGCGAATTATCATCATTCTAGTATATGGTTCTGATTTAGTTCCCGGTCTGCACATCTGAGCCCGATGGTCAGCTTTGGGAATCATTATACACTCTTTTCAGGTTATATTTGGTCGTTTTGTGGTTATTTTTGTACATCGAATGCAGGTCCTCTAGATTATTTACAATATATTATGTAAAATTTATTAAACTCTAATCGAAATAGATCTGTTTAGAGAACAACACTTATAACATGCATATAGATAAAGAAGTAATTTGTTAATATCATATTGTTTATTTCCAAGTTGAAGAAGGAATAACTAATTTAGATTGGAGCTAATTGCACTAAACTAAGTAAGACTAAGTATTAGATCGATTAGATTACATCCTACGGAGATTTACACAAGATCTTTCTCTGTTCAGGCTGTGCGTCTTTGCAATGCTCTGCCGGGACATGTGCGGTCTGCTTAATCTATACATTCCTTTAACAAGCCTGTGAAGGAGCACTATCTAGCAGAACAAAGTGTTTATTTGTCTTGTACGTTTATATTTTTATAACCATATATGTATAATATAACTATTATGTCTTAATATTACTATATAGTTCAACTGCATGCCAACGCTATTTTTGCAATTAGATGTTGTCCATCCAAAGGTAGCCTGGAAGAGATTGCTTTAAGCAATAAGGCGGCCAATAAACTTAAATACTACATATATAAGTTTATTGTATATTTTTTCTCTGTCATGTTGGTGTAAAATAAAGAGTAATGTGTGTATGTAAAATAAAGAGACTATCCAACTAATTATTAGACATGATATTAAATTTAAAATTATAGCACACTAACATATTTCTTTTATTTTGCAATATAATATAATTGTTTGTTCTTTTAAAATGCTGTAGAACAATTTTTAAAAATTCCGCAATGTATAATCAATGCATAATAAGCTAAATTCGTTAACTGGCGTATGCAAAACGACTAATTAAACATTCGCGAAGTAACTATTACGTATGAAAACCGACTTATATGCAGTGAATACCGAAAAAAGTAAACAGTAAAATCTCTTAAGTCGAAATTACACATGTTCACTTCAGTCTTGTTTTGATAGAAATGGAGCAAAAATAATTTAAAAAATAAACCACGTGAATTGTTAGAATATATTTTGAAAGTGACGCTTTTAACTGTTTATTTAAGCATAAACATATGCATATGTTGGTATGTTTATATAGTATATATCATTTATTTATTTATCTTCCAAAGATATATAGATCTTCATATTATATATGGTCTTCACCGTCACTGCCATGTTTTAATATCTTCCTTAGTTTAGGGGGCTGCCTGGACGACATCGCTTTAAGCGATAAGGCCGCCCTTTGTTCAACAATTATTATACTTAATTTTTAAGAACGTAGATTTATATATTTGTGAACAATAAACTGTTTTCATTCATTCATTCACATATGAAAAAAGTTGTAACGATTAAGTTCGTTTATTATATTTATATTTTTAACCCCGTTTCTACCCAAATTGAAAGGTAGAAATGAACTACACTAATTTCGGCTTTACACACTGCACTTAGGTAGGTAGGTAACTCTTTATTGTACACCAAGGCATAGACAAACAGAAGCAAAAAGTACAACAAGCGGTCTTATCACTAAAAAGCGATGTCTTCCAGGCAACTCTTGTCAGGGATTAGTAGACTTTTAAAACCGGCAGTGGTGCAGTCTATAAATAATGATAAGTATAGAAGCATATAAGTACAAAAATAATCTAATATATAAATATTTCGTGTCACGGTGTTTCTGGTCGCAGTCCTCCGAAACAGCTTAACTGATTTTAATGGTTTTTTTTTTGTATATTTGGTAGGTATGAGAATGGCTCGGTATAGTTTTTTCGCTATCCTATGGTGTTTTTTATTTTTATGGCAGAACAACGTTTGCCGGGTCAGCTAGTATACACATACGACAATGTACACATAAATACAATTATATAACAGTATTAGGAATTGTTATACACAATAGAAAATAATGCTTCTGAACGTGATTTTAAAGCATTGTAAGGATTATAGTACTTTTTATACCTACGAACAGATAGGGCAAAAAGGCTAAACTAACTTAAAAAAAAACCCTGTATCAAAGCCCGTCCAGCCCCACCAGACCACTGTCGCTGGGCGTGGTACCTAGAAGGCTGGCAGCATTACCTCGCTGGATACAAAGGCTAATCCTTTGAGCGAGGTAAGCTCCAGCTTGCTGGTCTCTTGTTGTATTGACCAGACGTTTTTTAATATTTTTAAATAATTTGTGGGTACTTGGCCCCCATGGGCCCAAAGTCTCCACCCCAAACGGCTAATTAAACTAACACTTTATTATTATTTTTCACTTACCACACTTCCTAGCAGTAATATCTTCTCGAATGTGTTAGTCATATTTTAATAAAATTAGGTTTAGCTTAGCTTTTGTAGTAGTCAATTTACTTAATATTTTGTGTAACACGGTGTTGTTTGCAAATGTAGACTATGTACATAAGTACGTAAAATGAACCATCTACATGTACAAAGATAATTATGGAAATTACAATATTGAAGGGTTCTTCAGACATATTGCATTTGAAAATGAAAATATAGTTAGAATAGTTACACGAATGAATAAAAAGTAGATAAAATACCTAAGAGGTATTAGGGTTATATTGTACACTAACAGCAAAATACTTAAGATACATTACATTATTATTTGCATAAATGGGGTGCAATGGGGTGCAAACGAATCAACTTTTCGTTGGTAATTACTAATCAATAATTTACCAAAAAAATTATCACAAGTCTTCACGATATAAGACGTAACGTGATATTTTCAAAAATTTTTTATAGTTGTTCTAAGTTCAGAAAAAAAATCACCAGATCTCCTCCAAGTTATTGAAATAAAATCATTTTACTTTTTTTTTATCTTTATAAAAAAAGATAAATAATTTGATTTTATTATTTTTTGTAATGCTATACTATACTATAATGTCTTAACAATAATATAATGTACAGAATATTACTGAATAGAATAGTATATACGTGACTGCATAACATTAAGATACAGTTCAAGAAATATAAGTACAGAAAACAATAGGCGGTCTTATTACTAAAAGCAATTTCTTCCAGCCAACCTTAGGATGGATTAGAAAAGTTTGTTAAACATGTGCGTTTTACTACATAACCTTAAGGTGAAGTTAGCCACGAAGCAGCCATGTTTTAAATCTGACATATGCTAGGTAGAATCTAAATAAATTTTATAGTTGTTGATATGGCCCTAGAATTAATAGATCAACTTAAAATATAAGCAATGTTATAACTTTCAAAGAAATCTTTGCATATTTCCAAAGTATGATTTTGTTTTTTTTATCATAGGTAATTAGCTTTTTAATTTAACCGCGCCAGTCTTAACAAAATTTAAAAAATAACGACTACAGTTATATAATAATTCTTACTGACATTTTAAAGCAGTAAGGAGTGCATAAAACACTCAAAGCATTTCACGCGGTTCTGTCTGCATAATGTTTCGACCTTTGTTTTATTTTGATTTTGATATATTTTATACGTGGTAGAGCCATAGAATTATCTATACTAATATTATAAAGAGGAAAGATTTGTTTGTTTGCATTGAATAAGCTCCGAAACTACTGAACCGATTTGAAAAATTATTTCACTGTTGGCAAGCTACACTACCCCCGGTTGACATAGGCTATAAAAAATATTTAACAAAGTACTCTATAAAACCCGTACGAAGCCGGGGCGAGCCGCTAGTCTTAGATATAGCTTAGGGCGGGCTCGATCGGTGTAATTCCACGCAAACACCGAACATCGGCGTGACACGATTAGCCTTAACCTAATCGTGATTCGTGCGATTAGTGAGACTTCCTATGACTCTTTCCCTCTCGCTCTATCACCTTTCGTATCTCATCTCCCTATCCTGTTTTTTATTACATGATTTCAGCAGATGGCCCACCTAATAAAAAGCGGCTATCATCGCCTATAGACATTTGTAACATCCAAGGCGTTACCAATGTGCTGCCACTCTCTAAAGGGAGACTAGAACCTGGCCACTAATACCGGGACACAACTGAAGGTTGTCATGGCAGCAATATTTAGCAGGGATGCAGTGGCGTAGCTGGCCTTAGACGGGCTCTGTATCAACATGTATTCAGGGACCCAAGGGAGGGTAAAGTAAAAAAAAAACAAGAAATGCTATAATTTAAAAAATAATTATATATCGATTATAAGTCATTCTGAATGCTAGGTTATAGGAGATAAGTTAGACAAACAATTCAAAACAAAAATACACTTTTCTCGCCCCATTTTTCGGCAAACTTATTTATCAAATCTTCCATAGCTGAAGACGATTTCAGTTTTTCTAGATTTTCTGCCTCTATAGACAATAATGACAAGTCTGATAGCCGTCCCTGTTGGCGGAGCAGTTAGGCTCAAAAATGTTATTAATCTGTAAAAGATTTTGGAAAACATTTTGCTTACACATTTTCGGAGTCCCTGTAGGCTGGGGACCCCGTATCATTGATATGGCTGATACGGCGGTAGCTACGCCCCTGCAGAGATGGTAGCCATCCAGACAGGCAAATACCCTACCACCCGGTTGTGAGTTGTTTTATCGCCTCTCATCATACGTCAGGCCGCAGTAAATTGTATTCTTTCTCCGTTCCTGCACGGATAGAATCCTATCCACTATATCCCAACAAAGAGGCTGGCAACGCGTTGGCTTCGCCGCTGATGTTGCAAATGTCTATAAGCAATGGTAACCACTCTCAATTAACTGGGCCGTCTGCCCATTTGCCAGCTTCACAATAAAAATATGTATATAATAAATCAGAGGAACGCATGGCAAAGCACGAACTATGAAGAGTTCTGTAGCGATGAAAATCTTCCACCGTTTTCGTAATTTGGTTGCTGATCTATAAAAACCAATCCACAACAGCCCCAATGGAGTTTTTGGCGGGAACTGATGGGGGGGACACACGTTGTGCTGTGCTGTTATATTTTCTAAAAATGTGTAAAATTACTCTAAAATGAACAATAGTTGTAGGATATTGATAGTTTTTGAGTAGTAATTATGTGAACTGTATAGCTAAACGTGGCCTTTCGAGTTTTCACAAGAACTCCGTTGGATGGCATCGATTGTAGCCTACAATACAACTGTGCCTGGCTTAAAGGCCTAGTTGCCAAGCCATAAACTTTAAAAAAACAGCTCCAATCTCAAAGACTACTTAACTGATATTGTTCAAACCATTCTTTTTTAAACTGTGTATATGCACCTTTTGTATACTAGATAATGACGTTAGTTCAATCCTGAATGAAAGCATGCATCGCTTCAAAGTTTTATCGAAGATTGCGCAGGATTATTGTATGTTATATACCTCATTCAGTTTTTTATCAGATGTTTGTTCAGTGTGAACTAAGCTTGCTTAAGACCGACTTAAAAGTTGGGACACATTATGAAATTTACAACGTCTTTTAATCTCTTGTATACAGACCAACGTGGCTTCAGGTATTTCACAAGACTTAAACATTATGATACACAAGTAATTTACATGCATATCAGGAATTTAGTCCGTTTTGAAAATCCTTTTTATAATAAAATACATCTTTTTTTATTGTCTGAAGCAGGCAAACAGGCGGACGGCCCACTTGATGGAAGTTGGTTACCGTCGCGTATGCACGTTTGCAACACCAGGGGCGTTGCCGGCCTCTAAGAAATTTATAAGACCCCATGTCGTAGCACAGAGGGAAAGCCTCGGCGGGAGGTTCTCTCCAGACCGTTGTTGTACGCGCAATAAACGTTCTAGAGAACCGTTGCGTATTGGAGCGTGGGAGCTCTAGGTAATGGGGATGAACATCCCGTCGATGGCGAGCGGTGCGGTTGTAAAAATGAAGCGTTGGCGTTGATCAAATAGTTCCTCGGAACACTCTCGGAATAATGTTAAATTATTGTAACTGTGATAATAATATGAATATCGTTTATATTAAATCGTAACTACAGATACAATCTAGAATTCAATGTTATGCATAGGCCACATCACAACTCTAATTGCTAAATTTAAGCTGCAGAACATATATTTTTTTAAAGATTTATCATTACCGGTACGGTAAACTGTACTCAAATAGCCAGCTGGCTATTTGGCTAGCTATGCCCAATAAGAGCTGAAACTGTAGAGCAGATATTTTAAAGATTTCCTGATATGGTGAACTGTACCGCAACAGCCAGCTAGCTATTTGGGTAAATATAAATAGACATAAAATTTAGTAAATATCAGATGTAATTAACAATTATTAATACAAATTACGTAGTAATACTTAAGTAGGCACAATAATTAAAAAAAAAATACATTTGTACATGTAACATAACTTATAGAGTACCTTGAAAGTTTCAAATAAGTACTTGTGTTAATTAATAGGGGTCGATTTTTAGACCTTGTCGACCTCCAAAATCAGTTTTCGTTTATATCGACCCCTGGGAAACCGATTTCGATCCCAGGGGGTCGATATCGTCCACTTTGGGAATCGCTGCTCTAAACTTTGTATGCAATTTATCGAAATTAATTATTTAGACTTCATAGTATAAAAATGTCAACGTCAAAGCAACGTGTAGTATTTTATGTAAAATAATTGAATCACCATGTTGATTTTTTTTTAAATAAAAGACTTAACAAGACACGACGGTATTCAATGCCATTGAATGATTCAAGCTTAAGTTTATATTGATCACTTTGATTTATTCATACAAATTGAAAGATTTTCAGAAGTGAACCGTCTAACATTGGCTGACATTGATCTTAATATAGATATTCATTTTATTTTTCTGTCATCTGTAGAGGCTTATCAATAGCTTATCCTTCCATATCTTTACAACTTAGTTTTAAAGATTATAGCTGTTAGCCTCCTAAATAAAACAAAACACGACGTCAAAGTCACAGATGTAATACACGTGGCTCCATCTAGTCATACAAGCCTTTTTGACACAACATTAAAATTACAATCTAATCTAGGAAATAAGAGTAATGAGTAATTTAAATCTGACCTAAAATAACTAGATATAACTTAAACTAAGAATGTGTCCAATAACACGTTTCCTCTTGTCTTTATTAAGGAGAAGACACTTTGTTCATGTGTTCTTTGTTATTTACAGGACTTAGCAACTTTCCAGGGTTAAGTTTTTGTTTAGAAGATTGACATGTTTAGTCAAAATTATCCATGGTATAAAGGGCTACACTCTGTCCGACCATATAATTTATTATTGACAAGTCAATCATTCATGAATTAGTACTACCCGTGCGCAGGTTTGCCGATAGCCTCATGATGTCATGCGTCGATGGTCAGTAGGGTTGACAAAAAAAGTTACGTTACATAAATATTTGTTGCAATAAATTTATTATTGTATATACTTTACATAAGTATATATAATAATAATAAGTAATACAATACAATAATAGTAAATTGTCATCGGCAAACCTGCGCGCGGCTTATAACGTCGTAAAGCGTTACCGATTCGATTTAAAAAAAAATATTCTGTGAATAAATTTTAATTAATTTGGGGCTGATTTTTAATCACCAGATAAAAGTTATTCATAGAATAAAGTATAACTGTTGAATGGTTTCACTTTTAAATTCACTCAGGTTATATTTATTCGACTGATAACTTATTTGATGGTTGAAAAATCAGTCCTTAGTGCATATATATATAACGTGCTAAAAATACTTTATATGCGTAATAAATAGGCTATATAGTTATACTTAAAAGTGAAATAAAAGTAAAATTACGACTTATTAAGTCTAAATAAATGTGTTATTTAATTAAAACATTTTCATTCCAAAACGATTATTTACGATTAAATTTAGGTATGATGACGATAGCTTATGGTCTGTTCATTAGATGACTGTTAATATTACGTCGCCTGGAATAATGAAGTATGACAATTATGTCATTTGTAGTACATGAACTTTACTATCCAAAAATGCGCAACTTGATAGTAAATCAATCATCAAATATAAAATAAATGATATTTTGATATATGTGTAACAATAAAAAACGGCAAATAAGTAACACGCAATAAAACATAAAAGAATAAATAAAGTATACTTTAAAAACTTTACATATTACGTAGATAGTTAATGTGTGATGATGGGAAGCGCTTGGACGCCTTCTTTAGACACCACCTTTACTTGAAAACTTGGCAAGTTAACAAACAGTCTGGTGTGAATTTCTTTGATGCATAGTTTCAAAACTTCGTACGCTTCGAATACTGTCAGACCTGCGAGAGAAAACACTATGACACGGTTGCCAACTAACAGTGATGACAATGAGTGGAACTGAAAGCCATGTGGTTAGACAAGATCACAGACTACCCCCATAAATACCACATTACGAGAATTTTATTTCCAATTCAATTCATCAAAATTATAAAATAGGTGCAGGTAACAAGGGCATCTTAACAGATGAGGAAATAAAAACCTATCAACATTCATACAATTTTAAAAGTATTTTTATTTATATTTTTATTAGATTAGTAGATTTTTATTTTATAGTGCGCAGAAGGTTTGCCGATAGTCTCATGTCACGCGGCGATGGTCAGTAGGGTTGACAAAAAAAGGTTACTTAAATAGTTGTTGCAACAAATTTATTTTTTTATTGTGTATACTTTACATAAGTATATACAATAATAGTAAGTTATACAATAAAATAATAGTAAGTGGTAATCAGTAAACCTTCTGCGCGCGGCTTTAAATCTCATACAGTTTAATAAATTAATAGTGATAACAAAACTTTGTTCGCGTTGCCATGACGACATATTTGTGATTGAATTACAACGGCGGCACACAAAAAAAAACTGCAGCCATATCTATTTGGCTATATTCGTCTATCCCTTAGAAACCACGTTATTTTCGGTATAAAAGGTATGCCTGAGTGAACACCTGGGATACAAACTAGCACTGTGTAGAGTTTCATTTAAAACCGTTCAGTAGTTTTCATGTGACGCTCTAACAGACAGACTGCTGGACCGAATTAGCCTCCTTGATTTCTTTTCTCATTTTCAAATTCACTATACAAACTTGGTACCTCTCTATCAGTGGCGAGGGGTAGAAATTCGGCCAGGGTAAGCTGAAACAGATGTAAACGCACAAAGACTAAATGCACAGAAATGCACCATTTTCATATTGCATATGCATTCGTCGGTCTCGTAGAGCATCACGCTGTACGCAGCCTATGGTGTTTGTAACAGACCACCGCTTCAGAAATTAATGAAACTGCCCTTACTCGGCCTATAACACTCGTCCATGATACCTAGACTGAAGATTCCGCCAAATCCAAAAGAACCGAACGGGACCTTCACCGACGAACCCAGAAAGTCCATAGTGTAAAGCTCAGCACCACTTTCAGTGTCATAACCACCGATTAACATGCTGACTAGAGATGGTATCTAAAATGGAAACACATGGACGATCAGAATTTTCGAGGGAGATTTGCAAAGTACAACCCATAATATTACAAAATTCTAAAAGTCTACTGGGCCGATTTTGATGCGGCTTTCGCTGTTCGACAGTAACTTCCCGGATTTTATATACCGAGAATCCTACGGAAACTTTCTTGGGAGAGGTTTAAATTCGTGTATTTTCATAATAAAAATCCATTACCCCGCTAAAAATAACCTTTGATTTTATATTGAGTAAAATAACTAATCCTTGTTTTTCCTATCCCACGTGAACAAAGTCGCGGGTAAATGCTAGTTTTGTTATAAACAACCCGCTGCTGGGCTTTTTTTAGTGGTTAGTGTAGAAAAAGAAAGAAAAGACTTTATTTGAAGAAATAGCGACGCACTTCCATTAATTTTATGTGTAAATCTCGTAGTATAGAAAATATCAAGTTTTGTGAATCATTTTCAGCAAACAAGGTTCTCGTATCAAGTTTGATTCTGTGCAAACCTTTCTTATGTTGTGATGCCATTAAAGACCCGAATACATTTATTAAATCTAAATTTATAATTATATAATTAAGAAACATGTAAGATAATATAATATGTAAGATGGTACTATTTATTGAACTTTTATCATCCCTAATATGCTTCTTCCATGATACATACCAATTTTCATATGAATCTGTACTTACCGAAGAAACAAGCATACCAACTTTCACGTGTACGACTTTGTGAAAATTTGAATTTCATTCTACGGAATTATTTTCATAATCGCATAATTATGGTATAACGCGAGGCGTTTAGCAAAAAAAAAAACTTTCGTTTTGTTGTACCAAAGAATAAACTGGCTGGCGATAATATTATAACCTTTTTAGAGCACTTTCATTCTTTCGAATTCATAATTTTTAATTTGGTGTGTTAATTTGCTTTGAATATGAAGCGCGCTGACGTGTGGCTTATTATGATCTCTGTGTTACTTGTTTATTATCGTGAAATCAAACTTCATCAATGTAATATTGTTTTGTCGCCTCAAGAATTTACATTCTTTCTCCGTTCCTGCGCGGATAAAATGTTCTATATCCGTATGTATTATATCTTGTGAAACAAATCAGTGAAATATTGAAAAGAAACAAGAATTTTACTTACACTAGTCCTTAGAATCTCAGCTAAGCTATTTCTTGAAAAATGAACTGTTGAAGCTGTGTTTAGATTATATCTGAAACAAATCAAAGCTGTGCAATATTGGTTAAAGTTAACGTTAGTCGTGGGTTATTCGTTGCTTTTAGAGAAGAATAGGAAAGGAGATACTCGGATAGTCAAATTGTGTAGGTACCTCTTATCACTCTTATCACCTTATCACCAAAACGTAAGCCTTAACGTACGTCGTAGCCTCAAAGATTTTATTCGAGCGTATAGTATCTATAATATTATAATAAAACTGATCGGGAGTCGAATTTGTAATTCTAACTCGTTCTCTCACTGGTGAGGATCGTGGCTTTGATGGCAGTGAATAATTGCTCTTTTACCGCGATCAGTTTTGAGCTGGTCAGTCCATCTATTCGGAGATCTACCGCGAGGTCTCTTGCCTTCAATTTTCCCACTGACTAGACCACAAGTCTTTCCTCGAGTTTGTAGTATGAATTAAAAATTAGAACAGTCTACAGGGGGTCTAATTCGGACCAGTAAGATCCAAAACTGCCAAGTTTTAGAATATCTATCTACTTGTCTGTTAAAGCATCAGTTGAAAACTACTGAACGGATTTAAATGCAACTCAACACAGTGCTACCTTATATATCGGGTCAATAGTTATGGTACTCTTTATCCCGATTAATGACGTCGTTTCCATGAGATAGACGAATATAGCTGAAAAGATGGCTCTGTGGACGCATTTTTTTGCCGCATTAGATAGATAGATAGAAGATAGAAAATACTTTATTGTTCACCACATACACATAAAGTAAATCATTTACAGTCATTTCGTGTCAAGGCAGGAACAAAGGGCGGACTTATTGCTTTAGGAGATCTCTTCCAGACAACCCGGGCTGTGGATTGTGTGAAAGGAATCGAGAGTGTATGACATTAGTGCATTGGAGACAAAGTTTCGTTGACACTACTAGTGATACATAACATATACGGAAGATATGTAATTTCAATAATATAGCTACCTGTTCTTTATCACGTACAATTTAATGTTTTTGGAGATGAAATTCGCGAACTGAGCAGCGGCACCTGACTCTCCAATCACGCCTATCATCACATTATTGTTTAGTTCGTATATTTTATCTTCATCTGTAGAATAAAAACACGGTTTAATAGTCACCATGAACACTCGCAGGTCAACTTTATAACGCTCTTCTTAAATGACTCCACGTCGTAGAGCAAAGGGAAAACCTCGGCGGGAAGCTTCCTCCAAGTCGTTATTGTACGCGGAATAAACGTTTTAGAGAATCGTTGCGTAGTTCAGCGTAGTAATTCAACGAAATGAGGGTGAACATCTCGCCAGCGGTGAGCGGCGTGGTGGTGAAAATGTGACGTTAGCACCAGATCGAACAGCTCCTCGAAATACTCCATTGTACAGACGATAGAATACGCAGAGAAACGCAAGTCTCTCCGTAAGCTAAGCGGTTCTAAACCATCTGTTAGTATGGGATCGTCGAGTTACTTACGCATTTGTAGTATTAGTATAAATTTGGTGAAATAAGACTAAATTATGCTAGTTCTTTATGCCATACGTTTACAGTTTGTAGAATGAACTAGTCCTCCACAAAAATGGCATCCCAGAGCTCTATAATATGGAGTTCTTAAAAGAGGACGTAAACATATTCTTAAAGCACCAACGAGGTAGTCAACGCATTGGCTCCTTTGGTGTTTCTCTTGTCCATGGACGACATCTGGTAGACCGTCTGCCAGTTTGCTTGCTTTTAGTTTAAGGCCACATGCTTATGATCTTTAATTTGCCGTGACAAATCTAATTAAGTCTTGTAAAAAGTACCTATACAGGAAAACCTAGATCATAGTTACAAACCTTGAAGCTCGTATAATGCGCAGAGAGAGGAAAAATTGTGTACAATAAAATTATAATAACAGCACTTTCGACCTTGAAGTTCGGTCAAGCGCCTGATACTCCACACATGTTATGAGACTATACATGACATTACAATCTACGCTGAAGCAGCGTTCACACAATCCGAGTACGGTCGGACCAAGTACATTCGAATTTTCACCTGGATATCAGACTGCTCTTAGACAACGGCGTCTAATCCGAGTATTTTTGGGCCGTGCTTAACTTCTAACGGCCTTATTCATATTGAGTTAGAGTAAGTTTCAACGCTTCTTTAAGGTTCTCAATATGAATGAGACCGTAAGAATCTACTCGTATGACTTTATAGAATTAATTATAACATTGAAATATTAGTAGTAATAATAAATAAATAAAGTTAAATAAATAATGAAGTATCAATAGTATGTACTTATATAATATAAGTTACAAAAAAATTACGCCAAACCGGCAGAAAACATATAATCATTATTAAAGTATCAACACCTATTTGTATACCCACCACATTTTTATGCATTAAACTATTTGATTTAATTTGAGAAATAAAGAAGTTATCTAGCCTGTGAATATTAACCATAAAACTGTACATATAAATGAACAGATGGAAACGATTAACGTCGGATGAGTATTTACTACGTCCTCACGCAATAGTGGCGTCAAATTCAACCCGGTGCTGCAAATGTCGTAGTGACGGTAATCACTTTCCACTGGGTGAGATATCTGCCTGTTTACCAAGTTTATGCAATGAAAGAACACTCTCCGGGTGTTTCGTATAAAGTAATAGCGTACAAGTGTCGAATCCAGAGTAATCTGATTGTGACGACGCGCCATTATAGTTGATTTCGAGTCGAGATACAAGCTTGTTGAAATGAAAACATAATACCGTTTTTCATAAGCACTATCGACTGTAAGTCGGTTTGGTCTGCCGCGATAATTGTGAATCCATCGCACTGCATTCCTAGTAAGCATGGGAAATACAAAGCTAATGACATTCCTGTTCACGATGATATTAACAAAAATATATTTCAAAACAAAATCCATTTACAAAATTCTTGACAAAGAAATACTTATAGAAAAATTGATGATTCTTCCATAAAAAACAGAAAAACGATGTCAAGCGTCAAAAAGACTTAAAAATAAAGAACTTTAAACAATCGTCTATAACTGTAGAAACTTGATTAGAGGTTGCATGTAATGAGGAGGGACGAAAGTGACCTAACAAAAATAATATTAAACTAGAAGATAGATGGATATTATGATATTATTAGATAGATCAACCAAATTGAATCAATTTGTTTGAAAAGCATAGAAATGAAAGGACACGATGGTATTAAATGCTATAGTATAATTTAAGTTTATGTTTACTTAGTCACTTTGGTTGATTCAAGCAAAATGAAAGACAGTATTGATCCATCTAATATCAGCTTAAATGTACTTAAAAGGAGCCAAGATTTTGATGGATTTGAAAGATCAAAAACAGAAAATCTCGAATTCAAAACCAATTCTGAAGTAGTATTGAGCAAATTAACAAGCAGAAATGTACAAACATTTTATATACTTGTATATAGATTTACAAAGATTACCCTAAACAAAGATATTCCCAGCAACAACGGTACAGTCACAGTGTATGAGAGACTCTCAGACCAATCTTCAAGCTAGATTAAACTTGGGAAGATTACAAGATTAAATGTAATGCCTAAATAGTAAACAATAGTTACAACTCATAAACGTCCCACTTGGGCTTCGGTCTACCATTTATAGAGAAATAGACAGTATACCGGCTCCGCGTGGTTAATGGCCGGTTCCTAATATTACTATTCATTCACTTGCCCTACCATCGATTAAATTTTGACATTACTTGTATGGAGCTTATGTCAAATATTAACTGACAGTAAGGCAAATGAACGAAGATATACGAAGCAGCTATTAGGCGGATTGGCGCATTTGACACATCGGCTATCTAGATGTGCTAATTGTAACACGATGTTTTACTTGATAGTTTGCACGTGGTAATTGTAATAATATGCACATAAGGTCAGAAAACCGCCCTTCTAGTTTGGGATGCGAGTGCGTTAATTAATAAGCTACCACGGCTTTTATTTGTTTTTTAAAATTCTTTTCCCATGCTTGTGTATTATCGAAAAATGAAAATGAATGTAATATATATATACATATAGGCTCACGGCGTGCGGATGACACGACACCGAGTATAATATAATAATAATAATCTGAAATATTATAATCAAAGTTTATTACACCAGAATTATTACAATTACAATATTAAATACAGCAAAACAATACACAGAAATATTAGGACAACTCCAAGAGTTGTATCGACGCTTGTCAGGTGTCGAGCAGCGATTTGCACTCAAAGAATACTGCAATTCTCTCTCTCTTTTTTTTCACCATATCCCAATTATTTGGGGTCGGCACAATATGTCTTTTCCTTCCACACTCTCTGACATACATCTTCTGTCACACCACGTCATCATATCATCCTTCACACAATCCATCCATCTTTTTTTGGACTACCTTTACAATTGTACCCATCTATCTTGAAGTTTAACATTCTTTTTGTCACGTGACTTTCATCCCTCCTCATTATATGCCCATACCAACTAATACTGCGATTATCAAGCAGTAATTATGGACCACAAAATCGACTTGATTGTAGACTGTCAAAGACTGTTGAAGACTGTCCCCTCCCTGCCCTGAACACCGCGTATTTAAGGTCCTCGTAGCGCGCCGTAGTGACAACATCCGATAATGCTTTGGCGCCACTTCAGTTTCGCTTTCTTCATAAAACCAACTTCCGACATCCGGTTATACGACGGTTATTGACTACTTCCGTCATATGGTTAATTTATAATAATTAATACGATTCCTACTATATATATATATATATATATATATACATTCTATGGTCTTTTTTAAATGTTTTTTTGAACGAATACTAGGTTTAACAAGTTCGGGAGCGAGCATTATTCCCAGTCTGTGTGATCGTCTAGTAAATCTTTCGTCGTCTAATAAGCCTTCCCTAACAATCTCACTCATTTCACTACCCAAGGATTTAAAAAAATCGTGTTGTGCTTAGTTCAGTGAGTAATATGAAAAGAAAGATGAAGAAGATCAATTTATAGTGTTTATTGTGAACATAGGATAGCGACAAAAATGCCCGACACTCTGTCTCTGTCAGCGGGAGTGAGTCTTGGACTTTTGGCTGGTATTGTCTCAGGAGTCTATTACCTCGTCGCTAATGGACTCACCTGGCCGAGGTAAGTTTTTTTCTTTCTATATATTAAGGTTATTCAACCCGTACATAGATTTTCACGTGGTAGAGTCATGCTTAAATAATAGTCCTGGTTATAGGTTAACCCCTTAACGTGTAACGTAATTTATGAATGGCTCCTAGGAGGTCGATGAAGTGTGACATTGTGTGACAAGGGTTGGAAGGGGTCCTAAATTCCTAGACGACACATTTGAAAATATAATATATTTAAGCTTGAAATCGAAATTTGAACTATTAACAAAAAACATCAAGATATTCAATCTGTTTTAATTTAATAATTTACTGATGTAAAATTGCAAAATATTTGATGTCACACTAGGGATGGAGGAGTCTCACGGATGGGACCAGCTATGACAAGGACGGGGAAGGGGTCAAAAAATCATGAAAGTCGTGTGACGTAATTTGTGGTTGGCCCCTGAGGGCGGTCTCGATCGGTGTGATTACTGCGCTCTCATAGAATATCGGCATAAAACGCTTAGTAGCGATTTATGACATCCCACTTCCCCCTCCCCTTATCCTGTTGTGGAATACTTACTAAGCCTAATACTTACTTACTGTGCAATAATTAAGTACAAAGAATATATACAAATTTCCAAAAATAATAGATCAGTCTAGGCCTGCGGGGCATAGCAATAGCTTCGTTGGAAGATCTTCCTTTGAGACGGAGGAGCATTCCATCTCCCTCCTCCACCTAAAATCCCATCCTCCCTACCCCCATCCGCCTATTCATCCCCTCTATCCCAATCTAAAGGTTACGAGGATTTTATAAAGAATTGCGCAGCAATAGTAAAAAGTGTAAGAAATAGAACTAATGATATATGTAACATGTATATACACGACACTAGTCACTTACCATGTATCGGCCTGTCAAACAGTTTCGTGTATGGACCAAAGTGACAGAAACTAACAGATTCGGATTCAGCGTATCGAAATACTTAAGAGTAGATGGGTCTGGTCAAAAGTACAGACCAATTTTGATTTTTTGTGGGTCAGTGTAATATCTTAAATATTTACACACACACAAGTGCGCGCGCGCGCGCACTTGTGTGTGTGTGTGTATAAATATTTATAAAAAGACCATAGGAGGGTATCACGTACCTACCAAATACACAAAAACAATGTTATGAAAATCGGTTAGACCGTTTCAGAGGAGTTCGACCACAAACACCGTCACACGAGATTTCTATATATTATGTATATAACAAGCGTAGTAAACAAATAACATAAATAATATAAAAGAGTAATAGTATCCCTATTAATATTATAAATGCGAAAGTAACTCTGTCTGTCTGTCTTTCCGTCTGTTTGTTCCTTTTTCACGGAAAAACTATTGGACCGATTTGGCTGAAACTCAGTATGTATATATTTATGATGCCGAGAAAGAACATAGGATACTTTTTATCCCGAAAAATGGGATAGTTTCCGGGATAAAAATATATTTGTCTGTTTGTTTGTTATGCTTTTACGGAAAAACTACTGGACCGATTTGGCTGAAAATCGGTATATATGTAATTTTAATACCGAGGGTCGACAGGGGATACTTTTCATCCCGGATAATGTAATAGAGAATGTAATAGAGAGTAAACGTTATCCCAGAAAATAAGATAGGCTTTTTGGTCGATGTCGTCGAATTGGTCGAACTGGTCGATTTCGTCGATTTGGTCGAACTGGTCGAATTGGTCGATTTCATCGAACAGGTCGAACTAGTCGATTTCATGGAACTGGTCGATTTCTTCGAACAGGTCGAACTGGTCGATTTCGTCGAATTGGTCGATTTCTTCGATTTGGTCGAACTGGTCCAATTGGTCGATTTCGTCGAACGGGTCGAACTGGTCGAATTTGTCGATTTGGTCGAACTGGTCGATTTCGTCGAATTGGTCGAACTGGTCGATTTCGTCGATTTAGTCGAACTGGTCGATTTCGTCGATTTGGTCGATATGGTCTTTTTGGGGCATATATGTAGTTTTGATACATATAAAATGGGCATAGATACTATTCATCCGGGGCTGGGATAGTTTGCGATATAAAATGAAGTGAATCTTTCTGGGCAAATAGCACTAACATAAAAATGTAACATAATGTAACCTGTGATGTGATCTCTTTAAACAAGAAGCATGCACTAGAGGTTGACCCGCGGCCCAGCCGCTGAGTAAACTCTAGTATATATATAAAAGAATATGTATAAAAGGCTATATATTTTATTAGATCACTGTCAAATATTGTAATAGAAAAAGATATAAATATAAACATGTATACACGATAGGCACGTATATATATACACACAAAAATAAGAGTAATATGTTCAGCAGCGTAATTAATAGATATAGAAAGTAGAATAATTAAAAATGAAAACATCTAATAAAAGAAAATAAAACCATGATACACGTGTGCGTCAGGAGGGGGAGAATTTATTAAAAGAAACCTAAAAGGCCTCTAGTGTTGCAAACGTCTGTAAGCAATGGTAACCACTTTCTATAAGGTTGCCAATTCGTCAGCTTCGCAATAAAAAAGTATAGGTGGCAGTATACTTGGTGAATCTCTATAAATAAAATTAAACTTGTGTAATATTAATATATAAATGCTAAAATTTAAGTGAAAAGTATTTTTTTTATTGCTGAAGCACAACATACAGGCTGACGGCCCAACTGTGATGGAAAGTGGTTACCGTCGCCTATGGACATTAGCAATACCAGAAGTGCTGTTAATGCGCTGCCGGCCTTGGAGGTGAAACTGAAACCTGGCCACTCATGAAGGAACACTACTCAAGGTTGTTATGGCGGCATACTCTAGACTAGGGGTGGTAGCCATCGCTCCGGCCAAATCCCCTACTACCTGGCGAAGTATTACGTTGGTTATTCATAAAAGGCCGTGTTTAGGTTTTTTGTCTGTCTAAAAGAAAGAAAAATATTTATATAGAACTAGAAAGTGAGACCACTTAAACTATTTAAAAAAAAATAAAAAAAGCAATTAGTAAATGTAGTTCTAAATTGGTCCTAGCTCAGCAAAACTGCCGGTTGAGATAACCAGCCTGTCTGAAATCCAGTCTTAAACGCGTTTCGAAAAGGGTAAATAATTATCAATTAAAAATTTTGGGATTAAAACAATAATAAAATTGTATATTAAAACGTCTGTTCCATTTCGTTATCTTGCAAGGTTGAATACATTATGCATATAAAGTCTAATTCCCATGCGTACGAAGTGGCGGTCAAATATTATAAACAGTAATTAGTATAAAGGCCATTCATAATTTTCTCTACCGCATTTTAAATAATATTATTACTTCCATAAAATTCATTCTATGATTTTATTGCTATCTATGGTTGATGAGTCACTTTAATTCACGTACTTTATGGGTAAATATTATAGTAGATCGGCTACTTGCCACTAGATGGCACGAGACGTATTTAATATACCTAATTTATAAAATTCTAATAAATGGAGTACCTTTTTTAAAATATAATTACACTAATATTATTTTGTAAAAGGTGCGGTAGTTAAGATAACTTTGAAAAATAAATTTAAAAAGATATAATGAACTTTGCTTTATTAATTTGTGGACAATTCGACTGTCATGTGGTTACTAGAAATATGGAAGAGGACTAAATACTATCTTCTATGGTAGAATCACATTCTTTTATTGTGCTAGAACTAAAGTTTCTAAGTCAATATATTAAATAAATATTATTATCATTTTTTTTAAACATACTCTACGGACTCTTGTTCCGTAAGTTTCTTACATAAGTAGATTTAATTTTAGAAAGAGTGTTGAATTTTACACGCTGTATTTTTTTTCTATCGTGTTGTTGTATATGATATTGTATAATATTTTCTCAACTTCTCGCGATTACTGTACATAATAAAACTACTGCTCCCACTTGACTCCTTGCAGCGCCGAGCGGTCCGGATTGTCGACGATCCCGAAATTACAGACGCTTTAGAGTCTCTCAGCCATAAAAGAGACGTTGGCGCTCTAAGCGTATTCTACCGTCTGTACAATGGGGAGTGCTCTCATGAGCTGTTTGATTTGGTGCCTACGCCGTCATTCTATCATCTCACCACTCGCCGGCGATTGGGAGTTCATCCACACTTCCTAGACACTTGGAAGTCCTCCACGGTACGTGGCGGACGCTCCTACATGCCATATGTGTTTAAGTAATGGAATGAACTCCCTCTCGCGGTTTTCCCAGAGCGCTACAATATGGGGCTCTTCAAAAAGGGCGTGAACAGATACCTAAAGTCTTATCGAGGTAGGTAACGCATCGGCTCCCTTAGTGTTGCAGATGTACATGGGCGACGGTAGCCACCTTCACCAGGTGGTCCGTTTGCCAATTTGCCTACTAGCAAACATACAAAAAAAACTACGTTTTAACGGTTAGGTACGGTAATTTATTTGATTTGTATTATTCCGACGTTTCGGCCGCTTTTCAGTAGCCGTGATCACGGAAGACAAATATGTCAAGTGTAAATAAGTATTGTTAAAATAAATTACCGCGCTTCAAACTGTTTAAATGTAGTTTTATTATATGACATCCTATGTTAGATCTGTTGGTGTGTTGATGTGGTCCTTAAATTTACATTGTACTAATAAACGACGGCCTCTGGAGTGGAGTGGTCTAAATCTTTGCCGGCTTATCTCACTGCAACGCAGAGGCTCTAAGTTCGATTCCTGGTAGGTAAATTTCGGAAACGAATTTTCTCAGTTATTTATTACAATCTGGGATCAGCCCCAGAGTAGTCCGTTATACATTATACAGGCGTAACTTGCTCAATTTGGGGATATATAATATGTGTTTTTCTGCCGATTAGAAAATATACATTTCTAGTTCTTATTTACTAGTATACTTATTCTAATCTTTTGTGCAGCTGTTAAATGTTTATGTGGTAAGAGAAGGACATGTATAGTGTAGCGCTTATTTAAGAGTGTATGTCCTTCAGCCCTATTTTTTTCTATATTGGGCACATGGTGCTTCAATGGTTTTTTTTGCAAAATCCCTTCACTTAAATACTATACAAAACATAACTTATTACAAACATAATCTGAACAATAATCACCGTCCTCACATTTATCCTAAAACCTGTATGGGTGGGTTTTCAATGTAAATTTAATCCTATGTTTAAATATTAAAATTTAGTTCTGGTTTTACTAAAAATGTGACACTGAATTATTTAATAGTGAAAAACCAACACAAATAAAACATAACAGATGATTACAATCGCCCTCACGTTATTAAAAAGGTAAAAATTTCGTCATATCCGGAACTAGGCAGTTTTGGGTTGCCAGCTAGCTGTTAAATAAAAAAGGAGCTGAAAATATATTTTTTAACACCAACTTTTAGCTTGATGCAACATCGTGGCAAGGTTACAATACCCGTTGCTGATGGCTAAGGAAAACATCGAAACAATACTAAGATGACACCAACCACCACTTCTTACCCACACCATAGATGTGTGAAACCTGTCGACCTACCTTAAACAAATGCGATTGCCCATTTTAGTGAATTGGGAAAATTTGAGTCCAAAGTGAGACAATGAAGATGGACTGACAATAATGTAACACTCGAAAGTTGATCCTGTACTATATTTCTACTTGTAGCATATTATGTTGATAGTTTAAACATTGCGCCACTTTATTAAATAATGTGAAAAAAATGGGATAAAGACAAAATGGTTATAAATAATAATTATAATAAAATTATTTTAATATCCAAGACTTTCGAGCTTATGATATTTGAGTGTGTAAAATGGCTGGTCTCGTCGATTCGTATATATGTAGACACGTTTCAATTTCACTGTGTAATTCTCCAAAAGCGGCTGCCTTAGGCCCACTGGTTTCTGTAAGACAGTGCCTTTTTCTACAAATATAATAAAACCGTCAAAAGTCTTAGTATTTTTGTCCATGATTTTATATGCGGTAATCTTAGTAGTTACGAGCTTAATTTTAAAAGTAGTTTATATGGCACATAGTCCAATTACAAGATTAGCTTATAAGCTATATAGGTACATAATTTTAAAATTGAAGGTATAGGGTAAGGTTTATATGTATCTTCTCTCTTTTATAGCGCCTTCCAGTTTTAGCATTTCTAATTTGTTTACATAAATCCGAGAATTTCTAGTAAAACAAATGCAGCTGGTCACTCCAATTCCATCGCAGAGACACTATTCGCCATGTGCCCCCAACCGGAACCGTCCAACGGACTGGGTGGTTTTTTTAAAATTAATTTCGAAGTTCGTGTCTGTCACGTTCGATGACCGTTACATTATGGGAGAAATTACGAATGTAGGGGGTAAATTACTTTTAATTTTTTGTGTTATGATGAACAGGGGTAAATTACTTTTAATTTTTATTTGTATTATGATGAAGGGGGTAGAATTACTTTTTGTATATTATGATAAAGACTGATTTATAGAAAACCTAATGATAGTAATATCGTCTAGCATCTGCAAAACTTGGACATCAAATAATTTTGCAAACGAAGCGCTTTGCGTCCACTTTCATCATGCGTAGTCTAAAATAGTGTAACATATATATATCATTGCTGGTAGTCAATTTGTACCGATACCCCGTCTGGGTATCTTTAAGTCCCGAACGGATAGAAGAATGGTCATATTTTCTCTTAGAATTACACGATGACCATAGTTTATAGTTCATGCATAAGATGTCTCACAGAACGGCAATAGTGCGTCGCCCGGAAGAATAAAGTATAACAATTGTGACATGTGAAATATGCTTTCAAAAAATGGGTAACTTGATAGGCGTGCAAACGTCAAAAATAAAATAATCGCCTGGACGGGGTGTAATGCAAATAATCCTGAAGAAAAGAGCATTTTAACTATTCTCTGGACTATATTGAACTATTGGTTGGATAGGAAATAATTAATAGTTTTTTTACAGCCAAAAACGCTAGGCTTTGAACGATGCGCGCGCGCTTCCAGTCAGTGCGCGTCGACGCCCTCAATGATACGTCATGCAATTTCAAAAATAGTGTATTGTATAAGTTCCGGTGCTTAATATCAGTTCCTACATAAAATTATTAAATTGTGTACGTCTGCTTTGTGTAGTTTATAAATATCCATTAAAACGTTATATCGGTTTTAATAAATTAAAGTGCATTAAGATCTCTTATTGTGTTCAGTGGGAAGGTTTTCAGGATTGCACGTAATTCAAATTTGAAAAATGATAAAATAAAATTGTTTTTCTACAGTTCGTTTTAAAAAGGAGGAATAAGGTAAGGAAACTAAAAATAAATTATATCCTATATATCAAATAGTGTCTGTATATCTATAATTATTTATAATATAATAAATCTGTTGCGGGTGAAGAGTTTGTTCATGGAATTTAACAATGAGTGAACCAGCATGTAACAGATACACTCTACATTAGTATAAGTTTAGTATTAAAATTAGAATAAATTAATATAATAAGTTATTCTTAAGGTAGACCACAACACAAACATACATCCATTAAATGTCACACACAATAACAAAGTAACAAATAAGCGTGTACAACTTCTTAACTTCTTCTTAAATTTAATTGTAAAAAAGGGTACGGAACTAGAATCCGTAGAGTTGTTAATAAAAAAAAAGCAGTGAAATTTTTAAGATTTTTGTTTGCCTGTCGGCTAGAGCATAACGTGAAAACTACTGAATGAATTAGACTCTTCACATGAGTTAGCTTATAGGGTTAGGACACTTTTCACCCTGATAAATGACGTTGTTTCCGTGAGATAAACGAAAATAGTGAAAAAGATCGCACCGCGGTGTTGATTTTATTAAAATAAAGATTTTCTTTTATTGACTCTAAAATGCTACGTGGCAATTAACTAATGAACATCGCGTCGTTATAGCAACGCGAACGAAGTTTGGGTACCATAGCTGGTATGACAAAACACACTTAAGCATTAGCGAGTTATAAAGCGTTTCTAAGTATTTGCGAGTTATTACTAAAAATAGTGTTATGTATTAATTTTATAATATTATATATCACTGACAGTAGAATTAATTGCAGCATTGTTTAATTGGCAGACCATGTAATTTCGTTCAACTTGTTACTTCGTTAATTAATGAGTCAACGGATGAATTTTGAGTCTAATAAATTAAAAAATATTTTAGTTTCATTCTTTTTTAAATTTCAAATATAGAGATTTATATTAAAAGTTAATAATAGTGCATCCAAGATGTTAACTTGACAATAACTAATCTTATATTGGAATATTTTAAGTCGATGAACATCCGTTTTTATCCGTGCAGGAACGGAAAGAGTACAATTACCTGCGGCCGGGCGGCCTGTCGTAAGAGGCGACAAAAACAACCCACAGCCAGGTGGTAGGGTATTTGCCTGACTGGATGGTTACCCTGGTCTAAAGTATGTCGTCATAAATAAATTTCGTGTGACGTCACATTTCAAAATCGAATATATATAAGCTACTTACGGAGCTGCTGTTTGAATTTAATAATTTCTTGATGTAAAATTGCATAATATGTGATGTCACACTAGGGAGGAGGAGTCTCACGAATGTGACAAGGACGGCGGAGGGGTCAAGAAATCATGAAATTCGTGTAACGTAATTTGTGGATGACTCCTAATGATTTCCTAACTCTTGATCATAGATAGATAGATAACACTTTATTGTACACCATTACAGAAAACAGAAAAACATATATAGCCTAAAAATATTCTAAATGTGCACAATGGGCGGTCTTATCGCTAAGAAGCGATCTCTTCCAGATAACCCGTGGCAGGAATAAAACAGATTATATTTGTCAATGGTGGTATACTTAAATATTATAGGATATGCAATTGCTTACATTATATTTTATTCATTAATAAACATATAAGTATGTAAAATATTATATATGTAAAATTATCAAACATCATTATGTTGCAGGTAGTGCTTTTTTGTCATGTTCTTAAATATTGTTAGTGATTTAGCTTGTCTAAGAGTAACAGGTAGCGCATTCCAGAGTCGAATAGCCTGTACAGTAAAAGAATTATTAAAAAAATATGAATAATGCATGTGTGGTGTATTAAGTCTAAGATTAGTAGAAGGTCTTAAATTGTGAGAGGAAGAGATGAATTCAAAGCGTTCTTTGAGATAATACGGGGTTGCGGGGATAAACAACGCACTGTAAAGGGGTGAAAGAATATGAGTATTCCGTCAAAAATCATGTGGTTATTATAACAAGATACACATTAAATTTGAGATTGCGTAAGCGATGCATGCTTCCAGGCCAGGATTCAAACCCAGATAATTTGAAACGCGATTGCCGTAGTCACTAAACTACCAATGCTATAATAGCTGCCCATAAACCTCCCACTCTTAGGCTCACACCTTCTCATCCTCATTTTTAAGGGATCGCAAAGTATTGGTAATTCTCCTTTATTATTTAATTGATCTATTCAGGAACGGAGAAATATACCCACAGCAAGGTGGTAGAGAATTCAGCCATTTGGACGGCTAACGCTTAGATTTAAAGCATGCCACAACAACTTAACTTTGCTTTCCACCATCAGTGACTAGGTTTCAATCCCTTTAGAAAGTCGCCGTAGAAAGTGTTGCAAACGTAAATAGTCGACTATAAAGACACTCCATCAGGTGGGCCGTCTGCCTGTTTGCCTGCATGTGCAATAAAAATATAAAAAACCACTGACCCTTAAATAAACAAAATAAATACAACGGATGTCCTTACCTACAAATTAATTGTCTATTATACGCTTTCCGGTCAATGACATTATCTCAACAGATTTTTCGGTGCAAAAAATTGAAAACAATATCCCCTTTAACAAAGAAGTAATAAATGTACTATGAAATCCGTGTAACTAATACGTAATCGATGACTGAATTCCGCAAGAGTTTACGGTGACTTAGCAAAGTGCCGTGACGTGAAGCAGTATATTTCATTTCGTTGAACAAACTACTATACTCTTTACATTTTTTGACTGTTAATCAGAGCCGTTTCTAATCGCAAGGGGTGGCTGGCACCCAGACGCAGAGACATAAGGGGCGCAAGCAGATTGCCTGCAATAGAAAAGGCCATATAGCTATTTTTTTATTGGAGCGCGGGGAATACATTTCGTACACTACCAGGTCCATTGTGGGGGTTAGACATTACGCGGCGAGATTAAGCGTCGCGCGGCTTGTGTGGGATTCTGGCACAGTCGTTCCCAAATACACTACTAAACCCCAAACTGCCTCTCATGTAGTGCCTGCACTTGTAGTAGAAAGAGAATGGACTTAGAATGAGTTACGCCCATGCTCATCCGCGCATCAAGGCCTGAATACCCCGGGAAGCAGGGTAAACTCACCAACAGAGGTTTAGTTCCACCGCATCCCCAGATGCAGGTGGACCCCTGTGACGGAATGACGTCAGTCTCCCTCTCTCGTTCAGCGGCCTCCTTACGAGACATTACTGCTTCGTAGAAGATTGCCGCAAAAGGCCATTAAGGCTTGTAGCAACGCCAATGTCCTTCAGAATTTTTCTGTACTGATTATTCGGGCGATAGCGGGAATTCAAAAAAGCCGTATCAGAGATTAGCCGGAACATCAGACAGACAGACAGACAGACAAAAATTCAAAAAATTGCATTTTCGAAATCTGGTCCAAATTGTTCCCCCTGATTTTTTTCACATTTTTATTTTGACATTACAAACAGACACTTCAATTTTATTTATGTGTATAGATCATTTATTGTATGGTTAGGAGATGATGGGGCTGACATGCCTATGTGGCAAAAGTCCCAAATAAATAAAGAGAAAAAAAACGTACAGACGCTCTGGCATTCACCAGTATTGTTTAGAAGGATAGAATTTTATACCTAGACGTATAATAGTAAGATTAAAGTACACAAACAGTTGAAAAGTTTGAATATTTGAATACGTTAATTTAAAGTCGTTAGATTCTAATTTGAATCATTGTTTAAGCAATTAGATAGGCCAGAATCAATTGGACACATCACCCTTTGTCTTAATTTAAAGTAATTAAGAAAATTAAATGATAAGCAATCGATTTTCACGTCAAAATAGTTTTACGTGATCATTGTCTGTGTGAACGCGACGCAAGAAAATCTTCAGCAAAATTTGTAAAAAAAATTCTGAATAGTTTCTTGCGCCGCTTCTTCTCTTCAAGCCATAACATATTGCGAAGCGGTGGCAAATTAGATTAAGCTCCCATGAGTAAATAAATTACTTCGTGTTCTCCATCGTTTCTAAAGTCTATTCCAGTAGTTTTTTTTATATAGCTTAAATGTACAGACACGGCATGTTTAGAATTTTATAATATTGTTACGAGGGCGGGACTCGAATTAAAATGCCGCTGGAATTACCATAGAATTTATTAGAACTATACAAAAACGTATAACATAGGTACAAATATAACCGAACGTATTAAGTCCAAATGTAATGCACAATTAAATAACACGCGCAAAGTCCGTCACTATATCGCTTATCGAATGTACACGTCTTGATTTGATCGTAATCGTCGCTTCACTGCCGATCTCTCCGTTCGGGCATCCCTTTATACTCAGCTTACAATGTCACGACCGTGTAAATAATGGATTCTTAGAACGACACCTGGCCACTGCCTATCAGAGGTTTACAATTCACAATAGGCGGCTTTTCTAATTACAAATATTAAACACAAAGAAAACAAAAGAAGTGCAAATGCGGGCAGTTAAAAACTTGGGCTTTATGGCCGGCAGGTGCGCATTCACATTTATCGGCTTGCTTCGTGGAATTTTGGCTAAGTCGTAACAATATTATAGATTAATAAATCCATTCATCTGGATGGAATTAGTAATAATTGCTACTCTGCTGCAAATCCGAGCAAAACTAAATGTGTTAAGTTTGTTATGCCCAATGTAAAAGAATACGATATTAATATCTCTCTTAACGACACTAGACTTAATCTAGTAGATTCAACTGTATTCTTAGGCATTAACCTAGATCAGAAGCTCCACTGGGGCGCTCATGTATCTAGTCTCTCAGGAAAACTTAGTTCTGCTGCATATGCGGTCAGAAGAGTTAGGCAGTTCACTGACGAAGAGACTGCTAAACTAGTTTATTTTAGTTATTTTCATAGTGTCATGTCCTATGGTATTTTACTTTGGGGCAACGCTGTTGACTTAGAGACCATATTTGTTTTACAAAAAGAACCGTAAAATCAATTTACAACCTCGGCCCTCGGGAGTCTCTTAGAGAATGCTTTAAGGAAATCAATATTATGACGGTCGCCTGCCAATATATCTTTAATAATATAATTTATATTCGTAATAATTTGAGTGCCTACAAGCAGTATAAGGATATTCACAATTTCAACACCAGGCATTGTAATAGACTGATATTGCCATCTTTTAGATTACAAAAAGTACTGTCCTCTTTCTTGGGGTTGGTATACGCTTCTTCAATAAGATTCCGAGTGAAATGTTAGATCTGCCTTTCACTAAATTCAAAACCAAATTAAAAAGTATCTCGCTAAAAAGGGATACTACACTATTGAAGAATACTTAAATGACAAAATTCATTTACATAGCAGCTCGCTCTAACATCTTATACTATATTTTATATAATGTTATCTTGCCAAGCTTGTAAGGGATTTATGGAGATATATTGCAGCATAACATTTTAGTACGTCATATCATTATTATAACTTTCATAATATTTTTCTTTCCTCTTATTGTGTCTTGGTCTTACTGAGTATGCACTGTTTGCTACAACTCCATTAATTCTTCAAAAAGTAATTCTGTAACATACTTCTGTATAAAACTTAAAAAAAAAAGACAACTTGAGATATAAATAGAATAAGAAACTTAAAGAAAAACATTATTTAGCTAGACGTGTTGCTGGGGAGTTTCTTGCCGCTTCTTCTCTTTAACAGCAATAACACGTTGTGAAGCGGTATACATAGAATAGGAAGAAAAATTAAATTTTAACTTATATATTTATATGACCTTCAAAAAGTGTTCTCCAGTGGAACTTATTTTGAAAAAAAACTTTGAATTTGAATTTGAATTTGAATATGAAGACATTAATGAAAGTTGTTGAAGCGAAGTTATTTGTTAGGATCGCCCCAAGTGGAGATCCGTCGACTCTGCCTACGCCCATGGGAAACAGGCATGATAATATGTATGTATATACTAATTCCAGCTGATACTAATTTGTTGAACCGTTACTTTTACTGTAATACGTCCTCCCCCGTCCTGAACAATTGGTTGAATTGTTTACAGTCAAACACCAACAGGCAGCAGGCGGCCATGTTGATACGGCTCGATGGCTGCGTGAGCGCATCATTGTCATGTTCCAAATTTATTTTTATTAACTTTTTATTAGAAAGTACTAGTGCAGCGCGTGGCTATTTTTGACAGGGCGAAATACTAATGTATTTTGAGACGTGGTAAACCACGCTGGAATCATCATTTTGTTTACAGTTCATGGGGCCAACTGGATTGGTGTGATACCACGCTTTCACAGAATATGCAGTATGCAGTATTTATTTATCATGGACCATCAACAGGAGATACATTATATACATCCATCTTAAATCTAGACAATGCACATGCTAAATATACTCCCTACTATATTCACATCATGGAATATGTCATATATTATAAGATGTCAAATGAAAAGTCAAATTTGGATGATTGATGATATAAAATATTAATTAAACAGTAAAATTAAAAAAATACATAATGATAATATAGCAATAATTAAACATACTTAAATTTATCTGGGATATTATTTTGAAGAATGTATGAGGACTATCATTAATTATATTTATGTTTTTAGATTTCTCAACATATGAATTGTACAGTCGTGATATTCTAGCTACAGGTGAATATTTTCCAAGATTAGTTTTAAATTGTGTGACTTCTTAGTATGACATTATTGCGAAGGTAACATTTCTTGTTTGTTACAACTCCATTAATTCTTTCGAAAGTAATTGTATCAAAACTTCTACACGATTTGAAAAAAAGAGATATATATATATAAATAACTAGCGGTCCCGGCAGACGTTGTCCTGTCCTGAAAAAATAAAAATCTAGGACCCGATTCTAGTGCCTCCTACCGGTTCCAATTGTAAATCTAAACAATCCTAAGTGACCCAGTCAAATATACAAAAAAATTTGACTAGTCGTTCTTAAGTTAAGCGTCTACATACATTTCTACGATTCATTTTTATTTCTATATATTAGGCGTGAGGCATATTTATGCTAACAGATACTTATAACATTTAAGAATAATAATAAAAAAATAAAATAATATTTAATAACAGATAATCAATGTTGTTATTTTTGGATAACTGTAACAGGAGTAACAGATATTTAAATTTACCTGTTACAACTCATCTCTAACAGTGTCTCCATGTACACGGTAATTACCGTAGATGCACCGCAATCCGGCCTTTATCTCCCGTCAAGGTAATAATGTATTACTGTGTCATATATCACCGTATTAGCGCTATAAATTATGTTGTAACAATTTCATCATGTACTGCGGAAAACAAATCTTAGTCACTTAACAAATATTGTAATAGCAACACTGCTCCTGGTTGCCGGGAATCCCAGAGAAATGCACCAATATCCAAAAGTTTATCTCCACTCACACAAAAATAAAACTACCAATAAGCCTTGGCAATCCATTCTCGTCCTTATTTTAATATAGTAAGGAGTGAAATTTATAAGTGTGAAGAATGAATGACATAAAATTACGTTGTTGAATGACGTAAATTTTCTTAAAATATATTCAGACCTGATTTGGTTAATAATATTGTTTTCTTTTTTGGTTGAAAAATGACACGGTAATTTACACGGTACACTTTTAGTAGAATCACAGTAATTTTATGTAGAAACACTGTATTTTTACGCTTGCAACACGGTAACTCTCGATTGACACATGGAGACACTGTCTCTAATGTATATTAGTGAAGGGGGGGAATGCTCCTCAGTTTTAAAGGAAGATCTTCCAGCGGGGCTAGTGATGTTCCTCGCAGGCCTAGGCCCATCTGTTATTGTTGAAAATTTGTATATATTCTTTGTTGGTTTCGGGAAAAAATGCGACCTCAATTATTGTACAGCGCCATCTATTGGCTTGTAAGTGTTCCACTAAATAAGATTTATATTGATTAAGGTTGACATACTATTAATCAAAGAAAGGGTGGGACTTAGAGTATGGCACCATCTATTTGATGCTTATGTAACTTAGTTGACAGCAGAACTCATATTCACCGACCTCTCGGCTTAAAAAAGTTGCATTTTTTTTTTATTATAAATTAAAATTAAAACTTTCCAAGTTGGAACAAAGCAAAATGAAAAAACATCAAATTCGATTGAGTAGTTTCGGAGTTCATCGCGATCAAACACACAGGGAATTTTTATATATATAAATTATGATGAAAATTTTTTTTTAGCAAGTCGTGTTGCTGAGGAGTTTCTTGCCGCTTCTCCTTTAAACAGCGATAACACGTTGTAAAACGGTGTACATATAATTAAAGAAGTAGATTTAAAATTTGACTTACATGTATGACCTTCACAAGTGTTCTCCAGTGGAACTTATTTTGAATAAAAAAATTTAATTTGAATATCAGCGTGAAGGGGTTAACAAAAGATATGTGAATGTGTAGGAATGAAGAGATTAATTAAAGTTAAAGAAAGAAAGAAAACGGGTTCATTTTAGGAAAAACATACATACATAAGTTAAACAATCATGTTTAAGAAATAAACATTAAAAAGAGAAAAACAACCAAATAATAACAAGACGTATTCATATTAGTTCTAGAAATTGGTAGAAGCTGAGTACTAGATCTTCCGCCTGAGCCTAGAGCGAAGCTAGAATATTGTAAAATTATCAGTGGCGCGGGCGGGGTGGAAATTTGGCTAGGGAAAGCCGGTTGAAAAACCATACCGTATGATACAGCCGCTGACTACACCGCTGTTCAAAAAACGTGCTATGCAATGTATATTCTTATTACAATTTGTATTTTTAATTTTGCAATCTTACCGCAAATTTTAAAACAAGAGCCGGTGCCCGATCGGGTTACGAGTTGCTGTTTCATCTAATACGCGTAAAAAGCCGTCGAGCGTAAGACATAGTAATACAGTAATAATATATGCACGAATAAATAATAATAATAAATAATAAATCAGCAAACAAACACACACACTGTATATCCCCAAATTAAGCAAGTTATGCTTGTGTTATGGGTAATATACAACGGACCATTCTGTCGACCGATCCCAGATACCCAGACCATGGTAAATAACGAAGAAAACACGTTTCCGAAATTTACTATACCAGGAATCGAACCCGGATAAGAAACGTAATCGCCAATAAATTCATGGCGCTTTCGATTTTTTTGTCGCTAGTTAATTTATAGAGACCCTAGTAATAATATTATTAAGACCTAGGTGCCGACAAAGACAAATTCACACCTGCAGCCCTGTAGAAACACATTTTATTACCTTTTCGACATTTGGACTTCTTTTGTTTACTGTGTTTAAAATTTGTGATTAAAAAAAACAGCCCACTGTGTATGTATAAGACACTGTGTATGTATGTGTATGTGTAAGACTTCTGTACATTCGGTAATCTATTTAGTGACGGACTTTGCGCGTGTATTTGAATTACGATCTCCTGCATTACGTTTGGACTTATTGCGTTCGGTTATATTTGTACCTGCGTTATACGTGTTTGTATGGTTCTAATAAACTCTATAACAATTTCAACGGTATTTTAATTCGAGTCATGCAACTCGTAACAATATGTTTGAACAGAACGCGTAAGCCTCTATGAATGCATGGCGCTTTCGACCTTGTGGTCGCTTTTTTCTTAAAGGTAGGCTATGGGGAATCGAGTTGTATGAAGTCCACGCCACTGATAATTATATAATAGTCGATGAAGCGAAAATTATTTGTCAGGATCGTAGTAAATGGAAATCCAATGTCTGTTCCATCGTGACGATTATTAGGTATTCTTAATGGAACACGATTATACATACTAGTGGTCGCCCGTGGTCAAAGACTATACTTCTATAATCACAGATTTCGGCAAGGCTACACTGTTAATTTGACTTTAACAATAAACAAGAGTATATATGCGTGTGTGTGTGTGTCAAATGCATGGTAGTGGGTGTAATGTTTTTTTTATTTATTTAATCTATTTTTTATGCATAATTTAAAAAAATATTAGCATTCTGCACTCCTTCTCTATATAAACTATAAGTGTGCGAAATTTCATACTCCTCCGTCCGCGCAATTTTCGTAAAAAGGGCTACAGTTTTTGCCGTGTTTTTGTTTCACGTATTAACATATAGATACTTATGTATAAATATATTCCATTCCTAATGGAACACATTTATATATATACATATGTATAAATATATTCCATTTCTAATCGAACACTTTTATACATATACATGTGTATAAATTTGTTCCATTAGGAATACTTCCTTTTACTTATCCCATTATTTTTGATAGCGATATATATTTGAGAATAAATAATGTTGCCAAATATATTCCGGACACGTATTGTTTTTATACATCGCCTATTTTATAACACCGATCGGTACGAATTAGCCACTTGTGAATTCTCGTTGTGATCGTGCACTTCCTGCGCGGGCGCATGTGTCGTCTCCGCTTCCGGTACGACGCACACCTGCGTATGCTATTTACAAACTTGTATATACCGGCATGAGTGGCGCTGGTGCCTATGTGAATACTGTTGAAATGTTCGAAAAGGTCCGGTTAAAATTTAGCTTCAATACCAGTATACCAATATATATTTTATTCATGGCGCTGTCACATATATCGCTAAAACGCGAAGGTTCGGTTCTGATACTTTTAAATAAGATATCATAAAAAGGGGCTCAATTTTTGTAACTGCCATCTATATTATACAGAGGAAATTAATACAGGAAACCATCATCTGCAGTTCTAATCAGTCCTATTTCTTCTTAGCAGGCGGATTGCTTTGGCCGGACTGTATCACTTTTGCTGGAGGAGTGACTTTCCCTGGAGATGTTTTCACAGGGCTAGTCTCGCCAGTCAGTAGGAAGTTCTTTACTCTCGCCTTCAAATCCAAATACATTAGATTTTCGTGGTTCAGTTGCGGCAACACTGAAACGTGCTTATCGGCCTCCTGTGAAGTAGAATAATATAATAACAGTTTATAAATAGCCCACTGCTGGGCTCGAGCCTTCCTTTCATAGGCAAACGGACAATATACTCGCCACACTTATCCAAGGCGGTTTAACGAGTTTGACACAGCGATGTTTTTCATCATCGTTAGTTATCACGTTGTAATTATTGTATATTATAATAAATCTGTAAGTGGTTCGAGTTTGTACAGTGTATTTAAAAATGTGGAAAAAATCAGAGGGACTAATTCGGACCAGTAAATTCAGAAAACACAATTTTAAAGATTACTGTCTCAAGCTATAGTGTTATTGTTCATTTTTTAATGTATATAATATAACATGTGTATTTATGTATATAATGTGTATTGTAGTAGATAGAGAATTATGTATTATTGTTTATAATTATTAAATTATCTTACATATTACTATTTATTAATTAATAAATTAAATTATTGTACTAGTGCTGTCTTAGCAACTACCAACTTCTGTTGTCCTTCTTATACTCCATACAAAGGTTGTCTGAAAGGAATCGCCATGTGCCATTAGACCGCCGATTGTACTTGTATATTAATGTTCTTGATTTTATGTTTGATTTTTTGGCCAATAAAGTATATTCTATTCTATACATTGCATGCTTTCCGGCCACTTTTCGTACCCGTGACTTTGAATTTGGGGTACGAGTGCATAAGGTTAGGTGGAAAGTTGGTCCCATCATTTAATCGTTTGTAATTATGAAGCCTATTATAAATACCTACCGTCTTGAGTTAACTCGAAATGTCATAATTAACTAATTGGATACTCTCCATGGATATCCAAGTAACATTCAGACTACCATAAAAAGTTAATTGATCTTTTTCGCTTTCTCTAGCCAAACTGTAAAGACAGCACTTAATATAGTTTCATCAGGTCCATCAATGTGTATATCATAAACATACGTCTCATGAACAGTTATATGCTGATTGAATACAAAAATTATAGAGAAAAACGTTTCCGAGACTAATAATAATTGATAGAGGGAGTGACATTAATAGGTGTGCAGATTTCGAAGATCGGTCAAGTGTATCAAATTCCAACACCATCCTGATGTTAATCAGTCAAGTGTATCGAATTCCAACACCATCCTGATGTTAATCCGTCGAATGTATCAAATTCCAACACCAGCCTGATGTTAATCGGTCGAGTGTATGAAATTCCAACACCATCCTGATGTTAATCGGTTGAGTGTATCAAACACCAACACCATCCTGTTGTTAATCAGTCAAGTGTATCGAATTCCAACACCATCCTGATGTTAATCGGTCGAATGTATCAAATTCCAACACCATCCTGATGTTAATCGGTCGAGTGTATCAAATTCCAAACCAGCCTGATGTTAATCGGTTGAGTGTATCAAATTCCAACACCATCCTGCTGTTAATCGGTCAAGTGTATCAAATTCCAACACCATCCTGATGTTAATCGGTTGAGTGTATCAAATTCCAACACCATCCTGTTGTTAATCAGTCAAGTGTATCGAATTCCAACACCATCCTGATGTTAATCGGTCGAGTGTATCAAATTCCAACACCATCTTGATGTTAATCAGTCGAGTGTATCAAATTCCAAACCAGCCTGATGTTAATCGGTCGAGTGTATCAAATTCCAACACCATCCTGCTGTTAATCGGTCAAGTGTATCAAATTCCAACACCATCCTGGTGTTAATCAGTCGCGTGTATCAAATTCCAAGCCAGCCTGATGTTAATCGGTTGAGTGTATCAAATTCCAACACCATCCTGCTGTTAATCGGTCAAGTGTATCAAATTCCAACACCATCCTGATGTTCATCGGTCGAGTGTATCAAATTCCAACACCATCCTGATGTTAATCAGTCAAGTGTATCGAATTCCAACACCATCCTGATGTTAATCGGTCGAGTGTATCAAATTCCAACACCATCCTGATGTTAATCCGTCGAGTGTATCAAATTCCAACACCAGCCTGATGTTAATCGGTCGAGTGTATCAAATTCCAACACCATCCTGATGTTAATCGGTTGAGTGTATCAAACACCAACACCATCCTGTTGTTAATCAGTCAAGTGTATCGAATTCCAACACCATCCTGATGTTAATCGGTCGAGTGTATCGAATTCCAACACCATCCTGATGTTAATCGGTCGAGTGTATCAAATTACAACACCATCCTGATGTTAATCGGTTGAGTGTATCAAACACCAACACCATCCTGATGTTAATCAGTCGAATGTATCAAATTCCAAACCAGCCTGATGTTAATCGGTTGAGTGTATCAAATTCCAACACCATCCTGCTATTAATCGGTCAAGTGTATCAAATTCCAACACCATCCTGATGTTAATCGGTCGAGTGTATCAAATTCCAACACCATCCTGATGTTAATCCGTCGAATGTATCAAATTCCAACACCAGCCTGATGTTAATCGGTCGAGTGTATGAAATTCCAACACCATCCTGATGTTAATCGGTTGAGTGTATCAAATTCCAACACCATCCTGATGTTGATCGGTCGAGTGTATCAAATTCCAACACCATCCTGATGTTAATCGGTTGAGTGTATCAAATTCCAACACCAGCCTGATGTTAATCGGTCGAGTGTATCAAATTCCAACACCATCCTGATGTAAATCGGTCGAGTGTATCAAATTCCAACACCATCCTGATGTTAATCGGTCGAGTGTATCAAATTCCAACACCATCCTGATGTAAATCGGTTGAGTGTATCAAATTCCAACACCATCCTGATGTTAAACGGTCGAGTGTATCAAATTCCAACACCATCCTGATGTTAATCAGTCGAGTGTATCAAATTCCAACACCATCTTGTTAAGGATATAAGATCAAAGTTATGAAATTGTTGTGTTGCCATCGGTCCTCAACGTGTGCAAAATATCAAATTATTTAGACTCCTAAAAGTGGGTGAAAATGAGGTTGAAAGGTTCCATTAAACCGACATCGGACGGTTCATTTAAAAGAAAGAAAGAAAATATTTATTTCTAAAAATGCGACACTTAACAATAATTTAAAATAATGCAATGAAAATGTGTGCCGCAATTTTCAAAATGAGGTTGGCACTCAGTTTTTGCTGCGCCGAAACATAGTCCGACACAGCACTGATTTTCATTGCCCGCTTCCTTGATTACAAAATCATGCGACCCACGGTGAAAACAAGTTAAATAAATTAAAGTGAAAATAAGTTAAAAACATTTCTGTCTTTCAATTTGGATTAATCAACCAAAGTGATCCATATAAACATAAACTTGTATCATTCGATGTAATTGAATACTATCGTGTCCTAAGTTCTAAGCCTTTCAACCAAATTGATTTAATTTGTGTGATCCTCCTAATATTAGCATTACACACGTGTAGCTTATTGTCAGCCACCTTCTTCATCCAGCGTCTACCGGTGACTTTGCGCAGATCGTCAGTCCATCGCGCTGGGGGCGTCCGACACTACATTTACCGAATTACCGTAGTCTCCACTCCAGTACTCATCTGCTTCATCGGCCATCGGTCCCGCGACAGATATGACTGGCTCACTGCCACTTCAACTTGCTAATTTTGCGAGCCATATCGGTAATACATTGGTTCTCTTACGGATAACCTCATTTGTGATCCTATCGATAAGAGAAACACCCAACATAGCGCGCTCCATCCATTGAGCGACTTGAAATTTGTGTACCAGGCCTTCCGTCAGTGGCTACGTTTCAGCCCCGTAGGTCAGGAGATATACCTGGTGAAGCTAATAAAGCGTGTTAAAAAGAATGTGAAATCCACTACATAATGTAGTAGTGAAATTATAAAAAAAATAAGATTTTTACTCTACTATATGCTGAAAAAATGAATAAGGGAGACCCGGAATTGTAGTACCAAATTCGCAAGAGGCCATCAACAAATTACGTCACACGAATTTCATTACTTTTTACCCCCGCCAGTCCTTGTCATAGCTGGTCACAGTCGTGAGACTCCTCCCTCCCTAGTGTCACATTACATATTTTGTAATTTCACATCAAATTATTAAATGAAAACAGCAGTTTTGTAATTAGTTTTATTTCCATTACAAATATTTTTTATTCATTTAAACACTATGATACAGATATAGTTGGAAATATTTTGAAGTTTTTCGTTAATAGTTCAAATTTCGTGTTAGATTTTGAAATGCGACATCAAAATTTAGGACCCTTGAAATACAATGTCACACTTCGTCGACTCCTCTCCTACTTAACGTGTGACGTAATTTCTGGATAGCACCCAATCTACTTACGGTTCTCAAAACAATAATATAATACGTCTTCTTGTGTATAAACCTCTCCGTAGCGTAGGCGTAAGTTGGCATACTGAACAAACCCATCAATCCACCTGATTCGTCACAGAGATCGAATTGAGTGAAGATTCCTGGAAACAGTGTTAAGGCCCCAATTACACTATCATATATTTATCATATAAATATGATCTGATATCTGTAAAATTCTATGATCATATTTAAATGATGCTGTTCGTCATTTTTACATATTCCACTTACAATCATATAATCGTCATACTTTATCAAGATCACAGACTTCTGAGGAGATACTATCAAGATGGATAACCATTTTAGCCGTGATTTCCGTTGCTACTATTGCAATTTTATTAATTTCATTGAAAAAGAACATAAGAACGATCAAGAAAACAACAAAAAATAAAAGACGTATTTGGATTAGATCATGGGTAACAAGGCGATCAGAGAGAGGGTTCCATAACACCTTTAGATTGGAAGATATAAAGTCTTACAAGATATTCCAGTCGAAATTCTTGCATTTTGACGGCATTTTAGAGTTTAGACGGATAATTTGATCATATTTGTAAGCTTGCTGCAAATAGGATCCCTTAATTATGACCATAGAGAATATTATTATACTGTCATAGGTTCTTCATATAAAAATGACCTCTATGATCATATTTCTTAGACAAGGCTCTAAGTAGACGGTCATTTGGAAGTTTGCACGAACAGACAGGCTATCGGCGTAAAACGTAATCATTTCATAACATATTATGTACTTATATTAAATTGTTCAAAATGTGTATCTTTTGTCTATTCTTTGTTTGATGTTGTTCTAATTATAAATAATATTAAATTTTTATTAGTTTTTTTTCTTCTGTGAAGGTGACGTTACAGCCTGGCATTAACGGAAGACCAGCGTTGGTTCTTACCAACCAGCATTTGCTGAGTTAGGACCTGTTTAGGGTTAGATAACCTTTGGCTTTTGTTAAACTACTTATGTATAATATATATTTCATTATGTATAATACTCTAAATAAACATTATTTTCTTTCTTTCTAAAACAGTTAAGCTTGAGCTAATCGTGTTTCGTGCGATGAGTGAGTTCCCATAGCTCACTATCCCACCGTCCTTTTTTTTTTATAACGCACGGGGAACACGTTTCGTACTCAGCTAGGTCCTTAGGGCGAGGACCGAATGCAGCGTGAATTTAAAACGTCGCAACAGACATGAGTGAAGATTCTGGTAAAGGCGTTCCCAACAATCTTACTAAACCTAAACCTGTACCCCTTTAACAGGCTTGAATTGGAGCGACATGGGGTCTAGTGTACGTAGTTACTACATCGTGTCCCTCCGTGCGCCAGATTAGTCTACTTCGGATGGCTGAGTGGATCACTTCACCAACAGCGATATTCCGCGCTGTATCCCCCCCTTTTACAGGCGGACCTCTGTGATGGAATCACGGGAGAAGCTTTTGCGCCTATCTGCGTCTCCGGAGGCCAGTCTGAAGACGGTGTCCGGAGGTCGCATGCGCAGTCCTCTCCCCCTCTATATCTCGGCGGCCTCCTTTTGGATCATAACTAATTCTCAGAAGATTGAAACCGGGTTACACTATAGCTATCCGGTACCTGGATATTGAGTAGACGAGAGGCGTAATGTGGAGGAGAGGTGTAGTTACCCTCACTGGATCCCCTATGTCTAGGAAATGTATAGGTTTTGACAAGAGCCGTAACTGTATCCCTAAACTCAACCTAGTTATATTGCAAAACCCACGTGTCTTTCGAACTTTTGTAATCTATACTAAGATTGTTTAGAAGAAATTACTTTTAGTGATAAGACCGCCTATTGTTTTCTGTATTTAAATTTCTTGAACTGTATCATAATGTTATGTAATAAAGTGTAAATATATATTTTCACTGCATGAGTTCGACAGACAGCTCACTTGATGGAAAGCGGTTACCATCGCCTATGGACATTTGTAGGTGCTTCCAATGTGCTGCCGCTCTCTAAAAAGATACTAGAACCTGGCCACTAATGGCGGAACACAACTCAAGGTTGTTATGGTGGCATACTCTAGACTAGGGGTTGTAACCCTCCAGACGGGCAAATACCCTACCACCTAGCTGTGGGTGGTTTTGTCGCCTCTTACGACAGGCCGCTCGGCCGCAGGAAATTGTATTCTTAGTCCGTTCCTGCACGGATAAAGACATTCGATACTATTCAAAACACCATGAAATTCAGATACTGGACATCTATAATCAACCCCCCATTCTTTCTATCCCACACCTTATATCCCATCCTATCATAGGGGCCATCCAGAAATTACGTCACACGTTAAGGGAGGGGAGGGGGTCGACTAAGTGTGGTGTGATAAGAGGTGGGAGGGACCCTAAATTTAGTGACGTCATATTTCAAAATCTAATACATTTACGGAACTGCTGTTTTAATTTAATAATTTCTTGGTGTAAAATTGAAAAATATATTATGTCACACTAGGGAGGGAGGAGTCTCACGAATGTGACCAATTGTGACAAGGCCGGGCTAGGGGTCAAAAAATGCTGTCAATTTTTTACCGATAGTAAGGCAAATAAACTGTAGGTAAGAACAGAACCAACTATATATAGGCCATCTACCTGTTTGCGAGATTCACAATAGAAACTAAATACAAACAAACATTGGTTTTACGATTGTACAAACCCAGTTTGCATTTCTTCCTGATGTACTCCAGCATGATCCTGACGTGGCAGTTGGGGTTCACCAGCAAGGTTTTTTCAACTGCCATATCCGTTTCTGACGAGCTTCTTCGAATAGTCGACAGTTCGGGTGCGTCCTTGTACGATATAAAAATAAACATTACCATAAATCTGTTCAAAAAAGTATTGAATTTCGAAAAGTACTACAATTGTAAGTTAAATCCGGATCAACAATTATTATTATTATTAGGTATATTGTATTGTATTTACAATGATAAAGAACGAATTTTTATTTACAAACTTAAAACGATGGTTTATTGTTAAGAAATTAAAACATTCATTTATTTGAAGTCATTTTGACAATAGGACGTCATGTTGACAGTGAAGTCACCTGAGACATTGTTTATCATCAACATTGAAGCCTCTTTTGTACGAGAATAGCAAGTAGAGACGTCACACCTTGAGTGAATTTTTGGCCTGTTTACTTACTTACTCCGTAGACTCACGTATCCAAAGTGAGTCTTAGCCTCCAAAATTAGAGCACTCCATCATTGCCCTACAGTCTACACGATTACTCACCATTATTATCGGCCTGAAGCTCACACAGGTTATCCTCCACTCTGTCTTTGGGGCCATTCACAAATTACGTCCCGTGAATTTCATCATCCTTATTATGACTTCAGAAATTTTGCAGTTTTACATCAAGAAATTATTTAATTAAAACAGCAGTTCCGTAATTAGTTTGATTTCCATTTAATTTTTTTAAAATAATTTAAACACAATGCTTATACAGATAGAGTTGCAAATATTTTGAAGTTTTTCGTTAATAGTTCTAATTTTGTGTTTTAAAGCTTAAATATAATTAGATTTTGAAATGTGACGTCACAGAATTTAGGACCCTTCCACCCCTTTTCCCACTTCATCGACCCCCTCCTCATGGGTGAGGATTCCGATGGCCCACTTTCCCAATTTGCCTATACCATCCCCCTATTCCAGTCCCATATCCTATTCTTTTTCTCCCAGTCCTTCCGTCTGATCCCTCTATTTCAACGCCCTATCTCATCCTAAAGGCTGGCAACGCCTGGTGTTGCAAATGTCTATAGGCGGTAGTAACCACTTTCCATGAGCTGGGCCGCTGAGCCGTCGGGCTGTTTGCCAGCTTCGCAATAAAAAAATATTGTGGTGTGTGCAGTTCACACGCAGTAGAAGTGAAACTTCAGAGAATATACTATATATATATATATACTCACAGGTAGTTCTTCTCTAACTTTTATCTACATATTAATACGTGAAGCAAAAACTTTGTACCCCTTTTTACGAGAATTGCGCGGACGAAGAAGTATGAAATTTCGCACTCTCATAGTTTATATAGTGCAGAAGCGACGAATGCTAATATTTTTTTTAAATTATGCATAAAAAATACATTAAATCAATAAAAAAAACATTACACACACTACCATGTGTTTGACACATACACGCATATATACTCTTTTGTTTATTGTTGCCTTGGCGAAATCTGTGTTTATAGAAGTACTAGCCGTCCCCGCCCGCTTCGCTGGGCGAATTTTCAAAGGAAATAAATTAAATTTTATACATCATTTTTTTATTTTTTTCCTTTTTTTGTTATTTTTTTTTATTTATATATTTTTTTTGCTTTTTTTTGTTTATTTTTTTTTCTGAAATTTAAAATATTTTTCAAAGAAGAGTCAAATTCACTTAAAATAAAATTTATTGATATAATAAATTATTATTATAATAAAAATAAATGTTGATAAACAACAAAACAAAGAATAAATGGAGAAATTAGTCAATAGAAATGGTCCGATTCATGGAGAAATGAGTATTAATCTTCCTCCATCTCACATTCGACGACTCGTCGCTCGCAAGTTGAGTTTGCCGGGACGTAAAACATACTCGTTAACATAACGAAGTTGAAACTAAAACTCGAAATTCAAACGGCGAGTAATTTTGACCGACATCAAAGCTCCGACCATACTGGCAGACCACGCGCACCATCAGCACCTTCAAAAAGTAAAAAATATATTATTATATTAAGTTCCAGATGGCATCCACCGCGGACCAATACGGTGAGCAGAGAGTACGTTTAACCACAACCTTTTTTTTTTTTACCTGATTATCGAAATTATTATAACATGATCCCCAGAACGATCACGGATACCAAATGAAAAATTGTCGGTAAAGAGTAATTCACGGTACCCGAAAAGCTCCTGAACGTACCCAGTGAATCTGAAAAAAAAAATCAATAATTTATAAAATAAACAAAAAGATTTTAAATTCAATTAAAAATTATATAAAAGACATACTCATAACGACGCCCTTGCCGGAAAAATGGTGGCCGTTGAAAATTCATGAAGTTGATGTTGATAGTAGCGTTGATGACAGATGAATGCTCTAAATGTTTATTTGCTTATTTTTTTTTAATAGCAAAAAACAATGAACCTAGTAACCATTCAATATTTTTTTGGTTTAGATATTAACTTCATGTTTATCGTTGCAACGAACATTATAAACGTATAACTAAGTATTAGTAAACGTTATTTCTTCTTTATCAACATGTAATGTACATATTCACTCTATCTCATCGAATTATGAAACGGATTAGTTTGCCAGGCGAATGACATAGATTTATTTAACCTTTTTTAATTATTAATATTCTTTGTTCTGAAGCGGTTCCTTCCGGATATTGTTGGGAAAAAAGTTGATGTAATTGTTGCCTATATGTGGTCATGTCGGTCTCTAATTTGGTTATGTGAAAATAAGTACGCATGATAAATGTATTCACATCTTTGCTCCATTTCATGCGTACTCGTGATTTCCCAGCCTTGGTGGTCCCGTTCAACATTCAAGACTGGTATGGGTGGATCTGGGTTAAAAGAGAGTGTTTGGGGTGACGATGGTACGGAAGGTGAAGATGATCTGGAGGGTGTGTACGATACAGCACTTGGGCTATATGGTTCTATTGGAGTGTTTGTTCTGACTGTTAAACTATCACCATCGTCACGGATTTCGGCTGTAGCATCTTTGTCGGTGGGAGCCCGCCTGTTCAACTCCTCACCGCTGACAATTCGCATGCTGAAACACCCAGCGTCAGCTCCAGGTGTGCCCCGGCGATCGCCCCCGGGCAGCGGTCCTATACGTTTACGTTGAGATCGTAGCTCCATTTTTGATGGGTTTCCAGAGCCACGTTAGCCACGCCACTAATTTCTCATTCGTGTGTCCGCCTCCCACGTGATTAGGTTTTCAATCAGGACGTGTGGTTGTATTAGGGGGCTTATTATTATTATTATTATCAATATCATTATTATCTTCATTATTAATATCATCGTTGTCATTGATATTATTTTCTCTAATTTCTTCATTATTTATATCGTTGTCGTTGACAATATTTTCGTCAATTGCTTCATCGACAAATTATAATAATCAGGGACTCATTTATTATTATTCATCCAAATGACGGATACTTTTATAGAAGAAATAACAGGTATAAAAATAATTAAATAGATAACGATAGACACATTACGTAAATTTACATTTATCGATTCAGTTTTCGTGGTTATGTAGAAGAAATATATGGTTTTCAAACTTATGGAGGAAGAAATTACTACGTTTTTATTTTAACGGGAATGCGTTCATATAATTATCTGTTTGCAGTTGAAAATGCTCCACTTCGTCATTGTTTAAGAATAAACAAAAATCAAGTAATGTCTAAGCAAAGTTCTACCGTCATTTAAATTATTTTTTTCTTCTCAATTTAATCGCATCCATTTTGAATTTATATAAAAAAAATTGATCATTAATATAGATTGTGACGATCTCAAATGCTGCGGATTTTGTTTGTCACTTCCCAACTATCAATGATCAATTTCTATCCGACTCAAAATTTAGAATATTCTTCGATCAAATCACTTTCTCGAACGAATTCGTAGTTGAAGAGTTACCAATTCTTGCAATCCATAAGATGATTATTGAAGATGAAGATGAAGATTAAATATTATGTGTTAATATATTAACAAACTTTTTTTTTATAAATTAACTACCAAATTTAGAGTCTATAGAGGTTACAGTTTGGAAATAGAAATTTCACATTTTAACACCCACTACCGCAATCTTTTTCGGCGGTGGGCTGTTGTAAAATCCGCTCTTAAATCATTTCTGCATCACATATAGACGACTCTAGCTAAATTTGGAGTCTGTAGGAGCTAAGGCTTAAAAAATAAAAATTTTCATTGTTAAACCACCCCCGCAACACCTTGTGGGGTGAGCTACCGTAAAATTCGTTCATAGACTATTTCTACATCTCTTACAGAAGATTCCTACCAAATTTAGAATTTATAGGAGCTATAGTTTAAAAACGGGAATTGTTCATTGTTAACGCCCCCGCAATCCCCTTTTGGGGATGAATTTCTTAAAATCCGTTTTTAGTTGACCTCTACATAACGAAAGTAATATTCCTACCAAGTTTCACATTTCTAAGTCTTATAGTTCCCGAGATTTCGTGATGAGTAACTATAGAAATTGGAATACTTCGATTATCATCGAAATTTTTAACGTTTTAGCAGACTTTTTTAAAATTTTCTTACATATAAACCTTCTCCTGACAATTCTGAAGACAAAAAAAAATTAACCCAATCGGTCCAGCCGTTCTCAAGTGGTACTCGATCATAGATACGGCATTTTATTTTTATCAAAAATGAGAGTGGTGTGCAGGGGTGCGTGGGAGTTGGTGGGTGGATGCGTGGAAGTTTGTAAGTAGATTCTTAGCTGAATGTAAAAGAACATAATCCGTTTAGTAAACTCCGTTGAAATCCATGAAAACAAAAGAATCAAGAGAAAACGCTTGTCTTTTGTTCTTATCAGCGGGATAAATGTTCATGAAAGTAAAACAGCAATAAAAAAAATGAAGGAACGTCAGAATTCGAAAAATAAATAGCCATAAACCATCTAGGAAAAATTTCGCATCGAATGGTGGTAGTTTCATGTCGATACGATCAGTGGTTTAGGCGTGATTGAGCCTCAAAGGAAGGCCATTTTCATTATATATATATAGATAATCTTTGGCAACAAATTATATGGTCGTATTTCGAGCACGGGCGACCACTAGTTAATATAATTATAATATATAATTCCTTTCGCCTACTTTAAACCACTGGCATAAAGTTCACAACTCATTGCACTGTTACGCGCAATTTCCTTTGATCTACGTATAAAAGAATAGCTGCCTTAAGTATATACACATAGAGCTAAAATTCATTTTAAATCTTTTAAGTTCTACTTTAAAGTTTTAACGGGTAAAGAGAAGCTTTAACGGGTCAGTTTCATCGATTTTCAAATCACAACGATTCTAAAGAAGTTTCACTTCAAAAACAAATTGTTGGGCTCGGTCACTAGATTCCCCATCTCGAGACTGGTTCTAACTTTCCAGCTGCCATCCTCAATTTTTATCCGTTTTATATCAGACTAAATAAATATAGAATTTATAGCAAACATGGCCTAATTTTTCAAGTATTTTTGGTCACCCAAAAAGGCAAATCAAAATTATCTTGTGTCGTCTATATCAGTCAGACTTAGTTAACAAATGATAAAATAATTTTATAATATCCTGTTATCGTACATTAAATAACAATTATTATTATTGTTTTACAATTATTAAAAAAAAATTCTTGAGTATTTATTAATAAAGTTGCACCGTTATCCGTGCAGGAACGAAGAAAGAATACAATTTCCTGCGGCCGGGCGGCCTGTCGTAAGAGGCGACTAAACAACCCACAGCCAGGTGGTAGGGTATTTGCTCGACTAGATGGCGACCACCCCTGGTCTAGAGTATGCCGCCATAACAACCTTGTGTTGTGTTCCGGCATCAGGGACCAGGTTCCAGTCTACTTTAAGAGAGCAGCAGCGCATTTGTAGCGCCTTTGGTGTTGCAAATGTCCATAGGCGACGGTAACCACTTTCTATCAAGTGGGCCGTCTGCCTGTCTGTTGAACTCCTGCAAAAAAAAAAATAACCTGTGACTGAAAAATAGAGAGTAAGAAAATCAAGTTGGTAAGGGCATGTACATATTATATAATATCGAAACTAATTTACATGTATATATGTAAATTAGCTTCGAGACGTTTTTGCATTTGTAGTTGTATTTGTATATTTGGAGGACTTCTAAACTTGAAATTTAGTATTAAAAATTATGTTTAATATTTATTATTTTAATACCATTTAATATTATTAGTTTCATATTAAGTAAATGCCTATAAGAATAAATAAAAAGTATTAGTTTATAGATTTATGTGCTGACAATACACTACTACAAAATCAAAAACATCTTGAAGCTAATTTTAAATTGGAATACTGACTGTTACAATGATGATTTGTTGTGTGATAGAGAACGTATGTAAGAATAGAGGAATAAGGAAGGAATAGACATATTGTACCAATCCCAAAAAATCAGAAAAAGTTAAAAGAAGAGAGAGATTTATTATTAAATCGGCTAAGTGCCGGATCATACACGTTGAAGGGTACCCACTTTTCTTTCCTTCAAAGTCGTCTCTAAGACTCCTTTGGGTGTTTTTCGCTATTTCATATAGTTTAGGATTTGGCCCTGAAGGCCCACTTGAATAATAATTCACTCTGTATACAGGAATAAACATAGAAATATTTGTTTTTTATAATGTTTTAACGGTTTTAAACGCAGTATCTTATTTGGTTTTTATTTCGATGTTTCAGCCACTTTTTAGTAGCCGTGATCACGAAAGACAAAGCTGTCAAGTATCGATGAGTAATGTTAAAATTACTTTTAGCCCTGAAAATGAGATAAATGACCATTACCTACCATTCAGAGAAACCAAAATATTTAAAACGTAGTATAGAAAATCATAATAGGTTGAGGAAAAAGTCTTTTCGCATATAGTATGTATGAATTTGTAATAAGATCTTTTTGGCTATACCATTTGTATCTGGCTGGTTTTGGTATCATTAAAAAGTTTTAATTTTAAAGAAAACAATTCCAAATTCAAATTAGTAAAATGTGTGATTTTCATTTGTTTTTCTTAATGTTAAAATGAGTGAATCTAATGAAGAAATTCGATACATTTTAAAATTTTATTACAAAAAAGGTAAAAATGCGACCCAAGCCGCGAAAAAATTTGTGATGTTTATAAACCTAATGCAGTATCTGTGAGAGTAGCGCAAGTTTGGTTTAAGTGTTTTCAATCCGGAAATTTTGATATCAAAGATGCACGTCGCCCTGGTCGCCCTGTTACGGACAAAATTGATGCCATTTTTGAAAAAGTGGAGCAAGATCGGCATGTTTGTAGTTACGATGTAGCTGGAGAACTGGGAATTCACCACAAAACGGTTTTGGCGCATTTGAAAAAAGCTGAGTACACAAAAAAGCTCGATATTTGGGTGCCTCATGAGCTCACTGAAAGAAACCTAATGAACCGTGTACTCATTTGTGATTCTTTATTACGACGTAATGAAACCGAACCATTTGTGAAGAAGCTGATAACTGGTGATGGAAAGTGGATCACGTACGACAAGAACGTGCGAAAAAGATCGTGGTCAAAGGCCGGTCAGGCTTCACAGACTGTGGCGAAACCCAGGTTAACTCGCAACAAGGTAATGCTGTGTGTATGGTGGGATTGGAAGGGCATTATTCATTATGAGCTGTTACCGCCAGGCAGCACCATCGATTCTGAACTGTACTGCGAACAACTGATGAGATTAAAGCAAAAAGTTGAGAGAAAGCGGCCGGAATTAATCAACAGAAGCGGTGTGGTTTTTCACCATGATAACGCTAGATCTCACACATCTTTAGCCACTCAGCAAAAATTACGAGAGTTTGGCTGGGAGGTGTTAATGCATCCGCCGTATAGTCCTGACCTTGTACCTTCAGATTTTTACCTGTTTCGGTCTCTGCAGAATTCCTTAGGCAGTGTCAGGTTAACATCACGAGAGGACTGCCAAAACCACTTGTCGCAGTTTTTTGATCAGAAGCCCCAAAATTTTTATCGCAATGGGATCACGTCCCTACCTACGAGATGGCAAAAAGTTATCCAACAAAATGGCACCTACATACTTTAGTCAAATGTAAATAAACTTTATAAAAAAACCTTTTGAATTTTTATATAAAATGCGAAGAAACTTTTTCCCCAACCTAATATGTCAATCATTCCCAAGTAATCCTAAGTATGCGCATTACAAACGTTTTCATGAACGTACCAACATTAAATTTCAAAGTCAATGATATACAAGGGATCTTTGTTTGCAATGTTTATAGAAGTGGTATTTTAAACTGTATTCTTAACAGTGAACTCCCACTTTCGGTTATATTATAGAATCTAATTATACGGAATACTTCTACTTTGTATGCATTCTACGTTGTTCAGATCGCTTACATTGTACAATGTTGATATTTTGTTCTATAAGAATGCTTATTAACAGATTTGCTTAATAAAATATACTAAACTTTTAGCGTACCTCCAAATTATTCATTTCAACGTGATCACGGCTACTGAAAATGGCCGAAACCTCGAAATAAAATCAAATACTAAATATTCCACACTTAAAACCATTAAAACGTAGTTTTAATTAAACTAGTGTAATTCTATTTTTTAGATCGCCTTTTAACTCTCTGGGAGAATCTACGTTCCAAGTCTCTAAAACTTTGTATCTAATAATGTTTAGTCTTTCTTACTCATCAGGAACAAACCTAAAGAACTACAATAAAGACGCAAATCGACTAACTTTCGAGTAATAATGTTACTCCTAGAGTAACGTTTACAAAGGAAAGTAAAATTCCAATTTCACGCAATTAAAAAACAAATAGTAACATAAAGGTCATCGTACACCGGTGTGGTGGCGCCGAAACACCCAGCCTTGACCGCCTTGGGTTGCGCTCACCGTTCGTTGCCCAACTAGTGGGATCTAAAGCGATTCATATTTCATAAGATAAGTTGCAACAGCGTGTACGATGCATTACCGTTCCACGCGGGGACCGGTCGAACGCGTAAGGACAGTCTATCCGTGGCTTTATACTCCGTACACGTGTTCTATATTTAAAATACGAATCGAATTAATCGGTTAACGAGTTGATTCAATTAATTGAATTAACCAGTTAACTGCTTGCTGACTGAAGGATTTTATAAAGGATTCAATTCAATTGATATACAATTGGATGAAGATGGAATGCAGTTTTGAACAGTGATTATAAATGAATGCAATGTTTTCATGTTTGGAAAATGGTTGGTGCATTTAATTAATGATTATTATTTTATGCAACTAAGACCTTTTTTAAATAGTTGACTAAGGTCAAGTTTCTTACAAGATTATTTTAAGAAAACTCTAGATCGTGTTCGAGATTAACATGAAACATTAGACATATAAAATATAGAATACGAATTAATATATCACTTAATCAAAAGAATGATTAAAAATAATGCCATACTTAGTACGATAATGTTAAGTAATTATGTAAATTAACTAAATAAAGATTAAAATATAAGAGATACAATACATATATAAACGCAAACCATTCAAACTGAATATAGTTTTGAAATGTTTACAGTGTCATTTCGAAAGTTGGTAGCTAAAGTTTTCAATAAGTACTGGAATTAAATTATTCTGAAGTAACAAAACGAAGAAGTACCGTAAATAAATATTACTTATTGATAATACATAAATATTTTGTGTACATTGCAGTTGGAAAGAGTTATTTATTGAAATAAACAAACACAAGCAAGTAAGTAAAGAATGTTTGAATTTTGTATAAGAGCTTATAGATTTTGGATTAGAAAATAAATTGAAAGCTTTATTTACAACCCATCTAGGAAGCAGGAAGCAGATTATTATTGAATGCTTCCAGATTAGATAGAAATCAGGCTGATAGAAAGTAAACAAGGAAAAAGTACATCAGCCGTTTATTATTTGTCTTATTAATTGACGAACTGATTGATCACGTATTTGTTGATGAAAGAAAATTAATACCAATGTTCTCATGTCTTCCAGTACCTTAAAGTATACCTTTTAAAATACTGTGGTTTGTATTGTGTGATGAAGGTGTTCAAATTCAAATCAATAGAACTGTGATTATCAAGTTATGTGACAGTTATGGCTGCATCAGGAGCATCTAACTTAGCAGTATTCGGCATAGCAGCTTGGCCACCATCAGGACCTGCGCCGAATGCATCACATTTCCATCATCAAGGCTCGAACTTTGCTATTTTCATTATCCTCTTCGCTTTATGTATGATGGAAGTGGTTGTTCTGAGGATAATAACTGAGGAGCAGGCAAGAGAGCAGGGTGGGAGGAGTGTTACTTCTATGTGGTTCGATTTGGATGAAGAATGAGATATAGAAATCTAGTCAGTGGAGATTCTAAAAGGACGTTATTCATTGAAGAGAAGCATGTTCTGTTGGTTGAATTCTTACTATAGATTAGTAAAACTAAAAATGATTATATTGACAACTTCTCAAAAGTTTTGACGACGAATCATGAAGAAATTGCTACAAACAACACAGATAAGATAAGAAATGTAAATGTAATAGATATATTAGGGCAAATTGATAGTTTAATAGGAACGTATAGAAATACATAAATGGATTAAATTCAATAATCATAGTCGTAAATATATTCGTAATTGTTAAGCAAAATTTTTGGAGCTAAAAAGCTTAAAAAATTGTTATGTATTTAATTGAATTTGTGACAAAAATATATCACTTCATGAAGTTAAACTGTTTGAAAGATCGATATTTGCTTGTAATTGGGTGACGCAATATTAAGAATTAGGTGTTGTTTTATTGCAGGAGTTTAGCAAACAGGCAGACGGCCCACTGGATGGAAAGCGGTTACCATCGCCTATGGGCATTTGCCACACCAAAGGTGCTACAAATGCGCTGCTGCTCTCTTAAGGGAGATTGGAACCTGGTCACTAATGTCGGAACATAACTCAAGGTTGTTATGGCCACATACTCAAGATCAGGGGTGGTAGCCATCCAGTCGGGCAAATGCCCTACCACCTGGCAACCTGGCACGTTTTGTGCAGTCTGAGCGTCAGCTAGGTTAGGCAGAAGATTAAAATCATTAAACCTCCCAAACAGCCTCTGGTGTAATTAATTATGCACGAAACGAGTAACCTATGTTCCATAGAACACTAGAAGCACGCTCACCAATGAATCACTTCCGCACCAGATTTAAATTATGTAGATTGCTACAGATCTGATCTACGTTTTAGGCCCAATGTTTTCTAGCTTTATTATAAACAATGTGTGAATTTTATCTGCCAACTAACAACAACTAAGTACAAATAGGCTTTAACTATTTGTACTCATTTTAAGATACATACTTAGTTGTAATAAAAATGAATATTTTCTCTATTAAACTACTAATCTGAATATAAAACTACATAATATTGGCTCAACTAAAATGTACAAATAAATACTACTAACCCTTAAAAATGGTGCAAATTAGCATATTGTATAGCAGAAAACACTATTTGTCCACAAACAGCTATGTCTGATTAACAGAATATAATCATGCTAATACATTTTTTATAATAACTTGTGTAGTATTGTATATATATGACTATGTATACATGTATGTATTTGTATATTTATTTCTTAAACTAGTTTGAGTGTTTATGTATCTATTGCCTTTTTCCTGCACAACCTATATAGCCTGATTCAAATTTCTTGAATTTAGGTTGTTGTTTAAGAGATCGCTTTGAGCAATAAGACCGCCTATTGTATTACCTAGAAAATATTGTAAATATGGTCTGTTTTTGTAATTGTATATTTTGGTGTGCAATAAAGTGTTCTCTCTCTCTCTCTCTCATATTGTTTCTTAGGGCCGTTTTTTGAATAACCAAATAACAATTATTCTATCGATAAAACATAGTAAGTTATTTCACTTTTGAATTTAGTCAGGTTATAATATATTCGACTGATAACTTTTATTTGATGATTGAAAAATCGGCCCTAAGTTTAACAATTTTTTTCAACCCTTATTTAGCAATATATTTCTATCTATAATACCCTTGTTTCACCTGCGTTAGCATTAGTGTTAGTGGCTGTGGCCAAATACAACTTGTTTATAGCGTACTGCAGCCGGGGCTTCGCACGCGTGACTTTTATTTAAGTTTATGATTTTTTGAAATTTTGGATAAAAATATAATCTAAGTTACTCCTTATAACATCAGCTATCTGCCAGTGAAATTCCCGTCATCCCCCCCAATAGCTATGAATACATACGTTATTTGTCATGTCGTGTCTGTATATCGTTATCTATCTTATCGTTAACGTCATTAACAATGTTGCATCGCAATTAACTCATTAAACCCTTGGCTACATCTGCGTGATACATTCACTAACACTAATACCATCCCAGGTGTACCAAGGAAATAATTTAGGTGACTTCAACTTGATAATTCTGTTTACATTTAAGTATCTATAACGATAATAATTATGCTTAGTGTTTTTGAAAATTTCGAAATACTATTTAGAGTATTTTAAGAATATTTATTATAATGATTGGTATGATATATTATGTGTATTTTTTAATTATAGTATGCTATTCTCATTTTCCAAGCTAAATTGCAGTATGAAATAAACAAATGTTTAATGTGTTTTTCATTTATATTACCCGATGTTAGTTGATATTACACGGTTCATTTCTGTCTTTCAATTTAGGTGAATCAACCAAAATGATATATAAACATAAATTGGAATCATTCGATGTCATTGAAAATCGTCGTGTTTCTCCTATTATATTAATGTACTCTATGTGTCCTTTCAGTTCTATACCTTTGAATCAAATTGATTCAATTTGGTTGATAGGTTGAAAGTGAATTGCAATGGTGCCATCATACAACACGATCGGCTATATTCGTCTATCCCCCGGAAATAAAGTCATTTATCGGAGTAAAAAGCAACTATCCTAAGTTTTGACTCGAGATTTAAGCCTGCCCTGTGTCTGTGTTTTCAATAGTTGTTACGTAATGCTGTATGATGCGTCACGTTTCATCCACCAATTTATTGATGTATAATTTAGCACAGTTAAAGAATATGGTAAATACATCAACGCGATGCTATGTAAATACAGATGATATCACTGTTAGAGCTGCCGATAAGATTGGGCATTTGTCTAAATCATCAAAAATGTCCAATCTCATAAACGTGTAAATATAATATTTAATGTTGATTAGGATACTAGTGTGCATATCACGTAGACGATAAGGTTTTTGTATATATAGTCTAAGTTAAATTAGGAACAATTAAGAAATGAATATACGACAACTCGTCGTCTCATATTCGTATGAGACGACGAGTTGTCGTACTTTTGTAGAGTACGACAACTCGTCGTCTGACTCCCTTTTGTCGTCTTACTCGTACTTTGTACTCCCCTCTCGGGCGATTAAGCCATAGTCTCTCACCAGTGGTGCGTCACTATCCAACTGGGTAACCATCATCGTAGCACCATAGACTGTACATATAGACCAAAATTTAAAAAAATCAGAATCTACTAGGTCTGAATAAGCTCCGATAGTTCGCGCTGAATTTTCTATTTTAAATTAATTGTATAAATAAACTCGTCCCTTCTATAGATTTATTATAATATAGTTACATTAATTAATTATATGTCTCTGAAGACCACTGGTCATAAAAATGGCCGGACTTTTGGAGGGCTTGTGTTTACACGGGAAGGCGAACACGTAGAAGAGAACATATGCACTACCAATGTAATTTGACTGCTGGCATCACCAAAAGGCGTATAAAATAAAGTTTAGAATTTAAATAAGACATCGGTAAAACAATTTGAATAGATTCGCAACATGGCCGATGGTGCAACGTTATCAGTTGAAACTAGACAAGTTATTTCGATGTACTTGGGCAACATGCTGGTATTTCTTTAACATGTTTGAGCCCTCCCTCTTATTTAAGCTGGTTTTCAATGACATCTGAGTGAGCAATCGGATACTTTATATTAAATGTTTAATATGATATATTTCATCTGAACTTTTAGAAAAGACCTTTATGGAATTAAAGAACATAAGAATGCAGGAATGCGGAATAAGCGCACCAGCTCGCGAGAATCTTACGAAAACGCGAGAAAGTAGAGTGTGAATGGTATTTAAGATCCCTGTTCGTATTCTCGCAAAAATGTGAAGTGCCTATTAGGTAATGGGAAGATCATATTCCCTTTGCTGCACATTTTTTTTTAAATTCATTATCGGTGTTTGCCATTAAATACTGATTAAATATACTTTGTAGGTCCATAGTTAAAAATTACTACCGCCCTTGAGAGCTTAATATAAAGCAATTAATAATAATAGGTTGAGGAAAAGTTTTTTCGCATATAGTATGTATGAACTTGTAATAAGATCTCTTTGGCTATACCATTTGTATCTGGCTGGTTTTGGTATCATTAAAAAGTTTTAATTTTAAAGAAGACAATTCCAAGTTCATATTAGGAAAATGTGTGATTTTCATTTGATTTTCTTATTGTTAAAATGAGTGAATGTAATGAAGACATTCGATACATTTTAAAATTTTACTACAAAAAAGGTAAAAATGCAACACATGCCGCGTAAATTTTTTGTGATGTTTATGGACCTAATGCAGTATCTGGGAGAGTAGCGCAAATTTGGTTTAAGCGTTTTCAATCCGGAAATTTTGATATCAAAAATGCACGTCGCTCTGGTCGCCCGAACACGGATAAAATTGATGCCATTTTTGAAAAAGTGGAGCAAGATCGGCATATTAGTATTTACGATGTAGCTGGAGAACTGGGAATTGACCACAAAACGGTTTTAGCGCATTTAAATAAAGCTGGGTACACAAAAAAGCTCGTTATTTGGGTGCCTCATGAGCTCTCTGGAAGAAACCTAATGACCCGTGTACTCATTTGTGATTCTTTATTACGACGTAATGAAACCGAACCATTTTTGAAGAAGCTGATAACTGGTGATGGAAAGTGTATCACGTACGACAAGAACGTGCGAAAAAGATCGTGGTCAAAGGTCGGTCAGGCTTCACAGACTGTGGCGAAACCCGGGTTAACTCGCAACAAGGTGATGCTGTGTGTCTGGTGGGATTGGAAGGGCATTATTCATTATGAGCTGTTACCGCCAGGCAGGATCATCGATTCTGAACTGTACTGCGAACAACTGATGAGATTAAAGCAAAAAGTTGAGAGAAAGCGGCCGGAATTAATCAACAGAAGGGGTGTGGTTTTTCACCATGATAATGCTAGACTTCACACATCTTTAGCCACTCAGCAAAAATTACGAGAGTTTGGCTGGGAGGTGTTTATGCATCCGCCGTATAGTCCTGACCTTGCACCTTCAGATTTTCATCTGTTTCGGTTTCTGCAGAATTCCTTAGGCAGTGTCAGGTTAACATCACGAGAAGACTGCCAAAACCACTTGTCGCAGTTTTTTGATCAGAAGCCTCAAAATTTTTATAGCAATGGGATGACGTCCCTACCTACAAGATGGCAAAAAGTTATCCAACAAAATGGCACCTACATACTTTAGTCAAATGTAAATAAACTTCATAAAAAACCTTATGAATTTTTATATAAAATGCGTAGAAACTTTTTCCCCAACCTAATAAAAAAAATTAAACTGTCATCACTTAATATCATTGTAAGTAAAGTTACTTCTTTTGTTGCTACTATATGCAGCTTTTAATAAAGAATTAAAAGATAGATTTTTAAAACACTTATTTAAGATTTATGTACCATTATCCATTATCTAAGTGCAAAAGTAACTCAAATTTAATGTATAATGAAAACATAACACACTTCCCCAGAAAAACTTCTTATATTTAATGCTATATATTACTTTGTTTTCATTTAATTCTCTTCTCAATTTTTTATCATATTTAACTTCCTTCTCGTATCTTCTCTGAACTTAATTATTGTCTTCTTTACCGACTTAAAAAACAAATCTAATTGTCTCTATGTTGTGGTTTCTTTTGTTTGTTACACGATTTCTCCGTCAATTATAGCCGGTTTTCATTTTTTTCCATTTGAAAGGTGTCCCGATGTTGTCCCATTGTCACCAAGTCAGGATCTAATGAGTGAATCTCTAGGAAATTGAGAACAACCCTTGTTGAACAGTGCCTACACTCGTCGAGATGGGTAACTTGTTTACGCGTGCCATTAGTACAATTTTTACAGACGCTTAATTTACAAACGCTTACTTCTAAAGCCGTTCAAGTATTTGCGCCACTAAATAGTAGAATATATACAAAGAACCGACTTCAAATTAAAAAGCAGAAATCAAATATATTCTACAACATACTGAAGACGGTGCGAAGAAAAACATAAAAGATACTTTATGTTGCTTTGTTGTTGTTTTTTATGTTTTAGTTGGCACCGATTTCAAAGTGTTCTAGACAAAGCCGCAAAAGGTTTGCCCATGACAATTTACTATTATTGTATTGTATTACTTACTATTATTGTATATACTTATGTAAAGTATACACAATAATAAATTTATTGCAACAACTATTTATGTAACCTTTTCGTCCACCCTGCTGACCATCGACGAGCGACATCATGAGGCCATTGGCAAACATTCTGCGCACGGGTAATATTTATTTTTTGCTTTTTAGTTTCAATTGCTGAGATTGGGCGCGTTCCTTTAGTATCTCACAACGCCCAAAATGCTCCGTATGCCGCGCCACATGGCGACCACGGTCGTTATGGTCGTGGCGAAAACGTCTCTAATGACGCCATTATTTTCAATCACAAAGCGCTCACAACGTTCCTTGTGAAGAACAGGATCGAAGTGGTCGTTGACCACAGAGCATGAATTCTCTTTATCAATTGACATTGAAAAAGGCGCGATTTTCAAATCAACCAATGACATATGTATATTTCGTCATTAATGACATAAACGCTCGATAATCCGTTCCACTAGAGTTTATGATTGTAACGCCCGCAAGCAGGTGGAACAGAAAAAAATGCGACCGTGAACGTGGGCGTTGTGAGTCTCTTGTGGAACGTAGCCATTGTAGTTAAATTTTTATACTTATACTTAAATTAATTTTCGTTTCCCTATAAATTTCATATTACGTACTTGGAAGTACAAATATATAAAGGTGAATGTATTTTTTTACCACTTGCATATTTATTAGTTCCCTTGGACTCATTTAAATAACATTTGGTATGTGGTAAAGACCTGAGATGAACATGGATACTTTTACCTCGGAATATAATAATAAAAATACTTGTCTAAACAAATTTTGCAAATATGGTGGTATGAACTTCACCGACAATAATTTAGTATCCGTACGTTAACAGAGAAAACAATCCACAACCCAATGGTGGGAAATTTTCCCCTTTAAATAACTACCATCAAGCTCGAGTTTTATTTCGTCTAGTTCCAGTCCCCTCTTTGAGGCTGGAAGCACATTGGCAGCAGCTCTGGTGTTACAAACTCCCATAGGCGATGGTAATCATTTTTCATCATGTGGGCCGTAAGCCTGTACTCCAACAGTAAGAAACGAACGTTGAAAGAAACAAAAATGCGTTTTTAATCGCAATTTACAGTGACATGTTATGAAATCGGTTAGATCATATCCAAACCAAGGTTAGGTCAAGGCTGTGAAATTATGTAATCACGTAACTGAAGAACGACATAACAGATGTGTTTTGTACAAAAATGTTAACACTATTAATTAATCAGAATTCAAAATATACAAGCGAATAATTTAAGTTAACATTAAGTACACAAAATTGTATACAAAAAACAGTAATTACAAGGTATAATTTAATATGACCCACGTGAACGTTGCCGACAAACTGCTTTGCACTTTGGCAAAGTGTTTGTTAATTTTTTGATAATAAATAAATTAAAAATATTAATCGTTATAATATACTCTATTGAACCAAATCAATACATTTACTGACAAAAACTTTATATGAAAATAAAAATAAGCTTGAAGACCAAACTCGGCTCAACGACCCACAATAAGTTTACTCCGAAACTGTGCGTTTCACGAAATATTCCGAAGCAAAAAATGAAACTATCACAGATCAGCCCAGCCACGTTGTTTTATGTTGTTTTTGCGAACGGGAAAACAACGTTGTGTTGCGAACGAATCGACGTTGAATACAGTCCAGGGTGGGGATTTAGCAGGTAGAGTCCGCATGACAAAAGTAATCCCTCGGAAAATATAAGAATTAAAAGTGGATGTTCCGCTATTAGTAGTAAGTAACAAGGAAATAAATTTACAGCTTCTATTATGGAATATTTTGTATTTATCATTCAATAATTACCTACATCGATTTACGGATTAGGTCTCTGTCTGTCTGTGGAACTTCTTTTGTGGCACGGACTCTAGCTGGGCACCATTAATCAAATAGTTAACTTCGTTAATCGCTAATCCGTTACTGAAAAAGTTATCTTCGTTAAAAATTAAAGCGTTACATTTCATAAAATTTAACGCAAGTTAATGTTAATCGTTAATGCATTAACACGTGATAAAAATTGCATCTTCTTATAAAAACTGTTGGTTCTGGAAGTTAACAGGTTAGAAACAAAAAAAAGACGGGCATAATTGTTAGTGTTTAATATAGATATGTTGATAAACTATGTTTATTCATTCCTGAATGTTCCTTGTAATTCTACCAACTACTGTCAAAATTCTTTGTTTTCTCGTATGGCTCGTACTTATAATACTAAATTTTGTAAATTTTTTTTTTTTTGCTACATAGACCACTTACATCTTACACGAAACGATACTAACCCTACCAATTTATCTGTCAATTTAGTCATTTGGAATAATATGAATATTCCCCTTCATGAACATTAATATCTTGAAATTCTCGTCTGAAAGCGAGGCTCGTTTTGGCTGTAGTATATATATCCTTGTCCGTGGAGAAAAGACGTTCAACTGCAGCGCTTGAGGGTATAGTATTATATTTAATAAACAGGTATGCGAATATCTGTTCCCCGAGGAATGCCGTATCATTTAACGAGTCTTTCGACTTTGTGTCTAGCCGCATTTTGACGAGACTTTGAGTTTTGCTTGATAAAGATTTGTTGCTCTTAGGTTTTTCTTTAGACTGAGTGACAGAATTGAAAAAGTCATCCTCACATCGTCGCTGTTACTCGCGTTGCTGTCTCCGCTACTTAAACTACCTCTGTCCTTCGAACTTTCAACAGCTTCTTGTTGTAACGCCTCTTCTACCTTTTTTTCCATGCATTTTTTACTGCGTCTACTCGACTGATGTCATACGTTTCCAACCATATCCACTGGAACTTCGGGTGAAAAGCCGCGGCAAGTTGGATAACTATTAAGCTAAGGTTCAAAAGTGGTTAAGGTCAGTGCCATTGGTGATTGCAATGACATAGTAAATACGTAGGAACTCGCCAACAAAGCATGTAACAATCGGGATAAACGTTTATTTATTTGGTAGAGCTGAGCTGGAGTCGTTGCTCGATTACAACTTCTAAGGCCGTCTAGATCGGTGTGATACTACGCTCTCAGAGAATATCGCCGTGAATCGGTTAGCGTTGAGCTAATCGTGGTTCATGCGACGAGTGAGATCGTGTCTTAGCCGAATATGCCCCCAAACTACATTTGTCTTCTTTTGGGGACAAATTGTCAACTCATAGACTTAAAATTTTAAAAAAGTTGAAGGTATCAATGCAGACATTGAAAGGGAAGGAAGGTCCTGGCGCGCACCGATTGCTTCTAGACCACCATTAGGAAGCGGTGCACGTCCCTGGTACGCCGGGTGTGGGCCAGCACCAACGCCGTCCTGGCGATGATTGCTGATAGGGTAGACTGTACCTACGTTAGGCACTGCTGCGCTATGCATGTATAATGAAAGCATAATCTGTGGTATATATGAATAAGTGTGAATGAAAATATGTATATATGTGTAACTCTTTAAATCGTAGATAGATAGATAACACTTTATTGTACACCATTACAGAAAACCTTATAGCCTAAAAATGTTCTAAATGTGCACAATGGGTTGTGTTATCGCTAAGAAGCGATCTCTTCCAGACAACCCGTGGCAGGAGTAAAACAGAATATATTGGTCAAAGGTGGTATACATAAATATTAGAGGATAAGCAGTTACTTACATATATTTTATTCATTTATAAACATATAAGTATGTAAAATATTATATAAGTAAAATTATACTTAATAGACATATATAAATACACCTACTGTGAATGAGAATATGTATATATGCGTAACTCTTTAAATTGTATATATTAATGTAATTCTGTATAATGTATACTACAAATTATACGTTATACAGAATTACATTAATACATACAATTTAAAGAGTTTCACAGACATACATATTCTCATTCACATTACACACACAGGGGAATTTCAGGAAAATATGTCTCATAGTCCTAACTATGGGAAATGTTTTCCTGAAATTCCCCTTTTCAATTCCTTTTGTCTGATGCCTCTATCCCATTATCCAGTCTAAAGGCCGGCATCGTGTTGCCTTCGCTCTTGGCGTTGCAAACGACTATACTATAAGCCACTTTCCATTAGATGGGCCGTCTGCCTCTTTGATAGCTTCGCAATAAAAAAAAATTAAATAAAAATAAACTCCTGAACATAGCAAAGATAAATATGGAAGAGATTTTATTCTTTAGCAATAAAGACTAGACTTTACGTCAAATTAGAAAAGATATCGATCTAATTAGAATAGTAGCTATAGTACATATATCGAATACAGAGTACATCGAATACATAGTACGTAGAATACATAGTAGATGTACTATGTATTCTACGTTCTATAAATAATACGTCGCATACATAGTATATGGAATACAGAGTACACCGAATACTTAGTACATGGAATACATAGTATCAAATACATAGTACATCGAATACATAGTACATCCAATACATAATACGTCGAATACACAGTACGTAGAATACATAGTACATCGCATACATAATACGTCGAATACATAGTACATCGAATACATGGTACATCGAATAACAATCGATGTAGTAGAAGAAACAGATTGTCATTATATCTGAAACGCTAGATAATTATAATTACGTAAGAGACCGTTCATAAAGCAGGTTTGCATACATGGAGTATCATTTGCTATGATAAGGGGACGAGAGGTTATAAGGAAACATGATTAAGCAATTCACATAGGCGATAAAAGCACTACAAAAGGGGGTACGTCTACCTTTTGTGATGTGATACCTATATGGGAGTACCAGAAAGTGTGACGCAGCATAACAAAAATGTACAGAAAGGTAAAATTTTGTTGCACTTTTTGGACGACCCCTATTCTACATTCAATAACGAGTGTTAACATAGAATGGTAGTTAACATAGTACGTTGTAAAATTTTGGGAAATCGTTGACGACAATGGTACGGTAGCGGCACGTATAGGTTATATACCGTCTAAATAAAAGTTTACAGTTTTCTCTACCAATTCTTTACACTGTTCTTGTGTTATTTTCCTTAAGCCTGGCGTTGCCCAATACATTTCCTAACAAATTACATTACTTTAAAACGTTCTGGCATTTCCAGTGGTGTTAACAACTTAACACACTCTTGCGCAAATTTAACTTAATTATGCTATGATTTATTGGCAACTTTCCACAAGGTCGTGCAGTGTTGACAGCACACAAACTTTCTTCATTACAATTTAACTGTAGCATTTGACATGGTTAGTTACTGTTTGGTAGAATAACAAAGTTTTTGAGATTTGAGTATTTTTAACTGACTTCTAATAGGTGGTTCTCCATTCAAATATATGTCTTTATGTTGTTACGCGATTTCTCCGTCAATTGTAGACCAATTTCTTTTTATTCCAAAGAGCATACTCCTGATGTGGTTCTATTGTCACTAAGTCAGGATCTGATCTGATTGGAACCATCTTAAAAGTATGCTATTCGAATAAAAATAATTGAAAATCGGTCCACAATTGACGGAGAAATCACGTAACAACAAAAAAAACATACTCAAATTACGAACCACCGTCTTTTGGAAATCGATTAAATAAAGTTATAATTTATTATAATAATTTCTTACACGCTAATTTTGATGTGTTATTTTGGACTATTATAAATAAATAAATAAATCGGCAGACAAGCACACACACTGTATATACCCAAATTAAGCAAGTTACGCTTGTGTTATGGGTAATATACAACGGACCATTCTGGGGCCGATCCCAGACACCCAGAACATAGTAAATAAAGGAGAAAATACGTTTCCGAAATTTGCTATACCAGGAATCGAACCCGGAGCCTCTGCGTTGCAGTGAGGTAAGCCGGCAAAGACTTAGCCCGCTCAACCACAGAGGCCGTCTATGATATTATGTTTTAGTTTTACAATTATACTTAGCTAACTTTTACAATGTTTTGTTGTTATTATTTAGTTATGTTATTCTAATAATTATAATAAAACGCATGTATTTAACATCTAGTCTTCTTGTTACAGAGACGAGCCAAAAGAAAATAGACGATGTACAAAATCAATTTATGAGGAAGAGTTGTGTCGAAGATGCGGCGGAGATAAGAACGGCGAGATCGTGCCTTGCATCTGCCGACAGCAAAAGTAAGTGTCATGATGGCGATGTTCTTAATAAGTTTCTTTTTTTTAATATTACAAAAACCCGAGAAGGATATGAATGACCTGTGGCGTAATCTATTCCTGTATCTTACATTAAGAACTTGTTAAATATACCTGAATCTTCACTAGGGCTTTGAGATTCCTAGTATTTTAAACAACTCCCAAAAGGAAGAAGTTGGTTAAAAATACAAGGAATTCGACTGTATGTTTGTTACGCGATTTCTCCGTTAATTCTTGACCGATTTTCAAAATGTATTCTTTGTTCTCACCTCAGAAGTATACTCTTACACTCCTGAGGTGGTCCCATTGTCACCAAGTCAGGATTTGATTAGTGGATCGCAATGAAAGCGAGAGCAACCCTCGTTGTAGAGCGCCTATACTCATCGAGATGACAAACTTGTATACATGTGCCAGATTATATTTACATACATTTAAGTGTATTACAATTTCTTAAGGCGCTTAATATATTATTTCTAAAACTATTAGAATGAATAGTAATTGTAGGACACGGTCATAATTGGAACATGCTTTCCGGCAAGGATTAGAACCCGCACCATTTGAGGCAGACCCATGAGTACATACATAATACATAATACGTATTTATGTCCCATAATCGTACTATTGTTGTCTACATTAACCTTTTATTTTCCATGCTTATCTATTTTACTTTTTATACATTTTTCCAAATCTAACAATAGGTTATGATTATAGTTGATGTTTTGTTAGCATGACATGTTCTTTAAGTAATCATATGTTATTATGTATTTTGTAATGCATTTGGCCGACGTCGACATTTGAAAGGTGTTAAGAGGTACTCCTTGTGGCGAAATCTTCTGTCTCATAATGAAGATGTGTTATCAGCTTCAGGTACAAACCTCAAATGACTGCATATCATATATCAAAACAAGAGAATTTTTGAAGTGAAACTTCTGTATAGACAGGTGTATTAGGATTTTTTCTGTCACGAAAAAGCGTTACGATCGTGGTGAAAGGCGGCATAATGTTAGAGTAGACGTGGTGAGCGGCGGGTGGCATAATGTTAGAGAAGACTATTCATGTTTTTATTGGTTCCGGGTCGAATTCAGTTCTTTTTGTTTGATAAAATAAAATATATTTAAATAAAAATGCAACAATTAAAATCTACCTTTTTTTTTTTTGATAACGCATGGGGAATGTCTTTTCTTGCGACACCCCCTCGGTCCCGGGGGAGGTTAACCGAGGGGAGTGTGAGACTCCCAGCGGCGGGGATCTCCACGCATAACTACCGCCGGCGGCGGTAGTAGTCGCGAGATCCCGTCCGCCAGACTACCCACTAAACTTAACCTGCGCCTCTTTCCCACGCTTTTACGGGGCGCCACGAGAACTAGAGCGTTGCTACTGCATTCGTGACGCCCCTACGTCTGGCAATCTTCAGGACACCCCGAAGGCAAGGTGCCCTGCTTCATCAACAGGGGAGGAAGTCCGCGGTTTACCCCCGGTCCCCGCGGCCCCCTGTGACGGCACTAAGGGAGGTGGAGTGCGTAGCGACGCCTCCGACCGCCAGTCCGCCGTCGTCGGATGGGGTCTGCGTACGCATCCACCTCCCTGGTCCTCTCCGCGGCCTCCTTCAGGGACATTACCGTCTCGCTGAAGGAGGAAGCCGCTCTCCATCCGTCCTCGCTCGACAACATGGCTTCAACCAGATGTTGGAGCGAGGACACAGGACCCACAATGCTTTCCAGCTGATGACGCTGAGGTCCCCAGACGGCGCACTCCACCAGCGTATGGTACGCCGTGTCGCTGGGTGCGCAGCACTCCACGCAGTCTGGTGTTGGTTCACGCCCCGCTGTCTGATGCAGATACTTACCGAAGCACCCGTGCCCGGTAAGTATCTGCGTCAGCCTGTACGTTAGGGTCCCGTACTTCCTCGAGACCCAACGAGACAGGTGGGGGCGGACCGCCTCCACCGTCTCCCTTCCTGCTACTGGGGACCTGAGGTCATCAGCCCAATCTTGGATCAGGGCCTCGGTCGCCAAGACCCTGATCCTTCTTACTACTGCCGGACACGGCCTCTCTCCTCTGTCTCTGGTGTCCTGTTGGTAGCGGTGCACTGCCGCGAGCACCTCCGCCTGGAGCTCCCAGGGCGGATCACTCGCGAGCAGTGTCGCCGCCGTCCACGACACTGTTCGGTAACCCCGTATGGCCCGCACCGCCAGGACCCTCTGAGAACGTCTCAGAAGGGTCCTGTTCTTGCGGTGGAGCGAATCGACCCATACGGGGGCACCGTACAGCGCCATGCTCCGCAGGACACCAGTGTATAACTTTCTACAGGCCGTGCCCGGCCCTCCCACATTAGGTAAGAGTCTGGCCAGGGCGGCAGCGGCACCTAGCAGTTTCGGGGCCAGCTGGGTGAAATGGGCCCCGAAACTCCACTTTCCGTCTAGGACAAGGCCCAGGTACTTCATCTGGGCCTTTACCGCTACCGCCACTCCCTGGACGACGACGTGCGTGCCCCGAGGCGGTTGTCTACGTCGTCGGTGGAACATGAGGGCCTCCGTCTTCTCCGGGGAGACCCTCAAGCCTAATAGACGCACTCTTTCTACGACCAACGCCGTCGAGGCGTTGGCTAGTTCCACGGACTCCTCGTAGGTTCCGCCACGGGCCGTGATGAGGGTGTCGTCGGCATAACAAATCACCCCCATCCCGGGCAAGACTGGCTCGCGGAGGAGCCAGTCGTAACCAATATTCCACAGGATCGGACCCAGCACCGAACCCTGTGGAACACCGCACACGACACGTCGCCTACAAGAAATCTGGCCAAAGCCGCCCTCCCAGAGGATAAATCTGTCTTGGAGGTACGCCTTCAACAGTCTTACAAGGTACAGAAGCACTCCATGAGACCGGAGTGCCTCTATGATGGTTTCGAAAGGTAGACTGTTGAAGGCATTTTGGATATCCAAAGATACCACCAAGACAGACTCCTCTATACTCTCCGCCTCTCTCGTGAGGCTCCTCAGCGCGAACAGGGCGTCCAGAGTGGAGCGCCCCGGCCTAAATCCGTACTGAGCCTCCGAGAGTCCAGGCCCACCAGAATCAAGGTGCTGGACGAGGCGGCTCGCCAAGATCTTCTCGAACACTTTTGCCACCTCGTCCAACAGCACGATGGGCCTGTAGGCGGAGGGATCTTCGGGAGGGCGGCCCTCTTTCGGGATCAGGCACAGCCGGCCCTCTTTCCACTGCTTCGGGAACTCACCTGTCCTGATGCAGGCGTCAAAGAGTTCCCGAAGCTGGCCGCCTAGGTGTTTGGCGGCCAGGAAGAGGACCCAGCCTGGGACCCCGTCCGGTCCCGGTGCCGTTTTCCGACCCCGGAGTCTATCCAGGGCCACTTCCATTTCTTCCTCAGAGACTGGGGGAGGGTCAGTCTCTGAGGGTGCATACTGAGGAGGACACATCGTCGGAGGGGTGAAAGCACCCGGGTACGAGAAGAGCCCATCTACAATTCTATTTAGGACCCCGTCCGGCAGGGACTCCGTCACCGGGGTGGAACAGGCGCGCATCTTCTTGCGCGCCACCCGGTACGGTCGTCCCCAGGGGTCCCCATCCAGCGTGGATAGAATTTCTTCCCGAGCCCGGGTCTTCGCCTGGCATATGGCTACCTGAAGGTCCTTCTTGGCAGCCCTATACTCCTCCAAGCGATGTTCCTCCTCACCTCTGTCCGGAAGATGCCGACGCCGGCAGTTCTTCAGAGATCGGTGAGCCCGAAGGGCTGCCTCCCTCAGACCGCCGATCTCCGCGGTCCACCAGTAAACCGCTGGTTTCTGGCGACGTCGACGCGACCGTGGCATCGAGGCATCGCAGACCCTCGTAAGGGTTCTGCGCATGCTCTCCGCCAGATCCTCCGGACAGGTGTTTCTCTCTCGCTTGGTCCAGCCCTGGACGACGGCCATCTCCTCAGCCAGCTCGGGATCGAGCCGGCCGATGGCCCATCGAGGGAACTGGCCGTGACTACGTGGGGGGTTTGACCCTGTTCTGTTAGGAGGAGGGGAGACTTCAAACCTTATGTAAAGGTGGTCTGACAGAGTCTCCACCTCCTCCTCGACTTTCCAGTTCATCACCCTGCGTGCGATCGCATGGGTGGCAAACGACAGATCAACGACGGAGCCACCCCGCGTTCGCACGCAGGTGTGGACCGAACCACGATTCAACAGGGTCAAACCACTTTGGAGCGCCCACGTTTCCACAGCCAGTCCCCTCAATTCGGTGACAGTGTTTCCCCAGGAGCGGGATTTGGCGTTGAAGTCGCCGAGTACGAACGTCGCCCTCGGCGACTGTCTGCCCACGGCGTCCCTGACAGAGTCCAAGAAGAGCTCGAACTCTGCCAGGGGTCGGCTGGGGGAAAAGTACACACCTATGAAGGTGTGCTACCCCCACCCTGCCAGCGCGTAACCCCGCCCCCTCTCGATCTCGATGAGTTGGATGCCAGCGCCCGAACTGGCTACCACTGCCACCGTGTCGTCCAGGTCCCCAGCCCAGTTACTCTGGGAGGGGACGTAATACGGCTCCGAAATTACGGCCAGACCAACCTCCCACTCCGCCATGGCCTGCAGGAGTAAATCCTGGGCCCCGGCGGAGTGGTTCACATTGCCCTGTAGGAGTCTAATATGTCGTCCGGGCATTTTAATGAGACATATTAGACTCCTCCTGGTGTCTACTATTTCCGACGTTAGCCGGAGGAACGAACTTGCCCCTGACGTGCGGAGGGAGGCAGCCCCTCGACAACGTCACGTGGTTTGCGTCGAGACCCGACTCGGCGCAAACCACACAGCGAGCATGCGGCTCCGAACATTGGGCGACCCTGTGTCCGCTTCTGCCGCAGCGGAAGCACAGGGCCGACCTATCAACTCGCCCATCGGGGCACATTACTGTAATGTTGCCCGTGTAGAGGCACCGCATACAGCGTATGGGCCGCCTCTCACGGGCTGACACCTCTGCCGAGCTGAACCCTACGCAGATGCGTTTCAGCTCGGTCAGCAGTTTTGCGACCGGGATGGGGCACTGAACATATGCAGCACCCATCCCCCCCGGTCCCACACCAATACCACCAGATCTTACCTGCTCGCGGGGACAGTTCCCTGCGCGAGCGATGGCCTCTTCCAACATCCAAGGCGTGACCGAGTCGTCGAGTCCGGTGACACGGATGTCCCCTTTTTTCACCGGCCTAGCGACCTCGGCCACGCCTACCAACGCACCACTGAGGGCCGCAGCCAGCCGGTCGGCCTTTTCAATGCCCTCCGGTCCTGGCGGCAGCTCCAAGAGCCGGGCATCGCTGGCCGTCCGGGTGATCTTGAGGCCCTCCCTGAGGCCCATCGCTTGCAGGTCCACCACCGTTGCGGCCTGCTGAAAGATCTGGCGGTACGTCACTCCATTCTTGACGGCCTCTGGCAGCAGCGTCACCATAACCGCTGCTGCCTTGGCCTCCACTAGCGGGGCCGGCTTCCTCGGAGGGGGTCTCCTAGCCGGCACCATTCTCCCTTGAGGGGCGGGATGTTGAGTTGCGGGGGTCAGGGCGGGGTATCCCCCTGCTTCTCCGGCGCCCCTCCTCCCTCTGCCCCTTCTACCACCTCCTACCACTGTCCACTCGCTCTGATCCTCCTGAGCGCGGGTGGGGGCAGTAGGGGGGTTAGACCACATTGGGGGGGCTGGAGCCACCCCTTGTCTTCTAGGGGCCCTCTGAACTCCAGACAGGCCCACTTTCGAAGGTGGGCGCGGAGGACCCACCACTTTGGCATACGACGGGGCGAAGACCGCCGCCGTCGGGAGTGGCTCGACCTCCATCGCCAAGGGCTCCGCCAGATCGTCGGAGTCCCTGGGAGGAGGAGCCGTGGGAGGTTTGGCACCCGATTTTCCGGGTGCCGCCTTGGACCGATGTCCGAGGCGAGTGGCGGACGAATAACCGGGGGGGGGAGTAGCCGGTCCTCGAAGCCCGCGAGGCGGGCGTCGATGAACTCCCCCATCGACATTATTATGGAGCGTTTCAGCTCCTCTATGTCGAATGGGGGAGATTCCTTTGTGGCACTCCCTCCCTCTTTCTGGGGCAGAGGCCCTTCCTTGCTAACCGCGGCCTCCATGGCCGCAGCCTCCCTGGCCGCGGCTTTCTTGGTCGCGGTCTTATCCTTGGCTTTGGCCTCCTTGGCCGCGGCCTTATCCTTCGCCGCGGACTCCTTGGCCGCGGTCTTCATCTGTTCGAACTCCCTACGATATGACCGAATTTCGGCCCGTAGGGAGTCCACCTCGCGCCTCAACTTGAGGTTGTCGAGGCTCAATTTCCTTGCCTCGGCGTCGACGGTCCTCTTGGAGAGACTCTCGGTCACTTCCATGAGGGCCACCGCCGCCTCCTTTAGTTTCTTTATGTAACCCCCTTGAGGTTACCCGAGGTCTGGGCGACGTTATAGATCGCCGCCACGTGGGCGCCGGCCATGGTGCGGAGTTCCTCCGCATCCAACAGGTCGACGTCCGTGAGCCTCGGGTCCAACTCGGGGGGTACATCTTCCATTTCTATAGGCGCAGGGGCCTTCGTTTTCTTCTTGGACTTCTGGCGAAGGTCACTGACAAAGGCCTCTGCCTGAGCCTCGACTTCCGCAATTTCCTCGCGGGAGAGCGTCGTTCCGACGCTACGACCCCTATGACGCGCCCCCAGAAGCACCCTGACGCGCCGGGTCCCCGGCTTCGTGGTATCCTACTGGGTGAGTACCTTTCTACCCGACTCGTCCGAGTCGGAACTAACAGTCTCCCCGCGGGAGCGTGTGTTGGGCCGCTTCCGGGCCTCGCACGCTCCCGGGGCGCGACCCTCTTCAGAGTCGGCCATTAAGGGTCCGTCCCCCCCATGGTGGTGGAGAGGGACAAGTCCGGGGTGAGCAACAAATCCGAATCGCACGCGAGATCAAAAAACCAGTGAGAAAAGCCAAGTATACAGTCTGAGCAGAGATCAATCCAAAAAACAAGCAAAACCGGGTCAACAACTAGTGCAGATATCGAAAGTCCAATAATCTAGCCGAGTCGTCAACAAATATGCATAAAAACCATCAAAGAAAAATCGCTCTAAAAATCAAAATGTTGTTCGCTCAAAAAAAAAAAAAGAAATTAAAATGTACGTAATCTAACCGAATCATAATTTCCAATTTGGTGTCAAAGGTGTCAAATTGGACAAGTACATTAACAATCTGCCCGTAAAACTTCAAGTGAATTTTTTGTTGTGATTCGTTTTTCCACTTGTCCGTTGAAGTTTCACTACTACTATGTGTCCCAGCACACATTTCGATTTTTCGCAGGCTTACTGCAAATTATGATTTGGTTAGATTAGGTACATTTTAATTATTGCATTTTTTATTTAAATATATTTTATTTTATCAAACAAAAAGAACTGAATTCGACCCGGAACCAATAAAAACATCAATAGTCTTCTCTAACATTATGCCGCCTCTCACCACGTCTACTCTAACATTATGCCACCTTTCACCACGATCGTAACGCTTTTTCGTGACAGAAAAAATCCTAATACACCTATCTATACAGAAGTTTCACTACAAAAAAAAAAAAAACTATGCTTCTGACTGTTACAACTGGTTCCCAATAAAGCTGATGTACACCTAATGAACGTTCCTTGTTGGATCATGTAATGTGAGGTTTGATTTTGATCTCCCGTTAATTCCAGATCACTGAACAACGAGACCGGCCCATGGTTATCGAAGAAAGCACACAGAGCAGCCACCCTGATGCCGTGGTCGTTATCCACCGAGAAGCTGGAGCAGATAGGTAAAACATTTTAGTGATCATAATTATGTCAATTCTTTAAGGCGTACCCTAATGTTGTGGTTCCGGTTGAATAGAAAGATTATTAGATAACACTGGTCAAGTGTTTTTGTTGCTCTGGATATTGTTACGAGTTGCAGGACTCGAATTAAAATGCCGTTGGAATTATTATAGAATTTATTAGAACTATACAAACGCGTATAACACGGTACAAATATAACTGAACACAACCAGTCCAAAGGTAATACACGATTCAATAACACTGAATGTACAAAAGTCTTACTTCGCTTGTGGTTATCGCCAGACTGCTGATCTCTCCATTGGGACATTGCTTTATACTGCACAGATACAATATATCTGCCTGACCGCGTGGACTGAATTTCTTAGAATCACACCTGCCTAATGACTACCATAAAAGATTACAATATACGATGGGCAGTTTTTCTAATCACAAATTTTAAACACAAAGTAAACAAAAGACGTCCAAATGCTGAAAAGGTAATAAAATGTATACAGGTATGCAGGTGTGAATTTGTCTTTTGTCGGCGTTCAGGTCGTAACAATATTATAATGGCATCGAATAATTTTATCCCAACAATTAATGAAACAATGAATAATTTTGGTATAATGATTATAGATTTTTTTTAAATTTTCATTTTCATATGACACAAAAAACCCAGTAAGTATAAAATAAAACATAACAATTATGTACCTTAATATCTAATATTTATTGAGAAATACTATTACTTCCCGTGCGCAGAAGGTTTGCCGACAGCCTCATGATGTCACGCGTCAATGGTCAGTAGGGTTGACAAAAAAGGTTACATAAATAGTTGTTGCAATAAATGTATTATTTTACATACTTTACATAAGTATATACAATAATAGTAAGTAGTCATCGGCAATCCTTCTGCGCGCGTCTTATATTTGTTTTGTTTAATATTTAATTAATGTAGATAGACGCAAAGAGAGAGAGAGAGATAATCTGGTGAAACTTTTTACTTCAGTGAGACACCTTCTATAAGATTTTCTTCTATATTAAATTTGGAAAAAATTGCCTTTGTAAAGACCAACAGTAATCTACTATCAAGTAACAGTCCCGTCTAGCCTGATACCTTTCCACCATCATTAGTAGGTCCTGGTAGAACTGCTCACCCTGTTCCATACTCAAATTCTCAAGATTATCAAGAAATCTAAACCATGTAACTGTGGAGCAAATGTAACTTTATGCTCATGATCACTAAAAATCTTAAGAACCAGAGACAATTCAGTACTTCCACGAATATATTCGCATAATGTGTATTGAAAATTACAAAAAGTTGTAAATATATCTAGGGCAATGACATGGACAAGGACATGGCGAGGGCGTATAGAGACTCGCTAGGGCTGTGTTGATTATCACGTTTTCGTAATCCCTAACCAAGAAAAAACACCTTCTGTTCCTTCTTTGTCTATTTTCAGGCAGCTAGAACACTAACAAACCTCCAAAATAATCTAAAATTAGCTTAAACAACCCATTGTTACTGGATTTACAAGCGGCCTGAGTAGGCTGGAGCCTATAGCAACAGATTATAGAGACAGCACGAACAAATTCAACAATAGAGTTGCGCAAAGAAAACAAATTTATTGTTTCACTTTTAAATTCAGTCAGGTTATAACTTTGTTGAAATCAACCTTTTTAGATAGTTTTACTTTTTATTTTTGACATTTCTCGTACTTCTTTTGCTTTTTCTTCACTCTATATTTATCCTTGCATTTTACGTATCGTTCTGTAATAAATACTATTATAAAATATGAAAATTCTTATTTTATAATATATACAGTTTACTTGCTCACCGCAAATTTATTATTATTAACCATCGGGTTAATTTTTATCTGATGATTGTAACGTCGGCTCTTATACAATTTAAAACATAATACCTAAATTATGTTTAGCCTAATGGCGGTCAGTATGGGCGACAAAATTTGAATAGCCTACTGACAGCAAATTTGTAAATCAGTAAATCCGCCATTGCACTTTTAGCAAAACAAAGTTGGATGGAACTTGAAACTACATCTATAAATGTTTTATTTATTTAATAAACGATAATTTGATAAACGTTATTGCATTTTCAGATGAGGAAGAAGGGCGTGAGAGCCCAGGGCCGAGCGACCCCACGCGTGGGGAGCTAATCAAGATTAGGGAGTTCTTGGAGACGTTGTCCGCTAAACTGGCTGGTGGGCCGTTGGAGGGGACGAGGGTGGCACATCTTTACGACCATCCTGCTTGTAAGTACTTTTTTTGACTATTTCCTATTTACCTACAAGACATAAAAAGATTTATGGTTTGACAATCTCAGTACTTTAATGTTTTGCCTTGGTGGTTAGTTCCCTTGTATCCTAGACATCACTAGGTCGATTCTTCGTTATTTAATGTACTCTTCATCTGTGGGAACTTACTTGCTTAGTTCTGATACGCTGCTTCATAGATAAAAAAACTAATTTTTAAAGATTTGTTATATAACATTTTTAAGTAATAAAACGAAAAAATGCGAAATAATAATGATCTAGTTGTGTAAGGGTTTACTTTTTCACTGTGCTGGTTGTCAATCCTATTATTCTACTTCCATTTTATATTGTTATAATAATTAGCTTAAACCATTAAGTACTATTTTTAGAAGAAATTATTTGTAGAAGCATGTCGTCTTCAATTGGTAGTGTAACAATTTTGGCAAGCGAAAATTTATTGCTTTTGTTTTGGTTATGCTTCTGTAATTTGCATAGTATAAATATGTAATATGTATGAAATGAATGAAACTTATTCATTATTATTATTACAATAATATTATATCCCCTACAGTTAAACCGTTGCATAATTTCGTATTTAATTATATTCAATTGTAATTCAATATTATAAGCATTAAGTCAGTTTTATGTTAAAACTTATCTATATCATATAATAGGTAAGTATAGTAATATAACATCCAAATCTAACTATTTAAAAATTCAGTCAACCGTAGTCGTTTTTTTATATATTTACAAAGTGCTAAATATTGAACAATAGACAAGTTTTGACACTATACATAGCTTGTCTAGAAATCTCCAAGTCATCTGATTTATGATGTTAACTCTGGCGAATTCTGTTAATACGGCAGCATTGGTAGGTTAGCTAAAATTCTTAATATAGCCTCTACAAAGAACTGCCTGAGTTGTAAACTAAAATGATTAAATGTACTATATGTCTTTAAATAAATGATTTTTTTAATCTTTATTTATTATACAGGGTTTACTAAATTAGATTGTCACCCTCAAACATATATATACAGTGATAACAACTAACGACTTTTAGTTAAAGGTTGTCTATAACTTCTTTACATTATTAAAAATTCACTGTTGACTTATTATCACGTAGAAGAGATCGTTTTACTGTGTTTATTTACATATAAATAGTTTTAATATAAGAACAAAAAAATATTAAGCTTGCTATTTGTCCGTAAATTAACGATAAGGGTACACTTTAAGGTACGTGACCGAGACAGGTGACTGAGACACGAGACAGGAATTTGTGACAAGACATTTGAAAACTTTTCAAGCACGAGATATAAAGGTTACACTCAAACGCTTTATACCATTCGTTTTCATTAAATTATTTTCAACATTTATCTAGACAGAACTGACCATTAAGTTTTTTTCTCTGCGCTATGTCATAGAGTTGTTTAAGAAGGACTTTATAATCTTTCTTAAAAACCGGTACCACGTTGTCGACGCCCTTAGGCTTCGGTAACCACCTATCACAAGATGGATCGTCTACTTGTTTGCCTGCCATTAGAGACAATAATTCGCGACGCGTAAAAGATTTTCATATAATAATAATAATAATAATAATCATCGGCAGACAAATACACATATTGTATATCCACAAATTAAGCAAGTTACGCTTGTGTTATGGGTAATATACAACGTACCACTTTGGGGCCGATCCCAGACACCCAGACCATAGTAAATAACGGAGAAAATACGTTTCCGAAATTTACCATACCAGGAATCGAACCCCGAACCTCTGCGTTGCAGTGAGGTAGGCCGGCAACGCCTTAGCCCGCTCAACCACAGAGGCCGTCTGATAAATGCATACTAAGCAAAAGTGTCATGTGTCGCGGACCTCTGTCTCATGTATCAGGCACATGTCTCATTTGCGTATTTCAAAGTCTACTTCATAGTTATTATATTGCGTAGATATACATATGTTCGAGCGACACCACACACCGCTGAAGAACGCTCTCGCTTCGCTCGGAAAAGCGCTCAGAGATGCGCTCACATGTAAGATAGATGCATGGGTTTTAGCATGCACTGTGTGATTGTGTTACTTCTTCCGCTTTTTAATGGAGGGCGTTGATGGTTATATTGATTATTGAGTTTTAATTTATAGGTACTAGAGGAAATTTGTAATAAATTGATGTTATTTTCCTCTGTGTTTAAGACTTCGATTGGAAGGAATACCATATTAATAATAACCAACAAAGAAATGGGATCCTTGATTTTAATTTTACATTCGTATTTTAGCGACTTTGATAACAACTCTTCTCAATTAAAAAGGAGTTCCAAGTGAAACATCACTACGCCAAGCAATATTTCAGTTTTACCCAATGCTTACTTCACTTATTTATACTATTTAGATGTGATAAGTGGTCTAGAATATACCTAAATCTAAAAGTTAGAGAGATGGACTTTTAGTCAAAATTGAAGACAGGACAACAAAGTAGGTAGCTTTCTTTCTTTCTTCGTTCCCCGTGGTCATGGTTCTGATAATTATTGCCTGTAAACAACTGTGTGTTATAAAAATGGTTTCCATGTGTCATGTTTATTACTCTTGTAATGTGCCCTTTAGTGATAATGTGATAATGACAAGTGAAATGTTTTCTTTATTTGCATGTATTTATTGCATATATTTCCAACACTATGTTTTAATTAATCACACTTTTATTTATGCTTGTTTAAAGTTGTTTTGTTTCGTATTGCTCTGCATGTTTTTAGGTGATTTTAATTCTACTTACTTTCAAATTAGTAGCGCCTGATAAAAATGTCATAGTCGAATACTCTGATAGAATATTGCTATTCAAAACTATAAGAAATTTTCTCACCAGCCAGTAGTAAGCGAGAGTTTTCCCACTGCTAAATAAAATTCACACTTTCACTTTAAAATAAATTAACAGTTTATTAAAATCAAAATAATTCATAATCAATATTACTTGGAATAAAAATTAAATTATTTGTTTTTTGAGATGTTTTGTCGTTAATTTTAATATCATTATTCTTTGGGACTCCAACTGACTGCTCGTAACGTCATAAAATTTGAGTAACAAATAGTCCAACAATTAACACTAAAATAATTAAATAAATTCTATTTAAGTAATAGAATTAATTATTTTTTTAGAGTATGTCTTATAACAGTGTCTATATTAATTGATGGCTGGTGCCTATATTTTACTGTTTATTTATTTGCCTTATTAATGGTTAAAAGACATAAAACCATACAGGTATAATAATATAAATTTTCTACCAATGGTAATGCAAATTAATGGGTAGTAAGATATAGGAATTGGCCATTATTTTACGGAATTAAGCGTTACGCTCATAAGTGCTTCTCTTTAAGACTAGCATAATTTGAATCTAAATATCGAATGACTATGAGTTTACCGGATTTTTTTTATTGCCGAAAGCGAACGAACAGGCAGACGACCCACCTGAAGTGTTACCGACACTTATGGACGTATGCAACACCAGGTGCGATCTCAGCCCGTTGCCAGCCTTTAGGATGGGATTAAATGGATGGAATGGAAGTCTGGTCTCACTCATCGTACGAAAGACAATTAGCTCAAGACTCACCGTTTCACGCCGATAATCTGTGGAGCGTGGTATCATACTGATCGAGTGGATCCTAATAGCTGTAGATAGATAGAATAACACTTTAATGTACAACATTACAGAAAACTTACGAACTAGTATTATTCTAATTGTGTACAAAGGGCGGTCTTATCGCTAAAAAGCGATCTCTTCCAGACAACCCGTGGCAGGAATATTGCTGATTAGGAATGGCGATGGTGTTATAAATAATTATTATACGATTACTTACATTTTAATAATAAATATATAACTATACTGTATATACAAATAAGCTCTATATATATACAAGATATAGTAAATAAAATGCAACTATTTAAACATAATAAACATACAGCTATATGCAATATAATACTAATTATATAAGCTGTAATTAAGATAATAATTTTGGCATAGCTCTATGTCAAAATCTCAGAGGAAATAAAAGTATAGACAGAGTCTATGTGAACAAAAGCGTCAAATGAAGTCAAGCTTCAAGTTGAATTTTTTTTTAAACTCGTGTTCTTAAATATATTTTTATGTAATTATACACGTTGCGTCTCTGTGGTTAATAGTAATGTATCCACTGGAAAGACTTTTTGGCGGGAACTGAAAGGAGATGTGCAGTGCAGTTATATTTTCTGAAAATGTGTAAAATTACTCTAAAATGAACAGTAGTTGTAGGATATTGATAGTTTTTGAGTAATAATTATGTGTTTTTGTTAGATATGTGAACTGTATAGTCAAATGTGACCTTTCGAGTTGTCACAAGAGCTCCGTTAAATGGCATCAGTTGATAAGCTACAGCTCAACTGAGGTATACATAGGCTTAAGAAAATGAAGAAACTTGTAATCTAAGATCTGGCTTAAAGGCCTAGCTGCCAAGCTATAAACCTAAATAAAATAATATATATCCACTGGAAACTATCCGAGCAGGAACGGAGAAAAAATACAATTTCCTGCGGCCGGGCGGCGTGTCGTAAGAGGCGACTAAACAACCCACAGCCAGGTGGTAGGGCATTTGCCCGACTGGATGGCTACCACCCCTGGTCTAAAGTATGTCGCCATAACAACCTTGAGTTGTGTTCCGGCATTAGTGACCAGGTTCCAGTCTCTCTTAAGAGAACAGCAGCGCATTTGTAGCACTTTTGGTGTTGTAAATGTCCATAGGCGATGATAACCGTTTTCCATCAAGTGGGCCGTCTGCCTGTCTGCTGAACTCATGCAATAAAAAAAATAAAAAAACTCTTCAACCTTTATTCGTACTAATTCGATTATTTATTGCTAAGTACTATTCTAAGATCAGCAGCCTATAGCCGGCTTCACTTTGAGAGTTCGAGACTCCATCTTTCTATTAATGGTCTAAGGTTAAAATATACAATATCCATGAAAATACAACACTCATAATGACAATCTGGTCAGTTAAAAGATCCTAAATCCTTCATCTTCTTGTCAAATTTCATCGACGTAGATCCAGTAGATAGTTTCTGAGAAAAATACTGTGTGAGATATGAATACAGTCGGACAAACAGAATGACATTCCAACTAATATATATATATACTTATTCAAGGATTTTTACCAAAATGGCTAAAATCGTTTATTTATATTAGTCAAATAATTGCTAATTAGTATGATAGCTTAATTTCCGGTAATTTATATGTGTACAATCTGCAATTGTTGCTAAATGGTAATATTTCAAGTTAAAATAACTTGTTATCAGTTCAAAGAGGCAACGTCAATTAATCTTTTTTTTTAAAGCCTGGAAAGGTGATGAAATATCTTTAAACTAGTTTTCGCTTAACGTATTTGGTTTTAACTAGGCTTTAAAATTTGTTGCTTTTTGTTAAGCATTGTTTGTTAATTAATCGGGATTTTCCTTGTTTACATCATCTAAGAGCAACGACCTTATACTGTATGCCATGTTAATGAGAATTACAAAAAATATTCATTACAGGGCTCCGTAGTAACTTTAACAAAATTTTACCTATGTTTTTCGTTATGTTCGTCCGTTAATCCTTCCGTAGCCAAATGATGAAAGCAGATATAGAACATTAACAAAAACTGTTTAGTTGTTATTTGGCTACGAAATACGAAAAAACACTTATTCAAAAATACCCAATATCTCAAAAAGTATACAAAAGACTTTATTGAAACAAATTCTGACCTAAGGTATATTTTAAAATTTATCACCTTGAATTTTTTCAGAATTTTCCGCCTCGCAATTCAAAAGTTACAATTTTGTATATTTTTCTTACGTCCGTAGTAGCCAACTGTAAGACAAATTGCTGCGATAGTGTGCATTCGCAGAAAAAATTCAAGCATAAAGGTCCCACGCGCAGACGGCGCGCGAACCACTCGTTGACTACCCACTGCTCGGTGTAATTCCCGTACAGATCTACTCACAATAGCTGACTGATTATTCGGCGATCCATGGATCACGCAACAGACACTCGTTGACTGCGTCAGATTCACTGGTTGACAATGCGGCGTCCACTCGTGTTTGGCGGTGCCGAAGGGCTCTAATACATTATGACTCTTAAATATTGTAAGTCTGACTTAATTGGGCTGTTAGTCCACGGAATAGGAGCAAAACGGAGGTGGGTAGGTTTTTTTTTATTGCATGAGTTCAGCTGACAGGCAGACGTCCCACGTGATGGAAATCGGATACCATCGCCTATGGACATTTGTAATACCAAAGGTTCTATCAATGTGCCGCTGCTCTTTAAAGGGAGACTGGAACTTTGCCACTGATGCCGGAACACAACTGAAGGCTGTTATGGCGGCATACTCTAAACCAGCGGTTCCCAAACTTATTTTGTATACAGCTCACTTTGAGTATAAATTATTTTTTAGCGCCCCCATTTTTTCATCAACTTAAAAACCACTATAACGTCAAATTAAGTTAATTGATTTTCGTGAGGTATATTAACGGAGATTAAACATTCATTCTAAACGAGACTTTTACTATATCCCGCAAGAGTTAACTTGAGACCTAAGCGCAGTAGGTAGTACACAACCGCGCTGAGGTCTCAAGTTTACTCTTACGGGCTACACCTGCCATTGAGAATGATTATTGAAACGCAACTTTATAGTATTCAGACAGAGTTTGAGCAATCTCTTAATTAATATTAGTTGATGTTCACAAACTTGTGAACATCAACTAATATTAATTATGAAAAGTACAACTGTAGTCGAGAGTCGAGAGTTCAGTCGGTGTCTAAGAGTCCTCCTAGCTAGATGAAATTACAAATCGCTCCCCAAGCCTCTACACAACGCCCCAATTTTTTTTCTGGGTCTCTTACCGCCCCCCTTTAGGGCTACAGCGCCCACAGGGGGGCATTATCGCCCACTTTGGGAAAGGATGCTCTAAACCAATACATCAATTCGGATACCGGACCGATAGTAACGGCAACCTTGCACAGGGACTATAAGAGCTGCTTCCACACGCACACGCATCCAAGTGCGAAGTAGCAGATCAGCGCACCCGTATCGACGATTACAATTAGAAGTGACCAATTTGCTTTAACGGAGCAGTATAATCAGCCGAAAATTTAAAGGCATATTCAAACTTTGCAATACACAACTCATCATTAACGCAGCCTTGACCACTGAGACGTCCAGTGCTTTAAGCACATAAATTACTTTTCGCGGGGCGCGTAGGCATAGGTTAAACACAGACGCACGCGTGTCCATCGGTGAGCGTCAGACGGCTGAAATGATGATGATGATTAAGGTAAAAATATAGGCAAGCGGGGGCGGCATTTGTCAGTTTTTGCCCCCCCTCGAAAAAATTCAAGATCCGGGGTTCGTTGCTTCGTGGAGTGCCACGCAATTTCCTCGTTTTATTTTTTTGTAGTTTTTGACTAAGCTGTGTATCGCTTAAAATACCGTGCATCATCTTAGGCGCCATGAAATAAGTATTTGGAAAAACAAAAGCCTTTTGTTCATTGTATCCAAATTGATTGGTTGCAGTTATTTATTTGAAAGACATAGACAGATTACGCGGTCACCTTTGCAGCTATCGCTGGTAACACCTACATACTGTGTGTGGTGTTGATAGAAAACATCATGCATCGTCATGCAGCACGTCCAGTTCACCGTTGTATAGAACCCGCTAATCCACCTTTGATGGGTGCGGGTACACCGCTAAAACATAAAAAGCCCAACAGTGGTATACGTATGGGTTGATATTACAATTATATTTAACCAGCGGTCCCAGCAGACGTTATCCTGTCATGAAAAAAAAAATATAACCTATGTTACTCAGCGATAATCCAGCATTCTAATGGTGAAAGAATTGTTGAAATCGGTCCCGTTGTTTTTGAGATTATTCGATACAAACACAAATCTTTACTCTTTATAATATTATAGTATAGATATAGATTTACTAGTTTTTACTCGCGGCTTCTGTAGATTTTTGGCTGGTTTCTATATTATACTATCTATTAACTTATCTTACCATTGGTTGAATTTTCACATTACTACCCGTGCGCAGAAGGTTTGCCGATTACCTTATGATGTCACGCGTTGATGATTAGTAGGGTTGACAAAAAAAAGTTACATAAATAGTTGTTGCAATAAATTTATTATTTTAAATTATTATTGTATATACTTTACACAAAACTAATATATAAATAATAGTCTTGGTCGAGTTTGTCCACCAGTTTCTTCCCATGGGTATCAAAAAGGCGACTAAGGGAGAAAATAGTAAATAAAAAACGCTGTTGTTATTACGTAGATTACTATACATATATGGAGCGTATGTCGTAATTTAACCGATAGTAATACAAATGAACCGTTGGCAAGATATAGGAACTGGGTATTTGTTAATTCAGGTTTTTTCTGTCATTCTGAAAGGCTGTCTCAAATAGGCTCCAAAATGATTCAACTAATAATAGAACTCAATAGAAATTCTTGTATGTTTTATTTCGTTATCTTGCATAGTTCAGAATGTACGAGTATAAAATCCAAGTCTCGAGCGAATGAAGTCGCGGACACAAGTAGTTTCTAAAATAAAAATACAATTATTTTATCATAGTAAAAGTATCGCGCAATCGTATAGCATTTCTCAAACAAGGGTCTACACGTATAAGGTGATTTTAGCATACGATGTACAGTGTTGGCCATTGAAACACGCCCACCAATCTATGCGTCGTATCCGACACTAAAATCATTGAAAATAAATTATTCTTGGCTTTTACAGGTCTAAAGGTATAGAGCCATAGTCTTGGAACATATTAAAATTTACTTTTTTCGGCTAAATACATTGAAGGTTAATGTATTTTTAATTGATTTATCTTGAATTTCTGATAGTGTTCAGTTCTTTTTGTATGAATAAATTTCCTAATTTAACTTTCAAAAATTTTGACGAGGAATGCATTTACGCACAGGTTTATGTTCACTGAAAGCAAAATTTTCAATCCTCAGTTACATTAATTATCAAGCAATTACCTCTAAATAATTATGTTTTACAGCGTTTTCACTATAGTATTCTGTAGCGCTATATAAAATATATAGCTCTTTATAGTGTTTTCTTTTCTTTTTAGTGTGTATACTTCCTGTAGCATTATTTATAGTATAAATCCTACTAATATTATAAACGCGAAGGTTTGTAAGAATGTATGGATGTATGTTTGTTACTCTTTGACGCAAAAACTACTGAATATATTTTGATAAAACTTTACAATAATGTAGCTTATACATCAGAATAACAAATAGGTTATAAGTTATAAAGATATAGTGTGAATTATCCAAAATATAACGATTTTCCTAATCACCACGCGGGTGAGACCGCGGGGCGCAGCTAGTTTTATTTGTACTATAATTTTAGTACTCGCTCTAATTATACAAAATCTTGTAAAGCTATAAGTAGACGTAATTATCTTTATGCAAATATTAGATGAATATACTATTATTGTAGTTTATAAAGCCCTCTTGGGTACTTAAACTATGTAGACTCAATATTTTCTTTATTTGACAGATGGATAAACGTACAAAAAGACGAATGGACATGGCGGTTGTACCAGTGCCTATTTTTGCTAAAATGGCGACGGTAGCTTATCAAGCTTTCTTTAAAAAAATTATAATTATCCTGGCCAAGGACTTAAATTAATATTTTAATTCAGTCATTTCAATGAGGTCTTTTTTATAATAATTTACCTATTTTTTATAAATCTACTCTACCTTCTTTTTTACCTCAAAGTGTGCTTGCTGTAGGGAGTCATAAAACATGCACTGTAGTTCCCGTCGCGTACCTAGGCATTGCGTTTAATATGCAGTTTTTACTGCGTCCAGTGGACCGTGGGACTGCGAAAAGTGTAAAAATAAAAAAGAAGCAGCAGACCGGGCGCGTATTGTTGCTATGCAATAGCAGGAGAGTTGGTAATATTTATTTTTATACTCGTAGTACTTTAAGCCCACCGGTTCTGTATGCGTTGTCGTAGATTTATATCGGGCTAGTTAGGCCTTACTGAGAAATGTACTGGACTTTGGCGGGAACTTTAATGTTTTTGTATGTATACTAATATATACAATTCTTTTTATTATGCGTGTAAATTTGAATCGATTTAACTCAATGTAAAACTTACGATTTAAGAAGTGGCGTAAACTGTATTCTATTTTTTTCATTGCTTGAGTTCAGCATACATGCAGACAGTCCACCTGGTGGAAAGCGGCTACCATCACTTATGGACTTGTGTAACACTAAAGGTGCTAACAATGTGCTGCCGCTCTCTAAACGGAGACTGGTACCTGACCACTGATGCCAGAACACAACTCAAAGTTGTTATGGCGGCATACTCTACACAAGGGGTGGTAGCCATCCAGACGGGCAAATACCTTACCACCCGATTGTGGGTTGTTTTGTTGCCTCTTACAATCAATGAATGTATGTCAAAATTCAACCGCTAGTAAGACAAGTGAATGAATAGTAAGATGTAGGAAGCGGCCATAAAAGGCATAATTAATTATCCTGAGGGTGTTTGCAGAGAGAATGGACTCTCCTTTCTTTCCTTTCTTCCCCTTTTATACGCAAACACACACCCGCACACACACACACACACACACACACACACACACACACACACACACACACACACACATACACACACACTAATTTGTACGAAATACTGCCCAAAAGTGCACGTGCACTCATATGTAACAATAACAATCATTTAAATTAGATGTATGCATAAAATAGTTTATATTTATATATATATATATTTATTTATATAGCTTATACATATTCTATGATTTCTATGCGATCGACGATTTCCCAACGAGGCATATTAAAATGTCTATCTACCACTTAGTTTAGTATTCGGCTTTCAACGCTTGAACAGGTGTATGACGATTTGCACAAATTTAGTTATTGCATCAACCTCCTCCAAGGTTTTATTATTTTACCATGAATAGAATATACAAGCCATAGACTAAACGCGTTTTTGTTTTTTATTTTCAAATGATAAAATTATTTAACCAAATATTGTGAAGAAATACAGAAGATATAATAAAGATAGGTCTCATCTACATAAATCTAAAATTTATTGTTAAATTGATCAACTGTTCATCCCATTAACAAGTCCTTACTTTTAATATCTACCTACGCACCTATTTACTTTAATAAAACGTCATTAAGAAAAGACGAATGAATCCTCAATTAGATAACATCACGGCGACCATAATTAATATTTGGTTTTTATAAAGGCATATAAAACGTAAAGGAGATGGATACTTTTTCATACTTTCTTGATCCCAGATTGTAAAAATGTGATGATAATGATGTGTGCTTTTAAGCTTTCTCTTTTATTATGTTCATATTTTCTATCATTGTAGTGGTTTTAATTGGTTTGAATTAATTAATCGTGTGGGGTGTTTTCATATTATAAATTGTTGAAATTCATGCATATAAATCGATTATTATAATAATTAGGGATGGGCCGAATGTGGTTTAGACCGAATACGAACTTCGGCCGAACATTCGGTTAAAACAAAAGATTCGGCCGAAATTCGGTCGAACTTCGGTCTGATTTCGCCACGCTTTCTCAAGAGCAACACGTAAATTTTAAGTATGAGTAGGTGGATAAAAGATTAGATTTTAAGACCTTTAATTGAAAAAAATTACCATTTCATAATTCTAAATTCATAATGTTTAATTCGTAAAAAGTGATTTCAATCAAAATTAAAGTTGTAATTGCTGATGTCCCTTAGACGTATTCTTTTTTAAATTCGAGTTAAGCATTATAATTAAGCAGTTGCACTACTTACTGATGTTTCTTAGAGGATTATTCCCCTAAGTTTATTTTATTTTTGGTTTAATTTGATGTCTATTTAATTCGGCAAAAACTCAATCAAGAACTAATTTTATTTATTTTTTATCACATTGCACGTTAAGATTTACATGTTCCTAAATAAAATAAATGACCATGAGTATATAAATGCCAATTTTTATATTACGGTTATGATAGATATGATTTCTATTAACTTCAGTCAAAATAGTGCAAGTAGGTATTTTACTTATTTCTTGCACCGAATGTTCGGCATTTAAACCGAATTTCGGCCCATCCCTAATAATAATCGATAACTTATTTTGCTTATAACCTTATTTTTAAGATTTCTCGTCTTCCAGATAGAATTTATTATTTTGTTTTCAAAAAACGCTTTTTAAGCTATATCTCAGCTCATTACATTTCTTTGGCTCAAAAGTCCCCGTGTCTAGTGGGTCGCGAGCCAATCATCTATCTGGAAACCACTATACTATTCGTATCCATTAAATAAAAATCTCTACATCTTTTCTATTAGTACCCACATTTGCCCAAGATGTTGGGTGCAATATTATGTGAGCGTGGCAAGGGTCATCTTACATCTGACGCTACGAAATAGCTTCTATTGAAACATGTTTAATAATACTAATGTTATAATATTCGATACTCATTATTACGCAAACTATTAACGCAATCTTTTATTTCAAATAAACTATCAAGAGTAATCTTACAATCGTTTGAATCTCGCATACTTAATCAGATTTTATAAGAGAACTGGATTTACTTCTTTTCGCGTGTACTTTGTGAGAATTCGCATCAAGGATGTTGAAGAGACTTAGCTATAGACTAATGACAAGTGCTTAAATTATCGCTTTAGTTCTAAAACCAGTATGACTGGCGTTGTCAAGTGTCCCGATATTCACCTGGATCGGGACAACCCTAAATCCCGATTTGTTTTACCTTCTGTCCGGATTTAAAACAAATTGGTCCTGGCAACACTAGTTATGACTAATGACAATGTTTAAAATAATACAAATATTTAAAAAATATAAGAATCTCGTGTCACTGTGTTTGTGGTCGAACTCCTCCGAAACGGCTTAACCAATTTTAATGATTTTTTTGTACATTTGGTAGGTAAGGTAATAAAATATTTTTAACCCTCCTATAGTGTTTTTTTTTTATGGCAGATGCTTGCCGGGTTAGCTAGTATCGTGATAAAATTCGAAAAGTTGCATTTAAGAAATCTACTACTCCGAATTAGGACCCCTGTTTTTTTTTTAAATTCATTGTACACAAACACAAATCCTTTACAAATTTACTACGTTATACATAGATAAAAAGGTTGTCGCGACATTTTCCTATGCAGAATATATTGCCCCTGTACGATAGAATGGCTCCCAATTTCTTAACCCACGTTTAGGAAATACGTTAATTTTTCATTTGACTAGTAAACTATACTTCGTTGACATACTTTAGTAAGTAATTCATGCAATTATAATTCCGTTGTGATTTACTTATTTTTTTGGATCGTTGTAACGGTGAAAGGGTTTGACGAAGGGCGACTAGTTATCAATTAACTGAATGTTGTTAATAAGATTTATTTTGTTTACACAATTTGGGGCATATTTTTCAAGAAAAATACCTCGTGTTGCATACATTCAACATATTTCTCTGAGTGATTTATATCTTTGGTATTTAATTGGCTTTATTAAGTATTACTTAATAACGCCTAATTAAGACCGTAGTAGTTTAGTGGCTAGCACACGCGTCGGAACCTAGAGGGCGCCCGTTTAAATCCTTATCAGAAAGCATTACTCAAGCACTTTTGTGACCTAATATGCATATTGGTACAATTACCACGTGCTAACGGTGAAGAAAAACATCGTGATGAAGCTGTCCGTTCCCCTATAAATGTGATGCTCGAGTCCAGCAGTGGGAAGTTTATGGGCTTTATTATAAGTATTACTTAATAATGCCAATTTACAAAACATTGACTTCTGGCAAGGCCTATACAGAAAAGTGGCCTAGGCTCAGTATTCTGCTTATAGTCTTAAGAGATTAAAATGTAGAATGCAATATAGTGTCCAGGTGGCGAAGTCCATCAATGGGGTAAGTGCATATACTGCTCGTTATTTAACTTTTTAAATCGGATTTTACCGCCAACTACAATTCGAAGACAATTCAATGGGGTCTTAGCTTCACCGACCGATTTGTTGCCATCGTAACTATTGAAACACGGAAATAATGAGAGGTGTCGCCGCACGATTTACCAAAGGAAGGTACACACCGGTCCAGCCGAGTATGAAATCAGTACGCTCGCGCCGGTGTGTACACGCAATATCAAATTTTACTATGACGAACGTTCATTTGTCTACGGCCAATCGCCAATATTTAAAATTCACTACGGAACGAAACCGAACCTTTGTACGCGCAAAAACTTTTTACTAAAAATCATTGTAAAATTTTAATACACGCATTTTTAGAGCGAAATGTGCTTTATTCAAGATTTCCTACACTTCAAGAGGTGTATGGAGTTAGCCAGCGACGGACTTCGCCACCTTGACTATAACTGTTTTCGTTTATAATATTTTAGTTCAATAAATATGTAAATAATTTCATACTAATCTATTTATAATATAATAAATTAATGTGTTGGCTGTATCGCGTTTTTACAGTTAATTTAAAGATTGGAAAAAAATTAGGGGTTAATTCGAATCACCAGATTATAAAAATGTACCTTTTAGTGCCCTTGCGATGCGCTAACAAACACGTTGAAATGGCAACGCTAACGAAGTTACGCTGGCACTACAGTAAATAATATTCGTTCACCAGGCGGAGAACTTGACTGGTTAACAATAAGTCTACTTTGAGGACCGAAGTGTAATCGCATTCATAATTTTACTACAGAATTTATATTTCACTTCAACATACTTTACATTACACTTACGAGTGATACAAATATATAAAATGTGACATACAAACAGACTGACGGACATTTTAAAAATTTCCATGTTTGAAAAATGTCTATGAAATCCTAAAAAATACATGAGTACAAAAGAGTTTCCACTAAAGAACAGACATATATTAATTAAAATGGATATATGCATAATCAAATTGCGCTGTCAGAGCCTTTATTAATTTCGAAGATGGTAAACAGGTCCAGGCAATGGAAAGTATATACTGTTACCTATAGGAGTTCGCAACACCTGGGGTGAAGTCAATGCATTGGCAGCCTTTAGGATGTAATAAAGCAATTGAGGTAGAGGGAAGAGATAGACAGGAGGTATAGGGAGGTATATAAGGGAGTTAGGGGGAGAGAACAGTGGGCCATAGGAAATCTCACTCATCGCTCAAAACATGACTAGCTCCGGACTAACTATTTCACGCTGATAATCTGTGAGAGCGTGGTATCACATCGATCGAACCGAGCCTATTTTTTATATATTTTATTTGCTCATAAGGAGACCCTCATAAATTACGTCACACATTAAGGTAGGGGGGGGGGGTCGACGAACTGTGACATTGTGTGACAAGGGGTGGGAGGTGTTCTAAATCTCATAACGTCACATTAAGGAAAACTTCAATATATTTCCAACTCTATGTGTATAAAAATAATTTAAATGAAAATAACACTAATTACGGAACTGCTGTTTTAATTTAATCATTTCTTGATGTGAAATTGCTAAATATGTAATATCACACTTGGAAGGGAGGAGTCTCAGGAATGTGACCAGCTGTGACAAGGATGGGGGAGGGGTCAAAAATCATGAAGTTTGTGTGACGTAATTTATGGATGGCCCCCCAGTAACTATAGTGGTACTTAAATAGAATGGTCATGTCAATATGGAAAGAAATCCCAAAAAAATAGAAAAATATTGAATAAAAGAGACTCCTCTTTTACGTTCAAACACATTGAAATAAATCTATTTTAAAACGACCTAAGAACAAAGTTAGGCACTTTTACAATTTGGCAGTACATTAAGCATTTTAATTAATAAAAAAAATAGATAAAGCCTGCAATTAATCTACCAATTTTCATTTCGTTCCACGCATAACACATTGCTTTATGGCAACCTAATTGAAAAATTATTCATAATTGCTTGGTTTTTTTTTACTTTAAATTCATTGCCAGTTATTTTATAACTGTGTACGAAGGTTTTATTCAATATCGTCCTGATAACTGTTTCGGTAATAATTTATTTCAAAATAGCCTGATCTACATTTGTATTACGCCTGATTTATATTTGTATTAAGTCTGATTTACATTTGCATTAGATAAGTAGTTAGTTAACTTGCAAATAAGTCCTTATAATCGTTTGGACATAATATCGACTTAATGGACAAGTTATTGTAAATCAGGCTTATATTAACAAGTCAATTGACTGGCGAAACTGACCAGGCACTTATGGTCGTTTGGGCAGATATGCCCCATTTGAGTAAGTAATAAGTTTTCGATTAAGTGGTTGGCTGTCCAAACAGCGATAAGGGCTTAAGTCGCCAATTTCGAATATTAACTCGTTTTTTAACTAATCTATAACGCAAATCTATTAAGGGCAATGTTGATACGTCGTGAGACACCTCGTAAATTCGGAAATGCCCGAACACATGAATAAATACACATTAAAGAATTTTATTAGAAACTAGTATATGCCCGCGACTTCGTCCACGCTTGACTTGAAATTCCCGCGGGATTCCCGGGACACAAAGTAGCGCAGCTATCGTTTTAGTGACAAAAGGTGTCGGAATAAGCCAATTTTGACGCACCCGAACAACTACAAACATTTTATTAAATTAAATTTGCTATCGATCACTAAAAAAACTACATTCGATGTTTTTTAATCTGTCCATTTTGTCATTCCAAGAAAAATTCTCGTGGGATTCCCAGGATAAAAAAGTAGCTCAGAGTTTAAGTTTAAGAATTAGCTGTCGATCAGCGGAAACCGCATTGAAATCGGCCCAGTATTTTTTACGTGAATCCCGAACAAACAGACAAAACGACAAACTGACAAGAAATCAAAAAAAAATGCATCGCGTTTTCCATCTTTTATTTAGTGTATTCCAGTTGTTTTTTTTAATAGTTTTAGTATACAGACGCGGCATATTTAGAATTTTATAATATTATAGATAATAAACATCACAAACCTTGCAGCAGCGCATTTGTAGCACCTTTGGTGTTGCAAATGTCCATAGGCTATGGTAACCGCTTTCCATCAAGTGAGCCGTCTGCCCGTCTGCTGAACTCATGCAATAAAAAAATAGTACAATGAATTACATATATTTTGTGTGTATAGCTTATGTAATAGAAAAATATGAATTTACACGATTTAAGAATTGTATCTTCATAATGTTCGGGCTACACTTGCGATAATGTTATAGTAATTGACTGTGTTCAAATGTGTTTTATTTTTTTCGTTACAACTCTACGGACTTTAGTTCCGTACCTTTTTTTACATCAATTTAACTTGAAAAGATTGGTTGTTACACACTTATTATAATATCTTATTGGTGTGTGGGACATTTCTTCTGGTATTTTGTTGTATTGAAGTCTACCTTAAATTAGTTATAATATATTGTTGTTAGGTCTATCTTTTAGTACTTATTCTAATACATCTTATTTATAGCATTAAAAATAATGCCGTTAATGACTAGCTACATTAGTGTACATACATTCGTTATCTGTCAATATTTGACGTCATTAACAATTATTTCTGGATTCACCTGCAATCATATTATGGTTATTCACTGTGGCCAAATGCGTCTTGCTTATAAAAATAATGTTAAAAATAATGTTAAAAATAATGCGGTATACGAATAGCATATTAGTATACATACATTACATAATTATAAATCGCGTGCATAAGGTTTGCCGATTACTTCTTACTATTATTGTATTGTATTACTTACTATTATTGTATATAGTTTTGTAAAGTATATACAATAATAAATTAAAATAATAAATTTATTGCAACAACTATTTAACCTTTTTTGTCAACCCTACTGACCATTGACGCGTGATATTATGAGGCTATCGGCAAACCTTCTGCGCACGGGTAGTACATTATGGTTCTATATTTAACGTCAATGGTATCACAAATAACGAGTTAATCCCGTCGCTACATCTGCATGAAACGGCCTATAACTACAACATTCTCCCAGATGAAGCAGTAAGGTTATAAGCTGTGTTTATTCCTTCGGAAGTAAACATCTTGTTATTATGTCACATACCATTTGTAATATGACACCATGGCTAAATACTGATGTGTGGTCGTTCCAAAATCACTGCGGTTAGATAATTAGCGGGCTTCTATTACACCGTGTAATAAAAGTAAAAAATATGTTAAACTTTTACTTTAAATAACAATAACAAGACATATATATTCCAGCCAGATTTACTTTTTCAACTTATCAATCTATGTACTTGTATAATTTGAACATAATTTTTATACAAGTTTATGTCGTTTAAATGTTGGAAAATATCAAACAAATACTCTTGTTTGATATTTTCCAATATTTAAACGAATTACGATATTACTGTTAGTAATGTATTGAAATCAGATGTAGTAGATCTGTGGTAAAGAAAGATATGGATCCGTATCATGTTAGGGATCACGACCGCTAGGATATTGTTACGGCCAAAAATTAAAAGGCCACCCTAAACGCCATGATATGTTATTAAGTAAGGTAAACGCTTATCATTTCAATAAAGAAAATTTTAATTGTGACAGGGAAACATGTTTCGAGTGTTTTTACAACCTAATACGCACATTGTCATAGAATATAATTATATATTGTATATCAAATGCACATATATACCAAATTTAATGACAATCTGCTCATTCATTTCGTACGTTTAAACTTCGCTGAAAATATGCTTTTTTAGGGAATCAAAATTGTCTTATGTTAATTCTCGTCGTCAGTTACTTTATAATATGCTACATTTTATGACGATATTTACTTAAAAGGCGTCCAAACAAAGTCACATTCATATTGACATATTAGTATGAAATTACAAGTCGGTGTGATATGGTGACGAAACGACTAGACAGATTATGTGACTTTTGAGGTTGCCCGCGTTTGTTAAATTAGGTAAATAACTTACGCAATATTGAAACTAAGTACTACTTTTCCAAAACACATAACATATGCCTTTGATGACTTGTGTTTTCCTTGTTAATAAGTAATAATGAGCGGATTTAATTTCATAATAATCAGTACTGTCCAAAGTTACTTTGTTTGTTTATTTGAAGCAATGTAATTAGATTACGAAGTTATAGTCATTTTAATTATTATAAATATTTAGTTATAGTAATTAATTAATACAGAACCTATCTAAAATAAAACTAATACCTACAAAATTAAAAAAAAACGAACAAATATATACATTATAACTAAATTCGGTCCAGGCCGACCAAACCGCTGTCGTACGGCAATGTACCTCTTTTTTGGTGACGCAGGGGAATGGCCTTTCTTAGGACACCATCCTCAGGCCTGGGGGAAGGCTTTTAACCGAGGGATGTGTAGGATTCTTGAATGGCAGTATGCCCACCGTAACCTCCGGACGGAGAGACGAAGGATGTCTACCGTCAAACTACCCACTACACCTAACCCGCGCCCTTCTCCTATGCGCCTTTAAGGGATTCCACGGGAATTAGACCTAAGGTACTATCTCTGTGACACCTCTACGCTTGGCTTCTCTCTTAAGGCACCCCCGAGGAAGGTTACCCTTGTAGTCCACGGGAATACTGGAAGTCCACGGGATCGTAGGGCAATGTAGCTAGAAGGCTGGCAGCATTACTTCGCTGAGTACAGATGCTCCTATTATATTAATGTACTCTAATTCTGTGGCTGAGGTAAGCCTGTGGCGTCGACCAGCCGTTTTTTAATATTTTTAACAAGTCCGTGGACACTTACGGTGTAGATTAAATTTATAGGGGAAGGTGGGGGGAAACCGGATACGGGGTGAAACCAGATAGTTGCTATTTCATTACACCGCGTATAGATGTCTTGTTCTAGCTAGTAGAGAAATACGCGCGAACGCTTGCACTCAGTGTCTGCAAATGGCGGCGACGGTAACATCTCAGTGCGTGCGTCTATAAACGAAAATTGAAAACATAGGTAAGTTATCTAATATTTTGAATTTTTTAAAGTCTTATCATCAATATTAGTTGTGTCATGTCATATGGAGTTTTATTTTTAAAGAAGTAATACACATTTAACCTTCTAAAACGAAATTTATTATTGCTGTGGGTGTAAAGAGAACCTATTAGTTATTACAATTTCAAACATTGTACCTGTGAGGTACAAGCGGACGGGGTGATTTCGGCTATCCGGTTTCACCCCGATCAATTTATATGTAGGTATTTTGGCCATTTGTTTTATTTGTCTTGTTAATTAGTTACTGTTTTTTAAACTTTTACAGAGTGCGAGCATCAACATGCCACGAACATATGTAAGAAAGTCAAATAGGCTGAAATGGTCGGATTCTGACATACTTTTAGCCATAAATTCGGTGCTGGAAGGCAGAATGGCATATCTTTTAGCGTCACAAATATATAATGTACCCAAAAGTTCCCTAGAAGATCGTATAAAGAAAATTAAAGTCGGGAAATACAAAGATGAAGTGTTTCGAAAGTGCCCTACTACTCAAAAATGCGTCTTCACTAATGAGCTAGAAGGTATGCTAGTCGAACATATCAAAACCATGGAATCTCGACTATTTGGATTGACCAAAACAGATCTGCGACGTTTGGCCTTTCAATTAGCAGAAATAAATAATTTAAACCATCCTTTTAACAAAGAAACTGGACTCGTTGGTTTAGATTGGGTCAGTGGATTTCTAAAACGACATTTTGAATTGTCATTAAGATCACCTGAAGCTACATCAGCTGCAAGAGCAATGGGCTTTAATAGAGCTGTAGTGTCATCATTTTTTAATCTTTTAGATACACTTTATGTTAAGCACGCATTCAATTGCACGCAAATTTATAACATGGATGAAACAGGACTCTGTACCAAAAAAAATAGGAAAAATTATATCAGTCAAAGGTAAAAAACAAGTTGGTGCACTGACTTCTGCTGAACGGGTACAGTTGGTAACGGTAGTGATTTGCTTTTCTACAGCTGGACATTATGTTCCAACTCTTATGATTTTTCCTCGAGTGCTAATGAAGTGCGAACTTTTGGATGGTGCACCACCAGGCACAATGGCTGTATGCCATCCAAGTGGTTGGATGCAACAACATATTTTTACAGAATAGATGCGTCACTTTATCAGCTATGTAAAACCAAGCAAAGAAGATCCTGTGCTTCTTGTCTTAGATGGTCATGCCACTCACACTAAGAACTTAGAAGCTATTGAGTTAGCTCGTGCTCATGGTGTCATAATGCTCTGCTTGCCCCCTCATTGCACGCATCGCTTACAGCCACTCGATGTTGGTTTTATGGGGCTTTTGAGCACGTGTTACTCGCAAGAAATCCAATTATGGCTTCGAAATCATCCGGGGCGTGCTGTCACTCAATTTCAAAATGTATCTTTGTTTGGAACTGCTTATAATCGTGCCGCAACTATGCAAAATGCAGTGTCTGCTTTTACCAAAACCGGAATTTGCCCACTGAATCCTAATTTATTCACAGATATAGATTTTGCACCATCACAGACTACAGAAATACCATTTGTACCAATCTCGAATGAAATCCTTCAAGATCTATTGCCTGAAGAAAGACCTCAGTGCCCGCAAGCAAGAACATCTACAGAAGGATTGGCGTTTTCAAATAATATAAGTCTTATATCACCGAAAGATATCATGCCAATTCCTCATTTTAAAAAGACCATGCGGCCTTCGACACGCCTAGGAATATTTGCAATTTTGACTGGATCGCCGTATAAAAATGAACTGGCTGAAAAGGCTATGTCATCAGCTACTAAAACAAAAATTAAAGGCAAAGCTAAAAGTATTAGTAAAAAGACGAATAAAGAAAACAATGAAGAGGATTCGGAGTGCTTGGTTTGTGGTGAAAACTACAGTCAAACTAAGTCCACAGATGAATGGTACCAATGCACTGCTTATCTTAAATGGGCTCATGAAGGTTGCATTGGTTGTTCTAAGCAAGAATTATTATTTTTTGTATGCAAAAACTGCGAATAATTTAAATATCTGTTCTTATATTTAGTATCTGTATTCACCCCTTTAATATAAAGTGCCTATCCGGTTTGACCCATAGGTATGAGGTGAATTCGGATTTATATTTTTTGACGAAAATAGTTCTAGTTTGTCGTTATTAAGATTGATCTCAAATATTTTCATACCAAAGTTATGCCTAAGGTGTACTTAAATATTAATGATATTGAATATTTCAATAAACAATATAGTGATTGAATTATTATGTCTTTATCTTAACTATCCGGTATCCCCCCACCTTCCCCTACTTATATACAACGTTAAATATTCATAATCAGAATTAAATTTCAATAAAACTTTTGAATGTATTCATACTTTAAGCTTTGATATGGAACGATTTTTAAAAAGTTACGTCAACAGTTAAAACGTCCAAAATATTTATGGAAAAAATCTCTAGGGATAATTTACCTGTAAAAAATTATATCAATTTATATACCTACGTGCATATGTATGTATGTATATATTTTATATAAAAGTGCATAATTATTCAACCAGTCATTACTTAATAGCTAAAGCAGCTGCGTCTCCTTCCAATAATGTGACATACGTGCCACGTTACGTGACATTATTCTTTCTCCTCTTATATAAAACCGTTATTGCCACATTCGAAAGCAAATTTTGCTTTAAATAAAGTAATAGGTAAATATCGATATCTGGCACGTGGATCTGCTGTAACGAACCGATTTGCATCGTCACGCATCAAAATGCGATCTTATACGGGCATAGTATTAGTAGGTACTAGACTCTGAGAAAGCATCTTATGTGAAATACTATTATGTAGTTACACTATTACACTTTAAACGTATGTATTAATATAATAGGTTTGGGGAAAAAGTCTTTTCGCATTTAGTATGTATGAACTTGTAATAAGATCTCTTTGGCTATACCATTTGTATCTGGCTGGTTTTGGTATCATTAAAAAGATTTAATTTTAAAGAAGACAATTCCAAATTCAAATTAGGAAAATGTGTAATTTTCATTTGTTTTTCTTATTGTTAAAATGAATGAATCTAATGAAGAAATTCGATACATTTTAAAATTTTACTACAAAAAAGGTAAAAATGCAACACAAGCCGCGAAAAAAATATGGACCTAATGCAGTATCTGTGAGAGTAGCGCAAATATGGTTGAAGCGTTTTCAATCCGGAAATTTTGATATCAAATATGCACGTCGCTCTGGTCGCCCTGTTACGGACAAACCTGATGCCATTTTCGAAAAAGTGGAGCAAAATCGACATATTAGAAGTTAGGATGCAGCTGGAGAACTGGGAATTGACCACAAAACGGTTTTGGCGCATTTGAAGAAAGCAGGGTACACAAAAATGCTCAATATTTGGGTGCCTCATACTTATTTGTGATTCTTTATTACGACGTAATGAAACCAAACCATTTTTGAAGAAGCTGATAACTGGTGATGAAAAGTGGATCACGTACGACATGAACTTGCGAAAAAGAACGTGGTCTAAGGCCGGTCAGGCTTCACAGACTGTGGCGAAACCCGGGTTAACTCGCAACAAGGTGATGCTGTGTGTATGGTGGGATTGGAACGGCATTATTCGTTACGAGCTGTTACCGCCAGGCAGGACCATCGATTCTGAACTGTAGTGAGAACAACTGATGAGATTAAAGCAAAAAGTTGAGAGAAAGCCGCCGGAATTAATCAACAGAAGGGGTGTGGTTTTTCACCATGATAACGCTAGACCTCACACATCTTTAGCCACTCAGCAAAAATTAGGAGAGTTTAGCTGGGAGGTGTTAATGCATCCGCCGTATAGTCCTGACCTTGCACCTTCAGATTTTCACCTGTTTCGGTCTCTGCAGAATTTCTTAGGTAGTGTCAGGTTAACATCACGAGAGGACTGCTAAAACCACTTGTCGCAGTTTTTTGATCAGAAGCCCCAAAATTTTTATAGCAATGGGATCACGTCCCTACCTACAAGATGGCAAAAAGTTATCCAACAAAATGGCACCTACATACTTTAGTCAAATGTAAATAAACTTTATAAAAAACTTTTTGAATTTTTATATAAAATGCGAAGAAACTTTTTCCCCAACCTAATATATATATATATAGATTAGGTAACACTATTGGTCAGTAAAATAAACAAATACAGAAACAACACGCATAATTACAATACTTCTTGGCAAAACAACAGGCAGTCTTATCGCTAAAAGCGAGCTCTTCTCTGAATTCTTAACTAATCTGGCGATGTAGGTGGAGCAGAAAAAAGATAGGACTGTACAATTATATTTATAGAATGGGTCTGTATTTATTTATTGTAATGCGTATAATTATTATTAATGTAAACTGCACCATCATCGATATTTGAAATCTATAAATCCTTGCCTAGGGTTGCTTGGAAGTAGTTGGAAGAGATCGCTCTTTACTAATAAGTATAATATTATTACTTTTTTGGTCTGCAAAATTAAATATAGATTATAAACACGTTTTTTTAAAACATTGACTAAACCGTTTCATAGCTTAACACTATATTCTGTTTATGCGAACACGGCATGCATAATATAATTGATTATAAAAGTTAAGAGGAATTGAACAAAGCCTTGAGTCGTTTCTTAATAAAAGGAGCAGAGTCGGCGAATATGTCAACCTTTATATTTTTATTAATATTTTATTTCTGATATATTTTTATAATTTATTGTAAATTCTTTACAAAATAAAGGAATGCTCTATATTTAATTTATTTCAATAAAGCCTGATTTGCATTTATATTCGTTAAGTAGTTAGTTAACTTGCGAAACTGACGAGATAAGTCCTTGTCTTCGTTTGGACAGAATACTTTTATTTAAGTAACAAGTGGTCGATTAAGTAGATGCCTGTTCAAACTATGATAAGGATTTATTCGCAAGTAAATTAATTACAAATTTAAATCAGGCTTTAGACAAGTAAGAAACTTAAAATTGGTTAATTATTATTGTATGTTCTTGTAATAATTAGTTATTGAATAAAATCAAATTATAAATTTTGAATGGGTTTTATAAATGAAGGGTTTTAAAGCTTGCAATATACCATAAGCCGCTCACCGGAACGTATCAGTGTCGCGTGTGACAAATGACATTACTGACATTGGCGCCACCAACCCAACTGTAAAAAACCGTGAAAAATCGAGTACGGAGCGAGCGGCGAGTTTTTCAAATAATTTAATTGTAAGCCTATTTTATTATAAATATTTACAGACTAATCCGCACAATAAATATATGCAACATCACATCATTTAAATGTATATTTATACATCAAAGATACGTAGAGTTGTACAATGTTTCTTTATACGGCGATGACATACCAAGTTCAAGGTTCGATAGCCCATTATGATTTTAATGCCATGTAATTTTGCCTCTTATTAGCAGTTTATCTGAACGTAGTCACGTGTCAAGAAACGATTTACGTGTAGTCTTTTTGATAAATACAATTACGACACGTATCATAAACAATTCTATTCATGCTTGATGTATCTATGCGTTTGTTAATATATTTAATTTTATGTTATCACTAGAAGGCTTTGCAGAGGTTGTTCTGCTTTGAAAAAATAAAAATCTAGAAGTCGATTGCAGCGCCACCTACCGGGCCAAATAGGGAATTTAAATCATTCCGGGACCCATTTGAACACACACAAAAAAAATCACCAGAATCGGACTACTCGTTTTCGAAGAGTTATATATATTACTAAGTTGTCATATATGTCCTGCCCGGAAAAGCTTCAATCGATATGCCGACAGCAGCGCCATTTACTGGGTCAAATTGTGAACCAACTCAGAAACCTTTGGCTCATGCACAACAACTTTGCTAAAGATCATCACATGATCAAATGCATAGTTTACGATTGTATAAAGGACACACAGACAAACATTTATTTTTATATATCAAGACTAGGATATGCCCGCGACTTCATCCACGCTTGACTTGAAATTCCACGTGATTCCCGGGACTTTCCGGTTTTTCGTGAATCGTGTGTCAGAATAAGCAGCTAATTTTTCGCAACCGAACAACTACAAACCGTTCCCAGGAAAATTCCTGCGGGATTCCGCGGATTTGAAAATATCACACATTGTATTACATAAAATTTGCTATCGATCAGTGAAAAATCAAATTGGAATTAATTTTATTTTTAATCTGGCCATTTTAAATAGTTTCCAGAAAAATTCCCGCTGAATTCCCAAAATAAAAAGCAGCGCAGATTTTAAGTCTAAGAATTTGTTGTCGATAAACGAAAACCGCATCGAAATCGGCTCAGTAGTTTTTATGTGAATCCGGAACAAACAGACAACAAATCTAAAAAATTGCATCATGTTCCCCATCGTTTATATAGGTAGTATATTCCAGTTCTTTTTTAAACAGCTTCAATGTACAAACACGGCTTGTTTAGAATTTTATAATAATGTCTTGCAGAAATAAAAACGAACAGACATTTTTCCTATAGCACTATTAAATAATAATTTACTATGTGAACCTTTACGTTTGCTGATATCCACACAAGGTCGTGTAAGCTATGAACATCAAGAAAATCACAACAAATTACGTGCATGACATTCAACTTCTCAGCAGTTACGTCTTAAATATTAAATTGCAGTAATTGTACATCACTAATGGCTCTTTCCTAGATCTTACCAACTCATTTGTTTTACTATCGGTTAATGGTTTTTTCCTATACATAAGCGCCGGCAGCAGGATAGTACACCCTCCTGTCACGAAAGAAAATACATAGCAAGTCAGCCGGTACAGTTCCCGCACAACAGGAGGCCCTAAAATGCCGCAAATACTCATCATCATCATCCGAGCGTTAAATCCCGGTTGCGTTCGGAGCCTTCGCTCTGACGCCCAGGGTCCGCTTTCCTACTTTTTCTACTCCACTTCGCGCGGTCTTCAGCATCCCCCATTTTGAGACCATTGGTACGCATATCTTCCTTCACAACATCAAGCCAACATTTCTTGGGCCTTCCCCTTCGACCGGGACCTGGCGGAGGCGGCATGGCAAGACATTTGTTCCCCACATAGTTAGCCGGTCTCCGTAAAACGTCGCCGTACCAGTGTAAGCGACACTCTTGCAGTTTCTCTGTTATGTCACGGACATGAAGACTGCCACGGATGCGGGAGTTCCTGACCTGGTCTTTCCGGGTCACTCCACACATCCTTCGCAGCATATTCATCTCCGTGACACGCAGTTCTTGCTTGTGTCGCTCAAGTACAGGCCATGATTCACTGCCATACACAAGGACAGGCCTAATGATGGACTTATAGGCCTGTCCTTTTAATTTAACCGGCATTTTGGGGTCACAAATGACACCTGTCACCTCACGCCACTTGGCCCAAGCTGCTGTGATACGGGCCTTGATGTCGTGGTCAATAAACCCGGATGCACTAAGTACAGATCCCAAGTACTTAAACTGATCCGTACGCTCGTCTGTATCTTCGCCTATGCGTACGGATATGGGATCTGTAGTATTGCAGGCCAAGTACTCAGTCTTCGCCACATTTAGCTTCGTTCGCCACAGTCGTTCTCTAGCGACCTCTTCCACGCATTTACACGTCGCACCAGGCGCCCCCTGTCCGAATCTGTCAACGCGATATCGTCAGCATACATGAGCAACCATGGAGGCTGCTCATGCGCATCTCTGATGCTGTAAGACACTTCGTCTAATATCACACTGAACAGAAACGGACTAAGAACAGATCCTTGGTGCACTCCTACGGTTATAGGGAAGGGTGTGGTGTCGCCAACAGCGGTCCGAACTATGGAATCGGAATTACGGTACATGTCCCGAATAATGTCAATATAGGTTTCTGGCACCCCTTTAGACCTCAGTGCCCACGAGATCATCACGCGAGGAACACAGTCGAAGGCCTTCTGCAGATCCAAAAACAGGAAATGCAGAGGCGTATTCTTCGTTCTGTATTTCTCCATGCTGATCTTTAGGGCAAAAAGAGGGTCCATGGTACCATGCCCGGGGCGAAACCCATATTGACATCCCGAGACAGTGCACTCCTGTCGGATCCGAGAGTCGATTACGCACTCAAAGAACTTCATGGTGTGGGACATTACCTTTATTCCGCGGTTATTTTTCGCACTCCTGCACCGATCCCTTACCTTTGAAGACTGGGGTGATAAAACTCAGTCTCCATTGGCTCGGGATGTTTCCGGTGAGGAGTATGCGGTTAAAAAAGTTTGTTAAAATGCCCACACCACGAGGACCCATCGCCTTCCAGGCTTCGGTGGGGACTCCATCGGCTCTGACAGCTTTCCGATTCCTCATGCGGCGAAGAGCCCTATGGACTTCTTCAGTCGTTATTGGTGGCACTAGTCATTGATTCGGAGGGAGGTTCGGTGGCTGTTCCTCTTTGTGCTGCTTATTCAGCAGCTCGTGGAAGTACGAGCGCCATCTCTCCTTCACCGTGAGGTCCTCGCAAAACAGGTTGCCGCCAGGATCTTTAACACAGCGGCACTTGGAAATGTCCTGTGCCACTTTGATCCTGGAACGTGCCAAATTATAAATGAGCTTCTGCCCCTCAGACGATTCCAACTTATCGTACAATGATCGAAAGTGGTCTCTTCTGGCTCTGGCTACAGCTCTTTTAGTGGCACGTTTTGCGGCCCTGTATGCGTCGCGATCTTCAGGAGATCTGGATGCTTGCCACTTTTTGAAGAGGGTTTTCTTCACCCTAACCTCCCTCTGGACTGTGTCGTTCCACCACCAAGTCTCCTTATCACACTTGCGCCCACCCTTAGACACACCCAGCACTGCCTTTGCCGCTTTAGTAATGGCTGCCTGGATCTTGTCCCAGTGGCTCTGGACTAATTCGCTATCAGCTCCGACACACATCTCGACGGATGCTGAAGCGAACTCCTGGGATTTGTCTTCATCCAGCAGCCGCCATCTAATTTGGCGTCGACAGTGCTCAACGGGTTTGTCTTTGGGTTTTACGCAGAGGTCCATGACAAGGAGACGGTGTTGTGCCGTGAAACTCTCTCCGGGTATGACCTTGCAGTTGGCTACTTGGCCGATGTGGTGTCTCCTGGTGAGTAGGTAGTCGATCTGGGTAGCATGTCTCCCGCTCTTGTAGGTGATTAAGTGTTCGGATTTCTTTTTGAAATACGTGTTCACGATGGCAAGATCGGCAGCCGCACACATTCGGAGGATGTCCTCCCCTTCTGCGTTGCAGCTTCCGTATCTGAAGCCACCGTGAACACGCTCAAATTCCTCCCACTTCTTACATACATGACCGTTCAGATCACCACCGAGAACAACCCCCTGTGATAACGGGATGCCACGCAGTACATCACCGATTTGATCCCAAAACCTCATTTTGTCAGTGTCGCTACAACCAGCCTGTGGCGCCTAGGCACTTATCAAATGAGTCACAACCCCTTCGATAAGAACCGACACGACCATAAACCGGTCGCTGAAGCGTTTCACCTCCAGAATGTTGTTTTGGAACTCCTCGGACAGCACTACAGCAACCCCATTTTCCCCACCAGGAGCACCCGTGTAAATCAGCTTGTAGCCATTCCCAATGAACCGGGATCTGCAGCCTTTCCACCGAGTCTCCTGCAAGAACGCCACAGCCACCCTCCGCCTGGAGAGTACTTCGGCCAACTCCCTTGCACGTCCGGTCAGCGTACCAATATTCCACGTCACGAAGCGGAGTTTCCTGTTCTGAGTGTGGACTCGCGTCATTAGCCGTGCCCGCCCTTGACACGGTAGCCCTTGCCCACTTGTCGCAGGTGTAGAGCGATGTGCCTGCGCGTCGTTTTGCGGCGACGCCCTAGTCATACCCAGCGTTCTTATAAATCTGTCCATAAACGATACGGCGAATTGTGTTTTTAAATGTAGCGGCTGCCGCCCGACCTACACAAACCGTATATGGAAACCAGAAAGGGATAATAGTATGTCGGAAGGAGTAAAGATGAAGGATACTAGGATGAAGAGAAGGGGGGACACCACTGTCACGGAGCAAAAGGAAAGTAACAGTGGCCGCGTGGAGGACCTCGGGCTTGCGTACCCGTGTGCACTATAAAATGCCGGACAAGCATTTTACAGGAGGCACCCCCTGAGGAAAAATGCCGCAAATACTCAGCTATCGCAAATGGCTACATATTTGTGGCTGGTACATATTTGTGGAGTCTGGGATCATTTTATCCATCCGTGCAGGAACGAAGAAAGAATACAATTTCCTGCGGCCGTGCGGCCTGTCGTAAGAGGTGACAAAAGAACCCATAGCCAGTTGGTAGGGCATTTGCGCGACTGGATGGCTACCACCCCTGGTCTAAAGTATGTCGCCATAACAACCTTGAGTTGTGTTCCGGTATTAGTGACCAGGTTCCAGTCTCCCTTAAGAGAGCAGCAGCGCCTTTGTGGCACCTTTGGTGTTGCAAATGTCCATAGGCGATGGTAACCGCTTTCCATCAAGTGGGCCGTCTGCCTATTTGCTGAACTCCTGCAATAAAAAAATAATAATAAAAAAACCATAGGGGCCTGAGGCGCACAAACTTTATCGGGATATTGCCAAACGTCTAGTGGATGTCTCACGTGACCAAAAGACCAGTCCATACCTCGAGCAACGCATCAACGTTGCCATTCAACGAGGACATGTGGCCAGTCTTTTGGGCACGTTTCCAACTGACAACGATCTGGTACTAGATTTTATTGTTTAATTTTAATTTGTATATTTATAACATGTTACATAATCTAGAAAATTACATTCTTTTTATTAAGTTACTATTTAAATTAAAACTGAAGGCGTCTAGTTTGCTGTCCTTTGTTCATCACCTTATCAATAAATTTAGTATCCTCATCTACTCTTTTCCTATGAACTCTGAGCATGATTACACTTATCTACATAATATACTTACATAAATAATTCTATATTATACTAGCTGACCTGGCGAATTTCGTGCCGCCATATTTTCTGAATTCCTAAAAGACTTTGTATCATGACACAAAAACAAAATCACCAAAATCGGTCCAGATGATTAGGATTCTAGAACCCGATCTTAGCACCACCTATCGGTTCCAATTAGGGATCTAAACCACCCGGGGACCCATTCAAACACACAAAACAAATATCATCAAAATCGGTTCAGTCGTTTAGGAGGAGTTCACTGTCAACACACGTACAGAAGAATTATATATATAGATAGATAAAAGTAATCCTAGCGACGCCCATGTTCCTATTATATCTTATTATTCATTCACGTGCCTTACAATCTGTTGAATTTTAACATTACTTGTATAGAGCCTATATCAAATTTTAACCGATATTAAGACAAATTAACGGTTAGAAAGATATAGGAACGGGCCATAAAAAGGTTCATGCAAGTAATATCAAAATCAACCGATGGGTAAGGCTAGCGAATGAATATTGAAGAGTAAGATGTAGGAACCGGCCATAAGTAGAGACTGCATTAAACATTAGTTAAAATATGCCAAAATATGTGTAGTGATCGTACTATTTATTATATTTACAATCATATCTTATGATTTAATAGACATTATTATATACATAAATTATAAGCTGGAGAAATGAAGAAATTTATAAATAATCGAATACGATAAAAGAAAACTTAGCTTATTTATATTGTATTCTACCCATAGTCCCTCAAGACTATAAGTAGAATACTGAGCCCAGATCACCGCCTTCTATGGGTAAGGTGCCCAGAAGGCTGGCTACGTTTCCTCGCTAAATCGCCGTACTGATCCGTTGCCCGAGGTAAGCAACAGGCTTCTGATCACCTGAAGAGTCAATGAGTCGTTTTGATAAATTTGTAAATAATAAATAAACAAAATTTAAAAAAATCATCTCTTATATATATAAAAATTTCGTGTCACGATGTATGTCCACGATAAACTTCGAAACTACTAAAGCGATATTGGGTGCCGCGATACAGACCTAGAGTCTAGTGCAGCAACCGCCGCCAAAAAAATTATTGCCTTAATTTTAATTCAAAATGTGTTATTATCATAAGTTTTAGATATAATTATATAAGGCCTAGAAATAAGTTTATATAAATAAATGAATTTGAATTTGAATTCGATATTGATGAAATTTTGTTTACTATGTGTAATTTGGTCCAATTTACAAAATAGGATAGTTTTTTATCTAGATTATGGACGTTAATTATAAAATTCTAATATTAGTGTATGTCACTGAACTTCTTCTAAAACCCTGGACCGACCTTGATGAGTTTTTTTGTGTGTGTTCGAGTGTGGGTCACCGGATGGTTTAGATTCACAATTGAACACTATAGGTGACACTGCAATCGGGTTCTACAATTTTTTAAGGCAGGACAACGCCTGCCGGGGCTTCTAATGTTCTATAAAGTTATCAATATACTTAAAATCAGGGACTATGAGTAACGTATTGTTACATGCCGTCAAAAATAAGCGCACAGCTGCCTATTGTAAGCGCAGTTTATTGCTTCCCAGATTTAGTTATTCTTTTGTGTTTTGAATTTGTAATTAAGAAAAACATGCTATTGTCTTTCTACTTGTTTTATAACCATCATTAGCGTCGAACTAATCCTTATTGTTATTGTTTTCGACTTTGTTAGCCGTTCGCAAGTGTGCGAATTACTATTTCTCGGAAACTCAGTGCGCGCGGTCAATCTTTTTTTGTACTGTGTAGTTAGTATACGACGATGCCCGAATGGAGGGGCGGGCAGTCAAGCGACGACTACGAGACAAGTAAGACGTTTGTAGTACTCTCGATTAGCGATATAGACGTCGGACTTTACGCGTGTCGAATTGTATTGAATCGTGCAGTGAAAACTGGTTGCATCCGGTTTTATTTGTATTTGTTTTATACGTACTTGTACAGTTCTAATAAATTCTATATTAGTTCCAACGGCATTTTTTTCGAGTCCTGTAGCTCGTTACAGTATTAAAAAATAATTTATAAAATAGTTCTCCTGTAAAATTTTACAAATTTTTATGTCGCTTACAATGTTCTTCTATACCAAAGTCGACATTTTATGATACAATGTCAGAAAAAGAAATTAAATTTTATTTGAAATCGGAAGGCCGGCCACAGATGACGTGCAATTAAAAATAACATCACAAATCCGCACGAAAACGGAAATGTGAAAATAATGGGGCGATTGAACAATATAATCTCGATTAATGAAAATCATGAATAGATTCTTAACCAAGCAGCATAGCATCAAACGTTGCGTAGTGATTGTCTCTTTTTATTTTATTGTGTCGATAAAATTAAATTGTTTCTTTTCCTTTGGTGCTGACAATTAAACATAGAAAATAGGTTTCACTAAACGACGTGTAAATTTGATTTGTAATCTTTCACTTCCGTACAAGTGTCAATCTGACATTCAAAACGACCATTCATCTAAGGGCGCGTTCCCCTAGTAGCTTACAACGCCCAAAATACTCCGTCAGCCGTTCCACATAGCGACCACGGTCGTTGTAGTCGTGGCGAAAACGTTACTAATGACGTTATTATTTTCAATCAGACAACGCTTACAACGACCCATGTCAGGAGGTGCGTCGAAGTGGACGTAAACCAGAGAACATTAATTCTCTGTATCGATTGACATTAAAAAAGGGCGATTTTCAAATCAACCAATGACATTTGTGTATTTCCTCGTTAATGACACCAACGCTTGATAATCCGTTCCAGTAGTTTATGATTTTAACGCCCGTAAGCAAGTGGAATGGGAAAAATCGCGGTTGTGAACGTGGTCGTTGTGAGCCTCTTGTGGAACGTAATTTAACTATAATATTAATGGGAAATTAAATATACTCAATGTTACACGCTATAATTTAAAATAATTTAAGGATACTGAAAAAGTTCCTAGCTAATCACGTTTTATTAAATATAATTTAAAAACTAATAGTATCTCTATTAAGAATCAAGTAAAATATAATTGCCATCAAAGTTAATCGTGCTTCAAGCTATCGGAGGGCGGCAATATTGTTTATCTAAAATAAAACATAACATAAACACGACATAAGTCCAGATAGTGTAATGGCTCGAATAGTTCGAATCCTGGCCGGAACGCATCTTCTGACCTTATGTGCATATTGTTACAATTACCACGCGCTAACAACGGTGAAGGACACATTGTGATGAAATCTGCACATCGAGATAACCGATGTGTTAAACCTACTAAGCCGCCTTGGACAAGGGTGGCGAGTATACTGTTCGTCCTCCTATATTGGGAGGCCCGAGCCCAGCAGTGGGATGTTTATGGGCTGTTATTATAAAATAAAACATAAATTACTTCAAAATTGTTTTCATCAACCTTGTAAAATATAACTATTCAAGTTTTCAGACTTGTTTGTCTTTTATCTTGTGTATAACAATAGCAGGATGACGTATGAAATGACGGCATTTTGCCTATTATTAGGCATAATAATGACTTTATCTTATACAGTAACAGATAGAAGATTTAAGGAACTTTGGACTTCATTAATTGGCACGGAAACTATCATTTCTTGGTGTCACAGTTCAGAAGTTATCTAATTTTGTATTATTTTTTATATCTAGAATATAGCCAATAGACTAATGACATAAACATTTTTAGCAACGTACTGCCAATCTCGTCGGAATTTTATGATACTTAAAAACAACTCTTATTGTAGCGCTGTAAGAAAATCACAGCTGAAAATTCGTTTTCAATTCTTAAGGCGCGCAAAAACGTCTTGTTCTTGAAAACTGTGACACATTCGCGGTCCACTGCTCGACGTAAGCTTCCCAAAGTTTGTGCCACATATTCCAATATATATAGCTGTATTTCTATACAGCAGATCGGAATTCGGGACGGGATAAGAATATCCAGCAGCTGTAGACTTTAAGGAAATCCCTTCAGTACATTGGACTGGAAAGCATCATCCGCTTCGTTTACTGAAACGTCTCCTAAGAACTCTGAATTTGTTGATGTTTTCCTCATTGACCATGGGTCCTGTGGCAGACTCTTAAAACTATGAAATACAAAAATCTAATATAATTTAGATGGTAGAATTTAAAAATATATTCAAAGAGAACTATTTATTTTAAACAATATTTGTTAAGTATTGTTTGAGATATGAGATATTTTGCTTGAATGCTTTCTTATCGAACGAAAATTTAGAAAGTTTGAAAAATGGTAACAGGAGATATTTGTCACCTCTGCAGAACCCTTGTTTGTATACTACTAATTGCCACAAACTTGCCCAATTTATACAATTTCAATTTGGTCGTGTTTATGCATAATTCTAAATAATTGATGTTGTGAATGTGATTTTTGTTTGAATAATCACAGTTAAAATCACAGCAAAAAAGCACAAAGACTGCTAAACATGTTATATTATTTTATGTTTCGTTATTATACTGAAATTAAGTAATTTATGTTAATTATTACGCTTGTAACCACGGCTAGTGACCTTCATACTCATACCAAATGAGAGAAAGTTGTTAATAACTATTGACATAACGCCACAACATGGCATCTCATTACGTTATTAATCTTATAATTAGATCACTATGCTCATCAAAAACATGTCCTTATTATGTTTATAGTTATTAATCCTGTGTTCTAATTATATTAATAAGTGAATAAAAGCGGTTTTAAGCGAGGTCTTTAATTTATTTGTTTTTTTTTTCTACATTTCGGCCCCTTTCCAGTTGTCGTGTCACCAAAGACGTTAAAGCTTAGTTTTAATTATACTAGTCGCCAAAATTTAAGATAATGCTATCCAAATATATTGCTTCTTTCATTTAATCAGAGCTTGTGAAAAATATACCCGTATTTGTGTTGTTGTAACCACTTGCCATCAGGTAAATATTTCATCTTTTACTTCTTTTAGAAGATCTAATAAAATATTTGTCTTAGAAGGACACAATAATATAAAAACGAGATGAAAAACTCAATTTCAGGAGAAAGGACTAGCTGGTTTCCTACATCGTCTGAACATGGTAATAATTGCAACAATATAAACATTAGGCCAGAAAATTGCTTAATTGGCATAAGTTTTCTATTAGATCTTGACCTTGTAATTTAATCGAGTGTTGAATGCAATAACCATACAGGAACCTAAAGAGATTAGAAAGGATTTAGGTTAAGTAAAACCGGAGGACTCGTGCTATAAATTTGATTCTCCGTACGAGACACGCTTATAATAACTTAATAAAAGTCTGATGAGCAAATCACTGCTTCTTACGTATCCGCCATCAAAACCACCTGTTAATTTTAATCCGCAAGTTAACTGGCCGTGTGTGACACTCGTCCAATTTCTACTATGAGTTACTCGCACGCATTTTGACGTATTATCTCAGTTGCTACAGCACGCGACGGCCGCGACGCTCACATTCGTTGGTGCGCTCCGAATATTTCGCGATACGCGCGGCAAAATCGCGAAATAGTGTATCTTTCGTACATTTTCTCTTCTAACCTCTACATAAAGAAAATCTGACAGCTGTCAAACTCGATTGTAGCGGGAATAGTGATGTGACGATTATTGTGAAAAAGGTTTATTCATAGTGTAATTTTAAACGGATTTTCATTGTTTCAACATTGTAGTGGAACGGAATTCAAAAATAAGTTGTTGTGGCAAGTAAAATTATTTTTAACGCAAAGTATGACGGTCGAGAAAAATTGTTGAAATTAATTCGACCATGTCATGATTTATTTGAAAAGTAAACACACACCGAATCTATGAAACATAGTAAATTATGAGAGAAATTGTCTTAGGCGTACCTAATATGTTCAATATAGATAAATACATACTTCTTTTATAAAAGCAGTTATTAACATGTCTCTATTGAAACAATAGGAAAAAGTCCCATCGATGGGAAGGTCTAATTTTGTAAATATAGATGGGTTGCTAGCTAATATTGCTTCATATAGGTAATATTTTTACTTCTTGGTACGTCATTATCGAAACAATATGAACAATATACTAGAAAAAAATTGTGTGTGTGTAGCTCACACGCAGTAGAAGTGAAACAAAGTGTGACAAGGCGTGAAAGAGATTCTAAATTTCGTGACATCACTTTTCATATATTATATCGTTATAATATATTTAAGCTCTAAAATACGAAATTTGAAGTATTAGCGAAAATCTGTATGAGCATAATGTTTAAATTATTAAATATAATGTATTCTATCTTATTCCCTCGCAGGCTTAGTCTTATCGATTTATGTGTTTATCTCTTTTTGGTGTCGCTTTTTCGTTTCATCGAGTTTCAAATCACAAGTATTCTAAAGAAGTTTCACTTCAGAAATGAAACAGTACATTATGTTTTATCAGGATTTGAATCCGTGTTATGAAAAATATGACTATACTGGTTCATACAGTATTCACTTAAGTTACCGCACACATAATAAAACTACGTTTCAACGGTTTTAAGCGCTATATTTTGTTTGATTTTTATTCCGACGTTTCGGCCACTTTTCAGTAGCCACGATCACGGAAGACAAAGATTTTATTTTACCTCCCACCTATTTAAATTTTAATATTATAAAAAATGATTACAGTAAGGCATGCTACTGAAGAGATTCTTGCGCCGCTTCTTCTTTCCAAGCTACAACATGTTGCGAAGCGGTGGTAAATTAGATTAGGCTCCCATAGGGTAAATAATAACCATAGACAAAAATTTTATAACTAAAATGAACAAGTTGGCGATAGGCTAAATAAAAAACTTTAACATTACTCATTCTCACAGTACCTATATAAACGTACAAGTATTCTAGTCCAAATAATCCAATCACGTCAAAATTAATACAGATGACAAGTCTTCATTTTTACTTTATATATAGGTAAATATAAAAGTAAAAATCTGATTATTTATATTTATCTATTTTCCTCATATTTTATATATGATTACTATACAGACTGGATTTTTTTATCAGAGAAGTCTACGAGAATACGTTCACTGGAATATGTATTTTTCTTTATTCGTAGCATTGAAACAAAATATGAAATATGGAGAAATTATAAGCAAGGACCTCTTTATCTGTGGTTTTATCTAAATATAAGAGGAAATGGGAGTTTTTGGCGGGAACTGCAAGGGGGTGTAGTGCTATGCAGTTTTATTTTCTAAAAATGTGTAAAATTACTCTAAAATGAACAATAGTTGTAGGATATTGATAGTTTTTGAGTAGTAATTATGTGTTTTGTGAGAAATGTGAACTGTATAGTCAAATGTGGCCTTTCGAGTCGTCACAAGAACTCCGTTGAATGGCACCAGCTGATAACCTACAGTTCAGCTGTGCTACACATAGGCTTAAGAAAATGAAGAAACTACATTATAGCCTAAGATCTGGCTTAAAGGCCTAGCTGCCAAGCCATAAAACTAAATAAATAAGACGAAATGCAATTAGGTTCCGAGAAAAGTGTATCATATACGTTTACAATTTTAATATTAATTTATTATTTTTTACTGCAAATTCTAAATGTTTCTAACATTTTCCATTTAGACTTGTTTGCACAGATGTTGAAGTTATGACTATTGCTTTGCGGTTTTGTGGCAAATTGAAGACATTAAGGTTAAAATAAATGTAATGAAAAGGTAAACGATGTTATTCATATTGAGTTTGCTTGTGCGCTTCTGTAAGAACCTTGAAGAAGCCTAGAAACTTACTCTAACACAATTTGAATAAGACCGTAAGTAATTAGAAACTCATCTGAAAAGCATAAACAAATCTTGTGAAAATACCAAAATAACATATGGGTAGCAACGTATTAGCTCGTATGGAGTCGTGGTTTGTTAGAAACGCTGCGAACGACATGACGCCGTAAACAACCAGTGAATGCTTATTATGAAAATGCACTGTCGCGGTCTCTCCCAGACGCTTGACGCGGCGTAAATACGCCGTGCGTGGCGACTATATATCGGCGTCATACGCCTTTTTATATAGCCTATATTAATGAGGGATAATGTAGCATACGGGTGATATGTCTCAAAAGGAGGCCGCGTAACGAGATAGAGAGAGAGATACAAGTGCGCATGCGTCTCGCGGGCGCCGACGTTAGTCGGGGGCCCGGAGGCGCAGATATGCGCATGACCTCCCTCCCTGAAATACCGCTGCAGGGGCCCTCTAGCATCTAGGGAGCAGAGGAGTCTTCATCCCTGTTGATGAAGTGAGTTTGCTCTGATTCCCGGGCACTCTCAAGCACTTTTGCGCTAGGATCGGCGTGGGCGTAACTACGTTCTAAGTCTCATGCCTTTCCTACCATAAGCGCGGGGCACATGGGAGGTGGGTGGTTTTAGTGGGGTATTAGCCCTTGGGCATTGGTCCATTGGTTCGAGTCTCCACACAAGCCGGTCGATTATTGTTTGGATTGCCCGCAGTGGAAAACCTCCATGATCGACAACGGTCTAATCCCTAGCAAAGGACCCGGTATGTGCGAAATGCATTTCCCCCGCATGAAAAAAAAAGCATACGGATAATGAAAGAATATTTGAAATCGGTCCATTGGTTTTTGAGTTTATTCGTTACAAACACAAAAATACAAATATTTCCGCTGTATGATATCAGTATAGATTATGTATGTATATCGTTAAGTATTATCTGAATATGATATTATTTAAGTTCAATATCCACGATGGGTCAAATATTAATCAATGAGTCGGGGTTGGCAGTGAAAATAAGCGCTGTGCTGGAGGAAATTCCAACACAGCTTTATGCTGAGTTGCCGACCTCATTTGTAGGTAATGCGGCGTACAACATATTAAATTTAATCATAGAAATGTATAAAATATTTCTACATCCTTATGTTGTCGCTTTTCTAGCAAATAAATACTTTCTTTCTTCCCGTGTCCGCAGTAATTCTTGAGCATTCCAGCGTAAAGACGCCATGTTTCTAACGTCAATTAATCAAATAAATGTGTGCAAGCATACAGAGTGCACGGGTAAAGTAATCTGCATTTATGCCTGGTTACTATCTCACTTACTATTCATTCACTTGCCCTACCCAACCATATCGGTTGAATATGGACATAAGATGGAGCTTGTGTTAAATTTTAAGCGATAATAAGGCAAATGAACGATCTGTAAGATATAGGAGCCGGGCATTAGACATTTCAGCATCTGTGACAGATACAACTACCTTAATGTTGTAGATTACTATTTGGGAGATTTCCATCAGTTAACCTGTATACAAACAAAGAGAGTAACTAAAAAGCAAACAATAATTATTTTCTACTATATTTTAAAGGTAATAAAACAGGAAAATTATTTATTTCAATATCGTTATAGTAATTAATGTATGTATATTGTATATGTTATAGTCAAATATCGAAGCTCTGGCGCTCCTAGGTTTGACTAGTCAATCCTCAGGTCTGACATAAAGTCTTAGTCAAAGTCTAAATAAATGCGGTTTTTCTGCCTTTGACTAACGATTTTTTGTCTAACCGCAGTGAGACTAATTTATACAGTTATTAAACATGTAACAAGTGCAGTGCGAATCGACATTTGACCGAGTCCGCCTTAGTCGCTTCTAGGATCGACTAGGCAAAGCCCGAAACAGATTATTTTACGTTCGACGTTTGATTAAAAAGTTAGGTAGTTCTAGGTTTGACTCAAAATATTTTAGTCAAAGGCCGAAATTGGAATTTATTTCGTATTTTGCCGAAACCAGTCATTCCGGGAAGAGACTGCATATCAACCTTTGACTATAACATATGTACTAAACCGTAGAAAGCTTAATAAAATCGTTTAAGAAGTTGGTGAATATAAATCTAACTTTAACACTTAACCAATTACATTTTTTTTATATAAAATCCTCATTATAATTTTTTATCATAGCCAAAGGTTATCTGTGGTCATACATCCATCAAGTCATGGCGAATAATGTTTTTTATTAATGTAATCTCAATTAACTTTGATCGGTATTTTCCTAATACGCATTGATAGAAGGATATTTTACACGGGTTATTAAAATGTACAAGAAAATTATTAAATTTGATAATAGTTTAGTTTATTTGCCTTGCAACGTGTATCCATTAATCTGATTTTTTTAAAATTGGAATCTATCTAAGGTCCATATTGTAGAACTACTACTTTTCTTTTTATTTAGATATGGCTTTGCAAAGTTTGTGGATCTATTCAGTGTCAAATGTATTTTCAAGTTTTAGTATTATTTATCAATTAGAATTAGCATTAGCCACTAATTTACCAACTTTAAATATACAAAAAATCTAGATACAACTATTAACAACAAAAATATTTAATACTAGCTATGCCCGCGACTGCGCTACATGTGGATTTTTTTCGGGGAACCCTATAAAAAAGCAGCCTAAGTTTATCAAGTATAACATCAGCTATCTACCAGTGAAAGTTCCGTTAAAATCGGTCTAGCCGTTTCAGAGGATAGCCGGATGAAACAGACAGACAGACAAAAATTTTAAAAATTGAATGTTTGATATAGTTACCGTATATACTTTCATATGCATTTAGTAAAAAGCTGTTATTTTGACATTATAAACGGACACTTCCGGACCGTTTCACGCTTATATTCTGTAAGAGTGTGGTATCACATATCGGGTTGGCCCTAAGAACTATAATCGATATAATTTCAGCACGAGTCTATCATGTCTCACTGCTATACTCGAACAATAAAGACATAGTGCCAAATAATATACAAATATTACTAAAAAGTTATCTAATACTCCAAAACCTGACTTATCACAATTGGAATTATATAAATAATTGTTATTATTCTTTAGATTTTCCAAGTACATCATAATAAATGCTCGGATATGACTTTTGCTCAGTCACGTGCAAACTCGTTGTCCAAAATCTCTATTTATGAAAGTTTATGGAAATTATCATTACCTTCACGTTAATAACAAACGTGAGATCTCTACTTTAGGGTTCTATACTTATTATTATGATATTATATAGACATATATATAACAGACATGATGATACCCATGAAATCATCATGTCTGTTGGTCCGTCGGTTTTTGAAGGTTCCTATCTTCTTTCTCAAAAACTGCTGGGACAATGTAAATGAAATTAGTCAGGAAGATATACCTTATATGCTACAATACAATGGTATAGTGAAAACTCTGTTATTCTTGCAATTTCTATACGTAAAGTCTTATATTAGTAAAGTGAAATGAAGCAGAGACGTTGTGGTAGCGTAATGACTAGCGCACGCGTCCCAAACTCAAAGAGTTCAATCCTGGCCGGAACGCATGCACCACTTAGTCAGTTTTCTGATCTAACAACCGTGATGACACCTGCACATCGAGATAACCGATGTGTTAAACCTGCCAAGCCGCCTTGGACAAGCGTGGCGGGTATACTGCCCGTTCCCCTATAACGGGAGGCCCGAGTCCAGCAGTGGGACATTTATGAGGTGTTATTGTTGAAATGAAGAAAAATATATGTAGAAACAAGGAAAAAAAAATAGAAACATAGAAAGATTTATGTGTCCTTGCTTCACAAATCATGTTCGCAAGAGATATCAAAATCATAACACTTTATATTTACCTACCGTATTAATTTTCTTGACATCGATACAAAACTTTTGATAAATTATAATACAATACTTACGCATATATTAGCAATCAAGTGTATTTTCAGTATTTTCAATATTATATTTTTGTATACAATAACGTTCAGTCGTAGGTCTATATATACAATGTACTCTGTGGTCGGAGGACTGCACGTGATAAAATAGATTTTTGAAGTGAAACTTCTTTAGAATCTAATATTTTCTAAGTTTTCGCGACTTGTATACATGATAAAACTGCGTTTTAACTATAACTAGTTTCCATCAGGTAGGACGTACGTCTGCTGTAGGTACTTCAGCTATAAATAAAATAAACGTCATCAAAGACCGAGCGACCGCGACTTCTTTTTTCACACGTTAAACTTCGAAAACAATGGCTATTTCATTATACTTGTGGTCATACGGATAAGTTATCTATGTTCTGACGTAAATTTAAAGCTGCAAATTTTTTCCATTAAGCTCTATTCAAATATTTGTTGTTTGCTATTAAGAGAATTGTGTTCCTAAATTAGAGGGCAAATATTATGAACAAAACTAGCAGGCTCCTGCCAAATTGGTGAATATCAAAACACTCGGCCACTTTCAAATTCAAATTAAAAAAGCACTGGAGCATTGAGTTATATGTACTATGTATACATTATACCTCAATGCACTGGAGATAATTTATATTATAATACTAGGGTTTGCCCGCGACTTCATCCACGTTGGACGAAATAAGCTATTTTATACATATCCTAACAACTTTAAATCGCTCCCAAGAAAATTCCCATAGAATTCCTGGGATATAAAGTATCGCAAATTTTAAGCCCAGAAATTTGCTATCAATCAGTGAAAACTGCATCGAAATCGGCTCGGTCGAAATCAGTTGATAATGACAGACGCTGAAAGTAACAATAAGAAACAAAGAGGATATAATCACTACGCCTAACAAAAATATTAATACCAATAAAAAGGTTTTACACTTCTAAACAATCGTCTTAGACAAGATGGAAAATCAAACAACTTTGATCTAAATAATGTTAAACTTTATTTTCAAATAGTTAAACATAATTTTCTGTGGAACAGTCTGTTCTGTGACTTAGTTTAAAAAGGTAACATACCGCGTAACCGGGTAAGGCATCAGTGACCAGGTTCCAGTCTCCTTTAAGAGCAGCGCATTTGTAGCACCTTTAGTGTTGCAAATGTCCATAGGTGACGGTAACCACTTTCCATCATGTGGGCCGTCTGCCTGTATGCTGAACTCCAGCAATAAAAAAAAAAACATGATTACGACAAAAAATATATAGAAATGAGCTCATATTATTGTTTATAGCGGTGAGGTCACGTTATCGGCTTTGAAGTTAAGTAATCTAACGAAATGCTTGTAAATGGTAATTAAAAGTAGGCTCTATTTCGTGATTACGATAATAAAAATATATGATATTTGTTGCAAAATATTTATAAATCACTTGACATTCATTCAAAGTCATTACACAATTTATTTATAGTTTATATGTTGCTCAGGTTCAATTCAGATTTTATATGAAATGGTGTAATACAAATGTTTGTAATCTTATTTTACTGACTAGATGTGTCCGCGCCTTCGTCCACGCGATTTTTTTTCGCGGAACCCTAAAAAATGTAGCCTAAGTTATTCCTTATAACATCAGCTATCTGCCAGTGAAAGTCCCGTCAAAACCGGTCCAGCCGTTTTAGAGTTTAGCCAGAACATACGGGCAGACAGACAGACAAAAATTTTAAAAAATGATTTTTTGGTACAAGTACCATATATAGGTATAATACTTTCATATGCAGTTACTAAAACGCTGTTATTTTGACATTACAAACAGATATTTCAATTTTAAATATCTGTATGTATATATTAGAAAATGTGAGTGTTTTCTTGATATTACAATTTATGACATACAGAGAGGTAAATAAAAATTATAATTGTCGTCTTTAGTATAGGAGTTTCATCATCTGTTAACCAGAGGCAATGTCAAGCTTCATCGGTATATGGTGGACATCAGTGGCGCAGGGTGGACATCCGGCTAGGTTAAACCGGTTGAAAAAACATACCAAATGATGCAAGCGCCGATTACACCGCTGTTGTAGAAATTAAAGGCCCACTGTCAGCATACAAAACAGCACAGGATTTGATGCCTGCCAGTCACTTTGATTTGTGATAAAAGTGGCTTTATATATAATAACTATACTATAATAGTATAATAACTAGCGGTCTCGGCAGATGTTGAACTGCCCTGAAAAAATAAAAATCTAGAACCCGATCCCAGCGCCACCTACCGGGTCTAATTTTGAATCTAAACCAATCCGGGATCCACTCAAACAAACAAAATTTCATTAAAATCGTAGAACCCGATTCCAGCGCCAAGTATTTTGTTTAGATTGATGGGTTACATTATTGATGTTTTAATAGAAATTCTTATGGTGAAAGAATTTTTGAAAGCGGTTTTTGATTTTACTCATTGTAACATACAAAAATACACTTCTTTCTTCTTTATAATATTAGAATATAGATCAAAAATACGTCATTCACATAAGGTGCATGCGCCTTACCTACTATGTGCTATTGCAACTTAAAAATAGGTAATATAGTCAAAAATAAAAAGATGGGAATTAATGAATACGGACATTTCACCATTTCCAAGGCTAACCAGGCTGATGTTATGTGCCATCACTTTTTGCCTAACACTCAAAAATGCCGTCCTGCTTAATAAATAGTTGTATATAAACTAAGAAAAACAAAAAATATGAAATTGCGAATTTAGTATGTAACCTTTACGCAAATGAGCGCTGATAATATAATTAATCGTGACATAACACGAATTTATGATTAATATTTAAAAAAAAATGTGCACCCAAAATGCAAGAATGCGTGCAATTACAAGGAAATACTAACAGTATTTCACGGTAGACCAGCGTTTTGAACGCTTAATGCACTTGTAATACTTATTCATAGTCTACAATTCACAATCGAAAAGATCTCGCGTTGACCTACATTTTAGTGTGTTTTATTTCAGAAGAAGATATTTAAGTTTGAAAGAGAATTTATGTTACTCATTCATTAATGTAAAAATAATATATTAATAGAAGGACAAAATAACTAAGCAAAAATAAACTTAAGCATATATTTCCTGTCCATTTCTGAGTTTCAGTTTGAATGAATGAATCAAAATGATCCATATAAACATAGACTTGAATTATTCAATTTCTTTGAATACGTCATTGTATACCGTGTCAGTTCTTTGTCTTTCAAACAAATTGATTCAGTCGGTTTAATATTAGCATTAGAAGTTTAGCTGAACGTTTCTTTCTTAAAGCAGTGTAACACCATTTTTCCTGCCAACGTGTATACTTTATACGATTCGAAAAACCTTTGAGATGGTTAAGAATTTATTATAAAACTAACCTTTTTTGGGATGGACATTTTCATATTTTCATTTGGAAACTAAATAGAACATTGCCTACTTTTTATAGGATCTAATAAATTTTGAATTTTAATTCTTTTTCTGCAGCCAATTTATTTGAAACTCCAATGTTTAATGTTATTTTAGAATTATAGATATTTTAATTGTGAAAATCGTATATCTTAAATCATTTCCACCTTTTAATTATACAGTACTTGTTCTGCTCCAATTAAGGCGTTTAAACGCTCGTTTGCTTACAAATTTACAACTGGCAACATTGTCTAATGTGTGTAAGAACATTTCTGTTTCATACAATTTTAATATTAAGGTCGCATTCAAGAATGTTTACTAGACAAAAGTAAATCCTGTCATTTGCCCTATAGATTGCATGTAATATGACTATCTATAACTAAAAGTTTTAAGAAAATAGTTATTTTTATATTTTATTATTTAAAGACAGTCGGTCTTATTCACAGAGAGTTCGTATAAGTTTGAACGCTTCTTTAAGAATCATAAAGAAGCGTTAAAAATTTCTCTTACTCTCTATGAATAAGACCGAGTGTACTGAACACTTCTTTAAGGCTCTTAAAGAAGCGTTCAAACTTAATATTGATAAGACCGTAAGTGCTTAACTAATATATAAGAACTGACCTCCTACTGCTTTCTCCCGTATACCAAACAGTCCGAGCTAAGCTTTATGGTCTTTCCAGATTAAACTACAGAAGGTTACCCAATACTTGGTTTTATACAATAAACCGTATTAAAGGACTGTAGAAATAATTTTACATCATAAAAAATGACAGTTTAAAAAAAATGAATTAGTATTTTCTATATTTGACTAATTTGGTTTCTGAATATTATTAAATAATAGCTTCTGCCCGCGACTTCGTCCGCGTGGAAAGTTTTTTTAACTATCCCACGGGAACTCTTTAATTTTTCTGGATCAAAAGTATCCTATATGTTGACCAGGAATATAAGCTTCCACTATACAAATTTTCGTTTAAATCGGTCCAGTCGTTTCGGAGATTAGCCGGTACAAACAGACAAACAGAGAAACAAAAAATTTAAATTAGTTCTATTTCACTTCTTACATACCCCTGAATCGGTTTTTAGCATATTTTTCATTGTACAGAAATTCGACCTCTACAGTTTTATTATATGTATTGATTGATGATGATATCGTCAAAAATAGAAGACCAGCGGGGTCATGTAATAGTGTAGAATTTAGGAAGACTTCAGAGTTACGTTTTTACTAGATTCGTAGTATCCTTTTTATGTCCCATTAAGTGCAAGATCTTCCTCTGCTTATTTGTTTAACTTTCGTGTAATGAAATATGTTCCATCTATCCTAAACTGTAATGGTCTATTCTAGAAACCGTATGTAGTGTCCAACATAAAAAAGACTCAAAGAGAACTCAAATATAAAACCTGCTAACATTTGATCTGAAAGTGTTTCCCGAAACAAGTAAATCAGTGTAGCGAACAATTATCAGTTGTTAACAATGCCTTATCTAAGGCAATGTTTACACTGATAGTCTTGCTGATGTCACGAGATCTATGACCTTGTGTATCGTACAATTATTTTCGGTGGATCTAATAGAAATTTAGTTTGCACATGATGACCCAGCACGCTATTGGCGTAATTGTTCACCCTCATCTACGCAATCTTCAGAACATTTATATCGCTTACCAGCTGTGGAGAATTCAGTGCCTTCGGGGCTTGATCTGACCAATCTAACGTTTTATTGTCAAAGTTAACGCCCAAAAAGATTATTAAGATCATAGCGCCATATTTATCGCTTTTTAAATTATATTACTCTTTACCAACTTTTTTTATATACGTGTATTAGAATGTAATCGTCAGAAGACAAGTATTTATAATAAATACATTCCAATCTAGCGCTTTTTAGGAGATAAAACAGCGCGTTTATTCTAACAAGTGTTGGCAGCACTGACAACAAAGATCTGGAGGGAATTTCTCTTCAAGGTTAGCTCTCTACTTTACGATATAGAATTTCTTCGTCCAGAAATCTTATGTTCAACACATTTATGAATAAAACGACCGCATCGATCTGACGAAATAAAAAACTATTAAAGACCATAAAGATAAATTTTGAATTTTCTTAATTTGAATTTTAATTACAAGCATGAGAAGATTTTTTGTGTATTTTCAATATGAATATAATAGACATATTTTTTTGCTTTGTATGTTTACGTTAATGAACTTAAAAGTGGTTTTTTGAACGTTAAGACGGATGTATGATCAATTTGCCATTACCTAATATTATAAAAAATTTAAGATGATTCTATATTTTTTTCTCGAACAAATCTTATGCCACGCTTGGAATATACTAATACACTCGACTAATGGCCGGTTCATATAGTTTACTATTCATTCACTTGCCTTCTTATCGGTTGAATTTTGACATCCAGTTGCCAATAAATAAAAAAGTGAAGTGAAGTGAAGTGAATTTTGACATTACTTGTACGGAGCTTATGTCAAATTTTAACCGATAGTAAGGCAAATGAACGGTCGGTAAGATATAGGAACCGGCGATAAATCGTGTACAGCTACTTACTTAACGGTTGAGCGAAAGGACATAAATCAAATTTATTATTAGATTTATGATAGAGAAATTGGTATTATTAGACGTATAATCGTTACAAGTAGTGTTAAAGACTTATTCTTTACTTCACTATTAACTGAAATCAGGCACAGACTTCAATAAAATCGAAAACTTATCACTGGTATTTGACGGCCTCTGTGGTTGAGCGGATTAAGCTTTTGCCGGCTTAGGTCGCTGCAACGCAGAGGTTCCGGGTTCGATTCCTGATATGACAAATTTCGGAAACAAATTTTCTCCGTTATATGGTCTGGGTATCTGGGATCGGCCCCAGAGTAGGCAGTTATATATTAGGTACTCATAACACAACCGTAATTTGGGATTATACGACATGTTCGTGTCTGCCGATTATTAAAAAAAAAACAAGTATTATTAGGCAACTACCCGACTTTGTAACTGGTAGTTAGTGTATCTCGTAGACATGGTCATTTTGTACGGGGATCAACCCCGTACAAAATGACCATCATAGGGCTGAGTCAAGCGGTGTGATATCACACTCTCACAGAATGTCGGCGTGAAACAGGCTGAGCTAATCATGTTTCGTGCGGTGACTCTCACTCATCGGACGAAACATTTTGATAGCTCACTTACTCCTCCCCATCTCGTCCAATTCAAATTCAAAAGTTTTTGTTCAAAATAAGTTCCACTGGAGAACACTTTTTGAAGCTCATACACATAGTTAAAAAATATTTTTACTTCCTATTCTATGTATACCGCTTCACAACGTGTTATTGCTGTTAAGGAGAAGAAGCGGCAAGAAACTCCCCAGCAACACGTCTAGCTAAACATTGTTTTTCTTAATATTTCTTATTCTATTTATATCTCAATATTTTTTTTACTTTTTAGAAGTATGTTACAGAATCACTTTTCGAAGAATTAATGGAGTTGTAGCAAACAGTACATATTCGGTAACTTACCTTCTAATATTTAACTAGAGCGAGTACTGTCCATAAACAAACGCAGTCTATTCTTCATACCACAGTATTTAAACATTGCAAAAACTTTATAAACAGAAGCTAGTTTTTTTTATTTTGTTTTTAATTAAATCTTCGTACTGACGTATTTGTTAGGATATAAACTGGTTACTTATATGTACAAAGTACAAGGCGAACTGTTGTTTTTTGCAAAAATGAATACTCGTTCGCTAGCAACGTCAGAAGTTAATGCGAAAATATAAATTCTTGTGTTAAAATGTTACTAAAATTAATATTTTAGGTAAAATTTTAATATAACCTTTCTCATCTAAGGCATTAGGAGTAGGCACGGTGTCACGTCACAAATCTTTATGCAGACTTTCATCCTTACTATGAAAGAAGAGAATGCTATTCCCCAGTAAGATACGTTACTCTGAACTCTAAGTGGCGACAAAATAACCCATAGCCAGGTGGTAAGGTATTAGCCCGTCTGGATGGCTACCACCCCTGGTCTAGAGTATGCCGCCTTAACAACTTTGAGCTGCGTTCCGGCATTAGTGGCTAGGTTCCAGTCTCCGTTGAGCGTTGGTAGCACCTTTGGTGATACAAATGTCCACAGGCGATGGCAACCGCTTCCCATCAGGTGGGCCGTCTGCCTATTTGCTGGACATACATAATCTTCGCCAAACATTTTAATCCCGGTAATAACAATCCTAAGGGGTTCTAATTATTTATTTTTATGCAGGTATTTTTTAAAGGTTTTTTTTACAAAACGAGTCAAATATATAAAGTCTTATATATACTTATAGTATATTTATATCCAATTTTGTTCTATTTCGGTCTAAAATAATAATACAATTGACTGCCCCTGTGGTCTCATGTGGCAATGGTTCACCTAGTTTACTGGATCACAAAAGTCCGGGATTCGATTACCGACAGAGTTTTCGTAAACAAACTTCGGAAGTGGAAATGGAGAGCATTGTAACACATTTCTTACATACGTCGACACGATGTGGATACTACGAAAACACTTTATGATGTCCTTCTTAAATAACTTCATATCGTAACGCTGAGGGAAAACGTCGGTGGGAAACACGCTCCAGGTAAATTTTGTACGCAGAATAAACGTTCTAGAATAATCTAAATTACTATTGTGTAGTTGCACGTGGCACCACTGGCAACTCGAGGAAATCAGGGTAAACAGTAGAAATAATTCAACATACTTAAATCAACAAATCAATACGAATAAGTCTAAAAATACAAATTTCATAACTCCTCATCTTAATTTTTTTACATAAGTATTTATTTATTTATGGTAATGAATTATTAACATGATTAACTTCCGTAAAATAAGCAGGAAGCAGATTAGAAAAAAATGTAAATATATTGAGGCCAATATGGAAAATATTAATCAGTTAATAATGTTGCGTATACGATCTTTGTTGCCTGATGATTAGTATTAATAATGTTCACCCTCATTTATTTTAGATACCTACCACGATCGATTACGCAATGATTTTCTAGAACGTTTATTCCGCATACAACAATGATCTTGAAGGAACTTCCTGGTGCAATCTTTCCCCTGTGTTACGACATGGTTGTTTATGAGTCATAGCTCATCAACGTCATCTGACACCCGAGCAGCACTGAATCGAATCGCTCACAAGTTGTTCACGGGAAGGGAACTATTCGGTGACATACGCCGCGTTTCTGACGTTTCGTAGGAGTTTACAGGAACGTTGACAGATGCTAGATGCCACTTTCACCATCTGTGAAAAAGCACGGCCTAAGAGATTTTTGTGAGCGATTGTCATTCATGCTTTCTTCATGGTGTGCATACGTTTCTATAAAAGTAAAGTAATAAGTCGATATAAGGCTTTAAAACCTACAGCAGCGACGCCGGGTTGTCGGTCTTTTTTTATAGGATTCATTTCGGAGAATACGCGGTTGAATTGTTCGACCTGATTCCTCCTACTATTCCATCTTCAGACGTCAAATCGCTCTGATCTACTTCATTGTTTCACAGTGGAAACACCACCAGTACGAACGAAACGTTTTGCCTCCACTTTCCTTCTGCGTACAGCAGAGCTGTGGAATTCACTACCAGAGTCTGTGTTTCCCGAAAAGTACAATCCGGATGTCTTCAAGTCTCATGTGAATAGGTATTATCTAGATAAGTGTGCTCCATCTTCGAGCGCATTATCGATTAATATTACGCGTGATCGTGGTCAAACGCAAGCCTACTTACCATAAAAAGAGTCATATTAAATATATAGCTCTCTGTCACTGTTGTCACTTCTTACAAATTAAGGTACAACAGAGCTTTTAGCGCATATTCTAGATCAATCTTCTGTCATAAGAAGCTTAGTATACATGTGTTTAAATTTAATTTCGATGCCTACAGCATACGACATCTTCATTTGAGCAATTATATACTGCTTAAAATTTAAAATTTGAATTGAAAAGTTCTTTTTATTTTATTTTATTGCAGGAGTTCAGCAGACAGACAGACGGCCCATTTGATGAAAAGCGGTTACCATCGCCTATGGACATTTGCAAAATCAAAGGTGCTACAAATGCGCTGCTGCTCTCTTAAGGGCGACTGGAACCAGGTCACTAATGCCGGAACACAACTGAAGGTTGTTATGGCGACATACTTTAGACCAGAGGTGGTAGTCATCCAGTCGAGCAAATGCCCTACAACCTGGCTGTGGGTTGTTTTGTCACCTCTTACGACAGGCCGCACGGCAGAAAATTGTATTCTTTCTCCGTTCCTGCACGGATAAATAGTAATAAATAGTTCGTTGCTGTTTTAGAATACACTACAAGTGTAAGTAAGCTGCGTTACTTCAAACACGAATTTGTTCTCACACGCTGATTAGCATTAATTTCTTCACTCAGTTAATCACGCAATTAAGTACTGCGTGCAATTACGCAGATTGCATCAACGCATGACTGTGGTTTCAGCGAAACCATTAGATTTTGCTTAACAAGTAGGGGTGTCTTAATTCGACAAGTTTAAATTCAAGTTCAATTTATTGCAGCGAAAATGGGTAGATACATTTATATAGCTGTTACAACTGTTACAAGGTACACTCAGTTCGCCATGCCTGTCGGCGTGCATAGAGTAGATTTAACAATTGGGCAAAGTTAAGTATTTCACATACTTCGCACTAAATTTCAGAAGAACGTACTCAAAAAAGAGTACATGCTCTGTCTTGTGTACGCTATAAAACATCTTCCTATGATCCCACATTAAAAATTTAAGACGAAAGCAACTTAAATTAGTCAATCCTAACACAATATAATAATTCAACAGTAATGGCGTCAAACATTAACGACATCACAGCGCCGTACAACGTTTTGTTTATTTAAAATGTATATTTTTTAGGATACAAATATACTCGATCAAGGCGACTGCGATGTTCTGCATAATAATAAAAATTGTCTCAAAAATTAGGTCATTCTTTAAGACATTTGACACTGAAACAATCGAGTTATGTACGCTAAAAAAAAATTTTTCATTCCTCCCTAATACATGTATGACCTGTTTCTATATCTTGCTATTGACTCTTGATTTACCATTAGTTGAATTTTGACATTACTTGTGTGGAACTTATGTCAAATTTTAACCGATAGTAAGGTGAACGGTTGGTAATATATTGTTACAACTTAGGCTCCGACAAAGACAAATTCCACGTACAGATCTATAAAAGCACATTTTATTACCTGCCGGCATTTGAACTAATTGTAATCCTTTTATGATCGACTTCTTTTTGTTCACTCATTTTTGTTGGCATACGTTTCTAGTTATTGGGGACAACAGACTATTGTCCTATTGTACTCGTTTACGGCCGCCCAGGAGCATCATTAGCCACGTGTTGCGGATTATAAGTACAAGCTAATTCTAGGAAATTATGTCGACGTGGCCGGGCGGACACATTTGCATTTGTGAAGTATAAAATGATGGCCTGATTGAGAGAGGGGAGGCAGTTGAGCCAACTACGATCTGGGCGTTACATGTGTACCTTATCGGGAATCTAATATTGACGAACTTTGCGCGTTTTATTGAATTACGACCTTCTGTATTATGTTTGGATTTGTTGTGTTCGGTTATATTTGCACCTGTGTTATATAGTATAGTTCTAATAAACTCTATAATAATTCTAACGGCATTTTAATTCGAGTCCCGCAAACTCGTAACAATATATATAGGAATGGCCAGTAGTAGAGGGCTGGCGCGGGTGGGGCCCTCGGGGAATAGGGTTGCTCAATTACCCGCACGTGCCGTCGAGATGGGGGCGCGGCGTGTTCCGCGCGCGCTAACCTCTCCTCTCGTGGGGAGAGTTGCAAACCGCCCCACGCACACAAAGCTTGAAGATGCCGGGGGATAAAAGCAGTCCCCCGGCAGTGGAAGTGGCCTTGCGAGGCCCACGCCTGCCAGGGCTCCGGAGAGGCTAGGTCGTATACCCGTAGCCCTGGCATAACGCGCAGGACGGAACACCCAGGGGTTTTAGTGGGTATCTAGTTCTGACTGGGCATGCCACCCCGACCTGACGAATCCTACAAGCGGGTCGCGAACTATCACTGGATTTCCCCTGGCCAAAAAAAGTAGTAGAGGGCTAATGAAAGTAGAGACTGAAAATGCTCGGTAAATAAAAAAAAAGTCAATATGTCAACTCCTAAATCATCATAAAGTATTTATAAAATATTGCTTTTCTTTGAAAGCAGCGTGTTACTTCTGTTGCTTTTTCTTCAATTTGGGGCATCAATTAGTCCGAATTAATAATAATAATAATGTATTTATTTAAAGACAACACAGCACAATACGAATACACACACACGAATTAAGCCCCTACTTTTTTTACATAGTTAAATATATTGTATAAACTCGACTCCTTTACAGATTTATTATATTATATATTCCGATATTATATTAACGAAGCAATAAATTTTAAATAAGTTAATTTAGTGTGTAATAATACATTTAAATATTTATAAACATTACAAAGTCAATTAATTAAATGATTTTTTTATTACTAGCTATGATAAATTGGTAAACATTCGTGACCTTATAAGCACTGTTACATCAGAATAAACAGACACGAGTGCAGCCATACTGGCAATCTGTTTCGTTTTTTTTAGAATATAATATTTTAACTATTTATCTACATAACGTATTAATTACAAACCGGCCAAGTGCGTATCGTCAGCTCACAATGGGTGGTATGTTAACGGATCATTATTTTTATTATTTGACAACTCCAAACTAGCATTCCATCTAAAATCCATAATTGTGTCAAAAACTTCTGAACAAATAGTACTCTAGCAATTAGCAAAGTAGAATGTTTTTTTTATTTTATTGCTGAAGCACAGTAGAGACAGGTTGACGTCCCAATTTTGATGGAAAGTGGCTACCGTCGCCTATGGACGTCGCCTATGCCGGAACACAACTCAAGGTTATCATGGCGGCATACTCTAGACCAGGTACTCTAGATGGTAGCCATCCAGACGGGCACATGCCCTACCATCTAGAAAAGTGCAAACAGCAAACCTCAAAGTTACAAAGAGGCAAACTTTTTACCTCCTTTGGAAGCGAATATTGCGCTACTTATTTAGTTAAATTAATAGATTGTAAGTAAAGATTACACTTATTACATGACATCATTACATAATAATAGTAACAATTGTGATGAGGTTTCTGTCTCTGGGATCTCCACTTAACCACCAATATTAGTTTGGACCCTACGCCCCCACGCCCAGCGTAGACCAATCTTTTAAATATTTATATGTCGTTTTATAAAAAACATTTAGTATCTAGTATATTTTTTTACAAAAAATGTATTTTTATAGAGGTACCCAATGAATAAACATGTAAGAGATTTGAAGATAAATATATATGTAGATAATAATGATAATTTATTTGTATATTTGATTTTTCATATTTTTGCGTTTTATCTGCTATATCTTCCTACCAAATTTGATAATTATAAACCTTTTTTTTAACTACTATGGCATACGCTGACAAACGGACATAAGGGTTATGCAATGGTTTCGTTTTTGTTAAAATGACTGCGAAATCTGAAAAAGCATGCATCAGTTAGGATTAAAGATAAAATCACTTTAAGTTTACTCTATAATTAAAATTACAACATGGCCCTTTTAGATATATGAAGTAATGCCCCACTTGCGATATATCTCGAGTTGTTGCGAAAGGGATTCCAAGCATTGCATCTTGCTTATTTAGGGAACCTTATTCGTGTCAGTAAATATGTCGCAAATGATTCAAACCTGAGTACCTTTGAGGCGCGTGCCAAAGAAGCAACAAAGATTAATATGTACGAAGACAATAAGTAGGTCGTACTACATTGAATACACTACGGAGAACATTGAAGGATCCAAAGACAAATAAGAATAGGAGTTATTTTTTTTTTACTTATGACTCAACGCCTTCAGTATTGACTTTGCCAATTTCAGAGTAATAAAATCATAATATTTTCTTAAGTTTTCGCGACTTGTATACTTTAATAAAACTACGTTTTAACAATTCAAATAAATTACCGCGCTTAAAACCGTTAACACGTAGTTTTATTATAACAAAATCATAATATCAATAAATTGTCCTACAATATAAAAAAATCGTACAATATGAAAAATATTAAGAATTTTTATATATCTTGAATAAATTAATATTATGGCAATCAATTGGGGGCAGAGCCAACAAGGGCATAATTTACCCTATGTTAAAGGAGTTGTTTTTGAGAGTTGTACCAGATGGCGAAAATGTATGCTTTTGGTTGGATTTTGCAAAGTGGTGTTTTGCTGTGCAGTTTTATTTATAGGTATAATATTAGTTAAAATTTATTAAGAGTTGTAGGATAATAAATGTTTTTAAGGAAAATTGTGTTTGGGTCGAAAATCTCAACTGATTAATGAATTGTGCCTTTTCGGGCTGCCACGAGAACTCCTTCAGTCAAAGACCTACAATTTGTCTTAGCCTTTTGCTTGAAGATTTGTTATAAATTCTCCTATTATATTAATGTACTCTCTGTTATAAATATTGTTCGGTGCATAAAAAGAAAACAAGAAATTTTGTAACGAAATCAAATGCTAACTGTCATTTTGACAGTGACGTCCCAAAGTTATGTTATTTAATAGTACTTAGACTTGTGCGAAACGGCTCACTAATAAGAAAAGAACTGTATCACTCCTTTAGCTCTTTAAGCTCAGTAGACATATTGAAACGACCCATTTTGATTCAGCTCTTTCAAGAACCGAAATAATAGTTTAATTTTGGGAATTGATCTTGACAGTAATTTAATATTAACTAACGTTTATTACGTCATTGTAATATTTTTTTGTATTAAACTGGTTTATCTATACTGATATGTATTTAAATCTCATTTTTAGCTACATATTTGAAAGTGACATAGTATCCGTGCAGGAACGGAGAAAGAATACAATTTCCTGCGGCCGGGCGGCCTGTCGTAAGAGGCGACTAAATAACCTCTTAATAACGACTGGATGGCTACCACCCCTGGTCTAAAGTATATCCTCATAACAACCTTGAGTAGTGTTCCGGCATTAGTGGCCAGGTTCCAGTCTCCCTAAGAGAGCAGCAGCGCATTTGTAGCACCTTTGGTGTTGCAAATGTCCATAGGCGATGTTAACCGCTTTTCATCAAGTGGGCCGTCTGCCTGTCTGCTGAACTCATGCAATAAAATATTTAAAAACAATAAGTGAGAAAAAAATTTCATGAAATCGGTCTGTAATATTTTAGAGATAATACTTATAGGAAACATCAATTTTGAAAATGTAAGAGTTCCTTTGGTCTAATGTTGATGTTTATGCGAGAAAAGTGTCGAGAGTTGAAATTGCGAAATCTATTAAAACTAAAGTAAAACATAAGTTAAAGAAATGTGCTAACATGCCATAATCTGTTGAATACATCAAAATGAAAGTGAAAAGAATGAATGTTAGACCACTCTTACATCTTAGTACAAATGTTCAACAACAAATCCGTTTCTTGATTGTTGTGTGTAGCGGCCGCAGTGGGGGCGTTAAGGAAATGATAAGTTAAAAAGTGGAAGAGCTTTAACAATAGAATAGACCTTGCATTTTAAAGTCGTATCGATTATGGAAAAAAGGTAATCTTAACATTATCTCCATGTTCGTCCGTTTGTTTGTCTCTCGCTAATTTATTTTGATATATCTCTAATTTATTAATTTTACATATTTTTGTGGAATGTCATTCAAATATTAAAAAACATGACAATGTTATTTATATTTAATAACTTTTGTAGAGTCGGATAGAGATTTTATCAATGTTTTACACTTGTGAATAAATTCCTGGAACTGTGGCAAAAGTTCTTCGCCTTTTCAAGCACTTACTTCTACCGACTTCTGTTTTTTGCTATATTGTAAAATATAAACTTGTCAAAATCGTTCGTATTGTAATGTAAACTACCATCTATTAGAAAAAGTCAAGTACGTTTAAATACAAAAATGCTCAATATTTAAGATTACGTCAGGAATCAGCAGCTATGTATGGCTATTGTGTATTTTGTACAAATTTAATAGTGTACCGTACGACTGTTTGTAATTACTTACCAAAATTTTATTTTTATTTATTACGTCATACAGTCTTAATATTACTGTAACAATGCCATATAGACCGACATATTTCATTCTTGGTCAGGGAAATATTTTTATCAAAATGATGATATATCATAAAATATATTTCTCTTCTTAGTTTCCAACAAAGTCGACCCCGAGACGTCTTTCACCTTTTCGCGCTATTCATACAATGGTGAAAATTATTTGAAATCATTTTGGAATTGGGCCCCAAAAATCAACTCTCTACCCTGAAGATACAATATTATAGATATTAAATATTAGTAAATAAATAATGGACAGACAAACACACATATTTTATATCCCCAAATTAAGCAAATTATGCTTGTGTTATGGGTAATATATAACGGACTACCTACCCTGGGGCCGATCCCAGACACCCAGACCATAGTAAATAACGGAAAAAATTCGTTTCCCAAATTTACCATACTAGGCATCTAACCCGGGACCTCTGCTTTGCAGTGAGCTACTCCGGCAAAGGCTTAGCCTGCTCAGCCACAGAGGCCATCAATAATACAAAAGTTAATACCACTAGGAACCAATCGATCTAAATAATTGCTTTATATAAGATCATATATGAAGGATACGCACTTACTACTGTATAGTTAAAAAAAAATATCAGCTCATAAATGTCTCACTGCTGGGCTCGGGTCTTCCTTCAGAGGAAGACGGACAGTATACCCGCCACGCTTGTCCAAGGCATCTTGGCATGTTTGACACATCGGTTATCTCGATATGCAGGTTTCATCACGATATTTTCCTTCACCGTTGTTAGCACGTGCTAATTGTAACAATATGCACATAAGGTCAGAAAACTGCCTAAGTAGTGCATGCGTTCCACCAGGATTGAACCCGCGCCCTTTTAGTTTGGGGCGCGTGCGCTAGCCATTACCCTACCACGACTAAAGTGAATATAGTTGCCATGTAGAAATCATAAATACTATTTTTAAGAATATTACATATATTTTTTCCTTAAAAAAAATATTACAAATAGAATTTATCGCTTGCAAATCCACCATACCTTTTCCATAATAAGCAAAAGTAAAACGCAGCAAAAGCCTTCAAAGGGATAAGTGTGTAATTACTAATTATATACATTGAATATACGTTTTTGCTGCACTAAGGAAAATGAAAGTGCTCGCTTGTAGTCCAGGGAAGCGTAGAAGGGTTTAATGATCTGTCTTGATTGAGATTTCCTTTAGAAAGTAGGAAGTGAGTAATTGATTTGCATATTTAAAACTCTGCTTGTCTGTATCTAATGTGGTATAGAACGGCATTTATATGAAAACATGATTAAAATTACAGCAAATATTGACGTGAAATAGGCACGTAAGCGTGGAAAAAGCTGTCTATAAATTTGGTACGTTGAAATATAAGATGTTAGTGTGACAGGGGAGGATGGGGATATTTTAAGGAAACGTGACCTTCGCATTTGTTATCAACGAAAAAGCCCTTTTTTTAAGGGGACTAGTAGTGCATGAGGCTTTACATTTATAGGGGGGTTCAGCCGCCATAAAATATGACGAAGGAGACGTTTTTTCTTTTAAGTATCTGAACATCAAAAAAGCATTGAAGAGAACAAATATAAGCTGACTGAGTTTTATGTAAGCATTCGTCAAAATGCGTAGCCTTTAATCGGGTGATAAACGTACGAGAGAATACATATAGTTACTCGTATTTATGGCTCGCTAGATTTTTCTGCCTGTAAGCGTTTCTCATTCGCGTAGAAACTCGTCGAATCATACGTATTATAGTTGCATGCATATCTATCGTCCATTTTACAGAAACAACCAATTTTTATTTGGGCAGAATCGGAAAAGATTACTAATTCCTGCGGCCCGGTGGCCATCACTGCCGGGTGGTAAGGCATTTGTCTGTCCAGAGCATGCCTCCGTAACAAACTTGAGTTGTGTTCTGGCATCAATGGCCAGGTTCCATTCTCCCTTTGAAGGCAGGGAGCTTTTTAGGAACACCTTTGGTGTTTCTTTACTTTCCATCATGTGAGCAGTCAGCCTGTATGCTGTACTCCAATAATAAAAAATATTTTAGTAACTAAAGATTTGAATTATAATAATATAATAACAGCCCATAAACGTCCCACTGCTGGGGTCGAGCCTACTATAAGGGAACGGACTGTATACCCACCACGCTTGTCCCAGGCGGCTTGACAGGCTTAACACATTGGTTTTCTCGATGTGCAGGTTTCATCACGATATTTTCCTTCACTGTTGTTAGCACGTGGTAATTGTAGTAATATGCACATTAAGTCAGAAAAGTACCTTAGTGGTGCATGCGTTTCGGCTAGGATTCGAATCTGCGCCCTTTGAGTTTGGAACGCGTGCGCTAGCCATTACGCTACCACGACTTTAACTTTTTAAAGATTTGAATTAATTTCAAAAATATTGTTAAACTATGTATAACTTAAGTATATTTAAAGAACCTCATAAATATATTACCCTTATACCATGCAAATAAGCACGGTGTTGTGTTATCAATTATTGATACGACCTTGACAGTTTAATGTCACAGATCAACAATGTGGAACACGTCTATATATGAATATTAATGACTGATGTTGCATTTTTATTCTAAGAGGATATTATTTTAATTTTCTATTTTTGGGAGGATTTCTCCTTCACACAGATATGTCAAGTGTCAACCCCATCGCACCCTAAACTGATGTAATCTACTTAAATAATAATAAAAAAAAGGTAATCACTGTTATGTCTAGGCGTTGGGGACTCTAATAAAACAACTATTTCAGAAGTGTCACACAATCACAAATACGATCGTCTGCTTCTGATGACCAGATCAGAATAACCTCAACAACCACAATAATAACAAGCGACGAACTTGTGTTGTACTTCACATTTATTTACGGTATGTCACAGTCACTAATGAAGAACTCCAATCAAACAGCCATCTGTCGGATTATTTCAGAAGTAGGATCAGACAGAATCATGTGTGTAACACCAATATCCAGGGATTTAGACCTGAAGTTCCTCATCTGTGCCTGCCTTTCCTTTATGTTTCTGATAACTATTCTTATCAACGTTCTGATGTTATACGGTCTTCAAAACTTATAACGATCCCTAGTCAGTTTTTTATTATAGTCAATTATTTTGTAACAGTAGTGTCAAATATTCTATCTATCTTTAAGGTGGCAGTCATAAAAATCCACATAAATTGGTTTCAAAAAAATCTGTTAAGTAGTTTATAAGACACAGATATTATTTTTGTCACTGCACTTGCACCGACACGCACTTGACCGATTCTTTGGTATTTTTGTAAATTATCCACGCTTTGTTTTTAAATAACATTTGTATTCTGTACCACATTTAGTTGTCGGAAGACTTTAGATACAAGAAAATTTGTTTATAAGAGTATCTACATAACAAAATTTAAAATGCAAACAAAGTAATCTACAAGGATATTGGACTTATCGTGTTTGAATATACATTATCTAATTTCCGACTATCCCTATATATGTATAACATTTCTGAATTTTAATAGTAGATTGTTAGACGAGAGGTAAAGTGACCTATTTAGGCACGAGGTGGTTTGACGCGGGAGCGAGGGCGCTAATAATTCGAGTGCCTAAATAGGCCTTTTACTCGAGGTTAACACTCTGCTTTTAATTTCGAATATGAGGAAAGTAAATAAAAACTGATTACTTAAACAAACAACTAATTCTCTAATAAAATCAGGCGTTAAATCCATATCTAAATCAGATGAGACGTCATCACGTACGTCACATATGAAACGTCAAGTAATTACTTTTTTCTGTGGCATTCTACCAGCCAGTATTTTTTTTGTCACTGATGGTAGTAAATATTTCCTTCAAATTTATGTAAATTAAACAATAATTAAGTGAAAACTAATTTATAAGTACAAAATGATGTTACAAAATAGTTGATATTTTTTTATTACAATTTATGCCGCGTTTTAACAGTGGCAGTAAAAAAAACTGGGACATGAGTAGCATGTATTATCGTATGGTTCGCAGTTTTCTAAATTTGACAACAAGGAGAATGGTTTCCCAGGGACGAAAAGTGCTGTTTTCATCCCTGTGATTATGCAACCCTAAGTGTACTTTCGAAATATGAAAATTCTTTTACATTGTACCTACATATTTATTTCTTATTAACACGCTTTAATTGCCTTCACATTTTCTATTTTGGGCCATCTATATGTATATTTTAATCTATATCTTATGATCAGGCTCCATCTGGGATAATGATATAGTCACTGACTGTATCCAAATGCCTTTTGTTTATTGCGTTAAAAATAAAGCCGTTAACGACGACTACATCCTGCTGGGGCTTCATCTGCGTTAGTGTCAAAGGCTGTGACCGAATTAACGAATAGCCACATTAGTGTATATATAAGTATAATATATACGTTGTGTGTCAATATTTAACCTCTTTAACAATGGCGCATCTCAAATAGCGCTTTAAATCCGTCGCTACTTCTGCGTTAAACTGTCATAAACATAGACTATTTGTTTATTTAGTTTAGTTATTTTCATCATTTTCGTAATGTTCGTAATTTTCGTCGACAAATATTTAAAACAATAAGAAAGTTCTCAGTTGTTGCCAGCACAGATAAAACTTATATGGTTAATGTCACCTTTCTAATAATAAGGTAAAAGGTTCCAAAGTCTAATTAATTAGACTACAGTTTTTTTTTATTCTTGAGCTTCACCTGCGATAAAGTTATAGTTATCTATTGTGACGTAATGCGTCTCCAATATAGCGTTAAAAATAACACTGTGAACGAATATACCATTATTAATATATAACGTATTAGTACGTACTAACTGTCAATATTTAACATCATTAACAATCAATTACAACATCGCTTCAAATAACACATTAAATCCATCGCTACATCTCTGTGAAACGGTCGCGTTACAAAAAATTCCCTAAAACAATTGAATGAAAACAAAAAATCGGACAAGGTTCCCACAAAGTTTCCGTCATTTGACTCTAGTACCATGAAAATCGTTGTTTTTAGCCTTAACTTATTTTAAAAAAATTGCGATCGAAAACCACAAATCCCTATAACTTGTAAAAATATCTGAAGTGACAACACTGTTTCTTGTGACAACACTCTTTTTTTTACAACAAATCCAATGACATTGGAACAATCATTATTTAAAAAGTTTATATGTTGTTTAGATTACTGCGTTTTGTTCATGCAACTTCATATAAAATGGCTCGGTAATTGTAAGTATTTTTAAAGCAGATTGATTGAAAGCTTGATTTTTAATGACAATCGTATATCACAAAAGGTCTCTTCTTTGGAAAATGTATTTATTTTGTAATTATACCTCAACTTATTGAATTATGTTCCGTGTACTACTACCACAACTATTTGCGTTAGCAAAACGCTTGGGAGGGAATTAGTTACTGATAACCGACAGTATTTCTAACTGCCAATGAGCTTGTGAAACGCTCGTATAGTCCTCTTAACCATCGGTTATTGGTAGCTTCAAAATCAATCAGTTACGATTACAAACAACCGTCGGTAAAATATAGAAACCGGGAATTAAAATAATTGTCAAAACGCCGACATAATCGAATATTGGTTTTATTTACAAACGTGTGCTCAATTCCTTTCGATAAACGCATTTTTCTTTTTAAATGAAACAATGACCAACGGTTTTCGTAACAATAACACCGACGTAACAATCTTGACGAATAACCAAGCGATTAGTTATCGATAATCGATTTTTATGTATTATATCGGCGATTTTATTTGTGGGAACATTTCGTCACTGACCTTAGTTACTGTTGCAGTTTAATATCGCATAACTGTGTAATATTCGATTTTATAACAAAATATAGGCACAAAAAATTAAGTAGCATCTTTCTTCTTTACTATTTGAAAAACAGACAAAGATCGCACACCATACAGCATCTTTAATTTTATAAACAGCGGCGAAAACATGAAGGAGGTCATTCGATATTTAAATATTTATGGGACGTGTTGTATATCAATATTCATATGTAATCGATGCTTAAAATGACAATCGGTAAAATTTAAATGTATCGTGGTCCTGGAACGCATCGTGATTTCGTAGTTCCGATATCAGTTTGGATTGATGAAATTTAAAAAAAAATGCCATGTCACAAAATAATTACCAAGCCTGCTGCGAATGAGTGTTGCACGTCGAATGTAGTATACCTACATAATAATAAACTTCACTATGCAATTAAACTCATTTCCTATTACAAAAATCTACACAATGACTACGTTAATGTGAGAAACTAGACAAAAATCATTATTAATCTATTGTAATATATCTAATAAATATTTTAATCAGGGATTGCCAAGTTAATAGCATTTTAAGTAAATAGCAGAATATCGTACTGCCATTTCCCGGTCAATAATATCAAATATCAAGGTTTGATTATCTCTATAGTATTAATATTAATTAATACTACATAAAGTTCAATCTTTTAGGATACAGAATCAAGAAAATTATCCTTAATTGAGTTGGTTTTTGCGTCTTAAGCAATTTAGGTAAAGGTTGATGGTCTCCGGTAAAGTCACAATCATACTGTTCAGACGATAGTTATTTCATTACTTTTACTCTAGTAGTTGTGTTTAGAAGTATAGTAACATATTATTATAACTAGTGGTCGCTCGTGGTCGAAATTCGACCATGATTTCGACCACCAAGGGTACACTGTTAATTTGACTTTAACAATAAAGAAAAGAGTATATATGCGTGTGTGTGTCAAATACACGGTAGTGTCTGTAATGTTTTTTTTAATTGATTTAATGTATTTTTTATGCATATTTTATTTTTAAATATTAGCATTCTGCACTCCTTCTCTATACAAAGTATAAGTGTGCGAAATTTCATACTCCTCCGTCCGTGCAATTTTCGTAAAAAGGGGTACAAAGTTTTTGCTGTATTTTTGCTTCACGTATTAATATATAGATTAGTACAAGTAAAGAGATAACAGTAGATTTGAAGGATTGTGCGCTTGTGCATTTCTGATGCACCACGTATTGAGGGTAAAGCAAAAATTTATGAGGATATTTGCATATCTAGATTATCTATATAGTGTTTTAAGGTAGGTAATTTTAAAACTGGGGGTATCGAAATATCCTCAATTACGATTTAACACTGAATCAGGAAAATGTATTTGCTTTAATTATACAAATTATTCGCTACAATACACACGTACTTGTTTTAGTTATACCAGATAAAGTGTGATGGTTGTACCTAAATTTATAAGATTAACTTTTCATAGGTTTTTCAACATAATGAGGAAGTTACTAAACCTGGCGGCCCCTGTGAGAATGAGACATTCATAGACTATTATTATCTTCTAGAACCCATAACACTTCGAGAGCCCTAGGGGAACAGCTCTATTATTCAAAATATAAAAAATAAAAAAAGTAGTATAAATTTAAAGTGAATAGTTTTTAACTCCTTCAACTTTTATGTAAATATGAACTCATGCTACCTATTTTGTATATTTATTCAATAGTTCGTAATTTTCCATTCTCTTTAGCATTGTATTATGTTAATTAATTCAATGAGTAATAATTTCAAATTTATACAGATGCCAAACAATTTTTAATTATACCTAAAATTTAGTTCCATTTTAATGATATTGTTATGAACGTTGGTTTATTACTATAACGTTATTAAATTAATTGATCAATAATCATGAAACATATATAATTTAATTAATACTTTGTTCGTTTTTAATGAAGAAATGTGATCTATGTTGAAAACCTCAACTGTTTAGTGAAACTTTCTTCTTCGTCTTTTCGAACTGCTACAAAAGTCTGTAGTTTCACGTTACTTAAAGAGGTACAATTCGATCGACCTTGTACTGTATTAATAATTATTAATACACCCGACAAGGCTGTATGAACTTATTTCCTTTGCCACCATTTTGGCGAACTGAACAATAACAACTAATTTTTTTACAGCGCGTTCAAAGTTAACAAAAAAATAGAAATGTAGAAAACGATAAAAATCCGTTTAAATGTATCTTTAAATTTAATATAGTGATGTTATATATATAGTTATAACAACCACAATGCCATGACATAATAGTGTAGTAAGTATTTAGTGTACAAGTGATGCGAAAATGTGGGCATACATCGCTGTGTTATTGATAGGATTCTGGCTAGGAGTTGCCATATTTCTCTACATATCTTGCTACTGGCTGGAAGAAATATTAGGTAAGTAACTTTTGCTTTATATGTATAGGTTTATCTTCGCCAATGTTATGTTGTCATTTGTATCAAATAGTAAATAAACCGAATAAATAAGCCTTATGTGCTTAAACCCTAATATATTAATTAGGTTGGGGAAAAAGTTTCTTCACGTTTTATATAAAAATTCAAAAGGTTTTTTTTATAAAGTTTATTTACATTTGACTAAAGTATGTAGGTGCCATTTTGTTGGATAACTTTTTGCCATCTTGTAGGTAGGGACGTGATCCCATTGCAATAAAATTTTTGGGGCTTCTGATCAAAAAACTGCGACAAGTCGTTTTGGCAGTCCTCTCGTGATATTAACCTGACACTGCCTAAGATATTCTGCAGAGACCGAAACAGGTGAAAATCTGAAGGTGCAAGCTCAGGACTATACGTGGAATTGTCTTCTTTAAAATTAAAACTTTTTAATGATACCAAAACCAGCCAGATACAAATGGTATAGCCAAAGAGATCTTATTACAAGTTCATACATACTATATGTGAAAAGACTTTTTCCCCAACCTATTATATAAATAAAGCATCTAATAAATATTTAAGAAATAGAATATAAGTTTTTGCTGTGAAATAGTCACAGGGAGAATTAAAATTTGTCTTGCTTAAAAGCTTAATTGCTAAGCCATAAAATCTTTTTTTTTTAAAGAAGGCTTTATATAACCTTTATTTGCGCTTGTCGTGGCCACCACGCCTGCGAGTGAGGGGTGAATAAATATTTGTACTGTACATAGGTATCGGGCGTATCCCAATGACTATGTATGTGCAGTACATATCTATGTACAATGAACGTTAGTCAAAGTTAGATAAAATTACTCTAAAATGTACAATAGTTTTAGGATATTGATAGATTTTGAGTAGAAATCATGTGTTTTTGTGAGAAATGTGAACTGTATAGTCAAATGGGGCCTTTCAAGTTTTCACAAGAACTCCGTTGAATGGCGTCAGTTGCAGCCTACAATTCAACTGCGTTACATACATACGAAGACTTATAAATCAGAATTGGCTGTATGGACTAAGATTCCTTTGCCTGCCTTTATGGCGAATTCTACTACTATTACCTACTACTCAAAGTTAGATTATGAATTAATGCTTGTATAGATTATTTAAATCTGTTTAGCGAAATATTTAGTTCTGCAGTCGTAGATAGTGTGTCCTCTCCCGTTCTAATTTTAAACTATGAGGTCGGAACTCAAGGTGGTAGAGCTTATCTATCTTCTATACTATAACAAATCTGTAAATCATTCGAGTATGTACAATGCGTTTAAAAATGTGAAAAAATCAGGAGGGATAATAATAATTCGGATCAAGGGTTTACGAAAATGCAATTTTAGAATTTTTGTCTGTCGTCTTTCTGTCTGTCTGCCTGTCAGTCTGTTAAAGCATCACGTGAAAACTACAGAACGGATTTAAATGAAGCTCTACACAGAGCAAGCTCATATCCCGGGGCGTAACTTAGGATACATTATATCCCGATTAATGGCGTCATTTTCGCGAGATAGACGTAAATATCGAAAAGATGGGGCTGCGGTCATTCTTTTTGAAAACTACAGAATGTATATGAGCGAAACTCGACAGAGAGATGGTTTATATCCTGAATCAATACTTAGGATACTTTATATTCTGATAAATGATCTCGTTTCCATAGAATAAACAGATTAGCCAAATAGATGGCGCTGCAATCGCGTTTTTTTTTCAATTTACTAAAAAAATACCTACGTTATCATAAACAATATGTTCTACGTTGTATTACTTCAAATCAGGTTGGCTTCGACTCGTCTCTATATTTTGTTGGGGAGTTGTTTAGACTATATGGCTTGGTTTCTTTGTTATTGTTATATGCAAAAAAATCGAATTAAGTTTTTGTGTAATTAAAATAAAACTACTGCCCAGTAGTATATAAACAATTCAATGAAAATTGGTTTGAACAAAATTCTTACTTTTTAAGATATGAAGTATTTTCGATTCAATTGTGTTTTAGATTGACACTACCTATATTGGTTGATTGGGAATGCATAAACATAAAACTAATGTTTATAATATTTATATGTAACCCAAGGTCTTTAGATCATTGACTCTATAAAAAGTTGCAAGATAAGTAAAACGTTTTGCGATTAAATTTGACAGGTATTGTGTTAATTGGTCATTATAGTGTGCGTTAGCCTTGCGTGTGTGTTAATCGATTGAACTTAGCCTTCGCTTCATTTTAATCGATTCAAGTAGCCATACAATTCGATATGCGTCACATTAGAATCAATGTTAAGCTTTATTTTATATTTGGCGGGAATTTGCAGTTTTATTTAAAAAATGTAATATATATTATACAATGTGTTTCTTTAGAAGATCATTTTCGTACATTACAAACAGGATTTTTTCACTGAATGATGTTTATGTCTAAGACAACTTAAACCACATCTAAAGCTAGATATTACCAGTACAAAATATCTTATATATTAATCATGTAAAGGTATAATTTAACCAAAATTTTATCCAAAAATGTATCTTGTAAGAAGAAACAAGATATACATATTGTTCGTTAAAGGATATTGTTTGTAACCAAGAAGTGTGTGTTTGCGTGGAAATAGAGTTTCATAAACAAATGTATAATTTTGATACAAAAGACTTAAAGGTTATTACCATTCCTATTTTCACATAACGAAATATTACTAGAGTTTACCCCGCACCGTGGCTACACCACGGGTTTAATCCTAGGAAGTAACTCTATTTTACCAACAAAACACGTAAGGATATCTATAGTATTATAAAATTCTAAACATACACTGTCTGTACATAGAAGCTATTTAAAAAAACAACTGGAATAGACTATATAAACAATGGAGAACACGATGCATTTTTTTTTAGATTGCTCGTCTATTGGCGGTTTGTCTGTTTGTTCGGGATTCACGTAAAAAGTACAGGGCCGATTTCGATGCGGTTTTTGTTGATCTACAGCAAATTCTTAGACTTAAAATCTGCGCTACTTTGTATCCCGGGAATCCTGCGAGATTTTTTCTGGGAATGATTTAAAATGGACAAATTGAAAAAAAAAAACAAATTCCAATGCGATTTTTTCACTGATCGATAACAAATTTTATGTGATAAAATGTGTGATATTTTTTAATCTCGAGAATTCCACGGGAATTTTCCCGGGAGTGGTTTGAAGTTGTTCAGGTGCATAAAAATTAGCTTATTTGGACACACTTTCCACTAACACGGGAGCTTACATTCTTTTTAAATGCTACGGTACTTTGTTCTTCGGGAATCTCAAGTCAAGCGTGGATGAAGTTGCGGGCAGTTTAATATATATATAAAACTTCGTAGTCGTCGTGGTCGTGGTAGCGTAACGGCTAGCGCAAGCGCCCCAAACTCAAAGGGCGCGGGTTCGATCCTGACCGGAACGCATGCACCACTTGGCAGTTTTCTGACCTAATGTGTATATTGTTACAATTATCACGTGCTAACAACGGTGAAAGAAACTGTTGGAACTGAAGAAAAGGAACTGCCAAGCAGCCTTGGACAAACGTGGCGGGTACACTGTCCGTTCCCCCTATAATTGCATTGCATCTGGTAGGAGGTGATAACGGATAGATAGACAGACATCCACAGAAAGCGACTTTGTATTGTATTGTTACAAGTTGCGAGACTCGAATTAAAATGCCGTTGGAATTATTATATAGTTTATTAGAACTATACAAACACGTATAACACAGGTACAAATATACCGAACACAACAAATCCAAACGTAATGCAGAAGGTCGTAATTCAATAAAACGCGCAAAGTCCGTCACTAATAGATTCCCAAATGTACACGTCTCGCCTTGATCGTGGGTCCCGCTCGACTGCCTCTTCTCCCCATCAGGCCGTCGTTTTATAATATTTCACAAATACAAATCTGCCCCTATCGTAGTGGACGTAATCCGCAACACCTGGCTAATGATTCGACTGCAAGCGGCCATAAACGAATACAATAAAACAATGGGCTGTTCTCTAGAAACGTATGGTAATAAATAAGTAAACAAAAGAAGATTATAAAAGAATTAAAATTAGTTCAAATGCTGATAGGTAATAAAATGTGTTTTTACAGATATGCGGGTGGCATTTGAGTTTTTTGTCGGAACCTAAGTTGTAACAATACTATCTAATGATATGTTTCTTTTCGTATAGTTTTTTATAACTACACAAAAATAAACTGATAACATAATATTAATTATCTTATCAATATGCAATAGTGTGTTTACAGCGTAACCGAATTATGCTATAAAATACAGGTAGGCCTTGATTAACATTTATAATGGTTAAATAAATTAAAAATTATTATTTTATTGCACTGCTATTAAAGAAAATTATAAAGATTTTAGAAAAAGCATGAGTTTCTAGCTAAATAACAACAAAGTTAGCAAAATTTAAAATCTTTATATATTCACTAAGTATTCGATGTGTTTGTGGCGGCACTATGTGCACAGCACTAGTTGCGCGTCACATCACTAACCAAAAAGAAAAATAATGCTGTCATATTATGATAAATAAAAAAGAATTTTCTTCCCGGCAAAACCGTTGTAAACGAATAATACCTATTATTATAGATTAATGCGTTTTTCTGTGACGTTCTGCCTGCGGGAATAAACAAGTAATAACTATTCATGTACTCTGGATTTTTATTTATCCAAAACTGACGACCCGGAGGTCTCTAGAACCTCCACACGTTCAGGCTTCAAATAAAATGGGGGTAAATGGAGTAGGTGAAGACAAATGTTTTATTATGAAGGATTGTCAGGCGATCCTAACTGAACCTCTACTACATTTATTTAACCTGTTTATTGATTTCTCTTTCTTTCCTGAATGTTGGAGAGTTACTAGAGTGGTTCCAGTGCCCAAGGGAGATGCCGGATCGGATATTACTAACTTCAGGCCTGTGGCGATATTATCAGCACCCGCAAAAATATTCGAGTCGATGATCCATAAGTGTATTTTAGATCAGGTAACTTGTCAGTTATCGGAAGCTCAACATGGTTTTAGACCAGGACGTAGTACAAACACCAATCTTCTTAACTTTATGTCATATATTATTCCGTTGGTTGATGCTGGGGTCCAGGTCGATGCTGCCTATTTTGATTTCAAAACGGCCTTCGATTTGGTAGAAAATGATATATTGTTGACGAAATTGGCAGCAGTAGGATGTACTCCTAAGCTATTAAACTTTTTTGCTAATTACATGAGAGATCGTCAACAGTTTGTCGACTATGCTGGTTTTAAATCAGAGCCATACTATACCCGATCAGGAATTAGTCAGGGAAGTAACCTGGGACCACTCCAGTTTATTATCATGATTAATGATTTGCCCAGGGTGGTGAAAAATTCCAAATGCCTTTTGTTTGCGGATGATTTAAAGTTGTTACTTGCGGTCAAAGATAAATCGGATTGTGAACTGCTCCAGAAGGACGTGGATAAAGTAGCAGATTGGAGTGAAAAAAATAAATTATTTTTTAACACGACAAAATGCTCTCTCATTTCCTTTAGCAGAAACAAGCGGCTTCTCCATTACAACTATTTCTTGGTTAACGCAGCAATTAAAAGAGTTGAAACGGTGCGGGATCTTGGAGTATGTCTTAATACACAGCTAACTTTTCGCCATCACATAATTATTTAACATAACACATAACAATAAATTCATGCGCAGAGCCGTCGGTGCTCCCCTCTATATGCGTAACGTCGACATCCACCGCGATCTGGAGCTTCCCTCCATCAAAAACTACATTACGTCGCTCTCGCGTAAGTATTTCGATCTAGCGCCGCACCATCGAAATCCCCTCGTCGTGTCCGCGTCCGATTATAAGCCTCGACGAAAGGCTCTCGTGCGACGACCGCGTAACATCCTCATGGACAAGGTCGACGATATCACAAAACGGCTGGCTCGGATCAGCCCGCCCACGGTTAGGACGGCAGGCTGGCAGGCACCGACAGACAGACACAGACGGCGGCGTCGACGCCGCCAATTACGATCTCTCCACGTCCCCGCGAGGGACGCCAGGAGACACAGCCCCCCCCCCCATAGGATAGACTAGGCGTGTTGCTGGGAAGTTTCTTTCGCCGTTTCTTCTCTCCCAGCCATAACACGTTGCGAAACGGCAGTAAGATAGTATAGGCCACCGCGAACCGCCGATCCCGGTCCGCCGGGATCCTTCCTCTCGGGCTTTATATTACCCGTCGCCCGCTCTCAATTAGTGCATTGTGTCGCCCTATGGTGGGCATCATTAGATTCATCCCCCTCTCATGGCAACAGTCCAGCCGAGGTGAAACTCCTAGGAGCCCCTCGAGCAAGTTGCCTCCCGGGCTCGAGCGCCTTCGCTTCGCAAAGGCACTCGCCCCGAAAACCCCGGTAAAGTTGTGAGGTCTTCGGACCAACAACATAAAGTCAAGTCCAATAAAAAAATAACACATAACATTTGTAAGAAAGCTTATCGAAATTTAGGGTTTGTCTTACGTCGAGTAGAAGGTATTAATAGTATTTATGTCGTTAAAACATTATTTAACGCTTTAGTAAGAAGCCACTTAGAAAGCAACGCAATCATCTGGGCTCCACATGAAACTAAATATAGTCTAATGTTGGAGCGCATAAAAAAAATTACTAGATTTTTATACCTAAGACTTTATGGTGTTTACCCATTTTATCCTTTGATGTACCCCACCTTGTTTGTCTTAGGAATGGTTGGTTGGGTATAATAATTTGGCATCCAGAAGAAAGTTTGCATTGGTGTCCTACTTATTTAAATTGTTAACAGATAAATTATTTAACCCAGGAGTATTAGCTGAAATCAAACTGTCCGTTCCAGCGAATTTTATGATGAGACGTAGGCAGCCACCAATGTTCGCAGTACCATACGGCAGGACCAACTTACTTAATAAGGCGCCGATGACACAGGCCTTGCGAACATTGAATGATATGTCAACAAATTGACATTTTTATCTGCACTGTGACTGAATTCACAAGAACTGCGTATTATATTATATTTTATGACAACTGAATATGTATATATATTTATCTATAATGTATTATGTGTACCACGCTATCGTATTGGTGACAACTGTAATGATAGCGATGTTTGTAAGTTAATAAATAAATAAATGTTCTAAAAATATTGAAGTCAAAAGAGATGGTATGTGTGATAATGGTCTCAAAGAAATACATACTATAAAATGAAATGAAGAAGAAATAATAGAAAAGCAGATCGCTGTCATCTAAAGGTTCGGTCGTAACTACAACATCACAGCTATAATATATTCAGTACTTATAATTCACGGATACTTACCATTATAATTATGTAGTAGGATAATATACCGTAAATTTTGCTCAAACGTAAATGTCACCATCTGCGTTTTAATTTATTAAAACCGGTATCCGCAAATATAGTGTACTCCCATCACTATATTATACAGTGTGGATATCTAAAAATATCCCAAACTACATTATAACTGTGGTACGTTACCTTAATGGTCATAACTGTTTATTTAAAACCATATCATTCTTTTAATTCGCGCTTCTTACAACTTGACGTTATACATTATAAATTTATGATTCCTGCGACCTTGAGAAGGTTATCCACCGTATTGGAGTCATACATTACGTTTACTAAGACGGATTCCGCTTCAGATCTCGTCGGCTGCATCGGTCATCAGCCATATATGGCAGATGTGACATGTCTACTGCTACATTCAGCTTATTACTTTATATCGGTGATTCTGGGTGCTTTGTTGGCAGAGTCGTATCAAATTTTATCGATAACAAAGAAATACACAATAGCTTTTTACAATATTACTAGTTTAGGATTCAGAATTCTCTTTTTATGTAACAAATTAGCCTTTAACTACAAGCATTTTGTTTGTAACACAAGCTTCATCCTAGTGCGGGGTCTTGGTTACCACCTAGCTTCACAATTTGCTTTTACCTTGTACTTGTAACATAATTATGTTGTAATGGCTATGAAATAAAGATTATATAAGTATATATGTCTCTGCAGACCACGGGCCATAAAAAATGCCCGGACTTTTGAAGGGCTTCCGTGGAGCTATGGGAAGGCCAACACACAGAGGCGACCCCTTGTCATATTTAATCTAAATGTGGCGTGATACTGACCGGCGATTGTCCCTGTCTACATCATATAAAAATGCACACAAGGACAAGCCCCGCTAAGTGTAAGACTATAGTAGGGGATGAAAACAAAAGGTACCGGGCTATTGGGATGGACTGCTAGTGGAGTTACAGATCGAGGACTATAGGGCCTATAGCGTCTTCTCGTCACAATGTTTAAGGGACATGGAAAAAATGGGCAGGCTCGCCACTCACTCCATAGGCCCCCAAAAATGCCGTACAAAATTGGCGAGGGGCAACATGGATGTGAGTGGCTAACGGGTCTCGTGAGGTGGGCTGCAGGTTCTCCGAAGCTACTATGTTAGATCATTTATAAATTTCACCTCTGGAGCTTGAGTTTCGCTCTAGCGATCTCCACTCCGTGCCGGCTGACTAAAGTAAGCACGGAGTCGAGGACCTTGATTTGGCCCCTGGAGTCAGGTCCGAGGTGTTGCTACTCACCTAGGACATCGTCACAAAGCCCCCTGCGGGTAAATAAATAAAGATTTACTATTATTTATATTATTATACCTCACTCCATAGCTTGTGCAGATACTTTAAATGTGGACCAGTCTCACTATCAATGTCCAAAGTCCCAACATCTCCTTTCAATTGCTTAGATAGAATTTAAAGCAAACTTATAGACATGCAAATATTTTCACGTTTGCGTATTTGGCCGGAATACTTTTCCCAATAAGAGTTTGGTTACAAAACAGCCTTTTTCGGCCAATCATACAATAGGAAATAGTATTTGGAACGACGTCATTTGAATGCGACTCGAAAGCCTTATCTATTACGCCATCATTGCTTTTTTCCGCGGTGTACTTGTCTTCACTTTATACAGAGTGGCCAGAACAGCGTCGTTCAAAAGAAAAATTTAGTTTGGTTACTTATAAAGGGATACCCGAATTGCCCCCATGTATGCTTTACCAAAATTTTTAGTTTCTCAAATTATTAAGTTTTTAGCGATTTTTAGTAAATTTCGATTGCAAGGGCCTTAAATATATTTTATTTTATTTTTCGGTGTGATTATTTGAGAGTTTTTTTATGTAATTAAGCTCTTATGAATTGTACTTTTACACGTAAAATAATCAGCACCATAAGTAAAACATAAGTTAAAAAATTGTACTTGAAAGTGATAAATATTATTTTGAACGAATCAGACTCGAATTTTCAATCTTAAATTAAAAGTGGAATTAGCCAACTTCATACTTTCGGAGTATCTTTAAAAACTGCGCAAGAATCTAAGCTTTAATAATATTACAAAAAAGTTATTCTTCTTCTTTTGAAGGAGTTATGGCTCCAACGCAGTTTGCATTGATTTGGCCAACCAATGTCACAGTGGTGGTCAACGGGTGGTGCATATAAAACTATAAATACAAAGAGAAAAATTTGTCTGGTGATCTTCCAAATCACTTTCTGAAATCCCGAGGACAACACAAAACACGGAATGTTAGATTAACTACATTACAGATAGATGTTATTTATTGTTAAAAACTTTGATAATAAAAAAATGTTTTGAGCAGACTTCGTGAAAATTAGAACACTTTATGAAGTTGCACGTGTTATCATTTTGTACATGAATACTATGACTCAAAGAATATTAATTATAGATAAGTATTTAATACATCGTGTTTGCGTCTTATATAAGTGTAATCCCAGCTCACAGCTCCATTATAAAGTTATTACAAAAGAAGTTAAATATGCAAAGAATTCCGAATGATAAAGGTGTTTCTGTAAGTCAGAAAGATGAACATAACACATTCTGGTCAATGTTTCAACGTAGATGGTCTTTAAACTTGTTAATTACGAGTACCTATATGTCGTTTGGTTTTGCCATTGTTTGTTCTTTGATCGCAAGGGGTCAATGTCGGTGATAAAATCTTTGTACTGTGTACATATCTCACCACAATTGTCAGTGTTAAGAACATTTGTTTAGATTTTATCGCAAAACTTAAATGCATTTATTTAAGGGAATGGAAAAGATGAGAGACAATAGTGAGATTAATAGAGAAGAAACGCTCGGCTCCCCATACAAATGGGAGAAGGCGACATCGGAGAACTTCTAGGGATCACCTGGCGGAAGACTCAGCTACAGGTTTAGGCACTCAGGGCACAATTGCAGCTACCTCACCGGCAATATAGTAGTAGCTTAGTTGTGGGCTGGAACCTGCCAGGGCTTTAGCGTTGGCTAAGCTGTTATCCCCAGGTTAGGATAATAGAAGGAACACCGAGAAAGTTAGTCAGTGTGGCGTCACGTAATCCATATGTGATGTATTAAAGTAACGTCTCGATCTCTGAATCATCACACCAGTAATCCTAAATTACAATTTACTACTTCACGTAAGCAGGGAATATTTTGTCTACACAACCTAGTTAGTTCTAGTGTGATCGAGGAAGAAGCTCTAAGAATATCTGACATTTGCCGCGAGCCCTTCACAAAATATAACTTCATTAAAAACTACGAGATTATAATTTAAAAAAAGAAAACTTTTCAACTAGGACTCACGTTCTTCATATTTCGAACCGCGTTGACAGAACTTTTTGTGTGGCTACTGTGTACTGAACTAGTTATGAGTTCTTACTACGCTTACAGAAAATTGTAGTTCCCGTATCTCTTCCAGGACCCTTTCCAAATCACTTTTAAACCTCTCAAAGGTTCTCTTGTTGAACGTCAGGTGGATTTATCTCCCCATATTGACACATATCAATGGTCAGTGATAGATACGTGTACATATCATCAGGTAAATCATTCTTTGAATTGTTTATTCATTTCATCTCATTTTTAGCCAATCAATGTATACTTCTGGTACTACAATATATACCTCCCCGAGCTTGCCCCACTTTTCGCGATCTTCAGCTCTCCTCATCAAACCCCTATTGGGAACGTTCCGCCGGTCGTGACTCCACCGGGCTGGAAGGTATTCTACACTACGTTTTCTGAGATGTAGTTTCCACTCCAGGCGTTTCATCTATCTTAGTTGTCAATCCTTAGAAGAAACATCTTTAAGATATTACAGATCTAACAACGTCACTATCCAAAAAAGATTATTTCAATAAGGTCAAATAAGCAACTCTTGCGCAGTTAAAAGTAAACATTACGCCAGTTGCGTAACATTTGTTTTGTGCACCAAGTTGTCACTTTATATAATTAGCGGATATAACACATCCATACAAAAATTCTAGTCCATTGTAACATGAACGAAAACTTTAGGATTTTCAAAGTTTGGGGTTTTCGGTTTTTACAGCAAGATTGTTGTCGGACGTTAGTCGAAGACCAATAGCACTGGGATGGACCTCACATTTACCCATTGCCGTATATAATTTATACATTTAATTAAAACTATGTTTTAACGGTTTTAAGGTTTTGATTTTTATTCCGACGTTTATTATTAATTATTATTATTATTTATTAATTATCTTAAATCTCGAATATTCATAATTATTCTACAACTTCTTTCTTAAAAAATATGACATATTGTGTTTATAAGTCCAAAAAAAGAATCGGTCCTTATTCGTTTTGACATTTGTTTCAGACCTCCCGGCACCACGTAGTGCGCCATCAAGCGCTTCCATCGGTCACCGTCCAACAGGTGCAAGCAGCGCCCATGTCCAGCTCAAGCGTCTCGTCGCCAGAGTTGTGGAGGAGGCTGCAGCGCTGCCAGCGCTTGCGCGGTATGCCTCCGAACCCTCGCACTCGCCGAGTATAGAATCATCTACGTATGAAGATCTTTTAGCATCTGCTATACTCAATAAGGTAAATTAAAAGCTATATTATCTTTGTTTTATCATGTGGCGCCAATTACGTCAAACTAATTTCATCACTGTTTGACCCCTCTCCCGTCCTTGTCACAGCCGGTCACATTCGTGCGACTCCTCCCTCCCTAGTGTGACATCAATGCTTTGCAATTTTTCATCAAGAAATTATCAAATTAAAACAGCAGTTCCGTAATTAGCTGACATATATTAGATTTTGAAATGGGTCGTCACGAAATTTAGGACCCCGCCCACCCCTTATCACACATTGTCATACTTCGTCGACCCAAAACGTGTGACGTAGTTAACGGATGGCCCCGAATGGTGACATTTCATCTGCGATAATGTTAAAGATTTAGACTGTGGTCGAATGCGTCTTATTTAAAGCGTTAAAAATAATGCCGTTGACTAATATCTACATTAGTGTATAAACATACGTTATCTGTCAATATTTAACGTCATAAATAATGTCGCATGTCAAATAACGCATTAAACTCATCGTCACATCTGCGTAAAACGGCCGATACCTTTAACATTATCGCAGATGAAGCCGCACCATAACTGATATCTTGGGGTATAATTTTAAAGAGCTAATGGAAAATTAATCCAAGATTTGACCACCTTCGCACAAAGGATCGAAGTACGATGATTGATAACCCACAGAATACGACGTACGATGATAGAATACTGAGCCCAGATCACCGTCTTCTATGGGTAAGGTGCTGGATCGCCATACTGATCCGTTGCCCGAGGTAAGCACCAGCCCTCTGATCACCTGAAGAGTCAATTTAGTTTATTTTTTAATAAAATTAAATGTTATTTATTGATCATAATTAATATTTCCTGTAACATTCATTTGGGATCCATAGACATTTTGTGAAATATGAATCTTTGTTAATTATTTTCTTACTCGATTTAACTTCTAAATGTCAAATTTTAGTTTAACTTTTGAACCACGGCGCGGGAAAATTTAAGCCGGTGGGTTTTTTGTAAAATACATTCAAGGAAAATTGGTTTCATTAAAATCCGTTTAGTACTTTCTAAGATATGGGTATTTTGGTTGAAATGATTCATTTGAAGTTCTGTAATCAAATTGCAAAATAGAGGAGAGGAACCTTTACTTTTCACCATACATTTTGATTTTCGGGCGATATCGGGGGTTTCATGGACGCGATCGTTTCTCAGATGCGTTATTATTTTATTCTGAATGAAATAAAGGAGTATTTAAAAAAATAATGAAGCCAAATGATTTATCTCCCTTTTATAATTGTTTCTGTTTTGAAAAGTTGAGGAATAAAATAGTTTGATATCAATAATGTTAAGGCGATTTGGTGATTTTGTTTCTGAACTTAATAACTATACAAAAATAAATAAATAAATACAAAAACGTGAAGATTTACAATAATTTTCTTTCGACCTTTTGCGGCAACAGGGGCTTTAAGTTGGAACGCCGGACTTTTTTTGGAAAATGATTTAAAAACGAAAAAAAAAACACGTGTCATTTCAATTCTTCATTATATTCACACGAAACGTAACCAGTGGAAAAAATCGGGATTTTACGGTTGCACAAATGATGAACTCGAATGAGGGTAGCTAAAAAGCTCACGTCTCAACAGTTGAGACGCTGACATTCAGCGGGTTAAATCTAATATTACACCATTCAACCAAATCGATTCAATTTCAAGAAACAATGACATTCGATGAATGATTCAATCCAGTGTTTACATAAATCACTGATTAAAATTTGAAGTCAGAAGTGAACCGTGTAATATCAGCTTTCTGTCGGGTTTCTATGTCTTAGTATCCATTGTCTTACGTTATCATTGGTAGAAAATTGACAATAATAATGATAACAGCCCATTGATTCTGGCACTGCTGGGCTCGGGCCTCCCTGTTCTTTAGGGCGAACGGACAGTACACACGCCAAGCTTGTTCAAATCGGATTGTCTGTATAACGTTTTAATCTTGCCAAACTTGTAAGGAATTTATGGAGATATGTTGCAGTACAAACTTTTAGTACGTCTCATTATTATCTTCTTATATATAAAAATCAATTGCTGTTCGTTAGTATCGCTAAAACTCGAGAACGGCTGGATTGATTTGGCTAATTTTGGTTTTGAATGATTTGTGGCAGCCCAGGGAAGTTTTAAAAGGTGAGTAAATATGAAAAAAATGCTTAGAATATAGTAAAAACAACAATTTCGCTTTCCCTTAGAAACTATTCCTACCAGTCAAACGTTTGATGTTCGTCCCGTCGTTTAGAAATCAATTAAATTTTAAAGTCGTTCAGAATCAAATCAAATCAAATTAAATTTAAAAGTGTTTTTTTTTTTTTGGTGTTGAATGTCAAACGTTTGACGTTCGTCCCGTCGTTCAGAAATCAACGTTTTTTATTTATTTATTCTTAGGCGGTACGAAGTTTGCCAGGTCAGCTAGTATAACAATAATTCATCTTTCTTCCTACTGAGTATGTATGATATATTTGCAATTATACGATTTTTACGACTTCTATCTAAACAATACTAGAAATAGAGAACGACTAGTATTAAATGTAGCACCAAAAACAACCCTCTTTATTTATTATTATTTATTCAAATCTGCAATAAAATTCCAATCCACTTATAAGAGTTTAGGATAAATAAATTTAAAATTCAGTTAAAGGAATGACTCTTAAATAGAATGTTTTACTCTGTGGACGAGTTCCTTAATTGTAAATAAATACCTTCCTTGACTTGTGAATGTTATTGTTACTATTTTGACATTTATCAGTACTTTTTTCATGTTTCATTTAACAGTATATAATGTGATATATTTTATTATAAATATTTGTATGCTGCTATGTGAGCAAAAGATGTGTACACTATAACATATATGCCAACCGTTTAATCATGTTTTGAACAAATAAATTTGATTTGATTTGCTACAACTCCATTAATTCTTCGAAAAGTAATTCTGTAACATACGTCTGTATATTATAAAAAAAAGAACTTGAGATATAAATAGAATAAGAAATATAAAGAAAAACAATTTTTATCTAGACGTGTTGCTGGGGAGTTTCATGCTGCTTCTTCTCCTTAACAGCAATAACACGTTGCGAAGCGGTGTACATAGAAAAGGAAGTAAAATTAAATTTTAACTTATATATATGACCTTCACAGAGTGTTCTCCAATGGAACTTATTTTGAATAATCACTTTTGAATTGACGGGTTTGACACATCGGTTATCACGATTCCTTTACCGTCAGCATGTGGTAATTGTAATATTATGTACAATCAGAAAAATGCCTAAGCGGTGCATGATTTTTCCGCCTTTTACCGTCAAGGCTATAAAGCTTTGGAACGCGCTGCCAGTTGCTATCAGACAAGCAAAACCGATATTTAAAACGATATTCAGAAAATATTACCTGTCCTAGGAATATGATGATATTTAAATATACGTACATATATATTTATCTATAAACATCTATATATTTTTGTTTGTTATGTATATATCTATTTAATGTATACAACATCTGTATATTCTGCATTTATATATTTATTACTAGAATGTAAGAAATTGTACTATATATTATGTATACCACTCATCATCTCAATTCATTCCTGGGGTTGTCTGGAAGAGATCGCTTTTTAGCGATAAGACCACCCTTTGTGCATAATGAGACATAGTTTTAGTCTGTAAGTTCTTTTTTTGTATTGGATTACAATAAAGAGTTATTGATTGATTACTTTCCGGCCAGAATACGAATCCACATTTCGATTCAACTCGAATTTGAGACACGAGAGAAAAATTCAGAAGAGGTTTCCATACAAGTATTTTGTATGAAAACCTCTTCTGAATTCATGTAATAAAAAAAAATGAATTTGTGTCAAATTTTAACCAGTAGCAAGGCAAATGAATGGATAGTAAGATAGAAACCCGGCATCAGTAAACATTGACTTATAGACGAGAATCCTCACAACTGTTGCATTTGCAAGCCGCTCATACTAGACTAAATTTAGGGTTGACATGTTATTTAATATGTAATTTTCGGCGGGAACTTGAAGAGTGTATTTGTTTTCTGTGCAGTTTTATTGACAACTTGTTTAATATTAGTAAAAGTAATCAACAACTATGTCTGATTAACACAATATAATCATGCTAATACATTTATTGTAATAACTTATGTATTTTGAAATATATTATTGTATATGGATGTATATATATATGACTATGTATATATTTGTAAAATTATTTCTTAAATTAGTTTGAGTATTCAAATTCATGTATCTATTGCATTTTTCCTGCACCACCTATATCGCCTGATTCAAATCTCTTTCATTTAGGTTGCCTGGAAGAGATCGCTTTGAACGATAAGTCCACCTATTGTATTGCCTAGACAATATTGTAAATATGGTCTGTTTCTGTAATTGTATATTTTGGTGTGCAATAAAGTGTTATCTCTCTCTCTCTCTCTCTCTCTCTCTCTCTCTCTCTCTCTCTCTCTCTATCAATAGATATATATTAAAGATTATTGATCGACTCTTTTGTAACCCTTAAAAATAAAATTAAGGACCGATTTTTAATTTTTTGTGTGGTTGAGCAGGCTAAGTCTTACCCGGCCGAACTCGCTGGGGCTCCGGGTTGGATTTCTGGCATGGTAAATTTCGGAAACGAACTTTCTGTTTTTTACTATCGTCTGGGTGTCTGGTATCGGCCCCAGTGGTCCATTGTATATTACCCACAAGCGTAACTTGCTTAAATTGGGGATATACAATGTGTATATTTGTCTGCCGATTATTATTATTATAAAAAAATCATCAGATAAAAGCTATCCATCGAATAATTTATAACTTGATTGAATTTAAAATTTAATTTAAAAATTCTAATGTTTAATTAAACAGTAATAACAATAATGAACCAATTTGTTCATTATGTACTTTATCCTATGAATAACTTTTATCTGGCGATTCAAAAATCGGCCCAAGTTCAGATGTTTCGAAATATTTATCAGATTTTATCAATACAATATATATGTCGAAACTATATCAATTATTAACGTTTTCCTCTAGCTACCCTATTTTATTTTGAGAGCAAGCATTTATACAGGTTACATTGCAGTAAATATTTATCTAGGCAATATTATTCCGCCCCAAAAATTCCGGAACCATCCCAAGAAATAACTATCCCATTTTCCGAGATAAAGTGTATCCTATATCCATTCTCGATATTGTGACTACAGACTTAAAAGTAAAACCTCTTGTCAGGAAAGGAGACGGATACGCTTTCATATATTCTTGGGCCCAGAAAAAGATGAAAGTGTATTTGAAGATTTATTTTTATTATGTTGGTTTTTTTATAGAGGGTTTAGTTATTTTGAATTAATTAATCATGTGGTATTAGTAATCATATAATTATTAATTGTTGAAATTCACTCACATATATCGATTATGGTAACACATAGCTTATTTTATTTACGACTTTCTTTTTAAGATTTCTCATCTTCCAGATAGAATTTAGGGCTGATGTTATCCATTTTGTAATAGAAAAATATAACGGTTTTTAAGCCATATCCTAACTCATCACATTTTAGCCCAAAAGTCCCCGTGTCCTTTGTTAAAAGCATAAAAGACAGACAGAGTTATTTTCACATTGTATTGTAATTATGTATACATATACTAATATTATAAATAGGATATTTTTTAAAATTAGTATGTACAATACCAGTTGCATTGGGTGTGTGATTATCACAACTCCTTCAGACAATCGTATTAGTAATTCGACCTGGATTTATAACCGTTTTAGTGGACATTGGATAAAGATTGCCCATAAACCTCCCACTACTGGGCTTGGGCCTCCGACTATTGGGGAACGGACAGTATACCCGCCACGCTTGTCCAAGGCGGTTTGACAGCTTTTACACATCGGTTATCTCGATGCGCACGTTTCATCACGATGTTTTCCTTCACTGTTCTTATTACGTGGTACTTACAACATTGTTGGACATTGGATAATGAATCATCATTAGTAGAGCAGATATTGTCGTTGACACTCGCTGAAGTTTGTCTTTACATCCATTGTTGTGCATTCAAGGTCTGGTGTTAAAATATTTGAATTATAATAAAACCTACATTTTGTAAATACTGTATAACTATACCAACAATTACTATTTTTACCTGAATGTCTCTTTATTGATGAAAAATACAATGTAAACTACAAACTGCACTATATTAAAAAATAAAACCAAATAAAAAAGGGAAAAATCGCTAAAGATAATATATTGGTTCCAAACCTCTGTCACTTGCCAGGAAAGTTCCCAAGAGGCTAGCAGCGTTGCTATGTTGTATGGCAACGCTTAATCTTTGAGGAGAATAGACGCCAACCTTCTGGTCGCGTCTACACTTATTTATTAAAAAAAGTGTTTTTTTTAATCTCCTTTAAAGCAGATGTCGTCGATCAAATTTATCTATATATCCATTTTTATGCATTCAGAGCCTGGTGCTAAATCGCGTATTTATCGACAGTGTTTCTAGAGTAAGCCTTCAGACAACAATTTTTTGTATATAAATAATTGTTAGTTAGGTATACATTACAATATTAGGTTTATAACTCAAACAATCCCCAGGCGCTTCTCGCAAACATGCTACAAGAATAAATTTAAAAATCCAAACGAATTATGTTTTTTTTTTATCGCAGGAGTTCAGCAGACAGGCAGACGGCCCACTTGATGGAAAGCGGCTACCATCGCCTATCGACATTTGCAACTCCAAAGGTGCTACAAATGCACTGCTGCTCTCTGAAGGGAGACTGGAACCTGGTCACTAATGCCGGAATACAACTCAAGGTTGTTATGGCGACATACTTTAGACCAGGGGTGGTAGCCATCCAGTCGAGCAAATGCCCTACCACCTGGCTGTGGGTTCTTTAGTCGCCTCTTACGACAGGCCGCCGGGCCGCAGGAAATTGTATTCTTTCTCCGTTCCTGCACGGGTAACGTTAAGTGTAACGTTACAAAAATTCAATAGCTAATAGCATTTGAAAATAAATGATTTATCATTGTGTTTAATTAGCGTGTTGTTTTATTGCACATTGAAACGTGAGTGACTGATAAGAGTTTTATTACTTAGGTATTACACCACTATTTTATCAATTCAAGATGTCTTGCGGATGTCGTGTACACGTGCGTGTGGAAATGGATTTAATTAATGGATTTCTCGTGCCTTATAATGATAATAAGGCGTTCCTCCTCATATAAAGAGGGTACCGTCGCCTATAGTTGTTTACAACACCAATGACGAAGCCGATGCGTTGCCAACCTTTAGAGTGGGATAAAGAGACCCAGGTTTCTCCAAGACGGATTGGCTAGTCTCATATATTGATCTCAATGTATCTGCCTCAATATGTTTTTCTTCGCCTGGTAATTTTAAGAATATGTAGGTACATATATAAGTGGCGTGGGATGCAAATTCGGGTAGGGTAAGCCGGTTAAAAAAACACTATATGATGCAATCAATGCAAGCGCCGACTACACCGCTGTTAAAAAAAGTCTAACTCGCGATTTATTTACATATTACAATTTGTATTTTTAATTTTGCAATCTTACCGCATATATTGAAACAAAAGCCGGTGCCCGATCGGGTTGTGTACTATTTAATCCTATACGTGTAGAATGTAATACAGTAATAATATATGCACGAATAAAAAACGTAAGCGCCAGTAAATTCATGACGCTTCGACCTTTTGGTCGCTACTTAATTTATAGACATATTAGTAATATATATGTTTGAACAGAACGCGTAAACGCCAACGAATGCATTGCGCTTTCGACCTTTTGGGTGCTAGTAACTATGAAGTCAGCCACTGACATGTATCGTTAGGCAGTTTTACTGAAGTGAAACTGCCTTACAGCTAGGATTTGAACCCATGTTATTCGAATGAGTTGGGCATAGGTATATTTGTTAATAAGCTGAAACTTATACAAGTTACAGAAAATTTGAAATTCATTGTATATTAATTTATTTTCATATTATATCTCTCAGTGCATAACGAAACAGAATCCTAAGTAAAACAAGTTTTAAAATTATTATTCAAAATGACTCAACAAATAGAAGTTAAAATTATGAATATTATATGCTTTGCAATATTTATTGTCGAACGCTTAGGTATTTATTTAAAGTTTTACATACATACATTATGTACCCTAGCGTACATTTAGATATACCTACATGGTACAAAATTGCCTTTAAGTTATGTTATGTATTCTCGGAGTAACAATGTTCATTATATATAGTTTCTGAAATTCCACTTAAATATATATATAGATATATAGATATATATATATATATATATATATATATATGTGTGTGTGTGTGTGTGTGTGTGTGTGTTTACAGAAACAATTTGTCAAATATATTGCCGTTTTTTTATCACCATTTATTAATTAAATACTTATAAAGTAGATTAATATATTTTTCCGGTTGTTTCTATCTCATATATAATATCTCACTATTAAGAAGATTTGCACTGAAAATCAGCGTTGTGTGGGACTTATATATAGTTCCGGTACAGCAATAAGGCTGAATGCAAACCTAGTTTGCTGGAAATGTGGGCAACAAATTCTCAAAACATGCTATTTTTTAATTATATGTAAACAATTTAAGTATGTGGCCATTTCTTTAAATAAACATGTTCTTTCTTTCTTTCCGTCGACGGATGTTGCAATGAACATTATTGTGTACCGCAACAATTTTCAATGTTTCAAAAACACGTAGATGTGTTTTCTGCAATAGTTACCATTAGTTTGTTACTTATAAATACATAGTTGTAACGAAGCCGTTTTTAAAGTCCTTTAACCAATGACGTAAATATGTAATTGTTTATAATGATATCCATTAGTGCAACAACAAATGTAACTGAATGAAGAAAGCAATCAAATTACATAAGCCAACAAAATAAACCTATCCAAAATTAGATAATAACAACGCTCCCAAACATGTTTCAAACAATCGATCAAACTGATATTTCTTACACGCAATACCCTTGATAACTTATCACAACGATATCTAAAGATAATTCTATCTTTGATAACAACTCCGGCAATAGAATTCACAATTTTGCTTTTCTAAACCGATGGTTTGTGACAACTTTATAGTATTTACAAATAATAGACTATGGAACCGTTTTAAACAGTGTCGACAATGTTGGAATCGTCAAAACTAATTTTGGTATGATTTTTTGTAATATTTATTATGGTTAAGTATATTATTTAGTATGAAAAAGAGTATTGTGTAAACTTTTTGAAGTACACTAGTGTAATAAATATATAAGTAATTGTTATGTCAAAACTGAAAAGTTGATATGTTTGTACAACATAGACATAGTCATAGACAACACATTATTGTCAACCAAAACAAAAATTACAAAAATGCACAACAAGACAATAGTTACTTGGTAAAATAAAAGGCGATCTTATCTCTAAAAGCGATCTCTTCCAGGTAACCTGAAAAGGAAATTCCTAAATTATCTGTAATTATTATGCAACAAAGAAAAAGGAAAAATATATATTACATACATGAACAGCAGATTACAGTCTAAAATATTGTAAACTAGCACATACATAATTGCATAAAACTAAAATAATGATTCTTGAGTGAATTTTTAAATCTATAATCTATCTATATAGTTGTTAGAAAGGGATAGGTGATGAACGAAAGTTCTGGAATAGAAAGTTCGGGAAGGAAAAGACAGAGATAGATAGACGTTTAGAAAGGGATAGATAGTGAATAAAAGAATAACGAAAAGAAGATCGAAATTATGTAGTTATAGTAATTAAATATCAACAGCATAGATGATACACTACAGGAAGGAAAAGACAGAGATAGACAGATGTTAGAAAGAGATAGATGATGAACGAAAGTTTTGGAATAGAAGGTTCGGAAAGGAAAAGACATAGATAGACGTTTAAAAAGGAATAGATAGTAAATAAAAAAATAACGAAATGTAGATCGAAATTATATTAGTTATAGTAATTAAGTATCAACAGTCTAGACCCGCATAGAAGCAATAAGGCATAATGATAAGATAATACATCAATTATTGTTGTTAACATCGGATAAGTAATTGTTGTTTCAGTATTGCCGGGTGAGCAGATCCGTAATGCCACGAACGGGCTGGTTTTTGATAAAATGTTCTTGTACTATGGTGTTCTGGCCGTGATAAGCTTGTATGTGATCGCTGGTTTCTTGTGGGTAGTGTATCGAGTATCTTTAATATGGGATTACATGTAATGATTTGCCGGTAACTGAATCAAGTCTTCAAGTATGAGGATTTTATATATAATTACGTGAAGCAAAAACTTTGTAGCCCTTTTTACGAAAATTGCGCGGACAGAGTATGAAATTTCGCACACTTAGTTTTTATAGAGAAGAAGCGACGAATGCTAATATTTTTTTTATTGTGCATTAAAAATACATTAAATCAATAAAAAAAACATTACACACACTACCATGTATTTGACACACACACGCATATATACTCTTTTGTTTATTGTTGAATTTCGAGCAGGGGCGACCACTAGTTTATTGAATTGTAGCAATCGGTTTTATATGTATATAGTTTTTTATTTTATAAAATTTGGGAGCCATCTTCTTCTATATCTGGGAGCTATCTTGGAAGTGATTAATCTAAAATACTGAAGTCTCTATATGAGATTTTTTTTTTAATGGTCGCACGTTCACCTCCGATACTGTTCGGGCATCTGAAATACATATAAATAAATAAGGCTTATCTTATACTACTTTAAATTACTTAGATTTTAGTTTGAAATTAAAATTGTACAAGTTGTATATAAAATAAATAAATGTAATATCTTTTATATGCATATATAAATATATCATCACGACTACGAGTCTGTATTCCACCACATTTATATCGTGCTTGATGACGCAACATGGTGACTGAGAGATAAATCGACGTAATGATAAACATTACGTAGATTTATTTATCCTCACGGCGTCCTCCGCCACCCTAATACAAAAAGCTTCCAGCCAAGACCTGGACTCTTTACCGGCCAACATCTTGCATAATGTTGACCTATATGGGATATTAAAATGTCAAAATTTGAGCACTTTCCCAAGGGACCGCGATCTGGGAATCATTTTTTTTTTCAATTATATTCTTTTTTTAAATTATAATATAAGTTGTTTATATTTGAGTATTATTTAATTGGTAGCTTAATTTTAAAAGATAAGTTTAGTTTTGAAAGTTGCAATTTAAACGACAAATAACTGTTTTTAGATTTTTCGTCTATATATTTAAAAAAATGTCTCGAATAAGCTCCGAAAAGGATAAATGGATTACAAAAAAAAAACACTGACCCCCAAAAAATGGTCTATTCTGGTATTTCGATGCGCTGAATCCGAATCTGGGGTCAGTTCAGTTCACACACCCTCAGAATTTTGAGGGTGTATGGACCAAACAAATACAAATACATAAGAATAGATGGGTCTGATCAAAAGTAAAGACCACTTTTCTTGTAGGCCGGTGAAATTTATGGATTAAAACGAATTTTAGAATACTTCAAAATATTAAGCGTGAGTACAGTGATAGCGGCCGTATGACACGTGCAACGTTGTGTTGTGTTCCTGCATTGGCCAGGTTCCAGTCCCCCTTCGAGATCAGCAGCAGCAGCAGCAGCTCTAGTAGTAACCACTTTCCATCGTGTGGGTCGTCAGCTTGTCTGCTGGTCTTCAGCAATAAAAAATACTGTCTAGCAGTGGCTTGTCTGTAATATTATGTTTTTATTTTAACAGTATTTTTATCATTAAAATAAATTGCAACAAGTTATTCTCATACTTCCTTGAACACATAAACGACGATCATGTTTGTCCACATTGCAAACCTCAGTAAGGTAATAAAAAAATACAATTTAACGTATTTTGACTTATATTTTTAGTTATTAAAATTGAACCACATCATCCGACTGCTATAATGTGTTGCAATAATTCTAGTTTTGTTCACATTATCACGGAAGTGACTTAGTTTTCACGGAAGATAATACGTTGTCATATTTTACGACTCTTTTAAGTGTCTGAGAAATAGGTTTACCGAAAACGCTAAATGCCTGCTAAATATTTTTGTTTGAAAGCAAATTAACCTATTAAAATATTTTTTTATGAGGATTTGCTTGTAAATATTATCATCAATTGTGATTTTCATCAATTGTTTATCCTGTTAACTTTTATCTTTTCTTGAGGACCTAGTGAAGGGCTTAAATTTATATTCCTAAAATTTACATTTGCATTTAATACTCTTTCATGCCAAAACTAATAAACGAATTTTGATGAAACTTTACAGTAATATACATTAAAATAACTCTATAAGGGTAGTATTTTCTTAAGTTTACGCATTTAGTACCAGGTGGTAGGGCATTTGCCCGTCTGGATGGCTACGACCCCTGGTTTAGAGCATGCCACAATAACAACCTTGAGTTGTGTTCCGGCATTAGTAGCCAGGTTCCAGTCTCCCTTTAGAGAGCGGCAGTACATTGGTAGCACATTTGGTGTTGCAAATGTCCATAGGCAATGGTAACCGCTTTCCATCGGGTGGGCCGTCTGCCTGTCTGCTGAACTCATGCAATAAAAAAATTAAAAAGCAAGTAAGTACACTTAATTGAAGCCACGTTTTAATGACTTTAAGCGCGACATTTTATTTAATTTTCATTGTTATTTCTAACTTTTGGCCACCACTCAGCAGCCGTGATCACGGAAAATAAAGATGTCGTTATTTAGCCTACCCCTAATTTGTTGTGGCTTGAAGAGCTACTGAAGAGTTTCTTGCTCTGCTTCTTCTCTAGTTGAAAGTGCTTTTTAAACTCTGCTACCTTGATTTTTTTTTCAGTTTGAAAGTTAGAATTCTATACAAAGAACCATTAAGAGTTTAAGAGCCAAGGTTCATAGTAGCTAATTGTTCTTACATGTAGTGGTGTGCATACGCAGATCGATTTTTAGTGCTTATGCTGACTTAAGTCTGGCTCGTGCGGACTTCGGGAACTTCTGTACGGTTACTTGCTCGCACTTCTATCACCCATTTAAGAAGGGCTGCTAAAACACTCTAATTTCATTTGTGTGTGTACAACGAGAAGCGTTACACTTTCACACTTTCTCCATAAATAACTTGCCTATAAAAAATGGATTGCGTTACAACCCTACGTCGAATGCATGACCCCGCACGCGGTATCTCGACGCAGTGCGAAAGCGCGTTCGTGTGAACCAGACCTTTTTTAAAACAAAACCCAACTAATCTCTCTATTTCTTATTACGTGGAAATAGAGACTATTTCTTATTGAAAAATGTACAATCTCTTCGGCATTGTGAACTACTTTCCAGAAGATAACATAGAGGTATGTCTCTGTTTTCCCATCGGTTTAAGAAATCATTTGAATGCGGTAATTAAGATTGAGGTGAAAATGTGTAACTAAAAGCATCATTGTGAAGATAAATGATTAAAATTATGTAAGAATTAGTTGTGACCTGATTAACATTCACTTAATAATACCCTGCTTGTCTCATAGACACGTTTAGATGTACTACATCCGCTAGGTTCTCGGGGTTCGGCCCCCGCGTCGTTTCACCAGACACGAAGGACGCTGGTAGTGGATAGTCTGGCGGTCGGCATCTCATAATTTCTTCCGTAGAGAAGCTGAGTGCAAGCCGACCCCCAGAAGCCCCATATACATTGACCCTGGGGTATGAAAGGATGCGTAATTGCATTCCCGCAGCGATAAAAGTTTTTGGGTTGACGAAGCTGTTTCCCACAAGTCTTCAATCAACAGTCATTGAAGGAGCACTGGTATCTGCGACCCGATTTCTCTTAAATCGAAAGGTCCGAGCCTAGTGTTAAAAAATAATATTTTATGATACTATAACATATATTATAACGTAGACAAAACATTTTTAATAGACATAACAGTGCCATCAGACTATAACATGGGAGGTAAGGAAACAGAAAAACTAAGCAAATACCATTTATTAAAATCTGAAGTCAGTCGTTTGTGGAATACACAGGCGAGTGTCGTCCCCATAGTTATAGGTGCAACAGGGATAGTAGCTAAAAGCATAAATAAATACATAGAATAATTAAACGCTTCAATTGATATAACCATTTTACAGAAGCAAGCAGCGTTACACACCACAAACATTATATGCAAAATACTAAAAGATACGGTATTTGTAAACAACACAGACACCTTAAATTCAACCACACAGAACACAACTCAACAACCAGAACACACATATTAGATCGAAGTGACATATACACATTAGCCACGCAAACACAGACAATTAGACGAAGAGCAAGAGGAAGACAAAGAAGAGATACACACACGCACACCATCCAGAACCAATAGTGGGGACATAAATATCTTTTTTCCTATGGGCAACGGGACGCGATATTTATATAAACCGACAAAAGTCGAGATAACATCATGATGCAACCCGCACATCGAGATAACCGATGTGTCAAACCTGCCAAGCCGCCTTGGACAAGTGTGGCGGGTATACTGTCCGTTCCCCTATAATAGGCCCTAGCCCAGCAGTAGGACATTTATCGGCTGATATCATGATACTGCTGAGCATTGGTAGTTATTGATCGCGAGGTAGCTGTCGCTACTTTTGAGGGGTCACTAAACAAGTTTTAGGAGGCGGAATATTTAAATTTTCTTATAGACGAAATTTAACATTAAACAAATTGCGACACTAGCTTTGGAGCCAAGCTCATAAAATAGAATGAAAGCCATATTCTAAAAATTGTATAATTTACTATTGATTGATACGTGGTAGAGCCATGCTGGAAGCATTGTCACTTTCACAGAATATCAGTGTAAAACTGTTAGCCTAGGACTAATCGTGTTTCATACAATAAGTGAGAATTCCAATAGTCCACTTCTCTTTCCCCCTTACTCATCCTGTTAGCAACGCGTTGGCGTTGCTCCTGGTGTTGCAAATATCTATAGGCGAAGTTAATTACTTTCCATTAAGGGCTATCCATAAATTACGACATATGTAAAGCAGGGGGGGTCGACTAAATGTGACATTGTGTGACAAGGGTTGGGAGGTATTTGAATTTGTGTGTCACACTAGGGAGGGAGAGTCTTACGAATGTAGTCAGCTGTTACTGTAGCTTGTGGATGGCCCCTAACCACTTTCCATCAGGTGGGTTATCTGCCTGTTTGCCAGCTTCGTAATAAAAAAAACCCTTCCATGCTATAATGTTCATAAAATTTATTATCATTTTAACACTTTGGAAGGCAAAAAATAAGCCAACTTCTTTTTATTATTTGCAGGTGATCGAGCGCTACCAGAATGAGAATGGATCGGGTGGACGCAGCAGCGGAATCCACTCGGCCAGCGCCAGTCCAACGCCTTCAGAGCGCTCGTCGCCCAGGTCTCTCCACTCCAGGAACTTGAGGGACATTACTCCCCCTGTGAGTTTGATCAAATATCTTCACAACAAACTTCTATAATATATAAAAATCCAATTGTATAAAAATAACAGCACGTTGCAGAGGAAAGCAAAGTCTTAGTGCATTGAGTACTGATTTCAAAGTGTTAGAAAAAGTAATTTCGAGTAGGTTGAAATCGACTTTCTTTCGAAGAAAGAAAACATATAAAACAGTAAAAAATACTATGCAATTTCCAGTCGTCACTCTTTACTTTAATATATTAATAATTCCACCTTATAATTCAGAATCAAAATCAAATCTTTTGATTATCATATACTTACTTAATTGGCGCCGTCTTGGGGAGGCCTATGTCCAGCATTGGACTGCAAATGGCTGACGACGATGATGATGATGATGATGATGATGATGATGTACTTACTTAATAATCAAATGAACCGCTGATCTGCATCAATTTGTATCTTTGCCGTATTCTATTTTTCCTGGAACATACAGCTTGGGTGTTTTCAAGCCTCACGTGAACAGGTATCTTCTCTCTAGTGTTCATCATCTTAGACTACATTTCCACCTGAAATCAGGTGCAATGTCGGTCAAACGCGAACCTATACAGTATAAAAACATCTTTGTAAAATTTAGTTAGTCGTTTATTATTCCAAATATCTTTATACCTAGGCAAAACGTTGTATTCCTATCTTTAAACGAATGCATCATACTTCTCACAAGGTAATATTTCCGTTAGATCTATGTTTTTATAACGAGACATCGATCTCAGAACAAAAACTAAAGAACTACATACGCCCGCGCGTGTTGCCCGCTGACATGTTGGCGGTTTGCGTACATAAGCGCTCAGTCCTGGCGAGACTCAAGCTCTAGTGACGTACTGTATTTTCTTGTTGCCGACATAGGTACTGTAGAAAATACCCATGTCATAATGGCAATTAACACGAATAGATAAATAACAATATGTAATTAAATTTCAAGGTCATATAATATGTAATTATGTAAAGAAAATGAGTTGAAAGTGCGTAACAAGTAGAATCTACTAGATACGATATAATTTATATATTGAAGAAAGAGCTGAATTATCGGTAAAATAAATATAGCAATAATGTTATCTTTCGCATTACAAATAATTATATGATGTTGTTAACGTATTATAAGACCTTGTTGGTCATGCTTGTATTTTTTGCTTATAATGATTTGTCAGCAATAAATTCAGAATTTAGCTGTTTGATAAACTTATTAGTCATAGGCCTTTGTCATATTCTTGGCACTTTCTAAGAAAGTTCTTTTTCGTCAAATGGGCATAATGTTACAATTATTATTACACCTTGCTGACGTTGAAATGAACATCGAAAAAGCTATACACTTTAGTTCGCCAAAATGACGACCCAGCAAATCTATTTTGAATAATCATGGGGGCAAATTATCATTTGCCTGAAATAGTGTGGATTCTAAAACACTCTCCGACCAGGAATTTAACGGTAGGGTGATATGGACGGAAATCTAAATGTTGGTCAATTGGTTTCCGCACGATCTTATACTTCGTAGTCAGCAATACCACTATGTACATCAGGCGCGAAAATGTTTTTTATTTTTTATTGAAGGAGTTAAGCAGACAGTTAGACGGCCCACGTGATGGAAAGCGGTTACTATCGCCTATGGGCATTTGCAACACCAAAGGTGCTACAAATGCGCTGCTGCTCTCTTAAGGGAGGCTGGAACCTGGTCACTAATTCAAGGTTGTTGTGGCGACATACTTCAGACCAAGGGTGGTAGCCATCCAGTCGGGCAAATGCCCTACCACCTGGCTGTGGGTTGTTTTGTCGCCTCTTACGACAGGCCGCCCCAACGCAGGAAATTGTATTCTTTCTCCGTTCCCGCATGGATACAACTGGTACAGAGTACATGCTTTATAAAAAAAAATCACATTTAATATCATTAGAACGATACGCTTGAGTTTACCATACAGACATTACATGACAATACATCATCATCGACATCACGTAAATTCATATTTTTCTCTCCAGCTTCACGAAGAGGAGGATGTATCGGACTGGGAGGAGGGAGATGCGACAGACGACGCCCTGGGAATTCCTAGACGCGTACCATTCCCAGAATTCGGAGGGGACATTGTGCACAATACCGGTTCGTAACCTGCTTTGTATTTTCAGATTGAATTTTATGCGGTTAAAATATTGTCAAAACTAAACCAGTAGTCAAAGTACAGAGAACTCTCATTATATCAATTCATCAAGTACCGTGAAATCTGGCAACTTAACCAATGGTTGTCAATTGTGCCATTATACGTCTTCGACTTTCGTTTACGAGATTACAATTACATGTAACAAAATTACAATTACCTCTCACAAAATGTCTTTTGAGGGACATTATATGCTCAAAAAAGTATTTTTGTTACAGGTAATTGTAATTTTGTTAATCATACGTAAATTAAAGCACACATTATATTATAGAAAAAATATAATATACAAATAAGATCATCTTGCAATGTATTTTGCTGTCGTATTAAAAAAAATAAGTATTATTGTTGCTGACAATAATTTAATTGAGTAATCATCATCTTATTTTATAAAATATTACAGATAATGAAGAGAGAGACTTCGACGACGTATCAGGCAGTGACCTTCAAGCTGTCGATGGCACATGGGAAGAGAATTGGTTGTTCCAAAAGAAGAAAATAAAAACCATACAATCTGTGCCCGTTCCTATGCTGGTACCAAATTCTAACACGGAATATCGTGCTTTGATCGGCGATAGAGACGCAGATGACACAACGGATCTTTCTGATAACGCCAGTGAAACCGAAGAAACTGAGTACAAAAGTGACATTAAAAGAGTACTGGACTCAAAACACGTTATAGGTGGAAAATCAAAATTCGAAGAAGAATTCGAACCTGACAGCCTGACAATCGTCGAAGACGACTTCCAAAAATTAGTTGAGAATGAATATAAAGACAATGAAAAAGCAGTTGACGACATAATTAACCAAATAAACGACAACAACGTGACTATTGTTGAAAGTGTCAACGTAAATAGTGCAGATAAAGTTGATGGGCCGGATGTTTTGGTATTAGGCATAGATAGTGGACCAATACCTAAAGCTGAGTTTGCATTAAAACAAGACATACACAGGGCTATAAACGGTCACCTGGAATATCCAGGAGAGCACGCTAACACAAATGGAGATATTTTTAATGGTAATTTAGAAAGCCATTCAAGTATGAAAGGTAACAAATAATACAATTATAGTTTCTTCTAGTTTTAAAAGATCATTTAAATTGTTATTAGAAAACTACTAAATAAGCATGCTAATCTATTTATTTATTATATATAATACAATTTGTGTGAGTCCCATATCCAGGAGTCTAAATTCGGGGCCGGTCACACTGCCACTTCTGCCGAATACCTGAAAGGGCGCAAATATGTGACCCTTGAAAGAGTGTATATATTTGATCCGTTTGGGGTGGAGACTTTGGGCCCGTGGGGACCAAGTGCCCACAATTTTTTTTAAATATCAAAAAACGACTAGCCGAGGCTTCAGGTGACCGGAAGGCTGGAGCTTGCCTCGCCCAAAGAATTAGCGTATGCATTCAGCGAGGTAATGCTGCCAGCCTTCTAGGCACACTGCCCAGCGACAGCAATCTGGTGGGTCTGGACCGATTGAAGTTTATAGTGTTTTATTTTAGTATATATACATTTGTTAGGGTATTATTAGTTTTATTTTAATTTGTATATATAGTTTATTTTAAAACCATGCAAAATAAGTATGTTGATACAAAATGCAAATGCAAACATGTAAACTTTGATGAATTATTTTTCTTAGTAGATTGATGAATTTGAACATTTTCGTTTTTCTACAGATGATAACACGCATTGTATACTCTCAAGATAAGTAAAAAGTGTTATATATGTAACTGGCGCCAATCGTAGTGATATCCAGTCTAGAGTAAAGACTGTATATATATTACTAATAATGGAGTTAGTTGTTTAGAATAGCATGACTAACTTAAAAGTCAATTTTGTATTATTTTTTTTAAAGAAAAATTTAATCTTAATTAAAAAGAATTGTAAATAGTAACAAATTATTATTTAATTTGATTTTTTTAACCGACATAAAATACACACAGTATTAAATAAAATGGTTAAGCCTGATTTACATTTACATTAGTAATTAACAGTTAATTAATCTGCGAAACTAGCGCATCAAGTCCTTGTCATAAGTACATAATAAGTTGTCGATTAAGCAGATGTTTCTCTAAAGGACGACAAGGGCTTATTGACAAGTTAACTAATTACTTATAATAACAGCCTATAAAGGTCCCACTGTTGGACTCGTGAACTGACAGTATACCCGCCACGCTTGTCCAAGGCGGCTTGGCAGGTTTGACAATCGGTTATCTGGATGTGCAGTTGCATCACGATGTTTTCCTTCACCGTCGTTAGCTCGTGGTAATTGTAACAATATGCACATTAGGTAAGAAAGCTGTCCAAGCGGTGCATGCGTTCCGGTCAGGATCGAACCCGCGCCCTTTGAGTTTGGGACGCGTGCGCTAGCCATTACGCTACTACAACTAATTACTTAATTAATGCCAAATCAAACTGTAAATAATAGATTCACTCCACGCTATTCAACGTAAGACAATGAACCATTGTACAACTGCGGCGGTTAGTACACAATAACAATTCTTCTTCTACACAAGAACGGCAAATTTCAGTATATTATGAATATTCTAGATAGTAATAAAAACAAGTGGCAAAACGAATCGCAACAAAATTTTAACTTGAAGTTTTACGGGCAGATTGTTAATGTACTTGTCCAATTTGACACCTGTAAAACTTCAAGTTAAAATTTTGTTGCGATTCGTTTTACCACTTGTCGGTTGAAGTTTCACTTCTACGATGTGTCCCAGCACACGTTTCGATTTTTCGCAGGTTTACTGCAAATTATGATTTGGTTAGGTACACTTTAATGAATGCATTTTGTATTTAATAATATTTTATTTTATCAAACAAACAAGCAGAATTCGATCCGGAACCAAAAAATGCATCCATAGTCTATTCTGAAATTATGCCGCCTCTCACTACGTCTAGTCTAAAATTAGGGCGGTCATCCACGCGGCCGTAACGCTTTTTCGTGACAGAAAAATCCTAAGACGTCTATATAGAAGTTTCACTTCAAACAACTGATTTCAGACTCTATAAACACCATAAGCCACCATGAACGAGAGGGCGAATACGAGGAAACGGTAACCGTACCAGTGCAAAGATACGCCGACAGCTTAAGACGCAAGCACTTTGAAAATGTACAAGAGTAAGTGATGTCTGCTTAGATGGTGTTATGCGGTACAGAGGCATCTTTTACGTAAATTAGAGTGGTATATGCCCGCGACTTCGTCCACGCTCGACATGAAATTCCCGCGGGATTCCCGGGACATAAAGTACCGCAGTTTAAAAAAGAATGCAAGCTTTCTGTTTAGTGGAAACTGTGCTGAAACAAGCTAATTTTTATGCACCCGAACAACTATAGACCGCCCCCGGGAAAATTCCTGCGCGGTTCCCGGGATAAAAAAATCAAACATTTTATTACATAAAATTTGCTATCGTTCAGTGAAAAAATCACATTGGATTTGGATTTTTATTTTTTGGGACATTTTCAATCATTCTCAGGAAAATTCCCGCGAGATTCCCAGGATAAAAAGTAGCACAGATTTTAAATCTAAGAATTTTCTGTCAATAACCGAAAACCGCATCGAAATAGGCCCAGTAATCTTTACGTGAACCCCGAACAAACAGAAAAGAAATCTAAAAAAATGCTTGTTTGTTGTTGGTTTTTTAATTAGCTTCAATGTACAGACACGGTATGTTTAGAATTTTATAATATTATACATATAGACACCGAAATCTATAGCTAGGCCACACCCACCCAACTTCATAGGTCCTACATAATCGTCCTCGCCATAGTAAAGTTAAGTATTTTTGCATTTTCTTAAAGCTGAAATTGTTAGCTTATAATCTTTTGGTTTATTTACGTTTATAAATTTTAGATATCAATAGAAATTGATGCATTATGCAATGAGAATTTTAGAATAGACTATTTCATCCTTTTGTGAACTGTAATTTGCAAAGGTATAATATTTTATATAGTACAAACGGTAGGCGTATTGCTTTTAATATCTTAGTTCATATGTTAGTATGTTTATACTTAAAAATGCTAGGTTTTAGTTGGCGCCAACCTGTGATAAAGTTATTATGGTAACCTGATTTTGTAGTTCCTTTAATAAAACTGAAATTTTAACGGAACGTTGTTTTAAACATGAATGACAAGATATTAATTTATGAAAAATTCTTGTTATGAAGTTCTTGTCGTATAAGATGACTCATATAAATGAGTTGAAGTTTAAATAATTGCAAATATTGACAGTTTATGTTATTGCCAATTAATGTACATAACGCATTACCTCCTAACAAAGTTACATTGTATTTAATTATTTAACTACCAGCCAGAATGTTAACGTAGCTTCTTGAAATTAAGCTTATTGTAGATAGCGACTTTGCCACCAAGCGATTTGAAGATAGTGATATTTTCGTAATGGTACTTGTTGATTGTACTCGTAACTAGAATAAATTTGTAAATATTTCCCCTTGTGTTCTATAAGTTACTCAGATCGACTACTAAGTCGAACTTCTGATCTGAGGAGCTAGTGCTCCTCGTCTCCTATGCAAATATTAAAAACTAGGATATGCCCGCGACATCGTCCACGCTTGACATGAAATTCGCGCGGATTCCCGGGATAAAAATATACATTTTATTATATAAAATTTACCATCGATCAGTGAAAAAATCACATTGGAATTCGATTTTTTTTACCTGACCATATTAAATCATTCACAGAAAAATTCCCGCGGGATTCCCGGCACAAAAAGTAGCACAGATTTTATGTCTAAGAATTAGCTGTCGATTAGAGAAAATCGCATCGAAAACGGCCCGATAGTTTTTACGTGAAAGACAAACAAGAACAGACAAACCAACAAAAAGTCAATAAAAAATTGCATCGTGTTCTCCGTCGTTTATATAGTCTGTTCCAGTTGTGTTTTGTAAATAGCTTCAATGTACAGACACTGCATGTTTAGAATTTTATAATATTATAAATATACTCTGTTTCTAGGGTTCCTACACGTGATACTGACCACGACGATGCATTAATACCCGGTAACTATAATTCTTATTGTTTTATAATATAATAATAGCCTTTAAGAATCAATGGCGCTGTACCCTAGTGACTAAAGTATAAAGACGTAATAAATTATTATAATAGTAATTATTATTATTAAACGAACATAGCTACGACACTGGGTACTACTTACAGATTATACAAATGTTCTTTTTCGAATAGGAAACGAATCCATTGGCAAGTCAACGCAAGACGACTACTGTAAGCATTACGCCATCGAATTTGTAGCTATTTCACTAATAGTACATTTAAAACGCACTATTGTTAAAAATATGATATGTTTTTAAAATCCTTTAATTCAGGTTGCCTGGAAGACATTGCTTTAAGCAATAAAACCGCCTATTGTTTGCCAATACATTATTGTAATTCTTAATTTTTTTACATTCCCTTAACATTTGCAAGCAGAATTTTGATTTATCTACTTTACCACAGGCACAATAGCGTACAGAGAACGCAAAAAATGGGAGCATTGCGTGGAAATGCCGAACAATCCATATTCACCAGAAGCGATACAGAAAAGACTATCGTCCAAAAGTACTTCGTCATTATTTGACATTATAACGAGCAAAAGCATCGATTTAGATGACGATAAAACGTCTAATGATGAGGTGGACATGCGAATAACTAGAGCAGAAGCTCCAGTAAGAGGACGCAGCAGACTTTCTATGTCTTTTAGCAATGATAGTATTGAACCTAGTAGATCTAGATCTAAAAGCCCTACACCAAAAGTTCTTAGAGACGTATTAGCTAATGAAGTGCCACAATATAAACGGTAAGTAACAATCTGTCTTGCTATTTTAATTGTACGATAAAGACAGTTGATATTATGTAAATCAGAGGATATTTAGGTATCACTGCTTCTTTACAACAAAATATCCCGCCCTCGTAGTTTATAAATATTAATTGATGTTATGATATTTTAAAATATAATATAAGCTTAACTGCTGAGCTTCATCTGAGTAAACTTCTGACTTTAATCCTAAGGGTTGTGTTTGGTTTCTAAAGTATCATGATTGATGTCTAAAGTACTTATAATCCGTCGCATGACCTAAATACCCAAACACACACATTTCTACCTTTGTATATATCATTAATCTAAAACATGCGTTGGCTTTTGATTTGTTATACAGATACGGCAGGGATTATTACATAAAAGAGGCAAAATCGTCCTCCGGGTGCAGGGCAAGGGGCAGCAGCAGCGACCTAAGCTCCTCGTCGTCGATGAACAAGGCGACGAGCCTCGACAACCTGGAGCGCGAGTTTGCGTCCCCTGTAAGTGGCAGCAGTTCGCTGAGCGAACTCGAGGGCCTGGCGCTGCACCGGCACGTGAGCCGTGCCGTGCTCAGCCCGCGCCACGCCAGCCCCAACTTCGCCATCAACCCCATCTTCGAAAGCCCCCACCCCTCCGACTCCGCTGACGACAGTCGTGCGACGACCCCCCACTCCCCTACCACTGCCAACGTAAGACAACGTAGTCCAGAGTGCGATGGAGGTGACGGTTATGTGGAAAACGAGGATATAGTTAGACTTAGAATCCCACAAAAACCCGAAATCACAGAGGACCTATTCGAGACGTACACAAATGTTAGGCGGAGCAACACTTTGAGGAGTGACGATTTTTACTATAGACCGAAGAGACGGCCCGTTGTCAATTACACGTTCGGCGGGAGCCTCAGGTTAAGCAAAGGCTTTCGTAACGATCTGTGGTGATCCTAACGATAATACCGATCTAATACACCTCCGAAAGCACCCTATCAATAAATCTCCGAAACTGAATATCCTAACTCTACTGTGTACGATACCTACATACATTCTTTAAACGATTAAAAAGCCTACATCACCACCTTTCACATACGAACGGTGAAAGGCCATCTAAAATATCTTCGTTTTGACACACAAATTAAACTTGGGTGTGTTAAAAGCATGTTTGTCAAAAAGCTGACTAACAGCACTCCGCACATTAATACGATAATTAGTAATGCACTTATAGATTTGTGTATTTCTTTAATTAATAAACTTTTCAGTATTATCACAACGATAACACTCGAAGATGTCAGTGGTGAGTGTTGTATGATTTTGGCAGAGTTTATAACTAACACTCGATGGCTTACCACTGAACTAACAACACTCGCCAATCATCTCATACCGCACTATGTATTGCATACACCGTTCGAAATAGCTCTTTCTATAATATCTACTATAGGCACGTTGTAACTTTCGATTGCACATGGTTATGCTTACTAAACTCTTCAAAAGCACGTTTTGTCCACTAATATTGATTACTCAACTAGAAAGCGTAGACTTAACCGCTTGTGGGGCTTCAATTTAACTATCTATTATATTTTGATTATTAATTGCATTTACCAATTATTATATAATTTTATACGTAACTAAAGATTTATCAGTGTGATAAAATTTTCAGGGATTACTTATAAAACAGTTCAACACGATAGCAACAAATCAACAGTATACTAAATTCGGAAGGAACAGTGAATCTGTGACAATAACGCCTAATAAAGATGAGATATTAATCGAATACGAAGATTTGAATGAAAATACACTCTTCTCAGCAAAACCTATAGCGGTCGATGAAGAAACTGATAGAAAATTCGAAGAAATACTCCAGACAGCTTATCAAGAAACGCCTGCAGTGAATCATAAGGACACAAACGAAACTTTCAAAGAAACATCAAGTGACACAGAACCATTAAAGTCACCGATAAGCGTCGACGCGTCATACATAAGTTCTAGTAGTTTGGAAGACTCAATCAAAATCTACAACGTGCAAACCGGCGAAATAGTTAAATGTAAGCCTGATAACGTATCTGATAGATATCACGACGGCAGTGACAATATTGATATAGATAATGAAATCTTAGATGAAAATGTTAATAATGTTAGTCGAAGTACAAACACGTTTGAAGAGGCAGAGAATGTTAGTGAAACTAATGAATTAGACGATATTTTGTATCAATTACCTAAAGTGAAGGAGTTGGCTAAGAAATTTGTGAGCATGGAGAATTTGAATGAAGTTAAGGTAAGACTTTGATTAATATTTGAAACTAGAGTTTACCCCGTGGCTACGCCACGGATCAACCTCTGCTGCGTGCTTCTTGTTTAAAGAGCAGGCGTTAATACAGGTTACATTGTACTAAACTTTTGTGTTAGTGCTATTTGCACTCGGAAGATTAATTTCATTTGATACCGCAAACTATCCCATCTCCCGGAATGAAAAGTATTTATGTCAATTTTCGGTATTAAAAATACATTTAAAAGTAGTTTTCCGTGTAAGCTTAACGAAAAGACATAACGAGTTCCTTTCACATTTTTTGTAGACGACGAATTTTTATATCTATAAACTTGAGAAATGATTGGTCTCATCCAAACTTTCAATCTTTATTTCAAACTGTCTTAGTTTTATTTATCTATTCCCCGTCTCTGAAAACTATATAAATGACAAAAATGACAATAATGACAGAAAGGACAAAGGGACAAAATGACAAAAGGACAAAAATGGCAAACAGGACAAAGATGACAAAAAGGACAAAAATGACCAAAATGACGAAAATGGAAAATCACAAAAAATCCTATCCCACTTGTTGGGATAACCTTTACATAAATCTATCCCATTATCCGGGATAAAAAGTATCCCTTGTCCACCCTCGGTATTAAAATTACATATATACCGAATTTCAACTAAATCGGTCCAGTAGTTTTTCCGTAAAAGCATAACAAACAGAGAGACAGACAGACAGACAGAGTTACTTTCGCATTTATAATATTAATATGAATTTTAGATTAGATTTTATATATTGTATTAAAATATCCTCGTTCTCAACCTGGGGGTCGTGACCGTTATGGGGGGTCGCGTTTGTTATTAAAGGGGGTCGCAGTCTGATAAAAGTTCTATGAACAGATGAAACGTATTAAACTATTAATTAAAATATTATTGGGTCTCTACGTGTTGGCCTTCCTATGGCCCCACGCAAGCCCTCCAAAAGTCGAGGCCATTTTTATGGCCCGTGATCTTATCATATAGATCAAACGTATAAATAAATTATTAATTAAAATATTATTATAATTTGGTAGTGAACGGGGCGCAAGACTAATTAACTTTTTGGTGTTTTCATGGGTCGCGACATAAAAATCTATGAGAAACTACGCTCTAAGTATCCTGATAGTTGTAGCGGGCTTTATTAATTAAATTTATTTTTATTTACAAGTTATGCTAAGAACCAGATCCTTGAAATTTACTTCCTCTTGTTTATAAATACGTCACAATTTGTGATCTAGTGAGTGTCAAGGATCCACAAATATATAAATGTTAGAAGAATCTTCAAGCAGTCTCAGACAAATTGTATCTTTGACTAATATCAGACAAGAAAGTTCTTGTGGCAGCTCGAAAACACATTTCATTAAGCAGTTGAGATTTTCAACACAAATTATTCGTCAAAACCAATAATATCCTAAAATTACATCTGTCATCCTCTACAGGACATTTTTTCCCACGTATTGGCAAAATACATATATGTATCAAGCTTTGACCAAGCTTATAATTTATTACTAAAATTTCTTTATTCATTTTTATTAGGATTATTATGATATCTTACGATAATTTAGGTGACTGAATGGTAGTCGATTATAGAAACATTTGATTATTGTATATTGACGTAATTTCCACCAGGTTTTAGTTGTTTAGATAGTAAACTAATGCGTCTTGAACTTATCTCAAGTGATTACTCAAACTTATTTCGATATGCCACTTTCAACTTTCCCGATAAATTATCAGAAATATTCACAGTTGTCCCAGCGCGCACAGAGTAATGTTGTTATTTAAAAAATATCTAATACATTCTATGTAGTTCGTGTAACAATACATTTATTTTATTAAAACCTTACATTTATTTAGGATATTTTAAACAAAGCCTGATTTACATTTTTTAATATTTGGGAGCTTCCAGTAAGGAAAAAGGCATTAAACTTTTTATAATAACAATAAATTAAACTATACTATAAAGCTATAATAACAAAATAACATAAATCTATAAATAAAAAATTGACTCCAAATCGCTGTCGGCGGGAAGCGTGCTCAAAATGCTGGCCGCATTTCCGCGTTGGATGGCAATGCTAATTCGTTGCGCTAGGTGCAAGCCAGCCTTTTGGTCACGCGAGACCTCAATCAGACGCGTTGAGAAGTATAGAGCCACAAATACATACCCACTACCAATGGACACATATTTGCGACATTTCAGGGCCTCCTGATTTTCAGCAGCAGCCCTGGCTGTCACGGCTATGTCTGGAAGATGGGACGCCGTCAAAGTAACGACGCAAGTTGCGTCCCATACTAGGGGCGTCCCATCTTCCATGGCACCAACGACATCCCGCCTGGTCTCTTACCATCGTCGCGGCACAGCCCATTTACTTCTAGAACAGCTGGTGCCCCGGCGGTTTCATTTATATTTGAATTAGTTAACATGCGAATAAATTCTTATCCTCGTTAAGAGCGATAATCTTAAATCGACAACTTATAACTGGGAAACTGTCCAAATCAGGCTTTAGAAATAATATTATTCTTCAATATTCGTAACGTTTAAAAACAAGTACGCGTATGGCTCTACGAGAAAAAGGTCGGCGAGCCGTACCTATCACCCCATTGAACATTTTTAATGAGAAAACATTGTGGATATGTTATATATCATCACGCTATGGCCTAAAAGAGCAGAGTAGGAGTTTAATTTTATTTGTAGATGCGATTTTTAATCACGTACTTATTTATTTAAGAATATTTAAAATTATTATTACATTTCAGCCAACACAACCTTACACGAAACGCCGGAAGAGCAAAGAAAACCTTCTCAACGATATTAAGTCCGACAAACAACCAAACAAACAGGTCTATATGCACAGTTTAACCGCTAGGAGTATTTCAAGAGAATTTAGGGAAGAACTAAAATTGTCCATGGCAACACCGCTGACAGTTCCGGGTGGTTCAAAGGAAATTCCTGAAGGAATCGAGGAGGTGACAAACGAATCCATCCGGTCTGGTAGTCCGGTTCCAGAACCTGGTACCATTAAAACTAAATTGGCCTTCTTCGAGAGTTTGAAAACTAAATTCAATAATAATAAGTAACTTTGCAATGCGATGCTATAATATTGGAAGCTATATTTCGGGAAGACGAATTTACGTGTAAAAATGGTATTTTGATTAATTGTAATAATTTGTACTAGTACCTATATTTTGAAGTGTAGATCTTATTTTTTTTATTGTATATGTAAATACATATTTCGATAAATAAATAAAATAAAAACAGCCTATATTCCTAAATTACACGTAATATGTCTGTTATTTTATAAAATTTATTTTTCAAGAATCTCCATTTCTGGATGTAGGCTTCCTCCATTTTTTGTCATTTAATTTTGTTTTCAATAAATAGCATTATTAAATTCTTTTTTTTATAATCCATTATATTTGACCATTAATGATGAATTTAATTAGTTAATTCACATCATACTTTTATCAATCAAAATAAAAGTAAAAATATTTTATAAAATGGTTACATATTTCACCTGAAAATAGATAACTTTAAAGACATAGCTTCTATTATATATTATAGCGTCGCTCCTTGCTGTGGGTATCATTCACAGTACATACTAATTGTTCGTTAAAAATGTGACCATAATGTTATTGTAATCAGTAGGTGGTAGAATTAGCACGATTTTCGGTACATTGCGTATTATGTAAATAACGGTAGTTCTAACTACATTTTGTTTGGTAGAAAACAAATAACGTAGTTCGAACACTGAAATGGTGGGGTGTACTTATATTATTTATTTAGTTATATTTCTTATCATTCCATCTAGTTACTATTCTAGTGTTTATTGTTATCAAGATTGGTCACAAAATATATACTTAAGTTTCTGGGTTAAATTTCTTGGCACCCTTTTTTATTAATTATAGATTAAGCAAATATTATTAACATATGGTGTAACCGGTTAAAAATGTCTTTGAAACTTTTTCGAAATTTATGTTTTCGAAAGTGTGTCGAGAGATTTAAGTTTTTTCTTATATGTATAATCAAATCATTGTTAGGTTACGGTGTAAATATTTAGTGCCATTTTGTAATTCATTAATCATTTGTTTCAGTTTAATTAAGTCATTATTAGTTAATGCCAAAGCTGTACATATTGTTTCATAATTGGAATGAGTATTAAAAATGTATATTTAATATATTTGGATCTATATTTCTTGACAACTGATAGGTAAAATTCTGTCATTTCTATATGAAAATGTTAAGGATACTTCATCAAAATTAGAGTAATTTCATTAAAAAAATTTTTTTTTAAATGATGGTCATTAACAAACATGGAAATTTCAATAATGTAATTATTAGTTTATGACCGAACATTTAAGTAATATTTAAAATAAACGTCTATAAAGGTGCAATAATGTTTCTAACGTGACCGTTGTATTCATGTGATAATATTAAAATTAAATTTGTAAATGTGATGAACTTGGGTGGTCGATAAATCTGCTTTACAGACAGACAGTATAAACTAGTGTAACGCAATATGCAACAAACGATGCATTATAAACAAACGCAAGAAAATCTAAAACTGAGTTTATGATTTTAGTATCTTTTATCAAAATCGAAGATTGTATATCAGGTACAAATACGAATAAAAGAAAATTAACGGCAAAGCCACGCTTTTAATTTCTGTTTACGTCATTCGGTTAAAAAATAAGGCATATATAATTAGACTATATTAATGTCCAAAAAAATTTAAATACAACTTTTCGTAATATTTTTGTCTGAAAATATTGTTAATTGGACTAGGTAATATCTAAGATTTCTTTGTTGTATTCATTTAGAATATTTTAGTTTATTACATTTTTGATAAACATTTAATGAAATATAAATTAACATTATCAGGCACAGACATTTAAAGTACAACATTTTTTAAATACTTTAGTTTTCAAACGCACACAGAAATCTGAATATTTAAAATATCAGAGAACTCGCCTGTTAAAGCAGATTCTATCGACTAATAAGTAACCCTAACACGCTAGAAATCTGATATGCAAATACTTTATTTATGGATAAGGGTTGTATTTAAAAAAATTACATAAATAAGACAATTAACTATATAGTTTTATTTTTACCTTCAATTACACACTAATATTTGTTTATGAAAAGAGCACCACATATTTTATATACTTAAGTATAAACATAAAATAATAACATATTATGCAGTAGCACAACCATGAACTGTTTTATCGACAGATCCCGAATGATTCCTATCATCACATAGATGGCGCTGATAGACTTATTACAAACTTATAAAAACTTATAAACTTATGAAAACATCCAATGTGAGGGAAGATTGATCTGCTGCACACTTAGCCATCATAGATCATGGAAAAAATACTAGGAAAGACAATTATGAAGTAAAAAAATAACTGAATAAGCTTGTAATAAATTTTTGATTGAATTTAATGTCGTCTAGCTATAATAAAACACAAGAGAAGAAAATCTTTTAGCACCCAATGGAAATGGTCGATTTATTGCTTGGCTTGCTGAGAGTTACTTTTTTAACAGTTAATTACTATGCCTAGTAATATACTCTCTTCTTCCTTTCTCCAAGAGAATTTGAATCAGCGTTAGTGCAGCTTCAGTCAAGATTGTTCAAGTCAACAAACTCAGTAATATATACCTAAAGTCTTATGAAAAGGTATATGTTCCATTTCGTCAGCATATTTCCTTCTATAGCACCACAGATAGTAATCAATAAGACTAGAATTCGGTATTTCCACATTCTGCTGACTAGATACTAGTTTTTGTTCTATCTTCTTTTTGAGAAGTTCGATAGCACGGATTGAACAGCCGCGTATTTCTACTTCTTCCTCTGAGCCACTTTCAAGTAGTTCCTCTGAAATGCCACAAAACTTATAATCAAATCATTTGTTTGTTCCTTTCTTACATTATGCACAAAAATAGAAATGACCACACAATAATCTACTCATACTTTAACATTGTGACTGACTAGGGCTTTTCTTTTAGTTAAAAAAGTGGTTTTTGAGTGGTCATTTGTATCATACATAAATTTAAAAAATGGTATTTTTTTAAAACTTTTACTGGACTTTCCTTTTACAGGAATAAATTTTCAAGCAATTTGGCATTTAGGTGCTTTAGATACTGGAATTGAAAATCATATTATATTCATACAAGAAAACTACATTTGTAAAAATAACATTCATCAGAGCTTTAATTTCATCATTTTTGTTATGTAATGTTTTCAACCTAAATAATTAGACTTGCTGAGGACCCTATAAGCGTCATATAACTATCAGGCATAAGGGTTCAGTGTAGAAACATATGGGAGTGGAATATCCAAATATATGTTTTAAACACATCCTTTTATCTATGAATACATCATCTATAAATTCTGCCCCTGTGCGGGCAATGCTGATAAGCTGGAAGGATGCAAACTTGTTACAGATGGTATATCCTCAGGTAAAACAATAAATATTTTGATAGAAGATTTAATTAATGTCATATTGATGCTGCCACTATTACACCCCGTGAAAACTGTGTTCAGGCAGACGCCTCTTCTCTTTCTCTCTATGCTGTTTCCACTGTGTGTTTACACTTAGTTTAAAAATTTTTTTAAATCTATAAATGCAAATAAAGCACTTACCATTCCTCAATTTCTTCATCAATGCATCATCATAGCTTAAAATCTTAAAATAAACCAGCACTTGAGGTATCCTGTAATCTGCGAACATTGTTATCTTATCAATATCCTCAAACTCGCCTAAGCCTGTTCCATTAAAGAAGTTCCATATATCACTAACTAATATCTGTGCTCTTTTATACAGCGATACTCTTCTATTCTTGTATATAGCTTCATCTCGAAAGCATGGAAAATTATGCACTATAATCTCTAAAAGTTTTACAGCAGATTTATTAGCTTCTTTCAAACATGTTGTGAAGGTGCCATCATACTTTTCAATCAGTACTGAACCTACTTCATGTAACACTGATATTCGTTTATTGAATAAGGGTATAGTAGCTGGGTTGTCTCCTCTTAAAATTGTATGAAGTAGCTCTTCTGATATTTTATGATAGAAATGTGGGTTTGTTATATCATGGCCTTCCTGAAAAGGAGAATATAATAATTTTAATCTAAATGACCCTGAAATACTTCTTCACAGAAATGTATCACAACATTAACCCAGTTAATAATAAACATTTTGAGATTTTATACAAAAAAAATTACTTGACTTGATGTCCATCTGGAACTCCCAATCATATTTAAAATCTGTCCAGCTATTTACATACAAGCGAATTTCTGTTGGTCTTAAAAATTAATATACATAAAAGATCCCTAAAAGTATTACTATAATATATTATTTACAACCAATTTTTTAAAACAGTATAGGTTCCCATTCGATTGACACTGTACCTGATGTCAGGTGGAAATGCAGTTTGAAATGGAGCATGCTTATCTTGAATATACCTGTTCACTTGACTTTCAGACACCTAAATTGCATGTTGCTGAATAAAATACTTTGGCTGACATAAGTAAAACTACTGTGTAGTCTAGAAACTATTAAATGCACAAACAGAAAAATTGAAATTACAATTTTTGATCTCTTGTACACTCAATATTTTTATTTAATTTTAGGCTAAGTTTAAGTTTGTAAATGAGCAATGCTAGTTGCGCTGAAGTTACTTTCTTGAGTGCAATAAAAAATATTCTATTTTACTGTTCTAATGCTTGGTGCATTAGAGCAATAAAATAGAATATGTTTTAACAGTTACATAGAGAGAGAGAGAGAGAAAGAGAAAAAGAGAGAGAGATAACATTTTATAGCGCACCAAAATGTACAATTGCAAAAACAGACCATATTTACAATATTTTCTAAGCAATACAATAGGTGGCCTTATCGCTCAAAACAATCTCTTCCAGACAACCTAAATGAAAGAAATTTGAATCAGACAATACAGGTGGTGCAGGAAAAAAGCAATAGGTACATAAATACTCAAACTAGTTTAAAAAATAAATATACAAATACATAGTCATATATATACAATAATAGATAAGTTATTATAATAAATGTATTAGCATGATTATATTCTGTTAATCAGACATAGCTATTTGTGGACAAATAGTGTTTTCTGAGCAAATTTCTAAATGTTGGTAAGGATTTGAACTCTCTGACAGTAAGAGGCAGCATATACCAAATTTTGACAGCCTGCACTGTAAAAGAATTATCATAATAGGATGAAGTGTGTGCAGGTGTCATAATTTTTCGGTATGTATCATGGCGCAAATTGTGGGCAGTAGATAGGTGAAGGAATTTAAAATGTTCCTTAAGGTACTGGGGACTATTAGGAGTAAATGATATATTATAAAGGAGAGTGAGAATGTGAGTATTCCAGCAAAAATGAATAGCAAACCACTTGAGTCTTTTATGATATTCGGAAACATGGTCATATTTTTGCAATCCAAATATGAACCTGATATAAAAATTCTGAAGCCACTCAAGCTAGATAGATTAGTTACAATTATTGGCTGTGGCCAAATATATATTTTTTCTAGTATTAATAACACCATTAACAAACTACCTTCTCCACTAGCTCGGTCATTTAGAATGGATAAAAGAGGATTGGAGTGTGAAGAAAGCATACTTGGGGCAACCAGTCAGACGGCAACCGGTTGGTCATCCCAAGTATCGGTGGAAGGATAAATTGGAAGCTGACCTGACTGCACTACAAGTCCACAACTGACAAGACACTGTGCAGGACTGAGGAAAGTGGAGTGCTCTCGTTTCGTAGGCTAAGACTTACTCTAAGTCCCTGACCCAACAAAATTAGTTATTAACAAATAGCTACATACATTAATGTATTACATTATTTGTCAATATTTAATGTCATTACCAATTAAAAACAATACCACATCATAAATAACTTATTAAGCTCATTGCTGCATCTGCGTGAAACTGTCAATATAATATTATCCCAGATGGAGCAGTAGGGTAAGAATATAGAGCTAAGAACTCACTCTCAAAGCTCTTGCCAATGCAGCTTCCAAGGCATAATATCCACTATGACCCTCGACAGTCCATTTTTCAGTATTGGCATATGACCAAAAGCAAAAATTGAGGGCATCGGCAACAAAAATCCAGTCCACAGCTCTAGGGTCTTCTTTACCTGGATAGTTTATATTCGCTCCTGTGTCGGGTATCTCTAGCTTTGATTTAATTGATAATAACATCTAGAATTGCAAAAAAAAGTTAAGTACCAATGGGGGTACCCCCAATGGGTTCTACAGTGTATAAAAAATTACGGTAAGGGTTTATTAGGAGTTAAGAAATATAAAGTTAGGGTATACCTCCTCACATAATTTGTCGATCCCTTTTTCATCGATTTTTATATGTTGGGCATTATTTGCTATAAATTCACCAGATTCCGCAGGGGTTAAAACGTCTTCGCCAAACATTGTCATGGATGTTTCAACTCGATAAACTTGTAAAATTAAAGTTGTGTAAATTGTTTACGTATTTTTTTATGTATGTCAAATTGACAATAAAAAATCTAACACTGCCAGCCAGATAGAATCATTTTATTGTTTGCGTTTTGAGCTACGGTTTCAAGAAAAATATTGTCTTTTTGAACTTATGGAGCCTGTGGATTGTTCTAATTCGCCTGTACATTACTCATGTTTTATAAAATATATTAGCTTAGTTCAACTCGTAAATAAAAGGAAATTAAACTTTATAGTACCACCTAGAGGTTACGTTCTGTGTTTTGTTTCTGTGGCATATTTATAATAACCAGAGAAATATTTAATGTAATTTTTAAATACATTTTAAATAAATCTTTTTGGCTAGAAACATACATAGTACGAAGTCATTATAAATCTAAAGAAAATGTTCCTAACCTAAAAATATTTATTTTAAAAGTGTCAAAACAAAACCGTCCCAATTTTATGTTATTATTATTTTTAAAGAAGTTAAAAATTGTTAATGATATAAAATAAGTAACATAACAAAATGCCGATAGAAGTACAAGGAACATTTGTTTCTCAAAAAATTAGTAAAATAAGATGGATACCAGAAGATTACGTGGAGACAAAGTGCTTTTTTACCGGCAGTTGGGATGATGAAGTGAACTCCATAAAAGTATGGACTTTCGAAAATTTTAATGACGAAGAAGAAGTGGAATATCCTAGAGCGCTTACAGAATTTCCCGTGAATGGAGATGTCACTCAAATAAAGTTTATAGATAAGAATAAAATTGCAGTATCATTGTCGAATGGTGAAGTGAAGATACTCGAAATAAGTATATACGACAAACAGACGCCGCTACGGGAAGTCTATAATTGGAGGAAATTACACAACTACGGGTATATTACATGTACATTTTATGTTTTGGACAACTACTTTGCTGTTACACTTATTTACTCTCTATAATGACATGCTTTTTATCCTCGATCTCTATTTGCTGAAAAGTGGAAGTCTAACCTTTGGGCATGGCAGTGGAATACTTACGGCTTTATAATATTATAACCAAATTGTAGCTTGTCCTTGAGTCATTAAGTCCCATTATCAACTTGCAAAAACATGTGAATATCTGTAATACTAATATTGCATTATTCTATTCCTTTTACAGGGAATACCCATGCTCTTGCACATCATTAGACACCATAGAAGGTGATATTGCCAGTGTTGGGGAAGATGGCAATATTAATATCCTGAGTGGAAGGAGAGGGGAGATCAATCGCACCATATCTGATGCTGATAGTTGTTCTTTACATTCTGTTTGTTATATAAAACATAATGAGGTAAATCACTAACTTTATGTTTTTATATAATTATTGTTATAAATAAAAAATAATATCAGCCCATAAATGTCCCACTGCTGGGATCAAGCCTCCCATTACAGAGGGAACGGACAATATTGTCTTGGATCTTGTCCAAGGTGGCTTGGCAGGTTTGACACATCGGTTATCTCAATCTGCAGGTTGCATCACAATATTTTCCTTCACCATTGTTAGCACATGGTTATTGTAACAATATGCACATTAGGTTAGAAAACTGACAAAGTGGTGCATGCATTCCGGCCAGGATCGAACCCATGCCCTTTGAGTTTGGGATGTGTGCGCTAACCATTACTACCACTTACCATAATAATATCATTATTTATATATTTATCATAATAAATAATTATGATAAATTTTTATTGTATAATAGATGTTTTTCATTGTGAACCTGACAAACAGACGGGCAGACCAGTCACTAATGAATGGAAAGTAGTTACTATCACTTATAGATATATTGCCAGTGTTCATTTGAATTTTAAATTATTTATTTTCAATTCAATTGGTGGATATTTTATATATATCAAGTAATAATACTTGAGTATTCAATATTCTGGCATGAGCTGGAGGCCTTTGCCAACACGCACACTGAGAAGAGAGATATGAGTTTAGCTAGAAACATTGGAAAAAGAAACCTCATTTCAGATTTAAGGCCATATTATTTTTACTCAATATTTATACAATTTTCAGGTAATAACAGGTAACATTAGAGGCCATATGAAGATCTGGGATTTAAGATCACCAAATAACAAGCCATCTGCATCATTTCTATTAGCTGGGGATGAGTTAGCTGCTACCTGTATTACAAGCCACCCCACACAACCGCACATAGTTCTAGCTGGAAGTGAATCTGGATCTTTAGCTGTTTGGGATTTAAGGATGAATGCATTCGCTACTTCATTGTTAAAAGCTCATTCTGCTGGTAAGATCTGGTTACATTATAGTGATATAATAGGTTAAAAATATTTGTTTCATCATTACATAAGGGGCCATCCATAAATTATATCACATTAAGGGAGGCGGGGGGTCGATGAAGTGTGACAAGGGGTGGGAGGGGTCATAAATTTTGTGACGTCACATTTCAAAACTTAATATACAGTGTAAACTCCATGTAACACCACTTGATTTAACGACAACCTCCTTAAGCGTCAAAATCACTTGGCTTTGGTTGGTTTAGCTTGTCTTCTATACAATGATACACTCTATATAGCATTACACCCACTCTCAATAATGACAACAATTAAGTAATAAAAAGTACCTTTTAAGTTGCCAACATTAATTAAAAACTGCGCAGCTATGTATGTTCTTTTATTGCTTTATTATCCTAGCCCAGATTAAACTCGACTGTCGGCATCATACATATCAAAATGTCTAAGTACTTTCTTTATCACCAAGATGCCTCAAATCGCATGATATGAATAAAATCAGTAAAAAAATACAACAAAATTACTGGTGCAGCAAAAGATGTCAGACAAAAATACTTCTCTCCATTTAACTAGGACTCTCTATAACGCCATAAAATACACAGTCCCTTCAGTGTCTTTAGTTTACACTGTATTTACATACATACATATTGTTATGCCTGTTTCCCATTGGGGTAGGCAGAGATAATGGATCTCCACCTGCTATTATCCTGACAAACACTTTTCGCTTCATCAACTTTCTTTCATTAATCTTTTCATACAGATATGCTTATTCAAACTTCTTTTTATCTGACCTTTCTTCAAAATATCTTCAATTTGATCATGGTGAGTATGTCTCGGTCTACCGGCACAGACTGTTCCAGTCGCATTGCTGTCATATACTTGTTTTGTGATTCTGCTAACAATCATTCTCTCTATATTTAAGCTTTAAAAACGAAACTTGAACTATTAACAATAACCTTTAAAATATTTCCAACTCTATCTGTATGAATATAATAATTAATATTTTATACACTATGTTTAAATTATTAAAAAATTATTTAAATGGATATAGAATTAATTACGAAACTGCTGTTTTAAATTTAATAATTTCTTGATGTAAAATAGTAAAATATATGATGTCTCAGGAATGTGACCAGCTGTGACAAGAACAGTTGTCAAAAATTAATTAAATTTATGTGACATAATTTGTGGATGCCCTATGCCCCTAATGACATAAATCGTAATAACATTTCTCAGTTGTCACGCACAAGTGGAGTAGAGTCTATCGGATCTGTTTAACACAGCCTGGTCGGTAACAGTCAGTCTCTATTAAAATAATAGCAAGTTTGTTACCAAAGAAATATATGTTTAGGCAAATTTCGACCTAATTTTGTTTGAAAAACTGAAGGAAAATGACCTTATATATATATTATTATATTTATACCTTACTAGCTGATACCCGCCCGCTTCGCGTGCCGTAAAGGAATTTCGTAAAATCCGTTCTTAGCTGACGTTTGACTTGGCGAAAGGAAGGTCCATGCCAAATTTCAAGTCTATAGGTATTATAGTTCCCGAGATATAGTTATGAGTCACTATATATGTGGATTTCAATTATATATATATAGATTATATTTCTACCTTATTATTAGTAGGTCATGATTCAATTTTGTCAATTGCAGTTAGTCAGACCTTAAAATATCATAGTGATGTTCCATATTGGCTTTCTTATTTAAGTGTATCGGTGGCAAGATATTTTGCTTCCAAAGTTGTGAAGTTTGTGTCTCCCTCTTACTTTTATACTATGAAGAGGAAACTTTGAAAAATATTCCAGTGTAGATCTTAATAATTACTTTCAATGAAAATGAGTTTACTGAAACAACATTCACTGATGACTTTTTGAGTTGTAGGTAGTTGTATTTAAAAACTTTTATAATTTTGTGGCCAAATATATTCATATTGAGTTGGAGTAAGTTTGAAGGCTTCTTTAAGAACCATAAACAAGCCTTGAAACTTACTCTAACTCAATATGAATAAGATCATTATAGTTTATGCGCTGTCAGGTAATGGCCAGATTATTCACTTTAATCTAATGAGAATCCGTTACAATTGAACTAATTTTAACTTCAACAGGTGTAACAGAAATGCAATTCCATCCAGAGAATCCACATAAACTGATTACATGTTCAGTTTCTGGTGAAATTTGGGATTGGAATATGGAGTCTATGACTAAGAGTTCTAAGGCGCCGGACAACCAAGCCATTGCTTTGATGCCTTTGGATGACAAGAACTCTATGGTTGTCAATTCATTGATGCCAACATTACACAAAGCCATAAATACTTTACATTGTGACAAAGGAAGGATCCTTTGCGGTGGGGATAATGAAGCTATTTATCTAATAAAAAATATCAAGTATTAATTTAATAAATTGTGTTAAGCTAAATATTGTTTTTTATTTTCAACATAATTACTGTCTATCTTAAATATGAGGAAATGTTATTTGAAAATTACGTAAATAAACAGAAAAACGTTATGAATTTGATTGCAATGTCACTTTTAAACAGAAAGAAGTATTAATTTATTTGTATACTAGAATATGCCCACGACTTCGTCCACGCTTGACTTGAAATTCCCGCGGGATACCCGGGACACAAAGTACCGCAACATTTAAAAAAATGTAAGCTATGGTTTTAGTGAAAAGTGTATCGGAATAAGGTAATTTTTATGCACCCGCACAACTACAAACCGCTCCCGGGAAAATACCCGCGGAATTACCAGCATAATTTAAATCTTTACCAGATATATATATATTATATATTCCTAGGGGATTCCGGGAGTAAAAAGTAGCGCAGAGTTTAAGTTTAAGAAGTAGCTGTCGATCAGTGAAAACCGCATCGAAATCAGCCCAGTAGTTTTTACGTGAATACCGAACAAACGGACAAGAAATAAAAAAAAACTTGCATCGTGTTCTCCATCGTTTATATAGTCTACTAGCTTCTATCCGCGATTTCGTCCGCGTGGAATAGTTAAAAAAAAAGCTAAAAAACCCCTGATTTTGAAACATTGGTCTTAGCGTGATGATATATAGCCTATAGCCTTCCTCGATAAATGGGCTATTTAACACTGAAAGAATTTTTCAAATCAGACCAGTAGTTCCTGAGATTAGTGCGTTCAAGCAAACAAACAAACAAACTCTTCTGCTTTATATATTAGTATCAGATTCCAGTTGTTTTTTTTCTAAATAGCTTCACTGTGCAGACACGACTTTATGTTATTTTATATTTAAATAATTAAAATTGGTATTTAATCCATAGGTCGAGTAGATAAGATATTGCTATACATTACGTTCTATAGGATGTGTCAGCCATACCATCGTATTTAAGATAGAGTAATTCCTATAAGTTGAATAATTGTTGCAGTCACAAAATTTCGTCTGTGTCATTAAAGTCTATTTCAAATAGGACGGTATGGCTGATGCGCCACACAACATAACGTGTAGCGTTATCATAAACTTTCTTACGAAATAAATAAAGTTATTATTTGAAAATATTGTTACATGCCGTCAAAGATAAGCCGCACAGCCTATTGTAAGCGCAGCTTATCGTCCTCCCGGATTAGGGAATCCTTTGTGTTTTGAATTTGTAACATGCTATTGTTTTTCTACTTGTTTTATAACCATCATTAGCGTCGAATTAATCCCTGTTGTTATTGTTCTCGACTTGTGGACGTTCGCAGGTGTGCAAATTAATATTTCTTAGAAACTCAGTGTGCGCCTCCAATTTCTTTGTACTGTGTAGTTAGTATAAGACGATGCCCGAATGGAGGGGCGGGGGCAGTCAAGCGATGACTACGAAACGAGTAAGACGTTCTCTAGTACTATCGATTAGCGGTATAGACGACGGACTTTGCGCGTGCCGAATTGCATTGAATCGTGCAGTGTGAACTGGTTGCATCCAGTTTTATTTGTATTTCTTTTATACGTGTTTGTACAGTTCTAATAGATTTTATAATAGTTCCAACGGCATTTTTAATTTGAGTCCTGTAGCTCGTAACAATATATATTTAATCCTGTTACTGCTTAATAATAGTCTTATATTTAGAATCACGATGATTATTTCTCTATGTAATTTTTCGTCCTATTTAAAATGGAGTGCAATCAAAACTTAACTAAACTTAATTAAATTAAATAAGATGATACAGTATACCATTCCATGTAATAATATTAGCGAGATAGATTTAGCTTTTAGTTCAGAACAATTACTAAAACAATTTTCCTGATGGCTTACAAAGCTTTGTTTTATGATTAAGGTTTGGGCATTTTAAAAGGCTTCAAAATAAATAATACATAATTATTAAGAATTTTATTAATTCTGGAAGTATTATACATTATAATTAATATACAATATTATTATATTAATACACCAAGTCAGTCTTTGCTTGCCTAGTCAAAGTATTGGTAAATGTTTAATACAAAACTCGATTAAATAAAGTGTGTATCCGATAATTTTAATAAAATTAACGCATTTATATCTATCTGACTACAGTAATATCTACTTTAGTTTATACATTTTGTAAATACGATCTTAGAAATTCGAAGATTGTTGATCTAATTAATTTAAAAAAAAATTGTTTTATAGAAGATTATTTAAAAAAATTATTCATCCTTTAAGGCCTAGCATACACATTTAAAAAACGAAGGTCACGTTGGCTCGATATGTATGATTTTATATAAAGAGCGCTTCACATTCACACGAGAAGACACGAAAAACGTGAATGTGGATCCGATTTTTATATATTCCACATTCATTTCTTCTCTTGGGAATGTGAAGTGCCCTTTACATTTTAAGCGCCTTTTAGGCGATCATTTTCGGTAAAACCCTGTTTAAACTCATTCTGCTTTTATTAAAATAAAAGGATACAAACTATACGGTATTATTGAAATATTTACAATAACTAATTAATATTGTGAAGGCTTAATATTAAGAATATCCATTTTCGTAAGGCACCATTTTTACTTAACAACCACTAGTTTTCTTTAGTTTGATTACATTTATCATATAGAAAAGAAACTTTTTTTAAAACTAGCTTTAATTTTTAGATATTTGCCAAAAAAAATTGGAATAAAAGTGGCACCATAGACAACAAAATCTCTTGAAAATTATATTTAAGGCGAAGCCTCTTCTAATAACTGGTATAAGAATGTATTCGAATAAATCTAAGGAAGTTAAATATTTGGCATCCCTTTCACATTTCTCAAACACTTAAATATTACATTGGAGTATAATCATAATTTAAAATTACTCAATTATTTTCAAGTCATTAAAGAAATCCATAATTTTCGCCCATTTAGATTGCTTTGAATACGTTGTATTATGAATAAAGATAATATATAACATCTTATTAAATAAAACACCATGCTTTTGTATTTAACTATCCAAAATTACGATATCCATGATATACAATCCTACGATTGGTAAAAAATTGACATTACAGGTATAGAGTATTAATTTTAACCATTAGTAGGTCCTTTTACTTTGAATATATAGTAAAATACAGGAACCGTCTGTAAGTCTGTAACATTTTAGAATAAAAATTCTTTGAAAACACATAATTTCATAATTATTATATCCCATACGCAGTAGTTTTTAAATGAAACCATTATAATTATAATGCATGCATGTAACTGGTTTTAAATCGATTTCAAAACTGACTCTTGAGACTATCATGATTTTTTTCTTGGCAGAGCCCGCGGTGTGGTCAAGCTAGTATACCGGCTGTGGCATAAGGACGAAGGACGGAACACCGAAGGGCTTTAGTGGGTATCCCAGGCTCAGGTGGCAATAGCATTATTTCAGGGTGGTGTGTGGTGTTACCATGCCAATGTAGCGAACCCCAGATTTCTCCTCACTTATAAGACATATTATCTTTTGTTGCTTTTTGTCACTTCATTATGACTAAGATGCACTTTACACATATAAATAACCAGTTAATAGATATACATAGATTACAGTGCTTCATATAATAATTATTCATTTCTATTAATAGTTTATTATACAGTTGTATGGTATTTACTGGTATATAGAATTAAAATTAGGTTTACTTTTTGTTATAGTATAACAACATGAACTTTTGTATTGGGACAGATAATACACAATGACGCAAAAATAGTTGAACAACATATAAATAGTTACATATTATTTAGTATAACTATCACTCATTAATTGTTCAAGAATAACATAAGCACAGCACAATATGACTGAAATATAATTGTTACTTGATATTACAAACAGAAAAATTATACAATACTTAAATGAGCACCTTTATACTATCTACTTACTACGTTGGTCCGAATTATTTAAATATTCTACTTTTAATTTTCTATTTTCAAGTATTGTAATTAAAAAAAATAAAACAAAAAACTCTCTGGTTTTCTTTTTTTTTATTAAACATATTCGATCTCGATTTGATTTCTAAATATATTTTTATGTATTCGCATTTCCATTTTTTTTAATATTTAAACCAATCGCGTGTTGATTCCAAAATCTATTCTTATGTATTCATGTTTTAATTATTTTTTTTCTTTTTGAAACCAATTCAGCAAATAATTTTCTACACACACATTCGTACCCTTTGCTATATTTCAATTTCAAATTTAATTAATCATAATAATCTATAAATATTATTAATACCGTTAATTAATAGACTATTAAAAATTCACTGCATTTCTTCACCTCTCTGTGATGTCATTTCATATATTGACCTTAATTACTTTCTAGTAACAAAGATCAAACTAATATATTTCTATATAAATTAAGTGACTTCATAAATTACAAACTTACAAAAGAACTCCGACGTAAAAGGTCAACTTTATCCAATGACCTCGCAAAGTCCCATAAAAGAAAATCTTATTTACAGAAATGATTCCACTTCAAACTTACAAGAGTCTTTCACTTCACCGATTTTGACCTTCACCTTTGATCTCTTGACCCTGTGACCTCAAAGGTCAAGTGCAGTCGTAGTGACACAGTTGAATGTTTCATTCAAGTGTGGAGGTTTCTCCGGTGTGGCATTGGTTTTCTTTGAGCTGCTTCTAGAAGGGAAGCGGGGACAATCCACAACTGGTCGCACCATCTCATAAGGGCTTCTGTCACGTGACAGCTGTTCGCTGCCGTCGCTAGTTGCGTCTCCAGACTGTCTGATGCTTTTATTAGAAGGCTGTGGAACAAAAAGTTTAAGATATTTATAATATCAGCACATAAATGTCCCACTGCTGGGCTCGGGCCTCCCATTATAGGGGAAACGGAGAGTATACCCGCCATGTTTGTCCACACATCGATTATCTCGATGTGCAGGTTGCATCACGATGATTTCCTTCACCGTTGTTAGCACGTGGTAATTGTAACAATATGCACATTAGATCAGAAAACTGCCAAGTGGCGCATGTGTTCCGTCCAGGATCGAACCCGCGCCCTTTAAGTTTGGGACGCGCGCGCTAGCCATTACGCTACCACGACTTGATTTCACTAAGATATATAATAATAGTTTAATTATGAAAAATCTAAAATGTTCTTATCACCGTGTCTGGTTAAATTCGAACTCTCATATATACGATACACAAATTTCTCCTATTAAAAATTACAATTTAATCCATAGTAATATATAAAGCTGAAGAGTTTGTTTGTTTGTTTGCTTGAACGCGCTAATGTCAGGAATTACTAGTCTGATTTGAAAAATTCTTTCATTGTTAGATAGCCCATTTATCGAGGAAGGCTCTATAGGTTTTTTTTTCACTATTCTAAGCGGACGAAGTCGCGGGCAGAAGTTAGTTTTATATAATATTAAAATTGGTGGGAGGTTAAAAAGTATTTTTATTGTGTGTACTAGTCGTGAAAACTTAAGAAAATATTACCGCACTGCTATCATAAATAAATATTTTGAGTGAATGTGTTGAAAATGTATTCACCTCGGCGGGAACAAAGTTGGTGCGATGATCATGGCTACGTTGTGGTCGCTCATTTTGTTCGTGTCGCTTCGCGCCGTGATCTCTCTCGCGAGCCGAAGGAGCTCTCGTAGTGTTGCCCTTTGTTCAGCCGGCAGGAGCAAGACCAGTAAGTTCAGAGCTCTGCCTTGTGTCGTGCCTGTTAGAGCTGAAAATTAAATAATGTTATATTAAATTCATTTGCTCTTTAAACACATAGCGAGGCACATTGAAAAAAAAAATCGGTGACATACACACGTACAGAATTATACACATATATAATTCTTCTGTACGTGTGTTGACAGTGAACTCCTCCTAAACGGCTGGACCGATGTTGATGATATTTGTTTTGTGTGTTTGAATAGGTCCCCGAATGGTTTAGATTCACAATTGGAACCAGTAGATGGCGCTGAGAACGGGTTCTAGAATCCTCCTAATCACCTGGAGCGATTTTGTTTTTGTTTGTTTGAGTGGGCTCCCGGATGGTTTAGATTCACAATTAGAACCGGTAGGTGGCGTTGAGAACGGGTTCTAGAATTCTCCTAATCACCTAGACCGATTTTGGTGATTTTGTTTTTATGTCATGAAACAAAGTCTTTTAGGGTTTCAGAAAATATGGCGGTACGAAGTTCGTCGGGTCAGCTAGTCTTATATATAAAAATCAATTGCTGTTCGTTAGTCTCGCTAAAACTCTAGAACGGCTGGACTGATTTAGCTAACTTTGGTTTTGAATTATTTGTGGAAGTCCAAGGAAGGTTCAAAAGGTGAGTAAATATGAAAAAAAAGTATTCTGAGGCGTTACGAAGTTTGCCGGGTCAGCAAGTAAATATTATTTTTCTTCCTTATTGACTATGGTCTGAGTGTCTGGAATCGGCCTCAGAGTAGTCCGTTGTATATCACCCATAACACAAGCGTAACTTGCTTAATTTGGGGATATACAATATATGTGTTTGTCTGCCCATTATTATTTGATTATGCATAGATTATGTCCTTTTAATATGAATAGAAGATCTTCTACCTGAAAGAGTTCGTTTTAGCGATAAGGCCGCCCTTTGTTTTACCAAGTAACTATTGTGTTTTGTGCATTTTTGTAATTTTTCTTTTGGTGAAGAATAAAGCGTTGCCTTGCCATGTTTTCTTTTTTATTGCATGAGTTCAGCAGACTGGCAGACGGCCCACTTGATGGAAAGCGGTTACCATTACCTATGGGCATTTGCAACACCAAAGGTGCTACAAATGCGCTGCTGCTCTCTTAAGGGAGACTGGAACCTGGTCACTGATGCCGGAAAAAAAATCAAGGGTGTTGTGGCGGCATACTCTAGACCAGGGATGGTAGCCATTTGTAGGTTGTTTTGTAGCCTCTTACGACAGGCCGCCCCAACGCAGGAAATTGTATTCTTTCTCCGTGCCTGCACGAATGTTTTATTCTTTATTGTACACAAAACGTTACATAGAAAATTATAGAATAGTGGTGATATACAAAAGAGTTTTCTTCCAACAAACCTATGGGTCTAGCGAGAAGGGGAGAAGCAAAAGGTAATGTAAAATATAGACATATAAGGATAATTTAAAATAGATGAGCTTTGACTTTTTTTTTAAACTGCTCTCCGAAGAACTATCTCGGATCGTATGTAGCAGGGCGTTCCATAATCTAACTGCGTGGACGGAGAAAGAACCACTATAGCATGCCGATGAGGGTGTGGGAGCTTTGAGAAGAAGAGATTTAGAAGTTCTACATGTTTGTCCGAAGGAACAAGAAATGTTTTTTTCGTGTGATGGACGATTAAAGCCAAAAAGATGGCGTTGCGGTCGCATGTTTGGTGATACCGTTGCAATTCACAAACACATCGTCGCGATGGGAACGCGAACGAAGTTTCGCTAGCACATGCCAGTCCGTTATGAATCTATTTAAGAGATCCGTGGCCAAATTACCAGAATATTCGACGTTTGTCATATCTACAAATCCCTTTAATTAATTAATAATGCCGATGAGTGTGTGGGAGCTTTGAGAAGAAGAGATTTAGAAGTTCTACAATGTTTATGATGCTTCTTTCTTTGTACTTACAGTATGTATGGTAGAACAATCTCATGAGTTCCTGCGTGAGCGGCGGCTGCGGCAGCGCGCGCAGCAGCCTCTTGAAGACGGCGGCGAGGTCGTGGCTGGTGGCGCGGCTGAGCGCCGCCTCCACGCCCGCGCGGTCCTCGTACCACTGCCGCTCGATCAACTGACAGAGGGCTTCGATCTGTATACGCAAGGACGCTTATAATTAGAGTTGGATAGGATATGATTTTAAAATGAGTTTGTAAGAGTAACCTGACATTTCGTACTGAACCAGTACAACGTACCACTTTAAATGAGGCGAAGAGATTTGTATGGTTTGTACGGCGGTGAGGCAATGAGCGTCATTCGCTCATTTGTCCCGTACAAAACTTCTAGTTCGGAAATGTTCGTTAACCATTTAAGATGGAACCAAAACTTTGTTCTCGGACTGTCACACACGGTAATTTGGAAGCACCACAAAGTGGTCAAATACAGATAATTGAAACGAACGTTGAACTGATGCTTTCTCACTCTAACTACATAGAATTTGTATTAGAATAAAAGAAACGATATAATTCTCTTGATTTTGGTGCGGCAGTTTTGATGGCAGCTGGCAGCTTTTGAAAAAAAATATATTTTTGGTCCCCCTTTGAGGGTTAAGAATCGGATGTGATCGCCCTCGGTCACCTCATTTTACTAGTAGTCGTACATATAATGTTGTCCTTCTTTGTCATGTGAATGTCCGTAAAGGCGTTATTACACTATTGTAGCGTAAGCCTCGTTCCGTCCTTCCTGTCAAATTTGAGGCGCGAGTAGCGCGACAAAATATAATGAGAGTAAAGTTATTACCACCTTTGTTATTACATGTCAATTTTCAAAAAGCCCTATCCAGTGTCTGATTGATAGGATATTTATAAAAAATATTATTTCCGTTCATATCACAATTTTCAAATTTTTGTGCTTGATTATATATAACATGTGAGGAAAAAGCAACCATAGTCATTTTCAATACACAATTACCAAGCAATAACGTAAGCGAAATCGCTGAATCGGTAGATACAGACTTGTACAGCACTAAAATTTAAAATGGCGCGAACGTTGTGCGCTTCGGCCCCCTCCACAACTCGCATCATACCCCAGCTGTCATGTCGACGCCGCGAACTATCAGTCGCGTTTTTAATCTATACTAATATTATAAAGAGGAAAGATTTGTATTTTTGTTTATTTATAACGAATTAACTCTAAAAAGGTACTGGAGCGGTTTCAAAAATTATTTCACCATTAGAATGCTACAATATCCCTCAGTAACATAGACTATATTTATTAGTAGAAAAAAAATAGGGTTCCCTACTAAAACTTCAATAATGTAACCCAAGGTATAAACAAGATTGCCGTAAACCATCTTGTGCGAAGCGGGAACGGGCTGTTAGTAAAATTATCGTATAAGTTGGAGTTTTTGGCGGGAACTGAAAGGAGATGTTGTGCTGTGCAGTTTTATTATCTAGAAATGTGTAAAATTACTCTAAAATGAACAATGGTTGTAGGATATTGATAGTTTTTGAGTAGTAATTATGTGTTTTGTGAGAAATGTGAACTGTATAGTCAAATGTGGCCTTTTGAGTTGTCACAAGAACGCCGTTGAATGGCACCAGCTGATAACCTACAGTTCAGCTGTGCTACACATAGGCTAAAGAAAATGAAGAAACTACATTACAATCTAAGATCTGGCTTAAAGGCCTAGCTGCCAAGCCATAAACCTAAATAAATAATATCGTATAAGTACACTGAAGGACACTGCGTATAATCCCTTAAGAGCTTTCTTAAGGTGAAGCTGCTTTATGACTTGACAAGTGTCTGGTTTCCTTCATCAAATGGTAGTACCGCATGGGGACAGTTGACGAATGGAACAGGAATACTGTCAAGAATCAACTTCATCCGTCACGAAACAAATAAATTAAGATTAAAAAAAAGAATTAAAAGATAAAAAACCCCCAAAAAAAAAACAAAGCCGGAATAACCTTGAAGGGATTCTAAAAAAAATCTCTTAAGGCGATAAATAGAACGCTAAGCCTTGGTCTTCGAAGTAAATGGGCAAGGTTCCCAGAAGGCTGGCTGGGTTACTTCCGTTCCGTTCTCCGAAGTACGAACGAGCCCTGTGGTCACCGGAAGAGTGAACGAGTCAGTCACCTTGTGCTTGTTCCCGGGCACGCGCAGCAGGCCCTCGTCGTGCGTGCGCTGCGCGAGCGCGTGGGCGAGCGCGCGCACCACGCTCGGCGCGCAACTCCACGTCTCCTCCCACAGGATCATGTCCTTGCGGACGAGCGTCTCCAGGGACACGCCGAACACGTTGCCCTCTGCAATTAGGCATCAAGTCACTCAAATCAACTTAAATCTATCAATATTATAAAATTCTAAACATGCAGTGTCTGTATATTAACGCTATTTGAAAAATATGTGTGCGCAGTTCACACGTAGTAGAAGTGAAACTTCAGAGAATAAGAATTTTCTCATTTCTATTCTATTATAGACGTCTTTATTCTTAGGTATTCTGGACTAGGGTTGCCAACTATTTTTTGAGAAAAATAACGTATTACATTTTTTAAGTAGAGAAAAAATAAAGTACTTCGAAGAAAAAAAGTGGTTTTCAAAATTTTATTTATTTCTTCTCTTGTAGACACTCTTTTTGTATGCTTCTAGCACACACTACCAACTTTCATTATCCTTAAATTTTTGGAACCTATCTTTACATTTCCAATTTAAATTTTAATAAACAAACAAATCATTTTTTGTTAAATATATAGATGTCCTGTTCCGTTCTTCTCGCCGTTTTAGATTAATTACTGAATAAACTCTTTCAGTGAAAGCTGGATCGATAATAGTTCAGTAATTATCCACATAAGTATTTAATTTTACGCATCAGAGTAAATATTTGAAATAGAGTATTTTCACATTCTTTATTTTTATGCAAAAGTATAAAGTATATTTACCAAAAATGAAGTAGGATACGTTATTATAAAGTATGGTTGACAACCCTATTTTGGACCCTTATTCGTAATAATTCAATCTAAATTAAACTTTAAATCACTGGCATCAAGTTCGTGGGTAGGGGTTGGATGAGGAAACCGAAGTAATGGAATATGTGACGCGAGCTTGGTGAGGCCTACGTCAAACAATGGACTGCGATTGGCTGCCGATGATGACTTTGTTACCTTCTTTCCTTTTCTTCTTCGGCGGCTTCCTCTTCTGGAAGGGCAGCGAGTACTTGTCGAAGAGCGCCGTGAGCTCCAGCCAGAGGAGCGGGGGCAGCCGCTTCAGCTGCGGCTCGCACACGCTCTCGATGTCAACGCTGCTTTCGTCTTCAGGCCACTCCTGGAGACAATATCCAACAAAAATTGAGAAAACAACAGAAATAGGGTAAATAACAACAGACTTTGACTAACTTAATATTGTTGCGAACCTGTCCTTTGTAGGTGTTTTATTACCCGTTTGAATTTGTTCGCACGCACTAATCTCTTTGTTCACGCCGCCGTAAGACATCATAAAAACTTCGTTCTTCTGTTTGTATTTCATGCTCATGGAAGACATAAAGCTTATATATGAAGAATTCAAAGGAATGTTGCTAGGAGGCCATGTCTAATTTACAGATGGATAGGGTCGGCCAGTCGAGCAAAGAGTCAGTTGTGTTCTGACTGCGAACGAAACGTTACCTAGTGTACTTTCGGAACTAGTATCTTATAACGACTGATTTTACGCGATTTATGTGATTACAATTTTCTACCCTACGTTTTGGTTTTGTTGCTTTCGGTTGTACTTTTAAGAACTGTGAATTACGTGTGTGTACTTTTAATAAACTTTGTAATCATTCCAACAGCATTTCGAATTTACATCTCACAAAGTCGTAACAATATTCTTAATAAATATCCTCAAATTAAGCAAGTTACGCCTGTGTTATAGATAATGTATAACGGACAATTCTGAGGCATATCCCAGACACTCAGACCATAGTGAATAAGGGGGAAAATTAGTTTCTGATATTTATCAGGAATTGCACCCGGAGCCTCTGCGTTGCAATAAGGTCCGGGCAAAGGCTTAGCCCGATCAACCACAGAGGCGTCTAACGAAAGTAGACACTCAAATTATTCACTTTCCTACATGGCGACGCTTACAAAAGGCAATGTCATTTTACTAAAACAGTGTCGTTTTTGTTATTGCCCTGTAATTGTGTTATAGAATCAAACTCAAAAATATAAATAAAAGTGAAGTGGGGAAGTAATTATTTTGCATGATTTCCCAAATCGAGAATAAGCAACAGAAGAAAGGCACTGAATTCAAAGCAGAATTGTTTAAATACTGTATAATAATTTGGAGTTGCCATACTGACATTATTAAAAGCTGCACTTTTTCAGTCTCTACTTTCAATAGCCACAGACTGTACAAAACAATAAGCAATATAATTTTTTTAAATACAACACGCATAGTATAATTTTTATCAAATTAATTTTCAAAGATTACAAGTCGACTCTTATACTCAACGGTCGCTGCCACTGAAATTAATTTTACATGTGTTGTCCTTACCTGCGGCCAGCCGGTCTTTTGACCGGACTGCTGCTAGCCGCATAATGTGTATGGACGCTAAGGTTTCTTTACTAACCTCCTCGTGGACGAGCATCTGCCTGTCGAGGTTGAATTTGTGTTCGAAACTGAGCGGTTGTTGGGTGGACGCGACGCTTTTTGCGCGGGATACCACCGTATGCTTGTTGCTGAAATATTATATAGTCATTTATTTACTCCTGAAGTACAGCAGTCAGAGAGACCTGAAGAACAGTGGTCATTATCGCTATATTAGCATTACCAAAGCTCTCATAAAGGTGCTGTCGATTTAGGAGGAATTTTAGCACGTCTTTCTTTAAAATCTCTATTTCAGAGTGCTATAGAAAAACAGTGATTTTAATATCTTGACATTGTAAAGATAATTAAAATACGATTGCGATAGTGTCAAAGATACATATTGTAATTTCTAGTAAATCCACAATATCTTCACGACATACTTACTCGGAGCGGAATAATAGTAGAAAAAATTGGTATTATCATTAGCAGAAATGGTAGCGAAAAGGTAGCAAAATTTTAAATCCATATTCAAAAGTTTTTATTCAAAATAAGTTCCACTGAAGAACATTTTTTGAAGGTCATAGGTACATATAAGTTAAAATTTAATTTTACTTCCTATTCTATGTATACCGCTTCGCAACGTGTTGTTGCTGTTAAGGAGAAGAAGCGGCAAGAAACTCCCCAGCAACACGTATAACTAAAAATTGATTTTCTTTATATTTCTTATTCTATTTATACCTCAAGTTATTTTTTTAATAAGTTTTATACAGAAGTATGTTACAGAATTATTACTTTTGAAGAATTAATGGAGTTGTAGCAAACAGTCAATAAGACAAAGACTCAATAAAAAGAAAGAAAAATATTATTATACTTTTAATAATGACATAACGTAGTAAAATTTTATGCTGCAACATAGCTCCATACATTCCTTACAAGCTTGGCAAGATAAAAATGTTATACAAAATATAGTAGGTATAAGAAGTCGGAGCGCGCTGCTATGTAAACGAAGTTTTGTCATTTAAGTATCCTTCAATAGTGTAATATCCCTTTTTTGGCAAGATACTTTTTAATTTGGTTTTTAATTTAGTGCAAGGCAGATGTCACATTTCATTGGGAGATTTATTTAAACTTCCCAATTTAATTTAAACATTAATATCGAGAATTTTCGCTTATAAATATTTATAAAAATAGAGCGATGTACCACGGGCACTACATTGGAATTGATAGTATACCGAAAGCAGACACACCTACAATAGAGACGATAGTGTCCAGTGATTTTGACGAGATAGTAACAGAAGAATCACGCTCCAGATCTATGAGTTCACACAAGAGAAACTTTCTTTTTATATTACAATCATGCATAACAGTAGATAATATTTTTTTACGCAATACTATAAACTGTTATAATTATTATATAGTGATTTAATAATCACGCCAACATTTTTAATGTGTAATGGAACTTCTTAGAATTATAGGCTGGCCTTATTCTTTCATCATGTTTGATCATAATTACCATGCCCGTGTTGAATTCTTCCTTTCTTCTCCTCCTTTGCTTCCTCTACCGTCTACAAGTTGTTTACTAATATTTCACTTTGGTCCCCAGGGTTCGCTTTCATGTATTTAAACGAATGTCACCGTTCAAAAAGAATTAATTAAAAAACTATATACATGTGACAGAGACTTTGTTAGCATGTTTATTTCTTCCTTCATCAGTGTGCTTAGTGCGAGTTTTTTTTACTACTCGATCACATGCAAGTTAACGCAATTTTGCATGGGAATGACTCAGGTCAATGGGACCCTAGCTATAGGCTAGTTGTTTTACAAAGTTTCTTGTACTTACAGGAAAGGGTCGTTGTCTTTAAGAATAGAACCGTTGATCCGTCCCTTTCCTATCCTTGGCCCTTGGACTGTGCCGTATCTTTGGTAGCCTAGTAATTCAATTCCCTCTGAAATATAAAATATTCAGAAATTAATACTGATGTAAATGCACACAGTAAATCTAATGAAAATGAAAAATATTGAAAATGCCTATCACCTTCTCTATTGAAATTTGAATGTTTTTTGAAAACACTAGTTTCAATAGAGAAGATATTTGGCAAGTACTACTTGTTTGGGATAAGATCATCAAAACTATTAAGACCCAAACCAGTAAAAAATAATTGCCAGACCTCAGGACGCTGAGCTTTTTCTTCGTGCATCGGAACACACCCCTACTTGATTCATAATTTTCTCTTTTTGTTTTACCTAACACTCATCCAGAAATCAAATTATTAAATTTATATTTTTATATCCTGTCAATCATGCCCGATACAATGCGTAAAAGTGCGCTATAACTGAAATACAGAAGTTCTGTCTTGGACAAAATCAATAAATTAATTTTAGTTCTCACACATCATATTTTTCAATACATCGGAGAGATAGTATACTCAACTGGCGTGTAAGAAATAAATAAAACAAAAATATTTTAATCTTAATAATGATATGGGCTTAGAGTTCGTAGTCTAGAAAAAAAACTATACTATCATGTACACAATACAATACGCTAAGTACATGGCCCACCTGTATTTGTCGCGATGTCGGCCCAATGCAGATCGTTAGGTTTGAACAGCTCGTGCATGGGCAGCGGCGGGGAGTGCGGTTGAGCGGGAGGCGAGTGCCGCGCGCGGCGCCCGCCAGCCGGCGCGGATGGCGTTCGCGCCAGCGGAGCATGCGCCCCCGCCGGCGGGAAACTGTCTCTGCAAACGGAAAACATAAGTTAACCTAACACAGAGGTTGTTTTGCGATATATTATATAGGTATAATGTGAAGAAGGTTTAGAACTATTTTACATTGTATTCTCTAGGGAATGACCCTGTCAGATAAATTGTATTTACGAAGGTATATGTCTACGACAAGGTGTTGCCAGATGGCACAAAACCATTATTTAAATGGCAGCACTAAACAGTTGTGCAATTATCGTCTTCTTAGAGTGGCAACACTAAAAGGTTGCGCAATTTATATTCCTTAGACTGGTAACACCAAAAAGGGTCAAACAAATGTGCATTTGTAAGAGTGGCAACACCATATAAAATAAAAGTCTTCTGAGTTATTAGCGAGAACTGAAAGGAGAGGCTGTGCTGTGCAGTTTAATTTTCTAAATATGTGTAAAATTACTCTAAAATGAATAATGGTTGTGGGATATTGATAGTTTTTGAGTAGTAATTATGTGTTTTGTGAGAAATGTGAACTGTATAGTCAAATGTGGCCTTTTGAGTTGTCACAAGAACGCCGTTGAATGGCACCAGCTGATAACCTACAGTTCAGCTGTGCTACACATAGGCTTAAGAAAATGAAGAAACTACATTACAATCTAAGATCTGGCTTAAAGGCCTAGCTGCCAAGCCATAAACCTAAATAATAAAAAAATAAACACAAAAAAGTATTTTTGAAGACGCATCCGTGTAGACAATTTCTCTAACAACCTAATCCACATATATCTAAATAATCGCTAAACCAAGCTTCCAAACAACTGAAACAAACAGTATATACAATTACGCTTTGACGAAGGAAGTAACAAAACGCACACTTCAGGTCATATTCAGAATGTTCCACTTTATAGAACATGAAAAATTAGAAGACGACACGCAATTGATAACATTACAAGTTAATAACACTTATTTATTGGTTTAAAGAGCATACATTTATGTATATTGACAAAACAATTTCCACCCTAGGTTATATAGGGCCGCATAGACTACACCTCACTGTCAAATTCATTGAGATTTTTGAAAACTGTGATATACGAGTATAAACAGACGGACTAGTTATTGAACTCATAACTGTTAACCTCAGAAACCGGGCATAAGTAACGTAACGTTTTCACAATCACTCAGTTTTTGCCAAAATGGCCATAAGAAACAACAGACGCTTTAAACTATTGCATGAACAATTAACAACGCAAGAACATTGACGAATAAAACAGTTTCGCAAATTACTTGTAAATTTAAAGAAAACAAAGGAAAGTGGTAAAGCTTGCGATAAGAGGTTCCTTACACAAAGTCCGGCGGCGTGGCATTGTCGGCCCACTCGGCTGGCGGGCTGCCGGACCCGCCGCTCGGCAGAGAATCCAATGAATCAGGAGTCGCGCTGCGCGACCTCGGTTCACTACCACTTGAGTTCTGCAACAATAAAACACATTCACTTAGTTATACGTAAGTAGGTGCATACATTCCTTTGACTAAACGTCATGGCGCCAGACTTTAGCTTGCATCAGACTACATAAAAACAAGGATATATAAATATTAGTAACCTAATTTACAAATTAGTAGCGTTTTATGCTCAACTCAGCTAGATCTATCTCTGAGATATTCACTTCTATAACTTCGAGCTGTGAAGCTTAAGACTGACTAAAACCGAGGTTAACGCCAGGCTGTTTTTCAAAATCTTAGCACTTTTGGCCCTCACAAATATCTTTACACAGAACTTCAGATGTATTAACTAAAACGCTTAAATTTAATATCCATTCTTTGGCGGAAAGAACCAAAGGCACAAATAAGTGTTGGGTCAGCAAGAGTGACCTTACTACTTATGGGTACTAGACGGACTACAAGGATGTTTACTTCTGAATAAGTAATCTAAAGTTCAGAGTATTCAAATATCATCCCCAATCCATTATACATCCGAGTACGTTTTGTCATATCTGGCATTATGTGACTTTATTGGCCTATAGTTAATTTCAGACAGCCTCGGAAACAGGATAATCCACCAGCAAATCTTCGATACGGTCTTGTGGAAACGGAGGTGCAGCATTATCAGTACTCGCCAGAGCCACTTCTCGAAAACAGCCACGCTCTAAGTCTACTGCGATCGTTCAAATGGCTGCAATTGTCTTGTTCGTGATGCAAGACTATTGCAGCCAATAAACCTGACAGCGGGATAGCAGATAGAAAATTGTTCGTTACAATCATCGCAAGTGGAATTCCATCGTCTCTACCTACCTTTTGGGAAACAGGCGTGATAATAATTATTTACTTAATTTCGTATATATGTACTCAATTTCATATATATGTTCTTAAATTAATCAACTTAAAATAAATGACCTGACTGACCTCTTATTTCTAAGTGAATTTAATAACAAAGGTGGACCAGACTGACGTCATCAGGTGCTTGCGACCACTCCTCTTACACCTGGTCCAGAACACAATGACTATGATATTAGTCATCAATTACGTAACGACAATAATAACCAAATAGGTAGAAATTACATTGAAATTCTTAAGTATACTGTCATTAATGTATTAGCTTTCTACCCATTATGTAACGTAAAGGTATACACATAATAGATTTCTCTTTTTGACAATCAAAGTGTGAGAAAATTAAAAATTTGACAACCAAGTATGAGATGCGTTGCACAATGCTTGTGCTATTGTTTTTATTAGGTTGTAAGGAAGCGGAATACGCAACACGTTTTACTTAAAATCATCCGTGGTAAAAATATATCTTAATGTTCATTAAAGTTATATTAGCTAATGGTCGTTATTAAAAATTCATTTACAGAAGGTAAAGGGTAAATTATAAAATATAGTATTTTTTATGGTTTACTTGACACCGACTTCAAAATGTTGTAGGAAGAAGTCGGTTAAATATTTATTGTTTGGTTTCTAGTGTAAAGTCGGTTTTGTTTTTGTTCAAAAAAAATTTTTTACTGTTCCGTTGCGCAAATAGTTCAATAGCTTTAGAAATAATATATTACGCATCTGTAGAAATTTTACAACTGGCACGCGTATACAAATTTGCCATCTCACTCTTTGATATATATGCTTTTCCACAAGGGTTGCTCTCGATTTCCTTGTGATCCATAAATTACATCCTGACTTGGTGAGAATGGGACCATCTCGGATGTTAAAAAAAAAATAGGTCCACAATTGACAGACAAATCGCTTAACACGCCTACAAAAAAATTAATCGCCTGTAGAAAATGTAATACTGACACGCGTATACAAGAATTTTTTCCAAGAATTTAAGCGCACAACGTTATTTAATAAGGGTTAATCTCAATTTCCCTGGGATCCAATTCACTCATCAGATCCTGACTTCTTGACCATGGGACTACATTGGGAGTACACGCTTTGCTATACAACGTGGCAACGCCGCCAGCCAGAATGGCAACGTTCCCGGTAAGGGTGCCTGTCCTTTGAAGTGGAGCGAGGCTGCGAGGCGGAGAAACGGAGAAATATTATCCAATTCCAGGGTTGCATTAAAAATGCGTCAATGGACAGGCACCCTAAGTGACAGAGGTTTGGGACCAATAACTTATTTTTAGATATTTTCCACTTTTTTATTGACTTTTAGTTTTTATATAGTATAGTTTGTAGTTTATTTTTACATTTATAGTTCTTGTAGTTTTATTAATGTAAATAATGTCTTGGGCTTTTTACTTATATTAATAAACTTCTAAAGAAATAAATTTGAAAATCGGTTTACAAATGAAGAGTAACGAACATATAAAAAAAGAAAATAACATACAGACGAATTGAAAACCTCCTCCTTTTTGAAGTTGGGTAAAAATTCAATACCTTCTACTGAATTACACACTGCATCGCAACATAGTATCGATCTAAGGAAAAAAAAACATTTTTCATTAGAATAGATAAGTTTAAGAAATGTTGAAATGAAATGCGTTGAAAGAAATGACTATGCCGTTCTATTATATTCATTATTCATGAAAACATGACATTGGTTAGATAAGTAGACAAATCGAGCTAAGCCATCTTAAAAAGTGATGAAGGAATCGGGCCTTAAATGGAAACATAGGACGGTAATGATCGAGAGCGTGCATATAAAACCTGTTGCACACGACAGGTAGTGAACACCACTCCTGACACACATGCCCATACTGTATACTCGCCCTCCGGCCTCACTTCCGCACAAACAGGTCTCGTTTATTGACCATAAAGATCATGAACTTCATTCATAATTCATTAAACAGCTGCTAAGGCATAGAGATTTATGCACTTCCGTGAATGTTACACTATTTTCCTAACACGTTAACAAAATTCTAATTCAATCATTATGGCTAAGTTACTGAATATTATGTTGGTATAAAACAAAAAGTATTTGTACACCAATATAATAAAAAAGAAACAAGCACGTTATTAACATCTATATACCTGCCTACCTACATAATATTTTATAATATAATCTTGTCTTTTATAGACAACTTTTGGCAACTGTATAAGGAATTAATTTTTCAAGTGGGCTCTTCAGGGCCAATTTGTTCATGAGTTACAAAATTCATAAGCAAAAAAGAAATTTGTCTGAAAATATTTTTTATTTAATTTAATTAACTTTAATCTTCAATATTTATTAAATAGTGACATTTACGATAAAAATGTAAGAGACCTTTTTTGTAGAGCGTTCGATTTCCTACAATAAAGTATATGAAATTTTGCTGCTAAATCAATTACTAACGGAGATATGAATTTTTTCTATTGGACTGAGAAAAAAATAAAAAACTGCGATGCGCAGGATCTTCCTATTAAAATTAAGAGCTCACATTTGGTGAGATTATTTTAAGGTGTCTAAAAAAATATTTTTTTGACCCACCCTAATATATATATATATATATATACTAGCGTTTGGGCACACATTGTCCTGCCCTGAAAAAATAAAAATCTAGAACCCGATTCAACGAAAGACATTTTATAGCTACTTTTTTTACACCTTTGGTTACATTATTGAAGTTTCAGTAGGGATCCCTAATTTTTATATAGTCTATATTAACCAGGAATAATGTAGCATTCAAATGTTAAAAGAATTTTTGAAATCGTTCCAGTACTTTTTGAGTTATTTCGTTACAAACATACTCTCCTCATTTCCTCTGTTCGCCAGAGCCTTACTTTCCCCTACTAGCCCGCAGGCCAGATTTTACAAATACTAATTGACAACTGTAAACACAGATTAGAGAGTGAAATGTCGTCATAAAGTACATATTTTAAATCCTAATTAATCTAATTATATAGTACATGTTTATTATTTTGGACTATGTGAATAGTATGCACAAAATTATATATTATTACAATGTACGGGCTATTTTATTCCTACAATGACCTGTCACCTCTATATATTATTAGTATAGATAACAACTGCCAATATTATTCGACACCAAGTTTTAATTATAAAATAATGAGGCTTCCAAACAGTCAGTCTCTATGTAGGTGTTCTACGCTACTATCGTTTTAACGTATAATTAGCAAGCAATCTTTTGAAATCTCTTCATGTATTTCTTCTGTTATATAATTTCTTGACAACATAACAATCATATCATGTAATTTCCTTGGAAATAACTGGACGGACACACAGGCGCCGTGTATTGGAATAACAATATGATATTATAGACGAGGAGCATTGGAATTAGTTCCAGTTATAAGAAACCATACATTTATGCAACGCACTCAACAGTCATATGGGAATTAAGCATTTCAAGGTTCTTTATTGTCTTTAACGACGGGTATCCTTATGTAGTTGTTTGCAATATTAACTTTTAATTGTCTTTAAAAATGAGAAAAATATTAGAGTGCGTAATTCGGACTAGCATATTACGAAATTCCAACTTATAGAATCTTGTCTCTCTGTCTGTTAGATCATCGCGTGGAAACTACTGAACAGATTTAAATAAATCTCGACAAAAAGCTATCATACATTGTAGGCATGTAGGATACTTTCTATCCCGATGAATGACGTTGTTTTCCTTTATTCTTTATTGTACACAAAAAGTTACATACAAAATTATAGAATAGTGGTGATGTACAAAAGAGTTTTCTTCCAACAAACCTATGAGTCTAGCGAGAAGGGGAGAAGCAAAAGGTAATGTAAAATATAGACATATAAGGATAATTTAAAATAGATGAACTCTGACTTTTTTTTGAAACTGCTCTCCGAAGAACTATCTCGGATCGTATGTAGCAGGGCGTTCCATAATCTAACTGCGTGGACGGAGAAAGAACCACTATAGCATGCCGATGAGGGTGTGGGAGCTTTGAGAAGAAGAGATTTAGAAGTTCTACATGTTTGTCCGAAGGAACAAGAAATGTTTTTTTTCGTGTGATGGACGATTAAAGCCAAAAAGATGGCGTTGCGGTCGCATGTTTGGTGATACCGTTGCAATTCACAAACACATCGTCGCGATGGGAACGCGAACGAAGTTTCGCTAGCACATGCCAGTCCGTTATGAATCTATTTAAGAGATCCGTGGCCAAATTACCAGAATATTCGACGTTTGTCATGTCTACAAATCCCTTTAATTAATTAATAATTTATAAGGGCAGGTTGGCGCGCACTTGGTCGACTTTTTTCCTTCAAGTATTAAAAAGCTGGATACAGAGTCTCATAACATTACAATACAACATAATACACATTCAACGCCGACTTTACCTTGGCCAAAGAAAAATGCTAGAAAACAATAAACGCTGAGCGCTTCCTCCACGCGTGATTTGTTAAGTATACATGAATAAGCGCATGTAATACCGTGTAATTTAGGTAAACGACCACACATAATTGTATTGTTTTGTGCATAAACGATACAAGTATCATGGAAGTCAAATACTAAAGATAATAACCGACTAATAAAAAACATAATAGCGGACGGTCTGTTACTTTTATACACTTATAAAGTCGCAATCTCATAGGTTTTCTACGAGCATAACTGCTTATATATATATATGAGTCAAATAGCGCACTAATTGCTGCTTCAAAAGTATTTAAAATGATTTATATCATAATCTATACTAATATTATGAAGAGGTAAAGTTTGTGAGTTTGAATGTTCGGGGTAATCTCCGGTACTACTGGTCTGATTTTGAAAATTCTTTCACCATTAGAAAGCTACATTATTTATATATATATTTATATATATATATGTATATATATATACATATATAATATATTTGATTGTGATTAATAAATCAAAGAAGAAAAAATGTTTTACGCCCAGCGAAGCGGACACGGGAACGCCTGTCAAATATGTTACAGCAATAACGGTCCACGCAAGAATTGCGCACAGCCTCGTACGAGGTACTGCGAGTGATTTCTGCGTTTATGAATTAATTAAAGGTTAGAAAGCTTAATTAAACCTTATTATACGAGCGTGCGTGAGTGTGCGCATCATTTTAACACCCGTTTTGACATGTAACAAAAATTGAATTTATTGTAACATCCCTACTCGGAAAGACTATATATTGTTTTCCATGAAAGATAACATTGGTAGATCACGTACTCGACTCTTATAATCAATTGCACTATTTAATACTATTTAACTATGTTAGGGACGATTTTTTAATCACCAGACAAGAGTTATTCCATGGAATAAAACACTACATGGGAAAATTCAAAATGACAATTGCATGAATAAAACAGTGGAATTTCACTTTTGAATTTAGTCAGGTTATAATTTATCCGACTGATAACTTTTATCAGATGAATAAAAAATCGGCCCTAAGTCAACTTAAATAACATCTAAAGTTAGATATCAAAGTTTTAAATCTAAACTAAAATTACTAAATTAAAAATACCAACTGGTCTTCTTTGCAAAGTAAGGCTCAATTCACACTATGATGCCGTACACCGTTCAATATTGCTCCGGATTCGGTCCGTTCCCGTTTCGCTCATATATTCTTAAACAAGGAAAAATCAGAGTACTAGTGAGAGTATCGCTCTAATTCCACTCCGATATCGCGCCGATACCGGTTCGTCGAAAATAATATTTGTCTGAAGCAACACAAACTAACACTAAACTAGTTATAGTAGGTAGTATACACACAACGAGGTTTGATTGAACGGAGGCCGAAACGAGAATGAACCGTGAACGGCATCGTAGTCTAAATCGAGCCTGAGACCAACTACATAGATATACTTATCACTAATTAGTAACACAGTAATTATCACATAATATAAAATTATAAAAAAGTGTTCTATCATTAAAGCATATATTCCTGTATAATATCAGATGGCTAAAATAAAATTAGAAAGTCAACACGTCAAACATACATAATAACCGAATAGCATGTTATATGCAAGCAGATAAGGAAGATACTGCAATCGTACTAATTACGAAATAATAAAGTAAAAAACAAACAAGATAACAACCACTTCGTCGTTTATCTTGTTTACTATTAAATGTTTAAAAAAGAACGTTAGAATAAAGGTTGTCATCCACTACCATAAACATGGGCGCCGCTACCGCTTAATAAAGCGGTAGCGGCGCGGTAGCTCGCTGCAAGATTACTGTCGGTGAGGTCGCGGCGCAGGCGACGCGATAATTTCAGGTTTATTTTTTAAGTTATTATATTTAAATCTACTCAATAAGTCAAGTCATAACTATAGACTTACTTAGGTCCTTGTAATTTTATGAAACTTAAAAGAAGCTTTCTTTTCGCACCACCGCCGAGTGCAACAATTTGCAACATTCGTATTATAATTGTTGATATTCATATTTTCAGATTTGTCGTAAGTATATTCTGACAAATTATATCTTCAAAAATGTCTTTATGCGCAAGTGAGGTAGCGTACTCCATTAAGGTACCCTCTTAAGCAAAAATGTCCAGTCAAAGTCAAAGTAGGATACATGGTGGAAATTGACAACCGCCCATGTTCACTTGCAATACAAGGGAAGTTGATGATTTGCTGACCTCGTATGACTTAAAGGAAACTAATTGTACACGCCTCCCAATGAATAGTGAAATGTTTGACCTCGACCTACAAAACTGAGAAACATCTGTCACCAACAATACAGCTTCAACGTAGGCACACCTAGGTCTTACAATATATACTTAGATATAAGTTGAACGCCACATTGATACATCGTATTGTGCAAATATTATCACGCTTATACGGTCTAATACATTAGTAACATGTAAGGGTAAGCTTTGTCACGCAGCAAGTCCAAACGGGAGAGAGGAGAAACAAGCCAAAGTAATTATTTTGGTGCTGTTATAGCTATTTTAAGGAAAAAGAATTCCTAGTATGTCCAAATTGTCTGCAAGAATATCCATTACCTGGTACCTAAGGTATTATATACTACAGTGAAGACATAGACAACTTCAAAGCCAATAGATGGATACAGTTTGACTACAGGTGGCATTCGATAAGTTTCGTCAAGTCTTCTCGTTGACCAAGGATTCAGTCATGTACGTGATTGAAGATGAGTCTTTAAGCAGTGCGTCTTATCTGTCGGGTCGTGCGTCGATGAGACGTAAACATTGATGATGGGATTGGTCTACAAATTTCAATTTGCACTGCGACCTATAGAGTGAGCTTTGGTGTTTCTCTTATGGACAAAAACAGAAACGAGGATATAAGATATAAGAGAGATGGAGAAACTAATATAAGAAGGCCAACAAGATAACCTCATATAGCTTGTAAAATTAGTAACCTGAGTTGTAATGGTCTATGTCCAGCAGTAACAAACAACAAGAGGAGAGATTATTCCAAAAATATTACAAAAGAAACAACTCCTGCTTTATTCGGTCCGGTTAACGCCGATAAAACATTAAAAATAATTATATTACATTGTGATAAAGAACAAACATACCAAGCTATCAATGTAGGACTTCATGTACGCCAATCCTTTACAATTCACCATTTTCTCGCACAACTTCATCCGCGTTGTGTCACAGATCATGTTTTCCAATTAGTCTTAATTTCACTATCACGTGGACACAAAAACCACCGCACTTGCCAGTTAACGAACATACTGTGTTGAACACAAAACAGTTTTGAAATCAACCGGACGCAATGCAATTTACGTTATACGTCCGTTTTAGTTTTAATTCCATAGTGATGTGCTTGCAATTTTATTTTTTAACGAGGAATAAATAGTAGTTGCTCAATCTATTTACATATTATAATGTTGTGTGTATATATGTTACGACAGAACTGTGTAAATGGTAATAATAAACGTCCATGAATTACCTAAAATTTTTATTATTATACATTTTTCTAGAATTGTTTAGAAAAACGAAAGAATCTTGTATCTACTTATTTTTCAACCTTTAGACTAATTCAGTTAGATTGAAATATATCTTATTTGTATATACTGTACACTACTTCAATTCCTTGATTATATATCCATTTGATTCATGTAAAAAAAAAAATGTAAATTCAAAATCTTTAAGATATAATTTAACAATTCTGTCATCAGTATTAATCACATCACTATTGGTAGTGAGACCGAAAATTATTTTGTTATATTCCTACAGTCAATTTTAAATCCCCTAAATCGTCAATTAAAAACTTTGATAACGATAACAGATTTCTTAAAACGATAATTTTGAGAAGTTTAAACGTTGCCTAATTATGTAAACGACAAGACACAGTGCGATAAGGTAACGCTGTGGATTGCAAGAAGACACACTAACACGAGATGCAAAAAGGATGAGAATGAGGAAGAGAGAATGGAAGAAAGGAGACTTACAAAACTTTCTCATAGACGAGAGAGATGTAAATGAGGTGCCGGTAGATCGCACCGTACTCACCATGAGCAAATAGCAGATATTTTCAGGAAAGATGAAGTAAAAAGCACCTCAGATGCACCTCAGGTATGAAAAAATAATGAAAGTAGATGAAGCGAAAAGACTGTGCCGAGATTGTGGTAAATGGAGATCCATAGTCTCTGCCTAAACCTACGAAATTAGTCTTTACGTCATGTATATATGTCACAAGGATTAAGATTGTTATCGGAAGGAACTATATTCCTAATCAGTTATTTTCTATCACTCAGCCGATTCACATATAAAACTCACTAGCACGTTTGAATAAACAGAAATGTCCATTGCGGAGTTCAAGCACCTACTGCTAAGTTCAAGCCTCGAAACCTTAATTGGTTAGTTTATCTAATAGCCGTGTTATCTGGCCCCTAATACTGTGACGAACGTAACAAAGTTATTTTAACGATTTCTTACTATTGTTAATATCGGTGATAATTAGAGGAAAACGTGCGACAAAATGTTATTAAAAGGTATTAATTAGCAACACGGTTATGGAAGCAGGAAAAGATAAAATAAATATATTTTACAAACTAGATTTTCCCCCCACAGCTTTGAATGGTTAAACTTAAATTAAAAAAAAAGTCGTAGTAGTAGATAATATAACAGTTTCTTATCGGAATGATTTGAGTTGTAATCCTGACAGGGAGTATATAACTACCCCATGCTGACAGTGAAAAAATATTGTAAGCGCGCGTGTACACGACATGCGTCAACGCGCCGCCGTCTATACATAAAAAAATTACAGGATACCAACGCAAGCGCGGTGGCGGCGTGGTGACAGCGTGTGAGGCTGTGCCATTTACACAAGCACTAAGGGAATCTATTCTTATTTCGCATTATATTATATTGAAAACTTACACAATATCAACAAGAATTAGTAACATAGTTAAGAAATAATTTAGTAAATCCAAATATGGCGTGAAATCTAACGATAAGTAATTCAAATTCTAATTCAAAATTTAAATTCAAACATTTATATTCAAAATAAGTTCCACTGGAGAACACTTTTTGAAGGTCATATATGTAAGTCAATAATTTAAATCTATTCTATATACACCGCTTCGCAACGTGTTATCGATGTTCAGAGGAGAAGAAGCGGCGAGAAACTGCTCAGCATCACGTCTAGCTAAAAATGATTTTTTCATCATAATTATTTATATATTATCTCAGGCTCTTTTTTTAATGCATATAGAAGTTGTATTACAATTACTTTTCAAAGAGAGTGAAAAGTATTTATAAAGAAAGAATACTAAGTACAATTAATAATGAAAAAACCATTTTAGACACCGCGGCTGCGTCGTGAAACCTTAGTCCCCTTTAGCCAATGCCAATGCACCTGTTTCTAGACCAAATGAGAAAATACCAAGTATCAGTCACTACTAATCGATAAAAAAGTTTGTAGCTCAGAGAGCGAGCGATAATATCGCGATACGCAAGCGACCTCGGTGATAATTGTTCAGTTCTGTTATTGCATAAAATTACAAAAGATTTAATTTGGATATGTACTCGAAAAAATTTAATGTACCTATCAAGGCTGAAAAAAATAACTATTAAGTATTTATTTCATCTGATGTTACAAATTCTTGTGCATAATCAGATTTAAAACTCCATTAATTAATTTTTGTAAATTTAAACTGCGCTGAAATTAAGACTAGAATAATTGCCGGTTTTAACCGCATACAGGTGGGGTTTGAAAAGGTTTATTGAGTTTATTGTATGTAAATTACGTACTACATCGAGAATTGTGCAATTGAAAATTACAATTTTCGTTACAACTTAGCGAATACTTTAATTAATTATCTTATCTCCTGGTTTCAAGGTTTTAAAACATCCGTTATACGCTTACAATTTATATGTTTCAACTATATAACCAGGTATAATTTGATTTATAACGGGAAAGATCGCAATTCTAACCAAAGATAAAAACGTGGTAGAAATTGCGTAGCTTTTAGACTAATAGCAAATGTACATACGTATTTGATATTTGTACATAACCGTTTCCAACAGAACGACACTACAATGATTTTCATAGCAAATACTTTAGTTTCCACTCCTGATCGATTAGCTCCAAAAGCTCAGTTCCAAAAAAAATATCGTTATGTCACCACTCATCACAAAAATTTAGATTTCAAAAAAATTACTCCAGAAAAAAGAACACAAAACACACTCATAAACATATTAATTAAAGATTTAAAATCATATAAATAATATCAGAGCGTCTGACAGTATACTAGTAGTTATAGTTATAGTTCGCTAAAACTCATCTTGGTAAGCAAGCCAATCTAGAAGCGGTGAACACTAACATGACATTACTTACAGATTAACACTAAAAGTGCTTTAGTTAAAAAAACAGACTAACCAATTTGAATATATTTTTTTGTTGCGCTATAAAATACATGGATAATTAATTTAAAAGACTAAAATAAACCCCAAAAAATCATAACAGTTTTGAATTACGTTTGTATTATTTCACTCCTTAAAAAATTTCCATACCAGGGACCTTCTATGAAAATCGATTCTATAGGAGTATGCTTAAACTATTATATTTCAGAGTATATCTACGATGGATTATATACTTAAGACCGTGGTCGACCACAAATGGTTATCAGTAGGCAATGCAATATCGGAGTCTCGAACTAATGCGTGTTGCCGTGAAAGTTAACACGCTTCCGACAAGACATTTCTCTGTTTGACTGAGTGATGGGGAAACGCTTAGAAACGTCGATTTCTAGTATTTATAGAGAAAACTTCAACCGTATTTAAAATATTTAACAAAGGCATAAGGTAATTATATTATTTATGTTACATTTGACAACACACGCCCAAATAGAATTACTATTAGAAATGTGATACAGAAAATCTTTCTCAGCACCTTCGTAGAGTCAAGGCAACATTTTATTATCGTAGAGTAATATCGCATAAGATCTACCGATGTTAAGCCATGAGTGGGTTTTACGTAATACTAACATTATTGCTTAATGTTCTTCTTGAACTTTATTGATTTATGCTTAAACTTTTGGCTTTTATTATGCCTAATGTTGCTAAAATATAACGTCAAATATCAGATTTTCTCTTATGATGGGGCTTTATCTGGGATAATGTTACAGATATAGATCGTTTCACGCATATGCGGCGATGGATGTAATGCGTTATTTGTGATGTGATGTTGTTTTTAATTTTTGATAACGTTGAATGTTGACAGGTAACGTGTGGGAAAAATACACTAGGTTGGCTATTCGATAACGGCGTTATTTTTAACGTTTTAAATAAGACGCGTTCGGCCACAGTCTTAACCTTTAACATGAATCCAGAAGCCGCACTATATGGAATATGATCTATGATGACACTAAGGTAGTTTTACTTAAACTGCGTTTTATTTATAACTATATAAATGTTTTATTACTTACACATTGAACTTGTAATGTATTGTAAAACAACTATATAAGTCTTACAATCAGATATTCACATTCAAAGACTATATAATTGATTTATCTGTAGAGACGTTCTGTTTTATCCATTATGTGATTTATGTGCCTACTTGTGACTACTGTATGAGGAAATAACCTGTTTCACTCGCGATATGTTCAAACGCTTGCAGGAAAAAACATGACACTTGACGTTGACATTTTTTCTTTTTGAAGATGACAGCTGATAAATTAAAAGTATTTCATTTTTCACACTTTTATAAATTGTATTTTACAACCAAATATAAGCTGGTGACATTATGAAGTATTATTATTCCTTATCTGGACACGTTCCTTTAGTATCTCACAACGCCCAAAATGCTCCGTCTGCCGTTCCACAAGGCGACCGCGATCGTTGTGGTCGTGGTAAAAACGTCACTAATGACGTCATCATTTTCGATCACACAACGCTCACAACGACCCATGTCCAGAGGTGGGTGTTGACCACATTAATTCTCTGTCTCTTGACATTGAAAAAGGCGCGATTTTCAAATCAACCAATGACATTTGTGTATTTCGTCGTTTATGTCATCAACGCCACATAATCCGTTCCACTAGAGTTTATGATTGTAACGTCCGCAAGCAAGTGGAACGGGATAAATTACGGTCGTGAACGTAGTCATTGTGAGTCCCTTCTGGAACGTAGCCTCTATATTGATCTTGCGTGAACTTTTTTAATGACAATACTTTATCCGATGATATTGGCACTTGGCACTTGACAGACACGAAAGACACCTAGATTGTAACTCTGGTGCTAATACTAGACACCCAGGCCGTTATCGTATTAGCTCCACGCCCCATAGACAAGTTACTTAAATGCTATCTAACATAAATTCAAATAGTTTCTTTATGTTTTACTACGTGATGAAAGTAAATTACAATAAAAGAATTTGAAATAAAATAAGAAGAAATCTTATGAATCAGTGCTAACGAAATCATCTGAGATACTAAAAAATCTTTTGTCATCCAACACACTCTCTGATTCATCACCGATACTTAAAAAGTGAATCTAATGAAGCATTCAAAAATCTTATCATTCTTTCTTTGTTTGAACAGGAAAACAAAACATTTTATCACTCATTACTATTTGGGATAAGTTCACAGAGCGGAAAACGACGGCAAGTAAATCACAGTCCAAAATCAACAAAGAAATACTTTCACAGAACGTTCTGCAGTTAGTTTGAATATATTTTTTTTAAACTTGTCGACGAAAAAAACAGAAATAAAGTAACTAACCTCTAAATCACGAAAGACGTCCCTGATATCAGGCTTCCTCGCCCTCGAAGCGGCCTTTTTCCTTCGCACAGTTCTATTCAGCCGTCTGACTCTTCTCCTGACAGCTGCAGCCTGTTCCCTGGGCAGAGGCCTGACTGCCTCACCCAGCTGGGCCTCGCTGACCTCCAAGCCGGCTTGGAAAGGCGCGGCGAGAGAGCCAAGACCCGCCGCCTGCAGCCATTCTGTTTCCAACTCGCCTTCTGTATTGACAAAGAAGAGAGACCGGTTAATTATTTTAGTGTAAAGAACAGTAACCATTGCGGGTAAGTTAATATTAAGATTTAAGTCTTAATTTTTTTAAATATTGTATAGGTTCGAGTTTGACCGACATTACACATAATCTCAGGTGGAAATGCAGTCTAGGATGGGACACGTTTACCTAGAAGATACCCGGGGCTGTCTGCTTGTTTGATTACTTCAGGCAACAAAAAAACGTGTTCACGCGAGACTTTTATGTCTTGGTAAAAACAGACGACGTGGTACGAAGATACACTCCTCGGCGTTACGTATTATAACTATTGATCAACTTCTCTGTAAACAACAATTGCGTGATGTGAAATTCTACAAGTGGTTCTGTATTGTTTAAAAAAAGCCAACTGTGTTTGTGATTTGGCTACGGAACCATAAAGAATTTAATTGAATACATCATAATTATCTCCAAAACTAAACAGCGGTTATTGTTCAAATCAATTTTCATTCGAAAGGGGTTTTGAGGTTTTGTTGGTATCCTTTTTTATTTGTAAATCAGTGGAGACTCGATTAACCGGACCTCAACTTAACGGATTCGCGATTATCCGGACCGCAATTTAACGGATTCGCGATTATCCGGATTGTCAACCGCGATCAAATTTCCTCCTGTTCACCCACACGACATATGTACATTCGGACGTACGAAAATGTATTTCTAATCTATGCTATAATAAATGGTTCGAGTTTGCACATTGCGTTTAGAAATATGAAAAAATCACGGGGAATAAATAATTAGGACCAGGAGATTCCGAAAATGCAATTTTTATAATTTTTATCTTTCTGTATGTCTGTCTGTTAGAGCATCACATAAAAACTACTAAACGGATTGAAATGAAATTCGAAGCGGAGCTAATTTATATCACGGGGAGTAACTTAGGATACTATTTATCCCGATAAATGACGTCGTTTCTGTGTGATAAACGAAAATGGCGAAAAAGGTGGCGCTGCGATCGCATCTTTTTTGGAAACTACTGAACGTATATGAATGAAATGCGACATAAGGCTCGGTTATAATCCGAATCAACACTTAGGATACGTTTTATCCCGATAAAAGATGTCGTTTACTTGGAATAGACGTATTAGTAAAATAGATGGCGCTGCAATTGCGATGTAGACAACTAGCGCTGTAATTCAGTAAGTACGTTGTCTAGTTCCCACATGTCATTCATTACGTATTAGATAGTTCAAATCAGGTTGGCTGCGACTTTTCTTTACGTTTATAGGTGTGCAGTTGTCTATCTATACTATATTGTCTTAGTTTCTTTGTAATTGTAGTGAATTGAAAAAAAATCACTTTATTCATATATTCATTCATCCGGATTTACGTATATCCGAATGCCTTACGACAACAGTTAATCGAGCGTCTAATGTATGTATAAAGTATTTTTTATTAAATAAAAAATATATATATGTAGTGCAGCAACGGACAAAGAATACAATCTCCTGCGGCCGGGCGGCCTGTCGTAAGAGGCGACAAAACAACCCACAGCCAGGTGGTAGGGTATTTGCCCGACTGGATGGCTACCACCCCTCGTCTAGAGTATGCCGCCATAACAACCTTTAGAGAGTTTTCCATCAAGTGTGCCGTCTGCCTGTCTGCTGAACTCTTGCAATAAAAAAAGAGTAAATTATTTTGTCTATTCTTTGTTTGATGTTGTTCTAATTATAAATAATATTAAATGTTCATTAGTTATTTTTCTTCTGTGAAGGTGTCGTTACTGCCTGGTACTAACGGAAGACCAGTGGTTGTTATCAACCAGCATTTGCTGTGTTAGGGCCTGTTTAGAGTTAGTTAACCTTTGGCTTTTGTTAAACTGCTTATTTATTATTTCCATTTTAAATATCTCTAAATAAACATTTTCTTTCTTACTTCTTTCTTATTTTATTTATTTTTAGATTTTTTCAATTTTTTTTGTTGACAGCAGACAGGCAGGTGACGCATTGGTGAAAATCTGTTACCATCGCCTATGGGTATTTATAAAACCAAAGATGCTGCTACCATTACGCAACTGCTCTCTAAAGCGAGACTGGAACCAAGTCACTAATGCCGCCGAAAAACAACTCAAGCTTGTTATGGTGGCATAGGTACTCTGTAAACTTACACGGTATACTTTATATGTTAGTTTACTACAAAATTAGTTTTTATTTAATTGTATTTAATAGAAATAAAGAGATTGATTTAAAAATGTATTGTTTGCTATTTTAGAATTATAAACCTCTGTTCAAATGTTGAACAATCGGCAATGTAAGTTTGCAAAAACACATAGCGTTAACGATCGTGTCCTTCGTAATGTGTTTGTGGTAATATTTTATCTGAAACTTAGACTTCCGCGTTTTTTGTTGTTCACATGCAAAGCATATGTTCATGCGATGAACATATTAACGCAAGATGTAATTGATGTAGTTTTGTACTTGTTATACTTCAGGTCACTAAACGTTGTCCGTATGAATATATTATTCTGTGTAAACCAAAAACGCATATAAGTTATAATTAACTAAGAAAATAATCAAATCCATAAGTTAGATTTTTTAAATTAAATTCCGTATAGCAATTGAAGTATAAAAGATATATATTTTGTGGTGTGGTAGTCTGAGCGTTGGTCATTTGGATGTAGAGAATTTTTAATTACATAGTTGCTCTGAAAGCTTTAGACGGGCGCTTTTAGAGATTCGTTTAGTGATATTTACACCGTGTCTAGGTATACTAGCTAATGTAAGAAAGAATATAAAGTTCCACATTATTTTATTATTAGGTATATGTACTTGTCATATTCGTAATATGAATCTGGGAAAGTAGCTGCTTTAGGCCCCCTAGTTTGAATAGGTATTAATGGAATAAACCAAACTGATATTTAAAAGAAAAAAAAGAAATATTGTTTATTTAGAATTACTTAAATGAGCTGTGTCGAGTTTCTTTAAATCCGTTCAATAATACTTTTCACGTGAGGCTCTAACAGACAGACAAAAATTCTAAAAGTTATGTATTTTTGGAGTCTGCTGGCCCGAACTGTTGTTGTATTTACAGTTGCGGAATGAAAATGTCCGTCACCTTAAAGTCGACTTTGCTTGCACGAGAGCAAGAAGCAATACTGCCAACATTTTAATGTTAGGTTTATAAAATATAGAAACGTGAAAAAAGATGACAGACGCTGAGATTAACAATAAGAAACAAAGAGGGTATAATCACTACGCTTAGCATAAATATTAAAACCAATAAAAAGGTTTTACATGCTTAATCAATCTTCTTAGACAAGATATAAAATCAAACAAACAACTTTGATCTAATAAATTTTAAAGTTTATTGTCAAATAATTAAACATAATTTTCTGTGGAAAAGTTTGTTATGTGATTTAGTTTGAAAGGGTAACATGTGCTCGCGGAACGTTAAATGAATCAATTTGGAAACTGACGAACATTTTGATACCACGCCTGTACATACTTGATCTCATACAGTTTTTGTTATATTATAGATATAACACAACTCTATTCATTATAGAAGACATCTATACTATATATAAAAAATCAAGGCGATAATTCAGACCAGGACATTCCTAAAATGCAATTTATAGAATTTTGTCTGTTTGTCTATTTGTCTGTCTGTCTGTCAGAGTATCACGTGAAAACTACTGGACGGATTTAAACGAAGCTCGACACAGGGCGTAACTCAGGATAATTTTTATCCCGATAAATGACGTCGTTTCCGCGAGATAGACGAAAATATCAAAAAAGATGGCGCTACGATCGCATCCTTTTTGAAAACTACCGAACATATATGAACTAAACTCGACAGAGATGACTTATTTCCTGATTCAACACGTGGGATACTTGTTATCCCAATAAATGATGTCGTCTCCATAGTATACACGGATTAGCTAAATATATGACGTTGCAATGGAGTTTTTTCAATTTATTTACAAATATCTACGTTGTCATAAACAACATGTCATTCGTTGTAATGCTTTAAATGAGGTTGGCTTAGACTCGTATTTCAGTTTTGCTGAGCAGTTGTATAGACTATATGGACGTAGTTTCTTTGTTATTATTGTATATTTCTATATGTTCTTTGTTATTATTGCGGCTGGTCGCAGGAAGCAGGTGTGATCTTGGCCCCGGCTCTGCGTTCTGGTGAGATCAACCTTTCTTCTTCTTCTTTTTCTATATTGTATACCAAACTTTATTTTTTTCTCCTCTCTCTGTTTTGTTTTTAATCACGGTAGCTAGTATATTTATAATTATTCAATATGTGGCAAATTATGTTGGTGTTGTATTAATTGAAACTACTTATGTATAAGATACATAATACTAAATTCTATGCAATACTGTTTTTTTGTCCAAATAAATAAAATCTAAAAAAGTATGTGAAAAACCGAATTAAGTTTTTGTATATGTAGAATAAAGCTACTGCCTAGGGTTTGGACACTCAAGGAAATCGGAGGGCAAAGTCTAGTACCTAACATACAAAACAGTTCTGCAAAAAAATGAAGGTTAAAGAACTCATACAAAAAGTTCATGTTAACAGTAGCTTAGTGGTGTTGGTTAATTTATAAAAACTGGTTTACAATTAATATGTGTGTGATCATGGTTATATAAAAATTGTATTGTATTAATTTATTGAGTAAAAAACGTAAGATGCTTAGCTTATAAGGCTCCTGCTCCACCTGCATATGTGATCAAATGCGACCTAGTTATAGAGTTAAAAAATAACTTCGTGAACGATTAGATACAACGGTGTATATACATGAGTTGTCTGTCAATGCCATTAACAATGTCGCATTTCAAATGAAGAATTAAACCCTTGGCTACATCTGCAGACACAGACACTAACACTAACATTTTTTATTTTCTTTTATTGCTGAAGCACATCAGACAAGCTGACGGCCCAACTGTGGTGGAAAGTGGTTACAGTCGCCTATGGACATTAGCAATACCAGAGGTGCTGCCAATGTGCTGCCGGCCTTGAAGGAGAAACTGGAACCTGGCCACTGATGCGAACACAGCTCAAAGTTCTTATGGCAGCATACTCTAGACCAGGGGTGGTAGCCAACCAATCGGGCAAAGGCCCTACCACCCGGTTGTGGGTTGTTTTGTCGCCTCTTACGACAGGCCGCTCGGCCGCAGGAATTGGTATTCCTTTTCCGTTCCTGCACGGACAACATTATCCCAGGTGTAGCAATGGCGTAAGAAGAAACAAGTATCATTATTCTAAAATTAAATCCCGGTTGCATCCTCAGCTTGCTATTTTGAGCCCAGTGTACATTATACTATAGTAGAATATATTTTTGTTGTAACGACTCTATATTTGGGGTTTTATTCGAATAGGACTGCTAACTTTTACCATGCATAAAGAAGTTTCAATTTTTTAACATACATTATTATTTAAGTAAAAAGGAATTTAACGTCTACGGATTTATTTCACATACATTAGGACGCAAAAATATAAGTGACTCACTTCGTCCTTAATTTATGTTCTGAAACAACAAATAGAACAAAAAGCGGGGTTCAGCAACATTGGCCATTGAGTCAGACAGTGCAGACTAAAATTAGCATAGCAAAGTGCAAGCATCCTGCCCCAAACGAGGATATGTTGTGCTTAGCATTTCGTTTCCAGCGCTATTTAATTAATAGGCCACTTTCATTTCCTTTTTTGTTTAATTGGATATATGACACCATTTTTAACTTGTATAATTACCTCTGGCTCCAAGGCCTTGTGTATAAACCATTTCAACAATACGTGGTAGGTACTTATACTAGGTAAGATATCACATATAAACATAGGATAATTTACATCCCGGAAAAGGCAATGAATTCCTGTCACTTATTTTTTATTGTAAAAATGAGGCGTTGGCACCAGATAAAACAATTCCTCGGAACTCTCCCCGTTGTACAAACGATGTTCCTAGCTCCAAGGCTGTTCAGGCGACGCGCAGGTGTTCCACACGCGCTCATCTCATTTATTGCGCGAGGGGAAACTCGCTGGGGGCTCATTGCTGATAGGAGCCCATGATAAATTTTTGTATTATAAATCTCTCATGTATGTATACTAATTATAAGTGCGAATACTATTTCTCAAATAAACTACGTTACCGGTTTTGCTGAAATTTAGTTTATATATACACTTTTTATCCCGTAAAACGGGATAGTTTTCGCAAAATGGACCGGAATGTTATGGGGGCGGATAACGCCTACACAACAAGTTAATGCTATGTAACCTGGGTGAATGCTTGCTCTCAAAATAATAACTATCTATCTTCGTAGCTTCCGCGGAATATTGGTCGGAACTTTCAGCGGACGAAGCCGCGAAAAACCCCTAGTTCCCAACATATCGTTTTGGTTTACTTATACGCTTACTTGGTACACTGGCGGTTTATAAAGAGCTCATTGCAGATATAGAGCGGCAGTAAGTCGTAAATCCGCACCGAAAGATTGACGAGCTTTAAAATTAAGTCAAATTTACTGCTTTTGAATCAGTATCGTGCAATGATCATAATGTTAAGATGTGGTTGTTCGCGTTTACTTATTTCATATAAAAGTGGCTATTGAGGCACATATAATTGCAAGTGAATTATTGCATAAATGACAAATTAAGGCCTTGCATCAGGATAATGGAAATAACTCCAGGGTCCTTTTAGTAAGTTATTTCCTAAATCCCTCCATGATTCCCTGACACTTCTTATACAACACAGGGATCTTAACATTCTTTGACTCATTCACTCTCGCTCAATCACACATACTTATTCTTACATTACCTATACGAACTTACAGATACACAGACAATACATCACAACTATGCATTTGAAGGGCTCACTCTAAAACGATTACTTATAATAATTATACTAGCATATTTTCTTTTTTCTTCTCTTAATTAGCCAACGGGTTAATCCTGGTGACTTGTACCACAGGTTTCTTTTTAACCTAATTCAGGCACCAGCCTCTTAGTTAATATTGTTACTAGTTTTAAGTTTCACTGTGTACTTAAAAAGGAAATAAAGAATTATGTTATGTTATGTCAGTAAGGATTCGGCAGTCGCCATACTATCCCCGTAATTGCACCCGGGCAACAGACACACCTCACTGCATAGGGATACAAATTTTTTCCAAAAAATTCTAAACATGCCGTGTCATTGTGTCATGTACATTTAAGCTATTTAAAAAAATAACTGGAATAGATTATTTTAGATTTTGTCTGTTTGTTCAGGATTCACGTAAAAACTACTGGGCCGGTTTCGATGCGGATTTGCTGATCGACAGCTAATTTTTAAACCTAAACTCTGCGCTACTTTTTATCCTGGAAATCGCGCGGTATTTTTCTGGGAATTATTTAAAATGGCCAGATTAAAAACAAAGCCAATTCCAATGTGAATGTTTTAACTAATCGATATCAAATTTAATGTTAATAGAATGTGGGATTTTTTTATACCGGGAATCCCGCAAGCGGTTCGTAGTTGTTCGAGTGTGTAAAAATTAGCCAGTTTGCACTAAAACGATAGCTTACATTCTTTTTAATTGCTGCGATATTTGTTGTCCCGGGAATTCTAAGTCTAGCGTAGACGAAGTCACGGGCATATCTTAGTTCGTAAATAAATTTCCAAAAAAATCATTCATGAGTATAGTAATTATTCCACATCATCCGCGTCTACGCACATTAATTTTCCGGGGTAAAATGCACAGAGTACCTACATTAATATAAGAGCAGAATCAAACTTGAATTCTTTAAGATCTCTACGCATCGTTTGCCAGTTTACCTACAACCAAACATAAAATAATAAAGAAATTTTACTTCACCGTGAAAATAATATAAAATCAGACAGACCTAATTTCATTTTCTTTATTTCCTAAAGTAGGCAAACAGGGAGAGGGTCCGACGACAACAAAAGCAAAGCGTTCAAACGTATATTTAAACGTGTATTCCTTCAAACCCAAACGAATCTTTCCATACTCCATGAAATATCCTCACACACTCTTTAAAATAATAACCAAATTCCTTTGTATATTCTGTAATTGAAACAAAGCAGTAAACTGGAATATCAAGCGATCGATTTGTTTGTTTACGGAGTGCGCTGAAGCCGGATATCACAGATACCAATACCACTGTCGTATTAACGTGGCTGCACTGAAATATTTACGATGGAGTTTAAATAACCAACACAACGCACGCAGAACATATTTTGTACTACAGATCCCGTTCGATGTTTGAAAAATAATGATACTGGCCATAGTATGAAACCGTAGAAGCCATAATATTTAAATAACAGAAAAAAAATATGATACTCTTTGACAAGTAAATGTGACGTATAGTTTTGACGGCACGTATTTTTTAAAATAAATTTCTAATATTTCAAACTATTACAAGTTGTCTTAATATTTTGTGGTGAATAAGTTTCATTTATCGAGTGGATTTTATTTAAGAAAAATACAGAAGGCACACATTTGTGTACTTAAATTCACAAAGTAAGAATGCGAAAATATGCTGTATATAATTGATATAAGTATATTCAGAACAATAAGGGAAAACAGTTTTTCATTATTAGGGACGCATTAACATAATTTTTAATTTACCCGTTTTCCCCACTGATAACAATCTGGACTTAATATATAATATACCTGTCATGTTTATAGTACTTTTTAATCTTTAAGATTTTTTTATTGTTTATTTTATAGTGTAGTTGAATTTTTAAGGTCATAGTTTTATTGTTGATATAATATACAAATTATTTAAAACTATAAATTCGTTTTTTGTTTCACATGCAAACCGAGGCAAAATTATACCAAATATCCATTAACTGCTTAAAGGACATGAAGAAGAAAGTATTTGTTGTAACTCAACTAACGTTTTTATTAGAAAAAGAAACTTACCTATCACGTATTTGGCTTGAAAACGACACAACGCTCCCATAACACACATCTACAACACTGCTCGTTGCTCACTGAACACAATTTAACTTTGTCAAATCACTCCAATTACCCTCACTAACAATTATATTTATGGGTCAATGCTCACTAAACCGTTAATTTTTTAAATACCACGTGAAATTGCGTTGAGACATGAGCTGTTATTGAAATTGTAGTACGCGGGACAACTGCCAAAAAGTCTAGATAAAATGGTATTTCTCCGATGACGAACAAATAGTGATGCATCATTAATATTGATAACAAAGATAACGATTTCAATTGAAGAAGCGGATATTAATCATTTATTACTTTCATCGATTGACCTAAAAGTGAAGTAAATTGCATAATACATAGTAGCGTATACTGCATAACATTAAATCATAGCGTAGTAGTGATGTAACACTATGATAATTATTTATCAATATCATATTACCGTTTCATAATTAACATATAATTATTATCAAAATCTTAAATATGATGGTGTTATAAAAATATTTAAAAAAAGAAAACGTATGAGATTTCATTGTCGGTTACAGTTCAGATGTTACAAGCAAGTTAATGGCATTTCGATTGCCACAAAGTTACAAAAAGATATAATTATGATTCAGCTATATTAATTAATAAAAGACGACCGTACAATTATATATAATCAGTTTTGCGTAGTCTTCTGTAGATAAATCCGTGATATTTAATGCGTAGTATACTTCACTTTAAATAGCTATCGATTTAATTTACAAATTTAGAGAACTCGAAAGATGTACTTGAAATTTTCGTATCCTATTGTAAATAATAACCAAAATAAATGATTTAATTTGCTACTATAGAAATATAAGCACGTAATATAAAACATTGCTCAAGCGTAAATTAGAGCTTACAATGATAATGGTCAAAATAAAAAATAATTTCAAATTCATGTTAGCAACATTTAAATTATTCGACTTTAGCCTTCCTCTTGTTTCAAGTTTGAATGACGTTATGGAATATGGAGTATACATAAGCTTATTATTTATATTACGATATATATGTAATAAGGTTATCATTATTTGACTTTGGAATACGATGACATATCCTCAAGTTGGGGTATGGGCTTTACTTATACCCAATAAATTATAATAATAGATTTGAAATTTCGAATGTAAAAACACGATATGGAGTATATACTCTTATTTTTTTTCTTTAGAAACATCAATTTCACATTTTCCCATCACTATATACCGCTCATTGACGACTCATAAGCTCGGTGGGCGTACGTGACAGCTTCTCACGTCACGGGATGACTCGTTCTACGTCAAAAACGATACATAACTTTGGAATGTGGTCTTTTTATTGTTTTTGATAAGAATTAAATGTCTCGTAGACACCGCGGCGCTAACACAATTAGGTTATCTATTGCTATTTTATGCGAACCGGAAATTGTTAATAGACGTTTTTATGATAATAAATATGCAAGATATTTTGTCTAGATAATCGATTACTTAATAGAATATTTAACGACCGACGTGTGGTATTTTGGATTCACGTAGTATATATAAATTCAAACCTTAAGTACACACATTTATAAAAGATGTTTTTATTGTTGTATAGGTTCGCGTTTGACCATGATCTCACCTCATGTGGACTAGAGATTTGAATGAAAATTTTTAGTCTTGAATAGGTATTAATCAATTTTGGTGTACATAAAATTTATACATGAATACTTTCTACTACTAACTAACATTGTTTTGGAAGCGGTGGTAGACTCATGACTATCAATAAGTAATCTGTAAGATTCCATTTTGAAATAAATACATACATTTTCATTTAGACTGAATAGTCTATAGTCAACAAGTTCAAAAACGTAAAAAATAGAGATAAAGGTCCTAAAAATATGAGCGATAGCTCATTGGATTTGGAATCATCTCTAGAAAAATGTTTTTGAAGGATTTTGGTGCAGGTAAAAAATTGCAATTGTTATTAACAAAATAAGATGAAAAAAATGGTATTTAGTTTTTCGTTAATAAATCAAAAAATATTAACATTTAAGCAATTTTGAAAACAGCTAGTTAAAGAGGAGGAAATTTTCGATAAAAAAGTCCCAACTGGAGGAACTCTATCTCCATTATTTAAAATTTTAATTTGACGTTGAAAATGGAACTACGCGCGGCTGTTACGACATACGCGCGCCGCCGCTAAAGAGAGTTCATCAGATAAAATATTTTTCTTATAACATAAAAAGTAATTTTAAGAATTTGAAAAAATTCTAGTTTCTTCTTAATACTTGAAAGAATCGAGCCCCGTTGGAAAAAGATTTATCAGCATTTTTTTAAAAGTTATTCAATTGTTAACGAACAAATTTTTTCCTAATCTCCGTTGGCATAAATAATGGGATAAAAGGTATAAATAATTGACCTATAAATTTGAAACTTCGTGAAGCCTTTTTGATACTTCATAAGATCCTGCGATAAATGTTCATAAAAGTTTATTAATTTGTTAATTATGATTTTTTATAACTATTTCAAATTAAATATCTAAAAAGAATATAGACTAGAAGATGAACCTTTACAACTTTATGCCGGTATATTCGAAACCATGTGTTTAAAAGAAAAAGGTTTTATTTAATTTAATTCGAATATTTTAAATATTGAAATATATCAAGTTAGAGAAAAATTATTAGCCATAATACAAAAAACATTTATTTTATTTTATTAATTCAATATTTTATTCCCTCTCCAACACCGTGTAAAAATCCTAATTGTAAATGAGGTTAATGTTATTTCTTGCGCCATTAAATAATAAATAGGATATGAAGAAATAGAGACATAAATAATAAAATATATTAACATGTAAAATTAAATGTCATTTTTCAAACGAAAATATTTCTTTTGACACTTCGCCATTTCCGCAGTTATATAAAGCGGACTGACCTACTAAATGAGAAATATGTTCTGAGAAGATATTCAAAAAAGTTAGAATGTGCAAATTCGATATATGAATTGATTGAATACAAACTACTAAATCAAAGACAATTTTACCATAGATAATAAACCTTTTACAAAATTTATAGTGGAGACGATCCAAATAATATACAATTAAAATTTAAATGAAAAATTATTCTTTTATTTTAAAAAAATATAATCAATCTCAGAACAGTTCTGATGAACCAATAAATGAATAACAATTCTTTATTGAAATTCTAGGTTTTAAATATCATATTGTGTCATACTATCATGAAAGATTTTTCATCTATGGTCATTTCAATATACATTATCTATAATAATATTATAAATATGAACATTTGGATGGATGTTTGTTACTCAATCACGCCAGAAGGGCTGGACGGTTCTGGATGAAATTTGGTACAGAGATAGATTATAGTCTGGAATAGCACATAGGCTACTTGTTATCCCGGAAAATGTATGGTCCCTATGGGATAATATCGGGCAAAAAACTGTATAATGTTTTAACTTCGAAATTTTTGGTTTTTATATCATTAATATTATAAATAATCAATGCATACATATATGTAAAATATGGAAACATAAAACAAGTTTAATTACATAAACTAATGTGATCGAGAGAAAATATTAAAGTAAACAATACTGTCCGCTACATGCTACTAAAGTCAAAGGTCAAACGCCTTTTGATAGAATCGCGTGTTATATAAAATTATTTACATCTTTATATAATCTCATCATCAACATGAATTAGTCTACTAAACTCACTAGATGTAATAGATAATATTCAAATTTGAGATCATTGTTGCCTATTTAAAACAGCGTATTTTCCCGCGCTCTCTGATGTATTTAAAAATTGTTCAACATTAAAACCGTATAGAAACATTAGAAGCACTCTTCGACAAGTCTGTATTCCCGCGCGTATTTAACATTGACAGGTGTCAAACGTTTACGTCAAACTGCATACAAGTGCAGTAAACGCCGCGTGCTCGTGTCGCGGCGCGCCGCTAACTGCGTTGGCGCTGAGAACTCGAGAACTCGAGTTATTATGGACATGTATTTATTTATAGAAACCGAAAATTAACTATCTCACTTTGAAATTTCTTGAAGTATTTCCGTTTCTTGTTTTTGAAGAGAGCATATTTTATACATTAAAGAGATTAAAAACGGAACGATGGTATTACTTTTGAGCTTGACGATGTCTTTATTTATGAGCTGTTATCTAAAAAATGTACTCTAAAAAATTGATTGGTAAAATGTTAACACATAACTTTTATCGTCCCAGGTAATAAATGTAGGTAAACTAAAATATTATAAACCAGTTAAAAATTTAATAATGAGTGTATTCGGTATCATGTTATATTAAATAAAAGTGTATTAAGTTATTATTTCCTCTATTACCTATATTTACATTTGTTACATTAAGTCGTTGAATAATTATATGTTATTTGATATAAACTTTTTGTTGTGACCTGGATTTAAATGATCTATCAAATTTCCCTACGAATCCTGATAAATTAAAAAGTGGCAAAGATCACATACGATACAGAATCTTTATTAGTCCTAAGAGATTTTTAGCCTCTAAAACTGGGAATATATAGAAAGCCTAACTATTGTTTCAACGTGTAATATATAAAAAAGAAGACAAACTAATAAATCGCATGATGCTTTAATAAAATTATTATATTTTTTATGTTAGTTTATAAACGGTAACTATTGTTTGTGTTTATAACTTGGCAGATAGTTCTTTAAGTCAATTAGAGAGTATCGTTTTTTGATATAGAAAAGTTAAGAGACGTGAACTAGATTTCAAAAATCGGAAATGTTAATTTTGTACCGAATTTTTGTGGAGTTCGTTGCATTATTTTAATGTTGTTAAATCTCATCTATTTCTAAGTCTGCAACCGCAATGTTATTTGTGTCAACGAACGTTAAGCGTCTAGACGAGATATATTTATAGTAAGGATTCACTCGCTTCCGTCAGTTTATATCTTCAGTCACATGCTTTACTATTTCTAATTTAATGTCTTATCAAAAACGATATAGGTCCTTTAAAGTTAATTCCACACTTTTTAAAACCCAATTCTGAATTTCTGCCGTCTTCAAATATTCAATATTCTGGTAAAATAAAAAACATAATCGAAGCCACGAATAGAGGCGTAGCCATAATCAACAGACGAATACGAAAATATTGTATACTCCCAAGCTAAGTTAGTTACGCCAATGTTATAAATAAAATACATAATAATATATAATAAATACATCTCTGGCGCCGCTTTCCGTTAATATTCAGATCAAAATAAATATTGAAAAATGATTTCCTACAATATAATAAATCGAATCCACAACCCCTGTGTCTTGAACCAAGCGCATCAATGCTCAGACCATTAGACCACAGAGATGTTAAAACGAAGGAAAGAAAAAATAAAAAATGATGAAACATTATATGGAAATAACAAAAAAACTCGTACAACGAAAAGATAATCAAAATACTATAGCAATAAAAAAATTACATTTATTTAATTTTTTTATATGAAATAAGAAATAGAAACGACTTACCGCTATCTGCAGAATACACATACTCCCTGGTATTGAATTTTAAAACTACAACCATTGTCTATGGCCAATATCACAAGCTCATAAACACGAATTTATTTATTAAGATCTTATAACTCATAAAATTATCTTTTAGTCTAATTAGAAAATAAATTGTTTTTTTAATTTATTGTAACTAGCTATTACATGACATAATAAAGCTTACTAGCGAATATACGGAATTAAGAATAAAAAAAACATTTGAATTTTACAATTAGAATTAACTTATAATTAAAATAATTATGCTTTGTTGTTGAATTGAATTTTACGGAATTTTCGCCTAAAGTTGGCTGCAGCGGAAAAGAAACTAACCCAATAATCCAAAAAAATATAACATGAAGACCCCAAAGATAAGAAATACCGAGAACTGATTTGTTTAACGAGGACAAAAAGCAAACACAATAATAAGACCATTAGCATTGAACAGAAATATAAAATGTACATTGATGACTTAATTGTTTAATTTTGATAGAACACTATCACTTTTGTCATATTCGGAAAAGTTAATATTTATTTATATTCAGAAACATGTTTCTTAATTAAACTTTATTAATTTGAAATTTCTGTTAGTTCAAGTGAAACGATGCATTATAAATTATGGTGAATAATAATAGTTTCTAAACTGTATTTCTAAATGTGGCGGTTGGCATTAAGCTTGACATTACTGTTTTAGAGTGCCTTAGTCAAAAAGCGAAGAAGAACAATTGAAAGCACTATTAACATAACTCTTCAGTATGTGTGACTAGATAGGTATAAATAACCATGGAAGAAGTATCTACCTCTAACTATCACTTACTTGATCGATTCAGTCAGTCTTCAGTATGCTGGTGTAGATTTTGTTTATAGGAAGGTTTTTGCAAAATGATGGAATTTTCCTGTTCAAACATAAATACCTACTGCTGCAGTCGAGTACAGTTAAATTAAAGACATTGGCATTGCATAATAATCACACAACTGTTTTAAGTTATGAAAGACCAATTTGTGTATTATGAATTTGATAATAAATTTTAATTATCATTTAAGTTCACTCAGTGCAACTGCTAAACTTTTTATTTAATGCAGACAAGTCAAATATAAAATCCATGCAAAGCTATACAAAAATTAAATAAAAATGTGCGCCATTTTTATTTCTAATTAGTTATGGCTATCATTCCATTTGGGCGGGACTTTACATTCATATGCTAAGATACAGGAGTTAAAATTTCACTTAACACCTGTCTTTTCTAACTCTGAAATTGGCAAAGTCAATGCCGAAAAGAATATACCTACTCATAAATAATTCTTCTCTAACTTTTATTTATATAAATATAATTCCTTTAGCCTACATCCGTTGACATATTATAATTCAAAATAAACTTTATCACTATCAATTTTTCACTGTGATAGTTTAAAAAATATTATTATCAGTTTTATTTTGTTCCAAATTGTCTATGTTTAATCATTGGTCATATTGACTCTCTAATCTGTGCTGCACAATTTAAAACCCGTATCTTATTCTCTCGCAGGCTTGGTCCTATAGATTTATGTGTTTATCTCTTTTTAGTTTCATCGAGTTTCAAATCACAACGATTCTAAAGAAGTCTCACTTCAAAAACCTTCCAAAGTATAAAAATGAAACACACGGAAGCTTAAGATTAAATTGATGTTTTAATCCCTAAAATTTACATTGAATACCGTTGAATCGCTTCGGGACTTATTCGAGAGAGTTTCAAAGAGGCTGACAGACGAAAATTAAAAATAAGTCATTTATAGTTAATGGGTTAGGTATCGTTTAAAAAGCAATATTCACTTAAATATTTTGACATTTATTTCAAAATTGTAGATATACGTTTCATGTTTTTAAATATATTTTTAGATGTAAACAGTTATGGGTTATAACGACCTTTGCCCGTTCTTGTGTGAAAAACCAAATCTTTAATATATTAAAGAATTATAAAATATGTTTCAAGTAAGAAGAACAAGACCCCTGACCACGTTAGGGGGAGGTTGGGAGCAGGAGAACTCCATAATAATATGAAAAAAAGCATACTCACTCATACGATAAACAAATTTGTACAACTTCATATTTCCTTTTCAACAACATTGATCGTTTCACAATGCGTTGGCGTCCGCACATAATACAACGAGAATACCAACTGATTGAACATCGACTAGAATTTGCGTATAAAATAATAAAATAACAGAGATAGGTTTAACATTATTGTGTCAGATACATTTCGTTATAATCTTTTGTTATTATTGGCTCGTAACATTCTTATCTCTTTGCGCGTCAAAATCAAGTGTTTACGAGTTGTGGCTATTTTTATAGTTACCTATTGATGATACTATTTGTTTCCTTAATTAACATGATATGCATATAAATAACTATTGATACTGATAATAAGTACTGAGACTTTTATTCGTAGACCAAACGGTAAAACGAAAGAAAGAAAATATAAAAAATTGGTGTTGCATAATACGGGAAAACTATAAAATAATAAATAGGACCGAATTGCCGTTATCTTCAGACTATAAGCCGCGCGCAGAAAGTTTGCCAAGGACTACTTACTATTATTGTATTGTATTACTTACTATTAATTTATATACTTATGTAAAGTATTGTTACGACTTGGCCAGAATTCCACGAAGCGCAACAACAAATGCGAATGAACACCTGCGGCCATAAACCTCAATTTTATTACCACCCGCATTTGCACTTCTTTTGTTTTCTTTGTATTTAATATTTGTAATTAGAAAAGTCGCCTATTGTGTATTGTAATCTGTCCCGATAGGCAGTGGCCAGGTGTGATACCGGGAAATCGGGTGCACGCGATGAGGTAGACATATTGCACCGTGCAGTATAAAACAATGTCCGAACGGAGGGGTGGGGCAATCAAGCGAAGATTACGATACGAGCAAGACGTACATTCGATAAGCGATATAGTGACGGACTTTGCGCGTGTTATTTAATCGTGCAGTTTGTACTGGTTGTATCCAGTTATATTTGTGCCTGATTTATACCTACGTGCTTATATAGTTCTAATAAATTCTATAATAATTTCAACGGCATTTTAATTCGAGTCCGGCACTCGTAACAGTATATACAATAATAAATTAAAATAATACATTTATTGCAACAACTATTTATGTAACCTTTTTTGTCAATCCTACTGACCATCGACGCGTGACATGAGGCTATCGGCCCAACCTGCGCACGGGTAGTATATATAATACTCCCTAGTATTAAATTTTAAAACCACAACCATTGTCTATGGCCACCATTGAAAATTCAAAACACTTATTATTTTTAATAAAAGTACATTTTAACGGTTTGGAGCGCGGAATTTTATTTAATTTTCATTATTCCGACGTTACGGACATTTTTCAGTAGCCGTGAGTAATGGTCGAAACGTCGGGATAATAATAAAATAAATAAAATACCGCGCTAAAAACCATTTTATCGTAGTTTGGTTATGTGTACCAGTCACGAAAACTTAAGATAATAATAGTATGTATTATTTTTATTGAGACCTCAATCTACGCGTTATAAAATAAATATATTTTTTTATTGTTTATTTTTAATTTATGGTACTTAGTACAAAAATTTATATCGCATGATAACACAACTATTTTAGGACACAATAAAGCATACTACAGAAACAAATATTTTTTTTTTGCAGTAGTTCAGCCGACAGGCAGACGGTCCACTTGATGGAAAGCGGTTACCATCGCCTATGGACATTTGCAACACCAAAGGTGCTACAAATGCGCTGCTGCTCTCTTAAATAAGACTAGAACCTGGTCACTAATGCCGGAAAACAACTCAAGGTTGTTATGGCGACACACTTTAGACCAGGGGTGGTAGCCATCCAATCGGGCAAATGCCCTACCACCGGGCTGTGGGTTGTTTTGTCGCCTCTTGCGACAGGCCGCCCCAACGCAGGAAATTGTATTCTTTCTCCGTTCCTGCATTAAATTCCTGGATAATAAATTTAAAGATTTGAATTTAAAAATTAGAATTTACCTGTGCAGGTCGCCCGTCGTAAAAGGCGACAAAACAGCCCACAGCCAGGACTTAGGGCATTTGCCCGTCTGGGTGGCTACCACCCTTGGTCTAGAGCATATAGCCATAACATCCTTGAGTTGTGTTCCCGCATCCAGAGGCCAGAGGTGCTCCCAAACGTACCTATTTACTCGTTCGTTTTCGTTTTAGAACTTATTTTGCTTGTTTTTTTTTTAAATATTTAAATGCATTTTACGATGTATGTTCCATGTATTTTTGTTTTATATAAACTTTGTTGTTGTAGTTCTAAATATTTTTTGTTATTTCTTTCTTCTTTTAAAAGTTCTATTGCATTTTCGGGTCGATCGGACGAAAACGAACGAACAAAAGGCGTCTGGCTCCAGTCTCCTATTTGGGACCAGCAACACATTGGTAGCACCTTTGGCATAAATGTACCTTTTTATCAAAAATTCTAATAACAAAACTTACTACAACGAAGTTTTATGTTATTGCTGATATCCATTAATGCTTGTTACTTAAAGATAAATAAAAATATTATTTACGGAAGTAAATACCAGTGAAACAAGTAGAAAAATATGTTTATTGTTCTGTCATGTCAAACAATTTACCTATTTAACGTATATGTCGAGAAAAAACATGTTGTTTTTAATAATCTTATGGCCGCGTAGGAAATCGCACGTCCTTATTATGGTTGCGATGGAATTTGTTTACGTATTTAACAGATCTTAAAACAAAAGGTTTACGTGGTTTGAAATATTCTCATTCATCTGATATCTCATAAAAATGGTTGAAATATTCGGGTAATACAAGGGACAGTCTCTAACACAGAAGGCGACGGTAAAATGTCTATTTCTAGAATAGCAATTGGAAATAATATAAATTCATAATGCCCTTTCTCTATATGGATCTCTATGTTTTTGTAATAGCCAGTGAAGCACACACATTCGAAGTACATCTCCAAGTCTAGCAAATTACGCTGCAAAATATTCTGAAAATATTATAACTACTAGTGCTGCTAACACAAATTCTTCCACGAATTTGGGTTTATTGATTGCATTTCGTAAGTGTTATTCCCCTATATCACTTCAAGGGAAATCACCTAAATTATGCAGTCTTTTTAAAATCAAAACGTGAGTGATAACATAATTTGTAAAATCCATTTATCATTCGAAAAGTGGTTCATTCGAATCTAGAGTCCGATAGCTCGATTCATGTCAGGTGCGGTGTGTACTTAACACACTATCCTCGTTCAGGCGAATATGTATTTGGTTTTTGCTAACGGTATATCCTTCTCATTGTTCTGCATTCGGTACTGATGTGATCAATCGAGTGTATTTGACATTATTTATTTTCAAAACAAAATAATTAACTAATTTTTCATCCAAAGCCTTAAAAACTACCTTTAAATGAGATACCTACATATATACATTAAATATTATTAATTTATCTACCATTTTATAGAAGGTTCGAGTTTATGCAGTATGCATAACACTTCTTTATATGTTGATTCGTAAGCAAACTATAAATAATTAAAACCGCAGGTGCAAATATAGACGAGTTTATGATTCATAAAATGACATTATAAAAACATAAAAATATCAAAAGTTCTAAATTCAACAATTACATATTGTGGCAAGTTCTAAAGAGGCCCATTCACTATATTGCATGGCAAGTTCTGCAGTGAGCGGAGCTTACAGGACTCAAGAGGCATCTTGCTCTGTTTTGCAGGACGCAATGCAGGCTGCAACAACATTCACAATCCTGCATTACACGGCAAAATGCTAGGAGGACTGCCATGTAGGATAGTGAATGGGCCATTATCAACGACATTAATAACTTCTTGTAGTTGATTCCAAGACAATAAACATGTCGTTAAGGAGAAATTAATATAATTACCAGATATGTATCAACGACAATTTTCCTAAATTAATATACAAAATTAATGAATAAATAAAAACAAACACTTTCATATGTACTACGTAGAAGATAGGTTAAAGGAAACAAAGGACTACCTTTATCGCTTAAAGCGATATCTTCTAGGAAACCTTCTAGACTTAAAAAAAAATAGTAGAAGAAGATAGTACAGCAGTGGTGAAGACAATAAATATCACTTGATGGATATATGTAAGTGTACAAGTAGACGAAAAAAGAGAAGATGGCTTTTGTGAAGGATAACATGATGGTTTGTGGTGTCACAGAGGACTTTTACCAGAATAGAGGAGTCTGGAAGGAAAAGACATAATGTACCGACTCAAAATGTTTGAAATAATGTGGAAAAAAGAACACATTTATTTGACATTAAACAATATGTATTTATTTCAATTCAAATCTTATACAAAAAAAAATTAAAATTTATTGACAAAGCCAAATTGTAAGCAAGGACTCAGTCGAACACCTAACCTTAAAAACAATCCTAGTTCAAATTTAATATTCCAGACGTGTTTATTAGACGCATTCAAATATAGACATGTGATATTTAAAAAAAACAAATGCACACCACATAATTATCATTAGTTACGTGCGCGTAGGTAAGCATGAGGGAATGCATGCCCGTTGCTAAGCAACGGACACTGCATATTCAGCGTTTATATATAGTTAGATATAAGGTCCGCGGCACAAAATGAAGATCCCGGAAAATAAAGGAAAAAAGTTGCAGCTCCGCTATTTGGTAGAATTTTGTTCGTAAATAAATTTACAGTTTTAGCTGTGAAATATTTTGTATTTATTACTTAGTAATTACCTACATCAATTTACGGATTAGCAAATAATTACTCAGACAGGATTAAGTACGGCGATTGCAGCGCCGCGTCTGTGGGACTATTTTAGTGCCGCGAAATTTAGTTTGTTCTTCAATATTTGAAGAACAGGCAAATATCACAGACCATACAGCCTCGTTATTGATTTAAATTTAGATCTTCTGTGGAGAGCTTATATTCATTTACACAATGGTAGGCAAAGGAACCGAGTGAATACAGCTTTGTCAGATGTATCAGGTTATAATAATAAACAAATTCTATTTCTTTGGACGACGCCAAACAGTTGAATTTTTAAGGCAGCTTGATAACGCTGATAGTAAACGGATGAATGATATAAATTCATTCAAATTAAAATACAGAAAAAAACCTATTAGTACCAGTTTTCGGGTGGTTCGTTCCTATATCTTACCAGCCGTTCATTTACTTTACTAATGTCAAATAAAAATTACTTAATAATAAGATATAGGAACCAGCCATTAGTAGATATCTCCAAACGAAGATAAAGATTTATTCGGAAGTCAACTGATTACTTAATATAGTTCGGTCGTTCTACAAAGCCATATTTGGCATCTATCAAACTGATTTTAGTAGTTGCCTAAACTGTCGATGATGATACAATTAAAAATTGGAATGAATATAGGAAGTCTTACATTACCAAATCGATTAAAACAAAACGATTTATTATTTTTACAAATTTATATTACGTTTCGTTGTCATTTTTCTTTAAAATATAGAAAATTGCAAACTTAATTACGATCTATGTTTAAACTTTATGTGTACGTCAATATCCAGGTTACGTCACTAATATTTAAGAAGGGTTGACAAACATAACGTTGTCAGAAGAAATAAGCTATGTGGTGTTTTAATTCGAAACAAATTATTTTGATACTGTTACAAAGTATTTATTTATATGACAACTTCAAATGGGGCTTCTTGTAACGGCTCAACTATAATGCGAATAGAAATCAGCGTTAATTAAAATCTTTAAAATAAATAATTACTTTCAGACTACTACCAGAATTATTGTATCTAAACGAAATTTATCTCAATTATTTCAATCATCAATCAAAATAAATCCGTGATCTGAATAGTTACTCTAATTTTCATTATTGCAAACTGAAACTGTTGAATTGATAACATGATAATTAACGAATGTTACTTATCATTAGCGACATGATAACAACGCTGTAACGATTTATAACTATGGCTTATCTCGGGGAATCCTAATTGACAGGGATTTAAACATCAGAAATGCTAAATATCACGTCCATGGCCTGTTTTTTATTGCAGGAGTTCAGCAGACAGGCAGACGGCCCACTTGATGGAAAGCGGTTACCATCGCCTATGGATATTTGCAACACCAAAGGTGCTACAAATGCGCCCCTGCTCTCGTAAGGGAGACTGGAACCTGGTCACTAATGCCGGAACACAACTGAAGGTTGTTATGGCGACATTCTTTATACCAGGGATGGCAGCCATCCAGTCGGGCAAATGCCCTACCACCTGGCTGTGGGTTGTTTTGTCGCCTCTTATGACAGGCCGCCCCAACGCAGGAAATTGTATTCTTTCTCCGTTCCTGCACGGATAAATAATAGGTCCTTACACTTAAGTGGCCTAAACCTGCAGCCAATTAAGTATATCTACATTATGAAAATAATTATAATTCGTTTTCTATTTTAATTAACTAGTGAAAACTATGCTAATTATGAAACCGTGGAAAACCTTTAGTGTGTTTATTTATTTAGGTTAATTAAAATGATATCATTCACATACAAACCTAATTTCTTTTTTTAATAGTGAACATGAACATAAGACAACACGGACATGAATTTTAATAGCGCAACATTCTCCCGTGGGAATGTTTTAAGTGAAGCGAACCCCTCATTTCCTTTAAGAATTTAAAAACAATCTGTTTACAACAAACATGTGGACTTTTGAAAAGTTTATTGTTTCTAACATAAGATCCGGTAGGTGAATCTGATTTGCATAATAGTTGACATTTAGGTATATTTCTCCTACCTATTATACTATCTGCTGGTTTTTAAATCGTGATTTTTAAGTGTTTAAGTTCATAATAAAACTACGTTTACTTAAACGTAATTTTACGTTAATTTATTTATTTTTATTATACCGACGTTTCGGCCACTTTTCAGTAGCCGTGATCGCGGAAGACAAAGATGTCAAATGTCAATGAGTATTGTTAAAGTTTTATTTAGCCTACCTCCAACTTGTTATTTTTAATTATTTATTTTAATATTGATTATGGTTATTATTTGCTCTATGGGAGCCTAATCTAATTTACCACCGCTTCGCAACATGTCGTGGCTTGAACAGAAGAAGCGGCGCAAGAAACTCTTCAGGAAACATGCCTAGCTCTAATAATTTTATATAATATTAAAATGGGTGGGAGGAAAAATATTATATATAAATAAATAATTAAAATGAACAAGTTGAAGGTAGGTTAAATAAAACTTTAACACTACTCATTGACACTTGACATCTTTGTCTTCCGTGATCACGGCTACTGAAAAGTGGCCGAAACGTCGGAATAATAAAAATCAAATAAATTGCCGTGCTTAAAACCGTTAAAACGTAGTTTTATTATGTATACTAGTCGCGAAAACTTAAGAAAATATTATGCTTAAGTTTAAATACACTCTCCCTAGGGTTTGCACTACGACGAGACACCCTGGTTTATTTTGAGATCAAGCAGGCAATATAGGTTACATTGGATTAAATTCTTATCGTTGATTTTATCCGGAATTTTGCGATTCCGAATTTTGAAAATTTGATTCCATCCGGAGACTATCCTATTTCCGTAAAAAAAGTATATTCTGGTTATTTTCGGTATTGACACTACATGTACATCAAATTTGTTGAAAGCGCAACAGACAGATAAAATTACATTCGCATTTATAATATTAAAGTACGGAGTAGGGATACCCGGCAACGCCGCCGGATTTTACGGACGTTCCCAATGAGTGACAGTGGTTTCATTACTAATTCTTTAAGCTATTTCAAGGCCACTTTCTTTTTGTTTTTCTGCAGTTTTATTCAAATTCAAAAGTGTTTATTCAAAATAAGTTCCACTGAAGAACACTTTGAAGGTCAATGGTCATACATATAAGTTAAAATTTAATCCCTCTTCCTATTCTATGTACACCGCTTCGCAACGTGTTATTGCTGTTAAGGAGAATATTATTATATTTTTTATTCTATTTATATCTCAAGTTCTCTTTTTCTTAATAAGTTTTATACAGAAGTGGGTTACAGAATTACTTCTTGAAGAATTAATGGAGTAGTAGCAAACAGTGCATACTCAATAAGACCAAGACACAATAAAAGGCAAGATTATTAGTTATAATAATGACATGACGTACTAAAATGTTATGTTGCAATATATCTCCATAAATTCCTTACCTATTGCGTTTATAAGCCGCGCGCAGCAGGTTTGCCGTTTACTTTACATAAGTACATTGTATGTACTTATGTAAAGAATATACAATAAAAAAATAAAAAAATGAATTTATTGCCACAACTATTTATGTAACCTTTTTTGTCAACCCTGCTGACCATTGACGCGTGACATCATGAGGCTATCGGCAAACCTTCTGCGCACAGGTAGTATATATAACTACCATTAAATATCATGTATTTTATAATATAGACAATAGTTCTGTCGTTTTGAGATATAAGATATTTTCAATTAAATGCATTTTAATGTATCTTAAAAAATGCTCAAAAATCAACTAATCTATCTGTATAAAAACCTAAAATACATTATAATTATTGTTAAATCTGGAGTTTCCTTGGTTAATAAAAAACCAACAGCTATCCCTTTTACAATAATTATAAAAGACTTTCTTGTAAGATAACTGAAAATTCACGTAAAGGAAGTTGCTGTTATAACTAGGTACATAGTTTAATCTTCTAAAATATCAATGCTGGGGCTTCATCTGTGTTATCTATCAATATATTTAATATTATCCCAAATGCAGCCCCATCTTAACTAATAACTGAACTAATCCGACGAGAAGCAACAATCTTGAAAAATCGTTGAAAGTAACCAATTGGTTTTTGTGTTGGAGAACAATTGTCTAACAATGGGCCCCTGAAAGACTAAACAATGCTCAGCTCCCACGAGAAAGTGCTTGTTTGTGTGTCAACTCTTCAATATATGGAAACGTTTTGACTTTTTGTTTATTTGTATCTTTACGAGTGGTAATTATTTTTTGATAGGTAATAAAATAAAAGCTCGTCAACATCCTACTACTGGCCTCCCATTCATGGGGGAACGGACAGTATACCCACCACGCTTGTCCAAGGCGGCTTGGCAGGTTTGTCACGTCGGTCATTTCGATGTGCAGATTTCATCACGATGTTTTCCTTCACCGTTAGCACGTGGTACTTATAACAATATGCACATTAGGTCAGAAAACTGCCTAAGTGTTACTTACATGCTTTTTTTCCTCCTCTAACTTTGAAATTGTGAAACTGAAAATTCTAAATACATTTTTTAAGCTTCAAACGTTATATAGCTCCAAAAATACTTTCAATGAAAAGTTTGCACATTATCCGTTAGTGCTTTTTGAGGTATGAGGTATTTTCATTAAATGCTTCGTTATTAATTAGATTTTTTATTAATTTTGTATAAAAAGCATAAGTAGATAAATTTAATGACATGATAATAATAATAATATTATATAATGGCCAGGCAACAATACAAACTGCCTGTATTGTACATCCGAAAAGGCAAACTGTCGTTCCTATAAAGAAGACATCATCTTATCTATCTTGAATTATATGTCTCCGTGCAGGAACGGAGAAAGAATACTAATTCTTGCGGCCAGGCTGCCTGTTTTTTTTTCAGGCGGGGAAATGCATTTCGCACATACCGGGTCTTTTGCTAGAGATTAGACCGTTGTCGTTATGGAGGCATTCCACTGAGGGCAATCCAAACAGTAACCGACCGGCTTGTGTGGAGACTCGAACCAATGGACAAATGGCCAAAGGCTAATACCCCACTAAAACCACCCTCCTTCTATGTGCCCCGCGTTTATGGTAGTAAAGGCATGAGACTTAGAACGTAGTTACGCCCACGCCGATCCTAGCGCAAAAGTGCCTGAGAGTGCCTCGGGAATCAGAGCAAACTCACTTCGTCAACAGGGGTGAAGACTCCTCTGCTCCCGAGATGCTAGAGGGTCATGCGGCCAGGCTGCCTGTCGTAAAGGAGACAATAACCCATAGCCAAGTGGAAGGGCATTTGCCCGTCTGGTGGCTACCACCCCTGGTCTAGAACATGCCGTCATAACAACCTTGAGTTCCGGCATTAGTGGCCAGATTCCAGTCCTATCTATGAGTTCGGCAGGACGTTGGTAGGACCTTTAGTGTTGCAAATGTTCATAGGCGACGGTAACCACTTTACATCACAGTCGGGCCGCCAGCCTGTCTGCTGTACTCCAGCAATAAAAAAAATGTTTGTAACGATTTATGCAATACATGATGTTCTATTTATTCTATTCTATGTTTTCGTGATCACATGACGAAAGTATGGCACTTTTGTGACCTCTACAGAACCGTTCATAGTTCGTGTTCTGCCACACACTTACCAGGCATAAACACATGCGCATGCACTCAATAAGCAGCAATCGAGCAATAAATTAAGTCAATCCTACATCGAAACGAAACATCATTTACAAATCCAAACACGTTTTATTGAAATCGAATACAGGGAAAGCCTATTTAACATTAATTTAACATTTAATCAGATAAACAACGATATCTCGATGTTAATAAAGCATTTTCTAAGAAACTGTCAGGGAAAGTAATCTTGTATTGTTTTATCATGTTCATTAAATCACGATTATCATAATTTAATATTACGATTAAATAACAAGGTTGTGAACATATTTACTAAGATAAATGGTTTCCTATTTATAATTTATTATCTTAATAATCTATACCTATTTAATGAAATTGAAAACAATTTTTTTGTCTTCGCATTTCGGCACGCTAAAGTCTGTAATGAAGGAAACAACTTTTTTGTTTTCATTTTTGCTTGTAGTCGTAAGTGGTGATCGTTGCACACGGACATCTGCAACTCTAATATTCCCATTCGTTGCCTATCTTGTTGAAGATTTAAATGTTTATTTACGCTCTTTTGATGTAAGATGATTCCCAATTATGGGTAATTAAAGGACAGCATCTGTGGTTGAGCGGGCTAAGCGTTTGCCGGCTTATACCTCATTGCAATGCAGAGGCTCCGGGCTCGATTCCTGGGATATTTATAGTAAATTTCGGAAACGTATTTTCTCCGTTATTTACTATGTTCTGGGTGTCTGGGATCGGCCCCAGAATGGTCTGTTGTATATTACCCCCTATAACACAAGCAAACTTGCTTAATTTGGGAAATATATACATACAGTGTTTGTCTGACGATTTATTATTATTATTTTATTAATTATTCATAAAATATTACATATTTTTTTAAATTACTCTCTCCGAGCGAAAGAGATTACTCGGGCTTATAACTTTAGAGGTTTTTTGTTCTTTTATTTCTTTTATATATATATCTTTTTTGTCTCTTTCTTTATTTAACATTTTTCTTATATATAGGCACTTATCTATTTTACATTTCTATTTCACTTCTGCGAAATATAAACTTCTTAATTTGCTATTTATCTTTGTTTCTACTTCTTATTTAAAACTACTTTGTTACACCTACCTTATTACTACTTCTTTACTACACTTCTTATACTCTTCTTATTTTTGTTGCTTTTGTGTTTTTATGTTTTGGACGATACACTTATTGGTAACTTACTTGCTATCTTATATTTTGTACATTAAATATATATATACTAATCATACAACATTTATCTATTGTTTTATTCCTAGCGATTACATTCTTAACTATCTTTTTTTTTTAATCTTTATTTATTTATTTATGAGGGTTTTTTCAAAAAGATAATTTCACCCCCGTTATTGCTTACAAAAATATATAAAAGGAACATTAATAATTAATTTCTCCCAAATATGCAATATTATAAGAAGTGCTCGACGTTATTCTTAGACACTAATTCTGCCATGTTAGTGTACTTAATTCCTAAACTAAGCTTTTTTGAATATTATAATTAAGGTAATTAATTAAGTCGCCAAAACTTAAGAAAATACTAATTTAAAATATTAACTATAAATTATTTTATGCATAATTGCGGTAGCACGTACTGTTAGTTTCATTTGGGTGTAGCACAAACCGTTAATTTCATTCAAATGTCTTGAAAAATTAAAAACGTATTTAAATTTTACACCTATGTGAGTAATGTTTAAAACCCCAATCGCCTCAATAAAAAGTATTTCATATTATCGAAAATAAATACAGTTACTTTGTAGGGTCACAGTAAGTTTGTAATATTCTTTACGATTCTTAAAGAATACTACAAATTTACTCTAACTCAATATGAATAATATCGATGGCATTTGTTACAGACTAACGCCTAAGATAAACAAACTTTACACTACAGTGAGCAATACAATTTGCAATGATAATCTATGTTATTGACATGTGAAATTAATTTTACTATGCTAAAATGCATCCCACACGCACATAAAGTCATTAATCCACTTTCATTAAAGATTATAAATAGATATAAAGTTCAGTCAGATTAATTAATAAGCCCATAATACCTGCAATTAAAAAAGGCGGGCGGGCTTTAATCGACGAAGCTATTTTTTTCTAAATATTTCTTTTAAATTCCTAATTCTATATATACCTCAAAATAAGACGTAGAACGATTGACTTTGTACAATAAATTTTAAAAAGAGAGAAAATGAATTCTTATTCGAATGAGTAAATTTCGAAAATACGATGTTTTGAATTTTTGTTTATTTGGTATAGTACCACGTGAAAAATACTTAACAGATTTAAATAAATGCTCCTCAGTCAAAATTCAACCCCCATCTTTGTTTGTTGGGGCCAGAACTGCATTAGCCACTAAGGTACAAGGCTGAATTTATGAATAATTATATTTTTTCTGTAGTACACAGACTCTATGAAATCAACTGTTATTACTAAAAGATCATATTAGTACAACACACACGATATTTAAAAAAAAACACTGTTTCATGATAATATTCTACTTGAGGCTTGTATTTGAATTAAAATCCAAATACGATTTAAATAAAATTTACTTCAATATTTATCTATACATATAATAAAACTGTAGAGGTCGAATTTCTGTGCCATGAAAAAAAAATGCTAAACACCGAGTCAGGGGGATGTAAGAAGTGAAATAGAACTAATTTAGATTTGTCTGTCTGTTTGTACAGGCTAATCTCTGAAACGACTGGACCGATTTAAATGAAATTTTGTATGGTGGTAGCTTATATCCCTGGTCAACATATAGGATACTTTTAATCCCGAAAAATTAAAGAGTTCCCGTGGGATAGTTAAAAAACCGCACCACGCGGACGAATTCGCAGGCATCAGCTAGTCTCTTGATAAAAACAAGATGGTAATAAATTATTATTAGTTAGAAATATACATTAGAAACAAAATTATAACAATAAATATTTAAGCTTAATAGCTGTAAGTGGATCACGGGGCTAAGAAGCGTAGGTGTCGTACCCGCTATGAGATGAATCAAATTTGGACAATTAGAATAATTTATGCAATGAAGGCCACGGGTTGAGTCATAAGTAATTGTCAAAATAATGAGCTAAGATTACAGATAAAATGGAATACTAGGTTAGAGCTATTGATAGGCGTACCACACATTATCATAGAGTGTCTTATTCATAGAGTGTTAGAGTAAGTTTCAACGCTTCTTTAAGAACCATAAAGAAGCGTTCAAATTTACTTTAGCTCTATGAATAAGACCGTAAGAATTTTTGAGTTTCATGGTCGACCAACTGTCAGCGTGTTTGTGTATTCTACAGCCTTTTTACTTGTAAACTATTGGAACTGTGTAGGTAGATAAAGTTTGGCAGGAAATTATCTCCTATGATTCTTGTTTCCTATTTCCTTGACTTTATTATGCTAATAATTTGTTTTAGATTGGTGTCATCTTTATGAGATATTTATTGTAAGTAGCCAAAAGTCATTTAGTCGCAAAAAAATAAATATGTACAACAATTGTTACAACTGGACAATTGGTGATAAGTAAACAGGTTTAAAGAGCCCGCACTATACGCCGTCGGAATTAACACTATCATTATCCCAAAGCTATGTCACATTGAGGAGAAATACTTGAAATATTGCGGTATTGTAGATAGGATATTTTGCTCAATACAAACATTCTTTTACCTTTAAAAGTAACTGAAACAGCATTTAAAACATTTTCAAAAAGTTGCTTGCCTCATCTGGGTCGAACAAACAAAACTCTATATATATATATATATATATATATATATATATAAATTCCCTGCCGCTTTGTTTGACCGCGATGAACTCGGAAAGTACCTACGCAACGGATTTTGATGACTTTTTTTCATTTTGCTGGATTTGTTCCAAGTTAGGACATAGGACAGTATTTTAATATACAATCAAAAAACAAATAAATTGCAATTTATTTCTTACAACCGAGAGTTTGGTAGGTATTTGTACTGCTGTCCACTAAGTTACATAAGCATTACACATAACATTAATCAATATATATATATATATATGAATCGTAGAAATGTATGTACGCGCATAATTTGAGAACAACTTTACCAATTTTGATGACATTTTGTGTGTATTTGAGTGGGTGCCGGATGGTTTAGAATGTTTAGATGCACAATTGGAACTGATAGGAGGTACTAGAATCGGGTCTTAGATTTTTATTTTTTCAGGGCAGGCAACGTCTGCCGGGAACGCTAATATAATATAAAAACCATAATACTGTAAGATAAGCTTATCACACGGTGAAAAACCTCGAATGATATAATTGAAAGTGGGACAATGACGAATTTCGACGTGCATTTACATAGATATGTTTTTGTGTCAGCTTCAACGTGACTACTAACATGTGTTAAATACATCACAATTTTCCCTTTATCTTGCGCTTTATTGTTTTTCGAAAGTAAATCTGAGGGCTGTTGCGTTGTACAATGCAATGAAAAATGAAAAATAAATTAATAGGGATGAATTGTGTGTATGTGTGTCTGTTTGTTAGAGCATCACGTGAAAAGTAATGAACGGATTTAAATGAAACTCGATATAGTTAGTTTACATCCCGGGCCAACGCTTAGGATACTTTTATCCCGATCAAACTCATCTTCTTCGTGGGATACACGAATATAGTGAAAAAGACGGCGCTGCAATCGAATCCAGGTTCAATTCCATACAAAAAATGTCATTTAGTAGGTGTTCCTAGTTCACCGGAACTCAGAGGAGCTAAGTTCGATTCATATTCGAATGAATTTTATGAACGAACAATCGATGTGTGAAACCCGCCAATCCGCATTGGATAGGTAACCGGGCATTATCACCCCTCCCCAGGAAGGAATAGCCCAGCAGTGAGACGTTAATGTGTTGATTATTTTTATATTATATCGCTAAAACATAATGCAAAAAACAGACAATTTAGCAACCTTAATAATGATTATGATGTCATCAACTCATCACAGAGTATGTATGACACTGAAACCGTTTGTATTGTGAAGGTTACTATGTATTTAGAAGGCTTTATACGTTTAACCTTGGTGAATTTAATCTATGGTTAATTTTAAACATGATGTTGCGGAAAAAGTTTTTCTATAACGTCGACATTTGTTATGTAGTAGCTAAAGTATTGCTCACTTAGCCCGTTGGATCTAGAGGTTTGGAGTTCGATTATGAGTAGGGCACATTTTCCTTAGAGTCGTTATACTTTAATATTACATTCATAAGCATCGAGCCGTAAAACAGGGTCCAGGGAACAAAAGGAACTAAAAGTGCCAGCTGATCCATTTGATGAGTTTTGTTTTGTTGGCTGTTAAACTTTGGAATGCGCTGCCTCTTACTGTCAGAGAGGCCAAAACATCGCCTACATTTAAGAGCGCACTCAGAAAACACTACTTCTCCTTAAATAAATATGCCTAATTCTTATACTATGATTTATTGTATGTATTTAATTTATAAAGTAATTTAAGTATGTGTATTTAATTTATAAAATATGTAGTTTAAGTATGTTTAATAATGATAGGCCTCTTAATCTGCACCACCTACATCGCCAGATTAGGTTATACATTCCTTAAGTTGGTTGCCTGGAAGAGATTGCTTTAAGCGATAAGGCCGCCTATTGTTTCTACCATGACAATATTGTAAATGTGTATTTTTGAAATTGTATATTTGGTGAGCAATAAAGTGTTATCTATCTATCTATCTATCTTTGTTCGTAAAGTAGCGAGAAAAAAATCACGGCCTTAATTATGGAATATCTTATGTATAAAATGAATCGTAGAAATGTATGTACGAGCGTAACTTGAGAACGACTTTCCCGATTTTGATGATATTTGTTTTGTGTGTTTGAATGGGTCCCCGGACGGTTTAGATTCACAATTGGAATCGGTAAGTGGCGCTGAGATCGGGTTCTAGAATCCTCCTAAACACCTGGAGCGATTTTGGTGATATTGTTTTTGTGTCATGAAACAAAGTTATTTAGGAATTCAAAAAATATGGCGGTACGAAGTTCGCCGGGTCAGCCAGTTTAGTATATAATATACAGTAATTACCTACAGGAATTCATGGAATAAGTGATAACTACACTGACGTTATGTATGGAGATTGAAGCGCCATAGATCGCATCTGTGGAGACTAGTGTTGTAGTATTTTTGTCTGTCTGACGACTAAGGCAATCTGCAATACATTAAGTTGGCTTGAGACTTAGTAAAACATACCTTTTTAGATGCGTTTAAAAGATTTTTGCCCCGTAGGGGATGTCCCTTATACTGATGGGAATATTATCAGATTACATAACTTACACATGTGTGTATGATAATAGTCCACATACAATGTATAAATTTTATCAAAGCACGTCAAGGATTAAAGTTAGCCAATTACCTGTAATGCGTAAATAAGTGGACTAAGATGTTTTAAATTAGATAGCACAGAACCAAGTATACTTATTAATTGTTTGTTTTAATGGGCATTATAGCGTTATCTATCTGTCTATCTGTATCTATAATATGGACATTTATTTGCTAATTTATATCTACATCTGTTTGCTAAAATCAGTATGTGATGGTATCTAAACCCCATCAGTTGAAATAACTGTTATTTTGCCTACTTAGTTAAAATCGCTAACATTTTATTTTAAACATCTACATTTAGAGTACACTTAACGGGCTGTTGAACTTTTCAAAGTTAATAAAGCAATAAATAGTTCTTCACCAGTTTACACATAAACCGGTCCTGCTATAATTCGGTGAATTAGACATTTCCACGACTGGCACTGGCGGAATAGCGGTATAACCAATTTTGACATTTGCAAACGACATTATTAATTTCAATTAAAATCTTTTTGACCTCTAACTGAATAAAAATTTAAATTTTAAATTATCAAATCCACGTCATTAAACAACTGTTAAAATGCACAACAAAAGTAGGTACTTTGGTGTTGTAAATATCCATAGACAAATGTGTACAATACAATAATAAGAAAACATACGTATCTGAATCCATTAGGGGAAATACAGGGCTTACCAGGCCCTATTTATAAAAAAAAATGTTTATACACGATGATAATCATTTTCCATCGGGCGGGCGTCAGCTTGACTGTAGCGTCAAGGGTCTTATCCAAGTGTATATGTAGCGGCATATAGTAGACACCTTTCTGTCAAATTTTATGTATATAGACCAAGTGGTTTCTGAAAGAAATGACAGTGACTAAACTAAGGGAAAGAGGGGTAATGGCGCTCGAACACTGGGTAATGCCGCTCACAAGTATAACATTGTAAACTCAGTGCGTCGGATTACGAGACACAGGTTTAAGCATGGGGGTATGATGCCAGAGCATACAGTACTAGCCGTTCCCAAAAGGTTTGCCGATAGCCTCAAGACGTCACACGTCGATGGTCAGTAGGGTTGACAAAAAAGGTTACTAGATAGTTGTTGAAATAAATTTATTATTGTATATACTTTACATAAATATACAAAATAATAGTATGTAGTCATCGGCAAACGTTCTTCGGGTCGCGGCTTATAACTAGTTTTACAAATTCGCTAGCAGCAAGAGAAAGAGAAGTACGTCTGTTAGTTTCAGGTCCCGCTAACAAAACTGTTGGCTGGACGTTTTTACTAGTAACTTCAATATTTAAATATTTTTTTAGTATTACAATTCTTAATTTAGACAACTATTTATGTATTTAGCAATAATTCATTGATACCATAGTGCATATTTAATTCATTTTTATCATACACGCAGCTTTTGGTTTCAATGTGCTTTTTATGAGCGGTATTGCCCATAGTCGGGTAATGGCGTCTAAAAACGCCTTTCCATTTTTTGGTTTCATGCCAAAGTAGTGATTACTGAATAAACGAACAATTATATTATTTTGTCCAACTTTTAATATAAATATTAAAGGTTTTCCTTATGTGAACGGCATTCCCCTGCTTCCCCTACATGATGATTACAGAACCATAAAAAAGAAAGGAACCATTTTATCGTATAGTATTGAAATCAATCGAATCAAAAAAGTTAGCGAAGTCGCGACCCCAAACTCAAAGGGTACGGGTTCGAATCGTAGCCGGAAAGGTGCATTACTTATATGGAGCTTATGTCAAATTTTAGCCGATAGTAAGGCAAATGAACGGTCGGTATGATATAGGAAACGACCAATAGGCAGTTTTTGGACCTAATGTTCATATTGTTACAATTAACACATGCTAACCGTGAAGGAAAATATCGTTATCGTACACATCGAAATAACCGATGTGTCAAACCTTCAACAATCGTGGCGTATACGGTCAATTTCCCTGTATTATGGGAGACCCGAGCCCAGCAGTGGATAGTTTATGGAACGTTATTATTGTTGACTTCAATCAACAATATACATTGATCGAATATTGTTGAAGTGGAACTTCTTTAGAATCCTTGGGATTTGAAACTCGAGTCAATAAGACCGATGATTGAACATAGGTCCAATTTGGACCGAAATAAAACTGATAATAATATTTTTTTAGACTAAAACAGTGAAAAGTTTAAAGTGATTCTTAGGAAATTTATTTTGAATTATAATATATTGACGGATGTAGGCTAAAGGAATTATATTTATAGTCAAGGTGGGGAAGTCCCGCAGTGGGGTAAGTTCATACAGCTCTCGTTTTTTATCTCTTTTAAACGGAATTTAACGTCTACTACAATTCGAATATAGAGTTAAATGGTGTCTTAGATTTACTGAGCGATTTTTTGTCGTCTTAGCTATTAAAACACAGAAATAATAAGAGATGTACGGAGTTCCCCCACTGACGGACTGAGTATTATTATCTGTGAGTATATTCTCTGAAGTTTCACTTCTACTGTGTGTGAACTGCACACATACACACATTTTTTTATAATAAATCAACAAAGAATTCAAATGCTATTGTTTGAATGCGCAAAACGATTTAAATCGTACATATCTAATCGATCAAATTAAGTAACGTTGTCTATGAGATTACGCGGTCTTATTGTGAATACCAATCAAGGACATAGCATTTGATATTGTCATAAATCATAAAACAGGTATTTGGACCACACCTTATATTGCTTAATTAAACGTTGGATTGATTTACTGTAGTTCGCGTTTGACCACGATCTCGCCCGTGGTTGAGGGGAGGTATGGTCTAGGATGAAGCATGCTTACCTAGAAGGTACCCACCCATTCACACAAGACTTGAAGACACCCAGGTTGTAGGTATCAAGAAAAACAGGCTTCGGCAGTGAGTTCTATTGCAGTGCGTATAATGATGGTGGACGCAAAGCGCTTTCTTCCTGTAGGTTGTATGTCCACCATACATACATACCAGTGCCGCATGCTTATGTGTCTGGTTATCTGATGATAGAATGGAGACGGTGGGATAATATTTAAAAGTTCCAATGCACACTCCAAATATCTTCGATAGAAAACCGATGATAAGCTTGCGCCGATGTTCAAGACTTTGTCAACGAATAGCAGGCTCCCAATTCTGCTATCACAATATCTTTAGAATGGTCAACCACTGGCGTCACAAATGTTGTATTTTCTTAAATTTTCGCGACTTAACATAATAAATTAAGCGCGGTAATTCATTTGATTTTTATTATTCCGACGTTTCCGCCACTTTTCAGTAAGATAAAAATTTCAATTGTCAATGAGTATTGTTAAAGTTTTATTTAGCCTACATCCAAATTGTTCATTTTAATTATTTACTTTTAATTTTGTTTATGGTTATTATTTACTCTACGAAAGCCTTATTCAATTTACAACATGTTTTGGCTTGGAGGGAAGAAGCGGCGCAAGATACTGTTTAGCAACATGCCTAGGTCTAATGATAAAAATCAAATGCATTACCGCGCTTAAAACCGTTAAAACTAAAATTTTAATTTGGAAGTTATTTATCCAACCAAAAATAAATCTATCCATCTGTTTGCACTGCACCATTTGTTATTGTAAAGCTACTTAGTCTGCCAAAAACACGTAACTTTACTTTCAAATCGCTTTACGCGTTTTAAGAAGCCCGTTGCCGTAATGAACAACTTGCATTGCTCCGACTTTTGCCTCAAGACTACCCTCACATATTACAAATAATTAACTAAATCCATTCGAAAACAAAACATTAATCCAATTTTACAATAATAAATCGACAGATGCTCTAATAGGGGTAAATATAAATTAAATGTAACTAGTTATTTCTCTGTAAGTGAATTGCAAATTCTTTTGAGAAATAAATGTCTTAAAATCAATTTCTAAAACGTAGGTTTATTAGTTATAAATGTTGCATAAACGCCCTTAATGATCGTGATTCTGTTATGCAAGCGTTGTCTGTTTGTCCTAAATCTGACTATTCTTCTTTGCACACGCTGTACAAAATATTTTCTCGTCTACCTATATCTATTCCCTTTCGATGGGAAAGTTTGGCAGCACAGCGGTCAGAATGGCGCAGGATGGTGAACAGCCAAGTACGCGAGTTCGAGGTTCAGCGTAAAGCTGACCTTGATACTAAACGCGACCAGTTAAAGGCTCGCCCATCTGCTGCCATTATATACAATTATGACAACGGCGTACTCACGTGCCCTCAGTGTGCACGGAGTTTCGCCGCCAAGATAGGCTACACAAGCCATCTTCGCGCGCACCAGCTCCAATTATCCAACTAGGGGTCAAAGTGGTCGCCATGGCCGGAAAGGGTCGGAACAATCATCATCATTGCTACAGTAGATAGAAGTTTTTCAGCATTGCGGCGTACAAGGACATGGCTGAGGTCGACAATGAAGGAGGATCGACTTAGCTCTGTTGAACACCAACCATGACATTGATTGGCCTATTGAGGATGTAATTAACCAATTTGCCAGGAAGATTAGGCGCATAGAATTCATCATTTAATTTAAATTTATATCATTAGATGGCATTGTTATAATCAGTTTAAATAAAACTTTCTTAAACTTTGCATGTGGCTTGATTATTTTTTTATTACGACTAGCGGTCGAAATTCGACCTTAATTAATTTAAATTATAAGTTTGAACATTATCAAGGTTCTGTTGTCAAAGACTATACTTCTATAATCACAGATTTCGCCAAGGCTACACTGTTAATTTGACTTTAACAATAAACAAAAGAGTATTTATGCGTGTGTGTGTCAAATACATGGTAGTGTGTGTAATGTTTTTTTATTGATTTAATTTATTTTTGGTGCATAATTTAAAAAAATATTATCATTCTACACTCCTTCTCTATATAAACTGTAAGTGTGTGAAATTTCATACTCTTCCAACCTCGCAATTTTCGTAAAAAGGGTTACCAAGTTTTTGCATTACGTCTTAATATAATAATACCTATTCATGTACCTATGTTTTTGCAAATAAAGATTGATTGATTGATTAATATAATGATAAAAGTAAAGGTATCTCAAGATATCTTTAGCGGTCACTCCTTGAGTTTCTTCTGTATACGCCCCTGGATAGACGTAGAACTAGAACCCGGCTCTAATGAAAGTTTCGTAACAAGTGTATCATAAATTACTAAATACATAAATTACTTTTCTTTTTCTAATAATTTGTTAGAACCGCCCATGTTCATCGTAGCCATTGCCTAAGGCGATAGAGTTTTTAATGGAAACCGATCGCCATTGAACGACATAACTGATTGCACGTAGTGTATTAAATAGAAAGTACATAGAAAATAATAAAATCATTTCGTCGAGCAGTGAAAGGAAAATTAGAGGTCGGGATCTCACATGCCTTGATCGGTGTAATAAATACATATTTTTACGCTTTTGCTTCACGGCGATTATCAACGGATATTAAACTTAATTCAAGTGCGATATAGTCGAAATTGCTATCTCACGTTCTGCTATACTTTAGAATCGATAGAAATTCTTGTTGGATTGATGTAACAGGTTTGTGTTTAGGGCCTGTTGCTTGAGACGGTAGGACGCCTCAGAATTAGTTGTTAATTAAAAAATCATTTACTCATATCTCTTACCTAATAAGAAATAAGTAAATATGGGAAGGGTGGGGGGAAGTTGGTGGAGTTTTAAAAGTGAATTTAAAAGAAGAATACATCATACATCAAAGGCAGATATATAGCTAGCACATATCGAAAATGCAATTTTTAGCATTTTTATGTACACTGACACAGAACTGTGCGCTTAAAGTCAGCGATTGCGCAGATTTTTATTAGAAATAATTTAATGATACAATAGATTTAATTAGATAGCAGCGTGTGTGTGTGTGTACATGCGTGTGGGAGTGCGTGCGCGTTTGCGTGTGTATGTGTGTATACATATAAGTGTTTACTCGTGTCCAGTTAAATGTTTTTTCTGTATTTCTGTTTTGAATTGCAATCCAGATTGTTATGTTACTAATTTAATCTTTTAATTTCTATGGCTGTAATTTGTTTTGTGCATGCAAAACAAAAAGAAATAAGACAAGTATCAAAATAAAGTGGAACCTAATGCTATGTCTTGCACCTACCAGTATATCTAGACACGTGCCAAGTTCGCTAAGCGATTCTACAAAGCGGCCGCTTTAAGCCCTTTTACTTAACACAAGATAAGTACTCATAATCAAAGCGATACTTGAGATGACAGTCCGTTAAAACGAAATAGTGTATTCAAAAACACAAAACAACAACAAACCCCCGCCCCCTTAATTGTGACGTTGAGCTCAAAAGTAATTATGATTACTTAATATTCAATGAATTTAACCTTGGCTATTATGATTTCTATTTTTTTTGTTACCACTATTTAAAAGTCTTGTTTGACCAATGTCAACCTTGCAACAATCTCGGTCGGCCTATCTGACTTTTTTAATTTTAATAACCGTCTCGCTAATGAAATTACGATTCAGGCTCCTTTAAAAAAAAAAAACAGCACCGATCATAACTGCGGATTGTAAACATGCAGCCATTATCTATATATTAATACGTGAAGCAAAAACTTTGTACCCTTTTTATGAAAATTGCGCGGACGGCAGAGTATGAAAAGCACACTTATAGTTTATATAGAGAAGAAAGGACGGATGCTAATGTATTTTTTTATTATGCAAGAAAAATATATTAAATCAGTAAAAAAACAATACACACACACGCATTTATACTCTTTTGTATGTTGTTGCCTTGGCGAAATTTGTGATTATAGAATTATAGTCTTTGACAACAAATTATTATGGTCGAATTTCGACCACGGCCGACCACTAATATAAATTAATATGCTTCGAAATAGAAATAACTTCAATTCGTTTCAAATTGAAATATTAACCAACTAGCGGTGTCGGCAGACGTTGTCCTGCCCTGAAAAAATTAAAATCTATAACCCGATTCCAGCGCCACCTACCGGGTCTAATTCTGAATCTAAACCACCCCGGGACCCATTTAAACACATATAAAATTTCATCAATATCGTAGAACCCGATTCCAGCGCCAAGTATTTTGTTTAGATTGGTGCGTTACATTATTGAAGTTTTAGTAGGGATCCCTAATGTTTATATATAATTATATATAAAAATTAGGGATAACCTATATTAATCAGTGATAATGTAGCATTCGAATTGTCGCTAGTCGAGTGCGCAGCATGGGCACCCCAGAGGTTTGAACTCGAGACAATAGTAGGTCCGATCGATTCGCTGGGCAGTTTGGTGCAAGCCATGCTGCATAGCGATGATCATTGGGTGGGCGCGGCCAATTTCTGCGAGACTGTTATGTCTCAAAAGGAGGCCGCGGAACGAGATAGGGAGAGAGGTACAAGTGCGCATGCGTCTCGCGGGCGCCGACGTCAGTCGGGAGCCCGGAGGCGCAGGTATGCGCATGATCTCCCCTCCTGAAATACCGCTGCAGGGGCCCTCTAGCATCTAGGGAGCAGAGGAGTCTTCACCCCTGTTGACGAAGTGAGTTTGCCTCCCTTGGGGCACTCTCAAGCACTTGTGCGCTAGGATCGGTGTGGGCGTAACTACGTTCTGTATCTCATGCCTTTCCTACTCATAAGCGCGGGGCACATGGGAGGAGGGTGGTTTTAGTGGGGCATTAGCCCATGTACGTCCATGGGTTCGAGTCTCCACACAAGCCGGTCGATTAGTGTTTGGATTGCCTCAGTGGAAAGCAACCATGATCAACAACGGTCTAATCCCTAGCAAAGGACCCGGTATGTGCAAAATGCATTTCCCCCGCCTGAAAAAAAAAGCATTCGAATGGTGAAAGAATTTTTGAAATCGGTCCCGTAGTTTTTGAGTTTAATCGTTACAAACATAGAACGAAAGAAAGAAAGATATTTGTTTCTAACAGCGACACACAACACAAAATAGTAGTAATATAACAAAGTATAGATAAAATGATACAGAAATTGTATGCCGCAATTTAGAAATGAGGTTGGCACTCAGCATTATGCTGTGCCGATATGTAGTCCGACACAGCGCTGATTTTCAGTGCCTACCTCCTAAATCACATATGGCATGCGACCCGTGCTAAACATGAAAAAACAAATAATTATAAAAAACGTATAAGAACAAAGATTAAAATATAAGAAATAGAAAAAAATTGTTTATGGTTATTATATAAAATTATTAGAGCTAGGCATGTTTACTGAAGAGTTTCTTGGGCCGTTTCTTCTGTTTAAGCCATAACATGTTGCAAAGCAGTGGTAAATTAGATTAGGCTCCCACAGAGTAAATAATAACCATAAACAAAATTACAAGTAAATAATTAAAATGAACAATACTCATTGACACTTGACATCTTTGTCCCCCGTGATCACGGCCACTGAAAAGTGGCCGAAACGTCGGAACAATAAAAATCAAATAAATTAACGCGCTTAAAATTTATTGATATTGAATACGCAACGATATTTTCTCCGCCATAGTCCATGTCAATCCAACTTCAATTCTCATATTATTATTTCAATCAACACTGAAGTTATTTAAAGACAAAATAGATTTAATACAAATGTATGCCGATAAAAAAGTGTCCGCATTAGGACGATTGCCTCATTGACGTTTTTTATCGTCGTCTAATTACGTCATACGAGAAATCACTGACCGAGTGCCGCAAGAATCCATTCATTTAAATGAAACGACGCGATCATTTCGTTTATAAGTATGTTCACAGTGACGCCAGTTGTTTATTTTTATTTACATCGTAAAACTTTTAGGATATTCGCGTTATTACTTTTGCGCATGAAGTGTTTTCATGAAACTTAAATATTCTTTTCATGTAGACTATTATGTACTAGTATATCATCGGTTACGCGACAATTTTCAATTTGTTGTTGTATCTTGTGCTTTGCTACACGTATACTGTAATGCTTTAAGTAACGCACTAATAACGATTAAGAGAAGGATTTAATGCGTCATTTGAGATGCGACATTGTTACTCACGATAAGGCTCTTGTTGCTGCAAAGGTCGAAAATGGGGTGCAAAAGAAACAAATTTTCGTTGATAATTACTAATCAACAATTGAAAAAACCAAAACCAAACCAAAAAAATATATTATAAATCTACACGATTTGAGACATAATGTGGTTTTCGCAACTTTTCCATAGTCATTTTAAGTTAAGAAAAAAATTCACCAAATCACCTCTAAATTATTGTTATGAAACCATTTTACTCGTTATTTTTTTATCAAGACAGTATAAAAGAATATCTTCTACATTTTTGTAAAAGAGAGATAAATAATTTTTTTTTTTTTTTAAAAACACTATTTTATTTCACAATAAAATAATATTGCATCTGAAAAACGACCGCATCTATGGATTCCCCGCTATCGCCCGAAAATTAGTAGCGAAAATGCTCAAGGACGACGGCGTTGCTACAAGTGTAGCGTAGGATAACGCGTTATTTTTAAACGTTATAAGTAAGTCGCGTTTGGGCACAGTTACTAACATTAGCCCAGGTGCAGCAGAGGCATTAGGAATTGTTACATTTCTCAATATATGTCAAATATTACAATGACATCCAAAATGACCTGTAAAAAGTTTTCTTCGAATTCCACGGTTTTTCCCAGAGCGCTACAATATGGAGCTCTTCAATAAGGGCGCAAACAAATGTTTAAAGTTTTTACCATGTAGGCAACGCATCGGTTATCTTAATGTTGCAGATGTCCATGGGGAACGTTTGCCAGACTTCCTGTAAAAGCAAACACAAAAAACCCTCATCGTCGCCTATAATAGCCATAAACGAAGAGGCAAACCCTATTTAGTAACAAAAACAAAACAGACTTCAAGCTAAAAGCAAAAAATAATTATTTTCAACATCTTGAAATCGGTGCATTTTGCAAGTTTTTGTTATTTTTTTATACTCGGCACCGACTTCTAAATATTGTAGAAAATATTTCTTAGCTTGACGTTGGTTTTGTTTTTGTTAAATAAAAATCTACTTTAAAGTTGCACAAATACTCGAATAGCGTTGGAAATAATATATTAAGCGCCTGTAGAAAATGTACTACTGGCACGCGTATACAAGTTTGCTTTTCAGTAAGTATAGACGCTCTTCGACAAAAATCGACGAAATCGAGGGTAATCGTGGGATCACCTCGGGAGTATGTCCTTTTGAATAAAAATTGAAATTGAAAATCGGTCTACAATTAACGAAGAAATCACGCACCAAACATCCAGTGGAATTGAAAACATCCTTGTGAAAGTCGGTTAAAAACTTAATTAGGTTTTTTATATAATTATATAACTGATGATGAAAATCGGTTTTAATTGGCCGCGTGGTTTACGAGGAGTTAGCGGGCATGCGGACAGACAGACGCGAAAAGCGACTTTGTTTTATATTACTTACGAAAAGAAGACAACCCAGATACACGCACTGTGCCGATTTTTATGTTGCAATAGAAAAGCGGACATATTTAATATTAACATTCTAATAATCTTACACATAAAAGAACACGCTATAAAAATATCATATTCATATTGAGTTAGATTACGTTTGAAGCCTTCTTTACGTTTCTTAATGAATACATCAAACATATACTACTCAATATGAAAAAAAACCGTTATCATCCAACTTTTAAAATATCATCATAATTATAATTACTATTCAAACAATAATTAATGCGCTATTTCACTCATTTTATTTGTACCTTTTTATGACGTCATATGTAGTTAGTACAAAATCCATAAAACTGTGACCTTCTTTGTTTCTGTAAGTTTATAAAATGAAAGAAAGAAAGAAAAATTGATTATTTCTAAAAATGCGACACTTATCAGCAATGGATAATCTACATATTGATACGTGAAGCAAAACACAGCAAAAACTTTATACCCCTTTTTACAAAAATTGCGCGGACTAATGGAGTATGGAAGTTCGCACATTTATAGTTTATATAGAAGAGCGCAGAGTGCCAAAATTTAAAAAAATTATGCATAAAAAACATTACACACACACATGTATTTGACACACACCCGCATATATACTCTTTCGTTTAAAGTAAAATTAACAGGGGAAATCTGTGATTATAGAAGTATAGTCTTTGACAACAGAACCTTAATAATGTTCAAAATTATAATTTAAATTAATTATCATGGTCGAATTTCGACCTACGGGCGACCACTAGTAATAAGAAATATAATTAAATTGTGTACCGCAATTTGCGAAATGATGTTAGTACTCAGTATTTCGCTATGCCGAAACATAGTCTGAAAATCAGTGCTGCGTCGGATATATCTCAATTTAATTGACTGTATGCTCACCTATTGCACTTTTATATAGTAATTGTGAATTGTTGTTTACGCTATGACAGCGTCGGTGCGGCGGGCGCTCGATCCCGTTAACGCGGCGAATCTCATTTCGATATAACGGGCTAGTGCCGGCAGAGTGACGCCCCATCGGCCACGACGGCCACGTAATCAAGCCATAACATTCAAAAACCTAATTAAAACACTCGGACAGGAAAACGATCGGACACGTGCGTTGCCGTTCACGAACTACAAAGGGTTTCGTAGGATTTTTAGCTTGCAAACAGACATACAGCCCGCGTATGAAAATGTGATTACGTCGTGTTTAGATGTTTGCAACATCATAGCCGAGGTCAACGCATTGCCAGGCTTTAGGATGGGATAGAATGGTCAGGCAGGAGGAGATACGATTACCTCGAAGCTCTTTTTATTTCTAGAGCACAACAGACGCATCAACTGTGATGGAAAGTGTTTACCATCGCCTATGGACACTAACAACACTGTGTGCTGCCGGCCTCGAAGGGAATACTGGAACCTGTCCAATGATACCGGAAAACAACTCAAGATTTTTATGGCGGCGTACCCTAGACCAGAGGTGGTAGCCATCCAGTCGGGCGAATGTCCTATCACCTGGGTACGGCATAGGCTAACCGTTTCACGTATTCTGTAAGAGCGGGGTATCACAACGATCGAGCCAGCCCCAAGAGTTATAATCAAAATAATCAGTCTACCACGTCAAAATCAGGAATGATAATCGTGCGCTGTTTTCCTTGTTTCGCTATGGATCCATAAACTTAAAATCAAAAGTACCCCTTATCTCAAATACCGCAAACACGAACTTTTCTCCGTGCAGGAACGGAAAGAGAATACTACACACACTCACACACACACGCACACACACGCAAACCATGCGCTCACTTACACTCACGCAAATACACATCATAGCCGCGAATGACACTTGAGTTCGTTATTTTTTATGTTTAGTTTTAAGTTCATTATATTTGCAATGTATCCTGTGCTATAATACTATAATATAGTATACTTCATTGTCTTGTGGTAGGAGTTCTCACTACAGCACAGTCTTATAATTTTGCAGTGCAACGAACTGTTCTTTTATTAAGTAAACATGTGTTTCTTTAGATCAATAAAATATTTATTATTTACTAATTCCTGCGGCCGGGCGGCCTGTCGTAGGAGGCGATAAAACAACCCACAGCCAGGTGGAGGGGGGGCATTTGCCCGACTGAATGGCTACCACCCCTGGTCTAGAGTATGCCGCCATAATAACTTTGAGTTGTGTTCCGGCATCAGTGACCAGGTTCCAGTTTCTCCTTCAAGGCCGGCAGCACAGTGGCAGCACCCCTGGTATTGCTAATGTCCATAGGCGACGATAGCCACTTTCCATCACAGATGGACCGTCAGCCTGTCTGCTGTGCTTCAGCAATAAAAAATATACCACTTAACCGATTTTAATCTCTATTAATGTAGTTTTTTTTTAATATCTACTTCACAGTTTAAAAGTTTGAATTATCATACAGCTTGCATATATTTCTTCTCTGCTTCTATCTGGTTCTTAAAGACGCGTTCAAACTTACTCTAACTCTCCATGAATAAGACCGTTAGTGTTTTAGAAAAATTACTGTCACTGTTATTTTTCTTTATGCCCCCCCCTGCTCCACCTGCGTTACTTACGTTACGTTAATGATTTTAGTCAAATGCGTCTCCTTTATAGGGTTAAATTATAACGTCATTAATGATTAGCTACATTAGTGTATACGTATCTAACGACATTAATTCTTATTTTACACAAGCTGCCAGCTGCCATCAAAATTGCCGCGCCAAAACCAAGATAATTATATTGTCTCTTTTATTGTAATGCAAATTCTATGCAGTTAGAGGGAGAAAGCATCAATCAGTTCAACGTTCGTTTCAATTATCTGTATTTGACCACAAATTTGTGGTGCTTCCCAATTAGCCGTGTGTTACAGTTCGAGAACAAATTTGTGGTGGTTCTGTCTTAAATAGTTTAACAATGTCACATATCAAATAACGCATTAAATCTTTGGCTACATCTGCGTGACACAGTCACTAACATTATTCCAGGTGTAGCAAGGACATAAATTCTCAAGCACTGATGCGCAGGATCGACGTGGGCGTAACTACGTTCTAAGTCTCACGCTTTTCCTACAATGAGCGCGGGGCACATGGGAGAAAAGGGGTTTTAGTGAAGTATTACCCCCTGGGTTACCTCTTTAATAGGGGTACCTTGCTGAGTCTCCACACAAGCCGGCAACTGACCCTGTTATCTGCGCCATCTTCAGTGGATAACTCTCATTGCTTTGTTCCAATCCCAGTAAAGAACCGGTAGTGTACGAAAAGTATTTCCTCAAAAAAAAAGGGTTACATTGTTGTCCGAATGGCTACCGTACTCTAAAAACGGTTTCCAGGATGCAATCGAATCTTAAATGTGCGGATCCTCCAAATGTTTTAACACAATTTATCCTCTTTGAAAGGTCAACAACATGAAAGCAATTAACCAACTTTATGTTATTATGCAAAATACGGAAAATAATACTGCAATATCAAAAAATAGTGGTACCTTCTGCATAAACTTTAGACCTGTATCTCGTGGGAACTCTTTTATTAGGTTTCCGTAATTATTTTAACAAAAACAGAACACAATGACATGCTGTCGTCATCTCCGTTCGCCTGTCTGTTTATTAAATTCTTGTTTCTATATTGTTAAGTGCGGGGGGGGGGGTTACGCGCTTAAGATTGGAAGAAAACACCACGTACGTGATACTTTTTTTCCTGGGTTGCCCCACAACTAACGACACACTGTTCCGACGATGAGTAGTTTACTCACAATACCGTCGCCGATATTGCGTAGACCACCTCGTGCTACTGCTGCAGTGCTCGCCTCCGAATTTACGGCGCGGAACTCGCTTTTGGACTCCTCTTAAATTACACTAAAGCTCCTTTACTAAACTGCCCATTAAACTCTTCACTAAACTTTCCATTAAACTCTCTTATCTTCGACTAAACTTCTCTTCCAACTCTCTCGTATAATACTTGTCGTTTCGCTATCTTCAACTGAACTCCCCGGTAGGCGCGTCTTACGCTGCTATATACCCAAAAGAATCTTCTGGAACCCATACTTTCGAACTTCTTTTCGTTATTGTTTTATTTACTTTCTATCCCTTTCTAAACATCTATCTATCTCTGTCTTTTCCTTCCTAAACCTTTTATTCTCGAATTTCGATCTACGTTTCGTTATTCTTTAGTTCATCATCTATCCCTTTCTAAAATAGGTAGATAGATAGATAACACTTTATTATACACCAATACAAAAATGAACTTAGACTAAAATTATATCTAGTTGTGTACAAAAAGCGGTCTTATCGCTAAAAAACGATCTCTTCCAGGCAACCCCAAGAATGAATTGAGATGATAATGGCGATGGTAGTATACGTAACATATAGTACGAACTACTTACATTTTAATAATAAATACATAAATTATATATATATATATATATATATATATATATATATATATACATATTTTATATATTACATAGATATATACTTAATATAAATACTATACAAATACATATCTACAGAATATATGAATATTCATAAATGAATTTAAGTATCACGTTCCAACGACAGATAGTATTTTTTGATCATGGTTTTAAATATCGCTAGCGATTTTGCTTGTCTGATAGTAACAGGAAGCTTATTCCAAAGATGTATAGCCTTAACAGTAAAAGAATTGTTGTAAAAAGTTGAGTTATGCGCAGGAGTGTTCAATTTAAGTTTAGTAGAAGGGTAAATTATGACAGCACGAAAGAAATTCAAAACGTTGTTTAAGGTAATCAAGAGTACTTGGAACAAATAATATACTATAGAGAAAATAAAGGATGTGAATATTCCGGCGAAATCGAATTGGCAACCACTTGAGTTTTTTTCGGAATTCATAGACATGGTCATACTGAATAAATATGTCTGTCCTTGTCCTTTTCTTCCTGAACCTTCCACATTCTTCTGAAACTCGTTAAACCAACTAGATCGTTCCATCATCGTTTGCCACGATATTTTGCTAACTACGCTCTTACTCCATTAGTAGAATTATATAATTCGGCGGCTTCAGTGCAAAACCTTGTAACTACATTTTTTTACATAATTTTGTTCATGTGATGAACAAAATTGTTACATGTTACATGTATTTTGACAAGAAAAATAATGTAGTTACAAGGTCCTACACTGCGCCGACGATGTATGAACTTTATGTCTTTAAATCAGTAGTATGGTAACGTTTTAAAAAGTAGTAAGGCAGACGAATTAATAGTAACATATAAAAATCTGGTATTAGTTACTATCATTCTTCTAAGAACTGCATGGATGAATTGTTGCAGAAACATATTTTTAAAATATGAATGAATTAATGAAAACTCTTTATTGTTCACCATAAACTTAATTCTAGACAATTGATATGGATACATTTGCATTAGAACAATGGGCAGCCTTATCGCTCATAGCGATCTCTTCCAGGCAACCCGGTGTCTAAGGAGATTTTAAACGAAATTTCAAAACATTGGTGTACTAAACAAAAATAAAACTAATAAAATCACAATCAAATATTATTAAAAATAAAATACAATATAAATATATAATTAGATAAAGATGATATCATAAATCAGATATATATATATATATACATTCGAACTATAGATACATTCATGTAATGCAACAATATGATATAGGACCATTCAAATTTCGTCTACATCTACACAATACTAGTCTTCTATACATAATTTGAAAAACTATATTATACGGAATTACAGTACAAACCGATAAGTTGACATATTTATATATAGTACCATTATAAATTTGACCTGAAGCGACACCATAACAATTTGAAACAATGTACAAAATAGGACTCACTAGCTAACAAAATAGGAAGAAAAATATAACTTTGAAGTGTTTTATAATATTTTACAAGTTACCTCATTAGGCAAGGTAAATACTAATTGAATTTATAAGGATAAATGTAACAAAAAACGCTTGTGACATACATACGTCTGTATATCATACTTGCAGACAGATAAACGGACAGCATGACAGAATCATAATAATCGTTCATATTTCACCATTTAACTAGAGAACCCTACACACGATATACGACCAAAAATTATAAATTTAAGAATGCTAAAAAGTTGACACGTGAAAACAGTCGCGTGCGAGTCACTTGTCATCGTGACAAAATTGCTAAAGGATTTTTTGTAAGATATTCCCAAAGTGGATCGTCATTTCTAATGAAGCCGATCATTATTACTCTTGAAGGTGAGAAGCAATTTTATGCATGGTGTCACGCTAAGCGCAACGCACGCGCATCGAATAAATACGTATCCACATCTGTATCATTTAGGTCGGTCCAATGATTGTTGCGTTCCTCCGATACGCTAGTATGACCGAAAAATTCACGATTATTACAACAATATTAAAATAAGGTCAATATCAGAATGCTGCGTCCGTACATTTAAAACCAACAATGCAAGAGTGGATGTACCAATCAAAATCGACCCAAATCGGACATATTGGTAAAATAAAAAATTTACAGGCTGTCGCCAACGTTACGCATTTTAAAACTTTATGATTATAATATAAAACATAAAAATATAATCGGCAGACAATCACACATATTGTATAATATTTTCTTAAGTTTTCGCGACTTGTACACATAATAACGCTTTTAAGCGCGGTAATTTATTTGATTTTTATTATGACATGAAACACGCAAGGTCTACGAAGTCTGCGATCAGTGAACACACGTTGGATAAACCCAACCACTACATCAGATTCGATAACCCACAAATCCTCGCGAAAGAGAATTGTTTCATACCTAAAATGATGCGTGAGGCTATTAAAATCAAAAAACACCCAAATTTCAATAGAGAAGATGGTTGGCAAGTACCACCTGTTTGGGATCCGATCATCAAAACTATCAAGACCCAAACCCAGCAAAAACCAACTGCCAGACCTCAGGACACTGTGAGCTCTTTCTACGTGCACCGGAACACAAACCAACTTGAATTATATTTTTTTTATTTTTCGTTCCACCCATTTAAATATTATATAAAATTATTAGCGCTAGGCATGTTTGCTGAAGAGTTTCTTGCGCCGCTTCTTCTCTTCAAGCCATAACATGTTGCGAAGCGGTGGTAAATTAGATTAAGCTGCCATAGAGTAAATAATAACCATAAACAAAATTAAAACTAAATAATTAAATTGAACAAGTTGGCGGTAGGCTAAATAAAACTTTAACAATACTTGTTGACACTTGACATCTTTGTCTTCCGTGATCACGGCCACTGAAAAGTGGCCGGAACGTCGGAATAAAAAAATCAAATCAATTACCGCACTTAAAACCGTCAAAATGTAGTTTTATTACACATATTGTATATCCCCAAATTAAACGAGTTACGTGTTATGTATAATATAAAACAAATAACTCTGGGGCCGGTTCACAGACACCCAGACTATAGTAAATAACGTAAATAACGGAGAAAATTCGTTTCCAAAATTTACCATACCAGGAATCGAACCCGGAGCCTCTACGTTGCAGTGAGGTAAACCAGGCAAAGACTTAGCCCGCTCAACCACAGAGGCCGTCGAATATATTAGATTTTAAGAAGACAATATTAATTAATGTAATTAAAATATTTGTGACAGAATTGTTAATTATACATAATTATTGTTATATTCCACATCATCACGCCAGTTTCCCATAGAGGTGGGCAGAGTCTATACATCTCCATTTGCTACGAGATCTTAGCACAGAGCTTTTGCTTCACCTACTTTCTTAACCTCTTCATAGTAGATACGCGTTCATTAGGTGCTTCTTACTTTTTAATATTCTGTGATATAATTATCTTTGGCAGCATTTTATTTTCTAATGATACAATTGTCTTTGGCAATAATAACCACTAACGGATATATGGATGCTTAATCAGCAACCATTCTTAACTACAAAAAATATTTGAGGCCCAGGAAATACGCTTGTAAAAATGCGAAATACATCATTTAACCCAATCAAGTCACATATCATACGTGTTGACACCCATGACACCCGTCAACCTTGAGTTCGTCTCGTGGAACCAGTTTCGCCTCTGTTTACTTTGCCATTGCGCCTCTCTGTCTCATGTACTCAGTACCATTGTTTGTATTTTGAGAAATAGGTACTGTATTATTGCAATCATATTTTTTCGTTACTAAAAGTCGAAACATAGCCCGTACCGCACTATAAGCCGGTTTCTATATCTTACCGACCGTTCATTTGCCTTATTATCATCGGTTACAAATTTTAAATACGCTCCATACGAATAATGTCAAAATTCAACCGATGGTAACAATATTATATAGGAACAGGCCATCTGCAGTCACAGATAACCACACTAATTCGGTCTTGTTTTTATAGAAAAATCTCAATAAAAAGTCATATATACCATATTTAATACTTCATAATTTAAAATGTCCCTTTCTTACATTGAATAGGTTCGCGTTTGACCGACATTACGCTGGATGTCAGGTGGAAATGCAGTCTACGGTGAAGCACGCTCACGTAGAAGATACCTGTTCACGTCTTGAAGACCACCTAGATTGTATGTTTCAGGAAAAATATACGACGTTAAAGAGTTGCACTCTTCAGCGGTACGTATGATAAAAGTAGAAGCATAGCGTTTCGTCCGCTTTGTTGGTATTTTCACCAAATATCGGTGGCGTGAGCTCGTATGTCTGCTTGTCCGGTGGTAAAAAGATGAGGTACGAATTAATTCGTGCAATTCCGTGGCACACTCCCCGAAGTGAGTGACCGAATAGATACCTATAGAACACCGACACAGTAGCCACTTTCCGTCGATGATCTAGACTCTGAAGTCCCTCGTCGACTCTGGTTATTGCCTATCCGCTTCCTAGCTTTTTCTCAATTGACTCGAGTCCTAACAGTAGTTAACTGTTACGATATTTTATAACGAAATGAAGTGGTTAGTTTCGCCAATATTTTGATTATCTATAAAATTATAATGATCTTATATATAAAAATGAATCGTAGAAATGTGCGAGAATAACTTGAGAACGAATTTACCGATTTTGATGATATTTGTTTTGTGTGTTTGAATGGGTCCCCAGATGGTTTAGATTCACAATTAGAACCGGTAAGTGGCACTGAGATCGGGTTCTAGAATCCACCTAATCACCTGGAGCGATTTTGGTGATTTTGTTTTTGTGTGTTTGAGTGGGTACCCGTATGGTTTAGATTCATAATTAGACACGGTAGGTGGCGCTGAGATCAGGTTGTATAATCCTGCTAATCATCTGGACCGATTTTGGTGATTTTTGTGTTATGAAACAAAGTCTTTTAGGAATTCAGAAAATATGGCGGTACGAAGTTCGCCGGGTCAGCTAGTAATGATAATAATAACCAAAACATTGAATGCAAAGTAAGAATTCTCAATAATACCGACTTAGCTCCATATTGCTTAAATGTTAGCAAAGTAATCAGCTGAGCTTGCTTTAAGAAATAATATCAAAATTGCATATTTTGTGCAATACTAAACACACGTTGCAATTCGCTACTACAGTCTCTAACATTTTAAAATCCAATTGCAAAAGAGCATTAAGGAAATATACGCACATACATATTGTCACGTCTGTTGCCCATTGGGGTAGGTAGAGATGATAGATCACGGCTTGCTACGATTCTGATAAACACATTTCGCTTAATCAAATTTCATTGATCCTTTCATACATACCTACACGTTTATTACCTGACCTTTCTTCACAATATCTTCAACTTGATCATTATGATTAACCTCTGGAAGGTCGGACTTTTTCGAGTATAAATTTATTTTTGTCGTTTTTGTTTTAAATACAAAATACTACATAACTGGGATCTATCTTCAAAAATTACAAAATACAACCTAATATGCATCAAAGCAGCAGTTTACATGACATTGAATTTTGACATTACTTGTATGTTGCTTATATCAAGTTTTAACCGATAGTACGGCAACTGAATGGTCGATAAGATATGCGAATCGGCCATTAACGTTGAACGATGATACGGTCGAAAATGTAGATAATACCTATTCACACGAGACTTGAAGACACACGGATCGTACTTTTCGGGAAACTCAAAAGGTGATGCATTCCGCAGCTCTGCCGCAAGCAGATGGAACGTGGACACGAAATGTTTCGATCGCACTGGTAATGTTTTCATTAGTGATGAGTAGTGCACGTGTAAGCCAGTACATTTGTCTCGTATAAAATATATTTGTATTGATACGGCTCAAAATTTGAAAGTGTAAGACTTCAAAATTTTTGTCGCGCTACTACTCACGCCTCAAATGTAAGAGGAAGAACGGAACGAGGCTTGCTACAATATGTTGTACATGTAGCAAGCATATGACAATAACGCCTCTACGGATATTTACATGACAAAGAGAGACAACATGACATGTACGACTGCTAGTAAAATGAGGTAACCGAGGTCGATCACATCCGCTTCTTAACGAACATTTCTGAACTAGGTATTTTGTACAGGATAAATGAGGGAATGACGCTCATAGTCCTAATCGGTTCAAATGTACTACCGCGTTACAAGCCGTACAAAGCTCCTCGCCTCATTGGAAGTGGTACATTGCCCTGGTTCAGTACAAAATGTCATGTTACTCTTACAAATTCATTTTGTAATCATGTCCTACCCAACACTAGTTTCCATTGTGAAACGGTGGCGTAGTCCAAAGCGCTTTATCATCTGAAGGTTGAATGTGTATGGGGAATCAAGTGGAAAACTTGAGCTGCAGAATCTCCGAAATAAATCCTGACTGGCAACCAGGTGTCAATGCTCTAGGCTTTGAAACCTTATAATTCTGGTCGCTACCAATCTATCAAAGTTAAAGATTTTTATGGAAGCAAATCGCACTGAAATATTTGCAATGCGCATACTGTTTAATTTACGTCGTGACTTATACTATAATTAATTAACTCCAGTGTTACATAATTTTAACAGCGCACTTTAAAGTCACGAACGATCATATACGTGCGCTCTGTTGAATCTAAACAAACCTTATCTAATTCATGCTAATTTTAAAACTTATCGCAACATATTATATTGTTGTTATTTTACCTTATATCGACTTTGTTGATGAAGTTGATGAACTAAATTTGATCAAATTCGATATATGTAACGTCATAAATAAATATTATAACTTTATAATTAATGTACACATATTACAAGCAAATCTTCCCGTGAAAATGAGTTAGTATATTGTATAGTTCCCGGTATGAATTTTGAGCGTTCGGCGGATAGTAGATATCGCTGTGCGCATGGAGCGTAGCAAACATGATGCGGTTTGTCATCATGTAGGTAATATTATGTTTTTATTCCTTTACTCAAAAGAGACACTACCTCATCCTTCGAAAAGGACTGAAATTTCACTGATGCGCAGGCCAAGATCACCGACGTTCAACAATCGTGCTGGCGATTATACAATATTTGTATTTTCTATGTTCACTTATGAACAAACAGATATACGATCCATTGGATGGTAACTGGTAAACATCGCCAATAGGCATCTGTAATATTAGGTGAGCTAAGACGTTGTCTACTTCGTCAAGACTAAATATCTATTTATGTCATTTCTAAACTTATCAAATATAAATGTAAATTATCCGTGAAAGAACGGAGAAACAATATAATTTCCTGCGACTGGGTGGCCGGGTGGCCTGTCGTAAGAGGCGACAAAACAACCCACAGCCAGGTGGTCGGGTATATATGTATATAAATGTAAGTAGTTCGTACTATATGTTACGTATACCACCATCGCCATTATCATCTCAATTCATTCCTGGGGTTGCGTGAAAGAGATCGCTTTTTAGCGATAAGACCGCCCTTTGTACATTACTAGTTATAATTTTAGTCTTTAAGTTCATGTTTGTATTGGTTTATAATACAGTGTTGTTTATCTATCTATCTATCTATCTATATACCCGTCTGGATGGCTACCACCTCTGATCTATAGCATGCCGCCATAACAACCTTGTGTTGTGTCCCGGTATTAATGGCCAGGCTCCAGTCACCCTTTAGAGAGCGGCAGCACATTGGTAGCAGCACCTTTGGTGTTACAAATGTTCATAGGCGATGATAACCGCTTTCCATCAGGTGGACCGTCTGCATGTCTGCTAAACTAATGCAATAAAAAATCAGTAAATTTAGAAATCCGATAAAACACTGAAACCCGCCATTGGTGAATTGCGTGTCCGAAGTTTGCGAGCTTGAAACCTTAGTTGATTCATACACTTAAATTAAGCAACTACAATATCGCCCTTTTAGGCAATTGAAGAAATAGTTCATTTCTCAACCTGATAATATCCTCGGGCAAAATACTGATTACCACAGAAAGCAAAACACTGATGACATACAAAGGACCTTGGCCAGCTTAAAAGATAAAGTACACACAGTGTATACATATAATTACACCACGCCCCCTTTTCATTAGAACATTTAAAACGAATCTGTAATAGGTACTAGTTTTAAAATCGACATTAGAGCCAACGCCCACAAATCGGTTGCGTATTTGATAGAAACTGTCTTATTTTCTCGAATAAAAATATTACAGTTAATCTCTGAATTGTTAAGTGATGAAAATTAGTTCATATCAAAGATGGCAACGGACGCGGATTTTACGCGGGTTGTAATTTAAACTCTTATTGCAAGCGTAATTGTTATTAAGCTTGTAAGGAATTTATGGAGATATATTGCAGCATAACATTTTAGTACGTCATGTCATTATTATAACTATAATAATATTTTTCATTCCTTTTATTCTGTCTTGGTCTTATAAGTATGCACTGTTTGCTACAACTCCATTAATTCTTCGAAAAGTAATTCTGTTACATACTTCTGTATAAAACTTATTTAAAAAAAGAGAACTTGAGATATAAATAGAATAAGAAATATGAATAAAATCAATATTTAGCTAGACGTGTTGCTGGGGAGTTTCTTGACGCTTCTTCTCCTTAACAGCAATAACACGTTGCGAAGCGGTGTACATAGAATAGGAAGATAAATTAAATTTTAACCTATATGTATGACCTTCAAAAAGTGTTCTCCGGTGGAACTTATTTTGAATAAAAACATTTGAATTATAATTTATTACACTACACTAATTTAGGGACCCAGTAGAGAGGATGAACGTAGTCTGGCAATATATTCAGACTTTGTTTTTACAACATCCTATGGTTTAGGAGAGGTCGCAAAATTAATGTACTGTTAAAGTAAAGTGTTTAACTTACATATAGAATAAGAAATGAGGATATCCATAAGAGAACCAAGGTAACTGATATAGCTCGCAAAATTAGCAAGTTGAAGTGGGCCGGCCACGTCTCTCACAGGACCGACAGGCGATGGAGCAAACGTTTCTTGGAGCAGAGATCGCGTCTCGATAGGCGTAGCGAAGGATACCCTTCATCCCGGTGGACCGCGACTTGCGTAAGGTCCCGCCAGAGGCTGGATGAGGGATATGTGGCGCAAACTTGGGGACACCTGCCTTCTGCAGTAAACATTATTTGGCTGAAGAAGGAGAATTAATGTTTTAATTTGATAAATCATTATCAGTCACTAACCACTGTTATAGTCGTGAATAGTCTATAGCTACACTAATAAGCAAACTTACATACAATTCAAATTCCATTAAACACAACATTCCATTAAAAACAATTTATTGACATAACCTTGATTGCATTACCGTTGAATGAACTTGGACAAGTGGTCGTAAAACCAAGTGGAGCGATAAAACCGCCTGCTTAACTGTTTAAAGAAAATCTTCACGTAATTTATAATATACAGAACATATTTTATTATGCAATATAAATGCATGGAACTGTTACAACAGAACTCAAACTGCGAGAAGTGACAACGGTCAAGAATATTCAAGTAAAATGAATATGAAAGTTATTAATGTAAAAACTTAAAGAGTTAATACTACTCGTAAAAGGTCCGGTGTCCACTAAAGCGAAGATGGCGCAGAAATATAACATAGCTATATTGAATTAATGATAAAATTTAATTTTTCACTATAACCTACAACTGGGTTTTTAATTACTAAGTATAATATAGATGAAAGATTCCTTTACAATAAAATTCAAGTAATAAATAAGTAGTAAAAATTATTTTGTTGCTGGACAGACAAGCAGGAGGCCTAAATGATGGAAAACTGTTACCGACGCCTATGGATATTTGCAAAACCAAAGGTGCTACCAACCAACCTGACTCCTGATGCTACACAACTCACTGTTGCTATGGCGACATATTCTGGACTAGAAGTAATGGCCATCCAGGAGGACAAATACTCAACCACCTGACTGTGAATTATTTTATCGTCTCTGACGACAGGCAGCCCAGCCGCAAGAATTAGTATTAATTGTCAGCTCCTGCACGGATAGAAGAAAACTGCAATATAAGTGAGATCAAGATGAACAAACAGAGTAATCAAATTAGGGATGCAAGGTGTTTTTAGAGATTAGCATTTACCAAGCAGACAGCATATGGTGTAGACAGATGTTTGTGGCATGGGGCGTTTTGCTTATATTAGTACTTTACATTATGTATTACTAGATTTTGTCAATCAATTACAATGAAATAAATATATTACAACTGTTGGTACTACGACCATCTAAAAGTCAATTTTCTATTCTTCAAGAACAATACCTACCTATTTTCTTAATAAAAAGTACCCTATGTCCTTCTGTGTATCCCTGACAACGTATACACACAATATCATGATCGGTTGAGTAATTAAGAAGTGAAAGCGTAACCAACAAACAGACAAACTCATACTCACATTTATAATATTAAGTATAGATTAACAGTGCATTTGTAAATGACTTAAATTGTTCGTCGCGCTTCGTTTATTGGCTGATAAATTAATAACCACATCTAGCCATAGGAAAGTGTGCAATGTTTGAAAAATTGTTGAACAATTTACAATATTGTTAACATACACTGCCATTGCTAAATCGTTGGCTTGTACCAGTGTTACTCGTTCTTTGCCACTCAAGCCAATAGGCAAATCACATATCGGCTATACACTTCAGTGCATGTTACCTCGCTTTCAAATTTAATTAAATTGAATGTTTTTTTTTGGAAACGCTTTCTAGACCTCTCTTCTCCGCTGCGCAATTCTCCGCTTTAGTGGATAAGAAGCCTAACTGCTACATCAAGCAGTAGAGGTTAAACATAAACCTGAGAAAGGAAGGTTGCGTTACGGGTAGTTATGTTGTGAAATCACAACAGTAATGGTTTCGACGAAATGTCCGGTTTTCTCAAGAACCTGTTATTCGTTGGGCTCCCAATGGCGCAGAAACTTCTTGAGCAAGTTAACAAGTGTTAACCACGATTGGCTGTCATGTGTTAGCGAGAGGATTGAATCTTGTGATCTTTAGATATTGTCAAAATTGAACCACTTCATTGAAAAGCAAATACTGTATATTGTTATATAATAAAATATCTTGATTGCAATTATTTTTGCTAGTTCCATTATACTCTTTCTAGGTGTTTTTTTCTAATATCTTCGTAATGTCTGTATTCTTCCTATATAAATATTTTGTCTTCCTCTTTTTTCTAGTCATTTTGGAAAAACAGAACCTTAACAAAATCGTCAAATCCGTATGTATATCACACACAATCTTATTGGAAAATATAACCATTTGTAGAATTAAAATCAAACAATAATTACTTACTTACTTGTTAAGTTTGCGTATAGTATTTATGTAGGTAATTTTAATGTTTTAGTGATATTCCGACTAGGTGGACGTGATGCTCCTCCGTCTCAAAGGAAGATCTTCCAGCGAAGCTATTTTTATACCCCGCAGGCCGAGGCGCGTCTGTTATTGTTGGAAATTTGTATATATTCTTTGTACCTGTCGGGAATCGTTGCAACCTCAATTATTGCACAGCGCCATCTATTGGCTTTTAAGTGTTCCACTACAATGTAATAAGTATACTATACTGCAATAATCAATTTATATAGTTTACAGTTAACAGTTGTTTATTTAATCTGTTTATAATAATATGACAAATATGTTAGGATATCTGGCTACCTGTTAAAGCATCATGTGCAAACTCCTTGACATAGAGCTATCATAAATCGGGATATAAGCGAGCACTCAGCGACGCGGGGGGTTAACACTTAACACACTTTTTATCCCAAGATTTAACCTCGTTTCCGTGATGTTAAAACACCATCTTATCAATCGTTATAGAAATAATTTTAACTAACTCCGTTGACTCAGTGACCCAAAGAGAGTCTTGGCCTCCGAAACGAAAGCACACCACTTTCCTCTATCCTGGGCAGTGTCTTGCCAGTTGGCCCACGACTTGTAGTGTGGTCAGTTCAGCTTCCACTCTATCCTTCCAGCGATACTTGGGACCACCAACCGGTCGCCGACCGACTGGTCGCCCCAAGTATGCTTTCTTCACTCCGTGATCCTCCTCTATCCGCTCTACATGACCGAGCCAGCGGAGACGGTGAGATTTTATCTCCCCAATTATGTTGGGCTCGGCCATAAGATCTTCTATTTCGGAGTTGGTTCAGACCCTCCAGCTTCCATCTCATTTCATTGTAATAAATTTTAATTACTGTTTAAACAATAAAACTATTGCGTCATAATATTGTACACTCGTACAAAATCTATGATGAGCCCGCGACGTATTACAAAACGATAAAGTGTATATTTTATGGTTTGGCTATCATCCCTATTGTAGTACATATTTTAATAAATAAGTATTTATTAATAAAGACATAAGTTTGTACTGGGCTTCCTAAAAAAAATATGAGCGCAAATACTTTAAAATTAAAATTTAATTAATTAATTTTCTTAGCAAAACATAATTAAAACTCATTGATATAGTTGTTAACAAAACTTAATCAAAATTAAATAATTATTTTTTGTTAACAAAAGTTGTAGGACGAGAGAATGTACCGTAGCTGTTGTTCTTTCGTCAGTAAATAATTGTTACACCAAGTCCAGTTAAGGCGGTGATCTCATATATAATAACTTTAATAACCGTGCATCTCGCAATCAAACTTTTAATTACAATTATCGCACATGGACACTTGTTCCGAGCAAGAGGCACGTTCGAATAACCTTCTAGTTCGTTGTTATTGCGTAAAGACCGTGAGAAAGGTGAGAGAGACCGGAATGCTAGTCCTTTCACAAGGGATTTGCGCACCATTGACATATAAAACGACCTAACCACTTTATACGAGATAAATCTGGGCAAGGCACAGAATACTCAACACACGTATATATACACTATACGGCTAGCCACTGTCCGTCATCATTCGCCCGTTGTCGTTCGTCGCGCGCGCACGTCTCTCGCTCCGCCTCGGCTGTCCGTTATTCGTGTTCGTTGTGTTCGTTCGTTCACCCGGTCGATCTGTGTTTTTTTCTGTGACAGTGCAGTGAAAAGTGCGTCATCAGGTGGTTTTTCCACCAAATCGTTCGTCCCCCTCAGGGACAATGGACGGCGTGGAGCTCTCTCCATTGCAGTTGGAGGGTTTCCTGTCGTTTTTACGACAGCAATTCCCTCAAGCGCTCGACCAATATTTGAGGACTCCGGAGTCCCAATCAATGGCGTCCGTTATCTCGGAACTTAATTCCGAGAAACCCGTGTCCTGCAAGTTACACGTGCAAGGGGCCCCGCACCCGCATCTGCCGCGACCACCGCACCCCCGCGACCCCCGCCACCGCGCTTATCGCTGACCACCTGCGCTCTGCCTTAGCGCCCGCGCCCCCGCATCCGTACCCGCCGTGTTACCGGTGCGCCCGCCGCCCGCACCCCGCTCAACGATGCCCACCGTGTGGCACCAAAATCACGCGCCTCGTTTTCTCGCGGTTCCGCGTCGGGACAACCGCGATCGAGCTCCGCGAGCTCGACGACATCGCGTTCGCGATCGCCCATACACCGCGTAATCGATTCTCGTCGAGAAATCGAATTATCTCCTGACGGTCCGCAATACCTCAGGATGCCCCTCTTCCACCGGCTGATAAAATCACCCCATGGATGTCGCGCCTCCCGCGAACATCCCCTTAAACCGCGAGGACGATGACGGTTTCATAACCGTCAATCGTACCAAAAAACGGAAGACCCAGAGGGAGGTCCCCCCCAACCCCGCTCCCACTGCGGCCACAAAACCAACAGCGGCACCTTCCAGCCGCCCTGGGCCACCTTCACAGCGCCCGCCGCCACCCCTGATCATCCGCGAGAAAGTCCATTGGCTTCAACTCGCTAAGGAGCTGCCAGGTAAGGCAATCTCTATAAAGAAGCCCGTGATACCCAACACGGCATCAAAGTTATGGTCACGTCTTCAAGTGACCACCGCTCCCCTAACATCCTTGTTATGTGACCGTAAAATCGGTTACTACACTTATGCCCTGCCGGAAGAAAAACGCCTTCGGGCTGTAATCCGCGGACTCCCACAGGAAATCGAGTGTTCCTACATTCTCGAGGACCTTAAGTCCCAAGCTGTACCGGTGCACGAAGTGCACCGTATGCACAGAGGCGACGCAACAAAGTCTCCTCTAAACCTAGTATTGGTTGTCCTCGACCTCTCCCCAGAGGGGAAAAGATCTTCGAACTTGAGAAGGTCTGTGGCCTCTCTGGCCTTCGTGTGGAACGCCCACACGAAAAACATACACTGCGGCAGTGTCATCGTTGCCAACTTTATGGGCACTCTGCCCTACATTGTCAATCCCGTCCCAGGTGCGTCAAGTGCCTGGGCGACCACGGGACCTCGGAGTGCACACGCACCCGGGACTCCCGGAGCCACCGAGCTGCATTCTCTGCGGCCAAGCGGGTCACCCCGCTAACTACAGAGGCTGTCCTGCCGCCCCCGACCCAAACGTAAGTTCGGAAAGGGCAACGCCCAAAAGGCACTAGAAAAGTGCCGAACAAACCCGCATTCGTGGCGGCCCCTCCAGTGGTAAATCACTGGACGGGTCTTCCCACGACGGAAGCGTTCCCTCCACTAAGGACGCGCGCCCCAATTTTGGCCGGCCTACCCCAAGCAACCTCTGCCCCCGCCCCCATTTTAAAAGCACCTTCTGGGCCGTCACCCCACCACTCTTTAGCGGAGGACTTAGCCTTGGCGACTAAATTCGCCAAGAACTTGCCTTTCGACCTAGCAGAGGTCCAACTCTTGGCTCGAAAACTAAGACAAGTTGCAGAGTCTGATCAACCCTCCCTCCGGGATCAACTCGTGATCGAAATGGATCACGCGTACCTCCTCCACGTACTTAGGTCGTTATAACTAAACAACCTAGTTAAATTATTGTTACCGGTAACAAATGGCGCATGTAGGTAGAAATAAACCACGCTCATTGACTCTGGCGACTTATAACGCCAACGGCCTTCGAAACCAGCGCGACTTGGTCCATGACTTCCTGGTTACCAATCAAGTAGATATACTACTAGTGCAGGAGACCTTCCTGAAACCGAGTGAAAGAGATCCAAAGATCTCTAACTATCGGGTCACTAGACATGACAGGATAGGCCGTGGTGGCGGCACCTGATCTATTTCAGAAGATCTCTACACTGCATGCCTCTAGTCACCCCACCACTAGTAGGTATGGAGGTATCCGCCTGCAGACTAGCAATGACTGGCCACCAACCTCTAGTCATAGTCTCAGCATACCTCGCGTGCCAGAAAACCCTTATTAAGAAAGACCTAGAAGCCCTATTCAACTTAGGCCCAGCTGTTATAATAGCCGGAGATCTGAATTGTAAACACGAACAGTGGAATTGCAATACCACTAACCCCAATGGCAGAGCCCTAATAAATATATCAGACAATCTTTTGTTTGATATAATAACTCCCATGACCCCACACGATACCCCCAACCGCGACTGGGGACCCCAAACACTCTCGATCTAGCATTACTGAGGGGTGTAACTCTTCAGTTCCACTCGATCGAAACGATGGACGATATAGACTCGGACCATCGCCCGGTTATCCTCAAATTAGGACAACAGACGGACCAGACATCTGAAACTAGGACCTCTGTGGACTGGTTGAGACTTGGGGACCTCCTCAAGGCAACTGAATCACAAGACCTGGACCGCATCCCGGACCACATCGAATCCCACCAAGACACGGAGACGGCGATCGAGGCCCTCACCAGCCACCTTCAATCCGCATTGCGGAACTCGTCCAGACAGGTGCCAGTGGAGAATGACCGCCACTTATGCCTGCCGGACGAAGTGAGGGTACTGCTGAGGAAAAGAGAGCCGCCTCCAGAGCTCACGACAGATATCCCACCGAAGACAACAGAGTCCGACTCCGCCAACTAGAGCGCGAGGTCAAACTACGTATCCGGGAAGTCAGGGAACAACGTTGGGACAGAACGTTGAGAGATATCGAACCAACTCACCAGGCGTACTGGAAGCTGGCTAGAGCTCTCAAATCAGATACCCTCACTGTCATACCCGCGCTAGAAAGAGCCGACAACACCGAGGCGTTCGATGATGAGGAGAAAGCCGAATGCCTTGCTCAGAGTCTAGAGCTTCAATGCTCCCCCCCACTACACAAAACGTCGGCCAGTCACACCTGACGGAGGTGGACTCCGAGGTTGAACGTAGATCCTCCTTACCAGCGGAAACCACACTCGACCCAGTCACGGTGGAAGAAGTGCAAGATCTGATCAAGTCCCTCAAACCACGAAAGGCCCCAGGGATCGATGGCATTAACAATCGCGTGTTAAAACTCCTCCCCGGCCACTTGATTATAATCTTAGTGAGCATCTTCAATGCCGCCATAACAAACTGCTCTTTCCCCGCGATCTGGAAGGAAGCAGACGTCATCGGTATTCACAAGCCTGGAAAACCGGCTAATAAACCGTCCAGCTACCGCCCAATCAGCCTACTGAGCACACTCAGCAAGCTTTATGAGAGGGTCATCCTCTCTAGACTAAGAGATTTTGCCATCAGCAAACATCTACTACCCGATGAGCAGTTTGGATTCCGTGCCAGACACTCATGCGTCCAACAGGTGCACCGCATCACGGAGCACATACTATCCCACTTTGCCCATCGCCCTCGTCGCCCTATAGGAACAGCCGCACTGTTCCTTGACGTAGCTAAGGCCTTCGACAAGGTCTGGCATAACGGTTTGATTTACAAGCTGTACCAGTTCGGTGTACCAGACAGACTCGTGCTCATCTTGCGAGACTTCCTCCTAGGCCGTAGCTTCCGTTTTCGAGTGGAGGGAACACGCTCGTCCCTCACCCACTCACAGCCGGTGTACCACAGGGCTCGGCACTATCTCCACTACTCTTCACGCTGTACACTAGCGACATCCCAAAAACTCCAGATGTAGAGTTGGCCCTCTTCGCGGATGACACCGCACTCTATACATCAGATCACAACCGACAAATGGCTTGCGTCCGGCTACAGGTAGCTGTAACAGAGCTAGGCGAATGGTTTCGCAAATGGAGGATAGAGGTAAACCCGGAGAAAAGCGCAGCAATGTTCTTTTCCCCGGGCACGCTTCGCTCTCCCAAACGCGCTTGCCTTCGCTTAAAAGCCATCTCGCTCTACGAACAAGAGATCCCCTGGGCAAAGTGCACCAAATATCTGGGTGTCACCTAGATCAGAACTTGCGCTTCAACGAGCATATCACTATAGTCCGGAATAGAGCGCGATTTGTGATGGGTCGTCTAGCACCCATGATAGATAAACGAAGCAAAATGTCCCTCAGACACAAGCTTACTCTATATAAAACATGCATCCGCCCGATCATGACATACGCGAGTGTGGTATTCGGCCATGCCAAGCCTGCCCTTTTAAAGAAACTGCAAATCGTTCAGAATAAATTCATGCGCAGAGCCGTCGGTGCTCCCCTCTATATGCGTAACGTCGACATCCACCGCGATCTGGAGCTTCCCTCCATCAAAAACTACATTACGTCGCTCTCGCGTAAGTATTTTGATCTAGCGCCGCACCATCGAAATCCCCTCGTCGTGTCCGCGTCCGATTATAAGCCTCGACGAAAGGCTCTCGTGCGACGACCGCGTAACATCCTCATGGACAAGGTCGACGATATCACAAAACGGCTGGCTCGGATCAGCCCGCCCGCGGTTAGGACGGCAGGCTGGCAGGCACCGACAGACAGACACAGACGGCGGCGTCGACGCCGCCAATCACGATCTCTCCACGTCCCTGCGAGGGACGCCAGGAGACACAGCCCCCCATAGGATAGACTAGGCGTGTTGCTGGGAAGTTTCTTTCGCCGTTTCTTCTCTCCCAGCCATAACACGTTGCGAAACGGCAGTAAGATAGTATAGGCCACCGCGAACCGCCGATCCCGGTCCGCCGGGATCCTTCCTCTCGGGCTTTATATTACACGTCGCCCGCTCTCAATTAGTGCATTGTGTCGCCCTATGGTGGGCATCATTAGATTCATCCCCCTCTCATGGCAACAGTCCAGCCGAGGTGAAACTCCCTAGGGAGCCCCCTCGAGCAAGTTGCCTCCCGGGCTCGAGCGCCTTCGCTTCGCAAAGGCACTCGCCCCGAAAACCCCGGTAAAGTTGTGAGGTCTTCGGACCAACAACATAAAGTCAAGTCCAATAAAAAAAAAAAAACTGTCCGTCATCTCCACAGCTGACCGGACTGCAGCAATATGAATAATAATAATTCTTTATTTTTTCTTTACATGCACTGTGGAACTTAAGAGGCTAACTAACACAATATCATCCGTGTAGGAACGGAGAAATAATACAATTTCCTGTTGTAAGCGGCGACTAAACAACCCACAGCCAGGTGGTAGGGTATTTGCCCGTCTGGATGGCTACCACCCCTGGTCCAGAGTATGCCGCCATAACAACGTTAAATTGTGTTTTGGCATTAGTAGCCAGGTTCTAGTCACCCTTTAGAGAGCAGCAGCGCATTTGTAGCACCTCTTTGGTGTTGCAAGTGTCCATAGGCGATAGTAACCGCTTTCCATCAGGTGGGCCGTCTGCCTGTCTGCTGAACTCGCGCAATAAAAAAACACACATTTGACTTCCAGCTGCAAATTGGATACAGCAACCGTCCGGATTACGCAGCTTACGGTTCGCCGACAGCTGCAACGTAATGTATATAGCAATCAGTTAGTATTCATTATGTATAGTTAGTCGTCTTCTAGATAGTAGTTCAGTGCAACCTTTCTAATGTTTAACAGATGGTCCGTCAAAAAAACCGTTCGTATATGTCATTCGATTAACAAGACAGCATGGTCACTCGTCCCACGATTTCTCCTTCCATGATAATTCCGCTATTTATTAAGTTAGTGTACGTTGTGTAGTTTTCAAAATATTTCGACAGCCCGACTTACCCAATGCTCAACCAACCCCACCCCGCGCTAGGATCAGCGTGGGCGTAACTACGTTCTAACAACCCCAGGGATTGCCTCCATGATCGACTGTGGTCTAATCCCTAGTAAAGGACCCGGTATTGTGTGAAATGCATATCCCCCGCCTTAAAAAAAACCCCTCGCCCTACTATACATCCACAGCATGTCGGTAGCTTAGTTTCAGTCTCATACAGTCCCGTGAGGAGCCTAAACTTATCACACACCTTTCCTATGTCCGACAACAGATCAATACAATAACAACTTCGAAATTCCAATTATATACTGACCTTCGTAATTATTTTCCTCGTCTTCGTTAGTCGAGTTGATTTGCCGGCAGAGGTCTTCGTATTCGGCCCAGTAGGCGGCTAGGGCCGAAGGGTCCGGCGCCCGGGGCAGCGACAGCGCCATTCGGATTTCTGGTGACTCCTGTAATAGATTAAAAATATCATGCTTAAAAAGGGTTACTACACTATTGAAGGAAATTTAAATGATAGAAGTTCATTTACATAGCAGCTCGCTCCAGACTCTTATACAATCGTCTGTACGTTTTAATTTTGCCAAACATGTAAGAAATTCATGGAACTATGTTGCAGTACAAACTTTTAGTACGTTTCGTCATTATTATAAAAATAATAATATTCTTCTTTCTTCTTATTGTGTTTTTGTCTTACTGAGCATGCACTGTTTGCTACAACTCCATTAATTCTTCGAAAAGTAATTCTATGACATATTTCTGTATAAAACTCATAAAAAAAGAACTTGAGATAGAAATAGAATAATAAATATAGAGAAAAACAATTTTTAGCTAGAAGTGTTAATTATGATGAAGTGGAAGACATCTTGGTTACATTAGCGTGAAACTGATACATGCTTAATGTATACAATAAAACTCATAATAAATTAGTAGAGATTTGTGTTCCATTCAGACTACCACCCGCACACACACACACACACACACACAAACACACACACATACACTCACGCACACACGCACACACACTCACTCACACACACTCACTCACACACACGCATACACGCACACGCATACACACACATACACGCGCACACCCGCACCTCACACCTGTTTGCTATTTACCCACTGCGTACACAATCACTCGAAACCCATCTATTTATCTCTTTCTTTATTTTCTTTAATATTTATAAAAGTAGTCTCTGTAATTCAGTAAATAGATAGTCTTAAAATTTAAGCAACATAGGAAGAGCGAGGTTTCCCAACACAAGTATCATTTGATTACTTTCTGGGAAGCCCCGGCAACTTACATGTATGGACTTATTGAAATAAATACATTTTTATTTTTATTTTATTATAGTGTTGCTGGGGAGTTTCATGCCGTTTCTTCTTTTTAACAGCAATAACACGCCTAGAAGCGGTGTACGTAAATAGGAAGTAAAATTAAATTGTAACTTGTATATGTTTATGACCTTCAAAAACTGTTCTCCAGTGGAACTTGTTTTGAATAAATACTTTTGAATTTGAATTTAGATAGAAAGGAAAACATTTGAGCCAAAAAGAAACGTTGAAACATATCTTCCTTGATTTCTTACTAAAGGACTAAATATGATATACATATATATATATTTTACATATCCTTAATTTGAGGAATAATGATTTGCTCACATAAATTTTAATCCCCTATTCCAACATGCCCAAAATTGATTTTGAGCCAAAGGTATCTTACGACCATCCTCAGAATATAATCTATCTTCAACTGTTTATTCGTGTAGTGGGAACAAACCAACAAAGTTATTTTCGCATTTATAGCATTAGGTAGCAGTGCGAGCAATTGACTAAAAAATACGTCGTCGAGACAATGCGAACGAAGTACCCGTCACGTCGTCGTCAGACGTCATTTATCGTGATAAAAGTGTTCTAGGTATAGGTTGTATCCCTGGTCGACACTAAGGATTATGCACTAGCTCTGTGTTTAGTTTCATTTAAATCCGTTAGATAGTTTACACGTGATGCTCTCACAGTCAGACTGGCAAAATTCTAAAAATTGCATCTTCGGAATCTGTTGCTCCTAATTAGCCCATTAGTATTCATTGTCGAAACTCGACTCTACTGATTTGCTATAGTATGGATAGATAAGTATAATTACAGTTTTAAGTATGAATAAATATTTATGAAGTTAAATCGCATTTAATTATCAAAATATAGGTAATGAATGGAAGTGATCATAAATGAGATTAGAGATTTTTGTTATTGTAGTCACGTAATACATCATTATTATGCCATTACTTAATTGAAACAATCTAGGCACTAACAATTAAGTCTACTAATTAAAGAAATCTTCCATTCCACTTAAATCGGAATAATTTTAAGACCGATGACATTTTTTACTAGATGTTACACAATTTGTATGCTCATTGTACGCTTAGCCTATTTCGAAATGTACTTGTTTCGAAAGCTTTACAATGTAGGTATACGTCTAGTTGCTTGCCGGTGTTGCCAGTGCTGTGCATAGATTAAAAAGTTATAAACTTGTAAATAAATTAGAGTTATAATCAAATTTACTTGGCACCAACTTCAAGAAATTGTGCAAAGTATTTATTTTTTGCATTTTATTTACTCTTGAAGTCGGGATTTTTTGTTAGATTTTTTTATTATTTTCATATATTGCCTAAAACATGCAGATGACTCACCTGACGAAAAGTGGTCTTTACCGACTATGTACATTTGTAACACCAGGAACGTCACTGACGTATTACTGGCGACAAAGGCATTTTATGAGAACCATAGCGTAAACAATCGTGGTAGCATCACAACCTAAAAATAGCAGCCCATAAACTACCCCCTGCTGGACTCGAGTTTACCAATTTTTAGGGGAACGGACAAACGGGAACAGACACTTGGCGAGTTTAATACAATTGTTATCGTTATGTACAGGTTTCACCGCGATGTTCTCTTTCACTGTCAGCAACGTAAAATGCACTCCCTACTTACACTGCAAAAGCGGTTTTTTTCAATTGCATGAGTTCAGAAAACAGGCAGACGGCTCACCTGATAAAAAGCGGTTACCATCGCCTATAGATACTTGCAACACCTAAGGCATTACAATTGGAGTGCTGCTCTCTAAAGGGAGACTGGAACCTGGCCACTAATGCCGAAACATAAGTCAAGGTGGTTACGGCGGTATACTCTAGACCAGGGGGGGAGTAGCCATCCAGGCGGGCAAATACCCTATCACCTGGATGTGGTTTGTTTTATAGCCTCTTACGACAGGCCGGCCGCCTGGGCTCGGGAAATTGTTTTATTTCTCCGTTCCTGCACGAATATGCACATTAGGTCAGAAAACTGCTTAACCAATGCGGTGCATGTTTTTCGGACATGATTCGAACCCGCATCATTCGGGACACGAGTGCAATAACCATTAATCTACCACGGCTTATATTAATATCAATAAACTAGACCATCAGTTGTATTATACTAATTAATGTTATCAGCTACAAATGCAATACATTGTTTGAGTGTGATTTGCGTCATTTAATCAAGATAACGTCTCAAATCCCACCGCGTTCGAGATATGTACAACATACGTATCTACAATATTATGTGGGATTTAATGAAACAAGGTGTAATTGGCGTCAATGGAAATTTACGAAGCACTTCATTTATGTACTATGCAATTTTAAAAGGAAAGATTACATACCTTGTTGCACTCAGATTAAATTAATTATTAGATAGATAGAAAATACTTTATTGTTCACTACACATAAAGTAAATCATTTACAGTCATTTCGTGTCAAGGCAAGAACAAAGGGCGGCCTTATCGCTTTAGAGCGATTTCTTCCAGACAACCCGGGCTGTGGATTGTGTGAAAGGAATCAAGAGTGTACGACGTTAGTGTGCAAACCAAATACATGTAATTAACAGGATACATAGATATTTCAGAATACATATAATTATTATATTATTAGGTCAAAAATTTATAGTTATTATAAAATGGTTTTAGGTTATGTCCACGGTATACGAGGTATACTAATATTATAAATGCAAAAGTAGCTCTGTCTGTCTTTAGTGACATTTGCACGGTAATACCACCATACCTATTTGCTGAGTACATATTATGTAGTGTCAATATCTAGGACACTTCGGAAAACAGGAGTAAATAAAATAAAGTAAATTATGCACGGGTGTACAGCGCCGGTATAAAGATTTAATGGAATGTAAACCTATGTAAAAGCTTGCTCTGGACATAAACTCCAACACAAACTGCTGCTATCCCAGGGCATAGGGGGTCCATGACGGATTATACTTCGTTAAAAAAGAGTATCTAGTAGGGATTGCCTTGGCGCAATGCTGCGGAAAAAACCCCAGTAATTTACATACTTAATAACGTCAAAACTAGAAACGCGTAAACTATACGGAATATTACACAACTCAAGACTTACGGAAGTTCGTTTTATTCTTTTAAAAAACAAATCCTTTATATACCAGAGGTCAATAGTATTTCAACCAAAGAATGTCTTGTGTTCCTATCTGCAGTCAAATACAGACATATAATCAATAGTCTGATGGCCGATTTCTATATCTTACTATATATTCATTTGCTAGTGCTTAAGGCTCCTGTTACCGCAAGAGGTCGAAAGTGGAGTGCAAACAAAACTACTTTTCTTTGGTATTTACTAATTATTAATTTACCAAAAAAATATCATAATTCTTCACGATATGGGACGTAACGTGGTTACTTTGTAATTTTTCTTGTAAGTTTTCAAATTATTGTTACTTCAATTTTTTTAGAAAGAGCTATTTTTTTTTAAATACTAATTTATTTTATTCACAATAAAATATTGCAGAAAAAGACCAAAATGCCGTTATCGCCCGAAAAAATATAGAAACTTAAAATTTGACAAACTCCAAATTTCCACCAATGCTAAAATATAGAAACCGGCTATTACATGGAGGCTTACTCTTGAATGTGCAATTGTGCATACATTGAAAAACATCGGTCAGTGTCAGACTACATATGTTGAATTATGAAAACGGCTTAGACGTATTTGCCTTGTCTTCCTTCTTCTAATTGACCAACATCTTTAAAAATATTACCACATGCGAAAATAACATGGCTTTTTTATATTTAAACGAAATTGTAAAGAAATTATATATACGTATATTTTAGATTTATTATCTGCAAAAATTTGGTGACAACTTAAAATTTTAGTTTTAGAACAAATTTAGTATTTAACAAGATCGTTCATCGTAAAGATGCCAATGTTTAGATGAATTAAGTAAATAATTAGTAAGTAATTATTGTTTAGATTTTAATTCTACTAAGGATGCAAATATCGTTCATAAAAACATCGATAATGCAATATCGATATTTATGAACGATATATCGATATTTTTTTAAACAATTACACGTTTAATTCCGTTTTTAGAATATTAATCGACAGAGGTTAACGTTAAATTAGTAAAATAAAATCTACATAACTCAATAACAAATCTTTTTATTTGAAAATATCTTTATTTAAATGAGCCACACCCCTATGTTTGCGAATGTAATCTGGTGACGTACATACGCCAATAGCAAATAGCGGCCAGATAAGCACTCCGCATGAATATCGCATATTAACAGATTATAAAGTATGATGAGTAACTGTTAAACACTTGGGTTTCTAATACGTTATATACGTTATTTTTAACGAAATATAGAAAATTAATTTATCTCATATACATATATCACAAATTTCGTAAATTAAACATATCGCATTATTGATATTTTTGCTTCTGGACATAATCATATGCATTGCTGTGAAATGATAAATAATTTGTCTTAAAGTCTTGTATCCTTCAACAGATGTGGGAGTCCGTATACCAGTGCCTACTCCTTTAAAATATCAGGCATGAGCATATCGTAAAATCATAAAGCACAGTCAATATAAATATGTTATGACGTACAATGTCATTTGCAAATAATGGGATGATAAAGCAAGGTCGCCACACCATGTGATAAAGTATAAATGGTTTATTATATATATATTTCCAAGCGTTTATTTTACTTTTGACGTTTGCACGTCTACCAACTTACATATATTTTGACAGTAAAGCCCACATGAAACAAATAATATCATGTCGTATTTTATTGTTGTAGGTCACGTAAATAGTGACGCACAGAGTTTAAAGAATCATGTAACGCAAACAAATCGAAAATAATTGATTTGAAAATAAAAAATGTTCTACTATAAATAAAAATAATACCACAATTATTATAAGCGCCGTTTTAAATAGCTTATTTAATATTTGTAAAATATGTTCATTAAAATGTGGGTATATTTATTACACGATATACTTAGTATTATTAGCAAAAATATATAGATAAATTAAATTAAAAATAAATATTATACTTTTTATATAAATTCGTGTAGAAAAGTCTCATTTCTTAGAAAAGGTACTTTGGACCTTTAAAGGCGATATTGAACGGTTCATTTATGTCTTTCAATTCGTATGAATCAACCAGAGTGGTCTATATAAACATAAACTGAAATCATTAAATGACATTGAATACCGCCGTATACTTTATATTCGGTGCTTTTAAATAAAATTGATTCAATTTGGTTGAACACTAATATCAGCATGAGCACTACGCCACAGATATACTGTGGTGAATCTAATGGAGTCTAAAACTAAAGCCCGAGAGGAAGGAGAACACAAAGTGTAAAATGCAAGGAGAGATTTGGCTGTCCGAGCCAGATAAATGTACCAAATATTAACTATTTGCGACATGGGGTTTACGCATATAGAGGGGAGCACCGACGGCTCTGCCTTTACTGTTCAGTCTTTGATGTGAATATTCATCGGGCATGCAGCATAGTAAGCAATGAACACACGCCACTACGCCTTTTATATGAAAATGCTAGAGCGAAGCGTTCCCCGGGAAAAGAACATTGCTGCGCTTTTCTCCGGGTTTACCTCTACGAAAAAACAATAACATTGCATCATTGCTAAAAATAGCAATTACATCATAGTGTTGCCAGGATCATAGTCTGTCTGGTAAAACAATTATAATAATTAGTTACTGATGCACTAAATTATCTGAAAAGCTAAAAATAGCAATTACATCATAGTGTTGCCAGGATCATAAAAACAATTATAATAATTTGATGTACTAAATTATCTAGACGATAATTTAGTGGGCTTATAAAATTAACTAACCGGTAGAAAATGGTAATTTAATTATAAATCGAATCATCTGATAAATCGACTAAAAGTATTATCTATGACGATTGTCTATGTCATATTAATATACACTATGGTTCTCACGACTACTGTGGTGGACATCTTGTAACACAAGCTTAGTATATAAACTATAAACTCTGCACTGCAAGTAAATATCAACTCTTACAAAACATATGATATTTAAAGGAACTATTGTTTAGAGGCTTATAAATATACGATAATCCGGCCCACGTCCAACCAGAGACAACGACGATAGGCATCCTGTTTCGTTTCCGGAGCACCCACTGACTGAAGATAATTATAAATGTGAATGGGTACTCATTCTAGCCACACTTTCGATATGTATATTTATATTTTTTATTCTACAAAAGAGAGAGATAAAGAGATATAACACTTTATTGGACACCAAAATATACAATTACAAAATCAGACCATATTTACAATATTTTCTAAATACAATAGGCGGCCTTATCGCTCAAAGAAATCTCTTCCAGGCAACCTAAATGAAAGAAATTTGAATCAGGCGATGTAGGTGGGATAGGAAAAAGGCAATAGATATATAAATACTCAAAGAGTTAGATTGTAAAAGTATATCATTGAAATTTTACTATTTCATAATATTTTAGTGAAATTGATAGTTTTTGTAATTTTGTAATTTTTAGTGACAAAATTAAATTATTGTGAGTTTTCACTATATGTATGTTTGCTATTAACATGCAAAAATATTTTTATTAATGAATTTATAAATAAATATAAAACTATAAAATAGTGTTCACACCACTTTATGTATGTATGTACACAGATCGTAAGTGTTCACATTAGGTAAGAAATATAGTTAAGATTCAAATGCAAGTTATTAAAAAGAGAATCGAGTGCCTTAACCACTAAGCTATTACAATCTTTATAAGTCTGCAACAGAGTACTGACTTCATTCAATATCTTGATAATAAATATGTTAAAATCTTTCTAAAATTATTAGACTATTTTAGGAATCTAATTACTTGATTATTTTGATACATTCGGTCTTTGGACAGAAATATCATAATTATATACTTTAAATATCTATTCGTTATAAATACTAGTAAGATAAACTATATATATACATATAAAAAAACTGGTAGAGGTCGAATTTCTGTACAATGAAAAAAACTAAAAACCGAGTCAGGGGGATGTAAGAAGTTAAATAGAACTAATTTAGATTTTTTTCAAAATTTTTGTTTCTCTATTTGTCTGTTTGTACCGGCTAATTTCCGAAACGGCTAGACCGATTTAAATGAAATTTTGTATGGTGGTAGCTTATATCCCTGGTCAACATATAGGATACTTTTGATCCCGAAAAATTAAAGAGTTCCCGTGGGATAGTTAAAAAACCGCACCACGCTGACGAAGTTGCGGGCATCAGCTAGTCAATAATATGTTTTTCTACTGTTTATCCTTAAATGCAAATAATCGAGTAATTACAAATATTTAGAGGCCATACAACCCCAAAACTATTGAAATGTTGACATTATAGAACAAGTTATTCAAAATGATAATAATACCTATAATTCACCAACCAAAAACGGTATTACATATTTATTTGGTGGTTCTCTTACCACTTTATAAAATGACTAGGATATGCCCGCAACTTCGTCCACGCTTGACTCGCATTCTCTCCCCTGGCATCCCCGGGACACAAAGTACCGCAGCATTTAAAAGAGAATGTAAGCTATCGTTTTAGTGAAAATTGTGTTGGAAACGCACCCGAATAACTAGAAACCGCTCCCGGGAAAACACCCGCGGGATTCCCGGCTTAAAAAACATCACACATTTTATTACATAAAATTTGCTATCAATCAGTGAAATAATCAGGTTTGTATTCGATTTTTTCTATCTGGCCATTTTAAATCTTTGCTAGAAAATCCTCGTGCGACTCCCAGAGTAAAAAGTAGCGCAGATTTTAAGTCTAAGAATTTGCTGTCGATCACCGAATTCAGCCCAGTAGTTTTTACGTAAATCCCGAATAAACAAACGAATCGATAAACAGACAAGAAATCTAAAAAAAATGCATCTTTTATATAGTGTGGTGTATTCCAGTTGTTTTTAATAGCTCCAATGTACATGCTGTGCAGCTCTGCTGTACTACAGACACAGCCTTTTTAGAATCTTATAATATTATAGACATGAATAAAGTGGACTTAGCATAAACAGGTAATAATAATATTTGCGTATTTTCATATGAGTCGGCGATTTCGCTGAATTATATGTGATTTGCATAATAACGTTTCGTATTTCGCGTGGCATTATGGCCTTTCCGAATATTTTGAGGAAATATATGAAACATTTATGTAAAATGAATCTATAATATTATAAAATTGTAAACGTGTATGATTTTTTGGCGGGAACTGAAAGGGGATGTTGTGCTGTGCAGTTTTATTTTCTAAAAATGTGTAAAATTACTGACTTAAACTGAAATATAGTTGTAGGATATTGATAGTATTTGAGTAGTAATTATGTGTTTTTGTCAGAAATGTGAACTGTATAGTCAAATGTGGCCTTTTGAGTTGTCACAAGAACTCCGGTTGAATGGCTACAGTTGATAATCTACAGTTTAGCTGAGCTTACATAGGCTTAAAAAAAGGAAGAAACTATATTATAATTTAAGATCTTAAGATGGCTTAAAGGCCTAGCTGCCAAGCCATAAACCTTAATAAAAAGTAAAAGTATAGTCTTGTTTTTTTGTGTTTGTCTGCTTGTTCGGGATTCACGCAAAGACTACTGGGCCGATTTTAATGCACATTCCCGGACTTTCCTTCACCGACAGCATTATTTTAAAGTGGTCTGACTTAAAATCTGATTTCGGTGCGAAATTTTCATTGATGATAAAATCTTTAGTAGAATGTAGTTTATTACCTGTCCAACGTGGACAAAATCGCGGGCGAACCCTACTAAAAAATAATTTATGATTACTTTCAAACGTCTCAATGAAATTTATACAGAGCGGAACATTTACTTGGAAACCAGTTTACTTGCATTTATTTTTTACAATTAAAAGGTCTTAGTAGTTTACTATAATTTTCCTTATGTTTAATGTACAGACAGGGAAGTATTGTAGCTGAAATATTCTACCTGTAATAATTTAGGATTCCAAATCTTTATTATAATTATTTATTCTTCTTTACATGTTTACAATACAATATATTACAATATACAATATATTTATGGTAAGTACATTATTCGAGACTATAAGTTGACAGTTTGCTCCCAAACTAGGACAGGCCTGTATATAGGAGCACATTCGGCTAAGATAAAATATGTTCTCATATTTTTCTCTTTATTGTACATTGTGGTTGGGTGAGTTGAGTTTATTAAATTAATTTAGTAATTAACATTTTTTTTAAATGTGAAAAAATCAGGGGGGCCTAACTCGGACCAGCAGATTCCGAAAATACTTTATTTTTTATTTTTGTCTGCTTGTCTGTTAGAGCATCACGTGAAAACTGCTGAACGGATTTAAATGAAACTCGATATAGAGCTAGCTTATATCTCGAGGCGTAACTTGGGATACTTTTTATCCCGATGAATGATGTCATTTCCATAGAATATACGGATTGTCTAAATAGATGGCGCTGCAATCGCGTTTTTTCAATTTACTAACAAATACCTACGTTATCATAAACAACATGTCATTCGTTGTGTTACTTTAAATCAGGGTGGCTTCGACTCACCTCTTTGTTTTGCTGGGCAGTTGTCTAGACCATATGGATTTAGTTTCTTTGTTATTATTGTATGTACAAAAACGAATTTAGTTTATGTTTTAGTAAAATAAAGCTACTGCGCAGGGTTTAACACGCGGCGTAGCCGCAGGGCAATCTCTGGTTTATAATAAGTATGTCTTTGCTCGCACACTTCTTACAAGTCGCTCTTCAGTCACTCTTCCGAGCGTTAACCCCTTCATCTATTACTCATTCTATTTCCTTTTCGCTCATTCGTTTCTGACCTTGTAACATAATTAAGACGTAAACAATTAAAACAACTAGAATAAGCGAAAGGAAATAAATACTACGTCAATTATTTATTTATTAAGAAAACCAACAGCGAATACACAAATCTTATCTTATACTAATACATAAAGCTGAAGAGTTTGTTTGTTTGTTTGCTTGAACGCGTTAATCTCAGGAACTACTGGTCTGATTTGAAAAATTCTTTCAGTGTTAGATAGCCCATTTATTGAGGAAGGCTATAGGCTATATATTATCACGCTAAGACCAATAGGAGCGGAGCACAAATGAAGAATGTTTCAAACACGTTTTTTTTTTCATTTGAGAGCTTCCGCTGCGTGCGCTGCGTAAACGGTTAAAGTTTCGCAAAAATCATGTGTGACAGAATTGTTCCCCTTTAAAAGTTTAAAAAAAAAGTCCGCGACAGCATATGTCTATCTTTTAAGGTTGGCTCACTATAACCTTTTTTATATACTGTTACGAGCTACAGGACTCGAATTAAAAATGCCGTTGGAACTACTATAGAATTTATTAGAACTGTTCAAACACGTATAAAAACAAATAGAAATAAAACTGGATGCAAACAGTTCACACTGCACGATTCAAAACAATTGGACCGCGCAAAGTCCGTCGTTTATATCGCTAATCGAGAGTACTAGAAAACGTCTTACTCGCTTCGTAGTCGTCGCTTGACTGCTCCGCCCCTCCATTCGGGCATTGTTTTATACTAACTACACAGTACAAAGAAATGGGCCGCGCACACTGAGTTTCTAAGAAATACTAATTTGCACACCTGCGAACGGCTAAAAAAGTCGAAAACAATAACAATAAGGATTAGTTCGACGCTAAAGATGGTTATAAAACAAGTAGAAGAACAATAGCATGTTTTTCTTAATTGCAAATTCAAAACACAAAGAATTCCCTAATCCGGGAGGACAATAAGCTGCGCTTACAATAGGCAGCTGTGCGGCTTATCTTTGACGGCATGTAACATTACTTACGTTTAATTTGACGGCCTCTGTGGTTGAGCGGGCTAAGCGTTTGCCGGCCTACCTCACTGCAACGCAGAGACTCCGGGTTCGATTACTGGTATATTAAATTTCGGAAACATATTTTCTCCGTTATTTACTATGGTCTGGGTGTCTGGGATCGGCCTCAGAGTAATCCGTTGTATATTACCCATAACACAAGCGTAACTCGCTTATTTGGGGGATATACAATATGTGTGTTTGTCTGCCGATTATTATTATTATATATACTGAAGTAATCGTATAATGAGTATGACTATTAAAATATAAATCGCGCTGAGTACAAATTTCTTAAATTGTTTAGAAATGAGTTATTATGGCACATTTAAATTGCAAATAAATACAGTTACTCGGTTTAATATCCGCTTTAATCTAACGAAAGTAACTGTTTTGAAATTTTTATTTAAGTATTAAAAAATACATTTTTTGTAATTGTTTATCTTGGTGCGCAATAAAGTGTTATCCATTTAATATAGTAATATACAATTTAATTGGGTAAATGACACTTCGTCATGATAAAATAAATTGTGAATTATTTTCATATAAAAGAGCGGGTGCTAAAACTTGATCTTACGTTTTATATCATGATAATAATAATTTATTAACTTTTAACCAATAATTAAGACGCTATTATTAGTATTCTAGGAGGCCTCGGTGCGGTGTTTCGTAATCTATACAAACATACATAATAAAACTGTAGAGGTCGAATTTCTGTACAATGAAAAAAATACTAAAAACCGAGTCAGGGGGATGTAAGAAGTGAAATAGAACTAATTTAGACTTTTTAATTTTTTTGTTTCTCTGTTTGTCTGTCTGTTTGTATCGGCTAATCTCCGAAACGACGGGACCGATTTAAATGAAATTTTGTATGGTGGTAGCTTATATCCCTGGTCAACATATAGGATACTTTTGATCTCGAAAAACTAAAGAGTTGGTATAGTCTGTAAACCACCTCAGCTCAGCTGAATATTGGATCAATCTTGACTTGACCGAGACTGATTCAATATAAATTTTAGAGACTGTGGATATTTAATCATCTGTCAGTCGAACGGATCAAGATCCGTGATCAAGTAAGAGTCAAGACTCTCACTGGCATGGTTTTTTTTTGTGAAAATTAAATACTTGCTGGCAATGTAAACCTGGAGGCTCATGCCGGAACACAACTCAAAATTGTTATGGCCATTCAAATGAGCCAATGCCTTACCACCTGCCAATCAACTGTGTCTATGTCGTATGGAATATGTCTATACAATATCTATATTCGACTGGCGACGACATTGATAACGCACATAAATTTTATTCCGAGAAAGCTTAAATACAAAATCCTCAAATACGGATGTAAAAGAATTTCGAAGAGAACCGAAGAATGTAAAACGTTTCAAGTGATGTCACCGACGCCAAATGATTCATGTTCGACACAAAAGAATAAACTGCACCTCGAGGCGCCAAAACATTAGTTAAATATAAAGCGTTTTTACAAAAAGGGAAATAAAGAGCAACGACCTACTATGTATTTTATTTAGAATTTTATTTCAGGAAAACATGTCCCATAGTCATAGTACATATTATACACAATTACATTAATAATTACAATTATAAAAAGTGACACATATTAGGTTGGGGAAAAGTTTCTTCGCATTTTATATAAAAATTCAAAAGGTTCTTTTATAAAGTTTATTTACATTTGACTAAAGTATGTAGGTGCCATTTTGTTGGATAACTTTTTGCCATCTTGTAGGTAGGGACGTGATCCCATTGCTATAAAAATTTTGGGGCTTCTGATCAAAAAACTGCGACAAGTGGTTTTGGCAGTCCTCTCGTGATGTTAACCTCACACTGCCTAAGGAATTCTGCAGAGACCGAAACTGGTGAAAATCTGAAGGTGCAAGGCCAGGACTACACGGGGGATGCATTAACACCTCCCAGCCAAACTCTCGTAATTTTTGCTGAGTGGCTAAAGATGTGTGAGGTCTAGCGTTATCATGGTGAAAAACCACACCCCTTCTGTTGATTAATTCCGGCCGCTTTCTCTCAACTTTTTGCTTTAATCTCATCAGTTGTTCGCAGTACAGTTCAGAATCGATGGTCCTGCCTAGCGGTAACAGCTCATAATGAATAATGCCCTTCCAATCCCACCATACACACAGCATCACCATGTTGCGAGTTAACCCGGGTTTCACCACAGTCTGTGAAGCCTGACCGGCCTTTGACCACGATCTTTTTCGCACGTTCTTGTCGTACGTGATCTAATTTTCATTACCAGCTATCAGCTTCTTCAAAAATGGTTCGGTTTCATTACGTCGTAATAAAGAATCACAAATGAGTACACGGTTCATTAAGTTTCTTTCAGTGAGCTCATGAGGCACCCAAATATCGAGCTTTTTTGTGTACCCAGCTTTTTTCAAATGCGTCAAAATCGATTTGTGGTCAATTCCCAGTTCTCCAGCTACATCGTAACTACTAATATGCCGATCTTGCTCCACTTTTTCAAAAATGGCATCAATTTTGTCCGTAACAGGGCGACCAGAGCGACGTGCATCTTTGATATCAAAATGTCCAGATTGAAAACGCTTAAACCAAATTTGCGCTACTCTCACAGATACTGCATTAGGTCCATAAACATCACAATTTTTTTCCGCGGCTTGTGTTGTATTTTTACCTTTTTTGTAGTAAAATTTTAAAATGTATCGAATTTCTTCATTAGATTCACTCATTTTAACAATAAGAAAAACAAATGAAAATCACACATTTTCCTAATTTGAATTTGGAATTGTCTTCTTTAAAATTCAAACTTTTTAACGATACCAAAACCAGCCAGATACAAATGGTATAGTCAAAGAGATCTTATTACAAGTTCGTACATACTATATGCGATAAGACTTTTTCCCCAACCTATTACATACATATACACATTCACACTTATTCACATATATACACAAGTTATGATTTCATTAGACTGTTATGCGTAGCGCAGCAGTGCCTAATGTAGGTACAGTGTACCCTACCAGAAATCTATAACTATAAAATGTTTAAACGGACTTAGGCTGTGTCCTCATTATACGAACAGTTAGCGGCTAACTGTTTGCTTCCCTATAATTTTTAAATAGATTGTCCATACAGCGCCTAATGTACGCAGTTGGCGGCGTTTTGCTTTCTGACTCATCCAGTGAGCAGGCGATTAGCAGTTTGCTGCTAACTCGCGAGTTAGGGACGAGCCGCTCACTGTTCGCGCGACACGGTCTTATAGATGTTTTCGGCGGCCCAGTTCGCTCACTACGCTGTTGCGCTGCGCGGCATTATAAACTAGCCGTTTACCTTCCCTCCCGAGAGTTCGCAAGCGCTTCGTGGATAATACGCTACAGTTTCAAAATCTAATAAGTTTTTAAAACACAATTTTTAACTATTAACGAAAAACTTCAAAATATTTCCAACTCTATCTGTATGAGAATAGTGTTTAAATTATGACAAAATAATTTTAATGGAAGTAAAACTATTTACGGAACTACTGTTTTAATTTAATAATTTCTTGATATAAAATTGTAAAGTATGTTATGTCACAATAGGGAGGAAGGAAGGAGAAAGTTCATTTAATACTATTTAAATTATTTTATTGTAAATAGTAGGAATCACAAATTAATAGTAAGCATGTTAAATAGATTATAATAATGTATTTATTTAATTTCATAGAGACTTCAAACATCTCTGTGAATTATCTTACAAGTAAAAAATATATTACGTAATAAATATATAATTTTCTAACAAAACGTAATCATTAAGCGCCTTCATTGTCTGTAATTTAATTTATTAGTAATTGCAAATAAAAGTAATTAAGTATAATAAATTATCTAACTTAATTACATAATATTATGAATTTAACTATATTATATTTTATGTATACGAAATATAGTTTATATTTATGTATTTAATATTTATATATGTAAGTGTGAAACGTTCGTTTGTAGGTTTGTTAATCTCTTTGTTCAGTGAGGACTAAAAAGCACACGGTCATTCAAGTCATTTGTCTATTGGCAAAAGCTGGCTAACAGTCAGCCCACCTGATGAAAAGTGGTCACCGCCGCGTATGGACGTTTGCAATGCCAAGGGCATTGCCAACATGTTGCTGGTAGCCTGTTAGGATCAATTTCTGTGAAGGAATGTCAAATAAATGATGAAAATTATTCTATTTTTAATAGGCATCTATAAATATATATTCGTAACGCACGTTATTTTACTCTAATCAATCAAATCAGACAATGGGTAAACACTGATTACGTGCAAATGAGGTGCGGTCAAATGACCGCCTCAATTTGTTGTTTAATTAATGTATGGGGAAAAAGAACATTTTGTTTAATAACAACCACACAGAAAATTATCTTTATAAGCCACACTATGTATGATTTGGTATAATAATACAGGTGTCTTTATTTCTTTCAAAATCAGCTGATCCTATTCCTGACAGAGGTAATTGATTTTTCAGAAATCTAGCACTTTAGCTTTCTTTAAAATCGGCCTCGAGACTCCTTTAAATATTTTTGGCTGTTTGGCAACATTTAAGATTTAGCCCTGAAGGCCCACTTGAACAATTCACCCTGAACGAGGACAACGTCATCGTGCGCGACGTGATGGCGGAGCTCCTCGATGACATGCACTCCATTCCGTGTATATGCGGGTAGTTGTGAATACTTTCTACTAGATAAGGCATAGGTGAAAGTTGGTATATCATTAGTCGGTACGCTATCAGTAGTAAATAACAGTACGCGGGCGCGATGTCCTAAGGATAGAACGGCCCATTGTATTGTTGACGTCCTAAGCACAGAAATGAATACAATACAACACGTTTCAGCTGTTTCGTAAAATCCTTCCTGAAGGAGCATAAAGTAGCGATTTATAAACAAGAGTTGTTTTTTTGTGATAAATAGGTCCTCGTTTGACTACGTTCACGCATAATATTAGACGATGATGCGGGCGAAGACGGACCACGTTTATCTAGAAAATACCTACTCACGCGAGACTTGAAGATTCCCAGATTGTACTTCTCGGGAAACACAGACTTTGGTAGCGCATTCAACAGTTTTGCCGTACGCAGAAGGAATGTGGTGGCAAAACGCTTCGTTCGCACTGGTGATGTTTCCGCTGTGAAAACATGGCGTAGACCAGAGCGCCTTGTCGTCCGAAGATGGAATGATGTAGGGGGAATTAGGTCGAACAGTTCAACCGGACACTCTCCGAAATTAATCCTTGTTTGTATTGACAAGCTGGTCCCTACCAATCCACTTCTTGGCTCTTCTCTCAATTGACTCCAACGCTTCAAGTGTGGCTTATTTAGCTCAGCCGTGCCTTGTTCCTTGAAGTGCACTCCTTATTCATACAGTGCAATAAAATAAGTACAGGCCAAGTCCCTCCAAGAAGTGGGGAAGCTGGAGCCCAGCAGAGGAATATTTATGGGTTGTTATATAATAAATGTCGCGGGTAACAACTAAGTATTAAAACAATTTAAAATTCAGTTAAAGGAATGGCTCTTAAATAGAATGTTTTACTCGGTGGACAAATTCCTCAATCTATATACATAATATATAATAAAATTGTAGAGGTCAAATTTCTGTACAATGAAAAAAAAATGCTAAAAACCGAGTCAGGGGGATGTAAGAAGTGAAATAGAAATAATTTAGAATTTTTTCAAAACCTTTTATTTCTCTGTTTGTACCGGCTAATCTCCGAAACGACTGGACCGATTTAAATGAAATTTTGTATCGTGGTAGCTTATATCCCTGGTCAACATATAGGATACTTTTGATCCCGAAAAATTAAAAAGTTCCCGTGGGATAGTTAAAAAACCGCACCACGCGGACGAAGTCGCGGGCATCAGCTAGTTGTAAATAAATACCTTCCTTGACTCATAAATGTTATTATTATTATTACTATTATTTATAGAAAATTAATCAGTATTTTTTTTTCATATGTTCATTTAACATTATATAATTTAATAAAATTTATGATAAATATAATTTGTATGCTCCAATGTAAGCAAAACATGTGTACACTATAACAAATATGCCAACTGTTTCATCTTGTTTTGAACAAATAAATTTGAGTTGATTGATTTGCTTGATTAAAAAAAAGTAGTACGAAATAAAAAATTGGTCCCTTTGTAATATAGCCAGACTCCGTTCCTACCTAACTATATTGGGAAATTCATCAAATCCTCTGGCTAACATTCTACGTCGATCTTTACGACATGTCAATTTAAATCTCAAGTAAAGCTTATACATTATGAAACATGAAATGCGACATGCAATATTGCGTAAAGAAGGGCCGTTGCCCTTATTGTAGATAAAGGTATTGTATACTCGTATAAGCATTATGAAAGTATTACATTACAATAATGATCTCATATAAATAATTAAAATTGAAAATATCAGTTTGTTACAGCATCACATAAAAACTGCTGAACGGATTTAAATGTACATTTAAATATTTGAAAATACACCATCTTTCTTCCTTTTTTTTAGTCGGGGTGGCACTAGCACCTCACGTGTGAAGTGATATTGCTACACCTCAGTCAGGGATACCCACTAAACCCCTCGGTGTTCCTTACTGCGCCTTATGCCAGGCCTATGGGAAAGCGGAAGCTCGGCCAACTCCGCGTGCCCTGGCAGGCGGGGGCCACCTTCTTCCTTCCTACTTCAACCACTACAAACAACAACTCTGCCCTACTAATTGGCACTTGCAGTATTCGGTCGGATATAATTCCGGCACAGCAATATGCTGGAGTAAACCTTGTTTACTAAAAATGTGGTGTACAATTCTCAAAATATGATCTGAATAATGTATAAGGAACGTAATTACGTCTTTCTTCTTTAATCAATAGTTTGGGTTTTTCATTTTTTGGGAAATGGTGTATATACCAATGCTCTAACCTATATATAAAAGATTGATTTTTTAAAATTTTTTAGATACACTAAAAAGTTACATAACCGAACCGAATTTTCTCGAAGCCGCCATTTGCAAGTGCTGCGTTTGCCATAATGAAGGCAGGACTATAAACAACCAACTAAAAACACAACTTACCACTGTATATATACGATTATGCAGTTTTTTAACTTAAATGTTTCCTGTTCCTTCAGTCTTTCATTAAAAAAGGAAGGAATAATTTTAAAAATCGTCAAGCATTTAAAAAAAACATTACGTACGGAAGTATATATACCTCTTAATATATAATAATTTCAGCTCAAAAATTATTAATTGGTAGAAAACGAAAGTCTGTCTCATTGAAATGCGATCAGACAAGATTAAGTTAGTACTTAATTATGAAATATGTACATTCACTCGGTTTGAACAAAAACTGGTGGGTGTAACTAACAGATTTTTATTCGAAAAATGGACATTGATTAAAAAGTAATTTAAAATAATTTGTACGAGGGTATTATAGAGGTTATCCTACCTATCTATACTAATATTTTAAAGAAGTAATGTTTGTGATTTTGTTTGTTTGTAATCTCTTAAACTGCACCAGTAGAAACCTACATTATTCCTGAATGACATAGGCTATATTTGAATGTGATTAATAATATTTTTGAAGTGAAACATCTTTAGAATCGTTGTGATTTGAAACTTGATGATACGAAAAAGCGACTAGGACTAAGCCTGCGAGAGAATGAGATAGAATACATTATATTTTATCATTTAAACACTATGCTCATACAGATATAGTTGGAAATGTTTTGGAAGGTTTTCGTTAATTCTTCAAATTTCGTGAGGCTTAAATATATTATAAAGACATAAAATATGAAATGTGACGTCTGGAAATTTAAAATCCCTCCCACCCCTTGTCACACTGTTTCAGTTCTACTGCGTGTGAACTGCACACAAACACACACACCCTTTTTGTAATTTAATGTGAAATATCAATTCTGAGACAACGAGCTGAAGCTTTGTTTTATCGGCGTGCGCTGACTAAACATTACATCTCTGGTGGGCATTGACATGAGAAAGGAGTGTTTTTCCAATAGATAATTATAATATGTTGGCTTATATCGAGTAGCGCCAAGTGAAGTGCGCACGGGTCAGCTAGTAATATTGTTACGAGCTACAGGACTCGAATTAAAAATGCCGTTGGAACTACTATAGAATTTATTAGAACTGTACAAACACGTATAAAACAAATACAAATAAAACTGGATGCAACCAGTTCACACTGCACGATTCAATACAATTCGACACGCATAAAGTCCGTCGTCTATATCGCTAATCGAGAGTACTACAAACGTCTTACTCATCTCGTAGTAGTCGCTTGACTGCCCACCCCTCCATTCGGGCATCGTCTTATACTAACTACACAGTACAAAGAAATTGGCCACGCACACTGAGTTTCTAAGAAATACTAATTTGCACACCTGCGAACGGCTAACAAAGTCGAAAACAATAACAATAAGGATTAGTTCGACGCTAATGATGGTTATAAAACAAGTAGAAAGACAATAGCATGTTTTTCTTAATTGCAAATTCAAAACACAAAGAATTCCCTAATCCGGGAGGACAATAAGCTGCGCTTACAATAGGCAGCTGTGCGGCTTAATATTATAAATGCGAGAGTGAGTTTATTTTTTAAAGGATCCTCACGAAATTTTGCATACACGTTGTCATGGGTATAGAGAATGACGTAGGCTATTTTTCAAGTAAAAATAAAGAACAGTTCCCGATTGATAGACGAATATGTAGTCGAAAAAATGGCGCTTCGATCACATTTTATTGACGCCATCTTTGCAATTTACTATACTGTTTCCAAGCGTTTATTAAACACTACCAAAGAAAATAACAAAAAGAATACAACTAAGATATTGAAATATACCAGTCTATGTCTAATATCTCTGAGCTAAACGAATCTTTTTGTAAAATGAACTTTTTGAGTCAAAGTAAAAATATACATAACATCACTGCTGCTATTAAGAATTCTACACATTCTATAAAAAGGGCAGTTAACACCAATTACCTACTGTTGTTGTTAATAGGGAAACAAAGGAGTTAAAGGCTGTCGCGGAGGTTTCGGAGAAACTCTTAATATATAGTCATAGCACAGATGCCAATGACAATTTCGCAATTTAAATGTGTAGCTCTTATGGATAGTTCCACCTTCACTAGATGGCGTAATGGGTATTTTGATTTAAAATTTACGTTTGACATTTGTAAATATTATAACATGCCCAATGCCCAGTTCGTGACATACATATGCTTTTTTCAAGCTTTTAACCATTACAAAACGTTATTAAAAGTTGGAAACTGCTATCATTAGAGTGATATTATGATAATAATTTTGCATAACATACAAATTAAACAGTGCTCTTAAGTGTTTTTGATATAATTTAAACAAATTAATACTTTTACAATACTAATCATACGTTCAAAGGGTGCTTGTTTCTTGCGTTTTATATTTTTACTAGCGGTCCGGGCAGATGTTGTCCTGCCTTGAAAAAATAAAAATCTAGAACCCGATTCTAGCGCCACCTACCGGTTCCAATTGTTCCAATGTGACGGCTTTTTCAGAATTGAACCCATCTGGGGACCTTCTCAAACGCACAAAAATAAAATCATCAAAATCGTTCCAGGAGATTAGGAGGATTCTAGAACCCGGTGCCAGCACCACCTACCGGTTTTAATTGTGGAACAAGGGTGGGACTTAAGGTATGGCGCCATCTATTTGATGCTTACGTAACTTAGTTGACACCAGAACTCACAATTACCGACCTCAAGGTTAAAAAAAATGCAATATTTTTTTTTGATTATAAATTAAAATGACACCTATCCTATGTTGGAACAAATCCGTCAAATAAAAAAACATAAAAATTGATAGAGTAGTTTCGGAGTTCATCGCGGTCAAACACTGTGGGAAACAGGGAATTTTTATATATTTAACAAAATCACACATTTTTCTCCTAAAGGACATGCAATACATGCGTATCATATTTAAGTAAGTTTAAGAACCACCATATAGTTATGCAGTAGATCTATGTATTATATATACAAAAATGCGAATAAATATTTTGTATAGTAAACTATACCATTTTTGGCACTGCACTCAATGATTGGCACCCAGTCAATTTAGTCATATAGTATTATTATTTATTGCTATTATTATCATTCTATGGATACAAAACAAAACTGAAAAACATTTCAAAGGAAACGGATACGCTTTCATACATTCTTGGGCCCAGATTGTAAAAAAATGACAGTGATTTTAATATTTCTTTTTATTGTGTTATTATTTACAATTATAGTGGGTTTAGTTATTTTGAATGAATTAATTGTGTAGTGTAAGTGTTTTCATATTATTAATTGTTAAAATTCTTTCACAAACACAAATCGACAATTTATTTATTTGTGTTTATTCAAAAATGTGTTAGGCAGCGCGCAAACGGGCTACCGACCACAGCCATCGATGACGGCCATGCGTCGCCGCGCGAACAGCCGTGGGGTGATTCCCCGTGAACAACCGCGTGCTTCATTGGAGGCAATCATGTTTTCTTTAAAAATATTACAGCTTTTTAAGAATTTTTCCTTTTCAACTACTTTGTTGATAACAATAACGAGCGCTGAAAAGTTAATTTTAGTCAAACATGAATGATCGAGCACTAGTTTAAAAAGAAACCTGGTTGCGGCCAATGATGCGCGTTGGACAATCGCCCGCCAACAAGGAGGAGGAAAAAACGCCCAGTGGTGGTGGCGCGTGGCCGCTAAAAAATGTATATAAAAGCATGTAAACTGCTTCTAGCCGGCCACCGGTGGCTGTGGTCGGTGGCCCGTTTGCGGCCAGCCTTAATACACGAGCGAGATAGCGAACTCCATTTAGATACTGCCTTAAGAGCTTGATATTTTTTCACGTATAAAAAAAATTAAAACATTTGAAGTGAATTATATTTGCAATTTGGCCGGGGGCTTTTGTGTTTTGTAAAATTACGCAATAGGCTCGTGCCCAATCGCATTCACAATTATCCGCGTATCGGGCGCGTATCAAACAGATAATGTGGTCATGTTTTGTTTGACAATACAGGACGTATAAACTAGTTCCATTATTAAAAGTTATTTGTATTATTCTGTCATTAAAAATGGAATGTGACGATTTGAATTTAGAACGGTTTTTCAAAATGTCCGAAGTATTTTTAACAGTTAATACATTTCTAGCATAATCGATAATAGTATATAAAAGTAAAAGCGACTTTATACGTTTGTTTAGTCCTTTCTTAATTGAATTGAATATTATGCCTCTAAAACACTTGCAGACTTACGCAGATGTAGCCAAGGTTTTAGTGCTTTAGTTGAGATACGACTTTCTTTATTATTTATTGCCTGTGGCAGACAAACAACCTGACGGCCCGCCCACCTGATAGAAGGTGGTTACCGTCGGCTATGGACGTTTGCAACACCAGAGGCGTTGCCAACGCGTTGCCGGCCTCTAAGGAATTTTATAAACGTGTTAACTACTAACCCTATAAGTAGGACGCTTTTGGACTCGGTCATTAACACTAACATTATTGAAAATGGAGCGGATATTATAGATAGATGAGAAACCCTATTTTTTTACATAAAAAAGTTAAAAATGAACCATGGACCTAATCATGTTTCTATTCTAATTTCAGAAGAGGATCATCAACTTGCATCAGGCCTTTTTCTGTCATAAACAGAACCTTACAGAGCAATAAAATCATAAGTTTTAATAAATCATATCGTAATGTAGAATTCTATTCTATTTTTGGCTAGAATGGCATCAACGGACAGGCAATATTTTGCCAATGACATAGTAACGAGTACAAAGTGACAGCTGTAAAAAAAGGTAGGATATTCATCGGTATTTGGTTGCAAACATCTTCTGTAATCCTGAGGACAAAACAAACATGTATTATGTTAGGCTACCTACACTATAAGTAAATATTATTAAGCATTAAAAATTTACATAAAATGTATATACAAACATTATTATTTAGAGTCAGTGAGGAGTTAACACTGACAGGGCGGGGGAAATCTTGTGGAAGAATATCATAAAGTGAAGTAGTGATTTTAGGGCAATGAAAGAAAATATGCTAATGCAACACACACACATTTTTTTTTGGGAGAAGGCGATGTTGATATAATTAGAATAGACATTTATAATTCAGCGCCAACTTGTCTGACTGACAATCTTATCGATAACATTTTTTAGATTTCTAGGTATATATCTGAACAGAATGCAGGTCGTGTTATTACACCTCCTCCGAATACCTCGTGATCATAACCAGCAATCGATCTTGGAAAATCACTTTTAGAAAGATTTCAAACTCATCAATCACGGTCAAGTTTTATCAGTGTTTTATCTTTTAAATCTGTATCAAAATAGAAAAATAAACATCTTTTGTTTATGACATTCACATAAAGTTTATTTTTAAAAATTTTGCGGCTGGGTTCTTGTTACCAAGCCACAAAAGTCTTACTATCTTTTAATTGAATTTACTCCTCCTTATTTTCATATAAGGCCCCCGATAAGGAAATTTTATGATGACTAAAAAAATAGAAGCGTAATTCAAAATTGTTATTTTTTTTCTTTTAAACCACCTCTGCATTAGTGCGATCAAAACAAAAATAGTAGATCGTTACACTAGAGGTGAAAGTGATCTATTTAGGTAGGAGATGGTTTAGCGCACGAGCGTAGTGAGGGCGCTAGTAGTTTGATTGCCTGAATAGGCCTTTCACCCGATGCTAACCTAACCTAACACTCGGCTTTTCATTTCTAATATGAGGAAAGTAAATAAAAACTGATTAGTCAAACAACTACTTCTCTAATGAAATCAGGCGATAAATCCATATATAAATACGTCACATATGAAACGTCAAGTAAATTTCTTTTTCTGTGGTCTTCTACCAGCCAGTATTTGTGACTGATGATAGTAAGTATTTAGCTCAAATTTATGTAAATTAAATAATAATCTAGTGAAATATAATTTAAAATATAAAATGATGTTACAACATTGTTGATATTTTTTTATTACAATTCATACCTCGATTTAACAGTGGCTGTAAAAAAGTTGGGACATGAGTCGCGTGTATCTATGGCTCGCATAGTTTTTTTAACTTTTTGACAGCAGGGAAAATCGTTTCCCAGGTACGATAAGTACGGTTTTCATCCTTGTGATCAGGCAACTCCAAGCGTACTTACAGAATACGAGAAATAAAAAAATACATTCAAATCAGTCATGTGGATTTTATTAATTAAAATAATTTAAGTGTTAATCTGTGTCCTCTTAATGTTCACCAGACGTATACTAGTTTGCTTACCAAGATGAGTTTTAGCGAAACTATTAGGTATTATTATATTTCTGTCAGACGCTCTGATACTACTTATATGATTTTAATCTTTAATTAATTTATTGTGTTTGTAATTGGTCTTGTGTTTAAAAGTGTATTTACTACTAGCTAAATCTGTCTGTTTGCATGATTTCCTTGTAACCGTTTTTAATCGGCCGCTGTCGCCGCGCACGTGCATGTTTTTTCAATATTTAAGGCGTAAACTTCAGTCGTGCGTTTGAGCTGACACACACAAGTTTGTTTTTGAGTATAGGCTCACGTTAGACCACAATGTCGCCAGTTCTTAGGTGAAGATATAATCACGATTAGATATATATGTAGGTATTTAGTAGGTACCTATTCACGCAATACTTAAAGACACCCAAGTTATAGGCATTGGAAATCTTTTGCAGTGTGTTTGATAAAGGTGGACATATAGGTGGTGGTACCACATATACCAATTCCGCATGCAAGTGCGTCTGGTTCTCAGATGTGCAAAGGAGATAATGTGATCAAGTTAAAAAGCTCCATTTCACACCCTGAAGAAATTACCACAGCATAGACAGTTCCTAGCATTTTTTCAGACGAATTATAAGACTGCTAAAAAACGGAATTCTTAAGGTAATCAGAAAATGTTTCGTAAACTACCCACATTTTCTACACATAGCACAATTCTTGTATAAAAATGTGCCAATGGTCCCACTGTCAAAGAAGCTGGACACATTGTGAAATGGACGAAAAGAGTACCAAAATGTATTCTAATCCGTGACGTGAAATGTGAATGTAAACCAGGATTTTACACATAAAATTTTGATCGTTGGAAATTTCCCCACACTGATCCTGTGGATATTTTCAAGTATTTTGATCAATCAAATACCATCAAGTTTATGTTCTATATCTCTTTCTGAACTTACTGATAATATTTAGAAAGAGATTAGTTTCAAATTTCAATATTTAATTTAATATGTATATTTTGAATTACAATCTATCCGTGTTTTACCATACCTGTAAATTATAAAATAGTTTGGAATTGTGAATATTAAATCAATCAATTCAGAGAGTATAAGAATTTAAATAGTCGATGTAGTAGAATGTGTAACTTCTGAAAACTCAAGGAAAATATTTTTTAATTGTTGAAAACTATAACAAAAGAGGAAATCAGTTGTAACTCGCAAATTTAAAAATAAACGTACAATATAACCTTGTTTTAATTAGATATGAATTTGTTTATTGTATTTAATTATAAATTATTATTTTATTTTGTGAAGAATTTATTTCAGCCAACTTGTCTGTTAATTTACATGAATTGAACAAAATTAGGGTAAAACCTTGAATTTGTTTTAACATAAGCGAATGTCATGTCTGCCTACATTGTCTACTAAAACAGATTTAGATGCAAAATATGTTTTTGTGTGTATCCGAGTTGTGCATGAAAATGTCAACGAGTATAAATTATCGAGCGCTGAAATAATAAATAATATGGAAAATATTATTATTGAAAATGTGTATTGTATAAGAATGTTAATAGATTACAAACTTTAAATAAATATTACACATTTTTGAAAATAAAATTGCACAGCGCGTCACTCTTCAGTTACTGCCAAAAATTGCCTTAGGAATGAAATGAAATACGGATTTCTTATAGTAGGGGAGCCCAAGATGCTAAATGTGGAGTTACTCGAGTGTCGCGGAGACCTTTTGGATTGTGAAGATTAGATTAGACCATTTATTTCCTTGTCGTGCTGACCCATAATCTGACAATTATGTGGAGGAATTTCCTTAATCTGACGGTTTGAAAAAACATCATTTTTTTATTACTGAATGTAACAAATACAATTAGCAGGAAATAATATATATATATATATGTATATTTAGAAGGAAATGGTGTAATAAAAAAAATACGAAAACATTTTTTTTAATTTTCATCATCAGTGAAATCATCTTCTTAGTAGAAGTCAGGTTCGATTTGGTCGTTTTCATCTACATCTCGCGTATCTGCAATAAGAAATGGTTATGATACTGAACAATCTTTTATTTATTTCATGATATTACAGTATTGAAAAAAAAACATACCTCAATCTGGAGCATCTCCTAAAATATCAGGTGCTATACCAACATCTTCATACAACTCTGGTAGTTGATTACTAACGATCCAAGTCATCTCCAGTTTTCCATCCACATTTGTTATGGACGCACGCACCACACTTTATTGATGATTTTAACTACTTCGGCTTGTGGAAATAGGCAGATTATATTATTCCCGTGATCCTAGAATGATTTCCTTCAAAATAAAATAAAAATTGACCACGCTCGAGAATGTCCAGGTGACGTTTTTTTTTTACAACTTGTTGACTCTCCTATTTCCGTATGTCACGCGCAAATTGTCAGATTATTGAAATGTAGATTTTTCTGCATGTAATTAACTCACCTTGTCTTAATCTCACGCGCTCGATTAAATCCCAAAATCCCCGCTTGGCCTCCCCTACTATTATATTTCGATAGGTTTACACAATTTCTATATCTAGCCAGTGTCAAATATTTACGAGTATTCAAGTGTTACAAGTAAACAGGCGCCGGACGGTGGTCGCCCCTATATAACAGAAGCCTCAGCCAAATTACAGATCTTTGACTGACACCTACCGAGGAAAATCTTGTGACAGCTCGAAAATACACATTTAATTTACAAATTAAAAAAAATCCTCTGGCAAACATCTTTTGAACCTTTAATATATAATCTATAAATAAAGTCTTCTCCCGATTCTATGTACACCGCTTCGCAACGTATTATCGCTTAACGTAGTATCTTGTTTAAGAAGCGGGAAGCAACACATTTAGCAAAAACTTCTCATGTTTGTTTCTCTCAAGCTCTTTTATTATTAATACAGAAGTATTTTATACAATCACTTTTCGAATAATTAATGGAGTAGTAGCAAACAGTGCATAAGAGAAAAAAAATTAAGCGTTGTAACAGTGACGGGAGACAAAAAATTCACATTGCAAAATTTTCATAATATTTCTAATTTGTTTGACAAAATAAAACGTTACACAGAAAATAGTATCAAAGGCCAGAGAGAGCTGCTATACAAATGCAGTTTTGTCATCATTAAAATATTTTTCAATAGAAAAACACTTATATATATATTATTATATACGATATTAACTACACGTACTATTCACAAACAAATATGGTTCAGCCTTAACCAACATACCTATAACATAAAATTTTTATTTATGAAAAAAAAATCTCTGCTAAGCACAACGGCTGAACAATTATAAGAAACTGCTAATATAATAAAAATTAGTAATAATTAATAATAGTAGTAATTAGTATAATACTGCTAATGGTGCTTTCCAAAAAACGCTACAACATCGCAAAAAGATTTCATGAATATCACAAAAGAACGCCATGAACATCAACGACATGCCATTTCATAATTATGTGTGTATTTATTAAACTTATTGGAAGCACTATCATATTTTGGTACAGTTTTCACGTCATGTTTTGGCAAACACTATTATAAATAAGCAATTGCCTAGCAAGACAATGACTGCACAAACATTCATTTAAAGAACAATGTCAGTTATACAGCGGATAAAATCATGGTTCATGCTCTTGCCAAGAACCTCCAACACATATTGAAGTAAATCTTGTTTGCGACCGAATACCGATTTATTTATTTTTTAATTATTTATATTAATTTAATAACAAAAATATTGTGTCTGAATATAAATACGTACTACATAAGTCTCAAATAATTATTTTAAAAAGATTAATGTCCTACCTTTTTCTTAATATTCCAACACCTGTCACTTTGTACTCTTTACTGTGCCATTGGCAAAATCAATGGCTGTGCGTTGGCGCCATTCCAGCCAAAAATAGAATTCAATAGAAGTTTATCTTGTTGTATCAAGATTAAAAAATAATTTGTCTATATTTTATAATACTGGTAACTTGATATAATAACATTATTAGAATTAATAGAAAGTTGAGTTGTGGTTATGATTCGATCGTAAAGAAAAAGTGGTGTTTTATTTTATTAATTTTGCCTCATTCGCACATCTAGCGACCGTCGCTAAAAAAACGATATCAAAAACAAAAAAATCGCGTGACGGCGGTTTATAAATTAGAAGATATTTTATTGAACAATAATACTATCACTAAGATATAGGTAGAATTTAAAAGATTGAAAATAACTTTTCACACATTAATGAATAGTCAGGATCAGTATTTTGATGTACTTTTGGAGAATGGAATAAGCGACGCACAAATAGATAAGGAGCGAGAAGAAAGTTAGTTAAAAGTCAAAAGCAGTTTTGATCGTTTTTATTTTTAAATCTTTATCAGCCCGTCCTTCCATCTTCACATTCCAGACAGTAAAATCTAGTTTACGAGTTGACAAACGAAAACAAAGCCTTAAACGTGCTTCAAATGTTAAATAAAAACAAAGGCCAAATAATCCATTCTGTACTTTAAGTCATTGCATTAAGATTCGTTTTTATAAATATTTTTTTGTATAAGTTCAAGGCAAACAGCACAGTTAAGTGGAAAAACTGAATATATTTGAACAGTAGTTAGCTGACTGTCCGTATATAATTTGGGTCCCGGATTTAAGTCTGATCGATTTCATAGCGTTTCGTAAGGACGTGGAAGAAGAATAAATACTACAGGCCATATACTTGAAGCTCTGGCATAAAGACGAAGAACGGAACACCGAGGGTTTATAGTAGGCACTACCGACTGCCCCGGATGGGATGCCGATTCCTCCTTTGCGAGCAAGTCATGCTTGCTAAGGAGGAGGCGGAGCGGGAGCGGGAGCGTACGTCCTTGCTCCGCTCCCGCCAAAAGAAGACACGTCGACGCCAGAGAGCAAGCTTAGACCTTTGACCTCTCGACCTCGGCGGAAAGAGTTCTCACTCGCCGTCATGTAGTCCAGATGGAGGAGCGCCGTGTTTCGCGTGCGCGCTCACCTATCCTTTCGAAGGGCGCGTTACAGACCGCCCCACGCAATGAGAGATTGAAGACGCCGGGGGCGTAGTTTCTCCGGTAAATGGATGTGGTCGTTGAGCCACCGCCTACCAGGGCCTGCGAAGCGGCTAGGCCATGTACCCGTGGCCCTGGCATAAGGGCGAAGGAAAAGGCATCACCGACTCGGGTGGTAATAGAATTTCCTGCTTACAGTGCTAGTGCCACATCAACGTGGCGAATCCCACACTCCCGTTCGTGTTTCCCCCGCGTTGTATAAACACCGAAAGAATTTCCCCTTCTTAAAAAAATATGGAAGAAAATACTAAGGAATAACAACTGCCTAGTGAAAAACATAACAAGCAACACATTCTGCAATCACAGGTGGCGCCACCAGACCGTGCTTGTTATATCAAAAATCTCAATTAATACATTCAATCAACTTCTATTTAAAACATATTTTTTAAACTTAAATCAGCCAAAAATTTAAAGTCCTAATTAGGTTCTTTTAATTGCGTTAATTTCATGAAATTGATAATAACCTCATTAAAACTCACATACTATACAAACTTATCTTTTGGGACAAATTACAAATTTAAATCTTACCTCTTTTACATTAAACCCATTTTAACGGCAGTGTAGTAAACTGGCGAGAGAAGTGGGCAGCGTGAGCACGATATGTTCAACATAATTATGCTGGGTTTAAATACGCTCATAAGTTCATTGAAGAATACGAATTTGAAATTCAAAAGGTTTTTATTCAAAATAAGTTCCACTGGAGAACATTTTTTGAACGTCATACATATGAGTTAAAACTTAAATCCACTTTCTATTCTATGCACACCACTTCGAAACGAATGATAACAATTATCAATAACAAAATATGACGGTGACTATAAAAACAAAGTCACGTCTTAATTGAAAGCACTAATAACCCGTCGCGGTTTGTGGTGTGACAAGGGGGACAGAATAGAGAAATATTGAAGGAAAAGACATACGAAGCTGATCTCAGACAATTGGGAGAAGGTGAAAGAAAACATAGAGAACCCGTTGCAGTTTTACCCACAATAATATCCAATACTATGCAATCTTTGATGATTCCATTTTTGCACTTATCCACTAATCTCACTAGTTCATTAAATCACAGAGAGAACATAACAATGGGCATGTTGACAATCAATCAGCGGCCACATCTGAAGCGGTGAATGTGGTTAAAATTCCACGCCGGAGAAGAAATTTTATGATAACAAGTGGCATCTTCGCACGCAAACGTCAAAACTGAGACATTCCCAACGAAACAAGAGAAAGCAAATGAATCAAACGGTGAAAACTGAAACGAATCATTTCAAAAACGAAAAATTAATCCATCATACAGTTGATGTAATTAACTTAGAAGTATGGAAACAGGGTTGCCAAAGAATACATGTTTTTATTGCATAAAAGAAACTATCTCATGGAAATGGCCACACCGGCTATGATCTTTTGTAATATTAGGAATATTCCTAACGCATGGCTAATATCGAGGAAACCTTAAGAGAATATAAACGCTAAAAATTGTTTTTGGAAAGATTTTTCAGCCAAGATTACACACTTTATAGCAGTGAAAAAAAAATGTGAATCTTGATTTTATTTCTGAGGGAACAACATTAGCTGTAACGCATTTACGATAAATTTTCTCGATAGAAAATAAATGCAAAATTACCTCTACTTCCTATTTAATATTCAAAATGAATATCCTGTCCTTAAAATGCTGCATGAGGCAGTGCAAATGGAAAACTTCAGGAGCGCGTAGTTATTCCTAGGCTTTGATTGTAGGCGGAAAAATCTTTCTAAAAATTGTTACGTGGTTGAGCATGGTAGGTTCTGAAATGTGCCGTGAAAAATTAATACAATTTCATAATAATACACTATAGTTTTTTGTTGTTATAATTATTTGCAAATTAACAGTAACAAAGCTATCAAATCTCGTGGAAGAGCACTTATAATGTAGAATAATTCATTGGCAATTGCGATATGCGAAAGCCCTTGTTCTTAATAAGGACTCGAGCGCACCAATGGCTAGTTCCTCTACATATTACTATCCCTTCATTTCCCTTACCTTGGTAGAAAATTGAATTAACTTACATTACAAATTTTAACCAGTAGTAAGGCCAATGAATGGACATTAAGATATAAGAAGAGAAGAGAAAACGGCCATAAATCATATGTGGTTATATAAGACCAAAGTATATCGTAATCGTCAATACTACGCGATATCTACGGTATTCTAATAGTACAGTCATACTCCATCGCCAATATAAGAAATCCGTTATATATAATAATCTACAGAATTTAGTGGCCACATCGGCATTACCCATATCTTCACGTCATAAAATTAGTTATGGCCATACCTCAAATACACGTAGTTTCATGAGCTCATGACTACGATTGTCGACACGCAAGTAAAATAACTTAGAAAATAGGTGACTGGAACAAGTTTATATAGCAAACACGTTATCAATTAATTGCTGCAGAAATAATTAAATGGAAAAGCAACGGTATGGTTAACAAATCACTTTGAAACTGTTTATTTTGAGGGGCTCTGCGGCTAATCACTATGATGATCATGAGGTATAATTATATGGACGAGGATTTGCAAAATGTCTTACCGCTGTCTTTCCCGATTTGGGTTTTTTAATACACAAAGTTGAAACAAATGAAACTAAGAATTTGATACAAGGAAGCGAACAGATTACATCGAAGATAAAATAAAAATGGTCTCTTAAAAGAAACACAAATAATAGGTAGTTGTCGCAATAATAGATCAATATATGCCCTTCACGATGAATTTTCAGACGATGATCAAGAAGTTGCTCCAAAATGTAAAAACAAATTACATAATAACAAACGTTACAAGTGAAACAGTAAAGATTTCCTTATTAGTTCAGCTATATTAATTCAGCTTCACCTTTAATAGAAAACTGTTTCTTATGAACTCCATAATATAAAAATTGGACAAGCATTTACAAAAACTTGGAGACACATAGAAAATAAAAGCAATCCAACCTGAAAATTTGCGTCATTGTATCTGTTGACACAATTTTTATGAACATCAATCGTATGAAGAAAAAATCTCTCCGACATAAATATAGTCGCCATAATATTAACCAATTTTTATAAATAAAAATCAAACAAAATAATAAATACCAGCACCGATAAGTTTGTATCTTATGAAATAGATATAACAACAGATTCGGATATTTACAATTTGTGGTTCTGACCGCACAAAATCCAACGGAACAATAGATAAAACATTTTTTACGCAATAAACCCAACAAAGACTTAGATCTATTATTACAGTAATGCGATTTATGACTCAAATACAATACTTAGAGAACAGAATTGTACGAAAATGCCGTATTATCAATATTTACTTTATGTATTCTTTATCGCTAATGTCATTTAGAAGCAAAACGATTGCGTCGCACAATCATTAATGTTATCAGATATGGCATTACTATTAACATTTAACAAGTTCATTTAAAATTTGCGGTCACGATTGTTTTATTCATCAATGCTATTTAAATACCTTGTAAAGAGCAATTTAATTTAAAAGAATCCAAAAGAGACGAAAACAGAATAGATGTCCTAATAAATAGCTTTGAGTAACTCTATTAAATATTATAATAATCTGTCTATCCAGAGCGTGTCGTAGTGGCTTAATGATTAACGAACACGCGTCTATTCTAATCGTGTGGGTTCAAGTTCTGACAGAGGATTAATGCTATGACAGTTTTTATAGTCTAATATGGTTCCTGTTAAATACATTTATAGGTACTAAATGCTGACGGTAAAGGGATCCCAGCATGGCGGGTATGCCGTTGTTTCCTGTGTAGGACCTCAGACCAGCAACGTTTCATTTATGAGCTGATATAAGTAGTTTAATCCATTTGATATCTTATAAGAAACAGTCGATAGTAAATAAAAGAAAGGTACTAATAACACAGTTAGGAAAAAAAGGTCTTGTAGACGTAGCTACTGAACAAATGAAACCGAACAAAAACAAATGAAGTCATACAAGCTAACATGCAATAGACAATCAGTGATAGTTGAATTAATTATTTCCACTTGTCTGATCTGATTGGAATTGATGCATAGGTGACGTCTTAAAGCTATTAGTGCATGAATCATAGAGAAACAACTGACCAGCTTTAACATCCGTGATCCGTTGAATGAGCCGCTCAAATAAACTTTCGGTACATACAAAAGCCTAATAAAACAGTTCTAATTAAACCATCAAGCGTTCACAGCACACACACTCACTTTTACCAAACTAATTACTGCTGGGGACCATTCGGAACGCGAGACAAGTTTGTTTGTATGTCCCGCCACGCGTCCGAGCGGACTGATTTCGAGGAGATGCCACACAACAGCACTAGAATTCGTATATTCGATCATATAAACAATTCGTAATACCAAATATTTACAGTTAAACCTCACGTAAAGGTATTATGTATACGTTAAAATTTTGAAACAAAAAGAAATAATCGAGTGATAACGTCAGTACTTGGCGCTGCACTGACGACAACTAAAGAATGAATCGTAGGCTTGATCGTACCTCTCGCTCAGACTTGTCTCGCCCCCCAGATCATTGTCTGCGCTCTGCGGCGACCTCACGCGCACCCAACATTTTTTGCCACCAGAATTTCAAATTCTAATCTCACATTATCACAGAAATCACTAACTGTGACGGAGCCAACCAGTAGAAAACGGCTTACAGCTTGCGTCACATCAAAAATGCCCTTTCGATTTTGAATTACAAGTAAAACGTTATTTATTACTCTGAGATTAGGACATTTCTTCTAAATCAGGGTGGTGTAATAAGCAAGAGAATAAATTTTAATCCAGATCAAGCCCACCCTCTGTAGCGGGTCCCTAAATCAGTGTAGTACGAAAACTGGAATTAGTGAAATTATTGATGTCGTCTGATATAAATATTCTATGAAAAATATTGGAACCACCTGATGAAGTAAAATAAGCAAAATTTATTTAAGTGAATTATGGATATATGTATGTGACAGTCGAATCAGTATGGCGATCCAGCGAACGATCCTCCTAAGAACCTTACCCATTGACTTCAATGTTTTTTTTAATTTAATTTTATTTTATTTTATTTACTATATACATTAATGACCTGCCAAAATGTACTACACATTCTATGACTTTATTTGCTGATGACAGCACATTAACTATACCGTGTAGTGATATAAAAAATTACGAATCCGATATAAATAATACTATGGTATCGGTAATAAATTGGTTAAAAAATAACAACCTTAAAATAAATATCAGTAAAACAGAAATAATACATTTTAGTCAAAGACCTAATAACACCTCTAAATCTGTTACTGTTTTATACGATAACAATATCATACGTGAAGTAGACTCCGCCCGATTTTTAGGATTAGTAATAGATAATAGATTAAATTGGAAAAACCATATAGATAAGTTAAGCAAAAAAATAAGTAGTTCGACATTTGCATTGCACAAATTAGCACCGACAGTTAATACAGACGCTCTGCTTACAGCTTACTATGGGCTTGTAGAATCTGTTTTAAGATATGGTATCATATTTTGGGGTAACTCAGCCAATACAAATACTATATTTTTAATGCAGAAACGCTGTATACGAGCAATGTTCAAAATACACATAACTGAAAGCTGTAAACCGCTATTCATCAAACACAGTTTACTCACTGTTCCATCGCTATATATATATGAAGTCACAATGTTTGTACACAAAAATCTACATTTGTTTCCAAATACATCCGACATTACGGCTAGGAATATACGTAATAAAGAAAAACTTTGTATGCACCCTGCAAAAACACCTTTACTGTATAAGAGTATAGTATGCATGGCCCCAAAGATATATAATAAAATCCCAAAAGAGCTCAAAGCTCTGAAAACTAAATTGTTTAAATCACATTTAAAAAAAGTACTAATAAGAAAAAGCTACTACAGTGTAACTGAGTTCCTTAATGATAAGTTTTAAATGTAAATGATAAGTTAGAATGTTAAGTGTTTAAATATATTTATAATATTTGTACCATATAAATATCATTAGAAACATGTATAAATTTAAATTGTGTGTCATATAGTATTTGTTAAATTTAAGGATATACATAATTATAAGATTAAAATATTAGTGATAATAATTAAAACCAAATAAGTGTACCTCTATGATATAAATTTAAAAAAAAAATATTGTACGCCCAACCGGCAAAAAACATGAGCTCTGTATAAAATAACAAGACCTATTGTATAAGCATGTTTTTATGCAATAAATTATTTGATTTGATTTGATTTGTCCTAGGCTCCACTATTCTATTTTAAGTTTCCTTCAGTGTACTAGTTTATATTAATTAATACAGGTGTAAGATTAAATATATTTTTATTATAAGAGTGAATTATTAAATTATCAAATAATTTCTACTACCGAACCTTTAAAAAATAAAGTAAATCCAAAATTTTTGGTGAACTAATAAATTTATTTTTATTGCTATCACTGTGCTAGTTTTCGTATCTGATTGACTTTGAACTGTATATTTGAAGTGTGCCATGACGTAAAACACGAACGTTGTCAGTCAGTCACTTCTCAAACTTCCTACACTTTTTATAACAGCCCTTTTTATTATCTGACCCATTTACACCTGCCTACCTGCGTGAGATAAACCCACGCCGCTCTTCGGGAAAGATGTATTCGTTACTTCCGTGAGAATATTTCATAAATTAACAACATAAAAATTCCACCATAGAGATTTTAAGTGAGGTACTCTAGAAATTAATAGCCGAATTTTGTAGACACCAAGCAGGACAGCAAATAGACTGACTATGAAGGACGCTGAACATCTAGGGTTTATAATTACTAAGGCTACGTTCCAAAAGAGACTCACAACGACCACGTTCACAACCGCGATTTTTCCCGTTCCATTGCTTGCGGGCGTTACAATCTAATCTATCTATTATAGTGGAACGGATTATGGAGCGTTGATGTCATTAAAGATGAAATACACAAATGTCATTGGTTGATTTGAAAATCGCGCCTTATTCAATGTCAATCCATAGAGAGAATTAATGCTCTGTGGTCAACGCCCACTTCGACCCAGCTCTTGGTATGGGTCGTTGTGAGCGCTGTGTGATCGAAAATAATGACGTCATTAGTGACGTTTTCGCTACAACCATAACGACCGTGGTCGCCATGTGGAACGGTAGACGGACCATTTTGGGCGTTGTGAGATACTAAAGTAACGCGCCCTTAGTAGGAAGAAGATAATCAGAAAAAGAGTATGACAATTAATTATTAATTAATTAATCTCGAAATTTGAATTCTATTAAAAACGAGAATTTTTTTTTTTGATTATTATCTATTTAAATCTAGCTATTACATCAAAATAAATGCAATACTTTAAGAACATAATATGAACGCTTTTAAATTTGTCGAAAGAGTTTTGCATCATAAATTACACGTATTATCTAAGAAAAACATTTTGTATGCAAACACAAAAGAGCATAAATTGAATAATTCTTTATTTTAAGACACTCGTTATGTTGCGATAAGATTTAATCAAAAAAGATTTTTGCATAGAAATGAAATAACAGTTAACACTGACACGTTAACTCAATTCGTTTGAGATTAAACTTTAGAAATTTTAATAGTAAATCAGTGTGTTATTTAAGATAATTTACAACAACCATAACGTGTTGCAGAACAGTGTATATAGAGTATGACGTAGACTTACGGTCTTAGTAAGTTCAAACTTAGTCGAACTCTAATCTAATTTATCCGTATAGGAACGGAGAAAAAATACCATTTCCTGCAGCCAGGAGGCCGTTCGTAAGAGGCGACAAAACAACCCACAGCCAGGTGGTAGGGCTTTTGCCCGACTGGAGGATTACCAACCCTGGTCTAAAGTATGTCGCCATAACAACCTTGAGCTGTGTTCCGGCATTCAGGTTCCAGTCTCCCTTAAGAGAGCAGCAGCGCATTTGTAGCACCTTTGGTGTTGCAAATGTCCATAGGCGATGGTAACCGCTTTCCATCAACTCGGCCATCTGCCTGTCTGCTGAACTCCTGCAATAAAAAAACTCAATATGAATCTTATTCATATTGAGTTTTTTTATTGCATTAATTTTAACTTAATTCATGTATAATCTTCATAAAACGTTCTCAAGTGGGACTTAAGTTTGAATTTTTATTCAAACTAAGTTCTGTTGAATTACTTAAATACTTTACTAATACCAAGAAGAAATGTGTGGACTACATAGCTAACCATATAGTTGGATTTCATAAGACTGTTTAAAAGAAAAAGCAGTTAAATGTTAAGGGCACCACAACCTTCAATATTTGTATCGCAGTCAACCAGTCACCAATAACAATAAACTTACATATATACGATCTATAAATCATTTGTTTTCAATCTTGATGATTCATTGTCAGTACAAGTGGTTTCCTTCTCATTCACATGTTTTGTATTGGCGATCATACGTGCTCCTCGCACGCTAATTGTTATAGTTTATATTGCTTTTGTTATAACTTTGACAGTGCTATTGTTTTTAATCTGTGCTACCTTGGTTATAAATGTCATTGAATCAAATTCTTATTTGGTCCCAACATCGTATTCTTTGTTGGCAAATAAGATTATTACTGATATTCTTTGTACACATTCTTTGTACACCAATAAACGAAAGTAATAAAAATTATAATACTTGAAGATGAAGATTTAATTAAATTAGGCTTCAAAGAAGATAATTATGATATTTACAGAAAATAGGGAAAAGAAATTTAAATAATAATAAATCACAATGTTGCGGTATAAAGTTATTTAAAAAAAACCTTTTACTTTGGCCGTAACGTCAAAATAAAAACCAAATATACTAGTTGCCAAAACTTAAGAACATACAAAGTTGTAACCCTAGTAAAAATAAATTTTCCAAGAAGCCCACGAAATATGTAGTATATAATATAATAATATTGTAATTGCTGTGTAAAACACGACGGTAATACTGAAACTTAAGTTGTTATTTCTTAACAAAAGCCTGATAAGTATGAATTTTCATATTGTTAATATTAACAAATTATTAATTGTTATTCACAGTTCCAAGTTTGATGGGTTCGCAATAGAAAAACAACTATATAGTATTTACGAACATAATTATCTATTTCCTTTACTTATAACACGTAACAAAACATTTAGCATGGCTTTTACTTACATTTTAATAAGCGGTTCACACTACTATTCTCATAACTTAATCATGGACACTTTATCTGCTTTCTATTTTGATTCCTTCTTATCCAACTTTACTACTTTACTAATGTTAGAACAGTTATGTGTACTGCAACGTTCCGAACAGGATAAAGGCTTATTTTTTGATCTCCGCACCAATGAAAAACATGTATCTGACGGTATATGTTGAATTATATATTTTGGTACCCTCTATTAAAAATAAAAACAGAGTTACCAGCCTTCAAACACAGACTCTTATTTACCGATAAGAGAAAATGTAGACTGTTGTTGGATGCAAGCTAACATAATGGTCCATTAATTTTATGTTTTTTACCCCCTTCAAGTTTCCATAATTTTGAGACAATAATATGATATCCTTCTTCAGGATACAATATATCTCTGTTATTGACGACCTCTTTGCATCTCATTACTTTGTATAAATTTTAAATTTAAAAAACACTCGGTTACAATTAACAACGAAAAAATTATGTCTCCAACAAAGGCCGTTAAAGACATATTTTTCAATCTCAAGTACTTTTTTCCTGGTGCTTGCTACCAATAAAATAACTCTCCGCTCAGTCGTTTGCAATCTCCTTACTCAATTCATTATAGTAGGGGGCTCAAGAAGCTAAATGTGGACTTACTCGAGCGTCGCGGGGACCTTTTGGATTGTGAAGATTAGATGTTAAAAAGAAAAAAATGTTACATGATGTCTGTGTGCGTGTACGGGTTTTCTAAAATATAAAAAAAGAGTCATACAGAAATACTTGAGCGCTTCAGATATTAATAATGTAAGCATGCGCCCCATGTGTTTCTGATAACGGAGAAATATTAATCTGCCTGTTTGCATGATGGGGGTGGCGTTACGAAGGAGTTGTAAATGGGAATAAACCAAATTATTCGAGCTCGTCAGATATTCAGAAGGGATGTTAAGTAAACCCTAAAGGAACTCCTATTCGAGAGACTAACGATAAAGTCATAGCCGAGTTTTGAAAATGCAAAAAAAACCATAACATTGAAATACTCGAGCGCATCAGATTAATACATAGATGGTTCAGCTTGATGTCATTGTCGTGCTGACCCATAATCTGACAATTCTGTTGAGGATTTTCCTTAATCTGAACGTTTGAAAACGATTGTCGAAAATATTTTTTTAATTTTCGTCATCAGTGAAGTCATCTTCATAATAGAAGTTTGACCACGCTTGAATAAATCCCAAAATACCCGATAGGGCTCCCCTACTATTAAGTTTGATTCAACCATTTAGCATACAAAGGTAATAAACAGAAATATCAGTTTATAATTTCGATTTTAATGATATATCAAGATATGTAATCCCAGTTGGAAATATAATGTAAAATCAACTTGTTGCAACTTCCAACATTAAAAAGCGAAAAGTGCCAATCAAGAGATAAATTACACACTTGCAACATTCAGTACTTAATAATGAGGCGGTAGGTGTGAGTTGCACAACCTTTTCACGAATAACAACAGACTATCTTGATAACGAGTGATGATTTTCAAGATGTAAACAACAGGCACGTGACTGTGGTATCTTATACTGATGATAACAACTAAGCCGAAGCAGATTCAAGTTTGGGAATATCCAGAATTGATATGTTGCTGATGAATCACTCACTACATTTGTTTTTTATGGAAGTATAGGTTTGCGTTTGACCACTGTCTCACCTGATGTTGAGTGATGACGCAGTCTAGGATGGAGCACGCTTACCTAGAAGATACCTTTTCACTCGTGACATGAAGACTTCAAGATTGTATTTATCAGGAAAAACAAACTCTGGCAAATTATTCCACTCTTCAGCAGTGCGCACCAGAAAAGATGAAGCGAAACGCTTAGTTCTGACTAGTGGTGTTTCCACCATGTAACGGTGGCGCAAACCGGTGCGTCTGGTTGTACGATGGTAAAATGGGGATGGAGGAATCAGCAAGTGCAATTGTGAGGAACACTCCCCGAAATGTATCCGATAGAAGACAGTCAGCCCCGCGACCTTGCGTCTATGCTCTAGACTCTGAAGTCGAGCATAAAAAAGACCATTATTGCCGACCAGCTTCCTGGCTCTTTTCTCAATTGATTCCAACGCCTCCAACTGGTATTTGGCTGACCCGTCCCAAAGATGAGAACAGTACTCCATGCAGGACCGAACTTGTGCTTAGTATAAGTTCAGCAGTTGTTCCGACGTGAAGTACTGTCTCACCCTTGCGAGTACACCCAGCTTTTTGGCCGCTACTTGCGCTAAAGACTCTATGTACGTGCCAAAATTGAGTGTTGGAGTCAAAGAGAAATTATATTAAAGAAGAGAAAATAATTAAAGCTTTACATAAGTACATATAATAAGTCTTCTCTGTACGTGTGTATGTCACTGAACTTCTCCTAAGCCGTCACGCTGGACCGGTTTTGATGAATTTTTTTATGTATGTTTGAGCGGGTCCCGGGATGGTTTAAATACACAATTGGACCAGGAAGGTGGCACTGGAATTGGGTTCTAGATTTTTATTTTTTCAGGGCAAGACAACATCTACCGGATCCGCTAGCAAGCTTATAAATATTTTGAATATCTACTTACCATATAATATTTTCTACAAATGCACTTCAGGAACATAATTGTACTTGTATATATATAACTTATGTCTATACTTATATATGCTATAGTTATATATTTATTATTAAAATGTAAGTAATCATACAATAATTCGCCATTCCTAATCAGCAATATTCCTGCCACGGGTTGTCTGGAAGAGATCGCTTTTTAGCGATAAGACCGCCCTTTGTACACAATTAGAATAATACTCATTCGTAAGTTTTCTGTAATGATGTACAATAAAGTGTTATCACGTATATATAATTCATCATAATGTGCATTCATACAAAATGCTTATGAATTAAAAACGAATAGATTGTTATACCAGGACAAAAGTAGGCGATACTAACCGCCTATCATATCAATATGAAACTAGCATACATATCAATTATGTATGCTAGTTTCCTTGTGATGTTCGCCGTGAGATAGTAATTAATTGATAAAGTTAATTAACTTAACTATTTTGACAACACCAATGAAGCTTACTTAATATATAATATATTAAGGGCCTCTGTGGTTGAGCGGGCTAAGTCTTTGCCGGCTTATCTCACTGCAACGCAGAGGCAACGGATTCGATTCCTGATATGGTAAATTTCAGAAACAAATTTTCTTCGTTATTTACCATGGTCTGAGTATCTGGGATCGGCCCCAGAGTAGTCCGTTGTATATTACACATAACACAAGCGTAACTTGCTTAATTAGAGAATATACAATCTGTGTGATTATCTGCCGATTATTCTTATTATTACTAACGGTCATATTGAGTTAAAATAAGTTTATAGGTCTTTAAGAACCTCAATGAAACCTTCAAACTTATTCTAACTCAATATGAATAAGACAGTAAAGTACTTTGTGAAGATTTAACGAATCACGTATAATTTAAAGGCCTTGTAGTTAATCTGATTTATTTTCTGGATCTATTTTAAGAAAAACTTGGTAAATAACAACTGCTATATTAAGCTACAGGAAGAGCCTTGAATCTCGATAAAGAGATTAGAGATTAAAAACCCATGTTAATATGTACAAAATAAAAGTTTGTAAATATATTACATTGCACAGAACAGGGCATTGTATTAACGAAAAACCATTAAACAATTTGAACTACAAGTAACCACGTAATATATAGTTCTATAGCTGGAATAAGTACAGCAGACAGGCTTAGCCCACTTGATGGAAAGTGGTTACTGTCGCCTACGGACATTTACAACATAAAAGATTTTACCGAAATGCTGGCCACGAAAGAATTTCAGGATACATTTTTTTATTAACTCCATATGATAATTTTAGAATGGTTGTCACATTTTAGAATGCAGACGCTTAGAAATCGCCGAATGATGTTCGATGTTTGTTTTTTCTATAAACTCTTCAACAATAGCATAATGTGTACAAATCTTATCCAAGATATAAAAATAAGTGTGCCTCGTCTGATTCCACGACATGCTATTATGAAAATCTTCTACATTCCCCCGGTTAAAACGAACCTAGGCCTCAGCAGCCCTATCACAAGAATGTGCAATACATACAACCGTCTAAACTCAAAATTAGATGACCTCGATATTTTTCACAAAACATATAATTGGTTTAAAAATAAGGTGTTGACATCAGCTGTGACTATAAAATAATTGATAGGCCATTTGTTTCCACTTGTACTTAGTTATATATTAATTTTAATTTAATTCTTTTTGCATTTTCTTTGCTTTACCTTATTAATTTTGACAACATTATTTATTCATTTACGTTTAACTATATATGTACTTGACATATGCATAATATTGAAATTAATGAATTAAATTACTAGAAATTGACATTTAAATTGTAAATGTTGTGTACTCCTTTAATGGGTCCACAGATCAGAACTTTTATAATAAACGATTTGTAATGTAACATAATAATCTGTGTGCTGTTGGTGTGCCTTAAATAAATAATTTTGTGGGGAACATCTCAACAAGAAGCTCCTTCCAAATGTTCAGAGAGCGCAAGTGAAAAATTCTTGAGAACGGCTGCATGAGCGACATAATAAAGCCCTTACAATTATTCTTCACTAAGTAACAGCCGAAGCAGTTTTTATAGTGTTAAAATTGTAATTACTTTTTTACACCATGGGTATTTCCATAATGCAATGTCAGACAGGTCGGCGACCGTGGCGTCGACTGCTTTTTGTCCAATCATTCAGAGTCATTAGCGCAACGTTGGTGATGTAATTGATTCTGAGAACACGGGACCAGTTCGACCATGTGAGCCACTAAAATTGAGAATGATCTATATATTAATACGTGAAGTAAAAACTTTGTACCCCTTTTTACAAAAATTGCGCGAACGGAAGAGTATGAAATTTCGCACACTTGTAGTTTATATAGAGGAGTGCAGAATGCTAATATTTATTAAATTATGCAAAAAAAATGCATTAAATCAATGAACGCATATATACTCTTTTGTTTATTGTTCAAGTCAAATTAACTGTATAGCCTTGGCGAAATCTGTGATTATAGAAGTATAGTCTGACATTAATTATTATGGTGGAATTTCAGCCACGGGCGACCACTAGTATTATTAAAAACATGATTATCTAAATCTTTCATGACTAGTAGAAAGGACCATATTTTCTCCCTTTTGTTACTTAAATATCTAATAGACTAAATCCATGAAAATGTATACTGATTTCTTCTATAAAAATATAAGTGCTAGTACACGTAGATGTCAAATTGACTTTGTGTGCTTTCAATAGAAACTGGACTATGTTGAATTTTTCTAAGTACTTTAGAAACAGAAGATTTATCAATACTTGGACATGAAACCCTAATAATTTTTAAGTAATAAAAAAGCATAAGGGACTCTAGTGCTAAAAGTAATCTTAATTATAAATTACACATGAACATGACTAAAAATAAGAATTCAAAGCTATGAAAATTTTACACAGTATCCTAAACCGCTTATTTTGCAGCCAAATCAAAACCTTAGTAGTCCGAAAACCCAACCTCTGGTAAATTCGAACAAGACTACCGGTAAAACATTGTGAACGCATCCGGTAAGCAAAAAGCGGTCGACGCATCCGCCGATTGAAATAACAATGTTTGGATAAACCATCAAGACATTGGAGCCATGTTTTCGACAAACATCCAATCTTTCACACTTTTGTTTATTTACATCATATACCTTAACAACAATCAATAGGCTAAAGTTTGAAATTAATTCAAAATTATAAGAAAGGTAGACAATACGTCAATAATGCTTATAAGAAAATGACAAAGAAATTACCAAATAAGCAGACTCACATAAACTAAAAATTAGTTAATGTAAATAAATATTACATTAAGACAATTGTAAATTAGAAAAGACAAACAAGGATTACCTAAACTCCGGATAAGTATTGAGGAAGAAATTGTAGCTTCAATAATTTAAAAAATATTATATATTACAAATGTGAGTTTGTGACTGATAAAAATAGAATACTTCGCAAGAAGAGGCATATTGTGAGAAATGCGAACTATAAATAAAAGGTCAATAAATAGAAAAAATACCATCATCAATTTTATTTTTTAGCCTGGAGAAAAAATATGTCTGTTGCGGAATTTAATCAGTAATCTAGTCTCTGACAGGAAGATTGTATGTTATCAAAGATTTTCATTATCATCAACTCTACAAGAACGCCACAAAAATGAATAATCTTTAATACTAACAGACTTGTAAGAAAGAAATTGTGTCTGATCTAAAGTTATGTCTGTTGAATAATAGTCAGTTTGTTTACGCTCTGGGCGAGTACTTAGTCAAGTAACGTCCCTAGTTACGTACAACTTAGTGCAAATTAATATATTTATTTATATTTCAAAACTGAGTCTTAACACTTTACTTATTGAATGTCATGAGTCTACCACCGTTGTCAGAGCAATTTTACTTACTTACTGTTAAATACAGAAATAGCGTAGCGACTTCACTCGCCAACAACTTATTTTCATTATTTTATACTATGCATAATATGCATTCGTGGCCTTTTTTCCAATTAATCTTGATTTAAAATACTTTTTAAAATTAGGGTATCCGAATTTAGTTTTGAATATTTCGCCAATTTAGTGAATTTATTATACAGGCGTAATACGACATTTGATACATTTTAGTGCTTGGCTTGAATTTTGACATAACAGAGAAAAAAAATTATACCCACTCCAAAATAAAGTCATAAAGACTTTAAACAAAATTTTTGGGAAATGTTTTTTTTAACAAAATCAATATTTTTGATGATTTCAAAGTACCTAATAGAAAAAATATAAATTTCTACAACAAATTGAAGTCAGTATATTTTAGAATTTTGTTATTGTTTTTTATGTTTTACTTGGCACCGACTTAAAGATTTTGTACAAAATATTTATTTTATGCTTTTTAGTTTGGAGAGAGTTTTTGCAAAAAATATATTCTAGTATTTACTTACTTGAATTGCTTTATAAATAATATTTTAAACGCCTGTAGAAATTGTACTACTGGCACACAAGCGTGTAGGCGCTCGACGCTCTTCGACAAGGGTTGCTCTCGATTTCCCTAGGATCCACTCATCAGGTCGTGACTTGGTGACAATATGTCCACCTCAGGAGTATACTCTTTTGAATAAGGGAAAAAACAAAAAAAAAACAGTCGAATTTGTAACTTCTTTCTTTTGAAAGTCAGATAAAAATGCCTTAATCTGGAGACCCTGACTTTGAACTAAAGCAGAACAAAATAATTTGTTCATATAATTATTAAAAGAGCTTAGAAGCGATCGTGTAATTTGCATTCGGTAAATGTAATATTTATATTTTATAATGCAATCACAAAGCGCAAATAAACACACAACGGTTATATTTATTGTAATTAATATAATATCTGATGTACTCTAAGCAGCGACGTAGCGTAGGTGACGGCCGCCCGGGGCGGAAGAAAATTTTGCCGCCATTTTATTTAGGTATTTCAATTTAATGCATACTGTATATTTATACTGTATAATATTATAAAGAGGTAAAGTTTGTGTGTTTGTGACGTTGTAGGGGGTAATCTCTGGATCTACTGAAACGATTTCGAAAATTCTTTTTTGTGATGGAAAGCCCACATATTGAGGAATGTTATATGCTATATAACATCACGCTAGGACCAATAGGAGCGGAGTGGTTATGAAAAATTCCGTGCTCTTTTCAATCGGTCCGAATTTGTAGTTACGATAAAAATATGAAATGGTTTAAATATTTATATTATTTATTGTGAAATTTTGCCGCCCCTAAAAGTGACAACCCCGACTCTAAGACCCGCTAATGAAACTCAAATATCATCATCTACCCAAGTTACGACACTGCTCAAGTTGTTCGCCAATGTATTATAAAAGTCTTAGCAAAAGTTTGAAATAATTTATTGTTTCAAAATTACAAAATATTCATTTTGGTATATGAAAAGTGTTGTCTTATTTTTATTCATTTCACTTTGATTTTATTTATTTAGTTTAAAACAGAAACAATTTTTCAAGGTTTATGTGATACGATAAGCTGTTACCCGCGTCTGCGTTATTTTGTTACTAACGTTACATAACGATAAAGTATGTATTTCAACAAGCTTTTATTTAACTTGCAATCTTTGTATGATATGATGATAGGTCAAATCTTACACTGATTTTAAACAGTTATCCTCAACATAAAATTTTGCATACACGTTTAGTTGGGATGACAATGCATAATGAGCTAAATGACCTCATTCTAAATTCAATCCATCCAAGATGGCGGACTAGTCAATTCTTGTGCACTCCCATGATATGGGTATCAAATCAAAGCGTTTGCTGAAAAGATAACAAAATAGTAAAAGATTAAAACAAAAACATATTCAAAAACAAACTTTTATTTAAAGCACTGATGGCCAAAGTTTCAAACACCAGATTAAAGTTATCCTATAGAATAAAATACAACAAAGTAAAATTAAAAATGACAGTTGCATGAATAAAACAGTTGTTTCGCTTTTGAATAAGATTTACTTGTGTAAGTAAACAAGAATACAATAACTAGTAACTTGATCTTGACATAAGCAAATCTATAAAAATGTGCATTTTATAAAATAGATAAATATATCTACAGAAGATGTAAATGTTTAATTTTAGTTTGTATATATAATTTATTTTTAATTTAATTTATAATATAGTTTAATTAATGCAAATATATTAATTAAAAAACAAACTGTAAAGAAGTAAATCCTCGCGACAAGCTTTTATATAATATAAATTGTGTAACGTAATAAATTGATAGGTTTGGTTTAATTTAAAGTCTATTTTATTATTTCTAATGCTTTAAATAAAAGTTTGTTTTTAAAAATGGTTTTTTAATATTAATTTTTATCTCTTATAAAAGTCTAAATATTTTATAACACCTTTTATATAATAGGTTGGGGAAAAAGTCTTTTCGCATATAGTATGTATGACCTTTTAATAAGATCTCTTTGGCTATACCATTTGTATCTGGCTGATTTTGGTATCGTTAAAAAGTTTGAATTTTAAAGAAGACAATTCCAAATTCAAATTAGGAAAATGTGTGATTTTCATTTGTTTTTCTTATTGTCAAAATGAGTGAATGTAATGAAGAAATTCGATTCATTTTAAAATTTTACTACAAAAAAGGTGAAAATGCAACACAAGCCGCAGTATCTGTGAGAATAGCGCAAATTTGGTTTAAGCGTTTTCAATCCGGAAATTTTGATATCAATGATGCACGTAGCTCTGGTCGCTCTGTTACGGACAAAATTGATGTCATTTTTGAAAAAGTGAAACAAGATCGGCATATTAGTAGTTACGATGTAGCTGGAGAACTGGGAATTGACAACAAAACGGTTTTGGCGTATTTGAAAAAAGCTGGGTACACAAAAAAGCTCGATATTTGAGTGCCTCATGAGCTCACTGAAAGAAACCTAATAAACCGTGTGCTCATTTGTGATTCTTTATTACGATGGAATGAAACCGAACCATTTTTGAAGAAGCTGATAACTGGTGATGAAAAGTGGATCACGTACGACAAGAACGTGCGAAAAAGATCGTGGTCCAAGGTCGGTCAAGCTTCAGAGGCTGTGGCGAAACCCGGGTTAACTCGCAGCGAGGTGATGCTGTGTGTATGGTGGGATTGGAAGGGCATTATTCATTATGAGCTGTTACCGCCAGGCAGGACCATCGATTCTGAACTGTACTGCGAACAACTGATGAGATTAAAGCAAAAAGTTGAGAGAAAGCGGCCGGAATTAATCAACAGAAGGGGTGTGGTTTTTCACCATGATAACGCTACACCTCACACATCTTTAGCCACTCAGCAAAAATTACGAGAGTTTGGCTGGGAGATGTTAATGCATCCGCCGTATAGTCCTGACCTTTAACCTTCAGATTGTCACCTGTTTCGGTCTCTGCAGAATTCCTTAGGCAGTGTCAGGTTAACATCACGAGAGGACTGCCAAAACCACTTGTCGCAGTTTTTTGATCAGAAGCCCCAACATTTTTATAGCAATGGGATCACGTCCCTGCCTACAAGATGGCAAAAAGTTATCCAACAAAATGGCACCTACATACTTTAGTCAAATGTAAATAAACTTTATAAAAAAACCTTTAGAATTTTTATATAAAATGCGAAGAAACTTTTCCCCAACCTAATATATATATATATACTTTAGAAAATGTGACAAATTAAAAATAAACCAAATCAAATTTTCTACTTTCAAAAAAGACGTGGTAGCTTAGACTCAGACGACACACGTTCGAATTCTGGCCGAAAAAGCAGGCATCTTAAATATTTTTCTACCTAATGCAATAGCTACACGTTATCAATGAAAGCAAACATGGCGATGTTTCAAACCCCCCAAGCCGCTCTGGAACGGATATACTGAGCATTCCCCTAAAAATATTGGAAGGTTCGAACCCCGGAGTAGGAATTTTATTGGCTAATATTACCTGATATAAAATATGCATCTTCTGCTTAGACTGACAACTGAAGTTGTACTTTGCAGTTTTAGTTTCTAGAAATGTGTAAATATTGCTTTAAAATGGACAATAATTGACGGTTATTTATAGTTTGTGAGTAGTAATTATGTGTTTTGTGAGAAATGTAAGCTGTGAAGTCAAATGGGGCCTTTCGAGTTGTCATTAGACTTAATATATCCGACGAAGCCGTGTAGACTAAGTTCCTTTGCCTGTCATCGTGGTGAATTGCACTAATTAAATCTCAGAATGTCAAGAACCTAAAACATATCTAGTGAATTAAAAACACAAATCGAACTCAATCTTAGATTCATTGTCTAGTAATATTTCATAAATTGAGAGTCTCTGGTCTTTAATATGGCGAAACCACTTTATAATAATTGTCCTAAAAAGAAAAAATCAAGACTCAACTGCACAATGGCTTTCCCCAATTATGTTTTATTTAGTGTCAATAATTCATCTAATTTAGAAAGTTTTGCGACAACTTAATACGCTAATGCTAAACGATTAGAGCGCCAACGACAAAATTAAGAAAAAAAATGACAACCGTCTATTCTTCTGTTGTTGTCTATTGTCTACCTTGACATTGTGGCCTACAAAATAGGACAATACTTTACGTTTTCTAAGAAATCTTTATCTAAATTTACCGCATATATATTGGAATACTCTCACTCTTCACTTTGGAAGATGGATTAGTAGGTAAAAGTGCTTCTTATGTATATATAGTTAGGTTACAAGAATTGTTTTATTTGTTTATGTAAAATAATTTCGAACACATTACTTTAATTTGCCTTTTATGCTATCTCATATATTTATCTTCTGTTATAATCTATCTATCTGAACATACATGCACACAAATAATAATAATAAAATTAAAGTGTCTGTTTGTAATGTCAGAATGATTGCTTTTTTACTAAATTCATATGAACGTATATACGATACTAATATCAAAAACAATTTTAAATTTTTTGTCTGTCCTTGTCTTGGCTAATCTGTGAAACGGCTGGACCGATTTTAACAGGACTTTCACTGGCAGATAGCTGATTTAATAAGGAGTAAGTTAGGCAATTTTTTTTGCCAAAAATGAAAGTCCCACGCGCACGTTGCCGCCGTCGCCGCACCGGAAGATAATTTACATTCAATCAAATTCCATGTCGACGAAGTCGCGAGTAACAGCTATACCTTGTTTCAGGTACCTTGGCAATACAGTACATTGACCTTTCCATCATTTGATCAGAAGTGACAAACCTTTTCTTCTAGGTTTTTTATTTAATTTTTATGGTACCCTATTAAGGTACTGCCGCGACTTAGTTCACACTTGACTTGAAATTCCCACGGGATTCCCGGGACATAAAGTACCACAGTTATCGTTTTAGTGGAAACTGTGTCGGAATAAGCTAATTTTTATGCACCCGAATAATTACAAACCGCTCCCGGATAAATTCCCGGGATAAAAAATATCACACATGTTATTACATAAAATTCTATCAATCAGTGAAAAAAATCACATTGTTATTTGATTTTTTTGTAATCTGGCTATTTTAAATCATTCCCAGAAAAAATCCCGGGCGATTTCCGGGATACAAAGTAACGCGGAGTTAATTCTAAGAATTAGCTGTCGATCAGCGAGAACCGTATCACAATCGGCCCAGTAGTTTTTACGTGAATCCCAAACAAACAGACAAGAAATTTTAAAAATTGCGTCGTGTTCTCCATCTTAATAGTTTCAATATAGTTTCAATGTGACATTTTGATTGTTTTATTGATGATTTTACATGGCATTTTAGAATTATAGCAATATTATAGATGGATTGTCGTGTGTGAAATCACTTCAATCTCTTAAAGGTTTCAGAAGACATGTGATTCAAAATGCAAACGCGAACGGATTGTAAGGCCACAGCTAGTCTTTAGTAAAATTCTGTATATCAATTAAAATTCTTTATCGCCCTGTTCTTCAGTCGTAAAAGTTAACTTTCAGCTAGTACATCAAGCACTGCAACGCTTTCTGGTCAAACATCTTATAAAATAAATCAGGATTATTTGTAGTCTTCAGCGCACTTACAAATACTGAAAGTAAAAAAATTAATTGGCAATTTCTCTCGTTTATGCACTATTATTTTAGTTGACAACAGCGATCATTTTATCCAATTACAGCTAAACACTAAAATTATTTACAACCTCTTTAAAAGTCTTAAATTAGTTCAGACATTCTTGAGAGCTGTCAAAACGCCACAGTCATGTTTAAAAACAAAATACTAAATAGACAATTAAGTCATCAATTGCATGGTTCAAAGCATGGAAGCAGAATGGAATGACCGTAAGAATGCGAACACATGCTATGACAAATTTTTATATTTTTACATATAAAAGAACAGGCGATGAAACAACATCATCATGTTTTGGAGGGTGCCCTGTATAGGGTGGAGGAGCGAGATGGAATGCTCGTCCGTCTTAAAGGAAGATCTTCCAGCGAGGCTAGTGTTGTTCCTCGCAGGCCCCTCTGTTATAGTTGAAAGTTTGTATATATTCTTTGTATGTTTCGGGAAACGTTTGTGACATAAATTATTGCACAGCGCCATCTATTGGCTGTCAGTGTTCTACTACAATATAACTTTTAAAATATCATGATATAAATAATTTTAATTACTTTTCAAAGAATAATTTATGCGCTATTTAAGAAGTAGTAGTATTCGCTACAATGGCAGGCAAGGAAATTTTAGTCCATACAGCCGATTCTCATGGAAGTATGTCTTCGTATAGCTCAGCTGAGTCTTCAACTCACGCCATTCAGCGGAGTTCTTTAGAAAAGACGAAAGGCCACATTCTCACAAAAACACAGAATTACTACTCAAAAACTATCAATATCATACAACTACTTGTTGATCATTTCATAGTAATTTTATACATTTTTAGAAAATCAAACTGCACAGTACAACGTCCTCTATAAATTCCCCCCAAAAACTCTGCGCTATTTGAATTATTATACTTGTACAATAGCGGAATGACAATGCTCTTTACTTTAAAGTCGACTTTTGCTTCGTCGAGTACAAGAAACAGTACTGCCAACATTTTAATAAGTGTTACGTTTATTAAATACAGAAACGTGAAAAAAGAACATTACGATGTTGAGAATGAGAGACGCTGAGATTAACAATAAGAAACAAAGAGGATATACAGTCCACTCTCGATAATTTGGCACTCGTTAATTTGAATCTCTCGATAATTTGAATTTTTTTCCCGTCCCTTGAAAAATACCCGATAAATTGAATAAAATCAATGTTAATTGGTCCATTCGATAATTTGTAGTTGAAGGAATATTATCTTGCTCGCAAACATGCGATAAATTGAAGTCCGGGCTTTCTTACTCTCTATAATTTGAAGCGTTTATCGTGCACATACCTGTCGTTTGTTTATATACATGTACAGACCTGTCAATTGTTTACATAAATGAGATATAAGTAAGTTCGCATTCCAGTCTTCTTTCAAACGTTAATAAATCATGTTAATGTTTGATTTGTGCTATTAAAAGGAATCCAAGAAAGAACAAACAAATGTTTTTCCATAAGTGCCATAAGTAAACGCTTGTTATTTTGAACTCTTGACAATTTGAAATTTATCTCTGGTCCCTTGAGTTTCAAATTATCGAGAGTCGACTGTAATCACTATGCTTAACATAAATATTAAAATCAATAAAACTGTTTTACATGTCTAAACAATCGTCTTAGACAAGATAGAAAATCAAATAACTTTGATCTAAATAATTTCAAACTTTACTGTCAAACAGTTAAACTTAATTTTCTGTGAAACAGTCTATTCTGTGACTTGTATGAAAAGGTAACATGTGCTCGCGGAACTTTAAATGAATCAATTTGAAAACTGGCGAACATTTTTATACCACGACTGTACCTAATTATAACATCTACACCATGGAATTAGACTACTACATAGTATTGTTTTTCCATGTCTACACGTACAAAATAGATGAGGCTGCGATGTTTTATAAATGTATAAAAACTATCTCCGTTGATTTGACCAAGTGTTCACGACGCTAAGCAAAGTAGCAAGATTACTGTGTCGAATGGAACGCGCGATTCAAATATAATGACAGTTCAGACCGTTACTGGTATTTCCCGTCTTCAAAAAATATCTGTGTCGATTCACAATACACGTATTTAGCTTATTTCAGTTTTTTCATTAAAATATTACCTAAAGAGTATCTCCATCATATTCACTAAGTAATATAGAAATCATACAACGCTTCCAAAATAAAGTACTGAAAGGCATAAATGCGCCGAATCGAGTGACCTGAGAATGCTCAAAAGGACAAAACCATTTGAACTAGTGCTATAAACAAAACAAAAGTGTAGTGTAATGTGTTGCCACTTCGATCAATATTTTTGATCGAAGGTTAGCTATTAATAAAGAACACATGAACAAAGTGTCTTCGCTTTAATAGAGACAAGTGCTATAAACAAAACAAAAGTGTAGTGTAATCTGTTGCCACTTCGATCAATACTTTTGATCGAAGGCTAGCTATTAATAATGAACACATGAACAAAGTGTCTTCGCTTTAATAGAGACAAGTGCTATAAACAAAACAAAAGTGTAGTGTAATGTGTTGCCACTTCGTTCAGTGTTTTTGATCGAAGGCTAGCTATTAATAAAGAACACATGAACAAAGTGTCTTTGCTTTAATAGAGACAAGTGATACAAACAAAACAAAAGTGTAGTGTAATCTGTTGCCACTTCGATCAATACTTTTGATCGAAGGCTAGCTATTAATAAAGAACACATGAACGAAGTGTCTTCGCTTTAATGGAGACAAGTGATATAAACAAAACAAAAGTGTAGTGTAATGTGTTGCCACTTCGATCAATATTTTTGATCGAAGGCTAGCTATTAATAAAGAACACATGAACAAAGTTTCTTCGCTTTAATAGAGACAAGTGATGTAAACAAAACAAAAGTGTAGTGTTATCTGTTGCCACTTCGATCAATACTTTTGATCGAAGGCTAGCTATTAATAAAGAACACATGAACAAAGTGTCTTCGCTTTAATAGAGACAATAAGAAAGCGTTAACGATAATAATTTCTTAGTATGTACACTTCTAATTAATTTAGTTTATATTTAAATTACTTATCAGTCTTTTTAGCTTATATGGTTAATATAATGAGGTATTTTTTCTTAAATACATGAAGGTTTAAAAAATAACGTTGATTTGACAGTCCGCTGCCAAAAAAGTAACGCATAACACAATGCAATCACCAGTATTTTCTTGCATTTATATAAAATTTCAAAACTTTCAATGAACATGTAGGTACTTTACTTTCTATAATAAATAAATATTTTTAATGTGTGAGTGCACCCGGGTGAAATTAATGTATGCAGAAAACAAACTTGTGTCACCAGGTGTATTCGACGCATTAATGTTAAATGTTTGTAAAGGAGGTAGGCTGGGCAATTTCATAGTGTGTGAAGTGAGTTGATTACTTTATCTGCTCGCTTTGAAATATTAGACTGTGCTCGTCTCCTCCGTTGGGAAATTAGATTTATAATAATTTCGTGTTGCGTGTGTGTACAAGTTGTGTGCCGAACTAAAGTACAGCAAACCTAAGTACCTTTTAAATGCCTTATTTGCCTTTTATTCTTTTAAGTCAGTCATAAATTAAAAGTCCCATTTAGCCCCTTTTCAAGTGAATAAAATTTGTAATATTTTAATAATATTGTAAAAGACAGGCAAGCCAAGCCGTTAAGTTTATGGTATAAGGAGAGGCGGGGAGAGGAGAGGATAGGTGACAGGAGGCTGATTAATGGTTTTTTGACATAAGAGTGTGTGCATTAGATTTTTGGAAGCAAAGAATAAATAAAAATTTACAGTTGATTACTTTTCAGCTTTATTTATTGACAATATCAATACTAACCCGTTATAATATAAACTACCGCTTTTATCGTCTTCCTTATACTCCATTCAAAGGTTGTCGGGAAGAAATCGCCATAGCCGATAGACTGCCGATTGTACTTGTATATTAATGTTCTTGACTTTATAGAGCATTTGTGTACAATGTAGTTATTTATGATTCTAGTGCGGTAAGTTAGTTTCTATCAACCTGTAGACGAATGTAAGCCCTCGACTACGTCTCGGGCTTACTATAGTCACGAGTTTGTAAAAAGCAATAACGGCACGTGTGTTATAAAACATTTTTCAACACATTTGCGAGAAAACAGTACAATCTATATACATATAATAAAATTGTAGAGGTCAAATTTCTGTACAATAAAAAAAATTCTAAAAACCGAGTCAGGGGGATGTAAGAAGTGAAATAGAACTAATTTAGATCTTTTTCAAATTTTTTGTTGCTCTGTTTGTCTGTTTGTACCGGCTAATCTCCGAAACGTCTGGAGCGATTTAAATGAAATTTTGTATAGTGGTAGCTTATATCCCTGGTCAACATATAGGATACTTTTGATTCCGAAAAATTAAAGACTTCCCGTGGGATAGTTAAAAAACCGCACCACGCGGACGAAGTCACGGGCATCGGTCGGAAAGTCGTAACAATCTTTGAAGTTTCTAATATGCAAATCGCGCCAAGTAGGCGTGGTGAAATATTTCGTCTCATTTTCTCTATAGTATTAAAGTGAGACAACTGTATTGATCAACAGCGCTTCCAAGGAAATTCGGATATTCAGCTTATTTATTTTTGTAATATGAAAATCTTTCTTGGAATGATTTTATATTTGTTTTCACATACGTAGCTATTTTACCGCACGCTTTGTTGTATGGTGCGTAATTTTTAATTTTCGAGCAATGTATACACAGGCTTCGTGAATGCATTTTTTGAGCAAATGTGTTGAAAAATATATATTCTATTCTATAATATTTACGAAATAGAATAAGAGCTAATTAGGACTTCTCAATTTATGACTGATTTAAGTTTAAAATAGGGGACAACTCCATTATTGGTAAGAATTTAAATAAATATATCTGACATAAAAAAACTAAAACAAAACCCAATTTGTCAACAACCTTTTTCATTTGCAACGCACGATTAAATTCATAGATATCCGGTAATTTTGGAAATTAACTTGTCTATTTCAATTAACAGGTGTTGCAATAGGTTTCCTTGCGCACGCGACTGCGTGTTCTTGAACTGCGCAAGCGCAGGTCAAGGTCAGGTCAACCGCGTTTTATAACCAGTACTTCTGCCCTGAACTCGATGTTATTACTGCCATAACTATTATCTAGATCAATGTAGTCTCATTAATAAAGAAAGTAATGTATGAAGAGAACACCTAATATTGTATAAATTTTAATACGATTTGAAGAAAATACTCTTATTTAAATGAATCCCTATTAATATTATAAATGTGAAAGTAAATCTGTCTGTCTGTCTGTTCCGTTTTCACGGAAAAACTACTGGACCGATTTGGCTGAAACTCAGTATATATATATTTTTTTGATGTCGAGGATGAACACAGGATACTGTTTATCCCGAAAAATGGGATAGTTTCCGTGATAAAAATATATTTGTCTCTCTGATTGTTATCCCTTTATGGAAAGACTATTGGACCGATTTAGCTGAAACTCGGTACATATGTAATTTTTTGTACCGAGGGTGGCCAAGGGATACTTTTCATCCCGGATAATGGGATAGATTTATGTAAAGGTTATCCCGGAAACTAGGATAGGTTTTGTGATTTTCACCATTTCACCAACTCGGTTCACTCGGGGTCCACTCGGGGTCCGCTTGGGGTCCACTCGAGATGCACTCGGGGTCCACTCGGGGTCCAATCGGGGTCCACTCGGGGTCCACTCGTGGTCTAATCGAGGTCCACTCGGGGTCCACTCGTGGTCTAATCGAGGTCTACTCGGTGTCCATTCGGAGTCCACTCTGTCCTCTCGGGGTTCACTCGGGGTCCACTCGAGGTCCACTCTTGGTCCACTCGGGGTCCACTCGGAGTCCACTCAGTCCATATTGTCCATGTTGCGTATTTTGTCAAGTTATGTAGTTTATGTAGTTACAGATAGACGGGGGATAGTATAGTTTGCGATATAAAATGAAGAGAATCTTCCGGGGGCAAATACATAAAAATTTAATAGAATGTAATCTGTACCGCCTGCTCTTTAAACAAGAGATGCGCACTAAAGGTTGACCCGCGGTGCAGCCGCGGGGTAAACTCTAGTTAAAGATACTTAAAAAACATCGTAGATAATGTATCTGATCTATAAACGCGTCTTCTAAACAATTAGGTATATAAGGTACGCTTATCAATATCTACTACGAGTGGTGTTGAGCGGGAAATTATGAAAAGGAAAGACTTACAAATCTATTGGTCACATCTTCTACTTAATCCTCTCACTTTTCTGAGTTCATTCGATCAAATTAACCGGATAGGTATGGTAAATAAGCACTTCTCCAGTAGGCGAGTTTAATGCGAAGCGATGCAACACGTAAGAACGCATCAAGAGGTCGCGGAAGACGGATGATAGTGACTATTAAATAGAGAATGAACAAATAGGTCGGTGTTAACAGGCTCCTTTAGTACAGTCCAAGAGCCACGGTCATCATTTACCATCATGTGTACTCTAAAGTAATTATTATAAGTACTATTCTGGTGCGCACTGCATAAGAATGGAATAATTTGCCAGAGTCTATCTTTCCTGACGAATACAATCTGGGACTATTCAAGTCACGATTGAATAGAATGGAATGAATATCTTCTATGTAAGGATACTTCATCCTAGACAGCGTCATCGCCCAACATGATTAAGATGAGACGGCGTTCAAAGGCGTAAAAGATAAAATAAAAATATAAATAAGGAATAAATAACTCACGCATTCAGTTTTCAGGCTCCGCCAAGAGATGAGACTGCTACTTCGACGCAGATGGGGCCGGCTCACTTTCATAGTGTAGGTACCCTGTAAACAAAGATAAGAGTCGATCTGAAGAATTTCGTATCAATCTGTTCTTATAAACATCATTTTTATATTGATATCGCTGGGGGAATGAATGCATTTACACATCTCCTCGGCCCCTAAAGAGGTCAACGAGAACTATGTGGGGTTTCCAGGGATCGATTCTGTACACATTTTCCATCTGGAAGGAGTTATGAGATGCAGACTCCCAGAGTATTTATTAAACCTATCAGCATCGCTACACGTCTGGTAAGATAAGTATATTTCGCTATGAGGCTTCGACGCATGCCTCTCAAAAAAGTATACCCCTGGGACTAGGGCACTCCAGTCATCCGAACTAAGATCATGGGAGCCTAGCTGAGCCGATACCATGAATCTAAGAACCTAATTACTTCTTTTATCATATTGCTCCAATATTGTCAACCACTTACTTCATGAAGTCGTGGTAGCTTAGGTGGTAGCGCATTCAAGTCTCAAACTCGCGTTTCAAAAGAGAGGAGGGTTCGAATCCTGGCCGAGAAGCGAACACCACTTAGACAGTTACCACGTGCTAACGGTGTAGTAAAACATCGTGATGTAACTTACACATAGAGATAACCGCTGTGTCTAACCTGCCGGTTTGCCTTGGACAATTGTTCCCTCTAAGGAATGGAAAGGCCAGAGCCCAGTAGTGGGGAGCTGATTCATATATTATTCACTTCATAAGCATTTTTAAATTATCTTGATGTATTAACATTTGTGGCAAAGAGTTATCATGTCGCAATATGGCAATGCGCGATGCGCCCGCGCCGAATGCTAAACGCGTGAAAGTGTGAGGCGTGAAAGCGCGCAGCGCTCGTACGCGCCATGTTTGCCAGCCATTACGTTGGCCAAATGTTTGCACTTTGCAGCTGCATTTAATGAGACCAGAGCAAAATCGGTCAAGTGCGTCAGTCCACGTACAGTGAAAGGTTCATCAGTACGGGTAACGAGCGTTCACTGACAACAATTTAACTTTGAATTTGATTACAGAGTCCTGAGAAATATTTAATTGAAAATAGGTCAATTTGAAAATATCTCAAAAACCACTAGAGGAATCTCGTTAAAAATATACAAAAAATTATTATTGTTTAAAAGTTTCTTTTTCAGACCAATCCATTTCATAGTAACTACCCTCTTTCGCCTATAAAGCAAATTGCCCCCCAGTAATTCATATAATGAAATGTGGCCATCATTAGAAAGAGATGCGCATCCCTGCTGGCCCGCGTTCGCGGCAGCGCCAATAGCATGCACAGTCTTTTTGTAGATCGATGGGACTCGCCACTGCTACGTACATGGGTGCAACTGCACACCCTGTTAGGTGCATGAGTATGTGTCTTTTCTGCCACCTCGCGGCCCGGTGGCAGAGTCCATGCTTGAAGTCGTTTTGGTATACATATCCCTTTGACACCGTGGAATAGAAACATTGATAATAATTATAGGGACGCGGGTGTAATGCCCTAGTATTTGTCTTCTTAATTAATTTTTGTGCCGTGAATTAATTTGAACATTGATAACATGGAAATAGTTTTATAATATAAAATTGTATAATATGGAAATACTCAATTTTTTGAAATAAATGTACTATTATTATTGTAATTTAAAAAATCATCAGTAATTTATATTTTTGTGATTTTCAAGAGCTGACTAAAAGGATATCACATACAATCTATTATATGATTATATCCATTTTCACCATCCCACGAATATCTACCACGGACAAAACATTTTAGATCCTCAGTTAAATGTATGAAAATGAATGTATTTATATAAAAATGAAATCTAACAGATTGCTTGTTGAACATCATGATTCTACCACCGCTTCCAAAGCAATTTTAGCTATTAAAAGCAGAAGTGCATTATGGTGGCCATCCCTATTTTTTATTATTCTTAATAATTTCACTACACTTATTTTGTAATAAAAGCTATGTTATGCACAAACAGACAGACGGATAGTTGTACATGACGATTGTAAGGATTACATTTTTGCCAAAATAACTATGGTCCCCTAAAAAGGAACGTAACAACTTTGGGTATCAGCATATTTGTTTCAACATAAATGAAACTAGTTCGCTCGTTAGTAACAGTTGCGGTTATTATTGTTTTAATCCAGCAGTTAGACATCGTAAGTGCTTGCGCCCGTCTCGTTATCATTAATTTTCACTTTTTAATCGGTTTACTTTCTTCTAACTATTGGAAGGAGCTATGCCAAAATAAACCAACAATTGATAATTTGTTATTATCAAAAATGATTTATTGATTTTACAATACAATTTAGAGATCTGACGTGAAAACTTATGAATCAACTCGCATAATACATGTGGAATATCTGGTCCAATTTCACGATGAATCAGTGCACGTTTATTTTTAATTATTAGAAACATAATTGTCATTTAAAATATTAATAAATAGATTTGAAGTGCCTAATCATAGGTATCATCAAAATAAGTGCTAAATTTTAAGCGAAATCAGGCGGCCTGAAGCGGCCGCTTTCGCAGAGTCGTATTACAAATATGACAGGGGTGTCAAAATAATGTGGAAGATCATGCTGTCTACACCTAACAATATATCTAGACACGTTCATGTTTCAAGAAGCGATTCTATAAAAATGACCTCTTTAGGCTCTTTAGACGACGACGCCTAGTCGTATTCATTAAGATATCTTACAGGGTTCAGTAGATATTAATATGTAATAAATACTTAAATAACTTAAACATATACTAAAAATATGACGTATATAATCCGATGTGAAATTCATAAAATATAATTGAGTTAATTGGACATTAAATAACTAGGTCCAATGGAGTTTTTCTTCTTTTGTCTGGAGGACAAAATCTGTGGGATAATATTGTCTTGACTTTTTGCTGTTGTTGCATATAGACTATAAAGGTATACTTTTATAGACATTTATTATAGTTCTATTACTCTTCAATGTATTGTTTTAATATTTTATTATTCACTTTAACACAAACGTAACTTGTTTAGCTTGCAATTAACGAATATAATACAATGTGTAAGCAATTATTATAAAACAGTTATGTGCAAGTTTTTCTGACTATGTGCATATGATAATTGTTACTCCGATACTTGACAATTTGATGTCAGAAGCATAAATGTTATACACCGTAGTCGATATTCGAACCTCCGTCATTACAATGAGACTCGAGTGTCTTTTTAACTACTGAGCTACCACGAGATTCGATTATAATATTGTTACGAATTACGGGACTCGAATTAAAATGCCGTTGAAATTATTATAGAGTTTATTAGAACTATACAAACACGTATAACACAGGTACAAATATAACCGAACACAACAAGTCCAAAGGTCGTAATTCAATAAAACGCGCAAAGTCCGTCACTATTAGATTCCCGATTGTAGTACACATGTCTCGCTTCGATCGTGGTTCTCGCTCAACTGCCCCACTCCCTCAATCAGGCCATCGTCTTATGCTGCACAAGTGCAATGCACGCCCGGCCGCGTGGACTGAATTTCCTAGAATCAGCTTGAACTTTAAAATCCGTAACACCTGGCTAATGATTACAATACAACAATAGGCTGTTCTCTAGAAACGTATGCCAATAAATAAGTAAACAAAAGAAGACGATCATAAAAGAATTACAATAGTGTCAATGTTATTAGTTCTTAGTTCAAATGCCGACGGGTAATAAATGTGCTTCTACAAATCTGTACGTGGAATTTGTCTTTGTCGGCGCTTAGGTTGTAACAATATTTTCTATTTCACCATAATTTATGAATTTCCAGTGATTTTTTAGATGTCATAATGTTGAGTTCAATCAAGTTTGTCCTGAGATAGCTTTATCAAGATATCATGCGACCGTTGTTATCTCCAAACTCGAACTTGGAACTTTTGACAGAAATTTTTCTTATATGTCACACGGTGGGAATTTTTAGTAGTGAGCAATGTTTTATAAAATCCATTTTAGTTCATTGTTACTTTATCATGACTAACCAGTTGAAGGAGGCTTTATTGCACTTTAATAGTATTATGGGAAGGCACCAGTAAAACCATAAGAATTCTATGACAACTTTATTTCGCATATACAGATCGTCCTTACACAATGACACATAGCGGAGAAGGGGGAAAGGGGCGAACGAAGCGCCACGGGCAAATAGTGTTGTGTTACATGTATCAAAACAGGCTAGGGTGTGAAATTCATAATACCAACAGTCTTATTGATACTTGACTTGTTGACGTATTGTATTCTGGTGAAGGACATATGCTGCCCTTTGTCTCAAAAAACAACATTGAAGGGGAAGGGGGCAACAAGAAAAACCCACAATTCCTCCTCAGGTCTATGAAAATTCATATTAAAATTCCACAGCAAAACATTATTCATTAAATTCCGACTAGAAACTCAGTATTTTCTTGACTCTGGTTATTGTTAGATTTCTGTAGGTACACACTATTAAAGTATAAGTCAAATATTAAGCAGTAGATGCCAGTAGCAAGGAAAATGTATGGAACGATTTTACATGGCATAATAATATATGAAGGGTAAAGGCAAAGAACAGGGAATGTCTTATTAAATAGATATTGAGAGAAAAGCAATTAAACGTTTAGAAGTATATATATTTTTATTGTGATCGGCGTATGCAGTAACTTTTACTTAAAACTAATTAAATGTTTATTAAAATAATATAACTGTATAGTTATGACGGACTTTTTAGTTATTAAAATTTAACAAAAATTAAATAAAACAATCTTGGAAGAACAGAAAACAAGGAATGTCCAATTCAGTCATCAGCATCTTTAGTGTTGGAATCATATTCTAATGATTCGTAAAACACCTGTGCTTCTCTGGTACAAGATGGCGGCAGACACATCAAGTCTTTATATTTAACTTCACTTATGGGCAAATAATTTTATATAAAAGTTAGTGATTGGGAAACAAACTACCATAGACAAAGATTTGCTTTCAATAGAATATAGAAAAAATAAATTTTGTGACAATCCCTGTTCTTTGCCTGTACCCTTCATATAGACCCCGATTAAAAGATTCCAGCTAACATATACCTATATTTTCAGATTACTAAGACAATACTTTAAAAGATCGATACTAATATAAAAACAATAATTATAAAGAATACACTAACACGCAGTATTGAATATTATTAATTTTTAATGAAACAATCATGATTTATAGGTACTTGCACGAAACCGAAAAAATATAGAGCAAGAACACGATATGACATTATCATTGATACATGGTGTATGACCGTTAACTATACAATAAATTTCATGTCTTGTGGTCGTGGTGATTTATTGGCTTCTTCTAAGTCGTTCCCTCACTGCTAAGGATCGTGACTTTGATGGTAGTGAACAATTCTTCTCTTCCACCAAGATCGGTTCTGATCACGGTGGATGGCCGAGTTTATTAATCTCTGGTAAGTCTGGTAAAATCACCTATTTAAATAATAACAAATAAATAAATATATCGGCAGACAAACACACACACTGTATATCCCCAAATTAAGCAAGTTACGCTTGTGTTATGGGTAATATACAACGGACCACTCTTGGGCCAATCCCAGACACCCAGACCATAGTAAATAAGGGAGAAAATACGTTTCCGGAATCCAACCCGGAGCCTCTGCGTTGCAGTGAGGTAAGCCGGCAAAGGTTTAGCCCGCTCAACCATAGAGGCCCTATTTGGAGATCTTACCTTCAATTTTCCCAGTGACCATAAGTCTCTCCATATTGTCCGGGTTCTTTCGAGCTATGTGACCAAAGTACTTCAATATCCGCTGTCGGCATCCTGTTGATAATCTCTGGTAATCTACAATCTCGAGCTCTTCAAGTATGGAGGCATTTGTTCGGCGATCGTTAAGGATTTTTTGGCAAAGGTAAGCGTATTTTGATTCAACAGAGTGGGAACGTATCCTGTTACAGGACATGCATAACATAGTATTTAAGCTTTCGTAGCCATTTTGGACACAACGGAACAGTAATGAAATCGTCTGAATGGTGGAATTGATGCCGGTGGACCGCGACGTACTCACCAAAATCAAACAGCAGACAGGTCAACGAAGGATCAAGTAAAAATGACCAAATATGAACTTGCATGTATGAAGAGATTAATTAAAATCGGTGACGCGAAAGGTGTGTATCAGGATCGTCTTAAATTATCCATCCTATCCTCATGGGAAACAGTCATGATAATATGTACATGTGTCATCAAGCAACTTTCTTTTTATAACGCAGGGGGAATGGCTTTGGACGCCGTCCTCGGGCTCTTCGGGGGAAGAGCCTAACGCGTCCTTCTGCGCCGTGACGGACTCGTAGAAGGAGGAAACCACAAGCCAGGATTGCTGGCCTTGGAGCGTCGCCTCGACCATACTACGAAGCGAGCTCACAGGGCCAGTGTCATCAAGCAACATTTTTTTTTATACAGGGGAAATCCGTTTGAGGACCGTAAGCCGCGCGAGGGGGAAAGGTCGCGGCCCGTGTGTGGGATTCGCCAGGTCGGGGTGGTACTAACACCCCACTTCGGTGTGAGATGCTATTGCCACACCGCGGTTAGGGATAGCCACTAAAACCCCTGTCCGATCCCGAGCGTCCTTTGTCCGGGCTGTGGGCTCGCTCGCGCATTTACCATCAGCCCGGATGGACGACGGCCGGCCCCTTTGCGGGCTGGCCTCACCATTTGGATAGCCGGAGATCTGGATCTCTCCGGCTCCTCTACCTCACCCCGAGGTGAGAGGGGGCGCGCGGATCGGGGCGCGGCTCTCCTCTCCGGCCTTAATGTGCGGGCGGGTCCGGTTTCCCCGCCGGTCGCACGCACGGCCGTAGCCTACGGCAGCTGGAGGTCGTTTTGGACCCTCCGTCGTCGCCGTCAGCTCTGGCGGGAGGGGAGCGTGGCGGTCTGCTACCTCTCCCGCTCCGCCGCCTCCTTCGCGGACAGGACGGTCTCGCAGAAGGAGGCGGCTGCGTCCCACGCGTCAGCGCTCCCGACCATGGCCTTCACCACGCCCGGAAGGGACAAATCCGCCCCGATGGCCGCGACGAGATCACGGCGCTGCTCGTCCCAGGCTGGACACACCTGGAGGGTGTGCAGCGCCGTGTCTTCGTCGCCACCGACGCAGTGGTGGCACCCTGACGTTTGTTCACGCCTTATTCGACACAGGTACCTCCCGAAGCATCCGTGCCCCGAGAGGACCTGTGTCAGGCGGAACGTCGGGGTGCCGTCATCAAGCAACTGCTTCAACGCAACTCAAGGTCAACTGACCTTTATCACCTATACAGAACCCTTCATTGGGCGTAGATTGCGAATTCTTGAGTAATCCTTGACCGATGATATTAAATTTTAAATGACAGAAACAACACCCAGAACAGAAAGTACCACTTAAACAATTTCACCTAACATCTTAAAACTTGCAATGTTTTATTAAATTATATGTCAAATAGCTACACAGAATAAGTTTGTAACTTGCAACGCCGAACATAAAATCAGCGTCAAATGTAGGTTTATTGTGCATTTACAGTTTGTTAGCAACCAGTTATATACGCAAAGGATGCACATTATTATACTTTCAGCTATCTAGATCTTAATCTGTTTTCACAACTAGTAGTAATCGTGTTAAAACTGTTAGTTTTATAATGTCTTTAAGAGCTATAATTTTTTAAACGACAGTGTAGGTATGCGTTGCCATTTCAAAATTCTTGGCTCATAAATTCTAGAACGCTTAGCGGTGTGCTGTCCCACTGTGGTTGCTTGCAAAATCATCTTTAATTGTCAAAATGATATTTGACTAACAAAAAACTATAAAAACTGCAATCAATACTTGCATGAGTTATAAAACTTCCAAAACATGATATTTTGTAATTTAGTGGATAAAATAGACTACACAGATTTTGATAAATTTTATATCATTTATATAAAATTGTAATTTGAAATAAATTATATAAAACTGTTATAAAATTGTTTCAATTCATTTTTATTGGTAGTGGTACCGCCATATAAACCACCTTTCGACCTATACGATCTTTTCTTCTAACATATTCAAATTCTTCCTTTAAATCTGACGGCGCGTTCCCCTTTCGCACGTCACGTTATTCATTCGCTGTCATATCAACAAATTAATTAACATTGTACATTGTATATAAAGTAAAATAAAATAACATAACATAAAATATATCACGCCCGCAATATACTGTTACGAGCTATAGAACTCGAGTTAAAAAAAAAAATGCCGTTGGTACTACTATAGAATTTATTAGAACTGTACAAACACTTATAAAACAAATACAAATAAAACTGGATGCAACCGGTTCACACTGCACGATTCAATGCAATTCGGCACGCGCAAAGTCCGTCATCTATATCGCTAATCGAGAGTACTATAAACGTCTTACTCGTCTCGTAGTCGTCGCTTGACTGCCCACTCCTCCAATCACTACAGAGTACAAAAAATAGTAATTTCCGAGAAATAGTAATTTGCACACCGGCGAACGGAAAACAATAACAATAAGGATTAGTTCGACGCTAATGATAGTCATAAAACAAGTAGAAAAACAATAGCATGCTTTTCTTAATTACAATTCAAAACACAAAAGAATTCCTAAATCCGGGAAGACAATAAACTGCGCTTACGATAGGCAGCTGTGCGTTTATCTTTGACGGCATGTAACAATACGATAAATGTTTATAATTTATAATTAACTCGCTCCGCACCACAAATATAAAATATATAAAACCAAATCTATACACATAAAATTAAATACTGTAAACCATATTATAACAAATAAACTGAACTGAAGTGAAGTGGACTGAGGAACAGAGGAGCAGCTGCATTTCATGCCCATTAACCAAGTAAGTGCGTGCTCATTCTCAAATTCCCGCTCCAAATTGTCCCACACTTCTTTTCGTGTAAAATTGACACAGTTCGCTTCTCGCTAAACCCAGCGCTGCCGCAACAGGTAGCGACTTAAAATCTGAAATACTCTATATCTCGAGAATCCAACGGGAATTTTCTCGGGGGAGTTTTAAAGTGGCCAGGTCGAAAAAAAATACTCCGATGCGAAATCTTCACTGATAGATAAAATCTTTAATAAAACAATTGTAGTTGTGTATACCTTTAGTAACATTATTTATCCCGAATTATTACGGCATTTTCCCGGATTCGTGTATTTTAAGGTTAAAATTAAATTACCCTGCTGAAAATAACTTTTGATTTTATATTTAGTAAAATAAATGTAATCTTTGTTACCTGTCGAACGTGGGCAAAGTCGCAGGTAAATGCTAGTATAGAATATAAATTCTTACAAAAAATTTGTATCGCACTCAATGCCTCGATGTTAGGTCTGGAATAATATTCCCTAAAAATGATAATCCGTCCAAATTAATAAGTACTTCCGCATGCAGAGCACGTCACAGGACCGAGCGACATTTCTATTTTATCTTTTTTAAATGTTGTAGTTCAGCAGACATGCTGACGACCCATCAGATGGAAAATGGTTACCATCGACTATGAACATTTGCAACACCAAAGGAGCTACCAAAGTATTGCCGACCTCACTAGAATCTAGTTGCTGATGCCGGAACACAACTCATGGTTGTCATGACGAAATACTCTAGACTAGGGGTGGTAGCCATCCAGACGGGCAAATACCCTACCACCTAGCTATGGGTTGTTTTGTCGCCTCGTACGACAGGCCGCCCGTCCGCAGGAATTTGTATTATTTCTCCATTCCTACACGGTTTGAGTCTTCACACATACTTAACAGGCTAAAATTCAGAATTGGTGCGTAGTAGTCGTTTTCTAGAAAAACTCTTGTTTCAAAAACAAATAGTTGTAACCAATTGCATAATATACGTTTGTGTTTAATTTAACAATGAAGACAGTCACTGCCGCTTTATAATTTTGGCGTTTATATGCGAGGAAATAGATTTTAATGCGGGCTGCGTACAGGCAAATGGCGGCAATGCGTGGTGACACTTTCTATCGTAGGGCTGTCTACTTATAAGTTTAACCTTCTTCTTTCTAAATATGGCTTCCCTTGATTACAATCTCTATCCCACTGGCGCAATGCTTGACTACTTGACACTTCAAGTAATCAAGCATTATCTTTAAGTAAAAGCCTCACTTTATCTAACGATAAACAAGAAAGTTTTTATAGCAGCTCGAATGGGTAAATTTCACTAAATTCTTGAGATTTATTATACTTAATAAAACTATGTTTTAACGGTTTTAAGCGCGGTAATTTATTTATCGCCGCTTCTTTTCTTCAAGCCACAACATGTTGCGAAGCGGTGGTAAATTAGATTAGGCTACCATAGAGTAAATAATAACCATTTAACAAAATTAAAACTAAATAATTAAAATGAACAAGTTGGCGGTAGGCTAAATAAAACTTTAACAATACTCATTGACACTTAACATCTTCGTTTTCCGTGATCACGGCTACTGAAAAGTGTCCGAAACGTCGGAATAATTAAAATCAAACAAACTACCGCGTTAAAACCGTTAAAACGTACTTTTATTATGTATACTAGTTGCGAAAACTTAAAAAAATATTATTTATTATCTTCGTTCGCCATATTCTACGTGTTTTGCTGTACACATAAATATCCCACTAACACTATATTTAGTGTTAAAATTAAGTTAAAATGTTAAGTATATATTTCCTAATATACGTAAACCACTTCCCAAGAAGAACAAGAAAACGAAGAACGACAACAAAGATACTAAAATTTAATAATTTTCATATTTATATGTGCTTTTCTTGCTTTTTGAACAATCAATGTATATAAGTTTTTTAAAGATTTGGCTGCATTGCCACGCTGTACGGCAATGCTGATACGGTGCTGCGCGAAAGACAAATCAGCCTTCTTGATCACGGGTAGCATCAAAGAATTGTTTCAGAATTAACTATGTCTACAAACAACTTGTTGTTTGTAGATATAGTTAATTCTGAATAGATTTTCACAGGACTGGTCCTCTTGCAAATTGAAAACAAAATATCTTTAGTTGCCAACCCTGTTAGTTTGCTGCATCTAACTGTAACACATGGCAATGTTTGCGCGACCAATTCAAAGAAAAGTGTAGCATCAATTTGAGTCGGTTTCAGTGCGTCCACGCATGGCCATTGTGCCCTCATTATGCCACTCACTATTGTCATTTGATATTAGCCGCGTATTCATATAACAGGGTGGTTAACAATCAAATCGACTGAGATAGGTACATTTTAGCATTATGAATACTAGTGGTCGCCAGTGGTCGAAATTCGACCATAATAATTAATTTAAATTATAAGTTTGAACATTATTAAGGTTCTGTTGTCAAAGACTATACTTCTATAATCACAGATTTCTCCAGGGCTACACTGTTAATTTGACTTTAACAATAAACAAAAGAGTATATATGCGTGTGTGTGTCAAATACATGGTAGTGTGTGTAATGTTTTTTTATTGATTTAATATATTTTTTATGCATAATATTAAAACAATATTAGCATTCTGCAGTCCTCTCTATATAAACTATAAGTGTGCGAAATTTTATACTCCGTCCGCGCAATTTTCGTAAAAAGGGGTACAAAGTTTTTGCTTCAAGTATTAATATAATGATGGTAAAGCCATGCTGGAATGGAATACATTGTGTTGATTACGGGCTCGGTCGGTGCGATACCACCGCTCTCACAGAATATATCGGCGAGAAACGCCTTGACTTAAAGGGTCATACATAAATTAAGTTATACGTTAAGGGGGTCAATGAAGTGTGACAAGATGTGGGACTGGTCCTAAATTTCATGACGTTGAATTCGATTATTCCTAATCAGGCCATTTTAAATAATTCCCAAAGAATGATATCATCAAAGAAGCGCAGAGTTCAAGTATAAGTATTCGCTGTCGAGCAGCGAAAACCACATCGAAATCAGCCTAGTAGTTTTTACGTGAATCCCGAACAAACAGACAAGAAATCTAAAAAAATTGCATTGTGTTCTTCGTCGTTTATATAATCTATTCCAGTTGTATTTTTAATAGCTTCAATATACAGACACGGCCTGTTTAGAATTTTATAATATTATAGATATTGTAATTTTACACTAACAGATGATATTCTTTCTTCCATAACTCATCAAGATGCCAATAAAGCGCTAGTCGCCAATAAAACAGATTATTTCCAACCATTAAGGCTTTTGAGCTTTTTTTGTCACTAGTGGAAAAGTACTAAACCATTACAAATGTAAATAACATTTTTATGATTTTGTTTGCATGTCATAAATATTCGAGACTTGACAACCCGAATTGCGTAACTTCAAAGACCAACTTTGACAATCTGATTCTACATGACCCAGACATAGCCGACTGTGTTTTGGTGGCTTCCGTAAGAAAAACATTAGCTTCGAATGTTGCCAGCTAAACCGAATTGGAATTAATATAATAATAATAAATCGGCAGACAAACACACGCACTGTACATCCCTAAATTAAGCGAGTTACACTTGTGTTATGAGTAATATACAATGGACCACTCCTGGACCGATCCCAGACACCCAGACCATAGTAAATAACGGAGAAAATTCGTTTCCGAAATTTACCATACCCGGAATCGAACCAGGAGCCTCTGCGTTGCAGTGAAAACCACAGAGACCAACCCTGATTTCTGGGTTTTTTTTTTTACGGAAGTATAGGTTTTCATTTGACCACTGTCTCACCTGTGTTGAGTGATGACGCAGTCCAGGATGGTGCACGCATACCTAGAAGATACCTATTCACTCGTGACTTGAAGACTTCAAGATTGTATTTGTCAGGAAAAACAGACTCCGGCAAATTATTCCACTCTTCGGCAGTCCACACTAGAAAAGCTGAAGCGAAACGCTTGGTTCTGACTGGTGGTGTTTCCACCATGTAACGGTGGCGCAAACCGGTGCGTCTGGTTGTCCGATGGTAAAAAGGGGATGGAGGAATCAGCTCGTGCAATTGTAAGGAACACTCCCCGAAATGTATCGGATAGAAGACAGTCAGCCCCGCGACCTTGCGTCTATGCTCTAGACTCTAGACTCTGAAGTCGAGCATAAAAAAGACGATCATTGCCGACCAGCTTCCTAGCTCTTTTCTCAATTGATTCCAACGCTTCTTTGGATGTCTTGACATTACCCGATTCATAAAAATATTTTAACTTTTGTTGTATTTAGAGTTTAGAGAGAATATAACAGGCTTAGAGAAGGCGAATGAAGATTCATGGTACAAAGATTAAGTAGAAATACAAAAATATGAATCGGCTGAACTCATGAACTCGACTGACAGTTGAGGACGTTGAAGACTTTGATAAAGCGAAGTAAATTAAGTGGTAAGGTAAAACTTAGGATCAATGGGAATTACTAGTTGCGAAAGAAAAGTATGTATAATAATACTTATTTTTCTTTTATTGTACAAGATTATAGTCGCCGGCACTTTTCTTGAGCGGTTAATTTGGCCTACGCACAGTAAATTACTAATTTTTTTTCAAAATATGAAATGTTGTAACCCTTTCGAGTAAAGGGGAATAAACATCATATATCGCTATGTCGGATAAATCGCATCACATTAGCTACTTACCTACCGCCTACCGCTCAAGATCCCTGCCGAGAACTACTGTGAATACTAACATAATTTCCTACAAGTACAAAAATTTAAAAAGAAACGTTTTTACATCTATTATACATACGTGCCTTTTTTATGATAAATAATTTTAGACATCTCATAACTTGGCAACACCGACTTAGGAATCTGACCATTCAAATGCATTGAGCATATAAACCAATGCTCAAGTTAACGTTTATGTCGATCATTATGCATAGCGCGAATAAGGAAGTTTTGCAAGGCTCTCTTATAACATTACATAATTTACTTGAATAATGTCAAATTTACATACACAAGTACCCTCTACTTATTAGACAATTCAAATATAATTTTAATATTGCCAGCTAGGGCTTTCGCCACACACTCGCTCGCATAATACTTAAGGCCTTCATTATTAAGTAAGAATGAGGTACAAACTCTTTTGGAATTAAAAAATTAATACTGGTTGGTAAAGCTGGAATATTGATTAGGTTTTAAAAAAGGAAATAACTTTTTTTTTTTTTTAATGGAAGTCTTTTGTTTGCACTCTTACCTACCTTGTTGTCGAAAATGGATAAAATCAAATTGCGCGCGGTTATTAGGTAAGTAAGTATGCATGAAACATTTCACTACGGAACGAGTTAAGGCTCCTGTGGCCGCAAACGGTCAAAAGTGGGGCGAAACGAAACAACGTTTTTTGATACTTACTGATCAATAAAATTGACGAAAACAATTATCATAAGTCTTCACGATATGACATATAACGTGGTTTTCTCGTAATTTTTCTATAGTTATTTTAAATTAATAAAAAAAATTCACCAAATCATCTTCAAATTATTGACATCATACTATTTACTTCTTTAATTTTTTTTATCAATACAAAAAAAAATCAATTTTTATTTTCAAATAATAATTAAAATTATTTCAATTTGTAAATCAGATGACAATATGTTATTAAAGGGTTTGTTCTTTTATATGAAAATAATGTTAGAATTGTTGTCAATATAGATTAAAATTTATTGTAACATATTTCGGGAGTCCATCCCGATGATATGATTAGACCCACCGCATATGAAGGAACTGTAAGGTTTAGTTAAACTATCGTATTGTTCCTTGAACCGCAAACGCTTCCAATGACACTAGATGAATCGATACACGTTGTTATGCGCAATATACATACAAGCTTGTTACAATATACACAAGCACGAGTTATATTTTTATTTAAATCATTAAAGTAACAATATATTTATATTGTTTATTTAAGTAGGTATATTTTATCATTTACAAATTAAATAGTTTTTAAATTGGATTCTCAAAATATTCGGGTCGTTTTAGTATCACGCCAAAAGGAAGGTTTGCACTGAAATCAGCGTTGTAACGGACGTTATGCCGGCTCAGCAATAAGCTGAGTGCAAACCTTGTTTGCTGAAAATGAAGTGTACAAATTCTCAAAATATGCTTTTATTTTTTAAGATACATGTAAGCAATGTAAGTACGTCGCTATTTCTTCAAATATTTTATTTCTTTCTTTCTTTGACATGACTTTCCTGAAATGTTTTTTAAATCAAATAATATAAATTGGGTATATAAAAAACTCTAGCCGCAGCAACTTAATGGGTTGATTTTGAAATAATTAGTTTAGACCAATTAATTTGCGTTCCTTGAAATCGTTTAAATAAAATAAAAATCATGTTTCGAGTGTTCGTTACTTCCTGAAAGAAGAAGGTCGTTTAAAAAGACCTACAAAATTGTGCCTACACAAATTCTACTGTATTGAATTGAAACAAAGACAGCCGATTTGACGCGGAAGCCATATTGTATGGCACAGACGTGATGAGGAGCTATCCGTTGTTTTTAAAAATATAAAACGATACGTTAATAATAATTACCTTTTGTTCAAATTATTTAGTAATCAATGCTATTGTTGTATTTAAGAAATTATTTTTATAAGTTATGTATATTTATATATATACCAATAGAATAGAATTGTTTTGATATGATGATTATTTATCTACTAATTTATAAAAATAATTTCTATATATGTGTGTGTGTGTGTGTGTGTGTGTGTGTGTGTGTGTGTGTGTGTGTGTGTGTGTGTACATGACAAAGACAAGACATGACATATAAAATCTTATATTATAAAAATAAACAGAACATAATTATAATATGAGTAGTTTCTATTATTATTTTTCAAGATGATTATTATTGTATGATATTGACATTCGGATAATATTTTTTTAATTTCTTTTGACTTGACATTGTAAAATTTTAATATTGCACGCCTAATGAGGCAAAATGTATTGAGACTACAATAACCTAAAACCTCATATTGTACATACATACTTTTTTAGCAAGAAATTATTCTATTATATTATATTGTTTATACATAGTTGTATTGTAATTTATAATTATGTTTTTTTTACTTTTTCACCTATGAAGAGAACAAGCTATCGTATTTTATTACTTATGTTATACCTACCTAGACTGTTCGGAAAAAACTAGGAAATACTACTACATGGTACTTCCCGCAGCATTAAAACCATTGTTACGTCATGCGATTGTTATCGATCGTAAATGTTACGTGCATGTTTATTAGTTCTCATGTTATCAAAAAACATGGGGAAACTAATTGTTACTCGTATAACTTCACTGCAGACAATTTACTTCATTGTTTTAAACTACTACTTCTGTTTATATAACTTTTGTATGTTATGTAGTTGTATTGTGATATTTTAAAACTACTATGGCATGATAGTATTTCAAAATCTGTTTCATATTTAAGTAATGTCAGAATAAAGTTGTTTGGTAAAATTCTTATTAAGTACTAATATTTTTAAACTCATAAACTTAATCTATATAAATAAATTTCTATAATTATTATCTAAAATAAAACTAAATTATAAAGTAAATTACAAAATACAATAACAAAGGAGGAGGTGACCCGTATAGGGTGGAGGAGCGAGATGGAATGCTCCTCCGTCTCAAAGGAAGATCTTCCAGCGAGGGTAGTGTTGTTCCTCGTACTTCCTAGCAGGCTTATGCCCGTCTGTTATTGTTGAAAATTTGTATACATTCTTTGTATGTTTCGGGAAATGTTTGCGATCTCAATTATTGCACAGCGCTATCTATTAGCTTGTAAATGTTCCACTACACCTTTGTGACTAGAAAGCTAGCAGCATTACCTCGCTGAATACTAAGGCTAATTCTTTGAGCGAGATATCTTAGTTGCGTGCTACTTATCCGAAATTAGTAAAGAATCTAGAGAGGCGTCTATTGTCTAAATCAGGGATTCCCGAAGTGGTCGATATCGACCCCCTGAGGTCGAAATCGGTTTCGGAATCGAAATAGGGGTCGGCATGGACAAAAACTGATTTTGGGGGCTGACGAGGTCCAAAAATTGACCCCTATTATTTGCACAAGTTCTTATTTGAAATTACATGGTTTTTTTTTATATTTGCTCGTGATTCTGTTTTTTTTTTCAAATAAAACTACATTTATTTTTAAAAATTACGTATTTACCACCAGGTACTACCACTACCTTACCAGTACCAGGTATTTACCACTACCTTAAGTATTTCTACGTAATTTGTATAAATTTATTAATTACACTTGATATTTACTGAATTATATGTCTATTTGTTTTTTTTGTTAAATATTGATGGGAAAATGACGTCAAGTTTATTCACTTAACCAATCGCAAAGTTTTTAAATATTTTGTATCCATACGAAAAAACCAGACATAGGATTTTTAAACAAATTTGGCTATGGGGTCTAAGGTATGAGTTCATTTTGGAAAACGGGTCTCTAGCCCAAAATAGTTTGGGAATCCCTGGTATAAATTATCTTATAGTCTTATACCCCTAATCATTTTCCAATCATATGGGGTCCGCCCAATATGTATTGTCCCTCCATATTGCTTCATTACATTCAAACAATCATCTGTTCGTGCAGGAACAGAGAAAGAATACTTTCGTCTATCTGTTTGTCGTAAGAGGTGACAAAACGACCCACAGCCAGATGGTGTAGGGCTTGCAGACTGTCAACGAATATCAGATTACATAAGATTATTTAAGTAGTTTAACACGTTCAGAGCGGCACTGATTTATTTCTAGTTTCCATTCCTGCGATACGGGGTATTTTAGACCTTGTACTAAAACTAACATTGTGGTGGCAAGTGGCATATTGAACCCCGTAACGTTTTAAAAACTAAATTACTTTTTGGCCTACATATAAAATTGTTTATGGATTTTTGTTTTCGTGTTGTGCTTATACTAGGTCAAGTAACCCCTTATTAAGGTAGGTATACCACAGCACTCTGGTTTAATAGCACATCTTAGATATATATCCATCTTTTTTCTAAACTGAACCAAATTGAAGATACGCCCTCCGCATCACAGAGGAGCCCATGTTCTCTTAACCGTACCGAAACTGAGACACGTTTGGGATGACTTAGACCCCGTTTAGCAGTCAACGTGTTAAGATATGAAGTATTTTCGATGAAATGCATTTTTAGGGTTCATATCTAAATAACATAAATAGCGAACGTTATTTAGGTATACGGAACCCTTCATAGCGTGTGGACAGACATACCCTTAGCCAATATTTACTATTTACAATTTGAGACGTTTAAAAGCTAACAACTAATATATCAAATAATCACTAGAATAGCCCTCATGTTCTCGTCAAGAAGTCTTTTCAATTTCAGTTTTCGAAATTAAAAAGAAAAAACAATTTATTTGCTAGGAAAGCGACAAAACAAGGATGTAGAATTAATTTGTACATTTCTATGTGTATTTAATATGTTGTACGCCACATTTCCTACAAATGAGGTCGGCAACTTAGCATAAAGCTGTGTTGAAATTTCCTCCAGCACGGCGCTGATTTTCACTGCCAACCCCGCCTCTTTGATTAATATTTGACCCATCGTGGATACTTAACAAAAATAATAACATATTCAAATAATACTTAACGATATACATACATACTAACGCATAAAGGAGAAAGTAACAGTATATGTAACATAAAACAGATATGACAAACAGTTAGGTACAAGATAAAATCGAAAAGGTTTGAACTCACTTCGACCGCACAGAAATAAGAAAAAGAATCATTATTTTTATGTTTATATTTAGTTGTTAGCGCACTCGCGTCCCAAACGCAAAGGACAGAGATTCGATACCTGGCCTGAAAGTATGCTTAACTTTCTGACCAAAGATACATATTGTTACAATTACCACGTGCCTACGATGAAGAAAAATATCGTGATGAAACCTGCACATCGAGATAACCGATGTGTCAAACCCGTCAGTCGTCTTAGACAAGCCTGGCGGGACCACAGTGACTATCTAAAAAATGTTACAAAAAATATTAGATGTTTGGAGGTCACAAGTTTGTCGGTCGCAGAAATGACTTGCCGATTTGATAATAATGTCGATTCATTATAGTTACATCGGTTATTATGAAAGCTGTTTATATATTATCGTAATAATTTATTACCTATTCAACGTTTGTTAATTAATTTAATTTTGGTATCTCTCGTCTTTTAACGAGTGTAACCTTCTTTTACGATATACAACCGCACAAATCCCGCTTGTCAGCACTGTTGTCATTTCTACATTATTTCAAATCGTTTCGCAAACACACTCACTCAATCTCAATCTTATACTAATATATAAAGCTGAAGAGTTTATTTGTTTGCTTGAACGAGCTAATCTCAGGAACTACTGGTCTGATTTGAAAAATTCTTTTAATGTTAGATAGCCCATTAATTGAGGAAGGCTGTAGGATATATATCATCACGCTAAGACCAATAGGAGCGGAGCACTAACGAAGAATGTTTCAAAATCGGGGCTTTTCTCCTTTTGAGAGCTACCGCTGCGTGCGCTGCCGGAACGGTTAAAGTTTCGCAAAAATCATGTGTGACAGAATAGTTCCCCTTTAAAAGTTCTAAAAAAAAAAGTCCGCGACAGCATACGTCTATCTTTTAATGTGGGCTCACTATAACCTTTTTTATGCTAACCAAATTTGTTCTAAAATAATGCATTATCTGCGAAGGTGTTTTTATAAATATTTTATAAATCCTTATTCAAATAAATACGTTATTCATCACAATTATTTAATTTAAAACAAAATTGCCATTTACATATCATTCGATTTCAATGAATATCTTAGGAGATATCGCAGTTTTAAAATAACATTTATGATGTGCAAGGCCGGCGGGCAGTCATTATGATTTAAAAATAGTTTCACCTACGTTAAACAAAGTCGCGGGTTAAAGTTACCGTTAGCCCAAAATAACTATTCCACGCGGACGAAATCGCGGGCAAAAGCTAATAAACTATATATTCGTTAGACTTGCGTGTATTTACCTTATAACAACTAAACTACAATAGCAGAGCGGAACCCATACAAGGAGTTTGAATTTTTTACATATGTAATAACCTATAAACGCCTATAACGTAGGCTTGGGTGGGAACATTTATAGGGGAGCGGCCTGAATACCTGCCACCCTTGTTCAAGGCGACTTGGCTGTTCGAAACATCGATTATCTCGATGTGCCAGTTTCATCACGATGTTTTCCTCGTCGTTAGCACGTGGTAATTGTGACAATATGAACATAACGTTGGTAAATATACCAACCATGCCGAATACGACAGTAAAAACCTGTATACGAACGAAAGACACTTTGTAAATAGCCATGTAGGTGTCGGAATTTAAACGTATAGTATAAATTAATTATTGTAGAATTGTGTAAAGTAGACAAGTGTCAGAATAGTTAAATAAATATTAGATAGTAAGTCAAACAGTAAAAACAAAAATAGTATATAATAGATAGTAAATATAATAGTAATAAGAAATTAGTATAAAATACATTGTATTAAAAATAACATTATACATTCTATATGAAAATAGAAAACCCTCTGTCATGTCACAAGACGGAGGATGAAGGCGATGGAAAAAAATGCATAATTATAACGTCAGAGAACTTTTTAAGTGGTGCATGCTTTCTGGCCAGGATTCGAAGCCGCGCCCTTTGAGCTTGAGACGCGTGCACTAACCATTAAGCTACCATAGCTTATCGTGGAAATAGCTAGTATTAAACATTACTTAATAAACTAAGAGTGTAGATTTCCAAGCTAGTAAATAACTAACCTGCCAGGAATTGTATGTACCCTTAACTTCCATATTGGATATTATGCACTTTTGTAAGTCCGTGATGTAAAACGCAAAAAAGTTTGAAAGAATTCGAAGGAGCCGAGTAGAAATCTAAACGACTTCCCTAAATTTAAGGTTAATGATGCATAATTAGCGTTTCTGTGTCAATGGCGCGTTGTTCACGTAAATCGTTGGCCGCAATGGCCGCCGCGTGCGCAGCTCATTTGCGCGCGGATATGCACATTTGCATCTTATTTGCCTAACACGACTTCTGAGATAGCCACTACTTCTTTTTATTCACAATTGTAATTTATAACATATACATCTATTACTAGACAGACAGAGACTGATACTTAAGAAGGATAACAAAGTTTTAGTCACAGAGAGAACGGTTCTCAGGAAAATCTTGGGCTCAACAATAAGAGGAGATGGTGCTGGAGGGTCCGAACCAAGTAAGAAATAGAATACCTCATGGCCGAGCTCAAGATAATTGGGGAGATAAAATCTCACCGTCTCCGCTGGCTCGGTCATGTAGAAAGGATGGAGGAGGATCGGGGAGTAAAGAAAGCCTACTTAGGGCGACGACTGGTCGCCCCGAGTATCGCTGGAAGGATAGACTGGAAGCTGACCTGAACACACTACAAGCCCACAACTGGCAAGACACTGCGCAGGATAGAGGAAAGTGGCGTGCTCTCGTTTCGGTGGCCAAGACTCACTTTGGGTCTCTGAGCTGGCGGAGTTAGTTAGTTACATCTATTACTAACTAAAACCAGACATAAAATCGAAATACTTGCGCAGTGACACAGTCGGCTTGGAGGGAACTTCCCGCCGCATTTTTTATAATATTGCTTCGAGTCGGGTAACGCGTTGACGACGCCCCTGGTATTGCAAACTTCCAAAGGCGGTGATGACCACTTTCCATCAGGTGGGCCGTCTGCCTGTCTGTTGAACTCGGGCATTAAAAACAAATTGTAATTCGTAATAAATAAATATGATTCAGGGTCAGGCCTAAAGTATTACTTTTAAATACAATATTTAAACGCAAAGAAGTCTCTATAGACACAACACAGTCAGTAAATAGTAAATCAAAAACATCTTATTGGTATGACAAACGCATAAAACATTGGTATGTCTCCATATAACAATGTCATGAATTGCGCGTTGTTAATAAACAGACAGGCACGTCACAAGACGAGAATTCCACGATCGTTCTGTCAAGTATCAACAATAACGAGTTAGTTATCAATCAATCAATTCTAAAATGAAAATTAAGCGCAGCGGTTTTTATCTATCTTTCTATGTACAATAGAAGATGTATGAAAGGCAAATAATTAATTGGAAATACAAATAATTGGGAGAAAGTGAAAGAAAAAATTGAATATAATAAATGTGGATTTTACTAAATACTAGCTTTAGAAAATATAACTAAATTATAAATTTAACTAAATACTTAAAAATAAACTAAATTAATATAAAGTATGTAACAAATATAAGTCGTGGTAGCGTAATGGCTAGCGCAAGCGTCCGAAACTCAAAGGGCGCGGGTTCGATCCTGGCCGGAACGCATGCACCACTTAGGCAGTTTTCTGACCTAATGTGCATATTGTTACAATTACCACGTGCTAATAACGGTGAAGGAAAACATCGTGATGCAACCTGCACATCGAGATAACCGATGTGTCAAACCTGCCAAGCCGCCTTGGACAAGCGTGGCGGGTATACTGTCCGTTCCCCTATAGTGGGAGGCCCGAGCCCAGCAGTGAGACATTTATGGGCTGCTATTATTATTATATATATATATATATATATATATATATATATATATATATATATATATATATATATATATATATATATAACAAATCGCTGCCCAGAAGGCTGGCTGCATTGCCACCGCTGTATGGCAATGCTGATTCGTTGCGCGAAATACGAACCAGCCTTCTGATCACGGGTGGTATCAAAGAATTTTCTTTGAAGAAACCCTTTGCCGATGGACCCTACGGACCTAAAGTTTCAACTCCAAACGGCACAAATATATAACCCCTTCCTGTGGTTCCATTCATTGAGATCTTCAGCTGTTGAAGCAGCGTTGCAAGCCGCTGACTTAGTCACTGGAAGATGTGATGCTGCCGGAGTGTCAACGCATGTCGCGTCTCACACAAGCGGCCTTTCCATCTTCCAAGGAATAAGTGACATTTTCATCCGGCCTTTTGCCATTGTCGCGCACCAAGCCATTTGGCTCTAGGATGGCTGGTACGCCGACGCTGACAAGAGCTCGGCGGATGATGTCATTGAGGCTGGCATGGCGAGATCTTCGGCCAACACTATGTAAGCATGATAATCGGTGGTGTCCATACAGGTCCAACATAGTTCCACACTGGCAGCGGTGTGGTACGTAACATGCAGCCCCCAAGCGAAGGCTCGCCGCTAACCGGATATTTTACTAAATTAATTTCAATTTGGATATATACTTTAGGATTTAGTTTATGGTCAGGTTTTAATTGCTTATATTTTTGTGAATAAATGTGTAGCAGGGTCGAGTTTGTAAAATGGATTTAAAAATAATTCGAATCTGCAAATTCCAAAAAAACACAATTTAGATTTTTTTTGTTTGTATGTTTGTTCGAGCATCACATGGAAAGCACTAAACGGGTTTATATAAATCTCGGTATAGAGCTAATTTATCTCCCAGCCCATCAACGCTTAAAATACTGTTATGAGTGCGGGACTCGAATTAAAATGCCGTTGCAATTACTATAGAATTTATAGAACTATACAAACACATATAACAGGTATAAATATAACTGGACGCAATAAGTGCTTATGTAATGCACAATTAAATAACACGCACAAAGTCCGTCACTATATCGATTATCGAATGTAGGTCTTGCTCGTATCATAATCCTCGCTAGATTGCTCCACCCCTCCGTTCGGGCATTGGTTTATACTGCACGGTGCAATATGTCTACCTCATCGCGTGCACCCGATTTCCCAAAATCACACCTGGCCACTGCCTACCGGAACAGATTACAATACACAATAGGCGGCCTTTCTAATTACAAATATTAAATACAAAGAAAACAAAAGAAGTGCAAATGCGGGTGTTAATAATATTGGAGTTTATGGCCGCAGGTGTTCATTCGCATTTGTTGTTGTGCTTCGTGGAATTTTGGCTAACTCGTAACAATACTATTTTATATATTTTCATTTAGGATAGACGAACGGCAACGGCTCAATAGAAAATATTAATAAAAGTTTTAGGGATTAAATAGAAGGCTTGTCTTAGGTGCAGCTGTTTCGCAGTTAGGGAGTGTCCATATTGTTACAATTACCACACGTGCAGGTGAAGTAAATAGGAGTTCACATAGTGTTTGGACAGTTTTCTGTAACAAATGTTGGCGACATTGACCATCTGCTCTTTGGCTGGTTCCGACAAGCAGACTAGGTCAGGCAACGACTTTGAGCTCAACAAAGCGGTTAAAGCATAAAGATAATTAATATTATAAAACTCATTTCGCAAAAGAAAACATTTAAACTTCCATTTTAATAAAGTTGAGATTCAAAAGCGCATTATACGAAATGTCACGTAGCGCGGTTCATGTAATGCATTATATACAACTTTACTGATTACATCTCGTTAAAATCTTGACAACCTTTATTTAGAACACAATAAGAATGAAAATTTTATGAAAATCGCTTTCTAAATAGTTAAATTACTTAGATGTGGTTTTTGTTTTACGCAAGTCCAAAATCATTACGCGCAGTTTGCAATGGATTCTTGTTTGATGCTCTGATTGTAATGATAAATGTTATTACAAAATATTTACAACGTTTTTTCTTATAATTAGAACGGAAATTTTGCAATTTGTACTCTTCATGTTGTATAAGTCACGGTAGTTCAGTGACTAAGGTGCCCGTGTGACATACAACGTTTGAAATCTTTGAATCCATCTTGTGTTAATGTGGCGAATATACCTAAGTATTGTTCATTTCAGCCGGTTGTGGGACATCCGTCAGGTGATGATAGTAACTCTAAAAGTATATATATATATATTAGGGATGCGCCGAATGTGGTTTGAACCGAATACGAACTTCGACCGAACATTCGGTTAAAACAAAAGTTTTGACCGAAATTCGGCCGAACTTCGGTTTGGTTTCGCTACGCCTTCTCAGGGCAACACGTCGTGACTTGATACCACCGTAAATTTTAAGTATGAGTAGGTGGATAAAAGACTAGATTTCCTAATTAAAATAAATGAACATGAGTATATAGATGCCAATTTTTATATTACGGTTATGTTGGATACGATTATTATTAACTTCAGACAAAATAGTGCAAGTAGGTATTTCACTTTTTTCTTGCACCGAATGTTCGGCATTTAAACCGAATTACAGCCTAATGCCGAAGTTCGGCTCAAGCTGCCGAAATTCGGTCAAACCGAATGTAAATTTTTGTGTCAGAACTCCCGAACCATTAACTTAAACAAAAATTGACTGCGAGAATTTTTTTTAAGAAATGGGATGCTCTACAAATAAGGTCTATTTATAATTTTCCGTCAGGTGGACCGTTTGCTTATAATCATGCCTTAAACATTGTTATAGTTTTACAATTCGATCTTTCAATTTTGGAATTTTGTAATTCATGTAAAAGTACCCGGAAAAAATCAATAAATAATTTTATGGGAAATCAAATGCTCTACAAACATTTTTGGCTAAATAGAATTCTTCATAAGTTATTCAAAGTTAAAGTTGAAGTTTAAACGAAATCCTTGTTGTTTTCGCCATAGGCTTAATTTTTTTGGGTCAGTTAAAATCTTGAATTCTTATATCGATGATAATTTAAGGAATGTAACATATTCGAATTTATTCGCTTTTTAGGAAATTGCATTCTCACTCTTTTTAAATCGTTTAAATAACAACAATCATCGTTTTATTATTAAAAACTATTCATTTTTTGGCCTAATATCAATTTAGTTAAATATATTATATGTATATATATAATATATTTAAGGCCGAAACGCATGCACCACTTGGGCTGTTTTCTGACCTAACGTGCACATTGTTTCAATTACCACGTGCTAACAACGGTGAAGGAAAACATCGTGATGTAGCCTGCCCATCGAGATAAACGATGTGTCAAACCGGCCAAGCCGCCTTGGACCAGCGTGGAGCGTATACTATCAGTTCCCCTATAGTGGGAGGCCCGAGCAGTGGGACGTTCATGGGCTGTTATTGTTGTATATATATGTAATATAAACATTGTTTGCATGTTTGTCCTTTATGCGTTCTTAAACCATTGTCTGCTAACAGGTATAAAAACAGATTATACAAAACAAATTTACTTAACGTGGCATTGCAACGCATGCCGGGTCCAGCTAATTATACAACGCCTGTGACTTGCGGGTATGTCCCCGCTGTGTCTGGGACAATGTTAGTATTAGAGACTGTGGCCAAATAGGATTTTTTGTAGCGTTAAAAATAACGCCGTTAATCATTAGCTACATTAGTGTATATTGTTAATTATTGTTATGGAATAGTAATGAACGTTAACAATACCATAAATAATCTAATACAATAAAAGATAACTTAATTTATTTATATTGTATTCCACTCGTAGTCACTCAAGACTATAAGTAACATGTAGATTGTAGTGTATATTATACATATGTTATCTGTTAATCTTTAACGTCATTAAAAAAAATTATTGCACGAGTTATTTTTTTTATTACATGAGTCTAGCAGACAGGCAGATGGCCCACTTGATGGAAAGCGGTTACCATCGCGTATGGACATTTGTAACACTAAAGGTGCTACAAATGCGCTGATGCTCTATAAAGGGAAACTGACACAACTCAAGGTTGTTATGGCGGCATACTCTATACCAAGGGTGATAGCCATAGACAAGCAAATACCTACCACCTGGCAATTGGTAACAATGTCGCATCACAAATAACTCATCACACCCATCGCCACATCTTCGTGAAACGGCCACTAGATCTATCCCAGGTGGAACATATATGATGATCCACTCATATACTTTTTTATTGCTGAAGTATAGCAAACCGACAGCCCGTGGTGGAGAAGAAAGTGGTTACCGTCGCCTATGGACATTTATAACACCAAAGTTGCTACCAATGTGCTGCCGGTCTCGAAAGGAACCCTGAAACCTGGCCACTAATTCCGGAACACAACTCAAGCATTGATATAGCAGTATACTCTAGACCATCTCGCGATACCTTCGCTTTAGAAGCGAGTGTGGAGAACCGGTTCGGCAATAGTCCCACACACTCTCGATGCAGACCTTATGCCCGCATTCTGGCCCTTCCCCCCGAAGGGCCCGAGGACGGGTCCAAAAACATTCCCTCCTGTGTTATAAAAAAAAAGACCAGGGGCCCAATTCTGCGTTTTCAATGTTTTGGCGTTTGGAAGATACTCAAAGAATGATTCCATTGTATTACTGCCCAAAATTCTTATTCTACTAAATCCACAATATCTTCTCGATATCATTGCGGCAGAGTAATAGTATTAAAAAATTGGCATTCACGATTATGCAGAAATGGCGTTAACCGTGCCAAAATCTTAAATGTTTACATGTTAACATGACGAGAGGACTTGCCAAAACCACTTGTCGCAGTTTTTTGATCAGAAGCCCCAAAATTTCTATAGCAATGGGATCACGTCCCTGCCTACAAGATGGCAAAAAGTTATCCAACAAAATGGCACCTACATACTTTAGTCAAATGTAAATAAACTTTATAAAAAAAACCTTTTGAATTTTTATATAAAATGCGAAGAAACTTTTTCCCCAACCCATTAATTAATGTCAAAGACTATACTTCTATAATCACAGATTTCGCCAAGGCAACAATGAACAAAAGACTGTATATGCGTGTGTGTGTTAAATACATGATAGTGTGTGTAATGTTTTTTTATTGTTTTTTTATGCTTAATTAAAAAAAAACATTAGCATTTGTCGCTTCTTCTCTACATAAACTATAAGTGTGCGGAATTTCATACCCATCCGTCCGCGCAATTCTCGTAAAAAGGGGTACAAAGGTTTTGCTTCACGTATTAATATATAAAAGATAATTTTACGAGCTACAAGACTCGAATTAAAAATGCCGTTGGAACTACTATAGAATTTATTAGAACTGTACAAACACGTATAAAAACAAATACAAATAAAACTGGATGCAACCAGTTCACACTGCACGATTCGATACAATTCGACCGCGCAGTCCGTCGTTTATATCGTTAATCGAGAGTACTAGAAAACGTCTTACTCGCTTCGTAGTCGTCGCTTGACTGCCCCCCCTTCCGGCATCGTCTTATACTAACTACACAGTACAAAAAAGATTGACCGCGCACACTGAGTTTCTAAGAAATATTAATTTGCACACTTGCGAACGTCCATAAAGTCGAAAACAATAACAATAAGGATTAGGTCGACGCTAATGATGGTTATAAAATAAGTAAAAAGACAATAGCATGTTTTTCTTAATTGCAAATTCAAAACACAAAGAACTCCCTAATCCGGGAGGAAGACAATAGACTGCGCTTACAATATGCAGCTGTGCGCTTATCTTTGACGGCATGTAACAATAATATGAAAGACGTATTTCCTTTCTTTCATTTATTTCGGAGTACATTTTTACTGGGCACTTGTCATTCGTATTCTTCTTTCATTCTCCTAAGTACTACCTTACATCTCAACATGAATACAAATAACAATTCGTCCTTGTTATATCTATTTGTTCCTCGTCACATGATATACGGCGTTCATATCTCAAGACATGACGCGTGTGTCCGACGTTAAATTATTAAGCAAATATGCATAGGAGCATGAATAAACAGTGCGCTGTGTTAAGAATTAAAAGTGCATGGTAATAATATATCGAATGTTCATTGGCTTTGTTTTGAAGTGTTTATCTCTAGTTTTAAATAAAACTAAGTTTAAGATTAAATATTATATTTATTACGCTTCTGGTGACCAGAGATCTGGTTCCTACCTCGGACATCGGATCAGTATAGACATTAGACATACAGCGTAGTATCGTAGCCAGCCTTCTAGGATCCTTATCCATTTGCTTGGATGAAGGAGAGATTTGGGTAAAAAAGTACCAAATATACCAAATATTAACTATTTGGGCAGGGTTTCCCCTTTATTGTTCAGCCTTTGATGTGAATATTCACACAGCACAGTAAGCAATGAAGACGTTTTTTTTTTTAATTGACTTGACTTTATGTTGTTGGTCCGAAGACCTCACAACTTTACCGGGGTTTTCGGGGCGAGTGCCTTTGCGAAGCGAAGGCGCTCGAGCCAGGGGGCAAATTGCTCGAGGGGCTCCTAGGGAGTTTCACCTCGGCTGGACTGTTGCCATGAGAGGGGATGAATCTAATGATGCCCACCATAGGGCGACACAATGCACTAATTGAGAGCGGGCGACGGGTAATATAAAGCCCGAGAGGAAGGATCCCGGCGGACCGGGATCGGCGGTTCGCGGTGGCCTATACTATCTTACTGCCGTTTCGCAACGTGTTATGGTTGGGAGAGAAGAAACGGCGAAAGAAACTTCCCAGCAACACGCCTAGTCTATCCTATGGGGGCTGTGTCTCCTGGCGTCCCTCGCGGGGACGTGGAGAGATCGTGATTGGCGGCGTCGACGCCGCCGTCTGTGTCTGTCTGTCGGTGCCTGCCAGCCTGCCGTCCTAACCGCGGGCGGGCTGATCCGAGCCAGCCGTTTTGTGATACCGTCGACCTTGTCCGTGAGGATGTTACGCGGTCGTCGCACGAGAGCCTTTCGTCGAGGCTTATAATCGGACGCGGACACGACGAAGGGATTTCGATGGTGCGGCGCTAGATCGAAATACTTACGCGAGAGCGACATAATGTAGTTTTTGATGGAGGGAAGCTCCAGATCGCGGTGGATGTCGACGTTACGCATATAGAGAGGAGCACCGACGGCTCTGCGCATGAATTTATTCTGAACGATTTGCAGTTTCTTTAAAAGGAAGGCTTGGCATGGCCGAATACCACACTCGCGTATGTCATGATCGGGCGGATGCATGTTTTATATAGAGTAAGCTTGTGTCTGAGGGACATTTTGCTTCGTTTATCTATCATGGGTGCTAGACGACCCATCACAAATCGCGCTCTATTCCGGACTATAGTGATATGCTCGTTGAAGCGCAAGTTCTGATCTAGGGTGACACCCAGGTATTTGGTGTACTTTGCCCAGGGGATCTCTTGTTCGTAGAGCGAGATGGCTTTTAAGCGAAGGCAAGCGCCTTTGGGAGAGCGAAGCGTGCCCGGGGAAAAGAACATTGCTGCGCTTTTCTCCGGGTTCACCTCTATCCTCCATTTGCGAAACCATTCGCCTAGCTCTGTTACAGCTGCCTGTAGCCGGACGCAAGCCATTTGTCGGTTGTGAATGAACACGTCTATACGCCATTTTCGTATAAAAGGCGTACCTTTTATACGAAAATGCTACCCTACAAAACAATAACATTGCATCATTGCTAAAAATAGCAATTACATTATAGTGTTGCCAGGATCATAAAAACAATTATAATAATTAGTTACTGATGCACTAAATTATCTAGATGATAATTTAGTGGGCTTATAAAATTAACTAACCGGTAGAAAATGGTAATTTAATTATAAATCGAATCATCTGATAAATAGACTAAAAATATTATCTATGACGATTGTCTATGTCATATTAATATACACTATGGTTCTCATGACTACTGTGGTGGACATCTTCATTGTTCTAGTTTATAATTTAATATAAATAATTATACTAGTTAACAAAATTAATAAGATATTATTTATACGAGGTTTATAGGCTAGTTAAATAAAGTTTAATAAAGTTGTTTAAAAATATGTACACATATCTAATGGTAGCCATACGCCATACTGCCTATCTTCCAATCGGCATTGCGCTGCAGTTTTGATCAAGTATATGACAGTAATATATGACAGAACAATCGAAATTTAATTCTCTTTGGTTTAATGATGACGATTGGATGATACCGATTAGACCGTGTATGGCCGTCGCCATCCTCAGTTCAGTTGAGTGAAGATTTTCATCGGTGGTAGATTTGGTGGTGCGCTCTCAACATGTTGCATAATAATAATAATAATCGGCAGACAAACACACATATTGTATATCCCCAAATTAAGCAAGTTACGCTTGTGTTATGGGTAATATACAACGGACTACTCTGGGGCCGATCCCAGACACCCAGACCATAGTAAATAAAAGAGAAAGTACATTTCCGAAATTTACTATACCAGGAATCGAAAGCAAAGGCTTAGCCCGCTCAGCCACAGAGGCCGTCGAATACATTAAATAAAATAGTTTCTTCATTCATTCGTAAATAATTACGATAATCTTTTGGCGTAATCCTCATTTCTTTTATTAAATTTGTATAAGAAAACTGATTCCTTTTCAATAACCACTGTTTGCAATCTGCCGCAAGATCTTTTCTTTTTTGTTTCTTTACCACGAGTAAAATGCACAAGACGGCTAAAATATCGTCGTCTATGACTGGTGACGCTATGGCTTCAACTGCCGATTGGACAATCGAATCTGGAGAGAGTGTTACCAATGTGATAAGTGATTATGAGTGTTAGATTAAACATGTGTTTAATCTAACACTCATAATTATAATTTACAAAAAAAGGTAATTCAATATAAAAGTGTAATAAGTACATCTTTAAAACTTTCAGTATGTAGGTAGATCCCTGAGAGACTTAATTTTATGAGTATGTCATAGTAATATATTCTAAGTATTGTTGCATGTACAAATTACCCGTTTAAACTATTACAGTTTCAATTCTTGCGGTCTATTAATTGGGTCAAAACAATCAAACGGTGGTTACACCACACCAAACCCATGTACGCGTAGTCAAGTGTTCCACCCATCGGCTCTTGTGCAAGATGGGATCAGATTCACGCCCATCGACTGTTACACGCACAAATGACATCAGCGCACTGATTCAATCTAGCGCTAAGACATAATTCAATTCACAGGCTGATTTTAAAGAAGATATATTTTGCTTCTTGTCAGTGGCGAATTTACCAGTAGGCTGCGTAGGCTGGAGTTTGGGGAGGCAAATTTGGAGTCAATTTTAATGTCTTACAGAAACTTAAAAAATCAAATTTTTTACTTAAATGTTCCTGATTAATCACATAAAATCACATCACACATAAAAAAGAATCTTAAATTATTCCATTTCTATAACTTATTCAACCCATAGCAATAATTTCAAAATCTTATTAGGTCCACCGATAGTATGCACCTAATAAGAGTTGGTCCGTGGACTCCATCCGCATAAGAAATTAATTAACAATATGTTTCACCAATTAGGTAAATTTTCTATAATTTAAGGAGTAGCGTTTGCATAGGGCAAGAACAAACACATCGATCCCTTAGTTCACAAATTTACAATCTACTAATTATCAAAAAAGTGGTGTAATTAAGGCCATAATGCACAAATTATAATGGTACAATTGTATTGATAAAAGTTATTAATATGATAATTTACGATATCGAAATAATGAGGTCGGTAAAGGGAGCAAAATTTGAATAGCCTACAGGCGGTATATCTCTAAATCCGCCCCTACGTGTCCATATCTTTCATTTCTTATCCTTTTTCTTACGACACATAATAATTGTGTCGAGTCGACACAATTATTATCTTTTCCTTTCAAATTTAAATTAACTATTCAAACTAAGAGCTATGTAAGAACATTTTTTGAAGATTATACATAAATTAAAAAATTAAGTTTACTTGCTGCTCCGCAACGTGTTGTTGCTTTAAGGAGAAGATGCGGTAAGAAACTCCCTAGCAGTATGTCCGTACAAACTCTTTGCAGGTTTTTATGGTCGTTTGACTGAACATAGAAAAACACTGAAAAATAATGTAATTTCAATTGAAGAAAATTATATTAGGGGCATTTAATAACTTTATTTTGGAATTTTATTAGAATATATCGATCAGGCGATATAACCATCGTTCTTAAGTTCACATTTTGAAACCCGGGAAATACATAACTAAAAATTATTTTGCTTCATATTTTTTTATCAAGTTCAAGAATGAATAGAGTCATAGCAAACAGTGCACAAAAAACTTTAGCGTCATACCTATTAAAGAGAAGCCATAAAAAATTCACAGTATAATATAACTTCATAGATTTCTCACATGTACCTATGACAATATAAAACGTCTTTTTTTTCATACTCCTCTATTCTGGTATACGTCCTCTCTCACACCATTGCCGACGTGTTTAAACTATGGAAAAAGAATACATGGAATGATTAATAACCCTGTAAAAATTTACCTGTAAAAGAGCCGCAAGAACCATATTACTAGAGAGCACTACAAGTCTTTCTTCTCTTGCGTTTTGATACACTACTGAAATTTTAGCCAGTACTGTATTAACTAAACTATTTTTTTTAAACAAATCTATCAAAATCTGAATTGAATTAAATTGAAACTAAGCTTAATAAGTTAAATTATACACTAAGTACATATAATTTTCAAATGAGACTGCTTAAAAATACGTATTAAACAATAAAATATTAATTAAAAGTGTATAGGTGTTATGCTATATCAAAACGCAAGAGAAAATATTTTCGCGCCCTAGAAATTTGATAACGCTCCTAAATCCAGGAAGGTATCTATCCTATCAAAGTCAGGTACGTTTTATATTGGACAATTTTCATTCCTAGTATGTGTATTCCTTCAAGTCTGTGCCTACATCAGCAATAGGCCAAGCCTACGTGAGAGAAAAGCGGTTTAAGTGTGTATTCTAAAACAATATTAAAGAGAAAACAGACTGGCGAGGTGTTAAAGCAGTTATTGGAGGATATAAGATTGCCCAACTGATAAAAGAATATTTATAATGGCAGGATATTCCTAAATTAATCAATAGGTATTATTCAAATTATATGACAGGTAGATAATAAAATAAACGGGAACTAATTGATAATAAATGGGAAATGTCACGTTCTAGCTTGCTTGCACACCATTAAAATTATGGTAAAATATACCACTGAACGATATATTTTTAAGAACAACACTTGCCTGCAAGTTCATATATGCAAGAAATTTTCATTTCATTTCGTTTCGTCTCATTACTTCTCGCCTCGTTTCGTTTCACTTCATTTCAGGACCTTGGTAAATTGTTTTTCATTCAGAATCTCCTAAATCATTCATTTATTCTACTGTCGCTTTTGATTTTTTAACATATATGTAGGAATCGTATTTGTTATTATAAAGTAACTATATGACGAAAGTAGTCATATAACCGGATGTCAACATAGAGGCATTTATTATTGAGCGACGAATATCGGAAATGGAGTAACCGGAAGTTGGAAGTTAAAATGGATGGCGGAAGTTGGTTTTATGAAGAAAGCGAAACTGAAATGGCGCCAAAGCATTACCGGATATTGACACTACGGCGCGCTACGAGGACCTTAAATACGCGGTGTTCGGGCGGAGGGGGACCGTCTTCAACCGACCAGTCTACAACCAAGTCGTCTTCTGGTCGATAATTACTGCTCGACGCCCGACAATTTTTGTATTGTATTGTGCTGTATTTAATATTGTAATTGTAATAATTCTAGTGTAATAAACTTTTATTATAATATTTCAGATTACTATTGTGTTTACTCGGTGTCGTGTCGTTCGCACGCCGTGAACCCGACATATACATGCTTTTTATACTAAGACAAGTGAAAATTTAATTTATTAGGACTTAAAAAATATATATTAATAAATAATAAATTCAGCTGTTTTCTTCTCTTTAATCAGTATTGATGAATTAATTTCTCTTTGTAATAATTCTCGAAAAAGAAGCATGATGTAGATAGATAGTTTCTATTTAGTGTTCACAGTCCATTGGAGAGGGCTCCATGATACATTGAACATTGAGAAACAGTCGGCAAAATAAAGACATGTCTCTTGCAACTTCCTTGGTTGCTATTCGTTGCAATATTTTTGTAATAGTCAATATCAATATGTTTATTAACATTAATTTTACATAAATATTCTAATTCAGAAACATGTCAAATAAGCTTTAGTAAAAAATAAAAAAATTATGGCAAAAGAAAAAATTAACAAATAAATCACCTTTCAGGTTTCTATATAGATAATAACGACAAGCACTTTTTCTTGCGGGTACATTTATAATTTCAGTTGGCAAAGAGTTATAAATAAGAGGAGCCATATGAAAAGTCTTAAAATAACATTAGTCTTCATGCCGGTAGGTAGTACCAAACTAAAAATATTTATATACAATGTGAGTCTTTATAATATGTGTCTTTGTATTTTTTTATCCGTGCAGGAACGGAGAAAGAATACAATTTCCTGCGGCCGGGCGGCCTGTCGTCAGAGGCGACAAAACAACCTTCAGCCAAGTGGTAGGGCAATTGCCCGACTGGATGGCTACCACCCCTGGTCAAGAGTATGCCGCCATAACAACCGTGAGATGTGTTCCCGCATTAGTGACCAGGTTCCAGTCTCCCTTAAGAGAGCAGCAGCTCATTTGTAGCACCTTTGGTGTTGCAAATGTCCATATGGGATGGTAACCGCTTTCCATCAACTGGGCCGTCTGTCTGTCTGCTGAACTCCTGCAATAAAATAAAAAAAATAAAAAAATGTATACATATCGAAATGAGGGAATCTATGCTTAATTTTAAGGACGGCAAAAATATTAAAAAACATCTAAATATTTATTTATATTTTTTATAAAAAATTTAAAAATTTTGTTCGCTGCTGTTACCATAGTGTAAACAAAACGGTGTAACTTTTAAACTAAATAATTTATCACAATGAAACAACTCTCCCACAATTTTCATTTTATAATGACGCCTAATTACTTCCAATCATTATGGAGTTTGTTTCATAGTGATTGATCATTTCATTTAAAAGTTACACCGTTTTGTGTACACCGGGGTGTGGGGTCACAGAAGCGAACAAAAAATTCAAAAAAAGAATATAAATTAATATTTAGATTTTTTCTTTTTTTTCCGTCGATAAAATTAGGCATAGATTTCCTCATTTTGATATTTGCACATTATAAAGACCTCATACTTTATACAGTGTATAAATATTTAGCGTCCATAATGTTTGTGTTCGCAAATGTTAGTTATTAAATAGATTAATTTTGTTATGTACCCTCTCACTTCTAAACCCATTTCCCTGATTGAATAATAATGTTATATTTTTATTTATTCTGCGATTAGAGCTTGTTTTGTACAGAGTAGTTCTCCATAATTTACCTCCATTTTATATTACAATAATATAATATGGTAATTGTGTAGGTTATAATTCAAGGTCTCTCAATTGTATATGGACGGTTTCACTACATATTATTTTCATGTTGGCAGACGCGATAGATTTATATTGTGTTAGGTTTGTTTTATTACATGTAAAACTTTGAGTATAATATTTTATATAATATCTTGTATAAAATGTTGTCTAGAATTTCCAAACAATAATGTATTAGATTCTTTTCATTCATAACCCTTTAATTAAAATAGTTTATCAATGACTTCAATTCGCTCTCGGTTGTGCCAATTTGCTAAGTTGGTTAGACTGTAAAATTGTTGGAGGGATGGCGAGGTGTTCTAAAATGCTTGTAGAGCGTGGAGAGTTAGTGTATGTAATATTTTAAAACTGTAAGGTTGTCTGATTATAAATATGTGACCAGTTGCTGCTCTTTTATTACCATAAACCATTCCGAGTTGATGCAAGTATTAAACAAAACTCGAAAAATAGACGATTAACTGTTTATCAAAACTCTTCAACATTTGTAGGGCTCAATACTATTATTTCAATATCTCAAAGTACGGTTCCATTGCGATAATGTCAAAAATTCGTATTCAACAAAACCCACAATATCGTCTCGATATCTCCGAGGCGGAATAATATTAGCAAAAAATACTATTACCATTAGCAGAAATGGCGTTAAATGACTACTGAAAAGCTAGCAAAATTTGAAAGATTTACCACGGGCACGCCATTGGAATTAACAGAATACCGAAACCAGGCAAACCCACGATTGAGGCGTTAGTGTCAGGCGATTTTGACGAGATTGTAATTGCAGAATTGAGCCCTTGGTATTGAAACGGCATAAGCAACGGTAACCACTTTCCATCAGGTATCCTGTCTGCTAGTTTGCCTGCTTTAAAAAAGAAACTTACGGTTTCGTCTAGTAGAATTTAGAAGCGGATTTTGAACCGGTCATAAGTGAAAATGATACATTCAAGAATTCCTTTCTCGTCACAGCATAGTTTTCTGATATCATTCTGCCACTTACGTAAATGATTGCATAATGATGTAATCACCTTAATTAAAACTTGTTTACTTGATTGTCTACTTAGAAGACTTCAACTTACACGGCTTGAATAAGTATTATCAAGGAACAAGGTCAGGTTTTATCTAATAAGTGTACAAGACAAGCGCCTTGTAATTTTTAACGCTTATATTTTGTATGCATGGCGACTACCCCTAATTTTTAATTTTGTTCCTTGTTTTTCTACACCATTAATTAGCGGCATGTATGACATATTTTTGTCAATTTTCTTTTCTATAGACCCAGTTACTCAGAACTCTCTGACATACAAACGGGCGACCAGACATGCCGATTTCATAAAGCTTTCGTTTTTACCAAAATAGCTACAGAATCCTAAAACTGAACAATAATTGATAGAATATTAATTTTATAATTAAGTACGTATATTTATGATAGAAATCTCAATAGATAAGTGAAGTGTGCCTTTCCGAGCTGCTAGAACTACCACGTTTGTCGCCAGTCAGAGTTGAGTTAACCGAGGCTTCTGTTACATTTAGGCTTACCACCTTTTTTTGAAGAAAATATAGTATTTTTATTTTTAAGCTGCAAAATTCACCAAAATTTCCCAGAAGTACTATACTTTTGGGAAATTTTGGTGAAAAGAATACACATTTATTTCTCACACTTTATTATATATTTTATTTATTTCAATACTGGATTTTCCTTATGCATTTATTACTATTATATATATATATATATATATATATATATATATATATATATATATTTGCTTTGGCCAGTAAAGGTGTATTATTTTTAAAATAATCATAAGTATCTGAACAAAAAGAGCGACAATTAAATTAGCGATTAAAATATAGCACATTTCGTACTATATAATTTTTTTAATATATGCAATTGGCTAAAATATAGTACGATACTATATATTATAGTATGGTTGGTAACCCTAGTTACATTATATATTTTACTATTAAACATCTCTATTCTGGCACACCTCTATAATATCCACATTTTATTATATCACCTATACAGTACACAATTTATTCATATCTTTGTTGTTCTATTTTTATTTGTATATCCATAAATCTGGGGCTCCTCTCTTTCCCACTTTAATTAAGTTTCTTTATTTATTTTCTTCTTTTTTGTGGGAAGTAAATAAATAAAAAATAAAAAACTTCTAATTTAACTTCTTTTTGTCACGTGATTTTCATATCTCTTCGTTACAAGCCCATTGTACAATAAAAAAACAAATATAATAAAAAAAATTCTACAAGATTTTAAAGTGGATGCCAAGTGAAATATAAAAATTATTATATTTTGCAAATTTGTTATTGTTTTTTATGTTTTACTTGGTACCGACTTCAGGATGTAGTAAATATATCTTTTTTGCTAGAACAATTTTATTATATTAGCAATATTACTCACGGTCCATATAAATTCAATGCCCAACTTTCAACACAAAGTTGACGTAATTTTGGAGCTACAACTCGCCCAGCCGTACAAATGTCATTGTAGGTTTCACAATCCTTTAAGGCGCAAGAATGACTTTCAATACTACTTATGTAAAGTTTGAACTGTTATTATAATAATTAAATTTATCATTTTTAACTTTCTAAACTACTTTAATGGTTAAGGCACTCGTGTCGTAAAGTCAACTAACGCGGCGGGATTGATTCCTGCCCCCTAGACAAGTAGCGCTAAACGAATAGAATAGAAAATATATGGGAATGAATATCGTTAAGATATGTGTTATGTCATTCGCATATATTTTTATTCTATTCTATTGTCTGGGAGAGGCCAGGGGGGGGGGGGGCAAGCCGGAAAAACGTGCAAGTGAGGGGCGCTGTCAATGTACTACCGGCCTCAAAGAGAGGGGGCTGCGACCTGGCCATTGATACCGGAACACAGCACAAGATTGTTATGGCAGCATACTCTTTTTTTGAATGCGCAGGGGGAATATATTTCAGAGTTCCTCTCGACTGTGAGAGTGGGACCAGACCGCGGCGATAAGTGCCGCGCAGCGTGTACGAAGACTCTGGGCGGAACCAACTACTCCGCTAAACCTAAACCTGCGTCATAATCTAGTAAAACGTGGCATAATCTAGTAAAGGCGCACCGGACCGCACTTTGATATTAAAAACGAAAAAATATTTTGTTTTATTTAAAGAAATGAGCAAAATGTAACAAAAAAAAAATTAAAAATACACCACAAAGTATATAACTATAATACAAACTTCAGTGTGACGATTGAGGCTGTATTTGAATGGTTATTTGTTGTATGTTAGCTTTCACGTTAGTAGTTGCAATTCTTAAAATGGCTCTTAAACGCTCATCTGTGAGAAGAGAAGCACATTAATTTTTTCGGTAACTAAAGATTAAAAGTTTGTTCGCAAAAATAAGTACTATCAAAAATTGCAATTAACTGCTGAGCAAACCTTTTCAATTCGCGCTTTGGCGTGTTTACTGTAATGCACGATTCCATAAATTAGCCGCCTACGTAATAATTATAATAATTCTTTATTTTGGTAGGTACCTATAAAAGTTTTATTTGTAAAACAGTCACGGGCCGCGTGTCGCCGACCGCTGCTCTAGACCAGCCATACTCAACCTATTTCTTATAAGGGCCACATAGACATATTAGATAAAGTGCTGCGGGCCACAACATTAATTTATTTCGATGTTTTTTATTATTAGAGTACAGCAAAGAGGTTTGCGGCCCACCTGATGGAAAGTGGTTACCGTCATCTATTGACTTTTGCAACACTAGAGACAATACCAATGTCATTGTACAACTATTAATATGTCAGACGGGCCACATGCAGCCCGCAGGCCGCGCGTTGAGTACAGATAAAACGCATATTGTACAAACACCACGTTCTAAATATGAATGAAAATATAGCGATGAAAACTGCACATCGAGATAACCGAAATCGCTTTAGTGAAAAGCACGGCGGGAATTTTTGAACTGAAACTTGTTTAGAATCGATTGGATTTGAAGCTCGATGAAACGAAAAAGCGCACACTAAAAAGGGATAAACACATAAATCTATAGGACAAAGCCTGCGAGAGAATGAGATACGAATTTTACATTGTGCAGCACAGATTAGAGAGCCAATAAGACCGATGATTAAACGAAGCTCCGATTTGGACCGAAATACAACTAATAATAATATTTTTAAGACTAAAACAGTAAAAAATTGAAATTGATACTGAGAGAAGAATTCTCTGTAATCTGATATGTGTCTCAACAAAGTTACGAATAGACATTACGTTATATTTTAGGAAAGCTGTGAAAACTTCTTGAAATATATTATACATACATACTTATGACTTACTTACTTACATACTTCCACGGGGAAGGGGTCAAAACAGCACAGCTTGTTGCAGCTGGTCACATTCCTGGGACTATTGTGATATCCCATATATCGCAGATTTACATTAAGAAATTGTTAAATTATAACAGCAGTTCCGTAATTAGTTTAATTTCTATTTGAATTATTTTTTATAATTTAAACGCCATGCTCATACAGATAGATGGAAATATTTTTAAAGTTTTCGTTAATAGTTCAAATTTCGTGTTTTAAAGCTTAAATACATATAGATTTTGATACATGACGTCACGAAATTTAGCCCTCCCACCCCTTGTCACACAATGTCACACTTCGTCGATCAAAGCGCCTTAATGTGCGACTTAATTTATGGACGGCCCCTTAGATAAAAATGATATATGGATTTAAACTGACACTGAATTTGAATATAAAGTCCATAATCTAATCCGAGGCTGAAGATTAGATAAATGAGATGTCAACATCTATATTTTTACAAAAACGCAACCATTGTGTCGGGAGTCATATTTTTTTATGGCAAGAGTTCAGCAGGCAGGCACAGAGTCCACCTCATGGAAAACGGTTACCATGGCCAATGGACAATTGTAACACTAAAGGTGCCACCAATGTCCTGCCGCTCTCTAAAAGGAGACAGGAACCTGGCCACTAATGCCGAAACACAACTCAAGGTTGTTATTGCGACATACTCTAGAAGTCTAGACCAGGATAAACTGGCAAATCAATCATACAAATACCAAATAATTTACGACAGTCAGTGAGATTTATTTATTTGTACCATTTGCTGTTGAGTCGTTTGCACGGCGAGGTCCTGAGGCCACGAGCCTCTAAAAAGAGCTATCATAACGACTCATCAACACTTCAGGTGATCGGAGGGCTAGTGCCTAACCCGGACAACGTATGAGTATGGCAATCCAGCGAGGAAACGTAGCCAGACTTCTGGGCACCTTACCCATAAAAGATGGTGACCTACCTCAGTATTCTAAATAACGTCTTGCGGAATTATAGGTAGATTCAATATAAATATTAAGTTTTATTTTATTATATTAGTTTATAATGTCTTATTTTAATAAATTATTGTATCATTTACGACAATAAATTTTAACTAAATTATTAATTAAATAACACTTTATGTTCTGCCTATATGCATTTTAAAATATTGAAGTATCGTTTCATTTGTCTCGAATAGACTCCGAAGCGGCTTAACGGATTTTAATCAATATTTAATGGATTGATATAGAGTTGTCTCAGAGCTTGTATGTTTCATTTCGATATCTTGCAGAGTTTAGAAGATATCAATATGAAGACTAAGTCCTGCGCAAACCGAGTGGCATATACGTCTACATCTTGTCTATAATACATAATATAATAAATCTGTAGTGTAGAGGAGTCAAGAACGCATTGTAAGCGTTTAAAAATGAGAATAATATAAAGTGGATTTACGACCACAGCCACCGGTGGCGGCCATTAGCCACCGCGTGAACAAAAGTGGCGGTGGTGCTTGGCCGCCACCGGCCACACGTGTGGTCAGCGAGTCCCTAAAAATTGTAGTACAAAGGGTGTCCCACCGGTGGCTGTGTTCGGTGGTCCATTTGCGTCCAGCCTAATATATGGCAGCAGATTCCGAAAATACAACTTTTAGGATTTCTCTGTTAGAACATCACATGAAAACTACTGGACGGATTTAAATGACAGTCGATACAGAGCTAGTTTATATACCGGGTTAACATTTAAGATACTTTTTATCCCAGTAAATGACGTCATTTCTGTGGGTTAGATGAATATAGCGAAAATTAGATGAATATAGCGACGGAGAAAGAATACAATTTCTTGCGGTCGGGCGGCCTGTCGTAAGAGGCGACAAAACAACCCACAGCCAGGTGGTAGGGCATTTGCCCGACTGGATGGCTACCATCCCTGGTCTAAAATATGTCGCCAGAGCAACCTTGAGTTGTGTTCAGGCATTGGTGACCAGGTTCCAGTCTCCCTTAAGAGAGCAGCAGCGCATTTGTAGCACCTTTGGTGTTGCAAATGTCCATAGGCGATGGTAACCGCTTTCCATCAAGTGGGCCGTCTGCCTGTCTGCTGAACTCCAGCAATAAAAATAGCAATTTGCGTACAAACTACGTAGTTTTCGTGGCAACGTGAACGAAGTTTCGCTGGTACATGTTAGTTGTAAATATTTTTAGCTATTTGAATGTGGGAATATTTATATATTTTCTTCTTTGTGGACTTATATATGCAACATATATGAAACAATTTTTATAAAATGTATATATTTTTAGTTTGCATAACGTATAAATAATAGATTTTGGATCCCCAGTGATACTAATTTAAAATATTTAAAAGCAAAATACTAATAATACCTTCATACGTAGAAAAGCTTAATAGGTATCCCATTCAAGAACTCAAACGACTCACCTTTATAGAATCCGTTTCGCTTTGCAACATTTTGACACAGCAAAAAGATTTTTTAAGTATGGAAATACGATATTCGTTCGCAAATCGTAAAACTTGGAACACTAATAAAAATTATATTGAGATAAAAGACCAAAAATATTGAGATAACGCGAGATATAGTATCGGCGAGATGAGATCATGTAAAACTATTTGTTTTATACTCAGTCGTTATTTTATTGCTCTTTTTATAAAACCCTAAAAAACGAAATGCTTAGCTACCAAAACCTGACTAGTATCTAGTAGGCTATCATAGGCTTATAGAAGCCCTGGGTGTCTTAAAATCCCGTCTGAATAAACGCTTACCTTCAATCTAGGTAAGCGTGCTCCATCTTGACCATAATATCTCCGCTTGAAATCGCGCGAGACAATGGTCAAAAGCGAACCCATGTATAATGTAATTATTAAAAAAAACGATTAATTATTATTATTATATGCAATAAGTATCCATATATTAATACGTGAAGCAAAAACACAACAAAAACTTTGTACCCCTTTTTACGAAAATTGCGCGGAAAGAGGACTGTGAAATTTCGCACACTTATAGTTTATATAGAGGAGTTCACAAAGCTAATATTTTTTTTAAATTATGCATAAAAAATATATTAAATCAATAAAAAAAATACACACACTACCATGTATTTGACACACATACGCATATATACTCTTTTGTTTATTGGTAAAGTCAAATTAACAGTGTAGCCTTGGCGAAATCTGTGATTATAGAAGTATAGTCTTTGACAACAGAACCTTACTAATTAATGTTCACACTTATAATTTAAATTTATTATTGTGGTCGAATTTCGACCACGGGCGACCACTGGTATACTAAGACGTATATTATTACATTTTGGCATATATAAACCTGCTCAAATGTGAAATCGAGTTTTAGGCCAATATACTTGAAGTATGATATTTTACTGTAGGTATAGTTTTATTTTTAAAAGTGTAGGCATAGTTGAAGAATATTAATTATTTTCATATAAAATGGTATGTTTTGTTAAAAAAATTCAACTGTTTAGTGAAATGTGTCATTTCGAGTTGCCAGGAAACTCCCTCGTTTGACGTTAATCAAAAACCTACAAGTTGAGCTCCGGGACAACAACTTACTTTCAAAATATAATGTTAAAAATCACTTTAATTTCTCTTTAAACAATGATTAATGCGTTATTAGAGACTAGTTAAAGATAGGATGTCATAACTTGCTACGCTCGTAAAAAAAGCCTATGAGGCTGCGGCGTTAAGTGGGGTAGACACGGGTGACTAAAGCCGCACGATTTTTGTCGCGAAAATCGACTGTCTAAATGGCAATTCGGCTAGGTCACAAGCACAAAATACATGTACTCTAACGAAGTGACAAGTGACTAAAGCCGCAAGTCCCAGAGTTGGGTAGCATCCGACTTTGGCCGCGCCGCGACCGGCCGCATTCGGCTGGTGATTAAAATCGACTCGTGTAAACCCCTCTTTAGACAAATGGACAGTTCCGTTTTGTCAAAATGACTAAGGGACTCTTGAAACAATCATACCTGACAACGAGTCATTACGTTGTCGTTTCTAAAAGGTTCCTATCATAAAATCCATCGATTGAACAAGAGTGAAACTACTTCCTGTATTTAATTGTATGACATTAGTCTATACTTGACTTCCGTTGTCCAGCCAATGACACTGCGTTATAATATAAAGTCCGCGCTACGAAAGAAGTCCCATGGAATATAATGGAAGTAAAGGTGATAACTCCGCTAGGTATTGGATAATATTTTGTTCGTAAAGTATCCAAATCAAATCAAATCATCATTTATTGTATAAAACATGGTACATAAACTCCAAGAAATAAATTTACAGCTTTAATTATGGAATATTTTATATGTATTATTCAGTAGTTAATTACATCGATTTACGGATAGGATTAAGTACGGCGATTGCAGCGCCACGCCTTTGGGACTTCTTATGTGGCTTGGACTTTAAATAAACATGTTTTTATATAGCCCATCATTTGCAATAGACTACTCTCTTGACAGTAAATTCAACTAAGACATTATATCATCTTACAAAACGCTGAAGCCTCCTTTTTTGAGGGGAAATTCGCTTGAGGACAACCCACCGCGGGGGGAAACGCGGTGGGGCGTGAGGGATACGCCAGGTCGGGGTGGTACTAGCACCGCCACAGAGAAGATATTACACATCACGCATTCACCTCCAGCCCGAGTGGATGATGGCCAACCCTTCCGGGCCGCCCCATTTATGAAGCCGGAGAGCTGGACATCTCTTGCAACCTCGGACACGCCGAAGCCTCCTAGATTTTATATGAGAATAGCAAGTTATGCTAGCATATATTCAACGAATCAAATAGAACATTATTGTTGAAGCACCATTAAAATTATTTTTATCATACTTCTAAATTTATTTTAACTCCTTCTTTTTTATACAATCATTGATTAGAATGTTTTCTATACAATACATACAATAAAATTAAATACTGTTACGAGTTACAGGACTCTAATTAAAATGCCGTTTGAAATACTATAGGATTTATTAGAACTATACAAACACGTAGAAAGCAGGTACAAATATAACTGAACACAATCACACAAAATCACAAATAAATTATCGAATGTACACACGTCTTGTCTCGCTAGTGGTTATCGTTTGACTACCGATCTCTTCGTTGGGCCATTGCTTTAAACTGCATCGATACAATATGGCTGCCCGTCCGCGTAAATCGAATTTCTTAGAATCAGTTCGACACACCTGTCTAATGACTGCCAGAAAAGATTACAACATATAATATGTGTATAACATACACAATGGGCTGTTTTTTAATCACAAATTTTAAACACAATGTAAACAAAAGAAGACAGTCATAAATAGTTTCAATGTTATTAGATCAAACGCCGGCGGGTAATAAATGTGCTTTGTCTACAAATATGCAGGTGGCCCAAATTGTAACAATACTATAAGGTAAGTACAATGGGCGGCCTTATTGCTTAAAAAAATATCTCCCTACAACCTATCTACCAACCTGCAACCTTTGGATGGACAACACTTAATTGCAAAGATAGCGTTGGCGTGCAGTTGAACTAGATAGTAATAATAGGACAAAATAATTATATTATTTATTAACTATAAAAATATATACGTGCATATACATATAAGAAAAATAATAAACGTCATACAGCTAGTTCCGATAAATAAGGGTCTACAATACACAAATTTGATTTAGCTAAACAATGGCTAAATTAGCAACACACGAACTCTTTTCTCCGAAATTTAATTTGTATTTATAAAATCATAACTTCATTTATTTTAATATTTTTGAGACAGCCACATAAACACCCTAGACTAGCCTAGACAATCTTCATGTACATATATAATTAATTTTACTGTTAATAATAGAATTATATACTTACTATAAATTATAAACAAGCATCCTTCAGGTGCGACGCCGACTCACAGATGGTCACTTGTATTTAAATTTAATTTATTATGTCGAAAAAGTGGTTTTAAATTTGCAAATTCTGTCTAAAATCATTTTAAATATTATACATACCTACTTAGTATTTATCTTTCATGTTATTATATTAAAATTTCTTCCGCGTCCTCCATTTGTAACGGATAAAATCAATGTTTACAAACGTCTTTCTGCATACCTATGTCTAAAGTAGGATTCAGTTCCGTTAAGGACATATGTTCTCAAATTTACATACCTTAGACCCCCTATTACAAAAACCTACATTGTTATCAAAATATGTATATTGATATTTTAAGCGCGTATTCTAGTTACGTCAAATTGTAATAAGTTTTGAAAAACAAGTATTGACTGTCATTGAGTGACTTCAAAATTGTTCATTTTCTGTCACTCTGGTTTTAATAAATAGTTGACATTTGTAATGAACAAAACCAATAACTATTAAAATATATAAATATTCAAAGCGTTTCAAAAACAAGTTCTAATGCAAATGTATCCGTAATAATTGTCCCAGTTTAGGTAAAGAGTTTTCATTCATTCATTCATAAATTATAAATAAAATAAAAAACCTTTTATTTCTTCCATAAGACACTTGTTAGTCATCTGTCTTATTTTATGTAACAATCCCAGTTTAGGTAAAGGCCTTCTCCAAAGACACCCATCTGTCTCTGTCTTGGGCTTGTCACCAGTCGGGGCCGACTACTTTTTTATGTCATCTTCCCAACGCATCAATGGTCTCCCTCTGCCTCTCTTGCCTTATGGTCCTGTTCAGAGTTGCTTTTACGGTCTATCTCTAGTCTGTAAGCCTTATTATATGACTTGCCCATTGCCATTTTAATTTCTGTGGATAGCTCAAGACATTAGTTGCTTTTATTACCGCTGTTATTGTTGTGTGTCTAATTTTGTCTATTTTCTTTACCTTAAGCAAGCTTCGTTCGAGACCTCGTTGGCAGGTGGCTATTTTGTGTTTCGTCTTGGCCGTAAATTTCCACGTCTGGCATCCGTATGTCAATCCTGGTATGAGGTTAGAGTTTATAATTTTCGTTTTCGTACTTACAGGCAAGTTACTTTTAAAATTTTCTTTTAAACTCCAGTATTTATTCGATGTTTTTTGTACTCTTCTTTCTATTTCTATGTCGTTTATTCTGTCCAAAATAATTGTCTTTCCCAAATAGATGTATTTATCAATATATTTTAGCGGATTTTTTATAGTTATTGGTATTTTGTTGTCATTGTTATAGTCTTGTGAGATTGATTTTCTGTCCTATATCTGCGCTAGCTAGTTGTAAGGATTCAGTCATGTATTGCAGCTGTCAACTTTTCTCTAATAGTATCACAATGTTATCTGCGAATTTTAAATGGCTTAGGAAGGCGCCTTATATATATATATATATATATATATATATATATATATATAGTCCTAGTTTCCTAATGATATTAATTATTATCTAAATATGTGAACTATTATAATATTAACATTTTTCTTTAAAATTAATATTGTATTCAACTAAAATATGTAATGTAAAAAATGTTCCTACCCAATCCCTGTCCTAAACCATCATCCAATACCCAATACATAACACCATTCTAATGATAGCCAACAAAACCCAACTATAACCAACAAACGTATTAAAAATAGATAATAAGAACTTATGTAGTAGCATTTAAGCACATTGTAAAATCTCTTCTTTGTAATAAATAAAGTACAACATCCTCAACCTCCACCTAACTTCCCCTCAACCATTTATCCACAGCCATCCCCCTACACATCAATTTACCCAATTGTCCATTTGTTCCATTCATTCCTTATCCAATTAACCATCCATCGAAATATCTAATCCATTCATTATCCAGCCACAATTTGACCACCCTTCCATCCACCTACTTACCGAACATACCTATGCAACATTTATTTACCCTTAGTAACTAAAAAGTAGTAGTAAAATGTAAATTCTTAGAAAGTATAAATAAGAAGATGAAAAATAAAAAGTTTATGAGAATCTCTGCACTGACCCATGGTAGAGGAGCCCGCAGTTAAAGAAAAATATTTTGGCCTTAGAAAAATAATTCTTAAGCATAATCAATATAGGTAATATATTTCGATAAATGGCGCCAAGGATCAGTGCTGTACGAAGTCGAACCGATTCTTCGAACCAAAAGTAGTTTTATTTATTAATTCATTTGAACAATAATGACATATATATGTATAAGTATACATAGTTTATACATATTCGGTCTTATTCATATTGAGTTAAAGTAACTTTGTAGTATTCTTCAATCTTCGTAAAGAACACTACAAAGTCACTCTAACTCAATATGAATAAAATCGTATATCTACAACCAAAAATATGCCTTAGCTGCTAAGAACAGTTTACGCTATAAATACATATAATATTCAATCACAATGAGATCATTTTAGTAAAGTTAATGGAGATTCATGTAGTGGTGTGTTGGACTCTGACCTTCAGGATGACGCAGATACTTACCGGGCATGGGTGCTTCGATAAGTATCTGAATCATATCGTGGGCTATCTGCCTTCGCCTCAATGTTGCCAATGTGGCGCACAAGACTTTGCGTTCCATACGCTGGTTGAATGCGCAGCATGGGCACCGCAGAGATTTGAACTCGAGACCGTCGTAACTCCGATCGAATCGCTGGGCAGTTTGGTCCAAGCCATACTGCATAGCGACGATCACTGGGTGGGTACGGCCAATTTCTGTGAGGCAGTAATGTCTCATAAGGAAGGAAAGGGAGAGAGGTGTGCATGCGTCTCGCGGGTACCAACGCCACTCGGCGTCCCGGAAACGCAAATGTGCGCAACATCTCCGTAATACCGCTGCAGGGGTCCTCCAGCATTTAGGGAGCGGAGGAGTCATCCCCCTGTTGAGGAAGTGAGTCTGCACTGCTCCCCTGGGCATTCTCAAGCACTGATGCGCAGTATCAGCGTAGGCGTAACTACGTTCTAAGTCTCACGCTCTTCCTACCATAAGCGCGGGTCACGTAGGAGGAGGGTGGTTTTAATGGATGACTTCTGCCCATGGGTGACCTCTCCACATAGAGGGAGGTACCTTGCCGAGTCTCCACATATGCCGACGATTGACTCTGGTGGCCGTGAAGTGGTGCCTTCCTGAGATTTCTATTCGCAAAATGTTAGTGGGTCATCGCGGTTACACTTTGGCAACCTGCACAAAGTGCATTCAACACAAATGCCCCGGCGGGATTTGCATGCCAATTGCGCTAACTGGGTCATTGGACAGGTTCCATTGTAATTAATAGAGCTCCTTTTATAACCTGCCTTAGAGATACGACGATAGTAGAAAGGTTGCCTAATGAATAGTCAAGTCGTTGGCTGTAATTATAGTAATGGAAGGCCATCGTACTCGCCTCACTGTACATTTAGATGCAATCTAAGTACCAGCGCCAGACCTTGCCTTCGCCTAGGTTGTAGACGTCACAATATACAAAGTCATGGCATCATTTCGAGCAAGCAAACGAATCCCTTTAAAAAAATGATGTAACCGCTGTTTGTATATTTCCACTAGGGTATGCCCGCGACGTCGTCTACGCTTGACTTGAAATTCCCGCGGGATTCCCGGGACACAGCATTTAAAAAAGAATATAAGTTATCGTTATAGTGAAAACTGTGTCAGAATAAGCTAGCACCCGAACTACTACAAAACGCTCCCGGGAAAATTCCCGGGATAAAAAGTAGCACAGATTTAAGTCTAAGAATTTGCTGTCAATCATCGAAAACCGTATCGAAATCGACACAGTAGTTTTTACGTGAATCCCGAACAAACAGACAAAGCGATAAACAGACAGAAAAAAAATTGCATCGTGTTCTCCATCGTTTATATAGTCTATTCCAGTTGTTTTGTTTAAATAGCTTTAATGTACAGACACGGCATGCTTAGAATTTTTTAATATTATAGATTATTTGATATAGCTACTGATATATATCCCACTACTGAACTATAGCCTCTGGATATCAGAGGAATGGATGGTATACTCACAATTCTCCAAGTGGGTTATCGGGTATCACACATTTGTATTTTTAAAGTACAGAATATGTCGCAGTTTTTCTTCTTTCACAGTCGTCGGTAATGAGAATATGCACATATTAATAAGTGTGAAAAACCTACCTTATTGATGCATGTTTCCCTACAAGGGACTGAAATCATAAAATCACATTTCTGGAATGAAACGTAAGCACTCTGCTCAATCTTGAGCTACCATGGCACTATTAAGGGTCGTTGTACAGTTTTATGGATAGATAGCACTACATTTTTCGCTATACGAAAAATGATTGACAATATTGAATATTTCATAGCAATAATAAGTAAGGCTACGAGCCGACTGGTGGTGTCTTTGCTATTTAGTTTATGTAGGAGTTATTGAAATAATGATGTTTTTCCCTAGGATGATAGGTTCTTTATCTAATAACGGATTAACTTTAATATTAGACGGATCAACCAAACTGAATTATTTTGGTTGTAAGGCACAGAACTGAAAGGACACGGCCGTATTCAAAGACATTGAATTACTTAAGTCTGTTTATATGGGTCACTTTGGCTGATCCATTCAAATTGAAATATATAAAAATTCTCTCTCTTTTCTTTCACCTTTTCTCAATTATTTGGGGTCGTTACAATACGTCTTTTCCTTCCATACTTGTGTACTCTGACATACGTCCACTGTCATACTAATCATCACATCATCCTTCACAAAATCCATCGATCTCTTTTTTGGTCTACCTTTACATTTGTATCGATCAATCTTGCAGTATTACATTCTTTTTGTTACGCGACTTTCATTCTTGCTCATTACATTACATATTATTATAGAAATTAATCGTCTAATATTGGCTGCAGATAATAGAAATGTACAGTTAGTAGTAGTTTGTAACACTTCACATAGAATTTGTGGGTCGCGGTTTCTGAAGTAAAAATATGGCAAAAAAACCTTTGAAATATAATTATATTCGGTAGGAACATAATCTTTTATATGGCGCTTTCACTGAAATAGTGCAATGGGTGATAGTGGGCAAACAAGCACAATATAATACAAACATACACGTTGTATTTGCCCAAGCTGAGCAAGTGATAACAACACTCAGACCGCAGTGAATAACGAAAAGTTCGTTTACGAAATTTATTATGCCAGGAATCGAGTTCAGGACCTCTACTAGTAATGAGTTAGGTCGACAAAGGTTTGACTCATTCAATCACAGAGACCGTCATCTGTTTTCACTCTTTTGAGGAACTCTATAATGTAGCGACAATCATAATAATTACGTGTAATCATCATGAATAATCATGAATGCAAGAGCTCCTGACACAATATACCTTTATAGTTCAATAATTTTCAATTTTGGGGACTTTGGAAATGGTTTAGAAACTACTGTACACGTATAAGTTATTTGTCTATTACAGAGTAATTTGTAACTAGTAAAGTTTAAGAATATTCTTTAAATATTATCTATATATTAATACGTGAGGCAAAAACTTTGTACCCCTTTTTACGAAAATTACACGGACGGAAGAGTATGAAATTTCCCACACTTATAGTTTATATAGAGAAGGGTGCAGTATGCTAATATTTTTATTTTAAATTATGCATAAAAATACATTAAATCAATAAAAAAAACATTACACACACTACCATTTATTTGACACACACACGCATATATACTTTTTGTTTATTGTTGCCTTGGCTAAATCTGTGATTATAGAAGTATGTCTTTGACAACAAATTATTATGGTCAAATTCCGACCGCGGGCGGCCACTAGTTCATAGTAATTATGACAAGAATCGATAAGAGATTTAAAACTGTAATAAATATTATTATAAAAGTTATCAAATTATTAGGTATCGTATCTTTAACACGCATCCGCTGTAGATATTATTTGTATGGAAATTGCCCCTATTTAATTTTCTCCTTTTGTTACTTCATTTATGTCTGACTACAGATACTACAGCTAGGTAACGTTATAGCATGAAAGAAGAATACTTGAATAGAAATAAAAGTTGAATAATCCATGGTTAATCGGTTATAGTAACAACATGCATATTTTGAACATTTGGTATATTCATAATAATAATCGGTTTAGTTGCAAAACTCACAACAACAAATTTTTCTGGTATATATTGATTAGAATTGTATTAATTTAATTGGAATACAGGTGCATCCGAATCCATGCCACCTCCTTTAAAGAGTCTGAGTTTTGGCTACAAGTAGGGTTGCTAACCGTACTTTATAATAACGTATCCTACTTTATTTTTGGTAAATATACTTTATACTTTTGCATAAAAATAAAGTATGCGATATTACTCTATTTCCAATATTTACTCTGATGCATTAAATTAAATACTTATGTGGATAATTACTGAACTATTATCGATTTAGCTTTCACTGAAAGAGTTTATTTAGTATATAATCTAAAATGGCAAGAAAGGAACAGTACATATATATATTTAATAAAAAACTAGCTTCTGCCCGCGACTTCGACCGCGTGGAATAGTTTAAAAAAAATAAGTTAAAAAGCCCTCCCGATTTTAAAACATTCTTCATTGGTGCTCCGCTCCTATTGGCCTTAGCGTGTTGATATATAGCCTAATTGTTTTTTAATGCATAAATTGTTTTATTGTATGATGATGATACCGGTAATATATTGATTTTAACTACTAATTAACTTAATTAATTAGGTGCATAAGTTGTAAAATAAGCTGTTTAAGTAATTAAAGTTTTTTTAACTATTCCACGGTAACTCTTTAATTTTTCGGGATCAAAAGTATCCTATATGTTGACCAGGGATATAAGCTACCACCATACAAAATTTTACTCAAATTGGTACAGTCAACAACAAATTGTTAGTGTGTGCTAGAAGCACACAGAAATAGTGTCTCCAAGAGAAGAAATAAATACAATTTTGAATAATACTTTTTTTCTTCCAAATCCTTTATTTTTTCCCTACTTAAAAAATGTAATACGTTATTTTTCTGAAAAATAGTTGGCAACCCTAGCTACAAGCTATCTCATCCCCAAATACCGATACCCTGTTGGATAATACGTCCTTTTCTTCAGCTATAAATCTGCGCATAAAATCTTCCATGTGCACTATACTTAAGCGTCTGTAGGACATAGGTAGCCGGTCCAGGATACCAAAGTCTTTCCTGACAGTGTCGACAGATAGTCAGGTCATGCCACTTTCTATTACATATTACGAAGGGCGCTTGCCACTGCTAAGTTATCGGCTCTTGTAGAGCCGATCGGGACTGCACATGACGATGGTAGGCCTGCTGAAGAAAATACTCTAATTCCCTGGCGATGTGGCAAGTCTCTTATGGGACGCGTCCTGCGTGGACACGTTGGCCGCATCCCATTTACCAAATACTACTGAATCGGCCGACTTGCAAGCGAAAACAGCTGAATCAGTCAAGCAGCGCAAGTATACAATCTTCAATGAGGTTACTGGTTTGCTGTTGATACGCAAGTATAGTGGGGTCCTCAGGTAATAAGCTTCTACAAAGAACAGAAAAAAAATGATTACATCATCATTTTTCAGTCTGTATTAACAGTTCTACAACTGCTGTATTAATGATAGTTACCTGATAAATTTGTATTGTTGTAATAGTTTAATGGGCGAAGAATTCATACCAGGAATAACAAAAATAATATACAGAACAGTGTCACTACTCTCAACCACCTTTTCATTATTTCAAATATATTTTAGTTCAAATCAATCTAAAACTGTTTTTTATTTTTTCAATTTCTTGTTGAAATACGTACAACTTAAGTACCGTATACGCGATAAACGTCCTCTGCTTTTTTTGAACAATAATTGGCTACGGACCTAAAAACCATCAAATCTAAAATACTCTTTACCTCTGTAACTACTTATCGTATCTTGTACAAAATAATTTTCTTTGAAAGTATTTTCGTGCCTTTACCAATTTGATTTGTTCTAGAATTTTCCACTTTATGGTTCAAAAGATAGAGAAGAGACTACATTTTTACTTCACATGGTCTATAATTGTTTTGTGTTTTTGCTATTACTCAGTGTCAGACTGAACTAATGCGAGACTTGCCGGTGATAGCTGGAATATTATTATAACCACCCCGGTATTCCCTTTATCACCCTAAACCTAAGCTAAGAAACGTTCCTTCTTGACATACGCGTTGAAGTTGTGAGATGAATTCTTCCTGCGGTTTTCCCAGAGCGCTATAATATGGGGCTTTTCAAAGCCATCGTAAATTAGAAGTCTCACGAGGTAGGCAACGAATCCGCTCCCTTAGTGTTGCAGATGTCTTTTGGGTGACGCTAAAAACTTAACACCAAGTGAACCATTTGTCAATCACCCAAGCAACCAATATAAAAACAGCAAGGCTCGTGGGCACACAGCTACGCCAGCGCCACTTCCCAGGCAGATGAGGACCTACCAAGGAAAAATTAGTACCCGAAAGAGAGGTCTTTATCGCGATAGTACAGCCAACACGATGACGGCCCACCTGAAATGAAATGAAATGAAATCTTTATTTGTATGGAACATGGATGACAAGGTATTATATAGTGACAACATGTTTCGCCATTTACTGGCACACAAATTTTCTTTAAAAACTAATATGGTTTATAAACATTATATATTTTTATTTAATAGTCGCTTAAGATTAATTTGTTGCACAATTTTGTCACCATTGTGCCAAAGTTAAATAGAATTATATATTTTATGAGTGTCAACTTTATTAATAACTAGCTGATACCCGCCCGCTTCGCGTGCCGTAAAAGCCGTTCTTAGCTGACCTCTACTCGGCGAAACGAAGGTCCATACCAAATTTCAAGTCTATAGGTAGGTATTATAGTTTCTGAGATATCGTGATGAGTCACTATATACATGGATTTCAATTATATATATATTTTTCACTCACTATTTCACTTAATAGGTCAAAAATTATATGTATAGATAAATGATATAGGAAACAAAAAAATACCCTTGCTACATCAGAAAGCCTAAAGCGGCCACTTTTCAAGTATCGCTTAGTGAAATCGACACGTGTCTAGATATACAGGTAAGTGTGAGACATACCATAAAAAGCTCAACTTTTTTTTTCAGGCGGGGGAAATGCATTCCGCACATACCGGGTCCTTTGCTAGGGATTAGACTGTTATCGATCATGGAGGCATTCCACTGAGGGCAATCCAAACAGTAACCGACCGGCTTGTGTGGAGACTCGAATCAATGGACAAATACCCAAGGGCTAATACCCCACTAAAACCACCCTCCTCCCATGTGCCCCGCGCTTATGGTAGGAAAGGCATGAGACTTAGAACGTAGTTACGCCCACGCCGATCCTAGCGCAAAAGTGCCTGAGAGTGCCCCGGGAATCAGAGCAAACTCACTTCGTCAACAGGGGTGAAGACTCCTCTGCTCCCTAGATGCTAGAGGGCCCCTGCAGCGGTATTTCAGGGAGGGAGACCATGCGCGTACCTGCGCCTCCGGGCCCCCGACTGACGTCGGCGCCCGCGAGACGCATGCGCACTTGAATCTCTCTCCCTAAAAAGCTCAACTTTATTTTAACGCTTGTCAAGTTCGTAATACGAATATGTGAAAGTAGCCGCTTTAGGCCTGCAGTACAGTAGTCACTTTTTTCATTAATTCTACAGAATATGTCATCGACATCGAACTCTAAAAAGTATTTACTGGTGACAACAGTCTAAAGAGATTAGGTCAAGAAAATTTATGATATTTTACATAAGAGCCGATTAATATTGATAATAATCGTGACTCAAACTAAAGCCCCGAAGTGTTAATCTTTAGTTATCATATTAGGATTTTAAGCAAGGATTAAACATTAATCGCTGCTTATTAAAACTGAGTATAATTTTTTTACAAAACAAAACCGACTTCTTTCTACAATATCTTGAATTCAGTGTGAAGTAAAACATAAAAATTACTATGTTTTGCACATTTGTTGTTGTATTTTTGTTTTACTTGGCTCCGACTTCAAGATCTTGTAGGAAGAAGTCAGTAATTTTTTTTTATTTTGCTTTTTAGTTTAGTCGGTTTTGTTTTTGTAAAAAAAATATTTATCTTTTATCATCATATATTAAGTGCCTGTAGAAATGATACTACTGCTACACTTACACAAGTTTGCTATCTAACTATGCGGTGTAGATGCTCGTTAACAAGGTTTGCTCTCGATTGCCCTGCGATCCATTGATCAGATCCTGACTTGGTGACGTTGGGCCCAGCTCAAGATTATACCTTTCGAACAAGAAAAACATTTAAAATCGGTCCTCAATTGATGGACAAATCGCGTAACAAACAATTTTCGAAGGTTTCTCGCAATTTTCCTGGGATCTACTAATCAGACCCTGACTTGGTGATCATGGAACCACCTCGAGAGTATACACTTATGAATCAAGAAAATATTTGAAAATCGGTACACAATAGACGGAGATATCGTGTAACAAAGAAGTCGGCTAACAGCTTTTAACGGTTTCTCTCGAATTCCCTGGGAACCACTAATCAGATCCTGACTTGGTGACTATGGAACGATCTCAGCAATATACTTTTTCGTATAAAAAAAAATTTGAAAATCGGTCCTCAGTTGACGGAGAAATCCATATAGGAGAGATAACCAAAATGCGTACCATATAAGTTTTATCTATGATGCGTACATTCCTCTTGTTGGCCGTCTGGCTAGCAGCAGTCGCTGAGTGATTTTTTAATTAAATCGGCCGCCAAAAACACGTACGTGGTCTGTACTTTTGACCAGACCCATCCTCGTCGACCCATTCGTGTGTATTTTGAAGCGCTGAATCCGTATCTGGGGTCAGTTTGGTCCATACAACATCTTAATTATTAGTCGATTCATTTCTATCTTGCAATTAGGATTAATCAACCAAAGTGATCCATATAAACATATATTTCAATCATTCAATATCATTGAATACCGTCGTAACCTATCTGTTGTAAAAGTCGCATTAGTTATCAATGAACGAACAGCTTAAAGTCTAATTGATCGATTATACTTTGTAATTGTAAAAGTATAGCTGAAACACCAGTTGGAAAAGATTACGTTGCGAAAATTTATGACATTTGCAGCAGGAACAGATAAAAATTGATAAACCTAACTCATATTGAAACGTAACAATTAGTTATCTTACAGAGTTTTACGAAAGGATTAAACTTTTAATCGGCTGCTGAGTAACACTGTGTATAAAAAGGAAGCAACCGTCGTACAAGTCATCTGTATTCGTTTGGATCACCGAAATGCGTACATTCTTCCTGTTTGTCCTTTGCCTCGCGGCAGTAACTGGTAAGTACTTCTTTTAAAAGTCTAATATTTATTTTAACGCTAGGGCGTTTCTAATAATGGTCTAGGGACCATTATTAGAAACACGGAGTCTCTGATTCTCAAAGTGAAGCCGGCTATATATAGGATGCCGATCTTAGATAGGATTACAAGTTTCCAGTGGATATATTACTATTAACGACACTCACGTAAATCTAGTATATATTATATAAGTTTATGCACACAAATTTTAAAAATGCTTCATTTCATTTCACGCTTTTGTTCAAGTAGATTCGCTCTATACTTTTATTTCGTCTACATTTTTTATATATTCTGGCCCGTCAGGCCAGGCTTCACCTCACATAGTCAGGGTCGTCAGGGACATTAGTGAGTAGCTCTTTTAGAACTTGTTATTTTCTAAATCGCATATTTATTTATTATTTACGTATTTAAATTTATTTCAAATCAGACCTTGAATCCTATGTAGTATATTCATTACTATAGAATAGTTATATTCTATAGTAATGAATATACTACATACTCGTATCATTATGTCGTACTGTTACGCTTTACCGCCTCCTTTGCTAACAGTCTGAGTTTAAAGCAAAACATTCCATTATTTATTATTTAAGTTATTTTTTTTATTATTTATTTAGGTTTATGGCTTGGCAGCTAGGCCTTTAAGCCAGATCTTAGATTTTAATGTAGTTTCTTCATTTTCTTAAGCCTATGTGTAGCACAGTTAAACTGTAGGTTATCAGCTGGTGCCATTCAACGGAGTTCTTGTGACAACTCAAAAGGCCACATTTGACTATACAGTTCACATTTCTCACAAAACACATAATTACTACTCAAAAACTATTAATATCCTACAACGATTGTTCATTTTACAGTAATTTTACACATTTTTAGAAAATAGAACTGCACAGCGCAACGTCTTCTTTCAGTTCCCGCCAAAAACTCCCCATTCCATTAAGATACTCGTAGAGTTGCCAGCCGTCCGTCTTATTTTCCGAGGACATGCCCCAGTTTTTGTAGTGTCCTGGATAGTTTTTAATCAGCGTCCTGTGTTTTTAAAGCTCCCTGATAATGTCATGTGGCTGTGGAATATGTATTTAGTATACCGGGTCATAATGCTAATGAAGAGAGAGTCTTTTCTCTCATAAATTCACAATGGTCAAAAGAAATCTGCAATCATCAGAACTATCTATAACATAGATATAAAGGGTGACCAATTTTATGATTATTTGTTAACGCAACCACAAATACTGAAGGAAACTGGTAGTGTTGAAAAGTATAGTAATAAAAATAAATAAGTTTAAAGTTAATTAGAATTTATTAGGTACTAGTCATAGTTTACTTAGTCTTTAAACTTAGGTTACTTAAAATATAAGTTTAAAGAATTTTTTACTAACTAGTCTTTGTTTTATATTTTAATAAGTCGTTTTCAACTAGTATAATATTAGGTTGGGGAAAAAGGTTCTTCGCATTTATATAAGAATTTAAAAGATTTTTTTATAAAGTTTATTTACATTTGACTTAAGTATGTAAGTGCCATTTTGTTGGATAACTTTTTGCCATCTTGTAGGTAAGGACGTGATCCCATTGCTATAAAAATTTTGGGGCTTCTGTTAAAAAAACTGCGACAACTGGTTTTGGCAGTCCTCTCGTTGATGTTAACCTGACACTGCCTAAGGAATTCTGCAGAGACCGAAACCGGTGAAAATCTGAAGGTGCAAGGTCAGGACTATACGGCGGATGCATTAACACCTCCCAGCCAAACTCTCGTAATTTTTGCTGAGTGGCTAAAGATGTGTGAGGTCTAGCGTTGTCATGGTGAAAAACCACACCCCTTCTGTTGATTAATTCCGGCCGCTTTCTCTCAACTTTTTGCTTTAATCTCATCAGTTGTTCGCAGTACAGTTCAGAATCGATGGTCCTGCCTGGCGGTAACAGCTCATAATAAATAATGCCCTTCCAATCCCACCATACACAGCATCACCTCGCTGCGAGTTAACCCGGGTTTCGCCAGTCTGTGAAGCCTGACCGGCCTTTGACCACGATCTTTTTCGCACGTTCTTGTTGCACGTGATACACTTTTCATCACCAGTTATCAGCTTCTTCAAAAATGGTTCGGTTTCATTACGTCGTAATAAAGAATCACAAATGAGTACACAGTTCATTAGGTTTCTTTCAGTGAGCTCACGAGGCACCCAAATATCGAGCTTATTTGTGTACCCAGCTTTTTTCATATGCGCCAAAACCGTTTTGTGGTCAATTCCCAGTTCTCCAGCTACATCGTAACTACTAATATGCCGATCTTGCTCCACTTTTTCAAAAATGGCATCAATTTTGTACGTAACAGGGCGACCAGAGCGACGTACATCTTTGATATCAATATTTCCGGATTGAAAACGCTTAAACCAAATTTGCGCTACTCTCACAGATACTGCATTAGATCCATAAACATCACATTTTTTTTCGCGGCTTGTGTTGCATTTTTACCTTTTTTGTAGTAAAATTTTAAAATGTATCGAATTTCTTCCTTAGATTTACTCATTTTAACAATAAGAAAAACAAATGAAAATCACACATTTTCCTAATTTCAATTTGGAGTTGTCTTCTTTAAAATTAAAACTTTTTAATGATACCAAAACCAGCCAGATCCAAATTGTATAGCCAAAGAGATCTTATTACAAGTTCATACATACTATATGCGAAAAGACTTTTTCCCCAACCTATTATAATACATATATATATATATATATATATATATATATATATATATATATATATATATATATATATATATATATATATATATATATATATATATATATATATATATATATTCAAATACTTTTATTATTAAAAAATATGATTATTATCATATCTTGAATTTCATTTAACCTATACTCAGTATATATTAATTTAACTATTGCAACTCTATTACTGCATCCTGTTTTTAAACTCAATTGTCCTGGTTCTTCCAACTTCAAATCCTAGTTTTTAAATTTGGGGTTGGCAACCCTACATTAAAACTTTTTGTAGGGCCATAGAAGAATGATACCAAAAACGGAAATAGGACAGACCATTATGGATAGACCATTGGGATACTTTTTATTATTATCATATACAAGTATGCAAAGTAATGACTTCGTAACTTTGTACGATCGAACCAATTGCATCATGACCCACCATAAGGTCATTTTCCTACAGTTGTGAAATACAATTAGGTTGAAATTCGCCTGAACATGGTACATACATTTCCATGGTAATGAACTTGATATAATTTTGTTAGACATTGACAGTTACTGACTACGTTGTATTAAACAGATTGGAGAGACTCGACTATACTCCTGTGTAATATCTGACAAATGCTATTACGTGCTATTACTATCTCTGTCATTAAGTATATTGGATTAAGGGCCGGTGCTTATATCTTACCGACCGTTTATTTGCCTTACTAATGGTTAAAATTTGACGTAATCTCTATACAAGTAATGTCAAAATTCAACCTATGGTAAGGCAGGGGAGTGAATAGTAAAATATCGGAACCGGCCATAAATCGACAAGCCAAAGGTGACACAGGCCAAACCTTTGAATAAGCAACCTTTGATATTAGGGTTATCGTTATATGTTAGGTAGCAGAAATACACAAGAAAATGAAACATTAACAACATTAATGTGGAAGAATTAAAAAATTATAACTTTCTTTGTTAATTAATTTTATTTCAAAGTTAGAAATGGCATCCACTTTACTCTATTTAAACCTATAACCGGCTATAAGCACCGTTGTTTTTAATGACGTTTAATAGTCAATTACGCATCGACCCGATTAGACGATTGCAGATGTCACCCCCCGTATTATTCCAAATTTCATTACAGTGCTGCTCAATTGCTTCCTTTGTCCTCTCGATTCTGTTATCCCTCCCACATTTGAACCATCAAACCCCATAAATTTTCTATTGGGTTGAGGTCTGGTGACCTAGATGGTCATGGAATGAGAGTAATTTCATCTTCATGCGGGGTAAACCAATTCGAGACGATTCTGGTGGTATGCACTCGATAGTTGTCGTGAACGTAGGAGAAGAGGAGAATACAGGGACTTCAAGTGAGTACACTGTTTGCACTGTCGGTGACATTGATTCTTCCAACAAATCGACATAGTTTAATGCTTTTTGACGAGGAGATATTTGGACAAGTTCACCTATACCTACGGTACCCATTCAGGCCCACATTTTAGCTGAAATTCGACTAGACACTTGATTACGCACTACGTGATCCTCTGTGTATCGCGTATTGTTATAACGCCACAAAGTTAAGCGACCATGTTGAGAAGATCTAAATGATTTTTCATCTGAAAATATGCTATTAGTCCAGTTAGTCTAAATAATTACGTGAAAATTTAATCTTGCAGTTTTGTGTGCATTCCTTAAGTGTACTTTCTTAGCATAATGTCGGTAATACAGTCCAATACGGTGTAAATGATTTCTTATTATTTGTAAACAAACGTCGTAACGTGCCGCGAAATATTGGGTACGAAAAAAAGGATGTTCTTCATAATGTTATTGCATATCTGTGCTTTGTTGGTTTGTTATTCGACGAACGCCATAATTATGCTTTCGTCTATCTTCAAGAATGCCCGTCCTCTTCAGCGTGCCGTCTGGTCCATGTTCTCACTGTGTTCCGACTTATATTTAACACTCGTGATATTTCTCGAATGGCATAGCCTTCCTCACTGAGCACTACAATCCGAGCTCTTTTTTCTGCGAGACTAGCCATTTATACAATTTAAATGAGTATTTAATTCTTTGATATTGAGTTCTAATTTTTATTCCCATTGACTTTACTTGACTTCTGATATACTTACAGAACGACATTTTATTTTTAAAATTATAATACTTTATCTACAATGAAAAGAGTTAGAATTATAAGACAGATTTCAGTTCGATATTCAAATTATTTCAATTCATTACTGTTTTATCTAAAACATACCTAGTACAATGATAAAATTGCGTAGTTCTCTGAGCCTAGTGACGCATTTTTATTATTGTTTAAAACGTTCTAAGTGCAACACACACGATAAACGTTACTATTTTTACGGTTTTAAAGGAATTATTTCCAAAGTGGGTCATAATTCAGTTGGTTCGATAGTACAAATAAAAGAGGACATTAATTATTGCTTAAACAGTAATAAAAAATATTCAGTGATGATGGTTGTTATAAGTAAAATGAGAAGATAGTTTTTAAAGGCTATATTTTATTATGTAAACTTAATTATTATTTTTTTTAATGTTGATTAGGTATATGTATATTATTGTTCATGGAAAAGCACATGTAAATAAAATACAAGATACCGAAAAACTTCAGGGAATGAAAATCTTATTTCTTTTTCAGCCGTCCCATCGAACCCCCAGAGAATAGTGGGTGGTTCGGTGACCACCATCGATCAATATCCCACCATAGCCGCACTCTTGTACTCATGGAACTTAAGCACTTACTGGCAGTCCTGCGGAGGCACCATCCTGAACAACAGATCCATCCTCACCGCAGCTCACTGCCCAATGTACATAAATTTACTTTACTTATTTATTGCCTTGTCTTAGACAAATTTTCGTCACAGACAGATATGCTATTCATAATTAAATTAATTTCTTGTGTGTTTATCGTAACGTTGATAAAAATACCTAACAATCGATTGCAACTATGAGATGATAATATGGTATGGTATGGACATCTCGTGGTCTTTTTAGTAGAACCAAGCCAGAGATCCTACTATTATTATAAACATGAAAGTTTGCAAGAATGTATGGATGCCTGGATGTGTGTTTGTTACTCTTTCACGCAAAAACTACTAAATGGATTTTGATGAAACTTTACAATAAAATAACACATATGCTATAATTTACAAAGATATTATTTTCATAATTTTCCATCACCACGTGGGGGAAACCGCGGGGCGCAGCTAGTGTGTAATATTTTTGTGACCTCAAATTTGACCGAAATTATGACCTCATTGTCCTAGTCAAAAAGCTCTGCTCTCGAAATATATCCTGTCCAAAATATGGTAGTTGCATTCTGTCATATCTGTCACGAATATTTGATATAATCTTCAAGTAGGAATATTAAACATTTTTTTTATTGCAAGAGATCAGCAGATGCAACAGCAGATGACCCACTTGATGGAAAGCGGTTACCATCGCCTATGGACATTTGCAACACCAAAGGTGCTACAAATGCGCTGCTGCTCTCATAAGGGAGACTGGAACCTGGTCACTAATGCCGGAACACAACTCAAGGTTGTTATGGAGACATACTTTAGACCAGGGATGGTAGCCAAACAGTCGGGCAAATACCCTACCACCTGGCTGTGGGTTGTTTTGTCGCCTCTTACGACAGGCCGCCCCAACGCAGTAAAAAGTATTCTTTCTCCGTTCCTGCACGGATAATATAATTTTTTGGAAAATCTCAAGTTTATTTGATTTTCAGCGGTGACGCAGCCAACAGATGGCGTATCCGCCTCGGCTCCACCTGGGCCAACAGCGGTGGCGTCGTCCACAACACAAATTTCTACACCCTTCACCCAAATTACGACACCAGGACGTTGGACAACGACATAGCTGTTATGCGCTCTGCCTCCACCTTTACCTTTAACAACAACGTTCGTGCCGGTAGCATCGCTGGTGCTAACTATAACCTTGGTGATAACCAAGTTGTCTGGGCAGCAGGATGGGGAACTACTTCTGTATGTTGATTTCCGTATTTGTTTATCCACTATTACCTGCGTAAGTAGTAAAACGCAGTCATATAATATGTACCTACTCCTGTACACGGAGCTAATGCAGAGTATAAGGAAATTAGATGGGCATCTAAGGTTCTAAGACATATTCGAAACATTTATGAAAAATTGTATTCTAAAATCACAGAATTGGGAATTATAAGTCATCAATAGGTAGGGGTGAAGTCAAAATCAATAAAGAAGCATGATGTGACGACAAAAGAAACTCGCCCTCGTATTTTCCTCTACATACAGTCATCGTGGTAGCATTTTGACCGGATCAAATCGTAACCACAGTTCCCCGAATAAAATAGACTACGTAAACCAGACACGAGCACACGAACACTTGAAATTTTGAGCTTTAATATGTACAAGACAACGGTTGCTATAAAGAAATATAATAGAATACAGTGTGGATCTCGCCATGCCAGCCTCGTTGACATCACCCGCCGGGCTCTTTTCAGCGTCAGCGTACCAGCCATCCTAGAGCCAAATGGCTTGGTGCGCGACGATGACAAGAGGCCGGACGGAATGTCACTTATTCTTTGGAGGATGGGGCGGCCGCTTGTGTGTGACGCGACATGCGTTGACACTCTGGTGGCATCACATCTTCCAATAACTAAGTCAGGGGCTGGCAACACTGCTTCAACAGCTGAAGATCTCAAACGGCGAAAGTTTGGAACCCTAGAAATGTTGCCGTTTGGAGTTGAAACTTTTGGTCCGTGGGGTCCATCAGCAAAGGGTTTCTTCAAAGAAATTTTTAAGAAACTCTTTGGTCTTTGACCCGTGATCAGAAGGCTGGTTCGTATTTCGCGCAACGAATCATAATTGCCATTCAGAGTGGCAATACAGCCAGCCTTCTGGGCACGCTTCCCTCTGGCAGTGATTTGTTACATACTTTATATTAATTTATTTTTAAGTATTTAGTTTAGTTTATAATTTAGTTTTATTTTCTTTCGAGGTAAAACATTTGAATAAATATTTACTTACTATAGTGGGAAAGTAGAAGAAATATAATCAAGTATCACAAAAGCATAAAATGATTAATTTACAGGAAGGAGGTTCGTCCTCCGAGCAGCTCCGCCACGTCCAGATCTGGACCGTAAACCAGAACACTTGTGCCCAACGTTACGCGACCGTCAGAGCCACCATCACAGCCAACATGCTTTGTTCCGGATGGCTCGACGTTGGTGGCCGCGACCAGTGTCAAGGTGACTCCGGTGGCCCCCTCTACCACAACAACGTTATCGTCGGCGTCTGCTCATGGGGCCAGGGCTGTGCTAGGCCTTTCTTCCCCGGCGTCAACGCCCGCGTCTCCCGCTACACGGCCTGGATCCAAGCGAATGCTTAATATGGATTTACGCTTATGGAAGCAGATGTTAATATAGATAAAACATATATATGAAGTTTTAATTTTTCCATTAAAATGTAACCAAAAATATGGCAGTATAGACGTCTAAGAGTCCGTAGACATTTGGACGTTAATTCTTTCTCAGCTCGTCGTCGACCATCGCAGTCCACTGCTAGACCTAGGACTCCCCAACTTTGCGTCTAATATCTCGACCGCTTTCCTCATTCAACGCCAATGGACGACTTAGCCCAGTCGTCAATTCAGACCACGCACTATGAAGGGACACTTTGTAAAGCGGACCAATGTCAACTATTTTTTTATTTGTCTACAAAACCTTGCTCAAGAGATCTTGAAACTAATTTTGGTTGAAAGAGATTCTGAAATTTTACAACCTCGATTTTTTAGAATTTCACTCACTATTTCATTTCATAGGTCAAAATTTATATGGGGACAATCTATACGAATTTAGAAATTATGTTTCAATAGCAATTAACTTAATAACAAAGCTTAAAAAAAGCAAGTAAAACAGGCGGTGGCTACAGCAAAAGCCAGGGTTCAGAATAAGTTATATGAACATAATATAACATAAGAAATAGCATAGGGCAAAAGCTGTTGTACCGACTTGCCAAAGTAAGAGATCATCAAAGCAAGGACATGACTCACATCAGGTGTATAAAAGACGATGATGGAAAGGTTTTGACGGATGACTGCAGTATAAAAGCGAGATGGATGAAATGTTTTGATAAGTTGCTGAATGAAGAAAATTGAAGAAGAAGAAGAAAAAGACTTGAAAGGAAATATGGGGCTAGTGAATGCAATAAGTGTGGATGAAGTGCAAGATGTATTGCGAAAGATGAAGAATGGTAAGCAGTAGGACCAGATGGTATCCCTATCGAAGTATGGAAGATGTTAGGTGAGGATGGAAGGATGTGGCACCAATCATATCTGGTGCCCATATTCAAGCAAAAAGGTGACATCCAAGACTGCAATAACTATAAAGGAATAAAGCTGCTGTCACATACTATGAAAGCATGGGAGAAAGTGATTGAGGACCGACTACGAAAGGAAACGGAGGTGACGCTATCCCAGTTCGGGTTTTTACCTGGTCGTAGCGCAACAGATACCATATTTTCAATACGCTATATAATATCAGCCCCTAAATGTCCCACTGCTGGGCTCGGGCCTCCCATTATAGAGGGAACATAGATACATATTCCTTCACTTTTTGTATAATAGTATGTATGTGTATCTATCTCTGTCCCCCCAATTTTGCCTTTTTTTTGATGCGCAGGGGGAATACGTTTCGTACCATACTGAGTCCCTCTCGACTGTGGGGGTAGGACCGGACCGCGGCGATAAGCGCCGCGCAGCGTGTGCGAAGACTAGGCGGAACCAACTACTCCGCTAAACCTGCGTCCCATACTCGGCGCTTGTGTGGAAGAACATGAGATGACGAGCGAAGCTACACCCATTGTTCAACCGCGCAACAAGCTTAGGTCACCCAAGACGCAGAGTGACCCACTTCACCAACAGAGGTTGGACCCGTCGCATCCCAGCGATGCGCGGATCCCTGAGATGGAATCATGGGAGGAAATTTTGCGCATACCTGTGTCTCCAGAGGCCAGTCTGACGACGGCGTCCGAGGAGCGCATGCGCAGATCTCTTCCTTACTCTCTCAGCGGCTTCCTTGCGGGACATTACTGCCTCGCAAAAGGAAGAAACCGCTGACCAGTGATCGGCGCTGTGGAGCTTGGCTTCAACCAGTCCCCTCAGCGGATCGCTGGCAAATGAGGTTGCCAGGCAGCGCATTCGACCAACGTGTGAAACGCAGTGTCTAACGCGCCGCACTCGCGGCACTGAGGGGAAGGCAGACGCCCCACAATCTGATGCAGATACTTATCGAAGCGCCCATACCCGGTAAGTATCTGCGTCATCCTAAAGGTCAAAGTTCCGCGATTCCGCACAACCCATCACAGTAGGTAGGGACGAACCGCCTCCACTGTATCAATGCCTTAGGAGATTCTAAATCTCTCTGCCAGGTTTAGATCATGTTCGCGGTTTCCCGCGTCCTGATCGCCTCAATCTCTGCCCGGCAGTAAACCAGACCTCTAGCTCTAGCATCCTGTCGAAAGTGTCGAACTTTGGCAAGCACGTCCGCCTGGAGTTCCCAGGACGGATCTCCCGCCAAAAGTGTCGGCACCGTCCATGACACCGTACGATACCCCCGAATGGTCCTTACCGCCAGGGTCCGCTGAGTTCTCCCCAGCAGTCCTGTTATGGCGGTGAAGGGCGTGGATCCACACGGGTGCACCCTACAGTGTCATACTCCGAAGGATGCCGGAATATAGCTGCCGAGCCGTCCCCCCGGGTCCTCCCACGTTGGGGACAAGTCTGGCGACGGCGCCCGCGGTCCTAACCAACTTAGGAGCAAGCTGTTCAAAATGTCTTTTGAACTGCTATTTCCCGTCGAGAACAAGCCCCAGATACCGCATCTGGGGCTTAACGAGAATGGAAACCCCTTGGACTGTCACGTATAGGTCCGCAGGTGGATTCCGAAAACGCCTATGGAACATGAGAGCCTCCGTTTTCGCGGGGGACACCCTCAAGCCCAGCCTACTAATACGTTGAACCACGGTCGCCAACCCAGCGTTGGCGAGGTCCACCGATTCCGCGTACGACGCGGCACGTTCCGTGAGTGGGGTGTCGTCCGCAAAGCAGATTATTTGCCTTGGGACTTGGAAGAATCGCCATTTTGTCGTTGGATTCGTTTGTGGTGTTAAAAACAAACAGACATGAGAAATAATAAGATTTTTAGCAAGTGCAGTGAGTTGTTGAAACAAACTAAATGGCGACCGCCTGAAAAGTGGTTGTTATGGTTTGAATGATTGGTTAAGGGGGTTTCAGTTTCCGTGTGCAGTAAGCCAAGGTGGACGTTCTTAGTCGACGAGCTTTGGATGAGTCTATAATAGTCTATCCTATTTATTTATTGTGTGCGCAGCTCGTCGCACATATAATAAATATTTGTTTGCACGCTGATGGTGGTGAGCCTAGGATACCCAGGTCAATGTAGTAGTGGAAGTTAAAACACTGTTAGTTGGTGAAAACTTGTAATAAAATCACTTTTTATACGAAGGCGTCTGCCTTCGGCGACAACCAAATCGGAAGAAGAACAAAAATGCAAATACAATGTTGCAAATTTAAAAATAAAAATTATTCTATGTTAGTGTTGCCAACATATTGTTATTCGACAAACATTTACACAAAAACTGAAGGCAACAAAATTATACTATTATCTTCAGCGGCTTCGTGTGTACGGAATATCGTGGTTTTTTACCTGCTAATTCTGCACGCACACCTACTATTACCTTACTTTCAATGTATCATGTTAAAAATAATTTTAATGACTATTTAAACAATAATTGAAACGATATTAAAGTAATAGAAGTTATGACGTCATAACTTGCCAATCTCCTAAAAAATATCGGAGGCGGCGGCAGTTTTAATAAAAATGTCTCAGTTGGCCCGTTTTAAACAATGCCATGTCATAGCGCAGAAGAAACACCTCGGTGGGTAGATCCCTCAAAATATATGTCTTACGCGGAACGTTCTAGACTGTTGCGTAGCTGAGCGTGAGAGTCCAAGGAAGTGAACACCTGTCGATGGCGATTATAAAAATGAGGCATTGGCAGTAGATAAAATAATTTGTCGGTACACTCCCCGTTCTAGGGCCAGAATAATATGCAGAGAAACGCAAAGTCGGAGGCTAAGCGATTCTAAGCTGCATGTTAGTGTGGGATCGTAGACAATACTAACGGTGCGACACTGGAAGAAGTTGAGAGGGTCAGTCTGGCAACCAGTCGCCCGCCCTGGCCCATAGACATAAACAGTATACTCCTTGTGCGGCCTAATTTGCGCTTTATAAAGCGCAAGTGTGCCCCGGGGTGACCTACTGCTACCTTGTTACTATTATATCTTAGTTAATTAGTTAAGTTATAGTCCTGCTAAATTTCGTCCATATAGACGACAAAGATAAGGTGTTTCTGAGGAAAATTACTCTAATATACAATAATATAATCAAAATAAGCAGCCCGCAGTCAGCCCAGTTTCCCAGTTTCCACTGCTGTGGCTCGGGCCTCCCATTGTGGGCAGGTTAGAACAGCGGCGTAGCGTGGGTGACGGCCGCCCGGGGTGGAAGACAATTTTGCCGCCCCTTTAAACAAATTACGATACGAGACAATGTGAAATGGACAACTGACAATGCCTCAATAAAACTTTCTCACTCTCGCCGATTATTAGTGATAAACATTTCAAGCACAAAATAAACTATGGGGAATCCCCGCAAGTCAGAATAGACGGTGTTGCCAGCAGTCGCTATAAAATATCATTCAAAGAAAGGGGATTCCCCGAATTCGTCACAGAATAAGTAATGAAAAATTCCGTGCTGTTTTCAATCGGTCCGAATTTGTAGTTGCGATAAAAATATGAAATGATTCAAATATTTATATTATTTATTGTGAAATTTTGCCGCCCCCTAAAAAGTGCCGACCGGCGCGAGCCCCCTCTACGCTACGCCACTCGATTAGACACATAGGTTATCTTGATGTGCAGGTTTCATCACGATGACTTCATTCACCGTTCGCATGTGATGATTGTAACATTATGCACATTAGGTCAGACAAACTGCTTAAGCGGTGCATGCTTTCCGGCCAGGATTCAAACCCGCGCCCTTTAAGTTTGGGACGCATTCGCTAACCATTCAGCTACCACGGCTTCAGATTGTTTACTCAAAATTAATAGACAATATGATTTTCACTATCATCAGATACTACCTTTTCGTGCCCAAATTTACATACACCCTTCAATGTTGCCAACTCTGGAAACAAACCTCACTTTTAAAGACGTTGGATAACGTCGTAAGGGATACCCTCATGTCCAAATTTTGTAACAGACCACCGTCTAAACTTTAGCCACTGTCCTATTGAAACGAGGCTGATCTCATTCAAACCAATAAAAAACATTAAACATGTTATAAATAAAACAAATGTTAATTTAAATATTTTATTAGACACATTAAAACATAAAAACTCATTTTTATCCATCAATACATTTATTCGCTCATAATTTTACCATAACATGGCATAGTGGTCCATAGGAAGCACCTTTGCTTTCGTCTACGGAACACCAAATCTCTGAATAAACGATTGTGACAGGCAGACAGACGAATATGAAAATATTATTAGTATTCCGTTTTTGACTATGGGAGACCCTAAAATGACTTCAGATCGTAATAAATATGTAAATATTGATATAATTAGCTTCTGTTGTGCCTGTTTCCCCAGCCGCGTCTGTGATCATCCTTATATTCGTCCATATTGCGCTGTCTAGCCAACTCTTCGGAATCATCCTCCTCTACTAAGCGCTCCTAAAATTGTTAGAAAAAATACACATAATAATTTATTCATTTTTTTATTACATGAATTCAGCAGAGATGCAGACTGCTCTTTCAGTATCTTGACGGAAAGATATTCCAAGTACGATTCCATTGCCATAGTGTCAAAAATTTGTATTCTACTAAATCCACGTCTTCTCGATATCGTCGCGGTAGAATAACATTAGTATTACCATGAGCAGAAATGGCGTTAGCCGAAATGGATATTAAGAAAAGCTAACAGAATTTTAAACATTTATTACGCGAGTTTCCGCTTATACTTAAATAATCATAAACATAAGAGTGGCTTGCCACGGGCATGCCATTGAAATTAACAGAATACTGAAATCAGGCAAACTGTATACTACTTACAGAGAGGCAAACCCAATGAACGCTGTGATGACACTTGATTTTATTACCGAAAATATACGAATATAAATGTGTTGTTAATGCTAACTATTGTACATACTTTGTACACTACGATTGAGACGATAGTGTCTGGATATTTTGACGAGATGGTAACAGCAGAATGGGGCCCCTGATGAAAAGAGGTTACCATCGCCTTTGGACAATTTGCAACACCAAAGGCGCTACCAATGTGCTGCCGCTCTCTACAGGGAGACTGGAACCTGGCCACTGATGTCGGAACGCAACTCAAGGTTGTTATAGCGGCATACTCTAGAGCAGGGGTGGTAGCCATCCACACGGTTAAATACCGTACCACCTGGCTGTGAGTTGTTTTGGCGCCTCTTAAGACAGGCCGCCTGGCCGCAGGATATTGTATTCTCTCTCCGTTCCTGGACGGATAAGATACACACATCGCGGGTTGAAAGACTATTTGTGTTAAGCGACATTGTGATAGACTTAACACGATGTATTTTTCTCATCCTTATATTGTTTTTTTTATATATGGTTTTCCCAGAGCGCCGCTACAATATGAGGCTCTTCAAGAAGGGTGTAAACAGATATTGAAAATCTCAACGAGGTAGACCATTCTTTAGTTTTACAGACGTCCGTGGGCGACTGTAACCACTTACCACCAAGTGGAGCGTGTACCAGTTTGCCTCCAAGCAAACATAAAAAATATAAAGCTTTTACAATTGCACACCTGAATTGCAGTTGTATAATATCGATCTTATTCATATTCAGTTAGAGCACACGTCCCCAAAAGTCCATATTGAACTTTAAGAGGTCCACGTCAGCGAAAATACAATCGGGGGGTCCGCGAGGTGCAAATAGAGATCCAAAAACGTGAATTCCATTTAAGTATTTCGCGACAATTAACTTTCTATAAATCTATCCCACTATTACAATTTCACGCAAAAACTACTGCATGGGTTTTGATAAAACTTTATAATAATATAGCTTACACATCAGAATAACACATAGGCTCTCTAATTTATAAAGATGTAGTGTGAATTATCCAAAATATAACGATTTTCCATCACCACGCGGGTGAGACCGCGGGCCGCAGCTAGTACTATAATAAATCTGTAAATGGTTAGAGTTCGTATATGAAGCGTTTAAAAATGTGAAAAAAATTCATACCAGAAGATTACGAAAATACAATTTTTAAATTTTTTGTCTGTCTTTCTATGTGCTATGGCATCACGTGAAAACTACTGAGCGGATTTAAATGAAACTCGACCTAGAGCTAGCTTATATCCCGTGGCGTAACTTAAGGTACTTTTTATCCCGATAAATGACGTCGTTTCTGTGGAATAAACGAAAATAGCGAAAAAGATGGCGCTGCGATCTCATCTTTTTTGGAAACTACTGAACGTGTATGAATGGAACTCGACATATTGCTGGCTTATAACCCGAGTTTTTAATATTAAATTGGTATCCTTTTCTCTAAGATGCCTCGCATTTCTTCTCGTCCGAAATGAATTCGAATTTAGACAAAGAATCTATTATGGCATTTATTATAAAAAATGTTTACCACGTGCTAATGATGAAGGAAAGGTTAATTAATGCCTATCTACAAGAACCCATCCCATTGTTCTCAAAAAGCATTTCGGGTATACATTTTATCCCGACAAATGAAGTCATTTTTTAGAATAGATGGACCACTAGCTCAAAGGGATACTCTCCACCAGTCTCTATAAAAAGTTTCATGCGTATAAACCAGTTTTCGAATCCCTTTTCCAGTCCGCCGCAGACACATCGTTTACAGCTTGTACGAACGCTGACGGCGCCTCTTGTGGCGACGAAAATTGTATCCCTTTAAGTTGATTTTTTTTCTTCGGAAATAAAAAGAAGTCACACGGTGCTAGGTCTGGGCTGTGAGGGTGACCCAGGAGTTTGGCCGGCGTGCTGTCCAGGAAGTCCCTCGTTTTGAGCGCGGTATGGGCGGGCGCGTTGTCGTGGTGGAGCAGTAGCCCGCGGAGCCGTGTTTGGTCGCTTGTTGCTCACAACAGATATAGCTCCTGCCAAGCATTTGGTAGTATACCATTCGGCGTTGATGCTTCTTTCGTTCCGTAAAGGAATTGACACCAAGAAGCCAGTCAAACTGAAAAAACTCGCGATCAAAATCCCCCCGCTTCTAGATCGCTTCACTTTGGTAGGCATTGATTCGTTTTGAAACACCCAAACCGTAGACTGGCGCTTCGTTTCTGGATCTTATTGATAAATCCAGGACTCATCACCTGTAATGATGTCGTAAACACGCCGAGACGAGCCTGCTTCAAATTTGTTTATCATATCATGACACCATTCCACCCGGGCCTGCTTCTGAGCATCGGTGAGGTTGTGCGGCACCCAGCGTGAAACTATCCTCCTTACGCGATGATGCACTTGTAGAATCTCGTGAAGGCTATCCGATACAATCTGCAGTACATGCTGAATCTCTTGATACGTAACTCGCCTATTGTCTTGGATTAAAATTTTCACTGCTAGCAAATTTTCTTCCATAACAGCCGTCAAAGGGCGACCATTTCTTTCTTCATCCTCCAAAGTTAGTTGACCGCGCTTGAATTCGTTGTACCAACGACACACATTTGCCTTAGAAGGGCCTTTATCCATGAATGCCATTTGAAGTCTATCATACGATTTGTCCGGTTTCAGGCGACACTTGAAATCGTAAAAAATCATAGCGGGAAAATGTTCCCGGCGCAGATCCATTTTTAAATGAAACACGATAATTTAAATTAGCTCGCAAACAATGTGAGGAAAATTTTGAAATTAGAATGTACCTATTTTTAGTTAGAAATAATCATATTTTCAAAATAGATTATGACTGGCCAGTCTCTCATACATAAAAACTTTTTTCGCAATACTCTGAGTGGCCCGGTATGTGTTTAGTTCTTTTTCCTGTTATTATACATTTTATAAAACATAAAAATGACAGTTTAGCTCGTCGACTAGCGTTAGCTTCGTGCGTTAGTCTCGAAGCTAATTTACCTGTAAGTTTGAAGGATTCTTTACGGTTCATATAGAAGCCTTCAAACTTAATCTAACTCAATATGAATAAGACCATATGTCTTTAGTAACATAATTTATCTCGAGTTTTTACGAGAGTTAAAAGTAAACTTAAACTTTCATTAGAATCCATTTCATTCTACATTCTTGTGCGAATAATGGTTTTTACCTTTCGTATTTGTTCATCTTCGTCACCTTGGTCCTCTGTGTTCTGGATGGTCGCGTGTGGGATATTATCAGCACAACCAGATGGAAATCTACAACAATAATTAATATTTTAATGTTGTCTACATCAATGTTTATTTTATTATTATACTAGATAGACCGGCTTTTGTACACAATTAGAGTAATACTAGTTTGTAAGTTTTTGTAATGGTGTACAATAAGTTTTCCCTAGGAAACAACCTTGGCATAGTTAGCCAGTATGCTTTCACACAGGCTTTACAAAACATCTAAAAAAGTCTGAAAGTCTTAAAAATTCCTAAAAATCTTAAAAGTGTAAAAGTCCAAAGGTCTAAAAGGCTCAAAAAAAACCCAAAAGGACCGAAGGTCCTGGTCTCATAATAATAATACCTCGGATACTTTAGATGTAATTGAAATGATATGCACAGACTTAGCTGTTCATGGTACGATACTTTGTAACTTTATAAATAATAATATAACAGCTCATAAATGTCCCACTGCTGAACTCGGACCTCCCACTATTGGGGTTATCTCGATGTGCAGATTTCATCACAATGTGTTTCTTCACCATTGTTAGCACATTAACAATATGCACATTAGGTCAGAAAACTGCCTAAGTGGTGCATGCGTTCCGGCCAGGATTCATGCCCTTTGAATCTGGGACGCGTGCACTAGCAATTATGCTACCATGACTAATTTTTGTCATTTTTACCAAACGTAAATAATTCTTCATTTTTGTTGGAATTTTCTAGTAATTATTGCGATTCCAGGTGTTTTTGGTTAAGGGCCGTCCATAAATAACGTCACACGTTACGGGGGGGAGGGGGGTCGACGAAGTATGACATTGTGTGACAAGGGGTGGGAGGGGTCATAAATTTCATGATGTCACCTTTCAAAATCTAATACATGTTTAAGCTTTAAAACTTTAATGTAATATAAAATATTTCCAACTATCTGTATGAAAGTAGTGATTAAATTATTAAAAAATAATTTAAATGGAAATAAAACTATTTACGGAGCTGCTGTTTTAATTTAATAATTTCTTGATGTAAAATTGCGAAATATGTGATGTCAAACCAGGGATGGAGGAGTCTTACGAATGTGACCAGCAGACAAGGAGGAGGAGGCATGTCAAAAAAATTATGAAATTCGTGTGACGTAATTTGTGGAGGGCCCCTATAGCTTTAGATATTAATATATTTTTTTTGTTGGTAACCCTATGGGTCAAGTTATCGTGAACGGGGTATATAGTAAACAGTGTAACAGACAGTTACTTTCGCATTTATAATATTAATTGGGAAATAAAATGGATTTCATAAATGTACAGTCCCTTTTACATTATGAAATCCATTATATTTTCCAAGAAGTCTTCATAAATGAATACTTACAGGCCTTCCTTGACTCTATTGTCATAGAATTCTTCTACAGTCATGGTGGGTAAGGAGGGGTATCCCAAGCCGTAGATTGCCTTCTGCACTGCATCACGAGTAATGATTACCGGTTTTAGAGGTGGGGCCTTGGGTCTCTCCTTTGGTTTCAGTTCTGAAATGTAAAAGTTCAATTTAATCAGTAAAATGTCTTTCATTCATTTCAACGACATTTCACTCACTATCTTTTTCAAGTGCAAATCCAATTCATATTTAAAAGCTCTCATTCAATCTAAGTTCTCCTGATACTAAAGAACATTTTTTGGAAGTTATACAAATAAGTTAGGTCTATTTTTACAGTATGTTACACCATTTGCAAATGATACTGCTATTTTGAAGAATTTATTGATTTTAGATTGATCATCCTCGTCACATCTGGAGTGAAGATTACACTCTATTTGACTAATAGAGTTTGACTAATGGCCACTCATGACTTTAGATAGACAACACTTTTATAATTATAACAACCCACAAATATCCCATTGCTGGAGTTCGGGCCTCCCACCATAGATGCAACTTGCACTTTGAGATAAGCGATGTGTCAAACCTGCCAAACAGCCTTGGACAAGCGTGGCGGGCATATCGTCCTCAACACTTTATTACACAAAAAAAAGTATGATTACAATACGTGTGACGTAGTAGTAGACGTAGAGACGAGCTCTGTGGTTGAGCAAGCTAAGCCTTAGACGGTTTACCTCATTGCAACGCAGAGGCTCTGGGTTCGATTCCTGGTATGGTAAATTTCAGAAACGAATTTTCTCCGTTTTTTACCATGATCTGGGTGTCTGGGATCGGTCCCAGAATAGTCTGTTGTATATTACCCATAACACAAACGTAAGTTACTTAATTTGGGAATATATAATATTGGTTTGTCAGCCGATTTAAAAACAATATATATATATATATATATATATATATATATATATATATATATATATATTGTAATGGTAAAAACAATAGGCAGCCTTATAGCTTAAATCAATCTCTTCCAGGCAACCTAACTTAAAGAATATTTTAAACTAATCTGGCGATGTAGCTGGAGCAGAGCATTACATAGGACATAACTTAAATACATATACTTAGACTATTTTATAAGTAAAATACAAACATATTAATAAGATATATATTTTATTAGTTAAAATATAAGAAGAATTAGGCAAAATTATTTAAGGTATAGTGATATTTTCTGAGAGTTCCTAAATATATAGGCAATGTTTTGGCCTCTCTGACAGTAAGAGGCAGCACATTCCAAAGTTTGACAGCCTGCACTGTAAAGGAGTTATCATAAACAGTGACCCCTATCATTATATTTTGGCAACTTAAACAATATCTTAATAAATTATACTATAGTCAATTCTCATGAAAACCTGTTAATGCCCTGTAGACAAGTGGCTTTAGCGCTAAATTAACAGGCTAGAATATGTATGGAAATGCCATATCATTACACTAAGCATTATGTCATTCCCATACATGTTCATTCTATTCCTTTAGCGCCACTTGTCTAAAGGGCCAGTAGTTTTTACATGAAAGAGTAACAACAATCAAGCTGTCCTCCTTAACCATTCTCGTTTCTAATATTAAACAGTATGTTTTAATAATCATGGATAAGGCCAAAATGTACCTCCGGCATGTTTAGCCATGTATTCCAAAATTGGCTTCTCTTGTTCAATACTGCTTAATTCGTCCAGTGCTTGGTTAACGTAGCTTAGTAACAATGTGGTGAAGTATTCCCTCTTCGTCTCATCATCCGCATTTGAAGACATAGCCTTCGAAAGTGTACTCAACTTCTCTTTGATCTCTTTCATTTCCTTGTAACGTTTGATTTTTGCTTCTCTTGTCAGAACCTGTATGTAGATGACTCAGATAAAGAAAGAAACATTGATTGAGGATAGTAAGCACCTATAATAGAATATGTGTCACCATTGCAAAATAAACTTGTAAAAGTTTGGCTCAGATAGACTTAGAAGTGGTGGAATTGATGGAAATTTCAAAGAAAAAAAATATCATAAAAGATCATTATAAACTGTTATCAATATAATAATTATTTTATCTTGAATTGGCATTTGCCAAGGAAACTTCGCTGTGATGACACCGCATGTTACTTTTGTTAGGGCCGAATTTTCATTTCAATCATCAGATAAAAGTTATTCAGTGAATAAAATACAACAAGAATAAATTAAAAATTACAGTTGTGTGAATAAAACAGTTGAGCTGTATCACTTTTCGATTCAGTCATATTACAGTTTAGTCTATGTGATAACTTTTATCTGATAATTGAAAAATCAGCCCTTAGTGAAGTAATGAATTGCTAGGCAGCACCAAAATTGCAAAGTTTTTGCCAAATTTAGTCTATCACAGGAAACAACTTTTTTATCTGAATAAAAATTACCCTAACAATAAATATTGACCTGAGATATAACCTAGCTTTGTGTGGAGTTTAATCTAAATCCATTAATTAGTGTACTTCACAAACAGTGACATACACTAATGAATCCCTGTCTGTCTGCTAAGGAATGACTGTGACTGTAATGAAAATTTTGTCTGTCTGTCTGCTCTAACAAACAGACAGACAGACAAAATTTGTTTCTTTTTTCTCTTCCCTAAATTCACTATATTAACTCGACACACCCAAGTAACTGATTTATTATATTAGAGATTTTTATATATTTTGGTATCTTGTAAGTTTTAAATTTAAACTTACACCACCGGAAAGTGTTACTTACAAGATACCAAAATATATAAAAATCTGTAATATAATAAATCAGTTAGTTGGTTAGTTAGTTGGTCTGCGAGCTGCGAATAGGGATCTACAATGTTGAATTCCATTTAAGCAAGTCTGACGAAATTTTTAACTTTATATAAATAGAATAGTAAAATATGATATTGATAGTATATGTTTGTACTTACAAGCTACAAAATTTGTATTTGACTAACTAGAAACTATAATTAACCCAACACAAAAGGAATCATCAAAATTGACTCAGAAACAAAAAGTTATGGCAGAACATACGAGTATATAACAATATTAGACATATACAACATAAAGAATATATATACATATGTTCATCATATATATATATATATATATATATATATATATATATATATATATATATATATATATATATATATATATATATATATATATATATATATACACACCTGATAGAGAATTTCATTCTTTTTTTAATTCAGTTAAAGCGATAGGGGATCCACTGAATGCAGTAAAAATTGGAAAGAGGTCTATGAGACAAAACAGTTTGGGGACCATTCGTTTAGTTTAGACATATAAAGTCAGTCTAATAAAATATTTTTTCTCACCATGCTTGCAATCTTGCCTTGCTCACTCTGTGGCCTAGCAACTGTGCTGTTGCTGTCACTACCTGGAGGTACCTCTACTTCTGTCACACCATAATCTTTGCATCTTTGAAGAAAATCCCTACAAATTTACATTGAAAAGACCTTTTAAAAACATTTTTATATGTTAAAAATTCTGAAAAAATTCTAAGTTAAAAATTTGTTTGAACAAGATTTGGGTAATTTTGATTAATTGATCACTCTTTTATGAAAAGGCTGCTCTTTTCATATAAAAAAAAACAAATATTGGTACAAAATATAATATTATCTATCTAGTTATGCTCTTCAACATATTGTTATGAGTGCGGGACTCGAATTAAAATGCCGTTGGAATTACTATAGAATTTATTAGAACTATACAAACACATATAACATAGATACAAATATAACCGGACGCAATAAGTCCTTATGTAATGCACAACAATTAAATAACACGCGCAAAGTCCGTCACTATATCGCTTATCGAATGTACAGGTCTTGCTTTGGTCGTAATCGTCGCTTGACTGCTGATCTCTCCGTTCGTGCATCCCTTTATACTCAGCTTACAATATGTCACGACCGTGTAAACAGTAGATTCGTAGAACCACACCTGGCCACTGCTTACCAGAGAGGTTTACAATACACAATAGGCGGCTTTTCTAATTACAAATATTAAACACAAAGAAAACAACAGAAGTGCAAATGCGGGCAGGTAATAAACTTGGGTTTTATGGCCGGCAGCTGCGCATTCACATTTGTCGGCTTGCTTCGTGGAATTTTGGCTAAGTCGTAGAAATACATAGGACAAACTGAAAATATCAATTATTGTTATAGCATAGAAATCCACTAAAGTATGCACAATAAATATTGCCTTGTTTCATACACACTTCTTTTAGAATAGAGCAGGAATAATTTTATATGTACACATTAATGAAACATGTATTTTAAGACTGATAAAAACACACTAACAGTTTATTGCTTTGTGCACTTTCATACTATACTCAAGGATTCAAATCCTGGCCAGAAAGCATGTGCGACTTGGGCAGTTTTCTGACTTAATGTGCATTTCATTACAATTACTAGGTGCTGACTGTGAAGGAAAACATTGAGATACCAATGTGTCACACTCACCAATCCGTATTAGACGAGTGTGCTGGGTATACTGTCTGTTGCCTTATAAATGTGATCAATAAGAGGTCTGGGCCCCAGAACCGTGGGATATTTATAGACTGTTATTATAATATAAAAACACACCTACCTAATCTTTGATTAAGAAAAACATACCTAAAATATATTTCTGCAACATTAATAATCTCAGAGCGAGGTTGATTACATAATTTCAAACTAAGTGTACCAAGCAAGGCAGGTAGTAGTAGGTATTGCAGTGTCTCAGTCGGTAACTCCTCAAGACTTTCATTCCTACTGAACATCCCTGATAGGGACACCAAATTTGTTGCCTTCTCAAATTTAGATATTGCTGTCTTGATACTCATCTGTAAAGATAAGAAATAAATCAGCTGTTTATCCAATACACAAAACATTAAAATAATACTCCAATCAAAACAGTTTCCGAAAACCAGGCAAATTCAGAATCATAATTAAAAAAAACTAAATTGCTGTTATGTTTTAAGAGCAATCATTTATTTGATTTTTATTATTGACATTTCAACCACTCTTCAGTAGCCGTGATCACGGAAGACAAAGATGTGAAGTGTCAATGAGTATTGTTTAAGTTTATTTAGCCTACCGCCAACTTGTTCATTTTAATTATTTAGTTTTAATTTTTTTATCCTTATTATTTACTCTATAGGAGCCTAATTTAGTTTACCACTGCTTCACAACTTGTGGCTAGAAGCTTGAACATTTTGCAAAGCGGTGGTAAATTAGATTAGGCTCCTATAGAGTAAATAATAACCATAAAAAACATTATAACTACATAATTGAAATGAACAAGTTGGCGGTAGGCTCTATAAAACTTTAACAATACTCATTGACACTTGACATGTTTGTCTTCTGTGATCACGGAATAATAAAAATCAAAGAAATTACTGCACTTAAACCATTAAAGCATAGTTTTATTATGTATACTAGTCGCGAAAACTTAAGAAAATATTAAATTTCTGTTTCTTTGTCTTGCAAATGTCTAGTAGCAATAATAACGACTTTCTTTTTCATAGGTTGTTGTACTCCAGCAATAAAAAATAATTCTTTTGACATTATACTTGGCTTGATAGATAGTACAATACTTAGAAACACTGAATAACAACAAGGAATATAGGAAGGCCTGCATTGTACAACCATTGATATACACAGATGTTTAACTTGTTCGTTGTATATTTTCACACATAACATCTAAAACGATAGACCTTGAAATATGTTCGGCTGTGACTTAAAAATCTGATACACAAATTAGAAGTAGTGGGTGGGCGTAGTGGGTAGGGAGGAGGTATACTTACCCCTACTACAACCCCTAAGGTCCAGAGGTCTTACATTTTTTTATTTTATAAACATAACCTCACTTATTTTTGTTGTAAAATTGTGTCACTTTTGATAATAACAAGCCGTGATTTGAGTTTATGAATGTACTCACAAATTGTTTATGAATGTACTCACGAATTACATATAACCGCCAGAACTTTTTGTAACACTAAAACTGTTTTTAATGTAGAAAATATAAAGCTTTAAATTTAATTTAGGCATAACTACAAAATTCATGCTAGACATATAATCGATTGATTAAAAAGTCAGTTTTTACTGTCACTTTTGTTTTTAATGGCTTGGCTAACAAGGTGTGATGATATAAATAAAGTAATCGATATGTCAATAATACTTATCGATTTTTAATTGAGAAATTAGAAATCTTGAGTTTTAATTAATCTATTGTTACATATAATTTTCAGAAATCAACATATTTCTATAAAAAGAAAATATTGACAAATATTTTGCAATTCTTATTGCCGCCATTTTATTCCTTTTCAGTTAAGTGAATGTGTTTTCAAAGTTAATTAAATTATATATAGACACCATACTTTATTTAAAGAAATCCTTTACCTGATAACAGAGCAGAGCGAGCGAAGCAAGCGTACCGCGGCAGCGGCCGGCGAATGATAGGACCGACTTGTAACCATTTAATATTTATTTTATACACAAGAACAATCGGTTAGGTTAGGTTATATGCAGACCAAAGCGCACGAGCCGAGCGAGGGAAGCGAGCATACCGCGGTAGCGGCCGGCGAGTGCCAGAACCGACTGGTTAGCATTTACTATTTATTTTATACACACAAACAGTAGACCGCCCTAAAAGTCTCGTATGAAATATTTGTTTTATTTATCAATTTAGTGGACGACTAGCAAGTTGGTTTTAAATATGACAATGAATCAATATATTAATGACATCAATTTTTGAATACATTGCTGATTTTTTTAAAAATATAAATTAATGTGATTAAGTAAAAAAAAACATCGTCTTTATTGGTCGCCATTTTGAATAGTTACTCTTGTAGTGTATATGAATGTGTTCTATTGTTTTTTCTTAATTTTTATCCAATTAAGCTGGTTTTTGGTTATTTTGGCTCTTATTATGTTGATTACTGGCTTTTTTTTGAACTTTGAAAGGATTTTTCAACTTTGGACCTATGATAGAAGTGCAATATTAGCGAAAAAATCGGTGAAAATAAGTGAGGTTATGTTTATTAAAAAAATATATTTCAAGATCTCCGGACCTTAGGGGTTGTAGTAAAGGTAAGTATGCCTCCCCCCCTCCCCACTTCACCACCCCACTACTTAAAATTCCTGTATTAGAATGCTATACATTTACCCTGCATTTGCAGCAAACAACACTTTTTGAATCAAAAACTTTATAGAAAGCTAGTATGTTCTATCAATACAATAATCTAGACTCCTTCTGACAATTTGACTATCATATAAATTAAACCTACTTGCACTGAATTACTGTTGGTTGCTTCGTTTCCATTTTCTATGTTATCAAACAACTTCATAGCTTGGTCAAACACATTCTTTAGAGGCTCTTCGTCTGTAGATTGTCCAGCATCCATTTGCAAAATTTAAAGACTAAATGAATTGAATTTCAGATATAAATATGTATTTTGATTTATTATCAGAAAATACAAGTTTACTTGATTTTCTCACGAATTTTATTGATCATTATCAACGAAATGAAAAATCAATCATCAAATTATGAAAGCTGATGACAAATTTGACAAATGACGTAAGATTACTTGTGTGACTTTGACGTTTTTTGGTGCTGCCACCTTTTACTTTCTATAAGGAGTTTTTGGCGGGAACTGGAAGGGGACGTTGTGGCCTCGGTTGTAGCCTACAATACAACTGCGCTACTATACGAATACTTATATACATCAGAATTAGCTGTATGGACTAAGATTCTTTTGCCTGCCTTTGTGGCGAATTCTACTACTACTACTACTTACTTTCTATAATATTTTACTAGTTTTAGCGGTTTGTTTGAACTAATCTTATTAACCTTCAAAAAGGAGGAGGTGCTCAATTCGTATATATTTGTTTTTTATATGTTCGTTACTCGATTTCATGGTCAATTGTGGACTGAATTTCAAAATTTTTCTTTTAATCGAAAGGTTATACTCCCGAATTGGTCCCATCGTCACCATGTTAGAATCTGATGAGTGAATTCCAAGTAATTTGAAAAGCTCACGAAAATTGTTAGCCAACTTCTTCGTAACAAGATATCTCCGTCGATTGTAAATTAATTTTCAAATTCTTTCCTTTACTCGTAAATAAATTAATCTCGAGGTAGTCCCATGGTCACAATGTTAGAATCTGATGAGTGAATTCCTAGTAATTTGAGAAGCTCACGAAAATTGTAGCCAACTTCTTCGTAACAAGATATCTCCGTCGATTGTTAACTAATTTTCAAATTCTTTCCTTTACTCGTAAATAAATTAATCTCGAGGTAGTCCCATGGTCACCAAGTCAGGATCTGATGAGTGGATCGAATCCCAGGGCTATCGAGCATAACCCTTATTAAAGAAAGGTGCCTAAATTCTTGAAAAAATCTTGTATACGCGTGTAGATATTAAATTTCTACAGGCGCTTAATTTTTTATAGGCATGTTACGCGATTTCTTCGGCAATTATGGATCGATTTTGATTTTTTTATTTCTTTATTCGTAAATATGTATACTCCCGAGGCGGTTCCATGGTCACCAAGTCAAGATCTGATTTGTGTATCGCAAGGAAATAGTGCAAAATCTCTCCGTGCAGGAACGGAAATAGAATACTAATTCCTGCGGCCGGGCGGCCTGTCGTAAGAGGCAACAAAACAAGCCACAGGCCAGGCCGTAGGGCATTTGCCCGACTAGATGGTTAAGTTGTGTTCCGGCATCAGTGACCAAGTTCCAGTTTTTCCTTCAAGGCCGGCAGCACATTGGCAGCACCTTCGGTATTGCTAATATCCATACGTGACAGTAACCACTTTCCATCACAGTTCGGTCTGTCTGCTGTGCTTCAGTAATAAAAAAAAATCGAGAGCAACCCTTGTTGAAGAGCATACACACCAAAGAATGAGATGGCAAATTTGTATACGCGTGCTAGTTATGCGATTTCTAGAGGTGCTTAATATATTATTTCTAAAGCTATTGAAGTATTTGCGCAACCAAAAAGTAAAAAATATTTTTTTAACAAAAACTAATCCGACTTCACACTGAAAACCAAAAAAAAAAATTAACAGACTTCTTTCTATAACATCTAGAATTCGTGGCCAAGTAAAACATAAAAAGAATATCAGCAAATCAAATCAAATCAAAAAGTCATTTTTATGTTTTACTTAACACCGACTTTTATATGTTGTAGAAAGAAGTCGGTTAAATATTTATTTTTTGGTTTTTAGTGTGAAGTAGGTTTTGTTTTTTTCAAATCACTTAACACATAATATTATTAGGGTTGTTGGCGGGAGGGAACTTGGAGAGCAATAAGAGAATAATACACATATATAATTATCTTTTTATGGTTAAGCTCACCTTTGTGCATCAACTCTATTTTGTATTTTTGTAATTAAGTAACTATTTTATGTAGTACCATAAACAATGTTTTCTGTGTACTTTTATTTTCCAAAAGTGTATTCCTGGTTAAATATGGACAGTAGCTGTACGATTTTGACTGGTTTTAACGAAGAGTTTATATGTTTATGTTGAAAATGTACATACTGAAATGTTCTTTTAATAACTCCTTCATTCAGCATCTGCCAGATAACTATAATTTTGTTAAGGTTTTTGCTTAACGACAATTTTTAAAATTGAACATGTTTCATGAATACTTCACACTAGCTAGACTGACACGTATTGATGTGCTTTAAAGTTAATATTATGTAGTTGAAGCACCTATTGATTGTTTTTAGTAAAATGTGACTTTTCATGCTGCCACAAGTAGAGTTATTCACAAACGTCGGGGAAGGTTTGGTGTCCGAACAGGAAGCTCCTGAACGAATCAATTTGTTATCCGACGGGACGTGAAACGCTATTAAGAAATCCTGTCGGAAACGCATTCTCAAATGTGTTTGTTTCACATTCCGTCGGATTAGAAATTGATTCACGGGCACGGAAACTTTCCCATCGTTTATGAATGACCCTAAAGAACTACTTTGCTTCCCGTTAGTCAAAAACTTAAGAATAATTTTCTTGAAGCTGAAGTTGGGAGAAGGTTCAACATAAAAGTTCGACTTTCACGTATTGCCTATTTGCGTAAAGATTATTCAAAATTTTCCATCTGGATAAATCCACAATTCATGCGATGTCATACTTAAAAAAAACAAGAGCTTTTCTTGTAGGAAAACAGCAGAAAAAGCCAAATACAGTTAATAAAGAAAAAATATTAAAACATTTACAAAACAGTATTTAACCAAAAATGTGCTGTTATTACAATTAAATTAAAGTTCTTAGGCAACCTATCTTACTTTGTTCACTGCACTGAGGGCGACTCTCAGACAAATGGTCTATGGGTCGGCCCTAAAGTTTATTCTCTTCCCAATTTCACTACAAATACAATTACACTAAAGTAGATACTAATAGATAATGCCATAGGAATATAAAATACCTTTTTTCCAAATTTCATTCACGCAGAGCCAATAATTGTTGAGAAAGATTACTGTGACATGCATAAATAAACGTGATGAAGAAGGATATGGTTTGTTTAATTAGACTACTGAGCTCTAAAAATGGACAAGGGATCACGGAAAACAGACTACTCAGTTAAATGACCATATTAAACCAAACAAATACCCAACTTATACATTAAACCTATCGTATATATCGGTATATACCGAATGGGTTCCGAGATGTACATATCACGTGATTTTACGCTTTGTAAATATCCTCATATGTAATTCAGCATTTATTATAAAGATCACGAGGTAAAATTAGGTTGACCACTTTAATCGTCTCGTTAACATCGAGAAAAAGTCACTTACGAAGTTATGACTCCTTAAATTGGCAGTAAGTATGATTAAAAGTTAAAGACCATTTCTTCTTTGAAATAAAGCTTTTACGCTGGGCGCAAACGGGACACCCGTGATCGCCGACCTCAGTCACCGGTGGTCAGCGTCAAGCAATTCACACGCTTTTTCAATAATTTTGTAGGGACTCACCGCACACGTATGGCCGATGGCTTTTTTTATAGAAATATAGGTTTATGTTTGACCACGATCTCCCCCTATGTGGAACGAAGATATGGTCTAGGATGGAGCACGGTTATCTAGAAGGTATCCCTATTTACACGGGACTTGAAGACACCCAGGTTATAAGAATCGGGAAAGACAGACTCCGGCAATGAGTCCCACTCCTTTGCTCCTTTGCGGTGCGTATGATGAAGCTAGATGCAAAGCACTTCGTTTATATAGGCGGAATATCCACCATACATCGGTGCCGCATACCAGTGGGTTTGGTTGTCCGATGATGGAAGGGAGATGGTGGAATCACATCGAAGAACTCAGATGCGCACTCTCCAAAGTGTATCCGATAGAAAACCGATAAGTTGGCAACCCTGCGTCGATGTTCGAGACTGAGTATTATCGTCGAAAAGCTGGTCGATGCCAACCAGCGTCCTGGCTCTCCGCTCAATCGACTCTAGTGTTTTGAGTTGATATTTGGCTGAGCCATCCCAAAGGTGAGAGCAGTACTCCATACATGCTCGTACTTGTGCTTTGTACAACATTAGCAGCTGTTCTGATGTGAAGTACCGTCTCACCTTCGAGAGTATGCCCAGCTTTTTTGCCGCAGTTTACGGCCACGGCCAACGCCACTTTTGTTCGCGCAACGGCGCGTGGATGGCCGCCACCAGTGCCTGCGGTCGGTGGCCCGTTTGCGCGCAGCCTTAGAGTTGTTAGAGTTCTAGTTATTTCATGCCAATGATTATATTCTTCGGAGTTTTACACACTGCACCACCGACTCGCCCCTACCACGCCGCCTTGCGCCACCGTGCCGCCGCCGCGGCACTGCCACACTGCTTTCTATGTATATGCGACCAAAACTGAATTTGTAGAAGTAGCATGTGTCTACAAAAATGTAGTGTCAATATAGCAAGAATATTTGTTTAAAGATTGAAAAGAGGTCCGCAAGAGACATTTAATTTTGAAATTTAAATGCACCAGTCGCAAATTTTGTCTTTTATTTTGAAGTCACAGACAGATAGTTTTTTTTTATATATATTGCTATTAATATAGATTATAAGCATTTTGTATCGCTACAAATAGATTAAATCATAGATATAATGTAAAAAGTTTATTGCATAGCTTAGAATGTAGATCTACGTAATATTTTATCAGCAAATTGCATTGACATAAGACTCGGGTGACAAATCACGTACTGCATACCATTGAATAACGCAACACCTGTATATTGAGATTTTACTTACCTTTTTATTAATCATTACATCTTTTTCGGTTTTTTATGTAAGACATTAAAACTAAAATACACTATGTAGCAGATCACTGCCAACGGGGAGCGTGCCCAGAAGACTGGCTCCATTGCTACGCTGTGTTTTTTTTTATTGTATCGGTTTAGCAAACAGGCAGACGGCCCACTTGCCCCATCCCCTATAGACATTTGCAACACAACTCAAGGTTGTTATGGCGGCATACTCTAGACCAGGGGTGGTAGTCATCCGGTCGGGTAAATACCCTACCACCTGGCTGTGGGTTGTTTTGTCGCATGTTACGACAGGCCGTCCGGCCGCAGGATTTGTATTCTTGCTCCGTTCCTGCACGGATGATTGCAATACTTATTTCTTGTGTGAAATATGAGCCAGCCTTCTGATCACGGGTAGTGTCAAAGAGTTTCTTACATATGTATTTAAAGAAACCCTTTGCCAACGGACCCCACGGGCCTAATATTTCAACCCCAAATTTTACTTATATATTAATAAAAACATATTAATATCAGCCAAAAAAGGCCCCACTACTAAATCCGGGCTTCGCCATTTCATGAGAACGTATAACCGTCCTGCTTGCCCAAGGAGGATTGGCAGGGTTCACATATCACAAATCTCAATGTACAGATCACAGATAACATCACAGCTTCTTAAAAACTTTAAAGAAACTGCCAATGGATCCCACGGACTTAATGTTCAAATTACAAACGTCACAAATAGTTACGTACTTCTTCCTAAATATTGTTCGTAATTACCTAATAATTTACGGGTAAGTAGGCCAATAATCTTCTATTCACCAGTAATACCTATTAACGGTCTTATTTATATTGAATTAGAGTAACTTTGTAGGCTTCTTTAAGGTTCATAAAGAAGCCTACAAACTTACTCTAACTCAATATGAATACAGTTATGTCAATGTATGTAAAGAAAAGCTTATAGCATAACCTATATATATCTTATACTAATATATAAAGCTGAAGAGTTTGTTTGTTTGCTTGACCGCGCTAATCTCAGGAACTACTGGTCTGATTTGAAAAATTCTTTCAGTGTTAGATAGCCCATTTATCGAGGAAGGCTATAGGGCATATATCATCACACCAATAGGAGCAGAGCACCAATGAAGAATGTTTCAAAATCGGAGAGTTTTTTCCTTTTCAGAGCTTCCGTTGCTTGCGTTTCACCTTCTACGTAAACAAAGTCGCGGGTTAAAGTTAGCGTTAGCCCAAAGTAACTATACCACGCGGGCGAAGTCGCGGGCAGAAGCTAGTTATCAAATAAAAATGACCTATGAAACTTAAAAGATCGTCTGAACTTTTGAGTTCGTTTACATTATTCAATCAAAACAAAATTGATAACTGGATAGACAAAACAAAATATAGCGGTCACACAACAATACTATCAAATAGTACGAATAAAGGCGTTTTTATAATAAGATTTCGATTAAGATCGTAAATAAGATTTACAGTCAGTTCATATACTTGTCTTACTATCCATTGATTTGCCTTACTACTGTCATGAAAGAAGAATACTACCCATGTAAATAGAATTGACATTAACACTATACAAGTAATATACATTTTCTACTAATGATAATATGATGAAGATATGGAAACCCGATTGAGTCAAGATCTTTGCACACATCCACCAATTCAGTCATATGTGCTTGGAATCATACGACAGATACATCGATACAGATTACGTTATGGTCGCTTTTTTTTTGTATTTACGCTACCCAGGGCCATTTACAATTTTGGGCGCCAGGGTACAAAATTTTCAGTAATCAAGTAGAGATGATGTTAAGTGATTTTCAAAACTAGCAGATAATGCAAGGTGAGTATGTGTAGGTAGTCTGTTTACAGCCGGGACCGCCTAGTAAGCCTAGTCTCTGCGCCCGGGTGCAGCTCTTGCAACCCCAGGTAAAGCCGACCCTGACGCTACCAGCTTAACACTGACTGCATTACTACTTTTATTTTAAAAAGAAAACGCAAAGTGCAACAATTTGCTTTTTAGACATTTACGGCATAGTAAACACGTGTATTACGAACGTCTGCGCGTAAAAAAATTCACCGTGTATGCAGGCCCTAACAGCGTTGGTCAGTATGTGGTCTTCACTGTTTGCAAATGCGTTCCTCATTGAATACATAACTTATTTCATTATAGTCACTTCCTCACTCAGTTCAGTTGGTTCAGTATGGTTCAGTACGCAGTATCTAGTAGTCTGTGTTCAGTACTCAGTGACTTGTTGTGGAGCATACACGTAACATTATACATACATGTGAGTTGAACAAGTTTAATACACCAACTCGGAAAAACTGTGAAGGACATTCGTGTTACAAATGACAATTTTGCACTACCTAGGTGCATTTTTACTTTCCGAGCCTAGTATTTCTAGTATATTACCTTTACGGTGACCTCAAATTACGTTATATTCCGTGAATTATGCTTTGTATTAAAATAAACAATATACACGCACAGAAATGATTCTAGAAAACCCTGTTTTAATTCATATGAATATTTTAGATGCATCTGCAATTTATGTATCATTGTTTAAATTATTAATATTTTTTTTAATCAAAATAGCTAATACTACATAAGAAAGTAGCGCGACGAAGAAAATTTAACCTTAGTTTATTTTAATATCTATTATATTTTATTCGGTCTCTAATCCCTTAAAAGTGTACTAAGTGCAATTTGTTAAATACAAATATTGTTCAAACTATTCGTTTATAAAACATTGAAAACTATACAATACAAATTATAATAATTATGTTTACTAGTCTCTTTTTTATTTTATTTTTATTACATGAGTTCAGCAGATGGGTAGACGGCTATTGGAAAGCGGGAACAGTCACCTATGGACATTTGTAACACCAAAGGCGCTACTAATGTGCTGCCGCTCTTTAAAAAGGAGACTGGAACCTGGCCACTAATGCCGGCCGGAACACAACTCAATGTTGTTATGGCGGCATACTCTAGACCAGGGGTGGTAGCCATCCAGACGGGCAAATACCCTACCACCTGGATGTGGAATGTTTTGTCGCCTCTTACGACAGGCCGCCCGGCCGCAGGAAATTGCATTATTTTTCCGTTCTATATCATGGAAGAAGAATACTAATAATAATTATGTATGTAGCTTTCTTTTAAACAAAAGAAAAACAAGTTGAAGGTCAATATCTTTTGGCATTTGTTTGACTTTTGAAGTTTGACACAGGGTCTCCAGGTTGGGGAGTTTGGTCCCCATTGTGGTGAAATATTTTGCGGTTGGGGCTTTTTTGGGAACAAGAATTCTCTAGGGTAATTTCGGGAACGAAAATTTCAGCACTGGGGAAACTGGAAAAGTATTTTATCCCTCTAGCCTAAAAATGCCATAAAGTATTCGATATAGCATAAACTGCTAATAAAAATTAAATCCGAATATGTCCGTATATACAATAATTATTGCAATGCTGTTTATTAAATGTCACTTTTGGTGTAATAAATATAGTCATACTGGATTTATTAATCTAACTATATATAATAATAACCAGGATAAGCTTTAGTAACACAATGTATATATCATATATTGTCACATAATTCATTAACTGTACTATGTAATATAAAATATTTACTAGCAAAAAGCGGAGCTTTAGGAGAGCTCGCGCAGTTTTCTTCTAGCAATAATTAATTAATTAATTACTGTTTATTTATTTGTGCTTAACGAAAAAATTCGGCGTATTTTTAACTAAGCAGCATTTTGTTTACATTGTTACATCGATATTAATTATTTAGTTTTCGAACAGATGACGTTAGTAGTAACAGTCCAGTTGATACACAAGTCTTATTGGTTTTATAATTTTCGACAGATGGCGTTAGGAATAACATAAAAATCTAATAAAAAAATGTTGTATCTTCTATTTTTTTAGTCTGTATAAAATAATGTTTTTATGATAGACAACACATCTAGAAATAAATTAAAATTACTGTATCAAAGACCAAATCTGAAAGTGTGATAGTTTCTCAGTAAAGTGTACCACAAAAATGTATAGATTGAGGGATAGTGTTGAGGCTCGCTTCGCTCGCCCTGATAATAGTGAGTCATTCTGCATTTTTTTGATTAGACGTACAAGAAAAGGGTATGTTTAGTATCGATTAGAATTTTTTGAATATATTGTAGTGATATACCTAAAAAAATTAAAAAGGAAGTCTTACTGCCGTAATTGTATTTTCTTGCTAAATAAGTAGCTAGTTAGTAATATCCTTCTTATTTATTTCTTAAGTTACTATATTATCACCTAATAGAGCATTTTGTGTATCACATAATAATAATAACAGGCTATAAATATCTAACTCCTGTGTTTGGACCTCACTTCTTATATTATAGGGGAACGACCAGTGCACCCGCCACGCTTGTCCAAGGTGGGTTGGCCGGATGACACATGAGTTATCTCGCTTTGCAAATTTCGTTACGATATGAAAGACATTTTGCCTTCACGATCATCTTCACAAAAAATATCGATATCTAAATTCGGACTGATAGAAAAGACAATAGACTTTTGAAAAAAGAGTAAAGAGAGAAAAAGTAGCATCATTCCAGCTTTTCAGTTTTTTAGTGTTCTGTAGTAATTTTAGCAAAACGGTAGTCTTATCAGATCTTGATCTGTCTTTGAATAATATGTCATATTGTCAAAGTCGTTTAATTCGGAATTTTTAGTTTTGTAATCAAATTATAATAAAATATTTACACGACGAAACGAGCACCTCCTCCTTTTTTTGGAATCGGTAAAATCATAATGAAAATTTGTCGACTCTAAGAAATCCTTCAAAGTGCGTGGTCCGACACACACTTGTCCAATTTTTTTCCAATTATACGGATGGAGACAAGTTTCTGAAATAGTATAGTTTTGGGAAATTTTTGGCAGCATGGGGTATTTTCGTTAATTCAATCTGGAGACCCTGGTTTGACAACAACAAGTGCTAATTTAAGAAAAACATAGTCACATCTTTTTATCTAAGCTGTTTAATATTCATTCATATTCATAATTTCTAGTCATAAAATAAATTAAATATATAAATATGCACTTGAATTCCCTAATTTCTAAATAAATTTAATTTGTCAAATGTTGAATAATCTACTTCTGTTATCGTTTTATTCAACACCTATATAGCTGTGGTAGCCAGGACGTAACGATGCAACTAACCAATCAGAGCTAGCTGCATATGAAACTCGCTCCCATTGACAGGAATTCAAATGTAAAAAAGACACAAGTTTTTGAAATCTGTTAAGAGAGACTTTTATACAACTGTGTATACTACGATAGACTTTAAATAGTTTTAAGATCGAAGTTACATTTACTCAAGTGTCCTACTTCACGTCTAGCATCGTAGCACTCTCTTCATTTTTATGAAAAATATTTACTTTGTAAACCACTGCTTTCAATAAGTTGTGTTAAATCATAATAGGCCTGTGATTCACTCTAAGTTAGAGAACCTCAAGCGAAGAACTGTTGAATAAATAAGAATGCTACTAGGAAAAAAAATGTAGCTGATACAATAAATATTAAGAATTCTTTTAAATAAGTTAAATAATATCATAAATCGTATTTTTTATTTGTTAAAAATTAAATGGCATCTCATAATTTAATTAAAACACTCCGTAGCTAAAAGATCTTCTAGCCATAGTGGTGGTCCAACCATCCAAGGTATCTATGCTTCTATCTATTATACTCATGGACGTATACGTCCATGATTATACCTACTTAAGTGTCACATGTATGTTTTGTACGTAAAAATAACCTTTCAAACGTTTCTACATTGAAAAGAGTAGGCACCCGCGACGATTATCTATAGGCTATTGATGTTTTTCTTTTGAATGACGTTTTCCTTTACCGACTTTAGCAGTAAGCCATTGCGATTGGAATAAACCTTTTTAGCTATCACAATTTTATAATAGCCAAATGATCATAATTGTAAGAGAAATCAAGGTTCATGAACTTTTAAATTATAGAACTACCTAAATATTAGCTTTATAATTATATAAATTACACACCATTATCATTGTATTTGCTAAATAGAGTTAAATGTTTGCGTATCAAGGCCTATTCCGGTTTAGTTACTTGCAATACTATATTTATTGAATTATGTATAAACAAGATTTAAATACATGACGAGTATAATTGTATATATTTTATATGCATATATTGTTAAAAGTTCAGTCTATGGCCGATTCATCATTGAAAGAGCGTTCAGAATGAATAAAAGTGAAACCGCAGGCAGTTGCAAAAATCGCTAGCGTTAGCACACAATCCTCAACACGCATTGACCGAGTGATTATTTGTCATATATTCTTTCACCTCTTTCAATGCGTTTATTAATCTCAATTGTTATGAATCAACATTTTTATTATATCACTTTGTTCTTGATTTAAGTCATAGAACATCGTCATTATGATACTTTCACGCTTTAGTCGAGTGTGTCTAAAATGAAGCCAAACAAGAACGGTAATAGTAGATTGTTACATGAGAGGTGACAGTGAACTATTTAGGCACGATATAGATTGCTACACGAGCGTACCGAGGTCGCTAATAGTTCGAGTGCCTAGTTTGAGGTGCAAACGCCTATAGCCAATGGTAACCACTTGCCATGAGGTGAACCGTCTCCCCGTTTGGCAGCTACGCAATAAAAAAGTAAAAGCCATTTAATTTGTAATTCAATGCTGGAGTTAGGGTTCCCCAAGTTTACAGCACGTATTTTGTTCCTCCGTGTTCCTTCTCGGACTGAACGATGTCTTAAATTATGTTTACTGAACACGATCTCCGCTTAATGACTTGTCCACTCAACTGGCAATTATCTATGTCGGATACCAGGAACTTAAAAACGTTAAATGAAGTTATTTGTTCAAAATAAAGAGACAAAACGTTAGATGCATGGTAGCCAACCCTAGTCGTTATTTTTTTCTTCGTTTAATAACGTAAAGTATAGACCTACATCCATATAAACCCAGGTAGATACTTTCTACGAAGAAAGTCTGTCACACAGGTACATAGATAGAATAAGTACAGAATCGTATAAACAAACTGACTGATCTTAAATGAATTATTTTTTGATCGTGTGCATGGAGTACTGCTCACATCTTTGGGACGGCTCAGCCAAATATCAGCTCGAGACACTCGAGTCAATTGAGAAAAGAGCTAGGAATCTGATAGGCAATAACCGACTATTCTAAACTAGTCTAGATCATCGACAGAAAGTTACTAGTTTGTCGGTATTCTATAGGATACACATCGGCGAGTCTGCCACGGAATTGCACGAATGAATTCCTACCTCACCTTTTTAGCACCGGACAAGCAGACATACGAGGTCACGTCACCGATATATGTTGGAAATATCAACAAAGCGGATAAAACGCTATGCTTCAACTTTTATCATTCGTACCGCTGAAGAGTGGAACTCTTTACTTTCGTCTGTTTTTCCTGAAACATACAATCTAGATGTCTTCAAGTCTCGCGTGAACAGGTGTATTCTAGGCAAGCGTGCTCCACCTTAGACTGCATTCCCACCTGACATCAGGCGCAATATAGGTCAAAAGCGAGCCTATTTAATATAAAAAAATAAGTTTACACTGTGCCGCCGTAGTCATAGTAAATATTAACAAAGAAGTTGGCATACTGTGCTATATTCTTTGACCATTAATTAGATCCAGAGTAGGAAATGAGTCACTGCAAATACAATTATCAATGCTAATGTCAGGCTTACTGGCATTTTGTGGGTAGACGCTGCTGAGTCAATCTTTTCATGTTAGGTTACATCTGATTTTTTTAAATAGAATCTATATATTATTAATACGTGAAGCAAAAACTTTGTATCCCTTTTTACGACAATTGCGCGGACGGAGGAGTATGAAATTTCACACAGTTATAATTTATATAGAGAAGGAGTGCAGAATGCTAATACTTTTTTAAATTACGCATAAAAATACATTAAATCAATTATTTATTTAGATTTATGTCTTGGCAGCTAGGCCTTTAAGCCAGTTCTTAGATCATAATGTAGTTTCTTCGTTTTCTTAAGCCTATGTGTAGCAAGCTGAACTGGTGTCATTCAACGGACTTCTTGTGACAACTCAAAAGACCACATTCGACTATACAGTTCAAAGTTCTCACAACACACATAATTACTACTGAAAAACTATCAATATCTTACAACTATTGTTCATTTTAGAGCAATTTTACATATTTTTAGAATATAAAACTGCACAGCACAACATCTCCTTTCAGTTCTTGCCAAAAACTCGCACACATTCAATCAATAAAAAAAACATTACACAGACTATCATGTATTTGACACACACACGCATATATACTCTTTGGTTTATTGTTAAAGTTAAATTAACAGCCTTAGCGAAATCTGTGATTATAGAAGTATAGTCTCTGACAACAGAACCTTAATAATGTTCAAACTTATAATTTAAATTAATTGTGTTCGAATTTCGACCACTAGGCGACCACTAGTGTTAGTTAGTGTATAAAGAAAATATGTACTGAAAATATTTTGTTGTCTTTTACCAAACATTTTAACTTTTTCGTGCCATTAAAAAAATAATTTCTTAAAGGTTCCTGATAAATTACTAACATAGTACTCTGGATTGTTGCGTGATGTTATATAGTTTTTAAGTTAATATATTATGAGGACTATCAAATGCAATCAATTTTTCAAACCCGAGTGACAATAGGTAGTGAAGATGAAACAAACTCTATAAATTACTGGTCAAACTCTTCTACTATACTTGATCTTTGGCAAAATGTTCGTGGCTTCGAATCCTGACCGGGAAGCAATGTACCAGAAAGTTTTCACACCACCACCACTTGCTGTCAGGGAAGAAAAACTTCGTTATCAAACATACACATCGAAATAACTGATATGTCAAACTTCCCCAATCTGCATCTGGGCTAATATTATTATCATGTGGCGTAGTCAGCCTCTATGGTTGAGTGGGCTAAGCCTTTACCGGCCTAGCTCACTCGAACGAAAAGGTTCCGGTTGGTTTCCCGACATTTTAAATGTCGTATACGAGCTTCCGTTATTTGCTGTGATTTGGGTGTCTTGGATGAGCCCCAAAGTCGTCCGTTGTATATTTCCTATAAGGCCTATAACACAAGCGTAACGTGCTTATCTATTATTGATGTTTATCTGCCGATTATTTATAAAAAAAGATCTGTTATGACATCAATGAAATTACGAAGCGAATCATGACATCAAACACACATGACCTATGCCTAATAATACGAATTCTGGAAAATTCTGGCGGGAAACGGCTCGTGGCAGCGAATGCAGGATGACGCCTATTACTTTTATTGTCAGTCTACAAAGTCTTACATTATAACTTGCACAACGAACATTCATTCATCTCGAATACTTCATTTTGTATGAAGTATTGCACACAAAGGAGTGCCTTTGCAATGACGAGGGACGGGCTGGGCGAACGAAAACAAGGTTATAAAACTGTTATTAGGTTGCCGAGTAGGTTATTTACTTTATTTTCTCGTAAGATCTATATGAGAGCATTAGTCATGAATTAAAATTGATTTGGATAAAGGATTTGCATCTGATTAGTGTATCTTTTTTAAACTATAGATAATTGTTAAGACTCATGTAGTAGATAGTACTAAAACTGCGTGTATATTTATTACTTTATGTTTCTTTCTTTATAGAAACCGTATTTAAAAAAAAAATCGAATAAAAAAGGAACCGACTTCAAGCGTGACTAAAAAGCAAAAAATAAAATTTTCTACAACATATTGAAGTCGATGCCAAGTACAACATAAAAATTACTACATTTTACAATATTTTGTTGTTTTAACAATGTATATGGTAATTTTACTACATTTAATTAATAACTACATTTTGCAATATTTTGTTGTTGTAACAATGTATATGGTAATTTTTATTTTACACTTTTAAGTTAGATATATAGTATCCCTAATAAGGTAGCTTCTCGAATGCGGAAACGATAGCTGATGGCACGGAAGCGTATTTTATGAAAACGTTGTTGAGCGCAGCTAGAAGGTAAATTACATAAATACACTCTAATAAGTGCCGTTAAATTTAAATTTCATATCGTATCGCTAGGACATAAATGTGTATCAGTTTGTTCTGGCACTCGCCGGCCACTGCGGCGGCGGGGCTCGTGCATTTTAGTTTATAGAAAACTATCTACGCGACCTTCGGCCGCTTCTCGCAACCCAATTTTATCCGTTGTGTTAAAAGTCCGATTGGTGCACGCGCTTAACAAAAATTGTTTAATTAAATGATTACGCCCATCGTCTGGTGTCACCAGGCAGCATTTTCGGTTGAATCTCAACTCCGATCGTCGACGTTTTCTAAATACGACAGATCTCATAACTCAATTTACGCGGTCGTGCTCTGTTTATAGTTATCGATTTCCATTGTACGCTTTCCTAGTCCTAGTCGAATCTAGTACAGCACGTTATTGATCTTAATTAGTGTACTACTCGTTTTAGGATTGTCATAAACCTAACAATACTTTTTCAATACGTTTTCTATTTGATTTTGAATATGTTTCTGCTATATCTTCAGAACCCATCGTCTAATAGCAATGAAATTTATACCATAGTATTCTGAAGCTATACTAAATCCAATGCGTGAAGAATGATTAAAATCGGTTCAGAAACAAAAATGTTATGAATGACATACCTCAAAAACTACAGTTTTTACCCGATTTTCACGAATTTGCTAAGTAAGTACATCTTGGAGACCCAAAGTCCGATCACAATTAAAACTATACCAGACTACTATGAAGATACTCTACTCTACTATGAATCGAACGCAAAATAAATCAACGAAATTTGTACAGAAACAAAAAAAGTTACAGGCGTCCATCACTACAACGTTTTCTACTTGATTTTATGGATTTATTGGTATATCGTCGGAACTCTAGATCTAATTACCAATGATATTTATATGGGATTATTCTGAAACTAAAATAAATCGAAAGCAAAAAGAATGACCAAAATCGGTTTAGAAACAAAAATATTGTGACTGAAAAACCGCAAAAATTTCACATTTCAGCCTAATTTCAAGGGTTTTTCTGCTATATCTTCGGAACCCAAAGTTTGCTAGCAATAAAATTTATATGGGACCATTTTGAAGCTTTGGTAAATCGAACGCAAGAAGAATCATCAGAATCGGTTCAGAAAAGACAGAGCTGCGGCTGAGCATACATAAAAAATATATATATTTACACGACGAATCGAGAACCTACTCCTTTTTTAAAGTCGGTTAAAAATCATTGGTGTTATACAGGCATTTATTTAAAATGAAATTCATTTCAATTAAATACAACTGTTTCAACAACTGAAGCTGTCGAACGGCGCAAAAATGGCATCTTAGCAAGAGGTCACATATTTGCGCCTTTTAGAGTTGGAACCTTAATTCCGGGGGTCTACCGGCAAAGGTATTCTTCAAAGAATTCCATTTGATGCCACCCGTAATAAGAATGCTGGTATGAGCCAGCTATGAATATGAATTCCGCCCAGCGAATCAATTTTATCATACCGCATGGCAATGTAATCAGTCAAAGAGAATTTAACACTACGTAGCCAGCCTTATGGGCACGCTTCCCTCTGGCAGAGATTTGTTACACAGTCTATAATCACATATTTATAGTTTGTTCATTATTAGGTTTTAATTGTATTTTATTAAATACTTACGTATTCAGATGTTTCGCTACTAACTGTAACCACAACTTCCATATTGATAACTGTAGTTATTTCACAACAATCTTATTCATCATAACGCCCTTTTAATATTGTATCACAATATCTCAAAGGGAGAACTGAAAGTTTTGCTTTTATTACAGGATTATGGTATAGCCTGAATGATACTAACGTAACACATAACATGTCGATAATAATTACATTAATCTAGATTATGTATGAGTTATGAACTTATGAGCTCACTGGGGAAATAGCTTAACTTTCAATGTCATAAACCGAAAGCATGAGGTTATTTGCCATGATTAATATGCGATTTCGTTCTCTCGTCATTAAAGCGTATGGGACACATATTTGTAGAAATAAGCTCTAATTATAAACAATTACTACTGGCTTTAAACATTCTTCTTCTTTTTGAATCTCTGCACGATTTGTATGCACGATTTGTATTTAGCCAGTTTTACCTAAATGTCCATGAATAGGTATTCAAGTCTCAACAAAATCTTCAAATTCAGTACGTTTAGGACTGACGCCAAACAAAAGACTTTTTCTAACTATTGTATCCGGAAAAAGAATTAATTCCTACGTCTGGGCGGCCTGTCATAAGAACCAACCAAACTACCTACCAGGGGCGGTAGCCATAGAGCTACCACCCCCGGAATAACGCATGTCCCCATGAATACTTTGAGTAGTATTGCATCACAGGCTAGTGTAAAATGCAAGGAGAGATTTGGGTAAGAAAGTACCAAATATACCAAATATTAACTATTTGGACAGGGTTTTCCCTTTATTGTTCAGCCTTTGATGTGAATATTCACACAGCACAGTAAGCAATGAACACCGTCTACACGCCACTACGCCTTTTATACGAAAATACTACCCTACAAAACAATAACATTGCATCATTGCTAAAAATAGCAATTACATCATAGTGTTGCCAGGATCATAAAAACAATTATAATAATTAGTTACTAATGCACTAAATTATCTAGATGATAATTTAGTGGGCTTATAAAATTAACTAACCGGTAGAAAATGGTAATTTAATTATAAATCGAATCATCTGATAAATCGACTAAAAATATTATCTATGACGATTGTCTATGTCATATTAATATACACTATGGTTCTCATGACTACTGTGGTGGACATCTTGTAACACTAGGTTTCAAGCCCCTTGTTAATAAATAAATATGTCGGCTCAAGCGACGAATAACACAATAATAATCTGAAATATTATAATCAACGTTTATTACACTGAATTATTACAATTACAATATTAAATACAGCAAAATAATACACAGAAATACGAGGACAACTGCAAGAGTTGCATCCACGCTTGTCAGGTGTCGAGCAGCAATTCGCCCTCAAAGAATACTGCTATTATCGGACAGTAATTATTGACCACAACATATGTGCTGCTTGTCCAACAGAACTTCGCGCTCCTCATCCGACGAATGTAGAATGTCGAATGTCCCGTTTTTTTTTTTTTTTTATTGGACTTGACTTTATGTTGTTGGTCCGAAGACCTCACAACTTTACCGGGGTTTTTGGGGCGAGTGCCTTTGCGAAGCGAAGGCGCTCGAGCCCGGGAGGCAACTTGCTCGAGGGGGCTCCCTAGGGAGTTTCACCTCGGCTGGACTGTTGCCATGAGAGGGGGATGAATCTAATGATGCCCACCATAGGGCGACACAATGCACTAATTGAGAGCGGGCGACGGGTAATATAAAGCCCGAGAGGAAGGATCCCGGCGGACCGGGATCGGCGGTTCGCGTCGGCCTATACTATCTTATTGCCGTTTCGCAACGTGTTATGGTTGGGAGAGAAGAAACGGCGAAAGAAACTTCCCAGCAACACGCCTAGTCTATCCTATGGGGGGGCTGTGTCTCCTGGCGTCCCTCGCGGGGACGTGGAGAGATCGTGATTGGCGGCGTCGACGCCGCCGTCTGTGTCTGTCTGTCGGTGCCTGCCAGCCTGCCGTCCTAACCGCGGGCGGGCTGATCCGAACCAGCCGTTTTGTGATATCGTCGACCTTGTCCGTGAGGATGTTACGCGGTCGTCGCACGAGAGCCTTTCGTCGAGGCTTATAATCGGACGCAGACACGACGAGGGGATTTCGATGGTGCGGCGCTAGATCGAAATACTTACGCGAGAGCGACGTAATGTAGTTTTTGATGGAGGGAAGCTCCAGATCGCGGTGGATGTCGACGTTACGCATATAGAGGGGAGCACCGACGGCTCTGCGCATGAATTTATTCTGAACGATTTGCAGTTTCTTTAAAAGGGAAGGCTTGGCATGGCCGAATACCACACTCGCGTATGTCATGATCGGGCGGATGCATGTTTTATATAGAGTAAGCTTGTGTCTGAGGGACATTTTGCTTCGTTTATCTATCATGGGTGCTAGACGACCCATCACAAATCGCGCTCTATTCCGGACTATAGTGATATGCTCGTTGAAGCGCAAGTTCTGATCTAGGGTGACACCCAGGTATTTGGTGTACTTTGCCCAGGGGATCTCTTGTTCGTAGAGCGAGATGGCTTTTAAGCGAAGGCAAGCGCGTTTGGGAGAGCGAAGCGTTCCCGGGGAAAAGAACATTGCTGCGCTTTTCTCCGGGTTTACCTCTATCCTCCATTTGCGAAACCATTCGCCTAGCTCTGTTACAGCTACCTGTAGCCGGACGCAAACCATTTGTCGGTTGTGATCTGATGTATAGAGTGCGGTGTCATCCGCGAAGAGGGCCAACTTTACATCTGGAGTTTTCGGGATGTCGCTGGTGTACAGCGTGAAGAGTAGTGGAGATAGTGCCGAGCCCTGTGGTACACCGGCTGTGAGTGGGTGAGGGGACGAGCGTGTTCCCTCCACTCGAAAACGGAAGCTACGGCCTAGGAGGAAGTCTCGCAAGATGAGCACGAGTCTGTCTGGTACACCGAACTGGTACAGCTTGTAAATCAAACCGTTATGCCAGACCTTGTCGAAGGCCTTAGCTACGTCAAGGAACAGTGCGGCTGTTCCTATAGGGCGAGGGCGATGGGCAAAGTGGGATAGTATGTGCTCCGTGATGCGGTGCACCTGTTGGACGCATGAGTGTCTGGCACGGAATCCAAACTGCTCATCGGGTAGTAGATGTTTGCTGATGGCAAAATCTCTAAGCCTAGAGAGGATGACCCTCTCGTAAAGCTTGCTGAGTGTGCTCAGTAGGCTGATTGGGCGGTAGCTGGACGGTTTATTAGCCGGTTTTCCAGGCTTGTGAATACCGATGACGTCTGCTTCCTTCCAGATCGCGGGAAAGAGCAGTTTGTTATGGCGGCATTGAAGATGCTCACTAAGATTATAATCAAGTGGCCGGGGAGGAGTTTTAACACGCGATTGTTAATGCCATCAATCCCTGGGGCCTTTCGCGGTTTGAGGGACTTGATCAGATCTTGCACTTCTTCCACCGTGACTGGGTCGAGTGTGGTTTCCGCTGGTAAGGAGGATCTACGTTCAACCTCGGAGTCCACCTCCGTCAGGTGTGACTGGTCGACGTTTTGTGTAGTGGGGAGCATTGAAGCTCTAGACTCTGAGCAAGGCATTCGGCTTTCTCCTCATCATCGAACGCCTCGGTGTTGTCGGCTCTTTCTAGCGCGGGTATGACAGTGAGGGTATCTGATTTGAGAGCTCTAGCCAGCTTCCAGTACGCCTGGTGAGTTGGTTCGATATCTCTCAACGTTCTGTCCCAACGTTGTTCCCTGACTTCCCGGATACGTAGTTTGACCTCGCGCTCTAGTTGGCGGAGTCGGACTCTGTTGTCTTCGGTGGGATATCTGTCGTGAGCTCTGGAGGCGGTTCTCTTTTCCCTCAGCAGTACCCTCACTTCGTCCGGCAGGCATAAGTGGCGGTCATCCTCCACTGGCACCTGTCTGGACGAGTTCCGCACTGCGGATTGAAGGTGGCTGGTGAGGGCCTCGATCGCCGTCTCCGTGTCTTGGTGGGATTCGATGTGGTCCGGGATGCGGTCCAGGTCTTGTGATTCGGTTGCCTTGAGGAGGTCCCCAAGTCTCAACCAGTCCACAGAGGTCCTAGTTTCAGATGTCTGGTCCGTCTGTTGTCCTAATTTGAGGATAACCGGGCGATGGTCCGAGTCTATATCGTCCATCGTTTCTACCGAATGGAACTGAAGAGTTACGCCCCTCAGTAATGCTAGGTCGAGAGTGTTTGGGGTCCCCCAGTCGCGGTTGGGGGGGTATCGTGTGGGGGTCATGGGAGTTATAATATCAAACAAAAGATTGTCTGATATATTTATTAGGGCTCTGCCATTGGGGTTAGTGGTATTGCAATTCCACTGTTCGTGTTTACAATTCAGATCTCCGGCTATTATAACAGCTGGGCCTAAGTTGAATAGGGCTTCTAGGTCTTTCTTAATAAGGGTTTTCTGGCACGCGAGGTATGCTGAGACTATGACTAGAGGTTGGTGGCCAGTCATTGCTAGTCTGCAGGCGGATACCTCCATACCTACTAGTGGTGGGGTGACTAGAGGCATGCAGTGTAGAGATCTTCTGAAATAGATCAGGGTGCCGCCACCACGGCCTATCCTGTCATTTGTTACCGGTAACAATAATTTAACTAGGTTGTTTAGTTATAACGACCTAAGTACCTGGAGGAGGTACGCGTGATCCATTTCGATCACGAGTTGATCCCGGAGGGAGGGTTGATCAGACTCTGCAACTTGTCTTAGTTTTCGAGCCAAGAGTTGGACCTCTGCTAGGTCGAAAGGCAAGTTCTTGGCGAATTTAGTCGCTAAGGCTAAGTCCTCCGCTAAAGAGTGGTGGGGTGACGGCCCAGAAGGTGCTTTTAAAATGGGGGCGGGGGCAGGGGTTGCTGGGGTAGGCCAGCCAAAATTGGGGCGCGCGTCCTTAGTGGAGGGAACGCTTCCGTCGTGGGAAGACCCGTCCAGTGATTTACCACTGGAGGGGGGGCCGCCACGAATGCGGGTTTGTTCGGCACTTTTCTAGTGCCTTTTTGGGCGTTGCCCTTTCCTACCTTACGTTTGGGTCGGGGGGCGGCAGGACAGCCTCTGTAGTTAGCGGGGTGACCCGCTTGGCCGCAGAGAATGCAGCTCGGTGGCTCCGGGGAGTCCCGGGTGCGTGTGCACTCCGAGGTCCCGTGGTCGCCCAGGCACTTCACGCACCTGGGACGGGATTGACAATGTAGGGCAGAGTGCCCATAAAGTTGGCAACGATGACACTGCCGCAGTGTATGTTTTTCGTGTGGGCGTTCCACACGAAGACCAGAGAGGCCACAGACCTTCTCAAGTTCGAAGATCTTTTTCCCCTCTGGGGAGAGGTCGAGGACAACCAATACTAGGTTTAGAGGAGACTTTGTTGCGTCGCCTCTGTGCATACGGTGCACTTCGTGCACCGGTACAGCTTGGGACTTAAGGTCCTCGAGAATGTAGGAACACTCGATTTCCTGTGGGAGTCCGCGGATTACAGCCCGAAGGCGTTTTTCTTCCGGCAGGGCATAAGTGTAGTAACCGATTTTACGGTCAAATAACAAGGATGTTAGGGAGCGGTGGTCACTTGAAGACGTGACCATAACTTTGATGCCGTGTTGGGTATCACGGGCTTCTTTTATAGAGATTGCCTTACCTGGCAGCTCCTTAGCGAGTTGAAGCCAATGGGCTTTCTCGCGGATGATCAGGGGTGGCGGCGGGCGCTGTGAAGGTGGCCCAGGGCGGCTGGAAGGTGCCGCTGTTGGTTTTGTGCCCGCAGTGGGAGCGGGGTTGGGGGGGACCTCCCTCTGGGTCTTCCGTTTTTTAGTACGATTGACGGTTATGAAACCGTCATCGTCCTCGCGGTTTGAGGGGATGTTCGCGGGAGGCGCGACATCCATGGGGGTGATTTCATCGGCCGGTGGAAGAGGAGCATCTCTGAGGTATTGCGGACCGTCAGGAGATAATTCGATTTCTCGTCGAGAATCGATTACGCGGTGTATGGGCGATCGCGAACGCGATGTCGTCGAGCTCGCGGAGCTCGATCGCGGTTGTCCCGACGCGGAACCGCGAGAAAACGAGGCGCGTGATTTTGGTGCCACACGGTGGGCATCGTTGAGCGGGGGTGCGGGCGGCGGGCGCACCGGTAACACGGCGGGTACGGATGCGGGGGGCGCGGGCGCTAAGGCAGAGCGCAGGTGGTCAGCGATAAGCGCGGTGGCGGGGGTCGCGGGGGGTGCGGTGGTCGCGGCAGATGCGGGTGCGGGGGCCCCTTGCACGTGTAACTTGCAGGACACGGGTTTCTCGGAATTAAGTTCCGAGATAACGGACGCCATTGATTGGAACTCCGGAGTCCTCAAAAATTGGTCGAGCGCTTGAGGGAATTGCTGTCGTAAAAACGACAGCAAACCCTCCATCAGCAATGGAGAGAGCTCCACGCCGTCCATTGTCCCTGAAGGGGACGAACGATTTGATGGAAAAACCACCTGATGACGCACTTTTCACTGCACTGTCACAGAAAAAACACAGATCGACCGGGTGAACCAACGAACACAACGAACACGAATAACGGACAGCCGAGGCGGAGCGGGAGACGTGCGCGCGCGACGAACGACAACGGGCGAATGGAATGTCCCGTTTAGGCGATTTCACCTCCTTTTATACTGTCGAACCAACAACACAGCGTTTACCCTTTAGTAATCTGGTAAATTGAAACTTATTACAAAGGTTATTAAAAATCCTAAAAACATTTATAAAGTGCTCAACAATATAAATCCCATCATATAAATACAACCCAGTTTTTATTAAACTAAAACACCACTTTATAAAATCAAGTGTAGGTACTTTGAGAAAAACATAAGTACCCTCAATTTAAAGTCGTTACTTTACGAAATTTTTACAATTATATCGCAATCTGCGACAAATAAATAATCAGCAGACAAACACACTGTTGTATATCCCCAAATTAAGCAAGTTACGCTTGTGTCATGGGTAATATACAACGGACTACCCTGGGGACGATCCCAGACACCCAGACCATAGTAAATAACGGAGAAAATTCGTTTCCGAAATTTACCGTGCCAGGAATCGAACCCCGGAGCCTCTGGGTTGCTGTAAGGTAGACCGGCAAAAGCTTAGCCCGCTCAATCACAGAGGCCGTCAATGCCGGCAGCACATTCATTGGTCACCTTTGATGCTGCAAATGTCCTTAAGCGAGGATAACCACTTTCCATTGGGTGTTGCATCAGCCTCTCTGCTGTACTCCAACAATAAAAAAGAACTCGAATAAGCTCATTTTATTAAACACATCTGGGCCCCGAGTTTGTACCTCAAATGGCAATTGAATCGAATTAGAATTGTAACTTTTGACGGTTTAATAGTCTGAAAACCATCGCGGCTCAATATTGAATCAATGTTGATATGACAGAGACAGATTTAGTATGAATTTTAGAAACTACGTATATTTGACCGTCTGTCAGCCAAATGGATGGTTTTTTTTGTCAATGTTACAGACTTGGAGCTTTAATTTAATTTCACATTTAGCTAGCAGTATACATTTTTGGAGAAAAAATTGAACAGAAATTATTTCTCTTCAAATTCCTTCCAAAAAAGTCGTCATTAATCATTAGGATATTGCTAGTCGTCCGGTAATCGGATGAATAATATAATCCAAACTTGGTTAAAACATTCTGCAAGGTTCATTGTTTTAATAACAAACTAATCTACTACTAATGTCTTATAGAACCCTACCTTGCCTACTTCAGGTACAGTCTGCTCTAGGACTGTAGACCTAAACAATAACAGCTCTTAAAACCTGACACATGTTGCTCGCATTGTAAACATTTATAAACAAATAATCTTAACCAGATGTGATTGATACTCCAATAAGCCAATGCAACTTTTAATTCTTTATATGCATATTCTTTATATACTTATGCATTGTTAGTGTTGTAGTGGTAGGAAAACATAAATCACAACTAATTCTAAATCAAATATTTTATCATTCCAGGTGATGGCCGCAACGTATTGAAGAGTGTGTGATATATATTTCAACAATGGCTGTTCTGACTGCATTAGTATTCTATCTGATCGCAACAGGTTTGACCTACGGTTTCAATGGCGACAGTTTTGAACTAGAATGCCCCGATGAATGCGACTGCCATTACTTTAGAATCAATTGGGTAACGGACTGCTCGGAGACAAACCTGACTGAAGTCCCTTACGATGAACTAAGCTTGAGTGTGTACATATTGGACTTGAATGGAAACAACATCACGACCCTGAAGACATTTCCAAGCGATATAAAGATGAGAAGATTGCAGATTGCGAATAATAGGTTGACGAGGTTAGAAAGAGAGGCGTTCAAAGGTCTGGAGTATCTGATAGATGTGGATCTATCTGGAAACAATATTAGCTACGTTGATCCTGAAGCTTTTCTGTGAGTATAAGAGCATTTTTTTTTAAAGGAAAATTTAGAAAAGTAATATAGTCAAGGTGGGTAAGTCCGTCAATGGGGTAAGTCCGTCAATGGGATAAGTTCATACCTCGCTCGTTGTTTAACTTTTTTAAATGGGCTTTAAGGCCAATTACAATTCGAAGACAGAATTCAATGGTGCGTTAGCTTCACAGACTGATTTGTTTTCGTCGTAACTATTCAAAGTAAACACGGAAATAATGAAAGGTGTATCGAGTTCCCCCACTGACGGACTTCGCCACCTTGACTAATATATTTTTCTTTTTTTCCATGTTTGTCTTTATTTAAATTGAAAATATAACTTTTACAAATTTTTAAACACTAGAGCTAAATAAAATAGGGAAACATTGTTAAAGATAAATAATTATTGGTCTCAAACCACTGTCAATTACCGGGAACGCTCCCGCCAGCCTTTTGGTCGCGTGAGATGTCTACTAAACTTTGGTGACGTCACGGTAGAGGCTTAGAGCGTAAGGACCCCACGGACCCAGAGTTATAATGAGATGTAGTCATGATAGTTTTTCTTTTATATTAAAAATGTATTGTTAACTATTACATAACTAGAGCAATGCAACGCCAGCTATTAATCTTTTAATCCCTTCTCATTTACATGTCTAATATTGTACAGAGCGCTCTCGAAATTAAATCATATATAATACTAGAAACAAGTTTGTGTGTGTACATGTATATTAATTGTAATTAAAAATAGCCGTGTTGGTGGCACTCATGTCCAAAAATCAAACGATGCGGGTAGAATCCTGGTCGGAAATGCACCGCTTAAGCAGTTTTCGGACCTAATGTGCAAATTATAACAATTAGCATGTGCTGACGGTGAAGGAGACCACAGATCATACACAGACACATCGAGATAATCGATGTGTCAAACCAGCTTAAATAAGAACGGGCCCGCCCCCTCTCATGAGAATATATTTGAGGTATTGCGTTCGCTTATTCTCTCTTTATGGGCCAGAAAATAGTATCTATAGGAGAGGGAATACTATTTCTTAGGAATTCTTCTTGATATGAAAATACTAAAATATAAGGGGGATTACCTACATTATAAATAGTATAAGGGGTCTCGGCTATGCTTGAGAGGAATTCGCAAAAACCTTATTCATTTACAAAACCGCGTAAAGTGAGAAGTATTAAATATTTATTTTTAATGATGAATATTATTTTGTACTCTCGATCATAGCTTTTCTATTCCCAGTTTTGGCAGTTTAACTTGTATTGAACCAAACAAAAAATTGAATGCTTTGTATAATTATAAGTATAAAATGTTTATAAAACTGTATATTACACAGGTATACTGTGTATATTGTGTATTGTAACGGCATAACTGTGTATATTGTGAGTATCGCGGCAATGAGCATTCATTACGTTGATCTGAAGGTTTTCCTTTTGTTAAAATAACATTAATGCTCGTATCTACACTATTAAATCCATATTGTTATGCCGATGTATAATAGGTTCCTAGATACAGCATAAACAACAATCTGACATAACAATAGACTACGTAATAATTAACTTCAGCAATTTTTTTCTAGACAAAGCCCTGCCTTAATTTTAAACACATCCTAGGCCTCGTCTTCCTCATTGTTCGCTTAACCAAAAACCTAATATCCGCTAATAATACTTCACTGAATTATAAGAACCATATTACCATAAGTGACACTGATTTGAAAGAAGTACAGGCACTATAGTAACATGGATTACAGTCCTTTGGTAACATAGATAGACTTTGAAATGATTTGATAGGTGTTGATCAAAGGCGATAAGCTTCAGCACCACATATTTCTATTTGTTTAATATAAATCTTTATAGTAGCTATAAAGATAATATTAGCTAATCAGATACAACTGTATCCTGTTACGGAGATTATAGGACTACCCTTACACCTTCCGCATTATACCATACGGTGCACTGCAAATGAAGAAATCAAACACAATAATAAAACAAAGACTCAATATAATTCGATGTTATCGTTTGTTTATCCACGTTAAAAATATTTTCTCACGAGCATGCATTGTTTGCCTAATAAAACTGACATTCGCACTTGGTACAATGGTTGATGAAAAAATTGTTCAATTGCCTGCGAACTTGTTATAATGGCAAGGCAACCAGAAACGAGGCAAATTGCCACCGACCAATGGTGCCGATATTAGATAATGGACACACAACGAATGCAAATTGAATTCGCTACCTACCTTGTAGACGTTAACAATGTTCACGCTCATAACCTAAAAGCCCGGACCCTTTTGATGTTTGTTACAGAACTGTATAGGTATCCATATTCCTATTTCATCGACTATATCGCTTATTCAATACCAAAAATATTATATGTATGTAGTGTAATATTGGTCAGCCTAGTCACTAACATGATGTGGCTGCGTGTTTGATTCTTAGTAGAATAAATTTCGTTAACGAACTTGACTTCATTTACTCTAGTTTAAGTGTCATTGGGATCAGCCCCAGATTGTCTATTGTATGCTACCACTAATAATTCTTTAACTGATGAATATACAATGCAATATGTAGGCTAATTTGTATTTATTTATGTTCTGAAATATTACATTCCTAAAATATAGTTTCATATTCATTTCAGGGATTCGCGTGGCCTCCTAAACGTGGAGTTACAAGATAATCCTATAACGGATGTCGAAGGCCCATTCCTGATCTCGACGACTCTTCAGTACCTTGATATCAGCAATTGCAATTTGTCTTTTATCAATTTACAATTCTTTGACAACTTAACAACTCTAACAACAGTAGATATTTCAAATAACCCGTTAAAAACGATAGAGTCTGGAGTATTTGATATATTGACAAGTTTAGAAACATTAAAATTAAACGACTGTAAATTAGTTACGATATCAGATACAGTTTTTGCATTTCTTGTCAACTTGAAGAATTTAGAACTGGCTGGGAATTATTTAACGAATACTGATTGGCCGGAGGTTCTCGGCAAATTAGTAAGGCTAGAATATTTGAACCTCAGGAAGTCAGGGCTTACTTATCTATCCGAGGACACGTTCTCGAATTGTACCAATTTAGTGACGCTAATTTTAGCAGACAATGAATTACGTGACTTAGACGTCGCTGCCACATTGGGCAACAGCTTAAATCACCTAGAATTGCTGGATCTTTCTAATTGCAAAATACAAGGACCGATATCTGGTGAAGCTTTCGCTAATGCAACGAGATTAAAAAGCCTTTACTTGTCTGGGAACCCTCTTTTTGCACCAGACCTCAAAGAAGCACTAGCGCCATTACCCAAACTTGAACGATTATTCCTGAGCAACTGTGGATTAAGAAACCTTCCAGATACATTTAATGTATTCGACAACCTTCAAGAGCTGGACATTTCACACAACCCACTCGTAAACGTATTTACTAGGTTATTAGCTCCCCTTGAAAATTTGGAGTATCTGAATATGGGCTACAGTAACTTGTCGTATATAGGTCCCGATTCGTTCTCAAAAATGACATCAATGAAAAGATTAGTGCTGTCTGGTAATGATCTATTATCTCTAGAAGCTGGACTTTTCGGTAATCTTACACAATTAACCACACTAGAATTAGAATTTTGCGGTTTGAAGAGACCTTTGAATGCGAATGCATTTTTCAAAAATTTGACTTATATGGACTTAAGGGAAATCAGACTTGGTGGAAATCCGCTAGTGATTCCACCCGCCGGACCATTGTTTCCAAAACAGTTGTCACAAGTTTCTATACTTGATTTAAGTAACTGTAACATAACATCGTTAAACGCAGATGCTTTCAAAAATACTGTCAACATAACAGAACTGAATTTGTCCGGAAATCGGTTAAGATCTGTAGATGGAAGCTTAGCATTCCTGGAGCGTTTACAGCAATTGGAAAAGATAAATTTAAGTAACAACAATCTCACCACTATTGATCCACAACAGTTCTCTAACAATCCAAAATTATATTCTTTGAATTTATTAGGCAATCCTTTCATTTGTGACTGTAAGATCGCTGAAATGTGGGACTGGGCCAATATGGTCAAAGGAAATCTAGATGTTCTGATTGGCGCAAAGAGTGCAGAAAAAGACATTGTTCTGAAAGGGAACAAGAAGAAGAAGCATCTATATTGTCATTATAATGAGACGCAGCTAAGAAATATATCATTAACAATCAACAAAACTGTACCTGGAAGAAGACCATTCGTCAAGCCAAGAGAATTAACATTTGCTAATAGAACTTGGGCGAAATACGTGCGGGAATCAGGCTGTGAACCAGTTGTAAAAATTCTTAGACCTGTGGCATTAGTAGCAGAATTGTTTGATTTCAATAACAGCAACCACGTATCAACAGGCGTAGTAGTTTTAGCATTTTTGGCATTAGTATTAGGTTTTGCTACACTTTTGATGACAGTAAGGCTATTTCGAAGGTACAACACAGATGATCTAAACATAGAAACTATCAGAAAAGCAAGATAGCGGTCTCTCAATAAATAAGTGTCAGTGTAACTATTTTTATAATAGAACTTTTACATTACTGTTTTTCAAGTGATATGTATTTAGATACGAGGTCCTTTAAGCCTAGCACTTTTAAAAAAATCAACAAGAGGCAACAAAATAAAATACAATTAATTACTAGGAAACATTTTCCAACATTTTTAGGATTCCATAAACATTAACAAAAACAGAACGTTTAAAAATGTATCATGGCTGTCTAACTATCTATTTATGCCATATACATGTTCTCAAAAACTACTTGGTCTACGTACATATTATTATGTAGTGATACGAAGATGCATTTATGCCATCACACAATGGTGTGGTGAGGCCACATAAAGAGTAACATATATGTAACTAAAAATAATAATACTGTACTTTTAACAAAAATTGACTTGAAAAGGATTGATTCAGTAATTTTTGCGATATGATGTACTCGATTAAAAGCTTTTTCACAATTTCGTAGCCAAGTGACCACAAACTATAGGCGTTGGTCACCTCTAGAAAACCTTTCTCTATCTGTAGCTTGACAAATAACTGGCCAACTTTCAAAGAATGTGTTTTAAAGACCTCAGATCTAAATTATAAGGCTATGAATTTTCGAATTTATGTCATTCTATTTATTCATGCTACTAGTCACATAGTTTCAATGTTACAAATGTATGAGTATAGGATTCTCAAGAATGTTTGTAACTAATTTATTTTAATAATTAAGTTATCTTTCAGTATTTAAATAAAGATTTATAAAAAACATGCCTGATTTGTTCCACCGACGCTGCCACACTGGTCTCATTTTTTGTTATATTTCCCAACATTGCGCCTGAAACAACTTTGCTTCAATACAAATGTTGCAAAACATCTATTTTAAGACATCTTGCTTATATTGTATTTAGTTTTGTACAAGGCAACAATAATTAAATTTCTAACAAAGGCATTTAACACGGAAATTTATACATGGTATTTAATAAAAATAACAGCAACAACCAAATCAATAAAGCGCAATGTAGAAAATGAACTTACTGTAAAATTTAAAAAAAAAATCGGTATGTTAAATACATTTTTTCACTTGATTTTGTTAACATTGACTTCGAAATAGGATCCTGTGTTAAATATCATATAGGTACATAATTATATAGCCAATTTTACAATCTATATATATATAAAAATTCCTTGTCACAGTGTTTGACCGAGATGAACCCCGAAACCACTCAATCGATTTTGATGAATATTTTTTTCATTTTGCTGGATTTGTTCCAACTTAGGACATCGGATAGGTTTCATTTTAATTTATAATAAAAATAAATATATGGATTTTTTTAAAACTGAGAGTTCGGTAGGTGTGAGTTCTGCTGTCAACTGAGTTACATAAGCATCAAATAGATGGCGCCATAATTTAAGTTCCACCCTTTCTTTAATTGTATGTCAACCTTAATCAATACGAATCCAATATAAGTATATAAATTAAAAATGAATCGTAGAAATGTATGTACGCGCATAACTTGAGAAGGACTACCGATTTTAATGACATTTTTGTATGTATTTGAATGGGTCCCCGGATAGTTTAGATTCACAATTAGAACGGGTAGGTGGCGCTGAGATCTGGTTTTAGGTTCCTCCTAATCTCCGGGACCTATTTTAATGATTTTTTAGTGTGTTTGAGTGGGTCCCCGGATGGTTTAGATTACTCACAATTGGAACCCTTAGGTAGCGCTGAAATCGCGTTGATAAGATAGATCCTCCTAATCTCCTGGACTGATTTTTATTATTTTTGTGTATGTTTGAGTGGGCCCCAGATGGTTTAGATTCACGATTGGAACCGGTAGGAGGCACTAGAATCGGGTCCTAGATTTTTGTTTTTTCAGGACAAGTTAACATCTGCCGGGACCGCTATTTTCTAATAATTATCGCCTAATTCACAAAGCCCTGAAGAGGGTAGAAATAAATTTCTTTTACATACTATTATATAACCGAAAACTATTTGCAATACAGGGATCAAAACTTATGAAATATCAGGAAAATTACTATCATGCAGTAGCTATGTATACCTGTGTATATGTTCTGGCTCCTAGATTATGTCGCAATTAAGAAAATAATTTCTTTATTTAATTTTAGAAGAGGTGAAAAAAAAAGATTAATTAATATATTCTTATTATATATTATATTCTTATTCTTATTATTAATATATTCTTTGTTAAGAAACATGAAAGATTGAGCGAATAACAGAATAAATTGAAATATTGTGCAAAAAGTACGTTTTTAAGATTAAAATCCGACTAAAAAATGAAGAAACGCTTAGTAAATGGCAAATTCATTTGCAAGTCACCTGGAAATATTATTTTCTCAACGTTTCTAGAGTTCAAGTCCGGTCTATTGCATTCTAAACCGACAGAACTTTTTGCTTTCCACGGTGACTGGTTTTGTACGGAGTAATGTTAGCTTTTGTTTTTTTGTGATGAAGAAAAAAATTTTGACCAGAACTAATTTCCATCGCGTAATGTTGGTAGCGAAAGTGATGTTACGCAAGATCAAACATAACGTATCCAAACTACTTTCCGCAATTATTTTAAACATTACTTAAAAACATATATTAAGTAGGTACATGAAATGTAATCAAATCTATTTTTAGAGTTTCAGCGACATTTTAATAAAAACGGAGCCTTTAAAGATGCGCCACGCATATTATATGTCGTAGTCATTTTCTCAGAAATCCCTGGATAGCTAGCTATATTTGGTAACAACGAAATGATATAGTGAAATGATTAAAAACTAAAAAACACGGGTGGCCGCCATAGGAATTACAATTTTTGTCATCATTATATTGGGGTGTAGGATATCGTTAGAGTGGTCTTAAAAATCATATTAGTTAATTAATGACCTATTACACAGATGTTCAGATATCAATTTCTAAACTCATATAATATTTTTCAGGGACCCTTCTAAATTTTAAATTATTATGGAAATTATTGAAATAATCAGTATGGTAATTTAAAAAAATCTTAATTAAAATTGCTTTGAACGAGAATCCTTTTGAGATATGAGGTACTTTAGATAAAGTACTTTTTAAGATACTATAAGCCAAGAGACTAAAATAGTGGGCGTTGGTCATCACTACGGAACCTTCATTATGCGGGCATTCGTTCGACTTGTTCAAAATATAAGCAAAAGAACATACAAAATCATTTTATTAACTTATTTGGCAAACTAATACTTAAAAACTATTTAATATAAAATAAATAAGTCTTATCAACTAGCGGGCTTGCCGCCTCTCGTGCTTGTTTTCTTGAGATACCAGTTTTCTTTGTACAACTTTTTCCTCATGCCTGACTTTTCACTTTCCGGACTATTGTTGCTCGCCATCGCCGCTAGCTCACTGTCCAATAACCGCGGAATTGCAACTGGTTCGAATCCATATTGGAACTGAGGTTCGACGAAAAACGTCTTCGACTTGTACCTTTGAAAAGGCCTCGAAGCATGCGCCGAATTGTCTCTCGGCGTCTCTTTGGAGTAATCGTACTCATAAACGTGCGGTGCTGCCTTATACTGAGCAAAATATTGTTCTTTAGGTTTTTGTTTTTTCGCCGGGTAATCGTACGGAATCGCCGTGTACTTCGCACTTTTCTCTTTCTTCTTATCTTCATCAGACGCAAACAATTTCTCAGGTCTTTGTTTCTTGTACAATTTGTAATAATCCGCTTTTTTCGTATATCTATCAGTTAAACTCTCAGGCTTGCTAACAGAATAGTCTAAAAAATAATCTTCCTTCATGCTGTCTCTTGCGTCTTTATAATTTAACCTCACTTCTTTAGGATATTCGTCTCCGTCTCTTTGGTATTGCTGGAAAGGTGAATGATCAATATGATAATCACTATGCTCACGTGGAATTCCATAACTTTCAGGATTGTAAATATCCCTTTCTTCATCTCTCTGTTCTTTATAATAGGCTGGGAACCCAACTGCTGCATTTTTATAAGCTTTATCAAAATCTTCTTCATTGTTTTCTTCCTCGTCGATCATTTCAGCTTTAAGTTGTTCTCTCAAGGAGTGAATTTCTTCCGGAGTCTCTTCTTGGATTATTATCCTTTTAGATTTTTCATGTATGAGTTGAGGTGGTGTATTTGAGTAACTGTGTTTTTGTATTGGGGTATATTGTTCGTCGTGTGGTGCAGAGGAAGGGTGCGGGTTCTGTGAGGTTTCAGGCGAAGGACTCTGTGATTGCGAATGCTTTTGTATATGTTGGTTTGGATCTACTCTAATACTTTCTGACTTAATTGGAGGTAAAAAACGAATCTCATCCTCATATTGATTTAGTGGATGGTATTCCGCTGTAGTCACCGGTGATTGAAGTGCTTGAGGATAATACTCGGGTGATTGCTGGACAGACCCATAGTGAGCTTGATTTGGTCTATACTTTCCTTGCTCATGTTCAGCTTTTGGATGCCTGATTTCTTCATGATGATGTCTTTTATCATTTTCACTATGGTTTGGTTGATAGGAATTTTCGTTACGGTGATGTGCTGGTTCGTGATATTGAGCCGGCTGATTATAATTTCTTGGCGTTTCTAGGCGGTGGGAATTGTGGTGCTCTACATTATGATATTTAGGTTGATCCCTTTCAGATTTCTGACTTTCTCTTGAATGTTCAGCCTGTTGCGGCGCAGGTCTTTCGTTTTCAATATGATTTTCTTCAGGTTTGAAATTATATATTAACTGCATTGGCCCCTTACCGTCGCTTTGATAATGTATTTCTTTTACTTTTATTGGTTCTTTAGAATGATGGACATAACTATAGGTCACAGGTTCTTTTTCTGTCTTTGACCCATAAGTATAGTGAACAGGTTCAGACTGGGTTTCCTTATTGTAATTTATAGCTTGTTCTTTATAAGTTTCTTTGTATCCTGGCATATTGATTTCGTATGTGATTTCTGGACTTTCATCCAAACTGGGTCTATGAGGCGTCCCTTTGTGTTGTGGTTGTACTGGTTCCTCATTCTTAGGTGGTTGTGTTTTTTTTTGTTTGTTTTTAGTATTATCTTTTTGAGGTTTGGTTTTAATAATTCCAGAATCATAAGACTTAGTTTTTTGTACCATAAATTTGTTCTGATAATTTGTTGCTTCGTCAACACTGGGCAGTTTATGATAAGTTGCTTGGTTGATTCTTGGTAGGAAATGTTGCACTTGGGGCACTAAAGGGTTTTTAAACGTAAGTGGTTCCAGGAGACTTATATCAAGTAAAGGAATTGGAGGATTGGTTTGCAAATTCACTATAGTTTTTTGTCCGTTGACTACTGTCGTAACAGTGTGCTCGGTAGGTACTTCTTGCAGCTTTGCCTTTTCACTGTGTTCTATTGGTAGGGGAGTCTTTTTCAAAGCCTGACTTTCCTTAGGTGCTTCTTCTAGCCGCTGAAACTTATAGTCACTCTTCAAATTTTCAAAATGTTGCGGTGCCTGAGTGTTAGTATAGACGGCTTTGTTGCTAGTAGATTGTTGTTCAGCTTTAGGGTGAGTTTGAGCAGTAGAAGGTACAAAACTATAGGATGTTCCAAAATTGTGTGGGGCTGCGAAATTTAACGTTGCAGCAAACTGCTGCGATGGAGCTGCGCTGTGTTGTGTAGCCTGAGTAATATGATTATCTGCTGGCGCTAAAGTTTGGGCAGGGATCAAACTTTGTGGTACGCCAAAGCCTTGAGATGGTGGAAAACTTTTTACATTTTCTGAGAAAACAACAGTTTGTGGCACACCATATCTTGCTGAAGCTGCTTGCATCGGCAATTTGTAATGAGGTCCGATCACAAACTGGGTTGGTTTGAACTCAAAGTTAGGAGACGCTGCGGTTAATGGCCGTGAGAGATGTAGAGGCAAGTCCTGAAGTTGTACAAACTGTTGAGGGAATGTAGTTTTGAAAGCTACATTTTGCGGTGTCTCTACGAATCGATTTCCATACGAATCCTTTAAAAAGCCGTTTGTATTTTGGATGAACGTTGCTTCTTCTTTCACTGGTATGAAACGCGATGCTGCTGCAGTCTTAATTTGTGCGAAAGTCGGGATTTGAAACGAAAAAGCTCCATGTGGTGCGGCACTCGCGTAGACTCCTATAGGCACGTTGCGGTATAACCTAGGTACACTAGCTGTACTTTCACTCTCTTTAAATTGTTTAGTGGTTGATTGATTAGCTAGTACATCGCCTAACGTCAAGCAGCACAACACTGCCACAAGTACCTGGAAATAAGAATGTAATTTATAGGGACTGGATATAATAAAAATGATTAATATTCAACGTCATAATCTTCGAAAGCACTATTATTTTATATATTATTTATTTAAAATTTGAACGATTCGTACTAGTTTTATGCAGATAAACAAATGTAAGCTATCACTATTGAAAAACTAGTTAATCAAAATGACTTCATACATAATTAACTCAATGGACACGTAAATCTTATTAAACTCAAATACACCTTTAATATATATATAATGAAATAAATATTGTATGATTTCTGAAATAAAATAAAACTACATACTTAATATTATTATTATAAGTATTTATTAAGGTACCAACTAATAGTTTTAAACACAAATAATGTCTATTTTTACCAAGAAAATATACTCACTATTATTTTCTTATTTGTTTATTTTCGTGAGTAATAATGTGTTCGATATTTATTTATCTGAATAATTAAATTTTCAATCCAATTAAATATTTTTAATTCGTAATTCAATTAATCACTTATAATTGTAAATAAATATGCTGGTTTACCTCTCTCCCCATGATAGGCCGTGTTGGGTCCGAGACAACGGGTGCACTGCGCGGCGCGGCGCCCTCCACCATCTTTTATTTGGTGCGTGTCCAACCGCAACAGGCTATCGTCTTTTTGCAGCCTCTGCTATGCACTAAGTTATATCACAGAGAACCATAGCTTAACTTCTATTATTCCTAAACGCGTTCCTGAAATCGCTTTTTTTTAATAATTTGATTAAGGATGTAAAAAGTCAAACCAGACAATACCTAATTATTTTTAATATCAATATACATATAAGAACATATCTACCAGCATACCAAAATAAAAATTGTTCTTAAAATACTTGATACAACTAAAACATTATTCAATAATTTTCATCCAAATATTATTGACTTTCATTTACTTACTAGAAACTTTTATTTATGGTACTAGCAACTGCAAATACAAGACAATTTTTCTAAACTAGTAAATTATTATTGAGTTTATAGTTTTCATGTCACGAATGAATGAATAGATATGTTCTTCGTAGCCGCGCTCCTTCTTAAACCGCGTCATCACTCAACATCAGGTGAGACAGTGGTCAAACGCAAAGCTATATATATTCATTAAAAAATATAAATTGTGCTAGTTAATAAAAATATCGGTCCATAAACGTCTGACTGTGGGGCTCGTGACTCACGAATTCAAAAAAATATATATTCACTACAGATGTCCAAAATGGGGTTTTACTAGATAGATGAATCTTACACATCATTCCCCGATATACAAAATTCATCAAGATGTTGTAATAAAAAATAAAGAACTCTAAAACCCTAACTACTACTGCTGAGTTAATAATACCTGGGAAGAAAGAAAAAAATGCTTTATCGTGTGTAGACAAAACCCTATTTAGAGGGCATACACCATATAGTTTTTTTTATCTTATTAAAAAGAAAAAAGAAAGAAAGAAAATCTTTATTCGAAGAAATAGCGACGTAATTACATTCGTTGTACATTATTATACACAGCATATTTTAAGAATTTGTACGCCGCATTTTCAGCAAACAAGGTTTGCACTCAGCATATTGCTGTGCCGGAATTATAATATCCGACACAACGCTGATTTTCAGTGCAAACCTTCCTTTAAGCGTAAGGCCAAAACGACCCAAATTTGTTAATTAAATAATGAATAATAATAATAATTCTACTTATATAATATTTAATTAGTAAAAACAAATAAATACATTTTAAATAAACCAACAATAAATACGTTACTTCTAAATTAAAATTAACATAAATAATCGTGTAACAAACTTGTATCGAATCATTTATTCGAATACAATTCGCTAGAGTGTTTGCCGAGTATTACCACATTCTGTGTGCCACGTCACTGACACGAGGCAACAAATGACATTTTACTTCATAACCTTTAAAATATTGAATGTGTTATTTTACTGTAAAGGTATGAAATGTTTAATATATTTTATTTTCCCACTCTATATACTATATAGGCCGTGCACAAAACTGACTCGCGTTATTAAGATATCGTTACTTAATTACTCCTTGTTGACTACGAAGAGAAACAAAATGCGGACCTCCGAGCCTAGCATCATCATCGCCCTATTATCAAAAGCAGGGCTGTATTTACCCGGGGTTGAGAAGTACCTGGGTATAAAGACCTAGAGGACGTCAGCTGATAATTTTATACCTACACATACTTAGCATGCTTAATCTGTAAGTTTCTTGACATAATCTCGACACGATTACTAACATAATAAGGCACAGTCTCGAAATTGGTTATAATGTACCTAGATATCCTACTCGTCATACATGTTTGCTGAATGTTCCTCGTCATTCTACCAACTATTCTCAAAATTCTTTCTCGTGTGGCTCGTACTTGATTTTGTAAAATTGATCTGTTTACGTCCTCCAAATACAAATTTAAAAGTAATATTATTAATGACTTCCAGAATTTTCCATAACACAACCCGACTTTAAATTGCTTAATATCAAACTAACTTTATGTTGTAAACGATTCTATATTATATTTGTGTATTCCCTGTTGGTTTTCTCAATAAAAAAATAAATAAATAATGATCCGCTTATTTAAATATACTGGCGTAAATCGTTTTACTAATTATTTATTTTTGTTACTGGAAAGTGGGAGATTCAGGCTGATTTTTGCACCCCGGCGTCTAATTTAGATTAAGACGGTCCAGAGGTCCTATTCCCAAACGCCTTTCGTCATTCCTTTTTGTCCAATCAGCCGGAAAATGGCAATGAAATTTTAAATAGAAAAAAAAAGGACAAATCTTTCTTTGAAAATATAATACAGTCTATAATGGAGCATACAATGGAAATTGCACTTACAATATAAAACAAAATTGTGTGTGTGTGTAGGTCACACGCAATAAAAGTGAAAATTCAGAGAATATACAGGCGAACATAATTATATCTACAACGTTTAGTAGACAAGAGTGAGGAGACCAACTACCAAATTTACCAAAATGACGAAAATGGCAAATCACAAAAAAGACCTAGGAATTTAGTGTCGCTTTTTCGTTTCATCGAGTTTCAAATAACAACGATTATAAAGAAGTTTCACTTCAAAAACAGATAGAAAAAAAGTTCTAAAACGAAAGACGAAAGATGTTTGAGAGTAAGGCCTCTTGTAAAAACCCGGGTACGGGTTAGATTACGTTACGTTGTCCGTGAAGGAAGGGAGCAAGAATACTAATTCCTGTAGCCGGGCAGCCTCTTGTAAGAGGCAACATAAAAGTCACTGGCACATTACCATGTGCATTTGCCCGTCTGTATGGCTACCCTTGGTCCAATTGCCGCTATAACAACCTTGAACCTTAGACTTAACCTAGAGATATAGTTTCCTACAAAATTATATTCAAAGTTGAAATACAAACCAATCAATGTGTGCGTGAGCGCCATATAATTATTTCCGCTGACACGCAAAACAAGACACAAATAATGTTGCAATTAAATAGAGTTTTAAAAAACTAGGGAATTGGAACTATTGGAGCTCATTGCACTGAGACTGTCTTTCGGACTGACAGGACCGACACGTCGACAAGCAAACGGAGACTTTTAGATCTCACTTAAAATTGCTTCACTTTACTGGGATCTATTCGAGTTCTAAGTCTATTAATTCTATGCCTTGAACTATGTCCCGGCATAAGTGGCCAGGTTCTAATCTCCCCTTTGAGGCCGACAGCACATTGATAACAACTTTGGTGTTGCAAATCCATAGGCGGTAGTAACTACTTCTGAGAGTCTTTTTCTGTCTGCTGTACTCCAATAATTAAGTATATATTTTCGTTTCGAAGCATGGTTTGGTTCTCTACTCCATTTTGCGAAGGCTTTGGTATCCCGGCTATTATAATTTCAACAATCTAACGCTATTGGTTCCACTTTACTATTCCAATATAAATACTTACAAAATTGTCTCGCCTATCTCAAATTAGTCAATCAATTAACTGAAATAAATTACTTCCTACACATTTCTTTACAACGTTTTAAGTTAAATACGACAAAAGGTGTTCAGCTATGTAATGGCGAGTGGGGTCTCCTCTTGTAATAGTGTTTAACTTGACAAAAGTAACACCATTCATAACTTTACGCTAGAACGACACCGTTCACACGAGCACGTACTGTCTTGGCCTGAAAAACTGCTTTTTCATAATGTCAACCACAGATTGTGTTACGAAAAAATTGATCATCATGAACAATTTTGCCATACTTTATTCAATTACATTGTGCATAATGCATAATGTGAAATAAATTCTTAAAATTCGTTTTTGTACTGGTAACTTACTAACGAATTTACATTGAGAGGCAGAAAATTTAGTATAACCAAGTGCAGGGATCCAAAGCTTTTGGAAAATCGCTTAGTGAAATTGCCACGTGTCTAAATGTACTAGTAGGTAAGAAACAGTATAAAGTTTCACTTCATACAGTAGATACTTATCGTATTCGTAATGCGAAAACGGCTGTTTTAGGCGCTCAAGATCTATTTATAAGAGAAGATGATTTTAAGTGTGCTTTGTTGCTATCAGGGTGACTGATCGCCTAATCTACACAAATTAAATTAAAGTGTCTGTACATCTGTCTAGATCACCCGTCTTAGTTCTTGATATAGCTCGTTGAGCTATGTTAAATTGGTGTACTGATAAAGTTAGCCTTATCATGAGTGTCTATGTAGAGCCTTATTCTCTCATTCATCTCAACTTCTTCCAAGAATGTGGAATTTTCACAAAATGTATTTTTCATACATGCTTTTGTTCCAGCATATATCTTAGCACCTAATTAACTATGCAACTTATAACGTACTAACTTAACAGCAATAACACATTGGAAGCGGCGTACGTAGAATAAGAACTGTACTTAATTATAAACTTGTATGTAAACATGAATGACCTTCAAAAAATAATCTCTCATGGAACTTACTTTGAATAAAAACTTTCGTATCTGAATATAGGTGATAACACAAATAGGACAACTTAGATACGAAATATGTTTTTATGATTTTATGGAGACATGCTTCGCTTATATTTTTTTATTTGTTCACAGATTGTGTAATTTCTATTAACCTCAACTCAATCGATTTTATAAAAATTATTTATACTATAATCTCAGACCGAATAAAATTATTTATCTATGATTATTAAAAAATGGAAAACAATATTTAGATTAATTTACATTTTTCATTTTAATAAATGTCGAGAAATGCGAAAAGGTTAATACATTTTTGAAAGCAAAAGATAGCGGAGTGAGGGAGCGCGACGAGGAATTTGTTGGCAAATTTTTATAACTTTTCATGCGTGCAGGAACGGAGCAAGAATACAATTTCCTGCGGCCGGGAGGCCTGTCGTAAGAAGCGACTAAACATCCCACAGCCAAACCACCCCTGGTCTAGAGTATGCCGCCATAACAACCTTGTGTTGTGTTCCGGTATCAGTGACCAGATTCCAGTCTCCTTTAAGAGAGAAGCAGCGCATTTGTAGCACCTTTGGTGTTGCAAATGTCCATAGGCGACGGTAACCACTTTCCATCAAGTGGGCCGTCTGCCCGTCTGCTGAACTCCTGTATAAAAAAAAGGGCGACCGTAGATAGGTAAGCCGTACAGCCGCATTTGGGTAAACGATTCGTGAATTACTTACTGTATCATGTGAATAACTATTGGCAGATTCGATGGATGGGGAATGACTGCAGGGTAGGTAAAGGGAGGTCATTCAAAGGGACTTATTAATATTAGCAGTGAAAGGAGATGGATTCAAATGTCATTTTTATATTGTGTGCTTCATGACCCCTATAGTTAGAACAATCAAGTTCCATATTTGTTATTTATAAAGGAATGAATTTGTAAGAATTTATATCTTATGTATTTATTAACATTCCCATGCAACATTATTTTAGACTTACACTCTACATCAACTCATTACTATCCCTTATATTTTTCTATAAGGAAAAAAATAAAGTATATCTCGTAAGCACCTAAACCACTTTACAACAAAGTGCTCCAAAAAAGTTAGCTAGGCGTATCGACTAGGGTTCATTGCAAAACATTTTGTTACGGTTCAAACAGGTGGTCATTTTAAGAAATACCGTAATTATGACCATCGATATGAAGGTCGTTGAAGGTGACCCAATGGGATAATCAATTGATATGGTTGTAAAAACTTACTCACAGCAACATGTTTTGAAACATTATTCAATTTGATGTACATTATTTAGCTGGTTTGTGAACTAGAAGAAGAGCAAAAAATATTTAAAATAGATAAACGAAATATTTCAATTATTTAGACCTCTATTAGAGCTTTGACCGCAGCTTCGTTCAGACACAATTGGTCACATGTTCCGCGGAAACTTTACATATCTCTAAGGAATCCTTCTGTTTCCTTTTGTTTTGTCCTACCTTTATTTAGTAACTAGCTGATGCCCACGACTTCGTCCGCGTGGTGCGGTTTTTTTAACTATCCCACGGGAACTCTTTAATTTTTCGGGATCAAAAGTATCCTATATGTTGACCAGGGATATAAGCTACCATCATACAAAATTTTATTTAAATCGGTCCAGTCGTTTCCGAGATTAGCCGGTACAAACAGACAGACAAAGCGAAAAACAAAAAAATTGAAATAAAATCTCAATTAGTTCTATTTCACTTCTTACATCCCCCTGACTCGGTTTTTAGCATTTTTTTTTAATTGTGCAGAAATTCGACCTCTACAGTTTTATTATATTGTTACGAGCTATAGGACTCGAATTAAAAATGCCGTTGGAACTACTATAGAATTTATTAGAAGTACAAACACGTATAAAACAAATATAAATAACACTGGATGCAACCAGTTCAAACTGCACTATTCAATACAATTCGAACGCACAGAGTCCGTCGTTTATATCGCTAATCGAGAGTACTAGAAAACGTCTTACTCGCTTCGTAGTCCTCGCTTAACTGCCCTCCCCTTCATTCGAGCCTCGTCTTATACTAACTACACAGTACAAAGGAATTGAAGGCGCACACAAGGCTTCTAAGAATTACTAATTTGCACACCTGCGAACGTCCACAAAGTCGTATACAATAACAATAGGGATTATAGTTCGACGCTAATGATGGTTATAAAACAAGTAAAAAGACAATAGCATGTTTTTCTTAACTACAAATTCTAAAGACAAAGGATTCGTCGATTACTAGAAAAGGACAATAAGCTGCGCTTACAATAGGCTGTGCGGCTTATCTTTGACGGTATGTAACAACATGTATAGATTTAGTATAAGTGCAGCGACACACCTACGAAACGTACTGCGCGGAAATTTCAACTAAATACATTCACAATGTTTTTTTGTTTTAAAGTTAAAATCTAATACATCAACGGAAATTCCTCGGAGTTCAGATTAGCGCTGATCCTTCAGTTGCCGAACTTTCCATGCGGTATCTTCCGCAGGTACTCGCTAGGTTTAATTGAGTGGGCTAAGTCTTTGCCTCTGGCTTCGACTCCTGACAAACTCCGTAATTTGGAATTGGCTCCCGGGTAGTCCGCCGTATATTAACTATTAACCATAATACAAGAATAACTTGGGTAGCTTAGGGATATTCTCTTAGTTGTATTCTTCTGCCATGCTCGTAGATACAATCAGTCTTATTCATACAGAGTTAGGGTAAGTTTGAACGCTTCTTTAAGAAATGTTCAAACTTACTTTAACTCTATGAATAGAGAACCAAATGTGTTTATTTGTCCGCCTTTTTACCAGTATAATTATTTTTCTAAACTTTGCCAGCGTGCTGTTTGTTCTAATTATTTATTTTGCTCACCAATTTTATCATGATATTTTTGTGCACTTATTTATTGTAGAGACTAGGGATACATTACTTGCCTATTAAATAAAGCAATCATTTACTGTTACCCTTTTATATAAGCAACAGTTACTTTCTTTATTGATTGCTGATTATCATAAGTACCTACTCAACTTAATTGTTCCGTATTTGTCTGTTATAATGTTAATCAAACGTCATGCAAGGCAATTTTTTCTTGTTTTTGAATTGTGTGTATAATTGTTACAACCTAAGCGCCGACAAAGACAAATTCCACGTACAGATTTGTAGAAGCACATTTATTTCCCGTCGGCATTTAAACTAATAACATTGAAACTATTGTAATGCTTTTATGAGCGTCTTCTTTTGTTTACTTATTTATTGGCATACGTTCTAGAGAAGAGCTCATTGTTTATTGTACCCGTTTATGGCCACTTGCGGCCGACTCATTAGCCAGGTGTTTTGGATTATGTCGACTGAGATAAGGGCACATTGTATTTGTGCAGTATAAGACTATGGCCTGATGGAGGGAGGGGCAGTCGAGCGAGAACCACGATCAAAGCGAGACGTGTATACTACAATCGGAAATCTAATAGTGACGGACTTTGCCCGTTTTATTGAATTACGACCTTCTCCATTACGTTTGGATTTATTGTGTTCGGTTATATTTGTCCCTGTGTTATACGTGTTTGTATAGTTCTAATAAACTCTATAATGATTCCAACGGCATTTTAATTTGAGTCCCGCTAAACTCGTTGCAATGTAAATGTGTCAGCTATTGTCGATCAAATTCAGTTTTACTTATATAGATATAAATGTACCTAAGCGTTTATGTTTATTCTTTTCCTACAAAATATTTCATGCTGCGTTCATATCTGAATAATTTTGGTCCTAAATCCGTCGCGTCGCACTGACAAAAAGACAATAAAATAGGGCTTTCCCGGAACCCACTGATCCGGTGATCGCAGTAATCCGGCGGGCAGCGGCCAAACACTGCTTTGAAATAGGTGGAAAATAAAGCCACCAAGTTATGTTTCTTAATAAGCTTTTGAATCGAAGTGCGATATCAAACTTTCAAAGATTAATTTCTGTATTTTTAACTTTATATCAAGTAATAAAACTGCCAAGTGTGCACATTACATGTTTGTAATTCCTAACATGTATATTTTGTGTGTACGTATCTCTGTCTTATTTGTCTCATTTGTCTTTACTTACTATGTAAGAAACTTAGGTTGAACATGTCGATATGTTTTATTACAAGAACAATATTGCAGGCCGCAATCCTGACGCCTTGTTCTTTTGCCTTTGCCCTACTGTTACAGCATAACGCTCCGATCGATCAAACGATTTCTAATGTTGCACGAAGCTTTAAATTCCATCAAAGTAGCACGTAATAGTTACAGAATATAAAAAAAACAGTATCATTTGCTGTTTAAAACTTATATTTTAGCAGCCTGTATTTATATTTATTTGCTGGTGTATGCGTGTAATAAAGAAAGGTACTTCACTTGGACTATATTTTATACTAGAAGTCCCGGCAGACGTTGTCCTGTCCTGAAAAAATAAAACTCTATAACCCGATTTCAGCTCCACTTACCGGGTCTAAGGCTGCCTGTCCATTGAAGCGGAGCGAGGTTGCGGAGCGGAGAAATGGCGAAATATTAACCAATAGGATTGCATAACAATAACGTCAAAGGATAGGCAGCCAATGCTATTGGTTATTATTTCTCCTTTTCTCCGCTCCGCAGCCTAGCTCCGCTTTAATGGACAGGTAGCCTAATTGTGAATCTAAACCACTCCGGGACCCGCTCAAACACACATAAAATTTCATCAGAATCGTCCCGATTCTAACGCCAAGTATTTTGTTTAGATTGATAGGGTATTGATGTTTTAGTAGGGATCCCTAATTTTTATATAGCCTATATTAATTCGAGATTGTAGCATTCGAAAAGGGAACGAATTTTTGAAATCGGTCCAGTAGTTTTCGAGTTTATTCGTTACCAAAATAAAAATCTTTCCTCTTTATAATATTAGCATAGATGAAAGAGATAATTGTAATGTTACAAATCAAACAGTTCAATAGCAACTGATAATTTTAATTAGTTACATCATATAAACGTTACATTTATGGTTAATCTGCACAGAGTTTAAATTATAAGATAATGAGGCTTTCAAACAGCTAGTTTTTTTGTAGGTTTCCTACATTTACACTGATTTAATAATAACTAATTAACTGCTGTCCGTGCAGGAAAGGAGAAAGAATACATTTTCCTGCGACCGGGCGGCCTGTCGTAAGAGGCGACAAAATAACCCACAGCCTGGTGGATGGGTATTTGCCCGTCTGGATGGCTACCACCCCTGATCTAGAGTCTGCCGCCATAACAACCTTGAGTTGTGTTCCGGCATTAGTGGCCAGGTTCCAGTATCTCTTTAGAGAGACCTTTGTTATTACAAATACCCTTAGGCGATGGTAACCGCTTTCCATCAGGTAGGCCGTCTGCCTGGCTGCTGAACTCGAGTAATAAAAAAACTTTGTTCTAAGGCTAACCCTGTGCTATAAGATATCTATAGAGTATTTGCCTGGTTACTTTCTTGTTGGTCACGGTAAGTAAGTCAGGGTTGCCTATACTGGAAACCCGGTGAAAGTACACGTATCACGTGTACAAGCGTAAGATGAGCCGATGAGGCGGTGAATGAAAACTGACGGTCGACTTATCGGTTCAGTATTGCCCGATTCCTATATCGTACCGACCCTTCATTTATCTTATGGCCGATTTATATATCTTACTATTCATTCAGTTGCCCTGCCATCATTGGTTGAGTTGTGACATTAATTGTATGGAGCCTATATAAATTTTTAACCGATATTAAGACAAATGAACGATCGCTAAGATATTGAAACCGACCATTATACTCTCTGTTAAAATTTCACCTAAGCTCCATACAAGTTATAATGTCAAACTTCAACCAAAAGTAAGGCACGTGAATGAATATTAAAATTAGGAACCGGCCTTATGTAACACAACACAATTGCACACTACAAAATGTCGTTAATTTTAATACAAAACTAAATATATTAATTTAAAAAAAAAAAATTTAATAAAAAAAAATTACTATTTTCTTAAGTTTTCACGACCAGCTTAACTAACGGTTATTTTATTTGATTTTATTTCTACGTTTCGTAAAGTTCTTTTACACTTTTCCGTGGCTGTGATCACATGATAATTTTGATACTTATATCTGCCTATATAAAAACCGTTAACATGAAAGAAGAATACCATAGTATTCTTTTTCATGCAGTTATCAAAGAATGATGTAAAAACATTTAAAAATTACAATTAATCTAAACCTTAAGTAAGTATACCGTATAGTATAATTACAGTACAAATGGCGTAAAATATGAGTTTTAAATAATAAAAACTCGAAAGATGATAGTAAAATGACGTAATCCAATTATATTATTATGTAAAATCGCAGCTCAATGACCAAAGCTAAGTTATTATTCTAAATCTGAGACTATACGAAGCAGAGTACTTCTATACGTGGGACACTCAGAAAGTTTTGCGAAAATAAAAATAAAATGTTCTATAGATAAATATATTTTTCATTAAATCTTTTCAAAATACTCTCCACCAGCCTCTATACAAAGTTTCATGGGTCTGAACCAGTTTTCGAAACACTTTTTCCAGTCCGCGGCAGTCCGCCGCAGGGACCTCGTTTACAGCTTGCTCGAATGTCCCTTTGAGCTGATTTTTTATTTTCGGTAATAAATTCCACCCGTGCCTGCTTCTGAGCATCGGTGAGGTTCAGCGTGAAACTATTCAACACAGCTTTTGAATAATAAATATAGTCCACAACGCAATGGAAAAATGACAATATTGACAACTTTTAATTATTCATTTGACAAGGATAAAACACTATAATGGCGGCAAAGTTAATGGCTACGGGAAATGTCATATTTTCTACGCTGTATAATGTTGTGACGCTGGCACTAATTGACCGTGTACGCGTTGCAAGCGATGAAACCGGAATATCTTTGATAGCGCCTAGCGCGCTTTATTGCGACATTAGCACCGATTCACGTGTTGGCGTCGCAATCGGCGAGTAAGAGAAACACCCGAGTTTGCTGATTGGCTCCTTTGTTTCGAGTTGTGACGTGGGCGGACTCCAAAATGCCCTGTTGCAGCATCGTAAAGAACTCGAAACGCTCTCCTTTATAACACTCACACTAGCACCACTAGAATAATACTCACAAAATGTTTGTAACTGATAATTTTCGATGCATTTATTTCATGCTGGCGTCAACACACAAATCTTGATGAAATTATACAAAATTCGCGCGGTACTGCTCAGCATATACATAGTTTATAAATTGAGAACGTTTATGTATCAAATGTAGAATATTGTGTGACTCTCGTAATGGCGAAACACTATTATTCACTTGTACGCTAGGGAAGCGTATGTTTACCGCGAGAAGTATAGACTCAAACACTTGATACTGCAAATTTACATTAATTATCACTCGCTGGCCCTGTGCGAAGGACCATGTTTAACTTGACTGTATTTTTATTAAATTTAACTTAAATTAAGGGCTGATTAAAAATAAAATAGGCACGGAGTGAACTGTAAATAACGTGTATTGCTCTCAACGGTTGGACGCGGAAAAGAGGGTGGGATACAATGGGGGTGCAACAATGGATAGGGTTTTTAGTGTTGTTTATACAGAATCAGTGTTGCAAGTATACTAAATAATGTGAATGTTGGGTATCTAACACAGCCATCAAAGGGCGACACCACTTCTTTCTTCATCCCCCAAAGTTAGTCGACCGCGCTTGAATCCGTTGTACCAACGATACACGTTTGCCTTAGAAGGGCCTTCTTCCATGAATGCCATTTGAAGTCTATTGTACGATTCGTCCGGTTTCAGGCGACACTTGAAATCGTAAAAAGTCATAGCGCGTAAATGTTCCCGGAGCAGATCCATTTTTCAATGAGACACGCTAATTTTAATTAGCTCGCGAACAATGTGCAGGGAAATTTTGAAATTAGAACGTACCTACTTTGAGTTATAAATAATCATATTTACAAAATAAATTGTAACTGGCCAGTCGCTCATATATGTAAACTATTTTTTTGCAATACTTTCTGAGTGGCCTGGTAAAAGGATGAACTGTAAATACAAGAGCTTTGAGGAGATACATTCCTCACGGAGTGTTTGTCATTAATCTTTTTTCATGGTTTCACACTTTACAATTTCACAATCCCATTGAGAAAAGCCGCCAACATTGACCGATCTTACGATGTCGGTAATTTCCTCTGATTACTAAAAATCAATTGCACCTAATTTCCATGTTTAGTAATTTCATTTAACTTCGCTTTCGGTTGCCAGTGGACTTGTTATGATGCATTTCAAGATTTAAATTAAACATTATTTTAGACAAGATTCTAAGGCTGCGATAAAAGAATGCACGCTTTTTAGGTTTGCGCCCCTGCGCCGATTCCCAATCTACGTCGCTGAACAGAAAGATCACTATGCCAAATTTTAAAAAAGAAAAAAACATTATTATTAATAATTCTTTATTGAAGTTCGTCTTTTTAGAATAGATGTACCCATCTATTCTAGTAAGGAACCTTCTTGAAAATATGTAATATATGAAAGTTCTAAATGGGCTAAGTAGGACGACTCAAGTTTAAATAATGTCGTAGTATGTATAAGCATATTTTGTATTCATCATTGAAAGAGGGACAGCGCACGATCATTAAGTATTTGCACACGTAGCTTAAACATATACTTAAGGCTTTAATTTTTGTTATACGTACGCAGAATTAAGATATCACGTTGGAACAATGTAGTTTCAATACAAGGTGTTGCAAACCGGTCCTATCAGGTGTTTAATACCCCTTTGAATTTGTGTGATATATTGTTCACGCTAATCTCTTTGTTTACGTCGTCGTAAAACCTTCTTTCTTCTGTTTGTATTTCATGCTAATTCATGGAAGTTTATGACTTCCATGAATTAGCTTATAAATTAAGAATTCAAAGGAATTGTGGGCATGTTGCTAGGAGGCCATGTCTAATTTACAAATAGATAGGGTCGGTCAATTGTGTTCTGACTGCGAACGAAGCGTTACTTAGTGTACTTTTGGAGCGAGTATCTTGTAACGACGGACTTTGCACGACTTATGTGATTACGATTTTCTGCCTAACGGTTTGTTTAGTTGTATTTAGTTGTACTTATTAGAACTGTGAATTACGTGTGTGCCTCTAATAAACTTTGTGACAATTCCGACGGAATTTTTGAATTCACATCTCACAAATTCGTAACAATACAAAAAAACTACAAAAACTAGGACCAGCGCCCGCATACCACAATCTGTTTTAAATAACAAGACCTTTGAATGAAAGTTTTGAGATTTTCTTTTTATAGTGGCGTCAACTGTGATTGGGGCGCATGTTAGTATAAAAGTTAATTTTGATACTGGGCGGGTGGCGATTTGTTAATCCTTAATATTCTTTCATGTTGGTCGACTTTTACCCATCTGATAGATAACAGATGAGATATATATTTGCTTGCCAGGTAGCCATGAACAGAAATAAGTAGACAAGCCTATCAAGGAATATATATTCTCCATATTAAAACTATCAGTTCAAACTAAATTTGTTCAATTATCAAGAGTGAAGGTTATGAAAAAAAAACTTCAAAACATTTCCAACTCTAACCGTATGAGCAGTGTTTAAATTATTAAATATAATGTATTCTATCTCATTCTCTCGCAGGTTTAGTCCTATAGATTTATGTTTTTATCTCATTTGAGTGTCGCTTTTTCGTTACATCGAGTTTCAAATCACGATTCTAAAGAAGTTTCACTTCAAAAATTGATTAAAATTAATTTAATTAATAATAGCCATGAACACTTTGATTGGCAAGCTATCATAGACGTGTTTATAAATCAATATAATTTGATAAAAATATGTCTCATCTGTTTATCAGACTGGTGAAGGTCGATCTTCAGTCTCCTCTCTACCGACTACTAACTGCTACAGTCCGCGCCACGAAAGCAGTCCCACTCGCCGTTCTTAATCCTGCCAGAGTAAGTCTTTGCTAATCCGTAAATCGATGTATATAGTTACTAAATAAAAAATATTCCATAGTTAACCCATGATCAAGGCTGGTTAGGATTTTGCGCAACGGATCAGCATTGCCATTGGCAATGCAGCCAGCTTTAAATTTATTTCCTGGCTTCTTTACGAACAAAATTCTATCAAATAGCGGAGCTGCCACTTTTAGTTCGTCGAAGTTGTAGTAGTATCACGGGACACTACTTTCGTGGCGCAGATTCTACGGACATTCGCTGTCTACTTGACAAATCCATTCTTCGCCAAATTGTGATGATAAAAGGATTTATGTCAAAAAACATAGTTCAAATTTATAGATTTTATTAGAAAGTAATTAATTAATAACTAAAACAAGAAACCTTATTTACTTATGAGTAAAGTGATAGTTTATGTTCAATACAATTCTTACAATTCTTAATACACAAGTATTCGTCAGTCATTAACACAGGTGTGTTTATTTTTTCTAAGTCAGCCGTTACAATCCCTCACAAGGGTAATTGATTTAATGATACAATTTTAGGTTTCGTCAAAATCGGCCTCAAGACTCCTTTCAGTGTTTTTCACTATCTCGCATAATTTAGGATTTAGCCCTGAAGGCCTACTTGAAAAACTCGCCTGTATATACATATGATGTTTGAATAAAGACTATTATAATCATTACTATATAATACACATTGAGAACAATTTCCATATTAACAAACAAATGTCAAGTATCTACACAACCTTGAATGGTTAAGTCCCATTTTGCAGGCTTGGTCTATACAAAGCCTGAAAAATGGGACTTAACCATCTATGTATATATTTTCTACAAAACGGAGGTCAATATATTTTATGTCAAAACATTCCATACCAGTAGGGGCAGCGAAACTTCAATCTCGTTGCCATGACGACGCGTTTGTTAGTGAATTGCCGGCACCAAAAACCCCGCCATCTTTATGACTATATTACAGTGGTGCGGGGTGGAAATGCGACTAGGGTAAGCTGGTTGATAAAACATACCGTAAATTGCAAGCGCCGACTACACCGAAGTTGGACAAACGTCTACCTCGCGATGTATTTTGTTTTTACAATGTATATTTTTAATTTTGCATTCTTACCGCATATTTAAAGAAAACCGGTGCTCGATAGGATTTTGAGTTGCTATTTCAAGCTATTCCGTAAGAGATAATAATACAATAGGTAATAATATATGCAGGAATAAAAAACGTAAGCGCCAATAAATTCATCGCGCTTTGGACCTTTTGGTCGCTAGTTTCTTCAAGATAGACTATGGCAATCGAGTTGTATGAAGTCCACGCCACTGTTATATTGGTCTACCCCACAGAAACGGTCTGATTTATCGGGATAAAAATATCTTAAGTGTTGACCCGGTATGTGAACTAGCTGTGTCGAGTTACGATCAGTAGTTTTCATGTGACGGATAGATGGAAATTCTAAAAGTAGCATTTTCAACATCCAAACATACAAAAACTTCACCTTTTGCTAAGTGGTTAGCGTCGCCCATGGATATCTGCAACGCTAAGGGAGCTGACACGCGAGCTATCTCGTCGACACTAAATATTTGAGAGCCCCCACGTACAGTGGTCGACTGCCAAGTGTTGAGGTAGTATGGAAAGACCAGTACCTAGATTAAAATAACAGCTGAGGTGACTTTTTTTTCTCTTCTAATGTGTGTGCACTGCACACACATTAGAAGAGAAACTTCAGAGAATATACAAACAGATAATTCTTCACTAACTTTTATTAATATAAATAAAAATTCCTTTAGCCTCCATCCGTCAACAAATTATAATAAACAAACTTCTTAAGTATCACTTTCAATTGTTCACTGTTTTAGTCCAAAAAATATTATCAGTTTTATTTCGATCCAAATTGGACCTATGTTTAATCACCAGTCGTATTGACTCTCTAATCTGTGCTGCACAATGTAAAACTCGCATGTCATTATCTCGCAGATTTATGTGTTTATCTTTATTTAGTGTCGCTTTTTCGTTTCATCGAGTTTTAAACCACAGCGGTTTTAAAGAAGTTTCACTTCAAAAAGGTGGACAAACGTGCTCTGCTGCTTGGACGCGTTGCACCTTGCGACCGACCCTCTTAGTGACGTGCGAGCGGCTTAATTAAGCCCAAAATCGCCTCGCACAGATTACCATACCAGGCCTGGTGGATACAACGTGGCGACGGGACAATCCGGGAGTACCGTTTTGCTCTATTAATTTTTAGTTCGTGTACGATCACGACGTGGCTACACTCTTCCACTGCCTATCTCCATTTAATGCAAGGCCTTTTTGGCACCCACAGTATCAGTTACTGAATTTTGCCATGAAGGGTTTGTACTTAGAGTACCACCGTCTCCTTAAGATTAAGTACAAAAGGCTACGCAGCCACCGGTTTTAAGCACTTATTATACTTATACTTATTATAAAGTTTGTCACGAAGTAGTAATAAATTTATTAATAAACTTTAGGACTTTGATAGTAACAAAATTAAATATTAGTCAGCTTTAGAAGCACTTAAAGAAATTACAAACTCTCACTACAGCTTCAACAAAAATATTAGATTTATGTGATGCTATAAAACTAGTAATGTACGAAAACATCTGTATCATTGTGGTTCATTCGTAACATTATAGTTTCATTGTAACAACTGAATTTACATCATTGACACTTGATTATATAACATTACATGACACAAATGATACAGGTGTAGACACAGCGTTAAGTATTTTTACGTTGAATAATAAATTTATTTACATCAAAATATACATAAATTAGTACAATGAAGTTTATTATATATATTCTTAATACACGAAATATTCATACAAAATATTTTGCAAAAATCTGCAATATGTGCACGTTTAAAAAAAATTGTATGAGAAGAATCCGGTGAAGTATGTGGCAAAAACATTCCAAAAACACCTTTTGATAATGTTTACAATGTAGTATAATTTATGCCAAAAAAACTTACATGCAAATTAGTGAATCACATTATACTCTTTTCAAGCATTCGTTTTACTTTTGACAGCTCAATGTCGGATCAATCTAAAGGGTAAAAGTTTATTTTTATAAAAAAATCAAACAAAAAGTGATCGTTACAAAATTAAAATAATTATAATAGGTTGGGGAAAAAATCTTTTCGCATATAGTACGTATGAACTTGTAATAAGATCTCTTTGGCTATACCATTTCTATCTGGCTGGTTTTGGTATCATCAAAAAGTTTTAATTTTAAAGAAGACAATTCCAAATTCAATTTAGGAAAACGTGTGATTTTCATTTGTTTTTCTTGTTGTTAACATGAGTAAATCTAATAAAGAAATTCGTTACATTTTAAAATTTTACTACAAAAAAGGTAAAAATGCAACACAAGCCGAGAAAAAAACTTGTGATGTTTATGGACCTAATGCAGTATCTGTGAGAGTAGCGCAAATTTGGTTTAAGCGTTTTCAATCCGGAAATTTTAATATCAAAGATGCACGTCACTCTGGTCGCCCTGTTACGGACAAAATTGATGCCATTTTTGAAAAAGTGGAGCTAGATTGGCATATTAGTAGTCAAAATGTAGCTGGAGAACTGGGAATTCACCACACAACGGTTTTGACGCATTTGAAAAAAGCTGGGTACACAAAAAAGTTCAATATTTGGGTGCCTCATGAGCTCACTGAACCTAGAACCTAGAAACCTAATAAACCGTGTACTCATTTGTGATTCTTTATTACGATGTAATGAAACCGAACCATTTTTGAAGAAGCCGATAACTGGTGATAAAAAGTGGATCACGTACGACAAGAAAGTGCGAAAAAGATCATGGTCAAAGGCCGGTCAGGCTTCACAGACTGTGGCGAAACCCGGGTTAACTCGCAACAAGGTGATGCTATGTGTATGGTGGGATTGGAAGGGCATTATTCAGTATGAGCTGTTACCGCCAGGCACGACCATCGATTCTGAACTGTACTGCGAACAACTGATGAGATTAAAGCAAAAAGTTGAGAGAAAGCGGCCGGAATTAATCAACAGAAGGGGTGTGGTTTTTCACCATGATAACGCTAGACCTCACACATCTTTAGCCACTCAGCAAAAATTACGAGAGTTTGGCTGAGAGGTGTTAATGCATCCGCCGTATAGTCCTGACCTTGCACCTTCAGATTTTCACCTGTTTCGGTCTCTGCAGAATTCCTTAGGCAGTGTCAGGTTAACATCACGAGAGGACTACCAAAACCACTTGTCGCATTTTTTTGATCAGAAGCCCCAAATTTTTTATAGCAATGGGATCACGTCCCTACCTGCAAGATGGCAAAAATTATCCAACAAAATGGCACCTACATACTTTAGTCAAATGTTAATACACTTTATAAAAAACCTTTTGAATTTTTATATAAAATGCGAAGAAACTTTTTCCCCAACCTAATATATATTAATTTCAATACTTAATTTTCATTATTTAATTTAATTTCAATAATTCAAGTCAAAAATACACTTTTCTTGCCTTTTTTTTTCAGCAAATTTATGTATCAAATCATTCATAGCTGAAGACAATTTCAGTTTTTCTAGATTTTCTGCCTCTAAGACAATAATGACAAGTCTGAGAGCCGTTTTTGTTGGCCCAGCAGTTTTCTCAATAATGTTATTAATGTATAAAAGATTGTGGATTTTAGGAATTTTTGCTTATTTCGGGGCCCCTGTAGCCTGGGGGCTACGAATCACTGTTACAGCGGTAGCTACGCCCTTGTTGCCAGGAGAAAATAAATTATACCAATGAAATATTGTAATTAACCTAAATGGCAACATAATGTAAACCAGATTTCTATTTCTCACTGTCTATTAATTGTTGATGTGACTGGTTAAAAGACAAACTCCATGTAATTAATGACAATTTTCTACACCAATAGTAAGATATAGAAATCCAGCAGTAATCTGTTGAACATTATTAGAGATTCATAAATAATTATGATTTTATTGTTAAATTCGATCATTCATCATCAGGCACGGATAATACAGTCTCATACATAGCAGATTATGGCGCTTTGGATCAAGGCTTGAAAACGTTATCAATTACATTTAAATATATACCTATATTATTATAATTACCGGTATTTTAGAAAAAGATATGCCATACCGGTTTTTTTTACCGTTACTTGGTAACTTATATAATTTTAACGTTATAATATAATGTTAAAAATCGTATATATAACGTTATACGTATCGGTAATTTGAACGTCATTTCAAGCGACGTTGTCATTTTTAATGTACCATGTTACCGAAACAATCAACAAACACAACTCTAATTATTAGCACAATGCTGTTTGACAATTTTTGCGAGTGAAAGAGAGCGACGATGATAACAAAACATAGTTATAACGGTAAAATTACCGATAAAAATAGTATTAACGTTACATATTTTTACCGGTAAAATGTCTAGAAATAACGGTAAGTATTATAACGATATTTTTTACCGTTATCTGAAATTATCATAAATAACGATACCACATTTTTATCGGTATTTCAAGCCCTGCTTTGGACAACACAAACTATTGAGTTTATATTGATATCTTCATAAAAGAAAAATAGCATTAGAAACCATATAAAAGGTTGTACAACTTGCACACATCATGCTAAGTACCAGGGATGTTATGGGGCTCAGCAACCGTAAACAAAACTATTGCATATCTATACTATAATAAATCTGTAAATGGTTCGAGTTCGTACAATGTGTTTGAAAATATGAAAAATCTGGGATATCGACCTCGACGTCAAGGCCCGTATCACAGTAGCTTGGGCCAAAGGCGTGAGGTGACAGGTGTCATTTGTGACCCCAAAATGCAAAATAGATGACGCTGCATTCGCGTAGTACATATAAGTTGTCATTGTAGTATGTAAGCATTTGCATTGTTCATTGTAAGGGGGGCCAGCGCACAATAATTAAGTATTTGCACATGTAGCATAAATGTAGTATATAAGACTGTAATTTTGTTAAACGTGTCGACAATAAAGACATCATTTACATTGGGACAACGTAGTTTTAATACTACTATCACCTCAGAGTACGAGCAGACAAGCTATAGTCCGAAATAAAACTCTATCCAAAACCGTAACTGAATTTGATATAAAAGTTTCAAATAATTACGGATAGGGGCGGAGTCTAAATGAGTCACACTATGACCTAAATACAAATTATCTATTTGTATTTTACTTTCTTCAAAATCTAATATTCGAAAGTAACGGATAATCCGAAATAATTTCATATCCGTAACCATATCTGAAACTGATATAACATTATTATTCATATATCCATATTCGAAATTTCATATCCATAACATCCCTGCTAAATATAATATCCATGAATCGGAAAGGCCAGGATAACCTGCCCACAATAACACTGTCTTCTTTCCTCATTATCTGACTTCGACACAAGACACTTATAAAACGTTTTAAGACAGAAACGCACAAATATGCAATGACATGCTTTAGTAACTTTTTAAAAATTTATTGCGGTCTGTTACTAAATGCCGACTAAAAATCATACACCTAACCTATTAAAAACATTCTTAGTGACCGTTAAATTGTTAATGTTCTTAGTGCCTAACCTATTTTTGACATTAGCTCCATCTGGCATAGACAACCTTCTCTCTGGTTTATTGAAGACAGTTGTCAATTTTGGTATGTTCCTTTGCACAATCTTTGGTACTACATTAGGAGAGTTCTTTGCTTTACTCGACTCAATCTCTTTGTACTGTACATGACTGGAGAATTTAACCGATTTAGTTTTAGGTATATTTAGTTTATCCTTAACACTTACTGGTGTTTCGTCCGCTCGCATAGTGCATGCGTTCATAGCTATCTTCCTTACGTTATTCTTTGAGGTAGTCACTGTCACAACTTTCTTTACCAAAGCGGAGGTTTTAAGAATCCCTTCGTATTTCAAGGCGTGTTTGTCGATAGGCATTGCTTTGTCTTCTGCGGGTTTAGCTCCAAGTCTTGAATATATTGGTTTGACGGCAGTATTGGTTGGTACCGCTTTGGCAGACTCATTATCTCCGAGACGAGCGAACACTGTTTGCTTTGTTACTGGACCTGAAAATTATGAATTGAAATAGTAGAAAAAACGCGAAGTAACATGGAAATTAGAGATGTGCCGACTAGTCGGTAACGCCGATTATCCGGCCACTATCGTAGTCGGCGACTAGTCGGCACTATTCGGCACTAATACTTTGTAATCGACCTAATCCACACACGAGACTTTCTTTTTGCATGCGGCGATTGCGACTTGTGCGCGAATCAGCTATAAACGAAGCGTCACGGAAATCCCCGAAACCGTGATCTGCTTGGCCGACTAGTCGGCCTCTTTACAACCGACTAATCGGCTAGTCGGCCAAGTCATAATCGGCACATCTCTAATGGAAATATTTAAGGAATAACATATTGCATGTACAGAACCTTCTGTTAATGATGACAGAGGTGCAGAGGGTGCTCCGAATCGTATCAACCGCGCCTTCTTCATGCCAATATCAGAATCACTACTCCTGCAAATAATCATAATGTAATTTTAATAACATATTAATTTTGGCAGACGAAAAGTATTCTCTGTCAATTCTCGTTATTGAGATTACATAAATATACCAAACTAGGATATGCTCGCGACTTCGTCCACGTTTGACTTGAAATTCCCGCGGGTAAGCTTCCGTTTTAGTGAAATTTGTGTCGGAACAAGCCAATTTTTATGCATTCGAACAACTTCAAACCGCTCCTGGCAAGATTCCCACGGGACTCCCGGGATAAAAAATCACATTCGATTTTTTTAATCTGGTCATTTTAAATCACACTCAGAAAAATTCCCGCGGGGTTTCTAGAATATAAAGTAGCACAGATTTTGAGTCTAAGTATTTGCTGTCGCTCAGCGAAAACCGCATCGAAATCGGCCCAGTAGTTTTTTCATGAATCCCGAACAAACCAACAAACAGACAAGAAATCTAAAAAAAATGCATTGTGTTCTCGTTCTCCATTGTTTATATAGTCTATTCCAGTTGGGTTTTTTTAATAGCTTTAATATACAGTGACGGCATGTTTAGAATTTTATAGATTTCAGCAAAATGAATACAGTACTTTTTCTGTGAAAGTTTAATAGTCAGACATCTGTTACTTTTGCATTCATAATATTATTATGGATAAAGTGCGAAATTTCTGGAAAACTAACCAATGATTTATATTTACTAGTGGTCGCCCATGGTTGAAATTCGACCATAATAATTAATGTCAAAGACTATACTTCTATAATCACAGATTTCGCCAAGGCTACACTGTTAATTATTTATTTTTTAAAATTGATTTAATGTATTTTTTGTGCATAATTAAAAAAAAACCATTCGTCGCTTCTTCTCTATATAAACTATAAGTATGCGAAATTTCATACTCCTCCGTCCGTGCAATTTTCGTACAAAGGGGTACAAAGTTTTTGCTTCACATTTTAATATATAGATATTATATTACAGCATCAGTCATGTGCCATTTTGCTCAGATATTTGATTTTAGTACTTTATTCTGCAATACATAAATATTATAATATAAATAAAATATAATTACCCAACATCAATGTGCTTCCTTTTCTGTGTAAGACTTGTAGGAGATGTCTCCTGAATATGTGGGTTTCTTGTGTAATGCTCCAACATGCGACTAGCAGCTGTAAATATAAACATAATACTTATAATAAACTAACTTTGAGCTAAAATTACCTAACATTGAATTCTATTTTTTATCTGATGATGTTAGAAACTGGCTTATAACCCCATTAAGTTAACACTTAAAATACATTTTGTCCCGAGAAATGACATGTTTCCTTAGAATAGACAGATTAGCAACATAGATGGCGCTGCATTCGTGTTTATTCAATTCACTGACAAATACCTATGTTGTCATAAACAACATGTCATTTGTTGTATTACTTCAAATCAGGTTGGCTTCGACTCATCTTTGTGTTTTGCTGGGCCATTGTGTGGACTTAGTTTCTTTATTATTGTAGTGAATTTAACAAGAAACAGTAAAGTTTTAGGTCTATAAAATTACATATTATAACCTCTTTTAACCAAATATGTTATTAGTAGTAATAAAATCTCATTAGAAATCATAATTCATATTTCATAAGTTTAGTTTTTTAGTTTACCATCCATAGGTATTTTAGTTCCTTTGCCTGTTATTATACATTTAAAACATAAAAAATGTCAGTTTATTTCATAGGCTTTTAGCTAATGTCACTTTTGCATCTGAAATAATTTTATAGTTATTGACCATTTCACACAGATGTAGCAATGAGTTTAGCGCGTTATTTGTGATGTGATATTGTAATTAATTGTTAATGATGTTAAATATTGACAGATAATGTATATGCATACAATAATGTAGCTATGATTTTTAAGTGATTTACACCAACAGTTAGATAAATTTTCATTGAAAGTTTAGAAACATAAAAAACCTAAATAAGTTTTATGTAAGTAACAGAGTTCCTAGGCTAGGCTTTTCACGCGTCGTAGGTACGAGGAAAACTATATATTTGTCTATCCTATGGAAACGACGTCGATACGAAAATCTTAAATAAATTATGACAATTTGAAAACAAAAAAGTAATTAAGTATATTAACTTACGAGACGATGGGGATGAAGTGGTTGATCTGCCGGTGATGGCTGCAACTGGCACCTTCTGGCTGGCAGTCGAGGCTGCGGTACTTAATACACGGTCACGCGCAGTGCTCTCATGCACTTGTTTGGCATGTCTGCAAAGTTTGGTATATACAAGATTATTGAGTCATAACTAAAAAAATCTTTTTATAACAAAATAGCGGGTATTTATATTTTACAGGTAACCCTGTGTTATATGGAACAATCTAATGTCACTGAAACTAAAAGGTCTTATATAAATCTGTCATATGACCGCCATGGTATATATGGGTCTGAATGTTGGGCCACTAAAGTGATAGACCACAAACATCACCGGTCAGCTGAGATGAGTATGTTGAGATGGATGTGTGCTGTTATAAGAATGGATAAGGTAAGAACTGAGCACATTAGGGGTCTTTGAAAGTTGCACTGATGACTGAAAAACTAAGAGGAAGAAGATTAAGGTGGGCATGTAACGAGGAGGGATGAAAATCATGTGATAAAAATAATGTTAAACTGCAAGATTGATGGATACAAAGGTAAAGGCAGACCAAAAAAGTGATGGATGGATTGTATGAAGGATGATATGATGATCTGTGGTGTGTCAGAGGACAGGGGCGGATTTACACATTTGCCGCCTGTAGGCTATTCAAATTTTACCATGCCTACCGAACTCAACAAATATATACCCACCCTAGTTCACAATCATAGTAATTACATTTTTTTTTCAATAAAATTGTAACTTTATGCTTTGTGCATTATCATCTTAATTACACAAGCTTTTTTCCAGTAATTAGTAGATTGTGAAGCAGGGGTTTGATGGGTTTGTTTCTGCCATAACCAAAAGCGACTACTCAAATTGTAGAAAAAATTATGTAATTGGTGAAACATATTACATGTTGGATTGTTTGTGCGGACTTAATAAGAAGTATGTTATTATGTCTTAGAATTTAAGTAAGGCACAATTTCTGAAGACACAAATAAATCAGCCGCCCGAGGCTCCAGCCTACTCAGCCTATAGGTAATGCCACTGTCAGAGTATGTATGTCAGAATAGAGGAGTATGGAAGGAAAAGACATATTACCAATTATTTTGGATCAACACAATCCAAAATAATTGGTAGAAGGTGAAAAACAAAGAGAGAGAGCAGGCAAAATAATGCCATTTTCTTACTATCTTCTGTAAGTTTTTTTAAAATAACTATTTATAAGTTCTTAAATTATTTTGTAGTGCTTGAATCCATACAAAAAAAAAAAAAAAAATTATTATATTAATTTAGAACCAATTTTTAAAGTCGATAAGTTATATAATTACACTTAATTTGTAAATTTCCAAAGGCAACATATCCTTATTAAAATGCACAAGGTAATAATATAAATTATTATAATATGTAAAATTTATTGTAGACAATTGTAATCATTACTGCTGAAAACATAAGTAGTTTGAAAGATTTGCATTTTTCAGCCAAAAATTTCTAAGAACACTAAAAGAAAAAACAGAAAGGGTGGATGATTTTATAATATAAATGCTATATATATAAACTACACAATTTTTTTACAAATAGTACTCATAATAATGAACTTAGTATATTATGAGCTATATTAATTAACAGATATAATGTAAATTAAAATGTTTGCTTTGTATACTTATATCCTTTTGAGTTATATTCCATTTACCTACTTTAATTAAGGTGGTCTCAAACTTTTTGCCTACAGTATGCCTTTTTTTACCAGGGAAATCTGATCTAGGGCAATCAGCCGCGCGAGGTGTTAAATCGCGGCCGGTGTGTGGAATTCGCCTCGTCGGGGTGGCACTAGCATCCCCATAGGAATGCCATTGGCACGCCACAGTTGGGTATACTCACTAAAACCCCTGGCTGATTGTCGAACATCCCTTGTCCGGGCTGTGGGTTTGCTTGCACATTTACCTTTACTTTTACCACAAAAAAAAGTGGATTGAATTTTGCTGCTAAATCAAATACTAACGGAGATATGAATTTTTCTATTGGACTGAGAAAAAAATAAAAAACGGCGATGCAGAGGATCTTCCTATTAAAATTAAGAGCTCATATTTGGTGAGAATTTTCTTAAGGTGTCTAGCAACCCATTTTTCCGTGCCACTTGTAAAAAAAAAATTTTTTGACCCACCCTAATATATATATATATATATATATATATTATAATATTAGAAGTAAATAGATATAATCTTTACATAGTATAACACATTCTGCATCTGTCTGTCTATATCTGTTAAGTGTTAAGTCCTCCTGAACTACACAAGAGATTTTTCACTATCAGCTAGATATTTTTTCAAGTAAGGTTTATACATATACTAGCTTTTACCCATGGCTTTGCTCGCAATATATAATTTCTAATTAAGTTTTCATGTAAGTAGAATAGAATTACTTACTAGAATTTAACCAGCTGTGTTACCACAGGGAAATCTGGAGATAAATAGATATAATAATATACAGTTGAAGAGATTGTTTTTTATTTATTAGTGCTTGTTATAAAACAACACAAATAAATATACAATACAAACTTTATATACCAAAAAATGAGATAAAGGTCTAATTCAAAAACTGAAACTAAGAATGACTTCATGACAGTGTAGAGTAAAGAGATAATGTCTTTTGTATATAGTAGCTGTATGATTTAGTACAGTGTGTGCACTGTACTAATTTATATGATAATCTATACATATCAACACTACACATAGTGTTGATATGTATAGATTATCAGTGTAGTATCATATTCACCTCAAAATAGCAATAACATCCCCCATTCTGACAATGCCCATGTCCTTCAAATACTCCTTGTTCAGATCTAAAAGCATGTCACTCTGAATCCTATTCTCTGTAAATGTGAGGGCATATGTGGCACCCACATCTGAAGGGATACCTGCAGTTGTGAAGAAGCTCACCCACATCGCTGATAACAAAATTTTAATCATTATATTCAGTAGTATATAAAAATCTATCTCAGATCAAATATGTAAAATGTCATTATAAACCTGTAATTTTCACACATGGGCATATTTTACACCTGAAATAACATGAATTTTGGTTTTAGAACTTTCCTCTAGATTGTTAGTTTGCTTTTGTATCTCATAACAGAAAACTAATGTATAAGACAGTAATAAACTATTTTCTGTTGAAGTGGAAATAAAATAGTGAATTCATGAAAAATTAAGGATTTCTGTACTAGTGAATTGTTATAGATATAAATGATTTTCTCATTTGACATATTTCAAATATTCGAATTTCAATTAAAAATTTGTTGTCAACACATACATTGTTACATTCTGCTGTAAACACCACAGAATCACTGATGTATAGAGATGAGTAGTACACGTGTGAAGCAGTACATTTGTCCAGTATAAAATAGATTTGTACTGCTACAGCTCAAAATTTAAATTTGTACTACTTCAAAAATTTTGTCCCGCTACTACTCACCCATCAAATGTAAGAGGAAGGACAGAACGAGGACAACAGTACAATAATGCCCCTATGGATATTCACATGACAAAGAGGGACAACATGACATGTACGACTGCTAGTAAAATGAGGTAACTGAGGCCAATCACATCCACCTCTTAATGAACATTTCTGAACTAGAAGTTTTGTATGGGACAGTGAGCGAATGACACTCAGCCCCTCACCGGCCTCATCGCATCAATTGTTCTGCCGCGGTACAAAACATATAAATTTCCTCGCCTCATTTGAAGTGGTACATTGTACTGGTTTAGTACAAAATGTCATGTTACTCTTACAAACTTATTTTAAAATCATATTCTACCCCTTATAATATATATACCCAACCCCCAAACTCTACTGATATAGATCTTAGGATTTGTAACACCAAAACTTTACCTTATCACAACTAATCTGTTTGACCGGAATGAATAATGAGACTTTTTCATAATCAAAACGTAGCATTGCTAAAAATAAAATAACTATACTTTCTATTTATGATTTAAATATTATATTAAACAATATAATTATTTGCATATGCATAAAATTGAAATAACAGATTCATAACTATGAAGTCAGGTTATAACCTTGAACACTGTTTCGTTAAACAACTTATGTAGAATTTAATTTTATGTGCGTAGTAAAAACTATACAACCTGTAAGATTAGAATCCATTTTGCTTGATCCTGAACTCATGTTTCAAAATATCACATAAAAATTAAATGTAAATATCAAATTACACCAACACAGCCATTAGCAACCATTACTCCATAGATGATACACTATATATAGAGACATTACTGCATTAGCCATTTAACATTTCATTTGACATATTGATTATTCTTAACATTATTTTATTTTGGTTTATGGCTTGGCAGCTAGGCTTTTAAGCCAGATCTTGGATTTTAATGTAGTTTCTTCATTTTCTTATGCCTATGTGTAGCACAGCTGAACTGTAGGTTATCAGCTGGTGCCATTCAACGGAGTTCTTGTGACAACTCAAAAGGCCACATTTGATCTTAAGGTCTGGCTTAAAAACCTAGCTGCCAAACCATAAACCTAAATAAATAAATAAAAAAATTTAGGATATAGGATTTTACTGCTTCTGTTGTAGTTTTTGAATGAAATTTTTCTTAAATGCTACTTAAATTAATTAGTACTGCAAGGTGTTTAAGCTCGTTTCTCCACTTTAATAAATATACGAACCGACAAGGTGAACTTTATTACTGTAGTAGTAGTTTTGATATTTTAACTCATATAGTGATTTTATTATTCTTATTTTAGGACTTGGGAGCATTTTAAAGTCAAGAAAAATGTCTTCAGGATTATTGGAAGATGTTCCCAAAGTAGACATAGACCCAAATGGCGTGTTTAAGTATGTATTGATTAAAGTATACAAAACTGAAGAAAATAATTTAGAACCTTCAATAATTATAGTCAGGGGATACCAAAGATGTAATTATCATTCTGATATCTACGATGAGGTGAGTTTCTCTGCATTTACTTGCCATTTGGTTAGCATATTGTAAAACTTATTGGATTTAGTTTAAGCTTAAATACCAATTGTAATATTGTATTAATATGTTGATAATTATTTTATCTTTCGAATCCTGACTTAAAGCATGCACCATTCAGTTATTATAGTCAATGTGCATAACATTTTCAAATTCATTCTCTTTTTTGTTCTTCAGCCAGTTCCTGTCCACTACTGGATGTAGGCTTCCCCAAGTTTGCATTCTCACATAATCTAAATCAATACTGAGTCTGTAAATTTTTAGAAGGGTAACTAGATGCATGTCAGATATCATTTAAAATGATTAAATAGAATGTATATAAACTGATATTGTCTTCCAATATTTTAAACTTGTATGAACATCTGAAAATACATATATATGAAATATTATTAAAAAAGTAATCTCATACTTTTAAGCATAAAAATAATTATATTGAAATATGTATCTTCTTTACATAGTACAAAACAAAGTTGCTTTCCGCATCTGTCTATCTGTATATCCACTAACTCCTCTTAAATTAGGCAACAGATTTTTAAGCAATTTTCACCATTAGTTAAATCATTTTTCAAGAAAGATTTATATATGGGCTGTACTTTAAGACAGAGTGGCATGAGATTAAGGGTAATTTGAGTTTAGGTTTTAGTTGTTGTATAAATATGCCATATATAGCTACTAGCTGTTATTTGGGTTAGAAAAAAAGTTTTTAGGGCCTACAAATAAGTTTTGAATGAATAATGGGAAAAACAAAAATACAATAAAAAACAAGGTTATATCACTTTTGTTGATAACAAAGTGTGATTTGTGCTTAGGAATACACTTAGTTTTTATATATAAACACTCGAGATATTTTGGAGCTTAGGAAACAAGTTTTGAATTAGTTATAATAATTTTAATTTCATAATAATAAATCACAGTTGTCACTTTTTTCTACTTTACAACTTGTCAAAAAATGTGTTGAGATGACATTATAATAAATGTTAATGAATTGATATGCCAACAATATCAATTTGTAAATACGAAAATGGTTTTTTTTGCTAATATATTGCAAGTTAACACATAACAACCATAATTTTCAAGGATCTCTCTCAATTTCCCTGAGATACACCCATCCGATCCTGACATGATGACTATGGGATCAATTCGGGAGTATTCCCTTTTGATTAAAAAAAAATAGATAATCAGTCCACAATCAAGAAATTGAGTAACAAACATACAAAATCAACATATAGATGAATTGAGAACCTCCTCCTTTTGGAAGTCGGTTAAAATGTACTATAAATTTATATTATTATCAGTAAAATATAATTAGCTTTTAGTCTTAGAATAATGAGCATAAAGATATTTTTCAGGTGCAAGGAAAACTACATCCATTGGATTGCGAGCCTCTTGGAGGAGGAAGAATATCCCATGATTCAGAAAATAAAAAAATTCACATTTATGGTTATTCACAAGGTTACGGCAAAGCAGACCATGAAATTACTGCTAAACTTATCAAAGAAACATACCCTAGTTATGCAATTACTGTTAGTGATGAAGGATATTAAGTTTTATTTCTCTATTCAGCAATAAAGTTTAATAATTTATTAATATTTTTATTTTATTTGAAGGTTAATAAATAATTTAATGGCAAGGCTAAAAACAAAAATGGTAAAACTGACAGTCTTATTCTTATTGAGTTAGAGTTAGTTTGCAGGTTTCTTTATGGTTCTTATTTACTTAACAAGCTTATAAAACTTATGCCCGGTTTCTGAGGTACTTTTAACTTTAGTTTATTTGTTCGTTAGCGCTATCGGTTCAATAACTTATAAAATTGGGTTTCTGAACACACCATCGTACGATAGTTAAAATAGGTTTAACTTAACTGACCAATATTAGCCGTTTATCAATTCCATATCTTTTGTTTGATGTAAATAAATGTTGGTTTAAGAAAATGAAGAATATATTATAATCTAAGATCTTAAAGGCCTAGCTGCCAAGCCATAAACCTAAATAAATAATAGTCACTAGCAAAATCAATGCATTGGAGTTAATTTAAAAAAAACATGAATGACGGACGTTGGTATTAATTTATAGATATAACGTCAAAATCTACCAAATGCTATTTGACTTGTCTCTTTATACGATATCCTTCCTACTAAAATTCCTAAACCTACTAATCTTAAAACCCTACTTGCCTATATATCTAACCCACTTATTTTTAATCTTATATATAAATATGTATCTGTAAATAACATTAAATTGTGATGTCCATATTTACATTGCCCACGTGTTTTGTTCGCTTTTTATTTTATTTGTGTTGCTTACAGGTGGTGGTGATCTGGACATATGATGAACAAGTTTCTCTTTTTTTCTCTGTCCTCATTCTCAAAGGACACATGCCTATGTTTTTTCTTTCTATACCTTAGTTTTTTTACACCTGACACTGGCAGTAATGGTGGTTCAATAAAGAACGAGCCAGTTGCCAATAAATAAAAAAGTGAAGTGACTATTTGTCTTGTGTTATAGGTTATATTAAAAATTCCTATTTGTAAATCATTTTTTGGAAATAATGGCCAATTTTACTACAGATGGTAAGATTTGCATTGAAAGACAGATAAAAGTAACTGATTTGAATAAAGGACAATGTCGTGATTTACTAACTCGTTTTGATGTAGATGAAACTTGTATATGGATAAAAGAAAACAACCATTTGAAGGTAAATATTTATCATTATATACAAATTGATGCCCTGTAAATTATCTATGTTGCTGTTCTGTTACCTATTACATTTTGTTTGCTATATTACATTGACTTTACTCAGATTTGCCTTCAATTCCCCGACGACTTGTTAGGCGTAAGTGCTAAAATTTATGAAGAAATCAAGAAACAGACCAATGTCGACCTTTATATACTTGGTGACACGTCTTATGCAAGGTAAATCTTTACATTGCAATAGTTTTAGTACAAATATAATTATTACCATACTACATGACTTTTTTTGATTCAGTGATTCAGTGAATAGTTATATAATATAAACATTCCCACGGGTAGGTTTTGCTTGAAAACACCATCTATTATGCATATAGTATGTTAAAATTGCAATACCTCAGAGTATAGGATCAATATCATCATAATATTAGTTTTGTGATTAATTTGTTTTTCCCAATTTCCAGTTGTTGTGTAGATTCAGTTGCAGCAATGCATGTCCAAGCTGATGCAGTGGTGCACTATGGTCACAGTTGTTTTACAAAAACAAATATCCCAGTGTTTACAGTTTTACCCAAGAAGGGTTTAAGTATAGAGAACATATTCAAAATTTTAAATGAGTCTTTTAACAAGAATGAAAATGTTCCGATCTGTTTATTCTATGATGCAGAATTTGAACATTGTAAAGGTAATATAATGTACTATAAAAATATAAATTTTCATGCTTAAGGGGTTACGTGAATTTCAGAAGTTCAAAAAAAGGGTATTTTTGCTTTTTTTTAATATATACAATCATATATTTTATTTAAACAATTCAGCATATCAAAGATACATATTTATACAGGATTTTGTGAAATTTTATTTAAAAATTCTAAAAACTCAGCTGTTGGTACCATATCTACCTTGATGTCTCAAAAAAAAATGCTCTTGCTGTGGACAGCATAACTCATTATTGGTTTATTTAAAATCAAAAAACCAAAAATATTTCATTAGTACATGGATAAATCTCATTATTGGATAAAGGAAAAAAAAATTGAATTTTTGACAGACAACAAAATAACACATTTTTTGGTCAAATTTTCGCCATGTATTGGCTCGAAAAAATTAGTTGTAATAAAGAAAATCCTTGGTTCAATGACTAGATAATGTTATTTCAAAGATGTGTGCAAAATGTGAACAAAATGCTTTATAACTTTTCAAGAAATTGTGACCACCAACTTAAAAAATTGAGTTTTGAGAGAAACACATAATATCTGCAAAGCGCTGCACTGACGTGGCCTGATGGGCGGAAATTCCGAAGGGTCTATCTCTTAGAATTTTACTCGGACCGATTTGAAATTTTAGGAGAATATTTTAAACATATTGTACTATTTAATAAGACAAAAAAAAATAGATTTTTTAAATTTTCAAACACACCTAACCCCTTAATATAAGCATAAATATAATAAATAGTTCTAATAATATATTCACTTAACAAATGATTATTTAAATCAAAATTAGGGTGGGGTATAGTTATAGAGCACTTTAATTTAAATCTGAACTTTTTTTAAATAGGTCAGTAGGCTAAGGTGGAGGAGAAGCAAAGCAGAGCTCCTGCCTTAGCCTTTGTGGTTATGTTTATAACCACCCTAATTTCACTTCATATCTCAAATAATTAATAAAAGTGCCTCATATCTATACTGCACCCCAAAGTGAAGCCAAAATAAATCAGAAATATATAGGTCAACCTCAAGGAGCTTGCTTTGAGCAGCAAGCTATTGTTTACCTAAAAAGTTACAGTAAATGTGCACTTTTGTAATTGTTTATTTTCATGAGCAATAGTGTTATCTATTTATCTAATTAATATAGGTAACATGTTTACATTTAAACCACATATAGGAACTGTCAAAATGTAAAAATAAATTATAAAAGCTACATACTGATCTATAAAACTAGTAATATAATCAATTGTAATATTTATATAAATACTAAGGTTACCTCAGTGGCACATAAACTTAGTTTTCTACCCTAAGAGACCACATGTCATGTATTTAAAGCATATTTCATATGTTTAGTATATAGTCAATATTCACTTTTATGTAAATCTATTAGTATGGATAGTTTGATGAAATAAATGTTAAAAATTGCATTTATAAACTTATTTCAGAATTGTTTTTGTAACACTCCACTTTTTGAGTGCAGTTAGTTTACTGGTAATGTTACATGCTAAGTTACCTCCACTATACATTCTCTAAGTATGCCAATCAAATTGTTTGATTATTTTTGAATAATAAAATTTAGAAAAAGAAAATATATATAATTTAGAGTTTAGGTTCACTGTATACTAATCAAATTTTTCAGGTGACCTAACTACAAATCAGTTAAAAACTGCTTAAACTTAAAAAGCTGTACATTGAAAAATTTAACTTAAATGTACTATTTTCAGATGAATTATCCCAGCACTGGTTTAATCAATACCCACACGGTTATATTGCCAATGTACAAATTACAGACAAAGAAAACAGATTCTTAGGTAGAATCATAACCAATGGAAAGGGGCATGAATATACCATAGATGCTCTGAAGAACTGTATTTGTATTTATGTGGGAACAAAAGAACAGACTATGTTCAATTTCACAGTGTCTGTTGCAGGTACATTCTGAAAAGGATTTTTATAAAATTATAATATCAGCCCATAAATGTCCCACTGCTGGGCTTGGGCCTCCCATTATAGGGGGAACTGACAGTATACCTTCCGTGCTTGTCCAAGACGGCTTGGCAGGTTTGACACATTGGCGATCTTGATGTGCTGGTTGCATCACAATGTTTTCCCTCACCATTGTTAGCATGTGGTAATTGTAACAATATGTACATTAGGTCATAAAACAGCCTAAGTGGAGCATGCATTCTGGCCAGGATCGAATCTGCGCCTTTTTTTAGGTTGGGGCACGTGCACTAGCCATTACTTTACCATGTATTTTTTATAAACTTGGTATTATTTTCATAGAACTTGGCCTTTTATACTTGTCCTAATCTCTTAGCATTAAAGAATATTTGTAATGAAAGTGGTGCACAATAAGACTGTAAAATATAGTGTCAACAAGCAAACCAACCAAACACACTCGCATTTATGTTCAAGAGCTTTCCTTGCATTTTACTCATGTAAATGTTCATTTCTTTTACTGTAAGTACTCACAATTTTCAGTATCTCTTGATAATGTTGAATCCATATTGAACTATAATTTCTTATGCACCTGTATGTTAAATTTTAAGAAGATTTCTTTATATCTCAGGTAAAGATAAAGAAACAAAACTCATTTACAAGTTCCAGTGCTAATTTTGGTAAAAATGAAAACTAAATCAGTATTTTTTTAAATCTTACCCTGGAATTGTATCTATTGATTTTGAAGAAAAACATTTAATTATAGGTAAAGAAACTTCAAAAAGTTTTTGCATTTTGTAGTAGTATTTATATATTTACAGGATTTCTAAACTTGAAATTTAAAATTTCTTGTACAATCAGCAAAAAGAGGTTCGTTACATTTTGAAGAAGAAAATATATTAACAATCAAAAGTCAATGGTGAAAGTCAAATAAATAACAATTATTTACATTGCTAATTGTTGTGAGATCTGACTATTTAATTTTAGATTGATAATTAATTAATTAATTGATTTTAGTAGTTGTTCTTTGTTATTTATTGTTCAGTGTTATTATTTGTTGTAATTTGATATTACATATCTTAATTAAAAATGGTTCCAATGTTAAAAAGTGGTCGATCTAAGGTTTTGATGTCTCAAACTAAAAAAGTTTTGTATAATTTGTACAAATATTTCGAAAATCAGTGTAATAGAAATCCAAGCAGTATTATGACTCCCGCTCAATTAGTTGCTAAATCAACCGGAATAACATTGACTTCTATCGGAAAGGTGCTATCAGAAAGCAAATGTCATTCTTCAGAACAGGGACCAACAATTTAGTATTAAAAATTATATTTAATATTTATTATTTTAATATTATTAGTTTCATATTAAGTACCTGCCCATAAAAGTATATAAAAAAGTATTAGTTTATTTATATATATATACTAACTGTACTACTACAAACAAACGTCTCAAAGCTAATTTACTATTTAAGAAGGTAATGTTATTTTCTTCATACTTAATTAAATTCGAACACATACTTTTTAAGGATTTTTTAATAAAAATCTTAAAAAGTAAAACTTCACCACACACAGATACTACATCTGTGTGTGGTGAATGTATAGTCTGGTGAATATATCATTGGTTAATAATAATTAACCAATGTTAATAATAATTAACCAATGTTAATAATATTTAACCAATGATATATTCACCCTCTTATCAACAACCTTTTATCTTGTGTGCTAATTTTCGATTCAATTTTCAAAAACCAATTGATTTTAACCAACATTGTAAATTTGCACACTAAATGGCAAAAGGTTGTGATAATGAGTGTGACTATATCATTGATGAATTCAATGTTAAAAAAACGACATTACTTTCTGGTCTTCTCCTATTATTATCAATTGCATCATCAAATGATGTTGCTAGTAAGCATTTTTTATTTCTTTAAACACTAATAAAGCCGATTTGTCTGTCTCTACTGAACATAAACCACAAAGTCATTGACAATTAAAATCAATTTAATTTTGTGGTATTCTACAGCATTAGAATGGTATTACCTCAATTCAGAAACAATGAAATTGGAGCATAGAGAGGAAACAACCTGGTTCAAACGGAGAAGATATCTCATAGAGAAATGTAAGGATGCAAATGTGGTCGGAATTCTTGTATGCAAATTGGCTGGTGATCAAACTAAAGATATAATTAGCAGAATGAAGAAGTTGTGCAAAGTAAATGGGAAGAAGAATTATATTGTATCAGTTGGGAAACCTAATGTGGCTAAACTGGCTAACTTTCCAGAGGTAATTATATTATAAAATCCTTTTCCACAGTAATTTAATGTCAATTTATAGCAAGTTATGTTTCTCTTTTAAGGCATTGGAAATTTATTTATTATTAATACAATTCATGGAAGTGTAGTAATTGAAACTAGATTATGACGGTTTTAAGCGCGACATTTTATTCGATTTTGATTTCGATGTTTGGGCCAGTTTTCAGTAGCTGTAATCATGGAAGACAACTTCCTTTCAAGTTGCAAAGAGATGGTAAATTAAGCTCCCATAGAGTAAACAATAACCATAAACAAATATTAAAATTAAATAATTAAAATGAAGAACTTGAGGTAGGCCAAATAATTTTAATATTTCGCATTGACACTTGAAATCTTTTTTCCGTAATCACGGCTACTGAAATGTCAGAAACGTCGAAATAAGTCAATTAAAATGTCGCGCTTAAAATCGTTAACACGTAGTTTTAATTGTGTGTGTTAGTTGCAAAAATACTCAAAGAATAGTATTCTTTTCCCATTATAAATCGTTATACTTGATTGATTGAATAGTATTTTCAAATATATATTAGGTTTTCCATTATATATAAACCTTCGTTATGAACTTGATTGATTGAATATTTGTTTTGTGTGTTTGAACGGATGGTTTGATTTGGAACCGGTAGGTGGCGCTGAGATCGGGTTCTAAAGCAAATCACCTGGATATATCCCGGATGGTAGAACACCGGTAGATGATGAGATCAGTGAATAATCACCTAGACATTTTGGTATGTTTTTATCATGAAACAGTCCCATTAAATGAGTCAGCAAGTCTTATATATAATAATAGCCCATAAATGTCCCACTGCTGGGCTCGGGCCTTCCATTATAAGGGAACGGAAAGTATACCTACCACACTTGTACAAGGTGGCTTAGCAGGTTTGACACATCGCTTATCTCGATGTGCAGGTTGCATCACGATGTTTTCCTTCACCTTGTGAGCACGTGGTAATGATAATAATTGTATCTTATTTAAATGCAATTACTTAGAATGCTATCAGAGAGAAAGCACAACTGGAAACAGTCACTGTTATCACTTTAGTAAGTTTTTTCTTTGATTAAACAAAATTTTAGCTAAGATTAAATAAGTATTAATTACTACTATGTAAAAAATTAACAGAGTAACAAGGACTATTCTAATAGATCATTTATGACTAATCTAATGAAAAAGTTCCTAATTTCACAATGGGCCTACATATTATCAAGATTATTAATGTGTGATACCTGCCTTGAATAGTTGTTGTGGATACTGTCCATTCCCAAAATGACGATGCCCATGCCCAGTGGTGGGACAAATTACAGGTTCAATTACCTTCGCAGATTGAAATCTACGTAATGATAGCCTGCCCTGAAAACGACTTGTACAACACCCGAGATTTTTACACGCCCATAGTTTACCCCTATGAATTAGAAGTGGCCTTGAACTCTAACAGGGAGCCGTATTTCACCAACCACGTCATAGATTACGACGAATTACTCCCAGGGAAGCGACAATATTGTGAAATAGATCACGTTAAAGAGACTACAGATGTCAGTCTTATCACTGGGAAAATTAGAGAAACAAAGGTGGATAGCTGTGAAGGAAGCAGTATGGATCTGGTGGAAAAACAAAACTGGGCTTTGGAAAATATTGGGCAAAATTTGCAAGAAAGATCCTGGAAAGGTCTGGAACAAAAGTTAGGAGAGACCGAGGTCAAAAAAGCGGAGGAAGGACGCAAAGGTATTGCACTGCAATACAGTAATGAGCCAGAGTGAATTTTTGGTACAAATTTATTTACATTTGGATTCTTACAAAAAGCCTGATTAAAAAGACTGGTTATAGAGACTTCATAATAAATATTGTGCAACTAAATTACTGTTTTTTTTTTAACAAAAATAAAATATCTGATATTTTTTCATTTTATTTTCAAAAAAATTTAACTCTGAAATGATTATTTGTTTTTATTCTGCATAAGATTTCAGTAAAGTGTTAAAGAATATTTAAAAAATCAAATGACATTCAAACTCAAGGACTGTCACTAAATTTTCTATAAAGCCAAGGTACCAGTTAATAATTTCAAATATAACAACAATAAAATACAGTTAAAATTTGAAAATATTGATACTTATACTATCTTTTTAAGGTCAATTGACCAATCATGCAGATACAAAATGCATTAGAAACAAAATTAATAAAAACAATTTCCTTCTTCAATTTTATGAAAAATCTAGTAGTAACAGCAGAGTGTGCATTTACGCATAGTCTGTAGTTAAGATTTTGTTACGAGTAAATCTGTTTTTATAATAGATAACATACAACAGACGAACTTAGAACAATTTCACTAATATCAAAACACAGTAAACAAAGGTAACTTCATTTGCGATAATTACTGTATTAGGAACTGAAACCAAAACCTCTCTATTTTAAACAGCAGATACTCAAACCATAGAAGAATGTTGAAAGATTCACTGTAACTTGTTCAACAAGTGGGTCCACACCGGACGATCCATCGCGTTCCAATCGCGCGATCCAAATGTGCAGGCGGTGTAGACTTGCCGCGCGCGATCCATGCTCACGTATTGGAGCGCGCGCTCCCTTCTGCGCCCGATCCGTACGTTGTCGGTTTTTTCGCCAGCCTCAGTTGCGTGGCACGCGCGGTGTGGACGGTTGTGTGGTTTGCGCGATCCACCACACCATGGACATCTCGCAAAGTCGCTGTCTGATATCACTTTATAAAGAATTCAAATGTTTATGGGACCCTAAAGATGTTAATTATACCCATAGAGGTGTAAGAGACTGCTTGGCGTCAGATTTCTCGCGGAATGGAGAAGAAACCGGTAGAAGACCTAAAGATGTATATTGTTTTTACCCAGAACCATGTTTGTGATTTTTGCGCAAAAATTTAAGCAAAATAAAGGTTACTGCTGCAACGGCAATTCGACGCCGCCGCTATACGTGTGACTCCATATCGTGCAAGAGTTGGACTGTGAATCACGGATCGCCTTAGATTCGCTTGGAGCGTATTTTTAGGATCGCAAGTTTCCAAAACTGGACCGGTCTAACACAATCCACGATCCACGCTCCGTGATCCTGGATCGTCGATCCAAAATGCATCTTTCGGTGTGGACCCAGCTAACAAGCATACTATTTCTTACAGCACACTCAACTTTACATATTTCTTTAAATTGCCTTCAAAATACAAGAATCGACTCATCCAATCATTTAGCTAGCAACCTTTTGATTGATTGGATTTTGTGGGGACTTCAACCATTCTTTTTTAAGCATCTGTTTGAGTTGAGACAGCCTAAGTGTTGGGTTCTCTGCCTTTAGTATTGGCAAATTGGCCTGTTCAAATGCTGTGTAAGCTGCCTTGACTCGCTTTTCTGGATGTCTATCTATCTCATTTTTATCACTGTAAAAAAATGAGACCGAAAAATTAACATTTTGTAATGTTTATTTAAAGCTTTATCCTTTAAAGCTATTGATAAGCCTTGAAGATATAAGTGTAAAGTTAGGCCAAAAACAAGATGGATGGATTGTGTGAACAATGACATATTGGTTTGTGGTGTGACAGGATGTATACCAGAATGAAGGAGTATGGAAAGAAAAGAAATATTGTGCTGATCCCACATGATTCAGGGAAGGTAAACAACAAAGGGGAAGTTATTAATAGCCCTGGACATAGGACAAAAAGAAATAATCTAACAAAATAAATTCTAAGAATAGATGAATATTCATTGTCCATATCATCATGATATTAAGAAACATTTATGCCAGCCATATTTCTTCTAGCTTTGAGGGATGTAAAATGAGGTATACAGTCAAGGTGGTGAAGTCTGTCAGTGGGAGATTCACCTCTTATTATTTCTGTTTGAATAGTTATGAGGTCAACAAATCAATCAGTGAAGCTAAGACACCATTGAATTCTGTCTTCGAATTATAGCTGGTGTTAAATTTTGTTTAAAAAGTTAAAAACGAGTGGTGTATGAACTTACCCCATTGACAGACTTTACCATTGTGACTATATTGTGTTTCACTTAGCTTTCCTGTCATAATGAAACTTGAAATGTAATGAATTTTTTTTTAAATTCTGTGTGAGTTCTTTCTTAGTGCATCGGACATTGAGATAGGATAAGACTTCGAGAATCAAATTATAATAATGGAGTTATAGTTTATCCATAAATAAAATGATTGCATACAATAAACATAATGTGTTACCTGAGTATTGAGATAGCCTCATCAATGGACTGGGCCACTTCACCATCAAGCTGTATTCTGTTGAGATTCTCTTCTAGAGGAGGTTCTTCTACAACCACTTTACTAGGAACAGGCTGTAAATAAAAAAATATTAGTTTTATATTTTTCTTAAAGCTTTATATAATAGGTTGGGGAAAAAGTCTTTTCGCATATAGTATTAACTTGTAATAAGATCTCTTTGACTATACCATTTGTATGTGGCTGGTTTTGGTATCATTAAAAAAATTATTCTAAAGAAGACAATTCCAAATTCAAATTAGGAAAATGTGTGATTTTCATTTGTTTTTCTTATTGTTAAAATGAGTGAATCTAATGAAGAAATTCGATACATTATAAAATTTTACTACAAAAAGGTAAATATGCAACACAAGCTGCAAAAAACATTTGTGATGTTTATGGACCTAATGCAGTATCTGTGAGAGTAGCGCAAATTTGGTTTAAGCGTTTTCAATCCGGAAATTTTGATATCAAAGATGCACGTCGTTCTGGTCGCCCTGTTACGTACAAAATTGATGCTATTTTTGAAAAAGTGGAGCAAGGTCGGCATATTGGTAGTTACGACGTAGCTGGAGAACTGGGAATTGACCACAAAACGGTTTTGGCACATTTGAAAAAGCTTGGTACACAAAAAAGCTCGATATTTGGGTGCCTCATGAGCTCACTGAACCTAGAACCTAGAAACCTAATGAACCGTGTACTCATTTGTGATTCTTTATTACGACGTAATGAAACTGGATCACGTACGACAAGAACGTGCGAAAAAGATCGTGGTCAAAGGCCGATCAGGCTTCACAGACTGTGGCGAAACCCGGGTTAACTCGCAACAAGATGATGCTTTGTGTATGGTGGGATTGGAAGGGCATTATTCATTATGAGCTGTTACTGCCAGGCAGGACCATCGATTCTGAACTGTACTGCGAACATCTGATGAGATTAAAGCAAAAAGTTGAGAGAAAGCAGCCAGAATTAATCAACAGAAGGGGTGTGGTTTTTCACCATGTAACGCTAGAACTCGCACATCTTTAATCACTCAGCAAAAATTACGAGAGTTTGGCTGGGAGGTGTTAATGCATCCGCCGTATAGTCCTGACCTTGCACCTTCAGAGTTTCACCTGTTTCGGTCTCTGCAGAATTCCTTAGGCAGTGTCAGGTTAACATCACGAGAGGACTGCCAAAACCACTTGTCGCAGTTTTTTGATCAGAAGCCCCAAAATTTTTATAGCAATGGGATCACGTCCCTACCTACAAGATTGCAAAAAGTTATCCAACAAAATGGCACCTACATACTTTAGTCAAATGTAAATAAACTTTATAAAAAAACCTTTTGAATTTTTATATAAAATGCGAAGAAACTTTTTCCCCAACCTAATATTTTATGAATTTGTTAAAAGGTTATAGGTGCTGTATACATCTAGTCATTGCAGTGGACAACGAACTACTGACTAGCGCAATGTGGGAGCACAAATATTAATAGTTGCTTTATCTCACTCGCACATCATCCATCCCGCTCACACACTGTGCTATACATTGTACTAGCAGTATGACTTATTACTATTTGTACTTAAGGTTACCATTTCCAAAATAAATCAGTTCACATCCACACTCAACAGTAAATACTACTCTCTGCCATCTGAAGTATCATTTAACCTCTACATCTCGCTGCTACCAGGTTAACTTTGCTAACCAGGCCAATTTTTCATATTGTTTATTTCATTATATCTTTTATTTGCTTATATTCAATAACAACAAAATCATTTGTAGCAAATAATGTTACAAATGATTTTGTTTTCTAACATTTTACACATACAATTTATGTCATACTTTCTTAACTTAGAATATACAAATGTATGAGCTTTAAGTTTGATTTCTTATTTACTTTAAAAAAAAATGATGTTCTATAATATCAGCCATTATTTTATAAGAGTTGACACTACTACACATAATAATACACTTGTACATAGACTACTGGTGGTTTACACATAATTACCTTCACTATCAAAAATTACTAATTGTAATAATACACACATATTATTGGAAACCCTGCCTATGCAGTACCTATTTCCAGACCAGGTTTGTATCATTGGAACTAGATGTAGCATTATAGGTGTGTTAGCCTCTGGGCTACCATAACTTCAAATGTGATCTTAATAAAATTGAAAATATTTTTTTTTGTAAAATTAGATGTTCATTAAATATTAATGGCCACATTTTGCTGGAGTGGTGCACTCCAGCAAAATGATAGCTTATTGGGTGAAGTATCTATATGCACCAGATAGTCTTAGTCTTTGGCAACTTTAAATGAGTTACTGGATGTGCTGCTTTGAATGGAGTAGTCACTTGTACCACACCCTTGCATGCAAGAAACTAGATTCATCAAATTTCAGATATTCTATCTTACTATTCATTTGCTTGTACTACCATTAATTGAATTTCAACATACAATGTCAGCAGTTTACATCAAATTTTAACTGATAGTAAGGAAACAAACAGTCAGTAAGATATAGGAATCGAGCATTACTGAACATCTGCAATTTGATGAATCAAGTTTTTTGCATTCAATGGTGGTAAAGTGACTACTCCATTCAGATCAGCACCTAGAGGAAGTCTCTTAAAGTTGCCAAGACCCCTGAAGACTATCTGGTGCATATAGATACCAGTGAGGTACATAAATTTAGTATACTTACTGCAGGTTCAGCTCTAACAACTTTTTCCTTCATCTGTGAAATTTGTGCTCGGGTGATCTTTGGAGGTGGTGGTACATTCTTTATATTGCCTTTGATGGATTCCATTTCTTTCTCTAACAGAGCTTTGGCTTCTGCTTTCTTTTGAAGCTGTTCGAGACGTTTTTTCTCTTGTTCATCCTAGAAAATTTAAAAAAGAACATTTTATATACCCAAATAAAAATAACAAAATTTAAGAAATTTATCTTTCTGAGAACCTAACCTTCAGCCTTTTAATATATTAAGCTCACTAACGCTCATAGAGTGAAAAGAATATATATTAGAAATATACTATTTCTAATATATATATTTTAAAGCGTAGAAATCTATTGCTACCCTCACTAGATTTACAACATTGATTGTTTTGTATAACCAAGACTTATTCTAACCTTTTTCTGCTGTTTTTTCTTGAGTTTATCATCACTATCCTCCCACTGAGAATCTTCTACTATTTTTTTTAATTTCTCATCTTTCTCTTGTTTAGCATTTTCTTTGCGCTGTCTAGCAGCAACGGCTTTACTGTTTTCACCAGCAAACTTTTTCGGCATGTTACTGACCTGTAAAAACCAATTTAAACATTTTACTTAGTCATTTAACACTCACTAATAACATTTTAATCAATAAATATATTGTTGAAAAGAATGGAAACTTACCAAAAATATTCAATCTTTGGCAAAAAGAAATATATACGCGAGGTGACTTTTTTTGACAGTTGACTTTTTGAGTGATGTACATTTGTAAGTAGGGATATCAATATATCGACATAATATCGCCTTAATAATCCATATTGTAATATTAAAATTAATAATATTGACGATATATCACTCTTCATGAACGATATTTTATGAATGATGTTTTAAGAACAATGCTATAAGAGAGAAGTTTTATCATAGCATCATATGATTTGAATTTCTGTTTAAAATCATAAGTATGATAAACTAAGTTGACTCAAACAAGTTTCTAAGGACAATCATCGTCATGCATCATCAAAAGCAGAATTTAGAATACAAATTTCAAAGTGATTCAACAAACTAGAGCAATGTCCGTCCTTAGCTATTGCAACTACACTAGATCCACTATTCAGACTTATTCATTTTAAAGATGCAACTTGTGGAGCGCTGTAGCCCACGGGTAAGTTGCTGGTTCTATAGTTATGTACTGAGAGAGATATGAACTAAATCCTTGCACCAGAAAAGCAGAAGCTCCACCAATCTTGAAATCCACCCTCTCCTGGCTTGGTTAAGATTGCACACAGAAATAGCATATGACACTAAATTCCACTTTGGAGCTAACACTTTATACGGTTTAAATATGGTAAATGTTCTTGGCACGGCCAGTAATCATAATGACTTGAGAGAATCTTATCCAAGACACGTATGAGCGCACGGCACGTTGACTCTCAGTGACCAAAAATGGATGCCCTACCTGACTCTGCATTGGCCGTCACCTCACACAGAAATAAGGAAGATAGTAAAATTAATGGAGCTATGTTCTACCTACATCATACTAGGCAAGAACCGAACACAATGGCTAAAATGAAAATTCACTAAATTAATAAGAGGTATCTTCGAGTAACTCTTTTTAAAGTTATGCAGCCAAATGACAAAAACAGTGAAAGTTCGTCGAATTCATCGTCACTACCGTTGTATTTAGTCCAATATAAAATATCGATATATCCTTCATATTGGCGTATTCAACAACGATGTTTTACTTTTAAAATTATTGAATTGTAATATCTATGTGAACAATAATGATGAATGAGCGATATTGCATCCCAATTATACATTATAATATATTATGATTTTCATACATGTTCAAAATGGAAGTTTATTAAATCAATAATTTTCTATAATATCTAAGGTATATCGATACATAGCAGACCAGTACTACAAGCCCTTCGTAGACAAGGGCACTACATCAACAACTTTGGGACAACCTGGACGATTGCAGGCAAGTCAAGCTGGAAATGGCTGAAGTAAACCTGCGTTTCTCTAGGGATATCTTAAGGCTCAGTTGGTCCCAGCTGAGACTAGTTATTAGTTCAGCCAGTGGCAGCTACTGGACATGACAATTTTAACAGACATCTTTTCAATATAGGTGTCACCGACAGCCCCCTGTGCAGAGCATGCCTGGAGGCAGAAAAAACAGCCGCCTATGTCCCGCTTGAATGGAGAGAGGTGGCCCTATAGAGTGAAATCCCAGTCACCCCAGACTTACGTGATTTTGGAAAGATGAAATTTTTAAGATTGGTAGTTTAACATAAACTTAAAAAGGAATCGATACTTGCTAAGCTGAAAGCGGGGCCGTTTTACAGGTAGCAGGTATCAAAGATGGAAAAAACCATGCTAACTTACGTCAACGTAACAAGGCTAGTTTTTACATATGTCATATATGATATTGTTATAAACAAAGAATACAAAGATATACAGTTGCCAGGCACTTCCTGTGGGCCATAACTTTTGACAGACACTTTAAAAATAATTTGGGAACTTACGTCATTTTAGGAAGGCTGAATTTTATATATATTTTCAAGTATAATATTTTAAAATATTTTCCAATGAGCCAGATAAATCTAACGGGCCAAACATCATCCCAAACTTGTTAAGAGTTCCACTGTGTGAGGAAGCGCGAGAGTGTATTTTACAGGGTGAAGTATCTGGACGCCCCAGGTAGCCTACGAGAAGTCTTCAGCAACGTCAAGAAACTGGTGGACTTCCTGGAGGAGCTGGGCTGGATAGAGTAAACCCTCATCCACCCTTGCACGCAAAATAGGCGCTATGTCGTCGAGTTGCGGAAACCGCCCGCTCGCAAAAGAAGAACAAAGAAGAAGACACCGATACATCGTTTATAAATATTTATATTTCTAAAAATCGATATGTTTTAAATCAATTTTCATTTTTAAAATATCGTCTTAATCATCAATATGAATTACGAACAGTGCATCCCTATTGGCAAGTGTGGAAAGAAAGAAACATATTCACTTTCACAATCACATCAAATATCAAATTGATGACAAGAGTTTTTGGCGGGAACTGAAAGGGGACGCTGTGCTCTGCAGTTTTATTTTCTAAAAATATGTAAAATCACTCTAAAATGAACAATAGTTGTAGGATATTGATAGTTTTTGAGTAGTAATTATGTGTTTTTGTGAGAAATGTAAACTGTATAGTGAAATGTGGCCTTTCGAGTTTTCACAAGAACTCCGTTGAATGGTGTTAGTTGTAGCCTACAATACAACTGCGCTACTTGGATACGAAGAATTATACATCAGAATTGGCTGTATGGACTAAAGATTCCTTTGCCTGCCATTGTGGCGAATTCAACTACTACTAGTACTCAAATTGATGACAAAATCGTAAAAATCTTAAATTTTAGATGAATAAATAATATACATATTCTAAGATTTTAATATAAAGAACAGAAATAATGGCCCTTGTAGCTTACGATAACAGTGATTCAAGTGAATATGAGGATGAAGAGGCTTGTAACACTCCGGTGGTGATAGCTAGTAAAAGGTCTGAATGTAGGTAAAATAATGTCGTGTTCTCTGGAGTACCTGTGACATCTTAAATTATCTACTTGTCTTTTTCAATTATCACATGAGAATCATTTAAAATGATGATATAGTGTATTGTATTATATCCAAAATAAAAATGACACAAAATTCAGAGGAATTATTTCTATACCATACATGTGGAAATATATTTAGAATAAGACTCCCTTTGTGATAGCTAATATGTTGTATAAACAGGCTGGTGAGGCAATAAAAATACATACTATTAACCACTTTGAATGAGTTGGCTGTTTGCCTGTTTTAGGCACAAAAAAGTATATCATTAGTTTTAAATAGTTTTTCTTATCCCTTTCATGATATTCAGTTTTGCATTTGTATGCTAAACATTATGGCCTTTCCAGATTATTTGTAGAAGGCTGTGCAATAAATGATTCAGTTTGAAAAACTATTGTGCAACCATAAAAGAGGTTGTAATATTTAGCATCTTAGAACTATATACATGTTTAAAAAATACAAACTATCTTTAAAGTACAACAAGAAACGGAAGTGGGCATACCAAACCAACCAGTCCCAGAACAGAGTCCAAGAGATGTACAAAATTTATTCAACATATTGCCACAACCATCAAAGAAACAGCCTGAAATTTTAGAGGAAGAAGATGAGTTTCTACACAAAAAGGAGACAGTCACAAATGTTAAACCAAAAGCCAAAATCACAGTGCCATCATTGGATGATGTAAGATTTATAGTTATTTGTTATCTATCATTCACTTTATATAAATAATGTTTGTATATCAGCATATTGTCAGTAGTATGTAAATGGACCACAATAGGATATCCCACATCGGTGGCAGAATTTTCAAGAGTTGCCTACACTGGTTTACCCACATTTTAATAACATTTGGTAGTTATGTGAGGAACACACAGGCCTAGCCACACTATCTCTGTTATGTCTTGGAGGAAGAGGTAGGCCAAAAAAGCTGATTTCACACTGTCAAGAATGACATGGGTGCCAGTAGTTGGCGGCTTCTGTGGTTGAGCAGGCTAAGTCATAGCCGCCTGAACTCATTAGAACACAGAGGCTACGGGTACAACTCCCAGCATGATAAATTTTGGAAACAAACTTTCTGTTATTTACTATGGTCTGGGATCGGCCCCAGAGTGGTCTGTTGTATATCACCCATAACACAAGTATAACTTGCTTAGCTTTGGGATATACAATGTGTGTTTGTCTGCCAATTATATTATAGTCTAGAGTGCGAGCAGTTGAATACCGTTGACACACCGAGTTAGATAAAACCACCAACTACCACCTGCAGCTTTTACTTTCAACTTTGTGAATGGTGTTTTGACATGTTTGAGATGAAAATGCCTGTTCGTAAATAAAGTTGGCTACGCAAGTCACCTGCGTGCGCATGAATGTCGAACACCTAATAACTGAAGTGATTGCTGTAGCCAAAATTGGTTAGGAAGACATCATATTATATTAGTAGTCTCAATAAAAGATATAAAGAACCTCAGAATAGGAAGAAGAATTAAGAATACACTTGATGATTCACTTTCTTCAATTTTTTTGTAAAAGGTTCTAATCATCTTTTAAGATGTTTATGTTCAGTAGATTCTAGTTATTTATGTGTATTAGAAGAAGTTGTTTATACAATTTCATATTTAAAATATTATATTTTCTAGTTCAAAGATGTGGAACATAGAACACCCACTGCAAAACCAAGAAGTATAAATAGTGTAAGTAAATATTCATGACTATTTAATTTAAATATTATTACCATATTGAAAGTTTAAGTCAAATGTTCAATTTAGTGACATGTCCATAGATTTAAGGCCTTAGTTTTGAAAGTTCTCTTTATTATAACAGCAATTCTTAATTTAATTAAAACAATGTTTCACAGAAAAAGTCAGGACTCTTAAGTATATTACCACAACCTAGAAATGGAGTGAAAGCCACAACAAAATCTCTCATACCAAATATACTTGCACAGAAATCAAATAGCACAATCTCACAGAAGAAGGTTCCTTTACTGTCACCCTTAAGAAAAGTTAATCCAAAACCTTTGATAAATGATTACTCAGATGAAAGTGATACTGAAGATGTTCAATCTGATTTCTTTTCAATAAATAAGCCAGAACCAGAATTGCCTGTTGATGATACACCATTAGATATAGACAGTATTGATAAAGAGAGTAAAAAGCCATTCAATATTGAATCCTATTTCAAGAAGGATAATGGTAATAATGATGTGGTGATGCAGCCAGAAGATGTTGATAATGTGGCAATGGATTATCCAAGGGAAGGAAATTCAAATAACAGCAATAATAATGTACAATCAGAGAGTGGAGATATAGTGTTAGATGAGGAAGCTGTAAGTGTTTTAAATTTATTCTTATTTAAAGTTTAGCTTTAGGGCATTATAGAAATTTGCCTTTATTCTATATGAACAATTAGTGTCAGTCCACTAGGTGTTAGGGTATTTGCCCAACTGGATGGCTACCACCCCTGGTCTAGAGTATGCCGCCATAGCATCTTTGTGTTATGTTCACGCATTAGTGGCCAGGTTCCAGTTACTCTTTCAAGTCCAGCAACACATTGGCAGCACCTTTAGTATTGCTAATGTCCATAGGCAACCGTAACCACTTTCCATCGCAGTTGGGCCGTCAGCCTATCTGCTTTGCTTCAGCAATAAAAAAGTCCCATAGGGCTTTCTATCTATCATTCTGTTAAAAACCTTTTAAGATTAGTTAATTATATAATCAATTATCAGCTGTGTATTATGTAATAAATTGTATTGATATTTCTTTTGTATTCTCTGACAAATGCCTAGACAGACAGGTTTTTCTTGTGACTTTTGTGGGTAACATTGCTGGTCGCACCACAATTAGTATGTCATGTTGTTCCTTTGAGTACAGACAAATATTAGAATGCTAAATAAAACTATAATTATAGTGTTGTCCTTTTTTAGATACTGAAGCTGTGTGGCTCTCGCGGGAAACGAAAGCGCGAAGATATACAAATAGTGGATGTGAATCAACAAGAAGTTTTAGCAGATGCACGAGAATGGCTACTAAAGGGGTTGATGGATGATACCACTAAAAGAGTTTCATCTAGCAAGAGGAAAGGGAATGAACCAACCACACAGCAGAAGAGAAAGCACCAGATCACTTACTTAGCACATCAGGTTTGTTATAATCTGTTAAACATATAGTTTTATTTACATAGGTTGGAAATAAAACTAGTGGAATATTTTAGAAAACATTACAAGATCATTATAATATAATAAGTCTTGTAATCTATACTTCTATACTAATATTTATATGTATTATTTACAGATTTAGAGCTTGAGATATACTATTTATATCTCAAGCTCTATTTTTTATAAGTTTATACACAAGTATATTGCACAATTACTTTTCGAAGAATTTATGGAGTTGCAGCAAACAGTGCAAACTCAGCAATTAATTTAATTTGATATCTAAAATCTCGATATTGACAAGATTATAAAGAAATTTGTGCTAGAAAAAATCTGACAATAAACTGATAGGTTCTGAAGTAAAAAGCATGTCTTTAACCATAGCTTTCTGATAATAAAACTAATAGTCTAAAACTATAAAATGTATACCACAATACACATAAAAATTAGAACAAAATGTTTCAAGACAGGACAATGTCTGCCGGCACTGCTAGTAAGACAATACATTTAATATTTAGTTGATAGGATATAATAGTATAAACCCTAATTGTTGGTATAAATTACTATAAATGTATATATACTCTAAATAGTTATTAACTTAGCCTATATAAACTTATTTGTTATAGGCCAAAGCAAACGAAGCAGAACTCCAGAATCAATGGGCAAGCAACAGAATGTCAAAAAGGCAAACACAATCAAAATATGGCTTTTAATACTGGCTTAGTATTATTTTTATGTATATTTAATTTAAGAATATTTGTGCATATACATATTCATAGAAATATTTCATTCTTTTATTTCGATAAGCAGATAAAATATATTTCAATTGTAATCTATAATATTATAAAATTCTAAACATGCCGTGTCTGTACATTGAAGCTATTTAAAAAAAAACAACTCTAATACACTATATGAACGATGAAGAACACGAAGCAATTTTTTTAGATTTCTGTTTGGGATTCACGTAAAAACTACTGGGCCGATTTCGATGCGGTTTTCGCTCATCGACAGCAAACTTATAATCTGCGCTACTTTTTATCCTGGCAATCCAGCGGGAATTTTTCTAGGAATGATTTAAAATGGCCAAATTAAAAAAAATCTAATTCTACTATGATTTTTTTATTGATCGATAGCAAAATTTATGTAATAAAATATTTTTTTATCCCGAGAGTGGTTTGTAATTGTTGGGATACATAAAAATTAGCTTATTCCGTCACAGTTTTCACTAAAACGATAGTTTACATTCTTTCTTAAATGCTGCGGTACTTTGTGTCCCGGAAATCCCGCGGGAATTTAAGTCAAGCGTGGACGAAGTCGCGGGTGTTTCCCAGTATTATATATTATTATGTTCTGTGTATATTCAATTAAGATTGTGGTTTTTACTTTTGCAACACAGTAAACATGCATGGTTTTTGAATGTTTTGTTGTTCTTTGAGATATATCTATTAGATTGAGATCCCAGTCACCCCAGACTTACGTGATTTTAGGAAAGATGAAGTTCTTAGGATCGGTAGTAAGTAAGTAAATAAACTTAGAAAGGAATGGATACTCGCTAAGCTGAAAGCGGGGCCGTTTTTCAGGTAGCAGGTATCAAAGGTGGAAAAAAACCATGCTAACTTACGTCATTTTAGGAAGGCTGAATTTCATATATATTAAGTATATTTTCCAATGAACCAGACAAATCTGACGGGTCAAACATCTTCCCAGACTCGTTAAGGGTTCCGCTGTGTGAGAAAGCGCGACAACATTATTCAAGCGTATAAGTACAAGTGAGATGCACTCTGACGTGTGAATTATGTACTAATATATAAAGCTGAAGAGTTTGTTTGATTGAACGCACTAATCTCAGGAACTACCTACTGGTATGATTTGAAAAATTCTTTCAGTATTAGATATCCCATTTATGGAGGAAGTCTGGGAACTTTGACCGTTAGCGAGACTTCTCAGTCTTCACAAAATCTGTGTTCATTGCAATACACAAAATTAGCTCTAGAGTATCTCCATCACATTCAAACAGACTGTATATAAGACAAGTGTAACAGGTATATTGTCTTTTTCCCATTTTTCTTTGGATTCATGCAGGAATGGAAAAAGAACACAATTTCCTGTGGCCTGTCGTAAGCGACAAAATAACCTACAGCCAGGAGGTAGGGTATTTGCCCGTCTGGATGGCTATGTCCCCTGGTCTAGAGTATGTCGCTATATTAACCTTGAGTTGTGTTCCGCCATAATAGTCAGATTCCAGTTTTCCTCTAAAAAGAAGCAGCACATTGGTAGCACCTTTGACATTATTATACAAATTTCCATAATCGATAGTAACCACTTTCCATCAAGGGGACTGTTTGCCTGTCTGCTGAACTTATGCAATAAAAAAATGTAATCTCTGACCAACAATGGAACATTTATGGACTGATTGATATTCACAGTCAATATTTTAAGTGCAATAAAAAAAAATACATGTTATATGTAAAAATTTATTATTACTACTATAAATTATACTATTTACATTAATACATTACAATCTTCTCGCTTTTCTTGCCCTTGGTGGATTCCAGGACACTGGTGTGTTGTCTGTGACTGATATTATATCAAGACCTCCCATCTGTAATCCTTTTACAGCAGCCTAGAATAAATATAACACAACTATTAAATACTAAAATAATAAACCAGCAAAGTTACCTCGTGTAAGATCTCCAATTTCATAGTAACTATAATAATTAAAAACACCACTGTAGTAATGTCTAGAAGATACCATCCTTACAAATGTAAGCTAACATTAATAGAAACTTACACTTTGAAGTTATAGTCAATTCCAATAAACAGTTCAATAGCAACTGAAAGCAATAAACTTAAAAATACAAAAGTCAAATGAAGCTAGAGTTAACATAGTTATTGCACAAATAATCACAAATTCTTATACCATATTCATCTTAGCATAAGTGTAAATAAAAAACATTGTTTTTCAAATTTTATTCAATTAAATGTAGGGTGCCTACTAATTTCATTTATTTGTTAACTTAATAAAAGTAAAAAGAAAGATACAAAATTGTCCTAAAACCGCAGTCTCACATCAATAAGGTGATTGATAGATTAAAGATCCATATACGGAACGCGTCATTGTAATGATGGTTCTGAACAAAAATTGTGATGATCCATCGCGTTGAATTGCCGCTCAATACATGAAACAATTGGTTGTTGCGATCGTTTGTTAACAATCATTGGTATGCGAAAAAACACGTATGTCATGACAGAAATTCAATATGTGCCCACCTTGAAAATGAATAATGAACTTCTTGTTCATTACCTATGTAGCAGTAAGTTTAATCCGGCTACAGAAGAAAAGAAAACCTAGGAAAGTGTGGGTTAAGAAGATGATTAAAGAGAAATCAATATTTACATGTAAATATTTTAAATAAAATATGATTCCACCTAGAAGACTGGCACTGGCACAACTATATGAGAATGACTGAACTCAGTCATACACCATTGATCTATTGTCACAATATTCAATATTGTATTGGTTTCTATTGCAATCATGATATAGGCTTCGATCAAGTAAATCGTTAATGATTTGGACATACAACATCAATTTGTTGTTGCAATTGGTCTGAAACAATGGATCATAACGACAAACCATTCTGTATATTGGGGCCTTAACTAATAACAAAACAACAGATTAAAATGTGAAATGTTTGCACTAACTGTACTCTGTAATTCAATAGTATTAAAAAGATTCGACTTTAAGAATCACATCTTTTTTAGGTTTTTTAGCATGTAATGTTTCTTAGTTATAATTTATTTAAATGGAAAAAATTAAATTAAAAATAAACAGTAGAGTTATTTATGGTTTTCAAATTCAAAAGAATTAAATAAGTATGGCATACATAGCACTAAATTGTTATTTAAAGTTTTACTAGTGGTTTCCTTTCTTACTTTTACATATTAATATTTTTATAAAATTAAAAGTGACCTATGATAAAAAATATTATTATGGTCTGTTTACAACTTCTCTCATCACCATTCCCTGAATATAGTATAGAAATATAGTAATTTCTGTTATTTGCTTACCAATCTTCCTGGACCTAGACCTTTCATCCTAACTCTGATAGTTTTGAATCCTTTATCAATGGCTTTCTGGAAAATTAAGTACACATTACTTTAAAAATCTCAGCATAAATATATAGATGTGAATGTTTATTTATTTGGATGTTGTTTACTTCTTCACAGCCTTCATTACAATCTGATTATTATAACATTTAGTGTATACTATTGTGTATGTATTTTTGATGACAGTTCTGTAGGATACACATACAGTCGGCTCAATAATTTGACACTCAAGGGACCAGAGTAAAATTCTAAATCATCAAGAGTTCAAAATAACAGGAGTTTATAACCAAGAAGGAGGCAGGAAAAAAATCATGTAAGCAAATGTTCTTGATTTATTATTTTAAACATTTGTACAACTACACAAAGTTCAATTAGAAAAGAAGTCCATACTTTTCTGTTGAGTGAGCGACTTCAGTCTATCATTGTCCAATGTATTTTCAAGAGTGGTGGGAAGAAGAAATTCTCAGTTGTGTCGGTTCTGAGGGTGTGAAGCTTAGGGTACCATTTCAAATTATACAGAGTAAGGAAGCCTGGTCTTCATAATTTAACATGTTGACAGGCAAGATACTATTCCTTCAACTTCAAACTCCTGAGGGGATCAATTAATATTGATTTTATTCAATTTATTAAGGATTTTTCAAGGGACTGGTAAAATTTTTCAAATTATTGAGAGAATTAAATTAACAAATGTCAAATTATCGAAAGATTAAAATTAACAAGTGTCAAATTAGCGAGAGGTTAAAATTAACTAGTGTCAAATTACTGAAACATTAAAATTAACAAGTGTCAAATTATCAAGAGATTAAAATTAACAAGTGTAAAATTATCAAGAGATTAAAATTAATAATTGTCAAATTATCAAGAGATTAAAATTAACAAATGTCAAATTATCGAGAGTGGACTGTATATCATAAAGTTAATCCTTTTCCTTTACCAAGGTCTTATATACAAGATTGGTACTGATTACCAACAACAGTATACATGAAACAAACTCTGCAGGTCACACTAGCAGTTATTATTATTGTAGAATACCCATAATGTATGATGCAGTTGCTATAAATCAACAATACTTACTGTGGCAATACTGACTGCTGTTGTCTGAGCAGCTATGTTGGTTCCCTTCTTGGTGTTTTTGAATCCTTCCATGCCACATGATCTGATAAGCTTGACTGTGCCATTTGCATCTGTCAGTGTGAATACTGTATTATTGTGACTGACACGAATATTACAGATTGGCACTTTCTTGAATGGCACACCATCAAATAGATGATCTTCTGAATTTAGTGTTGGAAATATGTTGTGCTTTCTAAAATATAATAATATAATATAAACATTAATTAATCACTGAAGGCTTTCTTGTCAGATTTTAAATTTAGAAAGAAGGTACTTAGTAAGGTAATAAATGGTATATGAACCACAGGCGGCTGCAATACATACACAATTTGCTACTTTGGTACCCCATTTATAATGTTGACCTTTATCTAACAATAAGAGTGAAAACTAGTATTGTTATCACTATTATAACTACTATACTTAACTAAAAAACTTTCAATTGAATTTTATAAGGTGTTTAAACCAAGAATAAGAGGAATTTCATCTCTCAATATTGTAATCCCATTACTTGGTACCAAATTATTTTGAATCAATATCGGTCAAGTTGAATATGTTTCTAAATAAGAAGATAGTTTTTCGAATGTCTTGAACATTAATTGACGTTATTATCAAGTAACATACTGCTTTAAAACAGAGTCGAGGTCGACAATCTTCTCTCCCTGAACCCCTTCGTCATCTGCGGGAATTCTTTTGTGAACAAATTTTTCAGTGGCTTGAGGTGCCGTAGTATTGAATAATCGCACAACATTAGCTAAAGGAACACGTAAAGTATTCCTAATGGCGCAAAACATTATTATACTACGTTGTTATTATTTTCAAATTTTATAACCTAAAACTTTGTAAAAATCTAAATATACAAAATACACTGGGCGCGTTCCTTCTGGACACTATATTTAAAGACAACTCCCAAAATGCTCCTTTTGCCGTTTCATATAGCGATTTTTTATTTCATTTAGGTTTATGGCTTGGAAGCTAGGCCTTTAAGCCAGATCTTAGATTATAATGTAGTTCTTTTCTTCATTTTCTTAAGCCTATGTGTAGCACAGCTGAACTGTAGGTTGTCAGCTGGTGCCATTCAGCGGAGTTCTTGTGACAACTCAAAAGACCATATTCGACTATACAGTTCACATTTCTCACAAAACACATAATTATACTCAAAAACTATCAATATCCTACAACTATTATTCATTTTAGAGTAATTTTACACATTTAAAAAAAAATAAAACTGCACAGCACAACATCTCCTTTCAGTTCCCGCCAAAAACTCTTTCACATGGCGATCACGGTCGTTATCATAGATAAAATACACTTTAAATAAAAATCAGTGCTCACGCAGCTCTCACTACGACCCCGTCAAGAGGCGGGTCGAATAATCCGTTCCACTTGAGTTTACAATTGTAAAGATATAGTGTGAATTATCCAAAATATAACGAATTTCCATCACCACGCGGGTGAGACCACGGGGCGAAACTACTTTAAATATATAATTATATTGATAAATATATTTTTTGGGCATCCCTAATGTTATTGTTGTTCAAGTTTGCCAATAAGGCAGTCAAGGGACATCGTCGATACAGCATTTATTATTGTTTGATTCGTCTTAATAGCAGACATAGGAACAAACTCTATACAGTCTGTGTAGATTAATTCTTAGCGGGAACTTAAACGATATCAATACCATAGATAAATGAGCATTAGCTTGAAAATTATTATAAAACTTGAATATTCAATAATGGCTAGGAACGCCACATTTAAAATAAGTAATTTAGTTATGATAATTTTTGTATTAATATTTTAATTTTTAACCTATATGATAGATACATTTTAAAACTGAAAAGAATAAATCACTCGTGCGGATAATTTTAGTCGTAAATAAAACAACATATTATTCAACATCAAGTGAACCATGAACCATAATTTAATAACTTACAACATCCAATACATTTATAACAATCACATTATTATTTGAATATATTTTTACAATAAATAATAGACTGAGTGAACCCTCTTAAGGGCCCTGGTACACCGATCGCAGTGAGATGCAAATGTCCCGCTTCCGCTATGAAATTGGCTTTCAATAGCTCAGTTGTTGCCCATTTCACTGAATATACATGTGCAGACGCATCCGACGAATCTTTGCTGATAATATAGTTTATTATAGTAGAGTAGAGTGGAGTGGGTACAAGCTTTATAAACATATCGTTGTTTAACAACTCTGCTATGAGTTCATCTTCTATATCTTGGTTTTGGATGAATTCCTGAAAATTCATAAAACATTTTCTTTTTAAAAAAAATACAGTCTCATAGAGTATTGTCGCTCAAAGATTTTTGTGTTGCGACCCACGAAAAAATCAAAAGCATAAGTAAAAAGTCTCGCGACTCCTTCACTACAAAGTTATAATAATATTTTAATTAATAGTTTATTTATATGTTTCATTGAATTGAATCTTTTAGGTCATAGTCACATCACATAGGTCTTATTTCTTCAACAGACTGCGACCCCCCTTAATAACAAACACGACCCCCCAGGTTGAAAAATGATGTCCTAGCTGGAGTAAGGTAACAATGTTAAAACTTGCTGAGATACATCCTTTGAGGCTATATAGGCTAATACATAAATTACGTCACACGTTAAGGGGGGACGGGGTCGCCAAAGTGTGACGTTGTGTGCTTGCGCCACACAACGTCACACTTTGGCGACTTTGGGTGGGAGGGGTCTTAATTTCGTGACATCATTTCAAAATCTAATATATTTAAGCCTTATAACACAAAATTTGAACTATTAACGAAAAACTTCATAATATTTCCAAGTCTATCTGTTTGAGCAGTGTTAAAATTATTAAAAAATAATTAAAATGGAAATAAAACTAATTACGGACCTGTTGTTTTAATTTTAATTTCTTGTTGGTAAAATTACATGCATATGTGATGTCACACTAGGGAGGGAGGAGTGTCACGAATGTTGCCAGCTGTGACAAGGACGCGCCGGGGTGTTAAAAATAATGAAATTCTAGTGACATATTGAGGATGGCCACTTTGCAGTTTGGGAGCACAACAGACAGCCTAACAGCCCACCTGATGGAAATCTGTAACCGTCGTCCATGGACATTTCCAACACCAGAGGAGTCACCACCAACGAGCTGCCAGCCTTTTTATTTGTAAAGAATGTAAAGTGTTTCAATTTGAAACTTATTTTATTTATTCCATAATAATTCTAAGGTATTGTTTTCATCGTTGTCAATGAAACCTGGAACAATACAGGCAAGCCAAGCTGGCAATGCCCTGAGCAAACCTGCGTTCTTCCAGGAGAATTTTAGGGCTCAGCCGATCCCGGCTGAGACTAGTTATTAGTGCAGACACTGGACATGGCAATTTTGACCGACAGATTTTCAATATAGTTGTCACGGACAGAGCTGTGCGGAGGCAGAAGAAACAGCCGCCCAATTCCTGCTTGAATGCGGAAGGTGGCCTAATACAGGGCGAAGCCTCCAAGAAGTCTTCAGCGACGTCAAGAAACTGATGGGACTTCCTGGAGGAGCTGGACTTGATGGAGTAACCCCTCATCTACCCTGTCACGCAAAATAGGAAGAAGAAGTTGTCAATCAAAGACCTAAACTTTGGCTGGGATGGGGTATTCAAGTAAATCGGAAACTTTACTTTGATGAATATTTGATACGGGCCAGAGCCAACAGTGCGAAGCCATATTTGGACAAGAAACTGGTTGAGAGTGGTACCTTTAAACTTAAACAATGAAACATTACCTTGTGCTGCATTAATAACTTAAGTATATCCTCTTTGTAATTCTCACACTTGCTGAGTAATATTATCCAAACAGCATTTATTACAGCTTCACTGGTAATATTTTCATACAGCCATTTCACCTCCTAAAATAATAAAAATGCGCACTAATATCTATAAGTCGTGCGCAGGTTTGCCGATGGTCACCCCTCCCGCTTCCTACGACAGGGACCGGGGCTTGTCTAAGTAATACTAGTAAACGGGTCGCGGTTGTGGGAGGCGGGAGGGTTTCTCATCGGCAAACCTTATAAAAATATTATTAAATTCTAAGCACGCCGTGTCTGTACATTGAAATATTAAATATTTCAATGTACAGAAAAACAACTAGAATAGACTATATAAACGATGGAGAACACGATGCATTTTTTTTACATTTCTTGTCTGTTTGTCGTCTTGTCAGTTTGTTCGGGATTCACGTAAAAACTATTGGGCCGATTTCGATGTGGTTGTCGCTGATCGACAGCTAATTGTTAGGCTTAAAATCTGCGCTACTTTTTATCCTGGGAATCCCGCGGGAATTTTTCTGGGAATTATTTAAAAAGGCCCGATTTAAAAAATCGAATTCCAATGTGACTTTTTCACTGATCAATAGCAAATGTAATGTATTATATTTTTTATCGCGGGAATCCCGCGGGAATTTTCCCGGGAGCGAATTTTAGTAGTAAAATTAGCTTATTCCGACACAGTTTTCACTAAAGCGATAGCTTAGATTCTTTATCGAATACTGCGGTATTTTGTGTCCCGAAACCCCTGCAATTCCGCGGAAATTCCAAGTTAAGCGTGGACGAAACCGCAGGCATATCCTAGTATAAAATAATAACAACCCATAAACGAACGAATGAACGAACCCACTACTGAGCTCGGGCCCATCACTAAAGAGCAATGGACAGTATACCCGCCACACTTATCCAAGGTGGCTTGGCAGGTTTGACACATCGGTTATCTCGATGTGCAGGTTTCGTCACGAAGGTTTCCTTCACCGTTGTTATCATGTGGTAATTGTAACAATAAGCACATTAGGTAACAGAAAACTGCCCAAGTGGTGCATGCGTACCGGCCAGGATTCGAACCCGCGCCCTTTGAATTTGGGACGCGTGCGCTGGCCATTACGCTACCACGATTATAACTATATTATAGTCTACTTAATACTAATATGATTACAATATAATTACAGAATTATTTTGTTGGATATTGAATTTCGTTTGTTCAGTCTTTTTTAATTTGTGGTATTAAATATTTTCAAATAAAAGGGATAAAATTTATACATAGATCCTTGACTCGCTATATAAATTATAACAAATAAATAACATCGGCAAATATACATACTGAATATTTCCAAGCTAAGCGAGTTACGCTTGTGTTGGATATCTCTGGGGTCAATCTCAAACACTCAGACCATAGTAAACGACGGAAAGTCTGTTTACGTAATTTACTATACCCGGTATCGAACCTGGGACCTCTGTACTCAAGTGATTTAAAACATATGGATAGACTATTAAAACATATGTTAGTATTGTGATAGTCTATGAAGCAACTGTAATGGTCACTTAGCATGCTAGGGTTGTTAGGTTATCTTTACAAGTTTTTAACCTAAGAAAATTCTAAAGAAAAAGAAAGACTTTATTTGAAGAAAGTGGGGACGTAATTACATGTTTAAATATTATTATTATATACATAGCATAATTCAAATACCTCTTCAATCAAAACAGGCCGTCTCAGCAACAACTTGATAAGCACCAAACTCTCTTTCTGTTCCGTGGCGCTTAGTAGGCTATGAAGATATTCGCAATGCAAACTCTTCGATTCTCTGAAGTTATTATTATAACAAAAAAACAAATGTTCTTTATTCGAACTCTGTGTACTTAAAAAAATGAATAAATAAATTATTTACGACTATAATTTTTATAGAAAGAGGATTAAGATATGGGAGCTGCATACGTATAGCCATCGCAGTGGACAACGAACTACTTACTGGCTAGCGCAACGTGGGAGCGCATATATTAATAGTTGCTCTATCGCGCTCGCACATCATCCATCCCGCTCACACACTGTGCTATATATTGTACTAGCTGTACAACTTGATAATATTTGTACTTAAGGTTTCCAAAATAAATGAGTTCATTTCAGTTCACATCAGCACTCGACAGTGAATACTACTCTCTGCCATCTGAAGTATCATTTAACCTAACGCTGCTACAAAGAAAATGTTCCAGTGGAGCGCAACTAGTCGGTTAAGCAATTTCAATCATATTCAAAGAATAACAAATCTGATAACTTTCTTAGAGCTTGGCTAATGAAAGTAAACACTGAAAATGATAATAATAACGACAAGGTTTTGATAAAATGACATTGAAATTTGTATTACCATTGCTATGAAATCGTTGGTGGCATAATGCCAAACAAATAGGAAAGAATAATTCGTTCTACACTTTCGTTAGCCAAGCTTTAGAAGGTTAATTTATAAGCGTATATGAGATACTAGCGGCCCGTCCCGGCTTCGCGCGGGTGGAGATTTAGCCGTTTCTGTGGGATGCCTAATTTTTTCTAGTAATAAATATAGCTTACATTACTCAAGGATAATGTAGCATGTTAATGTTAAAAGGATTTTGAAATCGGTCCAGTAGTTTTTGAGTTTATTCATTACAAACATACAAAAAAAATACAAATATTTCCTCGTTATAATATTAGTATAGATGGCTAGGAGACTCTTACGAATCTGCAATAATGGATGCCATTCTTACGCGGTTCTCGTTGGCGGCCAGCAGTTAAGGACGTCGACTAGCGCCTTCTTCTTTTGCCACGTGTCTGAGAGTTCCACGAACTCGTTGAACGCGTCACGCCTCCCCTCTTCGTTTACCAGTTTCTCATCTGCAGTTACGATTAATGCCGGATTTTTGTATCTTACTATATTTAATATTTTTATAAATTTTCGCGACTAGGCGCGATAATTTATTTGATTTTTATTATTCAGACGTTTCGGCCACTTTTCAATAGCCGTGATCACGAAAGACAAAGATGTCAAATGTCAATGAGTATTGTTAAAGTTTTATTTAGTCCAGCGCCAATTTGTTCATTTTAATTATTTAGTTTTAATTTTTTTATGATTGTTATTTACTCTATGGGGAGCTTAATCTAATTACCGCGCTTGAAACCGTTAAAACGTAGTTTTATTACTATACTTAGTCTGGCCATAAATACTGTTACAAATAAAAAGAAACAAAATATTACATTTGAATTTGGAATCTGTCATTTTTATATGATTGTTCACTGTGTTTTCTCATTTTGGCACCAATGATGAGAATTTTTTTACAATTCAGCAACATTTTAACAAACAAAATGACCGTATTTATGCTCAAAGCTCTAAGGAAGCTTCTCAATTAGTCGACAGAGTGCAACGTGGGCATTATCCGTCTTCAGTGATGGTTTGGTGGGGTGTTAGCTAGGAAGGAGTGACTGAGCCATATTTTTGTGAAAAAGGTATCAAAACATCGGCACAAGTGTATCAAGGTACCATTCTTGAGAAGGTAGTTAAGCCCCTTAACAACACCATGTTCATAACCAAGAATGGTCCTTCCAGCAAGACTCGGCGCCGGGTCATAAAGCTCGGTCCACACAGTCATGGTTGGAAACGAACGTTTCGGACTTCATCAGAGCTGAAGACTGGCCGTCGTCTAGTCCCGATCTTAATCCGCTGGATTATGATTGATGGTCAGTTTTAGAGAGTACGGCTTGCTCTAAACGCCATGATATTTGGAGTCCCTAAAACAATCCATACGATTGGCAGTGAAGAATTTTCCCATGAAAAGAGTGCGTGCTTCTATTGATAACTGGCCTCAACGTTTAAAGGACTGTATTGCAGCCAATGGAGACCACTTCGAATAACTTTGTTGTATTTTAAATTGTTTTATATTTATGTATTAAACTAACACACTATAAACGTATAAATGATATTCGCAATAGAAAAAAAATTCTTTGTTATAATATTTATGGCAAGACTAGGTATTTATTTACTATTACAAAGTATCCTACAGTATTTCCATAAATGTAAGGCTAAACAATACATAATAATACATCTAAACCAAATATAGATACTTATGTTCTAGAAAAGAACAGAAACATAAATAACAAGTTACACATACACTATACCAAAACTAATTATCTAATCTATCATAATACTGTGACACTTCTAGTGGGAAAACTAAACACAACCCAATGATTAGATCTAAATATATACATTACCCACCTTTCGAAGCTTATTGATAACTTTCCTAACAACTTATAATTTAAATATTTGTTTACAAGAATTGAATATACTGACATGTATGTGGTAGGTATTTGTACAACGACACATATTATTTTGTCCGTAGTTAGTTTTGGAAACAGGGGTAGCGAACAGTCTGTATGAGGGAGGGAAAATTACTCTTTCTATTATCGGACAACCAGATGCACCGATTTACACAACCGTTACACGGTGGACATATTCGTTAGGCCTAAACGTTTGGCCTCCATCATCATTCAGTCTATGTTCCCCCGATTCGTATAAGCCAGTGGTCTTCAAGTAACGAGTGAATAGGTGTCTACTAAGTAAGCGTGCTCCGTCCTTAATCGTATCTTCACTTAATATCAGGAGATATAGCTGTCAAACGCCAACTTATACCACGATAAAAAACATCCGTTATAGAAAACGGAGTTCTGTGAAATTTTAACTAGTAAGACAAAATCGTGGTAGCGTAATGATTAGCGCACGCGTCCCAAAGTCAAAGGGAGCCGGTTCGAATCCTAGCTCCGGAATTAAATCAAAAGAAAACTATTTAAAAATCACTGACTTTAATCTCAGAAACTGCCACAAGTGAAACTTTTGCACATTTTTTTTTTTATATGTTTGCTTATAGGCATACTGGCAGACGGGTCCACTTGATTGCATGTGACTACCGTCGCCCATGGACATCTGCAACACTAAGGGAGCCGATGCGTTGCCTACCTTGTAACCGTTTCATCGGGTCTCCCTGGCCCCCGCCCCACACCAACGTGACACGCCCCGCCATTCAGAACCAGCCCATAAACATGTATGGACCAGCAGTTTTCGAAGCCAACAACATTCAAGGAAAGGATAAGGGATGGGATGGGATAGGTGGGAGGGGAGAGTGGGCCATCGGAACCCTCACTCATCGTACGAAACACGATTAGATAACCGTTTCACGCCGATATCTTGTGAGAGCGTGGTATCACACCGATCGAGTCGGCCCAGCGGGCTGTAATCAAGACAATGATTCCAACATGGTTCTACCACGAAAAAATGTACAACAATTTTTTTTTATCGCAGGAGTTCAGCAGACAGGCAGACGGCCCACTTGATGGAAAGCGGTTACCGACGCCTATGGACATTTGCAACACCAAAGGTGCTACAAATGCGCTGCTGCTCTCTTAAGGGAGACTGGAACCTGGTCACTAATGCCGGAACACAACTCAAGGTTGTTATGGCGACACACTCTAGACCAGGGGTGGTAGCCATCCAGTCGGGCAAATGCCCTACCACCTGGCTGTGGGTGGTTTAGTCGCCTCTTACGACAGGCCGCCCCAACGCAGGCAATTGTATTCTTTCTCCGTTCCTGCACGGATAGAATGTACTCTGTGACACATAAATATGCTTGTCATTTAATTTGGTATTGAATGAAGCTGTGTATTTGATATTAGACGTATGCGACGAAGTAAGGGCGAGTGACGTGTGTGATTTATCTATAATATTATAAAATTCTAAACATGCCGTGTCTGTACATGATGCTATTAAAAAAAACCAACTGGAATAGACTATATAAACGATGGACAACATGATATATTATTTAGATTTCTTGTCTGTTTGTTAGGGACTCACATAAAAATTACTGAGCCGATTTCGATGATCAACAGCAAATTCTTCGACTTAAAATCCGCGCTACTTTTTATCCTGGAAATCTCGCGGGAAATTTTCTGGGAAGTATTTAAAAAGGCCAGAGTAAAAGAAAAGCAAATTTCAATGTGATTTTTCACCGACCGATAGCAAGTCTTATGTAATAAAATGTTTCATATGTGTTCATATGTTTTATACCGGGAATCCTGTGGGAGTTCCCAAGAACGGTTTCTAGTTGTTCGGGTTCATAAAAAATGGCGTATTCCGAAGCAGTTTTCATTAAAACGATAGCTACATATACATACATTCTTTTTAAAATGCTGCGGCACTTTGTGTCCCGTGAATTTCAAGTCAAGCGTAGACGAAGTGGAGGGCATATCCTAGTAATAATATATTATGATGCAATGAGGTTTGATGGAATGAAAGAGTTTAGTTTATTGCAAGCATCATTTATACGAAGCAGCCAGTCAAATGGAATGATGTAGTAATAATGGAAGTCAATGGTCCAAATGCAATAACAATTACAAAACACTTACCAGTGAGCTCCTTGGAATAGTCCGAATCGGGCCACTCGGTCCTAAACAGGTCCACACTGAACTGGGCTATTTTGAGCATATCATTGCTGTCTTGGACCATACTTTTCTGACTCAAAGACAAAAGACCAATCTGCTTGTGGGGCGGCAGACCATATTCAGAAGCCTTCGAGAGAACATTCTCGATTAATTCTTCTGGAAACTTCACGCCTTCTTTGTGGTATTGGGTTATACGTGTCACTAGTGTTTGGACGTCACTGAGAAAGACGAGCATGAGATATAAGAAAGATCGCATTTTAGAGAATTTGTACGCCGCATTTTCAGCAAACCAAATCTGCACCCAGTTTATTTGTGGAACTGGATTTATATCCGGCACAACGCGTACAATAATAATTTGACTAATTTCAATTAGTTAATTTTATTTGAATTCATAAATTAATTAATTTGATTTTCTTGTTCCTTCTGACAAATATTGTAGAACTTCTAAAATTAAATCTGCTCTTCTCAAAGCTCCCAAGCTCATTGGCATGTTATAGTGGCTCATTCTCCGTCCACGCTGTTAATTTATGGAACACCCTGCCACATACGATCCAAGATAGGAGAAGAGTTTAAAAAAAAATTCAAACAGCCCTATCTATCTTCAATTATACTTATATGTCTATATTTTACATTATATATGTGTGTATGTATCTTACGTGTATCTTGTATATAATTTATTTTTATTAATCTGTTTATATTATATGTTACATAATTAAATCGTAAAATATCCTAGTGTACACGACTCTGCCTTTTGCTTCTCCCCTTCTCGCTAGACTCATAGGTTTGCTGGAAGAAAACTCTTTTGTACATCACCACTATTGTATAATTTTGTATGTAACTTTTTGTGTACAATAAAGAATAATCATTTGAATTTTTGCTGTGCACTTTCATTATCGAAACTATATAATTTTCGTTATTATACAATAATTGTAAGAAATTGATCGTTTATTGAGAAGAATTAAAGTTAAATTTAATTAATTGTTAATTAAAATTAGTAAATCATCGGTGTATAATAACAGTATTTTTGTTATGGGTATAAAAATATACAACAAACTTCCTCTCTTTCTTAAAAACTTGAAAACTATGACTGAATTTAAAGGTAAATTACAGATCTTATGATGAGGAAAGCGTATTATTCAATTAACGACTATTTAAATGACATATTTTGACACTAGACAATATGTGTAGATTTTAGTAATAATTGACAATTGTATAATAATTAAATAAGTACTAATATATAATGTTAAGTGTTAATTTACAATACCCCTCTATATCTTAAAAGGGTTAATACATACATATTATCACGCCTGTTTCCCGTGGGGGTAGGCAGAGACTATAGAGCTCCACTTGCGACGATCCTGACAAACAACTTTCGCTTCATCTACTTTGATTAACCTCTTCATACATGCACGTTTATTTGATATGCTTTTTACCTGACCTCGTTTAAACACTTCTGTTAGTTGATCGTGGTGTGTACGTCGTGGTCTACCGGTACCAACTCTACCATTCACAATACTATCATACACTTGTTTTGTGATTCTATATTCATCCATCCTCTCTACATGCCCAAACCATCTTAACTTTCCTTTTTCTACTCTTGTTATTACACCTTCTTTCAATCCACAGCGTTCTCTTATTACACTCCGTATCATATCATTCATGCTTACCTCAGATATACTTCTCAAAGCTCTCATTTCAACTGCATTTATTCTACTTTCATGTTTCTTCTGCCACACCCAACTTTCACTGCCATACATTAGTGTTGGCAGCAACACCCCTTGATAGACAACAAACCGTGCCTTTACAAACACTTTTGGCTTTTCATAAAAGAGTTTAGCGCTCCATTCACCATTCATTCATTAATATTCATCCATTCATTAGTGTATAATCATGTATATGTATCTACATTAAGCATTGAATAAATGAATTGAATTCAGAATTATGTGTATGTGTTACAAATTAAAACTGCTTAGTAAGCCTTTTTAAACTTCTACAAATACCCGCTAGTTTCAAGTGAGTCAAACACTTATAATTTGACTGACTCTTTTACTTAAAGACTATTATGAAATAACATTACTCATTTATAAATGCTTCACACTGGTTAGATAAACAAATCATATATACATACATATTATCGCGCCGGTTTTCCATAGGAGTTAGAGACTGTGGATTTGAACTGGCTACGATCTTGACATACATTATTTACTTTATCTACCTTCATTAATCTCTTCATACATACACATTTATTATAGGTGCTTTTTACTTGGACATTCTTTAACACATCTGCGTTTTGTTCGTGGTAAATACGTCACGGTCTACCACCCATACTCTTGATATACATTTCTTTTGTCAGTCTCCTTTCATCCATTCTCTCTTCATGCCGAAATTACCGTAATATTTCTATCGCAACTCTTGTTATTACTTTCTATCAATCACAATGTTCCCTTCCTACACTGGTGCTTATCATATCATTCGACTTAGCCTCACATATTACTTCCCAAAGCACTCATTTCTACTTTTATGCTTAGGGGCCATCCACAAAATACGTCACAGGAATTTCATGACTTTTTACCCCTCCGCCGTCCTTGTCGCAGTTGGTAACATTCCTGAGACTCCTCCCCGCCTAGTGTGACATCACATATTTTGCAATTATACATCAAGAAATTATTAAATTAAAACAGCAGCTTCGTAATTAGTTTTAATTCCATTTAAATTATTTTTAAAACACTATGCTCATACACATAAAATTTATAATTTTTCATTAACAGTAAAATTTTAATAAATTTCTAAATAAATTATTAAATAAAACCAACTTGAAAATTAACTATAAATTACAAATTTACAAACCTAATTAAAATCGTGTTCTAAAAATAAATTATACATACACAGTAGTGCAGGGGTTCTCAAAGCGTGCGCCGTAGAGAGTAAAGAGGGGCGCCGTGAGGAGCTCCTGTTTAGCATTCTCCGGAAACTAAACTTAGGCATTCGCAGTTACAAAATGTGTGGAGATCGCCAAGCTGACACGTCACATTGACTTAGTTGCATTATATTTTATTTCCTATTTTTCTTAAATAATAAAAGTTTTCTTGCATATAAATATAAAAGCTCAGCTTCATATTGTGTATGTTTCAATTTGTATGCCTATCTATTTAGTATTATTGTACCCTATTTCAACTAGCTAGGGCGCCAAGATAAAGTATTAAACCTGTAAGTGCGCCGCGAACTGAAAAAGTTTGGGAACTCCTGCAGTAACGTATAATATATAATTATATCAGTATCACATTTATTTACAGTTAATAGTTCAAATTTCGTGTTTTAAAGCTTAAATATATTAGATTTTGAAATGTGACGTCACGAAGCTTAGGCCCCTCCCACCCCTTGTCACACAATGTCACACTTCATCAAACCCCTTCCCCCCTTAACATGTGACGTAATTTATGGATGGGCCCCTTATTCTGCCATACCCAATTTCCATAAAATCGTATGGACTTATATTGAAAAAAGAAATTAATGATCCACCTTCTTCAAATCTTGGCAATAACGGATTTTCAAAATAGAACTCACTCAACATCTTTTAAGTGATGCTCGACTATATTCTCGAATACATCAGCGAGTTGCGCGTCCACGTGCAGACACTGCAAGAGGGTCACGAGCGCAGGGGGCCGTACACTGGAGGCCATCACCAGGCGACCCACGCTCGATATTATCTTCTCGTGATCACCGTGAGACTTCTCGATATCGCTAGGGATTGACATATTTTTAAATTACTCATTTAGGGTAAACCGTGCCGTTTTTTGCGCCCTACCTTCCGCAATGATTTACACCCTGTTAATTTATTCAAAACAAATGAGGACACCAGGGTAACAGACGAACTGTAACTGTAACAGGTAACAGCAACAATATTTTCTTAAGTTTTCGCGACTACATAATAAAACTATGTTTTAACGGTTTTAAGCGCGGTAATTTATTTGATTTTTATTATTCCGACGTTTCGGCCACTGGAAAGTGGCCGTGATCACGGAAGACAAAGATGTCAAATGTCAATGAGTATTGTTAGTTTTATTTAGCCTACCGCCAACTTGTTCATTTTAATTTTGTTTATGGTTATTGTTAACTCTATGATAGCCTTATCTAATTTACCCCCGCTTCGCAACATGTTATGGCTTGAAGAGAAGCAGCGGCGCAAGAAACTCTTCAGCAAACATGCCTAGCTCTAATAATTTTATACTAGGTTGGGGAAAAAGTTTCTTCACATTTTATATAAAAATTCAAAAGGTTTTTTTATAAAGTTTATTTACATTTGACTAAAGTATGTAGGTGCCATTTTGTTGGATAACTTTTTGCCATCTTGTAGGTAGGGACGTGATCCCATTGCTATAATAATTTTGGGGCTTCTGATCAAAAAACTGCGACAAGTGGTTTTGGCATACCTCTCGTAATGTTAACCTGACGCTGCCTAAGGAATTCTGCAAAGACCGAAACAGGTGACAATCTGAAGGTTAAAGGTCAGGACTATACGGCGGATGCATTAACATCTCCCAGCCAAACTCTCGTAATTTTTGCTGAGTGGCTAAAGATGTGGGAGGTCTAGCGTTATCATGGTGAAAAACCACACCCCTTCTGTTGATTAATTCCGGCCGCTTTCTCTCAACTTTTTGCTTTAATATCATCAGTTGTTCGCAGTACAGTTCAGAATCGATGGTCCTGCCTGGCGGTAACAGCTCATAATGAATAATGTCCTTCCAATCCCACCATACACACAGCATCACCTTGTTGCGAGTTAACCCGGGTTTCGCCACAGTCTGTGAAGCCTGACCGGCCTTTGACCACGATCTTTTTCGCACGTTCTTATCGTACGTGATCCACTTTTCATCGCCAGTTATCAGCTTCTTCAAAAATAGTTCGGTTTCATTACGTCGTAATAAAGAATCACAAATGAGTACACGGTTTATTAGGTTTCTTTCAGTGAGCTCATGAGGCACCCAAATATCGAGCTTTTTTGTGTACCCAGCTTTTTTCAAATGCGCCAAAACCGTTTTGTGGTCAATTCCCAGTTTTCCAGCTACATCGTAACTACTAATATGCCGATCTTGCTCCAATTTTTCAAAAATGGCATCAATTTTGTCCGTAACAGGGCGACCAGAGCGACGTGCATCTTTGATATCAAAATTTCCGGATTGAAAACGCTTAAACAAAATTTGCATTACTCTCACAGATACTGCATTAGGTCCATAAACATCACAAATTTATTTCGCGGCTTGTGTTGTATTTTTACCTTTTTTGTAGTAAAATTTTGAAATGTATCGAATTTCTTCATTAGATTCACCCATTTTAACAATAAGAAAAACAAATAAAAATCACACATTTTCCTAATTTGAATTTGGAATTGTCTTCTTTAAAATTAAAACTTTTTGATGATACCAAAACCAGCCAGATACAAATGGTACAGCCAAAGAGATCTTATTACAAGTTCATACATACTATATGCGAAAAGACTTTTTCCCCAACCTATTATAATATTAAAATGGTAATTTATATTATTATAAATTACCGCGCTTAAAACCGTTAAAATGTAGTTTTATTATTGTTAAGCAACATTGATTTTGAGATATCGCATTTTTATGTTTGGAACCGTGTGCTTCGGAAATACATAAGTTTCACAATAAAACAAAAATATAAGTCGAATCACTTAAAAACCAAAAATATTTTAAACATAAAAATATTAAAAACTATCTTATGTCAAATTTATTTTCAGGGAAGAGTGACATATTATATATGCCAGTGCAAACGTGGATTTTCTAGGTATTATGCTATGCTATGCTACTTTTTCCCCGCATGCGATTTTTTAAACGTCAAGAACTTTAAAATTAATTCGTGTTTAACGCTGTTCCGTTTATTATCGTTATAGTACCGGAAATTCCCTACAAAATCGCATTCACAGAATAATTTTGAAAAAAGTGACGAGTACGACTTTTTCCTTAGTCTTCAAATCTTTTTTTTTCTGCAACCATAAAATGATAATAATAATATTACTTAACCATTTGAGCGGAGGGTGGAGGTGCCATAATAATACCGGTTTCCCTAATTCAATACAAAATTGCAGAAATGGCACTAATGATAGCCATTTTGCACAAATACTTGATTGTGTATATCTATAATTCTATAATATTGTAAAAGTTTGTAGCCTTGTGTTGTTTAGATTTTTGTCTTTGTCTGTTTGTTTCGGATTTACGTAAAAACTGCCGGGCCAATTTCAATGCGGTTTTCGTTGATCGATAGCACTTAAATCTGCGGTACTTTATATCCCGGGAATCCCGCGGGATTTTTCCCGGGAGTGGTGTCAAGTTGTTAGGAAAGGTATAAATAATCTTATTCCGTCCAACGTGGACGAAGTCGCGGGCAAATCCTAGTGTAATATAAGATTCGAAAAGAAGTAGGTACTAGTGCTTTACGAGTGGCTGCTATACACGTAACTGAGAAAGAAAAACATTCAATACACATGTGGTAAGTCTTTTAATTGCCGGGACTTTGACAATTGCAAATGTCAATCTTGTGCCAAAATGCATACATTGTTTATGTTTGACATTTGCGAATCGTCACATTAATCTCCACCATTAAAAACCGTACTATAGGTGTGTAGGGTATACTTAGACTAATCTTATTAATACCTAGACTAAAATTATGACGATGACAAGTGTTTCTAAAGTCGTAAAATGTGTGCGGTACACTTTTAACTTATAAATCAGGAAAACGTTGAAAGTTGAAAGCATTCAGTAGAAACTTACGGCCATATCTCTCCTGTGGGAATGTTTATATTCTCGATCAACCCTTGTACAGTCGTGGAGTGGAAGTTCTCCAAGAAGCGAGCCCACCTTGTCAGCTCTTGACCTATTTGGTTCCAAGTCAATTCACTGAAAATTAAAATATTTCAAATATAATCTTACTGTATTTATTTTAATTTTCCCGGTCTGACCTAACACGTATATTGTAAACAGAGAAAATCAGAAACTTTTTCAAGTTGTCTTTGAATGTATCAATTATAGAAAATACAGACTTACTTTTTATTAATTTTAAAGTCGTTCTCCTGCTCTTGTTGACAGTAATCAACTGCTTGCATTATCATCAAATTTCGAGTCCCCGGTGGTACCCTATAAATAATTTTAAAAGTCAAATTGTAATAAATTTTAGGGACTAGCTCGGTAAACAATTAAAATACAATACCTAACAATGTATCTATACATGAGAATTCAATTTACAAGAACACATTCAGAATAGCTTTTACGTTATATATTGTTACATGCCGTTAAAGATAAGCGCAAAGCTGTGTGTCGTAAGCGCAGTTTATTGTCTTCCCGGAATTAGGAATTCTTTTGTGTTTTGAATTTGTAATTAAGAAAAACATGCTCTTGTTTTTCTACTTGTTTTATAACCATCATTAGTGTCGAACTAATCCTTATTGTTATTGTTTTCGACTTCGTTAGCCGTTCGCAGGTGTGCAAATTACTATTTCTCGGAAACTCAGTGCGCGCGGCCAATTTTTTTGTACTGTGTAGTTGATATAAGACAATGCCCGAATGGAGGGGTGAGCAGTCAAGCGACAACTACGAAACGAGTAAGACGTTTTCTAGTACTCTCGATTAGCGATATAGACGACAGATTTTGCGCGTGTCGAATTATACGGAACCGTGCAGTGTGAACTGGTTGCATCCAGTTTTATTTGTATTTGCTTTATACGTGTTTGTACAGTTCTAATAAATTCTATAGTAGTTCCAACGGCATTTTTAATTCGAGTCCTGTAGCTCGTAACAATATGATTGAGCAAAGTTTACTTTAAATACAAAGAAGACAATACATAAAATAAAATAAAAATATTTATAATGCGGCTGTTCTTACAGCCAAAGTAGCTTAGTGAATAACGCACTTGTGCCTCAAACGATTCGGGTTTGCATCGTGGCCGGGAAGGATATGTACCAGTTATCCAGTTTTCTGACATGTGATTAAAAAAATGCATGAGTTCAATAGACAGGCAGACGGCCCACCTGATGGGAAGCGGTTACCATAGCCTATGGATGTGTGTTACACCAAAAGTGCTACAAATGCGCTGCTGCAATCTAAAGGGGGACTGGATCTTGGCCACTAATGCCGGAACACAACTCAAGTTTGTTATAGCGGCATACTCTAGACCAGGGGTGGTAGCCATCCAGACGGGCAAATACCCTACCACATGGCTGTGGGTTGTTTTATCGCCTCTTACGACAGGCCGCCCGGCCACAGGAAATTGTATTCTTTCTCCGTTCCTGCACGGAGAAAACTAAGATTTACACTTATAAGACACAGCTCTTATAAGAAACAATATTATTACACTGGGATTTGTCCGCGACTTCGTTCACGCTTGACTTGAAATTCCCACGAGATTCCCGGGACAAAAGGTACCGCAGCATTTAAAAAATAATGTAAGCCATCGTTTCAGTGAAAACTGTCGGAATAAACTAATTTTTATGCACACGAACAACTACAAACCGCTCCCGGGAAAATTCCCGCGGGTTTCCCGGGATAGAAAATATCACACATTTTATTCCCTAAATAAAATTTAATTGGAATTCAATTTTATTTTAAATCTGGTCATTATAAATCATCCCCAAAAAAATTCCCGTGGGATTCGCAGGATTTTAAGTCTAAAAATTTTCTGTCGATTTTACGTGAATCCCGAACAAACAGGCCAATCGAAAAACCCTACAAGAAATCTAAAAAAAATTGAATCCTGTTCTTTTATAAGAGTCCATTCCAGTTTTGCATTTTTTTTAATACCTTCAATGTACAGATACGGCCTGTTTAGAATTTTATAATATAGATTAGTTACTTTTCTATAGCGTCATCAGTGAAACACGTGTCAGCAACGAACTGTAGCAAGTCGTCTTTGGACAGTTTATTGAAGTAACTCGCACATTGTCTGTACTGCTGCATCCACTTCTTGTTGGTCGCACTCGAAGGTGGAACCTGCTTATAAAATTATGAATAAGGACAGAAACTCTTTTTGTTGTCTTCAAACATCGTGTTAGATAAATTAGCTTCGAGACGCTTTTGCGTTTGCAGTAGTATACGGTCAGTACATAAATAAATAAAATAATACTTTTTATATATTTTTATTATTTTTATAGGCAGGTACTTAATATGAAACTAATAATATTAAACGATATTAAAACAATAAATATTCATATTAAACATAAGTTTCAACACTGTATTTCTTTAAATCTAAACATTTCATACTCATTCTCAGCCTCACTTTTATGCAATGAATCATTTGTGTTAATTCTAATTCGTTCTGCATTTTTCCATTCCTCTACAGTCATGCTATTAAATTCAGCTAACGTTATTATAGCATTCATGTTCATTGTCATTTTTTTGCCACGTAAGTTTTCACTATTCCCCAATAATTTTTAATTGGATTAAACTGGGTGTGATATGATAGTAAGCGGAACACAGTATGACCGTACTGTCGTAATATTTCGTCTATCTTATATTCCAAAAGTCTCGCCTTATTTTTCAAAATCAGTTAATTAATTATTTATCAAACTGAAACCAAATAGTCAGACCTCATAACAATTAAAAATGTAAATAATTATTATTTATTTGACTTTCACCATTGACTTTTAAATGTAAATGTATTTTCTTTTTCAAAATATAACGAACCTCTTTTTGCTGATTGTACATAGAAATTTAAATTTCAAATTTAGAATTCCTGTAAATATACAAAGACTACTCTAAGGGCAAAAACTTCTCGAAAGCTATTTTACCTGTATTACCTTATCTTATTCCACTTAGGTTATCAGAGTTTTCAACCTAGAATAAATGATTCAAATGTGAAACCATTCAGCTGTTTTATTCATGAAACTGACATTTTTAATTTTGCCATGGTATACTTTATTCTAGGGATAAGTTTTTCTAGTGATTAAAAATTCGCCCCTAAATATTATAAAGAAAGAATATTAGACAGATTGTGAGGATGAATGGATATTTTTTACTTTTTCACACAAAAATGACTAAACATATTTTCATGAAACTTAACAGTAATACAGCTTATTCACATACATACGCATCTATCATTCACACTGCTATTATACACTTGTTTTGTGATTTTATACAGCTTATTCATAGGTACAGTTGCGGCATGAAAAAAATCCTCACTTACGTTTATAAGATATAGAAACGTGAATAAAGAAAATTGCAATGTTGACAATGACAGGCACTGAGATTAACAATAGTTTTGATAATCAGTAACAAAGAGGATATAGTCAATCTTTTTAGACGAGATAGAAAAACAAACAACTTTGCTCTAAGTAATTTTTAACTTTATTGTCAAACAGTTAAACATAATTTTTTGTGGAATCGTCTGTTCTGTGACTTAGTTTGAAAAGGTAACATGTGCTCACGGAACGTTAAATGAATCAATTTGAAAACTGGCGAACCTTTTTATACCGCGACTGTAAATTAGAATAACACATAAATATATTGTTCAAATTAGCCGAAATATAACGGCACGTGTTAATTCCGTGCGAATGAAGTCGTGATACTGCTGGTTATAAATAAATGGATTGCATAGAAATAAATCATACTCACACTAAAGAAATACTTCGTAAGCCATTTAGTATAGAGAACGTTCACTGGTACCGGTAGTTTGAATACAGGCGGCAGAGTCCTCAGGAACTTTGTGACCATGCCCACGTTCTCGGGTTTAATAATCCCGAGGACGTGTGATGAGAACTTATCAGCCGTGGGCTGTTCTAGCAACAGTTTGTAGTCTAGATCTAAAAAATGTGAAAATGTCATTTAATGCGAAATCTATGTAAAAAGACTTGACAAATAAGATAGACACACCTGAGATGCCTTTTAACCACCTTTGTAAACTACACACGATCTTGTATTTTGTGAGCTAACAAAACTATGACGTCATAAGTTTGTAATAGGAAAAGGAGTCAAATAGTGTTTTAATTTTTAATTTATTTCTACAATGATATTGTTACAATTGGGCCACTTGCATATTTGTAAACAAAGCACATTTATTACCCGCCGTCGGTGTTTGAGATAATAACATTGAAGCGCTTTTATGACCGTCTTCTTTTGTTTACTTTGTGTTTAAAATTTGTGATTGGAAATAAAGCAATGCCGCAACGGAGGGGTGCGGCAGTCTAACGATGGTCACCAGCGAGACAATACGTGTGTACATTCGATAATCTGTATAGTGACGGACTTTGCGTGTGTTATTGAATCGCGCATTACGTTTGGACTGACTGTGTTCAGTTATATTTGTACCTATAGTCATTCCAACGGCATTTTAATTCGAGTACCATAACTCGTAACAATATTTTAAATGTAAGACTAGTAAGATGTCATTTTAACACCTGTCCTTTTATATGTAAATAAATTATAATGCCTGTTGCTGTCAAACAAGCAAAATCTCTATTAACATTTAAGAACATGGCCAAAACATATGGACTACCTACAATATAATGATATGTAATTTTATGCAATTATGTTCTATATTGCATATAGTTATATATTTATTGTTTAAATAGTTGCATTTAATAAATGTAGAATTTATTGGAACGTGTGTCCACATACCTATTTGTACACTTACATAGCACTAGTTAGTTACTTAATATAGCAAACCAAGTAAGAAGTATAAAAAAGTACTAATCCCTTTAAAATTTTGTACAAAAACTTATCTCTTAAGAAAAAACGAGGAAGAATAAAAATTATAGATACGTGTCGATAGATTACTTTTTATCTCTAAAAATGGTATACTTTCGATGGGTTATAAGTTCAATGAGCACACTAGTCAAATTGAAAGGAGTGCTAGAGAAAATAATTAGTAGATGAGCAAATCTCACCAGGTGAGGCCGCCTTCGCCTTCTTGAGCAACTTGATATGGTCGGCGGCAGTGAGGCCCAGTATCAGTGGCTTGTCATCCACACTCTTCAAAAGTGCAAAGAAATTTATCAAAGCGTTGTGCTCGTCTCCATGGATGTGTTCCCATAGAGACGCCTTTATGCTGTAAATATTTAGCTATTTACTGGGATAGAAAGTTATATAATATATGAATACTATTTTATTCATTTAAAAAATAAAATATAAAATAAAAAATATTTAAACATATTCTAAATACATATAGACAAACTTATAAATATCAATTACTTAAAACAATTTTTTTTTAATTTGCTCTATCCTCCTCAAGCCTCAAGAACATCTTTTGCGAAAAAAACCACAATTTAAAATTTAAAGGTCGGTTAAGCCCGAATACCCTTCAGCCAGGCCTAGGTTTTTTTATTCATGTCATAAAAGAAGTATTGCACAGTCTGCGCGAAAAGAGAAACGTCGTGGCGTAAAATGGACTGTAAAAAAAATATCATTGAAATCATTCATTAAAACCATTATTAAGACAGAATTTGAAAATGTTATATTATAACAAAGTCTCAAAATATCAATATTTATAGGCGCACTCAGTGTTGCCAACATAAAATACGATAATTAAGGTTTATAGCAACGCCAACGTCCTTGAGGATTTTTCGGTAGTGATCTTTAGTAGGTAGCGGAGATTTCATAGACGCAGTCGTTTTTCAGATGCCTTATTATTTTATTGTGAATAAAATAAAGTATATTTAAAAAAAAATATTTATCTCGCATTAATAAATATGTAGATTTTTTTCTCCTATTATGATAAAAAGGAATAAAATGGTATCATGTCAATAATTTGGAGGCGATTTCGTGAATTTTTTTCTTAACTTAATATAACTATAGAAAGATTACGAAAAAGCATATTACGTCTTGTTGGAGCTTAACCGGTTCTACTCTGCTAGGAGGGGGGGAACCGCCAATACTGCAACCACATAGTCAGTCCGCTACACACCGTCCGGCGACGTATACATTAATCACATACTTGTAATCCTCTAATAAAGCTCATATAATCATACTATAACAGTCTACTAATCATTAAAGTACCTTACCATCGACAAAAAAAAGCCCTAGATACGTCTGATATCGTATTTATGATAATGTTTTTGGATAAATTATTGATCTGTAAATACCAACGAAAAATTGTTTCATTTATACCCCACTATCCACCTCTTGCGGCAACAGGAGTCTTAAGCACAGCAACGCACTCAATCTTACGACGGTTCTCTTTCCGCACAGACTGTAGTTTTCATGTTGCATCAAACATTTTTGCTATAAATACTACACATTAATAAAACAGTCTTTACTTACACATTTCATTTACTGCTAGAGTACACAACAGCCACTCACCGTTGGTGCGCGTGCGCATCGGTCCTTTTCGGTATAGTGTCGGGGGTGAGGTGGGGTAGGGTCAATGCCCCCGCCGCATGGTGCAGCCACACGTCCAGTGCGTCCACACCGTATTTGTCGGCCAGAGAACATGCGACCTCCATATGATCTTTCTCTGGGGAACTAAACAACACAAATATCCTATAAATAGTGTATGTTTCTAATATTTCATTTTGTAATAAGACTTAGGACTCTTCTTGATCATACTAGAACTAAAGGCTGTTTAAGGGAGGGTACAGTAGAATCCATTTATTAAGATGCCGCCTATATTGACCAGCCACTTAATATTAAATAATTACACAGCTTATTTTGGTTTTTATATAAAGTTCTTTATAACAAAGTCGGATATATTACCTCGCTTATAGTGACATGTCGCGTACAATTGACCTATTACTATAAATTACGTCGGGTTATAGTGATAATGACAGCAATTTTAGAAAGAATCTTATGCTTATAATGATGAATTACCTTGATTGTACTTAAACAACTCTTCTACAAGAATAAGAGTGCTAGATGCAATTTTAATGGTTAATGATGCCTAGAATAAAATGTATTAATTATATAAAAATAAGTTTCCAAGTATGCATATGCTTTGTGCTTTGTATGACGTCTGCTTAATATGACACGTTTGTCAATTCCAAAGTCCAAAGTCCAAGGCGGCTTGGCAGGTTTGACACATCGGTTATCTCGATGTGCAGGTTGAATCACGATGTTTGCCTTCACCGTGGTTAGCAAGTGGTAATTGAAACAATATGCACATCACGTCAGAAAAATGCCTAAGTGGTGCATGTATTCCGGCCAGGATCGAACCCGCGCTCTTTGAATCTGGGACGCGTGCGCTAGCCATTACGCTACCACGACTTCATCCATCGACACATCCACAAATTACGTCACACGAATTTCATGATTTTTGATCCCTCTGCCGTCCTTGTCGCAGCTGGTCACATTCGTGAGACTCCTCCCTCTCTAGCGTGACATGACATATTTTGCAATAGTACATCAAGAAATTATTAAATTAAAACACCAGTTTCGTAACTAATTATATTTCCATTTAAATTATTTTTAATAATTTAAACAATGCTCACACAGATAGAGTTGAAAATGTGCTCAAGGTTTTCGTTGATAGTTCAAATTTCGTATTTTAAAGCTTTAAATATATTAGATTTTGAAATGTGACGTCACCAAATTTAGTATCCGTCACACAATATCACACTTCATCAACCTCCTCCCCCTTAATGTGTGATGTTATTTATGGGTGGCCGGCCCCTTATGATACCATAAGCGGGTACAAGTAAAAGGAGTCACATGGCGCGTTTCCATGCTTGCCAAGGCTCGGCAAGCGTCCACAAGCACAAGCGTGTAAAAGGGGCGTTTGGCTTGGCTTGCGTGAGCTTGTGGACGCTTGTATTCTCGATCCGGTCTAGTGTCGGTTTTTGGACATAGATCAAAGGGCGCTTTTTTTATCAGGCGGGGGTAATGCATTTCGCACATACCGGGTCCTTTGCTAGGGATTAGACCGTTGTCGATCATGGATGCTTTCCACTGAGGGCAATCCAAACAATAATCGACCGGTTTGTGTGGAGATTCGAACCAATGGACAAATGCCCATGGGCTAATACCACTAAAACCACCCTCCTCTCCCATGTGCCCCGCGCTTATGGTAGGAAAGGCATGGGACTTAGAACATAGTTACGCCCACGCCGATCCTAGCGCAAAAGTAAGATCAAAGGGCGCTTGTGGCAAGCGCTTGCGACGCGTTCACATGTTGGCATCACAAGCGTCTGCACTAAGCGCTTTTTTGTCCGCTTTAAAATATGGCTCAGGCAACGTGTATTAATTTAAAATCTCCCTTCGTTATATCGCGTATTGTTCATACGATACAAAGACATTCGTCCGTCAGCTACAGAAACCCATACTTTCTCATCCATGAAATACAAGTTCGGTGTCCGCCATGCTTGGATGTACGTAGCACACTGACGCATTCACAGGCGTGTAAACGACTTCCAAATGCCAAGCGAGATTTGAGGACGCTTGGGGCTTGTGGGTGCTTGTCGAGCCTTGGCAAGCATGGAAACGCACCATAAGAGTGCATTAATTATGTTTGTAAACTAATTAAAAAATTTCTATTGTAATATTTCACAAGTTACATAAGATGTTAATTAACGCTTGTTCTTTAATATGTAAAATATTAGAATTTCTTTTATCATTTGTGCGCATCCCTTTTTCTCAGTGCAGGAACGGAAAGAGAAGACTAATACCTGCGTTGGGGCGACCTGTTGTAAGAGGCGACAAAACAACCTACAATCAGGTGGTAGGGCATTTGCCCGTCTGGATGGCCCACTCCTGGTCTAGAGTATGCCGCCATAACAACTTTGAATTGTGTTCCGGCATTAGTGGCCAGATTCCAGTTTCTCCTTTGAGGCCAGCAGCACATTGGCAGCACCCCTGGTATTGCTAATGTCTATAGGCGACGGTAACCACTTTCCATCACAGTTGGGCCGTCAGCCTGTATGTTATGCTTCAGCAATAAATAAAAACATTATTGAAATCACATACAACCCTATACTATTATACTAATCATGTACGTTGACACGTCCTGCTTAATAAAGATAGTGTCTGCGGGCACGTGACGTCAAGGGCGAACTTCTCCCCCCTTTAATAAAAATATTAGATTACAATAATGTACTGAAATTAATTATTAAAACTAATTGCTTTACTTGAATATTGGGCATTGGGACTGTAGGTCTCATATGCACAACGCGTTTAACTGCAATCTAGTTAGCTTAAATAGCCTAAATATTGTTTCTTATCTATAAATTATGTAAAGATAAGGGAAAGTAAAAAAGTAATTGTAAACTTTTTTTTTTGTTACTATAAATGATATAAGTATTTACCTCAATTGATAACTGATACATAATTTCCCCAATCAGTTCACAGCCGAAATAGCTCAGTTGGGAGAGCGTTAGACTGAAGATCTAAAGGTCCCCGGTTCAATCCCGGGTTTCGGCAAATTCTTTTTATTATATTTTTGAATATAAAACTGAATTTTTATAACACTAGTTATAAATAAAACTACTAAAATTGTACTATAAAAGTTAACGATTTTTGTTTCACCTACTACTAGCGCCACCTTGTGCTTAGCTCTGTAACTACTTTCATAGCCAATAAGAATAAATGCGTTTTTAGACGTTTCACATTGATCTATTTTTATAGACATTTATTCCATGATTTTTAAATCCGTGTACAATTGATACATGGTGGTAGCGATTATTACTTGTCTATGATTTAAATAGTTATGTGTTCCATGTATCAAAATTAACGATACTTTTGATAAATGGTGCAAATAAGGGGCTATTCATTAATTACCTAAGGATAATTTTGACGATTTTTGACCCCCCTACCCCCATGTACTTCTTAAGATTTCTTGAACCGCCCCCTCCCTCTTCCTACGTAAGATTCCATCTCGTTTTTTCCGAATTATAAAACATTGTTAGAAAAGGGTCAGTTACACTAAAATTCACAGTTTAATATAAATCAAATATTTTTATTCTTTAGTAGATAATTAAGGTTATATACACTTTCACTGCTATCAGATGTAGATTATCTTTATATAATATTACATTTCGACTTGTAAAATATAACGTAAGAATGGGTTTCACCCCTCTCCCCCCCAGATACGGGCATGTATAGATTTTTAAGTAATTAATGAATGGCCCCTAACAGTCAAAAGGTACGTATTTTAAAAAGTACTATATTTCTTTATCTCGACTTCCTATTCCAAAAATGCTCATAGTAATATTTTTATGGTTGTCCATATTTTATATCTGACTAATGGACTAACTATATAAGTATTCCTTCATTACGTAAATTATTATGCATGCCATCTTATAATTAAATATGAAAAGACTATAAATGGTTAGATTTCTTAGCTCCAAATCCATTCGGCGTAACAAAAATCAAATTATTAACAAAAATCCAGAAAAAAATTTACTCTATTTTCTAAATTGTGTCTTTGACACTAGCAAAATCTGTAATTGGAATGTCATTGAAAACTTGCCTTTAACCAAAAAAATCCACACTTTCACCTCTAATTCTTGCACCACCTATAGTATTAAATTACATAGAAAACAGTCAATAGCCAAATCCATCAAGAGCAACAAATATGAATATGAAGAGTAATGAATACAAAGTGACTTCCAAATCAATGTATTAGTATGGAGTGTGGATAATATTAATACTTACCCAGCCAATCTGTATATAACCTCCTGTCTGTAATCAGCATCTGCGTTGAAAAGCAGTCCATTGACAGAGATCCCAAGTGCCCTCAGGGTTTCCACCTCACCTATTCCAGTCAAACGTTCTATACATTGGCGGATTATTTCCAGTTGTTCCTCTGAACCGTTCTTTTGTTCGAGCGTTGTGCGCGCCATCTAGATATACGTTATCATATTAAATTATAGTTATAATAAAATAAATAAATCTATATTATTATACAGTTGAAGATTGTTTTTCTTCTTACATTTTAATATGATTATATAAAAATGCCTTCCTATTGACATATTTATTATAAATTTAACACTTTTTATAATAGTAATTATGGACTTTTTAAAATAATTATTTGAGATTTATGTACTACGTATTTATATTCAGGCACAAAATATTTTTAATGAATTAATATAAATAAATATTAAAAAAATAACTTTCTGTCTAACATCTTTATTCATCATAAAAAGTGCAACTTTTTTAGAATTTTTTGCTGAATGGATTTAAATGCAGCTCGACAAAATTTATCCGTGCAGGAACGGAGAAAGAATACAGTTTTCTGCGTTAGGGCGGCCTGTCTTAAGAAGCGACAAAACAACCCACAGCCAGGTGATAGGGCATTAGCCCGACTGGATGGGTACCACTCCTGGTCTAAAGTACGTCGCTATAACAACCAGGGTTCCAGTATCCCTTAAGAGAGCAGCAACGCATTTTTAGCACCTTTGGTGTTACAAATGTCCATAGGCGATGGTAACCATTTACCATCAGGTGGGCCATTTGCCCGTCTGCTGAACACATGCAATAAAAATAAATGAAAAAAAAAACAAAGAGCTAGCTTATTATATCCCAGGTCAAAACTTAGGATACCTTTTTTTATTATTCAGAAAACAATTGATGTAAAGCGGTTATGAACATTCCTACCACCAAGTGCTTCCAATGTACTGCCACTCTTTAAAGGGAACCTGGAACCTGGCCTCTAATTCCGCAACTCAACTCAAGGTTGTTATGGCGGCGCACTCTAGTTCAAGGGCCCAATTCCATTATATCAATATCTTGGTGTTCAAAATACAATTTAATTGCGATAGTGTCAAAAATTTTTATTCCGCTAAATCCACAATATTTTATCGAAATCGTCGCGGCGGAATAACAGTATAAAAAAATTGGTATTACCAGCAGCAAAAATGGCGTTAGCCGAAATGAATATTAAAAAACTATCTAACCACTAGAGTGACATGTCATGGGCACACTATTGAAATTAAGAGAATACAGAACAGAAATCAGATGAATCTACGATTGACACGATAGTGTCCGGCGATTTTGATGAGATAGTAATAACAAAATTGGACTCCAGGGATACTAGCCATCCAGACGGGCAATTATCGTACCACCTAACTGTGAGTTGTTTTGTCGCTTCTTGTCGCCCCAAAGCAGGAAATTGTGTTGTTACGACCTAGTCGCCGACAAAGACAAATTCACACCTGCATGCTGTAGAAACACATTTTATTACTTTTCGGCATTTGGACTTCTTTTGTTTACTTTGTGATTAGAAAAAACCCCATTGTGTACTGTAATCTTTTATGGCAGTCATTAGCCAGGTGTGCGCATTACGATTTCTAGGAAATTGCGTCGACGCTTGCCGGACAGACATATTTGCATTTGTGCAGTGTAAAGCAATGGCCCGATTGGGGAAGAGGCAGTCGAGCGATAACCACAAACGAAGCAAGACTTGTGTACATTCGGTAATCTATTTAGTGACGGACTTTGGGCGTGTATTTGAATTACAATCTCCTGCATTACGTTTGGACTTATTGCGTTCGGTTATATTTGTACCTGTGTTATACGTGTTTGTATGGTTTAATTCCAACGGCATTTTGAATTCGAGTCCTGCAACTCGTAACAGTATTCTTCCTCCGTTCCTGCACGGATATTATTTCGGTAAATGACGCCATTTCCTTGGAGTAAACGCATAATTATAGCCAACAAATACACAAAAAGCACGTAAGTATTGGTAAACGAGTGACAGAAAAGAGAGAGCACCAATAAACTTACTATAGACGGCTTCGTCAGGTATACGTTATCCCTCAACTCGGCCGAATTGCACTTCATGAGCGTGGCGTACAGTGTGCAGCTGACGGCGGTGTCCGTGTGGTTGGTGTCTATGAGTCGTTTGGTCTGCGTGTAATCCTGCGTGGATCGAAGCATACACGCCACGCTGAGCGGCGTGTCCTTGTACAGGATTTCTTCGGCACACTTCCGGACGACTGTTATAAATGTTATTTTGTCATAATTATAATCGGAAAAGGTCTTAAACATTTTAACTCGCGTACTATCTGCCATTTTTTTAAAACAGAGACTTCATACAAGATCTGTTGGAATCTGAACTATAAAGTAGTATAGTGAGATTACTTCGATACAACTTTGCTTATTAATAAACTTTGCTCAATAATTATTTTATAATTATGTAAAATATTTCAAGCCCTTTCATAGCATTAATTTTCATTATAATGTGAAAATTGTATACATATAAATAAGTTAAAACTTAATCATATATTCACAAATTAAAATCTTTAATATAAATTTTACAAAATGGGAATTACTGGAAACAACTTCAAAGTGGATTTTTTTAAATTAAATTTTAGTAGCTGTATTGAATAAGTAAATGGGCTTTTTTCTGTACACAGTACTTTATTCAGTATCATACATAAATTTTCTATTGTTTTTTTTATATCATCCAAGATTTTCCAATAAGAAATATTAACTTTACATAGATAGGTTGGTTATACACACAAGTATATACATACAACGGATTTACATAATTTTAATACATTTTATAAATTCAATATTTCAGCAACTATATAAAATGTGTCAATACAATTTGAAATTAAATTACCTTCAGACTCCACATCAACATTTCCCCCATTCTCCAAGCAACTCTGCACATAGTACCACTTCAGCACAGACTGGGGCAGATTTGCGTGGCCATCCCCACTTTCTGGGATAGAGAACCTATCATATCTATAGTACATATTGGACACAATATGTTCCGGGTACAATGAGTGGTAGAATTCTTGACATTGCACTGTGCGCTCAGACTCCTCTTTCACTTGGGATTTCGTTTCACTGAAATTGAGACAATAATCGTCAGCAAACTAACACACACACGCACAGCTTACATTCAATTTTAAGTGCTTCGTTAATCTGGCCTCGGGAAAGTTCTGGAATAATTCCAGGAATCAATCATCCAGCTAAAAATGGGCAGCGTTATTACTCCTCTACTCTGACATACGTCCTCTGTCACACCACAAATCATCATGCCATCCTTCACACAATCCATCCTTTTCTTTTTTGATCTACCTTTACATTTGGACCCATCAATCTTGCAGTTTAACATTAAACATTTTTAAAATATAGTCTATATAACGTCAATGAAGGGACTGTGCATTTTAAGGCGTTATAGAGAGTTGTCGTTAAATGGAGAGAAATCTGTTATTTTTTCCTGACGTCTTTTGCTGTTGCTACATCAGTAATTTTGTTGTATTATTTTTACTTATTTTATTCACATTTTGCGATATTGAGGAATCTTGGTGATGAGGGTAGTACCTAGAAATTTCGGTATGCATGATGCCGACAGTCAAGTTTATTACGGGCTAGGATAATAGAGCGATAATAGAACGTACACTGCCACTGAAATAAAAGCGATTTTATTTTATTTTACTGGCAAATTTTCTGTATCTTATTGAAAACTTCCATCTGAATATTTGCTAAATATTGCGAAAGTTCGAAACTCACTTGAGTGAAAATTTATTTTGTATTGTATCCAACAAGTAATTGAAGAGAGGCAATTTCTTTTCTGGCGGCGCAGGCGCAACCAGATCTTTCTTTTCGATAACAGGCTGTAACAAAAGCAAATGTTTTTTTTTTGCTAAAAGTAAGCAATAAATGTAATAGTTAAGTAATTAAAAACACTATTTACCGTTGTAACAGCATCAGAAAATTCGTCGTCTATGGAATGCCAACGATCTGCAAGGCGGTGGTTTTCTTTCACGTTCACTCCCATCTGTTGGAGGCTTTCCAGTTCTAAACTTAACCTAAAACAAGCGAAAACAAATAGAGGCCAGGAAAAACATTGTAATGCGTAAAATTTCATGATAACTTTTACTTTAGTACATGCATTTGAGTATTTACCCTGCAAATTCTTTAGCATATATTTTAGACTTGTGTACTGTGAGTTCTTTTGTATTTTGTTGGAATATAAATTACCTTATTTTCATCGCGTTGATCACAAAGAAACCTATGTGATCACGTAAAGGTATATACTAACTAATATTAAAATATATAAGTTACAAAAACTTAATTCATATTAAAAAACCCTTTTTACAGCACAAGTATGGGTAACCAAATACAGATAGACAGATAGAAAATACTTTATTGTTCACCACATACAGTCATTTCTTGTTAAGGCAGGACCAAAGGGCGGCCTTATCGCTTTAGAGCAATCTCTTCCAGACAACCCGGGGTGTGGATTGTGTGAAACGAATCGAGAGTATACGACGGTGGTGTGCAAATCAAATACATGTAATTAATAGGATACATAATTATTACACAATACGTATATTAATATTATATATACATTATTAATATGGGTATAGCAATAACAACAAAAAAGTGTATTATGTATGGCACCAATAATATACAATAAATTACCTGACAGAATAAAGAGGCAAAAATCCATGTTATTATTTAAGAAACACCTAAATAAATTTTTGATAATGAAATGTTATTGTAAAATCGAGGATTATTTAAGTGACAAATTCTAATAATTAGTAATGTATTCTTATTAATGCTTTGCTTGACATTTAATATTATTATCTATTTCATTATTATTGTAAATTAGTTTCAACTTAATTTTAGTTATAAGATCTGTAAATTGCACGCCTAATAAGACAAAATGTATTGAGACAATTACTACAAAAAAAAAACACCTATGAACACATACATTTCTAGCAATAAATTATTATTCTATTCTATTTAAAAAAATAGCAATACAATGTTAATAATAGCAATATATTAATATAATACATGTAAAATTAATACATATACTAACAAATTAATATACATACAATTTGATATTAAATATTTATTAAAGTGAGAGATAATATTCTATTACCAGTTTTTTGATAATGGGGAGTGATTTTGCTTGTCTGTCAAATATTGCCAATAAGACTTGCTACGAATCGTTGGGAGTAAAATAACTGATATATACATATAGCAAGACGTGTAACGGACTGGCGCAGACAACCAGAGGTTATATATAAAGTACTTATAAATGGTGTGACAAAATGTCACAAGGGGGACGGACAGGGAGGGCGTCTAACGAAATATGACGTTCGCAGTTCGAATAGGTAAAAAAAAGGAGCCTTGGTTTGTACAATTTGACCAGGGGCCTAGCTACCGCCGTATCGGCCGTATCAGTGATACGGGGCCCCCAGGCTACAGGGGCCCCGAAAATGTGTAAGCAAAATTTCATAAAATGTTATCCACAATCTTTTATAGATTAATAACATTTTTGAGAACAACTTTTGGGCCAATAGAGGCGGCTATCAGAGTTGTCATTATTGTATATAGAGGCAGAAAATCTAGAAAAACTGAAATCGTCTTCAGCTATGGACGATTTGATAAATAAGCTTGCCGAAAAAAAGGTGAGAAAAGTGTATCTTTGATTTGAATTGTTTGTCTAACTTAGCTCATAGGAGCATTAAGTTTAAGTAATAACTTGTAATCATTATATAATTATTTTAATTCAATTCGAGCATTTTTTGTTTCTTTTATAAAAAAACTTTACCCTTCCTTTGGGCCCCCTAACACACTGTGATACAAGACCCGTCTAAGGCAAGCTACGGCACTGGATTAGACAATTATCGTATAAATGTCCTGAGTTTCCTGAAAGTATGCCCGCAGGGTGACATCGAGAGGAGGTATCTTAACGGGCAAAATTTACTAGGATGTACTTCTCACACGTCACCAAGTACCCTCATAACACTTACCTAGACCTCAGTATGTCCTCGATATCTTGCGTGGCGCAGGCCGTGGCTGCGGCCGCGTACAAGTCCCGCCTGGTGTTGACGTCGGCGTGCGCGTGCGCGTGCGTCGCCACGCGCGTCATCAGCGGGTGCGCCTTGTGCGCGCGCAGCGCCGCCAGCCGTCGGGCGGCGGTGGTCGCGCACGACCACCCCACCGGCCCTGCGCTCCACGCGTACGAACCCACCAGGAGGAGCACTTCGATCTCTCTACAATATAATCGTGTTGCGATGATTCTGTCCCATCCCATGGTGATTTTTGGTGTGACAGAGGACGTATGTCAGAATAGGGGAGTATGGACGGACAATATATTTTGTGCCGACCCCAAATGATTGGGAGAAATGAAAGAAAATACAGACAGCAGTTAGATTGCCTTCTTGGTAAAAGAGAGAAGGTGGGAGATGGATGGGTTGGTAGAAGATAAAAGAAAAGAGAGATTCGATCGAATACTACACAGCAATCGGCCGGTTTTTTTTATTTTGGCGATGGAAAATAGTTACCATCGCCTATGGACATTGGAACACCAAAGGTTGCTATAAATAGGCTGCTACTTTCTAAAGGCAGACTGAAACCTGGCCACTAATGCTGGAACACAACTCAAGCTGATATGGCGGCATACTCTAGACCAGGGGTGGTAGCGATCCAGATGGGCAATACTCTACCACCTGACTCGTAGGAAAATGTATTTTTTGTCCTTTCCGCACGGATAAAAGTATAAATGAATCTAAAAAAGAATATCGAATAAAAGTCGCCTTTTATTCGATATTCGGCCACTTTTTTCATACACGTAGCATCTCTAATATAAAGTGAAGGTACCTAGTTTGTTCGTCATCTCCGCCTATTCGCAATAGTGTGGCCAACTTGAGCAGCTTATGGCTGGCCAAATATGCATTCGGATCCAATTTCAAACAGTCTTCTATAAGAGACATTTTATCTTCACATAGACGTACTGAAATTAAAATACGAAATATTTATTCGTGTACGAGCCAATATTTCGGGTAAAACGTATTTTATACATCAATACGCAACAGATAATCTAATAAGATAGACGTATTAACATCACTGCCACATGCGACAGTTGTGCTCTATAAGTTGTGCGTCTCAGATCGTTGGTAACACACTTCAAACCGAGGTCCATCGTCAACGACGATCAAGCCCCAGCATCAAAAGGTCCCTCGAACCTTGAAAGTGTACAAACTGTACAATTTTATTTAAGTATTCATTTTTTTTGTCCAATATCTTTAACATTGGAACATTTGAAAGTCCATGTGTATAATCAGTCCTGGGAGAGAGGGGATTTTCTATACGATATAATAAAATTATAAACATATAGATCTCAAAGAATATTTTATTGCAGTGAGTGCCAACAACATTCAAATTAAATGCACCCGTGCTATGTACATATAGAATGCAAACCATACCGCGATGTAACTTTCCAGTGGCGCCATCTAGTTTATACAACATTATCTACAAACATTCCGCACCCTAAGAACAAATTGACACATTTGTTCTTTATCACACATAAAGAAAGATACAAAAAAACCATAGAACTCAAAAATAAAAACAATAATTTGAAAATTAAACATTAGAATAAGGTAAAATACAAAGTTTAGAAGTAGGTCTTTTATGACAGATGCCTTGGTACGCAGTGATACAACTCGTGTTATACCGTCACTGCCCGGATGCTTGGTAATAATCCGTCCCAACAAACCATCGTGAAGGAGGCAAATCCTCCTCTTTAATTAATACTAAATCCCCTATGTTTGGTTCCGGAGATTGCGAAGCCCATTTGTATCGATGCAAAAATGTGGTTAAATATTCCTGCGACCAACGTCGCCAAAAATTTTGCATCATCCGCTGAGTTAACTGCCATCTACGGAGGCTAGTTATGTTTTGTGATTCAAAATTGTGCTCTGGAACTGCAAGTAAAGGCTCCCCAACGAGGAAGTGACCGGGAGTGAGAACCTCAAACCCATCTGAATCACTCTCAATACGTGAAAGTGGTCTAGAATTTAGGCACGCTTCAATTTGAGTCAGAACTGTTGCCAGCTCCTCGTACGTCAGGGTTGTATCACCAATTACTCGACGCAAATGAAACTTGACCGACTTCACACCGGCCTCCCATAACCCTCCGAAATTTGGTGAATGTGGCGGGATAAAATGCCACGTAGTTCCGTTTGATGCTAAAGTTTCTGCTAACTCTTTATGCAACCCCGATTTTGCCGCGTAGAACAATTTATCTAGCTCCCGAGACGCTCCTACGAAATTTGTTCCGTTATCACTCCATAAATTGGAGCAATAACCCCTACGAGACACAAATCTTTAAAGGCAGCTAAAAACCCTTGTGTCGTCAAATCGCTAACTACTTCAATATGTATGGCTTTCGTAGCCATGCACACAAACAAGCAAATGTAACCTTTGTAGGCATGTTGACCCCGTCCTTTGAAATTCGCACATTAATTGGACCCGCAAAATCCACGCCACTATTACTAAATGGGCGTGTTGGTGTTACCCTAGACGACGGTAACTGTCCCATCAATGGCGTTGTAGTTTTGGCTGAATATCTGATACATTTTACACAGGTACGCATATGACGTTTCACTAAATCTTTCGCCCCCAGTATACAATATCTGGACCTTAGGTACGCCAACATCAACTGCGGTCCGCCATGTAGTGTTTTTGAATGTGCATCAGCTATCACCAAATCTGTGAGATTAGATTTCTTCGGAAGTAGTAGAGGATGTTTCTGACCTTCACTGAGTGGTGCTTTGTCCAACCTTCCTCCAACTCGTAAATTGTCATTTCCATCTATAAAAGGAGTCAACGATTTCATCTGCCCCTTCAATTTCCCCAATTTATTAATCATTAAAAAATTTATCTCTTCAGCGAAATTTTCCCTTTGACATTTCCTCACACATACATCCATTGCTTCTCGTAATTCTTCCGCTTTTAAAAATCCTTTCTTTATGCTCGTATTCTTTCTCCATGATAATACACGTCTCATATATGCAACCACTCTGATAAGTTTATTTAAAGTCGAATATTTATTCCAAATTATGTCATCATTGCTAGCAACCAAATTAACTTTAATTTCTTCTAATTCTGTATCTAAATCTTTTACTTTACTGTACTTGATGTCCCTTTCATGCAAAAACTCAGGACCTTCAAACCATAATTTACTACCCAATAATTCTGAGGGTTTAAGACCTCTCGATGCGCAATCAGCAGGATTCGATTTCGATTGCACATGAGACCACTGATGGGCTTCTAATGTCGTCAAAATTTCAGACACTCGATTTGCTATGAACGTCTGCCAACGACTTGGATGGCTGTTCAACCATGCAAGCACCACCGTAGAATCGGTCCATGCCTGGATGCATCTTTTGAGATATTAAGCGTTTCTGCCACTTCAATTAAAAGTTTCGTAACGAGAACCGCTCCACAAAGCTCCAGTCGCGGAATAGAAATTTGTTTAATTGGCGCTACTTTCGTTTTGGCTGTTACAAGCGAAACATGAACATCTCCATTCTCACCAACAACTCTGATATAGACAGCCGCAGCGTATGCCAATTTGGAGGCATCGCTGAATCCATGGAGTTCAACAAGGACATTATTTGCACTAGTGTTAAGCCAGCGAGGTATTTGCAACGTGGAAAGGAGAGTAAGTTCCTGCGATAGGTAAGCCATTCATTTAAAATATTGCTTGGAACTGCTTCATCCCATGCTACACCTGATAACCACAGCTTTTGTATCATCGTTTTTGCGAGTATTACTGCAGGTGCAACCCAACCAAGCGGATCAAATAAACGTGCTACGTCTGACAAAATTATTCTTTTTGTTACAGGTTCCTGACCCTGCGGTAGCAACACCGTATATTGGAAGGTATCCATCATCCTGTTCCAGGTAAGTCCTAACAACTTCATTATATCATCTACTTTGAGTTTTAGTTCTTCATTCATACCTATCCCATCTCTGCTTTCTTGAATTCTATCTAATAGCTGTTTACTGTTGCTCGACCATTTCTGTAGCTTAAATCCTCCTTTCTGTAGTAATTCATTCATCTCATTATAAATTATTATTCCTTGCTCAACTGTATCACAACCAGTCAGCAAGTCATCCATGTAAAAGTCTTGAACGACTCTTCCCGCTGCCATCGGATACTTCACCCCTTCATCGATAGCAACTTGCTGTAATGCTTTTACAGCCAGATATGGAGCCGACGCAGTACCGAATGTAACCCGCAACAATCGATAATCTGTTACTTTACTTTCAGCATTTTCCTTCCAAAGAATTCTTTGAAATCTATGTTTTGCTGTGCTACTTTTATCTGCCTATACATCTTTATGATATCTGCCGATAAACAAATCCGGTTTAACCTCCATTTCATTAAGAGATGTCGCAACTCTGGCTGCAATCTTGGACCGACCATCAGAAGATCATTAAGCGAAATTCCATCTTCACCTTTGCAGGAAGCATCGAAGACTATTCTGACCTGAGTTGTATCTTTGTCAAACCTTACTACTGCAAAGTGAGGTAAGTATACTGCTTTTGAATTATTTACTTCCTCTTCCGGTACCTTTTCCAAATGTCCCAGTGATAAATATTCTTCCATAACTTGTGAATATTTTGCTTTTATATCCGAATTCTTTTCTAATTTATTTATTACAAATTTTAATCTATTTCCCGCTATTTTCTTACTATTCTTTATTTTCAGATCCAGTTCTTCGTTCTTGAATGGCAACCTAACCACATATCGACCAGTCGTATCCCTGGTAGTCGTATAACTGAAGAACTCCTCACATCGCTTCTCTTCATCGGTGAGTATACCACCTTTATTTAACTGAGGTTCAGCTTCCAGTTCCCAAAACTTTTTAACATATCGTTAACCTCGACACAGGAATGCATAACTACTACATTCGCTGTTGGTTGATGTAAAGCTGTAACTCTACCTGATAATATCCAGCCCAACGAAGTATTTTGAGCCACCAAGTTGTTTTCAGGTCCTTTTCTAACACCGTCTTGAATAACTTTACTATATGCTTCGGCACCTAACAAAATATCAATTTTGTTAGGTGTGTTATACTGTGGATCAGCTAACGGTAAGTCACATACCCACTCAGAAGTTACTATTCTCTTGCTAGGTAGAAGAGTAGTTATAGACTTTAGTATATAAACATCTACTGATAATTTTACCTTTGCGTCATAAATCGAGCTAAAGGTTAAAGTTGTCCTACCTTTAGCTGAAACACTCTGATTTCCTTCTAAACCTGATATATATCCTTTTACTGGGGACTTCTTAAGACCCAAGTACTGAGCTGTTGCTTCCGTAATAAATGATGCTTGTGCACCTTGATCAAGCAAAGCCCTGATAGTATATTGATCCCCTTGTTATTTTCAGCTCGTACGAGTGCTGTTGCGAGCAGCACTTGACTACGTGCTTCCATCCCGCCTGATGAAAAGCACACAACAGGAGCGGAAGTACTTGCTCCACTCTTAACTAATGATATCGCGCCAACTTCACTCGTTGATGAACCTGTACCTGCACCACCTAACGATGAACCTGCATTCCCGGAACCATTAGGATGAAGCAACGAATGATGTTTGCGATTACACACCCTGCACGATATCTTTGACAAACAAAACTTGGCTGAATGTTTAGCACCCAAACAATTAAAACATATTCTGTTTTTCTCAACGAAACCACGACGAGCCTGTACTCTGCGTTGGCAAACTGTTTACAGTTAGCTAAACGATGATTATCGCTACAAAATTTACACACCACATTTGCTACATGAAATGTCTTAGGTTTATGAGTATAAGACCGATTGTTAAATTTGGCTCCTGAGTCCAAGAATTCTAACGCGCGATATCTACTGGTTATAAATTCCTTAAATTGCGTCATAGTTGGTAAATCTTGTGAAGAGTTGCTAGCTATCTGTAATTCCCATTGTTTTCTGGACTCAGAATCCATCTTTAATGTAAGCATATAAATTACTATAACGTCCCAAGTAGATACATCAACTCCTAAATTAGCTAAAGAACCAAGACATTCTGTAGTTGTATCTATCATTTCTTTTAACAGTGTTGGTGATTCTGACGAAATTATTTTCTGATTAAACAATCTTTTAAAACAGAATATGTAAGAAACCTCTTATTATTATACCTCTCCTCAAGCATTGACCAACATCTATCATAGTTATCGGAAGATATATTAATGTGCCTTACTAATTGCTCTGCCTCTCCTGACAGAAGCCCTTTCAAATATTGCATCTTTTGTGCTTTGTCAATCTCTGACTTATGCACAAGAGATACAAACAAATCCCGAAATGTAGACCATTGACTATAATCACCAGAAAACTGTGGAATAGTTATTTTAGGTAATTTCAAATTATTATGGTTAGAGCAATTAGCATGTTGCGATGTTTGTGTTACATTTGTTGAAAAAGCAGATAACTTAGACTTCAATACACATTTATACTCTACATAACACTCCTCGGTAACATAAAACAAATCATCAGTTACATATTTTGTAGCTTGTAATAATTTAACATCACTACTACTAACAATATTTGAATGATTACTCAAATATTGAGCCCACATTGCTTCTAACGATTCCAATCTACTTTCCATATAATCTTTAGTTAATCTTTCTTTAGAAGACTTTTTGAAATTCAGAAAACTTTTCTCAATTCGTTTTTGCAAATCGCATTGTAAATGTATCTTAGACTCCATCATAATTAAAGCAAAATAAACTAACTCCAAATTTACAATAACAGTTCAATTTCAATTTAAAGTTTCAATGATACAAATTCTTAAAAAATTTCTAAGTCCCAAACGACAAGTAAATTTTCTTCAAAAATATTCTAAGTGTTTGAAAGAACACGACATCAAAAAAATTGGGCATAGGTTCCCCGTCTGAACCAAATTCTTAAAACTATTCTAAGTCCTAAAATTAACTCTAAAATTTTACAAGTGACAAATCGATAAAATTATTTCAAGTCCATTAACGAATGAATTTAAAGTTCAAAATTGACTAACTTTTACCACTAATAATATCAAAGTACTTACAGTTTATTCCATGGATGACACTCGCACTTCACTACTGGATGACGTCACGACGCACACGCACTTAGCCACTTAATGACGTCACAACTTACACGCACTTAGCCGCTCAATGATGTCACAACGACCACGCACTTGGCCGCTTGATGTTGACGTCACGCCTTTGCCGCACCCCTTGCTGCTACCTGATTGGTTGGACCCCATCTGGTCACAACCCTGCTCCTCCCTCCGACCACTGCCCTCCTGCAGTTATCGGACGGTCTACTGATCAGTACCCCGCCTGGTACTGAACTTCCTCTTGCTAGTAGGTTCCAAACGGCTCTTCACCGTACCCCGGAACCAAGTCCTTATCCACCCAGGACTTATCAAAAACGCTCTTTGATTTAATCCGTATCCGACTCAAGCAAGGACCAAAAAATGTATAATCAGTCCTGGGAGAGAGGGGATTTTCTATACGATATAATAAAATTATAAACATATAGATCTCAAAGAATATTTTATTGCAGTGAGTGCCAACAACATTCAAATTAAATGCACCCGTGCTATGTACATATAGAATGCAAACCATACCGCGATGTAACTTTCCAGTGGCGCCATCTAGTTTATACAACATTATCTACAAACACCATGTATTAACAAAATTAGAAGAATTTACATTCTTGATTGAAAGTCTTGATCTGTAGAAATATAATAAAATTGAAAAAAAAAAAATACAAGAGGCGAAGGAAAAAATCAATAAAAAATTATATTCTCAAAACAAGTAGAAATTATCAAAAATAAAAAAGTAATAAACACATAAAATCCAATTTTTTTACTAACCTTGTATAGGCAATAATGTCAAACCAAAAGCACTCAATATCTGCAATGCAGATATCAGATCCAGTTCTTGGTGTATTTCTCTATTGTCCGATTTTATAAGTTGCAAACAGCACCTACAAAAAAGCACATTTATGTTAAGCTTAGTGAGGGCCAATTTTTGAACAGTTTTTAGTTTATAATGTATTAGTTAATTTTGTGACAAGATAGAGTGTGGATAAATAGAGTAGAAAATAATAGGAAAATCACTTTTGTAAGTTTGTCTAAACTAAACTCTAGCAACTTCAATATTAAACAACAACAATTAAGAAGCTAAACGAACCATTACAGACGTGTCATAGTTCTATCTTCAAATTATGTCGAAAAGATTCTGCTTTAAATTCCGCTAGACCTCCTTTAGAATTCACTGCTCGTGTGAAATTTGGTATTGTTGTCTGTATTTTTAGTGGATTTTCGACTTGGATCAACTTTAAAATTAGAATAACTAGTAATAAATAATTAATTAATGAAATTCTCTATTCGAACTGCCAGAAGAACTCCCTGGCATCATCTTCTTCTTCTTCAGCCAATCTCAGTCCACTGCTGGACGTAGGCCTCCCCAAGTATGCGCCACATATCCCGGTCTCCCGTCTTTCCCATCCAGCCCCTGCCGGCGATCTTGCGCAGGTCGTCAGCCCACCGGGCTGGCCTGGCCGGACCTGGCGGGCGTCCTACACTACGTTTGCCGAGACATGGCCTCCACTCCAGGACTCGTTTGCTCCATTGGCCGTCGGTCCTGCGACAGACGTAACCGGCCCACTGCCGCTTCAACTTGCTAATTTTGTGAGCTATTTCGGTTACCTTCATTCTCTTATGGATGTCCTCATTTCTGATTTTATCCATAAGAGAAACACATAACATAGCTCGCTCCATAGCCCGTTGAGCGACTTTGAATTTGTGGACCAGTTCCGCTGTCAGTGTCCATGTCTCGGCACCGTATGTCATGATGGGTAGGACGCACTGCTCGAAGACTTTCGTCTTCAAGCATTGCGAAATGGTCGACGAGAAGACCTGTCGAAGCTTAACGAACGCTGCCCAGCCTAACTGGATCCTCCTATTGGCTTTCCTCTCGAAGCCGTGTTTGCCTACCTGGATCTTTTGTCCAAGGTAGACATATTCCTGCTCAACCTCCCTGGCATAATGTCAGTCATGCATCATCCTCCTTGGCATATAGTCAAAGACCTACAAATTGGCTGAGGTTTTACTTAAAGATAATTTTAAAACCTGAATACTCATGAATACTTGACACTGGCTAGATGGATACACAAATCGTCCAGAGCCATATTTAAAGGGGACAAGAAGTTCTGTGCGTATTCTACAAAATTTTGTCATATTAATAAATAGATTCTCTATTAAAGTTTCTCATACGAACCTTGCCAACTCCAGAGCGGGGTCGTTCAATGAGGAAGCCGAATTGAAATACTCCTTTGCAGCATTCGATATGAGTTCCACGCTCCTATCGTACTCGATCAAAGTGAATCGACGATCGTTCTCCTCGCAACTCAACACTTCTCCTGCTAGTTTAATGCTTGAACTACTACCCGATGTGAGAAGAGCCGATGCGTATATCTGTTTTTGATAGTTTGGTTATTCAAATTCAAAAGTTTTTATTCAAAATAAGTTCCACTGGAGAACACTTTTTGAAGGTCATACATATATGTTAAAATTTAATTTTACTTCCTATTCTATGTATACCGCTTCGCAACGTGTTATTGCTGTTAAAGAGAAGAAGCGGCAAGAAGCTTCCCAGCAACACGTCTAGCTAAATATTGTTTTTCTTTATATTTCTTATTCTATTTGTATCTCAAATTCTCTTTTTTAAAAAGTTTTATACAGAAGTATTTTACAGAATTACTTTTTGAAGAATTAATGGAGTTGTAGCAAACAATGCATACTCGATAAGACCAAGACACAATAAAAGGAAAGAAAAATATTATTATAGTTCTAATAATGACATGACATACTAAAATGTTATGCTGCAATATATCTCCATAAATTCCTTACAAGCTTGACGTGAGTGCTTGCTTGAGTTATTAGGGAACGTACCCATACTATGTGACTCGTTCAGTGGGGATAGAGGTCTTCAAAATACCACGCTTAGTCACGGGGACTGGCCTTAGGTTTTCGTCGCATAGATAATATTCTCTAGAGAAATCTCGCGCTTTTTCGAGCTACATTCAAATATGGCGCGAAGCGTTTAGCGCTTTTTGCGCGGCTAATGAGCCAAATTATGTTTTTTAACTTTCTGTTTGCAAAAAATGATCTAAAACCATATTTATGAATAACTACATGAGGGGAGACTACTACTAGAGGGGGAGAGGGTCTTGGCATGTACTACGGGTGGTCACCGAAGGGTGGAGGAGGCTGATTTTGCGCGTTTTATTGAATTACGATCTTCTGCATTATGTTTGGCTTTGTTGTGTTCGGTTATATTTTTACCTGTGTTATACGTGTTTCTATAGTTCTAATAAACTCTATAATCCTCTCTCAGGTCGAGGTGAAACCCGAGGTAGCCGGAGAGACCCAGATCTCCGGCTAGCAAATGATCGGGCCAGCCCTTGTCCGGGCTGGAGGTGAATGCGCAAATGAACCCACAGACCGGACAAAGGACGCTAAATGATCGGAAATGGGCTTTTAGTGGGTATCAAACCCTGTCCGAGGTGGCAATAGCACTTCACACGTGAGGTGCGAGTGCCACCTCGACCTTTCTCCCTGGCACGGCCTATGGTCCTCAAATGGATCAGATAGATCAGACTGGAGGAATAGATTAGGAACATGGGATAACGGGAGGGGCCATCGGAACTCTCACGCATTGCACAAAACACGATTAACTCAAAGGCCGATATTCTGCGAGACCAGTATATCACACAGATCGAGCTGTAATAAAGATAATAATTCCAGCAAAGCTCTATCACGGTTTTTGAGAATTAAGTAACAAAGTATACATATAGGATAGAAAATCTTAAATTTTCTGACCAAACATATTGAGGGGTTATGTTTGGTATGTTGTTTGTGTCACCGTTGAGCGGTGTATGTCCTTCTTGAGCGTGGATGGGAATGAAACAGTACTTTAGTCTTATACACTTTTAATCACACACTATTTATTATTCGTTATTCACAATAGTCAATCAGAAGGATATCGTGGAGATTAGGGCAAGCAGCAAGCGCGAGAAATGAGTTTGAGTCTACTACAAATTTAATAGCGATGAGCAGTACAACAACTTCAACGTTTTTATCGCGCTACTACTACATACTCATAAGTAAGAGGAAGGACGGAACGAGGCTTATGCTACAACAGTACAATAACGCCTCTACGGATATTGACATGACAAAGAGGGTCAACATGGCAATGTCATAGTGCGACCGTTAGTAAAATGAGGTGACCGAGGCCGAGCACATCCGATTCTTAACGAACATTTCCGAACTAGTTTTGAACGGGACAAATGAGGAAATGACGCTCACCGCCTCAGTGGACTCATCGCTTCAAACGTAGTGCCGCGTTACAAACCGTACAAATGTTCTCGCCTCATTTGAAGTGGTACATTGTACTGGTTCAGTACAAAATGTCATGTTACTCTTACAAACTCATTTTAAAATCATGTACTGCCCAACACTAGACTTTAATGTATCCGCGTTGAATGCGTGCGATGAACTCTCCCGAACTGTCACGAAATGTCGTTCGGTTTTTGATAGTGTTTTCGCGCCAAGAGAATGCGGCGGGAACGTTGTGCGCGCGCTGTCACATAACGGCGCGCTACTTTAAATGCATAGATTAATATCGGTTTTGCGCTTGCGTTCTTGCTTATGATGTTGGCATTAACGTCGCCACATTATATTAACACGAGTGAGGTCGCAGGCAAAAGCTATAACTATATAATATACAGACTGTACTGTTGTGTGCTAAACAAATCAATAAAGGACACAGTGAGCTTTTCGGATTATTATCTCAAGATTCCAAGAGAAATTCAAGTCACCGAAAAAATACGATTTCATAAAGCTACTTCAGAGAGTGGTAGGAAACTGCGTGACACATATACGGAATTTCAAATAAAAATAAAAACGTAAGAAGCACTTACCTCATAACACTGCGATTTATTGATGCAACCAAACACAGTCGATTGTAACTCAAGTATATCACGCCACAATATCTCCCAATCAACATGAGTCGGTTTTTCTTCGCTGTAACAACAAAATGTTTTGCTATCATATATTGATCTGCAGTTTAATTATCTTGCATTATTACTGAACATTGGCTACGTTCCACATGAGGCTCACAACGACCACGTTCACGACCGCGATTTTTCCCGTTCCACTTGCTTGCGGACGTTACAATCATAAACTCTAGTGGAACGGATTATGGAGCGTTGATGTCATTCATAAACGACGAAATACAGAAATGTCGTTGGTTGATTTGAAAATCGCGCCTTATTCATTGTCAACCGATAGAGAGAATTAATGCTCTGTGGTCAATGCCCACTTCGATCCACATCTTGACATGGGTCGCTGTGAGCGCTGTGTGATCGAAAATAATGACGTCATTAGTGACGTTTTGGCCACGACCATAACGACCGTGGTCGCCATGTGGAACGTCTGACGGAGCATTTTGGGCGTTGTGAGGTACTGCCGGAACGCGACCAAAATAACACCACGTTGATTTTTTAAAATTTAAATTAAGAATTGGTCTCTTTTGAGGCAAGCTGACTATGTGGTTACTCCTTTGTAGACAAAGGTTTTGAAATTGCTCTGCTGAATTAGAATTCAGCAGAGCAATTTCAAAACCTAGCAACTGCTTCCCAAGAAATTTTATAACACAGCACAAATAAGTGTCATGATAAAGCAAAAGTTGTATGTCAAAATCGTAGCAAGTATATATAATCTATATATATATATATATATAATTCTTCTGTATGTGTGTTGACAGTGAACTCCTCCTAAACGGCTGGACCGATTTTGGTGATATTTGTTTTGTGTGTTTGAATGGGTCCCCCGGGTGGTTTAGATTCACAATTGGAACCGATAGGTGGCGCTGAGATTGGGTTCTAGAATCCTCCTAATCACCTGGAGCGATTTTGGTGATTTTGTTTTTGTGTGTTTGAGTGGCTTACCGGATGGTTTAGATTTGCAATTAGAACCGGTAGGTGGCGCTGAGATCGGGTTCTAGAATCCTCCTAATCATCTGGACCGATTTTGGTGATTTTGTTTTTTTTTGTTATGAAACAAAGTCTTTTAGGAATTCAGAAAATATGGCGGTACGAAGTTCGACGGGTCAGTTAGTAAGTAAGTATAAAAATAGAAAACACTATTGCTTACCACAATAGATAATTATCAAAATAAATATTTATAAAAGTAATGTTTCTTATTGGAACAACAAATAAAATTTATTTACAATAAATTAAGTATGATGTACGACTTAAATCAGTGTAGCATTATTAGCCGCAAAGTTGATTTCTGAATTATAATTATCTGTTTAAGTATCTCAGATCTCTGTCGTTTTCTTTTTCCCTTATTGAGCTGTTACTTTTTTTTAATATTTTCTGTTATTTGTGGAGGCTTATCAATAACTTCTCCTTATTTATTTTGTAATGTATTTAATACTATTTTAGTAGTTGGCCACCTCAAATAATATAAAATAAAACTTTCATAGCAAAATAATAACATGCAAGCTGGGGCCCACGCCTCGGGCCGCAAATTCAAACTTATTAACGCAACTTTGACCACTGACACGTCCAGTACTTTAAACACATAATTTTATTTTCGCGGAACGCGTAGGCATAGGTTAAAAAACACAGACGCACGCGTGTCCATTAGCGGGCGTCTGTTGGCTGAAATGACGATGATGATTAAGGTAAAAATATAGGCGAGCGGGGGCGGCATTTTTCAGTCCCCCCCCCCCCGAAAAGTTTAAGATCCAGGGCTGTAATTTTCGAAAAGAAAATACTCACCCGAGCGACAAAGTCCTGGCCAGTCGAGTGAGCAGATTGTGCGCTTGTTTGTTGTCGTCCCTTATCTCTCTGAGTTCACGCGGCGGCACCTTAACACCGCGCCACGCGAGCCGACTGCTCGCGGACACAAGCCGCTCAAGGTCCTTTACACGCCGAACTAACTCGCTCGCTGATATGCTGCCGTCGCTTTTTAAAAAAACAATTGCAACATAAGCGGGCAAAAATACAACCAAATAACCATTATCGTGAATCATTTGAATAATTTATCATTAGGAAAAATGTAAGTAAATAAAGTTAAGCTGGCCTTAGAACAATAAGAGTCAATATTTAATATATTTTTTATTAAATAATAATCAATTGGTGGTGAATTAGATTTGTCTCCCATAGAGTAAATAATAATAATAAACAAAATTAAAACTAAATAATTAAAATGATCAAGCTGACGGTAGGCTAGATAAAACTTTAAAAATACTCATTGACACTTGACATCTTTGTCTTTCGTGTTCACGGCTACTGAAATGTGGCCAAAACGTCTGAATAATAAAAACAAATAAATTACCACGCTTAAAACCGCTAAAACGTAGTTTTATTGTTAATAATAAGATTTAGCGGCAGTTTCGTTCGGTACTTAGATTAGCTTTTTGTCCCACGGCCAGCAAGGCTAGAATTGACAGACTGGCAAGATTTCTTTCGTTGAATTCGTATCAAGAGTCGGAATTGCAGTTTTGTGGGGATTGCTGCACCATTGTCCCGAGAGCTACATAAATTGTGGTTATTTATTGAACTAAAATTGTGTCCACAAGTGAAACTATCGGCGGTGACCAGCGAATTTTGAAACCAGCTATTCGTAAGGTGAGTTGACTATTCGTTGTATGTTTTGCTCTCACTGACCAGATCACGTTTTTCGCATATATTCGCACAAATACAGCTCCAATTGTGATCCCGAAATTGCACAATCATAAAGCTATAGAAACCGTGCTGAAATATAGGGTTGAATAAAAGCTATTTTATTCATAAAAAGTAATACAGCATACATGAGTGTGAATGAAAGACAAAAGTTTTAGGTTTCTATTGCTTCCAACAAGTCACAAGTTTAAAGTGATAAGTTCCAATTCATAAAATTGTGTTCAAATTATGCTACCAAATTAAAAAATACGAACTTTCCACGATCATTGCTTATAAAGTAAGTCCATTTTAATATGGTTATTATGATTAGTTTAATGCAAGACAGCGATGTATTGCTGTTTTGCTTTAACTAGTGACAAGTTTATAAAAGTATGACTATACACACATCCTTTTCCAACATACTATCAACGCCATCGGTGGAAACAGTTCGGATATATTATGTATTTTGTAGCTATTTTTGTACGGTTTCTACATCTTTAATTGTTGTGAAGGTATTCTATATAAATAAGTTATCGTATTTTTGAAGTGAAACTTCTTTAGAATCGTTGTGATTTGAAAACATAAAATTCAACATTATTTAATTCACAATAAAACACATTTCTCTTTACCAGTTAGTATTAATTTTCAATTTAAATAAAATTTAAAAGATTTCAAATTAATTTTAGCTCTATATCTATACAAATAAGGCAGATATATTTTTATACGTAGATCAAAGGAAATCGTGCGTAATTGTAAATGCTATTGATATAAAGTGTAATTTAAATTGTTTTTTTTTTTAATTATAATATGTTGACGGATGGAGGCTAAAGGATTTATATTAAAGTTAGAGAAGAATTATCTGAGTATATTCTCTGAAGTTTCACTTCTACTGTGTGTGAACTGCACACACACACACACAAACAATTTTTTTATCTGATTAGGCTAGGTGGCTAAGGTACTGGTGTGTCGTTCTAGTAGAATTAGCTTGAAGGCCAGAGAACCTGCACCACTAAACAGTTTTCTGACCTAATATTCATTTTGTTACAATTACCACATATTAACGGTGAAGGAATCATCGTGATGAAACCTGTATTGAGTTGATGTACTTTCTATCAAGAGGACTGTTAACCTATCTGCTGTATCTAAGGAATGAAAACACAAGCATGGCGGGTAAGGTATTAATTTTTTTATAGAATAATTTAGAAATGACAAGCATTGTTTTTTAAATATTTCACTCACGTTTCCTTTAGAATAGTGTCCAATAAATCACATGCTTTATCCAGCTGTTCGGTGCCAGTGTGGGCGAATAAACACCTCTCTGCCAACTCGAGGTGAGTTCGGACATCCAATTCAAATTCACTGGGCGATTGTAACACCTTCAAATTCAATTATCTTTCAATGTTTTATAATAATAAGTCGACTGGGAATCATCATCAGAAAAATGGATACAATGCTACTTTTGAAACAATAATGAATGGCATGACTAACCATTAATTCATACATACATTCGCATTTAGAACATGAACACGCTGGAACCATTATCACGATTGTCATGAAACAGCTTTGAGCTGGTCGTGTTTCGTATGATGAATGGGAGATCTGATGGCCATTTCCCCCTCCACTAATCCCATCTCCTTTATCCTATCCCTCTTATTCCTTCACCTTTATACTATCCCTCTTATTCCATCACCTTTATCCTAGCCCTCTTATTCCAACACCTTTATCCTATCCCTCTTATTCCATCCCCTTTATCCTATCCCTCGTATTCCATCACTTTTAGCCCATCCCTCTTATTCCATCACCTTTATCCTATCACTCTTATTCCATCACCTTTATCTTAACCCTCTTATTCTATCACGTTTATCTTATCCCTCTTATTCCATCACCTTTATCCTATCCCTCTTATTCCATCGCCTTTATCCTATCCCTCTTATTCTATCACGTTTAGCCTATCCCTCTTATTCCATCACTTTTATCTTATCCCTCTTATTCCATCACCTTTATCCTATCCCTCTTATTCCATCACCTTTATCCTATGACTCTTATTCCATCACCTCTATCTTATCCCTCTTATTCCATCACCTTTATCCTATCCCTCTTATTCTATCACCTTTATCCTATCCCTCTTATTCTATCACGTTTATCCTATCTTTCCGATCCCATCTCCTCAAGCCTATCCTAAAGGCTAGCATCGCGTTCGCTTCGTAAATTTGCAATGTCTATAGGCAATGATAACCATTTGTCATTAAGTAGTTTGTTTGCCTTTTTGCCAGCTTTGCAATAGAATATGAAACACTGAAATGGACTATAACGAGCAACAAACAGTATCTTCTCGTAATATGTGTTTTATTAAAACTAGCTGTGCCCGCGACTTCGGTCACGTGGATTTTTTTTTCGCGAAACCCTAAAAAGTGTAGCCTATGTTACTTCTTATAACATCAGCTATCTACCAGTGAAAGTCCAGTAAAAATTGGTCCAGCCGTTTCAGAGATTAGCCGGAACATCCAGAAAGACAATGAGACAAAAATTCTAAAAATTCATATTTATGTTCCCCTGATTCTTTCACATTTTTATTTTGACATTACAAACAAACTCTTCAATTTTATTTATCGGTATAAATGAGCAATTGGTGATTTTTCATAATTTTTAATGAAACTTACTAATAATATAGAGGACAAGTCTTCAATGCTGATGCTCTCCAAATATTCTATGAGACCGTTGAGACATGCGTCGGTGCGTTTCGATAAATTCTCACACCGCTTCAGGAATGGAATAACGAATTGTTTTAGATCCGATACGAAAGATGCCGGTGTTGACTGGAAATTAATATATTTACTAAATACTTACAATTATAATACTTCAATATTTTAATTTAAACATTATTACGAATTTGTAGAATGTAAATTCGAAAATGCCGTTGGAATTATCACAAAATTTATTAGAAGTACACACACGTAATTCACAGTTCTTACAAGTATAGCCGATTACAACAAAACCAAACCGTAGGGCAGAAAATCGATATCACATAAATCGCACGAAGTTCGTCATTATAAGATACTCGCTCTGAAAGTAGACTAGGTAACGCCTCGTTCGCAGTCAGAACACGACTGGCGCATTTCCCCACTGAACGCTCCTCATCCATTTGTAAATTAGACATGGCCTCCTAGCAACATGCCACCCAATGGTTCTTGAAATCGTTAAATGGTCAGCTTAATGGCTTCCAAGAATTCGTATGAAATACCAACAGAGGAAAGAAGGTTTTATGACGCCTTACGTCGGCGTGAACAAAGAGATTAGCGCGAACAGTAGATCACTCAAATTCAAAGGGGTAATAAGACACCTGCAAAGGATCAGTATCGGCTTGCAAGAATATTTTATAGTAATGATAATAACTACTGAAGTTTCGATGAACCTACAGCCCACATCTCCACACCCCCTTAGCCACTCATACCCAAGTTGCTCCTGGCCAATCTTGAATGGCATTTTTTTGGGGACCATGCAGTGAATGGCGAGTCACCGTTTGCCCATTTTTTCCATGTTCCCCGAACATTGCGACGGGCAGACGCCATAGTCTCTATAGCCCAGATTCCATTAGCAGTTCATCCCAATAGCCCAGTACATTTTGTTCTCATTTCCTACAATAGTCCTACCTACAATGAGCGGGGCTTGTCCTTGGGAGCATTTTTATATGGTATAAACAGGGATAATTGTCGGTCATTATCACGCCCACTTAGATTAGTCAAGGGGTCTCTACGTGTTGCGTTCCCATGGCCCCACGCAAGCCCTCTAAAAGTCCGGGCCATTTTAATGGCCCGTGGTCTTCGAGGGCATACTTTAATAACTACTAATATAAGGCCTTTTAAACATCCCAGTATTGCTTTCCAACACTCTTATTTTGTAGAAATGGACGGTATCTAGTATTACACATCGGTTTCCTTAGGATTTGTATCTTTAAATCCATGACAAGATGTTTTCATTTTTGAAGTGAAAACTTGTTTAGCCGCGTTGGGAACTTTTTGGTAGGGGAAAATCATATGGGTTCGCGTCAGCGACATGCTCATGGTTGGCGCATGCGCAGCGGCCGTGTGCTGTGCGCGTTAGACGCTCTTTGGATGGGTGAAATCTCGTGCGTTCGCGTCACCAACAAGCTTATAGCAGTGTATCTGTAGCTATACAGCTGACGTATTGTGCAACATTAGTGCTGTGTATATCTTATAAGTGAAATTGAATGGATTTAGTGAAAAAATCAATGTGTAAATACTGTGCATTGTTGAAATAGTATTTTAATTCAAACATTATGAAATTTCAAATTTCAGTACTAAAAGTTCTAAGTTTTCACTTCTATCGGCAATCTCTATAACTGCCAATTTTTTTTCAATTCCAACAATTTTTACTCTATTCATACAACTGTTTCAGTAAATATGAATCAAAATTGAAACAAAATGCTCCATCAACATTTTCTTAATGAAATTCAAGATGACAGGAAACTTGCTTTATTTTTCTCTCATTCAATTGTCTAACTTACCATTTTCATCAACAAAGTACAGGTTTCCAGTGTGGACAGCGTCTCCAGCTGTTTCAAGGTGATACCTTCAACATTTATGTCGTATATCAAAGTGTCCAATGTGAGGAGATGAAACATTATATTGTCAAGACCTGTGACCCCGCCGCCCACTGTTGCCAACGTTGCTAATGTCAAAGCATGAGAGACTAAGCCACTGCGCTCCTCAATCTCACGGGCCCTCTTGTCGTACCTGTTAGAATTACTAGTGTATACCATGTCCATCGATTTATTTTCTTTTTGACAGGTCGATCATTGATCAATTCGCGATGCTCTAAAGTATTGCCAATTTGTTTTTATATAAAAATGGGTTTCTTTGTCAATAAGTTTTAATCAATTTGGGGAAACCATATCATTTGCTAAAAATACTATGTTATGTAATAAATAAGCCATATGAAGAGCCATAAAACATTTTGAATCTAAATAAATGCAGTGCTTTTTTGTTTTAATTAGAACATTTTCATTTCAAAACGATTCATTACGATTTTTAGATGTGAAAACGACAGTTTAGTCTATACATGAGATGGATCACAGAACGACACTACTACGTCGCTTGGAACGATGAAGTATGACTTCTGACATGTAAAATTGACTGACAAAAATGTACCTTACTTGATGAGCGTGCAAAGGTAAAAAAGAAAATAAATTTTTGGACACGGTATATTTAATATTAATTTCCAACCAAACAGTTTAATAAAATATTGCTTTTCGACCAAAGAATGCATATGATATATATTTAACGCCTTATTTCGTTAGAGAAGTAGTTCTTTGTCTAAGCAGTTTTTATTTACTTTCCTCATATTCGAAATGAAAATCCGAGTGTTAAACTCTAGTGAAAGGCCTATTTAGGCACTCGAACTATTAGCATCCTCGCTACGCTTGCGCGCCAAACTATCCCGTGCCTAAATAGGTCATTTTCACCTCTCGTGTAACAATCTACTATTAAATCCCAATATAATTCATACTTACCATTTTGCAAAATCGTCAACGGGAACCACAATATCAGTCGCCATTTCGGTTTCTGGCGTTGTGTCTTCAGACCAATTTGAACTCCATATTGGCCTAAGAACAAATTCATATAACTTTTCATATTTATAACCATTTAGAAGATATATTCATTAATAACGAAAGCAGATTCCTGAGAAATTTTTCTTTAGGTGGGTACTGACCGGTATTACAAATCGAGCATTCGTGCGCGCTGTCAGTACGCGGAAACGAGCACGAACACTCGACGAGACACCGAGTCTCTCGTTTGCTCGTTTCGAGTGCTCCCCGCTTTCTGTTTTTATTGGGGAATCTCGTTCGAGTCTTTTATGGTTCGGTCAGTACGCCGCGACTTTTTGATATTGTTATTAAGAACAAACCACAACAATTACTTTCAGGGAAGTGAATCTGCATCTACGCATTATACTATTATAATAACAGCATATGTTATATTATAAAACGCCCCACTGTTGGGCTGGGGCCTTCCACTAAAGGGGAACAAACAGTATTCCTGTCACGCTTTTCCAATGCGGCTTGGCCGGTTTGACACATCGGTTATCTCGTGGCGCAGGTTTCATCACGATGTTTTCCTTCAACGTTGTTAGCACGTGGTAAATAAATAAAATATCCATTATACTATTAACTACTAATAAAAAACATGTATTTATTATGTAGAATAGATAAATGTAATGTCAAATTCAACTGGGATGCGAGACGCGAGGCTAAGCGGCCTGTGCATAGTGTGTTCGCAGGAAAGGATAACTGAATTCATTGACAACCTAGACGCTTTCAGTTTTTATTCAAACAGTAACTTAGATTTTCTATAAAATAGAATAGAAAACACTTTATTGTTCACCATATACACATAATATAAACAATTTACAGTAGTCACATTAAACAGTAAAAGTAGGAGCAATGGGCGGCCTTATCGCTTTAGAGCGATCTCTTCCAGGTAACCCGGGCTATGTATTTTATGAACGGGAGATTTGCAATGAATGAATGAATCATTTATTGCTAAAATGTATGTACACAAGATGTTACAATATGCGTTGTTTCAATAAATTTTGCCTTATTAGGCGTGCAATGTCGGAATACATGTCATAATTATAAAACTAAAAATATATTAAAATAAATAAATTATATATGATATAAAATATTACAATAAAATTATATGTCTAGTTACAAAATATTATTAGTCATTATTAGCAATGTATATTCTATGTATTTTCTTTCATGACAGGGTGCAAGTGAACCCCTTGCATCCTGCTGACGGCGCCCCTACACAATATATTGTTTTTAATTAAATTTCGCGACTATTAACGCTACGTTTTCTTAATTTGGATTAAACAATAATTAAGTAGAATCAAAGACACACAAACTCGTCGTCAGACATCTCGACTGAGAGTGTCTTGCGTTGTCTTGCTTGTGTTGTCTTGCTCGCTGGTATATTACGGCCCGTAAAACCATTCAGTGCCCACCTTTTGAGATCTTGCCTATCAAGTTTAATAATTAACGTTTTTAATTTATTTATTGATACATAAAACAAATTACAATAATTACAAATCCATACAACTAAAATATGAACAAAAATCTGTACTAAGAGACTGAGAATGAACATCTTAGGATTGAATTGACTTATAAGTAGTTTTTCTTCCATGCTCATAACTAAATATTATAGTGTTTTAGTCTAGTTTATCTTTAAATATATTTATGTGTATCTTTATTCGAATATAAGTACTAGATAACTATTTTTAAATGATCGAGGGTATTTGTTAATAAATAATCATTATATTACGTGAAGCAAAAACTTTGTACCCCTTTTTACGAAAATTGCGCGGACGGAGGAGAATGAAATTTCGCACACATATAGTTTATATAGAGAAGGAGTGCAGAATGCTAATATTTTTTAAAATTATGCATAAAAAATACATTAAATCAATAAAAAAAACAATACACACTCTACCATGTATTTGACACAAAGATATATATACCTACTCTTTTGTTTATTGTTAAAGTCAAATTAACAGTGCAGCCGTGGCGAAATCTGTGATTACAGAAGTATAGTCTTTGACAACAGAACCTTAATAATGTTCAAACTTATAGTTTAAATTAATTATGGTCGAATTTCAACCACTAGGCGACCACTAGTATTAATAATTATATAACATGGAAATAGAAAGTGAAAAAATCAGACATACCTAAATATTTCCTTCCTGCACCAATCTCGACAGTTCTCAGTCGGCATCACTTTTATCGGTGATTTCTCTATAAACCACCGCAAAGGCTCTTTTGTTGGCAACAAGTGTTGATATTCTAAAGGATTTATAGTCTCTGGCAACTTTTCCAGAACTGCCAACTGCATGGCAACAGTTTTAATATGCGGCCATAGACAAGTGAGCGCCTCTATTCGACCTTCTTTGGCCGTTTCCATTGAACTATGGACTATGCTATTACTGCGGAGGCGGTCGTACTCGTCTTTTACATATGTTGATTTCTCACATTTTAGTATCGCCTATAAGAATAACATATTCTATTTTTATAAAACTCTTTAATCAAATATATGTACAGTTTTAAACAATCTATAATTCACCCGTGTATCTACACAATAGATCAATTTTAGTAGCGCACGACATTGTACGAATCTTGTAAGCGGGACAGAGCTAAGAATGCATAGCAAGCAACACTCTGCCTTTCAAGGTTGCGAATAAAGTTCAATACAGATTGTTTACATGTAGGAAACCGGTCTGCCTTATCTGCGCAAACAATAACTGCCGATCGGAATTGTAATTAAAACTTTACCTTTATTAGAATATATTTGTGCATGTGGAAGTGACTTAATAATGGCAGATCATTAATGTCACATTATTAGACACAGGCTTACCATTTCAGAGTTTAAATTTCACACAAGGATAATCTTGACCTTGAGGTTTCTTCACAATTAGGATGTGTTAGTTATAACATAAGTTATGTACATTAGGCGTGAAATACTAAATGGTGCATGCTACCCGGTTAAAAGTTGTATACCAAATTAAATTAGAATACATTCAAGGTAATAAAGGAAAAACATACAAACTTACATTCATACTTGAGTATTTGTATAGAATGTATTTTTACAAAATAAGTAGGTCACATAGACAGGTGCGTAATAATGCCATGATATTCTTATCTTATATTTAAAAAAATCATGATAAAACAAATTTTAATAACTATATAAACAATAATTCATAAGCTATTTGACTTGTTACAGATATGACGTTATAACACTGCTATACTTAGACAAAATATAGAAAGAAGGCTGCAGGGTTTTTTAAGACTATATCACTATAGTCTTAAAAAACCCTGCAGCCTGCAGCCAGCCACTGCTCAGATGATTTTACAGTCAACTACTTTATGGTATAGAAGAAACGAAACGTAGGACTTTAACCCGGCTGCGGGCGCGTTCCTCTTCAGTTCACAAAGCCCAAAATACCCCTTAAGCCATTCCAGATAGCCATCACGGTAGTTATGATCGGCGTGAAAATGTCACTAATGACATAATGATTTTCGCTCACGCAGCACTCACAACGACCCCTGTCAAGAGGTGGGCATAATAATCTGTTCCATTTGAGTTTACGATTGTAACGCTCGCAAGCAAGTGGAATGGGAAAAATCGCGGTCGTGAGCGTGGTCGTCGTGAGCTTCATGTGGAACGTAGCATTTATCCACAAATCATCCCGACTCTGGCTGAATTGTCTTCCGGCATTAGTGGGAAAGTTTCAATACCCACTTGCATATTCGGTGTTGCAAATATCCTTAGCCGACAGAAAGCACTTACTTTCTTTTAAGTCGGGTGGATCTCAATGTTTCTGCTATAGTCCAGCAATATAAAAACTTACCTCGTATAAGCTCAGCCGTTCCTTGTTGAATAGCATAACGTGTCTGCACCTAAGCAGTTCACTGGTGTACGCGTTAAGATGTTCCAGGGTTATATCGTCCGGATCTATGAGAGCATCCTCATCACGATCTTTGTTGATTTCTGTATTATAAAGTAAATAAGAATTAAAAAGACTACGTCGCGTGTGAAGTTGTAGACGAGAATATATAATTTACAAGTCAAACGAGTCGAGCGCTATTTTCTTTATTCTTTATTGTACACAAAACGTTACATAGAAAATTATAGAATAGTGGTGATGTACAAAGGTGAGCTTAACCCTAAAAGAGTTTCTTCCAGCAAACCTATCAGTCTAGCAAGAAGGGGAGAAGCAAAAGGCAGGGTTGTGTACACTAAAGATATTTAACGATATAACATATAACATAAGCAGATTAACAAAAATAAATTATATACAAGATACTCATTTTTATTAGGATTCCGTAGCCATTTCAGAACCCTTATAAAATCACGTCGATCTGTCTTTGTGCATCATCAGTAATTTTTCTCAGAAACTAATGGGTCTAATGAAATCTCGAAAAATCTAAACATCGAGTACATGTGACTGAGTGATTGATACTTGTTAAAAATTTTCTCATTTAAGACAAATAGGTGAAGAAATATTCATGTTGATCAGTGAGACACAAAAGTATACCTGCGAGTATCCGTTCATTGGTCAATTCTAGGCCAAACTGCAACAGCTCCTTGGCTGCCGGCAAAGTCTCAGGCAACCTGTCCACACATTGATGCACAGCCCATATCTTCTTCGACACTTTACTCTAAAAAGTTTAAGGAAAGTAAAGCATAATTAATTACATTATAACAGTCCACCACTCATTAAGAACCTAAATGAACCAAAACGAGCTAAATAATTATGGTCCTTCAAGCCGGATTCCTGGTGTTGAAGATGTATCTTCAAATTTCAGTTGTAAGTATGCTATATTTAAAAGGACGAAAGCCAAGAAACAATATACAACATGCCATAACAGTGATTATTTTACAGTAATTTTCGAGGTGTATCAGTGTCGATACCGACCGGCTTCAGCTATTAGGTATCCCCGTGACTCCAACACTCAATTTTGGCTTATACATTGAGTCTCTGGCTCAAGTAGCATCCAAAAATCTGGGTATACTTTCGAAGGTGAGACGGTACTTTACGCCAGAACAGTTGTTAACTCTATACCAAGCACAGGTACGATCATGCATCAATTTACTATTCTCACCTTTGGGACAACTCAGCTAATTACCAATTAGATACATTGGAGTCGATTGATAGGAGAGTTGAGAGGAGGTTGATTAGCGATGATACTCTTTTTGATGCTCGGCTTCAAAGCCTTGAGCATCGCCGCAGGGTGGTAGGTCTGTCCGTTTTCTATCGGATACTCTTTGGAGTGTGCTATGGAACTTCACGACTTGTTTCCCCATCCCCTTTCTATCATCGGATAATCAGATGCACCGGTTTGCGCCATCGTTACATGGTGGACGTATTATTGGTTAGGCCTAAACGTGAATAATTTGCCAGAGTCTGTGTTCCCCGATTTAAACAGACCAGTCGTCTTCATGTCATGAGTGAATAGGTATCTATTAGGTAAGCATGCTCTCCATCTAAGATTGAATGAATGAATGAATTTGACCGTTTGTTGGCGAAATAAAGCATTGTCCCTCTTTTTTTCTACTAACTACTGCAACAAGTGATGCAAACATATTGTTTTAAAAAGAGAAATAAACCCCAATAAATAGCTTTATTAATAATATTTATTTCTCATGTTGTTTTATTTGTAAAGTGAGTTAATTATTCGAACTTATTATTGCATTTTTGATAAAATGGATCACTGGTGTATTTCAACTTAGTGCAGTTTAGTTTCAAGTCAAGAATTTTTTTACTTTTTTAATCATAAAGTAAAATATGTAAATATGACTCCTTTTTTTCAAATTACCTTTTTAGTCATTTCTAACAAATAAACTTCCTTTATGTTACTTGAATATAACTTATACTTTGAGCTACAGTTAAGGACCATTCAACAACTTGGAATAATTTTCATTTATAATTTATTAATAGAGAACAACTTGTAATAGGTCAAAACTTTAAATGCTTGTAGTGGAACACTTACAAGCCAATATATGGCGCTGTACAATAATTGAGGTCGCAAACGATTCCCGAAACGTACAAAGAATATATACGAATTTCCAACAATAATAGGTGGACCTAGGGCTGCGAGGAATAACAATAGCCTTGCTGGGGGATCTTCCTTTGAGACAGAGGAACATTCCATCTTGCTTCTCCACCTTATATGCACTCTCTTGACGCTCATTGCCAGAAATAGCAAATTTTGAGATATTTCTTTGTTTTACTAAGCATGCAACATGTATATTTTCTTACTTCACCATATCAATCATATTCATATACTTCGCTTATCCATTGTATCTTTTTTATACCTCCAAGATACAAAGCCACAACTCTAGCACAGGAGATAGTCTTTATGAAAATTTTAAAATCTACTACCAGATACTTCTGAATGGCGTCAGTAGAAACTGGGTTTTTCCTCCATTGCTGTTGGTATACGAGATCACTGTCCAGATTGAACTCGTCTGCTAAACTGAGAGCCTCAGTATAGTTACCACTTTCGATCTGCAAATAAAAAATATTTATTAGGAAATTCAATCTACCTTTATCCAAGGTTAAATTCCCCCACTGTAAAAAAGTTAGTTAGTTGTTCTTCAAGGCTTAATTTTGATACTATTTTCATTAATATCTTTAAAATTTTCGTAAATAATGTTGAGATGGCACGAAAAGTTTGGCCGAATATTCATGTGTAACATGATTTATTCGATTCTCACACTTTAACCTCCTTCAAGGGCCAAATTTAATATTATTTTTTCACAAGCTGCCATCAAATGTAACGTTTATTATATATCAAAACGAAGAGAATTATATCGTCTCTTTTATTCTATTACAAATTCTATGTAGTTAAAGGGAAAAAGCATTAATTTCAACGTTCATTTCAATTACTTATATTTGACCACAAATATGTGGACTTCCCAATGAGCCGTGTGTGACAATTCGGCAACAAATTTGCGGAGGTTCCGTCTTAAAGGTTCACTATCCGAAACGTAAGATTAAAATGAAAAAATAAAATAAAATCGTATTTAACTCTGTTAATTTGTGATTGATATATATACATTTTTGAGTAATATGTACATTTTGTTTTTCACGATTTGGTATTAGTACTCAGTATACGGCCGAATAGTTGTAAAAGTGGCCGAATATAAATAGCCAAATATATGTGACACCTCTAGTAAATATTTCCTAGAAATGGGCTTAGGGTAGTTGATTCCTTAAAGAAACTTACAATTCACTATGTATGACACAATATTTTATATACTAATTCAATATTAAAATTACTTTATAATCTAAAGTGGACAGGTACTCTTCCCAACATCACTATGTACACAAGATCAAAAATTAACCATATTAACTTTATAATCATTAAGAGATTTCCAAATATTTTTCATTCAAAACTCACCTTCCTAGAAAACAGTTCAACGGGTGTAGTGCTCTTAACTCCGAGCAATCTATAAACTCTGGAGACTACAGTAATCCTCTTTGGCTTCGGCTGGAAGGTTTCCATGTCTGTGATGGCGTAGAGGATAGACTTGAAAAGCTCCTTTGTCAGTTCCAGCATAGTGTCCTCAGTGTCGGCTTCCACTTTCACAACCTCCATCTGAAATATGAGTTGTAACCTCCATCAGCTCTTAGGAGTGATAAGCACCAAAACGATATCGGTAAAATCATATGTTGGTGATACCATTGTACCCTGTTAATTTATTCAAAACATTAAGAAATCTTAATATCTTATAATTTTATAGGCAAGCAATGATAATATTGTAATTGTCTAGGAGCCAATCATAGAGGTTTGTCAACTTGTTAAAATCAGTAAAAAAAACGGAGTGAGTTTGTCATAACCACATTGAGAATGCCGAATATTTTTTTAGATAACACTTTTTCATTTAATTTTAAATAACTGATAAGCTTCATATAGCTATTATGAATAAGGGGGTTAGCATTTACTTTATGGATCCCACTTACAGACTCGTCACTTCGCTTCTTTGCGGGTAGCACGTTGGATTCGCATTCTAAAACCATAAACGTGCCGTCGTGTGCACATGTCACCTAAAAGAGAACCATAAATAATCACAATCAACAGTAAATTAAAAATCATAACATTAAACACACCCACGAACGCACGCACGCACACACACACACGCGCGCGCACACACTCACACACACACACAACATAAAATATAAATAAAAGTAAATAGTATATTTTTATGCAATTCATTTATGTTCTTATACCTTTCACTAAATACTCGTAATGCTAAATTATATGTCACTAAGAACTTTAATGTTAATTTTGTTTTTGTATACATAATTTTAAGTTACTATCTAGATTTACAGTATTTTAATTTAAAGCTTTGTATTATCAAGATTGTAATTTGTTGTGTGTGTACTAATATTTGAAAAAAAATCTGTTCAATCGAACATTATTTACAATATATAAAAGAAGAGGCGAAAAAAGGTCTGTTATTAAATACTGTTTAAACAATAACTAATGTGCTATTTGACTCCTTTTATTTGTACAAAGTTATGATGTCTAAGTTTGTACGCTCAAACAAAATCAATGAGGCTGCGAGTTCTTGTAAGATGATAAAATGTGTTGAATGTATGTAAAAATATGCACGTAAGGTAAAAAGTCTCACTAAGAGTCATATGGAGCTGCCTAGAGATGAACCCACAATATTAGGATGTTTGTGAAAAATAGATTAATTACCAATTATACCAACCTGTGGTGTCCCTTGAAAGAATTCAGGCTTCTTTCCCAATATGTTAACCATGTTCTCAATATTACAAACTGATACAGCTCCACTAAACCTCGACAGTATAAGTTCCTGCACAAAACAAATGACTAGTCTTCCAGGTGTCTTTATAGATCAAATATTACAACAGTTTATGACTCGAACTTGTACAAATGTACATTGTGGTTTTCAGTAACTTATTAAGGCACATTTATTACTCTCCAAAAGCTTCTTAAAGCACATTTATTACTCCCCAGAAACTTAATAAGGTATATTTATTATTCCTCAAAAAAATAAGGTACATTTATTACTACTTAGAAACTTAATAAGATCCATTTATTACTACTTAGAAACTTAATAAGATCCATTTATTACTCCTCAGAAAGTTAATAAGGTACATTTATTATCCCTCGGAAACTTAATATGGTTCATTTAATACTCCTCAGAAAGTTAATAAGGAACATTTATTACTCCTCAGAAACTTAATAAAGTTCATTTAATACTACTCAGAAATTTAATAGCGTGCATTTATTACTCCTAAGAAACTACAATGGCCCGTTTATTGCTCTGCGGAAACTTCATAAGGTCCCATTATTTTTGGGGAGTAACCTTACTAAATTGTGTTAAAATAGTGTAGACTAGATTTTTACAGTTTGTTTGCAATATTAAAGACCCGAAGATTTATAAAAATGAAACGTTTTAGTTTAGCCGATCTAAACAGGCCACTTTCGCAGATTCATATTCTCTCTCTTTTCTTTCACCATATCCCAATTATTTGGGGTCGGCACAATATGTCTTTTCCTTCCAAACTCCTCTACATCTTCTGTCACACCACATATCATCATATCATCCTTCACACAATCCATCCATCTTTTTTTTGGTCTACCTTTACATTTGTACCCATCTATCTTGAAGTTTAACATTCTTTTTGTCACGTGACTTTCATCCCTCCTCATTATATGCCCATACCAACTTAATCTTCTTCTGCTCAATTTTTCATTCACAGGTGCAACTTTCAAAGATCCCCTTATGTACTCATTTCTCACTTTATCCATTCTTGTGACACCACACATCCATCTCAACATTCTCATCTCAGCTGAGTGGAGACATTTGTGGTTTATCGCTTTAGTGGCCCAACATTCCGACCCATATAGCATGACTGGTCGTATGACAGATTTATATATTTGTCCTTTTAATTTTAAGAGATTCATATTAAGACTATGATAATGTTTATTTTGATAACTTTATGCTATTTCTTATACCTATCTATACACATGTTAATTTCACTAAAAAGTTACATTTCATAGAAGTTATGTAACTTCTATGAAATGTAACTTTCACATTTATCATAGTTACCTCATTAGTCCACCAATTGACATCAGCAGCGTAAAAATTATCCACTGCATTTTTGGACTGTTTCTCATCACCGAGCAATGGATTTCTGAGATCATGTTGCGGTTGGGAAAGTAAAGGCCATCGGTGTAGTAGTTTGAGGAGAGGCAATCTCCATACAGACACGTCGCCGTTACAATGGAGGCATACTAACTTGCCACCATCTGGGGATAGCACCATTTGTATGATGAATGCCTGGTGAAAGAGAAAAGTGACTTAATAGAAGCTAACATAACATTACATGTTAAACAGATACTGTCATTTAATAAAAGAAAGTAGTTTATTTTGACAAGTTAACATGCAGTTATATGAATTGTTACTATAAAAAATCAAATTCAAAATATTTAATTCTTTATTACTGACATGGTATGAGTTATATACTAATAGAAATAGCGGTACAAATGTGTATTTTGATTATTATAAACTAGCAATCCGCCCCGGCTTCGCGTGGATGGTTTATGGTAATTTTTTTATACATTGGGTTACATTATTGAAGTTTTAGTAGGGATCCCTAGTTTTTTTAGGTTTAAGACATTTATTTCTCAAAAGAATTTGCAATTCACTTACAGAGAAATAACTAGTTACATTTAATTCATATTTACCCCTATTAGGGCATCTGTCCATTTATTATTGTAAAATTTGATTAATGTTTTGTTTTCGAATGGATTTAGTTAATTATTTGTAATATGTGAGGGTAGTCTTGAGGCAAAAGTCGGAGCAATGCAAGTTGTTCATTAAGGCAACGGGCTTCTTAAAACGCGTAAAGCGATTTGAAAGTAAAGTTACGTGTTTTTGGCAGACTAAGTAGCTTTACAATAACAAATGGTGCAGTGCAAACAGATGGATAGATTTATTTTTGGTTAGATTTTTCTAGTAATAAATATAGTCCACGTTACTCAGGGATAATGCAGCATTCTAATGGTGAAAGAATTTTTAAAATCGGTCCAGTAGTTTTTGATTTTATTTGTTACAAACATACAAAAATACAAATGTTTCCTCTTTATAATATTATTAGTATAGATTTGACTCTGCAACTAGATTACTCAACCATTGGCAATTAATATCAAATCGATTTTAACTTACCAAATTCTTAGATGAAACGAATGGAATATATAGTTGGAAGCGCTCCGTGGCCAGTTGGGCTTCCAACTGATCAGACACGACTGACAGTTTATAAAAGGGATCGTCGTTAAGGATTCGCCAGGCCGTCATACCCGCGCTGAGAGGTGAGGACGGATCCTGAAATTATTCAAATTAATATAATATACGGCAGATGCATAAAGTTGTACAGAAATTTATTTAGTACTAGGATTCACCCGCGACTTCGTCCACGTTCGATTGGAATAAGCCAATTTATATGTGTCGTGCAAGCAAAAGTCGACTTTAAGGTGACGAACTATTTCATACCGAGACTGTACGTTTCAAGTCCCATTTAGTTTTTTAGGAGTTCAGCAGACAGGCAGACTGCCCACTTGATGGAAAGCGGTTCCCATCGCCTATGGACAATTGCAACACCAAAGGTGCTACAAATGCGCTGCTGGTCTCTTAAGCGAAACGCAACTCAAGGTTGTTATGGCGGCATACTCTAGACCAGGGGTGATAGCCATCCAGTCGAGCAAATACTCTACCACCTGACCGTGGGTTGTTTTATTGCCTCTTACAACAGGCCACCCAGCCGCAGGAAATTGTATTGTTTCTCCGTTCCTGCATGGATAGTTACTCTGCTGCATTATAATAATCTGGTGAGTGTCCATTTGTAGACAGAATATTTATTTTTAAATAATTATACCACATACTTTGCCCACTCCCCTGGGTACACCAGCTACATACAAGGTAGAATGCGCTGAGCAATACGCCACAGCCGACACTCCGCCAGCGAACTTAAACGTGTGGTGCAATTTGAAGCCATCAGTCTGAGATACTAAATACCCCCGCAGTTTACCATCATATGTCACTACAAGAACTTCCCAGTTCCTGGAAATAAAAAATATCACATGATATTGGTCATTACTTCTTCAGTGTGGAAGAATACTAAGGCCGTTTTCCGATTTGTCGGTGCAGCAGAGATGCAGAATCGGTATGCTCAATACACGTGCTACAAAACGCTTACCGAGTGCCTGTCTTTCTATAAGCGTTCCTGATTCGCTCAAATCGTTCCCGCAAATACCAAGTGTATGTGAAAAAGATGAACATTTCGCCTCTTTGCTTCAATAACGTGATAAGTCCAACAAATCATTTTTTTTATTTGATAATTAAAAATCTGTCCCTTTCTGGTTTTATTTTTCTAATAATGATGGATCTTTATATTTATATATAATACTAGGATATGCCAGGATAATAACAAACGCAGAGTTTAAGTCTAAGAATTAGCTTTCGATCAACGAAAGCCACATCGAAATCGGCACAGTAGTTTTTACGTGAATCCCGAACAAACAGACAAGACATCTAGAAAAATTGCAACATGTTCTCCATTGTTTATGTAGTTTATTTCAGTTGTTTTTTTTTTAATAACTTTAATGTAACACGGCATGTTGAGAATTTTATAATATTATAAACATTGTAGATTGAAAGAAAAATCTTATTTCATTTCAATACAATTATCTTCCAAAATTTCAATTTTCATTGTCATGATAACATGTTATTAAAGCAAAGGCGATATATAGATTTCAATTGAAGATGAAATTCTTTATATTTCCTTAAGATGAGACATTAGTAGTAAGAATCTCATTGTGTTAAGTCGCTCACAAGATGTGTATAAAAAAATAACCTTTCATCCCTTGATATTATTACAATTTGTTATAGATACTCTATGCACCCCATTCAGCCGGCCTCACGCCTGTTTTGTTTAGTCATCATATTCATACATAGCTTTCCATTTGCCAATTTATTTTACACTAGTCTTCATCCAGCTCCCAATCTAATCTAGGTTGTCCCTTAAAAATAATAATTTTGTATTTTTTAAATTTTCGCGACTAGTATACATAATAAAACTACGTTTTAACGGTTTTAATAAGAGCGGTAATTTATTTGATTTTTATTATTTTTAAATTACCGCGCTTAAAACCGTTAAAACGTATTTTAATTATAATCATTTTGTTTCAAATTTATCCTTTTTTTAAAAAGCGGTTAGTTATACTTAAGTTTTCCCCATAACACATAACATTTTAACGCTTTTTATGAATAACAAAATAAAAATCTCACAATTATTATCAGACCATATAAAAATTACCATTTGTTATCCTTCACCCTAAGGGGCATAAATATTATATCAGCCACTGCATGAGTGTTGTCTGTGCATTCAAGGCCTCCCGGTCTCGAGCAATCCTGAAACATCCCGAACATGTTATACGTCTTCATCTCTTTTGAAAATAAAAAACATGCAATATCACTAATTCTGTTTGTTTCTAATTGTAGTACAGGATCGCGATTAACCACAATCTCGCCTGATTTATGCGTTAATTTGCAAGAAAAACCTCTACATCCATGTATGTACTCATACTATGGAAACAATCTTATTTTTTATCATCATTATGTAGGTTCATCCTAGTTATAAAAGTTACATATAAATTACGTAATTTTAATCAAGACCATGTAAACGATAGATCTTAATGATAAGTCACCTATAGTATAATCTATCTATATATTGGGTTGGGGAAAAAGTTTCTTCGCATATTATAAAAATTAAAAATGTTTTTTTTTATAAAGTTTATTTACATTTGACTAAAGTATGTAGGTGCCATTTTGTTGGATAACTTTTTGCCATCTTGTAGGTAGGGACGTGATCCCATTGCTATAATAATTTTGGGCTTCTGATCAAAAAACTGCGACAAGTGGTTTTGGCATACCTCTCGTAATGTTAACCTGACGCTGCCTAAGGAATTCTGCAAAGACCGAAACAGGTGAAAATCTGAAGGTGCAAGGTCAGGACTATACGGCGGATGCATTAACACCTCCCAGCTAAACTCTCGTAATTTTTGCTGAGTGGCTAAAGATGTGTGAGATCTAGCGTTATCATGGTAAAAAACCACACCCCTTCTGTTGATTAATTCCGGCCGCTTTCTCTCAACTTTTTGCTTTAATCTCATCAGTTGTTCGCAGTACAGTTCAGAATCGATGGTCCTGCCTGGCGGTAACAGCTCATAATGAATAATGCCCTTCAAATCCCACCATACACACAGCATCACCTTGTTGCGTGTTAACCCGGGTTTCGCCACAGTCTATGAAGCCTGACCGGCCTTTGACCACGATCTTTTTCGCACGTTCTTGTCGTACGTGATCCATTTCTCATCACCAGTTATCAGCTTCTTCAAAAATGGTTCGGTTTCATTACGTCGTAATAAAGAATCACAAATGAGTACACGGTTCATTAGGTTTCTTTCAGTGAGCTCATGAGGCACCCAAATATCGAGCTTTTCTGTGTACCCAGCTTTTTCAAATGCGCCAAAACCGTTTCGTGGTCAATTCCCAGTTCTCCAGCTACATCGTAACTACTAATATGCCGATCTTGCTCCAATTTTTCAAAAATGGCATCATATTTGTCCGTAACAGGGCGACCAGAGCGACGTGCATCTTTGATATCAAAATTTCCAGATTGAAAACGCTTAAACCAAATTTACACTACTCTCACAGATACTGCATTAGGTCCATAAACATCATAAATTTTTTTCGCGGCTTGTGTTGCATTTTTACCTTTTTTGTAGTAAAATTATAAAATGTATCGAATTTCTTCATTACATTCACTCATTTTAACAATAAGAAAAACAAATGAAAATCACACATTTTTCTAATTTGAATTTGGAATTGTCTTCTTTAAAATTAAAACTTTTAAATGATACCAAAACCAGCCAGATAGAAATGGTATAGCCAAAGAGATCTTATTACAAGTTCATACATACTATATGCGAAAAGATTTTTTCCCCAACCTATTATATAATTCTTCTGTACGTGTATTGACAGTGAACACCTCCTAAACGGCTGGACCGATTTTGATGAATTTGTTTTGTGTGTTTGAATGGGTCCCCGGATGGTTTAGAATCACAATTGGAACAGGTAGGTGGCGCTGAGATCGGGTTCTGGAATCCTCCTAATCACCTAAACAGATTTTGGTGATTTTGTTTTTATGTCACGAAACAGTCTTTTAGGAATTCAGAAAATATGGCGGTACGAAGTTCGCCGGGTCAGCTAGTAATATTATAAAATTTTAAGCATCCTACCGTGTCTGTACATTGGATCTATATAAAAAAAAACAACTGGAATAGACTATATTATAAACGACGGAGAAAACGACGCATTTTCTTTTAGATTTCTTGTCTGTTTGTTGGGGATTCAAGCAAAAACTACTTAGTCAATTTTGATGCGGTTTTCGTTGATCGACAGAACATTTTTGACAAAATCTGCGCTATTTTGTTTCCCGGAAATCCTGCGGGAATTTTTCTGGAAATAATTTAAAATGGGCAGAAAAAGCTTCGAATTCCAATGCGATTTTTTCACTGATCGATAGCAAATTTTATGCAATAAAATGTGTAATATTTTTTTGTTCCGAGAGTCCCGCGGTAAATTTCCCGGGAGCGGTTTGTAGTTCGGGTGCATGAAAATTAGCTTATTCCGAAAGTTGTCACTAAAACTATAGCTTACATTATTTTTAAATACTGCGATACTTTGTGCCCCAGGAATTTGAAGTCAAGCGTAGACGAAGTCGCAAACATATCCTAGTAGTACTACAATTATCCTTCTTTTGATATTTCCTACTGCCACTTTATCTTGCTGTTTTGTCATTTTAGTTTTTGGTATTTATATTAATTTCGACTTGTTCACACCACTTTTCTCTTCTGTTCTATTTTGCATTTAATCATGTAATATATTAAAAGTTTATATTCTTAATATTGCTTCTGTAAATACTGATTAGAATGGTCGCGACCACTGGTGTTGGTATGGTTGTTTTATATGAAAAAACAGCCATTATTATGCCAGTGGTCAACTATTCTGACAATATTATAACTGCAGAATTGGGGCTCAGACTACTGATTCTTGATTCCCTAGTTTTCTTATATATATTGCATTCACATAACTTCCAAGTCGTGGTAGCATAATGGCTGGTACACACATCCCAAATTCAAAAGGCGCGAGTTCCAATTCTGGCCGGAACACATGCATCACTTAGGCAGTTTTATAACCTAATGTGTATGTTGTTACAATTACCACACATTATAATAACGGTGAAAAAAGCATTGAATGAATTGATATGTCACACCTGCCAAGCCTCCTTGTAGAAGCGTGGGGAGTATACTGTCCGTTCCCTTATAGTGGGAGGACTGAGCCCAGCAGTGGGACAATTATGGACTGTTATTATATATCAATTTTAAATTTAAATTACCACAAAAATGTTATGTTGAACGCTGTACTTTATTTCACCTTTTACCTCTTAAAACTAGAAGAGAGATTGCTGATTTATGTTTCTTAGATAAAATTGCTCAATCTAAAATTGATTGCGCAAATCTCATTGAGAAACTACATTTGTATGTTCCCCCTACTAATGTTCGCTCTAGAAAATTATTACACACACCATTGATGCACACAGTTTCCTTACGAAATTTGTTCTGTATCAGAACAGCAAATGAATTTAATAAGTTAAGTAAGTTGGAAGATATAGACTTAGACTTATTTACTAATAGTGTAGCATTGTTTAGAGCTAAGTTGGTCAAGTTCTATTCAAACTCGGATTTATCAGTTTAAGTACCTTATACCTATACACATTTTTTATTGTTTCTTTGTTTAATTTCTTTTTTTTATTTTTTTATTTTACTGTTATCTGTTGAGACTTATATTGTTAATGATAGCTGTTAGCCCCCAAATAAAATAAAATAAAATATATAACTTCTAAGTAGAAACAAATCTATAGCACCCAACTTACAATAGGGATATTAAAAAGATTTGATGCAGTCAAATCAAAGAAGCTGACAACACCATTCCCATAAGCAAGCACAACAAAGGAACAATCTGGACTCCACACTAGTTTACGCCACTGAGCATACACGTCACGGCTCACTGAAAAGAGAAAATTAAGTAATCTATAACATTAAATAACATTGAAGTGATTTAAATATCAAGTGAAAACTGCAATTTTTGCTTAATAATACAAAACATCTAAAAGGATTTAAATTAAAGTTTGTAATGATAAATTAGTCTCATTTTCATCTATGTTACCATGTTTTGTGCATTAGAAACATTTGTTTTCCCAACTACAGTGTGACCCCTGATCCAGAACTTACTTAATTGGTTTTTTTTATGAAACACATATTAAAACATTGTTATATTTTTAATAATAAATGTTCATTGTTTTATATTTGTATATATGGAAAATAATCAGTGTTACCTGTTGTTCTAGCAGCAATAGTCGCATACTCCGAGCGCTTTGTCCTAATCTCCAATATGTTATCTGTGAGCACAGCTATTACTTTGCCCTCGTCCCCAAGAGCTATATGCCATTTTTGTTGCTTTTCTCTATGACTACAAATTATCAAAATAAAACACAGTCATAATTTTGTAAAATACATCTAATTAAAATGATACAGTAGAGAAGAGTAATGATAGTGTTACGAGTTACGGGACTCTAATTAAAATGCCGTTGGAATTACTATAGAATTTATTAGAACTATATAAACAGGTATAACACAGGTACAGATATAACTGGACACAACCAGTACAAATGTAATACATGATTCAATAACACTCGCAAAGTCTGTCACTATATAGCTTATCAAATGTACACACGTCTTGTCTTGCTGGCGATTATCGCTTGACTGCCAATCTCTCCGTTCAGGCATTCCTTTATACTCAGCTATACAATATGTCATGACTGTGTAAACAAATCATTTCCAAGAATCACACCTGGCCACTGCTTACCATAAAGGATTACAGTACACAATAAGCTGTTCTTCTAATTAAAAATTTTAAGCACAAAGCAAACAAAAGAAGTCCAAATGCGGGAAGGTAATAAACTGTGCTTTATGGCAGGCAGGTGTGCATTCACTTTTGTCGGCATGTGGCAATAGTATATTAATTTGGACAAAGTACTTGCTGTGCCTAATGGCTTCAGCTGCATTAAATTTATTGTTCCACCTTTAAGTGTATGGTTTCATGAATCAATGGAACATCAAATACAAAAAGATTACTTTAAAATCGACGACCACTGTGGTTGACTAGGCAAGCCTTTGCTGGCCGACCTCACTACAACATGGTAAATTTCATAAAACTAACTTTCCATTATTTACTATGGTCTGGGTGTCGGGGATCGGCCCCAGAGTGTTCCATCGTATATTACCTATAACACAAGCGGAAATTGCTTAAAGTGGGGATATAGAATGTGTATTTTTGTCTGCCAAATATATATTTAATTATTTTTTTAAAATAGTTTTGTAATTTCCAACTTTAAAGTGTTCAAACACAAATGCTTCAGTATTAACATAGAAGAAGACTAAACTGATTTGGTTTGAGAAACATTTTTACAAAAATTAAACTGTAAAAGTAAAGTAAAGAAGACCTGCACTATTTATTCATGTAGGATTTAAAATGAATTCTGTATGATTTTTACTAAGTAATCAATATTAGTAATATCCTTCTTCTTCGGCATAACTATAAAAGTGAACCTGAACTTAAGGCAATATTGTTCACTAATTCAAGTTTAGCTGTAAAAGGCCTACTGTACAAAAAATATTATTATATTTATTTAATAACTATAGAGTATATAATACCACCAAAATGTAATTAATTTATTTTATTGAATTCCAAAAAGAATGTATTATTTCTAGCATTTGGTAAGCACTGTACTTATTCACTGATAACCGCTACAGCTTAACAGTTACAAACCAAAAAAATAGATATGACTGACACTTGGTCAGAATAAATTTAAGACCTACAAGTACACACTTTATTAGTAAGTTATAATTTATTACTCCAAAAAGGGATTTAAACCAATGACACATTACCAATATTTTCATGTCATGTTAAAATCAATAAATATTTATTTACTCCATTTTATTGGCTTAATATTAAAAACACCAGCTAATATAATATTAACAAATGAATATACTTACAAATTAATACTGTCGATAAGACTTTTCTTAGGGCCTAAAAATTTGAACCATCTCCACAAAGCACATATATTCTCAGGCAAAAGACTGTCCGGCTTTTGCTATATTAAAATTAAAATCTGTATTATTTAGTTTGAAAGTAATTAAATATAAAACGTTTTTAAAAACATGTTATACTTATTTAGGATTTTAAAACATGAAAATATATAAAAATATGTTTGCAAAACTTACAAGATATTCAGGTTCCGGTTTCCACTCAGAAAACACGTATAACTCGTGTAAAATAGATTTATTTTCATCCATTATTGTACAGCTTTATTATTTATGTTTTAATGCATATTTGAACTTGATAAAATACAAAAAATAAGCAAATTACAAGTACGAAAATACGTCAAGTAACAACAAGTATTGAATTTATTTATCGACCGATCGGGGTCTCCAGGTTGAATTTATGAAAGACCCTATTTTCGCCAAAAACAACCCCAAAATGATATTTCAGTAAATCACCCCATAGAAATTATTGTATAAAAATTGGACTAGTGCTTGTCGGAACACGCACAAAAAAAGGAGGAGGTTCTTAATTCGTCGTGTAAATAGTTTGAATGTATAATTTAATTACTGTATTTCTTATTGATAAAATAGCTGTGACATGTTATATAAAGACAAATCACGATCACATAAAGATACCTTTTTGCTAAAGTTACTACAGAACTCTAAAACAACCTGCGCAGTCCCGATTCTAGCACCACCTACTGGGTCCAACTGCAGACAGCGGCCCTGGCATACGTTGTCCTGCTCTGAAAAATTAAAACCTAAGTCCCAATTTCAGTGCCACATACTAAGTCCAACAATTGATTTAAGCCAACGAGCGACCCACTCAAATCAACCCCAAAAAAATCGACAAAATCTCGGACCCCGATTCCAACGCCACCAATTGAACCCGTTAAATGCAATTGTGAATATAAACCATTCTCGAATCCACTTGAACACACACAAAAATTTCATCAAAATCGATCCAACCGTTTAGGAGTTCAGTCACATACAAACATATAGAAAAAGGTACAGTTGTTGTTTGTTTTAAATTTTCAAAAAGACGTGTGACATGAAATAAATGGTCAAATCAAAGAAAGGGTGGGGCTTAAAGTATAGCGCCATCTAATTGATGCTTATGTAACTTAGTTGACAGCAGAACTCATACTTATCGACCTCTGGGTTTATTTTTTTATTATAAATTTTTATTTATTCATTTATTAACTTACAAACATCGCTATCATTACAGTTGTCACCAATACGATAGCGTGGTACACATAATACATTATAGATAAATATATATACATATTCAGTCGTCATAACATATAATATAATACGCAGTTCTTGTGAATTCAGTCACAGTGCAGCTAAAAATGTCAATTTCTTGACATATCTTGTTCAATGTTCGCAAGGCCTGTGTCATCGGCGCCTTATTAAGTAAGTTGGTCCTGCCGTATGGTACTACGAACATTGGTGACTGCCTACGTCTCATCACAAAATTCGCTGGAACGTTCAGTTTGATTTCAGCCAATACTCCTGGGTTAAATAATTTTCCTCTTAACAATTAAAATGAAACCTATCATATGTCTTAAGATAGAACAATTACAGAAATTGAAAAATATATATCAAAATGGGTTGAGTAGTTTCGGAGTTCGACGCGGTCAAACACTATGATAGGGAATTTTTATATATATATAGATAGAATAGCAGTTAACGAATTGTGTGACACTATAGAATTTGTCCTTATACTACTAAAGCTAACCCTGGTTATTATCATATATAGCGAGGTTAATAAATCCAGTTTGATTATATTTAAACAAACATGTCGCTTTTGGTACAATTACCAAAAGCGACATGTTTGTTTATATTGCATTAAAATTATTGTATACAATTATGTCTGGATTTCATTTTTGAAGTGAAATTTCTATATAAACAGGGGTCTTGGGATTTTTCTGTCACGAAAAAGCGTTACGGCCGCGTGGAGGAACGGCATAATTTTAGAGTAGACTATGGATGTTTTTTTTGGTTCCAGATCGAATTAAATTTTTTTGTTTGATAAAATAAAATATGTATAAATAAAAAATGCATTCATTAAAATGTGCCTAACATAATCAAATGTTAATTTGCAGTAAATCTGCGAAAAATCGAAATGTGTGCTGGGACACATAGTAGAAGTGAAACTTCAACGGGCAAGTGGAAAAACGAATGACAACGGACAGCTGGCAAAACGAATCGCAACAAAATTTTAACTTGAATTTTTGCGGGCTGATTTTTAATGTACTTGTCCAATTTAAAAACCTTTGTTTAGCAACTTCATGATAAGTCTTAGAATGGTCTAAGTGCTAAGTTGAATAATTTATACCATTTTTAGCAGTAAGTTAAGGGGATTTAAAACACTCGAAAATACTTCTTATAGATCAATTTGTAAAGTCAACACATAAATTTGCAACAATAACGTCAAAGAAGAAATTCAAACAATTAGTAGTATCTCAGATTACATAGTAACGTTTTACAAAATAAACAATTATTGCCTTTCATTTTGTTTGCTTGCAACAATGCCAGAAATAGTTGAACGTATTTCATTAGAGTTTTTGGCGGGAACTGAAAGGGGACGTTGTGCTGTGCAGTTTTATTTTATAAAAATATGTAAAATTACTCTAAAATGAACAATAGTTGTAGGATATTGATAGTGTTTGAGTAATAATTATGTGTTTTTGTGAGAAATGTGAACTGTATAGCCAAATGTGGCCTTTCGAGTTTTCACAAGAACTCCGTTGCACGGTGTCGATTGTAGCCTACAATATAACTGCGCTTAGCTTAAAGGCCTAGTTGCCTAGCCATAAACATAAAAAAATCATTAAATGTCTTTGGTTTTTCACAAATATTGCATGTGTAATCTGTTGTTATGTGTCAATATCATAGTGAATGGTCACATTTTCTTTGTAATTTATTTGTATTTTATATATTATCTCACGAGGATTGGGGTTTCTTTCCATTTTGGGGTTATTGTGCAGATAATTCACTTCTGGGGTATATTTTCTGGGAAAATTCGTGAAATAGTTTTTATCCCTCTAGCCTTACTCAAAATATCTTAAAATATTCGACATAGCATGAAATTGCTGACAAAAGTTAAATCCAAACCTGTCGTAAACAATTGTAATGATATTTGATTACATGTCAGTTTTGGTATTAATTTTAAGACACGACGAATAGAGAATCTTAAATTTTTTTAGGCGATATGAATTAAGAAAAGTTAGCCGCTTCTACAAAATTCTTCAATGCGTGTGGTCCGACACGTACTTGTCCAGTTTTGTAATCTAATAATATTTATGGGCATGAAAGAATATAATACAATATATTATTTATTTATAAAATATAATAATATTTCTTTTTTCCATGCTATGAGGAGTTTCTGAAATATAATCATTTTGGGTTTTTTCGGCGGATGTAAGGAATTTTCGTAAATTAAATCTGGAGACCTTGCTCAGAGGAATTATATTCCTCTAAGATAAATTTATATGTGACCGTAGGGTAGGTGATGTAATGACCTGCCTGTCATTTTACCATCTACAACATTTACAAAACAAAATTGATATAAAACACGTTGAAGCCTCAATTGGAGCCATAGCACCCTATAAAAAAAGAAAGAAAAAATATATAATTAATATGCTTTGATGTCAAATTTTCAATGTCATTTTTATATTTTTAGGAGGTAGGTTTAATACAAAAAAAGTTTACAATTTCTGTGTTTTTAAAAAATACTAAACAAATTAACAATCTCAGATCAATTTAATAACTGCATATTTGAATAATGAGTTTTCTTGAAGAAATATATCGTAAGGTATGTGTTAAATAATAAAGTTATTTTCATAAATCTTACACATTATTGTTCAAAGTTCTAACTTTATGACTTTCAGACGTTAGAAGAAAACGAAAGAAACCTTCGTTTTTGGGAAGATTATTTATTGAAACTCAATTCTTTGAACTTCAATGACTACGTTGATAAATTAACAGTGCCAATATTAGTGCCTATCGGGAGTAGAATATTCTTTAGAGGAAATTTAAAACATACAAATGAAGTAACTGTTTCATTAGGAGCCGATTATTTTGCTAAATGCTCATTGAACCAAGCAGAAGTATTAAGACAACACAGAATAAAAGGTATTGCATTTATATTCAGTATTGATATTTACTCAGTTTTTAATTATTGTATAAATCAGTTTCATTGCATGTCAAAAATATTGCAGTTTATTGTGATATAGTTTGCACCAAACCTAATGGCTTACATAACAATGTTAGGTGTAATATACACACTTCATACAACACAGGTATTCATATAGGTATCATGTAAGGTCTATCAAACTATTAGATGCAGTTGGCTGTCCTTACTGCAACTAATAATTTGAAAATGTCATAAAGCTTTGTCTTGATTATTTATACCTTCTTACTTGTTTCTAATTATTTTGTTCAAATCAATACATTATAGTAATGGCTTGATAATGCAATTATTATATTTATATATTTTTATTTATTTATAGATGCACAATCAAAAGTGGATGTCTACAGAAGAGAAAGAGAATATCTTGAGAGTCAATTCTCTTTCACCAAACAGAATATTTCTGAAAACCAAGGACAAGAAATAGTAGAATTCTACACAAATGAAGAGGATATAGCTTGGAGGGTGAAACATAGAGAAAACCTGAGAGCATACAAAGAAAAGCAGAAGCAAGAAGAAACTTTTGACCATTTGTCTGATCAAGAGCTATGGGACAGATTAGAGGAGCTTGAACTTCAAGAGGAATTAGAAAATGAACTGCTCGAAGTCAATCCAGAATCTTGTTACAATACAGAATGGAATGAAAAACCATTTCTAATTAAAGATGAAAATGTTATTGCTGAAGGTTTAGAACATAAATCAAAATCAAATCCAGACAAAATAATAGATATAGGTGAAAATAAGATAGCAATGAAAGAAGATAATCAAAACAAAGACTTTACAGAGAAAAAAGTAACATTTAAAGAGATCACATCACCAAAACATACTTCTAAATTGGAATTGCTACAACAAGTAATAGATAGACAAAATGTATTGCAGAATAAGCTGACTGAACTGAAAAATAGAGAAAAAAACAAAAGTAGAACTGAAGAGGACTTGATGTCAAAGTTGGATGACCTGGAACTATTAGAGGAACTTGAAGATGAAATAGATAGGTATGGAATGACTCTCTTAAGTAAAAAAAACTGCTAAATGATAGTTAGTCTTGAAGATCACAATCAATGATCAGAAAAGTATTTCAATTTACCTAAAGTTGGTGAGTTGATAAAATGTAGAGGTTAAAACCACCATATGGTGTGTTGAATCTATGAAGTAGTAGATTATTTAATTTTGTTATTTTTAACCACCCAATATCATCTCTTTTTTCCTTAATTATTAATTAATTAATTGTGATCTTGTTGTTTAATACTTTGCTAATTTAAATAAAATTTGCATTATTATTTTAACAATTTGTAATCAACAATACTTCTAGATTGGATGATATACTTGATACCGAAGAAATAACAGAAAAAGAAGAGGAAGGTAAATTAACAAACTTACAAAGACGGGTTTCATTTGCTGATGAAGATGATAGTACAACATTAGAACTTACTTTCACACATTCTGATATAGAACCTAATAATGAGCTTTACAACCCAGAAAAAGGTCTTCAAAAGCCTAGTGATATATACCAGGTGTACTGTAATATATTAAATGAAGAAACTACTTCTATACTAAAGAAAACTAGGTATGAAGAGAGCAAATTTTTGAAGAAAGATATTAAATTTGCTGAACCTAAGGAATTGGTTGATGAAGAAGCAATAGAAAGACAAACTATAGTAATCAATGATGTCATTGAAAAAGTAGAATTAAAGGAAAGTAAATTAGAAGATGTTGGTAGACCAATAAGCTTATTTAAAAAGAAAAGATTGCAGAGTAAATCTTAATTTAAAATTTTATTAACTGATTAATTAAATCAAGAAATAAATGAATTTTACTTTATTTTTAGACCCATTTGTGTTTGAATTTAAAAAATCGGCCAAGTTTATTTCGTATCATGCGCATTAAGCACATGGTAAAGTCGACATACATCCACCATTTTTGTCATTTAGCTTTGAATTGCTAAAAATCATTTATTAGCGTATTATGTTATCGGGCAGCCTGTTGTAAGAGCCAACAAAACAACCCTCAACCAGGTGGTAGGGTATTTGCGTCTGTATGGCTACCACTCCGGGTCTAGAGTATGCCACCACAATACCCTTGAGTTTTGTTCTGGCATTAGTGGCCAGGTTACAGTCTCCCTTTAGAGAGCGACAGCACATGGGTAGCACCTTTGTTACAAATGTCAATAGGCGATGGTAACCGGTTTCCATCAGGTGGGCCGTCTGCATATCTGCTGAAGTCCTGCAATAAAAGGATCATATTACGTTAAAAATTGTACAATGAATGTTGTCAAATCAATTTTTATCACTTGGGGAACTAATATTATACAATATTGTCTGTGATTATCCCACCGAGTACAAAATACAACACTAAAAGTTTCCGTTTCTTGCCAAAATATATACGGAGCTCTTTAATAATAATTGTCATAATCGCAAGTAAAAGATTCATAACATTTGCCTAGTTTTTAATTGACCAACACACATTATATAGGATATTAAGTATGATTAATTACATCATTTCTGAACGGTTTTGTTTTTTAAACTAGTTTTCATAATTCATTACCGAACGAGTAAGTTTAGATTTGACAGCTGTATTTTTATTTTTTAGGTTATGTTGTGATTCTTTTTAAACATAAGAATTTAACTATATATTACCATTAAATAATATGTTGTCACGAAATTTAAGACAATTTTGTAGACGTTATTCACAATCGACAACATTCAGAACTTCCCAGACTTCTCCTGTAAGTTATTTTCATTTGCTAGCAAAATACAGGGCAGGGAAATTTGGCAAAAAGGCAAACCTTTTATTAGAAAGAAAACTGCCTTCTTAACTACAAATTGACATTATTCTATATCATTTATTGACATTCATTGATTTTAATTATACAAATTTTTATAACTTGTATTTTTATAAGTAAAGACATTATTATCTTCTCACCGACAATTTACTTTCTATCTACATTTACTATCTACATTTACTTTTAAATCAAAACAATCTAAACTAGCATTGAAATAAGATATAAATTATGGAAACAAGTAAAATGTATGAACGAAATATAAATAAAGCCTTTTAACTCCTCAATATACATTACCTTAACTCAAATATTTGTTTCTTTGTGATATGTATGGCCACCCAGCATAAGATTGCACTCTTTATTTTCATTTTCTTCAGTGCCAGCACAATGAGAACCAAATAGGCATGTTCTACACAATAGATGCAAATCTAAGCAAACAGCTATTCACCACAGGAGGTCTACCGAAAAGCTTTATGAAACAGACTAAGACTTTCACAGAAACTGCTGTGATGGTACGAAGACCTGCTTTGGACCTGATGGAGTGTATTAAGGCATCAGACATGAACAAACCTGTTGTTAGATATGTGCTGTGTATCCTTTAAAAATTAATGTACATAATATTATTTCAAAATTTTACAACTGTTATAGTTTAAGACATGTAACTTGAAATAAAATGGTAGTTGTCTGCACAGGTACATTCATACCCATAATATGTGACCATTTTTTTTTCAATTTTTACCCCCTCCACCCACTGTGACCACCCGTGGTATATGCCAAGACCCCGCCCTCACTCTAGTTTACATGTAGTAATCATTTTTGCAAATAGATAGTTATAAATAATAATTTGACTCATATTTGTCTTAAGCCATTTAAAAAGAGCTAAATGCTGCATGTTTGGATGTAACTCGAAAAATCGTGAGATATCCCTAGAGAATATTGACTATGTGATGAAAACCAAAGACCCTCCCCCACCCCTGTGACCAAGAGTGTTATTTTGAAGACCCCCTCCCCCCTGAATAGGTCACGTAGTATAGGTACATTCCCTAAAGCTCTGAGAGCGACTGAGTGGGAGTTGGCGTCACCCCGTTGCTATGACTACGCTTGCGCATACCATTCGCTCCTCATACCCCACTTCCACTTAGACCCAAATACCGTCTACTATGCTTGGACCAAGTGAGAAGTCGCTTATTATATATATGATTAAAAATTTAATCAAACTGAGTGCATATGTATTTCAGATTTCTATTTTTCACTTAGATATTACAACTAGTAAGCAGGAATTATGTTGCTGAAAGCAAATTTCAAAATGGTTCATCTGTTTAAGAATAGTTACAATTAATTTATTAAATAAACAAAAATATCTTGTATTTAAACTCTTAGGTAATCAATATTACAGTATGTTTTAACTGTTTTAATTAATAATAATAATTTCTTTTTATTCTCCTGATGCCCAGGTTATTCAACGCTTTCTTGAAGTAAACTACCAGAGTACTTAAAAAAAGTTTTAATAGCAAAAGCCCAAGACTTTGAACTTTAAAAATTTTACCTTACGGTATTCACATAAGCACAATATTTTTTTCTTGTATCAGATGAACGAGGAGAAGCAAAAAAAGGACAAAAATAGATTACTTTTTGGTAGGCCTTTGGGTCAAAAGCACTAGACTTCAAACAATAAACTTTTACTATATGAATTTTTTTCAAAGACTTTCAAAATAATTAAAAATGAAATTAATCTTATTAATAAAACAATTATCTTAGTATTCACCTTATATTTAGTGACAACCAACTGTTATTGTTAGTTTTTAGACTCATAATTATATTATTGTGTCCTTGATTTTGATTTCATTTATAACTATATGCAATATTTGAAGAAAATGTTAAATTTTTACAATCTACTAGCGGCCTGTCCCGGCTTCGCAGGGGTGGACATTTATTTTTTAAACATTTTGGGATAAACATATAGATATAGCCTATGTTACTTAGTAATGTAATAGCATTAGATAATATAGATAATGTAGCATTCTAATATTGAAAGAATTTTTAAAATTGGTCCAGTAGTTTTGAGTTTATTCATTACAAACATACAAAAATACAAATCTTTCCTCTTTGTAATATTAGTATAGATTAGAGCTATATAATATTTAGAGATTTGACAGCAGTTTGTAAATTATGAATCTTTATTGCATAGAAACTATTAATATTCTATGATAAAAGTAACAAATATTTATCCTGTTATCTATATTACATGCTTAGCATACCAAATTTTATTATAGTTGGTTCATTCTGATGGCAATAAAAAAAGGAACATACAAGTACCTTAATAAAGTCGATCTTCTTTGATACATATTGATAGGAAGTTTCAACAATTCCCTTAATAAGTACTGCAGATGGTGAACAAGGTGCTGGTAAATCCATAACAATGGCCCACCTACTACATTTTGCACATGAACAAGGATACTTAATAGTGCATGTGCCATGGGGTATGTTGGATTCATTTTATAAGTTTTACTAGCTTCTGCCTGCGATTTTGTCTGCGTGGAATAGTTTAAAAAAACCCTGATTTTGAAACATTCTTCATTGGTGCGCCGCTCCTGTTGGTCTTAGCCTGGTGATATATGATGATGCCTATAGCCTTCCTCGATAATTGGGCTATCTAACATGGAAAGAATTTTTCAAATCAGATCAGTAGTTCGTGAGATTAATGCGTTCAATCAAACAAACAAAAAATCTCTTCAGCTTTATATATTAGTACTAGCTGTGCCCGCGACGTCGTCCGCGTGGAATTTGTTTTCAAAACCCCCCGATTTTCAAACATTCTTCATTGGTGCTTCGCCCTTATTGGTCTTAGCGTGATGATATATAGCCTATAGTCTTCCTCGATAAATGGGCTATCTAACACTGAATTTTAGCCCAGATAATTGTGTTGCTTTAAGTAGCTTCTTACTAAAGTGTTAAATAATGTTGTATATAATGAAAAATATTATTAATACCTTCTGCTGACGTAATACAAACTCTAAATTTCGAAAAGCTTTCTTAGAAGTGTTAATTATGTGTATGCGAATAGTTAGTTTTGTATTAAGATATACTCCAAGATCCCACAGGTTATCTACCCTTTTAATTGGTGTTTTAACCAAGAAATAGTTATGATGAAGAGGCTGTTTGTTTCTGTTAAAAGGAATAAGAGAGCATTTTTCCGTAATTAATAAATAACTTGTTACTTTCACCCCAATCTGCTACCTTTTCCACGTCAATTTGGAGCAGCTCACAATCCGATTCACCTTTACCAAAAGCAGCAACTTCAAATCATCCACAAATAAAAGGCATATAAAATTCTTCACCACCTCTGGCAAGTCATTAATCATGATAATAAACTGGAGTGGTTCCAGATTACTTTCCAGCCTAATTCCGGATTGGGTATAGTATTGCTCTGATTTACAACCAGCATAGTCAACAAACTTTTGACAGTCTCTCAAGTAATTAGCAAAAAAGTAGATAGCTTAGGAGTAGGAGTAACCCAACTGTTGCCAATTTTGTCAACAATATATTGTTACGAGTTGCAGGACTCGAATTAAAATGCCGTTGGAATTATTATAGAATTTATTAGAACTATACAAACACGTATTACACAGGCACAAATATAACTGAACACCACCAGTCCAAACGTAATGCACGATTCAATAACACGCGCAAAGTTCGTCACCATATAGATTACCGAATGTACACACGTCTTGCCTTGTTGTGGTTATTGCTTGACTGCCTCACCCCTCCGTTGGGGCATTGCTTTATACTGTACAAATATAATATGTCTGCTCGACCGCGTGGACTGAATTTTCCAAAAATCACACCTGATTAATCACTACCATAAAGATTACAATACACAATGAGCTGTTTTTCCAATCACAAATTTTAAACACAAAAGAAGAGAGTCATAAAAGAGCTTGAATGTTATTACCTCAAACGCCGCCGGGTAATGAATGTGCTTTGTTTACAAATATGCAGGTGGCCCAAATTGTAACAGTATCATTGTCTACCAAGTCGAAGGCCTTTTTGAAATCAAAATAGGCAGCATCGACTTGGACCCAGCTCAATGATTTCCTCTCCCTCTATTCTAGTGTCAGAATGGCTCCGCCGTCTGCCGCGCCACAAGGAAATGTCCAACTCACAAACACGAGAGGGTTTTGTTGACTTACCACTAGATGCTGCCTCGTGGTTGCTCCACTTCAAGACACAGAACCAACAAATACTTAAACAGGGTGAAGTAAGTGCCTGTAATAATACTGCACATATTTAATTTCATGAACCCATACTTAATACGTATTATAAATGAGAAAGGAACACTATCTATTACACTTAAACAGAAAAGACTTCAAAAGTAGGTAACTAAAAATCAAAAAAATATTATTTTCTACATCTTGTTTGTCAACATTTTCTTTTTTTTTTAAACATAAAATTAATATATTTTGCAAGTTTGTTATTGTTTTATTATGTTTTACTTGGCACCGACTTCAAGATGTTGTAGAAGATATTTATTTTCTACTTTTTAGTTATGCAAATACTTGAATAGCTTTAGAAAAAAAACTATATACAACATGTACGTTCCTATTCGAGGGTTGCTCTCGATTTTCCTGGGTTCCACTCATAAGATCCTGACTTTGTGACAATGGCACCATTTCAGGACAAGCAGGAGTATACTCTTTCGAAGAAAAAACAATTTAAAATCGGTGCACAATTGATGGAGAAATCGCGTAACAACCAATATAAAAAAAACTTACAGTCGAATTGAGAACTTGCTACTTTATGAAGTTGCTTAAAACTACAAACTGTTTTCGATATTTTGTTTATAGATAAAATTATCAAAGACTTACGAATGGAGCAAACGCGAATTAAGCGAGGCGGGGTCGCCGTTGGCGGCGCTGATCGAGCACGGCATCAACCGGGTGAAATACGCGTGTGACGTCGTCGACGCCCTCGTCAAGGAGATCAAGATCCTGTCCAATAACAAACAGTAAGTTTTAGAAGTAGATAGGTCCAGAAATCGGAGTCCCACGACTTCGACTTTACTGGGCTGGAGGCTTTTGTTTATTTAATTTGTTTGGAAAACATACAATAATTAATATTCGTGAATATAAAACACAAAATTAATACATATATCAATCAAGTTACCACTAAAAAATAATATAAATAATAAAAATAAAAAGTTGGCTCAAACAGTTAATTACAAAAAATATATATTATAATACAATTATAAAAAATTACATAAAATGTCTATTTAATTTAAATGAGGTCAATATTGAACAAAAAAAATGTCACCGCAATAATTACTAATAAAGATAAAAAAAGGAAAGGAAAGTAAAGAGAATTGTTCGGCCACTATGGCCAAATCCAAAACTGTCAAGATATAGCGATTATACATATATATATATATAAATATATATATAAATATATATATATAAATATATATATATATATAAATATATATATATATATATAAATATATATTACAATATATATTTTGACAAGCCGATTTTGTCAAAATCTAAAATGGTATCATTAGGTTTTTGTAAAATCAAATACCCAGGGTATTCCATTAGCAATGAAATAGGCTGCTTTTGAAAAAAAAACAGTTGTAGTATTACACAAACTTAAAGTGTTGCTTCATGCTTGTAAGGATCTATTTCTATGAAAGAACGTTAAATGTTAAACTAAAGGAAAGGTAGGGTTTTAACACACCATATCATACAGTACCTATATTTGTTAATCAATTTATTAATATGAAAGTATTGAACTAATTGTCTATATTTCACAGGTGCAAAACCTTTGTGGCGATAGACGGGTTCAACAGCTTCTTTTATCCATTAACACGTTTGAACACCCCCACAAAGAAGAAAGTCAAACCCGAAGAAGTCACGTTGACGACATCATTTATGGAACTTACCAAGAACGATTGGGTAATTTATATGCCTACTAGCTGTCCAGCGACTTCGTCCGCATGGATTTATTTTTACGGGACTAAAAAAGTAGACTAAGTTGCTCCTTATGACATCAGCTATCTGCCAGTGAAGGTTTTGTCAAAATCGGTCCAGCCGTTTCAGAGATTACCCAGAATAGACAATTATTTTTTTATTGGTATAAGTACCATATACACTTTTATATGCATTTAGTAAAAAGCTTATTATTTTGACATTACAAACAGGCACTTCAATTTTAGTTATCTGTATAGATTAGAAGTCCCATCAAAACTTCATTTACCTTGCCATAATGATGTGTTTGTTAGTGAATTGCAACGCCAGCATAAAAAATACGCGACCGCAGCGCCATCTTTTTGACTATATTTATTTACGGGAACGACGTCATTTATCGGAATAAAAATATCCTAAGTGTTAACCCAGGATGTTGCTAGCTCTGTGACAAATTTCATTTGAATTCATTCAGTAGGTTTCATGTGATGCTCTAACAGACAGACAGAACAAAAATTCTATATGCTGCATTTTCGAACGCTACTTTGTCGAAATTAGATCCCCTGATATTTTCCTCATTTTTAAATTTATTGTACAAATTTAGCACCCCCAACAGATTTACTATATATTAAAGATTATGTTATAGATAGATACAACACTTTATTGCTCACCAGGCAGAACAATAGGCAGTCTTATCTCTCAGAGCGATCTCTCCCAGGCAACCTTACCTTATAGGATATTCTATATTAATTTGGCGATATAGGTGGTGCATAAATTCAGAATTTATATTGTGCAATATCAACTTTTTTTAAAATAATTTATAGGTTTGCGTTTGACAGGCGAGACAGTGCACCTGATGTTGAGTGATGACGCAGTTTAGGATGGAGCACGCTTACCTAGAAGATACCTATTCACTTGTGACTTGAAGGCTTTGAGATTGTATTTGTCTGCAACATTCTCATGTACTCTTCATGTGAATAGTTTAATGTAGAAATATGTATATAGAAACAATTTATTTCAGAAAAATGGTGCGATATTAATCACGGTAGACGAACTAGCTGTTCCAGAAGACCACCAGGAAAGCTTTCTGCCAAAATACTTACTGTATAAAAAGGTATATAATAATATCATAAATGAAAAATACTGTGATAGAGAATCACCCATTGAAAAATGTAATTCTGAATAAGCCTGTAATCCTCTATTATAGAGCGCGCCACAAATCCCCAAGTTACAGAAAAACATCTCTTGACATTCCACCAATGTTTAATAATTTAAAACCTAATTTTTAAATCAAATCAATCATAATGAAAGTAGATGAAGCGAAACACGTCACGTCGTCTTACGACGACTCTGATGATCATGTTTGGAGATTAAATCTCCGCCTACCCCATTGCAAATAACAATATATATGTCTGTATGTAAACATTAAATGGAAAAAACATATTAAATTAAGAGTACATTGTTAGAGGTTATTTAAAAGCATTTTATATTATTTTAAACAATCAAATGTTGGTTAAAAAGACGAGTGGTGTTTTGCTGTATCAAAACGCAAGATACGAAAACTTATGACGCCTTCTGGAAATCTTGGATTTTAGGCAATTTCAGAGCCAAAATTTTTATTGGGTGATTATCATTACTAAAATTCCTCCATAATAACATTGTTAATCATGGAGGAATTTGTACTTTATTGAAATAACAATTTTTAAATTATTACATTCTTTTAAAAATGACTGCACCTTTTATGTTTCTGGTCAGTGTTTCTCATTTAATTAAAAATATATATCAACATTGTTAATGATTTAGGAATGACATACTATATACATAATTTCACATGTCACTATCTAGTGCTCTCAATAGCAAAATTACAATTTGCATTTTTATTTTTTTTATTTCAGGGTTTTGAACACTTGGACCCCTTTGTTCCTATTGAAGTGGGTCGCTATACAGAGAAAGAGTTCCTGTCATGTGCGAGTTATTACAGAGACAGGTTGTGGCTGAGAGGGCCGCCAGAGATTGAAACAGAATTAAAATTCACAAGCACACTAAATCCCTTTAAGTTTATGGAACAGTGTGCCCCATTGTAATTCATATCGTGTTAATATAATTTTGTAGTTGTTAATTTGTTTTTTAAATTTTTGAAAACCCAAATATATAAATAATTATGATTCTTTTGATGTGTCACATCTTGACATATTTCTAGAATTAGTATTACATTTTCAAAGATTTTATTTTACCTATTATAACTTAGCAATTTTGATTTTGATTCATATAATATAAATATAAAAACCATAGACAATAGGAGAGGAAATATGTCTGGATATTCATATATATATAAACAACACCCCACTGTGTGTAATTGAAAGCAAAGTAAAAGGCAGGAGAGAGAAGGGAATGCCTAGGAGTATTTGTTGCACAAATAAAGGAAAATATAGGTGACATGTCTATCAAGATGTGAAATGGCTGGCACTGAATAGAGAGGACTTGAGAAGATTCTAGACAAGAGTTAGTACTTAAATCTTATAACAATGATGTATATCTGCCCATAAACATCACACACATCAGCTTAGGGTTACTCATTTTTTTAAAGATTTTACACATTGTTTACAATCACAATGTTCTCTTTCACTGTCAGCAAGTGGTAAGTTACTGCCTTTTAATTACTGGAAAATAACTGTGTTAATTAACATGTTTTTCAAATTAAATTCTCCTGACACAAGGCAGGAGTTACATGGTAAAACTAAAACAACAAAATATAGAGAATAATAAAAACTAAACATTTAAATTGTAATGTTTAAAAAATATAGATCACAAAACCATAAAACATATTCATAGAAAATAACAATAGATTTTGATTTAATAATTTATTTGGAACATAATATCTACAGAGTTTTGCTTATTGTAACATTTAGACATTATAACCGACAATGTGACGTTTGCCAATACACTCTCCAATGTAAAACCAGAAGAGGACCTCAGCACCAACTAACACATTCAAAGTTGCCTGTTTCACAGTCTGGTTCTTCCATGCTCCGGTTTTTGCGCTGGTTAACAATTTGGCGAAGCCGGCTTTTATTTGTGGAATCTCACTGAGTTTTGGTGGTGCCAACTCAACTTTAGCGTATTTCATAAAGATACCGAATTTTGGCCGCGCCTGAGCGATAGCCGCTGAAAAACAATACAATAGGTATTTTAAATTCTAGTTCTTACAATCGATGACCACTTTTAAAAATAAAGATAACCTATTGAAATAGAAGTAGAAGTATTGATTTTCAAGGTTAGCTTTTAAACACTCGTCTGCGATAAATAAGTAAATATCTACGGAAACTTTTGAAGCTTCAAAATAGGTTTCTCTAATAGTGGTATAGTAATAAGAAAGCTAAATAAGATAAGCGGAATTAATGTTTGGGAACTTGAATTACATAACCAAGAGACAACAACAAAGTATCGAAGTACAATAAAATCACAGTATATTAAATTTTACTTACTGTTAACTAAAGACGGCAATTTACCAACTGCACTGGCCATTTTATTTAGTTAATAAAAACAATTGGTAGAAACAGCGCAGCTGATTTAATTTAATTTTAGAATAAAAATTGTTTTAAATGTTAAAAGTCAAAGTTGTCAAAAAGTCTGACATTTGATAAGTAGTAGTAGTAGTAGAATTCGCCACAATGGCAGGCAAAGGAATCTCAGTCCATACAGCCAATTCTGATGTATTATTAGGTCTTATAGTAGCGCAGTTGTATTGCAGGTTACAACCGACGCCATTCAATGGAGTTCTTGTGAAAACTCGAAAGACCACATCTGACTATACAGTTCACATTTCTCACAAAAATACATAATTACTACTCAAAAACTATCAATATCCTGCATCTATTGTTCATTTTAGAGTACTTTTACACATTTTTAGAAAATAAAACTGCACAGCACAACGTCCCCTTTCAGTTCCCGCCAAAAACTCCTGACATTTGATAATCAATGCCATTTATTTAAATAGATTTATAGCTTGGCAGTTAGGCCTTTCAGTCAGATTTTAGATTACAATATAGTTTCTTCATTTTCAGCTTAGAGCTCAGCTGAACTGTAGGTTATCAACTGAAGCAATTCAACAGAGTTCTTGTGACAACTCAAAAGGCCACATTTGACTACTCAATTCACATTTCGCACAAAAATACATAATTACTACTCAAAAACTATCAATATCCTACAATTGTACTCTGTTTGCTCCGCTTAGTCGATTATTAACGATTAAAGGTTTTTTATGCCCTTACTCGATAATAATCGTTTAAAAATATTTTTCTATTTTTTGCCTTTTCATATTTTTTTTGTTTTTCACACATGTAACACTCTTTGCTACGTCGAACATTTATGTCAAATCAAATGTATTTAGAAGCCGGTGATAGTTTACTTTTCTAACATTTCGAATTAATTAGGTAAATTTCAATAGTAATAGGTTAAAAATAAATTCAGACCTAAACGTCTGGATTTCAATCAATCTACGATGTATTTAAATGGTACGTTTGGTCAATTTCATACACCTTTGGTAAGATAGTGATCGCACCTAATTTCAATTTTCCTCGCTTCAACATTGATTGTAAAAGGTTTTCTTATGGTAAACTTAACTGCTAGTTATCTTTAGTAATAATTAATGTAGGAATTGTTATAATTTTTATTTGTATATATTTCAATATTTAGGACACGTCAGTGATATCGGTCGCCACCGGCCGTGAATACTCTTATAGGTTATTTTAGATAGTTTTAATTTCCTTGTTTTTAATACATTATTGGTTATGCCTGTCAGAACATAAGTTAATCGTCCATAATAATCGTGTTATTTTCACCATTTATTGTTTTCCATAACTTATTTGTATCCTTTTTCACTAGTATTCATGCTAAAATCTATTTTCACTGTCTGTCCTAGAATATACTAGTAGTAATTGATCTCTACGAAATTTATTATGTGTTTTGTAAAGATAACTTTATGCTAACAGGTATAATCAATTTATTATTACAAAATGGAAATTTTATATTAATGATTCAATTTATTTTTAAAAATTTTAAAGATATAGGTAGTACTATATTTTTTCACACTAATTAAATCAAATATAAAATGTATATTTACAACTTTTAGGGTTTATCTAGTATATTGTACAAGTTGTACAATTACATTGGTAATGCCTCTAGTGCTATAAATGTCCATATATGACTATCATGTTGGCCACAAAACTCTCTTTACAGTACTCTAACAATAAAAAAAGTACCTAAATAAATTATACAGCACCTTATGTAATATGTCTATGTGGCCCTTGTAAAAAGATTGAGTATGACTGATCTAAACATTGTAATCTAAAAATTGCAACTAATTATTTTACAGATTATAAATTTAAATTCAGTTAACATATTAAGTGTTTTTGGATAGTCACATGCTCTTCCATTTATTTAATCAAGATAGTAGTTGAATGCCTCCTATATTGTGTAACAAAGAAACAGATCATTACTAAGTATTACCAGACATTATCAAGTAAAATTTTTATCAGACTAAATTCTCTCATTTAATTATCTTATACTAATATATAAAGCTGAAGAGTTTGTGTGTTTGTTTGTTTGATTGAACGCACTAATCTCAGGAACTACTGGTCTGATTTGAAAAATTCTTTCAGTATTAGATAGCCCATTTGTCGAGGAAGGCTATATATCATCACGCTAAGACCAATAGGAGCGGAGCACCAATTAAGAATGTTTTAAAATCAGGGGGGTTATGAAAACAAATTCCATGTGCTTGATGTTGCATGTATTTATAAAACCACTTTAATGCTTGGAACTCAATTTCAATATCTTTAAAGCTCACTTTTAAGTTCTGTTTTGTTACTCATTGACTATTGATACAGTAAATTGAACTATTCATCTACATAAGGAACTTATTTATTTTACTATAATCGAAAATGGTTTCAGCAGTAAGTTTTACATTCTAATATTTAATTATTTCTCATTTAATTTCAGCTTTATTCTTTTTTTTATTAAGTACACTTGCTCTAAGTAATGGCAACACATTACAAGGCACCATAGATGTTCAGAGACTGCAGAAAATTCTTCAAGACAATGTGAAGAGCAGAGACCTCACTGCAATATACTATGCTGTGAGGGGATTGAAACAGTTAAATGTTGCTGTACCAGATGTTTGTGAGGTGAGATAGATATCTAATAAAAAAATTGATATATTTAATAATATATTTGATACCACTGCAAAATATCTTTTGGATTTAAAAATACTATGTATACATTTCAATATTTTTTAAATTGATAACATTAAAATTGTAGTGGTCTTATTTTAATATTGTTATGAGTGCAGGACTCGAATTAAAATGCCGGTGGAATTATTATAGAGTTTATTAGAACTATACAAACACATATAACACAGGTACAAATATAACTGAACACAACAAATCCAAACAATGCAGAAGGTTGTAATTCAACAAAACCTGCAAAGTACTTCACTATTAGATTACTAAATGTGCACATGTCACGCTTAGATCGTTGTTATCGCTCGACTGCCCCCTCTCTCCATCAGGCCATCATTTTATACTGCACAAATGCAATGCATGGTCCCGACAATGTGAACCAAATGTCCTAGAATCAGCTTGTACTTTATATTCCGTAACACCTGGCTAATGGCCTGCAAGTGGCTGTAAACGAGAACAATAGGCTGTTCTTCACAATACTAGAAACATATGCCAATAAATAAGTAAAGAAGACAATCATAAAAGGATTACAAACTAGTTCAAATGCCGACAGGTAATAAAATGTGCTTTTACAGACTGTATGTGGAATTTGTCCTCTCGAAGCCTAAGTTGTAACAATATCATAAGTATGTATCTACAGTAAATTAACAGCAATTATATATATATTTCAATGTAATAATACCAATACCAAAAGTATTGGTGTTATATCAGAACTAGAACAGATGTAATATTAAACTTAACACTAGTTTTATAATTTGTTTTTTTGTTAATCATGGTAATGATTAATTAAAAGTAATTAGCTGAGGTTTTCCACACCATTATGATACAAGATTTTTTTTTAGAACATTCCTGGTATTGCAAATGCCCATATGCAGCAATAACCACTTTCTATGGTCTGCATTATACATCTGCTTGCTGTGCTCTTGCAATAAAAAAATAAAAAATCCACGAAGTCTACTCATTGTACCTTGAAAATCATATAAGATAAATATTATGTTAAATCTTTATAGGTAATAAAAATCCTGAACTATGATGTGAAGAACATTGAACAAGTGTTCTATCTCACGAATGTAGCTGCTTTGACTAAATGTCAAAATGCTCTGAAACCTGATGTGCTTGGTGCAGCAACACTTGTGCTCGACAAGAAGGATGCTACTTTAGCCGAGTTGTACTATGCTGTGTACTCTCTTAAGGCCTTAGGAAAAGGAAGTATCTATGATAAAGAGGATGCCTTGAAGAATCTCATACAGCTGTTAAAGAAGGATGATTCACCAGCCAAGTAAGGCCATAGATATGGTTTTCTGTTAGTTATAATGGTACTAAGTCTTTTCTTGGTACTAAGGCTTGGTCTGCATAAATTTTTGACCTATATAATGTCCTTAGATTTTTCAGAATTAAAATTAGCCTTATTATAGAGCTTAATGTATGTCTTATTATTCAATTTTTGTTTTAAAAGTCAATTAAAAAAAAAATCATAAAAATTTTAAATTATGAAATGAAATACTTTCATATTGGTATTTTAGTATAGAATGATTTTTTTATTTATGAGTTTCTATCAGATACATGCATAATTGATGACATTTTAAAAATATTTCAGTGTATTTATTTTTCTTTGACCTATTATATGTACCAACATTACAAGTTGTTACAAGTTTACATAATCCTCTGTTCTAATATATTTTTCAATCAATAACTATTTTGTAAAATATCAGTTATCCTTCTATATCTAATATCATTAGTCACATCAGTTTCATGTTAGTACTGGTAACAAATCTTTTCTCTTTCTTTACTATACTAATCTGTACTTGTTCATAGTTATGGGTATGTGTTCGCGTTGTGTGAGCATATGGGCTGCGGTGGGTGGACCGCCACCCACGCCGAAGGTGTGATCCTGTCTGCTGACGAGAGCGACGGTAAAGCACTGCACTTCGAAGGTGGCCTGCCTGTCACTTCATTCATTCTTTCAACTATAGCCAGGTATGCAATAACTAGATAGAAAATACTTTATTGTTCACCAAATATACATAAAGTAAATAATTTACAGTCATTTTGTGTCAAGGCAGAAATAAAGGGTGGCCTTATTGCTTTAGAGTGATCTATTCCAGACCACCTGGGCTGTGGATTGTGTGAACGGAATTGTATGACGGTGATGTGCATATCAAATATACATAAATAATATATATGAAATAGAGGGTATAACTTGTTAGGCTTCAATGCATCGCAAATAAACCTGAGCAGTTTTGAAATAAATGAAAAGCAAACAACATGTGTTGTAGCTATCCTCTGTGCTAGCCCGGTCGGTAATGAATGTGAAAACCGAATGTGGATAATGGGTATGTATGCGTCACCATACTAATATCCGAGACAAAATACTTGCACATTTTCAAAATTTTTCTGTAATTTTAACCCACTTGCATTTAATCGCAGTGGCTGCTAAGCCTTAGTGACTCCTTTCAAACAAAATTAACATTTAAGCTGCTATTCTATTACATATATATTATGTTAAAGAATTACATCAATGTTTTAAAGCAGTTACCCCATACTAAAAAAATGTTGCAACTATTAATTTTATACACAAATCTTAGCTAGCACACTTAATATTATGATATCACACCAGTTAGGTTTCTTGTTTTCTATTTAGTTTCCTCTTGATGATGATTCAAGACAGATCACCCATTTTATCTAATTTTTAATCCTTTACATATTTTAAACAAATCTTGTTTTATTTTCTAATGCTTTTATTTCATCATATATAGACTTTTATGTTACTTATAAATAATGTTTAAATTATTAGGACATATAAGATACTGAACAAGCCCTTCCCGTTAACTGATGATCAAAAATACAAGTTTGCTGAATACTTGCTGAGCCGGCGGTCAGTGAACACGCCCAAAGGCGCCACTTTGCTGCTCGAAGGTGCCACTGCGATTGCCGACGATGTGGTAACTATCAAAAACTAATTATTCATACCAAAATTTGTTTTTTAAATTGGAGACTTTGTAAACTCCTTAATTTTACTGCGATATGTGTTTGTAGTTTTAGCCTTGTGTGATGCTTAAAGCTATACTACTATATAATACATACTAGCATTGTGTTAATTGTTTTGAAGTTGGTATGGTGCTACCAAGTCAGTGCTGTCTGCAATATTCCTGATTGAATATCCCTTTCGTGCTGTTTTAAAAAGTGTGCCTTCAACTTTAAAAGATTCTAGTGCCTTAACCGCGCTGGTTTTGGGAATCCAAATATATCGTATGATTGCACTTTAGTGTGGCTGTTGCATTTAATAGGGTATTAACACTTTCTAATTGGTCAATATGTTACAGAAGCAGTGAAATTGATATGACTTTTTTATTATTTTTTTAGTCTTGTTCCCCTCTAAGATGAATAAAGTATCAAAAATTATTTATACACATTCTTTTTGGGCTTCAAAGGGATATTGCGAAGTCAGTCCTCTCCACCCAGCACCAGCACCAAACTCCCCGGCGCCCGCGCCAACTATACTAATCTCGTGTAAACGACGAAGTCAGCAATAAGCCAATCGCTGACACTCGTTTGTAGGGTGACTCGCTTCATAGTAGAAAAATAAAAATAACTCGAAAATTACGTGACAAAGAAAATTTTAGATTAGTTCAATAATATAGTATTTTGGCTGGCAAAGCATCTCTCATGAATGTATCAAATGTTGAATAGAGTTTGTATACAATGAAAGCAAGTCGTCAAAATTATCAAGCCATGTACTCACCTGTGAGACGTAACCGTTGCAGTTACTGTAACCAAAAATCATAGTGTGTACGTAGCTTGCGAGCGACACCAGTACGCTCGCGAAAAATGGCAGTTCCTATATCCCACTATTCATTCACTTACACTACCATCGGCTTGAATTTTGACATTACATTAATGGAGGTTATGTCAAATTTTTACCGATAGTAAGGCAAATGAACGGTCGGTAAGATGTAGGAACCGGTTAATTAAAAGCGAAGATCAATGTCGGCTTACACATTAAAGCATGTTGTTGTATCCGCTTGGTGACAGCTAAGGCCTGCAGATGAGTACGCGGCTTTAATTGCTATTTCTAAAGTCAGTCTATATTCAGCAGGATTGCAAATCTTAATTGTTTTAACAACAGAGTTATCTTTTTTGTCACCCAAGTCATTTCTTTTTATATATCTCCTCTAACATTACCATTAACTCTTCTAACAGCAGGTAAAAAAAAATCGAATCAAATAATTTAATCATATCAAATTTTTCCGTTTTCTAGAACTCAATTTTCCCTACTGACTTCAATAACGTGCATACACCGTAAATAAATAACCAAGACCACTTACTTCATGTAAACGGCAGAAATCAGTTCTTGGTACCTGTACTGACACCATTCGAACTTCGAAGTAGTAGCTGCATCAATGTAAATCAGCCTTTACTTTCCATACATACATGCAACATTGGCCACTGTATTCTATGGAAGTTTTATATTGTATTTCTAGTTATTCAAACAATACATTTTTAAACAGGACTCCCCAATCAGCATTGTGATCAAAGGCAAAAAGTACATAACATCAGAGGTCGATACCATTGAATTTTCTATCACAGACCTGATAGGCAGACCTGTCAAGAACTTGAAACCTGAAGAAGTGATTGCTCAATCAGGAACAAGACTCGCTGACGACGTTGTAGTACTTTCAAAACAGCCGTTAAACCAGAGACCAAACGAACCGACAACTTTCATCCTTAATTTGAACAAGATTAAGGCGCAATATGGCTTGTATAAGATTGCTTTGTCAGCGGGAAGCAAAACGACGAATGTGAATGTGGCAGTGCTTGGAGAAATTCAAGTGACCAGTGTGGAAGTCGGAATCGGTGATGTTGATGGCACTACTAGTCCTAAAGTCACTACTGTCACATACCCAAATAAATTAGGGGAGAAGTTGCAAGCCGATCATATGCAAAAGTGAGTATGAGTTTCTTGTTAAATGTATATACTTATCCGCGACAAAAGAAGTCCCAGAGACGCGGCGCTGCAGTCGCCGCTCTTAATCCTACCAGAGTAATAATTTGCTAATCAAAAAAAATTAATATAAAATATTCCATAATTAAAGCTGTAAATTTACTTACCTTGCCTACTTTATGAACAAAAGTCTATCAAATAGCGCAGCTGTTTCTTTTAATTTATTTATTTTCCGTAGGACTTCTTTCGTGGTGTTGACTCTAATATTTTTTTAATATAAAATTATATAGATATATGTATAAATTTAATTTACAAATGTTAAACTTATAAATACTGTATATTTTTTGATATTTGAAATTTTATTTTTGTGATTAAAAAATGTTTAAAATAATTGTATTATATATAAATATATAATATAATTATTTTATATCTTGGCAGATAATGTATGTATATACACTAATGTAATATACATTATTATTAGCTATTAGTTAATGACATTATTTTTATAAGACTCATTTGGCCAGTCAATAATTATAGCATTATTGTAGATGAAGCTCGAGCCTTAGAGTTTGTATGCTGAATATGCAAAAAAATCTATAAATATTTGTAAAATGTTTTTATACCACTTATATTCACCATTACCATTTTTTTGTGCAATAAAGGATTTGATTTGATTTAATTTTACCAACATTTTAATGATTTGTAAAATATCTTTTTATCAGAGTGAGTTTGAAGTTCAGTGTTCGCGACAAGTGGAACAAACCTGTGCTAGTCCAGCAAGCGTTCGTTCGTGTGGCAACACAGGACAACGAGCAAGAAACCATTTTCGTCGCCGAGCCAGACAACGCAAAGGCGTATAAGGTCGAATTGGTAAGAGCACAGTTCTCATTGGGCGCGTTCCTGCTATATTTCACAACGCTCAAAATGCTCCATCTGCCGTTCCACTAGGCGACCGCGGTCGTTATGGCTGTAGCGAAAACGCCACAAATGACGTCATGACTTTTGCTCACGCAGCGCTCGCAGCGACCCATGTCAAGAGGTGGGTCGAATAATCGTTTCACTTGAGTTTAGGATTGTGACGCCGGCAAGTAACTGGAACGGGAAAAATCGCGGTCGTGAACATGGCCGGTGGGAGTCTCTAATGGAACATAGCCATTGAAGTATACCCAGTGGTTGGGCATTTGCCCGCCTAGATGGCTACAACCTCTGGTCTGCAATATGCCGCCATTACGTTGTCGAGTTGTTCCAACATTAGTTAACATCCATTAGCAGTACCTTCGGTGTTTCAAATGTCTTTTAAGGCCAATTTTTTCATCACCAGATAAAAGTTATTCATAGGTTTACATTTAGTGAGAACATTATTCAATTGATAGATAACTTTAGTCTGATGATTGAAAAATCGTTACTTAGTTGATTCGAGGATTTTAAATTTTATCTTTGCCAAGTCCTGGGGCCCAATTCTGCTATTTCAGTACATGGCATTGCGAAGATATTCAAAGTACGATTCCATTGTGATAGTGCCAAAAGTTCTGACTCTACTAAATCCACAATATCTTCTCGATATCGTCGCGACGGAATAATCGTAGAAAAGAAGTCTTACTACCATGAACAGAAATGGCGTTAGCTGAAATGAATTTATGAACAGCTACCAAAATTTGAAACATTTATTTCGCGAGGTTTCTCTTATAAATATTGATAAAGTGGCTCGCCTCGGCCACGCCATTGGAGTGGACAGAATACTGAAATCAGGCAAACGTACCATTGAGACTATAGTGTTTGGTGAGATAGTAATAGCAGAATTCCTCATTTACAAAATTTGTTTGTGGTGGGAAAATAAATTCACCATTTCATTAGGGGTGGTTATGGACTGTATAATAGGTTGGTTCAATATTAGAAGTAGAAAGGAACTCACCGTATGCTGCTGCTCTTGGTTCTCTTCTTCAGCCCCAGCGACAGGTCTGGAGAGTTTTTAATTTATTTATATATTTATTTTGTCACTTCGCGAGATGTGCGCACAGTCTTGATTATAGGGGCGGTTTTTTTTATAATGGCGGAGCGATGAATTTTAAGCGTGTGGTGCGAACGAGCTGCTGATACGGAACGGGCTTCCTGCTCTTGTCGTAGCGTTTTTATTATAAGTATTCAAAATGGTGACATCTTCACTTTTGATGCAGCGAGAATAAGGACGGGTGGGAAGGCTTAAAGCAATGGAAAGAAATTACATAAAATACATTTTTGTATTCCAGTGAACATAGACTTACTTAGACCATTAAGTAAGTATAATTATTATTATTATATTGTTTCAGAATGTGGGTAGTATTGCTAAGCATTTGAATCACTTCTCTGGGGTATATACATTGGTGATATTTTTGGGAGACAGTGCCGTCTCGAATCCCATTGCTTGGTCGGTGGGGGATGTTGTCTTCAACTTTGGCAAAGACGCCAATGCACTGGGTGAGTTGCGGGATTTTCAACGGTATTACTAAATTAATAGTGTATCGTAATGAAGTATATACGTTTTGTATTATTTACTGAAATTAATGGACATATTTTTTTAGAGTAAAATTTTAAGAATATTATTTTCAAGATAGTTTTGGGTGTATGAATAAGTCCATATCTAATATAAATTCAGTGTTCCTTTTCTCTTGCTTTGAAAATAATGTTATACACCTTGAAATATTTCATTTGATAATTAAATAGTCTTTAAGACCGGCGAAATTAAAAAAACACCATTGACAAAAGGCATTTCAGAATAAAACCTCTATATATATATATACAAAATATAACTAATTCTTACTCAAAATAGGGGAGTGTAGAGTCAAATTAACTGAGATATTTTTTAAAAGTTACACAACATCTATCCTTATAAATTTTATTATGTGCTTACCTACCTATGATGTCATAAGTAGCTACAAATAAATGTAGACAAATAGCGCATTAATTAATGTTAAAAAAAAAATTCTATCATCATATTTCAAAAATTAGTTAACAGGGTGTTATTTTAATGCCTGTTTATATATATATAAAGATTAGAATTTATTTTATCGTGTGTCCGCAGCCCTATTAGTTGAAATATAGTGACCGTCATACTTTGTCGGTATTCATGTTCTTGGCAAGTTTTAAAATTTATTTCTATTCATATTATCTAAGGGGGTCCCGAGAGCGTTACAGAAAAGAATGCCATAGATAATGGCATGATGACGGCCTCTGTGGTTGAGCGGGCTAAGTCTTAGCCGGCCGAACTCGCTGGAACACAGAGACTCCGGGTTCGATTCGTGGTATAGTAAATTTCGGAAACGAACTTTCTGTTATTTACTATGGTCTGAGGGTCTGGGACCGCCCTCAGAGTGGTCCGTTGTATACATATACCCCTAACACAAAAGTAACCTGCTTAGTTTGAGGAAATACAAAAATTTAAAATATAATGATGTTTTTTTATTGACAGGTGAGCCAGTGAGGGCGACAGGCAAGTCGTACCACGGACCCCTGCCGGAGATCGCGCATATCTTCCGCTCGCCAGATGCGCGGCCGCCGCGCCTCGTCTCGGACGTGTTCGCATGCGCGTGCGCTGCGCCGCTGCTGCTCTTGCTCATACTCTGGGCTAAGCTGAGGATCAATCTGTCCTCGTTTCCATTCACTCCGAGCGCTCTAGTCTTCCATCTGGCATTGGGCGGTGAGATAATCGCATTTTAATAGCTATATACAGTTATATTTAATGTATAATTATAACTACGCCAAGTGTGCTGTATTATATTAACTTTGGATCTAAAGAAGATATAATAGCAAGAATTCAAGAAGGAATATTAAGGTGATTGGGACATGTAACATGACAAAACAAGTGTAAGTGGCAGATTAAGTGCTGGTAGACCGTAACTTACATACCACAATCAAATTACTCGAGATACGCCAACATCACATCTTACAAAAAAATAAGTTTTAAAAATATCTGTAATGTGAATTTAACAAGAAAAGTGCATTATTTTTCACTTTATATTTCTAATTAATCACTTGTGAACATTTATATTTCTAATAATAAAGTGGAACAGTGATAATCACTACATAGTTTATATCAAGTACAGTGCCTTCATGAACTATTATCGTAGTGTTTACGTGTGATCGAAACTATGTGTATTCAGTTGAATAAACTAAACATGGACTAAAATACTATAAGCGTTAATGAACTGTATGTGTAACCATAATTATCACACTGAATGTGTTAAATATAATGATTCATCTTTAGCTCGAGCCAAATGGATGTGCCCTATATGTACAGCTTCTAGACCAAAAGCAAGCGATAATAGCAATACTCCGATACCTGCACGTAACTTAGCTAAGGAATATGAAACAAAGCCAACATCACCTAAAGCTTCTACATCTTCATCCAATATACAACTGGATACTATGACTATATTGGACGAAATCCGTAGTTTGCGCCAGGACATGAATAATAGATTTGAGTCACAACAAGACAGCTTAAACAAATTCTACTCAACGCTAAACGCAGTTCAACAAGAAATACGTGATATGGGTTCCCAGCTTACTACTATGCGAGATGAATTCGACGATGTTTCCAAATCTGTAAATTTTCTTGCGGAACATCATGATGAACAGATCATATTAAATGAAAAGCATGATACTTTAATATCTAAGCTACAGTCTGAAAACAATAAATTATCTAGTCAACTAAACAACTTGAAAGATAAAATGAATCAAATGGAACAACATGCTCGAGATTGTAACTTAGAAATACAATGTGTGCCAGAGTACAAAAATGAAAACTTACTAACTATAATCAAACAGCTCATACAAACAGTTTCAAGTACTGTCACAGATAATGATATAGTAAATTTCCACAGAGTAGCCAAATTAAATCCAGAATCAAAACGGTCTCGAAATATTGTAGTGAAATTCGCTACACCTCGCTCACGCGATAACTTATTGGCATCTACCAAGACCTTCAATAAGAGTCATGAATTCGAAAAACTCAATTCGGCACACCTTGGAATTGGTGGTGATAAACATCAAATATATGTTCTCGAACATCTTTCCCCAGAAAACAAAAAGCTTCATTCAGCAGCGAGGCAAACGGCTAAGGACAAAAATTATCAGTTTGTTTGGGTTAGAAATGGTCGAATCTTTTTACGCAGGGACATCAAATCACCTCCTATATTAATTAAGGACATAGCGTCGCTCAAGGGTCTTTAAATTTAAATTTAAGTAATAGTACTTTGTATTGTATGCTACATTTTATTTTAATTTCATTTTAAAATTCTATTTGAAAATATATTACCAAAATGCTAGGGGCCTTAGAACCAAAACTGAAGAATGTTATATTAATTTTTTGAGTTATAATTACGATGTCATAGTGATCACGGAAAGTTGGCTCAACAATACTGTTTTCGACAATGAACTCCTCGACCAGCGCTACTCTTTATTTAGGCGAGACAGAGCTTCCACTTCTTCAGTGACTACGAAGAAAGATGGAGGTGGTGTCTTAGTAGCCGTTCTCAAGAAACATACGGTTCTTAGAAAAACATACTGGGAGTCAACATGTGAAGACTTGTGGATCACAATAAAGGCAAATGACGGTCAAATTATAAACATTTGTGCGGTTTATATACCCCACCTTTAACTAGTGATTACGTTGATTGTTTCATGAAAATATTACTAACATTATACAAAATAAGGTCTCACAGTCAGCAATTAACTTATTGATCGGTGACTTTAACATGCCTGATATACAGTGGATCTATGACTCAAGTACACACAGTTTATCATATGCCACAACATATTATAGAAATGTCATAAATGAATTCTTAGACTCAATAATGTATAACGAATTTAAACAATGCAATCATATCAATAATTTTAATCGCCATATCCTAGACTTGGTTTTATGTAATAAACCGACTAATGTGAGGGTCCTGGAAGTTAACAGCCCAGTTCTACCGCTGGACGCACATCATCCTTGTTTTGAAGTTGAAATTAAAAATTCATCGACAGCTTCAATGAAGTCCAAAAGCACATGTTTTTATAATTTTTACAAAACTGATTATAATGCGTTAAATGGAGACCTTAATCAACTGAATTGGTTCACGTTATGGGAAGGTTCAGCGAATGTTAACGACATGCTAGATATATTTTATACAACAGTCGTACCTATTATTTATAAGTACACTCCTCAATACAAGACTAATAATGGTAAATACCCCGTATGGTTTAGTCGGCCATTACTTAAAGCTTTAAAAGAAAAAAACAAATTTCACTCTAGATTCAAAAATACAATAATCCTTTAGACAAATTAACATATAACATGTTAAGGAAAAGATGCGACACATTAATTAAAGAATGTTATAATGTTTTTAAAAATAATGCAGCTCAAAATCTTCGTTGTAATCCAAAGTATTTCTGGAAATTTGTTAAAGATAAAAAAAGGAATACTGCATCTATTCCAAACGAAATGCGACTGGGAGAAGCTAGTGCTAAAGGTGGTCGGGAGATTACAGAACTCTTTGCTCAACATTTCAAATCTGTCTACAGCACCGTTAATCCCATACCGTTAAACAATACTTTGAGTGGTAGTCTTTCAAATGTACATGTAATTTCAATTAATGACTGTGATTTCAATGAACAAGATGTTTTTAAGGCATTAAAAAATCTAGATTGCTATAAAAGTCCCGGCCCTGATCTCTTACCTCCTATCTTGCTAAAAGAGTGTGCTGTTAACCTTTGTAGACCTTTACATATGATTTATAGAAAATCCATTGAATCTGGTACTTTTCCTTACAAGTGGAAGATTGCACACATTACGCCTATACACAAGGGTGGTGAAATTAACGACGTGAGCCGCTACAGGCCAATCTCCCTACTATCCACCTGTGCGAAAGTTTTTGAATCTATAATACACAAAAGAATACTACCTCACTTTCAAAAACATTTAAACCCAGGTCAACATGGATTTCTTCCACGAAAATCTACTGCAACTAACTTGATAGAGTTTGTAACTGACATAGCAACGGCTTTAGATAATAACAAGGAAGTACATGCCATTTACACCGATTTCCGTAAGGCTTTCGATCTAGTTAACTACGACTTACTTTTAGCTAAGTTACAACTTTTGGGTATCCACGGTTCTCTTCTTCGATGGTGTAAGTCTTATTTGGAAAATCGTTCTCAATTAGTGGCAATTGGTGGTTTCAAATCCTTAGCATTTAATGTACCAAGTGGAGTTCCCCAAGGGTCACATCTAGGTCCATTATTTTTTTTGGTATTTATAAACGACCTCTGTGATACTATACAAAGCCAATACAAACTATACGCTGACGACTTAAAATTATATCGTATTATTAACAATACATTAGATACTCACAAACTACAATCTGACATAAATAATATTCAAGGCTGGTGTTTGAACAACGGAATGGTATTAAACCCGGAAAAATGTTACCACATAAAGTTCACCAGGAAGAATATTCCTTGCACAGTTGCTTACACATTAGATACCATATATATCCAAGAAACTAAAACGGTACGCGATTTGGGTGTAATAATGGATAGTACCTTAAGTTTTAGACATCACATCGATAAAATTGTTAAAAAAGTCTTCTCAATTGTCAGGCTTTATCAGTCGTCAAATGAAAATATTTCATGATCCAGACTTATCCATTACCGTTTATAATTCGATCGTACGTGGTATAATCCGCAACAACAAATTGTAGATGTTTTAAAGAATGGCTGAGTAAAAAGCATCTATAATAAATGTGTTAGTATGAAGTGATTAATGAATCTAGATGAAGCAAAAGATGTATATGTCAAGATCGTAGCAAGTGGAACAGGTAACAGGTGTGATAATATGTAAGTATATTCATTTTATTGATTTTTAACAATTTGGTACCCATACTTTATTTGTATCTTTCTTTTATGAACTGTTTTACATCGTTGATGAAAATAATACTATTTACACTGTTTATATTTATTAGGTTGGTAGTTTTAATTTAAAGATAATAATATGAATTGATTGTAAAAAACCAGATACAATGACTAACATTTTTAAAAATTGCTGAGGTTGTAATTTAATTTCGTTTTTTCGATGTTAAATTCGCATAGTCTGAAAGTTCGCTTGGTGTTGCCCGATCACAGGGACTTTAATAACTATGCGAACCATAGAAAATACATGTGAATCATGTCCCAACCTTTTTTACAGCCACTGTTAAATTGCAGCATAAATGCAACAATTATTAATAATATCAACAATTTTGTATCATCATTTTATACTTAGAAATCTATATATATTAAAATCAATTGCTGTTCGTTAGTCTCGCTAAAACTCGAGAACGGCTGGACTGATTTGGCTAATTTTGGTTTTGAATTATTTGTGGAAGTAGGTTTAAAAGGTGAGTAAATATTAGCGGTGTGCGATTATGAGATATACTAATGAAATCATTCGATTATGAAGATATCTCGATTATGACAGATAAGTAGTTACTAATTTAGTTGTGAGTACTTGTACTCTTGCTTGTTGAGAATTAACAACGCTATACGAACGAGCGAGACGCGTTGGTCGGATCGGACGATCTCACGATCGTCATTCATCGGCGGGCGGGTGAGGATTGCCCCGCGCCCCCGCACGTTGGCTGCGTCACTGCGTCCTAGCTACGCCTCGCTCGCCAGCACCACGGCTCACATATGCTAGTACCCACAGTAGGCTCACAGAGCAAGTAACGCTACGCTTTACTAGTACCTACCAAACCTGCGCTTACGCACACTATCGTTTTGAATAATACTGTATGATGATGTCTTTATCTGTATTTTTTAAAGTTTATATTTATAGCAATGTGTGATACTACACTGATGTAATAAAAATTAGTAGTACTAATATTAGTAACATCATTCGATTATGAAAACAAATTAGTAACTAATTTCATAATCGATTATCAAGATTAGTAATTCAAAGTAATTCAATTATATAAATAAGTATAATCGCCCACCTTTAGTAAATATGAAAAAAATGCTTGGAATATAGTAAAAACAACAATTTCGCTTTCCCTTAGAAACTGTGTATAGGCGGTACGAAGTTCGCTGGTTCAGCCAGTTACTTTATAAATATTTAATATCATCAGTGACAAAAAAATACTGGCTGGCAGAATGCCACAGAAAAAGAATTTATTTGACATTTCATATGTGACTGTATTAAATGAGTTCATCAGATTTAGATATGGATTTAATGCTGATTTCGTTAGATTGATTTAATGCCTGATTTCATTAGAGAAGTAGTTGTTTGTTTAACTAATCAGTTTTTATTTAGTTTTACTCATATTCGAAATGAAAAGCAGTGTTAACCTCCGGTGAAAGGCCTATTTAGACACTCGAACTAAACCAATTCGTGCCTAAACAAGTCACATTTACCTCTCGTGTAACAATATAGTATTGTTTTTTTGTTTACAGCGTCCCTCGGTTTGTACGCCGTGCTCTGGCTTCAGCTGTCGATGTTCGAGACCATGCGTTACCTTCTGCCCCTCGGCCTGATCACGTTCCTCTCGGGGCATCGCTTGCTGCGCCGCTTGGTGCAGGACAAGGCGCAGCCGCGTTAAATAATTATACAGATGTGGACATTAATTAATATTAAATGCACAAGTCTGGCAGACTTATTTCAAATAATTTGAAAACTAAGACCTATTTTTAAAATATCACTTTTTCTAGTGTCGATTCACAATTTAAGATTAATCAGTGATTAATCTTAAATTGTGATTAATCTAAAAGATTAATAGTGTTTTTTTTTACTTCTCTTTATTATTTATGAGCAAATCAACACTGAAGTCACAGAGTACATTAATATAATAGGAGAACTGAAGATGACTAAAATAAATTGATTTCTGGCCTGGTTACAAATACTTGTATATTATTTGATATTAGCATGGATTTTTTTAATTGTTATTTTTCCACAATATCTCAATTCTTGTTTGAAAGCAATCAATATGCTAACAAATATGTTTGATTTACTGTTTTTTGTAATGAAACTATATAGTAAAAGGTAACCTACAAGTTCAAGCTATAAACTTCTTACAGTAAGTTATCGGGCCACAGATTAAATTACAGTAATGGCTAGGTTATCTTCGAGCGTGTGCACACTATGTTAAATCTTGACCTTTTTATAGGTGTGTATAATTTTAGTTAAATAGCACTGAAGTTTTTGTGAGGTATTTCTTTACTTAAATATGTATGTTAATTACGTAAACACTTGTTTCTCACTGTCCACATCTGATCAATAGTAAGCTATGATCTATTAATGTTTCAATATTTTGTGTAAATGTTTGAACATGTGGTGGATGTATGTGGTATATCATTTTTCATTCCTTGTCATTGTAAATTATTATAATTTTGAAAAGTGATAAACCAAATTCCTGAGTGGTTTAATTTTATGTACTTTTAATAAAGTAATGTGATTCGTTTTATAATGTTTTATTTAAACAGATTAAGGTCAAACACTTGTATTGGACAGTTCCTATATCATACTATTCATTCACTTACATATACAATAGGGGAGCGGACAGTAAGTCAACCGAGTTACTTTTTAAAACAACGCCGCAACCTTAGATTTTGTAAGAGCCTTGGAGGAGGAGAGTACCTACTTATAACGTCATAAGTAGGTACAAGTAAAAAGAGTAAAATAGCGCATTAATTTTATTGTTTGAAAAGTAATTTAAATTATTTATATCATAATATTTCAAAAGATGGTATTTATTTATTAATGTTAACATTTATAAGAAAATTTGTCCGCATCCCTATTATTGTATGTAAAATATGGTTTACAGAGCAGAAAAGGGAGTATTGTGCTCTCGCTCGGCCGCTATCCGGCCTCGCATGCCATCTCTTTCGAACAATACACCGTAAGTTGTAATAACATTTGACTAGACTTGCGCAAACACAGAGAACTAACTTCAATCAAAGTGCATTTTAAGGTTTGGGCATAATGTAAATGAACTTTGGTTAGGTAGCCACATTGTGCGCAAAATAAAACTCGTATAATATCTATACTAATATTATAAAGAGGAAAGATTTGTATGTTTGCAACGAATAAACTCAAAAACTACTGAATCGATTTTAAAAATCCTTTCAAAATTAGAATGCTACATTATCCCAGATTAATATAGGCTAATTTAGTACTAGAAAAAATTAGGGATCCTACTAAAACTTCAATAATGTAACCCAAGGTGTAAAGAAATTAGTTATTAGTGTTCCGGGGAAGGTTTAGATTCACAATTAGACCCGGTAGTAGGCGCTGGAATCGGATTCTAGATTTTTATTTATTCAGGGCAGGACAACGTTTGCCGGAACCGCTAGTATATTATATAGTCGTCAATTTTCTAATATTAAACTGCCTGCCGAGTCAAATTGTTGAAGTTTGGGAAAGTGTGAGCTGTTATGCCGCTCGCGAAACGATGATGGTAGTGAAATCCTCAAAAACCTTAAAATTAAGGGTGACTATGGTACTAGTGTATTATCTCTAGTCATACATGTAAACAGAGTGAGAAAACATATACGACTGTACGACATAGATGTGTAGAATATTTTCAACTCGGTTTTCAGATATAGGCTGTGTTCCAAAGACTACAAAATTAGTGTTCCATTAATTGCATTTTTAGTATTTGTTGGAATCAACCTCTTTAGTTAATTTACTTTTTATAGTTTGACATTTGTCCCACTTTTTTGTTTTTTCACTATATTTATCCTTGTATTGTATCGTATCGTAAAATAAATATTAATATTATAAGAAAATTCTCGTGTTAGTTTATGCCCAGGTTATAGTATATATAGTTTACGTGCTCTCACGGTATCTCACAGTATTCTATATGCAAATATCAAGAACAGTAAATGTTCATCACGTTTTCAACCCTTCTCTGTTTGACCTGTGTCGCATTTGATAAATTCAGCTCATATTTTAACACAAGTAACATTTATTTAAAAAAATAAACCTCAAGTAATAATAAAGATAATTTTATTTCAAGACATTATTCTTATTACATTATTATTTACACTTTTATCACACAATTAATTAATCATTTGCATAATGATCATATTCAACTTAATCTAGGAATTGTCCAAAATTAATTTTGAACTTAAAATAATTAAGCTCATAGTCCAGTTCTCATATCTTACGAACCTCTTATTTGCCTTACTATCGGTTAAAATTCCTCATAAGTCTCATACAAGTAATGTCAAAATTCAACTGATGGTAAGGCAAGTGTATGAATAGTAAGATATAAGTTACCGACAGTTACTTAGACTAAAAATAAGGATATTGATTTCCTTTGTCAAACAAAATATCACTTAAAAAAATTGAATTGCAGAATACACAATTAACTTAAAGTAAATGCAAATTCAGCGCATAGTGCGATTATTATTAAAAAATATTGGAAAATAAATAATTGTAACAAAATGTATCCACGAAAATTATTAGATAGATATTGAAAATAAAAAAATAATGTCAGGAGGGACCATATCTTAAGTAGATGCTTTGCTATGGTTTGTAAATGATTTAATTTACATTTAATTTTCAGCTATTAACCACTTACTCGATTAAAGTTAATTATAATCAGAACCATAATATTAACAAAATGTTTCAGAATTGTTAAAAAGGCCATGCCTTTTATAGACGCTCTTAGCGAGTGGCTCCGCAATAGATTGTTTTTTCTGCAAAATCAAATATTGCACATCATTCTGCTACTATTCCGAAAATCATACACGAATAGATATCAAATTAAATAAAAACTATTACAGAGAATAACACCACAAAAATATAAGCATTCTTAGTTATTGCTAATAACTACCAACATATTAATAAAAATCAGCGTGTAACCAACTTTGACACTTTATGGTTTAGTTTGATTTAAATATTTGCAAATTTTAAAGTATTCTTATGACATCAACGAATAAGTAGAAACTATTATGCGCATGTGCAGTACAGTTTATCTAACACAAAGAATTGTACTGCGCTCAAGTCTGTTTTGAATTATTATTATTTTATCGTTTAATTATTTAATTAATTCATTAAATAAATGTTAAGTAGGTATTCATACAGGTGCTCCTTTGCTAATATTGAAATTAAACTATAACCAACGCTATGTTGTGCAGTGTCCTGTAGGTATGTATTTATAATTTGTCATTTACAGCTGTAGCTCATGAGAAAATGCACAAACCGTGTCTAGCCAAATTGAGAGAACTCATGGGAAACCATAAAGCAAATATACAGTAAGTGCTAAAGCATACTGAAATCACATAAAACACGATATTGTGGCATCAAATACATAAATGTAGGATCTTGTTTCTTCAATAGAAGACCCATAACTTTTTCCTTTGAATGAACTTTTATATCACCTCTTTGCTTTAATAATGTGTTATCTTGAAAATTAGGTTTTTAGAAGTTTTTTTAACTTCTAAAAACCATTGTATCGAAACGATAACTTTTTTCTGTTAATCTACAATGTATTTTAAAAGATACCATGTTTCGATGCAATTATTTTTTGAATGTTAAAATACTTCTATAATTTCAATTTTCAAGATAAGAAATAATTGAAGCAGAGGCAAATTATTTTTATAATTAATTTCTATTTATTATATTATACAATTTAATTTATAATTTCATTAAAACTTGAATACAATTTAAAAATAAATTTGATTGAGTTTAATTTTTGAACAATTTATATTTATTAATTTTTTGCCAAAAAAGTGTGTGCGACCTCACTAGGCGCTTACCGATTTAATTCAGTATATAGATAATGCGCTCTTAACAAATTGGAATATATATAATACTGTCAGTATGTAAGAGGATAGTATTTCAGCTTTTAAAATTCGGCGTCCAAAGTGAACACGTTGTCATTGGGATTCGCCATTACTCCCCATTTCTGATATTCGCCGACCTTCTTCTCGAAGAAATTAGTTTTACCCTCCAAAGAGATGAGATTCATGAAGTCGAAAGGGTTCTTTGTGTTGTAGTGCTGTAATAACAACATTTTGATTACTTTTTTCATATAATAGGAAAATTATTTGACGACTTGCCTCATAGCTGTCCCTATGTAATGATGTATATTTGCTCTGAATGGGTGTTCAAAAACTCACTATCCAGGGCGTGATAGTGAGTTTTTCATATTAACGGTAATAGAGAATATGCATGTTTTTGAATAGTGAAAAGAAATACTGTTGGTTACGACCAAATTATTTATTTTTTAATATTTTGAATAAATTAGAGCTATTTAAACGCCATTATTTCCGCGGGCTATTGATGACGTCGTAGTTGATTCTCAGGGCGCGTTCGTTTTTAGGCTCACGACGCTCAAAATGTTCCTTCTGTTCCACATACCGAAGGACCACGGTCGTTATGGTCGCCGCGACAACGTCACTAATGACGTCATTATTTTCGATCATGCAGTGCTCACAACGACCCATGTCTAGAGGTGGGTTTATTGACCAAGACTATTACTATTTATATTTTTACATAAAAAAATCGTAATATACTCTTATGGTCTTATTCATATTAGAGAAGACAAAATAAGTTTGTAGACTTCTTTAAGTTTCTAAAAGAAAGAAAGAAAGAAGAAAATTATTTGAAGAAATAGCGACGCACTTATATTGCTGACATGTATCTTAAAAATAAAAACATATTTTGAGAATTTGTACGCCACATTTTCAGCAAACAGGGTTCTTCTTCTTCTGCGAGCGGGCGGTTTCTGCAACTTGACGACAAAGCGCCTATTTTGCGTGCGAGGGTGGATGAGGGTGAAAGCAAACAGGGTTTGCACTCAGCTTATTGCTGAACTGACATAATATACGACACAACACTGATTTTCAGTGCAAACTTTCCTTTTGGCGTAATACTAAAACGACCCGAACATTTTATGAATTTAATTTAAAAACGATTTAATTTATAAATAATAATATACACCTACATAGAATAAACAGTATAAAAATTTTGTTAACTTTATGATTTAAATAAAAAATATACTTACTCTAACTTTTCTAATATGAACACCACTGTTAATCATCAGGACTATTTGACCAATTAATACAGAAAAAAAAACAATCAAAGAAAGTTGACTACCCACCTTCTCACCAATCAAGTCCATCAATAGCCTGTCAGCAACGAACTCGATGTACTCGGACATAAGTTCGCAGTTCATGCCGAGCAGCCGCACGGGGAGGGCGTCTGTGAGGAACTCCTGCTCGATCACAACCGCGTCCTTGATTATCGTCAGCACGCGCTGCTTGCTAGGCTTCTGTACCAAGTGCTTGAACATTAAGCACGCGAAATCGGTGTGGAGGCCCTGTACACAACATGTAATAATTTAAAACCACTTATAGGACTGTCGGTTCGAGGATATCTATAACAGAACAAAGAGAACTTGATAACTCTAAAATATAATCCAGGAGTCAAGGCGATGATTTCACAAATTTAGTGTAGGACACTCTTCAGTTCGACAAATGCTTAAGAGTGGATCACTGGAATATGTGGCACCAACACAGAGAGGCTTATGATTAGCAGTGAACCGAGATTGGATTACAAAAATTGTATCAATTAAATAAATGCAAATTCAATTTTAGTAATAATTTTATTTACTGAATGTTTATTGTCAATATTCTTATTTTAAACCTATTTAAAATTATTTAATTATATAATGAATGACTGGACTTTTTATTGCTGTAGAAATTCCCCTATCTAAAAATTATTTTCTACTTTTTAGGTGGGTTTGCTAATAAAACTTGTAATTTTTTTATGTAACTTATAATTTACTAGTTTTTTGCATAAATGATTCTGTTTTTAGATGGTAGTTTTATAAAGAATTGACGGGTTCTGTGGTTGAGTAGCCTATGCCTTTATCTGCCTAGCTCACTGGAACATAGAAAGCCTGGGTTTAATCCCTGGCGTGATAAATTTCGTAAACTATCTTTCTGTTATTGTATGGATTACTGGGCTCGGCCGCAGAGTTGTCCGATACACACATAACATACTACACATAACCCAAGCGAAACTTGGTTAGCTTAATATATGTAATATATGTAATTTTATTATTATTTTATTAATCTATAACTGATAAATTAACTAGCGTAATCATTTAGATAACCTAATAAACTATACATGAGCGAATGCACGCGATTGCATGTACTTGTATAACTAAGAATGAGTTTACCGATTTTGATGATTTTTTTTGTGTGTTTGAGTATGTCCTTGGGATGGTTTAGGCTCACAATTGGAACCGGTAGGTAGCGCTGCTATCGGGTCCTAGACTCTTATTCTTTTCTGGACAGGACAATGTCTACTAGGACTGCTAGTAAATATATAACATATGAACAATATTAATTTTTTCTAAGTTGGATGTGAAAAAAATGAAGGTACCTCATCCCTGGATATCAGCTCGTTGCTGAAGGTGAGTCCGGGCATGAGCCCCCGCTTCTTGAGCCAGAATATGGAGGCGAAGCTGCCCGAGAAGAAGATGCCCTCGACGGCCGCGAAGGCCACGATGCGCTCCCCGAAGGTGGCCGTGCGGCTGCCGATCCACTGCAGCGCCCAGTCGGCCTTCTTCTTCACGCACGGCAGCGTCTCCACCGCGTTGAACAGGAAGTCCCTACACAAAGCAAATAGGCCATGATGACTCATTTCACTCATGCTAATAAATATCCTACTTTTATTATTAATTCAATATCTCTCGTGATGCTATTTATACCCTTTCCTTACTAGTTTTGATTTAATCATATATGGTCCTTCAAGACGGATATGAACCAACCAATGACCTATTTATTTTCAATTAATTGTCACTGGTAAAATTTCATTTTTGTACATTACAAACAGAATCTTCGCAATTAATTACATATTAATGTTGTTTAAATGTCTGAAACAAGTTAAGCCATATCTAAAGATAGATATTATACTAGAGAATCTTTTACATTAATCATTTAAAGACACAATTCAACTAAAACTTCATTCAATTTATCTGGTAATAAAGAACAAAATATAGACAGTACAAAATATAGGCTGCACTCTGTAAGTTTATAAAAAGTTTCTCAATTTTTATTTATTATTTTTTTATTGCAGACAGACAGACGGCCCACTTGATGGAAAGCGGTTACCATCGCCTATGGACATTTGCAATGCCAAAGGTGCTACAAATGCACTGTTGCTCTCTTAAGGGACCAGTCTCTCTTGGTCACTAATGCCGGAACACAACTCAAGTTTGTTATGGCGACATACTTTCGACCAGGGGTGGTAGCCGTCCAGTCGCTTGATTTTACTGTCCACTCCCTTATTAAACTCAATTTTTTGTATTGCTTGAGTACCTACAGCAGACAGGTTAACAACTCACCTGATGGAAAAATGGTTATCATCACTTATGAACATTTTCATCAGAGGTGTTACAAATGTGCTGGTAAGTTAGAAGAAAAATTACATATCTAAATATATTAAAATCCATAAAAGTAATGCAAATTTTCTATCAATGATAAGCTAATAGTGATTCCGCTTATTATTCTAATAATGTGGATTCTAAACTTAAACAGTTTTTCTGACCTAAGACAAAGCTTATCTTGCAACTTAACTAATATAAAATTTGAAACCATAAATTTTGGAAATTATCCCATTTCGCTTATGTTAATATTCCCTTCTCAACAAAAAATACACTTACAAGATTTCATATTCTGCAGCTACCAGGTAATTGAGTGTTACATAGAAACAAGACTAATGTAATAAAAATAGCAAACTGCATTTGTATTAAATTAGTTGTGCATAAAATAAAATATAACATCAAAACATTTTACATTGGGTCAACAGGAAAGAGTTGATAGAGTAGGCAATATCTCTTAGTAGGTAACAACTACATGCTAATCAGTGGAAACTGCCAGTTACAGCTAAACATGACTCACAATGAGGGCATTTATTTGCAAGCCTCTTTTACATTTTATTATACAAACATAACATATATTATTGTTTGTAATATAATGGTAGATTATTTTAGATATTGTTTAAGGATAACATAATCTTAGTTTGTAAGATGGTGATAGGAAAATTTCTCCTAGTATTATACTAATGTACTCTGTTGGGAAAACCAGCAAAATGTATATGTCATACATGCACAGGGAAATGTGCTAAGCTTATTGATAATGTAATTTTTGTCATTCAAAAATGGAAACATAAAACAACTCATACAAATATTATTAAAGTACTCATCATTAAAAGTTATATATATGTGACATACAAAAACTCACCTCTCCTTTGGATCTCTGATATATGTGTCAATAAGTAACGAATACATTTCAGAATGTACATTCTCCATAGCAATTTGGAACCCATAGAAGCATCTTGCTTCAGTCACTTGGACTTCCTGCGAGAACCTCTCCACAAGGTTCTCATTGACAATACCATCTGATGCAGCAAAGAATGCCAGAACATGCTTGATGAAGTGCCTTTCACCATCTTTTAAGGTCTCCCAGTCACTCAGGTCCTGAAATTATTATATACATGTTACTTCCATGTATTTAATTAATTTGTAATAATTATAGAGATTGGTTTAATTTTTCATAATATAATTAGTTAAACAAGAAATACATAGGGGGGACTATTTAGAAGTGATTCCAACTTTGGAAATATTTCTGTTCTATACAGGATTATAGTAGTGAGTCAGCATTATTGAAAATTGTCATAAAGGTAAGATTATAATATGTATCTCAGGTCCGGACATAAATATTATGTTTAAACTATAACACCTGAGTCAAATTATTCTAAACCACATTTTGGGCTTATTTTAAATATATCATAAAATTTCAGAAAAATAACAAGAATAATTATAGTTCTAAGGAGTAGGTACCTTTAATAAGACAATTTTAATTGAGAGGGCTCTTTATGTTCATAAAGGTTGAATGATTATTTCATTAACTAGCAATATATACAAATATAGAAGTTAACTCTACATGACTTCACACATTTATATTTTTAGTTCCAACATATTAAATATAAAAATAATTGTATAAATGAATAGGACTATTATGACAACTCAATACAATTGTTGGACAACAGTTATTACCTAATTACAAAAGATGCACGATATGGTTCTAACTTTTTAAAATATTAGAACAAATATGTGTATGAATGATTTCTAGGTTATGTCTTACTTTGGACAAGTCTACTTCCTCTGCGGTCCAGAATGAAGCCTCTGCTTTCTTGTACATCTTCCATATGTCAGGATATTGAATGGGGAATATGACGAAACGGCGCGGGTTATCTCTCAACAGTGGTTCCTTCTCAGGATCGAATTCCATGACCTCGTCTTTTTCAACATCCATTTTATCCTCTACCACATTATCATTCCTCGAAGCCAATACGTTGTTCTTAACGGGAGACTATAAAATAAATGGCACGGTAAAATTGTGACAATACGACAAAATAATGCAATACAAATTTTGTAAACAAACCAACCTTGATATGCACGTTATTAATTCCGTTGTGTAAATTTTCTTTATCAATTACTGGAGCCATTTTATCAATAAAATTAAATAACCCAAGTTCAATTATACGCACTTCTATATGACAACTAGTCTCAGCTCGGTGATTTACTAGTGACTGTAATATATTTCAACAAAAAACCGGGAGATCGTTTCAATTATGGCGGGAAGATAAAATTCGATTCTACCAAACTACGTCAGCTATGTCCGAACACTGCTTTCCAGTTTCATGTTGTTAAACAAGTTTACACTCTGTATAAAATTTACAAACTTTTCTTAAACAAAATCAAGTTAAACTTAATTTATTACAGTGGATTTTTTATTTATTACTTAATATCTATTTTAAAAAAATAATGTTGATTTTTATTGTTTTACTTATGTTAGTACTTAAGTAAATACATTATATTTTTATTATGTTTCGGAACATCAAAAAATCGCCATTGCGTGAAAAGTTCAACGAACCACTCAGCAACAGCTGTACGAAAACCGCGGCAAAGTTTACCTCCCACTACAGTTGAAATTATAACAAAAAGAATGGACTACTCTATCATTTATTATAAATATTCCCACAAGAACATATTTGTATAACTTCAATGAAGCAATGGTAAAATTCTAACATATTGATAAAGTATTTTATGTTTATAATTTCGTCTATAAGTTTTCCCGCTTGAACGTCCTTAGTGTCAAGTTAAATTTTATTGGTTAAGGATTGACAAATAGCAAGACTTTTTTAATGAATATAAAGCCCGGGAAGTTCCAAACTAAAACCAAACTTATTTTCAATAGTTCACTGTTTTGTAGTTATGTTCAATATGTTTACAGCTGTACGCCTGCATAGATTTAGTATATATAATAAATATATCTATACATCTATGGTTGCCCATATTGTTTGATAGATACAAACCATCGCATCGTACTACGTATTCATCAGCGCATCATAATATTTTCTAAGTTTTCGCGACTACTATACATAATAAAACTTATATTTGATAACCACTTTTCAGTAGTGGCCGTGATCACGGCTACTGAAAAGTGAGCCATACGTTAGAATAAAATCCAATAAAACACCGCTCTCCAAACCGTTAAAATGTAGTTTTATTAAGAGCATCATAAGTTTGGATGAAACGGTCCTTATTATTGTCTTTGCAAATGTGGAAGAATCGACAAAAAATTTCGCATAACCTAACTGGCACGCTGATGCAATAAAAAAAGCAATGGATGGATTGTGTGAAGGATGAATTATGATGATTTGTTGTGTGACTGAGGACATATGTGAGAATAGAGAAGTGTAGAAAAAAATGCATATTGTGCTGACCCCAAATAATTGGGAAAAGGTAAAAGAAAAGAAAGATGTTGAGTTACGCAGCGATGATCAACTCGATCAAAATTTGTTAATAATATAACAATAATAAAAGGCAGCAAACATACATTGTATATCCCGAAGCTAAGCAAGTTACGCTTGTGTTATGGGTGATATACAACAGACCACTCTGAAGCCAATCCCAGACACCCAGATAAATAACAGAAAGTTCGTTTCCGAAATTTACCATGCCAGGAATCGAACCCGGAGTCTCTGCATTCCAGCAAGTTCGACGGCCTAAGACTTAGACCACTAAACCATAGAGAACGTCGTTAATAGAAAATGATGAAACCTAGGCTTTTAAAAAATACATTTTTCAGGGAATTTAATAGATTGGGAAGTACAAGCAGTGTTCAATTTAATTCGACAAATATATTTACATATTCTGGAGTAATATGTATAGAAAGTACTGTTCATACCTATTCTCATCTTATCTAAGCAACGTGACTAGATATGCTTTGCTATGCTAATGGGGCGTGCTCCAAGGAAATGTTGAGAACTGTCTTCTTACTCTTTCTACAGTTACATCGCTTGGTGAAGGCTGACCATCCATTCCAAAAGCCAAATTGAATGCTTTTAAAGTTTTGCCTGCCTGCTTGTATAATTGGTCTAATATAGAATTTCAAATTCAAAAGTTCATTTTATTCAAAGTATCACTAGAGAACACTTTTTGAAGGTCATACATACAAGTTAAAATTTAATTTTACTTCCTATTCTATGTACACCGCTTCGCAACGTGTTATTGCTGTTAAGGAGAAGAAGCGGCAAGAAACTCTCCAGGTACAGCACGTCTATCTAAATATTGTGTTTCTTTATATTTCTTATTCTATTAGGTTGAGGAAAAGTTTCTTCGCATTTTATATAAAAATTCAAAAGGTTTTTTTATAAAGTTTATTTACATTTGACTAAAGTATGTAGGTTCCATTTTGTTGGATAACTTTTTGCCATCTTGTAGGTAGGGACGTGATACCATTGCTATAAAAATTTTGGGGCTTCTGATCAAAAAACTGCGACAAGTGGTTTTGGCAGTCCTCTCGTGATGTTAACCTGACACTGCCTAAGGAATTCTGCAGAGACCGAAACAGGTGAAAATCTGAAGGTGCAAGGTCAGAACTATACAGCGGATGCATTAACACCCCCCAGCCAAACTCTCGTAATTTTTGCTGAGTGGCTAAAGATGTGTGAGGTCTAGTCGTTATGGTGAAAAATCACACCCCTTCTGTTGATTAATTCCGGCCGCTTTCTCTTAACTGTTTGCTTTAATCTCATCAGTTGGTCGCAGTACAGTTCAGAATCGATGGTCTGAGCTGGCGGTAACAGCTCATAATGAACAATGCCCTTCCAATCCCACCACAATACACACAGCATCACCTTGTTGCGAGTTAACCCGGGTTTCGCCAGTCTGTGAAGCCTGACCGGCCTTTGACCACGATCTTTTTCGCACGTTCTTGTCGTACGTGATCCACTTTTCATCACCAGTTATCAGCTTCTTCAAAAATGGTTCGGTTTCATTACGTCGTAATAAAGAATCACAAATGAGTAACACGGTTCATTAGTTTTCTTTCAGTGAGCTCATGAGGCACCCAAATATCGAGCTTTTTTGTGTACCCAGCTTTTTTCAAATACGCCAAAACCGTTTTGTGGTCAATTCCCAGTTCTCCAGCTACATCGTAACTACTAATATGCCGATCTTGCTCCATTTTTTCAAAAATGGCATCAATTTTGTCCGTAACAGGGCGACCAGAGCGACGTGCATCTTAGATATCAAAATTTCCGGATTGAAAACGCTTAAACCAAATTTGCGTTACTCTCACAGATACTGCATTAGGTCCATAAATATCACAAATTTTTTCGCGGCTTGTGTTGCATTTTTAACTTTTTTGTAGTAAAATTTTAAAATGTATCGAATTTCTTCATTAGGTTCACTCATTTTAACAATAAGAAAAACAAATGAAAATAACACATTTTCCTAAATTGAATTTGGAATTGTCTTCTTTAAAATTAAATCTTTTTAAAGATACCCAAACCAGCCAGATACAAATAGTATATCCAAAGAGATCTTATTACAAGTTCATACATACTATATGCGAAAAGACTTTTTCCCAACCTATTATTTGCAAGTTCTTTTTTTTATAAGTTTTATACATAAGTATGTTACAGAATTACTTTTCAAAGAATCAATGGAGTTGTAGCAAACAGTGAATACCTACTCAATAAGACAAAGACACAATAAAAGGAAAGAAGAATATAAGTGGCGTTATGATAAATTCGAGACGTACTAAAAGTTCATACTGTTACATATCTTCATAAATTCCTTAGATGTTTGGCAAGATAAAAACATTATTAAATGAAGTTTGATCATTTAAATATTTTTCAATAGTGTAATATTCCTTTTCAAGCAAGATGCTTTTTAATTTGGTTTTAAATTTAGTGAAAGGCAGATCCAACATTTCATTAGGAATCTTATTGAAGAAGCGTATACCAACCACTAAGAAAGAAGAAAATATTTCTTGTAATCTAAAAGAGGGTAAAATCATTCTATTAATATTATTACTGTCTTTGCCTGGTGTTGAAATTCTGAACATCCTTATACTGCTATATATAGCACTCAAATTATTACGAATATAAATTATATTATTAAAAATATATTGGCAGGCGACCGTCATAATACTTACCGATTTCCAAGAGACTCCCGAGGGCCGACGTTGTAAATTGACCTTACAGCTCTTTTTTATGAAACAAATATAGTCTCTGAGTCAACAGCGTTGCCCCAAATTAAATATCATAGGACATAATACTATGAAAATAACTCAAATAAACTAGTTTAGCAGTCTCTTAGTCAGTGAACTTTCTGACTGCATATGCAGCAGAACTAAGTTTTCCTGAGTGACTAGATATATGAGTGCCCCACTGGAGCTTCTGATCCAGGTTAATGCCTAAGAATACAGTTGAATCTACTAGGTTAAGTCTAGTGTCGTCAAGAATGATATTAACATCGTATTCTTTTACATTGGGCATAACAAATTTAATTTTATTCGGATTAAATAATAAATTAATAATAAATAATTATTGCACATCTTCGAGAGTTAGGAGGAATACAGATATTATTACTTTGAATTGTATAAATTATCTAGCTTAAGTTAAGCTTCTTAACCAAAGCCCAGCTTCTAGTTAAGTTAAAAATATCATTTGAAGAGGTGGCATCGTCTATAATAATTAAGTTCCCGCCAAAAACTCACTAGGATGTATTAATTAATTCTTTCGCTTATATTGTGGGAAACTGAAGAACTGGAATTCAACAACAAAAATGACACCTTTGACTAGACACTTTGCTACAATGACATTTGACAAAGTCAATGGGAAAATAGCTGTATAACCAATATAAAAATTCGCTGTTGTTATTCTTATTTTTTAAGTTATTTCGCAGTTTTCTATTAAAATAAAGTAACATTCTTGAAAATGTCTGATAATGATGATGACTACATGTGTGAGGAAGAGGAGGACTATGGTCTGGTATGTCTAATATTCTTATTAACAACATACATCTAACAATCATCAGCTCAGAGTTAGAAAATGTGAACTTAGCCTTGTTGTCGATTTACACCGACAGTGGTTATTTATCATCAGATGTTCTCACTCAGCATTTGAATGCATAACCTGTTCATTACATGAGATCATACGGATCATCCAGTTGAGGTTATAGCGCTTATAATGACTTACAAACTGAATCCGGCTTAACCATATTTGACAATAGCCCTCAAGGTACAATTTTGCAATCAGCCAGGCAAGTCTTGCTTCAAAAGTGAAATTGTTGTCTAGTCTCTCAAACACCTCGGTACCTTAGAGTCATAGTGTGTGCAAACTAGAATGGATAGATTGAGTCTTGCAAGGTTCTAATTAATATTATAACAGCTCTACAGTCATTTCTTACCAATATTTTTTTTTTCAGGAATATTCAGAAGACAGTAACTCTGAGCCTGATGTTGATTTAGAAAACCAGTACTACAACAGCAAGGCATTGAAAGAGGATGAACCTCATGCTGCTTTACTCAGCTTCCAGAAAGTCCTGGAACTAGAAGGGGGGGACAAGGGAGAGTGGGGTTTTAAGGCTCTGAAGCAGATGATTAAAATTAACTTCAAATTGGTTTGTTTTGATATAATAAAACAATTTCTTATGTATTGTAAAATTATCATATGATTGCAATATTTGTTAAGTGGTTGAAATTTTGTACAGGGAAATTTCACAGAAATGATGGCCAGATATAAACAGCTCCTGACTTACATCAAGAGTGCTGTCACCAGAAACCATTCTGAGAAGTCAATCAATTCTATTCTGGACTACATATCCACATCAAGGAATGTAAGTTTACTCATAACTCAAATTTGTATTAATTAAAGTGTGGTTATTACAGATAGACTTTCGGAATGTTGAATTAAAATTAAATTGAGAACAGCATTATAACACAGAAACCACTTCATTAAAATTTCTTAAATCTGTTCTTTATTTATAATTAATTAATTATTGGTTTCTTTAATATAAATAAATTATAAACAGATTTTACATATAAATTAAAATATTATTTAAAAATTAGTTGACCCTTCACAGTATCACAATGTTAATGTTGCTATATATCCTATATAAATATAGGAACATTTATCTGTATTTTCTCATTTCCAAAATCATAGTGTTATAATTTACTTATTATTTTAGTGACCCATATTTGTTTTTAAATTGTAATAAACATTTGTCCTCACCAGTATCTTCAATTATTTCCAAGCTATGAGTAATTTTTACTGATTATATTTTTGGTATTTTATTGTTATCTTGTTACTATTATAAGCTAGGACATAAAAAATTTGACCTTAACATGTTGACAGACAGTACCTCCTTGGTGGCAGCACCTGCTGTGACACTACTAAATGTCATATGTTGCCTATAGGTGTAGCACTTAATTATTAATTGATCTGATGTGACAGAATGGATTAAGCCGTTTACATTATAAGGCTTTCTGTCACAGATTATGTATATACTCTATACTGATATGCCCTGCATTTTACTTATACACTTTTAGATGACAGTAGTTTGTGTAAGGAAAAATAAAAAAGCTTTTAAAATAAAGGTAAAAACTTGGGAGTCGACAGGCACACTCTCATATCATCATCATTCATGAGCTTCACGCCTGAAGGTATTACTGTCCATCAACATGTTAGGTAAACCTAATTTATTAATATTAGATATATTATATCTATATAATACATATTAGGTGATTCCTGAGACTAGTTCAAATTCTTCTATGGGTAAGGTGCGCAGAAGGCTGGCAGTTTTATTTCTGGATTACCATATTGATCCTTTGTTTGAGGCAACCACTAGTCTTCAATCGCCTTAAGAGTTAATTGCGAATTTTGGGACCTCTTTGTAGAGGATCATGGGCTCAGGACACGACAGTTTAAGTGTCTCAACAGCAAATGACACATATACTACAGGTATTACATTTTTAGATGGAGCTCCTACAAGATTTTTATGAGACCACATTGGAAGCATTGAAAGATGCAAAGAATGACAGGCTATGGTTCAAGACCAACACTAAACTTGGCAAGCTGTATTATGACAGAGGAGACTTTAACAAACTAGCCAAGATATTGAAGCAGCTGCATCAGAGTTGTCAGGTAGAATTGCAATTTATAACCTTCTTCTGACAACACAGATGCCCAATGTGCATTAAACATTTTATATTTCGCAATCTTTTTTACATAATATAAAATGAAGTCTGTTTCTGTGCCTGTAAATCTGCTAACTCCTAAACCATGCAACAGAGCAACAGATTTTTAAATGGTTTTCACCATCAGTTAAGTAATTTTTTACTGAAGGTTTATATATATAAAAAACCGAATTAAGTTTTTATGTAAATAAAATAAAGCTACTCTGGATATTTACAGTGAAAGAATACAAATTTTCTTGTGCCCGGGTGGCCTGTCATAAGAAACGACAAAACAACCCACAGACAGATGTTAGGGTATTTGCCCGTCTGGATGACCCCTGGTTTAGAGTATGCCGCCGTTACAATTGTGAGTTGTGTTCCGGCATCAGTGGTCAGATTCCAGGCTCCCTTTAGAGAGTGGCAGCTGGTTATTGACATTGATACCTAGCACCTTTGGTGTTACAAATATCCATTGGTGATGGTAACTGCTTTCCATCAGGTGGGCCGTCTGCTGAACTCATGCAATAAAAAAATCCCTAGTTTCCCCAAGCGCTAGTATTATATACAAAATAATAACAATAATGTTTAAAAAAACTACATGGTTCAAGATGAAAACCAAACTGTATTATTAAATACCTACATTGACATTTAATATTTTGAAAACCCACAAAGCAATACACAACAATGTTGCAGACTGATGAAGGTGAAGATGATCTGAAAAAAGGCACCCAGTTATTGGAGATCTATGCATTGGAGATCCAAATGTACACTTCACAAAAGAACAACAAGAAGTTGAAGGCATTATATGAACAGTCATTGCACATCAAATCGGCGATACCACATCCTCTAATCATGGGTGTTATAAGAGGTAAAATCTATTCTTTGCAAGTTAGATAGATAGCATCTTATTACTTGCCAAAATACACAATTACAAAAATGATTGTTCTTGTAATACAAGTTACAAAAGTTATTATGGTTTCTTTTCTTTATATTTCTACTAAGCTTTTTGATACAATCAGTTGAGATATGACTTAAAAAAAAGGGTTATATTTTTCTATTACACAATAGAAAACATCAGTCCTAAATTCTATCTGAAAAACAAGAAATCTTAATAAAATAAGTTATTGCTCACCATAATCAATTAATGTATTAAATGAATTTTGATAGTTAATAATCACACAATTAATTTAATCAAAATAACTAAACCAATTATAATTAAAAAAAAGGATCAACATAAAAAAAAACCTAAAATAACTCGCATCTTTTTACAATCTGGGCCCAAGAGTGTATGAAAGTGTATCTGTCTCCTTTATGGTTCTGAATATTTCAAATAGAAATGTTTAGCCTGTATTCAAATTTCATGCACATGCTCTGTTATGTTTTTAGAATGTGGTGGTAAAATGCATTTACGTGAAGGTGAATTTGAGAAGGCGCACACGGATTTCTTTGAAGCATTTAAAAATTACGATGAATCTGGAAGTCCGCGGAGAACCACTTGTTTGAAATATCTTGTTCTAGCTAATATGTAAGTACAAATTTCATTCACTAAATTAACTGGTCTAAAATTGTTCCTAGGTGCCTCACTATTAGATAGTATGTATAAATACAAATGGCAGCCCTAAAAATTTTCAGCTTAAGCTTTGACTCTAGTTATTGGTGTTACTTGTCTTCTTTGAATAAAACTCTCGATATTGTCCATGGACTGTATTTTAAATGAAACATAACATTTGCAAGGTATTATAATTTAAACAATTCGGATATAATAAAACTGTTCCTCTTCTATATGTGTTGTGAGGAATAAAAATAGTAAAACAATGGGTATGACATAAGCAGTATATTCAACTGTCTCAACCAGCCAATTAAAAAAGGTATCTAAACAAACTACCCTCTTTATAATACACAATTCGTAATGAATATGCACAACAAAAATATATAACCAGCTTGCTCATTCAGTGTACTATGACGGCTCGTTACAAAGTGTCATAGCATACATTATGTTCCTGCCTTTTGAATGAACGAAACATTACAGGTTAATGAAATCGGGAATAAACCCATTCGATTCCCAAGAAGCGAAACCGTATAAAAACGACCCCGAGATCCTCGCCATGACGAACTTAGTGATGGCCTACCAGAATAATGATATCAACGAGTTTGAATCAATTTTAAAGCATAACCGGTAAGACTTTATGCAAGATTGTTGTAATTCTTAATAAAATCTTTTGTTGTAGCTATCCCTTACAAAGATAAACTAACTAGCCACACAAACGGACTAGCTGTAATATGCGCTGATACCGACCAGGCTGAAACTGTTGAAATGATACCACACTTATGAGCTCCAAGGCCGGACTTATCAAATGTATTTCTTAAGAGGGGTCCTCTAATCTAAAGATCGATTTTTACAGTCAAATCTTCTCACTTCTGCTTAGTGTGCCACTGATTAAAGGATACAACCTAAAACTTTAAAAAATTCAAATATTTTACTAATGTAAACACTAACATGCATAGATGCAAATGTCAATTAAGTCCTCTTTATCCCATCCTAAAGACTGGCCTCCTGGCTGGCTGGTCCTCTTCATTCCATCCCAAAGGCTGGCCTCCTTGCTGGCAGGTCCTCTTTATTCCATCCTAAAGGCTGGCCTCCTGGCTTGCTGGTGCTCTTTATCCTATCCTAAAGGCTGGTCTCCTTGCTGGCTGGTCTTTTTTATTTCATCCTAAAAGCTGGCCTCCTGGCTGGCTGGTCCTCTTTATCCTATCCTAAAGACTGGAAATGCGTTGGGTTGGTCCCTGGTGTTGCAAATGTCTGTAGACGGCAGTAACCACTTTCCATGAGCTGGGGCCATCTGCCTGTTTGCCAGCTTAGCAATAAAGTATCCTTTACTTTTATAATGTGTTTCAGAAACAATATAATGGACGATCCGTTCATTCGCGAGCACATAGAGGACTTGCTAAGGAATATCCGCACTCAAGTACTAATCAAGCTGATCGGACCCTACACCAAGATACACATACCATTCATATCCAAAGAGCTCAATATAGATGAAAAGGAAGTCGAGAATCTACTCGTTACATGTATTTTGGACAAGTGAGTCATTATTATTTTGTTTTCTAAATTGTCCTTTTTCGATTCACATAATTTAGAAAAATTAACAATAATGGTTTTTTTTTTAATTTTATGTAAATGATCATTGTTACTAAGAATCTTCTGTATTCTTTTTCTACTTTTGAATTTGTAGATGTGCTTTAAGTTTTCTCCTTATCCTTGTTATAGTATTCCAATAGTTGTCAAACATCATAAATATTTATTGAGATATGGGTTTTTTTCGTAAATGTGACATAAAAGGTGCGCGTGGTTTACTAAAAATTGGGGTTTATTTCTGGTATGGTAAATCACGGGAATAACTTTTCAATATTTGCTCTGGTCTGTATATAAGTTGCTTAGATTGGGAGTATATTATGTGTTTTATAAATAGCTGTTTTAAAAAAGAAGTGTAAGAAGTCATATAAAACTGGATAAAAAGAGTAACTGTTATTCTTATATAAAACAGGTTTTTTTGTACAAGAATAAAAGTTACTCTTTTTCCAGTTTTATATGTACATATCAGTGGTGTGGAGTTCATACAACTTGTTTCCCCATAGCTTACCTTGAAGGAACTACTTTATCCATGCAGGAACAGAGAAAGAATAAATTTCCTGCTTTGGGGCAGTCTGTGGTAAGAGGCGACAAAACAACCCAAAGCCAGGTGGTAGGGCATTTGCCCGACTGGATGGCTACCACCCCTGGTCTAGAGTATGATGCCATAACAACCTTGAGTTGTGTTCCGGCATTACTGACCAGGTTCCAGTCTCCTTTAAGAAAGCAGCAGCGCATTTGTAGCACCTTTGGTGTTCCAAATGTCCATAGGCGATGGTAACTGCTTTCCATCAAGTGGGCGGTCTGCCTGTCTGGTGAACTCATGCAATAAAAAAAAACTATTGACTAGTGACCAATAGGTCGAAAACGCCATGCATTATTGGCGTTTACGTATTCTGTTCAAATATATTATTACTGGTTCTATGCACGTCTAAAGAGGCTTTTTTCAAAGACACATTTATCATACATCAAAGTCACTGTCATCAAATCCTGTGCTTTTTGTATGCTGATTGATAGTGGAGCCTTAATTTCTACAACAGCGGTGTAGTCGGTGCTTGCATGATACAGCATGTCTTTTCAACCGGCTTACCAAGCCGAATTTCCACCCCACGCCACTGGTGTGTATGTACAGCTAAATTAGCTTCGAGAAATTTTTGCGTTTGTAAGTAGTATTTGTATATTTACAGGAATTCTGAACTTGAAATTTAAATTTCCTTGTACAATCAGCAAAAAGAGGTTCGTTACATTTTGAAAAAGAAAATATTCTTACAATCAAAAGTCAAATAAATAATAATTATTTACATTGCTAATTGTTGTGAGGTCTGACTATTTGGTTTCAGTTTGATAAATAATTAATTAATTGATTCTGAAAAATAAAGCGAGATTTGTAAACTATAAGATAGGCGAAATATTACGAGAGCACGGTCATACTGTGCTCCGTTTACCGTCATACCCTCGTTTAATCCAATTGAAAATATATGGGGGACAGTGAAAACTTACATTGCAAAAAAAAAATGTCACAATGAATATGAATGCTATAATGACATTGCCTGAGGAAAATTTAATAGCATAACTAGAGGAATGGAAAAATACAGAACGAATTAGAATTAACACAAATGATTAATCGGATGAAAGTGAGGCTGAGTGAAAAATTTAATAATAAAAATTATGTTCAATATTAATATTTATTATTTTAATATCGTTTCATATTATTAGATTCATATAAAGTACCTGCCTATAAAAATATATAAAAAGTATTGTTTTATTTATTTATGTGCTGACCGTACACTACTACAAACGCAAAAACGTCTCCAAGCTAATTTATTTGCATGTATGTGTGTTTTTTAATTTAATATTTTAGGGAGCGCACAAGCAATGAAGTTTTATTTTATTAATAGCACGATAAGCGGTCGCATCGACCAAGTGAACTCGGTGCTGGAGCTGCAGAGCAGTGCGCGCGGCGCGGCGCGGTATTCGGCGCTCGACAAGTGGACTGCGCAGCTCTCCTGCCTCCATCTCGCGTTGTCTAACAAGATGGCGTGAGCCGAAATCAACTTTCTTACACATGTTTCGAAGTACGGATTGTATATTATTTAAGCGCCTAGCCTTAGCCATAGTGATGGCATGAACCCGAAATAACCTTACACACTTATTACAAGTGTATATCTCACTGTGTTGTTATTGTAAAAACCGTTATGCTGCGTTTTTTAATTGGAAAGATTAAGCTGACAATCTGCAAATGTCAAACTTAAATATAAGGTATGTATTTTGACACAACATTGACATTTGTAATTGTCAATTTAGTCTCTGCAATGGGAGAGACTAACAAAAAGTCGTAGTCTCATAGATTTTGTACGAACGTACACACTTGTGAGTTCATAAGTTTGTACAAGTAAAAGGCATTAATTATTTATTGTTTAACAGTAATTAAAATTATTTCTGATATTTTAAAAGCAAGATGATACGATGTTGTTTTAACGTCTGTTCTGTTATATGTAAATAATGTTAAAATATATTCCAAAATGTGTCCACATCCCTATTCGAAAACGTATCATAGTTTATAATGAATTAAAAATTGTCAATAGATTGTGAATAAATATAAAAAGACTTGCAATTAATGATTAAATGCACCCAACCGGTTCTGGCACTCACCGGCCGCTGCCATGGCACAGCTCGTGCGCTTTGGTTTAAGACCAACTTAGTGTTTGATGCGTCGAAAACTATTATTCATCTTCAAAATAGAACATTCTTATGATAATATTAGACTGTGTGAGTGAATCAATTCGGTTGAATTGCGCAGAACTAAAAGTAGACTACAGCAAAGACATTGAATCAAATTTAGATTTATATGGATCATTTTGGTTGATTCGTCCAAATTGAAAGTCAGAATGAACCGTCTACTGCCGGCTTACACCAATTAACCAAGGGAAGGTTCACAATTTTGCTGATCATAACATTCATAACTTGTAACTATAAATCGCATTCATAACTTATAGTTATACATTGCATCGCAAAGTACAAACCAGTAACGTAAATGTATACATTATTGTGAACTTTATGATCTGTTCATAATTTATCGACAGTGTATATTCTGACTAGTTAGATTATAAACTCGCGGTTCTTACAATATTCTAATGATATATGCATTGAATATTATCGTAAAAACAATCGGTTGCGTTATATCGATAATTTTATAAATACAAATAAATGACCTTTCACCTCTTTTCTTTCTCTAATCTCTTTCTCTTACCCTCTCTTCTTTTGCTTGCTTCTTCTTTCTCTTGCCTTACCCCGCAGCCACATCTGTATGAGAATGACGAAACATCGCGATCATTCGGTAACTTGTTGTATGAACACGGGCCTTTTCTCTTATGTATTTGTAAATAATTGAGTAGTTCTATCGTCCAAATTTAATGCAAAGATGCTCGCATCGACCAAAGTGTTACAGGTGTGGACGAATCCTTGCCTTGGCTGTTTATATTAGTAAAAATCAATTCTGTACAGTCGATGATGAAAAATGTTTTGTATTTATAGTCTATTTCAAATAGGACGGTATGGCTGACATACCCATAAAACTTAATTTTTAGCGTTATCGTAAACTTTTCTTACGATATAAATATTAAGAATAATTATATAAAGATATATTTAATCCTCTTACTATTTAATAATAATCGTAGAATCACGAGATTTATTTCTCTATTTACGTAATTACTCCCATACCGAATTACCGACCTATTTGAGGCAGATTATTGATTTGAAATGTATTTGAATACTAAGATTTTCCCCACGGCGTCGCGTGAAAAACTCTAGGTTACTACCTACGACGTAGCCGTGGGAAAATCCTCTATGTTAAATATATACGAATTTAATTAGGTGTTTTAGCTAAAAAAAAAAAACTTTACTATTTCTTGTTACTAAGTTCACTACAATAACAAAGAAACTAAGTCCGTCTACACAACTGCGCAGCGAAACATAGAGGTGAGTCACAGCCAACCTGATTTGAAGTAATACAATGAATGACATGTTGTTTATGACAACGTAGCTATTTGTTAGTGAATTGAAAGACGCGATTGCAGCACCATCTATTTTGCTAATCCGTTTATGCCATGGAAACGAAATTATTTATCGGGATAAAAAGTATCCTAAGTGTTAACTCGGGTTATAAGCTAGCACAATGTCGAGTTTTATTTATATACGTTCAGTAGTTTCCAAAAAAGATGCGATTGCAGCGCCATCTTTTTCGGTGTTTTCGTCTATCCCACGGTAACGACGTCATTTATCGGGATAAAAAGTATCCTAACTTACGACCCGGGATATAACCTAGCTCTGTATCGAGTTTCATTTAAATTCGTTCAGTAGTTTCATGTGGTGCTCTAACAGACAGACAAAAATTCTAGAAATTGCATTGTCGGAATCTCCTGGCCCGAATTATCCTCCATGATTTTTTTCACATTTTTAAACGCATTGTACAAACTCGAACCATTTACAGATTTATTATAGTATAGATAAAAGGCTCAGAAACCCGTATAACCGACATTTAATTCATAAGTAATATTTATATATGCTGTATTATTAAAAAAACATTGAGTTATTGATTAATTTTTTTTTTGTTACATTTGATTTTTCTGACAACTAAAGTGAAAAATTGTATGCGTCATATGTGAGTAAAAGGGCTTATTTCGTCTGCCACTAGTCTCACTATGGTCCGGGTTACAAGTTCTTTTATTTTGGTGTGTCGTTTTATTTTCATAAAACGTATGAATGTGGTTAAAAATTGAACAACGCTTTTAAAATTTCAACTAAAAAGTAACTTTCCGAATTGTTATAACAACTTTGTTATTTAGCGCCAGGTAGGTAAACTACGATTTATGGCCGGTTGCTATATCCTACTATTCATGCACTTGGACTTATCATCGCGCATCGGTTGGATTTTTTATATTCCTTTCATAGAGCTTATGTTAATTTTTAACCGATAGTAAGGCAAATGAACGGTCCGGTGACATATAAGAACCGGCCATTAGACAAATGCAGAGATGAACACTAAGACATGGTCTGAAGGTCTTCGTTACCAGGCAGAAATTCCTTAAAAATAACTTAGAAGGGCGCGACGACGAAGCAAATCAAGACGTCAACACAATACAGATTAAATAATCGTCAGTTAGGTTCACATCTATACATATAATACAACTGTAGAGGTCGAATTTCTGTACAATTAAAAAAATGCTAATAACCGAGTCAGGGGATGTGAAGGAAGTGAAATTGAACTAATTTAGATTTTTTCAAATTTTTTGTTTTTCTGTTTGTGTTTCTGTTTGTACCGGCTAATCTCCGAAACGACTGGACCGATTTAAATGAAATTTTGTATGATGGAAGCTTATATCCCTGGTCAACATATAGGATACTTTTGATCCCGAAAAATTAGAGTTCCCGTGGGATAGTTAACAAAACTTTCCACGCGGACGAAGTCGCGGGCAAAAGCTAGTTTTAAAATAATTTTCATGCGCAAGCCGATGCTCGAGACTATAATGTATACAAATTCAGAGGCTACCTAAGTAAAAGGAGTTAGCTGTCTCGCTCGCGCATTATAACATTTTTGAAGATAAAAAGTGACAGAATTTACTTATAACAAATCTGTATTCTACGAATCTTAGAATATTAATATTGCGAATGTTTCACATAAATTTGATTTCGATTTCATATATTATACATTTCTATATATAAAAATCAATTTCATCGGCCAGACTGCCTCTGAGGTTGAGCGGGCTAAGCCTTTGCCGGACGACCTCACTACAACGCAAAGGTTTCGATTCCTGGCATGGTAAATTTTGTAAACAAACTTTCCGTTACTTACTGTGGTCTGGTTGCCTAGATCGGCCCCAGAGTAGTCCGTTGTAGATTACCCATTACACAAGCGTAAATTCCTTAATTTGGGGATATGCAATGTATGTGTTTGTCTGCCGATTTATTGTTTGTTAGAAAACTCTTGTGCATTTTTTGTGTGACACTTTGAATCATTTTTCTTATGAAAGAAGTTATTTATCGCTACACCATCTAAACTAGGCAGTAGTATCTATATACTACCTGTACCTTGTGTAAGTACCTTCCTATAGCATTATACATGTGTGTATTATTCCACTATATTTTCAGTCCCGAATTGAAGTAATAAATAGCGTTTTGTGATAAGACTTGCGGGTTGTGAAAAATGCGTTTTAAAGTTCAGTTTTGGATCAATTAATTGGGGCAGTTTTTTTTGAGTTCTTATTTCGACTGCTAATATTTCTCTTCAAATATTTAAACATTTGTAAAACTGATACATTAAAATAATTTCGAACATGCACAGCAGCCAAAACGGTTAAATATCAAACAGATGTAAAGTTTATATATATCGGAAATATACTCAAATGCCTAGTTTATTTATTGGAGTTTAATTTATTTTATTTAGCCTACTAATAGTCACCATGTCAACCTTTCTATTAGTTCATAGTACGTCATTAGCATTCAGCCTTCGCTCGTGTGTACAGCCAAACAAAGCTTAGTGAGAACATTGATTTGGTCCACACGAAAAAGTAATATTGATGAAATAGATTAGTATAAATTTTAGTTTGTGGAGCGGCCATAGACCTTTTCACAGGCTCAAGGGCGGGTTCCAGTATTTCTTTCTGGGAGGGATATATCATATAGATGTAAGAGGCAAGTTTCGTTCGTTTTTGTGATTAAAAAAAGTATACAAAATGAATAGTATCAAATGGGATTAACAAAAATATACAACACTAAAACAGAATCGTAATACTTCTCTTACATACATAAATAATATCACGCCTGTTTCCCATGGGGGTAGACAGAGACTATGGATCTCCATTTGCGATGATCCTGACAAACAACTTTCGCTTCACCTACTTTCATTAACCTGTTCATACATGAACGTTTATTTGAAATGCTTTTAACCTGACCTCTTTTTAATACTTCTGATATTTGGTCATGGTGTGTTCGTCTCGGTCTACCGGCAACAACCCTACCATTCACAATACTGTTATACACCTGTTTTGTGACTCTACTTTTATCCATTCTGTCTACATGTCAAAATCACCTTAACAATCCTTTTTCAACTCTTGTTATTACATCTTCTTTCAATCCACAACGTTTCCTTATCACACTACTACTCCTCTTTCTATGTAAATTCATGAACGTTACGAAGAGGGTGGACTTGCTCCCTCCTCTTTAAAATTTTATACACGTGTTATACTTCAAAGATCTACAACCAACGCCTCACTTCCGCCGATGGTTGGATCACGAATCCTCAATATATTCGAAGTAGGTCAGTTTAACGGAGATTAAATACAATTTCCTGCGGCCGGGCGGCCTGTCGTAACAGGCGACAAAACAACCCACAGCAGGGTATTTGCCCGTCTGGATGGCTACCACCACTAGTCTAGAGTATGCTGCCATAACAAACCTGAGTTGAGTTCCGGGATTAGTGGCCAGTCTCTCCCTTAAGAGAGTGGCAGCGCATTGGTGTTACAAATGTCTCTAGACGATGGTAACCGCTTTCCATCAGGTGGGCAGTTTGCGTGTTTTCTGAACTCGTGCAATAAATAGATAAAGTCAAACGCTATGCAATCCGCTGCCACGATTTGCATTTCAGGATGCGTTCGCAGTCCCTAACGGTAAGCGGTATGTGCAGTTGTAATATAATCACTAGCAATCCACGCTCATTATTACCGGAACATCATTATGTGTAAATTATACGCATATTATATAACCGTTCCGCTACCGCCCCCGGTCACAACTAAGGTCAGAAAGGCGACCTTGCATACAAGGACCGCGATTTCATTTTTACTTACCTATGCGTTTACAAATTAGTAAGTTCAATTGAAATTCTTTTTGTAATCATTTATTTATTTTTAACCAACTTCGAAAAGGAGGTTCTTAATTCGTGTTTTTTTTGTGAGTTCGTTACTTTATTTCTACGTCAATTATGAAACGATTTTCAAAATTTTTCTTTTAATCGAAAGGGTATACTCCCGAATTGATCCCATTGTCACCATGTCAGGGTCTGATGAGTGGATCCCAGGGAAATTGAGAGAAACCCTCGAAATTTATTAACCGACTTCTTTATTACACGATATCTTCGTCAATTGTGGAGCGATTTTAATTTTTTTCTTTATTCGTAAGTCTATACTCCTAAGGTAGTGCCATGGTCACCAAATCAGACCCTGGTGAGTGGATATCAGGGAAGTCGAGAATAACCCTTACTTAATAAAGAACGCCGAGCGCCTTCATTCTTAGAACAAAATTGTTGTTTGCTGATATACCCGTGTCAGCATTACATTTCCTACAGGCGCTTAATTTTTTTGTATGCCTGTTACGCGATTTCTCCGTCAATTGTGGAGCGATTTCATCATTTTATTCGATTGTCTATACTCCCGGGGTAGTCCCATGGTCAACAAGTCAGGATCTGGAAAAATGGATCTCACGGAAATCGAGAGTAATCCTTGTCGACGAGCGTCTACACCGAAGAGTGAGAGAGAAACCTTGTATACGCATTGCATTACTATATTTTCTATAGGCGCTTAATATATTATTTCTAAAGCTATTCAAGTATTTGCGCAACTAAAAAGTAATAATTTTTTTTTTTAACAAAAACAAAACCGACTTCGAAGTAAAAAACAAAACATAAATATTTAACCGACTTCTTTCTACAAGACTTTGAAGCCGGTACGAATTAAAACATAAAAATTACTTATTATTTATTAAATTATATTTTGCAAATTTGTTGTTGTATTTTTATGTTTTACTTGGCACCGAGTTCGAGATGTTGTAGAAAGAACTCGGTTAAATATTTATTTTTTACTTTTAAGTTTGTGGTCGGTTTTGTTTTTGTTCAAAAAACTATTCTTAAACCTATTTATGTCAAGGGTTTAATATTTTTATGATAAACTTGCAGCAATTACTGTCAAACAAAACAATTATGTATTTATTTCTAAAATCTCAGTAATCGTAATATGTGTATAACCATCGCATCGCCATAATCATTCCAACTTATTTCTAGGGTTGTCTGGAAGAAATAACTTATGATAAATTAGGAAGGATAGTGTGTACGTTTACTTTGTATTGATGTACAGTCGAGTCCATTAATATGTAAGCATTGAAAATTAAAAATAATCAAGCACTTGAGTGTCTAAATACAATTTCAACGCGAGGTTGAAACAAAAAACACTTTTTATATAAGTAAATGTTTATTCGTAGTATGACTACAATAAATGGACGGGTTGGTATATCACAGGTTAAGTATATACACTCCATTAGTAAGTACATTAATAAGTATACAATCAACTTAGGAACTGCCTCCACAGGCGACAACTTTATAAACAAATTCGACAGCGTATGTCTGATCTCTCCTACCGATGAACAGATTTTCATGAAATTCAAGATCACCCTAAAATTAAAAAAAATTACAGCTCAGCACACATATATTCTCAAACCAAGCAAGTTATGATTGTGTTATGGGTAATATAAAACCGACCACTCTGGGGTCGATCCCATGCATTCAGACCAAAATATTGTACAGACGCGTTTCTGTTGAAAGATGCCGTCAAGTTACCGCTCCATTGTGTATGGATTTTGAATCTTTTTGCTAATACTATTGACAAAATGAACACGAGTCGTATGTGAAGACAGTTCATAATATCCTAGGGGCCATCCACGAAATACGTTACACGAATTTCGTAATTTTATTGACTCCTCCCACGTCCTTGTCACAGCTGGTCACATTCGTGAGACTCCTCCCTCTCATGTGATATTACATATTTTGCAATTTTTCATCAAGAAATTATTAAATTAAAACAGCGGTTTCATAATTAGCTTAAATATATCAGAGTTTGAAATGTGGCGCCACGAAATTTAGGACACATGTCACACATCGTCAACACATCCCTTAACTCCCTTTAATGTGTGACGTAATTTATGGATGGCCCCTTATGAGCAATATTCGTAAGTATATAAATATTAGTATAATAATTACGCTCAATAATAATGTAAAAATATAGATTTTATATATAATATTAAAACAATATACAATCCTTAAACAATATTAAAACCGATTCACACATAAGACAATATAATAGGTTGGGGAAAAAGTCTTTTCGCATATAGTATGTATGAACTTGTAATAAGATCTCTTTGGCTATACCATTTTTGTCTGGCTGGTTTTGGTATCATTGAAAGTTTTAATTTTAAAGAAGACAATTCCAAATTCAAATTAGGAAAATGTGTGATTTTCATTTGTTTTCTTACTGTTAAAATGAGTGAATCTAATGAAGAAATTTGATACATTTTAAAACTTTACTACAAAAAAAAATTAAAAGTGCAACACAAGCCGCAAAAAAATTGTGATGTTTATGGACCTAATGCAGTATCTGTCAGAGTAGCGTAAATTTGATTTAAGTGTTTTCAATCCGGAAATTTTGATATCAAAGATGCACGTCGCTCTGGTCGCCCTGTTACGGACAAAATTGATGCCATTTTTGAAAAAGTGGAGCAAGATCGGCATATTAGTAGTTACGATATAGCTAGAGAACTGGGAATTGACCAAAAAACGGTTTTGGCGCATTTGAAAAAAGCTGGGTACACAAAAAAGCTCGATATTTGGGTGCCTCATGAGCTCACTGAAAGAAACTTAATGAACCGTGTACTCATTTGTGATTCTTTATTACGACGTAATGAAACCGAACCATTTTTGAAGAAGCTGATAACTGGTGATGAAAAGTGGATCACGTATGATAAGAACGTCCGACAAAGATCGTGGTCAAAGGCCGGTCAGGCTTCTCAGACTGTGACGAAACCCTTTTTTTTTTTTTTTTTGGCCAGGGGAAATCCGTTTGAGGACTAAGCCGCGACAGGCACAGAAGCCTGGGGTGATGATCGCGACCTGATGTGAGAGTGTGGGATTCGCCAGATCGGGGGTGGCACTAGCGTGCCCGGTCAGAACCGGTGCCGCGCTATTGCCACTCCCCAGTTAGGGATACCCACTAAAACCCCTGGGTGTTCCGTCCTGCGCCTTATGCCAGGGCTACGGGAATGGGATTCCCAGCTCCGCTGTGCCCTGGCAGGCGTGGGCCATGCTCACTTGGCCTCTTTCAATGCCGGGGGACTACCCCCCCGGCGACGTCGTGGTCTAGTTCAGCCTGGGGCGGTTTGTAACGCGCCCCACGGGAGGAGAAATGAGCGCGCGCGGAACACTCGCGCTCTCATCTCGACGGCATGTGCGGGTGAGTGAGAACCCCTATACCCCAAGGGGCCCCACCCGCGCCGCCCGCTTACGGTGGCCGAAGGTCGAGTTCCGACCTCCGGCGTCGGCGCGTCCTCCTTTGGCGAGAGCGGAGCAAGGACGTACGCTCACGCTCCCGCTCCGCCTCCTCCTTTGCAAACATAACGTGCTCGCAGAAGGAGGAGACGGCGTCCCATCCGGTGCGGCTCCCGACCATGGTGCGAACCACGACCGGGAGCGAAAGGTCCAGTCCGGACTGTGACGAAACCCGGGTTAACTCGCAACAAGGTGATGCTGTGTGTATGGTGGGATTGGAAAGGCATTATTCATTATGAGCTGTTACCGCCAGGCAGGACCATCGATTCTGAACTGTACTGCGAACAACTGATGAGATTAAAGCAAAAAGTTGAGAGAAAGCGGCCGGAATTAATCAATAGAAGGGGTGTGGTTTTTCACCACGATAACGCTAGACCTCACACATCTTTAGCCACTCACCAAAAATTACGAGAGTTTAGCTGGGAGGTTTTAACGCATCCACCGTATAGTCCTGACCTTGCACCTTCAGATTTTCACCTGTTTCGGTCTCTGCAGAATTCCTTAGGCAGTGTCAGGTTAATATCACGAGAGGACTTCCAAAACCACTTGTCGCAGTTGTATGATGAGAAGTCCCAAAATTTTTATAGCAATGTGATCACGTCCCTACCTACATGATGGTAAAAAGTTACCCAACAAATGGCACCTACATACTTTAGTCAAAAGTAAATAAACTTTATAAAAAAACCTTTTGAATTTTTATATAAAATGCGAAGAAACTTTTTCCCCAACCTAATATTTGTTCACTTTGATGACAATACATTTGAATGCCTAAAAATCTGATTATTATTCATTCACTCATAATTAAGAAGACTGCTCTCATATGAGTTGAGAACATTGATAGAGTAAATTTGATATAGAAATATAATTTGAGCTTATTAAATAATCTAGATTATACTGTATAATTTGATTAAACAACTTTTGAATTTCAATAGTAAAAATTCAATAGATGGCACTAGAATTTTGAATTTTGAGATTCTTCAAATACATTTTCGTGTAAACTTTAATGATATAATATCGAATGTGCGTACCAGTCGATTTCGTTTCAAGTACAACTGTAAGTACACTCACCATACTATTAAAGGCGGATTAGCGAGTTTCACATATCAGTAATATCGGTGCTTAGGTTTCCGCACTTCCTTTCCTTCGACATTAGTACTTGGTTATTGTAACATTAGGTTTGAGGCGGCCGCGGTCGTTATGGTCGTCGCAAAAACGTCACCAATGACGTCATCATTTTCGATCACACAGCGCTCACGACGGCCCATGTCAAGAGGTGGGTCGAAATGGGCGTTGACCACAGAGCATTAATTCTCTCTATCAATTGACATTGAAAAAGGCGCGATTTTCAAATCAACCAATGACTTGTGTATTTCGTCGCTAATGACATCAACGCTCCATAATCCGTTCCACTAGAGTTTATGATTGTAACGCCCGCAAGCAAGTGGAACGGGAGAAATCGCGGTCGTTGTGAGTCACTAATAGAACCTAGCCATATTGTAGTGGTATATTTATAGAGCCTGTAAAAATGTAGAAATAATTTTTCCTGTGCGGGTGTCAGTGTTGGGGCTTCTCGTGCAGCCACGGCCTGAATATCGGCAGGGTGCTGGGGTAGTGGGTGTTGGGAGGAGGCGCCTCCTCGCCCTCTTCACGGAACGGGTATGTGCCAAGAAGTATTGGCAGCTGGAGCTTCACTTCCTTCTCCAGGCTCTTAGGTTCGATTACGAACTGGAAAGTAAACGCAAAGTTCACAGGAGATCAATGCTATGAAGTGGACATGCCACGAATATTCAGTATTCACCCTATTCGGCCACTTTTTAACCAAATCGTGAAAAAATACCTGCACATTTTGCTTAAAATTATATGTATTTCCATCAAAAATTGATAGTTAAACTACGTTTTAACAGTTAATTAATGTTTTGTTTTAATATTACGTTTCAGCCAGTTTTTAAAATGTCAGAATCAAATAAAAAATCATTTAAAATCGTGCACAAAACTGTTTAATATACTTTATTTATGTGTACCTATCATTTCGCGAGAACGCAACAAAATACTTCATAAATTATTGCTCCAATACTAACCTGCTACGTGCAATTGCACAATCTTACGCCGAACATTCGGTAGCCGAATATTCGGCGCTTCGGCCGAGAGCGTGGCCGAATATTCAGTATTCGGCCAAACCACTACTCGTGACATCTCTACTATGCAGGATGCTTTAATATGTTGTTTTCCAATCATAAATAATTACTGTATCTATTAATAACCATTAAGTAAGCTATATAAATACATACATACGCACACAGACGCATTTTTTAAAATAATTTATGTTGAAATGAAATAAGATGCATAAAAAATAAATTTTTCATCAGTTTCGTATCCAAATGTTTCTTTATCTACTTTTCTATGACGAAAGTATAGGGGTAATATTACTCAGTTTGACACCTATTAAATTTTATTCTAAGTGTGCTATATATAATAATTAAAATTATGTTTGAACGGTTTTAAGCGCGGCATTCTATTTAATTTCTATCCGATGATTCGGCCACTTTTCAGTAGCCGTGATCACGGAAGACAAAGACAAGTATCAATGAGTAACGTTAAAGTTATTCTTTAGCCTACCCACAACTTGCTAATTTTTTTGTTAATTTTTATTAAAATGCCTCTCCTAAAACCGTTAAAGCGTAATTTTAATTATATGTACTACTTGCGAAACCTAAGAAAACACTATATAATTAACTAATACTGTAATGAGGAAAGATTTGTATTTTTCTACGTTTGTAATGAATAAACACAAAAACTACACGAGCGATTTCAAAAATTATTTCACCATTAGAATGCTACATTATCTCTGAGTAACATAGGCTATATTTAATTAACATAATCGGGTTCTAAATTTTTTCAAGGGAGGAAAACGTCTGCCGGGACCGCTATAGCAATAAATATTTAATACTTACAAATACGTCGTATTGCACGGATATGAGGTGGCACCCGCGCAGGTTGGTGGGGGGCAGCGGCGGCACGTACAGCAGCTCGTGACGCCACTCGTCGGTGCCGCCGCCGCGCGTCTTGCCGTGCCGCAGCGACGCCAGCTCGCGGACCTCCTTCGCGGCCACCTTGCCGTGGCACGAGTACTGGATCGTCTGGAATACCGACGTGTAGATCATTCCCTATACACTCGTAATCATTTACTACTTTAGAAAGTCAATTAGTTTCTTTTATTACTGAAGTATAGCATTGGAGACCACCAGAGGTTATTAGCAGTTTGCCGACAACTGATGCTGAAGTACTTTGGCCACGTAGCGCGCAAGTATCCAGATAACATGGAGAGACTTGTGGTCACGGGGAAAGTTGAAGGTAAGAGACCTCGTGGTAGATCTCCAAACAGGTTTGACCAGGTTGCTGACCGGACACACCGATAAGTTCGGCCCTCCACCGTGCTCAAAAACGATCTCGGTGGATGAGAGCATTTGTTCACTGCCATTAAAGTCACGATCCTCAGCATTGAGGGAATGACTTAGAAGAAGAAGAACAGCAGACAATCTGGTAGTCTACCTGATGGAAAATGGTTACCGTCGCCTATAGACATTTGCAGTACCATAGATCATAGTAATGCGTTCCCTAAATTTTGTGGGTGCTGCAAAAGGCTTGTAGAAGAATTACCTAATTTTGTTTGAGAAATCATTTATTACCGTTTTTAGTTTAGCGAAGTGCGACGTGACGCCGCGAACGCGCGCTTTACCGCTGAGCATAACGACTCGTGGTGTCCTTCATTTCACCTTAATAGTTGTTTTTCCTGCTCGCTACGTCACGCTTAGTTGCATGTCGTGGGCAGGCCATTACGCTTTCATCTCTTTAAAAGCAGCCATAACACTGCGCGGCTTACACATGCCCTGGTCACTGGAACCGGTTTATATGTGCTGTCCTGCGGCGAGCCGAGACCTGTGGGCCTGTGATGTATTGAAGTATATTTTTTGTAAGCGTGGTTTGATGGTAAAGTAAGAACTTCAGATCACCTGACACCAGGGGGAAAATTCTGCTATTACTATCACGTCAAAATCGCCAGACCCTATCGGCTCAATCGTAGTTTTGCTTGATTTCGGTATTCTGTTAATCCCAATGGCGTGCCCGTAGCACGCCACTCTATCTTTATAAGTACTTACAAGCGAAAAATTTTAAGTTAAGTATAAAATTTTGGTAGCTTTAAATGACCATTTCAGCTAATGGTAATAACATTTTTTATTTATTTAATTTGTTTGGGAAACAGACAATAATTAATATTCTTAAATATAAAACATAAAATTAATACATATATCAATCAAGTTTCCACTAAAAAATTATTTATATAATAAAAATAAAAATTGGCTCAAACAGGTAATTTAAAAAAAAATTACAATTATACGAAAATGACATAAAATATTTAATTTAAATATATTTAATTTACATGGGGTCAATATTGAACAAAAACAAAAAAAAACATCTACTATTATTCGGCCGCGATACCGAGAAGATATTGTGGATTTAGTGGAATACGAATTTTTGACACTATTGCAATGGAATCGTATTTTGAATATCGTTGCAACGCCAAGTTATTGACATAGTAGACTTGGGCTCCAGATAAGCCAAAAAAAAACTTTTACTGAACCTAAAGGAGAACATTGTAGATTTCCTGACTTAACATAGTGGCTGAAAATGGTAATATTATTTTATTTGTTTAGGATAACAAACAGATATACAGTAAAATTGCAAATAAATATAGTTAGTATATAGTTCAAAAGTTAATGCAAATCACATTACCCACAGTGAAAAAGAAGGTAGTGCATACAAACATGAAAGCTAATATAAGACCGACACAACGAAGAGCAAAGCAGGAAACAAATAAAAGAAGATTTAGAAGGGGTATGTTAGTAATAATAGTATTTACACACAACCTTGAGTTGTGTTCCGGCATTAGTGGTTAGGTTCCAGTCTCCCTTTAAAGAGCGGCAGCACATTGGTAGCACCTTTGGTGTTACGAAGGGGGCCATCCACAAATTACGTCACTCGAATTTCATGATTTTTTGACCGCTCCCCCGTCCTTGTCACAGCTGGTCACATTCGAGAGATTCATCACTCACTAGTGTGACAGCACATAAACATGCAATTTTAAATCAAGAAATTATTAAATTAAAACAACAACATACAACAGGAGGCCGAAAGGCTGGAGCTTACCTCGCTCAAAGGATTAGCCTCTGTATCCAGCGAGGGAATGCTGCCAGCCTTCTAGGTACAATGCCCAGAGACAGTGGTCTGGTGAGGCTGGATGGGCGTTAATATAGGTTTTTTTTTTATTGCAAGAGTTCAATACATAGACAGACGGCCCACTTGATGGAAAGCGGATACTATTGCCTATGGGCATTTGTAACATCAAAGGTGCTACAAATGCGCTGCTGCTCTCTTAAGGGAGACTGGAACCTGGTTACTAATGCCGGAATACAACTCAAGGTTGTTATGGCGCAGTACTTAAGACCAGGAGGTGGTAGCCATCCAGTCGGGCGAAAAACCACCACCACCTGGCTGTGGGTTGTTTTGTCGCCTCTTCTCCGTTCCTGCATGGATTTTATGTTTTTACTATTGTATATATATATTTTTAAGTTACGTTTATTTATAGGATACTTCAGTTTTTAGTTTATCATAATAATTTAATACTACCTAATTGTATGTATTAAAATTAATAATCTTATGTACATATTTCATTCAATATTATATTTATATTTATTTATATAACTTGCGTATACATTTTTTGCTAAAAATTAAAACAGCACTTCCGTAATTTGCTTAAATATATTAGATTTTGAAATGTGACGTCACACTTCATGGACCCCCCCACCCCTCTTAACGCGTTACCTAATTTATGGATTTCCAGTTTCCTTCAGGTGGGCCATTGCCTGTCTGCTGAAGTCATGCAATGAAAAGAATTGTACGATACCTCTGTGAGTGCAGCCCTGGTGGCTTTGATGGTGGTCTTGGAGTTGTTGACGAGGTGCGCGGTGAGCGTGATGCTCTCGCCGGGCACGTACGCGCCGCGGTCGAGCGCCACGCGGCAGCTCACCGCGCCGCCGCCCACGCACCCCACGCCCAGCCGGTGCTCCACGCTGCACTCGAACTGTTGCTGGACGGATTGCACCACTCTTTATATTCGCTCATCTAGTACCATTGCATCTCCGTGGATAGCATATAAGACACTTTTTGTCATCTTCCAAAACATCACTTCATCTTACTGATTACACACACTTTTTAGGACTTATGGGACCAAATATCTCTTTACCTGTATAGCGTTATCTTGCCAAGCTTGTAAAGGATTTAGAGATATATTGCAGCATAACATTTTAGTACGTCATATCATTATTATAACTTTAATAATATTTTTCTTTCCTTTTATTGTGTCTTGGTCTTATTGAGTATGCACTGTTTGCTACATCTCCATTAATTCTTAAAAAAATAATTCTGTAACATACTTCTGTACAAAACTTATTAAAAAAAGACAACTTGAGATATAAATAGAATAAGAAACTTAAAGAAAAACAATATTTAGCTAGACGTGTTGCTGGGGAGTTTCTTGCCGCTTCGTCTCCTTAACAGCAATAAAACGTTGCGAAGCGGTGTACATAGAATAGGAAGAAAAATTAAATTTTAACATATATAATTAAAACCTTCAAAAAGTGTTCTTCAGTGGAACTTATTTTGAATAAAAAACTTTGAATTTGAATTTGAAAATAATTAGAGTCTGCCACGCGGCTGCACCGCGCATCCTAGCCAGTAGCTTTATTTTACTTGTAAAAAAACTTAATACTGTTTTTTGCACAAACAAAAACTAAGTCTAAGTTGTTTATGACAACGTAGGTATTTGTTAGTAAATTGAAAAAACGTGATTGCAGTACCATCTATTTAGCTAACTCGTCTATTCTATGGAAACGTCATCATTTATCGGGATAAAAAGTATCCTAAGTGATGATTCGGGATATAAGCCATCTCCGTATCGAGTTTCATTCATATGCGTTCTGTAATTTTCAAAAAGGATGCGATCGCAGCGCCATATTTTTCGATATTTTCGTCTATCCCGCGTAAACGACGTCATTTATCGGGATAGAAAATATCCTAAGTTACGCTTCGGGATATGAGCTTGCTCTGTGTCGAGTTTCATTTAAATCCATTCAGTAGTTTTCACGTGATGCTCTAACAAACAGACAAAATTCTAAAAATTGCATTTTCGGAATCTCCTGGTCCAAATTAGCCCCCTTGATTTTTTTCACATTTTTAAACAATTTCCAAACATTTACAGATTTATTACAGTATAGATAGATTATAATAATAGCCCACAAATGTCCCACTGCTGGGCTCGGGCCTCGCATTATAGGGGAACGGACAATATACCCGCCCCGTTTGTCCAAGGGGGGTTGGCAGGTTTGACACATCGGTTATCTCGATGTGCAGGTTGCAACACGATGTTTTCCTTCAGCATTACGTACGTGGTAATCATAGCAACATGCACATTAGGTCAGAAAACTGCCTAGGTGGTGCATGGGTACCGGTCAGGATCGAACCCGCGCCCTTTGAATTTGGGACACGTGCGCTAGCCATTACGCCACTTTGATTGATTTCATAAGACTCACAATGTTTTGGGGAGTCATCATACCCATATATAAGAACAAAAACTCTTAGTTACATGTATGGTAGCCACCCTTTGAATTAGGGAAATGGGATATAGGGACCAGACAGGCGAAATGGGATAAAGGTATGAAATAGGGGGAAAGTGAAGTGAGCCATTGGATATAAGGATTAAGGGTTTCAGTTTTGTAAGGCTATGAAACCCTAAAGGTAAGCATCCACATGCCCGCATCGTATCAAATGGATCGTAGTATTCTTTGTATAGAAAGTAACACAAGTGCGTCCATTGAGCCGCATCATACGGAGCGCACGAACCTGCTCATCGGCAACGTCGACGCCTGTGCTCCGAGAGGCAACTTTTGCGACGCGTGTCGATGACGTCATACGGAATTTTTAGCTTTTTCTTCCTTTTCTGCTAACAAACACGCGATTATGACAAAAATATCTTCTTCGCTTTCCTCCATTCTCAGAAACACATTCCGCACGTACGCTCGCTACAAAAATCCGAATGAAATAGGCATCGGCAATCCGATTGCTGATATTGTGTCGTCAAATGCGATCGCTGCCGATACAGTGGGCGCATTGCGAAAAAATAATCCGTTGGATGCGATGCCTCGATGCTTACGATGCGGACATGAGGAGCTTATGTTTAAAATCAGTTTTAACTTCATATATATATCTTTCAACAAATTTTGATTGATTATAATTGTTAATATTTAAATTTCTGCACAGATGCAATCATACAGAAATGAATACGGAAAACGTTTCAAGTGTAAGTACAGAAAACAATAGTACAACACATTTGTTTCTTGCAAATATGCGACTTTCAAAACTGTACTGTTGAAAGATCATCCATGAGATAAGACATAACAATAGATGAGGTCAACGAATAGTGGCTTAACAGTTATTTTATGTGTTACTGTGTTATTATTATGTAATTGTATTCAAATGCTTACCGCTGAAGTAATATTTTACTGATCTTTATAATTGATCAACCTTCTTATCTGTTGACCCAAACTACAAAATTAGGATGACTTAATTTCAAGTATATAAATGCTAAATTAACTTATTCCAAGTACATTATGTTGAATAAAAGTCTTAGTATCCACATGTGTACTTTATTCTCTTGTAACAACCTAACCTGACAAAATCCAAGTGTCACAGTATAGGACCTACCCGCTTTACACATACTTAAATATATAACAAAGTACATACAGCATCCTAGCATTCAAATCTTGTTGTTTTGATGAATTTGCTTTTCTTTAAGGCCCAGGGAATGAACCAATAATCATGATTTTTTTTTAAGAGCATCTCAAGAATCTGCAGCTATTCTGAGTAAAACAAGGAACCTTTATAGAAATCGTCACGTTCATCTAGCTGTCTTGTGTAGTTACAATAATTTTTATTAAAACGTACTAGGTCTATATGGGTCAAACTTGTTAGGAAGGTGAATTTTATATGCCTTTACACAAATGTGTAATGTATTTGTAAAAGAAAAATGGCTTGGTCTCTGTAGACATAGCTGAAGTATGTGAAAAATAATACACTTCACTTCACCATAAAGTGTACATAGGTGTGTGGTATCATTAGGCGAAATCTTCTAAAATGATTTTCAAGTATCTGATTACATTTTATGGCTATTTGAATATTCAAGATATACATAAATTATTATTAAGATATACAATGAAGAATTAAATTGGTGTTACAAGAATGGATAAGGCGAGAAATGATTACATAAAGTTTGAGGGATCTTTGAAAGTTGCACCTGTGACTGAAAAATTGAGAGGAAGAAGATTAAGGTGGTATGGGCATATATATAATGAGGAGGGACGAAAGTCACGTGACAAAAATATTGTTAAACTACAAGATGGATGGGTTCAAATGTAAGGGGTAAAAAAAAAAAAATGGATGGACTGTGTGAAGGATGATATTATAATTTGTAGTGTGACAGACGATGTATGTCAGAATAGAGGAGTGTAGAAGGAAAAGACATATTGTGCCGACCCCAATTAATTGGAATATGGTGAAAGAAAAGAGAATAAAATTTCTTAATTTAATTTCTAAAATTCTTTATATTGTATTGTACCTATAATCCTTAGACTATAAATAGACCTTCTATGGGTAAGGTGCCCAGAAGGCTGTCTATATTACCGCACTAGCTCACCATACTAACCAGTAGTCTGAGATCCACCAGTCCAGCCCTGATTACCTAAAGCACGTTTGAATATTAAATCTCAAAAACACTTACTGCCAAGACGGGTGGCTCCAAATTCAAATCAATAGGATTCATAACAATGAACACTTGTTGATTTTTGTGGGTTAGTCCATTGGGCTCTCTCAGTGCTGCCTTACAGTAGTACTGGACCCAGCCATGTGTGCCCAGGAAGGTGGAAGGAAGTCCCATTGGCAGGCCCAGTTTGAATGGGAAGCTGTGGATGCCAGGAGACAAGACTGATGTTCCATGACCTGTATGGTAAATACAATAGTTATGGAAGAAAATTGAAAATGAATGTAGAAGGCATATTTTATGGTGCTGACTACAAGGCATTTTGAATCAAATTAAAAGCAGGGTATGTTAGTGATTGGTGTTCTTAAAGTTTGCTGCTTTATAAAGTATACCCATTTACTTAGCTGAAACTTAAGATGCAACTGAAATTTGCTGCTATAAGTATTAAGAGCTATAGAAATAAATTACAATTGCATAATATTTTTTTTTTATGAGAATGTTTTTTGAATAATATTTAGTTAATTTCTGTGTTAAGATTTAAAAAAAAAATGTACTTTAATGTCTAACTTTAAATATTCCCAAGTTGAGTAGGACATTTCGAAATCATTAATAATGTAATTCATAAATAATCATGTGTGTTATCCAATTATTTTTTGCTATGTATAACCAATGTAGGTTTCTGGTGCATTAGGATGCAAGTCATGTTCACATACACATCAAGCTAAAATAAACACAGTCACCATTAGATATGAGAGGTCTTTATTGGATTTGCAACTTCTAAATATATTTGATTTAATATCTTTGGTTTCTTTTTTATTGCATGAGGCCCACTAGATGGAAAGAGGTTACCATCGCTTATAGACATTTGCAACATCAAAGGTGCTACAAATGCGCTGCTGCTCTCTTAAGGGAGACTGGAACCTGGTCACTAATGCTGGAACACAACTCAAGGTTGTGATGGTGGCATACTCTAGATCAGGGGTGGTAGCCATCCAGTCGGGCAAATACCCTACCACCTGGCTGTTGGTTGTTTTGTCGCCTTTTATGACAAGCCACCCGACCGCAGGAAATTGTTATTTTTTTCCATTGCAGCATGGATTAATACTTTGGGATATTATGATACTAATAGTATGGATGGTACTACTTGCCTGGTTCTCCAAGTAGCCTCATTCTAAAGTCAATGTAGTTTTCCTTGTCATATAGCCTCTCATGTCTTCCAGAGCCAACTCTTACAACTCCTTCACCAATGACATGGAAATGTAGTCCTGGTAAAGACAATAATTAGGATTGTATAAGTGAGAGTAATTTTGTATGTAAGTTTAAAAATAAGTTTATATCAGGAGTATCCTCTCCATATTCTTATACTTGCTAATAATTACATTATTAAAGTTGCAAAGTGAATTTTGTTATTATTTTTATATTCAGCCTTTTACACATTAATTTAATACAAAAATAAAGATTTGTATTATGATACTGGTGAAAACAGGAAGTTTTTTATAAAAAAAATATATTGATGGTTAAGTATAAAGACTTCTTAAAATTGATTTTCCAAAATTTATAGAGGCCATCAAAATTAACTTTTATCTTTAATACAAGTGCTATTATGGGTAAACAAAAATGTAGTTCTGTTGTACTAAACTATAAATAGGAGAAATCTATATAGAAATTTTTTCTATTATGTGAGGAATCAGTAAAAAATGGTTGGTCAAAAAATGTCAGATGGGAGGTCTTTATAGTTAACTGTTGATATAACAACAATTGTCACAGGTATAAAACACAAACACTCGAGATAATAAATTAATATGAAAAAATTACATCAACATATTATCTGTACAAAGGACAAGAAACTTGTCTAAAACTTTTCAGTCTCCACAAACATGCAACCTCTAAATTGTTTAAATAGTTTACTTCCATACTTTAAACAAATAAAAGATATGCTAATGTTTCTACAATGTCATTGCCACATTTGTTTGGTGTATTACAGACAGGTTTACAACATTCATAATTAATTATAATGATGATTCATCCAACAGTACTAAGCATTTCTGTTTCTAAACCCCTAAATGTGATCAAAAAGTTTATATAATTAGTTTGCCCTTGTATATATATTTTAATAGCTTTAAGGCATGATTTATTATATTTTTTCTAATATTAACTATTTACTAATATAATACATGTATTTATTTACAATGACTTTATAAACTAGTACAATAAAAAAAAACTTAACTTAGTTATTAAATATTTAATATTAACATCCCATTATTGGGTATGAAGGTTTCAATTTTTGAAAAGGGGTTACACTGGATGGTTATGCTTGTTTAATGTTAAATAGCAAATTATACAGAGCAGATTTAATTGGTTTTTATTTTAATTTTAATTGAATTAAAGTGTTTAAAGGGTACTATGGCGAGCCCAGCGTTTATGAGCTGACTGGGATCTATTTTGCAAATGATAGACTGGTTTAGGATATAACTTATATTTTCTTTCAAGACACTTTTACAGATGTATTCTTTCATACAGGCTTTCTTCGATTCTAAATTCAAATAAATTATATTTCTAATATATGATAACAACTAAGGAGGTTAGTCATTACAGTACATCTGGTCAGTTTGAAATTGTGAATCAATACCATTGATCTTATGAAATAAGGGCCCAACTAACAAACTACTACATACATCTTAAAAAGCTGACTATTGATTGAGTGCCAAATATGGTAAGTATTAGGTTGGGGAAAAAGTTTCTTTGCATTTCATATAAAAATTCAAAAGGTTTTTTTATAAAGTTTATTTACATTTGACTAAAGTATGTAGGTGCCAAATTGTTGTATAACTTTTTGCCATCTTGTAGCTAGGGACGTGATCCCATTGCTATAAAAATTTTGGGGCTTCTGATCAAAAAACTGTGACAAGTGGTTTTGGCAGTTCTCTCGTGATGTTAACCTGACACTGCCTAAGGAATTCTGCAGAGACCGAAACAGGTGAAAATCTGAAGGTGCAAGGTCAGGACTATATGGTGGATGCGTTAAAACCTCCCAGCTAAACTCTCGTAATTTTTGGTGAGTGGCTAAAGATGTGTGAGGTCTAGCGTTATCGTGGTGAAAAACCACACCCCTTTTATTGATTAATTCCGGCCGCTTTCTCTCAACTTTTTGCTTTAATCTCATCAGCTGTTCGCAGTACAGTTCAGAATCAATGGTCCTGCCTGGCGGTAACAGCTCATAATGAATAATGCCTTTCCAATCCCACCATACACACAGCATCATCTTGTTGCGAGTTAACCCGGGTTTCGTCACAGTCTGAGAAGCCTGACCGGCCTTTGACCACGATCTTTTTCGCACATTCTTGTCATATGTGATCCACTTTTCATCACCAGTTATCAGCTTCTTCAAAAATGGTTCGGTTTCATTATGTCGTAATAAAGAATCACAAATGAGTACACGGTTCATTAGGTTTCTTTCAGTGAGTGAGGCACCCAAATATCGAGCTTTTTTGTGTACCCAGCTTTTTTCAAATGCGCCAAAACCATTTTGTGGTCAATTTCCAGTTCTTCAGCTACACCGTAACTACTAATATGCCGATCTTGCTCCACTTTTTAAAAAATGGCATCAATTTTGTCCGTAACAGGGCGACCAGAGCGACATGCATCTTCGATATCAAAATTTCCGGATTGAAAACGCTTAAACCAAATTTCACTACTCTCACAGATACTGTGAGACACACATTTTACTAATTTGAATTTGGAATTGTCTTCTTTAAAATTAAAACTTTTTAATGATACCAAAACCAGCCAGATACAAATGGTATAGCCAAAGAGATTTTATTAGAAGTTCATACGTACTATATGCGAAATGACTTTTTCCCCAACCTATTATTCGTAATCTATAGTATTATAGAATTCTAAAAATGCAGTATCTGTCTGTACATTGGAGTTAAGTTAAGAAAAAAAAAACAAAATAATATAGATTATATAAACAATGGAGAACACTGCAATTTTTTTTAGATTTCTTGTCTGTTTGTTTGGGATAATTCTTAGACTTAAAATCTGCACTACTTTTCATTCAGGGAATCAGGGAAGAAAAATTAAAATGACCAGATTAAAAAAACGAAGTCCAATGTGATTTTTACACTGATTGATAGCTAATTTTATATAATAAAATGTGTGATATTTATCATCTCAGGAATCTCGCAGGATTTTTTTCAGAGGCGGGTTGTAGCTGTTCAGGGTGCATAAAAATTAGCTTATTCTGACACAGTTATCACTAAAACAGTAGCTTACATACTTTCTAAGCTTTGTGTCCTAGGAATCCTATGAGAATTTCAAGTCAAGCGTGGACGAAGTCACAGGAGTGTCCTAGTAGTTATAGGTTTTAAAACTGATTAGGGGTTACACATGCAAGAAATTTCCATTATTTTTCACTTACCTAGAACTGGAGTGTCATCTTGTAACTCCATCAACACTTTCCCTGACAGAAATTGACCAGGAAAGTACAGTAGGGATGTGTTATCAAACACAATTAGGAATTTAAGCAGCTTACGCGGCATTTCGTCTGTTCGAAGGTATCGTTTTGAAAACTGCCTATAAATAATAAATTATTTGGAAAACATATTCAAACAGGTTTATTTTAATCAACTAACATTGCATAATACACTACGGAATTCCTTACTTAAGTTTATGTCATACGACATAACTTAGAATAGTAAAGATAAGCGAAAGTATTCATTCAGATTCTTTGCCTAATAAGAATATTTTAACGAACCTTGTAGGCTCGAAAGGTACGCCCACGAAGACGTTATCCTCAACACTTGTCGCACCGTGGGTTTTATACTATTCTATGTTGAGAAATATCTTACGAAGGCCATAAAAGACCTCGAGACACAACGCTTGATGTTGCTTAGTTCAACACATCAGTAATTTTTAAACACAGCTTATTTATGCAAATGCAATACTCGATGATGTACAGCTAGATTAAAATCTATAATTTGCTTTAAATATATTTAATTTTGTTAAATTAATTATTTATTAATTAATATAACATACAAACTTGGGATAAACTTATTAGGTATAAACTAAAATGAAACTAAACAGATTAGATATTTTGACGTTTATGTATCAGATGAAAAGTTACAAAAACTTTTTATAGTTTTATAAAAAGTAAAAGACAAAACAATTACGTTTATATAAACGTCCATGATTAAGACTTGATAATTTTTTTTAATAAAGCTTTTATGCAATTTCAAATAATAAGTGTAATTTCATAATCCAATTTTATCTCGGATTTGATCATACAGTCATATTTTTTTTAATTTTTTTTTTAAATTGACATATATTATGACATACATCGAATTACTTTTTTTAAAGAGTTATACTGTCAAGCGGAGTTTTTGGCGGGAACTGAAAGGGGACGTTGTGCTGTGCAGTTTTATTTTCTAAAAATGTGTAAAAGTACTCTAAAATGAACAATAGTTGCAGGATATTGATAGTTTTTGAGTAGTAATTATGTATTTTTATGAGAAATGTGAACTGTATAGTCAGATATGGTCTTTCGAGTTTTCACAAGAACTCCATTGAATGGCGTCGGTTGTAGCCTGCAATACAACTGCGCTACTATACGAAGACTTAAATATACATCAGAATTGGCTGTATGGACTAAGATTCTTTTGCCTACCTTATGGCAAATTCTACTACTACTACTATACTGTCAAGCTGTCAATATCAAAAAACTGCAGCAACCGGAGGGTTGTTTTGTTGTGGTAGTATTTTGTGGTTGTAGTTTTGTTTATAAATTGAGAAAATTGAAATACAAAAACATCTAAAATAAAATTACAGCAATTTAAATTAATCAAAATACAAAATCAAGATGCCGAGTGAAATGATAACTCTTCAACTCGGTCAATGCGGCAATCAGAGTGAGTTCCGTTTCTTAATTAATCAGTTATTTTTTTAAATAATTTCTATAATTTTATTGTTATTGTTTAATTAACAGTTGGCTTCGAGTTTTGGAAGCAGTTGTGCATAGAACACGGTATATCCCCAGAGGGTATACTGGAGGAATTTGCTTCGGCAGGTTCAGATAGAAAAGATGTGTTTTTTTATCAAGCAGATGATGACCATTATATCCCCAGAGCTGTGTTACTGGATTTGGAACCCCGTGTAATTCATACTATTATGAATTCTCCATATGCTAAGGTACCCTATATTTATGTTATATAATAAATCTAAAGTTGTAAATGGTAACTTACACGGAAATTTGGGTTAAACATTAGCTTAGTGGTCAGCTAATTTTAAATAGTGGGGGAGGAGTTCTTCTCCCTTCTGCAACCCCCATGTCTAGCAGACATGTAGTTCTTGAGATATGCATTTTTTTCGTTTGTTCCTTTAATTTTTTGCCACGATGGTGACCAGTATGTTTTGGCACTCGCCGGCCGCAGCCGCTGACGCTCACTTCAATTGCGTGGCTTTAGTTTAAAGCCTAACCTAACCTAACTCACCGTTCTAGTTGCTGGTCGCAACTTTAGACTAAAGCCTTAGCCCACAAGCCAAGCGAGCATCCCATGGCTGTGGTCACCGAGTGTCACAACCAATTTGTAACTATAGTCGCAATATATAAGAAAAAACAAACTATTTTCTTCATATTTTAAAAATCATTAAACTAATATGAAATTTGTTTACTAAACTCGAAAACAGTTTCAGTATTTATATATTAAGCTTAAGTGTATTCCTAAACACAAATGACACTCTCAACAAAAGTGATATAACCTTATCTAATGTATTTTTGATTTTCCCATTATTCATTCAAAACTAGTTGGTGGACCCTAAAAACTTGTTTCCTGTCCCAAATAAGAGGTCTCGTGGCTATATAAAAGGCATATTTATACCCCTAAACTTAAATTGCCCTTAATATTACTCCACTCTAGGTCAAAGCGCAGCCGAAGTTTGTAAAATAAGAACAATATGTATATGGTGTGCTTAATTCAGTTGTCTCAATTGGTTTGATTAGGAGTACTTGTTAAAAACATATACATATTCAAGAGTATGAGGATAACATATTATGTATTTAAAATACTTCAAAGGCCTGAATTTGAACAACTTTGTGTTCTAGCTATATAACCCAGAAAATGTTTATCTGTCAAAACATGGTGGAGGAGCTGGCAACAACTGGGCCTCAGGTTATGCTCAAGGGGAGAAACTCAATGAAGAAGTATTTGACATCATAAACAGAGAGGCAGATGGAAGTGATAACTTGGAGGTATGTTTTTATCTTATCATGTTACCTCCCTGTCTATAATGGTCCTGCTCCAACTAAGTTAATATTAGTAACTGTGTCCAAATGCATCTTATTTATAGTGTATGAAAAAAATAAAATTAATAATTGGCTACATTACTGAAACTCGCCACCAACACCACTTGAGTTATTGATTAATGTTTATTAACATCAATAACAATCCCACATCTCAATTAAAGCATTGAATTGTTGGTTCCATTTGCCTTGTCTATAAGTAAGTTAGTTAAAGCATTACATTGCAGTGCATGTGTAGCAGAGACACAAGAAGAGAAAGTGGTAAAATGATACTAGGCTTTGAAGTAGATGCTACAAATGCACTTGAATCTGTTGTGAGTAGTGTAATAATTGTGCAGTAATATATGTGGAAATATCTAAGGGAGGCTGCCTTTGAAGTCCTTAAAGTTATTAATAGCTATAACTACTAAGTATTTGTTTTGAAATTTTCAAACTTTTTGCTATCAAAGATGAAGTAATAAAAATTTAAACTATGTAAAGATGTAATTTCTACATTTTTAAAGTGATATAGTAGGCAGTTCACATTTTATGTATCATAGATTATACATTCATCATAATGTTTATTCATCAACCTTCATAAAAGCAATACCTGCTTTTTATTATTATAAATCAGCTGTATCATAAATATAACCTGCATAATAAAACTATGTTTTAACAGTTTTAAGTGTGGTAATTTGTTTGATTTTTTGTTATTGTGATGTTTCGGCCACTTTTCAGTGGCCGTGATCACAGCAGACAAACATGTCAATGAAGTATTGTTAAAGTTTTTATTTAGTCTACCACCAACTTGTTCATTTTAATTATTTAGTTTTAATTATAAATATTTAATAATAACCTGCATGTTATAATATAGATGTATGGACCAGCTCATTAGTTTTGAATAAGTATGGTGTGAATACAATCTATTTCTCAAAAATGGGAAAGTCTGCCCAGCAATGGAAAGTTTATGTGATGATATTTTGTTAAGAATAAAAGTAAACTCATTAAGAGTAAAAACCAAAATAAATCATTTAAAAAATACATCATCTAAGGGGCTCACTTCTTTAATAATTTTTTTTTAGTTTACCAGCAACTTGTTTATATTATAAGAAAATACCTAAAAAAATTGTTGAACATTTCACAATAATTTCAAATTTGTTTTTAAAGGGCTTTGTGCTTTGTCACTCAATAGCTGGTGGAACTGGGTCAGGGATGGGTTCATATATCTTGGAGCACCTCTCAGACAGATTCCCTAAAAAGTTGGTGCAAACATACAGTGTATTCCCTAATTTGGATGAAATAAGGTTTGTCTAAATCTAAATTATTATTATTTTCTGTGCTTGTCTTACATTTTTATTATTTGACATAGCAGATAATCCACAGGAAGATAATCTTGTGGGGAGCATTTTTACAGTGATTAACAGTTGACATAAACCTTAATTAGAAGGATCAAAGGTCTTCTTTATTTTATACAGATTGATAGTTGATAACTCTTTATTGTACACCATTACAGGAAACTAAAGAACTAGTACTGTTCTAATTGTGTACCAAGGATGGTCTTATTACTAAAGTGATCTCTTCCAAACAACCCATGGCAGGATTTAATTATTTTGTTATCTATTTGTCACTATCTTCTAATAATGTTATTACCATGACCAAATTGCTTAGTTTTTTTTATAACATTGGAAATGAAAGGTTCTTATATATTATAATGCTATAAAGTTAAAGCAAAAGTTTAATTTAGATTAAGTTTGTGCTTACTTAAAAAAGGTAATTAAATAAAATGTCATTGTTAATCATTTAACTTTTTTCAGTGATGTAGTAGTACAGCCATACAACTCACTGTTAACATTGAAGAGATTAACAGAAAGTGCAGACTGTGTGATGGTATTAGACAATACAGCCCTAAATCGCATTGCCAGTGATCGCTTACACATACAGAATCCTTCATTTGCCCAGATCAACACACTTGTCTCTACTATCATGAGTGCTAGCACTGCAACATTGAGGTGAGCATGGCAAAATAAAACGTAATTTAGAATGATTTACTACATTATTTTGTTGTACTAATCGAGTGTTATATGAAAATAAAAGATATCACCAGTGATCGGAATAGGTAGGGCGAATTAACCTGTCCTAAAGGTTGTTAAATGTACCAAGATCTTGTATTTATTATATCATTTCAATGAAACACAAGAGCAAAGAAAATCGCCTTGTGTCTATCGCTGCGCCTCTACACCCTTAGGGGCCGACGAGGTGAACTTCTTTGCTCTTTGCAATGAAACAAATAAAAAAATCTAGTAGTTAATCATGTGATGCTACACTACAGTACCAATGGTGCCATACCATGATAGCAGCCGGTGAGTGTTGTAGTTGAGTAATTCATATAATCCAATATTTAAAATTTTAGAACTAGCTCTTTTGTTCATATATTTTCAAAGTATAATTAAAATTTTATAGGCAACCCCTCAAGTGCGAATCTGCACACAGCCTTTTGTTTCAATATCAGTGAAAGGCATCAAAACATTACATAACATGGAAATAAGTAACTTTATTATTATTATTTTATTATGGTCGAACCCTGCCTGTTTCATTATCTTGATTACAAGCTCATAAGGCCGGCTCCATTTGTGTGATAAAATAGAATATACTTTATTGCACACAATGTTACAAAATAAATTCATACATACAATTGTAATGATAAGTACAATGGGCGGTCTTATAGCTGGGAGTGATTTCTTCCAGACAACCTTCCCATGGACAGAAACTCTGTATGGATGGGGGTAGGTATGCAATAGATATAATATACCAATATATACGTAAATATAAAGGAAAATGTTACATAAATTACAATACAAACATACATTATATTGTTACAACTTAGGCTCCGACAAAGACAAATTCCACGTACAGATCTGTAAAATCACATTTTATTACCTGTCGGCATTTGAACTAATTGTGATCCTTTTATGATCGCCTTCTTTTGTTTACTTTATTTATTGGCATACGTTTCTAGTTATTGTGCAGAACAGCCTATTGTCCTATTGTACTCGTTTACGGCCGCTCAAAAGAATTATTAGCCACGTGTTGCGGATTATAAATACAAGCTAATTCTAGGAAATTATGTCGACGTTGCCGGGCGGGCATATTTGCATTTGTGAAGTATAAAACGCTGGCCTCATGGAGAGAGGGGGGCAGTTGACCTGCAACTACGATCAAGGCGTGACATGTGTACATTCGGGAATCTAATATTGACGGACTTTGCGCATCTTATTGAATTACGACCTTCTGTATTACGTTTGGATTTGTTGTGTTCGGTTATATTTTGTACCTGTGTTATACGTGTTTTTATAATTCTAATAAACTCTATAATAATTCTAGCGGTATTTTAATTCGAGTCCCGCAAACTTGTAACAATATTTATCTAAATGTACATATGTTGTGTGTCGTCAAACAACATGTGTGATGTGAGTATCCTTGTGCTAATCATGTTTCGTGCGATGACTGAGAGTTCTGATGGCCCACGTTCGTTGTCCCTGAACCGCAAAATTGACAGCCCCGAACTTCTCGATAAACTAAATTTCGCTGTAACATGAACTGGATGCCGTTTGCATAATCGTAAAACATTCGCTCTACCAGCATACCGCCCTGTGTACTGTCAACACTCACCATCTTTGTTCCTACAATAATATCTGCCACGAGCTCGATATTTTCAATGCATCGGTTAAGCACATCAAGAAGTTTCACATGCTTTGTTATTTGTTTATTGAACTTCATTATTTCTTTCTTTCTTTTTTCTAAATTATTATGTGCTCGAAGTCTATATATAATGCATGCTTTGTTCGCATCAAGAAGGCCATTCGGCAACCATATGCAGTGTATTCTAGTTTTATTTAAAAGTGCGTAAGCTGAGTTGGCCAGTTTGCGAACCAAACTAAAAAAAGAAACCCTTCCCTATTTCAATCCTATTCCTCCTGTTTGACCCTCTATCTCATCCCCCTGTCTAAAGAAAAGTCTTTATCCCACCCTAAAGGCTAGAATGCGTTGATTTCATGTCTGGTTTGTAAACGTCTATAAGTGACCACACGGTAACGACTTTCCGTTAGGTTCAGTTGGGCCGTGTGCCTATTTGCCAGCTTCGCAATACGAATGGAAGTAAAAAGGTTTTGATTTTCAGATATCCATCTTACATGAACAATGATCTTATAAGTCTTGTCGCGCCTCTCATACCGACGCCGCGGCTACATTTTCTTATGACTGGATACACGCCACTCACTGCTGATCATGAACTCAACACAGTAAGTTTCATTTAACTCATGTTATTTCCTTAATTTAGATTTAATATTAATGGTCTTCTGAACTCTGTAAAATATAGAAAAGAAACATACATCGAAATTGAAGTTCAAATTGCTTTTTAATTACTTGATATTTTCTTTGTAATTTGTTGAATCGTTTTTGAGTCTATTCAAGACAAACAGCCAGGAAAAAATATGAAAAAAATTATGATTTAAGTAACTATCATTTTTTTAAAATCAGATTATTATTTCAATTTTATTCAATAGATAAACAAAGCAATGCTCAAAGAATTATTATTACTGCCCCTGCGCAGAAGGTTTGCCGATAGCCTCATGACGTCACGCGTCGATGGTCACTAGGGTTAACAAAAAAGGTTACATATGTTGCAATAATTTATTATTGTATATACTTTACATAAGTATGTACAATAATAGTAAGTAATACAATACAATAATAGTTGTCGCCTCACGATTTACCAAAGGAAGGTACACACCGGTCCAGCCGGGCATGAAACAGTACGCTCGCGCCGGTGTGTACACGCAATATCAAAATTGCCTATAACAATCGTTCTTTTGTCTACGGCCAACCGCCAATTTTCGGTAAAATTCACTACGGAACGAAGACGAGCTATTTATTGTACGTGCAACAAAAAATTATTGTAAAATCGCATAATATTAAAATACACGCATTATTAGAGCAAAAAGTGCTTCATTGAAGACTTCCTACGCTTCAATAGTAAGTAGTCATCAGTAAAGCTTTTGCGCGCGGTTATATAGTATAGCATGAGTTTGATAACATTTCAATATGTGGCAGTTTACATGTACTATATAAAATTTGAAATTGAATTTTAGTAGTTGGGGAAGGTGTAACGGAATATGATGATTCTTAATGAAAGATTAATAACTTCCTATTCTGTTTGTTGCAGGCGCCGAAAATTCGTAAGACAACAGTTTTAGACGTGATGCAAAGGTTATTGCAGCCAAAGAATATGATGGTATCACTAAGCCCAGACAGAACAAATCAGCATTGTTATATATCAATACTCAATATTATACAGGTGAATAGCTCAATAAGCAAACTAATGTGTATTTCTACAGTCTTTTATTATCTGCCCCCATAGACAAGTGGCATTAGCACTAAACTAATAGAATAGATAATGTATGATGGGTCAAATGCAAAAAAGTTTTACATGTCTACAGGAGAAGACTATAAACCTTGGAACAATATGTTTATATGTTTTGATTCGCAAACATAGATTGCTATATGAAATTTTTGTAATTTTTACATGTTTCTATAATTAAAAAGTTTATTTTTTGTTATTGGATTATTTTTCAATGTCCAAAGCGAGGTATTCAGTATCCGAACAGTCTACAGTAGGAGTCATTTTGGTTTAAACGAGAGCAATAAAAGATTATTTATTTGTTACAATACAAAAGACTGTCAAATAAAAAAAAACCCATGAATTAATAATGTACATATGGAATTTATGTAACTTGAACACTTTATCTTCCATTTTTGTGTTTGACTCGTATGGGAATGACATTGTTACGCTAAGTATTATCTTATTCCCATACATTTTCGTTCTATTTGTTTAGCGTTAACACCACTTGCCTAGGGGGGCTGAATAGAAATGTGTGCATTAAATTGTGGAGACAGGGGTCAATATGCTATGTAGTTTGAAAGTGTTTCGACTGTGCTTTAGTGTCTTAACCCCAAGTGCAGCGAATAAAATGATCTTGCAACCGGTATTTCATTCAACCCCTGCAACATGTAATAACAATATTTTAAACTAGTTTTGCTTTCATCTATATATATAAAAATTCCCTGTCACAGTGATTGACCGCGATGAACTCCGACAGTACTCAACCGATTTTGATGATTTTTGCTGGATTTGTTCAAACTTATGACATAGAATAGTTTTCATTAGAATTTATAATAAAAAAAGTAACTTTTTTTAAACCAAGAGTTCGGTAGGTTGGAATTCCGCTGTCAACTAAGTTATATAAAGCGCCATACTTTAAGCCCCACCTTTTCTCTGATTAATAGTATGTGAACCTTAATCAATACTGTTACGTCACATACATGGAATAATTTATTTCTAAATAATTAGCAAGGTTATAACTGAGTAGTCCATGTATGTGCCAAAATCTTTCAATACAGAAAACAGAAACCTACGGAGATGTATCTAAGAATATGTTTGAGTTATACATAGTTTCACGTAGCAGTTAAGATTTCTGTATATATAGTCTTAAGTTTAATCTTAAATTAATTAAGCAATATATCATAACATATATGTATTATATAACATAGAGGGTAAAACACACGTCGTCTTATTTTGTACTCCCTCCAGCGGTTGAGCCCAGCTTCTGCGGCGATGGAGCCATGGGCCCTCGCCAATGGTGTGTCACCCGATCCAACGGGGCAACATCATAGATGCACCAGACAACTTACATAAACCCCCACAAATATAAATCTAATATATATATACTGTACCCGGCAGATATTGTCCTGCCTTTAGAAAATAAAAATCTAGAACCCGATTGCAGCGCCACCTACCTGGTTCAATATATATATTACAAAATTTTAAACATGTCGTGTCTATGCATTGAAACTATTAAAAAAAACTGGATTAGACTATATAAACGATGGAGAACATTATGCAATTTTTGTACATTTCTTTATATTAATTTGGTTTTAGGGGGAAGTGGATCCGTCGCAGGTGCACAAGTCCCTGCAGCGAATCCGCGAGCGCAAGCTGGCGTCGTTCATCCCCTGGGGGCCGGCCTCCATCCAGGTGGCGCTCTCGCGGCGCTCGCCGTACGTGCACGCCTCGCACAAGGTCTCCGGGCTGCTGCTCGCCAACCACACCAACATGTCCTCGGTGAGCTCACACACAACAGTGTAGATCACATCTGGTGGGGCATTCATAGCCCACGGTTAATGTGGTTCGATTTCTATGGACTGTATAGCGGAGATATGACCTAGATCCTTGCACTATAAAAGCAGAAGCTGCACCAACCTTGAGATCAGCCCTCTCCTGGCTCGGTTCAGGTTGCACTCGGGAACAGAGTTCAATTGAGAGCTATCACTTTGTACACAGATTAGGTCTTAATATAGGTTATTGGCACGGCCAGTAATTACAATTATATGTCGTTGAATGTTGACAAGAATTAATGTCCAAAATGGCTGCCTTTATCTTGCTGTGCTTTGGCCGTCACCTCACACAGAAAGAGGGTAGACAGCAAAATTGATGGAGTGATGTTCTACCTACTTTATAGTAGACAAGGAAAAAAGTGTGTGCTTAAGACCTCACGACAGAAGTGAAAACTTCATCAAGGCGACTATAGCAGTGACGAATTGACTATATCTCTCTCACTCCTTTAGTCGACTCGAGCCCCGACTTTACCCGAACAAACGCTACATAGCTGAGCGTGACGGCTGAGCTATGTAGCGTGAGACAGTCTCATTCAGTACCCAGGAAATAAAGTGCTCAGTGTGCATAAAGAAGTTTTCACATCAATAATAGAAATCAGTTGTTGAATTTGTGCAAGCGCATCATTTCAGAATGTCTGCACGTATTTGGTTAATTATTTTTTTGAAGTGAAACTTCTATATAGACAGTATTAGGATTTTTTCTGTCACGAAAAAGCGTTACGGCCGTGGTGAAAGGAGGCATAATTTTAGAGTAGACTATTGATATTTTTATTCGTTCCGGATCGAATTCAGTTTTTTTGTTTGATAAAATATAATATGTTTAAATAAAAAATTCGTTTATTAAAATGTACCTAACCTAACCAAATCATAATTTGCAGTAAACCTGCGAAAAATCGAAATGTGTGCTGGGAGACATCGTAGAAGTGAAACTTCAACGGACAAGTGGCAAAACGAATTGCAAAGAAATTTTAACTTGAAGTTTGATGGGTGTCAAATTGGACAAGTACATTAACAATCTGCCCGTAAAACTTCAAGTTAAAATTTTGTTGCGATTCGTTTTGCCATTTGTCCGTTGCCATTCGTTTTTCCACTTGTCCATTGAAGTTTCATGTGTCCCAGCACACATTTTGATTTTGTTGTGTTTGTAATAATTGTTAGGACAATATATTTATATGAAAGAAGTTAGTTAAATTTGATATGTATTTTTTATTGACAACTAAATATTTACTTTTGAATTAGGCTAATCAATAACTTAGTGAAACAACAGGGTAAATTCAATGATCAATTCGGTGATATTGTGTTCCAGCTGTTCGACAGATGCGTACATCAGTACGACAAGTTGCGCAAACGCGAGGCGTTCCTGGAGGTATTCCGCAAGGAGCCCATGTTCAAGGAGTCGCTCGAGGAGTTTGACGAGTCACGCGCCGTGGTCGATGGGCTCGTGCGCGAGTACCAGGCCGCCGCCACGCCTGACTACGTCCACTGGAACCCAGGTATTTATACTAACAACCAGCAGACTAGTTAATGGCCGCGCCTCACTTGACTTGGCGTATTTGTCACTGTATTTGACCAACATTTGCTGTATTATCAAATATCACGAACATGCCATCTACATGGACAGAATGAATAAATAACTCAAATATACCAAAATATATTTAGACGTAAAACGGTACGATATGGACGTGTTGATAGCAGGAACTGCTTATTTTTACTTAAATACAACATATCAATACTCGGTATTTTTAAACAAGTACAAAATTACTAAAAAAAACCCTGGCAAGACCGCTGCTATGACGCTAGTGAGCAAACCAAGTGAGGACGGTCGCGGAAAATATTGGGCTAATTCGAGTCCTTTGATGTGCCATTAAAACCGACAGTGAATGATAAAGCGTTTTTGCTATTGGCGCTATTTGCCTTATTTATACAAATGAAGCAAATACAACGAAAAATCTCTACGCATGGCTGTTTTTGGGAGAACTAATCAAACACCGGCCAATTGAAGCGCCGCCATTAGATATTATATTTATGTGGTAAAGACATGGTGGAATCATTACATGATTACAGCTCTTATTGTGCGTCCTGAGTGATGGCGCATTAAGGTTATATACGCATAATAAGGTTGCGGAAAAAGTTTCTTCGCATTTTATATAAAAATTCAAAAGGTTTTTTTATAAAGTTTATTTACATTTGACTAAAGTATGTAGGTGCCATTTTGTTGGATAACTTTTTGTCATCTTGTAGGTAGGGACGTGATCCCATTGCTATAAAAATTTTGGGGCTTCTGATCAAAAAAACTGCGACAAGTGGTTTTGGCAGTCCTCTCGTGATGTTAACCTGACACTGCCTAAGGAATTCTGCAGAGACCGAAACAGCTGAAAATCTGAAGTTGCAAGGTCACGACTATACGGCGGATGCATTAACACCCCCCAGCCAAACTCTTGTAATTTTTGCCGAGTGGCTAAAGATGTGTGAGGTCTAGCGTTATCACGGTGAAAAACCCACACCCCTTCTGTTGATTAATTCCGGCCGCTTTCTCTCAACTTGTTGCTTTAATCTCATCAGTTGTTCGCAGTACAGTTCAGAATCGATGGTCCTGCCTGGCGGTAATAGCTCTTAATGAATAATGCCCTTCCAATCCCACCATACACACAGCATCACCTTGTTGCGAGTTAACCCGGGTTTCGCCACAGTCTGTAAAGCCTGACCGGCCTTTGACTACGATCTTTTTCGCACGTTCTTGTCGTACGTGATCCACTTTTAATCACCAGTTATCAGCTTCATCAAAAATGGTTCGGTTTCATTACATCGTAATAAAGAATCACTAATGAGTACACAGTTCATTAGGTTTTTTTCAGTGAGCTCATGAGGCACCCAAATAGCGAGCTTTTTTGTGTACCCAGCTTCTTTCAAATACGCCGAAACCGTTTTGTGGTCGATTCCCAGTTCTCCAGCTACATCTTAACTACTAATATGCCGATCTTGCTCCACTTTTTCAAAAATGGCATCAATTTTGTCCGTGACAGGGCGACTAGAGCGACGAGCATCTTTGATATCAAAATTTCCGGATTGAAAACGCTTAAACCAAATTTGCGCTACTCTCACAGATACTGCATTAGGTCCATAAACATCACGATTTTTTTTCGCGGCTTGTGTTGCATTTTTACCTTTTTTGTAGTAAAATTTTAAAATGTATCGAATTTCTTCATTAGATTCACTCATTTTAACAATAAGAAAAACAAATGAAAATCACACATTTTCCTAATCTGAATTTGGAATTGTCTTCTTTAAAATTAAACCAGCCAGATACAAATGGTATAGCCAAAGAGATCTTATTACAAGTTCATACATACTATATGCGAATAGACTTTTTCCCCAACCTATTATAATGAAAAGGCTACGTTCCATTAGAGACTCATAACGACCACGTTCGCGACCGCAATTTTTCCCGTTCCACTTGCTAGCCGGCGATACCCTCGTAAACCCGAGTGGATCGGTTATTCGACCCACCTCTTGACATGGGTCGCCGTGAGCGTTGGGTGATCGAAAATGGCGTGTTGTGGCGTTTTCGCCACAACCATAACGACCGCGGTTGCCAGGTGGAACGGCTACGGAGCATTTTGGGCGTTGTGAACTACTGTGTCGGAATAAGCTAATTTTCATGCACCCGAACAACTACAAACCGCTCCCGGGAAAATTCCCGGGATAAAAAATATCTAAAATTTTATTACATAATATTTTCTATCGATCAGTAAAAAAATAACATTGGAATTAGTTTTTTTTTAATCGCCTTATATCATTCCCAAAAAATTCCAGGGCTAAAAGGTAGCGCAGATTTGAAGTTTAATTTGCTGTCGATCAGCGAAAACCGCATCAAAATCGGCTTAGTAGTTTTTACGTGAATCCCGAACAGACAGACAAAAAATCTAAAAAAATTGCATCTTTTTCTCCACCGTTTACATAGTGTATTCCAGTTGTTTTTTTAAATATAGCTTATATGTACAGACACGACATGTTTAGAGTTTTATAGATTTGTAAAGTACACACACACAATTTGTCTTATTCAAACATCAAAAAAATAATTTATGAAATTCAATTTGTACTCAAATACAACCGAACTGAATACAATATTCTTTTTATATGGTTCCTATTAAGTAAAATAGCTCAATAATAAAAAATAAACAAAATTGGTTATTGTGATATTTTATTTTAAAATTAACAAAAATAGCAAATGATTAATACTTTATTTAATATTTACAGAAAGCAGTCAAATATAACAACAACTGTGAAACTAATCTGGAAATCTTAAAAATATGAAGAGGACTTACTTGAAATTTGAATGGATATACCAAATATGGTGATGTTGAGTGCTGAGAATATACCCCTAGTGAAGTTTTTAAGTTTAATTAACGTGCCATTGTATTATAATCTCATTAACAACTCGAATATTATTTAAGAGCCGTTCTTCTATATACTGCAGGATTTTTTTAAATCATTTGCTATGACATCAAACATATAAAAAAATACCGTTGCGGCGTTGTTACATCTGTTTTGTGTTGAATAAGTTACAGATCAAACTTTCAGTTATATCAATAATGAAAATAAACAGTAAAGGCATATACACATTAACGAATCGTTATTTTCGATAAATCATTATTGTGCAAATAAAGATACCTTTTTTATTTTTTTTAGAGGGCATTATAACATTTTATGGCCGCTATTCACATGCTCATAATTCGAGAACAAATCACAAATATGATAAAAAATACGAAGAGACAGACGTAATGATGAATCGTTACGACAAAATGCCTTGCAGCCATGTGAAAGGCGGTTCTTTTCTTGATGGATCATTTTTTTCGAATCCTTTTCGTTTCGTGCGGATTGTGGTGGAACAGTTAATAAATCGTTTTGAAGAATATAGTTAAATCACGATTCGTTTCATAAAAATGAACATCTATTCGAACGATTAATAACGAATCGTCATTATCTTCAATGACGGATGCACGTGTGATTAGGTCCTTATTTGCCAGTGTCTGTACAAATAATTAATTAATTACTTAGATAAAATTAATTTTCAATGTATAGTTCAAACACGCACATGTAATAAATAAAATGCCGTTTTATTACCAAGAATTTATTTTAATTTAATAATCGCTAAATTCAACATCGCTTTATTCCATACGCATATCACTCTCGTGCGAACACACAATGTGGTTTGTATGTCCCTGGTGTTACAAGTATAAGAAACTTCGGAAGATTAATTCAGACACATTTTTATCCTGTGCTTAGTATAAGTTTGAAAACATTAGATTACGTAAATCTTAATCAAATTTTAGATATAAACCCACTTCGACACATGAATGGGCAACACAAATGAAATAATAGTATTAAAATCTATTATTTTTAGTAACCGCAAGTCTATTTCCAGCGGATTCGACAAATTTAACCTATATTTGCAATAAATCCTTATTACTTTTATTTATATCGATTACAAAGCTATTCTGATGAAATACTTTTTATTTGATTCATACTTTCGTTTATAAAGATACCATTTAAAACAATAAGCGATATTTATTCACATCTGGATAGTATTTTCTTAGATTTTCAAGACTTAACAGACAAATGCACGTTTCAGCGGTTTGTAGGTTTATTTCAATCTTTTTGGTCACGCTTCGATGGCCACGATGAAACTAAAATAGAGTTTATAAACCAATAAAACATAGTTTTGAAATTCCCTTATAAATACATTAAATTTATCGAATCCTTAGCAAACAGAAACGTCCATTCTTGTGCAGAGTTGAGAGTTGGTCGTAAAAGATTGTAATTTAAAATAATCTAATAAAATTTCTGCTCCTAATATTTTTGACAAGTATACAAAAATAAACATTTCTTAAATTTGTTTTACGTGTATTGCACTAGAGAGCAGATACAAATCTTATTTTAAATCACTTTTCGAGTATTACAACAGTCGCATGATTGACAGTCCTTTTATTTTTTAAGGCTGTAACGGTCGTGACTATAGAACTATCTCCATAATGGCCACGCTACATTAACGCTAGGAAACATCGTTTATGGGGCTCCGTATTACTCCATTATCATTACCATAATTTGTCCTGAAGGTCTACGCCAAACTGCAACTGCTGTTGCGTTCAGTTAATAATAATGTCTGCGTAAATAGAAAGCTTTTATTTGAACGTCGTCACGTAAGGAAAAAGCGTTATGCCCCCCGCAACCTTTAACGTAGGGAACTTAGATCGTGACAGGGGCGCCGCGGCCGCGCAATTCTTTTTTCTTTTCAAAAATTATATGGCTTTTGAAACGAACATGAAGAAACTACAGTTTTGGTGCAGATTAAGTAATATTTCTAAAGTAACACTGGCCAGCTATCTTGTACCAAAAATGGCTTCACAATAAAGCTTTATTATACAAAATAAGGTATTACACATAAATCAGCTTTATGACGATTTTGTATGTTTAGTCTTGTGTAGCTCATGATCGATGTACTTTTAGGGAGCTGGTTCCCTCTACACTACTAAAAGAAACATTTCACATAACCAAACGTTAATTGGTCTGTTAATTCACTTGGTCAGCGTTCAGCGCGCCATTCAGCTGTTATTAATATTCAGAATGAACGATGAATTATTAGGAATCGTGATTCGATTACTAACAAAGAGGGTCGAATCGTTCTTAAAACCGCATAGTACCTACTATTATGGTGAACTAGTTCAGTAACTGAATTGTACTAGAAAGGAGCGCTCACTTCGATTACCGAATAAACAAGACTAATGTATAGTAGTGTATATACAGATAAATATATACGGTGGCTAAAACCGAAAGAAACCACTTTGCCCTATGAAGTATTTTCATAATTGTTAAAGTGATGACAACTATGCAACGACTGACCATAAATACAGTAAAACCTTAAAATTCACAAGTGTTAGGCCTTATATAGTAAGTAGCTTTTATTTAAGACATTTTGACTTTAAGATTAAAGAAAATAATACTACGTAAATAAAAATGCTAAACGTTCCTTAAACACGCAAATGTCAATAATGCGGCTGTTGTAAATATAATCCATACACATTTCTAATTTATGGCATTTATATACAGGGACTGAGTCTCTTGCTTTGCTCTTTATCCTTTAAATCTAACATTATGTTACATATATACGTGATATTACATAATTTTTTATGAATTTTCTTTTAATAAGAACGACCATATCTAATGCAGTAAGCTATACGAGTCATATACAGAATAAAATATTTTCGTAATCATTAACTTGTTAATTTCGCATCATCGTTACCACACAAAAACAGTAAAATTAAAATAAGATTCAATAGAGAATATTAATGTAATACTTAATATATGTATGTTGCAGGGCGTGTACTTCATACAACTCGATTTCCCACAGTCTACCTTTAAGATGCTAGCGATCAAAAGGTCGAAAGTGCCATGCATTCATTGGCGTTTCCGTGTTATGTTCAAACATATTATTAATAGTGTCTATAAATTAACTAGTGACCAAAAGGATGAAAAGCGCCATGAATTTATTGACGCTTACGTCTTTTAATCGTGCATATATTATTACTGTCTTTTATGCTCGGCGGCTTTTCACGCGTATTGGATGAAATAGCAACTCATAACCCGATGAAGCACCGGCTTCTGTTTCAAAATATGTGGTAAGATTGCATAAATGAAAATAATACATCGCGGGTTCGACGTTTTTTCAACAGCGGTGTAGTCGGCGCTTGCATCTTACAGCATGTTTTTTCAACAGGTTTACCCTAGCCGAATTTCCACTCCGCGCCACTTGTATGTTGTCTTCTTATTTGAAATATTACCATAAAATCACACTAACGTTATTTTTCAATTAATTCTAATTTTATTAAAGTGCAAACACTTTAATAAGATTAATAATAGATTAATTAAATGCGTTTAGCTATTTTCCGTCTTACTTTAAAGTGGGAAAATAGCTGAACGTGCTAATTGCGACGTGACTTCAAGGTACATGTTTAAATTGTGGACGGGGAACATTTTCTGATTCTTTATATGGTTTGCAAATTGCTAATGCCATCATATCAGCATCCACAATACGAAAACAACAAAATAGCTAGTTTTAAGTCATCCGAATCCGATTGAAGTTTTACTTGATTTTTATCAGTTATTTTTAAGATATTTAATAAATGAAAAAATCTATACATATAATAAAACTGTAGAGGTCGAATTTCTGTACAATAAAAAAAAGCTAAAAACCGAGTCAGGGGGATGTAAGAAGTGAAATAGAACTAATTTATATTTTTTCAATTTTTTTGTTTCTCTGTTTGTCGGTCTGTTTGTACCGGCTAATCTCCAAAACGACTGGACTGATTTAAATGTAATTTTGTATGGTGGAAGTTTATATCCCTGGTCAACATATAGGATACTTTTGATACCGAAAAATTAAAGAGTTCCCGTGGGATAGTTAAAAAAACTTTAGACGCGGACGAAGTCGCGGGCAGAAGTTAGTTAAAAATATAATAATAATACATGCATATTCTCTATTGGAAAATAGAAGTGAGAGGGTATAACATACACAAGAGAAATGCGCAGACAACCGCCATTTTTTTAACAGTAAATAATACTAATAAATAAGTCGTGTGGTCTGATTTTAAAACAGTACTTGTTCTCTAACTAACTACCGAGAAGATATACATCCAAATTGAATGACACAAATTCTATAGGTCTATGGCAAATTTTAATTTTCTCCTTTCTGTAATCTATATCTCACTTGTTTAAAAGTCGAATTATAGTTTTAAAATACCAACGGAAATGTTAAGGAAGCATAAGTGATCCTATTAATAATTATCTTCTCATTCGAAAAACATCTACAAATCATATATTAATGACTAATGCTTACATTATATTAAATCAGTAGTCAGTGTCGAGGGTATACCATAAGCAATACTGCTAAGCTGATAAACTGAAGAGTTGTCGAGTTATTCAAACATTTAGATGACAATCATATTCTTCAATGATTTCAAATCTGATACAGGTCTCGTTGATTGGCCAACAAAAAGTTATTAAACAAGTTGGCTCGAAAGAATCAAATAATATCTCAACTGCTCAGTTGATTGTAATTCATTTTCGATTGTTTAAACATTTGGAATTGGGTCTTCATATAAAAGTAAGTGCAACAAAGACGTAATCTATATATGTATCATCTTAAAGCACATGGAAATGTGGAATGAATGTGACACATTAAAGACCGAATCTGAATAACATATGTTAAATCTATACTGTTAGTTTTAGAGAGAAAGATACCATAAAATATAGGTCACGCTTCAGAACAAGCGCAAAGATACGTACAATACTGTCAGCGCTAATCTTTATGAACATTATTAGCTGCAATAGACTCTATCATACAACACCATACATACCAGATATTGTGCAACATATCGCCACAAAGTATAGCGCCGACTATACATACAAATATTTAATTTTACACATTAATAACAGGTGTTCTTCTAAGTTTTTTTTTATAAATTTTAACACAGATAGCAACATCAATTCAAATTTAATGAATAGATTCTGTGCTACTTATCGCTACACAATAAAATAGTAAAGTTATAACAGTGCACAGGTCGATGATGTATTAGTTAAAAATAAAAATGTGGAATTATTAAATTATTATAGTAAGTGCTTTCACAATGTTTTGACTTAAAATTTAACATCCTAATTTACTCAATCATTACCATGACAGTTGTGGTTAAAGCATATTCTACATAAAGCAGTTTGAAAAAAAAAAAACTATTGATTAATGATGAATGTTTCATAAATAAGTTTGTCATAGTTTTTACAGTACATGTTTGACATTTAATTTTTAAAGAATTACAAAAAATATAACTGAATAGATGAAACAATAAATTTCCCAATAAAATACAGGTACATATTCATATACCTGCAAAAAAGAAACCGCTTCTATTGCATACCTAATACAAAAGCATATCACTATCCACTAATTTAATCTTTTTTAAACAGTATTTAGGCAGTTTATAAATATTTACTGATTCTATATAGATAAGGGTACAAAATGTGCGAATACAAAAAGCTGCACTGAAAAATAAAAGAATGTATTGGTAATCATTTATAGTTAGTATGGGTAGAAACTCTTAAATTACCCTTAAGAATATGTTAACAAGTAAAGCATTAGAATGAATGATATATGAGTCAATGTGTGGGCCGTACCGGCAATGGGACGCCGACTGGCATCACTATGGGCAAGGTGGGCTAGGAGGTCTGCGTTGGCGGGTGGAATTTGGGCTGGATGATGGAGGTCTTGCGCAGGGGCACAGTCTCCGGTGTGGGGATGGCCTCACCCGTTGGCAGCTTGGCTGGAGCTGCGGGGGCCTTGAATGGCGCAGCTAGGTTGCTGGGACGCTGCTTAGCCATCTGATAGTCTCCAGAGTCGAAGAACTTTTGCTGGAATTATAAATATAATTGTATTTATTAGTTAATATTATTGTTAAATGATATGCTTCAAAATTTCAGATTATGAAGAGTCACAAGATATTCTACAATAGAACTTTAAACATAAAAATCTAACTACCTTATATATTTTAAATACATATGTAAAAAAACAGGTTACATTGTCAGTCATATTTAATTCAAAATTGTCAGCTATATGTCCACTACAAAATATTAGATTCTCAATATGGTTCTTTGCTTCATGCTGAAGTAATTATAACTTCAAAAATAAAAATAATTAAATACATCGGAAATGTGCAAAACTAACTCACTCATTTGATACTTAATTATTACTTGACATGTTTATTATTAGAAATTTGATACTGCAGTTTGCAAAATCCATTCCTCTAGCCTTAATAATTTCTTAGATAATAAGCTGACCATAATTTTTCCTTTATACCTTATGTTCTAGAGCCCAAATAGAATGGAAAAGGAAAATAAATAGGACTGACCCCTTTTGCTAGCCTCTTTTGTAAGAATGCAGAATGTCCACCAGGGCCCCTTCCCAGCACTGCATTGGGGAATTTAGCTTTTAATTTTGCTTCCTCCAGCTTCTCCAACTCCTTTGGCTGTGACACAAATGGTAAAAGAATCAGACAAGTTTGGTACTCTACCAACTATGAAGAGTTTTTTAAACAACTTTATTTTTAAAATGCCTCCTCCTCTTTCATAAGCCAAGAAAGAGGATTTTATTTTTCTTTTTATAATGTTTTGCTTCTATTTTTAATAAATTTTTGTTAACTACTTCAAGTATTTATTAGCTATAGTTTTATTATAATCTTACATCTGTATGTAATTTTATGTACATACATATATCTGTATATAAATAGATGTGTGTATTTTTTATCTCCTATTAATATATGTATATATGATTATATATTTATTTTAAACTATGCACACTGAATGCTGCCCACTATTAGAAATATAAGATTATATCCAAAAGGTTGTCTAGAAGAAATTGCTATTAGTGATAAGACCGCCAATTGTACTATAATAGTTGTACGATAGTTAATTCTGATGTGTACTGTTTTCCTTTGTGCAATAAAGAATATTCTATTATTACTATGTATCAATAGAATTAGAGAAAGAAAGAAAAATATTTTATTTTAGACAAAAACTAAGTTAATACAAATAGAAATAAAAAGACAATAGAAACAAAATAAGTCCTAAACTGGACCCAGTCTCAGCATAATGCTAGCCAACAAGGACAAGCACTGATCTTCTGTCTGGGATCATAAAGTGAAGTCACAGTGGACAATACAACACACATAACAACAACAATATATATAATATAATGCAGTTTAATAAAGGTAAATGAATTGCAGACAAAAACAATATAACAAAGCAATAATTTAAATAAACACATACATATATAAAATCATTGTAGCAATACACACAATGTAACAAATAACATATATCTATAAATTAACCAAATTAAAATAAATAAATTCCTAAATTCATATAACATTGTGTTGTGTCATGCCTACGATCCATTGAGCATTAAGAAATTTCTTAAGTTTAATCCTAAGCAATGAAATTGAAGGTACATTCCTAATAGGTGGATGGATATTATTCCAACATCTTGATGCTGCATACCGAAAGCTTCCTCTGAATGCTGCCTGTATTGTGTCGGTCCATTGCTAATTGTATTGCACATTGCCCTGTTCCTATTTGTCTTCTACTAGATACCCAAGAGAGCTTCTCATATAAATAGGAAGGAGACTTGTGCTTTACAACTCCAAAAAGCAGACATGCTAAGTGAAGCTTGCGATGATGCTTGATCTTCAACATTGAATGTTTATTCAAATAAGGTGTCACATGAGCCCTTAACAGGATTTTAAAGCAGTACCACGCACAAGCATTCTGAACTCTTTGGATAAGGCGCTCAGTTCTAGCCAGTAGTTGAGGACCAATCGCTATGTTAGCATAGTTTAGTCGAGATAAAACTAGTTAAATCTGCAGAGCTTCATTTAAGTATGACCTTATTTTATATAAAATTTTGAGCTTATAAAAGCAGTTTTTTACACAGTTAGCTATATACTTTTCATATCTTAGGTCCCAATCTACAAATAAGCCCAGATTATGTGCCTCATAGACCCTTTCTATTGGTTTATCCATCAGCATGACACTTTGTGAAGGATTAAGATCGGCAAGTTGATGCTCACTACCAAAAACTATGCATTTTGTTTTTGCTGGATTTAAAAGTAAGGAATTGTTTTTGGACCAAACAGAAACTCGCCAGAGAACCTCGTTAACCTTGGTAATAGCTTCATCAATTTCTGATGGCTTAAAAGAAATATATATTTGAGTACCGTCAGCATAAAAATGAAGCTTAGAATGGTTTATATGCATTGCTATATCGGCCGAGTATAATATAAACAGTATTGGACCCAAAATTGACCCCTGAGATACTCCCATTTTGGCACATAACTTCTCAGATACCTTGACCGAGCCACTACTATGATTGAGCTTCACATACTGGTAATGATTAGTTACATAAATGTGGAACCATTGTAATGCTTTTGAGTTAAATCCATAGTAACTAAGTTTAGACAAAAGTAAATCAGTGTTAATACAATCAAATGCGTAAGAAAAATCAAGCAAAACTAATATTGTACATAATCCTTTATCTTAGGCACAAAGTATATTTATCTGTGACATCCAGGAGTGCAGTCGCTGTACCATGACCCTTTCTGAAACCTGACTGTAACTCTAGGAGTACATCATTCTTTTCAAAGAATTCAGTTAGCTGCCTGCAGTAAACCTTCTCCATAATTTGAGATAGACATGGTTATAGTTAAAGGTCGAAGATCTTCCGTAGGATTTGAAATTTTAGGCAATGGGTGAACAATAGCGTGTTTCCAAATGTCTGGAAATGTAGATGTACTTATAGACAAGTTTATGATATCCATGATTGCAATCAAACTATATGGTAGAGTCAACAATAACATGCACAATGTTATTAAATCACATCCTTCAGCATTTGATTTAAGGTAGAGTGAGTATTATTTTCAACAATTGAGTGGGATTAACCGGGTCAATATGGAAAATAGTGTGTCACTAAATCGGTGGGATTCAATATACATCAAAAGGGAGATATTAATGTCCGAAGTACAAGGAACATCCAAAAATGATTATTTATATTTAATATATCGGGACTTTTAAAATGCCCCGGTAAACCTATATTGTTATCAGGCAGAAGAGTATTTTTAATATTTTTCCATTATGTCTTTGGGTCTTTTATTTTGTTCTCAATGTTTATTATTTATAAAACACCTATTCATATTTTTCAATTACCTAAACACCCTAGAGTACATTAGTTTAAGGTTTTTTTTTACAAGAAATTTATAAAATCATTCTACTTGAATATAGATATAAGATAACTAACGAAATTGACTGATTTGTATACAATATTACAGAATTTTTGTCACTGAACAAGTCTAGAGTGCAAAATGAAAGTATAATAACAGCCCATGTTTCATAGTATAAACCATTCTAAGTTTAAGAAGGTATTTTACATTCAAATACTTTTGATACTTACATCCTTTGGTGGGTCATTTTGATCTGGTGAGTCACTCATTATGGTATCTAGAAAAAATATAAAATAATAATTAACAAAACCTAATGTAGGAAGTTATTGGATTCTAGATACTAATTTACATAGGTTGCGATTACATTGAAAATGTTTTTGTTTACCCTCTATATTGAACAAAGCTAAAATTCTATAAGAATTAGGACGTATAATATTCTTTGTTATTTACTAAAGAAAATTTATAGCCAAATATTTCTAATAACTAACCGTTACGGCAAAATCACAAAACAAACACATGTATTGTTGTAAATTGGTAATGTTCGATCACAAATATTCATTTACCTTGAGGTCTCGGTGATGCTCAATAGCGTAGCTACAATTTACAACAAACCCTAATATTCAACAAGTTTCTGTACAAATCAGAAAAGTGGAAATTAATAAAATTTTATTTTATTTCGAAAATCCTCGTGATTTTAGAGTTTCGCAGTCGGAAGGAAAAAATGGCGTTTAAAAATAGATTGCCATATACAAATTAATTAGTTCAGTAAATAATTTAAAATAGTTGATTATTTAACGGTTTAAAAATCGTTATGATACAAGAAGAAAGAAAGAATTTATAAATGCTAGGAAAGTGACAATGCAAGGATGTAGAAATAATTTATACATAAATTTCTATGGTTGAATTTGATAGTTGTACACCGCATGTCCTGCAAATGAAGTCGGCAATTCAGCATAAAACTTTTGACTTGAGAAAATCACTCCAGTTTACTGATACAATGTGCTAAGCCATAATTGAATATAACCTAACATTAGTAAACTAAATCAAAATAAACTACAATGACACTAGTATATATAAATTTAAAAAGTTTTGTTGATTAAAAGTCAAACTGTCATAACATTTTTTCGCTCCGTTTTGCGGGAAATGTTTATAAATAATATTCTTTTATTTTGAAAAATGGATTTAGACGACGCAGACGAGGATATAGACGGATCAATTCATAGTATACATGTTAAGAATTTCTTTTGTCATGAAAATCTTGAAGTTTATTTGAATCGTAATGTTAACTTTATCGTTGGACGCAATGGTAGCGGCAAAAGTGCTATTTTAACAGCTTTAGTTGTCGGTTTGGGAAGCAGGGCTTCAGTAACGAACCGAGGGAGTAATTTACATTGTAAGTAAACCTAAAATTATATCACATTTTGTTACTAGGAAAGATGCTGATTTCTGATTTCTGCTGTAAATATTTATTTGATTGCTAGTGTAAGGCCTAGCAGGTATCAAATCTGTGCTAATGTACAGAATTTAAATTCGGTGCTATGCTGCTATGTGCTATGGAATTCCATGAGTTAATTAAAAATATATTGCAGGAAATCCATTGCACCAAATATTCATACTGTGTGCAACACCTAACTCAGTTTATGTATAATAATAGAGAAAACCAGTGCAACTTAAAATCCCTGATAAACTCATATTGTTGCCCACCTATTTGACTGTTATACATGAACTTTGTGTTATGAAGAATAATGCTTTATGTATAAAAAACTGAAGGAGGAAATTAGAAAGCTAAGACTGCATCAAAGATTTTGAATTGCTTAATTAAAATTAGAGTTTTATATTTTATGTTCCTTAAGTAGTACTAGAATTTGCCACCAAGGTAGGCAAATGAATCTTTAGTCCTATACAGCCAATTCTGGTGTATAAGTCTTCATATTGTAGCATATTTGTATTGTAGGTTACAACTGATGCCATTCAACGGATTTCTTGTGAAAACTTGAAAGGTCACATTTCTCACAAAAACACAAAATTACTACTCAAAAATTATCAATACCATTATGTTTTCTAAATTTTATTATTCCAGCCTTTATTAAGAAAGGTGCTAATTCAGCATCAATAAGTATTAAAATTAAAAATAATAGCCCAAGAGCATACAAACATAACATCTATGGAGACTACATCACAATTGTTAGAAATATTAATGCTTCCGGGGGTTCTAGTTATAAGGTCAAGTCTGCTACAGGTATGTATATTAAATTATTTGATTCCGACATAAATATAGCAATATTTCTTATAATTAACATATTGAAGGGCTTAATTTTAAGTTGCTTGGGATTTTCGTTATAGCAAAACATGAATTTGAGTACATTTTAATTAATAAATAGCATATATCTATCATGTTGATACCTCATAGAGGTTTCTGTGTTAAAAAACAACATTATGACTTCCTGGTTTATGCTAAGGAAAATAGAAAATAGAACTTATTTGTTAAAATATATATACAGAAAAAAAGCATAAGATTTTGACTAGATTTGTATGGGTGATTAAGAATATAACCTACAAGATTATCTTTTTTTCATAATTGTTTTTGTGACAATCAATGAATATCTTCAAAATATTAAGATTTAAGTTGCCAAATTAATCTTTGTTTTGCATAGATGTCTTTGTGAAGAATGAGTGGTCTTTAAAGCAAAGTTTGGGAACTTGTGATCTGTTGAAAATATCCTTGAAGTTTATGATATTTATTCTTATGTATATTTTAAATAATGACAAGAGAGAGTAAAGAAAAAATGGACCAAAATACTCACAGAATGGCAAGCCATTGATGGAAAGAGGAGGAGAGGATGGCAACACAGAAGATGGGAAGATGATATAAGAGAATTAGCAGGAATTACATGGAGTATGATAGCAAGGACAAAAAGTGGCTGGATAATGTTGAAGTATGCCTATAAGTGAAAAGATGCACTGATTATGTTAAAATAATATATAGAAAAGAAATTTAGTTTACATTAAGTCTACAAATCAGCAATAAAGGCAAATAAATGAACAAAATATTTTAAAGTACTATGAGAATGTTATGTAAGCTTTTCTTGCAGCTAATGTAATACAAGGCTTTTAAAAGTATATTTAAGAGTTCTGGAACTTCAATTTAATAAACACAAACCATAATCACAATTTAATTCTCTCAGGTATTAATATTTAATATGATTATAATATATTTTACAGGTGAAGTGATATCAACAAAATTTGAAGAAGTGAATGCTGTTATTTTAGCTCATGATATTCAAGTTGATAACCCGATATCAGTTCTGAATCAAGATGATGCAAGAAGTTTCCATGCCTCTGATGCCAAAAAGAAATACTCATTGTACAGAAAAGCAACAAATTTAGATCAAACAGAAACTAATTATGTAAGGGCACTGGAGAATTGTAATAAAGCTAATGCTTTATGGAAGAAAAAAACTGAAGTAAGTTAAATATTTAAGAGTTATATTATACAAATAAGTAACTCTTAAATCAAATGTGTAAACTGTTTCTCTGTAAAATACAATATGTATATGAAAAAGTCTTATTCAGTTTAATTATCAACATTTAAAAGCCCGGTCTTAAAGCCTGGCTACAGATTTGTCACTGTGAACTACAGCAATGGATTACAATAACAAAAGAATTAAGATGTATGAAGTATTACAGACACATGCACATAACTTCCAAACATATTGTGTTGCTCATAGCTAAGGCCGAGTCTTTGGCAGGGCCGAAATACACAACAGTTGCTATCAATGCATGGATCCACGCCATTATTTTAAATGCGGCACTGGAAGTTAAGAACCTATCTATATACCTACAATTTAGGGTTTTGTTAAAATTTCTCCTATGAATTTTTATTTGATACTACATTTTTATACACACACAAACAGATAGACAGAGTGAGAAGACAAGGTTCCCACTTTTTCCTTTAGGAAGCAGAACCTTAAATATAACAGTGTAAGAGATATCTAGAAATATTTCCAAGGTTGGTTGTTTCTTTTTCCTGGCATTATCAAAATTATGGAGTAGGCATAATATATCCTTCCACACTGTTCGGCTCTGATATAAGTTAATATATAAAAATAATAGTTTATTTAAATAATAATTTGAAGTTAAGTTAGCTTTTATTATGTTTAATAAAAGTCTTAGTATTCATGTATGTACTTTATTGTTTTCTGAGTGTGTCAGAATAGATGCGACCTACCCGCTTTTCACGTACTTAAATATATGACATACCTTTCCCCCAAGTTAGTACTGCAAACCACCTATTACTATGACATCATTACGTAATACAGAAAAAAAAACCTTAAAACTAAGATTAAACACAATTAACAGTAACTACACAATTATTCTAAATAACTATTCCTAGCATATGGAGATTTAGCATACAGATTCCGTTTTTGTATAAACTTCCTTCCTCCATAGGATATTTCAGAAGTGCTAGGGATTCCTAACATTTCTTCCCACTTCTACAGAGAAGTGGGAAGAAATGTTAGGATTCTTCCGGGCAAGACTGTTTTAATTGCTCATTCTCATTATTTGTGTCTTCAATTTGTGTGTCAGTTTCTTTATCTTGATTAGTATCCTGCACTTCTGTTGCCAACTCTTCATCTGGTGTATTAGTTGTCTGCGGGTCGAACCGCATTAGTTGATCAATGTGTCTGTTTACCACCTCACTATTATTCTCCACTCTAATTCTGTAACTGGATGGCCCTCTTTTGTCTACTACTGTACCTGGCATCCATTTTGGCCCATTTCCATAGTTTCTGTACAATACCTTTTGTCCTACTTGTGTTTCTCTATGTTTCTTCTGTGCATTTCTTTCTATCTGTTGCTCTATCTTTTTACATTGTATATTATCTGGATGTAAACTATCTAGCAATGTTCTTAAGCGTCAATTCATTAATCTTTCGGCTGGGCTCTTTTGTGTTATAACACATGGAGTTGTTCTTAAACTCAATAGCATGTTTGGAATCTTTATGTCCCAGTTCACATTGTCCATCTTGCGTAATTTATCCTTGACGGTTTGTACCATCCTCTAAGCCAGCCCATTTGTAGCAGGATGATAAGGGGCTGTAGTCACGTGTTTGATCTTATTCGCCTCCAGAAAATCTTTCATTTCCCTTGATATAAATGGGGTACCATTGTCTGACACTAAAAGTTCACATAAGCCATGAGTTGCAAATAGGTTTCTAAGGTGTTTAATCACAGTATTTGAAGTCATGTTGTTGATTACAATTACTTCAGGCCATCTTGAATAAGCATCCACCACGATAAAAAACAGTTTATTTTGGAATGGCCCTGCGAAATCCACATGTATTCGAGACCAAGGTTTTGTTGGAGTTATCCATTCATGATTAGTTTTTGGTGGCATGTGTTGATTTTCTGCACATCATTGGCAATCTCTAACTAACTCTTCTATATCTTCATTTAGGTGGCCACCATACATAACTTCTAGCGCTTTAGTCTTTACTATCCCATTGTGAGTATTATGTAAAAACCGTAGTATTTGGGTTCGCAATTGTGCTGGCACCACAACCCGACAACTGTGTAATATGCAGTCTTCCATTAATGATAGATCATTTCTGTGTAACCAATAAGCACAAAGTTCACCGTCATTTACTTTAGCAGGCCAGCCGCATTTCATGTGATGAATAACTCTTGATAGTATTCTGTCTTTTTTAGACTCTCTTGCAATTTGTTCTGCTTCCACTGGAAAATCATCTGGCCTTTCTGTCATCAGAAGGACATCATACAGCTGAGGCTCAGATTCCTCTGGAACTGGTTGTGGCCAACGGCTCAAACCATCGGCGTTGCCAATCTGAGAACCTGGTCTATATATTATATCATAACTATAGGAAGTTAATGCTATAGCTATACGAGTCAAGCGGGGCGATAACATTGTAGGTATCTGCTTTTTAGGATCAAATATACCTAGTAATGGTTTGTGATCTGTTATGATAACAAAATGTCTGCCCATTAAGTAATTGTGGAATTTTTGTAGGCCAAACATAATAGCTGCTGCTTCCTTGTCTAGTTGTGAATATCGTCTTTCATGAGTATCCAAGGTACGAGATCCCATTGCAATTGGGCGCTCTTGCCCGTCCTCCATTACATGAGCAATTACAGCTCCGACTCCGTAGTCTGAACTATCCCAGGTCAGTACCAATTGTTTTTCCAAATCATAGTGAATGAGTGTTAAGTCACATGACAGTAAGCGTTTAGCGGTATCAAATGATCGCTGTTCTAAATCTGTCCAACACCATTTTTGTGATCGATCCAATAACTGATGCAGAGGCTCTAATAATGTAGCCTTGTGTGGTATGAAACGTTCATAAAAGTTGTATAAATCTAAAAATGCCTGTAATTCTGCAATGTTTTTAGGTTCAGGTGTCTTCATTATAGATTCAACCTTGCTCGGAGCCGAATGAATACCTTCAGCATCTATAATAAATCCTAAGAATTCTACTTTAACTTTAGCAAATTTACATTTCGATTTGTTAAGGCGAAGTCCCGATCTAGAGATTCTTTGTAGTACCATATCCAAACGTTGATGCATCTCCCACATAGTGCGGCCACATATTATAATGTCATCTATTAGAACTGCTACCCCAGGAATGCCAGCTAGCAGTGCTGTCATCAACCGCTGGAAAATACCTGGGCATGCTTTAACTCCAAAAGCGAGTCTGTGTACCGTATACAAGCCCTTGCATGTATTTAAAGTTAAAAGTTTGGCAGTGTTGTCATCCACAGTGACCTGTGTGTATGCACGTTCTAAGCCTAATGTTGAAAAGAATTTACCACCCGCTATATTCGCAAATACATCGTTAGCTGTTGGCATCGGATATGTATCAGATTCTGTAGACTGGTTATCAGTACTGCGATAATCACCACATAATCTTATATCACCATTCCTTTTGACAATTGGTACCACTGGTGTAGCCCATTCTGTGAATGCTGTAGATTTAAGTACTCCTTCTGACACAAGGCGATCTATTTCTTTTTCCACTCTGTCCTTTATAGCATAAGGAACTGGGCGTGCCTTCAAAAACTTAGGTGTTACCTCCGGTTTTAAGTGAATAGCAACAGGATGTCCACGGTATGTACCCACGCCCTCCTGAAATACTTCACTATATTTGTCTATCAGTTTGTTTATATCCTGTAAATCTATTTCAGACACGAAATGAATATTCAGTGTAATTTCAAGTGGCTTAAGCCAATCGCGCCCTAATAAATTGGGACCATTTCCTTTGGCCACTACTGCTGTTAGATCACGCTGCAAGCCTTTGTAAATAACCTGAAGCGTAATTCTACCAAGCAGCTTAACTGGCGCGTCCGTCCACGTGCGCAGTGTGTATGGTGCGTTATGAAGTATGAGGAGTGGTTGATGCCGTCGCAGTTTTTGCCATGTACTTTCATTTACAAGTGAAAAACTGGCACCCGTGTCTACTTGCATCACAACTGGTATCCCCTCAAGAAGAACTGCCACTTCGTAGGGTTGCACTCGGCTGCTGCTACTGACGTTGTAAATTCCATTCAAACGCTCTCCGTGTTCAATAACGTTGACGTTGCGTGTTGTTTTTACAGACTTCTTCTTAACTATGCAATTTTTTTCTATATGTCCCTTCTTTTTGCAAAATCGACATATCGCATTAATAAACCGGCATTCCCCACTGTGGTGTCCTCCACAGCGATAACAAAAACGAGTGTTCCGTCTTTGTTTGTACTGCATTGATGTCCATTGGTTCCGGCACCGATACTGCCGACAAAGAACTATCGTAAGACGCAGGTACAACTGATGTGAACGATGTCGGCTGCATAGCGCAAGTTCCCTGCAACATACACACATCCCTCCCCGCGCTTTCCGCGGGTAACATTGCGTCAACCACTTCATAGTACTGCAAATTGTCCTTTTTTAAAAGTTCATATTGAAGCTTCTGATCTAACATGCCACACACACGCCTGTCCCGTAACATACGTTCCAAGTCCTTATAGTTACACGATGTGCTTAATTTCCGTAATTGCGCGATGTATTCAGATGCACTTTCACCCGGTTTTTGATCGCGTTTGTAAAATTTATATGAGGTTGAAATTTCATTACGTTTGGGGCTATAATGTTTTGTTAAGCACGTAACTATTTCTAAAAAAGTCACTTCATTCGATTTACGCGGCGTTATTAACGCTAATAATGTTTCGTACACTTGCACTCCACACACAGTAAAGAAATTTGCACGTTTTGCACTGTTCTCCATTATGCCATTTGCCTCAAAACAATAATTTAGGCGTTCAATGTAATTGTCCCAGTTTCCGGTTTGTTGGTTAAATTCTTGAAATGTAACAGCTCTAGCTGCACTTATTACGCCGCGAGGTTCCATTTTTAACACTCGTCGCCACTATTATGTTTAATAAAAGTCTTAGTATTCACGTACGTACTTTATTGTTTTCTGAGTGTGTCAGAATAGATGCGACCTACCCGCTTTTCACGTACTTATATATATCACAGCTTTAAAATTCAAAAATTATATCATCTGTTATGTAAATGTAGAAAGCCAATAATTTTGTGTTTTTAGGCATCTTTAGAGTTAGAAAAGGAGTACAAAAAATGGAAAACCAGTTATGAACAATTGCAATCACGAGATGAAATAGAAAATCAAAAGAAAGCTCTACAGAATGAGTATTATTGGAGTGAGATTGCAGATTTGGAGAGAAACACCAACTCAATTCAAAGCCAATATGATAAGCAGAAGGCCAAGATGGAAAAGCTGGCTGAGAAATTGAGCAAAATGGAGGAACATTTTGGGGGCCAGAATGGAGTTATCGAGTGAGTATGATCTTGTAAAGATATAGAAACTAGAGAACATGCCAAACAACACATACACTTATGTTTAAGTCCTTATTGGGTTTCTACACACAAATTTAGTTAGTATCTTATAATAATATAGCCTTAGATCTGAGATGAGGTAATTTTCCAATGTTTCTCCTAGATCAGGTCTTTCTTCACAGAGTGCCTCCTGGCAAAGGCCTCTTCCAGCTCATCCCACTGCTGTCTGTCTAATGCAGCACATCACCAGTGGGGTCCAGCAACTAGCCTGATCTCATCTTTCCAGCGCTTGCTCTGCCATCACCTACTCATTTTACCAACCCCTTAGGTGCCAGTGGGTTACTAGTTTGCTTCACTTTGGGGACTTACTCCTGAGCATATGCCCAGTTGGTATCTTACTTAGATATAATAGAAAAGATTACCCGACTTAGGGCCAACTTGTCAATCACCAGATAAAAATTATTCATAGAATAAAGTATGCTGTTGCTATACACATATTAATAATGTATATATTAGTATATAATGTTAATATGTGTTATTGTTTATTCTATATTTTATTTTTATTCATTTTAGGTATATGTATTGTGTGATATTTATATATTATATATGTATTTAATTTGCACACCAACGTCATATACTTGCGAATCTCCTATTCATAAAATCCATAGCCCGGGTTACCTGGAAGAGATCGCTCTAAAGCGATAAGGCCGCCCATTGCTCCTACTTTTACTGTTTAATGTGACTACTTTAAATTGTTTATTTTATGTGTGTGTGGTGAACAATAAAGTGTTTTCTATTCTATTCTATTCTCAAGTATAACATGCAGAAATTAAAACTGGTAGTTGCCTTTGTAAAACAGTTGAATGCTTTCACTTTTGAATTCACTCAGGTTATCATTTATTCTACTGATAACTTTTATCTAACTATTGAAAAATCGGCCCTTAGTGTTGTTTTTTTTTTTATAAGCGTTAGATAGAAAAAAATACACTTAATCTGCTAACTTTCATATAAGTATGATTTAAGAAAAATAATATTGTTCATTTTATTATCATCACATTGTATGACAAATCTGTTTGCATTTTGACACATTTGACATTTGCCGTTGTCAATCTAGTTTCTTTATTTAAAAAAAGTAATAAATATCCATAATTGTCATATTATTATTTTTTTTTCTAATAGTGTTTTAAAAACACAATTGGACGAAAAATGTCTTGAAAAAACGGCACTTGAACAAGAGTTACGAGATCTAGAGTCAGAGGTGCGTGAAGTGCAAGGCACCTCTCGGAGTGCACAGCAGTCGTTGGCTAAGCACCAGGACCATTACAAGAGGGAGCAGAGAAAAGTCGCAGATTTGGAAAGGGAGATACACAATATTGAGTATGTTTATTTATATAATCACATCAAAACATTCCACAGAGTATAAAACTTTAAAAATTTATTTATTCAAAGTAAGGATACCTACATAAATGTTGCCTATAATATTAATTGATTTGAGTGCTTTACTTTTAAAATATGTTTTCTATGAAATGGAGTATTATATCATGGATTCATTTGCCATGGTTATGTATAAAATAATAATTAAGTTTTTGAATTAAGGAACATAAAATGTCTTGCCCTAAATCATTTTCTCATATCATGCTCAAAACTTGCCTATGACATATAAATGTTGAGTGTGTTACAAACTAGGTATGAAGTGATTAGGTGATCAAAATTTTACTTTAGTAGTAACTTTGTTGGTTTTAATCCACTAAGACTTTTCCCCAGGGCTTCACTTGCATAATATTCCAGTATACTACTAGTATGTTGTGGAACTACTTTTTACTTTAACTTTGTGAGCTTTCCCTGAAAGATATAATTAGGTGTCTTCAAGTATGAACAGGTATCTTCTAGGTAAGTATGCTCCGTCTTACAGTGCATTTCCATCATTAGGTGTAATGTCAATCAAACTCGAACTTAAAAATAAAATTTATTAAATATCTAAAAAAATTAAAATTTGCCTCTCGCCGTAGTTCTGGCAGCGCAACGTCCCGCCGCGCCCAACTGGAGGCGATGGCGACCGCGGCCGCTGCGACTGCGGCGGCCGCCCGCGCCCGCTACGAGACCGCGCAGAACGACGCGCAGCAAGCGCGGGCCAATGTTGCGCACGCGCAGGCGCAGGCCGACCAGGCCGCTGCTCGCGCGCAAAAGTGCCGAGACACACTTAGTAAGTTTGTAGACAAATCAAATGAGACACTTTTGTATCATTTTATACGTGTTAATTATCTTATAAGTCGATCCAGCCTGTTCAGTTTTGTACAAGCATTAAAAGTTAGGACTTTACTAATCATAACTTGAAATGACAGTGAGTTCATTTTACAATCACCATACCGTGTCCAACGATTTATTTTACTTTTGATGTTTGCACGTCTATCAAGTTTCACATTTATGGTAGTAAACTTCACATGTCACAACTGTCATACTTCCTTGTTTCAAGCGATATAGCAGTGCCGTTCTATGAGTCCTCTAATACATAGAGATACAAACTATTGTCAACATATCTATATTTAATAGTCATTTTTTTTAATGAAAATTAAAAGCAACAAAAGAGAATTTATGTAGATTTACAAAGTCATACACTTGCTTTTATTTCACGTCTAATTATAAACATTGGGTAAATATGGGTTATTCGCTTCTTTTTAGGCAACACAATATTTTTATCAAATGATATGGGTGATTGATTAAAATTTATTGACAAAGAAACTAGATTTTTATATAAAAACTAATTGGGAACACTTCAAGAGGATCACAAACTGTTCAAAGAAGGACCTTTCAAGAATAAAATAAACTGTTGAATTAGGTATAGATGGTCTATCTATTATCCGTTGTATACACATCTTCTCTTCTTCTTCCTGGTCGTTCTTCTTTCTCGCGTGCGAGGTTGGAAGAGTGGTTACTCCAGCCAGCTCACCACCTCCAGGAGGTCAATAGTAATAAGGAATATTGTCCATAAGGGCAACTGAAGCAACAGCTGCGCGAGTTGGAGTCACGCGGCAACGACTCACTGGCGGTGTACGGCAATAACATGGTGGAGCTGTGCCAGCGAGTCTCGCAGGCGGTGGCGAGGGGCGACTTCAGTGCACCCCCAAAAGGACCCGTCGGTGAGTTTAGAATAGAATATACTTTATTGTATAATAAAAAGAATGAATTATACACAATTTTTTCTTTTAACAAAACAAAACTGACTTCATAATAAAAAAATAAAAAAATATTTGCTACATTATCTTGAAGTCGATGCATTTTGCAATTTTGTTGTTGTTTTTTATATTTTACTTGGCACCGTCTTCAAGATGTTAAATATTTAGTTTTTGTTAAAAAAAAATACTTTTTAGTTGCTTGAATAGCTTTAGAAATAATGTTTTAAGCGCCTGTATACAAGTTTCCCCTTTGTAGAGTGTAGGCGCTCGGTGCTCGTCAACACGGGTTGCTCTCGATTTCCCTGGGGTCCTATTCATCAGATCCTAACTTCGTGACAATGGGACCACCTCATTAGTATACTTTACTACTACTACTATTAGTATTCTTTTGGATAAAGAAAAAATCTGAAAATCGGTCCACAATTGACAGAGAAATTGTGTAACAAACACACTAAAAGAAATATACAGTTGAATTGAGAATCTCCTATTGGAAGTTGGTTAAAAATAGCTTAGAATTAGCGCAAATGGCGGCCTTATGGCTAACAGTGATTTCTGCTCTTTCAAACAACCTAAGGATGGAGAGAGAAATATGGCACAAAAGCTAGGGTAGGGTTTTGTTTAAGTTCAAGGAATGATTTGTTTTTCTTTAGAAGATCATGAGTGTCAATTCACATGGAGGTTCAGCGTCAAATTAATTAAACGAGTTTACTGAATAGTATGATAGTCTTAATATTTTATTTCTAGGTGCATATATAAAAGTAAAAGAGAAGAAATGGGGCGGTGCCCTAGAGCATATAATCGGTGGGTCCATAAAGTCATTTTGCGTCAACACACCAGAGGATTCGCGGAAACTTTTTGAAATTATGGGCCAAGTGAGTTATTTAAACAGCTTCATTATTCCAATTCTACAGACTCTCTGTGTCCAAATTTAGGATTTAATCAAAATCAAATACTATATTACGACGACGATTACTCATCTAGTTTTTCTAACTAGAAACTGTCATGGTAATGATGATAATTATGTTTGTAATTGGTAGGATAAATTTAGTTTTAAAATGTTACCACTTATTATTAAAGTTTATATGTATACAGTTCTTATACAAAAATAAATCCTGGAGGAAAACTTATCTCAGCTAAATGTATTGAGTATACAATTTATAAAACATGAGCAATGAATTATACTGGAATTAAATATGATTTATAATAGTTAATTTAAACTAGGATCATTTCCAGACCATCATAGTAGTATTATTGTTTCTTTCATAATGTCTAAGCCATTATTCATAATAGTTACTCAAGGTTTATAGACTCATTAAAAAAGTAAAAAAGCTGTTATTCATAAATACAACTATAAAAATCACTTTTTAAAAAGCCTATTAACCTGGTATAACTATTATAAACAACCAAGTAAGTAGATACTACATTAAAAATAAAACAAAAAATATCTTACAAAGTGTTAAACTTTCACCGTTGTATTTGTCTATTGGTGTCAGATTATAAGATCTAAATTGTATGTTCTTTTTTTATCTATATTTGATAACACAGTGTTGTTTTAAAACTCTTATCTAAAATTCACCAATTTCAGTTTTGTCCTAGAATTTTTATAACATTTACTTGTAAATTTTCCAAAGATGACTTTAATGTCAAACTTGGTTAGTTATTTACATGTAGGATCTGCAAATTCATTATAATTTTACTTGATTTCAAACTGCAACTACTCGGTTATGTATCTATTAATGAGTCTGACGTGTTTAACAGATAATAAACATTGAATTAATAGGTCTACGGTAACGCTGCGAAACCCAGTGTGACATGTAGTAAATTTTTGTCGAAGCAACATGACGTTCGACGCAACAAAGTGCACGCAAAAGGATTTCTCTCAGCCTTGGACTCTATTGACGTCTCAGATCCTGTTGTTGCCAACTTTTTGATTGACAATGTTGCCATGGAAAGGATATTGCTGGTGCCTAACCATGGTGAGTATTTGATAAACAAATATCAAGTCTATCTAAATAAAATAGAGAATTCCATTTGGATTTGACTTATATTGTAGGATATTTATCACTTTTATTGAAAGTGCATGTATGTTTTATAGTATTGCGTCATGTTGTGCGACTTAAAGCCATTGGTATAAAAATGTGTATTTGATAGAAAAAAAGGACTTTATCTACTTATATTTACTTCTTATACCAGCGGTGAATACAGAATTATTATTTTTTTACCTCAAAAATAATATTACATGATTGCATTACATTAAAAATATCAAACATACAATTTACACATCCTCGCGATGTACCATCCATTCCATCATTGGACAACCAGACGCACAGACATGTGGCATCGGTATATGGTGGATATTTCACCTATAAGAAAGAAGCGCTTTGCATCTAGCTTCTAGTTTGTCTTTCCCGATATTTATAACCTGGGCGACTTCGAGTTCCGTGTGAATCGGTACCTTCTAGGTAAGCGTGCTCCATCCTAGACCACATCTTCGCTCCACATAGGGCGAGATTGTGGTCAAACGCGAACCTATACTACAATAAAAAAATACCAGCGCAGTAGACCAATTTTATTAGCGTGTGACAGTGTATGAATCGTGTAAGCGGAACAGAGCTAAGAAGCAACATTCTGCCATTACCGCTTGCGAATAAAGTTCTGTACAGATTATTTCACTTTTTTTATCACTTTTCTGCTCAAACGAAAACTGCCGATCGGAATTATAAGTTGTGTAAAAATGTACTTATAAAAAGTACGTTTTAAAGGTTTTAAGCGCGGTAATTTATTTGATTTTTATTATTCCGACGTTTCGGTCACTTTTCAGTAGCCGTAATCACAGAAGACAAAGTTGTCAAGTGTCAATGAGTATTGTTAAAGTTTTATTTAGCCCTACCGCTAACTTGTTTATTTTAATTATTTAGTATTGATGTTTATGGTTATTATTTACTCTATGGGAGCCATTTTATTTACCACCGTTTTACAACATGTTGAGGCTTGAAGACAAGAAGCGGCGTAAGAAACTCTTCAGCAACATGCCTAGCTCTAATAAATTTATATCATACTAGCTTCTGCCCGCGACTTCGTCCGCGTGGAATAGTTAAAAACACCCCCCGATTTTGTAATATTCTTTACTGGTGCTCCGCTCCTGTCTGTCTTAACGTGATGATATATAGCCTATAGCCTTCCTCGATAAATGGGCTATCTAACACTGAAAGAATTTTTCAAATCAGACCAGTAGTTCCTGAGATTAGCACGCTCAAGCAAACAAATAAACAAACTCATCAGCTTTATATATTAATACTAGCTGTCCCGGCAAACGTTGTCCTGCCCTGTAAATATAAAATCTGGAACTCGCCACCACCACCCGCAACGCCACCTACCGGGTCCAATTGTAAATCTAAACCATCCTCGAATCCACTTGAACACACACAAAAAAAATCATTCAAATCGGTCCAGCCGTTTCGGAGGAGTTCACTGTCAACACACGTACAGAAGAATTATATATAAAAAGATAAAATGGGTGAGAGGTAATCATAAAAAGAAAAAAAAAAGAGAAGAATTATTATTGTATTAATTTTTTTCGCCCATAGATGACGCGGTCCGTTTATCAGACAGTGAGGAGAATGTACCAAATAATTGTGCGAAGATAGTCACGTTGGACTCCACTGAGTTCCACCCCGCGCCGAACTACCGCAGCTATGGAGGAGCCAACAGAACTTCCCGGTTCCTGTTGATTAGCACTGCGGAGAGAAAGAAGTAAGATTTTTAGACTCTTTTTCAGTACCTCCAAGGAGCCACGTATCGCCATTTATAAATAAGCATCATGTACTGAAAATGAAACTGAGGCGCAAACTGCATTTGGCTTGCCTTCTCTTTGGTGTCCTTAAGTACAAAGAGCCGCAGTATTTGTATAATAAGCTCGGCTGGGTAGCCAGCGCGGGGTAGTCAAGGGTAGATAATGTTCTCGAGAACTAGCGTTTCAGTTACATAAATTGACATGCTTTAGAGGTAGCTTCCGTTATGCTGCATCTAAGATATGGAACAATATACCACCACCTTTAAGACAATTAAATCACTCAATTATCACTTTTCGCAAGAACTTAAAGAACTACCTCTTAGATGAGCAACAGAATCTAGAAACATCATTGTCAATCTTTCTTATATATTCTAATTTTGTCTTCTGCCTCTACAACACTATTTTGTTTATAAATATGTATTATACATTTCATATATATAATATAAGGTTGGGGAAAAAGTTTCTTCGCATTTTACATAAAAATTCAAAAGGTTTTTTTATAAAGTTTATTTACATCTGACTAAAGTATGTATGTACCATTTTGTTGGATAACTTTTTGCCATCTTGTAGGTAGGGATGTGATCCCATTGCTATAAAAATTTTGGGGCTTCTGATCAAAAAACTGCGACAAGTAGTTTTGGCAGTCCTCTCGTGATGTTAACCTGACACTGCCTAAGGAATTCTGCAGAGACCGAAACAGTTGAAAATCTGAAGGTGCAAGGTCAGGACTATACGGCGGATGCATTAACACCTCCCAGACAAACTCGTGATTTTTGCTGAGTGGCTAAAGATGTGTGAGGTCTAGCGTTATCATGGTGAAAAAACCACACCCCTTCTTTTGATTAATTCCAGCCGCTTTCTCTCAACTTTTTGCTTTAATCTCATCAGTTGTTTGCAGTACAGTTCAGAATCGATGGTCGTGCCTGGCGGTAACAGCTCATAATGAATAATGCCCTTCCAATCCCACCATACACACAGCATCACCTTGTTGCGAGTTAACCCGGGTTTCGCCACAGTCTGTGAAGCCTGGCAGGCCTTTGATCACAATCTTTTTCGCACGTTCTTGTCGTATGTGATCCACTTTTCATCACCAGTTATCAGCTTCTTCAAAAATGGTTCAGTTTTATTACGTCGTAATAAAGAATCACTAATGAGTACACGGTTCATTATGTTTCTTTCAGTGAGCTCATGAGGTACCCAAATATCGAGCTTTTTTTTGTACCCAGCTTTTTTCAAATGCGCCAAAACCGTTTTGTGGTCAATTCCCAATTCTCCAGCTACATCGTAACTACTAATATGCCGATCTTGCTCCACTTTTTCATAAATGGCATCAATTTTGTCCGTAACAGGGCGACCAGAGCGACGTGCACCTTTGATATCAAAATTTCCGGATTGAAAACGCTTAAACCAAATTTGCGCTACTCTCACAGATACTGCATTAGGTTCATAAACATCACAAATTGTTGTCGCGGCTTGTGTTGCATTTTTACCTTTTTTGTAGTAAAATTTTAAAATGTATCGAATTTCTTCATTAAATTCACTCATTTTAACAATAAGAAAAACAAATGAAAATCACACATTTTCCTAATTTGAATTTGGAATTGTCTTCTTTAAAATTAGAACTTTTTAATGATACCAAAACCAGCCAGATACAAATGGTATAGCCAAAGAGATCTTATTACAAGTTCATACATACTATATGCGAAAAGACTTTTTCCCCAACCTATTATAATATTATAACAATTTTCTTGAATATTTATTTTATCGGTATCCCCAAATATTTGTTTCTAATTTGCCATCCCATTTACCTCATACTAAAGGCTGGCAACGCGTTGGCCTCGTCCCTTGTGGTAAAAGATTATAGGCGTCATTAACCACTTTCCATTAACCGGGCCGTCTGCCTGTTTAGCAGTAAAAAACACCCTCCCTTTCCATTGACAGTCTGTTTAAACGTATTACTGTGGGGCGCTTATAGCCCACGGTTAATGTGCTGGTTCGATAATTATGGACTGTGTTGGGAGATATACCCTAATTTCTTGCACTATAAAAGCTCCACCAACCTTAAGATCCGCCCTCTCCTGGCTTGGTTCAGGTTGCACACAGAAACAGTACACGGCACTAAATTTCACTTTAGAGCTAACAGTTGTACAAAGTCTAACTACGGTAAATGTTCTTTGCACGGCCAGTAATCACAAAGACTTGAGAGAATCTTATCCAAGAAAAGGATGAGGGCACGGCGCGGTGTTTCTCCTCAAACGTTGGCAGCGAATTAATGTCCAAAATAGCCGCCCTTACTCTGCTGTGCATTGGCCGTCGCCTCACACAGAAAGAGGGTAGACAGCAAAATTGATGGAGCGATGTTCCTACTTCATACTAGGCAAGGACTGAACAATTACTAATAAAACAAAATAAATGTTTTATATTTTTTTACTATTGTTAGTCATAATTGACCCCAGCAAAGCACTGGAATGTCTAATTTAGTTTATTTTATAATGTTAATTATAATAATATCCCAGAACCATCCTCTGCTGGGCTCGAGCCTTCGTTTAGGGTACGGACACTATACCTGCCACGCTCGTCCAAGGCGACTTGGCAGGTTTGACACATGGGTTGTCTCGATACATTCGAAAACTCATTTTCTTCCAACTCAAGCACATGGGAGGCAGTTTCAGATTCAGTATTGAAATTGGAATGTCTCTATCAGAGTCCCATACAAGCCGTGCGGCGCTTAATCTCACCGCGTAAAGTCTATCCTCCACAAAGGGCCCGGTATTGTACGAAAGGTATTCACCCTGCTTCAATTGAAAAAAAACGGTTGTCTCGATGTGCAGGTTTCATCGAAATGTTTTCCTTCACCGTAGTTAGCATGTAACAATATGTACATTAGGGTCAGAAAACTGCCCCAGCGGTGCATGCGTTCCACGACTTTTGAATGAATGATATTGATTATAGACAATTAATGTCTGAAATCGGTGAAGCGCAACAGACCCTTCAAGCGCTTGAAGCGCAAGCTGAAGATCTGAACCAAGAGGTGAAGCGAGCGCGCGATAACGAGAGAGCCACCTCGAGGGCGCTGCAAGCGCTTTTGGCCGAAAGACATGAGAAGGATGAAGCAGCGAGGGTGGCTGCTGCAGCGCTGGATCAACAACAAGCACCACATCATGCGGTCTTGGTGAGACTCATTTTTTATTTACTAGGACTTTTTACGCGGCTACATTTTTTCCTGATAAGCAATTTATTTGAATACTCGTAAAGATGCAAATAAACAGACTTACATTTATATATTAGTATAATTTTCAGTCTTTGGGAAACTTATGTACTGTATATATATATATATCAATAACAGTGAATATTAAGTGATCAATCACTGTAAAGGCAAAGCAAGAATAAAGTAAGAATAATAATAAATTTTAAGTGCACATCAAAATTCAATGTTTTGGTTAAATTTAAAAGAAATTCTTTATGTACATACTTGATAATCAATTTACAGTTCTCACCAATAGCAACAGATTACGCGAAAAGACCCCACACGTAAAAGACGGCTTTTAGTTTTACATATAAAAAAAAGTTAAGTAGATAGAAGTACATACATGTCCCTAAATAAGAAACAAAAAAAAAACAATGGTACACAGCTTTGTGAGTTCTTGTTAGATATGTCTTGGGTAAAAATGACAGTTATAGTATTAAGTTCTACTAGAAAGTTAAATAGCGTGTAACCTCTTATTTGTAATATTTATTTGAGGTTTACCAGCTCATATAACATAGTGTTATTTATAATCACATTCAGAATAATTGAAAGGGTTAGTTTTCACAAATAAAACTGGTGAGTGATATATTTAATATTTGAAATACAGGTGGACGAGTTAAACATATCCAAGGAACGGTTAAAAACGTTAAAGGAACAAATAGATGTGTACTCCAAGAAAGATGACAGTTACAGAAAAAAGATAGATGAATATGATATTAGGATGAAAAGAAACAAAACCCAGCTGGGAGAGGTTACAACGGCTTGTAGAGACTTAAATGTAAGTATATTAAATATAAAAGAATATACTTTATTGTAGAATAAAGTTAATGAAACAATAAACAGAAACAGCTTAAAATCAGACAACCTTGGAACGGAGAGTTCAGTTGCACAATATGTAAAAATAGATATTAACGTAACAGGTAATTAATGCTATTATATTGTATGAGTAAAACTTAAATGCGTTCTTGAAGTTCGTACACGTCCTTGCGTAGAATTTAATTATAAGGTTCACAAGGAAGTATGTCTAAAATTATAAGGGAGGGTTTGCGCTTTCACTCGGCTGCTATCGGGACTGGTAATGCATCTCTTTCGCATTACACACTATTAGGTATAAGGATTACTCAATAGGACCTTCGCAAAATTACGTAAATAACTTCATTGTTATAGAAATCTGCTCTCCTCTTACTTATATCCGTGCAGGAATGGAGAAAGTATACATTTTCCTGCGGCCGGGCGGCCTGTCGTAAGAGGCGACAAAAGAACCCACAGCCAGGTGGCAGGGTATATGCCCGCCTGGATAGCTACCACCCCTGGTCTAAAATATGCTACCATAATAACCTTGTGTTGTGTTCCGGCATTAGTGACCAAGTTCCAGTTTCTCTTAAGAGAGCAGCAGCGCATTTGTAGCACCTTTCGTGTTGCAAATGTCCATAGGCGATGGTAACCATAAAACTGTATGAATTATACAGTGAAAAACAATTTAATCAAAATCCAGACTTTCTTGACTATATTAAAAAGTACTCTAAGACCTTTAAAAGAGTGTGCATCGCTGCCAAATCTTTATATTATAGTAACAGAATTAAAAAATCATCAAATATCATTAAGACAACTTGGAGTGTCATAAATGACGCTTCTGGCAAAACTTCACGTCGAGATGATGGAATTGAGCTTGTAATTAACAATAACACCATTAGTAATAACTTTGAAATTGCACAAACATTTAATGAATACTTTAGGGATATACCAACGTTAACAACTAGCTCTTTGTCATCATCACCACTGGAAGCTGAGCTGCTAATGACACAGTGTGTTGATGAATGTAATATTTATATATAATAGGTGTTGAGCTCCTAAGACACATTTATGATGCTTGGGAAGGATCACAGAATGCCATTGGTGTATTCTGTGACCTGTCCAAGGCATTCGATTGCGTTGAACACGTGACCCTCCTAAAAAAGCTCAATTATTACGGTATTCATGGCGATTCTCTCAACCTATTATCGTCTTACTTAAATAACAGAACCCAAAGCGTTGAAATTAACAATGTCAAATCTTGTGAGACTGGCATATCTATGGGTGTGCCCCAGGGCTCTATTCTATCCCCTTCTTATTTTTGATATATATTAATGATTTGCCATATTTTATTAATGATATGTGTGAGGTAGTGTTGTTTGCTGATGACACATCACTTATATTTAAAGTTGATAGAAATAAACTGAACTTTGACGACGTAAACAACGCCTTATCCCAAATATCTAAGTGGTTTACTGTAAATAACTTATTACTCAATCCGAGCAAAACTAAATGTGTTAAGTTTGTTATGCCCAATGTAAAAGAATACGATATTAATATCTCTCTTAACGACACTAGACTTTATCTAGTAGATTCAACTGTATTCTTAGGCATTAACCTAGATCAGAAGCTCCACTGGGGCGCTCATGTATCTAGTCTCTCAGGAAAACTTAGTTCTGCTGCATATGCGGTCAGAAGAGTTAGGCAGTTCACTGACGAAGAGACTGCTAAACTAGTTTATTTTAGTTATTTTCATAGTGTCATGTCCTATGGTATTTTACTTTGGGGCAACGCTGTTGACTTAGAGACCATATTTGTTTTACAAAAAAGAGCCCTAAGATCAATTTACAACCTCAGCCCTCGGGAGTCTCTTAGAGAATGCTTCAAGGAAATCAATATTATGACGGTCGCCTGCCAATATATCTTTAATAATATAATTTATATTCGTAATAATTTGAGTACCTACAAGCAGTATAAGGATATTCACAATTTCAACACCAGGCATTGTAATAGACTGATATTGCCATCTTTTAGATTACAAAAAGTACTGTCCTCTTTCTTGGGGGTTGGTATACGCTTCTTCAATAAGATTCCGAGTGAAATGTTAGATCTGCCTTTCACTAAATTCAAAACCAAATTAAAAAGTATCTTGCTAAAAAAGGGATACTACACTATTGAAGAATACTTAAATGACAAAAATTCATTTACATAGCAGCTCACTCTAACATCTTATACTATATTTTGTATAATGTTATCTTGCCAAGCTTGTAAGGGATTTATGGAGATATATTGCAGCATAACATTTTAGTACGTTGTTTCATTATTATAACTTTCATAATATTTTTCTTTCCTCTTATTGTGTCTTGGTCTTATTGAGTATGCACTGCTTGCTACAACTCCATTAATTCTTCAAAAAGTAATTCTGTAACATACTTCTGTATAAAACTTATTAAAAAAAAAACAACTTGAGATATAAATAGAATAAGAAACTTAAAGAAAAACATTATTTAGCTAGACGTGTTGCTGGGGAGTTTCTTGCCGCTTCTTCTCCTTAACAGCAATAACACGTTGTGAAGCGGTATACATAGAATAGGAAGAAAAATTAAATTTTAACTTATATATTTATATGACCTTCAAAAAGTGTTCTCCAGTGGAACTTATTTTGAATAAAAAACTTTGAATGTGAATTTGAATTTGAACCACTTTCCATCAAGTGGGCCGTCTGCCTGTCTACTGAACTCCTGCAATAAAAAAAAACATTTGAGCTCGAAGGGGTGGCAAATTTAGAGCACGATTTTTTAAGTTTAATTTTCCATTGTTTTCAATTAAATATTTGATTAAAATATAATAAAATATAAATCATTGAAAAATAATATAAAATCATTAAAAATATTATACGTTTTAGTAGTTTAAATAGGCGTGTATATATGAAAAGATTAATGAAAGTTCATGAAGCGAAAAGTGTTTGTCAGGATCATAGCCGGTTTCATCCATTGTCTCTGCCTACCCCTATGACTAACAGGCGTGAATATGTATGTATGTAGATTTTTAAAAGTACATTCTAGATCTTTGAAACAAATGTGTAATTTTATTTATATTACAGGAAGAAATTGAGCAGGAACAAATGAAACTGGAGCAAGGTGTGACCGAATGTAGGACTTATCAGCAAAGAGTTAAGGAAGATAAGACCAAGTTGGTACAAGTGGAGGCTATTTTGGAGGAGAAAAAAGCGGCTATAGACTTGAAGGTGCAGCAAGCACTCACTCTCTGCCCCAGGGTCGAGGATCCAAGGTGAGGAGTTCATTTGTGGGTCCACTTAAGATATGTTGGTGTGTGAAGAGAAAATACTAAGGAAGAAAATACTATAGTACTCTGTGTTCGGAATTGTACATCTGACTCCTGAGCTAGTCTATGATATTATAAAATTCTTAACATACCATGTCTGTACATTGCAGTTATTTAAAAAATAACAACTGGAATAGACTATATAAACGATGGAGAACACAAGGCCATTTTTTTAGACTTCTTGCCTGTTTGTCTGTTTATTCGGGATTTACGTAAACCTACTTGGCCGATTTCGATGCGGTTTTCGCTGATCGACAGCAAATTCTTACACTTAAAATCTGCACTACTTTTTATCCTGGGAATCCGGGGGGAATTTATCTGTTAATTATTTACAACGGACAAATTTAAAAAAAAAATCGAATTCTAATGCGATTTTTTCACTGATCGATAGCAAATTTTAATGTAATAAAATGTCAGATATTTCTTATTCCGGGAATTCCGCAGGAATTCAAAGTTACGCGTGGACGAAGTCGCAGGCATATCCTAGTACATAATAAAATAGACAAAACCTATAGTTAGTTATGAACAAAGACTGGTCTTTTCAAGGTTGAATGAGTTTGACAGTAATATATTTATACAAAAAGTTGTGTTATGTGCAGGTGTGTTTAGTGTTAATTCTGGCTACTGATGTACCACGTAAATTACTCGAATAGGGACCTTGCGATAGTGTCGAACGAGCTTAAGAAGATCCAGTTGAAGCTTAGCTCGATTCGGAGTGACGGGTTGACCAAGGCGCAGGTGGGCGAACAACTGCTACTCGTGAAGAATAAATACAAGAGGACCAAGGATACATTGGACAGACTCAAACTACTTATTGATAATGTGAGTATATGTATGCCAGTGAAATACATGTTCACCAAGAATCTTCCGGCTCGAAGGACCATATGGTAGCTCCTTCCTTGGTGGTATAGGGTTCTTGTAGTAATTAGGCTATCCACAAGAGACTCATGACAACCACGTTCACGACCGTGATGTTCCTCGTTCCACTTGCTTGCGGGCGTTACATTCTTAAACTGTTGTGGAACGGATTATGGAGCGTTGATGCCTTAACGACGAAATATACAAATGTCATTACTTGATTTGAAAATCGCGCCTTTTTCAATGTCCATCCATAGAGAGAATTATTGCTCTGTGGTCAACGCCCACTTCGACGACCCAGCTTTTGACATGGGTCGTTGTGAGCGCTGTTTGATCGAAAATAATGGCGACATTAGTGACGTTTTTGTCATGACCATAACGACCGTGGTCGCCACGTAGAACAAAAGACGGAGCATTTTGGGCGTTGTGAGATACTAGAGGAACGAGCCCTTAGTGGGCTGTTAGAATGATATGAGTTTTATTTCAACCACACTACACATATTAAACTGGACAAAGGTATATCGTTTAACGTATGCGTAAGCATCGCCGGACGTTCTAAGGCGACAGGGGACCAGTTCTGCTATCATTGTCTCGCCAAAATCACCGGACACTATTGTCTCAGTCATAGGTTTGCTTGTTTTCGCTATTCTGTTAATTTCAATGGCATGCCACTCTTATCATTATAAATTAATAAGTGAAAACTCGCGAAATAAATGGCAACATTTCAATATTTATTTCGGCTAACGCTATTAAGTTGGTTGTTTTGCAAATTTTTTCTGCTATTAATCCGCCGTGACGATATTGAGGATTTAGAAGAATACGAATTTCTAACATTATCACAATGGAATTGTACTTTGAATTTCTTCGCAACGCAAAGCCAAATAGGAGAATTGGACCCCTGGTGTAAGATCCCTGTGTTGGCGGCTCCTCTCTTCGCGCACATGAACTGGTTAGGCTTCAACAAATTTCGCAATATTATAATAACTACACTACTACTATTGAAATCTGAGTTTGATTAAAATCAACAAAGAAGATAGTCTACTTACCGATTTATGAAAAATAATTACGTATAATTGTATTTTTTGTCGCTTCAAAGCTTAATTTGTTTATGGACAATGTAGAATTGTTTTTGAAATTTCTTTCACTCTTTCCTTGTTAGTGAACTTCTATAGATTTCGTGTGATTATAATAGGTTGGGGAAAAAGTCTTTTCGCATATAGTATGTATGAACTTGTAATAAGATCTCTTTGGCTATACCATTTCTATCTGGCTGGTTTTGGTATCATTAAAAGTTTTAATTTTAAAGAAGACAATTCCAAATTCAAACTAGGAAAATGTGTGATTTTCATTTGTTTTTCTTATTGTTAAAATGAGTGAATCTTATGAAGAAAAATGATACATTTTAAAATTTTACTACAAAAAAGGTAAAAATGCAACACAAGCCGCGAAAAAAAAATTGTGATGTTTAGAGCAGCGCAAATTTGGTTTAAGCGTTTTCAATCCGGAAATTTTGATATCAAAGATGCACGTCGCTCTGGTCGCCCTGTTACGGACAAAATTGATGCCATTTTTGAAAAAGTGGAGCTTGATCGGCATATTAGTAGTTACGATGTAGCTGGAAAACTGGGAATTGACCACAAAACGGTTTTGGCGCATTTGAAAAAAGCTGGGTACACAAAAAAGCTCGATATTTGGGTACCTCATGAGCTCACTGAAAGAAACCTATTGAACCGTGTACTCATTTGTGATTCTTTATTACGACGTAATGAAACCGAACTATTTTTGAAGAAGCTGATAACTGGCGATGAAAAGTGGATCACGTACGATAAGAACGTGCGAAAAAGATCGTGGTCAAAGGCCGGTCAGGCTTCACAGACTGACGAAACCCAGGTTAATTCGCAACAAGGTGATGCTGTGTGTATGGTTGGATTGGAAAGGCATTATTCATTATGAGCTGTTACCGCCAGGCAGGACCATCGATTCTGAACTGTACTGCGAACAACTGATTAGATTAAAGCAAAAAGTTGAGAGAAAGCGGCCGGAATTAATCAACAGAAGGGGTGTGGTTTTTCACCATGATAACGCTAGACCTCACACATCTTTAGCCACTCAGCAAAAATTACGAGAGTTTGGCTGGGGGTGTTAATGCATCCGCCGTATAGTCCTGACCCTGCACCTTCAGATTTTCACCTGTTTCGGTCTCTGCAGAATTCTTTAGGCAGTGTCAGGTTAACATCACAAGAGGACTGCCAAAACCACTTGTCGCAGTCTTTTAATCAGAAGCCCCAAAATTTTTATAGCAATGGGATCACGTCCCTACTTACAAGATGGCAAAAAGTTATCCAACAAAATGGCACCTACATACTTTAGTCAAATGTAATTAAACTTTATAAAAAAAACCTTTTGAATTCTCATATAAAATGCGAAGAAACTTTTTCCCCAACCTAATATATATTAGTATATATATATATATATATATATATATATATATATATAATATATTAGTTTATTATTTTTATAGATTTTCATTGATTACGAAAGAATATAATATTCCCCACCTTTATGTGGATGGATTCTGTCGTAGACTAAAGAATGTTGTAGTGACAGTTACTCGCCTCTTTCCCTCAGACATAATTATGTTGATGTCGCACTCCCACGTTATTGTATTGAGAGGGCGACGGCAATATGTACAAACTATTAAAATAGCTTTACTGTTTTTATTATTACAGATTAGAAAGACCGCAGATGAACATTTGAAATTTTGTCGAATGGTGCAGAGTTATATAGCTAACAGGGTGCAATATTGTTTCCAATCCATTTTAACCTTACGTGGTTATTCAGTAAGTATAGCTAACCTAGTTATCCAATTTGACCGCCTCTGTGGTCGAGCGGGTTAAGTCTTAGCCGGCCGAACCTGCTGGAACGCAGAAGCTCCTGGCATGGTAAATTACGGAAAACGAACTTTCTGTTGTTTACTATGGTCTGGGTGTCTGGGATCGACCCCAAAGTGGTCTGGTGTATATCATCTATAACACAAGTGTAACGCTTAGCATGGGGATATACAATGTGTGTGTCTGAAGATTATTATTATAATTATTAAAAAGTCCGGGTTCTATGTAGGAGTAGTATAGCTTATAAGCAAAGGAGACCGGGTCATCCAAACATATAATTGGATATTTGACAATCAGATCAACTGAGACACTTCTTATAATTGTCCAAAACCTCACAGCCTACAGCCTCCTTGATTTTTTATGCGAGTACTGCACTGTGATGTCACAATTTTAACAAGTTTTGACTTATTTTAATTATTGTTTAAACTATAATTAAAATCATTTCTATAATGAACTGTTTGTACGTAAGATGATAAGATGTTTTGTCGCCTGCGCTTTTATATGAATAATATTTTAGAATTTATTGTAATATGTGTCAAATACCCAATTACAATGAGTCTTAGTACCTTATCTAATTAGAAGCCCATGTGTCATTGTAATTTTTTTCAAGAAAATATATTTTTGCCATAAATATTCGACACATGGACTTGATCCATTGCTAACACTATCCAAAATGTACGATTATCAAAGTCTGATGGTAATTGCCAGATCAACGTTTATGCAAGATACAGACTCCAAAAGTAAAAAACCAAACTCAAAATATAGAAACACTTAAATCAAAAATATCCAAGAAGCCCACGAGCAACAATGTAAATGATTTGACACTTGATAGTGTCATAGTAGACACTTAGGTGTTTTATGTTGCCATTAAAAAAATAACAAAATAATATCGATAATGAATGTATTATAATTAGAGGTACGGAATTTTCGCAATTAAAAACATGAACTTCGCATTTATTTTTTTAATGATAAGGAAATTTCGCAACAGTTTAGCATTTTTTTAAGTACCTATCGTAAAATAACAAAAAAGTGTATATTTTCTAAAGAAACACTATATTAACATTAATTAAATGCTAACATAGTTGCAATTTCCACATTCTACTCCTTAAGAACTGTTCTTCGGTCTGTTACGACGATATTGTACATGCTGAAGAACCGTTCTGTGTCCATACTGTTAGTTGGACTCTAGACGCTCTGTAATGCTGCTTTAGAAAACCATTGAAAGCAGCATTGTGCAGTGAGCAAAATGTCTTTTACATTGGGATCTTCGTTTCTGTGTATCGTTTGAAGGATTAACCTATGAAAGTGGGTATACCCATCTATTTGCTCATTTTTTGCGAGTGTTAAATAATTGTGAAGCAAGTTTATTGAAGCTTTTTTCGTTTGTTTTTACTAGCATTTCTTTTAGTGTTGCATCAATTACTTCGTACTCATTGGGTAAACGTGATGTTTTTCATCAAAATAACTTTGGCGGTGGCGTTCAAGTGATGAATTTAAAGCCCCTCATATCAAAATCATCTACAGTTATTGTTTATTTTGCGGAAAATACTCATACTTTTTATATTTGCATTTATCGCATTTATATCAAAATGTTCGCATAAATTCGCCTATTTCGTAAATACGACAATTCCGTACCTCTAATTGTAATCGATTACCCAACTAGCAAAATTAACAATGTGCTGTGTGATGTGCAATGCAACAGTAGGCATAAAATAACACACACCATACCCACACATACACGCAACAACATCACACTTCACTCTGTCTTCGTGGGCCAAGTATGCTTTTGACAGTATTTTAGAAATACCGACTTTCATACTTTTTTTGTATTGACCATAGTTGTTTAATGTATTTGAGTTTTATTGTAATGACATAATTTGAATTTAACTTAAATAATTCTCCTTACATAAATCGCCTCTATGCTTCAACAATGTGCTATCTTGTAAATTAAAATTTTAAGTTTTTTTTATTTTCATAAAATAATTGTATCTAAACGAATAATTCAACAATCTACAATGTATTTTACAAGATACCGAGTTATTTGCTTCAACATAATATTTTTTTAAGCTTAAAAAGACTTCTAATGTTTCAATTTACAATAACACATTGTTAAAGCGAAGAGGGGAAATGTGGCCTGTAAAGTAAGATGCATTATTGGCTTCTGTTGTAAAATGTATTGATTATTTAATTCATTGTGTAAAGCTGTTTGACCTTTATTAAACAAACAAATGAGGCTGGATACCGATAATGGTATAGTTCCCCCATTCATTTTTGATTTAGGTGGGGCATCATTTGTGTTAAAGATTTAGGCTGTGACCGAATGCGTCTTAAAGCTTTAAAAAAATAACGCCATTAAAACATAGCCACGTCAGTGTATATGCATATGTTATATGTCAATATTTAACGTCATTAACAATGTTGCATTTCAAATAATTTTGACGGCCCCTGTGGTTGAGCGGGCTAAGCCTTTGCCGGCCTATCTCACTGCAACGCATAGGCTCCGGGTTCGATTTCTGGTATAGTAAATTTCGGAAACGTATTTTCTCCGTTATTTACTATGGTTTGGATGTCTGGGATCGGCCCCAGAGTTGTATAATACCCATAACACAAGCGTAACTTGCTCAATTTGGGGATATTCAATATGTGTGTTTGTCTGCCGATTATTATTATTATTTGCGGGCGCGATGCGATAGCCGGGAGAAGGCAAACGGACGTGGAAGAAGAAGCAAGGAAGGACTTACCTCGCCACCAGTCCGCCGCCACACTGCACTCGTCCCCCGGGGGTTCACACACTCACTAGGATGTTAGAATATGCTTATGATCATTAAATTGAGTTATAAGTTTATTTTCTTTATTGTGTTCCAACAATTTCTTGTCGCTATGATAGCAGTGACATTCCGTTGCAACGTCTTATATTGCGCATTCTTCATTTTAAAGTTTATTCTTTTCTTGATGGCGAGTATGGGGAGGAAAAATTTATAAGGAGGTGTTCCTCGGCGCAACCATTATTATATTATTAATAATGTTTTAAACCTACCATTAACACAGAGTTACCTCGTTGTAACACAGAATTACCTCGCTGTAACACAGAAGCTCCGGGGTCGATTCCTGGTATGGTAACTTTCGGAAACGAACTTTCCGTTATTTAATATGGTTTGGGTGTCTGGGATGGGTCCCAGAGTAGTATGTTGTATATCACCCATAACACAAGCGTCACTTGCTTTGCTTGGGGATATACAATGCGTGTGCTTGTCTGCCGATTTTTATAAAATAAAAAATAAAGAAAGATTCTTATCGCCTATGCTCGAAACGATTTAAATCTTTATCAATATCCAAGATGAAGTCCCGTGTTTAGAAATGAATATATCGTGTACCAGGGTAGCATGAACATCGACAACGGCGAGAGCACGCTGGAGATCCAGTGCACGGGGCGCGAGAGCGGCGAGCGGCGGCACGCGTCGTCCACGTCCTCGCTGTCGGGCGGCGAGCGCTCCTACTCCACCGTGGCCTTCATCATGGCGCTCTGGGACTGCGTCGAGCTGCCCTTCTACTTCATGGACGAGTTCGACGTCTTCATGGTGAGCCCATAGCTTTTTAGATAGATAGATGACACTTTAAAACTCACCAAAATAAACAAAATGCATAATTACAATACTTCTTGGGAAAACAACAGGCGGCCTTGTCGCTAAAATAGATCTCTTCCTGGCAACCCAGCTTAAAAGAAATTCTTAACTAATCTGGCGATGTAGGTGGAGCAGAAAAAAGGTAGGACAGTACAGTTTAAATATGTTTATACTTACACTAATTTATAAATTTAATACATACATAAATCCAGACATACTTTTAGTTAGCATACGCAATTTTAACACTGTTAATTTAAACCCATAATTAAAAATGTTTCCATGTGAACATAAAAAAAAACCGTGCAGGAACGGAGAAAGAAGACAATTTCCTGCATTGGGGTCGCCTGTCGTAAGAGGTGACAAAACCCATAGCCAGGTGATAGGGTATTTTCTCGTCTGGATGGGTCTAGAGCAATGTTCCGCAAAGTATGTACCGCGGCACACTGGTGTACCGTGGTTATTAATTGGTGTGCCTCGGAAAAATAAAGTTATGTTATAAACTTATTTTTAGTAAAGGGTAAGAAAAATACTTAGTTACACATAAAATTTAGTTAGTTTAGCTTACTTAAAAAATGAATTTTATTTGGTGGTGTACCTCCAAAAATTTTCGTTTTCCTAGATGTACTTTGAACACAAAAAGTTTGCAGAACACTGGTCTAGAGTATGCCGCCGTAACAATCTTGAGTTGTGTTCCGACATTAGTGGCCAGGTCCAATCTCCGTTTAGAGAGTGGCAGCACATTACTACCTTTGTTATTTAAAATGTCCAAATGACCTGTCTGCTGAACTTAAGAAATTAAAAACTTAAATTAAAACAAAACTTAAGGCCGATTTTTAAATTATTAAATAAAAGTTACCAGTGTAATAATTTATAACCTTACTGAATTCAATATTGGAAAAATTAATGTGCTTTATTTATGCAACAGTAATTTTGAATTTTTCCATATTTGAATAACCATGTTTCCTTCTATGAATAACTTTTATTTGATGATTTAAACATTGGCCCTTAGTCGCTTAATGTCATCATATCCTCTATCGTAAAGAAATCGCTCTAAAGCGATAAGATCGCCCATTGTTCCTGCCTTTACTATTTAATATGATTACTGTAAATGTTTATGTGGTGAACAATACAATGGTTTGTATCTTCTATGCTTTCAGTTCTGTGCCTTTCAAATTCATTCAATTTGCATCGAGTTTTTGGTGCGAACTGAAAGGAGATGTGCTGTGCAGTTTTATTTTCTAAAAATGTGTAAAATTACTCCAAAATGAACAACAGTTGTAGGATATTGATAATTTTTGAGTAGTAATTATGTGTTTTGTGAGAAATGTGAACTGTATGTTTGTGTAAGAAATGTGGCCTTTCGAATTGTCACAAGAACTCCGTTGAATAGCACCAGCTGATAACCTACAGTTCAGCTGTGCTACACATAGACTTAAGAAAAAGAAGAAACTGAATTAAAATCTAAGATCTGGCTTAAAGGCCTAGCTGCCAAGCCATAAACCTAAATAAATAATAAATAAATTAAATAAGAAATGCTAATTCAAGGTGTTCTCAAAATTTATGTTCACTGAATGAACAAAATTATATTCTGATTTTTAATTACCTGGAATAAAATGACAGCTGCGATCGCCTTTTTTACGTTGTTAACTTGGAGTATAGTGTTGTATTATGATTCATTTGTCCTGCAACCCTTCAATGCTTCGCTGCTTGCAAAATAAATCAAGGTCAATCGTAGTTGTCATTTTAGTCCAGGTAATAAACAGGAAACATAAAAGTATAACTTTTCTGAAGTGGTTTTCGACTTTCATTCCAGACGTGTTATTTTTTCAGGACAACGTGAACCGCAAGATAGTAATGGAGCTATTGATCGATCACGCGCTGAAGAACACGAATAGGCAGTTCGTATTTCTCACTCCGCAGGACACCTCCTCAGTCGTGGCCTCAGAACAAATCAGCATACATTTGTAAGTGCACTTGAACATATTCGTATTTCGAAATTCAAATAATATGAACATTCTTTTTTCGAAATTTGTCCAATACTTAGTCACCACGAAAAAAGTTCCGCAGACGCCGACGCTGCAATTGCCGTATATAATGCTGGCAGAATAGTTATCTGCTAATCCGTAAATGCATGTAGGTAATTACTGAATAATATACAGTACAGTGTACACACCCATATACATACTTAATAATTAAACTCGTTAATTTATGCCGCCTTGGCTACATTACGAGCATAATTCAGACAAAACGAAAAGCTGTCACTTTTAGTTCCTTTGTATTCCGTGGGACTTGTTTTGCGGCACGAACTTTACGCGAGCATCATTATAGATCTTTTTAAATGTAGTTTAGCACGGTTTGTGTATTTAGCTAGCGGCAAACTTTTGTGAATATTTAAGTTTTAAAATAATATTCAACCGAATAGTTATGTATGTTCAATATTTATTAAAACTGTCTTCTTTGTTCCAGGATGGCAAATCCCAGACCCTAATGTTAAGCAACGTTATATTAATATGACTGTACAATTTTATTGTTGATTTTCATTACATGTTTTGAAATACACAATTATGTATTATTTATTGTATATACTGTAAATATAAACCTCTGTGGAAGTATATGGTAAATCGAATCATTAAAAAGCTTTTTATTCACAAAGGATATGCCTGCGACCTCGTCCATGGCCCGCGGGATTCCCGGGACACAAAGTATCTCAAAATTTGAAAAAAGTGCAAGCTATCGGTTTTAGTAGAAACTGTGTCGGAATAAGCTAATTTTTATGCATCCGAAAAACTTTAAACCGTTCCTGGGAAAAAAATATCACACATTTTATTATAAAATTTGCTATAGATCACTGAAAAAATCACATTGGAATTCAATTTTTTTAAATCTGGTAATTTTAAATAATTCCTAGTAGCGCGGATTTTAAGTATAAGAATTTGCTGTCGATCAGTGAAAACCGCATCGAAATCGGCCCAGTAGTTTTTACGTGAATCCCGAACAAACAGACAAGAAATCTAAAAAAAATGCATCGCGTTCTTCATCGTTTATTCCATTTTTTTTAAATAGAATTAATGTACAGACACAGCGTGTGTAGAATTTTATAGATTTGCTTTTCCTCATCACGAATTATTACCTTGATTGCAGCTCTTAGGGCCGCCTAGATCGGTGTGGTACGGTAACCTTTGAGTTAATTGGTGTCCCGTACTAAGAGTGCCGGTGGCCCATTTCCCCCTCCCATTCTTCTTGTCCGACTTTCTTATAGTGTATTCTGTGCTCTCTATAACATCCCATTTATCACACCCCTCCTCTCCCATCTTAAAGGTTGTTGGCAAAGCGTTGGCTGCGCGCCTAGTGTTGCAAACAGATTTATAGTAGGGGGCCGTTTACCTATTTGCCAACTTCGCAATAAAAAGGAAAAGAAATAGATGAAAATCCGATCAGTCTATGCGGAGCTATTTTCAAGTCCGACTCGTTCGGGGCCATCCACAAATTACGTCACATGTATTTCATGATTTTTTGACCCCTCCTTCGCCCTTATCACAGCTGGTCACATCCGTGAGACTCCTCCCTCCCTAATGTGAAGTAGTGTGACATCACATATTTTGCAATTTTACATCAAGAAAAATGTAATATAGTAATATAAATATAATAATTTAAACGCTATCTATACAGATAGCGTTGGAAATATTTTGTTAATAGTTCAAATTTCGTGTTTTAAAACCTAAATATATTAGATTTTGAAGTCACGACATTTAGGAATACTCTCACCCCTTGTCACACTCCGTTGACCCCCTCCCCTTCGTGTGATGTAATTTATGGATGGCCCCTTATATAAATTAAAGGTTCTTGTGCTCGCTCAGGAATAACTGAAGCTTGTTCTTGATGAAAGCAGGAACAGGCATCCTGCGAAGTCAATGAGATTAGCATTCCGAGCTTTATTGAGGTGAAACATCAGATAATAAAACAAATGTTTGAAATCATCAACACCATTTAATACTACATCGCTGCTACATTCAATGTGAATACAATAATGTATTATTATAGATATATATATTATTGCACGCAGTAAGCTGCATACGTCCAGTACGAATAATATTATACAACATAGATTTTTATGACACTTATTTACGTGTATATATATATATATATATTTCCAAATTATTATACACCTTCAGGTTTAGGGCAGACTGTGAAATATTTGATTTTGGTAAAAAAAGAACGTTTTGTGGCCATAAAATATCCTGAACACTTTAAAATATAATTAAAAAGTTTAGCCACGTTTTAATAAAATACTATGTGGTAAACTTGGCGTGGTTCTGACGAAACCTTGTGTTAATTATTTAAATTTATGTATCAAAGATAATATATTGAAATACGTGCAATATACATGCAGAATGTGTTTATTGCACTTCAAACCGTTATAAAAGTTAAAATTAGTGACTACCCTAATAAAGACAATTTTGGGTGTAAAACCGCTTCCACTACTTGCGCAACTAAACGCAGTGCTTCAAAGACAAAACCCATACTTACAAATTTAACTTTGAGTGCATTTCATATATTCAACGTGCGTTTGCGAGATTTAAATCTTATAGTCGTGACTATACATACAGTCACGACTTTAGCGTATATATGACTAATTTCCTCTGTATTCATAATACTTACACGAGGTTTATAGATTCGTTAGTGTTTTCCATAATTGCGTTCTGAATGAGATTGTGAAAAACTTTAAATTCTCTTTTAACGAGCCTATTATAAACCTCTTGTAACTATTATAAATAAAGGATGTTTATGTTTAAGTCACATTAGCCAGAGTCGGCGTGAGTATACAGGTTGCGCTGTATTGAAATATATTCATGCATTCATATGAATGCACGCACTTTTTAAAAGTGTAAGGGCCGGTGTTCTATTATTAGCAAATACAAAAACGTTTACACTTATGCGCCTATGTTCCACTTGTTTAAATTCTATACATACTACTCTTAATTTTTTTTTAAATAGATAACAAACACACATTGTATATTTTTACCTAAGCCAGATAGGTTTGTTTTTATAGGGCATTTAATTATATAAAGTTATGTATAACCCGCGAAAAGAATAAGGGTTATTAGAGCAGAAGAATAAATTCCAACTACACGTAATTCGTATTGTTCGTACACAGCCTAACAGTCAAAAGGACAAAGTGTACGCCACACTATCACCTGGTTACTAGCCAACAAATTTCATTAGATCCTGCAAATTATTTCGTTGTAAAATATAAACCAATGTACATGTACATTTTTGTTGAAATATGTTCAACATATATGTCTATACTTTTGAAGCAAGCCAATAACTAAAGCATAAATCCATAATAGAATATTTACAACAAATTATTGTAATAGGTACACGCAAAAATGCTAAGGATCTCAAATAAATTATTTTGCAGTATTATCGAGATAGCTGTACAGTACACGCAAAACTTAAATGCGCCTAAAAGAAGTTAGCATTTCATAAGTTTGCACAAGTGTTTCAAGGTTTATTACACCTGACAGTGTTTAGTGCGACAGAAATGGCATGCGAGTTGAGATAGCGGCCGAGCGAGAGCGTAATACTTCTCTCAGCTCTGTCTGTAGCATCTCGTGAACCTTATAATATAATAGAGGTAGATTTTGGGTATATGAGTCAAATCAATAGACTGTTTATCTCTAATATGACGGTACGGCTGAAAAATCTCATAGAACGTAATTTGTAGCAACATCTTATACTTGACCCATGAATTAGATACAAATTTTATATACAGAAATAAATTAGTACTTCTTACTGATTAAAAGTGACGTTATAGATAAATTCACGATGTCTTTCGTTTTTATTTTTGTATTTTCATGTAACATTTTATTCTTTACCTAACCTTTTAAAGTTACATACTAAGGGCATCGAGAGTAGTGAAAAGTATGTCTTTAGCAGTAGCTCTATGGGATAGCCATACCATCGTATTGGAGATAGACGTTAAGACATGATATTAACAAAACGTCGCGGTTATAATTTGCTACAAGTGAAAGTAGTCAAACAGCGCGGGCATTAATTAAAATTATCATTTTTATTATGATAATATGATGGCATTTTAAGGCCTGTTTTTGATTATATAAATAATGTTAGTATTTATTGCAAGTTGAGTCATCTACCCAGTTGTATTCTGCGCAGTAACGCGTACGAACTTCAAGGGCGCATTGAGATTTTGCTTGTACTGTACATTAAATTCATGTTCTAAATAACCTTCCGTAACTATTTTATGGCTAAAGAGTGTCATTTGATCTAATAGTGTGGTATACATTCCTTTTATCGTACAAAAGTATTAATATGATTTCAAAGTTGAACTGCGCATGAGATCACTACAATGATATATTCGAACCGAACAATTTATTTTATAATTAGTTTCATCTTTTTTATTAAATTAGTTTAAAATAAATTGATATATAAAAATAACTTAACACTAAGTTTAGAGATATAGAAAGCGCATTATTGAATTGAAATTGGCTGATGAGGACGACTATACAAGTGTATTTTAAAGTACATGGTTGAATAAAATAACTATTGTCACGGCATATGTTCTCGTAGATTGTAATATTTATTGTGAAATTACTATAACCCACACATATAAATCACATTGGTTAAAGCGGTTACATTAACCAATTATCAGCGCGCTCAATCTGGTGCGCTAGCAAGTATACTGTAAAGATGAGCAAGGGTGACAGAGCCCATACGATCGCACTTGGATCGCTTACTGCCTTAACACCATTTAATTTTAGCACGCTAGCTCACCTAACACTGTGCTAATATTATAATGTAATGCCCATTTAAGGCTACGCAAACACCATTTAAAACTTGAAAAGCCACACGTCCAATATTGTATGTAAACATTATATTTAAATACAGTTATTGTAGTGTGAATTTATTATAATAGTTCATAACTTCTTGTAATTTTATTTATCAAAACGTTTTAATCTTTGATTCTCCTGTTTGTGCTTACACATAGTAATGCTTTTTTGGTTAAGTATATTATATATAAGAAAGGGAACATTATTTCCAGGATAAGAATAAGTCTGTGCTCCTTATCAAATAAATGAATTTGATTTCAATCTATACAAATAACTACAATTGAAGTGTCTGTTTGTAATGTTAAAATAACAGTTTCTTGCTAAATGCTTATGAAAGTATTTACGGTACTTATACCAAAAACACATTTTTTGTCCGTCTGTTTATTGCGGCTAATCTCCGAAACGGCTGGACCGATTTTCACAGGACTTTCACTGACAAATAGTTGATGTTATAAGGAGTAACTTGGCTACTTTTATTTTAGAAAAAAATTAAGGCTCACGCACACGCCACCGGCCTCGCCGCACCGGAAAGAGAATGAAATTAAATTCGACGCGGACGAAGTCTAGGGTAACAGCTAGTAAAAAAATGTTATATTCTATTTTTTGGGTACCGTAACCATTTTGGAAGAAACTGAAACCGTGAATCATCATGTCCGTCCATCCGTCTATTCCTCACTTGAAATCTGTAGGTATAATGCGATCCGCTCGCGTCTCCTATGTCCCTACGCTCGTGTGCCATACACCCTTGCGCCCCCGCGTAAAGACGGCACTTGACGGTGTGAGACTTCAGCCAATTTCATGTTCGAATATTACGACTCTCTTTAAATTTAAATTATTCTGATATAAAGAAACAAATCTAAGTCTTATTTATAAGGCGAACAGTCGCCTAAGATAAGCGTAATCGTTTGAACTTAATTCTACTATGAATTTTTCTATTTGAAAATACAATAGAGTTAATGTTTGAAATCGTAATATTAAATACATATGAACAGTTTTTATGCCGCGTACAGGAATATTTCAAGTGGCCTTCAGGGCCAAATTCTAAACTATTCCTAATATCGAAAAAATACTCAAAGGAGTCTCAAGGCAGATTTTGAAAAAAAAAACCACAGCCTGTATTATTATACCAAATCATAGTGTAGCTCAAGATCAATTTCTGTGAAGGAATGTCAAACGGCAAAGCAAGGGAAAGGGTTGTTTTTGATCAAAATGTTCTATTTTCCATACATTAATTAAACATCAAATTACGTCGGTCATTGCACCGCACCTCATTTGAACACATTCGATATTTACCCAATGACTGATTGGCGTAAAACAGCGTGCGTTTCGAATATTAATAGATTCTAATTAAAAAAAGAAATTTTTTCATCATTTCCTCATAAATTAATGAATGCATGGAAAACATAACACTTTGTTCAAAAACAACCATTTCCCTTGGTTTGCAGTTTGAGATTCCTTCATAGAAATTGTTCCTTACAAACTACACTATGATTTGATATATATACAGCTGTGATTATTTTTTCAAAAGCTGCCGATTCGATTCCTGGCAAGGGTAATTGAATTTTCAAAAAATCTAATGATACCATTTTACTTTTCGTCAGAACCGTACTCGAGACTCCTACGAGTGTTTTTCGTTATTTCGTATACACTTTCAGAATTGGCCCTGAAGACGCCACTTCTAAAATTCACATCGTATAGCTGAAATATGAAATGCGAGTTAAGAATCCCTATTAAGTATTGTGTAATTTGTTATACAACGTTATTCTTGGTATATGCAATTCACGAAATTCCTATATAAAATTTTGTCCTTATAATCCCAAAAAGAGTTTGCCTTATATACTATACTTAATAATACTATTTACTACACTTGTGTATTGTTTTTTGATAATTATTATGATTTTGGGATAAAACTATTGTTATAATAAATGTCAGCTTTTGGGATTGTACTGCTGATTCTATACAATAAAGTTTCTCAAATTGCGTATACCAAGACTAGCCACGTGTGATGAATGTCGTTTGAATATTCAACGGTTGAGAATAAAAGGCCGGGCATACACCTGTAAATTTTGCTCGCGTTAAGATTGTCAATCGCGCACTAACCCTGTAACAGCTGACTACGATACTAATAAATAGTAGTGTGTGCTTAGCCTTGGAGACTTAGGCAAGCAAAACTTACACAGGTGTACGACCGGGCTAATGAGTGAAGTTTGTCAATGAAAATTGAGTTAGATCGTCACAAATGTTTATGTGGAAGTCAAAACCTAAAATTTTACGTTTACAAGTGCGACTAAACATGTTACACAATTTCAAATTAGCAAATTTCAAGTTTATTTAAGTTGTTTATCCCGGTAAAACGTTTTGCTAAAAGTACATCAGATATTGGAACCGACAGACGAAGGAACATTGTAGAGAGTAAAATTTTGACAGGACTGAAAAAATCTTAATATCCCCGCTCTAACTGGGATAATGTTCGTGTTAGTGATTGTGACCAAATACCTCTCGCTTATAGCGTTAAAAATAATGCCGTTAATAAATAGCAACATTAGTGTATATGCATACGTTATCAGACAGTGTTTAACAACATTAATATACACACATATTATCACGCCTGTTTCCCTTTGGCAGAGACGACGGATCTCCACCGATTACGATGCTGAAAAACACTTTTCACTTCATCAACTTTCGTTAATCTTTTCATACATACACGCTTATTTAAACTGCCTTTTACCTGACCTTTCCTTTAAATATCTTCAATTGGATCATGGTGAGTATGTCGCGGTCTACTAGTACCGACTCTACGGCCGGTTAAAGTGCTCCGCCGACCGTCAGTGCGTACGGTCCGTCCTGACGGTACGCATTAACCGACCGTCAGTTTGTTACGTTCAGTGCTCTCCTGATCAACAAACTGACCGGACTGGTACAGTCCAGTCAGTTAATTGCTGTTTATTATCTTCGTAAGCGTTTAAGGAACAGAAGACATAGATATCACGTTCACCCAATCGTCGCCCAAAGAGCATTTCAAGGGGAATTCACTACTTTATATTCATTATAGCGCGAAGATAAAGAAAACAATTTTCATTACATCAGAACTTATTTCAACATTTTAACTTCAGTATGAAATCGCTTTTTTTATGATGATACACATATCCGTGCGATCAGTCCAGCGATCGGTGCAGCCGTATAAGTATTTATTTATGGGTGCAGCAATGAACGCGTTCATTTGTTTCCATGGCGCGTCGGTCGACCGACAGTCCTCGTACGCAGTGCGTAGCAATATACGCGTGCATACGGTTAGTCCAGCACTGCAAGGATTTATGAATTTTCATATAAATGACAAGCGCGACTAGGGTTGCCAACCATACTTTATAATAACGTATCCTACTTTATTTTTGGTAAATATACTTTATACTTTTGCATAAAAATAAAGTATGTGAAAATACTCTATTTCCAATATTTACTCTGATGCGTAAAATGAAATTCTTAAATGGATAATTACTGAACTATTATTGATCTAGCTTTCACTGAAAGAGTTTATTCAGTAATTAGTCTAAATTGGCCAGAAGAAAGGTACAGGACATCTATAAATTTAATAAAAATTGTTTGTTTATTTATATTTAAATTGGGAATGTAAAGATAGCTTCCAAAAATTTAAGGATAATGAAAAGTTGTTAGTGTGTGCTAGAAGCACACAAAACATTGTTTCCAAGAGAAGAAATAAATAAAATTTTGAAAAATACTTTTGTTCTTCCAAATACTTTATTTTTTCCCTACTTAAAAAATGTAATACGTTATTTTTCTCAAAAATAGTTGGCAACCCTAAGCGCGACAGACGTACGCACTGACGGCCGGTGGAGCACTGTAACCGGCCTTACCTACCCAGTCACATTGCTCTACATACCTATTTTTGATTCTGCTTTCATTCATTCCTTGTATACGCCCAAACCACCTTAATATTCCCTTTTCAAGTCTTGTCACCACATCGTCATTAACAATTAATAACAATGTTGAATCGCAAAAACGCATTAAGCTCTTAGCTATATCACATGATGCAGTCACTAAAATTATCCCAGATGGAGCACAGACATAATAACGCAACATGCCAAGAACAGAATAATAATATTGTTACATTTGGCCACCTGCATATTTGTAAACAAAGCACATTTATTACCCGCCGTTAACTTTAACGTAATTTTGAACTATTAACGAAAACTTCAAAATATTACCAACTCTATCTGTATGAGCAGTGTTTAAATTATTTAAAAAAATAATTTAAATGGAAATAAAACTAATTACGGAATTGCAAAATATGTGATGTCATACTAGGAAGGGGGGAGTCTCGCAAATGTGACATGGACGGGGGAGGGGTCAAAAAATCTTGAAATTCCTGTGACGTAATTTATGGATGGCCCCTGGTCTGGTTGGTCTAGAGTTCCTCATTGTTTATCACCCATAGCTTGTATAGCTTGGGGGTATGCAATGCGTGTTCCTCTGCCGACTATTATAGTGTTAGTGCAGCGAGTATTTCACGAAACTAGTGGTCGCCCGTGCTCGAAATTCGAACATAATAATTAATGTCAAATACTTCTATAATCACAGATCGCCAAGGCTACACTGTTAATTTGATTTGAACACTAAAGAAAAAGTATATATGCGTGCGTATGTCAAATACATGGTAGTGTGTGTACTGTTTTTATTGATTTAAGGTATTTTTATGCATAATTTTTAAAAAATATTAGCATTCGTCGTTTCTTTTCTATATAAATTATAAGTGTGCGAAATTTCATACTCCTCCGTCCGCTCAATTTTCGTAAAAATAGGTAGTTTTTGCTTCACGTATTAATATATAGATATATATAAAATCTGATCCAGAAAAATTGCTAAATTGGCAACAGTGAATTTTACTAACAATGTTATTGCTGCTCGCCAATGTCAATTCGCCACAATGGTTGACAAATTTAAAGACTGATTTACACGTGTATTAGTTAAGTGGTCAGTGAACTTGAGAACAAGTCATCATTTCGTTACTTATCATCGTTTGTACAGACATCGACAACTTATTACTTAACTGGAAACTTACTGTTAACAAACTACCTAATTAACGCAAATGTAAGTCAGGCTTTAGCCCATAATCAGGCGTATTAAATAACATTACGGTATTAAGACGACCAAATAATAAATTATTTTTTTTAAGTTTTTGAGACAAAACCACTGAAAAGCAAAGATTTTTTTAATTTGTCCACTGGCAACCCACTTGGACCTTCAGACACTTTTACACTACACTCTGATTTTTAATTAACTGAACTGAAATGACAGCGGCGGTCGAACTTTACTTTAGATTCATAAGCGAGTTGTGTGAGATGAATCAACAACTCACGTTAATGAGTTGCTCCAAGTTTGTAACATGAAAAATACCGATCGCAGCTCTCATTTTAAACCAGGTAATTAAAAATTAGAGTACAAGACTTGCATGCACATTTCAAATTTACAAGTTTACATTTGATAAGAATACTTTTTGTTTTTATAAACTTTATTATTTATCTTGTGATCAGTCTCGTGAACAATTTGTTCATTTATCATCGTAGTAAGAATAAATTATAATTCTATCAAACCTATTTACATTTAAACATTTTATTAAGTAAGGAAAGTCATAAATGAAATTAATAACTTAATAGCTAATATATGAGTTGTTGAATATAGTAGTTGATTGAAAATGATGTGAGTGTAAAGAAGGACATTGATGCCGTAAAACAAAAAAATACTATTGAAGACAACACAAAAACAAAACCTTTTTCAATTTATAAGTAAAACGAATTAAACTTGACTCACGTGTAGCTTAATACATGTTACTTCAACCCAACTCACTAAAAAGTAAGTAAATTTCTCTCGAATAAAGTAAGTATAATTTATTCGAAATTAAAGCAAAAATTGAGGCAAATAACGCCCTTGTATCCTTCAAATATAGAAGAAGTATACTCTAAAGCGGACTGATTACACCGCGTCATGTTGTTCTTTCTTCGACTTTTAACGTTTTATTATTTAACAAACAACAAATTTATTATTAAGGGGCTACCTAAATGGAGTTCTCTATCTTGCGCGCACATTAACACATTTTCGAATATATAAATTGACAGAAATTACTTACAACCAATATGGATTCCGCAAACCTTAATAATAAATATTACAAATACTTCACAAAATAATGTTGGTTTCATATACAATTTTTTATGTATGAAACCACTTCAAAACAAGACGAGACGATTATTTTTGGTACATTCGTAACTTTATTATTAAGAGTTGTTTAATGTTTATTACACCCGACAGTGTATAGTGCGAAAGAGATGCCATGCTAGCCGGGTAGCGACCGAGTGAGAGCGCAATGCTTTTCTCAGCTCTGTCCCTACCACCTAGTGAAACTTTTGCGTCTTGCGCAATGACGTGTACGAACTTCAAGGACGTATTAAAGTTTCGTTCGAGAATTCACTTTTTCATTTACTGAGATCGAATCAGCATGTATGCAGTTACACACAAGTATAGTGTTGAAAACGCCGTTAAAACTTTAAAACAGAATTTTTATAACGAGAAGCTCTACATCAAGTTACATAAGTGTGAATAATAAAAAAAAACTCAAACAGTAAGATTATTTTTAGCAAGCGATTGACAAACTCATTTCTTACAAATATGAATATTGATTAAAAATGATGGTTTACAATGCATTTTTATATTTACATTATTCACATAATATAAAAATTAAAAATATATTAAATAAAATATGACCAAACGACGATGAACACAACCATGTAACCACAGATTATACACAAGTTTTACTTTGCACTAAGTGGTGAAACAGGTGTGCATATTCTGCATATACATGCAGAGGAAATTGTTCTGCGACCATGATCACATTACTAAAGTTAAAGATTTAACATGTCTTTTATGGATTCTCACTCGATCACTTGATATCTGCATTGCTCTGGTGCAATTCTGGAGAAATTGTGCTCAGAAACTGTTTCCTTTAAAATTCACATTGAGATTAAATCAATTATCATAATTAGGGATTTATTTCCTTGATAATACAGCACAATATTTGTTTTGAACTGATCATCTGTATTGGCATTTGACCGGCATTGTTGCCTGCACACGTGTGTTCACAAAAACGTGTCAATACTTTGCACAAAGTAAACCTTCTATATATCCTTCTGACGCAACTAGCAAATGTACAACATGAATTACTTATATATATATATATATATATAGCTATTATTTTAATAATACAATTAATGAATAATGATTAGTTTACAATGAGAAGCGGTGGATCATTCCTTAAACATACATTTAAAGGTCGTTACACATGATACAGCAATTTTGCTAAATTAGACATATGTACCTACTATAATGCTAGCTTACTCTCCTAAAATTATCTTAGTCTGAACTAGGATTAAGTTCTAGTTAGGAACTAATAACTAGGCAACTCTGGAAAGCAGAGTCTATATAAATTTGTATTACTTACTATAACACTTAACTTTTGATTTAGTTTCATAAAAAAATGCATGTTCGTTTGATTCCTGACAAAATCAATTTTATTTTTTGGTAACCGTAACAATTATTACATAAATGTAAAAATAGGGCTGTTCAGGTATACATATGTTATCTGGACTAAAAATGAAGGTGTGATTGTTATCCTGCAATATTAAAATTAAATTAAATTAAATACGGTAGGTACCAAAATTAAGGTGGGTAAAAACCGCCCATGTTACGTTTATAGGCTGGCTATCAGTACCGTATCATGTCTAACCACCTTACAAGTTTTACATAAGTATCTCATGGAATGTTTAAGCAGTATTTTTGGCACTTGCGCCAAATTGAGGTCATCTTATGCAAATGCACGCATTCTTACATTAGGTTGTTTAGGAACAATTTAACTTGTATCTGACACTTCGACCAATGTATTGTTTATAATACTCAACTTATTCCTTGAGAAACCGTTATAAGTAAAATTGTTAGTAGAAGCATTTTTGTACTTTGTTGACGTGTATACTTTATAATAACTTGGTAGCCCAAACAGTTGAAGCTGTATTGGACAGTCAAAAAAACTAGTTAGAATGGAGCAATCGTAAGCTCGTGAGGGTATGAAGTTTTTTGTAAACATATTTTCTAATTATTGTGATACAAAATATAATTAAGAAAGGTTCATTATGTTTAATATTTTAGTCAAAGGGATTAGTATGATAATCGACTGACGTTTAACCCTAACATACAAGCGTAGACGCTTCTAAAGAGATTATATTTAATTTATTATTATTAAAATTTGCCAAAGGATTTAAATTTGACGGCCTCTGTGGTTGAGCGGGCTCAGCCTTTGTCGGCTTACCTCACAGCAAAGCAAAGGCCCGGGTTCGATTCCTGGTATAGCAAATTTCGGAAACGTATTTTCTTCGTTATTTACTATGGTCCGAGTGTCTAGGATCGGCCCCAGAATGGTCCGTTATATATTACTCATAACACAAGCGTAACTTGCTTAATTTGGGGATATACAGTGTGATAATCTGCCGATTTATTATTAAAAAAATGAAACTTTAAAAATGGTCTAACAATATTATTGACGAAGAATAAACCACGTGCTGAATTGATTTGTTTACGTATTAAGTGATTGATTCTATTTTTTATATATTACATGTTTTAAAGGACAATGAGGGCCCAAGACAGCGTGGAGTGGAAAAGAAAATAGAAAAGCAAATCCTGGGCAAGTTGATGCTCTGAACGCAACCAGGGTTTAAAACTGGGTTGATGATTATTTTAAGGGATGTTTTGTTAGGGGATCCATAATTATATTATACTTTCTGATTTTCCTACCAGAGTATCAGTTAGTATCATGCACACTTCAAACGCGAGGTAAGTGCGCTAGTGGTGTTAGTAAGCTGCCACACCACACAAGCGAGTTAAGTTTGCAAATTAGTAAAACTTTGGTAGGAACGTTCACATCATCATGGACACAGCTAAATAAATTTGAAGTGTCTGTTTATAATGTCAAAATAAAAATGTGAAAAAATCAGGGGGGATAATTCGGACCAAGATTCCGAAAATGCCATTATTTAGAATTTTTGTCTTGATGTCTGTCTTGATGCTCTGGCTAGTCTCTGAAACGGCTGGACCGATTTTGACGGGACTTTCACTGGCAAATAGCCGATGTTATAAGGAGTAACATAGGCTACGTTTTTTAGGGTTCTGCGAGAAAAAATCCACGCGGACGAAGTTGCAGGGCCAGCTACTTAGGAATAAGATCACTAAATACGTTGAATTTATATAAAAGGGAAGTTTTGTTGTATAGCCTATAATTTATATAATATACAATTTTTTGTGCTACAAAACTGAGCACCAGTGCGAGAATTCTTTTGTAAATTAGTAATGAAGAAAATATGGATGGCGGTCTTTCTACATGCTCTGACCAATGTTACGAGGCAAACTTCATATTTATAACTGTCAAAATCTTACTGCAGTTATAAGACTCAATTTTACATTTTTATCTCGAAGCTGACAAACAGTCAGACGGCCCACGTAATAAAAACTAGTTACCGTGGCTTATGGACGTTTGCAACACCAGGAACGAAGCCAATGCGTTGCCAGACTTTAGGATCGGATAGTGGGATGGCATAAAGGGGGTCAGACAGGCGGAGTGGGATAGGAGAATAGAATAGAAAGGGAAGGGGATAACAACTATCTACGCCAGGGATTCCCAAACTATTTTGGGTAAGAGACCACTTTTAGAAAATGAACTGACACCTCAGACCCCCATAGCGAAATTACTTTAAAAATCCTATCACTAGTTTTTTCGTATTGATACAAATTACCAATTTAGAAACTTTGCGGTTGGTTATGTGAGTTAACTTTACATCATTTTGCATCAAAATTATGTCATTAATACGCTCGAACTCATTACCTTGCACGAACTTATGCACGCTTATCGAATTGTTGAGTTTTTTAAAAGTACAACAACGATACTTCCTACTAAAATATTAGTCATTCATATAACAAGTTGGTACATGTAACACAACTTATACAGTATTTTGAAAGTTTCAAATAAGAACTTGTGTAAATTAATAGAGGTCAATATCGTCCACTTTGGGAATCTCTGATATAGGCATTTAACTTTTTAAATTTATACATTTTGTATACCGTGTGTTATTAAACATCTATATTATTGATGTCAATCCGACGATACTTTAATTTGGATGGAAAAATTTCATCGTCTATTTGAAACGATTTACAGATTCAGCATCAATTAAGCGTCTCGATAATTACATCGATTATGTCTCGGCTTACATTAAAATCGAATGTCACGTGTGCATGCACCATAAAGAGTTCTTATGAGGGTTATAACTTAAGACAGTGAAGTAGTCAATGTGGCATGATTAAATTTGGTGCAAAGCGGTTAAAGGCATATTTAAGCGCAATGCGTTCACCGTACGTGCTGCAGATACAAAGCATTTTATATAAAATCAGATGCAATGTCGTGCAAATATGTCAAATCATAGTAAAATGGTGAAAACGAATGCAAGGTCATGCACGGACGAGGAATGCAGTACTCGCTCACATTTATACAATATAATGCACGCGTGGTGTTAAAAGTCTTTTATCAATCTACTCGCAAAAGCATACGTTTCGCTGTGTAGCTTTCCAATCCTATATTTAAAATCACTGTTCAACATGTTACAAATGTTCTATTAGGTAATTGTTCAAATCATCATATTCCAACATTAACATAAGCAACTTGTGCTGCATTTGTTTGTCATCAAAAATGTCAAGTAACTAAAACATAAATAAAATATATTGACAATGTCAACGTGAAGTATGGATACTGCAATAATACAAATCGTGCTAACAATCTTCATACAAGTTTACTTGTGTGAAATAAATTTTACATCCAGTAACGCGCAAAAATTAAATGCGTGACCACAGAAATTAGTTCATGTATTTGCATAGGTCCAGTCAAGTCTTAACGTTTATTACACCTGACAGTGCGTAGTGCGAAAGAGATGGCACGCGAGGCTGGATGGCGACAGAGCGAGAGCACAACACTCTCCCTCTCATTTCTGCACGTTCTACCTTGTACCAATGACCTGTATGAACTTCAGAGACGCATTAAACTTTACTCGTACTATAAGTATGCTTTTTCATTTTCATTATGAATAAAGACCAGTATTACTATACAACACTTCATAATTATAAATGATTAAGCGTAATCATAAATTGCCTGCTAATAATCCAAAACTTCACTAAACATCACCAAAATACCAAAAAATTCAACAACGTAACACAGTGTACTTTAACAAGAATGTAACCTAAATAACAACAAACCTTCATTCAAGGTCTGTGAGTCTGATTTCCTGATGCCTGGTCGATGGGGTCTTTGTAGTTGGAGTCTTGGGGCTCTTTTGGTCAGATTGTGGGGGTGTTGGGGGGTAAATGTGTTCTGTCACTTGAGACGTTGACGCGACGCTGTCTGTTTGTGTTTGAGCTTGCTGGTCTAACATTTGTTGGTATACTTTATCCTGGCGAGGGGAAAAGATTTTATTATGTTATGATACTAAAATGGTTTGGTGAGTTCAAAGTTATGAACTGGGTGATGAACGTGCGAGCTTGTACGTGTACTTGTGGCAAAACAAATTTAGAAGCGAACTTTCTGTTATTTTCTTTAGTCTGAGTCAGCCCCAGTTGCCTGTTATATGTATATTACCCACAATACAAGCGGATTTTGCCTCTTTCGAGAATATACAATGCGTGTGAAATTGTTAATATCTTCCTTTAACGGAAAGTTTCCGTAACCAGACATCTGAAGCGTCTTTATGGTGTATGAAAGTGGAGTCAGCTGATATCTATAAACTATGTACGTAATAAGAGAAATTAACAGCGTGATTTTAAGTGTATTATTATTAAATAGTAACAGGGTTTCAATACATTATTATACAAATAAAATGAATATTTATTTCGTAGGGAAGTTTACGATAACGCTACAAATTACGATTTATGGATGTGTCAGCCATATTTGATATGTGTGCTAGTCGCGAAAACTTATGAGAATACTCACAAACATATCGAGGGTGACGTTGTGCGATTGTATCCGGTGGCTCTCATCCAGGTTGAGGTCTGGGCATATGAGGTCGAGTCCGGCAGCGCGCTGCACGAACTCCCCGTCTCCCCCGCGCACCACACACACAGACCCTTCAGCTCGGACCACGTCCACGAAGGGTGCCAACCACCTGTAGCAAGGCTCCAAGCCCTCCCAGCTGAAACCTGGGAAAAATCACAAATTTTAAAGCAATTTTACACATAACAATAAATGTCCCACTGCTGGGCTCGGGCCTCCCATATTGGAGAACGGACAGTATACCCGCCACGCTTGTCCAAGGCGGCTTGGCAGGTTTCGCCACGATGGTTTCCTTCACCGTTGTTAGCGCGTGATAATTGTAACAATATGCACATAGGTCAGAAAACAGCCTAAGAGGGACATCCGTTCCGGCCAGGATTTAAACCCGTGCGATTTGAGACGGGGACGCGTGCGTTACGCTACCACGACATGATTGAAATACAAACCACTTAACATGCAATATGATACATATTACAATAAACTCTAATATTATTTATATATTAGGTTGGGGAAAAAGTTTCTTCGCATTTTATTTCTGATCAAAAAACTGCGACAAGTGGTTTTGGCAGTCCTCTCGTGATGTTAACCTGACATTGCCTAAAGAATTCTGCAGAGACCGAAACAGGTGAAAATCTGAAGCAGCAAGGTCAGGACTATACCTTTTTTTTATTTTTTTTTATTGCAGGAGTTCAACAGACAGGCAGACGGCCCACTTGATGGAAGGTGGTTACCGTCGCCTATAGACATTTGCAACACCAGAGGTGCAAGGTGCTGCAAATGCGCTGCTGCTCTCTTAAAGGACTGGAATCTGGTCACTGGTGCCGGAACACAACACAAGGTTGTTATGGCGGCATACTCTAGACCAGGGGTGGTCGCCATCCAGTCGAGCAAATACCCTACCACCTGGCTGTGGGTTGTTTAGTCGCCTCTTACGACAGGCCGCCCGGCCGCAGGAAATTGTGTTCTTTCTCCGTTCCTGCACGGATATACGGCGGATGCATTAACATCTCCCAGCCAAACTCTCGTAATTTTTGCTGAGTGGCTAAAGATGTGTGAGGTGTAGCGTTATCATGGTGAAAAACCACACCCCTTCTGTTGATTAATTCCGGCCGCTTTCTCTCAACTTTTTGCTTTAATCTCATCAGTTGTTCGCAGTACAGTTCAGAGTCGATAGTCCTGGCGGTAACAGCTTATAATGAATAATGCCCTTCCAATCCCAGCATATACACAGCATCACCTTGTTGCGAGTTAACCCGGGTTTCGCCACAGTCTGTGAAGCCTGACCGGCTTTTGACCACGATCTTTTTCTCACGTTCTTGTCGTACGTGATCCACTTTTCATCACCAGTTATCAGCTTCTTCAAAAATGGTTCAGTTTTATTACGTCGTAATAAAGAATCACTAATGAGTACACGGTTCGTTAGGTTTCTTTCAGTGAGCTCATGAGGCACCCAAATATCGAGCTTTTTTCAAATGCGCCGAAACCGTTTTGTGGTCGATTCCCAGTTCTCCAGCTACATCTTAACTACTAATATGCCGATCTTGCTCCACTTTTTCAAAAATGGCATCAATTTTGTCAGTAACAGGGCGACCAGAGCGACGTGCACCTTTGATATCAAAATTTCCGGATTGAAAACGCTTAAACCAAATTTGCGCTACTCTCACAGATACTGCATTAGGTCCATAAACATCACAATTTTTTCGCGGCTTATGTTGCATTTTTACCTTTTTTGTAGTAAAATTTTAAAATGTATCGAATTTCTTCCTTAGATTCTCTCATTTTAACAATAAGAAAAACAAATGAAAATCACACATTTTCGTAATTTGAATTTGGAATTGTCTTCTTTAAAATTAAAACTTTAATGATACCAAAACCAGCCAGATACAAATAGCATAGCCAAAAAGATCTTATTACAAGTTCATACATACTATATGCGAAGACTTTTTCCTCAACCTATTACAAAAAAAAGCCTTTAAAATATCATCATAATAAAAATTATTTTTAAAAATTATTCATTACAGAACTATTATACCCTGTTCAATGGTTTATTTTATTTTTGACAGCTTGATCATTGATCAAAAGATCAATATAATGATATGTAATTTTATATAATTAGTATTATATTGCATATAACTATATATTTATTATGTTTAAATAGTTGCATTTTATCACTATATCTTGATTATGTATATAACTTATGTGTATATTTGTATATATAATATAGTTATATATTTATTATTAAAATTTAAGGAATCGTACAATAATTATGTATACCACCATCGCCATTCCTAATCAGCAATATTCCTGCCACGAGTTGTCTGGAAGAGATCGCTTTTTAGCGATAAGACCGCCCTTTGTACACAATTAGAATAATACTAGTTCGTAAGTTTTCTGTAATGGTGTACAATAAAGTGTTATCTATCTATCTCAAATCGGACGGTCTCTGTGGTTGAGCGGGCTAAGCCTTGCCGGCCTACCTCACTACAACGCAGAGGGATCGGGTTCGATTCCTGGTATAGTAAATTTCGGAAACGTATTTTCTCCGTTATTTACTATGGTCTGGGTGTCTGGGATCGGCCCCAGAGTAGTTCGTTGTATATTACCCATAACACAAGCGTAACTTGCTTTTTTTGGGGATATACAATATGTGTGTTTGTTTGCCGATTATTATTATTATCTATCTATCAAACTTGATGACCCTAAAGCATATTTGTTTTCTAAGATAATAAAATGTATTCCATTTCTATCATAATATTTCCAAAGCAACGCCAAATATTCAACCGTTTTACCATTTTTTTTTTCAATTCTTTCTCTCTAATTAAAAAGTTTATCAGAGCCGATTTCTTTCAAATTTTTTATACATTTTCTGTTTTATTTACTTTCTTGCTTGCAACAAATATGTATCCTATCCAGTCATTGTCTTTACAATTTGGCTAACGGAAAAAAAATTCAATAATTCTTTAATGGAGAAATTTAATTAGACATATTCTTGTTTGACTACATCACCTACAACATATTTTTTATGTTGTCTTTTTGGCATTCCCTGGCTTAGTATTAAGATTCCGTGTAGGACCGTGCAAGACTTTACTACCCAATACTTTTTATCAAATATATGTATAATTTGTATATAGGCTTTATTAACGAGTTTTTGATAACAATAAAACCACCTGTTATTATAAAATAGACACAATTAACTTATGGCATGCAGATTAATTAAATGAATATGCATCTCTTATTAGTTATTCGGTATCACTGATAATCTAGTAATATAACACCTGCCTCATATTGAAAAATGTATTTAAATTACAATTATACTTCAGGATTCGATAAAAGATTCGTCGATATACACTTTGCGGGTCGGAATTCTGTAAAAACATAATTTCTATGTGTCTTTTTTAATTCGTACATTTGCCAGTTAGAAGGAGCTTCAATTATTATGATGTTTACAAATAAAATGAATAAAATAATAATATTCATTTAAATCAGACTAACTTAATAATAAATTAAGAGATGACATTATTTGGCCTTTATATTTATGTTTAATAAAATTTTAATGCCATTTACAAAACATTAGTGATACATTTTGTCGCGAGAATGTGGAGCGTCCATAAGATTTTATAATTTGTCGCGTTAAGTGTACGTCGGTAACACCTCTGTCAGTATTAAATAAATGAAGACCCCTGGAGCAAACTTTGAATATCAAGAAAATTTTAATTAGAAAAGAACAATTTTTTATGTTGACAATATTTATTTCACTTAAGGCCGATTTTACAATCACCAGATAAAAGTTATTCATAGAATACAATACAAGATGAGTAAAGTAAAACGACGGTTGCATGAATTAGACAGTTGAGTTGTCTCACTTTTGAATTCAGTCAGGTTATAATTTAATCCACTGAAAACGTTTATCTGGTTTTTTTAAAAATTGACCCCCAGTGTACTTTGATAAAAATATTAAATCAAGATCTTTACATAGTTTATAATATGTAAAGATCAACACAACAGTCGCTTTTCGCATCTATCTGTATATTCGCAAATTCCTCCCAAATCACGCAACGGATATTAAGCAGTTTTCATCAGTTAGGTAATTTTTCAAGGAAGCTGACATACTGGCTATAATTTAGTTAGTATAGTAGTAGTAGTATTTAGTTCGAGGGGGTTGAAAACTATAGCAAGTCTATAATATTGTTACGAGTTAGGACTCGAATTAAAATGCCGTTGGAATTACTATAGAATTTATTAGAACTATACAAACACGTATAACACAGGTACAAATATAACCGGACGCAATAAGTTCAAATGTAATGCACGATTTAATAACGCGCGCAAAGTCCGTCATTATATAGCTCATCGAATGTCCACACGTCTTGCTCATAACGTAATCGTCGCTTGACTGCCTCACACCTCCGAAAGCTACTGGGCCGATTTTAATGCAATTTTCAGTAAACGACAGCTAATTCTTAAGACTTAAAATCTGTACTACTTTCTATCCCGGGAATCCCACGGATTTTGTTCTGGGTATGATCTAAAATCCAGATTTCTAAAAAACGAATTCCAATGTGATTCTTTCACTTATCTATAGCAAATTTTATGTAATAAAATGTGTGATATTTTTAATCTCGGAGAATCCCGAGGGATTTTCAAGTCAAGTGTGGACAAAGTCGCGGGCATATCCTAGTTACTATATAAACATATTCCATCACCTTCAATGTGCTTTTATGTAAGCGACATATCCCATGGAGTCTTTAAATAGTTAAACAGTGTACACGGAATACGAAGTAGGTTTAAATTTTGGCTTACATGTATGACCTTCAAAAAGTGTTCATCAGTGGAACTTATTTGGAATAAAAACTTTTGAATTTGAAAGTGTCCTCACCTGATACCCTCAATGCCACGTCCTTAGTGAACGCGTGCGCCATCGCCGCCGCGGCCACAGCACTGTACGAGTGCACATTAACGTCCACATGTAACACTGCCAAGTCCACTAATTGTCCACACGTCACAAACTCTAACGACGAATACTGGGGGAACACAAACGTGTAGCCTCTTAACGAGTTGGCCCCTATATCACTTTCGCCGAGCAAGCGCCGTTTCGCACTGCGCCCCTCGCTCGCCAACTGCATGTAGACATTCAACCAGCTGTTTATTGTGATGGGTGTTATGCTCCATGACAGTTTCTTGAGGATGAGGAGCTCTTCCAGAAGGATCTCCTCTGTTGTGCACGCGCCGTCTGTTACGTATGCGAACTCTCCAATTTTAGGAGGGTACACTTCTTCTACTTTTGCCGCTATGAATAAACATGTTATACCTGGAATCGGAGAAGAGATTTTGTCATCAATACTACTTCGGTCTGATAGTTGTCATAATTTCAGTTAGAAAATATTTTTCTATAGTATATCTATACTAATAATAATATTATAAAGAGGAAAGGTTTGTGAGTTTGTGACGTTGTAGGGGTAATCTCTGGATCTACAAAACCGATTTTAATTTTTTTTTACTGTTGGAAAGCTACGTTAACAGGTAGTGTCATAGACTAACATGACGCTATATACCACGGGAGCGGGACAGAGCGCGGGTGAAACCGCGCCGGGCCGCTAGTCAACTAGAAAGAAACATAATTATTTTTAAGAATTATTAATGGCAGGAATTCTAGTATCATAAATCCATAAAGGAATGGAGAAAGAATAATTATTCCTGCGGCCGGGTGGCATGTCGTAAGAGGCGACAAAAAAACCCACAGCCAAGATGGTAGGACATTTGCCTCTCTGTAGATACCAACTCTAGTCTTGAAAGTGCCTTTGCCAAGTGAAAGACAAGTGAACTGTGCAATAGCGGCATTGCTGTGTGTATAACACTTCGACAAATGCAGTCTCGAAACCGAGGTACATATATTCTCTGTTATTCTGTTTTAGAGTATCATAATATGGTTTAGTCAGTACTTTTTAAGTTAAAATATTATGTACACGTTACTTATAAATCCAAGAAGCGAGAATTATTAATTTTATTGCTCGTAGAGGACTACGTCTTAGCCCAAATATGATGCACTAGTACAATCTATTAGTAAAGGTAGTAATTTATACAATATTAAAATGCACTCTTAGACCATTATTATATAGTAAAGAGAAGCGTCGAATGAGGTGAAGCATTCTTTACAAACTTGGGTGCGTTAGCTATGTTAGTATACACACGGTTTGCGTCTGTATGTGTGTAATAAAAATGGTGTCACTGAAAACTTTCGAACTAAAATTTGTCGAGAAATATTCACTGCCAAGTAGAATCTTAATATGGATACGGTGGTAACACCTAAACCGGCTTCCTTTAGTCTGCTTCACTGTGAGAGTTCAAGACTGCGTCTTTCTATTAATGGCTTAAGAGCGCACCTTTATAAATGATAAGATGAGGTTATATTTTAAATGCGACAAATAAGCCTTGCGTAAAATTAGGAAATTCAAATGTTAACATCTCTACAGAATAAGAATGAATCGACTTTGATTTTTTAGTCTCCATATTCCTGCCCCAATTTTGTTTTTATAGAAATCAAATATCTATTTTAGTCTCTGATAAACCCAGAAAGTTGGCGACAATAGGTAATATCCAAACTAATAGTGCACGTCGTTTAGATGAATGGAGTGATGATCAGGTGATATAATTGGCAAAGTGCCACGGGCTCCCGTCGAAGAGGCCATTAATTGCACTGTATGGAATTTTTCGAAAGTCACATCATACATATTTTTTTCATTACTTAATGATAAGATCCAAATGACACAGGTTTAAGTTATTACATTTAATTATATTTAATAAAATAAGAAGAGGCTTTTGATGACTTTATTCACGGTTATAATCTGTGTCAAGAAAGTACAATGCCTGTTTGTTAAACAGTGCAAGAGGAAGACGATTAGTGCTTTATACTTTATTCAGTAGACGAATGAATAAATATTTTTTATTGTTATTTGATTTATCAATTTAACTATGAAGGTTATATTCCTATGTACGTCTTTAGGCTGGTTAACGTGGTCCATTTTTGATAACCAGCCTAGAAGCGCACATAACCAACTAATTGTAACACTGAAAGCCTATGCAGTACCTTTAGATAAAAAAATATTTATTGTTAACCACATACACATAAATCATTATTACATAGCTGTTTCCGGCTTTTTTAAAGAGCCTCATATTAAATAAATAAATATTGAAGTACTCTAAGAAATCAGCGGAAAGGAATTTTATTTAATAGTACGTTTGCGATAACTTACGCGCGGGGTTACCAACTCCTAAAAATATTTATCCTTAAAGCTAAAGTCAAAAACCCCCAAAATTACTCGAAAACTTATTTAAGAAAATAACAATTTAAATTTTGTAATATATTCCATTTATACCCAATTTTTTTACTCCATATAAGTAATGTAAATTTTTTGGAGTTGATAAATTTGCATGTCAAGTTATAGTGAACGTATAGCACAACTTGCACACGTATGGAACGAATAAGCAAGCACCTTGATAGTGGACGCTTGCAGTGTCAGATGGTAGAATTGTGACATATGCAGGCATATTACGTGTTAAAGATAGTTTACGAGCGTGTCGTATAGGAGCAGACAAGTCTTTATGAATTGAATGAAGAAATATAGCGAGCATTCAAGAGGTTCAAGAAAACTCCCTTACCTATTAGTTGTAACCGACTTTTCTGTTCATCTTCTGTGTTAGTCAGGTACCGATCGACGTAGTCTACTGTGAGATGAAATGTCTCTCTGTGCAATTTGTACACCTCGCAAACCTGCAAGGAATTACATGCGGGTTGAGTGACGGTTCAATATTACTTTTAAATAATCATAAATATCGCTGTTCTGTAGGCCTATTGTATTTATTCTTCCTGAAATATTCGTTGTAAGCGATTTCCATCCGAAGAGGATCATGTATAGACTACCTTATTTTAATCTGTACATTTCTTGAAATATTATGTTGGAGGCTGAAGGAAGAGTTGTAAGCAAACCGGCTCATCGAAGTTATCGATGTGGGAAACTCAAATACCTGCCATCAATAAATACATACATACATACATATTGTCACGCCTGTTTCCCATTGGGGTAGGCAGAGACGATGGATCTCCACCTGCTACGATCCTGACAAACACTTTTCGCTTCATCAACTTTCATTAATCTTTTCATACATACACGCTTATTTAAACTACTTTTTATCTGACCTTTCTTCAAAATATCTTCAATTTGATCATGGTAAGTACGTCTCGGTCTACCGGCACTGACTCTACCAGTCACGTTGCCGTCATATACTTGTTTTGTGATTCTGCTTTCATTCATTCTCTCTACATGCCCAAACCACCTTAAAATTCCTTTTTCAACTCTTGTCACTAAATCTTTCAATCCACAACGCTCCCTTATCACACTGTTTCTTATCATATCACTTACATTAACCTTACATATACTTCTCAAAGCTCTCATTTCAACTGCATTTATCCTACTTTCATGCTTCTTCTGCCATACCCAACTTTCACTGCCGTACACTAGCGTTGGTACTAATACCCCTTGATGGACATCTAGACGTGCCTTTACAGACACTTTCCGGCTGTTCATAAAAGAGTTCAGCGCTCCATTCACCTTATTACCTGCCATTACTCTCCTTTCGATATCACTTTCATGCTTTCCGTCTCTGGTAAACATGCACCCTAGGTAAACAAACTCTTTAACTTACTCTAGTCTTTCATTTCCTATCTGTACGTTACACATTGTCATCCTTTCATCTCTTTCAAACACCATAACTTTCGTCTTCTCTACATTAATTTTCATACCCTTATTCTTAAAAGATTCGTCCAAATTGTTACCATCTCCTGTAACTCTTTTTCCGACGATGCAAGTATAATCTGATCATCGGCATAGAGTAGACATTTGATGAGTAACCCATTCGTTCTACGCAACCCTGTCTAACACCTTTTTCGATATTAAACGATTCGGAGTAGGCCCTGTTGATCCTAACACAAGCACTGGAATCGTCATAGAGAGACTTTAGTGATTATATCAGGTTGTCTGTTACCCCACACTTAGACAACGCTGACCAGAGTTCAATTCTTATCACTCTGTCGTAGGCTTTCTCCAGATCTATGAATGCACAATAGACATTTTGGCCCTTGGCCAAAAACTTTTCAGTTATGCACCGTAAGGTGAAGACTTAGTCTGTCCATCCCATTCCCTTGCGAAAACCCGCTTGTACATCCCATACTTTCTCATCTGTCATTTCGAAAACCCGTTCAATCAATACTTTAGCATACAACTTTCCGACAACGCTGAGAAGGCTAATGCCCCGATAATTTTTGCAGTCCTGTTGTGACCCTTTCCCTTTATATAGTAGAACAATTACGGCTTTACACCAATCTTTTGGTACAGAGCCTCTCATCCAGCACATGTTGAAAAGGCGGTACAATTGGCTTGCGACCAGGCCTTGTCCAGCTCTCAACATTTCTACAGTAATGTTATCACACCCCGCAGCCTTTATCAATAAATATAGCGCGTAATATATCCATTTCTCTATATCCTAGGCATAAGACGTTTATGAGTTGTATGTCCTTGAAGACCACATGGGCCATAAAAATAGCCCGGATTTTTGGAGGGCTTGCGTGGGGCCATGGAAAGGCCAACAACACGTAGAGGCCCCTTGACAAATTTAATGTAAATGTGGCGTGACACTGACCGGCGATTATTCCTGTCTGCACCATATAAAAATGCACCCAAGGACAAGCCCCGGTAAGTGTAGGACTATTGTAGTGAATGAGGACAAAAGGTACCGGGCTATTGGGATGAACTGCTAGTGGAGTTACAGATCGGGGACTATGGGACTATGGCGTCTGCCCGTCACAATGTTCAAGGAACATGGAAAAAATGAGCAGACGGTGACTCGCCACTCACCGTGTGGGCCCCTAAAAATGCCAAGATTGGCGAGAGGCAACATGGGTATGAGTGGCTAAGGGGTGTCGAGAGGACGGCTGCAAGTTCACCGAAGCTACTTCCGACGTTATGCTATTTATCACTTCCACCCCTGGAGCTTGAGCTAATATTATTATTATTTATAATAGGAAAAGTAAAATGCGTAATATCGAATACTGTGAACTAAAAATATGATAATATTTACTGACAACTTGGCCTCTGCGGTTAGATAATTAACATACAAATTTATAATTATACTAGCTGACCCGGCAAACGTTGTTTTGCCATATAAATTATTTATATGGAATATTTTGGTACTTAAATAAAAAATAACTAAATTATTATTCTCATCCCTACTCCGTACTGTTTGCTGGGTGAGAAGTGACACCGGTAGACGCCTGGCGGGGATAATTGATCGATATCAATCGATCAATTAATTATTGATCAGTTTTTTTTAAGTAGTTTTTAATGTGTATGGCTTGGCAACTAGGCCTTTAAGTCAGGCGCAGTTGTATTATAAGCTACAAGCAACGCCATCCAACGGAGTTCTTGTGAAAACTCGAAAGGCCACATTTGGCTATATAGTTCACATTTCTCACAAAAACACATAATCACACTCAAAAACTATCAATATCCAACTATTGTTCACACAACTATTGTTCATTATAAAGTAATTTTACACATTTATAGAAAATAAAACTCCTTTTCAGTTCCCGCCAAAAACTCCAATTGATCAGTTATCGACCACCGAGTTAAGATTATTACAGTACTAATATCGCTATTAAAAATGGGGGTTGGTGGTAGAACGGTGAAAATTAAGGGATATATGTATTTTATAATCCAAAACCTTAAAAAATATATAAAAAATTATGTTCAAGAAATAAAAACAACATTTTTGAGGTGGGCCACCCTTATCACTTAGGGGTATAAAAAATAGTTTACGACCTATTCTCAGACCTACAGAATATACTCAATAATTTCATAAAAATCGGTCAAGCCGTGTCGGAGGAGTTTGGTTACAAACACTGTGACACGAGAATTTTACATAAATAATAAAGATTAAATGATATAGGCCAGAAGTTCGATTGATAATTATGTCACTGGGAACGGTTTTTTTATAATTTTTAAAATAAGTATCTCTTCAGCTGACCCCATTCAATATGTCGACCGACATTAATATAGGCCTAGTGCAGGTGTGACGTTACGTACCCCTCTTGATTACAACCGTAACAACGTATAAATATGCATGACCATTTAAGTTAAACAACCATTTTAAAATAAGATCCAGAATTAAAAGATACTATAGACTGGAGTTTAGATATATAATATTTTGGATGTTTTTAAACACGCTTTTATTAATCCTATGTTTTATCTGTTCAGCTAGAGAATTCGTTAAATAATAAATTGTTACAATGCATGCATTGTTTTTTACGCTGTTCTCCTTAGCGTCCATTGTCCGAGCTGTGAATTCGCTCGCGCATACACCTTCGGCAGTCGACAGACCGGCCCCTCCTTCAGTCGTAGTGGTGTGCTTCTCCAGCTCCCTGTGTCTCGAGTTGCGACGGGGGGGCGAAACGCCCTGCATGAACAGAGCATCGCCGAGACCTCGTCGCCGTTACCGGATATGACCTCTCGCTCCCGGCCATGGTACGCACCATGGTCGGGAGCCCAACAGGATGGGACGCCGTCTTCTCCTTCTGCGAGCGCGTTATGCTTGCGAAGGAGGAAGCGGAGCGGGAGCGTGAGCGCACATCTCTGCTCCGCTCCCGCCAAAGGAGGACGCATCGGCACCGGAGGGCCAGCCAGGACCTTTGGCCACCATAAGCGGGCGGTGTGGGTGGGGCCTCTTGGGGTACAGAGGTTCTCACTCACCTGCACATGCCGTCGAGATGGGGGCGCGGCGTGTTCCGTGCGCGCTCACCTCTCCTCCCATGGGGCGAGTTACAGACCACCCCACGCCTAGAGAGCTTGAAGATGCCGGGGGATAAAAGTAGTCCCCCGGTAGTGGAAGAGGCCTCATGAGGCCCACGCCTGCCAGGGCTGCGGAGAGGATAGGTCACATACCCGTAGACCTCGCATAAGGCGAAGTACGGAACACTCAGGGGTTTTAGTGGGTATCCCTAAGTGGGGAGTGGCAATAGCATGGCACCAGTTTTGCCTGGGCATGCTAGTGCCACCCCCGATCTGGCGAATCCCATACACGGGTCGCGAATTATCCCCCAAAGATCCCCTTGTCGCGCCTTAGTCCTCAATCGGATTTCCCCTGGATAAAAAAAAGGGGCGCGCGGAACAGCTACACGCCTCCGACTCTCTGGCTGTTGTATGCGGGTGACCTAACGTTTGCCGGTCAGGACTCACCCGCAAGACCGTATTTTACGGAGTGGAAGTTGTCATCGGCTCCACTAATGCCTTCAAAATTTTACTTGGGTATGGGATTCGCTACATTGGAGTGGAATGCTATTGCCATTCGAATCGGGGAGAGCCACTAAAACCGCTCAGTGTTCCTTCCTTCGCCCTTATACCAGGGTCACGAGTACATAGCCTCGCCACTGTGCAAGGCCCTGGCAGGTGGTGACCCATCGGCCTCATCTGTTACCGGAGGACCCTACATCCTCGGTGTCTTACAAGTCTCATTTGCGTGGGGCGGCGTGTAACGCGCCTCACGGGTGTTAATGTAAGCGCGCGTACCTCCGGTGCGCCCCCATTATACTCGAACTTTTAATAATTGTTCTTACTTATGGTACTGGCAAGCACAGCGTAAATATTTAGTTTTGCAAGTACGGTAATATTTTTTCAGCTCCTCCTCTGCCACGTGATAAGTCATATTTCTTTTTTGTGTTTTTTTTTAAATTTCTTTTAGGTAAGTAAATTTTGCAATGTTTATTTATTTCTTTTCTTTTTTTTTTAAACTTACTAATATATTTTTACTTAATATCTATTACAAACTTATACTTATTATTACGATGTTGTGTTGTTACTATGATTTATAAAAACTTAGATGCTATTTATTACTTTATAATGTATGTTTTTGAAGACCACGGGCTATGAAAATGGCCCGGACTTATGGAGGGCTTGCATGGGGCCACGGGAAGGTCAATACGTAGGCACCTTGACAAATTTAATGTAAATGTGGCGTGACACTAACCGGCGACTGTCCCAGTCTAGACCATGTAATAATGCACCTAAGGACAAGCCCCGGCCAGTGTAGGTCTATTGTGGGAAATGAGAACAAAAAGTACCGGGCTATTGGGATGATCTGCTAGTGGAGTTACAGATCGGGGACTATGAGCAGACTGTATTACTTTTATTATCACATGAGGTAGTACGGTAATAATAAAGTAAGTTTAAGTATCTGGTAGTTCCCAAGGTATGCCATCGAGCCCATTCCCGAGTATTTTATTCTGCATTGCTATTTTAAAGTCTATTATACACCGAGCTCATACTGTATGTACAATGTTTAAGTAAAGTCTGAGCATACCAGACCGGAATAGTCACAAAACCACAGGCACCTCCGTCCCCATAGCGTCAGCAATAACCATAATTTAATTATGCAACCGCGAGGCGTGGGTCGCGCTTGATAACGTTTAATGTGATTATATGATACATTCAGGATTCCGTACTCCGTACTATGACACTGTTGCAGCGCTTACGGTGTTATTTATCGACGTGACCTAGTAAGCTAAAGCCGATTGTGAGTTTGTTTCTTTCCTTACTGAAACAATCGCATTATGTTATTCACTCAAATGCACCTTAATGTTTCTTGCTAATTGGAAAAATGTATCATGCAGTGCTTAATAGATTGGCCAATGTATTATTTGCAGTGTAGTATATAGTACGTATATATATGTATGTGCTTTCGTTAACGAGAATGAACATAAAAACAAAGAAAGAAAAACTTTATTTGAAGAATTTGTACGCCGCATTTTCAGCAAAGAAGGTTTGCACTCAGCATATTGCTGTGCCGGAATTATATCCGACACAACGCTGATTTTCAGTGCAAACCTTCCTTTTGGCGTGAGACCAAAACAACCAAATTTGATTAAATAATAAATAATAATAATAATTAATAAAACTAAATCTACTAATGTAATATTTAATTAGTAAAACAAATAAGATAAAAGACCCAGAGTGAAGCGTTTATTATCCCTAAGGCAAATATAGCTCGCTTAGCCTGGGTACCATATATGTACATACATATATGGTATGTGTTTGTTTGCAGATTTATTTTAATGTGTCTTTTAAGCTTTCTGAGCGCGACAGTTTTAATACAATCTTAGATCGGCTCTGATATAATCTATAACAGCTATCCGGGGGACACTACAATAATAACTTCACCCTAAGTACGGGCGTGACGATACACCTGGCACTATAAGGTTAGACTTTGTTACGCAGTAGATATTTCCATCTAATAAAGTTAAATTTTGTTTTTTTCTACAAAATATTTTTACGACAACAAAGGAAGAAGACAGACACTTCAATTTTATTATTACCTATAGATATGTTATAATACTAAGTCGGAACAATATAAGAGTATTGTTACAACTTAAGTTCTGACGAAAACAAAATCCAACTGCATATCTATAAAAACACATTTTATTACCCGTCGACATTTGAACTAATTGTAATCCTTTTATGATTTTCTTCTTTTGTTCACTTATTTATTGGTTATTGTGGAGAACAGCCTGTTGTACACGTTTATGGCCGCTTGCAGCCATAATTAGCCAGGTGTGCGGATTACGATTCTAGGAAATTCGGTCCACGCTGCCGGGCGGACATATTGCATTTGTGCAGTATAAAGCAGTGGCCCGATTGAGGGAGCAGGCAGTCCAGCGATAACCACGAGCGAAGCAAGTAGTGTGTACTACAATCGGGAGTCTAAGTGACGGACTTTGCGCATTTTATTGAATTACGACCTTCTGCATTACGTTTGGACTTGTTGTGTTCGGTTATATTTGTACCTGTGTTATACGTGTTTGTATAGTTCTAATAAACTCTATAGTAATTCTAACGGCATTTTATTTCGAGTCTCGCGAATCGTAACAGTATGATACAGAAGTAAAAAATTTCGAATTTTGCAAATGTAGTACGTAACTGATACTATAACGATGGTGTAGTTACTGTTAGCATGGTAGAATCCTTCTTGGATGCTTTTAGTGCGATTCTCAAAGGAATTTACTATGAAAATATCACGCTAACATTCCTAAGTGTAATGTCTCATCGTCATACAGATGTACTATCAAGAGCCTGATTCAAATTAGATTGTTTATAGGTCAACGTTCGTATTACCTAATCATCATAATATAGCCGGCATTTGTCGCGAGTTCGCCTGCACTAAAAATAAAAGGTAATTGTTTTTGTGTAATCAATCTTAGGCCTATTGTATAAATGTCGAGGCCTCTTTAGATGCGACTTAATGCTGATTTTGGCCATGTCGCGACACTTAGCTTTCAAAATTTATCAATAGACAACAGTAACTTATCTACACTGTATTAGAAGTCGCGATAGCTCAATGACTAAGGCACCAGCGTCACCTTCATATGAAGTGGGTCCTAATTCGGTCAGAGAGCATGTACCTAATTAATTTTGTTTTTTAATGTCTATGTATTGATGGTGAAGGAAAACATTAAAACGAAACCTGCACGTTAAAAACCGAATATGTAAAATAAGTTAATCCTACTTGCGTGGGGAATATATTATTCAGTTCCCCTAAACTGGGGATGTCTGGACACGTCAGTAGTGCATTTATGTGCTGGTGATGTATTTTATTATGTTGCATAGATAACACTTTATTGCTCATCAAATAAATTAAAAAAAAAATGCACAATTACAATATTGTCACGGTAGAAAGAAACAATAGGCGGCCTTATCGTTTAAAGCAATCTCTTCCAGGCAGCCTAATATTAAGGAATAATTTAACGTAATCTGACGATGTAGGTGGTGCAAATTATTAGGTAGATCTAAAACAAACGAACTTAAACTACATATTTTATAAATTATATATATTAATTAGTCTATAGTATAAGAATTAGGCATAATTATTTAAGAAAAAGTTGTTTTCTGAGTGTGTTTTTAAATGTAGGCGATGATTTGGTCTTTCTGACAGTAAGAGGCAACGCAGAATAGAATTACACATACACCTATTTAATATGAATATATTTTATTACCTTTATAATAATTACGTAAATTCTATATAAATTTATTTCTTATTACATTCAATATAAACATTTCTATATACAATATATTCTTATACGACATTCGATGTATTTAGCATTGTTTATTATATTTGTTGATTTGAAGACAATATTTTTTGAATCATTTTTGTGATACGTGTAAGTTATTATTACACTGTTTTAAAATTACCTACACGAAGGTAAACGGTTCTTGGGTTGATTCTGGTTGGATGGAGGCTGGAACTGAAAATCAGCGCTGTGTTAGCTTCTAACACCGCATATTACTGAGTTTCCAGCCTCATTGCCGTGAATTTTATGTACATACATTTCTTAAACTATCTATTTATTCACAAATCCTTGTATTTTATGTGTGTGCATTTATTTGCGACAATAAATATTTTTCTTTCTTTCTTCTAATTGCTTTTAGATTCGATTAGGTAATATTTTAGAGTATTTAGAATCCTAACTTTTTGTCAGCACTGCTGACTTTCACAAATTAAATAAAACGAATTCGAATTTATGATAATATAACACTTTGTTGCTAGCGAAAAGTGAAGAATTATAAAAATGCATATTTATAATACTTTCTTGGGCGAAACCATAGGCGGTATTATCGGTTAAGCGATCTTTTCCCTGTGGAAGAAAGATAGCTTAACCGACCGGTAATCCGGTATATCGCCTCGCCTTTTTTAAGTTCTCTAACTGAAAAGAAATTCTTAGTTAATCTGGCGATATACATATACGGCGCGGTGTATGGAAAAGTGAGATAGATAGGACGAAACAGAGTTTAATTGGTTTTTTTAAATTAAAAACGTAGTTTAAGTTAAAATATTAAGGTATAACAGTAACGAAATGCGTATAAATATTAGAATGTCTGACATTTAAATTTTCTTTTTTTTCCTTCCTTATAATCTATAAGTATATTTTATTTAAAATAGTTTTAATCATTGCAAAGGTGGCTTGGAATATCAGCGATAAGACCTCCTATTGTATATTACGTGTGTATTTTATATATGCAATAAGGATGATTCATTAATTCTCAACAAATGTAAAAACAAAAAAATAACCAAATGAAAAAAATAATTAAGAGGTCCATACAAAGATATTCTTATTATTTTTAAAAAGTTAGCAAACTACTTATTGTAAGTATTTACAACCGCTGAAAATCGTGTCAATCGTATCATTCAAATCAACATGCATGTGGTTCTCACACACGTTTAGAGTAAACCTCAGATTAAATTACTTAATTGGACTTCTCGTTAATGCGGTGAATTCAATATCGTCGTTCGCAAATCGGACATATAGCGGTAATTAGTCGGAGCCCGCATTACACTGGGATAACAAGGTATTTGACGTCATCAGTTAACTTGAGGTATATAATTCTCTATTTATTACGTTTGTATAGGTTAGCATTTGACCACTGTCTCACGCGGGGCATAATTCTGCTGTTTCGATATCTAGTCGTTGCGAAGATATTCAAATTAAAATTCCATTGCGATACGAGTAATATTAAAAATACGTATTCTACTAAACCCACAATATCTTCTCGATATCGTTGCGACGGAAAATAGTAGAAAAAATTGGTATTATCATTAGCAGAAATGGCGTTAGACGAAATAGATATTGAAGAGCTAGCAAAATTTTAAATACTTATTTGGCGAGTTGTCGCTTATAATTATTTACAAAGGTAGAGTGGGGTGACACGGGCATGCTGTTGGAGTTAACAGAATACTGAAATCAGGCAAACCTACGATTGAGACGAAATAGTAACAGATAATAATAGATAATGACGCGGTCTAGGATAGACGGTACGCTTACCTATAAGCTTATTCATTCGCAACTTGAAGATAAAGCACCTAACACTCCATGGGGTGTTGGGTACTTTACCATTCGTCACTGGAAATTACTTGCAATAAAACATGTCTAATTTACTTACTGCCTGCTAATATGATCATTATGATATTAAAAAGCCGTCGTAGGTTCATAATATTTTAAAAGTAAGATGACAAGATGTTATTTTAATGCTTTTTTAAATGTAAATAATAATGGAATTTAGTGTAACATGTGCCCGCATCCCTATTCTACAATTTCAGTCTAAAACGCCTTTGGAGTTTATCAATCTTAGCAAAATCGTGCAAATTAATTCATATGGAAAAAAGAACACGTACATACAAAGTAGTTTCAAGTGGCTTCCGATTAAAAATGCAGAGTTATCATCTCTTAATATGCACCTACTTGTGACGACCTCGACCTTCTTAACAAAATATGCATTTTATTTTAATAATTGTAATATTAAGAACGGGGATTATACTAAACGTTGTAATAAACAATTAATCTTAGAGATTTTTTGTCGGGTTATCATTTTAATTTTAAATAAGTACTAGCATTCTTTAGACACTCTTTTCTTTCAGAATATCCCTATTGATTGGGTCGGTACAATATGTCTTTTCCTTCCACAGTCCTCTATTCTGCTATACATCTTCTGTCACACCAAAAAACATCATATTATCCTTCACACAGTCCATCCGCCTCTTTTTTGGTCTACCTAATTTGTAGCTATCCATATTGTAGTTTAACATTCTTCATCCCTCCTCATTATATGCCCATGCCATCTTAATCTTCTTCCTCTCAATTTTTCAGTTACGGGTGCAACTTTCAAAGATCCCTTTATGTACTCATTTCTCACCTTATTCATTCTTGTAACACCACATATCCATCTCAACATTCTCATCTCAGCTTAGTGGAGACGTTTGTGGTTTATCACTAATGGCTCAACATTCGGACCCGTACAGCATGACTGGTCGTATGACAGGTTTATATATTTGACCTAGGCACTATTAAAGGCAAACAGTGCTTTTGATGATTTTTAAAAATAATAACTGTATTATTTAAAATTTAAAAAACGTAGTAGGTTGATTAATTCACGAAACGAAAAGGTTTCTTATTAAAATTGCGTAGAGATGAAGAATGACAGGTTGTCACGACAACGTGCTTGTTAGTGAAATCCAATGGCGGCGCCAAGGAAAAAACAAGACCGCAGCGACATCTTTTCGGTTATAAATGAAAATGAATGTATTTATTTCAAAATGGAATTTTACAGATTACTTATTGAGAGTCATGAGTCTATCACTGTTTCCGAAGCATTGTTTACTGTTAAAGGAGCAGAAGCGTCGCAAGAAACTCCTTAGCAACATATCGAGTATACTTATATTCAGCTATCCCACAGAAATTATGTAGTTTATCAAGATGAAAAGTATCCATATGTTAACCTGTTTTTGTTAATTGCCTACGGAATCCTAAAAAAACATTTAATAATAAAAAAAAATACTGGAGGGATGTTTTAAACTAATTTATTGTTCTAAAATATTATTTTTGGTTTTATTCTAATTTCTAACTGCTTAATTAGAAGTAGTTTTACGACTTTATAAAGGAATACTTAGTCTTCATCATGTATTCAATTTAAATTTTTGATGATCTGTCGAATGATACTCCACAGCCCAAAGGCTTCGGCCTCACCGCAAGTGGCACGTTTAGCGGCAAAAGTTTAGTTGAGCGCTTAGATGACTCATCCTAGTGAACGCTTGGCGCCTCGTAGCCTAGCAGTTAGCCACGCGAACGGGCGCGTCGGTTATTTGCTTGGATTACTGGGATGCAAATCAAATTCTCTCTCAGTAAACCTCAACATATTAATATCATTCACCTAACATATTCTATAATTTTGGTTAAGTGAAGAAAATTTGATGATAGTGCTTTCTGTAAAAAGCAATTTTCTGAGAAACATTTTACCAAAACATAATACCCGTCTACAAACAACACGCTTTAGATCACCAGGTACGATAGCTTGGCATATCAGTGTGGTCACTATGTATCGACATTTCGACACTTGCCTCCTAGCTAACCTTCAAGCGTGCCACTTGCGGTGAGGCCGAAGCCTTACTTGAAATACACTTGATTTTTTTTCATCCCTATATTGGAGCCACCCGTTGCTTTAAGGTTCTCAAAGATGCTCCATCTAGAGACCAATCCCCTGGTGGGGAACATGCAAAAGCTATCACATGATAAAAAAATCATTGTTAGCTGAGATGTTCCGGTTGGACGCAATAGAGCCGTTATATAAAACGAGCATTCGCTCTATCTATCCCCTGTTCAACAAGGGGCGTGAAATTACAATCAATTAAACTGCAAACAACAGTAATCTAAATAAAAAGTTGAAACGTAATTAAATGAAAATCAAATAATTTTATATACTGGAAACACGTTGGTTAAGCTGGGTCAATGACAACGCAAAAAAGAGGTCAATGATCCCAGCGTTACATCACTTTCATACACACAAGAATTTGCAAGAGATCTTTCAGTTTTGATTAGATTAGTGCCCTGTAAATGGGTGGAGTAATTCTGTCACGGTTTACTGGCTGAAAACGCGCGGGACAGATATGACCAGTATAAAAGCAAGACGGTTTTAATCCAAAATTTAGATTTTTTCAAAATGTATAGGCATTCAAACATATTGCTTTTATACCCCTCGTCTCTATGTAGTTATGCGAGTTGCTTCAGGTAAGTGTAAAAACCATTGACGTAGTGGAACTAGGGGTGGTCGGAGGAAAGCCCGCCATACCACGGCTAAGGAAGAGGGCGGTAAGAATTTGACGGCTTTCATATAACTACATAAGTCAGATCCCGTGGCACCGCCCAAAGATGCGGAAGGACGCTGGTAGGTTTAGTGGGTAGTATGGCGACCGGCATCTCAAGACCCCTTCCGCCCGCGAAGGTATGTGCAGAACGGATCCCCGGGAGCCCTATAGATCCCTCCTACACATTCCCCAGCGACATAAAAAAAAGGTACGTCTAAAAAAATTTGCCAGAAAATCCTTACGAAACAATACGAGGACCCTTAAAGGCAGCGATAAAGAATTTGAAATTCGTTCTCTATAATTATAGGGCGTAAATAGGGTAGGAGAAAAAAATATAGAAAAAAGAAAAGGGCGCAACATGCGGTTACATGTGTCTCAGACGCGGTCAAGTACAACAGCCTGCTTTGTATGTGGGAAACATTTATGACGCGATGTCGAAATGCGCAGAACTATTAGAAATAGAATTGGGGAGGAATGCGTTAGGCACAATATGTGACAGAGCGATCATATCGCTTACATGCGCTAGTTACGGGGGACCGCTAATGCAAAACTGTAGAGCTTCACGTAACAACGCAAGACTTATAGCCGGTTCTTATATCTTACTTCCACCACTTGTCTTGCCATCATTTATATTACATATTCACTTTGTTCTACGAATAGTGAAATTTCGGTCCTTTTAAGAAGTATAAGGTATTGTCCCTTTTAAGTAGATACGACAAAAACAATATTACATTGGTTAAGAGCTTCTCGCAAAGCGATCCCTACTTTTCTGCCGACCGCTCTAGATTCGTGTCGGGAACTATACTTATATGGATCTTGTCAAATATACAGATACTAAGGCGAATGAACAGTTAGTAAGATATATTTTAAGAATCAGTCAAAGTTGGGGTTGTCTGGAAGAGATCGTTTTTAGCGATAAGATCGCCCTTTGTACATTAACTAGATACAAGTAGTTTTAGTTATATATATAGTATATGTTTCAGATATAGATTTTTGTATTGGTGTACAATAACGTGTTATATATCTATCTATCTTCCATTGTTAAGTGAAGCATTACAAGCTTTAGTCCTATGGGCTTTAGAAAATTTACAAGAGTTTATAATCCCACTAACGGAAGCACAAGACGCGACTGGGACTAAATAAGATTTCAATCAGAACTATCAGTATCTGGGTAAAACGCACTGGAATATCTTTTAATCAAAGCCCCCTTCGGTTGAAGATAAAGCCTGTAATATTGTATACAAGCCTGTAACATAGACGGCCGTCTAAATTTCTTAAGCGTTTGTGCACCTAGATCAATGACATTCCTGGTTTGCTAAATTTGTAGTAACAAACTTTCCGTTAATTACTGTGGTTTTGGTGTCGTAGACCGACCCTAGAGTTGTCTGATTTGTGTACCTATAATACGAGCGTAACTTGCTTAGCTTCAATATGTACTGTGTTTGCATATCGATTATTATTATAGATATCTGAGGCGGAGTGGGCTAAGTCTTTGCCGGCCTACCTCACTGCAGTGCAGAAGTACCTGATTCGATTCCTGGTATGGTACATTTTGTAAACGAACTTTCCGTTATTTATCTGGGTGTCTGGAATTGGCCCCAAAGTGGTCCGCTGTAAGCCTTGGGAACATACAATGTGCGTGTTTGTGTTCCGATTACTTATTTATTTAAATATTATTTCAAATATGTTGTTATATTGCGAGTGTTCTGTCTTAAGATTGTAATATACTAACAAGCGTTTTCTAACATGAATAATTTAAAATTCTAGGAATAAGATCTCCAAGGCGATTCACATTTAAAATATTTCAACTCTGTATACTCCAACTTGATATCTTTTATTTCGAACTTACCTATTTCGATTACCCATTTCGCTGCATGTAAAACACAATGGACGTTATAACTAAGAGCTAATCATAAATCTAATTTCGGTTTGAATAAACCCAATTCAACTCTGTCACAAAAAGTTATAAATAATTCCATTTAAACTCTAGGTCTAATAATAACTGTAGCTGTGAACTGCTTCCTGGTGTGTTTTCAATGAATTTTATATCATCCAATCCAATTTAAATTAGTTTCCTAATATTATATTTGAAACTATAGATTATATCAACAACTGAAGAATTTCGATTGAGTAACGAAAAAAATTCATTTTGATAATTTTTGTGTGATCAAAAACCCACTTAAAATCGATTCTAAAATATATATTTTTAAATAGAACATAAAAACTTAAGGAACTGGCTGCAAGGGATTTAAATTTAGCACAATTATCATAGCATGCAACATTTATTATCAAATCCCACCCATGGCGATCCCCTACAATACATGTCAAGGTTATTTTACAAAATAACTGTACATACATGAAATTCAAATCTTCAAGATATAAATTCGCATAAAGCAATATGAATTCATTACATGATCTTCAGCTCACAACTAGGGCAGATCTTGGTAAACTGCTTCCCCGAGTTACCCTTACAAATGAATTTAATCCAAGATTCTTATAAGAGTAAGCGCAGTACTCTTCCGCCTTACTAATTCAAAAGAAATTGGTGGATTTTTCGCACATCTTAAACTCGATACTTCCGCCCAGAAATGGATCTTTTATGGGCTAATTTTAATATTGTCTATTGAGATGTAGACAAAAGACATTAACTGTCATTTACAAGGGTCTGATGTTTTTTTTAAAGGACAATGTAACTCTTACCTCATTAAGCCAGTCCAGTAATATGGCTCTCATGCGTGGCTGAAGATTGGGGTGTTTGTCAAACATATTAGGGTTTCTTTTTGACGAGGACCTGGCATCACAATCGCACATGCTGTTCCACACATCAGTGGGATCTGCCCATGAGAGTCCTGGGAGGGGACACTTCCGCTTGGGCAGTGCAGGGCATGCAGGTTTGCTTGTGCTAAAATATTGATGTTTATTAAAACTGGGAAGGCTACAGACAAGAAAAACAAGGACACAAGTTTAGATGAGTGACAGTTTCAATTTTAATTTGAAATAAGCTTAAGACCGCTTTATCAAATTGCCACTTGTTATTGTTTAGATATGACCTTTAATAATATTGATAGTATTTTACCTTATTGTTTAAATTACATTTTTACTATTTACATAACCAGGACTCTATGGCTGAAAATTTGGATAAGACCAAATTTTTGTATATTCAATATATCTTGCAATCTGTCACCTAGATTATGAATGTGTTTTGTCTTTTTTATATGCATTGCAGGATCCCCATTTGGACTTAATTTTTTGTCATCTTTTTAGCTAATTAGCAACTCTGGAATTGTGGACTGTACTGCTAATTGGGTTGGGTACAAACACTTTATAACTTTTGGACAATCTTAATGTTTAGATGGTCATAGATCTCCACTTTTCTGTCTTTGAATATGTTGTAACCATAAAAGGTTAGACATCCAAGAACAATAATAGTTGCAATTGTTACAAATCCCACTTTGTGTTTACATATAGGGAAATGTAGCCTTATTTTAAATAAGGCTATACATTTCCCAGAAAATATATAAATAATTTTTTTATAAATTAATTTTGAGGCATTATGACTGCTCATATGTATAATAATCTCAATATGTAGTATATTTTCATTAATAATAATTGATATCATATTGGAATTTCATTTTCTAAAGCAGATAAAAATAATCAAAGGTTTATGATTGAAATACTTGTGTTTATATAATTTCTTAGTAACACATCAAAGATATCTGAAAACATATCTAAAGAGCATCTAGATTTTAAGTTCAATCAAGACTACACACATAAGCACCCATAGCAAGAAATCTACTTGTGGAACTTTAATTAAAAAGGTTGAAGACTTCATAATTCTAATTAAATGTAAAAATTGAAAGAAATAGCTTACCTAGGTCGCTTGTTTGAATGTGGAGTGGACTCCCCCCTGGCCACATTCTCCAAGGGGCTCAAAACATAATTGGAGAGTTCAGGTATACTTGGTGGGCTCAGAAAACTATCAGGGTTGTAATCAATATCTGTAAACACACTCCTCAGTTGCTCAGCATTCCCATACTGGGAGCTCTCCTCATCGCTGGAGCATGATGATGACTCCACTACTACATTATGCGCTGGCTGGTCACTTAAATCTATTTCAAGCTTTGCTGTTACCTTCATTGGGGGCTGGTTCTCTGACTGAGACAATAAAAAGTACTTTAAACATAGTTATCATGTTTAAAAAAGGTATATTTGAAAGTAAACAAACCTCATCATCAGTTGAATTTCTTTTACGTTTTAACATCATCCGCTTCTCACTGGCTTCGCAGGAAGAACTGCAAATATCAGTTATATGCAGTAAGTAACAATACACATGAAAGATAACATATGAGTGAGGGTAATGCATCATGTATGTACATACCCATTTTGTGCCATTATGGAGGGGGTTGATCAGCTGGCACGGGTGTGGCACGGCCTACAACACAACCCCCTTTTAGTATACATGATTTTACTTCAGAATCAAATATCATATTAGAAATATATTGCCTAAAATTACCGCATGTCATGTTCAAGTTGCAAATAGGGTTATGTCACTTGACAACCGCGATTGAGGGCATAATTCCAAATTTATCATCAAAGTCGTGTATTCTATTTAACAATACATGTTCGGGAATCATATAAATGATACAAGCATTTAATATCACTACGTAAAATACGGGGTGCAGGCGGATGTTCCCGCAGCGTGCCCCCTGCTGATTGGCGGGAGAATTTTTTTCAAGAGGTATTTTAAGGTGGTAAATCTACAGAAAATAGCTTATTTGGACTTATTTTGTTCGGTTCATTGACTAAACTATCTATTAGCATTTGAAAATCATAGAAATATATCGATCAGCTGCTATAAAAAATGCCACGAATCCGTCATAATCGCGCGCGAAATCATCCCGTCAGCGCCATTAGACACGTCGCAAGCTTGGGTTTCTTGGCCCATCCACTTATGGAAATTGACAAAAATAGCACTTGAAAGACGTAATACTATTACTATTCTAATATCTAATCGAAATACTAAAATAAGAAGCGAATTACATGTTCAAATAAGGCAAATCCGTTGACAGTATAATTGGCTTGGCTTATCGCCCACCCCAGGTTTCTAACCTAATTATATCGAAAAGCTAAAATTACATATAAAATTCTATATTTCTAAAGATGTACCACATTGTCTAGTTAACAATCCAAGGGCTAAAACATACCTGGTCATTCACAAATTAATCCAAAATTCACAAAACGAAATTTCCTTAGGCACTAGATACGAGGTGCTAACTTTGAACACATATATCGCGAAATACAATGTATTTATCACACAAATGGTTATGTTTTCATAAAATATAAATAAAATTATTACACTTAAGGTATATATCTAAATTTACATGTTACTTTTCAGATTTTCACGGCTCGATAATGCCCGGCTTTCCGCGCGAAAATGTCGCGGTAAAACTTAGATACCAAGAGGGGTTACAAATTGCTAACTTCATGTTTGTTTCTACTGAAACTGTACGTCACAATTTTCATGTTATTCATTTTACGCAGAAAAAGGTCCAAATTACACAAAATTATATTAAGTATGAAAAAAATATTTATTATTATTTCTAGTTCCGTAAAATGCTTTATTTCTATAAATAATGATTTATTAATGGAACTAAGTGTTAAATTATAAATGAATGACAACATTATACATATACTATGTTATTTTTTTGCGTTTTTTTGTAAGTTTATGCATAAAAATAATTTAAAAGGTATTCCTAATGCTTAATTTTTATATTTAATTCAGAAAACTCAAATTAATTAAAAAGTTATGATTAAAATACTCGTAATTTGGAGTGTGTGAAGAAAAGTAACGCTTTTACCTGATTGGTTGATTTCTATAACTAGCTCCTCACTACTACCAATATAACAAATTGAAATTTCATAAAATTATGTTGGCTAATTACAAACAGCTATCTTCACGACAAACTACAGCTGTGTACCAGCTGATAGCAAATTTACCAAGAAAAGTCAATAAAGGTGCGCTTCGGTTTCGATAAGGTAGCGATATTTTGATATAAATAATGTTATGGGAATAACAGGTGACTATAGTGTAAATATCACATTACAATGGCTGTACAAAATATTGCCGTCAAATTGTGTGGTATACTTCAAGTGCAAGGCGATGACGGTAAGTCAGCGTTATCTTTATCAATGTTTTGTTAGAAATGAAGAATGAAGATCGTTCGAATACGATATTAGAATATGAGTGCAAAACACTCCACAGGCGGAATAGTTTTTAGATTTTAGACTTTTAATATGGCCTTATACCATTAGTGAAGTAGAATGAAATTAAGTTTTTAATGTCCACTCAGTAGGAGTTAAAATTGCAAATTTAATGTATTAACTGAGTTATTGAAAGGTTCTTATACTCCACCCTAGAGTTTATTCTCACTAATACTTAGCAACAGATGGCTGCTTAAAAGATATATTTTCATATAATTATGGCAGTCTTCTGCAGTAAATCTAAAAAGGCCATAAAGGTGTGGATTGTGCTTTATATATGTAAAGCTAAAAGCATAATAGGATGGTAAAGATGGTTCTATTAAATTAAATACCTTTAATTGCTATCTGAAATCCCAATCTTGAAATATCTATATTTTTCTAGTAGAATTTCCTATTCTATAACCATTACAAAATACTCTAAATGTTTGAAAAATGTTGAATATTGTGATGATTATTTTAAAATAGTGATACAAACCAGATTTACAAATATTTTGTATCAATAATTTAATTGTGTTCCACATATACTTTGATAATCATAAAATTGACAAAAGATTAATATTGACATAATCTGATGTTCTGTATTTATTTATAGAAGTTACAGCAAGAGAATGGCGTCTACTTGGACAAGAACAAGATGGTTCTCAATTACTTACATGGGTATCAGACTCTATAAACCAAAAAGAAATCCTAAACATTGGTATTTACACCAATAAGACAAAAACACTCACAAATTTACATTCCTTTGAAGAAAAATTAAATATTGTCCAAGCTTCTGTAAATGCCACCCACAGCCTTCTCGCTTATGTAATAAAAAAGTTACCTGATGACAATACTGAGTTCAAAGAACCTCTATATTGTCCATACTTGATATGTTTGCTGCCTGGAAAGAAAAGGGAACCAGAAGAAGTTGAAGATAGCTCAATGAAACAGATTATGATCCAATTTGTCTATGGAAAGAGCAATAAGTATAGCCCAGGAATACGTAATGACAGGTTGCTGTTATTCAAACATTTAGAATGTAAGTTGATCTTGTTTTCATGATAGATTATATTTTATTGTTCTTTCAATTTACAATTGAGATAATGATTACAATATAAGCTTCCTTGATAATAGTATTTTTTTTGCTGAAGCACAGCAGCAGGCTAAGGGCCCCACCGTGGTGAAAAGTGGTTGCCATTGCCTATGGACAACATATGGCAGTACCAGAGGTGCTGTCAATGTGCTGCCAGCCTTGAAGGAGAAACTGGAACTAGGCCACTGATGCCAGAACACAACTCAAAGTTGTTATAGCGGCACACTCTAGACTGGAGGTGGTAGCCATCCATTCGGGCAAATGCCTTACCACCTGGCTGTGGGTTGTTTTGTCGCCCTTACCACAGGCTGCCCGGCCACAGGAAATTGTATTCTTTCTCCATTCCTGCACAAATATAACAAGAAAGAAATTAATAAATAAATCATAAATCATTGTATAATCACTTTGTGATTTGAGATCAGTATATCAGGAGCCAAGCTATTCTCCAATCCCATTCCCCCTGTCTGATCTCTCTATCTCATCTCATCTCCCTATTCTGTCCCGTTTATCCCATCCATCCCATCCTTACTGTCCCATTCCTAAAGTCTGGCTAAGTGTTTGCTTTGCCCCTGGTTTTGCAAACATCTATAGACAATGGTAACCACTTTCCATTCCATTCCCATTAGGTGAACTGTCTGTTTGCCAGCTTCACAATAAAAAGGATTTAATTTTGACTTTAAAGATCATCTTTGACCAGTCACATTTATTTTCAGACATAAAGATCTATCGCACACCAATGTTCTTGAATGAGTGTGATGATGGTACAGATGAATGGGGATTTGATGGCATATATCCTGAGCCAGAGACTGTTGTGAAAGTGTTCTCTTGGGCCCAATGGGATTGTGTTTATCAGGTATATGGTATAATTTTTTGTTTGTCCCATATATTTGCTAGTATTCTATCCAGTAGAAGCTGTAGAAGATAATAGCATAACATCCTTGAAAACTGACTCTTTCGCTAGCCTTCTTTAAAAAACATTATTTATATTTTTAGTATTAAAGTCTGTGGAATAAAGTTAGTCCAATCAAATACTAATCCCGTTTTAGTAAAAGTTGCACCTATGACTAAAAAGTTCATAGGAATAAAAAAATAATAAGTCAAAAAGAGTGTTTTTAACAATTAGAAAAAATGCCAGACAAATATGAATCCTATTTTTTGATATCTTATTAATATTACTTCATTCATTCATTAAATACTTAAAGACATGTCATACTTATTAATGTTATAAACGAGAAAGTTTGTGAGGATGATGTATGTTTGTTACCCTATTTTTGCAAAAATAATGAATGGATTTTGATGAAACTTTAACTGCCATAATAATTGTAAAGATAAGAATTAAACCTGCAAGTTTGAAGTTTTAAACTCTTTTTCTTAGGTCCTGTACTACATCCACTTTCGTCAACAATCGCAAAGTTTCGCTGAAGGTGAAGAGGTTAAGTCTCCTTCAGAACTCACTCCAACATTGTCAGCATTCCAATTCCATGCTGACTTGCCCCATGAGACTGTTGTAAGTTTGTTAATAATATAACAATTAATGGCAGTCATTGTAACTTAGTGGTTTAAGTTTTTAATGCATTTAAATTCAGTATTCTGTTTTGACTCTGGGTAGGATAAAATTACAATATAAATTATTTTTCTGTTATTTATTCTTGTCTAGCTGCCTGAGTTCTGCCCAAAAGTTGGCTGTTTTGAGTTGACCATATCTAAGGGGAACTTGCTCATCTTGGGAATATACAATGTGTGTTTGCTTGTTTATTATTTTTCACTGACATAATAATAGTGCATCCTCAACAGGTTATGAATTAAATTTAGTGCACATACTATAATATTGTTACAATTACCACATGCTGATGTTGAAGTAAAACATCGTGAAAAAAATCTGCACTTCTATATTACCAATGTGTGAATCCCTCCACCCGCTATAGGCAAGAATGGCGGGTATACCATCTATTCACCTAAGCAGAGTGTTATTTTTATTTATAAGACTCTTGTTTTTTTTGGTTACAAATTATGTATTGCTGTTGGTTTAACATATTTTTTTTTAACAATGAGAAATTCTTTTACGGATGTAAACGTTGCTACTGTACGGGGAATTACGGTGGTGGTGTGTGGGACTCACCTGATATTTCAGCCTTCGCCATATTGCTAAGACAGCGGGAGAATGGTGTGGATAACTCCGCGACCCTGGCAGGCGGCGGCCTGGAAGCCTCGTACATTGCCAGAGGTGCGTCTTTTTCACCAAACGCGTGATATATGTCGTTATTCACACACCCAGCGAAATGTGAGATGGGGCGCGCGGAACACCTACGCCCGTGTAGTGTAGACGCTCACAGCGGTCTGGGCTCTACGAATGATTAACAAAAAAAATGTGCTTGCGGATAATAAAACATAGCAAAGGACTTATAGGAATAGGTAGCCAAATCAGACACGCTACGATCGATGCGGGCTTCGTAGGGGTAGGCACGTCTTTCTCTTGATTCTCTCTTTTTTCTCGAGGTTCCTTCGATAGTGTATCAGCTAGGGCACGATACAACACGCAGCAAGAGTTCGCGAAAGAGCGGGGGTCCGGAAGGCGGTCCACCATAGATGGTACTTACATGTGGTGATAAATACGGCGAAAACAAAAAGAAATAAAAGGGCGCATGATAAAATAGGCACATTAACACTGGCCCCCGGCTTTAAAACTGTTCGTTTTAAAAGCCGAGAAAATGATAGGAAATTGTGGTAAAAGCCTTTGAAAGTAATGAGAGCGGTAAACAACGGTGAACCGCGGGTGGCGACAAAAATGTTTACTGAGAAGGGAGCAGGCAAATACGGACTACAGGGTCGCTTGTGAATGCCTGTAGTAGTTTTCACTAACATTTACCTTGACAACACCGTCGATATACAATAGTTGGACTACTTGCTCTTATCACTCGTCGTCAGCCAATCACAGCCCAATGCTGGACGTAGGCCTCCGCAAGTCGGCGCCACTCATCCCGGTCCTCCGACTTCCTCAGCCATCCCCTACCGGCGACCATGCGCAGGTCATCAGTCCATAGGGCTAGACGGCGTCCTACATTACATTTACCGAGACGCGGTCTTCACTCCAGGACTCGTCTGCTCCATCGGCCATCGGTCCTGCAACAGATGTGACCGGCCCACTGCCACTTCAACTTGCTAATTTTGCGAGTCGGTTACTTTGGTTCTCTTGCGGATATCCTCATTTATAATTCTATCCATAAGAGAAACACCCAACATAGCTCGCTCCATAGCCAGTTGAGCGACTTCAAGTCCTGTCGTCAGTGTCAACGTCTCGGCGCCGTAGGTCAATACGGGGAGGACGCACTGCTCGAAGACTTTGGTCTTTCGGGATTGCAGGATGGTCGACGAAAAGACTTGACGAAGCTTACCAGCTCTTACCACTGATAAATAATGTTTTATTATCGTATTCGAAAATCTCTACCCACAGTTAAACATTCCACTAAGCCTTCCACACGTTTTAAACTCGAGTGAGGGTGCGGCTTGTGGCGCTTACGAGGACGATCCGATTCCTTTGCGTATACACGACTGCAGTTTGGACTTGCAGATTGTATGTGATCAACGGGGTATACTGTGCATATGTCACCACTATTTGTATAAGGTAAGTGAATTAGATGAATAGAGCTTTTCTTATTTGATGTTGCAGTGTGTCAAGTTTCATCAAAAATGTTAATAATTATAATTGAAGTGCTGCGTTGTAATTTCAAAATAAAAGCCGAATATTAAGTGAAAACTACTAGTTATATGATTTTTGTTACAAGTAAAAGATTGTAAAAATATCAGTCTGTATGAAAAGAAATTTCCAATAGGCTCCAAAATGGTACAATATATTTCATTGAAAGTTTTAGCTCTTAATATAAGACTTTTATTTTAAATCTTGGTGTATGTTTCTTGTCGATATTTTGTAGTAGATAATTTATATCTATCTATAATATTATTAAATTCTAAACATGCCGTGTCTGTACATTGAAGCTATTAAAAAAAAATACTGGAATAGACTATATAAACGATGGAGAACACGATGCAATTTTTTTTAGATTTCTTGTCTGTTTGTTCGGGATTCACGGAAAAACTACTGGGCCGATTTCGATGCGGTTTTCGCTCAGCGACAGCAAATTTTTAGACTTAAAATCTGCGATACTAAGAATCCCGCGGAAAATGTCACGGGCATGATTTAAAGTCGCCAGATTAAAAAAAGAACGGGACTATATAAACGATGCAGAACACGATGCAATTTTTTTTTTAGATTTCTTGTCTGTTTGTTCGGGATTCACGGAAAACTTGGGCCGATGTCGATGCGGTTTTCGCTGAGCGACAGCAAATTTTTAGACTTAAAATCTGCGGTACTAAGAATCCCGCGGAAATTTTCCCGGGCATGATTTAAAGTCGCCAGATTAATAAAAACGAATTCCGTGTTCACTGATCGATAGAAAATTTTATGTACTAAAATGTGTGATATTTTTTATCCCGGGAATCCTGCAGGAATTTTCCCGGGAGCGATTTGAAGTTATCGGGTGCATAAAAATTATCTTACTCCGACACAGTTTTCTTTAAAACGATAGCTAATATCACAGCATTTAAAAAAGAATTTAAATGCTGTGATATTTTGTGTCCCGGGAATCGCGCGAGAATTTCAAGTTGAGCGTGTACGAAGTCGCGGGCTTGTCCTAGTACTGAATAAAAATCAATATTCCGCGCGAACAATGTGGCGTGTGCAGCTAGTTTGTAATAATGTATGTAAAAATTTGATTTTAATATTGAATAAGTGAGGCTTTTTTGTTCCTGGAGTACATTACAGGTTGACGAACCACCTGATGGAAAGTGGTTACCGTCGCCTATGAACGTTTGCATTGGGTACCCGCAATAGTAGGTTGTTATGGCGGCATGCCCTAAGGACGTAACCACCAGACCAGGGATAGCGGATCAGACGGTCAAATGCCCTAACGCCTGAGTGTAGGTTGTTTTGTTGCCTCTTTCGAAAGGCCGCCCGGCTGTAGGAATTAGTATTTTTTATCCGTTCCTACACAGATATATAGAAGCTATATGGTTAGTTTAAATAGAATAAATACATCTGGGAATGGTGGCAGGCAAGAAAACAATACTACGAGTTTCTGATTATCAGCGATGCGCGTGCGTTTATTTTAATAATTTTACTATCAACACCGTACAATACTGTTACAACTTAGGCTCTGACAAGGACAAATGCCACTCCTAATCTGTAAAAGCATATTTTATTACCTGTCGGCATTTGAACTAATTGTAATCCTTTTATGGTCGTCTTCTTTTGTTTACTTATTTATTGGCATACGTTTCTAGTATTGTGGAGAACAGCCTATTGTTCTATTGTACTCGTTTACGGCCGCTTGCGGGCTACATAATTAGCCAGGTGTTACGGATTAAGTACAAGCTGATTCTAGGAAATTATGTCGACGTTGCCGGGCGGGCACATTTGCATTTGTGCAGTATAAAACGATGGCGTGATTGAGAGAGAGGGTCAGTTGAGCTACAACTACGATACGGGCGTGACGTGTATACATTCGGGAATCTAACAGTGACGGACTTTGCGCGTTTTATTGAATTACGACCTTCTGCATTACGTTTGGATTTGTTGTGTTCGGTTATATTTGTACCTGTGTTATATGTGTTTGTATAGTTCTGATAAACTTTATAATAATTCTAACGGTATTTTAATTCGAGTCCCGCAACTCGTAACAATACTTTAATTAAAAAAACTCAGAGCGTCTTTATCTTTATCGTGCGTAGGTCGTCTATCCTCTTCTTTCACTCATCATCTCTTTCACACTATGGGCTCGTTCAGAAATATTCATCACTTCATGCGTTCAAGATACATCATTCATATATAAATATTTCGAAATGTTAAAATATTATTGGATCACCTTTCAGCCGTTAGACGATTCCACAACTTCGTTAGTAATGGAGGACAGTGCAGATTTAAAAGACACAGGTGTGAACTTCGCATATTCGATAACGTTGCTTCAACACGGTTGCGTGGTGCACAGCGTCCTGCCGGAGTTGCCGTGGGCTTTGGCGAAAACTCTTCGTCCTTCTTATACTTTATATGCTGGTGAGTTACATAGTCTTCTAACAATTCTAAAGGCATTTAATTGTTTAATGTTGATATTCGGGAATATCTCAGTTAAATTACCTGATTGCACAGACAAAAGTTTTAAAACCGTTTCATATGATTTGTATGGTTTATGTTTTATAGCTTTCTGTTAAGAAAGATGATCGCTTACAAACATTACATTAATACATAACATATTACATTATTTTTATAAATAATCTATACAGATAAATGAAACTGAAGTGTCTGTTTGTAATTTATTCAGCACTAGGAAAAGCCCGCGACTTCGTCTACGCTTGACTTGAAATGCCCGCGGGATTCTCGGGGCACAAAATAGCGCAGCATTTGAAAAATAATGTAATTGTAAGTTATCGTTTTACTGAAGACTGTGTTGGAATAAGCTAATTTTTACGCACCCGAACAACTACAAATCGCTTCCGGGAAAATTTTCGCGGTATTTTCGGGATAAAAAATATCACACATTTTATTACATCCAATTTACTATCGATCAATAGAAAAAAATCACATCGGAAATCGACTTATTTTAAATCTGGCCATTTTAAATCACTTCCAGAAAAATTCCCGCGGGATTCGTAGGATAAAACGTAGCGCAGAGTTTAAGTCTAAGAATTAGCAGTCGATTAGCGAAACCATAACGAAATCGACCCAGTAGTTTTATGTGTATCCCGAACAAACAGACAAGAAATCTAAAAAAATGCATCGTGTTCTCCATCGTTTGTATAGTATATTCCAGTTGGTTTTTTTATAATAGCTGCAATGTACAGGCAAGGCATGTTTAAAATTTTATAATGTTATAGATATTTGATGGTTTCGGTAATGCTGATTGTAGACGGATCACTAATTTTGGTTGATAGGCATGCACAGAACTGCAAGGACATGACGATATTCGATAACATTGAATGATACAAGTTCATGTCTTCTCTCAATTACTTGGGATCGGCACAATGTTCTTTTCATCCATACTCGTCTATTCTGACATACGTCTACCCCTGTCACACTACAAATCTTCATATTATCCTTCACAAAATTTATCCATCTCTTTTTTGATCTACCTTTACCATCCATCAATCTTGCAGTTTAATATTCTTTTTGTCACGTGACTTTCATCCCTCCTCATTACATGCCCATAACACCTCAGGCTTCTTCCTCTCAATTTTTCTATCAAGGGTGCAACTTTCAAAGATCCCCTTATGTACTCATTTCTCACCTTAACCATTCTTGTAACACCACAAATCCATCTCAACATTCTCATCTCAGCTGAGTGGAGTCGTTTGTGGTCTATCACTTTAGTGGCCCATTCAAGTTCATCTTTTTGGTATGCTTAACTCATCCATATTGAAAGATAAAAATGAACCGTCTTTACGGAAAAGAAACTTCATAACAATCCGGATTCATATTGATGCAAATAAATGATTGATTCTATATTAGCAGTTTGTCAGTGATGGCTTTAGGGCCGGATGGTCCGGGCGCCAGGCGCGCCAGCTTAATTTTAAACGCATAAGTAATATTACTGTTAAGTTTCATCAAAATCCGTTTAGTAGTTTTCGCGTGGGAGACAAACTATTCTCTCCGTGCAGGAACGGCGAAAGAATAAGAATTTCGCGGGCTGTCGTAAGAGGTGACAAAACAACTCACAGCCAGGTGGTAGGGCATTTGCCCGTCTGGATGGCTACCACCCCTGGTCTAGAGCATGCCGTCATGACAACCTTGAGTTGTATTCCGACATTAGTGGTGTTCCAGCCCCATCTACGTGTCCGGCAGCACATTGCTAGCACCTTTAGTGTTGCAAATGTTTATAGGCGACGGTAACTACTTTCTGTCTGCTGTACTCCAGCAATTAAAAAAAAAAAAATATGAATTCATACATCTTCACAAACTGTCACATTCGTAATTCGTAACTAATATTAGATTTATATAAGTATTTTTAATAATGTGACATTTTTTGTATTATTTTTGTGATAAATAACAGAAAAATGTAATAACATGATAATAATAATCGTATATATAAAAATGAATCGTAGAAATGTATGTACGCCCATAACTTGAAAACGACTTTACCGATTTTGATGATATTGGTTTTGTGTGTTTGAATGGGTTCCCGGGATGGTTTAGATTCACAATTGGAACCGGTAGGTGGCGCTGAGATCGGGTTCTAGAATCTTCCTAATCACCTGGAGCGATTTTGGTGATTTTGTTTTTGTGTGTTTGAGTGGGTTCCCGGATGGTTTAGATTCACAATTAGAACCGGTAGGTGGCGCTGAGATCGGGTTCTAGAATCCTCTTAATCACCTGGACCGATTTTGGTGATTTTGTTTTTGTAGCATGAAACAAAGTTTTTTAGGAATTCAGAAAATATGGCGATACGAAGTTCGCTGGGTCAGCTAGTATTATATAATTATTATAATTAGTATTAATGGCCAGGCAACATTATAGACTTCCTGTATAGTACGTTCGAAAGGATAAACTGTCGTTCCTACAAAGAACACAACATCTTCTTTAAATTATGTGTATGTGACAGTTTATGCCATAAATGATATTCTATTCTAATATTAGTAGAATATAAAAGGGCGCCAAATGCACGACTCGCCCAGAGCGCCTTGATGGCTAAGGCCGGCCCTAATTATATAGTGTTACATAGCAGTTACACTAATATTTCTGTTCACAGACAACCACCTCCTGGTTAATATTCCGATGTTATATACGCATCTAATAGACATTAGCCTTTACCACGAGCCCTGTTGCCACATAGTGTTGCCAGTCGAAAAATGCGACAGTGGCCCCAGTTTGGCTCCGATACTCGGCTGGGGACCCCACTATATGGTCGATTTAAACACGCTAGATGTCGTCACTATGGTAGTAGCAGAAAAAGATTTATCGGCTACTTTTAAAAGCGACACTGCGATCGAGAATAAATTGGCTATAATGCACTATTTAATACAACACGAGGGCAATATGGATTTGGCCGAAGAGGTGAGAGTTTTTAAGGCTCTATAATTTCTAGAAAAAATAATTACAAATATTATAGTATTTTCTTAAGTTTTGGCAACTAGTACATGAAATTAAAAGTACTTTTTACCGGTTTTAAGTGCGGTAATTTATTTGATATTTATTATTCCGACGTTTCGGCCACTTTTCAGTAGCCGTGATCACGGAAGACAAAGATGTCAGGTGTCAATGAGTATTGTTAAAGTTTTATTTAGCCTACCGCCAACTTGTTCATTTTAGTTATTTAGTTTTAATTTTGTTTATGGTTATTACTTACTCTATGGGTCTTCAGCAAACATATCTGCCTAGCTCTAATAATTTTATACAAGATTAAAATGGGTGGGAGGTAAAATAAAATAAAAATCATCAATCAAGTTGGTTTGTGTTCCGGTGCCCGCAGAAAGAGCTCACAGTGTCTTGAGGTCTGGCAGTTGGTTTTTGCTGGGTTTGGGTCTTGATAGTTTTGATGATCGGATCCCAAACAGGTGGTACTTGCTAACGATCTTCTCTATTGAAATTTGGGTTTTTCTGATTTCAATATGATTAAAATCAAAAAACACCACAACACAAAATAATAATAACCAAAATTAAAACTAAATATTTAAAATAAACAAGTTGGCGGTAGGATAAATAAAACTTTAACAATACTCATTGACACCTGATATTTTTGTCTTCCGCGATCACGACTACTGAAAAGTGGCTGAAACATCGGGATAATAAAAATCAAATAACTTACCGCGCTTAAAACCGTTAAAACGTAGTTTTATTATGTATACTAGTCGCGAAAACTTAAGAAAATATTACGTTTTACTGGTTTTAATCACGGCATTTTATTTCTAAGAAAAAGTGTCTTAATTAACCGCTCAAATAAATCGGCATATATGATGATGTATGAAGAGTTTAAAGAAAGTGGATAATGCGAAAGGCGTGTGTCAGCAAGTGAAAATCCTTCGTTTATTTATACTCCTGTGGGAAATAGCAGATATAGAGAGAATAGAGAAACGTTTCAGAAGTTTTATGAATGTATAATAATTAATGTGTAATGCATATACACTAACGCTCTTATTCGTATTGGGTTAGAGTAAGTTTGTAGGGCTTTTAAGAATCATAAACAAGCCTACAAACTTACTTTAACTCAATATGAATGAGACCTTTAAAATGGAGCGTTCTTTTAGCTGATATCTTGGATGTGTCTGAATCAACGCGATGGATACGGTGCTTTCCATCGTCTAATGCAAGAGTACTTGGTGGGAACCACGTACGCAGTTACCCGCCGTTCTTTACCTGTTTCTGCTCTTAGTCTCATGAAGATGCTGCCGTTTACGTTGCATTTGAAGTTTGCTGATGTGAAGGTAAACTCCGTTTTTCAGCTTTTCCATCAAATGCATCGAACGGAAATCGCTTTTCTTGTCATATTGTTTCTTGTGCTTTATATTTTAATCTTTGTACTTGTACGTTTTTTATAATTATTTGATTTTTTTTTATGTTTAGCACGGGTCGCATGCCTTATGTGATTTAGGAGGTGGGCACTGAAAATCAGCGCTGTGCCGGACTACATATCGGCACAGCATAATGTTGAGTGCCAACGTCATTTCCAAATTGCGGCATACAATTTATGTATAATTTTATCTATATTTTGTTATGTTACTACTATTTTGTGTTGTGTGTCGCTATTAGAAATAAATATTTTTCTTTCTTACTGGTAGCCATCCAGACGGGTCATCCCTACCACCTGGCTGTGGGTTGTTTCATCGCCTCCTACGACAGGCCGCCCGAAATTGTGTTCTTTCTCCGTTCCTGCACGGATAAAGTATTTAAACTCATGCTTTCTTTCATGTACATTGTTTGAGAATTTATTGTAAAATGTGTCAAACACCGAATTATTTTATATATAAAAATATACAGTCTATAAAAGCACATTTTATTACCTGTCGGCATTTGAACTAATTGTAATCCTTTTACGATCGTCTTCTTTGTCTATTTATTTATTGGCATACCTCTCTAGTATGTGGAGAACAGCCTATTGTTCTCGTTTACGGCCACTTGCAGGCTGCATCATTAGCCAGGTGTTACGGACTATAAATACAAGCTGATTCTAAGAAATTATGTCGACGTTGCCGGGCGGGCACATTTGCATTTGTGCAGTATAAAACAATGGCCTGATGGAGAGAGGAGCCAGTTGAGCGACAACTACGATCAAGGCGTGACGTGTGTACATTCGGGAATCAAATATTGACGGACTTTGCGCGTTTTATCGAATTACGACCTTCTGCATTACGTTTGGATTTGTTGTGTTCGGTTATATTTGTGCCTGTGTTATACGTGTTTGTATAGTTCTAATAAACTCTATAATAATTCTCACGGCATTTTAATTCGAGTCCCGCTAACTCGTAACAATAAAAAAGTATTTTATGGTTAGTTTTATTAAAAAAAAATATTTGTTTTACTAATTAAATATTATATAAGTAGAATTAGTTTTGTTAATAATTTTATTTTTTTAATAATTGGCTCGTTTTGGTCTTACGCCAAAAGGAAGGTTTGTACTGAAAATCAGCGTTGTGTCTGATATAATTCCGGCATAGCAATATGCTGAGTGCAGCAAACCTTGTTTGCTGAAAATGCGGCGTACAATTCTCAAATTATTTGTATCGTGTATAATAATGTATAAAGAATGTAATTACGTCGCTATTTCTTCAAATAAAGATTTTCTTTCTTTCTTGCTTCTCTTTGTAATTATAGGTAAGAGATATGTGCGTGTCAGTAAGCCAGGAGAAGTTGTGGAACAGCAGCGCTGTGGTTCTGGCGCCGAGGCAACGCGTGTGCCAGTTCGCGGAGGACGTGTGGACGAGACTTTGGGCGGCGCTCAACGACCAGCCCGCCAAGAGGTTGCAGCCCCAGGCTGTTATCGACAAGCTACGAGTCAGCCTACATTGCTATCAGGTAAGATTTTTTTTTTCAAAACAAAGTCATTTCTTCTCTTTTAGTTAATTTAGGTTATATTTAAATAACTTATTAGTCTTTTTAAATTAGAAGGTAACATTAATGTGGTATTTTTAAATATAATATTTATGAAAAAAAGAACTCATTTCTAATTTCACAGGCAGAAAGCACAGCTGCAAGAACTGTTTTTTTGAGTCATAATAATGTTACAACTTAGGCTTCGACAAAGACAAATTCCACGTACAATCTGTAAAAGCACATTTTATTACCTATCGGCATTTGAACTAGTTGTAATCCTTTTATGATCGTCTTCTTTTTGTTTACTTATTTATTGGCATACGTTTCCGGTATTGTGGAGAACAGCCTATTGTACTCGTTTACGGCCGCTGCAGGCTGCATCATTAGCCAGGTGTTACGGATTAAGTACAAACTGATTCTAGGAAATTATGTCGACGATACGGGCGGGCACATTTGCATTTGTGCAGTATAAGTCGATGGCCTGATTGAGAGAGGGGGTCAGTTGGGCTACAACTACGATACGGGCGTGACGTGTGTACATTAGGGAATCTAATAGTGACGGACTTTGCGCGTTTTATTGAATTACGACCTTCTGCATTACGTTTGGATTTGTTGTATTCGGTTATATTTGTGCCTGTGTTATATGTGTTTGTATAGTTCTAATAAACTCTATAATAATTCTAACGGCATTTTAATTCGAGTCCCGCCTAACTCGTAACAATATTAAGTGTTTCTTTTTCCTAGGGCGTTCTATGTTACTTCTATATTGTAAACATACAGTACAGTATATTCCGCGAGAGTGTCTCATTTTCCAAGATAAAAAGTGTTATAGTTTGTATTAATTTGTTAGATTAATATTTATTAAGTATTTATTTATCGAGTCAACACAGCAGTGTTGACTCGATATTAACTCAGTACCTCTGAGTTGTTGTTAATCTATAACATTCTAAAAATGCCGTGTCTGTACATTGAAGCTATTTATAAAAAATAATAACTGGAATTAGACTATATAAACAATGGTAAAACGATGCATTTTTTTTTAGATTTCTTGTCTATTTGTCTGTTCGGGATTCACGTAAAACTACTGGGCCTATTTTTATGCGATTTTCGCTGATCGATAGGGAATTCTTAGACTTAAAATCTGCGCTACTTTAATCCTGAAAATCCCGCGGGATTTTTTCTGGGAATGATTTAATCGAACAAATTTTGTGTAATAAAATGTGTGATATTTTTATCCCGGGAATCCCGCTTGGATTTTCCCAGGAGAGGTTTGTAGTTGTTCGAGTGCATAAAAATTAGCTTATCCCGACACCGTTTTCACTAAAACGATGACTTACATTATTTTTTACATGCTGCGGTACTTTGTGTCCCAGGAAAACCGCAGGTATTTCAAGTCAAGCCTGGTTAAAGTCGCGGGCATATCTTGATAATATTTCAGAACCCGATGATTTTTTAAAAATTTCTTGTCTGTTTGTTCGGGATTCACGTCAAAACTACTGGGCCGATTTCGATGCGGTTTTCGCTGATAGATAGTAAATTCCCGGACTTAAAATCTGCTGTACTTTATATCCCGAGAATATTACGGGAATTTTCTTGGGAGAGGCTTAAAGTGGCCAATTCCAAAAAAGAAATGATTCCGATGCGAAATCTTCACCAAGCGATAAAATCGTTAGTAAAAAACTGTTGTAGTTACGTACCTATGCCTTTAGTAACATTGGGTACTTATCCCGAGTTTTTAGGGGAATTACCAGGATTCATGTATTTTGTTACTAATTTTTTTTAATTTTATATATTAATTAACAAAATAACTGTAATCTTTGTTACCTGTCCAACGTGGACATAGTAGCGGGTAAATGCTATTTGATAAAAAAAGTTTTGTTTGGTAGCCGGAAGCTTTATCACGCTGCAGCACTCCGTTATCGCCTAGTGCTTCGGGGCCCTCGTTTGGCGCCCCACAGCGCCGCTCCTCGATCGGCACCGCCCAAGACTTATTACCTTTCTTCGAACTGGATGTGTGCACGGCGAGTAAACAGGAACATATCATCGCAGCGGTAGGTCACTCTTATTTGTGTTTTTGTATAGAAAGAAAGAAAAACTTTATTTGAAGAAATAGCGACGTAAACACATTCCTTATACATTATTATACACATAGCATATTTTGTGAATTTGTATGGCCCATTTTCAGCAAACAAGGTTTGCACTCAGCATATTGCTGTGCCGGAATTATATCAGACACAACGCTGATTTTCAGTGCAAACCTTCCTTTTGGCGTAAGACCAAAACGACCCAATTTTGTTAAATAATAATTTATGTAATATTTAATTAGCATAATAAATAAATAAATTTTAATAAACCCAACAATAAAATACTTTGTTACCTTCAAAATTAAAATAAATACTCGTGTAACAACTTGTATCGAATCATCTATTCGAATAAAATTCGATGGAGTGCTTGCCGAATATTACCACATTCTGTGTGCCACATGACTGTCATGAAGCAAATGACATTTTACTTCATAACCTATAAATATTTATGAAATGTATGAAGTTTTATTCCCTTCAGTCGTTGTCGTCAGCCATTCGCAGTCCACTTCTGGACGTAGGCCTCCCCAAGTCGCGACAGTTATCCCTGTCCTCCGACTGCCTCATCCAGCGGCTATCGGCGACCGTCCACGGGTCCTTGATCCACGGGGCTGGAGGGCGTCCGACGCTACGTTTACCGAGACGCGATCTCCAGTTCAGGACTCGTCTGCTCCATCGGCCATCGGTCCTGCGGCAGACGTGACCGGCCACTTCAACTTGCTAATTTTGCGAACTATATCGGTTACCTTGGTTCTCTTACGGGTATCCTCATTTCTAATTCTATCCATAAGAGAAACACCCAACATAGCTCGCTCCATAGCCCGTTAAGCGACTTGGAACTTGTGGACCAATCCTGCCGTGAGTGTAGCCTCGGCCCCATAGGTCAGAATTCCCTTCAGTATAAATTTTTATTTGATAAGAATAAAATATGGATCCAAGAGAGTGAGTGTACAATAGCCTAATTTTCTTATTTCCTTTGATATCGAGAGAGAAATATGATGGATTTATATCCATCTCATTATATTGCTCAATGTTTTGTCATCTTTGTATGCATTACACTGAGACTGGACATTGAAAATGAATACGTGTAATTTTCTTCACAAAATATGTGCAGAAGTAAATAAGTTTGATAATTATTTTTTAAGTAGAATTTGGATTTATTCATGATTACACAACATTAATTTATTTTTAAAGACTAAATTACTATTGTCTAGTTTTACAATAAATGGCAGTAACACTAAATATAGAAGTAAGACTATAACATTATATATATAAATTTTTTAAACTGATAATGACCGGACTAAGCTATGTAAATTTTGCTACTCCAAAAAATGAAAGCTATTTGTATACTATATAAAATAAATCTGTAAATGCTTCGAGTTTGTACAATGCGTTTAAAAATGTGAAAAAATCTGGGGAGATAATTCAGAGCAGGACATTTCGAAAATGTAATTTTTGTCTGTCTGTCTTTCTGTCTATTAGAGCATCACGTGAAAATTACTGAACGGATTTAAATGAAACTCGACATAGAGCTAGCTTATATTCTGGGGCGTAACTTAGGATACTTTTATCCCGATAAATAATGTCGTTTTCGTGGGATAGACGAAAATAGCGAAAAATATGGCGCTGCGATCGCATCTTTTTTGGAAACTACTGAACGTATATAAAAGAAATTCGACATAGAGCTGGCTTATAACCGCTTATAACACTTGGATACATTTTATCCCGATAAATGAAGTCGTTGCCTTAGAATAGATGGATTAACAAAATAGATGGTGCTGCAATCGCGTTTTTTCAATTCAGTAACAAATACCTACGTTGTCATAAACAACGTCTCATTCATTGTATTATTTCAAATCAGCTTGGCTTCGACTCGCCTCTATGTTTTGCTGGGTAGTTGTGTAGATTATAATATATGGACTTAGTTTCTTTGTTATTATTATATGTAAAAAAACCGAATTAAGTTTTAGTGTAAGTAAAATAAAGCTATCGCCTGGGGTTTGATACGCGGCGCAGCCGCGGGACAATCTCTAGTTATTTATAATTACATGTGTGTATTTTTCTATTATACAACTTTTATTTAACAAATAATATTTTACCAACAACAGGGTAATTGTTAGTCGACTGGGATAGTTTTTATCACCATTCAAAACGGCAGAGACTCCTTGATTTTGTATGGGTGTTCTGCGTTATGACGTCCTAATTTTAACAAGTCGCTTCTTAATTATTATTTAAACTGTAATTAAAAATATTTCTCGCATGAAATTTTGATATTAAGATAATAGCGATGTATATTATTAAATGTGCAGTCATTTTTATAAACATTGTTTTACAATTTATTGTATAGTATAATGTATCAAATATCCAATTCGTACACATGCGGCTCGGACAGAACCTGCGCGAAGTAAGCGTCCATCTGATGCGTGAATGTTCCGCGAGTAATTCCCACTGCGCGAGCAATCCGAATCGCGGCGTGGAGAGCGGCGTGCACGCGGTGGCCACGCGATGGGCGTCCGCGCAGTTGGACGCCTCCCGGGCACTTTGCAGGGCCATCACTAAGCCGTTGGCGGCCACTCCGCAGCATAACCAGCATAGAGGATTCACCTTCATGTATGGGGTTACGTGTTTAGGGGTGTTTGAGCTTGTTTTTATTAGGTTCTTGTGTTGTTTTCTTTTGTTGCGTATTTGTCGTATTTTCAATTTTTGGCTGTATATGTCTGCTGTTGTGGTTAAAATCAATTCGTATGAATACGTGAAATTTACGTTTTACGGTAATCTTAAGTCGAAACATATATTTATCGGTATAAAATTAAATGTTGCCGTGTGATACAAGGGCTGCATGCATTCGAAAAAAAATATTTTTTAATTTAATTTTTATGAAATTCCGAACGTATATTGAGCTATTTTGGAATACTTGTCGTGACTAATAAAATTCGTCAGGAAATATGACCATTTTGATGGTGATAGATATTCCTTCTATCTTGTTACAAACATGGACATGCTTGCTTGTTCGTACACTTACATACATATCTTTGTCAGGAGTAATATAAAAATACACCATAAGATGAGTTATATTTATAAATAACTCACTTTATGTGTATTTTCCGTACTTAGTTTCCGTAAAATAACAATAGGCTTAACTAATTTAAATGTTGATATAAAATTGAAGACACGACACATTATCCGAGTAGTCTTTTGAATTGTTTGAGCTTGGTGACTTTGCTTATATATTTAGATTTATTAATGTGGGTATTGTTTTTCTGAATCTGAATACATCAAGAGATTGGGTGTATTATCTATCATTGGCGGTCATTTTGTCGTCTGGATTTTTTTTTGTGTTTCTAATTATGCTTTGTGTGATTGCATTTTTTACCTTTTACAGGTTGTAGAGAATCTATGTATAAATGTTGTACGTTTATTTTTATGAAAATAATAGAATGCTACTCAGACAAAGAGTAGACCGTCCTGTAGAAAATATGATACAAGAAATAAAACATTAATCATTTACAAAGATGATAGTCACGTTGCTTCCAACTCAAGGACTAGCTTGTTTTACGGAGTATTAATTACCTTGGGGTTGTCTGGAAGAGATCGCTTTTTAGCGATAAGACCGCCCTTTGTACACAACTAGATATAATTTTAGTCTTTAAGTTCATTTTTGTATTGGTGTATAATAAAGTGTTATCTATCTATCTATCAATTACCTATGTGTAGTATAAATATAAAGAACCCTATGATAATTAGGGATTTAATTCATAGACCTTAGAGATGTTCTTTGACAATGTTATCTTCGCTCCTTTGCTATACATGTAACTTTTTACTGCAAAATGGAATCTAACTTAATTTGAATAAATTATGAGTCAATCCAACTGTACTAAATGTTTTTGATGTAGTTTAATTAGGTATTTACATTTTTTCAACCCTTCACAGTGACGAAATGGATCCAACACACGCCTACATCCTGTTCAAAGTGCTAGAGCAGTACTATTTGGCCACTGACTCGATCGCCTTTCCTTTGCCACAAGGGTTCAGTTCATTCTTCACTTATCTCGGATACCGGACTCTGCCGTTCCATGCGTTCGTACAGTACGTGCATAGGAGCGTATTTGAGCTCCAGATCGATGTCATGAAGGCCATTATTGCTTGTAAGTAATAATCATTTTTCATTATTATCATTGAAAATTCGTAATATTTTTCTTTCTTATTTTGTATATAAAACTAGGATATGCTCGCGACTTCGTCCACGCTTGACTTAAAATTCCCGCGGGGTTCCCGGGAGACAAAGTATCGCAGCTTTAGAAAAGAATGTAAGCTACCGTTTTAGCGAAAATTGTGTCGGAGTAAGTTGATTTTTATGCACCCGGACAACTATAAACCGCTTCCGGGAAATTTCCGCGGGATTCCCGGGATAAAAAATATCACGCATTTTATTACATAGGATACGCCCGCGACTTCGTCGACGCTTAACTTGAAATTTCCGCGGGATTCCCGGGAGACAAAGAACCGCAGCATTAGAAAAGACTAAGCTATCGTTTTAGTGAAAACTGTGTCGGGATAAGCTAATATTTACACACCGGAACAACTACAAACCGCTTCCGGGAAATTCCGGGGTTCCCGGGATAAAAAATATCACACATTACATAAAATTCGCTATCGATCAGTGAAAACATAACACTGCAATTCCTTTTTTTAAAAACTGGCTATTTTAAATAGTTCCCAGAAAAATTCCCGCGGGATTCCCAGAATAAAAAGTAGCCCAGATTTTAAGTCTAAGATTTTTTTGTTAATCAGCGAAAACTGCATCGAATTGGCCCAGTGGTTGTTACGTTAATATCATACTGAAATGGATAAGGAAGAAAAAGGGAAGATGATCTGTGGTTACTTGTTTAGTAGATATTAATAATATTTTTGCCATAACCGTCTATGAGGTGAAAATTGTTATAAAAACATGCAGTTAAAAATGCAACTTTCAAACAAATGCGGACGGGTTTTCCGTTCCGAGTTTGTAGTAACAGTTAGAGTTGGGTAGGACATGATTTTGAAATGAGTTCGTAAGAGTAACATGTCATTCTGTACCGAATCAGTACAATGTACCATTTCAAATGAGACGAAGACATTCATATGGTTTGTACGGCGGCAGTACATTTGAAGCGACGAGGCCGGTGAGGCGGTGAGCGTCATTCCCTCGTTCGTCCCGTACAAAACTTTTAGTTCGGAAATGTTCGTTAAGAATCGGATGTGATCGGCCTCGGTCATCTCATTTTTCTAGCAGTCGTACATATCATGTTGTCCCTCTTTGTCATGCAAATATCCGTAGAGGCGTTATTGTACTATTGTAGCATAAGCCTCGTTCCTTCCTTCCTCTTACATTTGAGGCGCGAGTAGTAAGTACACTGAGTAGTAGCGCAACAAAATATTTGAAGCATTACTTTTTTAGATTTTGCGCCGTATCAGTACAAATGAATTTTGTACAGGACAAATGTACCAGCTCGTACATGTCCGACGCAACTCTAGTAACAGTGGCTCATAAGTATTCACTGTCAAGACTTCAGTCGACTGGAAGTCATTAAATCATCAATGGTCTAAAAAAAATATTCAGAATACTTCACCGTTTCCAGCTCAAGAATTATTGAGTTTCCATGTAGATTGACATTAAAAAACTAGTCGTTATTTTCCTGATCATCCTGCATTAACGTTAGGGACTGTAATTGCGTTAATTAAAGCGTTACGACGCTGTAGCACACGGCAGTACACGCAGGTGTCGCAGAGGCAATATGAATTACAAGTATAACAGTGTTATGGTGTGGCCGCATCTGGCATAATGTTACAGATATAGGTCGTGTCACGCAAATGTGGCGATGGGTGCAATGCGTTCTTTTTGATGCGAGTTCGTTTTTAATTGTTAATAACGTTAAACATTGTCAGGTAACGTATGTGTATAATGTGGCTACTCCATAACGGCGTTATTTTTAACACTTTAAATAAGACTGTTGTTACGACATCCCGTCACATACCCGGAAAGCATCCCTTCCCGGCAACATTTCGTCTTCCACCTTTATTCGCCTAGTTCTAATCAGAGGGCACTGCGCTCACGCATGCCTCTCATTGGTCGATTCAAATTTCCAATGGCTGCCTAAGTATCGTCGCGACGCCACGCTCGCCGATAAATAGTCCAAAAAAACGTCGGAAAACTACTGTAGTGTGCCCTAAAACCGTTTCTTAAACTACCAACTGTGTCTCGGACATCTGGTGTAGTTTGTGGAAAACCAGGACACTCGAATCCGGCCGAAATCCTGCATCATTCCTTACATGGTTCCAGTGACGGTAAGCGGTCATTCTTTTCTATTCGGTTCACTAGGATTTGCGAGGCGGCATCAGGTCTAACAGAGAATCAGGGTTTGCTCCGGCTAAGTAGCCATTCATGTCTTATCAACTGTCGTAAGGGGCGACAAAAGAACCCACAGCCAGGTGGTAGGGTATTTGCCCGACTGGATGGCTACCACCCCTGGTCTAGAGTATGCCGCTATAACAGCCTTGAGGTGTGTTCCGACATTAGTGACCAGATTCCAGTCTCCCCTAAGAGAGCAGGAGCGCATTTGTAGCACCTGTGGTGTTGCAAATGTCCATAGGTAACCGATTTCCATCAAGTGTGTCTTCCGCCTGTCTGCTGAACTATTGCAATAAAAAATTAAAAAAAGACTCATTCGGCCACATCAATAACTTTGACATTGTCGCAGGTGTGGCCCCAGCATTACGATGATAATTTTCTAGGCAAAGACGACGAGTGCAAATCGAGCGTGAACAACAAGCTTCGACTGATCCAACTGGTGGGCGAGGGGCGTGCGCGGCGGGCGCTGGCCGTGTGGCCGCATCGCGCGGCGCTTGCGCTGCGCGCGCGTGACCACGCCGCCACGCTGCTCAGCGGCGGCGGCGCCGCGGGCACGCGCGACCAGACCCGCCATCGCCCCATCAGGGATACAGGTGAGAGAAGCTCATTCTAATTACTTTTTATATATTGACTTATGCAAGTTTCTAGGTGTAAATTGTTTATTGCTAGTTATGCTAATGAATTGTTTGTGCTAGGATCAGATGCTGTACTGCCGACCGACCGAGTACGGTGCTACCGTGCTAAACGAGTACCGACTGTATGAATGTTAAAATCTACGACGCATCGACGTAAACCACTGATACGGCAAAGTGCGCCCCGTTGCCGGCGGATATCTAGATTTTGTATTTTATAATCAATATTATGAGATATTTTTTTCATGAAAGAATGATTTTTAGTTGTTTGTTAAATAAAAGGATTTTTTAATACATAAATAATTAATCAATATCAATATTGTACAGAGTCCCATTCAGAATGAAGCTTATGGTTTCACTCCGGAATATCTCATCATCTTGGTCATTCTGAGATATGAAATTTTACACAATAAACATGGAAAACATTATATTAAACCACCGTTTAAAAAATCTATAGAAATTAATCTAATTTATGTTTTTTAATTACAGCGACTAAATTGACAGTTGCGAATGTCAAACTTGTGTCAAATACAGAAGTTACTTTTAAGTTTGATATTTCTAATGTCAGGTTGCTCTTTGCAATAAAAAGACAAGGTTTAATTAATAACGTGTATGAAATGACATAGATACTCTATTTTGTTTCTCAGGTATAGCAGCTTTGCCGTCTGGCGAACGACTTTCACCACTGGACACCTTCTTGGATTTATTGACAGCGAAAGCAAGCCTCAACGAGCTGGACTTTAATCTCATTATAGAGGCTACATTGGCTTGCGTACAGGATGCCGCTGCCTAATTTATATAAAACTAAGATAATATAATATATGTCGGACGGGGCTTTCAACGCGAATCCGCTTTTTTAATTGTCGAATCCGTATATCGGCGGTTTTTCTATATTGCGCTCAAGGTAACTTGACATGCTGTTGACAACATCCTAAAACTAAAGTCAAAAATACCTAAAATCGCCATAATTACTTGAAAACTTCCGTAAAAAACCAGCATATGTTTATTTATTTTTTACGATTTTTTACAAAACCTGTAGGTTGTGTAATATATTTTATTGATCGGGTATTTTATTCTTCCATATAAGTAATGTAATTTTTTGGGAGTTGGTAGCCTTGCTTGTCAAGTTGTCATGAACGCATCGCATCTTCCATGTTTGATCAAGTACTCTTACCCGAGGCTGGCCCATTTTCAAGGTTAAAAATAATTATATATGCATTGAGAGAGAGTACTTATGACCTTGTGAGAATTGCGTCACACCACGTTCTGTAGAAATCCAGTATTTTAAAAAGGTTTATAACAAAAAAGAACGTAAAGTTCTTTTAAATTTTAGGGGGACGGGGATAGTTATATAGGCTAACCGTTTCATGACGATATTCTGTATGTGGTATCACACCCATCGAGCCGGTCCACCAAGCTGTAATCGACATGATGATTTCAGCATGTCTGTACCACCCACGTCCGTTAAGACATTGAAGTGGCAGTCTTAGGATAGGCGGATTGTTTGTCTCTAAGGCTGGGAGCAAACCACCCACCGACCACAGCCACCGGTGTGCGGAACCCTCCACAATTTACAACCCGCTCTTTGCTGTGAAGTTTGCTCTATCAGTGTATAAATATCCGTTGACACTTCGCACTCCATAATGACATATGCGATGCGTAAGGGGCCATTCATTAATTACGTAAGGATGATTTTTAACCCCCCCCATGTAAGGATACATAAGATTTCTCGAACCCCTCCTCTCTTCTTACGTAAAATTCAATCGCGTTTTTCTGAACAATAAAACGTTGTTAGAAAAGGATCACTTACACCAAAACTTAGTTTAATATAAATCAAAGATTTTTATTCTTTAGCAGATAATTTGTGTTATACTCTTTCACTGCTATCAGATATAGGTTATCTTTATATAATATATTAAATTTCGACTTGTAAAATATTACCCAAGAATAGGTTTTACCCCACTCCCCCCCAGATAAGAGCATGTATAGATTTTTCTAAACCTTCGGGACCCTTACATATGAATAGCCCCAAAGACTCCTAAAGGTTAATTGAGGAAAGGTTAGAAAGGGAGGAGCGGCGCGGCCGTGGCGAGTCGCCGCCGCCACCAGCCACACGTGTGCGGCAAGGCACTACAGAATGTATGAAAAAACGTGTCGTTGGCCACCCGGGTGGCTGTGGTCAATGGCTCGTTTGCGACGAGCCTTATTTTTAAGGCTGGGGAATGTATTCGTGCATCTCTTTGACCTCGGTGAAGTCACCGAGGTGTATGTAGATTTGCGCCGAGCTTAAGATATTTACATTGTTCCAATTTATATCCATTAAGTAACACATTAAATTAAGGTTACTAGAAAGTACTTTTAGATCTCATTATTTATGTTTGACACATTGATTCTACTTTCGTATTTTGTTATAGCTCTTGCAATGCACGGAGGGGAGCGAGTTTTACTTGTGGTAAACACATAATTTGTGAGTGCGTGTGATCAAAGGCGGGTATGATTGGACAGCATACTCGCAAATTATTTATCCATGCAGGAACAGAGAAAGAATACAATTTTCTGTCGTAAGAGGCGATAAAACAACCCACAGCCAGGTGGTAGGGCATTTGCCCGACTGGATGGCTACCATCCCTGGTCTAGAGTATGCCGCCATAACAACTTTGAGTTGTGTTCCGGCATTAGTGACCAGGTTCCAGCACTCCCTTAAAAGAGCAGCAGTGCATTTGTAGCACCTTTGGTGTTGCAAATGTCCATAGGCGATGGTAACCGCTTTCCATCTAGTGGGCCGTCTGCCTGTCTGCTGAACTGCTGCAATAAAAAAAAAATATTCCCTCAGATACGTATATTATCAATTCACAAGTAAAACCCTCTAGCCATCCTGGATTGCAAGAACTATAATATAATTGTTGACTGTGGTTATATTTATTTTTGAATAAATCAAATTTATTGTCCATGTATTCCTTATTTATTATATGTAGCACAAATATATGAAAATGAAAGTTTGACATTCCATTTAATGTGCAATCAAAAGTGCAATATTTATAATCTTATTCTTATTGAAATAAAAGACTTTAATATAGATCTGGTTTATTTATTCAATCATTTACTTATCATTATATCAAAGGATGATGTACATTAAGTAACACATTCATAACAATAAAATTACAACAGACTGTTAGTATATTTTTTTCATTGTTGTTAGCCATTTGCAGTCCTGCTGGACGTAGGACTCCCCAAGATGGCGTCACTTTTTTCATAATATACAAAATATACACCAATAACTCACCCCCACCACTTGGTGTTATAGATTCCATTTTAGGGAAACAAAAACTACTCCACTCCAAACTTTATTCTATGATTTATCATATCTTGATGTGCAGTTCCTCACCAATGTTTTTCTCTAACTAACAGGTCACATGGTAATTGTTCAAATAAACAGAGCTTTTGCATACTCTGCCATTATAAAAATTAACATCATTAATATGAGACTGACAGACGGGAATGTCGGCGGACACACACACACATTGTGTATTTCCAAATTAGCTAGGTTACTCTTGTGTTATGAGTAATGTACAATGGGTCACTCTGGGGCTGGCCCAGCCCAGACACTGATAATAATAATGTCTGTCATCAGCCAGAAATATCTATCCTCGTAACTAGAACTAATTTAGCAAGAAAACTACAGTCCGTTTATTTAAGTCCAATTATTAAATTCATATAATTATGTCATTTGCTTGCTTTGAAAGGGCATAATATTAAAATTACATTTATATGATTTGAGTGGCATAAAAGTTGAATTTTTAGACATATTTTATAACATTTAGAAACAAGTCTTTTATTAAAACATTTTATGTTGAGGAGGCTGCCAAGCCAACTGAGATACTTTTTGTCATCTTATAAAACATGTAGATAGATAGATGCCCCTATAGATTTTGTATGAGCATACCAACTTATGACGTCATTAGTAGGTACAAGTAAATAGTCTGTACTAACAGTGATATCCTATTTAGTCTGAAATGACAAATGTTACTGTCATTAATGTCAAGTCAGTTTGACAAGAGACTGGTCATCAATATCCTCATCCCCTTACAATGGTTGAACCGATCACATCACATACACAAGCATTATATCCTAAAATATATTTTTTAAACAAGAATACAAGTTCATGTATAAAAATCAAGTATTAGAAGATTATAAGTGGTGGTTTTAATATCACGAGACAAGACTTGGAGAAGCCGTTAGGATTAAAATCTACGCTCCCAAAGGGAATCTGATTTCAAGTCAGAATAGCACATTAATTATTGTTTGAATAGTAATTATAATTATTTATATCATGATATTCTAAAAGTTAGAGGAGAGTTATTTTAAGCTTGTTCTTTTATATGTGAAATATTAGAATTTATTTTGACATTCATCTACATCCCTGTTTATCTAGTCATAATTAAATGTTGAAATTTCAAAGTGGATAGTTGATTTTGGTTTGACAATACCTTAATTATAAAATGGGTTATAAGTAACCCAATGGGCTCTCTGCTGTTGTTTATCATCTTTGTGAGAAGTGAACAATGATTTAAACACTTCACTAGATTGAGGATCCTTTGCTACACTGTAGTCTTTTTTTGTCTTTTTGTATGATGGGTCAGTCACTAAATCTGTTGAGGCCACTCTTTTTGATGAACCAAAGTGACCCCTTGCTTGTTTGTTTGGGTTAAACTTTGGCAATGACAATGGTATTGTGTCAATCTCTTTCTTAACATTGCTTGGTCCAGGTTCATCTTCCTTATTTATTCCTGAAGATGTGGATGGTGTTGCCGGTTCCATTTTCACCTCAACATTTTCCATTTTTATTTTGTCTTTTGGTTTCTTACTGCTTTTCCGATTTGCAAGTCTGACTATCATTTTTTCTTTAAGTGATTCAATGTCTTCTTCTGTGCCATTAAGAATAATAACATCATTGTCTGTGAACGGTTGCTGACACTGCAAGAGATAAATAATATTCTGGTGTTAGTAAATTATATATGATTGTCTATGGCAAATGTTGTTGCTTTTGGACCCTATAATCTCTATACCAGCCATATTCAATGTTTTTTTTTATAGGAGCCACATAAATATATAAAATGAGGTGCCACTGGCCACAATATTTCTTTTATTTAGGTGTTTTTTTACTACTAGAATACACAGCAGACAGGTTAATGGCACACCTCATGGAAATTGGTTGTGATGTCTATGGAGAATAACTACACTAGATGTGTTACCAATGTAAATCCATTATATAATTATATTATATAACTACATAGTATGCCAGGTGAGGACATCAAAAAATGTTGGTGGGCTACAGGTTGCTTATAGTGGTTCTAATATCATCCATTTAAACTATAGAGTTCAAATCTTTTTAGGTTTAAATTAATTGAAGGTCTTAGTAAGTGTGGAATCAACATGTAGGCTTATGTAGGGTATACAAAACTCCACATATTTAGGTTTTATATACCACTGATTGTTGAAATTTTATTATAGTTATGTCAGCAAAGATACATTATCTAAAACTAATGTTTTCATTATATTAGAAAGTACCCTTACCATGTGGCACAAATTTTGCTTGACTTCCTTCAGAGCTCTCTCAGCAAGCACACAGCCACAGCTCCATAGGAATACAAAACGGAACTTCCCAGACATCTCAATGCCACTGATTGGGCAAATGTAGGGAGAACTCTCATGGATAGAGCCATCTGTAGTGTCAGCTGGGGTGTATGCTGGATTCTTGGTCAGTTTAAGGTCTTTAATGTCCTGAAAGATGAATTACAGAACCCTTTTCTTGTATACAGATTGAAAAGAAATTTAAAAATATGTAAATTGCAGCTTAGGGTTACTTAGGTTATATTCTCTTCATTGTATTAATTTACAATTTATATTGTTTTAATAAATACATTTAGTTTTAGTTTATTTAGTTTAAGTTGTTGAAAAGTTTTTCTTCAAATGAACCTTTGGTAAGTCTATAGCATTCTAATACAGGAATTTTAAGTACTGGGGTGGTGATGTGGGGGGGGAGGCATACCTTTACTACAACCCCTAAGGTCTGGAGATCTTGAAATATATTTTTTTTAATAAACATAACCTCACTTATTTTCACTGATTTTTTCACTAATATTGCACTTCTATCATAGGTCCAAAGTTGAAAAAATCCTTTCAAAGTTCAAAAAATGCCAGTAATCAACATAAAAAGAGCCAAAATAACCAAAAACCAGCTTAATTGGATAAAAATGAAGAAAAAACATAATAGAACACATTCATATACACTACAAGAGTAACCATTCAAAATGGCGACCAATAGGATTTTTTTTAATGTAATCATATTAATTTATATTTAACCTATATTAAAAAAAATTGTTCAGCACTGTATTTAAATATTGATATCATTAATATATTGATTCATTGTCATATTTAAAACCAACTTGTTAGTCGTCCACTAAATTGATAAATAAAACAAATGTTTCATATGAGACTTTTACGGCGTTGTACTGTTGTGTGTATAAAATAAATAGTAAATGGTAACCAGTCGGTTATGGCACTCGCTGGCCGCTGCCGCAGTACGCTCGCTCCGTTTGCTCGGCTCTGTTATCAAGTAAGGGATCTCTTTAAATATAATATGGTGCCTATATAATTTAATTAACTTTAAAAGCACATTCACTTAACAGAAAAGGAATAAAATGGCGGCTATAAGAATTGCAAAATATTTGTCAATATTTTCTTTTTATAGCAATATGTCGATTTCCAAAAATTATATGAAACGATATATTAATTAAAACTCAAGATTTCGAATTTCTTAATTAAAAGTCTATAAGTATTATCGACATATCAATTAATTTATTTTTATCATCACACCTTATTAGCCAAGCCATTAAAAACAAAAGTGACAGTAAAAACTGTCACTTTTTAATCTATCGATTATATGTCTAGCATGAATTTTGTAGTTATGATGCCTCAATTAAATTTAAAACTTTATTTCTACATTAAAAACAGTTTTAGTGTAACAAAAAGTTCTGGCGGTTATATGTAATTCATGAGTACATTCATAAACTCAAATCACAGTTTGTTACTATCAAAAGTGACACAATAAAATTGCAACAAAAATAGGTGAGGTTATATTAATGAGGTTATGTTTTATATAAAATATAAAAAATTTAAGGCCTCCGAACCTTAGGGGTTGTAGTAGAGGTAAGTATACCTCCCCCCTACCCACTCCGTCCACCCACTGCTTAAAATTTGTGTATCAGATTGTTGAGTCGCAGCCGAAATTTTTTTGAAATCATACAGAATTTGAAGAAATAAAATTAATAACTGGTAAAATACCTTTAGATTTTTTATATGATTGATAGATTCCGATTTTGTATCTTTATCAAGTAGAGCTTCAAGCACCGAACTTTTGCTGTATAGTCTTCCCAAACCACAGGCGACAATAGGTTCCTGCAGGGGTTCCTGGGATAACGCACAGTTGCGCCATTTAAAAGATCTTTCTGCATCTTTGTCTTTCTAAAAGCCAAAATGTTATTCAAAGATAATTTACCAATAATGACTCTGAAATAATCGAAGCAAATGTGTTGGCAAATAAGTTATAAATGTGATACCTGTTCAGGCTTCTTTTTCATACGAACAAGTTCATCTCGACGTGGTATAGTACCACCATCACAACCCATTTTTAATTAACAAATATTTAAAACTTGTGAGTTTAATGGATAACTTTTAATATGTTGAGAAATTTCTGCTAAAAACCAACTTTCTTTCCAGTATCCAGTGTAAAAACCACAAATAACAAAGTTGATACTACATATACCTACGTAAAAACAAACACAAAATGACAAATGAATGACTGACAAATTGACTTGACTTGACTTTTGTAGATTTTGGCTCCAACGCCTTTGGCCTTGATTTTGCCAATGTCGACGTAAATACGAAAAATATACGAAAAATGACAGGTGAACTAATGTAGCAAATTAAGCTCTATAAAAGAAATTTTGACCGGGACATTGTACAGTAAGGTTTTCTGTATACCTGTAAACAGAACAAAACACTTAGGTTAGACTAACTACACTATATAGATTATAAATAAATAATAATATAATAAATAAATTATAGATAAATGTTATTAACTGATATAAATTTATATAAAGTATATACATGGTTTTTGTCAGCCAGGGTGAGGATGAAGTTCAAATTGATAGGGCGAGGAAGCTATTTATGTAAGACGTCATACAGGGGAGTAATAATTTTGGGACAATCAAAAAAATGTGGTGAAGAGTTCCTTCAGCTAAGCCACATTCACAGAGGGAGTGATTACGAATTCGACTGACAAGTTGATATATTTAATTTATATTTTTTTTATTTATTGAGGTTTATGGCTTGGCAGCTAGGCCTTTAAGCCAGATTTTTGATTTTTAATGTAGGTTCTTCATTTTCATAAGCCTATGTGTAGCACAGCTGAACTGTAGATCAGCTGGTGCCATTCAACGGAGTTCTTGTGACAACTCAAAAGGCCACATTCGACTAATCAGTTTACATTTCACACAAAACACATAATTAGTACTCAAAAACTATAAATATCCTACAACTATTGTTCATTTTGGAGTAATTTTACACATTTTTAGAAAATAAAACTGCACAGCACAACATCTCCTTTCAGTTCCCGCCAAAAACTCCTCCATATGTGTATACGTAGTATCCTTAGTAGGGATGACGATTCTATCCGAAAAATATCAATTTCTAAAAAAAAACGTTTTTTTTTAAAAAGTCTGCATTTAATATGTATATATAAATCCATTTTATGAAAAACAAGAAAGATACCATAACAACTAACGACGCTAACGGGGTACTTGATATTAACTTGTGATGAGCTCTATAGAGGCATGTAAAAGGCTATGGCTAGCTTTCGTTTGACTTCATCTTATGATTAGTCGAATGTCGATTTTCTAGGGTGAAATATTGATTCACTGAATCGATTGTGTTACATATCGATTTAAAAATCAATTTTTTGGCCCGAAATTCGATTCTTCAATTAATCATTCTTCGATCGCCATTCCTTATCCATAGTAGGTTATTGTATTATCTATGGGAGTTTTTGGCGGGAACTGAAAGGAGATGTTGAGCTGTGCAGTTTTATTTTCTAAAAATGTGTAAAATTACTCTAAAATGAACAATAGTTGTAGGATATTGACAGTTTTTGAGTAGTAATTGTGTGTTTTGTGAGAAATGTGAACAGTATAGTCAAATGTGGCCTTTTGAGTTGTCACAAGAACTCCGGCTGATAACCGATGCCTAACTGAATGGCACCAGCTGATAACCTACAGTTCAGCTGTGCTAGACATAGGCTTAAGAAAATGAAGAAACTACATTAAAAATTAAAAATCTGGCTTAAAGGCCTAGCTGCCAAGCTATAAACCTAAATAAATCAATTATGTTCACATCACAGAGAGTTTTTGGCGGGAACTGAAAGGGGACGTCGTGCTGTGCAGTTTTATTTTCTAAAAATGTGTAAAACTACTCTAAAATGAACAATAGTTGTAGGATATTGATAGTTTTTGAGTAATAAATTATGTATTTTTGTGAGAAATGTGAACTGTATAGTCAGATGTGGTCTTTCGAGTTTTCACAAGAACATCATTGAATGGCGTCGGTTGTAGCCTGCAATACAATTGCGCTACTATACGAAGACATATTATTACATCAGAATTGGCTGTATGGACTAAGATTCCTTTGCCTGCCTTTGTGGCGAATTCTACTACTACTACTACTCATATCACAGAGTACTTTATATATACGGGTAGTTCATATGTATAATTGTTTATTAAATTTGTGTCGGTTGATGATTTTAGTTTTTAATCAAATTTCCACATAGTATTTTCATTAGAAGTAGAAAAATCTTCATTGTTAAATAGATATGCGTATGCCAGATGCTGAAATGGAAAGAGTGCCAGAAAACGGTTTCAACTTTGACGAGGGCAGCCAAAATAGCATAGAGAGTGAATCTACTTCTAGCAAACTTTTAAATAAGAAGAAAACTAGAAAACGTGGTATCATTTATTTATCAACAATTCCTCCTTATATGAATGTAGCAAAAATACGTGAAATATTCAGTGAGTTTGGAGATGTAGGTAGAATTTACTTGCAGCCAAGCAGTAGTAAGTATTTTGAGGTTATATCTTTTTGAGGTGTAACATAAGTAAGGAAATATTCTTTTATTTTTCCAGGACTATTCAGTTTGTTTGTTTCTTTTCATAGTCAAATTATAAAAGTTTAATTTGTATGTAACTAAAAGGCAGATATTGTTAAGTATTCTTGTTTTAATGGTAACCACCATAGAAGTAATTGTGTAATCTAAATAACAATTTTTATTCTTTTAATTTTCAGAACCAGGTGAGAAAAGGAAAAGAGTGCCCAACCAATTTACAGAGGGTTGGGTTGAGTTTCAAAAGAAGAAAGTTGCCAAAGAGGTGGCTGCTAAAGTGAACAATACTAAAATTGGCACCAGAAAAAAGTCCCGTTACTATGACATGATATGGAACATAAAATACATACCTAGGTTCAAATGGATACATCTTAGTGAAAGACTGGCCTATGAAAGAGCAGCAATGAAGCAAAGGCTTAGAGCTGAGATATCACAAGCTAAGAAGGAAGCTCAATACTTGCAGACTAATGTAGAAAAGAGTAAAAGGATGAAGAAAAAGAAAATTTTGGGGAGTACACAGGAATAAATAATTTAACAACAATTATTGTTGTTTCACTAATTCTAAATTGTTTAAAACTTGTTTACTAACTTTTTAAAGCATTGTTTGATTTTCCAAAATTGCTCTTTTGTTAGAATTCTTTATACTTTTATTATAAAACTACATTTTAACAGTTTTAAGAGCGGTAATTTATTTGATTTTTATTATTTCAACCACTTTTTAGTCACTTTTTAGTAGCCATGATCACGGAAGACCATGCTTAAAATCATTAAAACATAGTTTTATTATGTATGCTAGTCGGGAAAACTTAAGAAAATATTAAGAGTGATAGTTAAGGAATTTCACTCAAGTAAAAAAATTGGACCCCAATTTTATTATGATTGTCAGAATAGTTGACCACTGGTAACACAGTGGTTACTTTTTCATACTAAAGCAAGCATTAAGACAGCAGTGTTTAACCATTCTGGTACTATTGTAATAGCAGAATTAGGGCCCTATTACATCAAAGCACAGCATTTACTATTTAAAATAGTAAAAATGCTATTTTTGACTAAAATTCACTCTTCCACTAATAATCTCTTCAACTCTCATCCTTTCCTTAGAGTTTAGTGGGTCAGGTGTTAACTTTTCTATATATCTTTTGGATGGAATGGTATGAGAGAGAATGCCTTGTGAAAATTCCCGATGCACTCTCACACCATCAAGAGCATTGGATTGGAGTCTTTCAAAGCTGTGTAGTTCATTCATGAACTGCTTGTGTTGGGCTACTTTAGCCCAATGATAGCGGTGGCGGCACACGACGCGGCTGAAATACATTTTTGCTTATAGAGGAGGAAATACTGTAGAAAACAATTAAAAAAATTGTATATTTTGTGCATGCATTCTTAAAAATCATTAATATTTGGAACAACATTAATTTTTCTTAAAATTATTATGTTGTCAAGTAGGATTACATTTGAATTTTATCTTTTGCACATTTTTTGTTGTTACTCAAAATATAAGAAACTAAAAATACATTTGAAATTTGCTTTCATTTGATGCTGATATTTCAATTTTCACTTTCGGGGTTCTCTTTTCAATAGTTAAATTTTTTTTTGGATTTTACAAATTATTTACTTTTAGTGTAGCTACAATTCTACATATTGTGTACCAAATTTTATGTCACTCGCTAGTCCTTAGGAAAATATTTTGTGGTCTGAGTGCTAGCCTTAGTAGTTTAAGATAATATTTTTTTTATCTAAGACAGAGCTGTATAAAGTCATAAGGGTTTCTTTTATACCTGTAAACTTCGAAACCCTAAAAACATAATATGCTTACTGAGTAGGCATATAAGTTTGTGCAATAATAAGTTATTTTCAAGTTATACTTACTATGCTAGGGACAATTTGTTGTATGATGGATGTATGCTAACATCAGATCTGGCTAACTCGGGAAAGCCAGGGTACAGTGGCACGCGTCTTTTCTTAGATTCTTTAGGTGGGTTTGCCATTTTTTTAAACAGGAAATAAAGTAAATAATTCCGGTCTTCAATTGTGTGACAGTGGATAATATGGTTGCCGTGGTGACATTTTATCAATGATTGATTATATTTTATTGATAGGTACAGAGCATAGATAATACTTATATATTATAGCACAAAGAGTTTGTGTGTGCAATTGAAGCATAGAGTACATTAGTAAAAATTGAAGGAAATTTATTGCTTGTGGTTATTATCTGAAAAAGTATTATTTGTATTTGTAATTTAGATAGCTGCTAAATAAATGAGAAAAACACAAATAAATGAGAGTACATCTCAATGAAAAAAAGTGCAAGTATCTTTTTATCATTACCATAGAAAAAGATGGTCTTCAATGGTCATGACTAAAACCATAGAAGAATACTTTACACTAAAACTCGGAATTATATTAATTGTGGCATAGGATAAAAATGGTTGCTGTTTAAGCTATGCTTAACTATATAAATTAAACTTTTCACTAATAACATTTTTAATACTAAACTTGACTGACTTGAGCAAATAGTTCTGCAATTAATTTGTTAACTTTCTATAAGAGCCATCTAATGTCTAGCCTTCTGCTTCTATATTGGACCATAAAACTTGCTGTGGATTGTCTTCAAATGTATTAGACAGTATGATTATGAATTATAAAACATATAAAAACTCTCAAAAAATTTAAACCAATAACATTTTTATTAATACAGCAGTATATTTATTAAAACTACTTTTTCGCCCAGTGAATAAGTTAGCAATTGTAGTATAATGCACCATTCTATTTACACATTTCAGTTCAGGATGATGCGGTGACAGCCGCCACCCTGCTCTTGCACACACAGTCATTGAACTCATTCACTAACACTGAACACAACAAGGATTTGTCTGGATTTGTACTGTAGCACTCCAGGACCTGGAAATAATAATTATGCATATGATTCAGAATAGTCATAGCCAATTTTTTTTTATAAGGCCACTTAGACATTAGATAAGGTGCAGCAGGCTGCAAAATTTGTGGTATATGTTTTTTATTGGTAGACTACAGCAAACAGACTTGTACTCCAGCCGATGGAAAGTGGGTACTGTTGTCTATGGACTTTAGCCACATCAGATTTGTTATGAATGTAAACCCATTATATTATACAATTATGTACTATGCCACGAGGGCCAGTCACAGAAGATCGGCGGATTGCATGTTAAGTATAGCAGTTTCAGAAGTATAATAACAGCTCATAACATCCCACCATGCGGTTCTGGGTCTCCACAATTATTGGAGGAATGGATGGTATACCAACCACATTTGTCCACAGCGCATTGGCAGGTTTGACACATTGGTTATCTCAATGCACAGGGTTCATCACAATGTTTTACTTCACTTTAGCATATGGTAATTGTAACCATATGCACATTAGGTAACAAAACTGTAATTGGTGCATGCTTCCTAGCTAGCTGGCAGATAAGTTCTTTCAGAATATTCTAGAATATTTGTATTGCTGTCTAGATTTATAACTGCAGAAAAAGTTGACATTTCCTGGGATAAAAAAAAAGAATATATTCATCTCTGCTTTAAATAACATACATTTTAAATTTTATGAAAGTTGGATGATTTGCACAACCATGAAGAGGCAACAAAACAAGCAAACTTTATTGTAATATTTATAAAATAGTGATTAGTAAATATTTTACTTTTATATTATTTCAACATTCAATTAAGTGATAATTTTTTTCAATAAATAATCTGCAAACAAACACACACAATGTATATTTGTAAGCTAAGCAAGTTACTCTTGTATTATGGGTAATATACAATGGACCATTGTGGGGCCGATCCTAGACATCAGTAGCATGTAGTATAATATTGATAATGCCATGCCAAAATTGAATAAAGAAGAAGAATATTGATATTAAAGTTGTTTATTTTGTCAATTAATGGCTAATTTATAATAGCGTGTGTATATTTTATTTTTATTGCTGGAGTACACAATAACTTGGTGTGGGTATAATTGTCTATGGATATTTACACCACCAGAGGTAATGCTCCAAGATGTTAAAAATATTTAATAAAATTTCTTAGAACCCAGTATTTCAATGGAATTTTAGTAAACCTGTTTAGAAAACCCTGTGTAGCGCTGTGATAAAAGCTCAGCTGGGAGCTCATTCCAAATACCTACAGTGTGGGAGAAATATTCCAGACCTGACTAATATAAGAGAAATCATCTATAAGCCATCTGAACTAAATACAAACTGCCATACAGGGAGACAGATTCCCTTCATACTTTGAACACATTTTATCAAATTGAGATCAATTGTATTTAATCAGTAATTGTGATTCGACAGTATTTAAATAAATTATCATGACAATTATTCATTTTAAATGTACAGACCAATTTTTTGATAATTGTTTCTCTAATTCTGAATTGATAGTATATTAAATGTCAATGTTTTTTTAAGATTCAATTGAAAATAAAACTCACTTTTGCTTTCTCTTCCTGACATGGAGGTAGTTTATTAACAATTTTGTCTTGTTGCGCCAAATCAAATAGTTCATTCGCTTCTTTTAATGTCTTTTGATACTCAATATGCATTCCACTATTAATTTTCTCATGTGCCCGTTTCAAGTTCTCAATTCGGTGTGCCCAGTAGGCTTCTTCCGCAGCACGATCCATTTGATTTTTCTGATTATAATAAGGCGGAGGAGGGGCATATTGTGGAGGAGGCAGGGGATTCTCCTCTTGCTAAAATTATAGGAACAACTTTTAATTAACTATTTTTAAAGTAAATCATTGTATTATGAACAGTTTAATTATTATTAACTTAAACACAATATTATAACTTAGAAATTTACTTACAAATAAAACTATACTATAAATAAATCCCTAACAAATATATACACTAAAAAGTAAAGAAAATACTATAAACTACAATTGGTCCAGCCTGACCAGAGCGCTGTCGATGGGCAGTGTGCCTAGGAGGCTGGCAGCATTGCCTCGCTTAATACATTTACTGATCCTTTGAGCGAGGTAAGTAAGCTCCAGCCTTCTGGTCACCTGTGGCTTCGACCAGCCGTTTTCTTAATATTTTTGAAATGTCTGTGGGCACTTGGCCCCCAGGGCCTAACGTCTCAAATATGTACCCTGTTCCAAGGTTCACATATTTGCACCATTTGAGGTGTTCAGGAAAAGTGGCAGCATGACCGGCCCCAACTTCGGACTCCTCCTCAAACAGACTCATGGAGATGGGAAGGCGCTAGTGTATCAACACAGGTAATATCCCACACCATCGGCCTTTATTGTTAATAATAACTAATAAGTCCTTTTAGCAGGCAAATGACATTGGGTATAAATAATAGATTGCCCGAAAGTGGGGTAAACTAACCTAAATTAAGGTTATAAAACCTTTACTTATGAGCACCGCAAGCTTGAAAACTATATCAAAAAAAATTTAACTAGAAAAATCAAATAAACATTTACTATTTTGCTCAAACAAGATATGACATTGATCTAAATTATGTAATTCAACTAAAGTATTTACTTTTGCGTTTAGTTGAGCTTGTATCCGATCAATAGCTTCCTGGGACACTTGTATAGCATTTTCATTGTCAACACTCAATTTCCGAGCGCTTTGTGAACCACCCATATTTAAAAAGAGTGAAATTTTCTGTAAATTATTATCGGCAAATCACATCAGACATTTTTGACAATTTAACCAAAACGTCAAAAGAACATGTTCAAAAGACATAGACTAACTATTTTGATTTTTTAATATAAGGATCGCCTTGTATATTATAGAACCAGTTTTATCAGAACAAAAGTATTCGAGAATATCTAGCGATAGAGTTAGTTAGTTAAGCTATTCTCCGTAGGATGGCGTTAGTTAAAAATATCCTCAGATTTTTGTTTGATTTTATGGCTAGGTTTCTAGACTTTCAAGGCAAGTCTGTTTTGGAATAAACCCCAGACCTTAAACACCGGTTTGTTTTTAAAGGAATTTAATTTATTGTTTTTTTACTAGGTGAGAACAATAATTAAAGATTGTTATGAAAATACTAGCCTTAGGTTATTATAAAACATTTCTAATTTTGATAATGTTTTACGGTTCCTTAAACATCTAGGTTTCTAAGAGTTTGTCTATAAACTTCTAGGCTTATAAAAAGTGACAACTGCTTTTGTAGATTTTAGGTGAAAATTGAAAGGGGCATTATACTGTGCAGTTTTATTTTCTAAAAATGCTGTGTTCTAAATATTAATAGTTTTTGAGTAGTAATTATGTATAGTTGTGAGAAATATGAACTGTATAGTTAAATGTGGCCTTTCGAGTTTTAATAAGAACTGAAGACCTATTCAGCTGAGCAATACGAGGACTTATATATCAGAATTGACTGTATGGACTAAGATTTGCTTGTCTGTCATCGTTTGAGGTGTATATTACTAATAGTTCTTAAGGCTTCTCCACATTCTCGCGACAAACTGAGAATGTGAACGCCCTTTTCGTATTCTCGCAATGATATCCGCCAGAACAATGGAACTGAGAACGCGAGAAGTTCTCGCCAGAACTCTAGTTAGCGAGTGTAGTGGAGGCTTTACAAGTACTTCAATCAGCCTTGTCAATGGTACTGACATTGTGATTACATTCCATTAGAGACTCACAACGACCACGTTCATGACCGCGATTTTTCCCGTTCCACTTGCTTGCCGGAGTTACAATCGTAAACCCAAGTGGAACGGTTATTCGATCCACCTCTTGACATGGGTCGTTGTGAGCGTTGTGTGATCGAAACTGATGACGTCATTAGTGACGCTTTTGCCAGAACCACAACAGCCGCGATCGCCTTACGGCTAAGGGAGCATTTTGGGCCATGTGAGTTACTAGTGGAACGCGCGGTGTACGGTACTGCTCCTGTTCTATGCCATAATTTTCTTACTAATTGTTTCCGATTAACATTATTAGTGGTAAAATAGGAAATATTTTATTTTATGATGTCACGGTTTTATTACTAAATAATCATGAAAATGTAACAATAATAATTTTATAGTTACGAAATCATATTTTTTCAAGATATATAAAATATTTTACGCCAAAGCCTGTATCAGGATTATAGGCAAACATTTAAAAATAACTCTTTCAGATATCATGCAAGTTTTTGACTATAAGTCCATGAATGGAGATTAAAATAGTATATTTTTACATTTTTAAAATTATGAAAAAAACAACCCGAATATTTCTAATAAGTATATTTGGATTTTATTTGATTAAGACGAGGTGTTAAAATGTTATAAAAACTTGAGTAAAATATTTTACTCATCTTTTACAAAGCCATAAATACTATTAAGTAAAGAAAAATTTGATGATTAATTTTTATAGCAGAGAGTCGTGAAAATGTTACAAAATTATTGTTAGCATTAACTATTACTTGTTAGTATTATACAAAATTATCATTCATCATATGTCGGACTTCATTCTGATCTGAGAAGCCTTTAACCCTTAATTGCAATTTATGTTCACTATGTCATAAGATTCACTGCCCAAGAACATCTGAAACGCACAGAGAACGCAATTTTCTTATAATTATTAGTTATTACAATATTTATAATTTTTTACTACGCTTCTAACATTGGAGCATAATGCTTCATCGGAAAGATTTTAGAACAAAATACGAGGAATATAAAGATTGTCACCAAAATACCATTAGGTACATTCTATAATATTTTTTGCCAGTATTATCAAATATGTATCTATAATGTTATACAGTTATTAGTTATTTCGTTTTACTATTTATTTACCAGGGTCTGAATTTCTAATCTTCAGTGTTCTCCATTGTCTGTAATTAGCTGTCATGTATCAACTACTTGATAATGTCTAACACAAAGGATATGCTAGGATACTAATTACATGCACCAATTGTGTATAAGTTTCGTCAATAAAATGTTTTTTTTTAGGATTCCCTCTGTACACTCTGCCCAACAGCGTGGTAGGTACCAACTTATATGGTTATGATACTTGGCTATATATGTAATATGATTTTTCGGTTTACCTAATTAAAAATGTTAAGTGGTGTGTGTTCAAATCTTATCAGTGTTTTTTCCATAATGATAAAAAAAAATATTCTGTCTTTCTTGCACCTTGCAAAGTACACATTACGCGGTTCACAGCCACATTGCGAATTATCAATGAAATGGTTTTAAAACATCTGTCTAAATCCATCTCACATTTTGCGTATGATATAACTAATTTGACATGAATAGATCGCAACGCCATTACGAATACCTGATGATAATATATTTGTATTATGAATTCTACTGATGTGAAATAACAATCGATTTTCTACCTGCTTGCTTCGGACATGTCAGATGAATCTCACCCTGGCGAAGAAAAGAATTTATCCAAAATAACAAACATTGTTACTGAAAAATAAGTCTTGACACAGTGATATTTGGTTCATTTTCACATGTAGTGTGGTGTAAAAGTTAATTTTTATTTGTACAAAAATAACCAGTCATCGATGTGAGTGTTCGTTTCCATTTACCGAGTGTATGTTTTTTGTCGTCGTATTAAATCGGATATCGGCTTCGATTGAAGCTGGAGCCAATGTCATGCGTTGGAAAGGTTATCTTTGTGATATTAAATGACGGTAGGTAGTACGTAGTGAGAATAGGGTTACTCGGGTCTGATATCTCAACACTGTGAATAAGATCCATATAGCAATTTGTTCAGCTGTGAGTTAGGTAGGCAATCGCCTAATCTGCATTTGAGTATATGCGTAGATCACAGCGACTTTTTATCATCGTCTTCATTTTTTTATAATTATTTATTTTAAATTATTTTATACAAATATGACCAGCGTAATGTGAAGATCGGCCTAATTTCAGGGTATATTTTGTACTTAGTTTTTAGTCTCATGAGTGTTTGTGTCTTTTGCTTTAAAACATATGATTTTTTTTTAATATTAATTTACAAATATTAAATAAACTATTTGAGAAAATTTACCACCATATATACATCACATACATTTATACATAATATTAACACAACTGTTTGCCATGAGGGTAGGCAGAGTTGTTGAATCTCTATTTTCCTTAATCTCTTCATACATTCAAGTTTCTTAGAGGTGCTTTTTACCTGATCATTCTTAAAATTATCTCTAACTACTTCCATTTCTATTTAAAACATCCGATGCTGAAAAGATACACAAGCCCCACAAAACAGCGCCCGATAAATATAAACAATTCCAAATCAATAATTCTGCTGCTAGATCATCCGATATATTCTCGGTCCAATATTGTATAATGAGAACGGACTGCAAGAGGGTCTAGAGGGGTCTCTTAGGCACAGGTGCTTGCTACAAAAAAAGGTTGTAAAGGCCTCCAATCCGGGGCAATTAATGGATTACGTATAAAATAAGACACGTAAATGGGACCATAAAGATGGTAACGTCTTTCGCACCACAGACATTATCTATGAGGTCTGGGTTCCGTTTGAAACGATCGAAGTCGTAGTTTTATGACGTCCTATAGTGTTACGCTAACTCGAGCATTTACGACTATGGTTCTGCGTGTGATCGCAATTCAAATTTGAAGCTGTATATTTACTTTGCTTTTTAGGTAGCTTTCTCTGTACAGTAAGTAGTTTTCGAGTCAATCTGACAGATATTGATTTCTCGGAGAAAAATATTTTTATAATTCAGAGACTGGGACTACAAATAACACACTCCTATCCATTTATATAAAAAGACTAATATGTTATTCTTATGTGTTTACTCCTTTGCGCCTGTGTAAGTCATTCTTATTAATGGTCCTAGTAGAAAACCAGCGCTAGTTAACTCAGAGCATCTAACCTAGGACCAATTTAGAACTTTCTTTAGTTGTTTATTTTTTTATTAAAGTACACTATTTTGTACCGTAGGCTTTGTTTTTGTGTTATATAGTGATTTGCTTATAAATATAAAATTTTAGTACGTCATGTCATTATTATAACTATCACAATATTATTTTTTCCTTTTATTGTGCCTTTGTCTTGCTGAGTATGCACTGTCTGCTACAACTCCATTAATTCTTCGAAAAGTGATTGTGTAACATATTTCTGTATAAAAATTATTAAAAAAAGGAAATGTTTGAGTTAATCAATTTTTAGCTAGACGTATTGCTGGGGAGTTTCTTGCCGCTTCTTCTCCTTAACAGCAATAACACGTTGCGAAACGGTGTACATAGTCTAGGAAGTAAAATTAAATTTTCACTTATATGTATTGACCTTCAAAAAGTGTTTTCCAATGGAACTTATTTGAAATAAAAACTTTTGAATTTGAATACTTGTTTTGTCTTTCTTTCTAAAATATTCATGTAAGTAGGTACGAAACAGTGCTCATATTTGCATTTTAGTTCTTTTAGTTTCGTCTCCATTATTAAGACAAAAAATAAATTGTCTACACTTATTCAGACTAGCTATCTATTCAAATAACGACTACATTATCCCTAGAAGCTTTTAAACTGGTTATAGCGAACTATATATATAGAAAAGACATGTACAAATGTCAAGCTGTAAATAAGAAGCGTGACCAAAGTGTACCTCGCAGACGTCGAGATATTTCACCGCGATACGTCTGTATCTGTGCATTTCTCTAACATCCAAGATTCTTAGCCAAGCCATTCAAGCCATATTATTAAATAAAATGTGCTAGCGAGTTTGTTTAAATAAAATAAATAAAGATAACATTTATCTTAGGATACAAACCGAAAAATATTAAAACACTAGAAACCTATAGATATACTCAGGTACCTATAAGTAGAACCTAACTCAGTTTTTACTGGCTTTTTAGATTAAACAAACGCTGTTTGTTCATCAGGGCTTTGAGAAACACTGATTTTTCTGATCTACACTATAAGGAATATTTATAATATTACACTACTAATATCCTTGCGAACTAACTAACTAACTTTGTTGGCTCAGCGACCCAAAGTGAGTCTTGGTCTCCGAAACGAGAGCACGCCACTTTCCTCTGTCCGGCGCAGTGTCTTGCCAGTTATGGGCTTGTAGTGCGGTCAGGTCAGCTTCCATTCTGTCCTTCCAGCGATACTTGGGATGACCAACCGTTCGCCGACCGACTGGTCGCCCCAAGTATGCTTTCTTCTCTCCCCGATCCTCCTCCATTCGTTTTACATGACCAAACCAGCGGAGACGGTGAGATTTTATCTCCCCAATTATGTTGGTCTCGGCCATGAGGTCTTTTATTTCGGAGTTGGTTCGGACCCTCCAGCTGCCATCTCCTTTTATTGCCGGGACCAAGATTTTTCTGAGAACCTTCCTCTCTGTGACCAACAATTGGTTCTCCTCCTTAAGTGAGTGCACGATGCGTGTGAGAATAGTAAAGAGCTTTGCGACTACTTTGCGGTGATTACCGGACTAAAACAGGGTGACGCTCTCTCACCTACGCTTGTTAATTTGGTGCTGGAATAAGTGCTTAGAAGAGTAATGACACTCGAGGTAAGCGTGTAGCTAAACGGAAGGCATAAGGTGATAGGGTATGCCGATGACTTAGCACTATTAGGGGAAAGCCGCGAAGAAATTATGGAAGCAGCTAAGGTCTTAAAACAAGAGGCAAAAAAAGTTGGACTCAATATCAACTATGATAAGACGGAATATCTTCATATGAAGCGGTACAAAAGTACCCGCATTGCGTGTACAAACCTTCATGTTGGAGGTACACTGTATAAAGGTGCGAGAATATTCAAATACCTGGGATGCACAATCACAGACGCGAACTCCCGAGAGGAAGAAATACACATTAGTGTTCAAAATGCCCTCAGGTGCAGCGCTGCCTTACATAAGGTGTTACTGTCCAGGATCTTAAGCAGGAAAACTAAAATTTGCGTCTACAAAACTATTATTAGACCGATTTTGATGTAAGGCTATGAGGCCTGGACACTGACACTTAAGGAGGAGAACCAATTGTTGGTTACAGAGAGGAAGGTTCTCAGAAAATTTTTGGGCCCAACAGTATCCTTCCTTGCTAGTAAATATTATGTCAAACTGTTTATATATATGTCAGCTTGACATAACAAGTGGCCTGTCGTAAGAGGCGACAAAACAACGCATAACCAGGTGATAAGGCAATATATATAAGTTTTATCTACGATAAGGCATCTGCCATTCTGGATGACTACCAACTTTGGTCCAGAGGATGTCGCTATAACAACCTTGAGTGGTGTTTCGGTATTACTGGCGAGGTTCTAATCTGCCTTTCGTGGTTGGCAGTACATTGGTAGCATTTTTTTGTTGCTACTCAAGAAAAAAAAACATCCACGTTTATTTATTTAAGAATTTAAAAATATATTTATTATTTTATAAGATAGACAGATAACACTTTATTATACACCAATACAAAAAATTAACTTACAGACTAAAACTATATTTAATTATGTACATAGGACGGTCTTATCACTAAAAAGCTATCTCTTCCAGACAACCCCAATTTGTTTATTTTTATTATTATTAAAAAAATATATTATTAATTGTTTATATTATTTATTACCTTACCTTATATTATTATTTCACAAAGATTCCCCGTCTCTAAGAAGTACCTAAAACAAAATTTATTACAATTCCGTAATATTTAAGGCTGTGAAGAGGTAACAAGCAAACAAAGAAATATTCAACAAAATTCACTATTATATCGAGTTAAATACCAGTATAAGTTATTCTGAATGAAAATTCGACCGAGGCGAACAGAACCGCAAACAAGATACAGTCTATAATGCCTTGGTATTGAAAGATAAAGCAAGATTGGACCCGCAGTTATCGATTTATCAGCCGTGTTTCAAAGCCCGGTCCTTGCCATCACTTATCTATGGAAGCATTTAAACAGTGGCAAAGATTTATTTCTAACTAATCTCTGCCTTTTTCATTTTGTCGTCTATGGTTAATTTATTACTGGTCATTTGTTTCGCGTTTTTATCATTGGCAAATTGAAAATTTGAAAAGAGTAGCTGCGAGTTATTTTTAAGATTGGTTTTAGAGTGTTTCAAGATTAATTATACTAGTATTTAATTATTCCTTTGACATTTGGACGGCTGTAGGTGTGGGATGTAATTTGTATTAACATTCTGCTCTACTGCTACTCCATTGGTTCAGCGACCCAAAGTGAGTCTTGGCCTCGGAGACGCAAACACGCCATTTTTGGCTGTCCTGCGCGAATTCTTGCCAATTATTATCGGCTCGAAGCGCTCACACAGGTCAACTTCCACTCAGTCTTTACCAGTGATATTTTGGACGGCCGACCGGACGCCGACTGACCGGCAGACACAAATATTCTTTCTTTATGCTGCGATCTTCTCCCATCCGTTGTACGTGACCGAGTCAGCGGAGGTGGAGAGCTTTTATTTCTCCTATTATTTAGAATGTAGATTTATGAATATCTATTAGTGCTAGCTAGCTCTAGTGAGAGTGTTCATTATTTTATGTAATGCAAGTAAATTGCAGGGAGGATGCTAGTATCATATTGTATTTGTACACCTCAATGAGAAGGTAAATAAACTCGTACTTAATTGAAATTAATTAAATTTGAAATTGTATATGGAACAAAAGAAACTGAAATATCTCTTGTTTCCATATTTTAAGCACAAAACTCGTTAGTTTGAGGGTTGCCTTCTAGGGCATAAATATTTTATTACGTTTTTATATAACTTCATACAGTGTACATCTTACACACTTAATTAAGAACCTCAATGTTAAAAGGTAAAAAAACAAGGCTCATTTACTAAACTATCCGTTCGCCAATTCGCTATTAAATAAATAATAGATCCTTCTTGGAAATTAAAATCCCTCAATATGTGATTTTTTTTATTGCAGGAATTCAGCAGAAAGGCAGACTTTGCAGCACCAAAGGTGCTACAAAGGTGCTGGAACCTGGTTAAATGCGAACACAACTCAAGGCTAAGGCGACTCTTTACCAGGGGTGAGAGTCTGGAACCTGGTTACTAATACCTTTCTCTGTTCCTGGAACACAACCAATCATACCCGCCTTTGGTACGTGTTATTCGCTACCCTCCGTGCATTGCGACATACTTTAGATCAATATGGGTGATAGCCATCTTAATTTAGATAGCCATTCGGATATAAAATGCCCTACCACCTGGCTGACCAGGGGTGATAGCCATCCAGTGGGTTGTGTTGTCGCGTTTTACGACAGGCCGCCCGGCCGCAGGAAATTGTATTCATTCTCCGTTCCTGCCTTTTAATAAAGGACGTTATTATCTCACTATGCAGCCTAAAATGTCTGGATATTTACAAATACTCACATTAAAAACGACCAGTGCAGTTTACAAATTTTTTTCTTTAACATATATATAGTTTTTTGAAAGTATAAAAGGTAAGGGGTTACTTGAACCAAAATATGGCTTGATGTCGCGAAGGATAATGTGTGTAGTAGAGTTCGCGCCGTAAAAGAAGTCCCACGGAATATAAAGGAACTAAAAGAGGCAGCTCCGCTATTTAATAGAATTTTGTTCTTGTTCGTAAAATAGGCAGGAAATAACTTTACAGCTTTAAATATGGAATATTTTGTATTTATTATTCAGTAATTACCTACATCGATTTACGGATTTGCAAATAATTACTCTGGCAGGATAAGTACGACGATTGCAGCACCGCGTCTGTGGGAGTTCTTTTGTGGCGCATACTCTAGTAGTAGTTCAATTCGCCAAATTGTCAGGCTAAGGAGCTTGGTCCATACAGCCTTGTCTAATGTATAAACTATTCAGTTTACCTCAGCCGAATTGTAGGGTTTTGACCAATGCCAATCAACGGAGTTCATGTGGCAACTCGAAAGGCTGCATTTGACTGCACAGGTCACATTTTTCGCAAAAGTAATAATTACTACTCAAGATTTATCAAAATCCTACAACTATTGTTGATTTTAAAGTAATTTCGCAAATTTTTGGAAAATAAACCTATTTAGTACAGAGTCACCCTTCAGTTCCCGCTAAAAATGCTTGTTATGAACTCAAGAACGAGTTTTATTATTTAATTAGAACAGTATCTTTTTTTAATACTGAAACAATTATTTGACTATAAACGACCAGATGATAATCTCGTCATGTAGTTATAAACTTTCGAAATATATCAGAAAGTCGGAACCATTTGTGTGCAGCCCTATATGAGAGTGGGTTAATGCAATAATTTGTAATATAACCACCTGGGCCCGCCCGCAACTGCTTTAATTATGTGAGCCTTGATGTGCGGTTTAAATCACGACTATTATGTGGTCGCAGCATTTTACGCGGCAAGGCCTCCGGATTTATCGACTTCACATTTATTTGAGACCTTTTGGTGGGAAGTCATAGCACAGAATAGTTTAGGATGTTATATGTTCCTGGAAACGAGGTTTTGTATTTTTTTCTTCTTCAACACTAAGTGTCATTTTTTTAAAATAAAAATGACAATAGCTAAATATATCACCAGAGTGAAGCCATGTTAAAATTAATAAAGGGGCCCATTCACTATCCTCCGTGGCAGTTTGCCGCGTAATGTAAGTTTGCGAATGTTCTGCAAGATCCGCCCACTGCGGTACTACCGTGCAGGACAGTGAATGGGCCTCTTTAGATTGCGTTGTTGGCATCAGTAAAAGCTACAATTTGCTTGAAGTTTGCTATGTTTCATTTTAACAAGCCAATTTTTCATTATTACTGGTCTAGATGCAAAAATCGAGAGAAGTCATATTTAAATAAAATAGTTAGTAGTCAATTTTTCCACAGAGCGATTAAAGATAAATAGGCCACTGACGAGGCCATTCTGGTGTAGATTTTTCGTATCGCTTGACTTTAGTAGATAGGATCTTCCATTCATAACTCCTTGTAATAACGACCAGAACTTCATTAAGTAAATTAAAACTTTCATTATTATTTCTATACCGTCAATTAAAAGTTGCCCCAAGCCAAGTTCTCTTAATCAAAACCTTTTTACATTAGTTGAATCTTATATCTGTAGTATTAGGAACTATTTTTCTGTGTTTTCGAGTTAATTTTCTATTTGTAATGATACTCGTACAAGTGTGATATATGTCAGTCTAGTGACGATAACTGACCGTTCTTTGAGTACATTTAATTAATGTTCTATTTATAAGAGAAACTGCATTATTTATTTATTATATACTATATTGCACACAACTAAGAAATACAACTATATTAACACGTTCACAGCGAAACGGGGTCTAAGTAGCCCCGAATGTGTCTCACTCGCGGTGTGGCTAAGAAAAACATGAACCTCTCTGTGGTGCGGAGGGCGCAACTTCAGTTTGGTACAGTGTAGTAAAAGGATGAATATATCTCTAAGACGTGTTATTATACCAGAGTTTCGTGGTACACCTACCTTAGTACGGGATTGTCGTGACCTGTTATCGCACAGTACAAAACAAAAATCCATAAACTATTTTATATAGAAGCCATTAAAGTTTTTAGTTTTTAAAACGTTACGGGGCTCAATAGGCGTCGTGCCGTTACAATAGTAGCTTTAGCACAAGGTCTAAAGCGCCCCGTACTGCAGGAATGGAAAGTACAGAAAAATCGGTGCCGCTGTGATTTTTTTCATTTTATTATTAAAAAGTGCCCATTTGTGAGCTGTGTGTGCGTGAATCCATTGTGAACGTATTAACAATGTAACTAAAAAGTACAATTGGCGGTATTATCGCTTTAGGTGATTTCTTCCAGACAACATTTTAATTAAAGATGATATTAGAGCGTACAAGGAGGATAAATTAAAAGCAAAACATTTTGAGATATAACGTAGTGATATATGAAAATTAGGATTCAAAGATAAATCCAATTGTAATTCAATGTTGGCTTTGTGGTTAAGCGGACTAAGTCTTAGTCGGCCGAACTGCTGGAACGCAGGGACTCCGGGATCGATTCCTGGCATGGTAAATTTCGTAAACGAATTTCCGTTACTTACAATGGTCTGGGTGTCTGGAATTGGCCTCAGAGTAGCCCGTTGTATATTACCCATTACACAAGCGTAATATGCTTAGCTTGGGGATATATGTGAAATTAATATAATAAACGAATCTTTTAATGAATAGTTGGTTAATCGTGGATAAAAAAAAATTACAGAGAAAATATTAATTAGATATCAAGACAGAAGGTTGCAGTAAGTATTCCAAAACAGGAAAGTTGCTAAGCAACGATGTTCTGTCGGAGACATTTAGACATGAAACGTATATGCAGGTTGTATGTATTCACAATATACAATGTATATTTGTCTGCCAAAAATAAAAATATACTAAATCCAATCATCAATAGTTTAAAATCAACCTAATGTTATTAATATCTATAAAAACAATACCAAGTTGCGTCCAAGCCGCTCGGCGTTTTTCGGAACATATCTATATCGTCATCTCACAAAATTTTGAGATACCCATAAGCTATTATTCATTGGCAACAATGTAAGTGCTACAAAAAGATAGAATGAGGCAAAATAATTAGTAATAAAATGTTATTTTTGGTGTAAAATCGCATTTTTCGGAGAAGACACCTACTAATACACTATATACTAATATAAATGGAAATAGTATTTTTTCTAAAAATAACATGATAATAATAATATATTGGCCTGGCAACATTATAAACTGCCTGTATTGTATGCGGCCCAAAGGATAAACTGTCGTTCCGATAAAGACAACATCTTTTCTTTGTTTCATTATATATCTGTGAAAGTTTATGCAATGACTAATATGCAATTCTATTAATAAACTTAAAAAGCAAAACTTTATCTAAATACGAAATTTGACAAATCACTAGAGCTATTTTCGAGATATACGAGAGAAATTAATGTAAAAGAATTTATGTACATATTGCAAGAAATTTAAATTAGTTTCTCTTCCATCTTCACTAATACGAGTATATTGACGCGTGGTTTATATAAATATTTAATTTATGGTATTTTTTAAATTTTAGCGGCTAGTACACTTAATTAAATCTAGGTTTCACGGTTTTAAGCGCGGCATTTTATTTGTTCTTTGTTATTATATAATAACTACAATAACAAATAAAACTAATTAATTAAAATGAACAAGTTGGCTGTAGGCTACATACAATTTTTAACATTATTCATTGATATTTGACATCTTTGTCTTTCGTGATCACAGCTACTGAAAAGTGGCCAAAATGTTAGAATAATAAAATCAAGTAAAATAACGTGCTTAAAACCTTTAAAAAGCAGTTTTATTAAATGTGTTCTTGTTTAAGGGTAAATATTTTATCTTAATTATTTATAATATCCGCTGTTCTAAATACTTTTGATACGTACGATTCATTAGTATTTGATACAATTATGCGCTTGCGCAGAAGCGCGTTGATGTCTAATGTACTTGAAGTTAACCCATAATATTTTTCAGGTTTCATGCTTTTTGTAAAGTTTTGTATACTTTGTGGAATTATAATAATCAATACAACCCTGAAAGAATCACTGAGAAATTCAGGGAAGACTGAATTTATATCTATACAAATAAATAAAATTGAAATGCCTGTTTGTAATGTCAAAATAACAGCTTTTTACTAAATTCATATGGAAGTATATACGGTACTTTATCAAAAAATATTTTTTAATTTCTTTTCTGTCTGTCTGTTTGTTCCGGGTAATTTTTGAAAAGGCTGGACCGATTTTGACGGCACTTTCACTGGCAGATAGCTAATGTTATAAGAAGTAACTTAGGCTACTTTTTTAGGATTCCGCGAAAAAAAATCACGCGTATGAAGTCGCGGGCAGAGCCAATCCTGAATAATTATCATATCATTAGCTTTTTCTCGCGTTAACATAGGTTTTGTTGACAGAGTGGAGGACCAGCTGCTGGAAATCCCATACGCCTTAGAAATGTTAAACTTGATCTTAAATTCAAAATACTCTTAGAGCCATCCAGCGAAGGCAGAGCTAACCATGAGAGCTACACATTAAAATTCCGTTGTCAATATCGTTGCCACGATGATGTATTTGTTAGGGAATTGCACCGAGGTTCCCAAAAAAACGCGATCGGAGCGCCATCTTTTCTGTTATATTTGTGTTTCCCCCGGGAACAGTACTTTTGTAGTGGAACACTTATAAGCCAATAGATGGTGCTGTATAATAATTGAGGTCACAAACGTTTCCCGAAATATACAAAGAATATATACAAATTTCCAACAGTAATATATGGGCCTAGGCCTGCGAGGAACAACACTAGCCTCGCTGGAAGGTCTTCTTTGAGACTGAGGAGCATTCCCCATCGTTCCTCCACCCTATACGGGGCATCCCCTTCACTTTTTTCGCGATATATCTTTTCAGTGACGCAGGGTGGAAATTGGTCTAGGATAAGCTGGTTGAAAAAACATACCATATGATGCAAGCACCGACTACACCGCTGTTGCTGAAACTAAGTCCTCACTATCAGCATACAAAAAAGCACAGGATTTGATGGTTGAATTATTTTTGCAAATAAAACTTAGACTTAACTAAATAAAAACGTCTAACTCGTGATTTATTTTCTTATTACAATTTGTATTTTTAATTTTATAATCTTACGGCATATTTTGAAACAAGAGCCGGTGCCCGATCGGGGTATGAGCTGCTATTTCATCCAAAATGCGTGGAAAGCCGCCGAGCGTAAGAGATGAGTGATACAGCAATAATATATGGAGAATAAAAAACGTAAACACCAATGAATGCATAGTGCTTTCGACCTTTTGGTACACCCCAGACAACGTATACGTAAATTTGATGACGATTTGTTGTGTAGTTAAGGCGTGAAAGCGTCACAAACAAATTCACTTTCACATTTACAATATTAGCTAGGATTACGCACGTCAAAGTTATCTATATATAGTTTAACGTCGTACCTTATTACCGTGTGAATTTCCCTCTTGTTACCAACACAGGTCCTTCCAAATTCGTAAAGACACGATTCGGCTCCCCCGTAATACATTTCGGTATAGATGGATGCAAGTCGCGGTGTGTAACAAATTGCTTTGTCGTGCTCACACGGGTTCAACGACCGGCTAATCGAGTCTCCTAGGTACGAATAGAATGGAATAAATATTACCTAGACTCGAAGCTATGGCTTAGGCGTGTTCGAGACATTTCACCGGGTTACACCGTTGTCTATATTAATATAGAAACGTGAAAGTGACTTTGTATGTTTGATTTTTCCATCTTTATGAATTTAGGAATTAACTAACCAGCAGTAGCGCGAACTTCATTCCCCATACAACATAGCCTACCTTTAAGAAATTAGCGACTAGCGATCAAAAGGTCGAAAGCGCCATGCATTCATTGGCGTTTATGCGCTGTTGAACCATACATCTAGTGTCTCTATAAATTTACAAGCGACCAAAATGTCAAAAGTGCCATGAATTTATTGGCGCTTATGTTTTTTATTCGTATGTATATTATCTCTTGCGCTCACTGGCGTATTGGATGAAATAGCAACTCAAACCCCCTTGGGCACAGGCTATTGTTTCAAAATATGCGGTAAGATTGCAAAATTAAAAATACATCGTAAGTTAGATAATTTTTCAACAGCGGTGTAGTTACATCATGCGGTATATTTTTTTAACTGGTTTATCCTAGACGAATTTCCACCCCGCACCACTGCTAACTAATTTTTTATATTAAACTGTATATATATTTAGGGTTTCCTTCTTGTATTAGTTTATTATATTAATTATTGTAATTGATATAAATATATAGCTATAGTTTAGTAAGTAAATAATACGTACGTTAATAAGTCTAGAAATAACTAACTACTTATCATAAAGTTTGACCATAAATATCCTACTATCCGGTATGCTTATTTCATTAGAATGGAATGGTATACCCGTCACTCTTACATAAGGCGGATCAGTGGGTTTCATATACCCGTAATCTCGTTGTACAGATTTTCTTACAACGACTTCTTCATTCCTAGCGTATGGTGTTATACAACAAATATGCACATTAATTTGAAAATACTTAACAGTTAAGCAGGAAATTCTATTAGGCCATTATTCGAACCTACTAAATACCTCTAATTACAATAATGTCTGTGTAGTCGGTGTCTGAGATCGACCAGAGTGGTCTGTTGTATATTACCCATGTATGTGTTTGTCTGCCGATTATTATTATTTACAATAATAATTTTTATCTCAGAAAATGGCATAGTTTCATCGAGATAAGAGTTCAAAGTTTGTGCGAGCAAAGCTGAATGAACTGAATTGTAATATTTTCTTAAGTTTTCGCGACTAGTATACATAATAAAACTAACGGCTTTAAGCGGGGTATTTGATTTGATTTTTATTATTCCGACGTTTCGGCCACTTTTCATTGACCGTGATTACGGAACAAAAAGATGATAAGTGTCAATGAGTATTTGTTATAGGCTAAATAAAACTTTAACAATACTCATTGAAACACAGCGGCGGATACATAGGAGGAGTGGGCGGCGCCGCAAAGGGGGGCCTTGCGGGGCCGCTCGCATTGTCATCTGCCAGTCAACCCGCACGCTATTCGTTCGTTTCTTTCGTCAGTCGACTCGACGGAGTCGAGTTGAGATTTTCAACATTGCGGCGTACAAAAACATGGGTGAGGACAATGAAGGAGGATCGACTTAATGGCTTAGCTGCGTAGAACACTCACCCTGACATTGATTGTCCTATTGACGATGTAATTAACTAATTTGCCAGGAATAATAGGCGCATATAATTCATCATTTAAGAAAGAGAAACACAATTGTAACTTTTTTATATCATTATATGACATTGTTTTGTATATGTGTATATAATCAGTTTAAATAAAACTTTTTTAAACTTTGCATGTGACTTCATTATTTTTTTATTACGATAGAAGTAAAGGTAGCTCAACTATCCTTTAGCGCCCCCTCTTTGAGATTTTTTCTGTATCCGCCACTGTTGACACATGACATCTTTGTCTTCTGAACTGAATTGTCACTATATAAGTATTTGTTTGTTTATATATACTCTGTTAATTAGGAAGAACATAGCATACAATTTGTATCGCGAAATAGGGTAGTTTCTACGGGACAAAGTTACGAAATATAAGCGAGTGCAGTCGGCTCTAAACTCCTAGCTTCGTTACAAGCGTAATCTAGATCGCTTTATGGCAACATAAGATATTTCCGGCGTGTTATTTTTATGCTTTAAAACCTGTAAATGCGCATTCTTAGCATAGATACTATAATTATAATGTTCTATCTGAAATGAGATCTTGGATATGGTTTAATTTTATTCTTCTCCAGTTGAAAATTATTTTGAAGTATTTTACAGATTGTTAGGGTAGTCCAAATGTACTTTAGAAAGACCAGACTAATTAATTTGTCTACTGTAACATCAGGCAAAGGTTTATTGCAAAGTAATTATGAGCATTAATTAGCTCAACACCTACATACAATTTTTTAGGCCGGTTCCCATATCCTACCGACAGTTCATTGGTGGCCTTACTATCTGTTAATATTTGGCATATGTTCCATACATACAAGTAATGTCAAAATTCAACCGATGGCAGGGCAATTAAATGAATAGTAAAATATAGGAATCGGCCATTAGTTTACGGACTCTAGGGCCATTATTAAAATCAAAATATTTTTTGTTTTAGTTACTGTTTACTTGCTAGTTTAGAATGCTAAATTTTATGCACTTACTTTGGGTATTGAGGTGTTAATAGTTCCCCGGCAGTTAATGAGGCCGATGGGCCACCGCCTGCCAGGGCCAGCGGAGAGAGCTAGGCCGTACACCCGTGGCCCTGACATTAAGGGCGAAGGACGGAATACCGAAGGGTTTTAGTGGGTCTCCCTAACTGTGATGTGGCAATAGCATCTTTAGTTATGGCTAGAGGTGCTAGTGCCACCCGGACCTGGCGAATCTCACACACTGTCTCCCTTATGCGCGGCTGATGGCCCTTAATCGGGTTTCCCCTCGTTAGAAAAAAAAGGGTTTGAGGTGTTAGTACCAATAGGGTAGTTGCCAGTCGGAATCAACAGAAATGCTTTTTATCATCTTACATAACGCCAAAGTCACCTAAATTAGGTTCGAGCTTGCACATTATGACGTCATTTCTATAGCATATTTCAAATAGCGTGTAAATGATTGTTTAACCAGTAATTAAAATTGCTAAAATTAAAAAAATATTATGATATTTTAAAGGATGACTCATCATCATTATCCGGGTGTTAAATCTCAGTTGCGTTCGGAACGCTCGCTCCGACGCCCAGGGTCCGCTGTCCTACTTTTACTACTCCACTTCGCGCGGTATTCATCACCCCCGTTTTGAGACCATTGGTGCGCATATCATCCTTCAAAACGTCAAGCCAGCATTTCTTGGGCCTTCCCCTTCGACCGGAATCCGGCAATTTTAAAAGTAAGACTATGACAGTATTTGCCAACCAAGTTTACATATTGGCGTTCAAATACTATGTCATAGTTAAGTGAACAATGTTCCAGAATTGTGAAACGTGTCAACTACTCAATTTCCACTTAATCTATGTTAGTAATTATTATTAGATGTTTTACTGCATAGGTTATTTGCATAGATTGATTGATAGTGTTAGTTTGGTTTAGTTTTTGAAACGAAGAGGCTACGGGTTTGATTCTAGACAGGGTAAATTATGTAAACGCACTTTCTCTCACTCTTGGGTTCGCTTGTGACTTACATACGCTGGTCAGGAATGTGTGATTAATTGCAGATAGCATTTTGTGAACTAACAACATGTGAATGCAAAAAAAGCAAGGAATTTTATGAGAATTCGGAGATTCTTGTATGATTTGTGGGATGAACTGTATATACTTTCTATTAAACTTCAATGTTTTAAAGCCAACATTTCACACAACGCTTTATTTGCTTCAAATTAATCCTTTCCGTGGTTTTGCCGCTGATGCGGATAAAAAACGACTGCGATCGGTCATAGAACCAGATGGTTTTATTATCCCAAGTTATAGATGGTATTCAATTTTGAACCTTATATACTATACCACTGAAATATTAGAAGTTTTGATCGAAGGAAAAATAAGATTGGTTACCAAATTATTTGTGCAGTTGACAAATTTTCAGGATATTCCATTTTTAACTTTAATGCCCAGTAAATAAGAAACTAGTGTAAGTTTATTGGTTTGTAAATAAATATTTGTATGTGTAACATGTTGGTGCATGAGGTAAGGGGGTGCAAGGCGAGGGGGGCTGGTCGCGTGGGGCGCTTGGAATGCGGTCTTCTGAGATACCCCATGGACTGAGCTTTATATAAGTGGTACGTAAGTACATAAATTTATGTATCTTTTTAACGACGTGTCTGTATGTATGATGTAATTTGGGGATGGAAACTCGATTTTTTCGAACTTTCTTGGAGGACTCTTCTGGATTTAATATAAAAAGCCTTAGGAGTTTCAAGTTGGTCAATATTATTTATTATATTTAAATATAAGTTAGGTGTTCTCAACCACTTGTATGACTTTGTAAAAATTCATTTTACCTTGTAAGGATCCCAAATCTGCAAGTAATTAATAGCTATTCGATTGATCTCCTGAGCCTTGTAAAAGATAAATGTAAAGAACTTTGAACTTTTACGAGAGATCACTGAGTAAGGGGATTTGGTACAAAACAATAAAGCCTTGTTTGGTAGTCGAGGTAGCGTAATGGCTAGCGCACGCGTCCCAAGCTCAAAGGACACGGGTTCGAATCCTAAGCGGAACGCATGCTTCTTAGGCAGTTTTGCTACCTAATATTGTTACAATTATTACATACTAACAACGGTGAACGAAAACGTTGTGATGAAACCTGGATATCGAGATAACCGATGTGTCAAAGCTGCCTTGCACAAGCCTGGCGGTTATACTGTCCGTTCCCCTATAATGGGAGACCTGAGCCCAGCAGAGGCCCCATTTATGGGCTGTTATTATTATTATATAATCTAATTGATTAAACCCTCTTTATAAAAATGAGGAATAAAAAAATGTTTAGAATTATGTAAATAAAATATTGAATTTATAAAAACAGTTAATTTAGGAAGAAGACGTGGGAGGACACCATTCTGCAGAGCAGTGACGTAATGTTGATATTAGACGGATCAACGAAATTGAATAAATTTGGTTGAAAGGTACAGAACTTTAAGGTCACGTTGGTATTCAATGACATTGAATGAATCAGATACGCTTTCATACATTCTTGGGCCCAGATTGTAAAAATATGAGAGTGATTTTAAGATTTCTTTTTATTATGTCAATGATTTTCATAATTGTATTGTATGGGTTTATTTTGAATGAATTAATCGTGTGGTGCAAGTGTTGTCATATTATTAATTGATAAAATTCATTTACACAAATCGATTATGGTAGTCGATAACTTATTTTATTTGTGACCTTATTTTTAAGATTTCTCGTCTTCCAGACAGAATTTAGGGCTGATGTTATCCATTTTGTAATAGATAATAATGTAACGCTTTTTTTAAGCTATATCTCAACTCATTACATTTCTTTGGTCCAAAAGTCTACGTCTCCTTTATATTCATGGTTCACCAGTTTGGTTGCTTCATCCAAATTGCAAAACAAAAATACCATATCATTTTGATTGAATCTGATATATACGAATTTAAACATCTGCGGTTCGGTTATAAATTCATATAAATTCTATGTCATTGCAGCCACCGGAGGCTATAAAATGTATTGGCGCCATCCGATGTTGCGGCCATCGTCGTTTCGGCGGGAGCAGTCGTAGGTCGACGACCCCACCAAACAATCAGACCTGATGTGGTGTTTCGACGCAACTCAATCTGCTTTAAGCATGTATGTTATTTTTTAATCACAGCAATTGTATAATATATCCTATAAAAATGTTTTTATACATTTAATTTATATAGTAGTTTAAGTATGACCAGACACCCGTGACAGTCTTACAGATCAGAGTAATTTATTCCGTGTGCAGTTCGGACGGTGTTAAAGCGTGAAAATGGTATGAAATAAATTTGCGCAAGAGCAATGAACACTGATATGCATAATGTGTGATAGTGAGATCGTGACGTCATTGTCGTGAGTCAACAGGGTGCTTGGGATCCCAATCTTGTAACGCGATCACGAATTTCCAACCGCTTTATATGAGCTATAAATTCATGTGTCCAGTAGCTAAAGATTTTGAGATTATACAATCTGCATAATTGTTAGGGCTCCATACCTATTTTGGCAAAAAACCTTTAAAATGGTCATGGTATTTTTTTTATGGCGGGAAATCCGAAATAGGCTGCGGGAGGGGTCGCGACCCGTGTGTGGGATTCGACAGCTCGGGGTGGCACTCGCACCTCACGTGTGAAGTGCTATTGCCATGCCGCACTTAGGGATACCCACTAAAGCCCCTGTCCGATCCTCGAGCGTCCTTTGTCCGGGCTGTGGGCTAGCTCGCGCATTCACCTCCAGCCCGGACGGACGCAGGTCAGCCCCTTTACGGGATGGCCTCATCATATGCTAGCCGGAGATCTGGGTCTCTCCGGCTCACCTCGAGGTGAGAGGGAAAATGGTCATGTCTGTCTATCTATCCGTATGTCATTGTAAGTGACATTAATTTTTCTCGGGCACTACTGAGCCTATAAGGAGGAATGTGTTATTTAGAATAGAATAGAATAGAATGGATAATACTTTATTGCTCATCAAATGTACAATTTCAAACATGCACAATTACAATATTGTCATGGTAGAAACAATAGGCGGTCTTATCGCTTATAGCAATCTCTTCCATGCAAACTAACTTAAGCAATAATTTAACCTAATCTGGCGATGTAGGTAGTGCAGATTATTAGGTAGATCTTAAACAAACATACTTAAACTAAATATTTTATAAATTAAAAAAATTATAGTATAAGAATTAGGCATAATTGTTTAAGAAAAACTAGTGTTTTCTGAGTGCTTTCTTAAATGAAGGCCAATAAATAAATAAATAATAATAATAATAAATAATAGGTAAACAAACACGCATATTATATATCCCCAAATTAAGCAAGTTACGCTTGTGTTATGGGTACTAGACAACGTACTACTCTGGGGCCGATCCCAGCCACCCAGACCATAGTAAATAACAGAGAAAATACGTTTCCGAAATTTACTATACCAGGAATCGAATCCAGAGCCTCTGCGTTTCACTGAGGTAGGCCGGCAAAGGCTTAGCCCGCTCAACCACAGAGGCCGTCAAAATATGAATGTAAGGCCGTAAATGTTATTCACATACTTATATATTGCTAATAAGGAGGTCTTTAAATGTTCTAGCTGTAACTAATAAGTTGAGAGGAAGAAGACTAAGCTATCGGCATATAATGAGGAGTACTGAAAGTCATGTGTCATAAAGAATGTTAAGCTGGAAGATTGTTGTATTGGATTGTGTGAAAGATGACATGATTATATGTGGTGCGACAGAGGACGTATGCCAGAGTAGAGGAGTATGGTAGAAAAGGACATATTGTGCCAACCGATGTTTGTGAGATGGAGAAAGAAAAGAATACTACTACGCAATGCTGTATTGAAATCTCGAAAAACAAAAAGGTTAAGGTGGTCGCCATACAGTGTGTTTGTACCCTTTTATTTTTAGACTACGTTGTCGAAAATTCTGAAGAAAATCAAGGTATTTAAAAATACTTTCAACGAATGTTGGGTTGATCAGATTCGTTGAGCAATTCGATTAAACGCTTTTTAAAGCTTTCGTAAACAAACGACAAAAACAATGGACTTTCTGCGGAACCTTTTAATATGTGCGGTCCGACATGCAATTCAACGATTTGTCTGTGCCATGTATGTGATTTTACATGTACAGGAAGGGAGAAATAATACAATTTCCTGCGGCTGGGAGGTCTGTCGTAAGAGGCGACAAAAAGATATTTGCCCATCTGGATGGCTACCACCTCTGGTGTAGAGTATGCTGCCATAACAAATTAAGTGGCCAGGTTGCAGTCCCCCTTTAGAGAGCGGCAGCACGTTGGTAGCACCTACACGTGTTACAAATGTCCATTGGAGATGGTTACCACTTTCCATCAGGTTGGACAGGTCTGCCTGTCTGCTGATCTTGTGCAATAAAAAAAATATTGCTCAATTTTTATAATATGATGATTCTAACTTTCAGACTAAGAAGTGTATCTGTATTCAACATTGTGTTTTCTCCAGTCCATATAATGTGGAGGATTTCCTTTCATCCATTAAGATTAATGCCATCGTCATATTACAATAACAACGCTTGCCATAACACTATCACCATAACATCCTTGAGGAAGTTTATACTCGTAAACACAAGGGTTTTCTTGACAGTTTCTTTTGCATTTTTTAACACTTGGGAATAAGTTCCTAGTCGAGCCAAAGTCATTTAAAAAGGTGACAGCATAAAAAGCATGGTTGTTGTTCAAAGCGATGTTGATAATATTGTCAGTAATATTAGCGCCACATACCATAACTACTTCTCATCAAGAGGACTGTCTGTCTGATATACTTGAGCAAAAAATCTATGCATTTTCTATGCATTAGCATAGTATTTTTATCAATCGTTGTATGTTATTTATGACTCAAGAAAAAACCCAGCATTGATTTGTCTATTAAATCAAATATTTTATTCACGATGCCTGTACTTTGAAAAAATATTTTTTAAATCCAAAATTAAACAAGTTTTTGAGACAAAAAATCCTACGTAATACAGTAAATGCAGATGATGTTTCGATTGCCCATTCATCAAGGACTTATGACTATGCAGACGAGCGGTTCAAAGATTATTAAGAAAGAGCGCTAAACGCGTCTACCTACAAATACTAGTAATCAGTACCTTCTGTAATATGCACACAGCCTAACTTGTATTTTGTTTGCGACCCGAGGTTCTAGACTGCCATTGTTGAGTCCAAGCGAGAGCAACTTTGCAGATAAAAGTTGTAGTAATAAGGGCGACACTGAAGTTACATTCACCGGGTTATGATGATGTAACAACAATTTTATTAAATTAAACTGTGAAAGTAGTGAATACTAATTTTTAATAGAACTACAGGAGCGCATGCAAGCGAGTGTAAGTTCCGATGACCCCCTTCCTCCTGGCCCTATCCCAAGTTTTCTATCCCATATCCCTTAACCCGTCCTAAAGCGCGATACCGGGTTGGCTTCGTCCCTGTTGTTGTAAACTGCTATAGCCAGGAGTAACCACTTTCCATCATGTGGGAAGTCTGGCAGTTTGCCAGTTTCGCAATAACAACCGCTGTTAAAGAAGGCGTTGATGCGTGACAGTTACTATTCAAACCTTAGAGAATACTTAATTTTTATTTATTTATTATCCGTACTGGAACGGAGAAAGAATACAATTTCCTGCGGCCGGGCGGGCAGCCTGTCGTAAGAGGCGACAAAACAACTCACAGCCAGGTGGTAGGGCATTTGCTCGACTGGATGGCGACCACCCCTGGTCCAGAGTATGCCGCCATAACAACTTTAAGTTAAGTTTCGGCATTAGTGATCAGGTTCCAATCTCCCTTAAGAGAGCAGCAGCGCATTTGTAGCACCTTTCGTGTTGCAAATGACCATAGGCGATGGTAACCGCTTTCCATCAAGTGGGCAGTCTGCCTGTCTGCTGAACTCCTGCAATAAAAAATAATAATTTTAATTTGTGTATATAGTTTATTTTTAATTCGTATTTTATTATAAGGTTTTATTTCAAGTATAATTAATATTTTATAGTAACTCGATATTTCTAAAGATACTTACTTAATTCAAGAACTCTATTCTAAAGCAAGAACTCTATGCTTCTATTTTCACATTCACAGTACATACGGCTTAATCAAAGCCAACTATTTCCATCCTAATCAGGTTAAGGCGGTTCGAACAAATCGTGCCTATTATCAATCGGCTGAAACATAGTTCCACATTCAGAGTTTGTAATTAAATTTTAAGAAAAACTCTCGTCTGAGTTAAATTTATTTAACAATGTAATATTGTATTACTTACTATTAATACTCCCTTTGTATTTATGTCACGCGCGACCTGTGCGAATGTTTGCAATTGTAATTCACTTAGGTAGTTATTTGGCATTGCTACCGGCATTTTTAGACATATTGTCTATAAACCCACTCAAAATTTTAAATCCACAAAAAAAATAACGAGTAATATATGAAATAAGAATACTAAATTCTGTTTATACTTATATATATCAAAACTTTATGGGTTTTTTAATAAAAAAAATGTAAAAATTAAAATAATTCTACATCTGAAAGATGATTAAAAACACAGATAATCTGATACCAGCACTTTCTACTTTGCCTAATATTATTGAAATGTTATTGATTTAGTTCACATAATAATTTTCAAAGTATTTGCCAACACTGTAACGAGGAAAGAAACATTGTCTGTATCTAAAACTTATTGGAAACGGGCACGATTTTAATTATGTATGCATGTGTATGTATGTACTATATGTTTACAATAACATAATCAATTTTAAAAATGTTAACCTTAAGTAAACTTAATCAATTACTATCAGTTATATTGCATTTTACATATATTTTTTTAAGACTAAGAGCCGATTTTTCCATTACGAGATAAAAGCTATTCTAAAGAATAAACACAACATGGGAAAATTAAAAATGACAGTTGCATGCATGCATTAATAAAACAGTTGAATTGTTTTACTTTTGAATTTAATCAGGTTATAATTTATTCGACTGATAACTTTTATCTGATGATAACCTTACCTATAGAAGAGAGATCACCTCTTCTATAGGTAAGGTTTCCAGAAGTCTGGCTATGTTACCGATCTCTACAATGATCTGTTGCCAGAAGGATTTAGAACATAGACTGCAATAAGCAAATATTCGACATGACTCAGATAATGTGAAATCACCTACAAAGTTACGTTCCGCACCGTATTCAACATGATATCACGCGATGGGGAAATGTTCGATAGGTATAGGTATTTGCCACGTGAAAGTATTGTTTAATCAGTTGAATTTTGGAGAGAACAGATAACTGATAAAGCTCGCAAAATTAGTAAGTTGCAGTGGGGAGTAAGTCAGCTACGTATGTCGCAGGATCGACGGCCGGTGGAGCAGACGAGTCCTGGAGTGAAGATCGCGTCTCGGTAAACAAAGCGTAGGATGCCATCCAGCTCTGTGGACTGAGGATCTACGTAAAGTCACTGATGGAGGCTGTACGAGGAAAATGGAGGACTTGAATATGTGATGCAAACTTATGGAGGCTTACGACCAACAGTGGACATCGATTGGCTGAAGTAGATATAGTAAAAATGTAAATAGTTAACTCATTTGATAATTAACCCCTATTTGTAACAAATCAGAGGTTTTCACGCGGCTTCACATGCCTACATTTTGGATCCATATCACACGGAAACTACTCTATTATGCCTCCACCTATTGGTAAAAACTCTAACAACACATAAGTACATAACACGATTCCTAAAGATATTACAGTTATTAAGTTTCGTTTGACCGAATTTACACTAGTGCAATATAAGCCTAGGTTCAATTTTACTACTATTTTGTTGAAAGAATTTGAGCCTCGTAACATAAAGGCGGTCAAGATAAAAATTACCAAAGAAAGAAGAATGAAAGTACATATATACTAAATTTTATGAAAATCTATTCATGCAAGGACCATGATGTTACTAACAAATATAAACATACAAACAAAATCATATTAATAGGAAATGTAGAAAAGATTTAAATGAAAAACATTGATTATTATCAATTTGTATTGTATTCGGAAGGAATGAATCCGTCGTTAATACAGACCTTAATTATGTCGGAAATTAATAGAAATAAGGTGAAGTTAATAGCGTGTTAAAATTATACGGAAGCCGGAAACATTATAAGTTGGCATAGTTAATATCGTATTCTAGAACAGTTACCCTCCATGTATTCAAAAATGCATTTTAATTTGGACAGTGGTTTGCGCAAGAGTGTTGTTGCGGCGGCGCTGGGTTTAGCGATAAGTAAACTGTTACAAAATGAAGAGGGTAGTGGAAAGAAAGGCACGCTCGTACCTAATTATTAATGGGCATGAAATGCAGCTGCTCCTCTGCTCCTCAGTCCACTTCACTTTCATCTTTGTTGTTGTAGGTTTAATAATATTGTGTATTTATTTATGAATCGGCGATTTGCATATAGCGATATTAGTTATGGTAGTTATTATATGATGGTTTTATGTTATATTATTTTGGTATATTAGTTTATTTATTTTATAATATATTTTTCAAAGGCGATTTAATTTAATTTAATTTTATGATATGACAATGAATGACTGACATGCGTGCGAAAAAGGGAACACGCCGCCATATTTAAATGAAGAATTTAAATATGTTAGAAAAGATCGTATAGGCCGAAAGAAGCTACATGGTGGTACCAAGTGTCTTCTGGAGCACGAGCATTAGGTTCCGAGATAAAAAGTTAACATCAGAGGCACACATTCATCCCGATATTTTTTTAAAATAAATTTGGAAAAATACAGTATTGTATAGAAATTAGTGTTGAATACATAAGAATTTTTAATTAATCAACACCAACATCATGTGCCACAGCTATACTGATATTATAAAGAGGAAAGATTTGTATTTTTGAATGTTTGTAACGAATAAACTCAAAAACTACTGGACCAATTTCAAAAATTCTTTCACAATTAGAATGCTACATTAGCCCTGAGTAATATAGGCTATATTTAATTTAAATGATCTGGTTCTAATTTTTTTTTCAAGGCAGGACTAAGTCTACCGGGACCTCTAGTATCGAATAAATTGAAAATATACTAGCTACCGTCAGTTAAGTAAAAACAAAAGAGACAAAAAGTTAGTATACAATAACGGAGTAGAGGAAGACGAAAAGGAGATCTCACTAGAACGCAAAATTGGAGCGAAAACCACACCGACTGCCTGCGACCAGTCACAAAGGAGAAGGCCGCTATTTGTCAGAAATACTTGATATTATGGTTTACTTGTGTTAATAAAATTTTCTTAATGTTCTTTTTACCTTAATCTTTATGGTTGTGTCAAGAGTGTCCGCTGTATAGATTCGGGTGCATTTGCTAACAACATTTTTATCTCCACTTCACAAAAAAAAAATCTGAATAATATTAAGACAAAATTTCCAGGTCTTATAATCCACTTTCCGAGACTATACGATGGTAACCTGGCTAATACTGGTTCACCACGTAAATAGTCACTTTCTGTTATATAATGCTCTCCCAGCGTAAGCTTCTCTTTTGCAGTTCATATTAGCATATAAAGCATGTACCACTGACATAAATACCAACGTCGCAGATATGAGAGTTGTTTTCATACAAAAAAGGCATTCTAAACGAAAGCAGACATCAGAAAGATATTGTGTTTATTACATTTCTCCTAAATATTTTACTTCATTTTTGCTAGTCGAACTGATGGTAAATGGTTGTTATCGTACCCATAGAATTCTGCATCCTCTAAGGGAGCTAAAACATTGCCTGCATCGTTGAGACTTTAAGTATTGATTTATGTTTTCTTTAAAGACCTGTATGTTGTAGCGCTGTGGAAAATCCCCGGGAGTTCATTCTTCAACTTGCACGCGTAAGGTATTTTTTGTTGCATGAAATTCTTAGATTCATACAGGACGTAAAATTTCACGTATTTCTAAATATTTTAAACACTTGCTAGATCCCAAACTCGTTGTCTACTTAGTATCTAGTATGTTAACCGCGTTACATAAGCGTACTACAATTAGTTTGTTTTACCTCCTCAAGACATTTCACGTAACTTAATCAAACATCATTACACATCCCAAAAGCTGCGTTTGCGTTATGTATTCACACTGTTTTGTTTAGTCAACTTCTGGTTAAGTTGTAGTATTTTCAAGCAATTTTGAACTCTGACATTTTGTGAATAGGGGTGTTTCTTGAATATTTGTAGTTTATAAGGTGTTTGAAGGAATGATTGGTAATTATAAATAGTGGCTCAATAATGGGCAGTCAAAGAAATTTGGGATGAACTCATTTCATTCAGATTGCGAGAGATGAAAATAGTTTGTATAATCATAATATTTTTTCAAGTTTTGCGACTATCGCACATATTTAAACTAGGTTTTAACTTTTTAAAGCGCGGTACTTTATTTGATTTTTATTGCAACGTTTCGACCACTTTTCAATAGTTGTGATCACAAAGATATCAAACGTTGGAATAAAAATCAAATAATCTACAGAGCTTAAAACCGTTAAAACGTAGTTTTATATTTGTATAATATCAATCAGGCGACAGTATTCATTTTCCTTCAGATGTTTGATAAGAAAAAATACATCGATTGCTTAAATAAGTAAGTTTTTACCTAATTTTTAAGGAACCTTTCTGTTAATTAAGTAGACGAAATTGACTTGCATGTAGATCGTACCTTTAGAAAAAAATGTGGTATAAAAATAAAACTCTTTGCAACAAAATAATGAAGTTACTTGATTATTGAAATTTTTTAATAGTGAAGGAATTTAATAAATTTTGGTTAGTTAATCACGTGCTAATTTTAGAATTTAGTCCTACCCTAAAATTTAGGATTAATTATAAAACAATAACAATACTTAATTTTAATCATCATTCGAAGTTAGAGATACTATGCTGCTAAATTAAAAAACCTTTCAAAATATTTGAGGCGTCTACCGAGTACCAATAAGTTTTACTTTTACTGATTTTACTCAACATCAAATAATTTTGTAGAATATTGACTTGAATTTACTTATTTATTATAAACTTATATAACTAATATAAAAAGTAAATTGTACACAGGAAAGGAGTGGTGGTGTCAACTGTGATAACAGAATGTGTTAACAGCTATTAAACTAGGATATCCCCACAACTTTGTCCACGCTTGACTTGAAATGTCGCTGTATTTAAAAAAGAATGTAAGCTATGCTATCGTTTTAGTGAGAACTGTGTCGGAATAGGTAAGCTAATTATTATGCACCCGAACAATTATAAACCGCTCCCGGGAAAATTCCCGCGGGATTCCCGGGATGAAATATATCACACATTTTATGACATAAAACTTGTTATCGATCAGTGAAAATATCGCATTGGAATTAGATTTTTTTTCACTCTGGCCACTTTAAATATTTCTCAGAAAAATTCCCGCGGGATTCTCGCAATAAAAAGTAGCGCAGATTTTAAGTCTAAGAATTTGCTGTCGATCAGCGAAAACCGCATCGAAATCGGCCCAGTAGTTTTAAGTGACTCCCGAACAAATAGACAAACAGACAAGAAATCTAAAAAAATTGCATCAGTTCTCATATAGTGTATTCCAGTTGTTTTTTTTTCAACTTCAATGTAGACACGGTATGTTTAAAATTTTATAATATTAAAAATATTGTTCCATCATAATTAGGATTGGTTTAGCACTGCAAATTATACCAACAAATACCTCATAAACTTCTTGACATGGCTTGACTGTATGGATGTTGACAGAGCGCTATACTCATGTGCTCATCGTAATTTATGGTACATTGTAGGATCATGTCCCGAGCTCTAGCTGGGGTATCTAGAATGAGACATGAACATTTATTGGTGGCGAAAGCTTTCCTGATTACAAGACATAATTTATGTCTTGTAGATTGCGAGTAGGCTATGTTGTGTAACAACGACTAATGAACATTGCACTTACGTGCCGTACTAGACTATGATTAATATTTGTAAATATAATTATGTAATACGCTAGTAGAATCATTTATTATTATTATTTTTGGAAAGAAAGAAAGAAAAGTATTTTTTAGAACAACTTTTTTAAATGCCTGATTTCAGCAGATAGGCGGCGACCCACCTGATGGAAAGCGGTTACCATCGCATATGGACAATAATTGTAACAATAAAAGTGCTACCAATGTGCTGCCGCTCTCTAAAGGCAGACTGGAACTTGGCCACTAATGCCGGAACACAACTCAAGGTTGTTATTGCAGAATACTCTCGACCAGGGGTTCCCCTCCAGACGGGCAGATAACGTAACAACTGGCTGTGGGTTGTTTTGTCACTCTTACGACAGGCAGCCTGGCTACAGGAAATTGTATTCATTCTCCGTTCCTACATGGAAATAGAAAATAGTAAACAAACAAATAAAACATAACTATGTTATCCTAAATAGGCCCATCATAAGTATAATGCTGATTTTACAAGCAACGCTGATCTTTCTAAGGGGCCTCTAAGTGATGTCATGGCTTAGCTAAGGTCTAAGAATCTGTAGCAGCGAGAAGTAGAGGTTAAATGATACTTCAGATGGCAGAGCGTAGTATTCACTGTCGAGTGCTGATGTGAACTAATTTAGTTTGGAAACGGTAACTTTAAGTACAAATATTAACAAGTCGTACAGCTAGTACAATATATAGCACAATGTGTGAGGGGGACGGATGATGTGCGAGCGAGATAGATGAACTAATAATATGTGCGCTCCCGTTGCGCTCAGCGCTAGGCCGCTGCGATGACTAGACGTATGCAGCTCCCATAAACAAAATTAAACTTTACAATTGAACGATTTTTATTGTTAGATAAAGTACAGCAGACAGCCTGGTGGAAGGACATTTTCCTGTCTGAATGGCTACCACTTGGTAGCCATACACATTTGGTCTAGTATATGCCACCATAATCGAATTATGTTGCGGCATCAGTGGACAGGTACCAGTCCCCCCTTCGAGACCAGCAGCGTATTGGTAGCAACCGTTGATGATGCAAATATCCATAGGTGACGGTAATCATTTTTCTTATACGTCAACCTGTCTGCTGTACTCCAGAAAAAAAAAAACTGTCGGGTACGCTATAGATATGACAAACTTTTATGTATTATTTGAGATATAAAGTGAATTTTGAATGGTTATAAAAAAATAACCACGAAGGTTAAGCTTCGCCTTCTAACCTATGATGAAAAAGTTCAGATCTGTTCATAATAAATAAAAGGTGTTTCATAACTATACCCCACCCAAACTGTCAGTCGTAGGACTGCAAGTCAAAAGTGAACACTTGGTATCTGCGCGTGACGGTCACGCGAATTCATAACTTTTCCCCATCCCAAAAGTGCCCAATGTGCCTAAAGAAGTTTTTTTCTTCAAAAAGTCTATACTGATTGTCAGAATTTAATTTCCAAAAAAAAAAACTAGTATTTATCTTGGTAAAGAGACGAACGATTTCAAAATTAACGTAATATTTTAAAAGTAACGGCTTTTTTCCATCCCTCCCAATTACAGCACGATCTCGTAGCAATACTGGTACAAGCACGATTTCCGTCATGTCATTATTTAAAACCCGATTTTACTTTCCAACACGGGCGGCTCACTCTTTTCCTGGGCTTAATAACGCCAGTACAGGACCGCACTCAGGAGGAGTCTTTTAAGAACTGGGGCTTTAAAATGGCACTTTCAAAGAATCGCATTGTGTAATGGAAATGGCTAGAAATACTGGTAGGTGCTGAAGCGTCAATTCAGGGCACGAGCTGACTGGAATCTTGTACTTGCAAATAAGAAACTAGTTCAGAGTATCATAAGTTGTAGCGTTAGCCTATGGCTCAAGCGGACCAGAATTTGTACTTGCATTACTTACTTCTACTTTCTACTTACTTCACATGTAATTAATGTTTGAGTTTGTTTTAGGAGGCGTTGGATGGTTTGTTTACAATCTTCAAATTATAAATTATATTTTTTCTATATATAACCAAAAAAGGTTAGTTGTTACAGTACAGCACATAGTATAAAATATTGTTCCATGCTATTTTGACACTTCTTATATGTTAATAGCCGGTTAATAGGGCAATCTAGACGGGACTTGGGGGGTGTATAGCTGTGTAAAAATATCAACAAATGTAAAATGAATGTTTAAAATAAAAGTGAACAATGGTAATAGGATATTGACAAGTTTGAAAGAACAATTGAGTTTGTGTTGGAAATCTAAAATGTTAAGTGAAATATACCTTTTAGAGCTGTCACAAAACCCTCAACCAAAGCGAATGGTCGTTATTACAGTAAATTTTGAGAAAAAAAATAGTTTCTGAGTGCATATCTGTGTTTCTTGGTGCCCAGCGCCCAGAAAACCGGCCGGACAACCCGTCATTCGGGTTAATTGATGACTGGCGCGATCGGCCGCGAGACCGCTCGGGACTCCGGCGAGGCCCCGCCAACCGATAGATTCAATTCAAACTTTGTAATGTCATTTTGTGGTTATGGTTTTATGCACACATAATTATCGATAGTGTGCTTTGAACTGTTATCAATAATTTTTACTCTTTATAATATGTTTTTTTTAATAAAAAAATACTAGATTTTCTTCGACGCTACGCTGCGGGTCAAACCCTAGGGAGGAAGTAAGTAAATACAGATAATAGATGTCGGTGTTAGAGCTGTCGATAAGATTGCGCATCTGTCTGTATCATCAAAAATATCCAATCTCATAAACGTGTAAATATAATATTTAATAATGATTAGAAAATTGGTGTGCACCTCACGTAAACGATAAGGTGTCTGTATATATAGTCTAAGTTAAATTAAGAACAATTAAGCAAGTAAATACATCGAAAGTACAACAACTCGTCGTCTTATTTTGCACTCCCCTCACGGTGATTGAGCCACAGGCTCTCGTCAATGGTGCTTTACCCTATTCCATGGGGTAACCAACATAGACGCACCACTCAATTTATATATTAACCCCCGTTAACCCCGATGTTTTTAAACAAATAAATAAATTGGTTGATTGATTTTCAGTTTCCTTTTGCCGTGATGGCAAAACAGTACGTATTTTGCCATTATTTACTTACATTATGGGTGATGATGAATCGCACTAAAAGGCGAGCCCAAACCTTTCGACTTATAGAATGTAAGCAATCGTGACAGAGATTACTGTAATGGCAACAGCCACGCAACAGAGTCGTTAGGCCAGACAACTCTTGGCCGAACAAACGAGACCCATTTCGAGCCCTTATTTCAATTACGAGGGCATTCAGAGTCGGCTTTCTAGCTATTTGTCTAGTAATGTTTACTTATCGACTGTTAGTTAGAATGTTAACGTTTTGCAGTGTTTTAATGGTCTTGGGAATATTATTTACTTTGCCGCCGTTAAAGTCCTATTAATGTATATATGTAAAATTCTAGCTCACTAGATGGTCCAGTAGAGATGGCTAACAGTAATAAGGCGGCCGATGGTATTTAACATTTGTATGGAAATTCTGTAAATTATATATTTCTTGTGTGTAATAAATCATATTCCCTATTCTATTTATCTATATAGGACAAGTGAAAATAATTGTATTTCTCCGTATCAGTACTGGAAAATAAATATGAAAGTGTATTATGAGTTTATTCCTTATTTATGACTTTGAAATGAAGAAGCCGATTATTATTACATTCTGTATATACAAATACATATATAATATGTATATAATATCTACGAATATTTTTGTTGATGGAGATGACTATAAGTTACTTTTATGTCGACAAATAAGAAATTTGCGTGGAATTGAATGAAACAATTTTATGCACACTTAAACACCCCCCCTTTTTTTCCTGAAGTATCCAGAGCATCGTTGTACGCGGAATAAATTTTGTATGCATACAAAACACACACAAGCGTAATTTTCACCGTCAAAACACTTTAGATTATTTAATATGAGAAGGGAAATGTTCAGCTTAACCTAGTTTGCATATTATAAGAGATATTTTCCCTGACTATGAAGAGACACATTAAAAGTAATTGTATTTCAGATCGAGTATGTTAACATGTATTGGGAACGCAAAGGCAGCTTAGATGAAACTGAATACTACACAAGCAAAATTCAACTTTATCGTGGTTAACATTAAAGTAGATATTTAATTTAGACAAATAGTAGTTAGAACGCCAGTGAACGCATGTATTTAATTAGGGCTGTACATAAAAGTTGCTATATCTGAACTAGAGTATTATAATATTGTATCTATATTTTTTATATATTTAAAAACAATACTACTAATACAGTATTATTACGTGAAAACGCGCGATTTCGTGAGGACTTATAAGACTATTTTTAACTATTACGGCTTTATCTGTAACTTTTAACGGTTGGCGTTAATATGATGTACTGAAAACTATCAGACCATACATATATGATATATGTATGGTCTGATAGTTTTCAGTAAAATGTACCAGAAACTTGTATACAGGTTGTGGTATTGTGTTATTATAAAATAAAAGTAAATACTAGGAAAGGTTCACGCAAACAGGTGCTTTGAAGAAATATGGGGCAGATACATAGCATAAAGATATTAAAATCAACGCATAGAGTAATAATAATAATAATCGGCACACAAACACACATATTGTATATCCCCAAATTAAGCAATTTACGCTTGTGTTATGGGTAATATACAATGTACCACTCTGGGGCCGATCCCAGATACCCAGACAATAGTAAATAACGGAGAAAATACGTTTCCGAAATTTACTATACCAGGAATCGAACCCGGAGTCGGAACGCATAGAGTGTTTAGAAAGTAATAATATTTTATATTTATTGTATTGAAACATGGTAGGTATTCCTGATTTCTGAGTTAGATAAAAGTTAAGACTGTTTCGGAAGTAAGAATCTGGTCAAAGAAACAGAAACAAAGTTCAATCAACACTGATTTTATTAAAAGACAAATTCCTTTATAAATAAATTTGTTTTTATTGCGAAGTTGTCAAACAGGAAGACGGCATAGCTCGTGGAAAGTGGTTACCGTCGCCTATAAACGTTTGTAACATGGATGGCGAAGCTAACGCGTTGCCAGCCTTTAGGATTGGGTAATGAGATAGAGGGATTTGATAGGAGGAATTGGATAGAGGGGGTAGGATATAGGATTGGAGTAGGGATGGAAAGGGAGACGGGATAAGGAAGATTGGTTAGAGGGAGCGAGACGAAGTTTTTTATTGCCTTTGGCAGGCAAACAGGCAGACGGCGCACTTTATGGAAGGTGTTTATCGTCGCCAATGGACGTCTGCAACACCACGGGCGTTTCAAACGCATTGCCGGTCTCTAAAGAATTTTGTAACGCCCTACTTTTTTCTTTTTTTTATTGCAGGAGTTCAGCAGACAGGCAGACTGCCCACTTGATGGAAAGTGGTTACCGTCGCCTATGGACATTTGCAACACCAAAGGTGCTACAAATGCGCTGCTACTCTCATAAAGGAGACTGGAACCTGGTCACTGATGCCGGAACACAACATAAGGTTGTTATGGCGGCATACTCTAGACCAGGGGTGGTCATCATCCAGTCGAGCAAATGCCCTCCCACCTGGCTGTGCGTTGTTTAGTCGCCTCTTACGACAGGCCGCCCGGCCGCAGGAAATTGTATTCTTTCTCCGTTCCTGCACGGATGAAGACTTCCATTCCTTCCATTCTTAAACAATCCCATGTCATAGCGCAGATGGAAAACCTCGCCGTAAGTTCAAACATTTTATAAAGAAGAATAAAGCTTTTAGAGAACCGTTGCGTAGTTGAGCGTGGCAGCTCAAGCAAATGAGGGAGAATATGTTAACAAGTGGGCTACCAGAACTCTTAACTATAAAAGATTATTAAAACGATGTAAGTAAAGACTTTAATAGACAACGCCACAAAATAAAAACAATTTCAGACAGCCCTATTGGAGCGCCATTATTAAACAACACACACTATCTACAAGCGAGAATGTCCTGAAGTTGCATATATAAATTAGTGTTTATTGTACTGCAATAAATGTTCTACAATGGCTTATGTGCGAACATTTTACCATATTTAGAATGTTTAGGAAACAGAAACCGTTTTAAAGTTTGTCTATGATACTGCCACCGCTCGAACGTCTCGCCACAAAACTATGTATACCTTGGTTTTTCCTTACAAGTAAAATTTTCGCATCAAATAGGTAAATTGTGTCTTTAAATTTATATACATTTTGTACTGTAATATCTAACTTTACATGCTTAAGCTGTCTTAGACATTTAAACATCATTAAATAGTGTAATTAGAAAGTATAAGGATTCATTGTAATAGAAATAAGAGTTATATTAAAATAAAGAATAAAAACGAAAAAAGAGATAGAATAAGAATAAAATAATTAAGAGATATATAAAAAACCCAAAAGGTAAATAAGGCCGGATAACCTTGTCAGTCCGGCGGAAGGAATATATAAAAAAAATAGTGTAATTCAATGCAATCTGTCTGTAATGAACGAAAATGATCTATGGAAAAACAATGTATAGACTGCGTGCGAGCGTTCTATCACTGTACCCCTGCACTTTGGCTCGCATATATTAGAAATTGACAGAAAGCAACGCGGCGGCGGCACTTTCTAATTAAATAGGTTCTTTCTTTCAATGATAATAAAGATACATATATCAAAATGCAATCTTATATTTATTGAAAGTCATGACTCTACCACCGCTCCCAAAGCAATTTTTGTTGTTATAGGGGAAGAAGCACCAACAGAAATTCTATGATAAAAATGAAAATCTTAGGGATTAAAACATAAAGTTTATTTTAAATTTCTGTGAATATGTTCAATTATTATACTCCTTTTGACAGACACGATATGTCAGGGTGTTGTCTTTCTTTTTATTTGTTTTTATCTTTTTATTTCTATTTTTTAAATGACAAATTCTGATTACTATTAATATATAAAAGTAAATTATAAATTAAACTAAATACTTAAAAATAAACTAAATTATAAATAAATTACACTACGAAAAAACTTAGAAATTAAATACTATTATAAACATATTTACAAATAAAAGATGTAGTCCAGATCGCTGTCGATGGGGAGCGTTCCCAAAATGCTGGCCGCATTCCCACGTTGTATGGCAACGCTAATCCGTTGCCATTTTCTATTTTTTTGTCTTTTATTTCTCTTTGTGTTTATTACAAAGTTCTAGTATTACTATTTTACAATATTTTCTACTACCTATTCATTCAATGTTATTTATTATACTTCTATATATTTATATTATCTACTGATACTAAATACTTATATTTCATTGTTGCATTTTTACATCTATTACAGGGTTTGTCCATTGCTATTTTATAATGATTTCTTATTATCTATTTAGTTTATTGCTCACTATGCTTCTACGTATATACTTCTTATGCTATAATTTTTAAATTAGAGCTTTAAATAAACCTTTGTGAGTCACCTTGCTGCTCCGGCATTTCACCGACCTAAACTAAAAACCTGTAAGTGCGCTGCCACGGGCATTCTTAAGAAACTTGTAAAGTACAAAGTTCTCAAGTATTTTTTAGGTTATCGTGATTAAACAATTAAAACAACAATTTAACAGTTGTGAAGAGTATTATTTATTTGAATTTCCATTTTAAGCTCATTTTTTTTTGCTTTCAACTCAAAATAAGCGTAGTTAGATTAAAAACTATAAGTAAATTCTAAATATACTAAGAGCACCAAAAAGTTTATGGTTATTGAATAGCTCTATTTATGCCGTGTCCTCATTAGAAGAACAGTAGCGGCTAACAGTTTGCTTCCAGTTTGCCTCTCTATAATTTTTAAATGGAGTGTCCATACAACGCGTAAGGTACGCAGTTTATATCGAGTTCTTCTTCGACCTCGCCGACCCTTATGAGGTTGGGGGTGGCAAAGCGGTGGGGGGTGTCGAGTCTAAGCTCTTTACTCCGGCGTTCGCTCTAAGGATAACTATCCTTTGGTAACTGGGGTTTTGGAGCCGCCGTAGTGGTTGGCGGTTCGCATGGCCTATCAGCGGCTTCCAGTGGCCTTCGCGTTGGCTTCTTCAGCGTCATGGTGGGCTAGCCTTGGCGTCCGATGGCCATCACGGGCTTTGGGTGGCCATCTGAGGCGGCTAGTGGCCTATCGGCGGTATTGTGGTTGTTCTCGACCTCACAACATCGCCCTAATCCATCCGGTCTCCAGGGGCCTCGTATCTCATGGTCCGGTGGTCTCGCTTGCAGTGGGGCGATGTCGTGCAGGTACGCAGTTTGCTGCGTTTTGCTTGCGGACTCATTCAGTGAGCGAGCGATTAGCAGCGAACGAAACGCGCGGTCGTCGGCGAAGTTCGCTCACTAAACCGGAGCGCTGCGCCGGCGTAATATGAGTATACTACCCGTTTATCTTTTCTCTCAAGAGTTTGTAAGCGCTTCGCGGCTAATACGCTAGAGTTCGCTGCTAACTCGATATTGAGTTAGCGACCGATACGCCGCTCAGAGTCAGCGAGCGGACAGTCAGCCGCTCACTCTTCGTCTATTGGTGTCACGGCCTTACTATACTTTAGCAAAGTATAATAACTTGGCTACTTGGCTAGCAAGAAACGGCGAAAAAAGATCCTAGATGTATTATTAGCTGTTACTTGCTTGCATTCATTTTTTAGTTTCTTCATGAAATAAAAACGAAAATGTAACATTGAAATACGTATTACTTATCTACGAGTCTATTTATGAATTTTCACATTTTTAACTTGAAGTCTTGAGGTTGCTTCAAGATTATTTTTTGAGGTAAAAAAAATCATATCCTGCTGCAGCATACAATCTATCTCTTTGGCAAATTTCTTTAAAGGCGTTTAGCTGATTAGTCGTGAAAATATACCAAAAAGTTACTTACGCATTTAAGTACATTTTAATATAAATTATAAAACAGTGTAATGAGTTTTATTCGTGCAGGAACGGAGAAAGAATGTGACAGGGCAGCTGCTCGACTGGACGGCTACTACCCTAACTCTAGACTATGCCGTTATAACAACCTTGAGTTATGGTCTGATATCAATTGCCAGGTTTGAGTCCCCCACTTGGAGATGGGCAGCACATTGGTAGCACCATAGGTGTTGCAAACGTCTATAGACGAGGGTAACCGCTTATCATCAGGTGAGGCGTTAGCCTGTCTGCTGTAACTACAGCAATTAAAAAGTAAAAATCTTGTATCAATTCAATTATGACTATCATTTACGAAATTATATTACAGTATTCTATAGGATACAATTCGGCAAGTGTGCCACGGAATTGCCTGAATCAATTCCTCCATCACGATTTTACCACCGGACTAGCAGACGTACGCGCTCACGCCACCGGTATATGGTGGAAATATCAACAAAGTGGACGAACCGCTATGCTTCCACTTTTATCATACGTACCGCTGAAGAGTGGAACTCTTTACTGTCGTTTGTTTTTTCTGAAATATACTATCTAGGCGTCTTCAATTCTAACGTGAACAGGTATCTTCTAGATATGCGTGCTTCACCTTAGACTTGCTTTTCCACCTGATATCAGGCGCAGTGTGAGTCAAACGCGAACCTATTCAATATAAAAAAAATACGACCAAAATGAAACAAACACGGAGATTTACATCGTATATTTCTTGTCAATAATTATATTAGGAGGTTCCACATTTAAATAATTTTGCTTGGAATTTTATACAAGTTTCTTGTAACACGATATATTATGATTTATTTGTCTGTCACGTCCTTGGTCGTAGACATTCAAGACTTGCCAAGTTTCATGATAAATGTATCTGTGATAAATGAACTTCCAAGGATGACTATTAATTATAGCTGAGCATTGTGTCGACACCTTTATGTGATCTGCTGAATTAGTATTTATTATTATTATTGCGCTTAAGGTTTGAAGACATAATACCGATGACATTTTGTTTTCAAAATCGATATATTTTTTAGTAGTCAGTCAAATGCATACATCATACGGGCCTTTACCGCCATTTTGTTGTAAGCGACATATGGTCTTAAGTATATACTTTGTTTGCAAGAGGTATTTTGAATTAATATTTTGTTTTAAAACTTCCAGTTTTAGTTAGATTAGACCCTACTGAATCAAAAACTGAAGGTCTGAAATCAAAATAATAGTTTAAAGTATGTCGGCGCAAGTACAACAATTAACGTATTACAAAAGGGTTTTAATGTTATAAATATTTGTAAATTTATATAACTGTTTGTCACTATTACCTCAATAATGAATAACCAATACCTTCTCATCTCCAGGAGTCTAAAGTTGGGGCCGATCGCACTGCCAGTTCTGCCGAAAACCTCAAACGGCTCAAATATGCAAGCGTTGGAACAGGTTACATATTTGAGCCGTTTGAGGTGGAGACTTTGGGCCCATGGGGGCCAAGTGCCCACAAATAGTTTCAAAAAATTAAAAAACGTCTGGTCGATACAACAGGAGACTGGAAGGCTGGAACTTACCTCGCTCAAAGGATTAGCCTCTGTATCCAGCGAGGTAATGCTGCCAGCCTTCTAGGTACAATGCCCAGACAGTGGTCTGGTGGGGCTGGACGAGTTTTAATATAGGTTTTTATTTTAATTTTAGTTTTTTACTATTGTATATTCAAATTCAAATTCAAATTCAAAGTTTTTTATTCAAAATAAGTTCCACTGGAGAACACTTTTTGAAGGTCATATAAATATATAAGTTAAAATTTAATTTTTCTTCCTATTCTATGTATACCGCTTCACAACGTGTTATTGCTGTTAAGGAGAAGAAGCGGCAAGAAACTCCCCAGCAACACGTCTAGCTAAATAATGTTTTTCTTTAAGTTTCTTATTCTATTTATATCTCAAGTTGTTTTTTTTAATAAGTTTTATACAGAAGTATGTTACAGAATTACTTTTTGAAGAATTAATGGAGTTGTAGCAAACAGTGCATACTCAGTAAGACCAAGACACAATAAGAGGAAAGAAAAATATTATGAAAGTTATAATAATGATATGACGTACTAAAATGTTATGCTGCAATATATCTCCATAAATCCCTTACAAGCTTGGCAAGATAACATTATACAAAATATAGTATAAGATGTTAGAGCGAGCTGCTATGTAAATGAATTTTTGTCATTTAAGTATTCTTCAATAGTGTAGTATCCCTTTTTTAGCAAGATACTTTTTTTTTATATTTTTTTTTTAATATATATTTTTAAGTTAGGTTTATTTATAGGATATATGTAAATTGGTTTTACATATACTTATTTATAATTTAGTTTAGTTTTTATAGGTATCTAATTACTATAATTTCTTCTGATAAACTATTACAATAAATAAAAATTATAATAGATAAAGTTAATAAATAAATTATTACATTATTACAAAAGCAATAATAATTTATTTAATTACTAAGAAACCAACAATCGTGACGTCGACTCTTTTGACGTGACTCTTTAATAACACCACGGAGTTCCCTCCCTCGTAAAGTACGTTATTGTAACAAAAGATATACTTAGGTCCAAATGTCGCTTATGATGAAATGGCGGTAAAGGCTCGATTTATTCCCAAGGTCAGAAAGTTACGTCTGTCTGTATACGTACAGCTGATATTGGAAGGTACATTTTTGTCTTTCAATTTCGATGAATAAAGCAAAGTGACCCAATTCAATGTTATTGCATACTGTCGCATTCTTTCAGTTCTGTGTTTTTCAACTGAATGCATATAATTTGCTTCATTCGTCTAATATTAGCATAACGGACAACTCTGAGGTCCGTCCCATATAACTAGACCAAAGTAAGTTAAGGAAAGTTCGTTTGCCAAATATATCTGCCGAATATATCAATGAACTATAAGGGACAACACTTATTCCACAGAACTATAAAGACTTTTATAAATAAATATCACCACTTGCGTTTAATTTAATATTAGCAAACATTGCTCGTTATTGTTTGTATTGTAATTTATTATATGGACCAATAGTAGGAAGAAAAAAGTCTTAAATCTTTTTCCTTATTAAAATTTAATCTTAAATTTATTTTTATTGATTTTATATTCAAGCAGTCTTAGCGCTGACGGCTCGTCTGATATACAGTATAGTAATTCGTAAACAGACCTTCCGATATTTGCTCTATTCTGGGTGTTACTAACTTTACTAACTTTAGTCTCAAAGTTGTCTGGTAGGTTAGCCATAATAAGGACAATACTAGTTTAGTAATGTGCTATGTGTTTGATCTGCCGATTAAATAAGAACTAGTAAATGTAAGGTCACAAAATATAATTAAAATTAAATATCATTTGTTTTGTACGGTTCTGATAAATAATGAATCCCTTGCTCATATTTAAATTGATAATATTATTCACAACATATTTGCTGAAAAAAATGCATTTACGAAGCCTGTATAGATTTTTCGAAAGTTAAAAATTACGCACCACACAAAGGTGCTGCGGAAAATAGGTACTTTCACCTAAGTACCTATTTACCGCACAAAATTACGTAAAATAGATTAGATTAAAAAAAATTAGAATTCCCCCAAGGAAATTCACATTACGAAAATAAATAAGATGAATAACCGAGTTCGGTTATTCATCTTATTTATTTTCGTAATGTGAATTTATGAGTGAGTGAGACCAAAGAAATGCGCTTTAGGAAGTTTCCTAAAGCGCATTTCTTTGGTCTCACTTTAATACTATGTAGAAAATGAGAAGAAAGATGTAGTTTTAATATTTTCACCACGAGCTCATGGCGCTATTTGCAAATGCAAGCCGTCGTCATATTAGAAATATCTAAGATTGTTGCAATTTTCCAACTGATATTTATGTTTGTTCATTACCTATTCTACTGTTTTCTTGCAAATGTGTTCAAAAACGTTGTTTTGGTTAGTTTTTACAAATTTGTGACTATAGTAAGCCCTCAACGTCGTCTCAGACTTACATTCTCTATTCTTTTGTAAAAACCAACTTACCGGACTAGTATAAATAACTGTTGCTTGTCAATACAAATTTATCAAAAAAGCTTAGTACAGCTTTTAAAGGCGTAAAAGTCACAATTGGCTTAATGTGCCGAGAAAATGTGTTTTATTCAGTTGGATTGATGTATTTTTTACGACATGAAGAGCAAATGGTAATAGACAGAGCATTTCAATTATATTTAAGAAAGATATCAAACAACATAGTCATTATTATAATGTTAGATAGTATTTAAATTCGATACGTAACGTAATTTACGAGAATGTAAAACAATATGTCTATATTTCAATAATTTTCTTTAATGCTCTATAATTTTCATACTACAAAATCTCAAATTACATGTAATGTTTACCTTATAAGTAATAACTGCCTTATAAGGTAAACATTACATGTAATTTGATGTCATGTTTCTTTCTTTAACAAAGAAAAACTAACTATATATATTAAAGACCGGGCCTTAAAATACTTTGCTATTATCTTATGTTAAAAATATAAGAAAATATATTCCTGTTCAAATAATAATTTAGATAGATAGATAGATAACACTTTATTGTACACCATTACATGAAACTTACGAACTAGTATTATTCGATTTGTGTACAAAGGGCGGTCTTATCGTTAAAAAGCGATCTTTTCCAAACAACCTGTGGCAGGAATATTGTTGATTAGGAGTGGCGATGGTGGTATACATAATTATTGTATGATTACTTACATTTTAATAATAATTATATAACTATACTATATTATATACAAATATACACATAAGTTATATAATATGCAATGGAGGTATATTGTATTTAACTCATACAAAATCAAGCAAGCTTCAATGTTGTATAAGATAATACGATCTTTATCTATATATATAAATCAATTGCTGTTCGTTAATCTCGCTAAAACTCGAGAACGGCTAGACTGATTTGGCTAATTTTGGTTTTGAATTATTTGTGGAAGTCCAGGGAAGGTTTAAAAGGTGAGTAAATATGAAAAAAAATGCTCGGAATATAGTAAAAACAACAATTTCGCTTTCCCTTAGAAACTATTCCTATCTGTCAAACATTTGACGTTCGTACCGTCGTTTAGAAATCAATTAAATTTAAAAGTCGTTCAGAAATCAAATTAAATTTAAAAGTGAAGTTCTTTTTTTCATTTTTTTGGTTTTCAATGTCAAATGTTTGATGTTCGCCCCGTCGTTCAGAAATCAACGTTTTTTATTTATTGATTCTGAGGCGGTACGAAGTTTGCCGGGTCAGCTAGTTTAATATAATAATCTTTTTTTTTAAGAACTACTTTGTGTAGACGCAGAAACTCGGATATCCAAAACGATAGATTTTTCGTATAAATTTTTACAATAATCGTTACGCTGGTACAAATTTTAACGAATGTAATGAAGTGATATAATGTCATAAAAAATTAAGAAAGTGACGTTTTATCGATGTTTAAGATTGGTTATGTTCCATTAGAGACTCACAACGACCATGTTCACGATCGCGATTTTTCCCGTTCCACTTGCTTGCCGGCGTTACAATCGTAAACCCAAATGGAACGGCTATTCGACCCACTTCTCGACATGGGTCATTCTGAGCGTTGTGTGATCGAAAATGATGACGTCATTAGTGACGTTTTCGCCACGACTACAACGACCGCGGTCGCCTTGTGGAGCGGCTAACGGAGCATTTTGGGCGTTGTGAGCTACTAATGGAACGCACTGTTGATGTTTTGTCGATGGCAATTGTTGGTAATGCCAAAGGTCTTGGAGACTGAACCAAAATACATGTATTGTGTCTGAATAATTATCAAATTGCATTTGTTTGAACAAAGCGTTTTGCTGAGGCTGAGGACTACTTAGGCTATTTTAATATAAATAAAGTTCACAATTATTTTGAGGCTGAGTTGCTACAAATAGCCATGAGTTTCTATCTTTGGCAACCTAAATTTGTGGCAGATAATGTGTGTTTATAGAAGATATTATGAAGCTTAAGTTGTAGTAATTACTCGTATAATAATGTCATAATTTAATAGATTTTGTTAGGTATCACGAAACAATAGCTATTTTAAGGCAGATGTTTATTGATCTGTTACAGTGAATAAAGGATTAGTTAGTAAATATGATACCGTCATGTTTACTAAATGTTTCGGTGGCATTTGTAACAAGTTGCTGGACATTTTAGATTGCGATAGAACACTTTTTTCAAAAATAACCCATTCCCTTGGTTTGTTGTTTGACATTCCTTCATAAAAATTGATTCTTACTAGCTACACTATGATTTAGTATAAAACAGGTGTGTTTATTTTTTCAAAATCAGCCGATAACACTTTAATTTTCATCAAAATCAGCCTCGAGGCTCCTTTGAGTGTTTTTCTCTATTTAGTATAGTTTAGGATTTGGCCTTGAAGGGCCATTTGGAAAATTCACCTGTATAATGTATTTGTGATGCATGTATTTACGTATTTACTTTCCATATACATAAGACATATGTGAAATATTTTTATTTATTTTCCGACCTGCATGGCTTTTATTCGTATTTCAGGATAAAACGACGGCTTCATATTATTGCCTCTCTGGTATATAAATTAACTTAATTAATTTATGGATTTCTGTCGGGCATAATTCAGCTATGTTCTAAAGCTGGGCTGTCCCATTTCACTTAATAAATATTATTTTCCCGGCATGCTCAGGAAATTGAAAATATATCTTGTTGCGAAACGTAAATATGGCTGTAAAATATTGTATAATGGATTCTAAAAATATATTTGAATGAATTTGAAATATCTTTATACACATATAAAATTCTTCTGTTCCTGTGTATGTCACAGACTGCGCATTCTCAGCCAAAAAAACCCATTTGTCAATGCGCCACAATTCCAAGGAATACCCCTCACGATCTCTAATAGTATTGGGATCCTTGGGGTCGACATAAAGAACGACGTACAATTTCGGGGTCATTTGGAAGGCAAGGCCAAACTTGCCTCTAAAAAGCTTGGTGTGCTAAACCGGTCCAAGCAGTACTTCACCTGTTGACAACGACTTGCACTCTACAAAGCGCACGTCAGACCGTATATGGACTACTGCTCACACCTATGGGCCGGGGCACCCGCTTACCAGACTGGCCCCCTCCACTCCATCCAGCGTCGCGCCGTTCGTATCGTCGACGATCCCGTACTAACAGGCGGTTTAGAACCGCTTAGCTTTCGGAGAGACTTAGCGTGCCTCTGCATATTCTACCGCCTGTAAAACGGGGAATGTTCCGAAGAATTGTTTGATCTGGTGCCAACGCCTCACTTCTAAAACCGCACAGCTCGTCAACGATGGGATGTTCATCCCCATTTCCTAGAGCTCCCACGCTCAACTACGCAACGGTTCTCTAGAACATTTATTACCGGTACAATGATGATCTGGAGCTGGAGGAGTTATGATATGGGGTTTTTCAAGAAGGGCATTATAAAATTTCTTAGAGGTCGGCAACGCGTTGGCGACACCTCTGGTGTTGAAAACGTCTAATGGCGACAGTAATCACTTTCCACCAGGTGGGCCGTCTGCCTGTTTACCTAATTCAGGCAATAAAAAAAATTTGAGCTCCTGTAAGCAGTTGAACCGATTTTGATGAAATGTTTTGTGTGTATTTGAATGGGTCCCGGGATGGTTTAGTTTCACAATTGGATCCGGTAGATGGTGCTGGAATCAGGATCTAAATTTTCAGAGCAGGACGTCTGTCAGGCCTGTTATTATTATATAATTATTTCAGGGTTCCTCTTTGTTTGGGTTCGAAAGCTCCATGGACACATTTTCAGAGGAAGAGAGACATAATCTTTTTTACACACACATAAAACACATCCATATTAATATTGTGGCGGTCGAGGGTAGAACATTCTGGCAACGTAAGCTGGTTTCAAGACTCCGAAAAGGTAGGAGATTCTGGAAGGTAAAGACAAGGACAGATCCATTTTGGAAAGGGGTAGACAATAAATAAAAGAATAACGAAAAAAAGGTCAAAATTATGGGTTCCAGAAGATTCTACTAGGTAAATAAGCAGTGTAAGGAGCGCCTACCGGGGAGTTCAGTTGAAGACAACGAAGCGACAAGTGCGATACGAGAGAGTTGAAAGAGAAGTTGAATAGAAGATATTGACGAGTTTACAGAGCTGGAAGAGTAGGTCAGTAGAAGACAGTGACGAGTTTAGCGGGCAGTTCAATGAAGGCGGAGATTAGTGTAGTTTAAGGGGAGATCCAAAAGCGAGCTACGCGCGATAAATTTGGAGGTGAGAACCGCAATAGCAGGAGCTGGTCTACGCAATATCGGCGACGAAATTGTGAGTAAACTACTTATCGTCGGGACAATGTTAGTTGTGCGTGAGGGGGGCAAACCTGCAGGAAAGAATCACGTACGGCTGTGTAAGGCAATAAAAGCGTTTAGTTGGTAAAAAAAGGACTGTTTTCTCCCAATACTAAGTGCGTACCCTCGCACATAACAATATATAAATGGGGAAGTGGTATTGTTTGTTTGTTATCTTTTGCACGACTAATTGTCTGGAAAGATCTTAGTGAAATTTGGCAAGGAAATAGATTTTATCCCGGGGAAGGGTGGTGGTTGTCATTATCTTTAACTATTTAAGGCAACGAGGAGGTAAAAGTATCGAGAGCTGGGGAAGACCTAAGTTCATTATTTAAAAAAAAATATATTGCAGGAGTTCAGCAGATAGGCAGACGGCCCACTTGATGGAAAGTGGTTACCGTCGCCTATAGACATTTGCAACACCAAAAGTGTTGAAAAAAAGTATTTTTTTTAAATTCAACATTTCTCTAGAAAAAAACCTATCTTGAAGGTGATGAAATAATAGATCGAAAATGTCGATCGTGCAAATCGTCGGTACCAAGCAAAACAAGTACGAGCACTCTAAATACCTAAAAACTTTTTGTTTTATTTTCGAAGTAGATTGTTATTGTTACTTTTTCTAATGAGCTTATAACCTTGTTTAACTATTATTAATAAGGGTGCTAAAGTTTACCCTTGTTTACATTTTAAAAATCCACATGTGTGAAATGAGATCAGAGAAAAGGCGTTGCAGAAATCTTGCCCTTGATAATGCTGAAGTGGCTTATGGCCATATGTTTGATAACAATTTGTGACCGCGCCCGCGTATTAACGTGAACAGGCACTTGACTGTAGACCACATATGTAGGTGGTCGTATACATTTGTATATAATGTAAAGCTTAATGTTATTGTTAACATCTCAACTGAATCTTATAATCATCCATTAAAAGTTATCTTAAGCAATATATCTTCTAAACATTATTTAATGAATGATTTCTAAGAAACTGATACGTGAACGTGAATATTTCTAAGAAGGGTTTATATTTTATAGTTACTGTAATTACGAGTAAATGGCCTTATAATGTGTAGTTCAATCTTGCTTAAGCACCAACGGATAGTTTGAGGTGAGTTGAATCGATCAATTCTTGCAAAATGGCGATTTACTGCAACTTAGTAGCTTATAACATTTTCGTTGTTTATCATTATCATAGAATTTAAGAGCTGAATTCTAGTCGGTGTACCTTCTTTAAAAGTTCTTGATTCTGGGAAAGACGTTTCACTTCTTTGTACGATATGAAACATTATACTTTATTTGATCGAGAAACGATCTTCTAAACCTTTCTTTCCCTTACATTGTATCTGATATAGAAGAATAGCGCGTCGTGGTAAATTTAATTATTAGTTTTAGGCCTAACAAACACAAATAAGGGAACTTTAAGTAATCCTAATGAATTAATAGATAGATACATAACTCTTTATTGTACACCAAAGCATAGATAAACAGAAGTAGAAAAATAAAAATCAAGAAATAGTATACAACGGGCGGCCTTATTGCCAAAAAGCGATTTCTTCCGGGCAACCCTTGGCAGGGAATTATAGATTTTTAATTCTGACGGTGTGGTGGAGTCTATAAATAATGATAAATAATAATTATATGAGAATGAGTATTAGTTTTATTGTGTTCTACATAAAATCCCTAAAGACAATGAGTAAAATACTGAGCCTAGGTCATTGTCACCTATGCGCAAGGTGCCCAGAAGGCTGGCGACTTTATCTTGCTTGATCGTCATTTTTATCTCTTGCCTTAACTAGTTGGCCATTCCTTTGATCACCTAAAAAGTCAATTACCTCTAATTCGTTGTTATTTTATTACATTATTTTCTTAGAGATGATCAGGTATCATTAATTTTCTTCCAGATCGGTAAATGTACATAAGCCACGGTAACCAGTCTCCATAGCGTGAGCTTTAAGCCTATATGCTATATTCTGGTAATAATAAAAATAATATTGAAAGTTTAACACATAGTTTTCAAAATCAATATTTAGAATATATCTTTTTTTGCCTAGCGATTAGATCCGCTTATGACATGTTATGTACTTTGTGCTATTTTACAGGAGTCATGCCTAATCATCTTTGATGATGTTATAGTGTTGCAACACTGTAATCTTCATGTTCCTCTAGTTGTTATGATAAAAAAAATTACAAAATAAAAAATTCACTCAAGGTATTGATTGTTTTTAACTGACTTCTAAAAGAACGAGGTTCTCAATTCGGCATGTATGTATCTATGTTTATTTATATGTCTTTTTTGTATGTTTATTACTACGCCACTACTCCGTCAATTGTGGACCGATTTTCATTTTTCTTATTCGAAAGTATATTCCTATATTCCTGAGGTGGTCTCATTGTCACCAAGTCAGAATCCGATGAGGGATCCCAAGGAAATCGAGAGCCACCCTTGTTAAAGAGCGCTGAGCGCCTACACTCTTCGAAAGGCAAAACTTGTGTACGCATACCAGTAGTACCTACTATTATTACAGGCGCTTAAAATTATGTCTAAAGTTATTCAAGCAACTAAAAAGTAAAAAATACTTTTTTAACAAAAACAAATCTAACATCAAAAATAACAACATAATTGTAAAATGCGTCGACTTCGAGATGTAGAAAATATTTATTTTTGCTTCTTAGATTTAAGTCGGTTTTGTATTTCTAAAAAAAAATATTTGGCAATTCATATAGAAACAAGCAGGTCATTTAATCATTTAATACCACCCTAATTGGCGCAGTAAGGCTTATTCTTTCTAAAGATCATTGCCAGCGGGGTCCCACTTCAGTTTATATAGTACTGCATTCATCCAGCACACTAGTGAGCTCTACACAATGCACCCCAGGGCGTACTCTATTGTGTCGCACGATTTTACAGGTACGGAGCTATTATTGTATGTATCACGGGTTGATTAGGTTGCTAGTGCTGTGTTGGATAGAATTGACTCTGTTATACTGTAATTCTCTTTGTTAGGTTCGAAGAGTTGTAATTTTATTGTGTAAGCAAAAATACTATTAAGGTACCTTTTAGAAAAATGACGCCCGAGACACAGAAATTTCGTAAAACGTGCCTGTATTACGAAATTTCAGTTTTACGTGCGACCTTTTAACCGTACTTTAAATTAATATGATCTAGTTTGTGAACGAAATGATAGGTTCCTCAACAGCATTCTTTTATTTTTTCCATTTATAGGTGTGTAGTTAACCTTGTATGTAAATCTGTTATTTGCAACTTCGGTCACATTTATTTTTACTTTTTAAATAATTAATATAATAATAAAATAATTTAATTAATTAATTAAAATATAAAAAATAAATGCGACCGAAGTTGCAAATAACAGATTTACATATAAAATAACAGACTTACATAAAACAATTATAGCTCGCTGTTTTAATCTCAATTGAGATTAAAACAGCGAGCTATAATTGTTTTTTGAAGCCCTAATGTATTCTCTTTGGGGATGATTTAACAAAAATGCGGAAAAACGTACTTAAATAAAATTTCTAGTATCTAAGTCGAGAAATTATGTGTTTCACATAGACGTTTTCATTTTCTACTTCACCCCTTTCAAGACTGTTTGTTGAAATAAAATGTGGCTAATGTCCTTTCTCAGAATACAATCTATCTCATCAACAAATTTCATAAAGTTCAGCCGTTTATTCCTTAAAAAGTAACTTTTTTTTATTGCAGAAGTTTAGCAGATAGGCAGACGGCCGTCTTGATGGAAAACGTTTACCATCGCCTATGGACATTTTTGCATTTGCAACACCAAAGGTGCTTCAAATATGCTGCTGCTCACTTAATGGACACTGGAACCTGGTCACGAATGCCGGAACACAACTCAAGGTTGTTATGGCGGCATACTCTAGACCAGGGATGGTAGCTACATAGTCGGGTAAAGACCCTACCACCTGGTGAGGGTTGTTTTGTCGCCTCTTACGACAAATTGTTACTTTTGCATTTATAATACGAGTATTTATTGTTATTCGACAAACATTTATATAGCAATTGAAGGCAACAAAATTATACTATTATTTTTAGCGGATTCGTGCGTACGGTTTATCCAGGGTATCTTTTACATTCGGATTTCGCACACACAATCATTATAATTAAAATGATTGAATATTAATTAAGTGATTGTTTTATGTGTTTGTTTGTTAGACATCATTATGATTCTATTCTGTCATCGGTATTAGAGGACCGTTGACGGTTCAACGGGCCTCTTATTGTTGTACTAATCGACCCTCGAAAAAAGACACACGTCAAGATACTGTTAGTGAATCGAATCTATTATGTGTTTTTTATAACTTAAATTAAAATAGTATACTCGTGTTCATATAAGTTAAGTTTTATTTGCAAGTATTTTATGTAAGATTTTACAGTTTGAAGTTACAGTGTCGTGAGAATATCTTTCCATATTTAGCATGTAAAAGTTTAAAAAAATATGTACAATTGTAACTAAAGGAACACAGCCTATATATAGTATTGTTACAACTTAGGCTTTGACAAAGACAAATTCCACGTACAGTCTAAAAGCACATTTTATTACCTGTCGGCATTTGAACTGATTGTAATCCTTTTATGATCGTCTTCTTTTTGTTTACTTATTTATTGGCATACGTTTCTAGTGTTGTGGAGAACAGCCTACTATTCTATTGTGCTCGTTTACAGCCGCTTGCAGGCATCGTTAGCCAGTTGTTACGGATTAAGTACAAGCTGATTCTAGGAAATTATGTCGACGGTACGATACGGGCACATTTGCATTTGTGCAGTATAAAATGGTGGCCTGATTGAGAGAGGGGGGTCAGTTGAGCTACGACTACGATACGGGCGTGACGTGTGTACATTCAAGAATCTAATAGTGACAGACTTTTGCGCGTTTTATTGAATTACGACCTTCTGCATTACGTTTGGATTTGAGTTCGGTTATATTTGTACCTGTGTTATACGTGTTTGTATAGGTTTATTAAACTCTGTAATAATTCTAACAGCATTTAATTCGAGTCCCGTTAACTCGTAATAGTATGATATATCCTATTTTTGTATAGTATATAAAGTATATTACTATTTATTTTTTACTTATACTTGAAATGTTTCATATTATTTATTGTCTTCAGCCCCACTGTTGTCTTAATTAGTTTAGTTCTAGTTAGTATCCTTAGTTTAGGGGGTTGCTTGGAAGAGATCTCATTAAGCGATAAGGCCACCCTTTCTTTGTTCAATATTTAGTGTACCTAGTTTTAAGAAAGTAGTTTTAATTTTTGGTGAACAATAAAGTGTTTTCATTCATTCAGTCTACAGAACCCGCGAAACGGATTCAATCGGTAATACCCTATATCTCAAACTACTGAACAAAGATTCGCCCTAATTTTCATTAAAATATGTATTTTCCGAGAATTTTCACACACTTTTTTCTAATTTGATAACGAATATAGGAAAACTAAAATCGCAGTTCATAGCGTACATTTCAGTACTACTAGTGGTCGCCCAGTGGTCGAAATTCGACCATAATTAATTTAAATTCTAAGTTTGAATATTATTAAGGTTCTGTTGTCAAATACCATACTTCTATAAGTACAGATTTCGCCAAGGCTTCACTGTTAATTTGACTTTAGCAATAAACAAAAGAGTATATATGCGTGTGTGTGTCAAATACATGGTAGCGTGTGTAATGTTTTTTTTATTGATTTAATGTATTTTATATGCATATTTTAAAAAAATATTAGCCATCTGCACCCCTTCTCTATATAAACTATAAGTGTGCCAAATTTCATACTCCTCCGTCCGCGCAATTTTCGTAAAATAGGCTAGAAAGTTTTAGCTTCACGTATTAATATACTATTATAGAACGTATACATTAGAGGTATATAATTCTTGCCTGAACAGCTTTAGTTGCAATTAATGACTACAACATTGTTGTTTTATGATCCTCTTAATAGCAGGCAGCTATTTTTATCCATTAAACATACGGAGTTCTTTTGAAGGTTCGGTATCCAGTCCAGCAAAGGGGAACCCTAATGAAACCGTCACGTCATCTGTTTGTCTATGTCACAGTCATTTGTCTCGTAAACTACTGCATCCACATAGATGAAATTTGACGGGAAGATGTTTTGCGCTACAAAAATACGTCGTGAAATATGGAAACGAGAAAGTTTAAGGGTAGCCGTCATACATGTAGCTAAGAGCTGATATATTTTTCAGTGTAAATAGTCTTACGGGGTATTGTTAGGCAGATCTTTTAAATCTATTAAGTTATTGTTATTGACAACCTAATATTCTTTATTTATTACAAAGTCTTAAAATTTTTGTCACCCCTTCTAACTTTGGAACTATGAAGTGTAAAGTTCTGAAAAACTCATAGTGATGGTGTATAAAAATTCTTTCAAAGAAAATTATTTTGATCGCCATTTGTTTAGCAGTTTTTGAGATTTAAAATATTTTCGATTAAATGTTTTTTTAATTGCTTCTTAGTCAAAATCCAAATATAGTAGATGTTTGTCAGGTCACCTGAATCCTTTCTATTGCGTGGATTACCACGCACTTGGACGTTTTATTTTCAAATAAAACCGGGAGCTGAGGTATGCTGAACTAATTTGCAATAAAACACGATCGGAAAAGGCATTCGTTGGAGCGACTCGCAGCAAATTGATATTACCATCTTCATTTCCTGTTTTCGAAACCAATCGAATGGAGATTTTGCAATGAAGCTATATCGGTGAACCATTTCGTTCAATATGCAATCAATAGAAGGGTAAACTACTGTTACTTAAGAATAGTAGCAAGTTTCCAACATAGAAGAGATATAGGTACTGGAGATAACAATTCCAGTGCTTAATGATTTGTGTTTTCTAGATGGCAGTAGTAAATATGACATATTGATAAAAAACCTTGGCTGGCTGCTATATTATTTTATTAACCGTTCATTTGTCTTATTATTAATTAAAATTTGACATAATCTTGATACAAAATAATGGTAATGTCATATTACACTTACCAATGATAAGACAAATAAGTGAATAAATGGGTTTTCGAGACTATTGCACGTAATTAAAACTATGTTTTAACCGTTTTAAGTGAGGAATTTAATTTTTCTTTTTATTTTGTAGTTTCGGCCACTTTTCAATAGCCGTGATCACGGAAGACGGAAGACAAAGATGTCAAGTGTCAATGAGTAGTGTTAAAGTTATTATTTAGCCTACCCTCAACTTGTTTATTTGAATTTTTACTTTACCTAGCTCTAGCAGATTCGGTTGTTAATTACGATCTAAATAGTTATGGTTTATTAAAAACCATAGTACCCAAGAATATTAAAGATAATTATAAAGAATAATTCATATATCGTAATGTTATGAGTATATTAGATACGGTTAAATTTCTAATACTAACTGAATGTAATCAACCAGAACTATTAATTAGAAGACTAGACGTAACTACATGAGACCGAGATCTGGCGCATGTAAAGATATTATTCCTAAATATTGGTAATAACGTATATAGGACAAGGGCCTAGGAATATATGACACCAATCATTGTAAATGATCTCCCAGAGGAGGTTCTCTGTGGTTATTTTTGTACATTGATTGCAGGTGCAAGTGCAATCAATGTACAAAAATAACCACGAATCGATCAAATATAATCTGAAAAGATTCTATACAGATTTCCAAAGTGGACCATCAGGCTCACATGTGCAGACATGGGACTAAATCAGAACCATATACTAGAATGATGATAACAATTCCTCGTCGCTCTTCCTATTTTTGATATAACATTAATATTGTGTAAATTCACTTTTAAATTGTCACTATGTATCAAAATCTAACATATGTCACGAAGAAACCCATGAGGTTTCTGTGCCACAGTCGAATATGTTTTTATGTATATGAATCTAAGCATATTGAAAAAAAAATGCTTATGGTTATTATTTACCGAGTAAAGGTACCCATAGAGTAAATTTCACTCTATGGGTGCCTTATCTAATTTACCACCGCTTCCCAACATGTTGTGGCTAAAAGAGAACAAACGGCGCAAAATACTCTTGAGCAACATGCCTAGCTTTAACAATATTATACACTTTTTTTTAATCTCCAGTCTAGCACACACACTATACTATTAAAGGGGTAGGAGGTAAAATAAAAAAAAATCAATCAAGTTGGGGTGTGTTCCGGTGAACGTAGGAAGAGCTCATAATAATGTATGAATATGTATTCATACATTATTATGAGCTCTTAGGAACTATATATATAGGAACCCGTCATCGACATAAATCGAACGCCACACTCATTTTCTCACGAACTGGAGAGTATTTGTGAAAAATTAGTATTACATGCAAAGACATACGGACAGAGAAGGGTTCTATTATTGCTAGAATGTTAAAGTAACCCTAAAATGCTACGGTGAATACTATTATGAAATAATCATGAATCACGAAAAAGTTATTCATGAACAATAATTGAAAACCTTCGCTTCTCAATAGGGCCCTTAAAATTCAAAATCCATTGGCGCCAGCTATTATGCTAACGAAGCATGTCGTTTGATTAATCAATTCACAATTAATAATTCAAATATTTATTCGCTCACACGGCCATATTTATTTTGTGTGCTTTTGACTGATCGTTTTATTATTTATCAACGGCGTCTAAATTGTTTTTGAAAGCTCTTTTCAAGATCGCTTTTCTTCTAAAGATAATTTTTTGTTGTAATATAGCTTTAATTGAGGTTTCTTTATTAAAACAGAGCATGAGAATTCTTTATTAATGCAAATATATCCGCAAATATTTTGCAATCTTTTTTGTGTTTAGGTGCAAATTTTTTAGATTATTTAAAAACCAAATTTTTTTATATAGATTTTTAATGTATAACTGAAAAAAATATATTTAAAATTAAATAAATCGCGTAAATGCGTGGTTGTCCACAAACTACGAAAGGGTCTCCATAGCGACCTATAGGTAAGCTAATCCGCGCTATCTTATATTTAATTGAAAATAGTCCATTGCACAAATAATGCTTAATACTCTATTAAAGCTTTGCTATTTTATACAGTTGCGTTACTCTATCAACCTTTACTGGTCTTCAATGAACTTTGTATGAGAATTATAAATAGTGGTGATCTCACTCCTTACTTTGTAAACTGACAGATTGTGACGATTTTTGAGTATAAATACTCCACAGTATACTTTTTGAAATAAATTATATTTAATTGTACTTTTATTTGAAAATCACCACAGGAGACGGCGCGGCGAACTCCCGTGCTCTGTATTTTCATACTTTAACCTTCGTACCGCAACTAGCTGTGTAGTGAAACTAATAAAATAATATTGAAAATGGTATTATATTGTTACGAGTTAGCGAGATTCGACTTAAAATGCCGTTAGAATTATTATAGAGTTTATTAGAACTATACAAACACGTATAACACAGATAAAAATATAAGCGAACACAATAAATCCAGACGTAATGCAGAAGGTCGTAATTCAATAAAACGCGCAATATCCGTCAATATTAGATTCCCGAATGTACACACGTCACGCCCGTATCGTAGTTGTAGTTCAATTGACTCCTCTCTCAATCAGGCCGTTGTTTTATACTTCACAAATGCAAATGTGTCCGCCCGGCAATGTCAACACAATTTCCTAGAATCAGCTTGTAATCGTAATCCGCAACATTTGGCTAGTGATGCAGCTGGCAAGCGGCCATAAACGAGTACAATAGAACAATAGGCTGTTTTCCACAATAACTAGAAACTTATGCCAATAATTTAGTGAACAAAAGAAGACGATCATAAACGGATTACAATTAGTTCAAATGCGAACAGGTAATAAAATGTGCTTTTACAGATTAGGAGTGGCATTTGTCTTTGTCAGGGCCTAAGTTGAAACAATATTATAAATAAATCTGACAAGGCAATGTATTATCGATTACCTATTTTGACCTTTTTTATATAAAAAGTATATTAGGTATAACTCAACGATATACTTACTAAATATCGCACCGACTTATAAATCCATAATACATATGTATCTATAGTACCAAGCCCTGTCTCGCGGCCAGGAAGAATGGAATTGCGAAAAAACTGGCCACACTCAGAACCCGATCTACCGGTTCGGCCGAATCGGCGGCAACGGCGCTGTAAGTCGACCGATTCAGTTGCAGCACTGGATGGCAGCCATGCTAATATTAATGTAAAAGTGATTTTGTTTGGATGATTATTTTCTTATGTATTTGGTAGGTTTACTACTCTATATATTATGTTCTTAGGAGAACCGACGGAACATAGGATATTTTTTATCACGGAAAATTTCATTTGCACATGTTGTGTCATTCCCGTTGCGAAACGGTGTAAATGGAATAGGCAGTAGACTTAATTTTCAACATATATATAATATGTATGACCTTGGAAAAAGAAATTAGCTATGATGTGACCTTCAAAAATGTTCTCAAGTGGAACTTAGTAGCTCGAATTAAAGTACTTTTAAATATGTTCCAAATTTTATGCGAGTGAAACTGAAAAGACTCAATTCTATATTTTTGGTCTTTATTTATTATATTTTATAATATGATATAACGGCCTCTGTGGTTGAGTGGGCTAAGCCTTTGCCGGCCTATCTCACTGCAACGCAAAGGCTCCGGGCTCGATTCCTGGTATAGTAAATTTCGGAAACGTATTTTCTCCGATACTTACTATGGTCTGGGATCGGCCCCAGAGTAGTCCGTTGTATATTACCCATAACACAAACGTAACTTGCTTAATTTGAGGATATGCAATATGTGTGTTTGTCTGCTGATTATTATTAAAAAAAATTAAAATATAAGTCATTTTAGCTATGCATTATGTAATAAAATTCATATTCTCTAAATGAAATTTATTACGTAATGATATTTAGAATTTTGACAAGGCAGACAAAATATTGGCTTCTTTAGCAGATCTCTATTGGTAATAGTAGTAACTACTCACTATTAGATACAGTGTTTGCCCAGTTTTGTATTTACTTTGCTCTACAAGCAAAGCAAATACAAAATAGGAAGTTGAATTTTTATATACTATTTTTAAAATTTTCGCGACTAGTACACAATTAAAACTACATTTTAATGGTTTTGAGCGCGGAATTGTATTTATTTAATTTTTATTTCCACGTTTCGGCCACTTTTCAGTAACCCTATAAATAAATAAAATGCCAGCGCTTAAAACCGAGAAATCATTTCTTTTTTATAGTTATGTATCTGATATTTATTATGACAGTAATCTTGGACATAGAACAATAATTTAATATTTATTCTCCAAATATCTTACAATAATAATATCAGCCCATAAATGGCCCACTGCTGGGCTCGGGCCTCCCATTATGGGGGAACGGACAGTATACCCGCCACGCTTGTCCAAGGCGGCTTGGCAGGTATGACACATCGGTTATCTCGATGTGCAGGTTGTATCACAATGTTTTCCTTCACCGTTGTTAGTTCACATTAGAACAGAAAACTGACTAAGTAATGCATGCGTTCCGGCCAGGATCGAACCGGTGCCCTTTGAGTTTGGGACGCGTGCGCTAGCCATACGCTACCACGAGTCAAATATCAACCCAAATATCTTGCGTAGTTCTAATCTTAATAACCAAGACTCAAGATGACGATAATGCTGTATTGCTTTGCTAGAATACTTACATGTAATCGTAACGTACGACAAAATAATAAGCGATCAAATTAAATGTGTACAGTTATACTGCGAGCGCATTGCAGCACCCAATAGTGCTTGGAAAATCGGTGTTCATACATATTTTTATTTCTGAGAGACCGTTAACGGTTTTATGCAACCAAATTCATTTATTACCAGTTAATAAACCAGTAAAATTGTTTAAAGAATCTCATGAATAAAGCCCACAGGTAATTGAAATATTTCATAAGAAATGACTCATAGTAGTTGAGATAATGGAAATAGAACAGCTTTCTGATGTATGTATTTTAAATATTGTATGTATTTCCTATACCTATTTGTGCCTAATATGCCGTTTGGTTTCATTTAAATTAAATTGACTGCAACTCTCTTGGGTTTTACTATGATATTATAGATATCACACAGACAAGGGAGTGTATTATAGTTTTATGTATAAAGTAGGTTACTAGTACTATTCATGCGTGTTTGCGAACATAAGTAAACTCTCAAAAAGATGAACGATACTTACACGTGTACAAAAATTAGAGTAATCAATATTTTTTAATTGTATATACACAGATTATGACACGGTACACTACAAAAACATTCTAATCTGACAAGGAAAACTAAATATAAAATTGACCACGCAAGATTTATAATAGTGTATTATCTTTTAAAATGCTACGGTTATTATACGCTGGTATGCTGATTGATATCAAAATTTAATACTCTTATAGATAAGACTGAATTATAAATTAGATGTAGTACAAAAAATGGTGAACACGCATCGAAATCTGCGTGATGTGGCCGTTGACTCCAATGGACCATTTGGCCCAACTCGACGTGCCTGGGCGGGTTAGGGGCACGTCTCCATTGTTTACGACGCCAGTATATATTTTTAAATATAGAACACATTTTAAAATAATATTTGGCAAAACCAAAGAGTTGATCAGTTTGTGACTGGCTGGTAACAATGATGCTGGTACATTTCCAAATAAGATTTTTTTAATTGTTTCATTTTTAAATTGTTCTAAATTCAAAAATAAAACAATAAATAAATCTTATTTGGGAATGTAGGGTTCTAAGACCCGTCTCCATTGTTTACGACGCCGGTATATGTTTTTAAATATGTATATAACACATTTTAAAATAAAATTTGACAAAAACACAAAGAGTTGATCAGTTTGTGACTGACTGATAACAGTGATGCTGGTGCATTTCCAAATATGTTTTCTTTTTATTAGAACACTTAAATTAAAATGAATTCTAAAATTCAAATATGTGGAAAGGTGATCAAACGGCAAACTAATGCAATGTTAACATTAATACTTTGGCAAAGCCTAATAAATCCTACAGGTATCGTTAGATCGCTGCTTTTAAACTTTATCGATTAATGATAATTATAGAAATTTTAGCGAAAATAATTTGTTTAAATCTATACTGGACAAATAATAATTAGTAAAATAACAACATTGGTGTTGACTAAGGACTTCATATTATGATTATTATTTTAAGAAAGTGCTTTAATATAAAAATGTAGCTGAGTACCTACTAATTTCTTTGCTTCGTTTAATACTGTTTATGAGCTGGGGCTTCAAAGCCGAGCTATATGAGGCAACCGGGATTTAACGTTAGGATGATGATAAATCGGATTTTGTATAAATTTTAATATGACGATATCTTCTATTCCGATTTGTATGCTTTAATACTCGTAATATTTTGTTCTCAGCGCATGTTTTGATTACCCTTAAAAAAAAAAGATTCTGGAGAATGTTAACAAAATTAATCGAAATTATATTACGCGTTGTTAATACGATGACACATTTAAAATTTTAGAACGAACGGACAAACTGCCGTTGATATAAAAAAATCGATCGAATTGATTTGACAGCCATTATGGGTCGACCAATGGACACACTGTGCACGCACACACGCGCACCGTCGCTCCGCCCACGTGCGCAAGAGTCGGTCACGATCACGAGCCGGGCCGAGATTATACGGAGATTGTCTTCTGTCTAGTCTCGCTACACTGTCTTTGTATATTAAGGATACGGCTATTTAGTACGCGATTAGCGATTCCATGATTGACCAAATTTTTTAATTTTTAGCCGATTTTAAAAAAGGAGGCGGTTCTTAATTATTTCAAATATCTTTTTGTCTGATCTGTATTGCATATCAATTGAGGACTATATTTTAGTATATAGGTTTGTATTATAATATAGGTTAAGATTAGAGAAAAGTTTTGAGAATGATTACCAGTAAAAGTATAGAAATGTCCATTAGAATTTTGGTATACATTGTATCATATCTAGTACCTTTTTAAGGTTGACAGTAGAAAGAAAATTATTTTCAATTTGAATAGTTGGAATTTTTGTAGCGGGCCCTCGATTGAGGTAATAAATAAAAAAGTGTTAATGTGTTACATCATTCCAAACAACACTATCTCTCTCGCATTCATCTAGTTATTTCCTTAAATATAAGGCCGGTTAAATTTTAGGTTAGTATTTTAACAATCCTATTTAATTAAAACTCATAAAAAAAATCTTGATGGCTTTAGTCTGTCCCTATTTTTTATTGTTTAATTAAATTTTAAAACAATGGTTCCTGAAAATTACCGCTGTTCTCTAACAACGAGACTGCAGCTTCCATACATACCGGTCAAACATAAGCCCAAGTACCTATTGTTTGTGCCGATGACTCGCAGATAGTCTACAAAACCTATTGGTGTAAGTTTTCAATGTTATACGACCAAAAAAGTGAAATATACATTTAACACAAGAGATAATTTGAATTTTGTAAGTTTTTAACGAATATTTCAGCTACCACTAATTAAATTGATAACGTCTGCAATACTATTAAGTATTATAATAATTCAAACAATTTGATCATCTAAGTGAAAGATGTGCGAGCAAGTATGTGTGCTTAGGGCTCAGCAACCTTTTTTGCCCGTCTGCCACCGTGAGTATACGCGAAAATGTACGATTACTAGCTTGCACGTATCTCAGTCGTTTTAATTATCAACTAGTGTACTCTTAGGATTTTATGTTTTCTTCTTTTTAGGGCTCCGTGTAAGAATGATCGCTCATCGCTACGCACGTTCGTTTTTATATCCGAACGATAACGAAACGAGCCGAGTAGTAAAACTACCCACAAATATTATACAATAGTAATCCTCATTACAATTGTTTTTTTTAATGCACGAGTTCAGCAGACTGGCAGGCGGCCCACCCGATGGAAAGCGGTTCCCATCGCCTATGGACATTTGTAACAACAAAAGTGCTACCAATGTGATGCCCGTTCTTTAAAAGGAGACTCGAACCTGGCCATTAATGCTGCAACATAATTTCAGGATGTTATGGTACGAGGGTGGTAGCCATCCAAACGGGCACTACCAGCTGATTGTGGATTGTTTTGTCGCCTCTTACGACAGGCCACTCGGCCACAGCAAATTGTATTCTTTCTCCAGTTCTGCATGGATAAACAATAACCTAACATTATGTACTTATATTGAAAACGCAGTGAGATATGCGCATGCAAAATCGTGAAAAATGCTCCTAATATCAGAAAAAAATATGGCGGTAAAGCTCAAAATATATTTCAACGACAATCACTCCGATCAAAATACACTGATTAGTTTTTTTGATATTGTTTTCACTAAATGTTGTTTTAAGGTATTATAGCCAAATGAGTACCAGCGACAGATCCTCACCTCTAGCGAATCCTTTAATGTGCGTAAACTGACACACTTGGCTGTTACTTAAGATTTTACAGGCATATTGTTCAACATTGTCATTAGTAATAACTGCTTGACACGGCTTATAAAGGTGATTGCACACTCCAAATACGTTTATAAATAAAAGGCACGACTGTTGTATTATGCGGGAAAAACTTGACGTGTCTGTGACATAACTGTTTTTTCTTGCCGGTGTGAGTGATATTTTAAATATGAAAATTGATATATTTTGTTACTTGTTAAAACCGCACTGAGCATATGTGGCGAGCAGGCTGATGATTGCGGTAATCTTTCGTATACATTTTAAATTCCTTTAGTAGTTCCATTAATGCAACTGTATAGTTTCATGTTTTTACACTAGTCTTAATGCCTTCGTTTTTATTATTCTTTTCTAAAGCAATACATTTGTTTAGAACTGACATCTTGTATAAGCTTGCTAGATGTGAATAATCTGAGCAATTTTTTGAGAGCCCCAACATGTAAACATACTGTAATAGCAAGGAGAGTTTTTGGGTAAGAAAAATACCAGACGTGAAATATTTGGGCAGGGTTTCCCCCTTTTTATTGTTCAATCGTGTGATGTGACTACTCACACTGCACAATAAGCAATGAACACTGTCTTTATTGGTCTTGAGTTTTTTATTGGACTTGACTTTACGTTGTTGGTCCGAAGACCTCACAACTTTACTGGGGTTTTCGGGGCGAACGCCTTCGCGATGCGAAAGCGCTCGAACCTGGGTGGCAACTTACCCGAGGGAGTTCCCTAGGGAGTTTTACCTCGGCTGGACTGTTGCCACGAGAAGGGGGATGAATGTAATGATGCCCAACATAGGGCGACACAATGCACTAATTGGGAACGGGCGAAGGATTCCGGTGGACCGGGATCGGTGGTTCGCGACGGCCAACGCTATCTTACTGCCGTTTCGCAACGTGTTATAGCTGGGAGAGAAAAACGGCGAAGGAAACTTCCCAGCAACACGCTTAGTCTATCCTATAGGGGGGCTATGTCTCCTGGCGTCCCTCGCGGGGACGTGGAGTAATCGTGATTGGCGGCGTCGGAGACGCCGCCGTCTGCGTCTGTCTGTCGGTGCCTGCCAGTCTGCCGTCCTAACTGCAGGCGGGCTGATCCGCGCCAGCCCGGGCCAGCAGACGTTATGCGGTCGTCGCACGAGAGCCATTCGTCGAGGCTTATAATCGGACGCGGACACAACGAGCGGATTTCGATGGTGCGGCGCGAAATTGAAATACTTACGCAAGAACGACGTAATGTAGTTTTTGATGGAGGAAAGCTCCAGATCGCGGTGGAGGTCGACGTTACGCATATAGAGAGGAGCTCCGACGGCTCTGCGCATGAATTTATTCTGCACGATTTGCAGTTTACACACTCGCGTATGTCATGATCGGGCGGATGTATGTTTTATATAGCTTGTGTTTGAGGAACATTTTGATTCTTTTATCTATCATGGGTGCTAGACGACCCATCACAAATCGCGCTCTATTTCGGACTATAGTGATATGCTCGTCGAAGCGCAAGTTCTGATCTAGGGTGACGCCCAAGTATTTGGTGTACTTTGCCCAGGGGATTTGTTGGTCGTAGTGCGAGATGGCTTTTTGGCGAAGGCAAGCGCGTTTGGAGAGCGAAGCATGCCCGGGAAAAAGAACATTGTTGTGCTTTTCTCCGGGTTAATCTCTATACGCCATTTGCGAAATCATTTGCCTAGTTCTGTGACAGCTGCCTGCAGCCGGATGCAAGCCATTTGTCGGTTGTGATGAACACTGTCTACACGCTAATGCGCCTTTTTATACAAAAATGCTACCAACTACAAAACAATAACATTGTATCATTGATAAAAATAGCAATTACATCTAGTGTTGCCAGGATTACAAAAATAATTAAATAATAATCATGGACTAAATTATCTATAGGATTAATTCAGTGGGCTTATGAAACTAACGAAAATGTAGACAATGGTAATTTAATTATAAATCGAATAGTCTGATAAATCGACTAAAAATATATTATCTATGGTACCCATAAACAGTTACTATAAATCGAGTTATCTTATGAATCGACTAAAAATCTTATGATCTATGACGACTGTGGTATTGTTGTACTCTATGGTTCTTATGACTGTCTGTGGTGGATATCTTGCAACAGTACATAGAACTTTAATACACCTATTATTGTGAACTATTTTTTGTTTAGGCATTGTATATTTTTACAATAGCAGATTACAGGTAAAATTTAATGGATAACTCTAAGACCAATCCCTGAAACCCAGACCAAAGTAAACAACGGAAGGGTTACTACTGGAGTGCTAGACTACAGATGTCAACGTAAAAATCAATATTGAAAATTTTATACAAATAACTGATATTTTTTTAGTGGAGTTGAATAAAAGACTTCATTTCTATTTGATCTATATATTCTATAGAGGAACACTCCGCGCGCGAATTCGACTCGCTTTGTATTTTGGCATAGACTAGCCGGTGTAACAGTTCGATTATGAGCAGGATTTATAAACAGTGCTTAGTGTGAGCTTTTAAGATCAGATTAGACTAGGTTTCGTAACAATTATCTTTGCACATTTAAAACCATAAAACCTCCATATAAAACGTTGTGTGTGTATCTCCCTTAAAACGCCAACCCTACAAAAAGTATAACAACTACTGCTAATTAAACTAGTCTTTAACTTTTTTTCTTATTTTTTCTACACATGAAAGACAACGGCATGCCTCAGCTGCGTAGTTGCGTATAATTGAAATTAATTGTGTTAATTCCTTTCAGTTGTATAAACCTAGTAGTTACATCTTTTTTCCGATTCGTTCACTGTTATTACGATTACATCAGTCGCGTTTGCTTTATTTATGACGATAAATTCATTTGGAATACACTGACGGACAAAAAAACTGTATCAAAGTTCAGGTTGATATTCAAGTAAATATATTTATGTATTTTGAATAATCCAAAGCTAAGCAAGTTTGCTTGTATTATGGGAAAATAAACTACTGACAACTCTGGGGCCAATTCCAGGCTATAATAAATAAGGAAAAAATTGTTTATGAAATTTACGATTCCAGGAATCGATCCCAGGACCAGTGGCTTTAAGTATTCAAGCGAGCTAGGCGTACAAAAGTTTAGACCGCTCAACTACAGAGACCGTATATACTTGAGTGTTAAATCTATCGTTTTATTTAAAAAAAAAATAGTTTGGCTTCTGGGCACCTTACCCATAGACAAGACCCATATGGAGACAGTGACATAGGCATCGTAATTTATTTATAGCGTTAAGGAATTACACGTAGAATACAATATAAGTAAGTTAATTTTCTTTATTGTATTAGTTTCCAATATTAAAGTTTAATAAATTGTATTGAATAAAGAAAAGGTAATGTACACCTTAAATTTATCCTTCTGATATGAATGGAAAAGTTTACACATTCGGTAATTAGATTTGATTTGGAAGTCATTTTACAGTTTGATGCAGTTTATATGTCTATTTGTGTATATATTATATACCTCTTAATATCATACGTAGTTGCCGTGTTTTCATAATCTTTTTATTTCATTTCTTTGTTTAATAATAGAGTTTAACTGCTATAGTATATTAATATTATATCAGCTTTAAACGTTTTGTATGTTAGGCTCAGACTTCTTTTTCAATTTCAGGCCAACGGATAGTATACTCGTCTGCTTGTCCACGACACATTAATTAATTATAATTAATATAAACAATTTAGTTATTTTTCCACTACATACAAGTAGTTTTGTAGGTTCATCATAGAGAAGCCAATGGCTTTCGAAATGCATATTTTATGGTACAATCAAGTGGGAAGAAGATAGCTGAAGATCTCAAATGGCGCAGATATGGAACCCTAGCAAGGGGTTACATATTTGTGCTGTTTGGAGTTGAATCTTTTGGTCCGTGGAGTCCATCGGCAAAGGGTTTCTTGAAAGAAATTTGTAAGAAACTCTTTGATACCATCCGTGATCAGAAGGCTGGTTCGTATTTCGCGCAACGAATTAGCATTTCCATACAGCGTGGCCAGCCTTCTAGGCACGCTTCCCTCTGGGAGTGATTTGTTACATACTTTGTATTAATTTATTTATAATTTAGTTTATTTTTAAAATAATATTAAAAATAAACTAAATTTATTTTTAAGCATCTTATAAATATATAATTGCAAATTAATACTAACGTGTTAAGAAGTGGGAAGAAACGTCTATTAGTAGTGAAAACTTACGTCACTGAACAATAGTAATTTTTTTATGATTGCTTGTAGGCAAAGTGGCAAACGGATCACTTGATGGACAAGTGGTTACCGTCGCCCATGGACATCTGCAACACTAAGGGAGCCGATGCGTTGCCTACCACATTGAGACTTTAAATATCTGTTTATGCCCCATATGGTAGCGCTCTGGGAAAACCGCCGGAAGATCATTCTATAGTTTGCTCACCTATGATATGAAGGAGCGTGCGCCACAGTGGACGACTTCCAGGTCTCGAGGAAGTATTTAGTTATATCTATCACTATTATAATCTGTGCCACTTAAAAAGCCTTTGGTAAATAGTTTACTTAAGTAACACAAATTATAGTCTAACACAATAAATATTCGTCCAAAGTCAATTGGTGTACAGTTGAAGAGTTTTGTAGAGGTTACGAATTTCTGCAACTTCTTTCATTTGGCCATAGAGCCCTGAATATACCTAGGAGTACAAATATGACGATAAATAAGTAAAAGGTTTTTTTTAATTACTTTGCCAAACTGCAACGTAATTTGTCTGCAACTTTCTCGTGGATCATATTAAACCTTAGTATAGTAATGTGCCCGGCAGACGTTGTCCTGTCTTGGAAAAATATAGAGCCCGGTTGTAGTGTTACCTACTGAGTCCAAATATGGATTGAAACCATTTTTGAATCCACGTGAACATACACAAATTTCATCAAAATCGGTTTAACCGTTTAGGAGTGCAATGACATACACCCGAATAGAAGAATTTTATATACATACTAGCTGTGCCCGCGACGTCGTCCGCGTGGAATTTGTTTTCAAAACCCCCAGATTTTGAAACATTCTTCATTGGTGCTCCACTCCTATTGGTCTTAGCGTGATGATATATAGCTTATAGCCTTCCTCGATAAATGGGCTATCTAACACTGAAAGAATTTTTGAAATCGGACCAGTAGTTCTTGAGATTAGTGCGTTCAATCAAACAAACAAACAAACTCTTCAGCTTTATATATTAGTATAAGATAAGATAATAAAGACTATTATATTAGTAATATACCTTATAACTACTATTTTATACACTTTTAATCTTCTATTATATGACTCCGAGTCATGGGGATAATGGGTCACCAGAATGTTTTTTCTATTCGCGTGTCTTGTGTCAGGGCAAAGGGTTTTTATACCCCATTTTTATTAATTCTTTTTGGGTCATTAAATTTTGGGGCTCGGCAAACGTAGCGTAAGACGCCCGCCAGCCCGATGGACTGACGACTTGCGCAAGATCGCTGGCAAGGGCTGGATGAGGAAGACGGGAAACCGGGATATGTGGCGCGTATTTGGGGTGGCCTACGTCCAACAGTGGACTGAGATTGGCTGAAGAAGAAGAAATTTTGGGGTATTTTATTATTTCTTTTCCTTTTCCAAAAAATATTACAGATTATTACAAATTTGATAACTTATTAATAAATCTTAACACTAGCTAGGCAATCCTATTTCAGTACTTACTTTAAGTAAATTAAGGTCAAGGATCCAACGGGTTTGCAATGAATCATTCAAATAACTCGATGTTAGCCACCGAATAAGATTTCCAAGAACTAACATGTATTTCACAGTATGGCCGAGTAAGAGGGAATAACCATATTTAGAAATGAGGAAAAGTTGGCCTTCTTGTAATTCGACCTGGTTATAACACTTATTGTCATCATGCCTCTGCTATATCTGCTACCTGCACGGTAAAGTTTTAACTAACGCAGTAAAAATATATTACGCAGATGTACCTAGCTTAAATTTTAATGTGTTATTTGACGGCATTATTAATGACGTTAAGCCTTAAACAATAAATCAGTTGGTGTTGAACTTTAATTTAGCTAAGCTAAAAAAACTTTTAAATGAGTACGTTCACGGGGAGCCAAAGAACCTATACCAGAAGGTTATCTTTGACGCCTCAACGATGTATGACGAGCCCAGAGTTTCCTGAGGAGAGGACATCCTCTTCAACAACAAGGTCCGCACGATCCTCCACCAGTCCACGCGGCCCCCTGTGCTGAAATCATGGAGGGAGGAGATGTGCGTAGCGACGCCTCCTATTCCGGAGCTGCCTTCTGCGAACGGGGTCTCACATGCACTCTCCCTTTTGTCTCTCGGAAGCCTCCTTCTGGCTCAGGGCCGACTTACAGAAGGAGGCAACCGCGGACCAAAACTATCGGCTGGCGAACAACACTTTAACCCATTCTAAAGGCTGACAACGCGTTGGCTTCGTATTGCAGTTGTCTATAGGCGATGGTAACCAGTTTTCATAAGCTGTGCTGTCTGCTTGTTTGTCAGCTTCTCAATAAAAAAAGCCCTGTTAAAAAACAAGAGGAAAATACTTGAATTATTTGAAGTTGTTACATTTCTCCTATCTGGTATACTAGTGTTGTTACCCTTTCGATGCTGCCGACGCGAGTCCGATGCGGCAACCGCATTAATTGACAGTTGAATCGGTACCGGTCACGAATTAATCGGTCGGCGTTTTGAATTATTTATAGGATGCAATGTGCAAGTGGCCGGCGAAGGGAGAAGACGCGCGGGGGGCAGGAGGGGGAAGCAACAGGTCCGCATTGTGTCGGGATGCAGGGGATGAGGACCAGTGCTAGGGTTGGCACGCATGAAAATCAAAATTACATTAACATTGCAATTAAGTCGTGGTAGCGTAATGGCTAGCGCACGCGTCCCATAATTCAAAGGGCGCGGGTTCGTTCCTGGCCGGAACTCATGCACCACTTAGTCAGTTTTCTGATCTATTGTGCATATTGTTACAATTACCACGTGCTAACAACGGTGAAGGAAAACATCGTGATGCAACCTGCACATCGAGATAACCGATGTGTCAAACCTGCCAAGTCGCCTTGCAGAAGTGTGGCGGGGGTATACTGTCCGTTCCCCCCTATAATGGGAGGCCCGAGCCCAGTAGAGGGACAGATATGGGCTGATATTATTAACATATTCAATGGAATACCTTTCAATGGACTTCTAATATTTGGAGAAATCTTTACACCTTTCTTAATATCATCAATGTACAGATTTTTTGATTTAGTATTTCATTGGCCGGTATAGAAAAAGTATGGACAATGGACATAAACTGAATTGACATATTATAGAATGGGTGTATACTTTTATATTTTATATAGTAATAAAATTGAAATATCTATCTGTAATTTCAAAATAAATGCCTGAATGTTTGTGGAAACTACTATTTATTCAGTACGCAATCATAAATTAAAGTTTTGATAATTTTTATCTCTCAGTCTGTCTAAATGTTTGTAAAAAATATACTCCGAAATGCTCAACAAATTTCATACTTGATATTAGAAATTCAAATAGTATTTTTATCATAAATTCAGGCTAATGCCTTAAATCTTTTGTAGTGTTCAGAAAACCTTACTATAAATACTAGTCTCGCATTAACAAAGTGATGGGTATAGCTAGTTATTACTAAATTTTAAACAAATGCCTATACGTATTTTTAATGCTTGAAGATGATTACAAATATAATTGTAGAGTTATATGACTACATTTTCAAATATTATTCAACTTGAATAACTATGCCATACCTAAATACAAAATAGAAGGACATTTTTTGAGATTTTCATAAACGTTACATATTTTTCAAAATGACTAGTTAACCCCAAAAAATAATGTAGAATAAAATGCACATGTTTAATTTTCAGAATCTAAAGGAGATGGTAGCACAATGAAGCTACGAACACCTCGACTGAAAGTCTCACGTGACCAAAGGCTGGCTTGTATTTAGGGTAGCGTATTAGCCTTCCTATTCATCGAGGAAATGAGGTCAGTGTTTTAGGAACGTTTCCAATAGACGGTGATTTGCGACTTATGTAACTTTGGTTCTTTTTTAACAGATAATAGTTAATCATGAGATTAAATACAACATGAAAAAATTAATCATTCCAGTTGTGCGAATAAAATATTTGAATTGTTTTAGTTTACATTTAAGTTTGGTTATAATTTATTTGACAAATAACTTGTATCCCATGATAGAAAAATCGGTCCTTAACTGCTAACCTATGTAGTTTAAGTAGTAGTAGTAAGTCCAAAATCTAGCAAAAAACATTGTGTTTTAATTAAATGTTTCTACATTTATTGTCTTACTAAGCATTTGCTGATGTATTCTGTTTGCTGAAACATGTAACGATTGTATCAAAATAGGATACCGCTCCCAATAAACCTAACAAATAGTTTTGAAATGTTATATCGTTTATGTTGATGAAATTTTTTGTGCTGTAGTGTAAAATTTCTTGGTAATTCGCAGAACAAAATGTCATAAGTTTTGAAATTAGACAGCTGATATAATCTAAGTTATACTATTATCGTGTACGGTTCAACGTACAGCGTTTTACTGAGTCTGCGGCCTATTTAGGCTATTTTAACATAAATAAAGTTCACAATTATTTTGAGGCTGAGTTGCTACAAATAGCCACGAGTTTCTATTGTTGGAAACCTTAATTTGTTGCAGCTAATATGTGTTTATAGAAGATATTATGAAGCTACAGTTGTAGTAATTACTTGTATAATAATGTCATAATAGATTTTGTTAGGTATCACGAAACAATAGCTATTTTAAGGCAGATGTTTATTGATCTGTTGCAGTGGATAACAAGGTTAATTAGTGAATTCGATACTGTCATATTTACTAAATGTTCAGGTGGCATTTGTAACAGGTATTAACAAGTTGCTGGACATTTTAGGTTGCGAGCATTTCATTGACGGTAGTTTCGAGAAATTTATATATTTATGCGGTTCGTGAAGCAAGGCAGACATAGTTGTTCTACCATTCGCAAAGCGCTACGTTCTTCGGTAAACTGAGTATTTCAATCGGGTTTTTATTTAAAAGTCTATGAAATTGGTTATGTATATCTGATTGTATTGTGTAATTTTGAGATGATATATAAAGACTTTGAAATAGTGAGTTAATAACTGTGAGGAATGGTGTGACTATATAACAGGAGGTTGGAGGTCACCGGGCTAGGTTGGGCCCATTCTTTATGTCATCTCGGTAATATATCTGATTATGTGGCTATGAAAAGACTGAATAGAGATATTCTTTCTATTGTTTCTGTGATTACGATATATGTGCATTTATTGATTTATTATGCGAAGTTTCGATGACGCTTACACTATTGAATTGCTAATGTTCGCAACCTACGATTTCAACTACCACTAAGTTGAACCGATAACTCCAGGGATCAGCATCCAAACACTACAACTGCAAGAATATATCCCTGAAACTACGAGGTGTATCTCTTCGCCCAACTAGAAAGGACCTTCACTCCAACAACTACAGCCAGCACCTACCACTAACATCAATTACTGAGAAAGTTTACGAACACACAAATGTACATATGGTATATTATACTAGCTTTGCCCGCGGTTTCGCTCGCGTTAATGTCATCTCATGAAAACTGTACATTTTTCCGGGATAGAAATTTAATAAAATAAAATATAGCTATTCCAGCCTGTAATCTGTTTCTGTGCCAAATTTCATCCAGATATGTTCAGCCGTTCTGGCGTGATTAAGCAAAATTCAACAACAACAACCATCCAAACTTTCGCATGAATAATATTATAGTATTTGAGTTTAATTTTCCACACCCTGACACCCCTGAACTGCGGCGGGGCATGGGCCCAGCGGGGAGAGGCAGGAATGCAGCCTCTTGTTCGTTTTGGGAGCGTCTGCGCAGGTAGGCGCGCCGCGCACGTCCCCCGCCCCGCTCGCTCCGCAACCCGCACTCGCCTACGCCTGTTGCTAGGCAGAATGCTCTGGTGTTTAAGGTCTATTGAATACATTTTCTTTTCTATTTTCAATTAGGACACCAGGCTACAAGAAGGAAACTTTTTGTCCTATTTCGCGTTACTTACTAAAGTTTAGTAAGTAAATATGTTACAAAAAACTTTTTGTACTATTTCGCTTTAAGTAGCAGAGTTTAGATAGTATTAAAAAAGCTTTTATTGTAAAGGAAACTTAACTTATATTGTATTCTACGACTAAACCTTTAAGTCTATAAGTAGAATTTTGATCCTAGGTCATCGAAGTCAATGGGTAAGGTTCCTAGAAAGCTGGCTGTGTTACCTCGTTGGATCACTATACTGATCCATTCTTCGAGGTAGGAACTAGCCCTCCCGAAGAGTCAATAGGTCATAAAATAAAGTAAAAAATATTTTAACAAAATTGACTAGAAGGTTACATTGTCTTCGATTGCAATACCAGTTACATGAACATTACGTAGTTTTAAATCAATTTAATATTTCAAATATATATTGTCTGTGTTAGGGAATATCAGACAGAATATATAATTATGTATTTCGACGTTTTGGACCCGTGGTAACGTAGAAGCTAACAGACTCTCATTTTAAATATCAAGGAAAAATGTCGCGATGAAATCTGCACATCGAGATAACTGATGGGTCAAACCCACCAGTCCACCTCGGAAAAGCGTGGTGGGGGTATACACGTTCCTTTAAAAATGAGGACACCTAAGCCCAGCAGTGAGAAGTTTATAGGTTGATATTATATTCAACATTATTAATTTATAAATTAAATAAGTATTATAACAAGCTAATATTTATGTGTGTATGCATTTACTAGTTTTTTAATACATCTAAGATTTGATACGAAATGCGAAGTAGGACAAAAGTAACCTTATTCGTATATCTGTAATAAGGATTTTGTATTCCAAAAACGAAACATGTTTAAAATAATTAAGAACTTGTAATAACAAGCCACATTCGTAATGTTTTCTTTCAACTTTTAAGCGTTACTGACCACAATTTGGAAAGGTTTAAAAAGCTTATGAAACCGGTTCGTGTTCCCAATGATCCCTTCATTAGTTTGTTATTAGTTCGAAGGTCAGGTGAGTTATAAGAAAATTGAGTCAAATAATAGGCCTGTCTGGGATCAGAACCACATCAGTAAATGGGGGCAACATAGTTGCAATAACCACCATGCATCGATAACATAATAACCTGTCGTTGGAATATGATGACACTTAAACGTATGTATATATATTCATTATTCATCTATAAACGTATATATACTTTGTATAGATATGTATTTGTATGGTATGTATATTAAGTATATATCAAATCAAATACTAAAAAACCTCTGGTCGATACAGCAGGAGACCGGGAGGCTGGAGCTTACCTCGCTCAAAGGGTTAGCCTCTGTATCTAGCGAAGTAATGCTGCCAGCCTTCTAGTTACAATGCCCAGCGACAGTGATCTGGTGGGGCTGGACGGGCTTTAATATAGGTTTTTTTTGCTATTGTATATATATTTTTAAGTTAGGTTTATTTATAGGATAGTTTAATTTTTAGTATTACAATTGATATTAATAAAAAAGTATATACCTATTTAATGTCTGTATATATAACATTTGTGTATTTATTACTAAAATGTAAGTAGTCATACTGTTGTTTGCGTATACACGATCAAATTCAAATTCAAAGGTTTTTATTTAAAATAAGTTCCACTGGAGAACACTTTTTTAAGGTCATACATGTATATCAAAATTTTAATCTACTTCATATTCTATGTATATCGCTTCACAATGTGTTATCGCAGTTCAAAGGAGAAGAAGCGGCAAGAAACTCCCCAGTAACACGTCTAGCTACAAAAGATTTTTTCATCATAATAATTATTTATATATTATCTCAGGCCCTTTTTCTCTTTTCTTTTTAACACATAATAAAGTGGTATTACAATTACTTTTCAAAGAATGAATGGAGTTGTAACAAACCAAAAAATTTTACCGTCGCAATAATGACATACTAAGAATCACCATTATCATCTCAATTCATTTCTGGGATTGTCTGGAAGAGGTCGCTTTTTAGACCACCCCTTTGTGCATAATTAGGTACAGTTTTAGTCAAAGTCTATTTTTGTATTGGTGCACAATAATATAAATTATAGACAGATTCATATATAGACTATTCATTGTTTATTTTATTATCTATGTGTCTAATAAATCTGCAGAGTGTTCGATTTTGTACATTGAATTTAAAATAAAAAGAGAAAATGTCAGGGGAATTGGGATAGCAAATAGCAAAAATACAATTCAGAGTTTTTGTCTGTCTGTTAGAGCGTCATGTGAAAATATTGAACGGGTTTAGCTTATATATTAGGTCAATACTTAGAACATATTCTATTCCGGTATATGACGTCGTTTATAGACGAACTAATTGACCCGTCAAACATTGTTCTGCCGTAAAAATAAAAGAAAAACGCCATAGAAGGGTGAAAATACAATACGACCTATTCTCATACCTACCAAATATATAAAAAACATTAAAATCGGTTAAGCCGTTTCCGAGGAGTGCGACCACAAACACCGTAACACGAGATTTTTGTATATTAAACATAGCCAATAAAATGGTGCTGCGGTTGTTGTTTTGGTACCGCCGTTGCATTTCACTAGTAAAATTCCGCTGACATAGATTATATTAAATATATACATATTTGAAAGGCGAATAAATAGTTCTAGACGGTATTTTATTAAATTTTGTATCTCGTTTCACACAATGAAGACTACGTTTTGATGGTTGTTAAGTGTGATTTTATTATTTTTTTACTTTATATATTACATTTCTGCTATATTTTACGTACTATAAAACCCTAAAAAAGCGGTTTGTTAATCGAAAACCATAACGAATCTTGTTCAAAACAATTTGAAAAGATTTTTTAAAAAAGAATTGTTCATTTCAATTGGCTTTACTTTGAATTTTTCAGAATTTTTAAACACATAACTCAAAATTTTGTGGACATTTGGGCACACATATTTTTTTATCAAATTTCATCCATATAGAACTGAGTAACTTTTAAGCAAAATTTTACAAATAGATGAAGGGATATAACGATTTTACAAGAATAACGGTTCATTTTTGCAAAAACGGCCACGGAGTTCTAAAAATATTTGAGCTGATTTGAACGAGAAATTTCATTATGATTGCATGACCATAATTTTCCATTGAAAGAATGAATATACTTCTTAGCGAGCACCAATTACAGGGTGATTAAAGACTACCAAACTATTTCTGTTCACATAATAAAGTCTCCCTCCTTTTATTTTCAGTTACATTTGTTTTTTGGTCAAGTTGGCTAGATAGAGGTGATATTGAGGGTCAGATCTGATCTCAAAAGTATCACTACGGACTAATCAACTTAGCCTTAGGCAGAGAGGATGACTCCAAATCGTCAAAAGCAACTAAAGACAAAACGCGTTTATTATACGAAGCTCAAATTCTTATAATGAAATAGTACTAAACTTAAATTTAGATCTGTATTGTACAAGTGTAAATTTTGTTAAGCGCAATTTGGCTCTTGTTAATATATTTTGTATGTATTAGAATGTAAGCCTTCCTAAAATAAAAATAAATATATAATAAAACTATGAAACTCCCTCCCTCACGTGATCCGAGATAGTCCGTCGGAAACCATTTTTAAAAGAAGAGTTAAAGAACACTATCTCTCCTAATTAACTGATATATATGTATTTTACATTTATTATTTTACATATGTATATACTAGGTATGTTAAGATATATGTGTATGTATGTAGTTTATAATGTAATATTTATTTTCAATAAGTACTTTTATGTAATAATTTTAATGTACACAACCCTGCCTCTTGTCTTCCCACTCTCGCCAGACCCATAGGTTTGCTGGAAGAAAACTCTTTTTAAGTTTAAGCTCGTCTTTGTACATCACCATTATTTTGTAGTTTTATTTGTAACTATTTTGTGTACAATAAAGAATAAAGAATAATAATTTTAGGTCTAATGCAATAATAATAACTAAAAATATTAAGTTTTGTAATGTATATAGTATCTGTAACATCAGGTAATTTTTCAGGATTGTAAGGAGAATCACCTGATGAGCTAATTAAGTTGCATGCTCTTCATAGAGATACAAGACTCTAGTACTTTTAAGAGTGCAAACCACGTCTAAACTGCAATTATTAATGTTATAAAATTTAAAAAAAATATGAACGCGTTAAAGTCTTTTATACCTGTCATGAAAATATTCAAGACATCCGGATTATTGCTTTAAAACGGTTCAATACACATTAAGTCATTAAAATATGGTATTTTATTATTAACAAGGCCCTACCTTACATGTCTAGACACTGCTTTAAGAGTTTATTGGCGAAAGGTTAATTAAAAGTTTAAGCAAATAACGACTTGTGCAATTAATTAAAGTTTTCGTAAAGGAATTATTGCCATTTTGAATAAACACAATCTCATCCGTGGTTCTCCACGGAGAAAGAATACTAATTCATGTTGCCGGGGGACCTGTCGTAAGAAGCGACAAAATATCCCACAGCCAGTTAGTTAGGTATTTGTCTATCAAGAGGCTATCACTCTCAGTGTGGCGTATACCCAGGGTTTAGAGATTGAGGAATTTGTTACACAAAACTTTTTATTTGGGTCACAACATTTTGGGGAATATATAAAATGTTGTTTCCGGGATATAAAAACTTGAGCCAAGCAATAAAATACGTATATATGACGACGGTCTGAATATTATTGTTACGAGCTACAGGACTCGAATTTAAATGCCGTTGGAATTACTATAGAATTTATTAGAACTATACAAACACGTATAAAATAAGTACTAATATAACTGGATACAAAAAGTACAAACTGCACGATTAAATAACACGCGTAAAGTCCGTCACTATATCGCTTATCGAATGTACACGTCTTGCCCGTATCGCAATCGTCGCTTGACTGCCCCGCCCCTCTGTTCGGGCATTGTTTTATACTGCACGGTGCAATATGTCTACCTCATCGTGTGCACCCGATTTTCCGGAATCACACCTGGCCACTGACTACCGGAACAGATTATAATACACAATAGGCGGCTTTTCTAATTACAAATATTAAATACAAAGAAAACAAAAGAAGTGCAAATGCGGGCGGTAATAGAACTTGGAGTTTATGGCCACAGGTGTTCATTCACATTTGTTGTTGCGCTTCATGGAATTTTGGCTAAGTCGTAACATTATGTTAGTTTTGGCATCATAAATTCACCATATCGCGGTAGTTTACAGAACTCAGTTTGGAGATCCTGAGCTTGCCGCCATAACAACTTTGAGTCGTGTTGCGGCATCAGTGGCCAGATATGTGTTATTTGATATTTTGGCAAGGTTGTGAATTCTGAAAATTTCATGTACCAAACCTTGATTATTTCATCTATGTAATAATGTTTTATAATCGACAGCTTTTTAGTTTTTTAAAACTGTTTATAAGAATCTTTTTGATTTAATTATTTTTATTCGATTTCACTTTTTCTGCTATCTGTACTCAGTTAACTAGGTAGAAACCGGAATTGAATTTTGTAAGTGGTCGTAAAGGGAATTATTATTATTATTTTGGACTTATGGGTATAAAAAGTAGGTAGAAAACTGAAGCACCCGATTCTAGACCCTCTTTCGAGCCCGGTAGCACATTGACGGCGTCTTTGTTATTGCAAATGGTCATAGACGATGGTAACCACTTTCAATCAGGCGGAGCGTCTGCTTGTATGCAGAGATAAAAAACAAACTCACGTTCAACATACACATTATTTTAATTGATGCTAAATTAAAATTAATTAAAAGAGTAAAGTGACAAATTCTTTCATCATTCTTCAGCGGGTTCTCTACATTGTCAACAATCTCGTGAAAACACATTAACAATGCGAAAAAGCGTCCGAAAACCCATTTTACAGTCTTGTTTATCGTACTTTTCTCACGAGAATATGGAGCGCTTATAAGGATTCTATCCGTGCAAGAACGGAGAAAGAATAGAATTTCCTGCGGCCGTGCGGCCTGTCGTAAGAGGCGACAAAACAACACATGGACAGATGGTAGGGTATTTACCCGTCTGGATGGCTACCACCCCTGGTTTAGAGTATGCCGCCATGACAACCTTGAGTTGTATTCCAGAATTAGTGGCTAGGTTCCAGTCTCCCTTTAGAGAGCGGCAGCACATTGATAGCACTTTTGTTGTTGCAAATGTCCATAGGTGATGGTAACCACTTTCCAGCAGGTGAGGCGTCTGCCTGTCTCCTGAACTCACGCAGTATTAAAAAAGAGTCGGAATTGTGATTTATAATGGGAAACTCACGAGGTCACCCCTAGCCAATTATAATTGGAAGAAAGTGGCTATATTTCCAGTATTGAGATTGCAGTCATAACGAGTACAAGTTTATTTGAAAGGTCACTTTACTCTCAGACCTCGGTTGTCACAGACTTATTTATTGTAACTATAAAAATGGCATCGCGGCTGCAAATACCGATGTAAAATCAAAACACGCTATTAAATATAATTTAGCGCATATTAAAAGATTAATAAATATTCATTGATATTGAGATAGCTGACTATTTTGAGCTGAACTTCTGGCTGTCTTAAAAACGTACACTATATAATTGTGGTTAGTATGGTTACTCTTATCAAGAGATGTTTGCACAATAGACGATTTTTCATATAATATTAAGCAATATATTGAAAACCAAAAATTTCATTCAAAATTAGTTTTGAAGAAAATAATAACAGTGTTACGACCTACATGCTGACAAAAGTAGAGTCACACCTGCATACCATAAAAGCACACTTTATTACCTTTCCGCATATGGACTTTTTTTGTTTAAAAATTTGTAATTAGAAAACAGCCCATTGTATATTGTAATCTTTTATGGCAGTCATTAGCCAGGTGTGTCGAACTGATTCTAAGAAATTCGGTCTACGCGGTCGGGCAGCTATATTGTATCAGTGCAGTATAAAGCAATGGTCCAATGGAGTGATCGGCAGTCAAGCGATAATAACAAGCGGAGTAAGACTTGTGTACATTCGGTAATCTATTTAGTGACGGACTTTGCGCATGTGATAGAATCGTGCATTACGTTTGGACTGGTTGAGTTCAGTTATATTTGTACCTGTGTTAAACGTGTTTGTATAGTAATTCCAACGGCATTTTAATTCGAGTCCTGCAACTCGTAACAATAACAATAATCGGCAGACAAACACACATATTGTATATCCCCTAATTAAGCATGTTATACTTGTGTTACGGGTAATATATAATGGACTATTCTGGGGCCGATTCCAGACACTCAGATCATAGTAAATAACGAAGAAAATTCGTTCCCGAAATATACCATACCAGGAATCGAACCCGGAAGCATCTTGAGAATCATTATATATGGCAATAAAACTACGGTTTAACAGTTTTAAGCGCGATATTTTGTATAATTTTTATTATAATGATGTTTCGACCACTTTCAGTAGCCGTGATCACGGAAGACAAAGATGTCTAGTATCAATAAGTATTGCCAAAGTTTTATTAAGCTTACCGCTAACTTACTCATTTTAGTTAATTTTTGTTTATGGTTATTATATAATCTATGGGAGCCTACTCTAATTTACCACCGCTTCGCAACATGTTCTGGCTTGAAAAGAAGAAGCGGCGCAAGAAACTTATGTTTATTAGTCGCGAACTTCAGAAAATACTATTGTCATGTTAAAAGTTACTTCCCACTCCATGTACAGTACTTACTTTTTGCTGCGTGCTGGTGGCGAATGGAACATACATACATATTATCATGCCTGTTTTCCATGGGGTAGGCAGAGACTATAGATCTCCACTTGCAACGATTCTGACAAAGAACATGCACGTTTATCTGAGATGCTTTTTACCTGACCTCTCTTTAACACTTTTGTTATTTGATCACGATGTTTACGTCGCGGTCTACCGGTACCAACTCTACCATTATCAAAGCTGTCATACACTTGTTTTGTGATTCTATTTTCGTCCATTCTCTCTACATGTCCAAACCACCATAACATTCCCCTTTCAACTCTTGTTATTACATTTTATTTCAATCCAAAACGTTCTCTGATCACACTATTCCTTATCATATTATTCATCCTTACCTCACATATACTTCCCAAAGCTCTCATTTCGACTGCCTTTATCCTACTTTCATGCTTCTTCTGCCATATCTAACTTTTAAGCCAAGCCAAGCGTGCCTTTAGATACACTTTTGGAGTATGTTAAAAAAAAAGTACATATTTTGGTAAAATCTGTAATAATATTGATATTCTGAAGTGTGATACTTGACAACCTGCCAAAATCTATCATGGGGTATACTGTCAGTTACCTTTGAGATGATATATCCGATCCCAACAGCAGAGATTTATGGGCTTGTATTAATTCTCTAATATCATAAGCGAACTGATTATTATAAAATTTGGTATATGTTCCTATGCATTTTCAAAAAACGAGATAGTTTTCTCTCTTTTCTTTTTTCACCTTCTCCCAATTATTTGGAGTCGGCAAACTACTGATGGAATAGTTTCGTAGGATATGAATTCCAAACTTACGTGAGTGAAGTTGCAGGAAAAAAATACTAGGAATACGTACATTTTGTTTGAATTTTTTTGAAGTGAAACTTCTTTAGAATCGTTGTGATTTGAAACTTGATGAAACGAAAAAGACATAAATACATAAATCTATAGGACTAAGCCTGCGGGAAAATGAGATAGAATACATTATATTTAATAATTTAAACACTACGCTTATACACATAGAGTTGGGAACTATTTTGAAGTTTTTGAACTATTAAACTTCAAATTTTGTGTTTTACAGCTTAAATATATTATAACGATATAATGTATGAAATGTGACGTCACGAAATTTAGAATCCCTCCGACCCCTTGTCACACTTTGTTTCACTTGTATTGCGTGTGAACTGCACACACACAATTTCTTTAATGAGAATAATTTCGTATTGTATTCGCTAATCTTTCTATAGGCTCTAACAAAACGACTTTTACTTATCGCTTTTTAATCAAAAGTATATGTAAATCATATTTTATAATTACCGCCATAAAAAAGCCCTAGTAAAACGCATGAAATATCTTCATCCACAAACATATCCTCAGGCGAGTAATAAACGTAAATATTACAAGTATCGTAAAAAGTTAACAACAAACGAAAAACCATTATGTACACAGACGACGAGACAATACATATATCGGTATATGTGGAACGTGGCTATATTTGTAGTTACAACCGCGCTCTCGCGAAATGATAACCTTGGTACAAAAATATGCGGTTACGATGCTGCAGCCCCATTGTAGTAAAATACTTTTCAGTATACAAATTGGAAAGTAACAGCTGTTCGTATTGTCGACAATCCCATACTCACAGACGGTTTAGATTCGCTTGGCCTTCGGAGAGCCTTCACGTCTATCTGCCTTTTCTACCGCCTGTACAATGAATTGTTCACAATGGTCCCTTCGTCTTCTTTCTACTACCGCACTATAGGCTCGTCACAGGCTGAGTGTTCATCTTTATTTCCTTGAGCTGCTTCGTTCATGTACGCAGCGGCTCAAGAACGTTTTTCTTGGGCACCGTGGGGATTTAGATTGAGCTCTCAGCTGAAGTTTTCCCACAGCGCTACAAAATAGGTTTTTATTAAAAAGGGTGTCATAATATTTCTTCGAGGCTGGCAACGCATTGGTGAAGTAAACGTTCTTAGGCGACAGTAACCAATGCCCTAAACGGGTATCACTTATCTTAAAAGTCCCGAGTTCTTTGAAAGTACATTAGGGCACCCGCCGATGACGGCAGCGGGCCGCAAGCTGCAGTCGCGTCAGCAGGAGCAGGAAGGCTGCAGGTGGGCTGTCAACCGACGAAGGGTAGGGCGGCACTCAGAAGAACTGCAGCAAACAGGGAGCTCGAGACGCCGTTCAGGGCGTTGGCAGGATGTTTAGTGCGCCAACAGGACGTTAAGGGGATGGAAGGACGCTCAGGGCGGCAGGGTACACAGCCAGCGTACTCAGGCCGGTAGATGGGCCTGCCTGCTAGGCAGCGTCGAAGACTTGGATCGGCACAGCTGTCTGGTTTAGAAGACCTTAAGTTCCGACTTCAGATGACAGGGTTATATGAGATAAGAGGTACCTGTAGATAGATTTACTTGGAGGTTTACTTCAGCCAAATGCTTGTAGCTGAATGCATGCTGAGAAGAAGAGGTTGCGACTTATACTATATCATTTCCAAGGAACACGCGGATTCTATTTTTGGTAATTATCAAATATAGGATCAGAACCTGAGAATATCTAAGAAAATGTTATGAGACCTACAATAAATTCACATTTAAAAAGAAAATAAAGAACAAATTAGACATATTGTCATATTTATGAATGACAATTTCAAACAATTAAGTTATTATAAAATTCGTGTTTTAAGCAAAATAAAGTAATAGATTAAAGGAATATCAAGTTCATATTAATCAAGAAATTCAGGGCTGTGTTCCCATATCTGAACTACAAAGTTCAGAGAAGTTAAGTTTATCTACAAACATTATAAAATATAACAAAAGAAATTGAGTAGCAAATCGTAAGTAATTTTGAGTCCTAGCTATTAAAAACAACGCCACAGTCTGCTTGCCTGCTGTGCTCCACCTATAAAAAAGTAAGATATATTACTTTGCATTTTTGGCGAAAACGAAATCCTTATAATCCTTAGATTAATATCCATCTTTCAAACAACAACAACAGTTGGGTAAATGACATGTGTTACATAAATTGTAACATTATTTATATATAAAAAACAGGATTTAATGCTGTTGTTGCTGTTTTAAGGACTAAGAAGCTACAAGAAACTCAAACCCCAAAGTTGTAATAAAATGCCAGCGAAACGGTAGACCAAGCCGTGGTCCGTAGTAATAAAAATAAATATACCTTTGGGCATTAGTTCAAAGGGGTAGGCAGAGATCAGGTAAATAAATAACTTACCTGTAAACTATTTTTTTAACGTACTTGACTTACCGTCCTTATGAGTACCCATCCGTTCGAACCTGCCGAAGGAGGGGTTCATTTTTTGTATTATTTTTTGTAAGTACTTGTTTTTTAAAACTCGACTCGGCCGTCGGAGCTACGCGTACCGCTTTATCCTTAGCCACTAACTGACAGTTGATTTTTTATGTCGAATTGTTCAGTTTTTTTATAGTTATGTAACACTAATTGAACATAGACGACTCTTGCCGTGAGTTCTTTTGATTGTATTAAATATATTTTTTATGTTGTTTAAGAACACATTTGAAATTATGACTATTTGTGTTCATGAGACAATTTTTATATAAAAATTTGACTTAACTGAGTCAGAAGTTAAGAAGAAACGCTAGATTTACAATTGTGATAAAACTATAACATCTTTTTTTTTATGAAAGATTTTGAGACTAAAATCCGTGACTGAAATATACAATCAAAAAATAATAGCAAAAAATGAAAGAACAGTCGATATAAGATTAAAAAGAAAAGCTTAAAGAGAAATGGACGGACGTTGTCAAATACTATTAAAAAAATTGTGATACGTGCCGGAATGAGAAGTTATGAAGTGAAAGATTATTGATAAAGGTTGGGAGAAACGAGAGAGTCCAAATATTTCAAACAGTTATTTTTATAGCATATTGTCAAGTCAACACAGATGCGGACAGTTACTAAAGCATATACAAAGTTTACTTTCTTTTATTGTATTAGTTTATAATGTTTTAGTTTAAGGCACGTAGCAACGCCAACGTCGTTGAGGATTTTCGGTACTCATTTTTCGAGCGATAGCGGGGATTCCATAGACGCGGTCGTTTTTCATTATTGTTTTTTGATGATGCATTATTATTATATTATAAAAAGTAGTATTTAAAAACCAAAAAAAGGAAATTATTTATCTCTCTTTTATGAAGATGTAGATATTTTTTATTATGTTTTGATAACAATTGAAGGAGTTAAATGGTATCATGTCAATAATTTGAGGTTATTTGGTGATTTTTTTTCTTAACTTAAAATAACAATGGAATAATTACGAAAAAAAACCACGTTACGTCTCATATCGTGAAGATTTATGATGATTTTTTGATAAATTAATGATTTGTAAATACCAACGAGAAATTTTTTCGTTTGCACCCCACTTTCAGCTTTTTACGGCAATAGGAGCCTTAAAAAAGAGTACGTTAAAAAAATATATTTCCATCTTTGCTTAATTATTGGAATAGTAGGTATGAAATTACTTTTATAGATACTATTATGTTCTTTTTGTTTCAACTTATGCAGAGACGGCGCCTTGGGCGTTTACGAGATGATAGATATGCTATCTACATGATACAAAGCCGTGTTAAATTTAATGTATTTTACCTATAGTTGAACAGAATACTAGACTAGGTAACGGTTAAAAATAATAGGTAAGATGAATTATTCTTTTAAAATATTTATTTGTACTTATACTAAAGTTTTTCACGTGGTTTCGCCTGCGTAGCCTTTGGTTTTATAATTTCTGTATATTATCCCATATTATGGATTATTAATTATGCAATATTTTATCATGTTATCGTAAGTAAATATACAGTTTTATTGCAAATATTCATTTAATTTGAAATTACAAACAGTAATTTTAATTTTAATATTGAACTTATGTTTGGTTGTATGGATTTAAAAGACATCATATAGACCTTCGGAAATGCAAGAGTTTAATTTTGAAATGGAATTGATGCGAACGAAACTGCGTCAAGAGGTGTTACGTAGTTCTACGTTCCCTTTTGATGAGTTAATAATCCAACGCTTGGAAAATTTTGCTTCGCAATTATCAGGAGGTGTCGACATCGAAGGATCAAAAAGCAACGTCGCTATGAACGCTTGGCTGCCACAACCCGGTTATCTCTGTAGTAACTTTTCTGGCACCTCTTGCTGAAAACTCTTTATGTCAAAGAATCGATAGGCCGAGCTTTAGCAGTCAAGCCAGCCAGTCGAATTTCTGCATGTTGACATTGAGAGCACTGGGCAATAGTTATGTACCTTGAAAAGTAGGACTTATGCTACGCGTAACACAAATACCACAAAATCAACTTCAATGGTTGACTAGAGCCTTGTGCGCCTACGCGTGTCTTTGAGTACCACACAAGTGCACTCCATCGGTCAAAGTCATTCCGCTTCGAACTGTCAAAATAAACTTGTCGTTCTACTATTTAATTTTGGATTTATAAATAAATGACCATGGTCTAAAGATTATTTATTGTTTTAGAATTTGTTAAATTATTATTCATATAACATGTTTTCAGTTAGGAATAACCTAACTGAAAACATATCATTTTCCTTAAAAGACGTCCTGTATAACATATCAAATGTTAATTCTTGTTTTTTTTTGTCTAAGACGCGAGCTGGATCTTTTGTTAACACACTCGGAAATCTTCAGGAACGATTATTATATTAATTTTATAAAAACACTATTTTTATTTATTTATTATCATTTTTATAAGTATAATTCAGTTAATTATAATAACTTGAACATTTAAACACAAAACTCTTTGATGATTTGCTATGCTTTTTTTGATCCATGATCAGAAAGCTGGTTCAGATTTTGCACAACGAATCAGCACTGTCATCCAGCGTGATAATGCAGCCAGGCTTCTGGCTGTCCGTTGTCTTCTGGTAGTGATGTGTGAATACACAGCCTGTAATTAAATTCGTAGACCAATTTTTAATATTTACTTTTAAATTTTATGATTTAGTTTCATTTATAACTAGCTGTACCCGGCAGACTTTGTCTTGCCCTTTAAAAAAATCTAGAAACTGATTGCAGCGCCATCAACCGGGACCAATTGTTAATTTAAACCATTCTCGAATCTGCTTGAAAAACACAAAAAATATCATAATCGGTCCCACCGTTAAAGAGGTGTTCAGCGGCGCCACCTTCCGGGTTCAATCGTGAATCTAAACCATCCCGGGATCCACTTAAACACACACAAAAATAATTTCACCTAAATCCTGGCACCCGATTGCAGCCCCATCTACCTGGTTCAAATTTGAATCTAAACCATCCCGGGATCCACTTGAACACACACAAAAATAATTTCACCTAAATCCTGGAACCCGATTGCAGCCCCATCTACCTGATTCAAATTTGAATCTAAACCATCCCGGGACCCACTTGAACACACACAAAAATAATTCACCTAAATCAGACAAATGAAAATGAGTTTAAATGCAGTCACCATTGCCGAAATCGGCCGGGAAAGGTCAAACGAATGGCTAGACTGATGATGTTGTGACTGATGTTTTTTCAATGATAATTTTTTTTATTGACGAATATCATATTTTAATATTTAATATCCTATTCCGGATGAAGACAATTCCAAAAACACCAAAATCATAAAAATTGGTCCTGCCGTTTTTGAGCTATAAATGGTGTAACTAGCACGACTTTGTTATATATATATATACATATATAGATTTCTCTCAATGATATTCGTCGTCTGCCAATCTCAGTCCACTGCTGGACGTAGGCCTTTCCAAGTCGGCGTCACTCATACTGGTCCTCCGCCTTGCTCATCCAGCATCTAAATGGCATTATCTATTATTAATAGCGTTTGTTAGTAGTACCACCTACTCAGTTTGGTATTAGTGGCTCCATCTATTATTACATATTTAGATTAGTATTTGCTTTTATGAACGTTTGATAATATCTGTTTTGACTAATCTGAATAAGTTATAGTTGTTATTTAGGTATATTTTAAAACAATGAAGATACTTTTGTCAAATGTTTAGAAAAGTACCTTCATTATTTTAAAATAATTTGCGCTTGCTGGTGGTTCCGCCTAACGACATGTTTGAACTAATGTTATGTGCTTTACGGTGTTTTATGGATTTTTTATCGAAGTGATTAGAATCAAGTATTAGATTTTAAGTATAAAGTTATTATTAATGCTTTGATATAATTTAAGACTTACATTGTAAGAATAAAACGTCTATTATTAAATAACCTAACATTTATTGGGCTGTCAACGCTATATAAATACTGCAAACCAGCGGTGAATCGGATATTCTTCGTTTGCAAGTTGAATTAACAGTTATGCAAGTTCTATGTGTTTTGCTGTATAAATCCCCACTAAGACTACCTACACCATCATAAAGACTTACGGGGTGTCAAGTTTGTAAAATGAATTTAAACAAGTGAATAAATATCCAGGGGCTAACCCGAATCAGCAGATTTCGAAAATGTAACTTTTAGAATTTTTGTCGTCTTGCTGCTAGAGCATCACGTGAAAACTACTAAACTGATTTCTATGAAACTTGACGTAAAGCTACCTTAGCGGAGCCACACTTGGACAATTTTTATCAATGCTTAATTATAACCTACAGTTTTTAGAATTGTTGTTTGTGTGTCTAAATGTCCATATTAAAATTTGTCTTATTGTAAAGCTTTGAAACGTCTCAACGGATTTCAATGAAAATTTTAGGGATTAAATTAAGAATTTTATATTACGTTTGTTTGTGTATTTTTTCGATACTTTGCTGAGTTCATGAAATCTATTTTATTATAAAATTTTAAACATGCCGTGTACTGTACATTGAAGCTATTAAAAATACAACTGGAATAGATTATATAAATATGGGGAACACGATTCAATTTTTTTAGATTTCCTATCTGTTTGTCTGTTTATTCGGGATTCACGTAAAAACTACTGGGCCGATTTGGATTCCGATTTTTGCTGATCGACGATAAATTCTGAGATTTAAAATCTTTTATCTTGGGAATTCCGCGGATTTTTTTCTGGGAATATTTTAAAATTTCCAGATTTAAAAAAATCGGAATTCCAATGTGATTTTTACACTGATCTATACCAAATTTTATGTAATAAAATGTGTGATATTTTTAATTTCGGGGTAAATTTTCCCGGGAGTGGTTTTTAATTTTTCGAGTGCACAAAATCTTTGCTTATTCCATCACAATTTCCACTAAAACGATAGCTTATATTCCTTTTATAAATGGTGCGCTACTTCGTGTCCTGGGAATTTCAAGTCAAGCGTGGAAGATGTCGCGGGCTATCCTAGTATGAATATAACATTCCCCGCCCCGCGAACGAAGTGGGAGGCACAACTAGTAGTGAATGTGGCTGGTACGTGCCCAGCTTGACCTCACACTGGGCCATCTCTCACAGCAACATGTCATTAAAGATTTGCATCGCTTCACATAGTCAAAAGAAAACCTATGACCTCGGGCGTGTTTCATATATCATTACGGTTCATTTACACCGGCCAAGATAATGTGCATTTTGTTGTTTTTTGTGCTCGAAATAGCCTGGCGCGTTAACAAATGATTTGCGATAAAAGAAATTGGAAAAAACCGTCTGAGAATAGCTGAGAATTTTTTGTTGTGTTATGTGCTTGAAGAAGAATTTAAAAATATTTTGTAAGTTGAATAACGGACATAATTGGGGCGGATTCCAATAACATGGAAACCATTTCAACCAAAAGATGATTAATTCGGGAAGTATGAATCTAACTTACCAGTTTAAACAGTCGTCAGTTTCAACGTGAACTGCACACTTGCACAGAGCTGTACTAGTTTGTTTAAAAAAATAATAATAATATAGCTAGTGGTAGTCTTATTTTTTCGGTTCCGATACCGATATGTAGTAAATAAATTGGGTAAGTGCTTGACAGTCCGCGCACGATAAAGGCTCCCATAAAGGTTCTAAGTGTCCATTGTTTTCATCATTTAGTTACGGAAACACAAAAAGAGGATTTAATTAAAAATCCCCTATGTTTCAAAGAATTGATTTAGTACTATGTACTCCGCCTACAACATAGGATTTCGTTTAGGTAACCAACGTCTCCTGTTTTCGCTATTTAGGTACAGAACCATATAAAAGCATTCAATAGAAAATACTCCAAGTCAAGTAGTAGGATAACAATTGATAAAAATAACTGGATGATTCTCTCGTGCCCAACCGCGCGCATCATTGGCCGCATTGAGTTTTATGTACTACGTACTAGAGAAGATATTCAAAACAAAAAAGTTCGAACTTGATGAAAGCGGGGGACCTGCGCGGGGTGAGTGTGCCATGGAATAACTCATGTATTTGTTGCAGCATTAAAACACTAGTTATTCCGTCAAAACATGCAGCGCTAGATCGCTTAGAGAGTATTATTTTAAATTCGCCTGATCATGGCCGCAGTGATGACGCGTCAAGACGAGTTAAAAGGGATATAATGTTAATAAAATACGATGATTTATCGAGAATACAACCAACTTACCGACAAAAAGTTACCCCTTGACTTTTATTTGAGTTTCTTGAGCGGTTTGAACAGTACCTTAGTACATATGAAGGCATTTTTTAATACTTACTTTTCACTCAAACACGTATTATCGACAACAGTCCGGCGCAGACTAAGCAAGTTCTTGTTCATAGACCATAATATTCTCTAGTACATAGTCCATTAAACCTAAGGCAGCAATCAGGTTTAAAAAACACCTTTAGCTTTAAAGAATCTTTCCATTCCAAGTGCTTTGTTGATAACAATAATGAGCGTTAATTAGTTATATTGTAGTCAAAAATGAATGATCTTGCACTAGTATTAAAAAACCTGGTTGCGGCCAATGATGTGGGTTGGAGAATCGCCCGCAAACAAAAATGACATACAAAAATAATGGTTCCATTTTTGCTGTAATGTCTACAGAACATTAAAAACATCGTATATCCGTAATTTTGTTTTACGATACGCAGAATTCTTATTAGTGTTTAACCTTAAACTCACACTCGCAACTGGAAACGCGGCCTGCCTTACCAACAATAATTAACAAGCCATTTCGGAAAATGTGAAAGCAGCTTCATTCTCGTTTTATTACAAGGTATCTCAACGGATATTGGCGTCGTATTCCGGCGGAGTAACGGTACTCTTATTGAATATACAGAGTTTCTTGAACTCACACATTATGTATTATTAACGTTACAAAGGTCATCATTTGATGCGTTGGTGGCGTCACTTTTTTTTGGGTTTCGATAAAAAATGACAGACTCGTTAAACCTAATTTTATTATCGCGAGATAGTTTCATAAAGAAAAATTAATAGTAGTATCGTTAGAAACGGTTCTCTTGCAATTTGTTTTTTGGGATGAATCCCAATTAACTAAAGCTAATGAACTGTTGTGATACAGCGATCCAAAATGTGTCTTGGCTTGCGAAAAGAGACTACGCCACTGTTTACTGTCTAGCACTATTACCAGTTAATTACAGGTTTGAAGTAAGTCCACCACGTCACTTCAGCGATATCTAGGGCGACTGGTAGGCGCCTAGATGGCCTCTCTTACTCCACGATTCTTCCCCACTCTTCGCAGTTGGCGAAGCCAGTATAAGCTATGTGCCTTGCTCTCGTCTACTATATTCGGTTCACCAATCAGCTCTTCAATTTCGGCATTTTTCCATACCCCTTTATCAGAAATTAAAATTAAAATATAAAAACATTATTTTATCGTGCAGGAACGGAGAAAAAATATAATTTTCTGCGGCCGGACGGCCTGTCGTAAAAGGCGACAAAACAACCCGCGGCTAGGTATATGTCTGAGTATGCCACCACAACAACCTTAGTTGTGTTACGGCATTAGTGGATAGGTTCCAGTCTCGCTAAAAAGAAAGCAGCAGCGCATTTGTAGCACCTTTGGTGTTACAAATATCCGTAGGCGATGGTAATCGCTTACCACCGGGTCTGTCTGCTGAACTCTGGAATAACAAAATCGGACCCAGGATCTTTGGTAAAATCTTTCTTTCGGCTACTAACAACTTATTTTCCTCCTTAGATGTTAGTGTCCGAGCCTCACATCTGTATATTAGTATTGGAGGTATAATAATGAGTAAATAATCCCAATGGTATTTTTCAATTTAATGCATTTCTATTGGCTTACCAAAATGTCTAAATTATTCAGTTCTTCCACCCAAAACTCTTAAGAGAAATTCGTACCAACGATATTTTAAGTCCAATTTTAATTTAGTCTGATATGTCAATTACGTTTAACAAAATTAATTTTAATTATCGTGAAAATATTTTTTTCTTTCTGTTGAGAATCTTATAAAAATTGGTTTAAATAATGAAACCTAAGGATTAATATATAAATAAATATTGATAGAGTATTATCACAACTTGGTTACTTGAAAAGCAGTTAAGTGAGTAAGCAACTAATTAAGTGATGGTTGACAATGTGTAGTTAGCCTTCCTCCCAAACCTAAGATAGATAATAAATTCCTTTGAAACAATTAAATTCATTGTTTGAGTAACAATGGCTGGAATATCGGTGGTTTTGTTAAGAGATTAAACTGAGGCGTGCTTGCTATTGTTTAAGATAAGCTTATAAGAGATGCACTTAAGCTTTGATCCAATGATTTAAACATGGTAAACAAAACAGGTAGGTATAATTTCATAATATTTTATACATTCTAGACTATACACGGTGATTGTTCAAGTGAGCCTTCAGGGTCTAATTCTTAATCATACGAAATAGCGAACACCGTCAAAGAAGTATCAGAGCGCCTACTCTCAAACGTCTTTCGTCATTCGTTTTTGTTTTAGAACTTTTTTGCTTGTTTTTTGTAGTTAAGTAGATTTTCCATTTATTTTTGTGTTATACATGAGATTATATTTTTGTATTTTTAAAGAAATGTCTGTTCTATCTTTCTTCTATCTAAAATTTCATTGACTGTTTCGGGCTGATCGGACGAAAACTAACGACGAAAGGGGTTCGAGAGTCCTTGCTCTCAGGAGACCTTACTCCTAGGCCTCAGGACCGTTTTTGACGCATATTAAAGTGGTATCATTTTTGAAAAATCTATTACCCTTACCAAGAATTGAATTAACTGATTTTGAAAAAAAAACTGTATTATTTCACCAAATCATAGTGTAGCTTGTAAGGATAAATGGACTGTCAAACAGCAGACTAAGGGAGAGTTTGAGTGTTTTTTGTTATTTCATATAGATTAGGATTTGACCCTAAATGCCCATTTCAAAATTCACCTGTATAAGTGCACATTCATGTATTCTGATTGGTACATTTTAAGTGTTTTGATATCTGTATTAATACCTTTTACAGCACTTATTATAGCAATGTAAAAGGGAGCTAATTACCCGGCATTCACTGGATTATGCATCATTCTGCGTCGTGTATGCGCATAAGTTCAAAAAGCATCGATTGCTGCTTCCTCATTTAATTTCACATTGTAATGTATCACCGATACGTTGCTGCCACGTCCTTTCGTTTAGTTTGTTTAGTTATAGTTAGTGTGTGCTTCCGTTTAAAATCTCTACTCTTTTCTTCCATGACGAGCTAATTCTGGTATTATATTAAAAATATCAAGCCTCGTCAGGCGAGATTGGTATACGTATCATTAGTTAGGCTGCCATTCGTTTGTGTGCAGTACTAATCAAAAAATGTAGTTGGTTGAGAGATATCGAATTTCGTCTTTGATACATACCAAGATATTAAATTATATAAGTATATATATATATGTATATAATTTTGTTACCTGACCTGACAAAATACCGAAAAAAATTTCTACTCATACTTACATCTTTTAGTGTGTGCAGCTACACATATCATTTATTAAATACAGGTTAATTATTATTAGAGTACTCGTACTGAATAAGCTGTCTTTTAAAGAATTCTCCCATTGAGTTACGAGTTAGTACATTCTGACGGTGTAAACTATCTCAACATTTACGACCGGTCATTTTATGACAGAGAATTATGGAGTGAACGTATATATTCGTAGATATTCGTTGCCTTCAAAAATAAATTGAGTGACTGGCTAGAATATGGACATTAGTTTTGACTTCATTATTTTCCATCGCTTGTCATTCTTACTCTAAATTATCTTCGTTTTTGCAGGCTTTGTTGTTTTTCTGTAGACAATCGACACGTTGGAGATGTGTCCAAAAAAGTACTCGTAGTGTTAGTTAAACTTTAGTTTTGAGGAAGAAATGTAGCAATATAATATGAATTTTAAAAAAATGGTTATCGTGGTCTATTGACGATTGCAACCCCAGGAGCGAGTCCAACGCATTGCTTGTGCCTTTAGCGGCCATCCATTAATTACATTACACGAATTTCATGACTTTTTGTCCCCTCCCTTGGCTTTGTCACAACTGGTGACATTCGTGAGACTCCTCCCTCGCTAATGTGACATCACATATTTTACAATTTTACATCAAGAAATTATTAAATTAAAACGACAGTTCCGTAATTAGTTTTATTTATATTCAATCATTTTTTTAATAGTTTAAAAACTATGCTCATAGATAGAGTTGAAAATATTTTGAAGTTTTTCGTTAACAATTCAAATTTCGTGTTTTAAAGCCTAAATATATTAGATTTTGAAATGTGACGTCACGAAATTTAGGACCCCTTCTACCTCCCCACCTCTTGTCACACTTCGTCGACACGTAATTTATGAATGGCCCCTTAGTATGGGATGAGATAAGAAGAATAGAACAAAGAGGGCGGGATAAGAAGATGGGACATTGGGATTGGATAGGAGGGAAGGGATAAAGGAGATGAGTTAAGGGAGGGGGAAGTGGGCCATCGGAACTCTCATTTATTGTACAAAATACAATTAGCTCAGGCGTACCATTTCTAGCCGATATTCTGTGAAAGCATGCTAACACACCGATCGAGGCAGTTCTAAGCGTATGGTCTGAGTGCCCGCTCTATTCCAGCGTGCAGCAGTCTTGTTAAACACATGGAAATGCTAGCGGGTGTCCCTAGTGGCAGCCGGCTGGCGCGGCGGTTCCAGCGGGCATGTTTGTGTTGAGCGACGCGTCGTGTATAGGAACGCTGCACGCCCCACTCCACTGCAGGCTCGATTTGGGCGTGCACTGAGACCGTAGCTAAACTAACTTAATGATATCTCAACGTTAACGATTGTCCCTGGTATAAGCCGAGGTGTGCGTCGAGCGGGAGGTGTCGCGTACAGGTTTAAATCAGTTTGTGAACGATGAGAACACCGAACGTGCACTCAGGCCTTTCAGTTGGACGCTCTATTGCCCGTAACCCGCCCCACTGGTCATCCCGTCAGAAGCTTTACCATTCAGGCCATACACTAAGAGCTGTAATTGAGATACTAACTCCAGCCTGGCGCGTTTAAATATGTATATACGAGTAGAATTGGGATTGGTATGAGAAAAATGTGGAATGACATAGGAAGGAACAAGGAGGGAGCAACAACTCTCTGACTTTTACATTAACCGACTGATCTTACACTCTCCTGCTGCTGCATAAAAACGCTGTTATTACTGCCTAGGTCTCACTTTCTCACCATGCAATACGGGTAGTGTAAGAAATACAGAGCTAAAAATCACCTACCAAGTTGATGCACAGTTACCTTGGTGGATTAATAGATAAGATGAAATGCAGATTTAACGGATAAATGTAAACATGCCCTAAAACAGAAATAACGATTCAGTATTAAGTGTTATCTATCATTGATTTACATAGGTAAGCATAAAGCCTGTAAAATATAAGAAGTAAAGTCTGGATTAGATTTATGTAGTATAGTTATTAGAAGCATGAATTAATATTGAAAATAAGTGGTTTAAAGTCCTGGTTGCGTATTCTTAATTCTAAATTTAATTTTAAACTAGTACTTGAGATGATAGTATGCCCAAATTAAAATGCATTTTCGAAAACACGACACGTCACAGGACTACGCGACTTTTTAATTTACTGATTACCATATTAAGGATGTGTTTATGCTTTTTCAAGAATATAGACCTTAGTCGGTTACATACATTAACCTAAGTTATACGTAATGGTAAATTGAAGAGTTTTTATTTCTAAAACAACTTAGATCGCCTATATTATTTGTAATAGATGGTAGTAAATAATAATTTGACTATCGAATCTATCAATCATATATCTAGAACGTTCCCCACCATTATAAAAATAATGAAGCAAGCTAAAAGGGAGTCGCCATAGAGGTATCTATCTAGTGTTTTTGCTTGTATTATTCCTGTCTTTTACGGGAAGAAATAATTCTTATACCGTACTAGTGTCAAATTATTTCCTGCTGTGACTTTAGAGTAGTTCAGTGGGCGTTTTTACAGGTTTAACTCTAATAATCTATACACTTGTAGGTTTATGAGAGCCGAGTGTGCTAAAAAAGTTTTATGTAGTAATATATTTTTATTGGTTTATTTAGCATCATGTCTTTTTTTCGTGGCATTTTATTTTTATTCTAGTTGAAACTAATTGAAGGTTGTGGCGTAATTTTTGTCTGTAATAATATTTTTTTTATTTTAAATTGTTTCTATATCATGTTATGTTTATATGTTATACAAGGAGTTAATTTATATCTTGGAATTTAAGTCTTATAAAACAAATATTTCTTTTAATCATCCTAACATTAAACAAAGTAATGAACAAACATGAGTCTATGTGGATGAAAAAAATATACGACGATAAATTACAAATTAAATCTTAATTACAGATCCAATGGCGTCTCCCTTTAGTGTTGCTTAGTGTTAAAGATATATACAATAACACAACATATATTAATAATCTAATTCGACTGAGGTCGATGACACCAACCAGTTTGGCATCCCACCATGCTATGTACAATTATTCCAACTTGTTTATACTCTGTTGTATGAGTTATGATTAAAGATTTGCCTTAATAGTTTTCTTTGAATGGTCTTTTAATTAGCAAACTTTTATATGGGCGTTTCACTTGAATAGCCCGACTGGGGTTATTGTTAATTGATTTTAAACAGTTATTTTATAGCTTTTGTATTATAAGTCATAAGGTTTTCATTGAATGTGGTTAGAAATAGCAGCGATATTTTATCAAAAGTCAAATTGGCCTTCGAGCATTAAAGATCTATCTATATACATATGCTAACTAGCATTACCCTAGTGCCAATGTCCGAGACTTTGTCCACGTTAGACAGGTAAGAAAGATACAGTTATTTTGCTAAATATAAAATCAAAGATTATTTTGAGCAGGTTAATGGATTAGAATCAAATATTAGAGATGATTTCATATTAAATCAAAGTACAAATAGTATCGCTATATTAACATGAAGCTCCACCCATTTGGCACGAAGTGGCAACAACGCACCGAAGGAGCGGCAACAGAGCACAGATAGAAGTGAACGAACATTAATAAAAGTCAGACTTTCGATGTTCTTAAGTATTTGACCATCGTGGCTGTCTATAGAAAAATGATTCTGACTGTACACCAAAGCACAAGACAAACAAAAATAGAAAAATACAAATGATAGTACACGTAGTAATAAGCGATCTCTTCCAGGCAACCCTTAGTAGGGCTCGACAGATTTTCAACACTGACGCTGATGCAGTCTATAAATAATAGATAAAAAATATTTAAGTTTTTTTTTTAATTACAGGAGTCCAGCAGACAGGCAGACGGCCCACTTGATGGAAAGTGGTTACCGTCGCCTATGGACATTTGCAACACCAAAGGTGCTACAAGTGCGCTGCTGCTCTCTTAAGTTTTTGTATAATGTCCTCAAGACTATAAATAGAATAACAATTTTAGGTCATCTTCTTGTATAATATCATCACATCAAATATTGTAATCATTTTTTCGTGTCGTGTGCGTATGTGGGTTATACACGGCCTGTTCTCTTAAACTTACTGGGCCTAGAGATCCGGTTGGGTACAATGGCACAATGGCGTATCTATTACGAGACCTGTGGGCGGTTTATTCCGCTTATAATTCAACGTCAAGTCGCCCGCCTCAGACACATTGGTGTTTTCCGTTTTTTTAAAGCCTGACTTTATCGGATAGATCTTGTGCGCTTATCGGATGTAGTAATATTAATTAAATTTTTGATGGAGTGGTAGATATCTATCACACGGCCTTACAAAATGTGGATGAGAGTAAGCAGGGACTGGTGAATGCTCTGAGAATCAATCAATGGCCGATTCCTATATCTTATTATTCATTCACTTAGCGCTACATCGGTTAAATTTTGATATTAAATGTATAGTGCTTATTTCAAATTTTAACCGATAGTAAAGCAAATTAACGTTCGGTGAGATATAGGGACCGTCCCTTAAAGTACTTTACAAGTTTTATCAAGACATATCAAACGCATGGTGGATGTCTCACGTGACCACAAGACTTCAAACAATTCGTGTTGCCATTCAACGAGGTAATGCAGTCTTTTGGGGAGGTTCCGAAATGACAGCGGTGTGGCACTAGATTCACTAGTTAAATTTTAATTTGTAAATATAGTTTCTTTTTAATGTTTAATTTTAGTTTGTATAATATTATAATTAATTAGGATTCGCCCGCGACTTCGTACACGTTGGATGGAATAAGCTAATTTATACGAGTCCTAACAACTTGAAATCACTTTCGCGAAAAATCCCGCGGGATTCCCGGAATATAAAGTACGGCAGATTTTAAGTCCGGGAATTTGCTATCGATCAGTAAAAACCACATCGAAATCGGCTGAGTAGTTTTGACGTGTATCCCGAACAAACAGACAAACACAAAGAACCTAAAACACAAAGAAGACTACACTTTTACAATTTTATAATATTATAGATAAAGTACAAAGATAATAAATATAACATGTAATTAACAGAAGCCCCATTTAGTAAAATCATGATTGCCTTAGTATCTACTTTTTTTGTTGCTTGAATCAAGCAAACAGCAGACCCAGGCCCATCGCCTATGGAAGATTTCAATATCAGGGGCGTTGTCAATGCGTTGCCGGCCTCTAAAGAGGCTAGAAAGTTGTCATTGATGGTCGCATGCTCTAAACTAAAGGTGGTAACTATCCAACGGGTAAATACCCTAACACCTGGCTGTAGGTTATTTTGTCGCCTCTTATGACAGGTCAATCTATATATTAATACGTGTAGCAAAAACTTTGTACCCCTTTTTACGAAAATTGCGCGGACGGAGGAGAACGAAATTTCGCACACATATAGTTTATATAGAAAAGAAGCGATGAATACTAATATTTTTTTTAATTATGCATAAAAACTACATTAAATCTAAAAAAAAACATTAGACACTACCATGTATTTGACACATACACTATATATGCATACTCTTTGTTTATTGCTCAAGTCAAATTAATAGTGTAGCCTTGGCGAAATCTAGTTTTAATAAATATTTAGTTCTATGTCATAATATAGGTAGATTAAGATAGCAGAAAACTCTTTAATAGCATAAGTTTTTACTTTATTATCATCATCATTAGTCGAACGTTAAATCCCACTTGCATTCGAAGCATGGGGTCCGCTTTCTTAGTTTTTCTTCTCCACTTCTCTCGATCTTTAGCCTTGTATTGAGACGTCAAATCAGCACTTTTAAGGCCTACGATTTCTACTGGGATCTGGCCGAGGCGGCATGGCTAGAATTCTGTTCCCCGGATGACTAGCTCCGTAAAACGTGGCCGTACCAGTATGGGTGATTCTCTTGCAATAGTCTGCTATGTCACGAACATGAAGACTGCGGATGCGGGAGTCCCTGATGCGATCTTTCCGCGGGGCCTCCATTCATCTACCGCAGCATAGTCATGTCCACGCAGTTCTTGCTTGTGTCGCTCAAGTTTTTGCTCTATTACATCTTTACATAGTATAAAACAAGGTTGCTTTCCGGGTCTGTCTGTCTATCCGCTAACTCCTCCTAAATAACCCAACTGATTTTTAAGCGGTTTTTACTATCAGTTAAATCAATTTTCAAAAAAGGTTTACACATACTAGTTTTTGCCTACGGCTTCGCTTGAGATATATAAAAAACCTATTTTTTTTAATGTAAGTAAAAGAAAGCTACTTACCAGCGTTTCACCCGCGGTGTAGCCGCGAGGAAAACTGTAGTCGATATATAAAGTTAAGTGTTATTAGTAAATAAACTTCCTAAATAAATAAATTTAAGTTATAACTAGTATGAAAATCGATTACAACTTTAGTCTTAAAGACAAAGTACGTAAAAAATCTTTTGTGTTTTTTCATTGACTCTCAGAATAAAGAGTCTTTGAAACAATTTCTTAACAAACTAGACCAGGATACAGATTAATCATACAATAGTTAGGCAGTTAGGTAGGTTTTTGGTTACTTTGTGTAACGGCCGATCTGGCCTTGACTAGCGGCGCATTTCACGTAACCTGCATAGGTCAATGAATCACGTTCTGTAACATCACACGGCGACCGCCGAACTTATGACGTCAGCTTTTGGAATTCGAGTTTAGTCTTCAAGGCTAGTTTGTCTCAAATCTTGGATGTAGCTTTAGGTAGTTAATTTTATTAAGTAAGAATAAAGCCTGGACAAAACGATTTTGGTATAGAGAAATATCATTTTGTTCTAATGATGTGATATTTTAATTAAGATTTATTACATGTGTTTTTTTTAAATATGTCATAACTATAAATTGAAAGGTTTACATTTTTATCTTATAACTAATTTATTAGAGATTTTAGATAATAAGTCGTGGTAGCGTAAGGGCTAGGGCAGGCGTCCCGAACTCAAAGGGCGCGGTTTCGATTCTGGCCAGAAGGCATGCACCACTTAGGCAGTTTTCCGAACTAATTTGTATATTGTTACAATTACCACTTGCTAACAACGGTGAAGGAAAACACCGTGACGCAATCTGCACATCGAGATAACCGATGTGTCAAACTTGCCAAGCCGCTTTGGACAAGCGTGGCGGGCATACTGTCCGTTCCCCTATAATGAGAGGCCCGAGCCTAGCAGTGGGACTATGGGTTGTTATTATTATAATTTATTAGAGAAATCAATAACATAAGTTTAGCCAAACGAACTTTTATATATTTTCTATATACATGTTGTAGAGAGGAATGAATACGCAGAACAGAACTGTATATTAAGTTTAACACTTACTATTTATGTTTTTGCATTAAGGCTTGTCTATAGGCCAACCACCTTGATAGTTTGGAAGGAGCCTCTAAACCGCTCTCCGTGTCCGAGGGTTACATGTGGGGAGCAGGCAATATCAATGCGGCCGGCTAACGGAGTGTTTATTACAAAGCCTATCAAGTGAAAAACAAAGATATGATTCTGTTACACTGAACATTTGAAAGTACAATACTAATAGAGTCTATTATAAATCGACTTCAAAAAAGGAACAGGTTCTCAATTCGTCATGTAAATATTTTTTTATGTATGTTCAGCCAATGTTCTTATAATAACTAAATATTTGTAAGCTCATTTTGTTCATCCATAACTTAGTTGTTATTGAACCGATTTTGATAATTCTTGTTGCGTTCAATTCAGCAAAGCTTCAAAATGGTCCCATAAAAATTTTAATGCTCTCAAACTTTGTGATCCAAAGATGTAGCAGAAAAATCCTTGAAATATTTGCGGTTTTTCAGGTATAACCTTTTTATTTCTAAATCGGTTTTGGTCATTTTTTTGCGTTAGATTTAGTATAGTTCATAATGATCTTTCAGAATTTGCGAGGAATGGTAGTGTAGCCTCAGTAAAAAATTTAAAACCCGAATTATTTAAATTAAATATGGCCTATATCATTCAGAGATAATGTAGCATTCTAATGGTGAAATAATTTTAGAAATCGGCGAAGTAGTTTTTGAGTTTATTCTTTACAAACATACAGAAATACAAATCTTTCCTCTTTATAATATTAGTATGGATGTAGCTTTTATCCGTGCAGGAACGGAGAAAGAATACAATTTCCTGCGGCCGGCCGGCCTGTCGTAAGAGGCGACAAAACAACACACAGCCAGGTGGTAGGGCATTTGCCTGACTGGATGGTTACCACCCCTGGTCTAAAGTATGTCGCCATAACAACCTTGAGTTGTGTTCCGGGATTAGTGACCAGGTTCCAGTCTCCCTTAAGAGAGCAGCAGCGCATTTGTAGCACCTTTGGTGTTGAAAATGAACATAGGCGATGGTAACCGCTTTCCATCAAGTGGGTCGTCTGCCTGATGGCTGAACTCCTGCAATAAAAAAATGCTAATTTATTTACTTAGTTCTGATATATCCATTGGAAAGTTGCGGTTTTTTAATTTTTTTTGAAATTACAATATAATTAAAAATATACTTATAATATTGTTACGAGTTGCAGGACTCGAATTAAAATGCCATTGAAATTATTATAGAGTTAGATTAGAACCATACAAACACGTATAACACAGGTACAAATATAACCGAACGCAATAAGTCCAAGCGTAATGCAGGAGATCGTAATTCAAAAACTCGCGCAAAGTCCGTCATTAAATAGATTACCGAATGTACAGAAGTCTTGCTTCGCTTATGGTTATCGCTCGACTGCCCTTACTCAATCGGACCATTGTTTTATATCGCATAAATGCAACATGTCCGCCCGGCAGCGTGGACCGAATTTCCTAGAATCGTAATCCGCTCACCTGGGTAATTATGCCTGCAAACGGCCATAAACGAGTACAATAGGCTGTTCTCCACCATAACCAATAAATAAGTAAACAAAAGACGACAATCATAAAAGAATTACAATTATTTCAAATTTTTTTTTTTTTTTTTATAGATCTGCAGGTGGGTTTGTTTTTGTCGGAACTTAAGTTGTAACAATATTTTATACGTTTTGTTTGTACTGTTATTACAGTTAGGACATTTTGTTCTAATTTTTACGTGCATTGTGGTACATTTTATAGTTTTAAACTGTTAGTTTTATTATCAGAAAGCTACGGTTAAAAACATGCTTTTTTACTTCAGAGCCTAACAGGTAGACTGACAGATTTTTCTAGCATAATTTCTTATAATTTTGTCAATATTGATCGAGATTTAAGATATCAAATTAAATTAATTACTGAATGTGCACTGTTTGCTACAACTCCATTATTTCTTCGAAAAGTAGTTCTGTAACATACTTGTGTATAAAACGTATAAAAAAGAGCTTGAGATATAAATAGAATTAGAAATATAAAGGAAAACAATTTTTAGCTAGACGTGTTGATGGGGAGTTTCTTGCCGCTTCTTCTTTTTAACAGCAATAACACGTTGTGATGCGGTGTACATAGATAGGAAGTAAATTTAAACTTTAACTTTTCAAAAAGTGTTCTCCAATGGAACTTATTTTGAATAAAATCTTTTGAATTTGAAATATTCATCTAGCAATTTGGCCAAGGTGTACTAATCAACTGGCGCCTTTGAAATGTAACACAGGCGCCAGTAAAACAACGACATGAATAATTAAGTAAGGAGTGTCATATATGTGTTCGTTATTACTTTTAATCTATCATATTACATATGATGACGCCATCAGCCAAGAATTAGCCATATAATAAAGTTGAAATTTACAAAATGGCTAGACTTAACTGATATGGATTTAGGAACCAGTTGTTTAGTTATTCTAAGATATTTTGATTGTTTATAGCTGCACCGAACTAATTAAGTAGCAGACGAATAATTTCAACTATATGGTTGTTATTAATGGAAGCGATTGCTTTGGAAAATACAGATGTTAATACTAAGCTTAGCGTTATTTTCATGTAATGCTTTAGTTAGCAACAGATGACTGCGTAAGAGACTTTTATATAGAAAATCAGGTGCTGACATTAATCGATACCGTTTTGCAAATGCCTTATTAGTGCTATGGAATAAATATATATATACATTTGTACATGTTCTCATGGGGAAGAATACTAATTCCTGCTTTGGGGCGGCCTATCGTAAGAGGCGACAAAACAATCCACAGCCAGGTGGTAGGGCCCGTCTGGATGGCTACCATCCCTAGTCTAGCGTATGCCGCCGTAACAACTTTGAGTTGTGGTTCGGCATCAGTGGCCAGGTTCCAGTTTCTCCTTCGAGACAAGCACCATCTTTGGAATTGCTAATGTCTACAGGCGACAGTAACCATTTTCCATCACAGTTGGGCGGCTAGACTGTCTGCTATGCTTCAGTAATATAAAGAAATATATATAATTGTTTCACCTTACTTACTGACTGACATATCAACGCACAGTCGAAACTACTGGGACTAGTATCGTGCCAATTTGGATGCGGGTTCCTCCTATACTGTATGTGCGGACTATGAAAGGATTTTTGGAAATTTAACCCCTCAGCGGGTGAAAAGGGGGATGAAAGTTTGTATTGAATTCCGTGATTTTCAAAGTAAGACGCACGAAATTCTATATACCTATTTCTGGTTAGAAATAAATGTATACGTGTATCGGCATTTTTAGGAATTCAAACCCTAAGGGGATGAAAATGGCGCTACTTTTTAAATTTCTTTAACTACTCAAACTGTCTAAAACATATGACTATTTTGAATAATAAATAGCTGACAATAGCTAGTAATTACTAACAACAGCACATCAAAAATTTAATTCTGTCATTCTGCATTTGCAAGTCTTAATAATTTTTGACTCATTTAGTCTAAAGATATAAATAAAAATATTAATAACATACCCATAAACGTCCCACTGCTGAGCTTGAGTCTCTCCATTTCTAAGGGGATCGGGTAGTACACCCGCTACGCTTACACAAGGGGGTTTCGCAGGTTTCACACATCTGATTTCTGATTTCGATGTGAAGGTTTCATCACGATGGTTTCATCCTCCGTTATCACCTTAAAGAAGCCTACAAACTTACTTTAACTCATAAAACTACGTTTTAACGGTTTTAAGCGCGGTAATTTAAGGTAAGACCCAAACCCAGTAAAAACCAACTGCTAGACCTCTAGACGCTGTGAGCTCTTTATGCGTGCACCGGAACACAAACCAACTTGATTGATAATTTATTTTTATTTTACCTCCCACCCATTTTAATATTATATAAAATTATTAGAACTAGGCTTGTTTGCTAAAGAGTTTCTTGCGCTGCTTCTTCTCTTCAAGCCACAACATGTTGCGAAGTGGTGGTAAATTAGATTACACTCCCATAGAGTAAATAATAACCATAAACAAAATTAAAACTAAATAATTAAAATTAACAAGTTTGCGGAAGGCTAAAGAAAACTTTAACAATACTCATTGACACTTGACATCTTGATCTTCCATGATCACGGCTACTGAAAAGTGCCCGAAACGTCGGAGTAATAAAAATCAAATAAATTACCGCGCTTAAAACCGTTAAAACGTAGTGTTATTATGTATACTAGTCGCGAAAACTTAAGAAAATATTACTTAAACTCGATATGAATGAGACCGTTGGCCTGAAGAGTGGTTGGTTGGTAGAACACGCTTAGATCATTTTTTACTGCACGAGTTCAGCGTTCTTGTATATTAACTACACTCAGTTTGCATAATATAATATCTAAAACAGCTGCTCTTTATAGAAGCGGCATTAAACTTTTAATTAAACAGAGTCCCTTTAGAAGCTTTGTATTCTAAGTTATACTCATAGGAGATTATATAGGTACGGTAGTCCCACAGCTTGGAAATTGAAGACATACCTATCCACGCTAATATCGCATTTAAAATTTGGATGTTAAGGATGAATATCGTATAAAGGATGGTCCCGATAATGTGAGATCTTAGCTGATTGGTGTTATGATAAAGTCGTCACGGGAGACGCGCGTGGCGTTACGAGATTGACGCGGTACACTTGCCGCAGTTTTGGCTGGTGAGCAAGGTTTTTTAGGGGTCTATAGCGAAGGTTAGCCTGGTACTCTATTGACTACTCGAACTTGTTTATTTGGTATTTGGAAATAAATTATCTTTACTGTCCACTCTTCACACGGCTAATTTATGTGAACATTGACACAAATTATAAAACAGACGGCATACTCGTCACATCTGTTCAAGGTAGACTGGCAAGTTTCACACGTTAGTGACTCCGGTGTGCATTATGCATGTTAGCTTAAAAAACTACCTGATTGATGCGTGCTGCTCAACTAGGAATCGAATCTAGATCGTTTAAATGTAGTTTTAGTGCCTTGATTTTTGAGCCACTATGATGACTTCATATACATACCTAAAATAACAATATATATGAAAGTAAAATTAAACCAAATTCCTAAAGCGAGAAAATTTTGGTCGCTCTTAGCAATATGAAGCTACATATCGTGCCTGGTATGGAAGAACATCGGAAGCGACATATTTTACAGGAGATTTACGATTTTAAGTAAATCGGGTTTAGTCTAGGGTTCGTCCGCGATTTCGTACACGTTGGATGGGTAGCAAAGATCACAGTGGTTCTAAATTGAGAATTTGAATCAGAAAATTGCATCGAAATCAGAATTTTTCGAACTGGCCATTTAAAACCGCTTCCAAGAAAATTCCCGGGATCAAAAGTATCGCAGATTTTAAGTTCAGGATTTACTGTCTGTCGGTCAACGAAAACCGCATTAAAATCGGCACAATAGTTTTTGCGTGAATCCCGAACAAAGAGACAAACACAAAAAATATAAAAAACAAAAGACTACTCTTGTACAATTTTATAATATTACAGACATAGATATTTTTTGTATTATAAATATCATAGCTATGGGCTTAAGGATTTTTGTATTAGGATCTAAATTGTTCTAGCTTCTTTTTCTTTTTTTTCGGGATATTTGTCCACATGGGCATGTCAATCCTATTATGGCCCAGTAAACTACATCTAACTAGGTTACTGGTGAGCAGTACTATTTAACAGTCTTAAGCTATTCCCATAGTAGGCTCTGACAGTCTTGTTTGTTACAATAAAAAAGTTAAAGACATAGATTCTGTCGCTTACGATGTTTTATTATTTTAGCCAAGTAACCGATAATAATGAATCGCCGAAATTCGAGAGCCAATTGTTGTATGAACTCGTGGGATAGGCCATAACAAGTGCATACGTAACGCCAACTCTGGTCAGACGGAGCGGACCAACCGTACCGGAACATAACACACTCTGTATCAAATTGCCCAAGTTCTTTTTTGGTGTGCGTGTTGTAAGTGCTTTAGGAACACGTAATAGTTCATTTGCTTTGTTATAATTGCCTCTGTTGATAGCAAGTAAGGTGAAGGCTTAGACCGTATTCTTATTAGAAGTTTCAGTTAAACCTTTACTGATTAAGTGGGCTCCAACAACGGCCGAATTTTTTAAATTGGTAGACAAGAATACGCTTCAACCAAATTTTTCTTTTTTCTTATATATTTGAGCTTTAAATTTTTTTATATTAATCATTTTTTTTTAAAACAACTCTACGAACTCGAGTTCCGTACCCCTTTTTTACAACTTAATTTCGAAGAAAATTTTTAGAATTTATACACGCTTCTTGGTAATTTTTGTTTTTGTGTGCGATATTTATTCAGTGATATTTGTGTTGTGGTGTACCTTACGAATAACTTATTATATTAATTTATTCTAATTTTAATACTAAACTTATACTAATGTAGAGTATATCTGTTACATGCTGGTGTTGCGAGGAAGTGCATTTGCAGTGTGTGCCTTATGTCTATACTTATATATATATATATTATCCTAACTAGTGCCATGTGTATTGCTTTTTCCTTTCTGTGTCTGGGTTATTAATTAATATATTAATATTAGAGCCATGTTGGAATTTTTATCTCGATTGCAGCGCGATCGGTATGATACTCATCATCATCATCCGAGTGATAAGTCCCAGTTGCGTTTGGAGCGTTTGCTCCGACCCGCAGCGTCCGTTTTCCTACTTTTTCTACTCTACTTCGCGCGGTCTTCAGCATCCCTCGTTTTGAGATCGTTGATACGCATGTCATTCTTGTCAAGATTGCATTTCTTGGGCATTCCTCTTCGACTAGGATCTGGTGGAGGTGGTATATGGCCTGGCATTAGGTCTCTGTAAAACGTGGCCCTATCAGCGAAAGCGGCTCTCTTGCAATTTGTCTGCTATGTCACGGACATCTTTCCGCGTGACTCCACACAATAATCGCAACATGGTCATCTCTGTGCCCCTCAGTGCTTGTTTGTGTTGCTCAAGTACAAGCCACGCTTCGCTGACATACATAGAGACAGGTTTAATGATGGATTTATAGACCTGTCTTTTTAACTCAACCGCATTTTGGGGTCACAAATGACACCTGTCCCCTCACGCCATTTGGCCCAAGCTACTGAGACACATGCCTTGATGTCATGGTTGATATCACCGGATGCGCTAAGTACAGATCCCACATAAAGGAAGTAAAGTAAATAAAAGTAAAGGATTTATCAATACCGGGCTCAGCTGTGAAAGTATGAGGCCGGTATTAACAATATTTTTAGTCGCTTAAGCCTGTTTACATTAGTATTAGTTCATGTTTAAGTAGTTAATTTTTACGTGGTAGAGCCCTCTGGAGTATTATCACAGCTCTGAGGGCCAGCTCGATCGGTATGATAATCTCACAGAATATCACCATAAAACGGTTAGCCTTGAGCTAATTGTGTTTCGTGCGATGAGTTACATTTCCGAGTTCCAACTTCCTCCTCCCCAATCACATTTCCTTCCATATTATCTCATCTCCATATTTGAAAAGAAAACAAAAGAAGAGAAAAGAAAAGAAAATAACAGAAAGAAAAAATTTGTTTCTAAAAATGCGACACTTAACAATAATTATTTCATCACCCTACTCTATTTTAAATGCTGGTAACGCGTTTGTTTCGCTCCTAGTGTTGCAAACGTCTAAACCGCTTTGCATCAAGTCGGCCGTCGTGAGTTTAGCAGACAGGCAGACAGCCCACCTGATAGAAAGCGGTTACCATCGCCTAAGGACATTTGTATCATCAAAAGTGCTACAAATGCGCTGCTGTTCTCTTAAGGGAGCCTGGAACCTGGCCACTAATTTCTGAACACAACTAAGGTTGTTAGGGCGGCGTACTCTAGACCAGAGGTGGTAGCCAACCAGACGGGCAAATACCCTACCACCTGACGGACAAATACCACCTGACTGTGGGTTATTTTGTTGCCTCACACGACAGGCCGCCTGGCCGCAGGAAATTGTATTCTTTCTCCGTTTCTGCACGAATAACGCGAACATGACATATATCAAAACAAAATGGAATTTCATACTGTCTTATAGCTACCAGTATATCTAGACACGTGTCGATTTTACTAAGCGATACTCCAAAAGTGACCACTTTAGGCCCTCAGTTCTTTGTAACACTTCTCAGTATATAGACGATCGAAAATTCAAGGCCACGCGAAGTCTTCTCAGCGTTATTAAATTACACACTCATATTTCATACTAAGTACTGAAGCAGCCGAATAAGCTTGTTCTACTGTATGCTTGTATGAAATATTATAATTATTATAGTATACTAAAATTCAGTCGTTCTATAAAGCCATATTTGGCATCTAACAAACTCATTTTAGTAGTTCCGTGAACTATCGATGATGATACAATTAAAAATTGGAATCGGTATAGGATGTCACACATTACGGAATCGATTAAAATAAAACGATTTATTATTTAAAAACATATATTTTGCGTTTTGTTGCCTTTTTTATCATTAAAATTTAGAAATTGGGCGTCATCATTGGGGTCAATTTATGTTTATACTATTCGATTATACATATTCTAGTCTCCAGATCACGTCATTAATATTTAAGAAAAAAAATATTGACAAGCATAACGTTGGCATGTGTTAAGTTTTTAAAGAAATAAGATAATTATGGTAATTTAACTTAATATAAATTATTTTGATACTGTTACAAAGTTTGTTAGTCAGTATTTATATGAAACTTCAAATGGGGCTTCTTAGAACGGCTTCACTTGCGCATGCTATACATGCGCTAGTGAAACTTCGTTCGCGTCGTTGCCATGTCATTGATGTATTTATTAGTGAACTGCAACAGCGGCACAAAAAACAGAGACAGCACGACAGCAGTTACCTTTTACTTTTTTGTATTATTATGAAAGCTTGAACTCTTACGCAGTTTTTAAAGATACTCCAAAACTATGAAGTTGCCTTTCTCAATTTTTAATTTAATATTATAATAATAACAATAACATTGCAGGGGCTTTGTGGCGAAGCCTTAGGTAAGTAGCAACACCTCGTAGCCAACTCCGGAGGGACAAGGCAAGGCCCCACCTCCGTGCTTGCCTTAGCCAGCCGGCAAGGAGTGGATATCGCTAGAACTAAGATTCAAGCTCCAGATGTGGAAGTGATAAATAGCATAATGTCGGAAGTAGCTTCGGGGAAACCGCAGCTCACCTCTCGACACCCTTTAGCCACTCATGCCCATGTTGCCCTTGCCAATTTGTACGGCATTTTTTGAAGCCCATGTAGGGAGTGGCGAGTCACTGTCTACCCATTTTATCAATGTTCCCTGAACACTGCGACAGGCAGACTCCATTGTCCCCATAGACTCAGATCCCTAGTTCCACAAAAAGTTCATCCCAATAGGCCGGTACCTTTTCTTCTCATTTCTTACAATAGTCCTACACTGACCGGGGCTTCTTCTTGAGTGCATTACTATATGGTATACTCGCTATATATATATATATATATATATATATATATATATATATATATATATATATATATATATATATATATATATATATATATATATAAGACAGGGATAATCGCCGGTCGGTGTCACGCCAAATTTATATTAAATTTGTCAAGGGGCCTCTGCGTGTTGGTCTACCCATAGTCCCACGCAAGCCCTCCAAAAGTCCGGGCCATTTTTCAGTCAGTCTTCAAGGACATACAATTATAATGTAATAATCGGCAGACAAACACACATTGTATATCCCCAAGCTGAGCAAGTTACGCTTGTGTTATACGTAATATACAACAGACCACTCTAGGTCCGATCCCAGACACCAAGACCATAGTAAATAACAGAAAGTTCGCTTCCGAAATTTACTATGCCAGGAATCGAACCGAAGCCTCTGCGTTCCAGCGATTTCGGTCGGCTAAGACTTAATCCCACGCCTGCCATGGCACGCGAAGCTAGGAATCCCATTTACCCGTAGCCCTGGCATAAGGCACAGGACGGAACACCCAGGGGCTTTAGTGGGTATCCCTAACTGGGAAGTGGCAATAGCACCAGTTCTGACTGGGCACGCTAGTGCCACCCCCGATCTGGTGAATCCCACACACGGGTCGCGAATTATTCCCCCAGGCTTCTTTGTCTGTCGCGGCTTAGTCCTCAAACGGATTTCCCCTGGTTAAAAAAAAAGGCTAAGACTTAGCTCGGTCAACCAAAGAGCTGTCAAATTGAAAAAATGAGTCTGATTCGCTTGAAATATTTTTTTTCACTTTCAAGTACAATTTTTGTAACTTATGTTGATGTTAGGGTGCTGATTATTTTACGTGTAAAATTAGAATTCGTAAGGACTTACAACAAAAACACTTCCAAATTATTATACCGAAAAAGGAAATAAAAATATTTAAAGCCGTTGCGGTCGAAATTTCCAAATAATTAATAACTTAAAAATTACAAATTTGGGTAATACGGTAATTCGGGTAACCCATCAAGTAAAATGACAAAAATTTTGTTTTGAACGTCACTGTTCTGGCCACCCTGTATATGTAACTATTGTTCAGGAGTTTTTGGCGGGAACTGAAAGGAGATGTTGTGCTGTGCAGTTTTATTTTCTAAAAATGTGTAAAATTACTACGAAATGAACAATAGTTGTAGGATATTGATAGTTTTTGAGTAATAATTATGTGTTTTGTGAGAAATGTGAACTGTATAGTCAAATGTGGCCTTTTGAGTTGTCACAAGAACTCCATTGAATGGCACCAGCTGATAACCTACAGTTCAGCTGTGCTACACATAGCATAAGTTCATTTTAAACATGTTTCCGACTGAAAGACATAGATTCTATGGTCATAAATAAATTAACGGATGGATACCTTGTAATACTATCACGTGTCCGTATATGCATCTGTCTATATACTTGTTCTATATAAATATAATATATATGTTATAGTCAAACATCGAAGCTCTGGCGCTCCTAGGATTGACTAGTCAAACCTCAGATCTGATATAAAGTCTTAGTCAAAGTCCAAATAAATGTTTTTCTGCCTTTAACTAACGAATTTTTGTCTAACTTAAGAGAGACTAATTTATACAGTCATTAAACATGGAACAAGTGCAGTACGAATCGATGTTTAATCGACTAGGCAAAGCCCGAAACAGATTGTTTTACGTTCAACGTTTGACTAAAAAGTTAGATACTTCTAGGTTTGACTAAAAATACTTTAGTCAAAGACCGAAATTGGAATTTATTTCGGGTTTTGTCGAAGGCCTTGGTCAAACCTAGGATAAATCAGTCATTCCGGGAAGAGACTGCATATCGATCTTTGACTATCTTATATATAATAATTAATTGCTGTTCGTTAATCTCGCTAAAACTCGAGAACGACTGGACTGATTTGGCTAATTGTGGTTTTGAATTATTTGTGGAAGTCCAGGGAAGGTTTGCAAGGCGAGTAAATATGAAAAAAATATGATTCTGAGGCGGTACGAAGTTTGCCGGGTCAGCTAGTAACATATATAATATAGAATGATATAGTGAGATATATAAAAAATAAAACGCATTTGATTTGTAATTACAAAAGCTTATTCAAATATAATATTATCAATGAAATAAAATACACAAAATATTTACACAGGGAATGTTGTAATGAAAGAATGTCACGAGCCCTGTAAAAAACAAATCCTTAAGTAATTTATGTTTAGCCAGTCGTTAGAGAATGAATGAGTAATCCTGGTACCTTGCCTAGCGCCCACGCACTAGGATCTTGGCATGCGCCATTGTATGCACAATTGCAGTGTTTATTTAGTGAAAGCGGCTCATGAATCTTAAATAACTGAGGATAATAACCAACTGGGTATTTCTAGCCTATACAACTTGGCTAAAATTTTATTAAAATTTTCACTATAGTAGATATTTATAAGTTTTTAATATTTTTTATTATTATTAGAATCTCCAACAAAGGATATACGTAACATATTTGTAAATTATAGATAACCTTAAATTTTAACTTAATGTGCTCCTTCGATTACTGGAGATCACGAATTGTGTAAAAACTGATCATATAAATTTAATGTATAATATATGTAACACATACTACAATAATACGAACATAAAAAGCTGTACAATATAATATTATATAATCATGATACTGTTACGAGTTGCAGGACTCGAATTAAAATGCCGTTGGAATGATTATAGAATTTATTACAACTATACAAACACGTATAACACGGCAAAGTCCGATATTATTTTAAAATATACTTGATAATATATATAAAATTTAGCATTCCTAAAATGACGTAAGTTGCCATATTTTTTTAGTGTCTGTCAAAAGTTATAGCCCACAGGAAGTGTCTGCCAACTGTATATCTTTGTTTATAACAATATCATGTATGACATATGTAAAAACTAGCCTTGCTACTTTGACGTAAGTTAGCATGGTTTTTTTCCACCTTTGATACCTGCTACCTGAAAAACGGTCCCGCTTTCAGCTTAGCGAGTATCCATTCCTTTTTAAGTTTAAGTTAAACTAACGATCCTAAAAATTTAATCTTTCCTAAAATCACGTAAGTCTGGGGTGACTGGGATCTCAGTCTATTAATATTACAATCTAATCCAAGAAATAAGATTAATGAGTAGTTTAAATATGATCATAAATAGTATATATAATTGTTTATACGAATAATGTGTATCTTATCATCTCTATTAAAGAACACTGTTCATGATGTTCTAAATGATAAACACTTAACAATTAACATTTTAAATATCTACACAAACCAAATCGTGCGTGGACTTTCACCCAATTGGCCAATTTATTATTGAACTCTAAATCGCGATACTAAATAGTCCCGAATAATATATGGATATGATGGCAAGACAATTTAAAACTTTATGAACAAACAAATATATGTGTATACTTTTATTTTCTGAGTATAATCTTGCAAGTAGTAATATTACGGCTAAAATATGATAATGTGCTACTATATAATTTATAAGCACGCTTTTTCTTCGAATCCCAAAATGCATTTGTGGAAACGTTTAGCTTCGTGTCATCTTGATAAGGCCACGAATAGAGAAAATGAATATATTTAGCGAGTCATATTATAATGGGTTTATTGCACCAGGGGGAATAACAGTATTTTTTATTGCTTTCATTTAGAGAATTACATACTTTTTATAGTAGATGTTTCGTGTTCTATTTCTATTGTGAAGCTGGCAAGCAGGAACCGTGCGTCTATCCGTGCAGGAACGGAGAAAGAATACAACTTCCTGCGGCCGGGCGGCCTGTCGTAAGAGACGACAAAACAACCCATAGCCAGGTGGTTAGGCATTTGTCCGACTGGATGGTTACCACCCCTGGTCTATAGTATGTCGCCATAACAAACTAGCTGTGTTCCGGCATTACTGGACAGGTTCCAGTCTCCCTTAAGAGAGCAGCAGCGCATTTGTATCACCTTTGGTGTTGGAAATGTCCATAGGCGATGGTAACCGCTTTCCATCAAGTGGGCCGTCTGCCTGTCTGCTGAACTGCAGCAATAAAAGAAAAGTAGGCAGACGGCCTGGATCGACCTGCTCGGGCCCGCGAACGGGCTAGGCCAATTACCCGAGGCCCTGGCATAAGGGCGAAGGACGGAATACCGAGGGGTTTTAGTGAGTATCCCTGACTGTGCAGTATAAGGATGTTCACAATTTCAACACCAGCTAATGCAATAGACTGATATTGCTATCTTTTAGATTACAAAAAACTATTGTCCTCTTTCTTGGGGGTTGGTATACGCTTCTTCAATAAGATACCGAATGAAATGTTAGATCTGCCTTTCACTAAACTAAAAACCAAATTAAAAAGTATCTTGCTAATAAAGGGATACTACACTATTGAAGAATTCTTAAATGAGAAAACTTCATTTACATAGCAGCTTGCTCCAACCTCTTATACTATATTTTGTATAACGATTTTATCTTGCTAAGCTTGTAAGGAATTTATGGTCATATGTTGCAGCATAAAATTTTAGTACGTCATGTCATTATTATAACTGTAATAATATTTTTCTTTCCTTTTATTATGTCTTTGTCTTATTGAGTATGCACTGTTTGCTACAACTCCACTAATTCTTCAAAAGTAATTCTGTGACATACTTCTGCATAAGACTTATAAAAAAAGAACTTGAGATATAAATAGAATAAGAAATATAAAGAAAAACAAGAAGCATGAAAGTAGGATAAACGCAGTTGAAATGAGAGCTTTGAGAAGTATATGTGCGGTTAGTTTGAATGATACAATAAGGAACAGTGTGATAAGAGAACGTTGTGGATTGAAAGAAGATGTAATAACAAGAGTTGAAAAAGGAATGTGAAGGTGGTTTGGACATGTAGAGAGAATGGATAAAAGTAGAATCACAAAACAGGTGTATGACAGTATTGTGAATGGTAGGGTTGTTGCCGGTAGACCGAGACGAACACACCATGACCAAATATCAGAAGTGTTAAAGAGAGTTCGGGTAAAGAGCATTTGAAATAAACGTGTATGTATGAAGAGGATAATGAAAGTAGGTGAAGCGAAAGTTGTTGGTCAGGATAGTCGCAAGTGGAGATCCATAGTGTCTGCCTACCCCCATGGGAAACAGGCGTGATATTATGTATGTATGTATGTAAGAAAATCAATTTTTAGCTACACGCGTTGCTGGGGAGTTTTTTGCCGCTTCTTCTCCTTAACAGCAATAACACGTTGCGAAGCGGTGTACATAGAATAGGAAGTAAAATTAAATTTTAACATAAGTTCCACTGGAGAACACTTGTTGAAGGTCATACATATGTATGACCTTCAAAAAGTGTTCTCCAGTGGAACTTATGTTGCATGAAAACTTTTAAATATGAATTTGAATTTGTGCTGTGGCAATAGCACTCTAAGTTTCGGGCTGGAGCTGCTAGTGCCATCTGGTGAATCCCACAACCGGCCGCGATTTCCCCCCATCGCGTGGCTGATGCCCCTCAATAGGATTTCCCCTCGTAAAAAAAGGGGGACAGATCGAGTCGACCCTAAGAGCTGTATTCAAGTAAAGATTCCAGAATGCCTCTACTACGTAAAAATTAACGACTTAGATAATCTTATACTAATATATAAAGCTGAAGAGTTTGTTTGTTTAATTGAACGCGCTAATCTCAGGAACTACTGGTTTCATTTGAAAAATTCTTTCAGTGTTAGATAGACCATTTATCGAGGAAGGCTATAGGCTATATATCATCACGCTAAGACCAATAGAAGCGGAGCACCAAAGAAGAATATTTCAAAATCGGGGGGTTTTGAAAAAAAATTCCACATGGACGACGTCGCGGGCATAGCTAGTTGTAATATAAGGCTTAAGCGCGTACTGAAATTGTCAATACCGCACTCAACCTTTCACAGCTGACTCCGGTATGAAATCATAGTGCGTGCTTAGCCTGTGAGGTTTATTACCAAAGATGAACTCACCGCTTTGACAGCTTTTAAAAGGGAGAGAAGGGCTGGGATAGGAGCGAAGGGATAAAGGGGTTGGCATACGCGGAAGTAATAATTTTATCAAAATCAATTCAGTAGTTGCAGCTGCGACTGGCTACCCTCGCCAGAGCATCGAAGGACTCGGGAAGCTTTTAAGATAAGTAATATACGAATTTAGGTCAGCGATTAGGTTTGCCTAATATTTAAGAAAAAATGCCCAATCAATATTACCATCGAATCTAAAAAGAACTAATAAGTATTTTAAGTATAACCTAAATTAACGGTAAAGACACTTTGTTTATGTGTTCTTTATTAATAGCTAGCATATTACACTACGGACGCGTTTCGCCAGTAGCTCACAATGCCCAAAATTTTCTGTCAGCCGTTCCACATGACGACCACAGTCGTTATGGTCGTGGCGAAAACGTCACTAATTACGTCATCATTTTCGATAACATAGCGTTCACAACGACTCATGATGTCAAGAGGTGGGTCGAAGTGGGAGTTGACCACAGAGCATTAATTCTTTCTATCGATTGACATTGAAAAAGGCGCGATTTTCAAATAAACCAATGACATTTGTGTATTTCGTCGTTTATGACATCAACGGTCCATAATCCGTTCCACTAGAGTTTATGATTGTAACGCCCGCAAACAAGTGAAACGGGAAAAATTGCGATCGTGAACGTGGTCGTTGTGAGCTTCTTGTGGAACGTAGCCTACACCTTTGTTTTGTTTATATCACGAATTCAAATGGCTTTTCTTGTACTGAATAAATATTTTTTCTTTCTTTTTTTCTACATAGTTTTTGCCTAAAAGAGTAACAAAAATCTATCTATCCTTATATATTTTCTTGTTTATAATAACTAATACGTTAGGATTTTCATGTAATATTTATTTCTTCGAAGTATTTAGCAGGTTATATAGTCTTAGTTCATTGTGATCAAGAACGGAATGCGGATGTATTTAAAACAGCTTTAATTGGTTTCAATCGCGAGCAGTAAATTATGATCGTCCAAAATAGTCAAATTTTATTATCTGTTATTTTGCCAACCCAGTAGCGTTTTAGCTTTGTTTTAAGTAAATTGGTGCTATCTATGTGAATTAAAAATTATTTTCTATATCCTGCTCTAATTTTTTTGCTTATATTTACCCACTTCTGTTCATTTATGAGACAACTTAGAATGTTTATTAGCCAGTTACGAAAGTTGAAGTCACTGCCTAGGCATTTTGATATAACGCTTGTTTGGAATGTTAGGTTTTTTATTTTATTACATCATATTCTTATTTTCATTAAAACTTTCTATTGACTTTAGAAGCTTTTGTTCAAACTACGAGTATATTTCCATAAATATTTTACTGGATATATTATAAAAAGTTAATATCTGTACATGAGAACCAAGTTAGCTTAGTCCATACCTTATAGTCTTATTTTATTTATACTCTATACAGATAAATAAAATTGAAGTGTCTATTTGTAATGTAAAAATAAAAATGTGAAAAAAATCAGGGGGGATAATTCGGACCAGAAGATTCCAAATATGAAATTTTTAGAATTTATGTCTGTCCGTCTGAATGTTTCGGCTAATCTCTGAAACGACTGGACCGGTTTTGATGGGACTTTTACTGGCATATAGCTGATGTTATTAGGAGTAACTTATGAAATATTTATTTAGGGCTCCGCGAAAAAATATTCACGCAGACGAAGTCGCGGGCACAGCTAGTTAAGTGATAAAAATCGACATATAAAATATTTTATTTCGATCAAAACAGAACCAATAGTAATAGTGTTTTTTTATTTTTGAAGTACAATACAGTGGTTAACGACCCACCTATGTATTTCTTAGTATAAATGTTTCATATACCGAATTATTTAAGCATCGAATGCTTTACTCACAATCTGAAGATTTTCTCACTTTGAACTCACGTCATCTGAATCTGTCCGAATAACTGCTCCCAAAAGAATAATAACACTTTAAAATTCACTTTACAAATGAAACTTGTCCATTCTCCTCCCGTTATCGTTCAAGGAGTAAAGGTCAGTGCACAATAGTCGGTGATTATGACTGTATATTTTGACTGCGGGCGTCAAATTTCGTGCGGCGACCGGCTCGAATTGTTTTTCGTGCCAAATACTATAACAATGCGGCTAAAAAGACGATAAAGCTGTTCTGGACGCATGCATGTGAATTTTTCAGTGTGAATTATTTGAAGCTTTTGGTAGACTTTGTCCACAAAACCTTTTTGGCATTGAAATTTTGAATGTTCATTTTAAGGCGAAATTTCACAGTTAAGTGTCAATATTACTAAGCAGTCTATTTAATTTATAGGCTGTAGGTAGCTTTATTTTACTTACACTAAAACTTAATTCGGTTTTATACATATAATAATAACAAATAAACTAAGTCCGTATAGTCTATACAACTGCCCAGCAAAACAAAGAGGCGAGTCGAAGCCAACCTGATTCGAAGTCATACAATGAATGACGTGTTGTTTATGATAGTGTTACAATTGGGCCACCTGCAGAATTGAAAACAAAGCACATTTATTACCCACTCGGTATTTGAGATAATTACATAGAAGCGCTTTTATGATCGGCCTCTTTTGTTTACTTATTTATTGGTTGTTGTGAAGAGCAGCCTATTGTACTCGTTTATGGTCGTTCGCAGGCATAATTAGGCAGGTGTCTCGAACTAATTCTAAGAAGTTATTGTTTTGCGTCGAGGCATATTGTATATGTATAGAGTAAAAGGAATGCCCGAACGGAGGGGGAGACAGTCAAGCGACGATTACGATACGAGCAAGACATGTGTACATTCAATGAGCGATATAGTGACGGACTTTGCGCGGTTTATTAAATCGTGCAGTTTGTACTGGTTGTGTCCAGTTATATTTGTACCTATGTTATACGTGTTTGTATAGTTCTAATAAATCCTATAGTAATTCCAAACGGCATTTTAATTCGAGTCCCGTAACTCGTAACAATAACATAGATATTTGTTAGTGAATTGAAAAAACGCGACTGCAGCGCTATCTATTTTGTTAATCCGTTTATTCTAAGGCAACGACTCCATTTATCAGCATAAAATGTATCCTAAGAGTTAATTCGGGCTATAAGCCAGCACTTTGTCGAGTGTTATTCATATACGTTCAGTACTTTCCAAAAAAAGATGCTATTTCAGTTCCATCTTTTTCGCTATTTTCGTCTATCCCACGAAAATGACGTTATTTTTTATATGTTTTATTGCGTGATTTCAGCAGACAGGCTGACGGCCCACCTGATGGAAAGCGGTTCCCATCGCCTATGGACATTTGTAACATCAAAGTTGCTACCAATGTTCTGCCGCTCTCTAAACGGAGGCTGGAGCCTGGCCACTAATGCCGCCGGAACAAAACTCAACGTTATTATGGTGGCATACTCTAGATCAGGGGTGGTAGTTATCCAGACGGGCATGCCCTACCACCTGGCTGTGTGGTTTTGCCGCCTCTTACGACAGGCCACCCGGCAACAGGAAATTGTATTCTTTCTCCGTTCCAGCACGGATGAACTATTCGTTCATTAGAACTTTTCGATCTTCTTTGTTAGCAATCGAATCACTGCTCTAATAGTTCATCGATCATAAACTACTTATATGAGATTATTGGATCGTTGCTTTGCGCGCTGAGTGCCGAACGAGTGAACTAATAGACCTATTAACATTTAGTAATGTGAAAAGTTTCTTATAGTACAGTGTAAGAAATCGGATCCTAATAGTAACATCTTTCATGAAATACATAAGATTACTTCGAAACGGCTCAACGGATTTCAATTGAAGTTTTGGTGTGTAAAACAAGAATTTTATCTTAACGTTTTGTATGTTTCATTTCTTCAGAAGATATGACAACAAATTTCAAGTCAACAAGTTTGTTCCTAATGCTATAAAGAAGTAACAAACAAACATACAAACTAACTCACTTTCTAATTTATATATTAGTATGGATTTAATAATTTCTCATTTCTGAAAGCCCGGATTTGTAGCCGAAGTGAAATTAATTAAGCTTAACGTTGCAAAAGCTCTCATGCGAGTTTAGTACACAACTACACACGTCTGACAGTAATAGTGAGTTATGGATTACACCTACACGTACCAGAGTCGTTATACATTTAACTTTCAAGTAAAGCTCCATAAAGACTTAAGAAATGTTTACCTTCGGACAAACATAAAAAAGTTTAGTCTTATAAAGTTTTTAAAAAACACAACCTTTTTTATTGCATGAGTTCAACAGACAGGCAGACGGCCCAACTGATGGAAAGCAGTTACCATCGCCTATGGACATTTATAACACCAAAGGTGCTACCAATGTGCTGTGCTCTCTAAAGGGAGACTGGAACCTGGCCACTAATACCGGAACACAAGTTTAAGGTTGTAATGGCAGCATACTTTAGACCAGGGGTGGTAGCCACCCAGACGGGCAAATAGTCTACCACCTAGCTGGGGGTTGTTTTGTCGCCTCTTACGACAGGCCACCCGGCCGCAGGAAATTGTATTCATTCTCCGTTCCTGCACGGATAAATTTAACAAATAACCTACTTTAACAAATAACAGAAAAATAATTAAAATAATAAATATAATTTTATTTGCTTAATTAGATATAGCATTAGTATAAAGATTATTTCTATATATGCCATATTTTATTTTTTAATAAAAAGTTATCTATTTATTTATATAAAAATATTATAGTTATTTGTTGTTCTGTATAATTAGGAAGCTGGTGTCAAGTAAACTCGTGCTCGATGGCTACTTGAATAAAAGCAAATAGATAGTGAAATATTATTTAAAAAGTTATAATGAAAAAGATCTTTCGCTCTGGTACCTTTAATATTGACGTTAGGGTATAACGTAATATAGTAATAATGACTCAATCTATACATTCGCAATGTTTGTTGTTGAAAGAGTTCTGTTGTATGTATATACATGTGTGTGTGGATACAAATCCACGCTGCCTGTTAATATAGATTAGCCAAGTCACTGCCTTCCTTCACCACCCGGTGTTCGTCACCCGGCGAACTTCGTACCACCATATTTTTTGAATTCCCAAAAGTCTTTGATTCATGACACAAAAATCACCAAAATCGGTCCAGATGATTAGGCGGATTCTAGAACCCGATCTCAGCGCCACCTACTGGTTCCAATTGTGAATCTAAACCATCCGGGAACCCACTTAAACACACATAAATAAAATCACCAAAATCGGTCCAGGTGATTAGGAGGATTCTAGAACCCAATCTCAGCGCCACCTACCGGTTCCAATTGTGAATCTAAACCATCCGGGGACCCATTCAAACACACAACACAAATTTCACAAAAATCAGTTAAGTCGTTCTCAAGTTATGCACGTACATACATATCTACGATTCATTTTTATATATAAGATTAATGTATATTATGTCATGTGTGTATATTTTTATGTATTCATTTATTGTAACATATTAAATTCAGTAAAGTGACAATTATGCTAAATACCATTTTTTTATCTAACTTCTTGTCCATCCAAAGGTTGTCTGGAAGAAATCGCTAATAGCGATAAGACCGCCTATTGTGTTGTAAATTTTTATTTCTGTTTAATTTATCTTCTAACACACAATAAAGCATATTCATTCACTCATTCATCCACAAAGTACAACGTCTAATGTCAGTGAAATTATAATAGGGCCACCTTGTGGCTATATTGAGCTGAATTGAAAAAAAAGAATCGATTCATAAACAAAATATTCAGAAGGATGTAAAAATGTATATTTAGACGAATTCAGAATTGCATCTGATTATTATGTTCCTCTTTCACCGTTTTATATATGAATTTAAGAAATTTAGAAAACATTGAAAATTAACTGAAATAAGATATAATGATAGGTTTTTTTGACAGAATGAGTTTGCCAATTTGTAATGCTGTCCTTTTACCTTCCTCAAACATTTGGGTTTTTCTATACACAATTTATAACTATGTATGTGTTATTAACAGAAAGCAATGGGTATTAGAAGTACAATTCCGTTACAAGGGTAGGTGAGATGATAAAAACAATGTATGTTCAGCTTAATTTATTTACAAACAACTATCCATAATCAGCATCACGAGATCTGAATAATTAGACCTGTCGAGGTACTATCCTGCTCCCACCTTTAGGTATGTCATGAAGAAATCGAAGCCGCACCTTTCGAAGATAAGGCTTTCGATGCAACTTTGGATTTGCATGGACAAAGACTAACGCCATGTTGAAGTAGTCACGCTAATATACCTAATATCTCTTGTCTCAGGAAGAGAACTTTAATAAAAATTGCTATTAAATATTATTTGCGTCAAGTCGCGTCAACAGATGACTTTGTAATAAACGCCATTTTACACAAAATAAATATTGCGCCTATAGAATAAGTTAATCCATACATATATGAAGGTACGACTATTTTGAAACGAATGAAACCGAGAGTAATGTAACAATAACACCAGCCCTCAAACGTACGACTGGTGGGTTTAGGCCTTGCCATTTTTAAGAAAACGAACGCCGCTCTTGTCTTATACGGATTGGCGGGTTTCACGTATCGGCGATCAAGGTGTTCAGGTTTCCTCACGACACAATATGCTAATTAGTTCAGAAAAATTGCCCAATTTTTGCACACTTCCTAGCCAGGATTTGAACCCACGTCATTCGAATATGATGCGAGTGCACTTAGAATTAGGCTATCACAATTTACTGCTATTATTGTAATGGAATAAAACATACCGGTATTCTAGAACAATACTTTTACACACAAGCCCACGCTTGATATGGTAATCCGTCAAAATAAAAAAGTATATTGTTACTAGTTGCAGGACTCGAATTAAAATGCCGTTGGAATTATTATAGAGTTTATTAGAACTATACAAACACGTATAACACAGATACAAATATAACCGAACGTAATAAGTCCAAACGTAATGCAGAAGATCGTAATTCAAACACACGCGCAAAGTTCGCCACTAAATAGATTACCGAATGTACACAAGTCTTGCTCCGCTTGTTGTTATCGCTGGACTGCCTCTTTCTCAATCGGGCCATTGCTTTATACTGCACAAATGCAAATATGTCTGCCGTCTAGAAATCGTAATCCGCACACCTGGCTAATGACTGCCATAAAAGATTACAATAGATAATGGGCTGTTTTCTAATCACAAATTTTAAACACAAAGTAAACAAAAGAACTCCAAATGCCGAAAGGTAATAAAATGTGTTTCTACAGGTATGCAGGTGTGAATTTGTCTTTGTCGGCGACTAGATCGTAACAATATTTTGAAATGCACTAATGTCGTAGGGATATACAATTTTTTAATTAGTCCATTGTTTGATTTTTGTGCAATGAGTGAGAGTTCCGATGGATCACTTTCGGCTCCCCCTATCCAAACTTCTCTCTTCCATACCTTCTATACCATTCCTCCTGTCTGATCCTTCTATATCATCCCTCTGTCCTCCATGCTAAAGGCTGGCATTGCGTTGGCTTCATCATTGGTGTTGCAAAGGCCTGTAGACAACGGTTACCATTTTTCACAAGCTGTTTACTAGCTTCGATGAAAAGAATGTTAGGCATAATATACAATACAAAAGTGTATTTCAATCTATGACATCACGTTCCTTTAAAATAGTTTAATGAGTGTCGTATAGCGTCGATGCCGCCGTCACGTGTTCGCTGCGAACGGCGTGTGTTCACACGGCGTTATTTTCTAAGTTCGTGGTATTTTACTTTGTTATTTAATTTACTTGAATTATTTTACTGATATGGAATATGTATCACATAGACCAAACTAATATATTCTTTTACATTTATACAAAAATATGAGCTTTAGTGGATGTATGTAGCTTAGAATTTCCTGTCTGTTTCTCTCTAAAGTCTAGAATTGATTTTATGAAAGTTATATATTGTATCCTTGATAACGGAGATGAATAGAGTAATAATATTTTTTAATCTTATAAAATAATAAGTTTCTGTCGAAACATAAAACAGTGCAGATATACTGCATACGTAAATGTTGGTTTCATTGAATTTTGCGCCCTGCTGTATCTTAAGTATAAGTGGCGAAAACTAAAAAGTCTACATATATTCTTACGTCACATTTATTTTCCACGACAATTAAAATAATTTTTCATCTTATCATATTTTCTGACAAAAGCTCGTTAAGTATAATTGATGTTTATAAAATTCTAGATAAACCAATTGTTTTCACATTTTCAATCATGCTCATTTGTGGAACTTTTTATATAGTTATGTGACGTTTGTGAGAAGAATGTCTGACATAGTTAAGTTTTATTAATAATATTTGTAATAAAGTGATATGTTTTATAAAAATGTATATAATTTTATAATTAATAAGATAATGTTTATATTAATAATTTGCAACGAAATTTGTGCCTTGAAAAGGCAAGAAACATGTTTATCTCTGTAATAACGTCTTTGTCCCATCTATTTTATGTACCATGTTTCTGTACAATTTACTTTTCAACGTGAGGTTGAAATACTGTAAGTATTTATAGAGAAAGCGTCCATACACGAGTTCGATTCGTACATAGCCACTTGATTCCCATCAAGAGGCTAATAATGATTTAAATTTTGACTAATTTCTTCCTTTGGATCGTATATTATCTGCCTTCGATAAAATGTTAAAAACCACGTACCAATATTTTTGGTCTGGTAGAGCTTTAAGCAAGAGAAAATATCTCACTGCCTCCGTTAACTCGGTCACGTGGAACGGATGAGAGCGGATCGAAGCGTGAACAGGTCCTATTTGGGATGATCGGATAGGCGACGTTCGGTCGGTTGCTCCAAATACCGGTGGAGGAACAGAGTGGAGGCTAACCTGTGCGAGCTTCAAGCCTTCATCATTAACGCAGCTTCGACCACTGGGACGTCCAGTACTTTAAGCACATAAATTGCTTTTCACCGGACACGTAGGCATAGATTAAAAACCACAGACGCTCGCGTGTTCATCTGTGGGCGTCTGAGGGCTGATATAATTAAGGTATAAATATAGGAGAGCAGGGGCGGCATTTTTCAGTTCCTGCGCCTCCCCCCCTTGATAAAATTCAAGATCCATGGCTGAGAAACCGCACAGCACAGAAACAGGTGGCGTGTTCTCGTTTCGGAGGGCAAGACACATTTTGGGTCGCTGAGCCAACTAAGTACGTAACTGGTTAGCTGTTTCTTCATTTAATTGAACTTTGTTAAACAAATGGCCTCGCCAGCGTTATTCCAATCAAGATCTCTCTAAAAGGCATTACTCGGCTTTTGTATTATAAATTGGAATTAGCCTTAATAAGATACCATTATGTTCGTACGAACTAGTGAAAAGTCTTGGAAAGGCATTACTAACTTTTCCATTGGAGCTTATTAATGTTTATCTCTGACAGCACTCAGAGATCATTCAATGCGCTCTAACTTAAACATGTCAATCCCTGTTTAATTACACCGGCCTATAAAAAGTGGTCTGTACTTTTAACCAGTCTGATCTATTCTTATGTATTTCGATGCGCTGACTCCGAATCTGTCGGTCTGTCTGATGTATGAAACAAACTGGGATGAATAGATGGATCTAGTCCAGAATAGATGGATCTAGTATACAGAGTACAGACCCCTTTTTTTGTAGGCCGGTGTTATTTAGATATTTATGGTAATACATCTAATAGAGTATTAAGCTGGTTTGAGCATGTAGAAAGAATAAATGAAAGCATAAAGACAATACAAGTATATGGCAGCAATATCTAGTCTTTACCGTCATTGTATCGTAAGCGACATTTGGAACTAAGTAAATTTGTTTGCAAAAGGTATTTTAAACTATTATTTTGTTTTAAGACCAGTTTTTGATTCCGTAGGGACTAGTCTAACTAAAACTGAAAGTCTTGAAATAAAATAATAGTTTAAAATTCTTTTTGCAACAAAAAATATGCTTAGGTGCAAATGTCGCTTATGATAGAAAGGCGGTAAAGGCTCGATGTGACTGGTAAAATCGGTACCGGTAGACCGCGGCGTAATCACCTTGATCAAATTGAAGATATTTTGAAGAAAGGTCAGGTAAAAAGCACTTTAAATAAGCGAGTATGTATGAAGGGATCACTGAAAGTAGATGAAGCGAAAAGTGTTTGTCAGGATCGTAGCAGGTGGAGATCCATCGTCTCTGCCTACCCCAGTGGGAAACAGGCATGACAATACGTATATATGTACAATTGACTGTCCAGACATACTTTCCTTTAGTAATTTTAGCACTAAATAGAAAATTCGTAATCCTTCACCTAGACTCTTTTCCCTTTAAGTTTTAAAAAATAATACATCATTTTATAATCCCGTCACAAGAATGTGCATGTTGTTTAATGAGATTGAAAGTACAATTAGAGCCATTAATATTTTTAATTTCTCCTTCTATAAATTTAAACTTGAAATTCGGGCTATTATTTGCACAAATATCTCTGGCATAATCTATATATATGTATAATTGAAATCCACGTATATAGTGACTTATCACGATATCTCAGGAACTATAATACCTATAGACTTGAAATTTGGCATGGACCTTCTTTTAGCTAAGTAGAGGTTAGCTAAGCACGGATTTTACGGCACGTGAAGCGGGCGGGTATCAGCTAGTTATATTATAATTTTGCTACCCAACAACCACTGTAAAGGTAACATATTGTTACGAGTTGCAGCACTCGAATTAAAATGCCGTTGGAATTATTATAGAATTTATTAGAACTATCAAACACGTATAACACAGGTACAAAAATAAACTGAATACAACCAGTCCAAACGTAAAGCACGATTCAATAACACGCGCAAAGTCCGTCACTAAATAGATTACCGAATGAACACTAGTCTTGCTCCACTTGTGGTTATCGCTTGACTGCCTCATCTCTCAATTAAGGTATTGCTTTATACTGTACAAATACAATATGGCTGCTCGGCCGCGTGGACTGAATTTCCTAGAATCACACCTGGCTAATGACTACCATAAAAGATTACAATACACAATGGGCTGTTTTTATTATCACAAATTTTAAACACAAAGTAAACAAAAGAAGTTCAAATGCCGAACAGGTAATAAAATGTCTACAGGTATGCAGGTGTGAATTTGTCTTTTATCGACGTTCAGGTTGTAACAATATGTACTAAGTCATAATAGTAATACTAACCTATTATTACAAACTATTGTACTAAATAATTATACAATAGTTTATTTATTAACTACTAACTATACGATGCCTAATTATAAATGACTGTGTAGAAATGTTGCCTGTCTGTTTGTCCGAAAGTTTGCCTTGAATAGGCTTCGAAGAGACTCATCGGATTTCAATGAATTATATTTAAAATATACTATATTTTATTAAACCTAACTTGTTGAGATAACTTTTTATTGTACACCAATACAGAAAACTTAGAAGATAGACCTACATATTTACATATTGTATTCTATCTATAATCCTTTAAGACTATATTATAAAATAAATACCTACATATATTCAATCCGGCACGACGGATGTTGCGAATATAGCTAGATATAAGAAAAATAATACGAGACCGGGGTAGTGAGATAAAGGCTAGGAACTATTATTAATTAATTTTCTAAATGTGTATCTTGATGCTTAATATCTAAGACTATCTCCGCCATAAAATGGTTAATACACTTATAATGTAAAAGTTCTAAGAAAATGTAATTTCATTATCTTATGTCTATTCTTTTGTGTTAATACTAATCAACTACACCTTTAAAAAAAATTCAGAAAATTATCACTTTAAAGAAACAAAACTTAACCTGTCGAAATTCTAAACGTGGTACCACGGTTCGCATTGGCCGAATCGCATGACCTTCTCACAGTGGTTACAATACGGCATGGGGTTAATGACCACCGATGCAGATGCGTTGCTCGTTCACATGTAGTGGTACAACCTCCCACGTGATCGTCTGAGAGGCAGGAGCCAGCGGGCGGATCTGTGGGTGGACTTGTGTGGACGATTGTATCTTAAGGTGTGTTCAGAATTTAAAACATAACGAGTTTAGAATTTCACAGCAAGTTATATACCTACATAAAAAGTTTGTGGATTAAGCGTATGTATACAAAAATTCATAGCTCATGGCAAAGAACTTATATGGAACCCGCTAAAACCCCTCTGTTATAGTGGTTCTTTCTCCGTCCATGCAGTTAGACTATGGAACGCCCTGCCACATACGACCTGAGATAGTTCATCCGAGAGCAGTTTCAAAAAAAAGTCAAAGAGCACTATCTGCCTTAAATTATCCTTATATGTTTATATTTTACATTTTGTATGTAATTTTTTATGTAGAATAAAGAATAGACTCCTCGGTGTCCTCCAGCCTTCGCCTTTGTGTCGACAGATACATGGTCTTGTCGCTCCACAGAGCCCTGGTCGAGGACATAAGGTCCTAGGGTCAAGGTGTTAAACACATTCCGGAGATTGAGCCTCTTTATTTCACATCATAGTGTGAGCAAAAGGGATAATTTTAAATGACCTTTCTCCAGTAATAAGTGCCTGTCCTATGCAGCCAGACACAAACTTTGATGATTTTTATTTTTGCGTCCAAGAAAATACTTCTCCCACCCTTATTGTACTTAAAAGAATGTGGAATAAGAATTTAGGTAAGTCGGAGGATTTTTAAAAGCACTACGATATAGAATTTTTTTAAAAGGTATATAAAATTTCTTCAAAGTCGGCAGCCCATTACTGATGTCTCTGGTGTCGGAAACGTCCATAGGTGACGATAGCCGCTTTCTATTAGGCGGGTCGTCAGTTAAAAAAGTTAGTTCTTTCTGACGCTCCAGCTCCTTGTGCTATAAATATAGTACTCGTAATCAACGAAGGCAAGCGGGCTTCGCTTGTGGTTGAACGTGTGTATTCACATTGTGATAGTGTGAACGATCAATTGCGAGCGTACCTTCCAATCGTATCTGCTTTTGGTTTCATGCACACACAGATACGTTTTGTGGGTTAAAATAGGTTTGTATGAACACCCTCGGCAGTAGATGAAGCTCATGGGCCAACGCCTGCTGGGTTCCTGGGAGTGGCAATGGTTCTTGCTCGGAGGTGCTATTTCCATCCCAACGTGGCGAATCCCACATGCCCTCAACGCACTTCCCTCGCGGTGGCAAGTCCTCAATATGATTGTCCCCCGTTAAAAAAGTTTGTATCAACAAAAATCCAAATAATAAGCATATTTAGAAAACAATATATTATTTTTTGACAATTGTTTAAAACTTATATTTTAGCAGACTATGTTTATATTTACATATTTGCTAGTGTATGCGTGTCCAACGTCCATACAATGAAAGGCATCTGACTTGCACTATATTTTATATTAATTAGATAAATTATAATGTTACAAATCAAACAGTTCAATAGTAATTGACAATGTTAATCACCACCAAGATTAATTATAAAATAATGAGGCTTTCAAACAGCCAGTGTTTATGTAAGGTTTCCTACAATAATTTCTCAACGGTTTGGATTGGTATTGATATAGAAATTTTAATTTATTTACATAAGCATTAAGGTAACTACATTTTACACATCTACATCTGAAATACCCGAGATAGTTTCACTTTGATGCTAAAAACAGTGTACGTTTTAAATACACATCAATACCGATGTATATAATAGTAATAATAACCTATAAGCTTCAGCTTCTTGGCGTCTCCTTGTCATCGACTTTCAATTTTAGCTCTTACATCGAGTATATAGCACACACTGCGGCAAAAAAAACTGTGCATACTCTCGAAGGTGAGACGGTACTTTACATCGGAACAGCTGCTAATGTTGTACAAAGCACAAGTACAAGCATATATGGAGTACTGCTCTCACCTTTGGGGTGGCTTAGCCAAATATGAACTCGCAGCACTAGAGTCGATTGAGCGGAGAACTAGGAGACTGGTTGGTAACGACCAGGTTTTCGACGACAAAACTCAAAGTCTTGAACATCGACCCAGGGTTGCCAGCTTATCGGTTTTCTATCGGATACAGTTTGGATAATGTGCAGCTGATCTGATCCCACCATCTCCCTTCCATCACCAGACAACCAGACGCACCAGCATGCGGTACCGATATATGGTGGATATTCCACCTGTAAGAACGAAGCGCTTTGCGTCTAGCTTCATTATGTGCACCGCAAAGGAGTGGAACTCATTGCCGGAGCTTGTCTTTCCCGATACTTACAACCTGGGTATTTTCAAGTTCCGTGTGAATAGGTACCTTCTAGGTAAGTGTGCTCCATCCTAGATCATATATTCGGTCCACATCGGGTGAGATCATGGCCAAACACGAACCTATACTACTATGAAAAGAAAAGCAATAATCAGTTGTAACATTACTAAAACTACCTGAGTTTTAGTAAAGTTGCAACTACTGTCTTCGTAAAGTAATTTAAAATTCGCATGAACTCATCATTTGGGCCACACCCTAGAAATCCACCTACATGAAGTTCGAACTAAATACGAGGCGATTTGAGAACTTTTTGTTGGTATTTAAATTGGGTGCCTCGTTACCAGTTAGCTTGCACCGATAGCCATACATGCGGGACCACAAGTCGCGTTTTCTTCTTACTCTTGTTGCCTTCATTTTAATACGATAACATTCATGAACTTGTGTGGAGTCTTATATTTCTCATTTGGTGTGGCATTTATTTGCTAATCTTCTTTCATATAAAAATAAATAAGTTTTTATTCAAATGTAGAGAATACGAAGAGCTGATTTTCCGTCATAAGAACATTGTTCTACATTTATTATATTTTATAACGACAAAATTAAACAAAACACCAAAGTTGTGATTGCGTAGCTAACTGCTGCGAAACAAGGGCGTAATTAGAAGTATAATATTTACCAAACAGTCTAAAATATTTTGAATTTCCTATGTACCTATCTCAATTTGTTCCATCTGATGGAAAGCGGTTATCATCGCCTATGGACATTTGCAACACCAAAGGCGTTACAAATGCGCTACTGCTCTCTTAAGGGCGACTGGAACCTGGCCAGTAATGCAGGAACACAATTCAAGGTTGTTATGATGGCATACTCTAGACCAGGGGTGATAACCGCCCAGACGGGCAAATACTCTCCCACCAGGCTGTCGATTGTTTTGTCACCTCTTACGATAGACCACCCGGCCGCAGGAAATTGTATTCTTTCTCCGTTACTGCACCGATATGTGGTGATATACTGATGGTCCGGTGATATACGGATTCTCACAACGGCCCATGTCAAGAAGTGGGTCGAAGTGGGCGTTGATCACAGATCATTAATTCTCTCTATCGATACGTTGACAAAGGCGCGATTTTCAAATCATCCAATGACATTTGTCATTTTGTCGTTAATGTCATCAACGCTCCATAATCCGTTCCGCATGAGTTTATGATTATAACGCTCGCAAGCAAGTGAAACGGGAAAAACGGCGGTCGTGAACGTGGTCGTTGTGAGTCCCATGTGGAACGCGGCTTTAGTCTCTGCAATTTTAAAAAGTACTGTAGAAGAAACATATATTTGTCTCTAATTTGTGTTTGGAAACTTGAAAACGAATCATTCTATTTAGCGATGTCCCCTCACGTAAACAGTTTTTGCAGCACACATTTTAACTTCTTTCCACAATAAACTAGTTGCCGGTGTATTTGTACACGAGCCCTCGGGAATACTCGTAACGAGATTGGTTTCTGTTTGGCTTAGACTAGGTAACATTTGTATTTGGACACCATGTAAAAATTATAAGTACAATTTTGATATTAGGGTACTATTAACCAACTTAATAGATATGCCAGATATGATTTTTCTCAATATAAATAAATTGTGAATAAATTTTAAGTGACTCACTTAACGCATGTTATTAATAGTTTTAGTAATAAGTATCACTGGGCAATTTTCAAGTTTAAGGGTCAATTTTTTAATCACAAGATATAAGTTATTTATAGAATAACTACCTGCGCCCCGCGGTCTCACCTGCGTGGTGATGGAAAATCGTTATATTTCGGATAATTCACACTATATCTTTATAAATTATAGCCTATGTGTTATTCTGATGTGTAAGCTATATTGTTGTAAAGTTTCATCAAAATCCATTCAGTAGTTTTTGCGTGAAAGAGTAACAAACATACATTCTTACAAACTTTCGCGTTTATAATATTAGTACGAAGTATAATATGGAAAACTTAAAAATATCAGTTACATGAATAAAACAGTTGAAAGGTTTCACTTTTGAATTCACTCAGGATATCACTTATTCGATTGATAACTTTTATCTGATGATTGAAAAATCGGCCCTAATACAACATTGGTGTAACAAGGGATAGTGCTTTTTATCCACCACACAATCACCAGGAATAAAACTACTTGTTTTATTTCTGGCGATTGTCAAATACTCAAAATTTGAACCTAAGATGGACAGACGGACACAAAAAAAAGTTGTTTTTGTTAAAATTTCTAAAAAACCCATAAAAATGCGTAAAAGTTTTGGACAAATAACTAGATTTGCTTCCATCACGATTAACGCCGGTTCGATGTAATCAGGTCTCTCTATTTTATTCCAACACCTGCGTACACTCTATACCTTTTTTATGTTACATAAGTAATATTTTATTTAATGTTACTGGTCCTTCTGGGATAATGTTAGTGTTAATGACCATTTCACGTAATTTTAGCGATGGGCTTAATGCGATATTGTTATTAATTGTTTATGACATTGACGGATAACATATTTTTTTATTGATGCCAAAATTACATATAAAACTCACAAATACAAATTATAGATCTTTCCTTAATAATAAAGTTATTTCGTTAACTAACACCTAAACTAGGCCAAGCCTGTTTTTTAGGTGTTAGTCCCTTCCAGTGTCTTAAAGAAAATGTTTAATGCCAAAGAAAATAGTTAAAATTAAATGAGGTATTTTGTAAAAATAAGATTCAGACTAAGACTTGCTTTCGTAACTAGCTAGATTAATTAATGTTCATTTATTACTTTTATTACTTATATGAAACTACACTAATGTGCCATATCATAAACTGCGTTATTTTTACCGCTATGTTCAAGACGCATTTGGCCACAGCCGCTAATATTGACATTATCGTAGATGGAGCAGCGACATTACATATGTATTTATAACACTATAAAAATAGCACTCTGTAGATCTCCTCCGTATAAACTTCAATATGCCAATTCTCATTCTTCTCCGTGGACGAAATATGCTTAAAAAGAGGTCTTAAGATTACCTCTCACGTATAGAATAGAATATACTTTATTGCATAACATTAAGATACAGTTCAAGAAATATAAGTACAGACAAGCGATCTTATCACTAAAAGCAATTTCTTCCAGACAACCTTAAGATGGATTAGAAAGGTTTGTGAATCATGTAGGTTTTGCAATATAATCAAGATATAGAAGTGATACAGAATATATACCTAAACATAAAAATAAGACAAATATACATATATAGATATATTGATTTATATAAAATAAATTTGCACCCGTGACTGAACAATTGAGAGGAAGAAGATTAAGGTGGTACGGGCATACAGTGAGGAGGGATGAACGTCACTTGACAAAAAGAATGTTAAACTCCAAGATGATGGGTACAAATGTAAAGGTAGACCAAAAAGAAATGGATGGATTGTGTAAAGGATGATATGATGATTTGTGGTGTGACAGAAGATGTATGTCAGAATAGAGGAATGTCGAAGGAAAACACATATTGTGCCGACCCCAAACAATTGAGACACGGTGAAAGAAAAGAATGAGATTGATTTATATAAAAATAATCTATACTAATATAATAGGTTGGGGAAAAAGTCATTTCGCATATAGTATGTAACTATAGTAACTTGTAATAAGATCTCTTTGTCCATACCATTTGTATCTGGCTGGTTCTGGTATCATTAAAAAGTTTTAATTTTAAAGAAGACAATTCCAAATTCAAATTAAGAAAATGTGTGATTTTCATTTGTTTTTCTTATTGTTAAAATGAGTGAATCTAATGAAGAAATTCGATACATTTTAAAATTTTACTATAAAAAAGGTAAAAATGCAACACAAGCCGCGAAAAAATTTGGGATGTTTATGAACCTAATGCAGCATCTGTGAGAGTACCGCAAATTTGGTTTAAGCGTTTTCAATTCGGAAATTTTGATATCACAGATGCACGTCGCTTTGGTCGCCCTGTTACGGACAAAATTGGTGCCATTTTTGAAAAAGTGGAGCAAGATCGGCATATTAGTAGTTACGATGTAGCTGGAGAACTGAGAATTGACCACAAATGGTTTTGGCCCATTTGAAAAAGCTGGGTACACAAAAAAGCTCGATATTTGAGTGCCTCATGAGCTCACTGAAAGAAACCCAATGAACCGTGTACTCATTTGTGATTCTCTATTACGACGTAACGAAACCGAACCATTTTTGAAGAAGCTGATAACTGGTGATGAAAAGTGGATCACGTACGACAAGAACGTGCGAAAAAGATCGTGGTCAAAGGCCGGTCAGGCTTCACACACTGTGGCGAAACCCGGGTTAACTCGCAACAAGGTGATGCTGTGTGTATGGTGGGATTGGAAGGGCATTATTCATTATGAGCTGTTACCCCAGGCAGGACCATCGATTCTGAACTGTACTGCGAACAACTGATGAGATTAAAGCAAAAAGTTGAGAGCAAGCGGCCGGAATTAATTAACAGAAGGGGTGTGGTTTTTCACCATGATAACGCTAGACCTCACACATCTTTAGCCACTCAGCAAAAATTACGAGACTTTGGCTGGGAGGTGTTAATGCATCCGCCGTATAGTTCTAACCTTGCACCTTTAGATTTTCACCTGTTTCGGTCTCTGCAGAATTCCTTAGGCAGTGTCAGGTTAACATCACGAGAGGACTGCCAAAACCACTTGTCGCAGTTTTTTGATCAGAAGCCCCCAAATTTTTATAGCAATGGAATCACGTCCCTACCTACAAGATAGCAAAAAGTTATCCAACAAAATGGCACCTACATATTATAGTCAAATGTAAATAAACTTTATAAAAAAACCTTTTGAATTTTTATATAAAATGCGAAGAAACTTTTTATATAATGCTGAAGAGTTTGTTTATGTATGTGTATGTTACCTAATAAATAGCATAAAATTTTTACTAATCTATACTAATATATAAAGCTGAACAGTTTTTTTGTTTGCTTGAACGTGCTAATCTCAGGAACTACAGGTCAGATTTGAAAAAAACTTTCAGTGTTAGATAGCCCATTTATCGAGGAAGGCTATAGGCTATATATCATCACGCTAAGACCAATAGGAGCGGAGCACCAATGAAGAATGTTTCAAATCGGGGGGTTTTTAAACTAACTTTTTTTTTAAATCGCGGGCAGAAGCTGGTCATAGTATAATTGTATAGAATTAAATTAAAGTATCCTTAGATATTTTCATATACAGAACCTCAACGAGACGTAACAGAACTAGGCCGATGTTGACACAGTACTTTATTATTTGCTTGTGTAAAGGTCACGAGGCCGATTCACACGGGCCCAAGGCATAGCTAGCTTATTTGGAAAGTTTATCTCAAGTTACGTCAATGGGAAATGATGAAGCCAAAGATATAGTCCCTTTCATGCTTTTACCGTTTACACTTCTGAGATACCATTGAAAGCAGTGTTTCTTGATTTTCAGCCATTACAATTTTTCAGATCAATTCTTCAGGAGAAAATTATAATGTATACCGAAAATAAGAATATATTTGGTGTTGAAATGTTAATTTTTCTTATGGACCATTAAAATAACCCGGATTTTTGGAAGGCTCACGTAGGAGGGCCCTATAGGAAAGCTAACACGTAGAGCTCGTTTGTCAATTCAAAGTGTGGTGTGACACTGATCCTTAATATTATTATTGTAGTATTTTTTTTCTTACATTTTAAAGCTAATATATTTTTTTGGCCTGATATGCGATCACATCATTTTAAACAGATCAAAATCCATCACAAAAAATTATAGGTTTGAGAATAGGTTAGAGAATTCCATAAGATCTGACATTGAGCTCCTTTATTTCCTTTTCTATAAAACTCTTTATCCGTGCAGGAACGGAGAAAGAATACAATTTCCTGCAGCCGGGTGGCCTTTCGTAATAGGCGACAAAACAACCCACAGCCAGGTGGTAGGGTATCTACCCATTTGGGTGGCTACCACCCCTGGTCTGGAATGTGCTGCCATAACAATCTTGACTTGAGTTCCAGTATTAGTGGCCAGGTTCCAGTCTCCGTTTAGAGACAAACAGAACATTTGTAGCACCTTTGTTGTGACTAATGTCTGTGGGCGATGGTAACTGCTTTCCATCAGGTGGTGGTGGTGCCTGTCTGCTGAACTTAAGCAATAAAAAAGCTCTGGATCTTTTTTACTAAACGTTTTCTCTTTAATTTATCTGTGGTAGCTTACTTAGATCACGATTCTTCCCTATTGCCATTATCCTAACACCTTTATCGCATTCTCCTTATTCTGTCCTTTTTATCACCCTAGAAGCTGGCAATGCGTTGTTAGCGTATTAGCGTTGCAAAAGTCCAAGGGCGACAGTAACCACTTTCTATGACGCGAGCCGTCTGCTTGTTCATCTACTCCAGGAATTTAATAAAATCTTGTAATCATAAAGTGAACAAAATATTTATACTGGTTATTCTATGTACGTATATAATAATTTAAAAATTAAATAGTGTTTACGTTAAATTCATTAAAATATTCGGGTCGTTTTAATATTACGCCAAAAGGAAGGTTTGCACTGAAAATCAGCGTTGTGTCGAATATTATGCCGGCACAGCAATAAGCTGAGTGCAAACCTTGTTTGCGGAAAAAGCGGTACGATTTCTATAATATGTTTTTATTTTTAAAATACATGTTAGCAATGTAAGTACGTCGCTATTTCTACAAATATTTTTTTTCTTTCTTGTCTTCTCTTTCTATTTTCAGCACATCTTTATATTATAGTTACTGTTAACCGTGTTGTAGATAGAAGTATTATTTATATAAAGTAAACCAAAACGCTCTCACAAACTCGGCGATCACTTTGCAAGATACTAAATCCTTCCATACCTGATACATTAATTGGGAAAAGCACAAAACAAATAGACAGGCATTAACATTTGTGGCAATAAAGTTGGATAGATGAGTCACGTGTCATGACTCGCAGTGTCAGGTACGCAGTCATGTTCACGACTCGACTCCAGTCACAGCCTGCCATTGTCGTCGAATAAGGCTTACGGGTCCTGATGTTTGAAAGATATCACACCGCCGTGGCATATCTGTGAGAATAAAATTTACAGATCATTGTAAATGGAATTCGCTAATGGCCGGTTCCCATATCTTACTATTCATTCACTTGCCCTACCGTTGGTTGAATTTTGATATGAATGAACATGTATGAAGCTTCTGTCAAATTTTAATTGATAGTAAGGCAAACGAACGAGCGGTAAGATATAAGAACCGATTTAAACGCTCTCACAAACTCAGTGATTACTTTGCAAAATGTAAAATTCTTCCATACCTGGCACATTAGATGGGAAAAGCACAAAACAAATAGACAAGTATTAAGATCGGAGGCAATAAAGTTGGATAGATGAGTCACGTGTCGCGACTCATGACTCGGAGTGTCAGGCATGCAGTCACGATCACGACTCGACTCCACTCCCAGCCTGCCATTGTCGCCGAATAGGGCTTACCTGATGTTTGATATCACACGGACGCGGCGTATCTGTGAGAGTGAAATCTGCAGAAAACGGCAGATGGAACTTACTAACAGGTTTGTTTGTGTATAAGTTATTTATTCTTTGTATTACCCAAATATTTGTTTCTTCATTAATATTATCCAACCAGATGGATGTATAAATATAAAAGATAGACTTTATTACTGAGATGCGTAACATTTGTACTAACTAAAGTAATCTTTAATATCGGCAACACTTCTCAGCTATTTTTCCGTCAAAGGCCTCTTCCAAGATCATCCATTGGTTCCTATAAAATTGATAAATAGTCAAGAAAAACAATCTTTTGGTACCCCCGTGATGGGAAAAGAAAGAGAGGAGGCCATCGTCAAAGATGAAAGGATGACATCAAAGGAGTAATCGGAGCGTTTTGGAATAGACATGGATAAGATAGGTTGGATATATATATAAATAGTACTTTACTTTTTTCATTTTTCATTAACGATTAGAAGTAAATACCTAAAAAAGAATCTTAAAAAAACTAAAGATGAAAATAAATACACAGGGGAAACTATATGTATTTTATTCCAAGTCCCCAATGATTTGACGGCCTCTGTGGTTGAGCGGGGCTAAGACTTTGCCGGCTTACCTCACTGCAACCCAGAGGCTCCGGGTTCGATTCCTGGTATAGTAAATTTCGAAAACGTATTTTCTCCCTTATTTACTATGGTCTGGGTGTCTGGGATCGGCCCCAGAGTGGTCCGCTGTATATTACCCATAACACAAGCGTTACTTGCTTAATTTGGGGATATACAGTGTGTGTGTTTGTCTGCCGTCTGCCGATTGGTACCCTGTAAATTTATTCAAGAATTTTTATTGTACAGCTTAATAATAATTCTACAGCTTAACATTATTATTCTTCAGCTTAATTAAAAATAACAACTAATAATAAATATGTTCCAAATCACCGTTACTAGGATCGTTCCCAAAACGCTGGTCGCTTTACCATTGGATGGCAACGATTTTGCGTTGCGTAAAATTCAGGCCAACCTTTTGGTCGCGTGATACATTTATTCAAGATAATTTAATTCGGTGTGTGCCGCTCCCGCACTGATATCGAACGAATCAAAAATCACTCATAGAAATACAGGCGCTCGGTGCCGGGTATACCAAGCGTACCGATTCCGCACCGCTGCTACACCGACAAATTAGAAACAGGCCTTTAAGATACAAAGAGGTCTTATCACTATGACCGATTTCTTCCAAATAATCCTATAATAGACTCATAACAAATTTCAATTGATGATTACTTACTTCGTCAAGTCAGTATTTCTAGACTTCTATATGAATACTCTGTACAACTAAATTTTCGAATAGTTAAAACTCAATTATGCCTTGAATTACAAATACATAACAAACTTAGCAACCCTAGGTTAGAGAAAGTTTTGATATAAACTCAAGCCAACATGGTTGAGCAATACCGAAACTATTGTTGGAGTAACTAAGTTCAATAAATTCTTAACTTTGTTTCACATTAATGCATGTGAAACAAAGTTAAGAAGTTACGCTAGTTCTTGACTGCAACTGTTGTCTATATTGTTAATTATTATAATATTTATATATGTATTTCTCTCAAGAATTACTCCACAAGCACTTTGGAATTCGATTTTTTTAAATCTGTCAATTTTAAATAATTCCCAGAAAAGTTGCCGCTAGTTTTTAAGTCTAAGAATTAGCTCTCGATCGGCGAAAACCGCTTCGAAATCGGCCCAGTAGTTTTACGTGAATCCCGAACAGACAAATCGACAGACAAGAAATCTAAAAAAAATTATCGTGTTCTCCATCGTTTATATAGTCTATTCCATTTGTTTTTTTTAATGTACGGACACGACATGTTTAGAATTTTATAATATTATTAACGTATAAAATTGGATTTAAGTAAAAAAATTTCACGCGATGGACCTGTGTGAATGCTTGCTCTTAATCTAAACTTAGGTTAAAACTAAGGTTAGATAATTTTGTGCAGATGGTTATTTGTTAATTTTGGACGTAAAACTGCTGAAAGGATTTTTGATACATTGTGTCTGGGGTGCAGTACGGGCATCGCGGGGTGTGACGAATATCACGCGTCATCGCCCAATACGCGACCCAAAGTCGGGCAGGCATAAATAAATTTAAAGATAACATCGTTATTATGTATGTACAATATTTATTTTTTCTTTAAGGCTTTGGACGTTAAGCGATTATTAAGATTTTTTCTACGCATGTAAGAGAACTGAGATGAACATAATTATAGTAATAGTAGTTAATAAAATGCAAGACTAGCCGCGGAATGCAAGGTCGGAAGTTCACATGGGCGATGGCGCGAGAAAAGGAGTATCAATAAATATTTAAACTTTTTAAAATTACACCCGTCCAATTACACATACAAACAGATTAAAGACGGATGTCATAAGTAAATTTATAGATCTATTCAACAGGAAACATTAAATGTTATGAAAAATTCATAAAATCTCTATGAAAAGCTTCCTCACTCTCTTATTATACTAATAAATAACATAATTCCGTGACTGCATATATTCTGATAATGTAATCTACACACTAGTCACCCTTGTGGCTTCACTTGTATAACCTTTAGTACCACATCCCAAGGAAAATATCTTGAAACATCTATATGTCTATATATTAATGGACGAAGCAAAAGCTTTGTACCCCTTTTTACAAAAATTGCGCGGACGGAGGAGTATGAAATTTCGCATACTTATAGTTTATATAGAGAAGAACCGATGAATGCTATTTTTTTTAAATTATGCATAAAAAATACATTGAATAAAAAAAACATTACACACACTACCATGTATTTGACACACACACGCATATATACTCTTTTGTTTATTGTTCAAGTCAAATTAACAGTGTAGCCTTGGCGTAATCTATGATTATAGAAGTATAGTCTTTGACATTAATTATTATGGTCGAATTTCGATCACGGGTGACCACTAGTATATTGAAATATACATTGAAGACATAACTATAATAGATGAAAGGGGTATGTAACATTTTTATTCTTTACATCAAATAGTAACGAAGGTGTAAAGTATAATAGCATAGATATATATAGAATTTATTTGTATTATTATATACCTACACACTAAATAAAAACAAATTAATAAATATGTACTCATAGTAGAAAAAATGTGTGTGTGTGTGTGTGCAGTTCACATGCAGTTGAAGTGAAACTTCAGAGAATATGCTCACAGATAATTCTTCTGTAACTTTTATTAATATAAATATAATTCCTTAGCCTACATCCAACAAGATATTATAACTTAAGTATCACTTTCAATTTTTCACTGTTTTAGTCTAAAAATATTACTACTAGTTTATTTCGGTCCAAATTGGACCTATGTTTAATCATCGCTCTTATTGTCTCTCTAATCTATGCTGCACAATGTAAAACTCGTATCTCGTTCTTTCGCAGGCTTAGTCATATAAATTTGTGTTTATCTCTTTTTAGCGTCTCTTTTTTGTTTCATCAAGATTCAAATCACAAGGAATCTAAAAAAAATTTAATTCAATAACACAATAATTACTAACTAATTATAACATAAAGACAGATGGGATAAGAAGTAACATGCGAATAAATACAAGACTATCTAGGCCCCTCAAGAACGTCGGGGGTGAAAAGGTGACAAATAAAAATATTAAAAAAATAGGATAGAGATATACATAGACATATACACTCAATCCAACTGAGATAAATATCAGCCCATAAATGTCCCACTGCTGGGCTCGGACCTCCCATTATACGGGGGGAAAGGACAGTATACTCGCCACGCTTGTCCAAGGCGGCTTGGCAAGTTTGACACATCGGTTATCACGATGTTTTCCTTCACCGTTGTTAGCACGTGGTAATTGTAACAATATGCACATTAGGTCAGAAAACTGACTAAGTGGTGCATGCGTTCCGACCAGGATCAAACCCGCGCCCTTTGCGTTTGGGACGCGTGCGCTAGTCATTACGCTACTAACTGAGATGTTTTATAAAATCACGATTTTGTACGAGAGTACCTACTTATGGCGTTATAAATAGGTACAAGTAAAAGGAGTCAAATAACTCATTCATTAATTGTTTAAAATGTAATAACTTTATAAATAAATACAATCAAATTTAGTTATATTGTATTCTACCCATAGTCCTTCAAGACTATAAGCAGAATATTAAGCTTAGGTCACCGTCTTTTATGGGTAAGTTGCCCAGAAGACTGACTACGTTTCCTTGCTGGAAATATAAATATGTAATGTAAAAGTAATTAAATTCATTTCTATTATGATATTTGAAAAGTTAGAGATAGATGTTATTTTAACGCTTGTTCTTTTATATATTTTTTGCAGGAGTTCAGCAGACAGACAGACTTGATGGAAAGCAGTTACCATTGCCTATGGACATTTGCAACACCAAATATGCTACAAATGCGCTGCTACTCTTTTAAGGGAGACTGGAACCTGGTCACTAATGCTGGAACACAACTCAAGGTTGTTATGACGAAATACTTTAGACCAAAGGTGGTAGTCATCCTGTGGGTTGTTTTGTCGCCACTTACGACAGGCCGCCCGGCCGCAGGAAATTGTATTTTTTCTTCGTTCCTGCACGGATAAAATATCTAAATTTTAGATTGTAAAATATATCCGCATTCGTATTGTATACTTACTATAATAGGTCTAAAAACGATTTCATTTGGGTTCAGTTATAGAAATAGTGAATAATAAAGGAGTTATATACGAAGATGATCGTTGGTATATGATGCGTCTGTACATAACATGGTCTTGGATTATAATAGAAAACTTGTCGTTTAAATACAGCAATTAAAGTATAATATATTAACGTAGACAAAACACTCGTGTAACTGTTTAAAACATGTTTGTATCTACAATTGAGTTAAGAAATTGTACATCGGGCTGTATTGCTTACTACATACGGGAGCTATACCAAACAGTGTATCTATATGTATATGAAACAGTGTGATATCAAACATATAAAATAACCAGTTTCCTTAATAGCTCTCCCTCGTACTGAATCAGTCAATCAAAAGCCTTAGTAACAGGCGTCGGGGCAACTTTTAGTAACCAGTTTTAGAGTTTGATATACATAGGTACATCTATATGTGTATATAATACAGCACCACGCTGGATTCAGTTTGGAGTTTTATATAGATCTTTGGCTAGCTCGTGTGGGTGTTACTATATACACAGAAGGTCAAAGTTGAGTAACATAAAGCAAAGTTATGTTTTATATGGTGAATGACTGTGTATGTTACCTAGTAAATAGCATAAAATTTTTACTAATCTATACTAATATATAAAGCTGAACAGTTTGTTTGTTTGCTTGAACGCGCTAATCTCAGGAACTTACTGGTCTGATTTGAAAAATTCTTTCAGTGCTAGATAGCCCATTTATCGAGGAAGGCTATAGGTTATATATCATCACGCTAAGAGCAATAGGAGCGGAATAACAATGAAGAATGTTTCAAAATCGAGGTTTTTTTTACTTACTTTTTTTTAAACTATTCCACGCGGACGATCACGCGGACGATGTCGCGGACAGAAGCTAGTATACATATAAAGTGATTGTGTTTAGGTTTATTGTGTAGTATGTCAGGGGCCTTAGGAATTAATCAACTATTACGAATATGAGATACTTTTATTTTTAAAAATGAGATCATTGTTATGCGATACAGATTCAAGGGGGACATAATTAATATGTATGAGTCAAAAATAAATCTATAATATTATAAAATTCTAAAAATGCCGTGTACATTGAAGCTATATAAACGATGCATCTTTTTTTTTTTTTTTTTTTGTTTGTTCGAAATTCACATAAAAATTACTGGCCCGATTTCGATGCGGTTTTCTGGTCAACAGCGAATTTTTAGGCTTAAAATCTGCGCTACTTTTTAGTCTGGGAATCCCGCGGGATATTTTCTGGGAATGATTTAAAATAGACAGAATAAAAAAAGAATCGAATTCCAATCTGGGATCAGTTTGGTCCATTCACCCTCTAAAGTTTGAGGTTGTATGGACCAAATTGACCACAGATCCGGATTCAGCCCATCAAAATACATAAGAATAAATGGGTCTGGTCAAAAGTACAGACAAGTTTTTTGTGGGTCGGTGAAATTTAAGATGGATAAAAAATTAAGATAGCTTACAATAGGCATTATGTCTTAAAATTACATATTGTCACAGACGACTTTCTGTATAAAAATAGTGAAAAGCGTTAATAATAGAAATAGTAATAGACTGATAAGTATATAATTTAGATAAGAATATAATAATATGTAATGTTTAAGTAGTATAAATAATAAAACTAAGTTTTAACAGTTTTAAGCGCAGTAATTTATTTAATTTTTGTTATTCCGACGTTTCGGCCACTTTTCAGTGACCGTGATCACGGAAGACAAAGATGTCAAGTGTCAACGTGTTATGTTAAAATTTTATTTAGCCTACCTCCAACTTGTTCATTTTAATTATTTAGTTTTAATTTTGTTTATGATTATTATTTACTCTATGGGAGCCTAATCTAATTTACCACCGCTTCACAACATGTTATGGGTTGAAGAGAAGAAGCGGCGCAAGAAATTCTTCAGCAACCATGCCTAGCTCTAATAATTTTATATAATATTAAAATGGGTGGAAGGAAAAATAAAAGTAATTATGAGTCAAGTTGGTTTGTGTTCCGGTGCACGCAGAAAGAGCTCACAGTGTCCTGAGGTCTGACAGTTGGTTTTTGCTGGGTTTGGGTCTTGATAGTTTTGATGATCGGATCCCAAACAGGTGGTACTTGCCAACCATCTTCTCTATTAAAATTTGGGTGTTTTTTTATTTCAATAGCCTCACGCATAATTCTAGGTATGAAACGATTCTCTTTTGCGGATTTGTGGGTTATCGAATCTGATGTTGTGGTTGGGTTTATCCAACGTGTGTTCACTGATTGCAGACTTCGTAGACCTTGTGTGTTTCATATCAGCAATGTGTTCTTTTACCCGTGTTTTTATGCTCCTCTTTGTTTGCCAAATGTATGTTATTCCACACTCCCAATCGAGCTTGCAGACACCTGCATCCTGGAGTGGGATATTGCATCTTACAGGTCTCAACAATTGGGTAATCTTTTTATGCGGCTTGAAGTATGTTTTGATTGAAGCTCGCCTGAAGATGTGACCAATTCTGTCTGTGTCCTCCTTGATGTAGGGTAGGGTAGCAGGGCACCGCTCAACTGAAGGTGGTTTAGGGCCTTTGTGACGTTGGTGTGGAGTCTTCAGCTGATTGCGTTGTAGAACTCGCTTGACATGCTAAAGCTCTCCAGCCACGTGGTTCTCGTCACAGATTTTATGTGCTCTTTGAAACAAAGATTTGCCCACAGTTGCTAACTGACTAGGATGGTGGTGAGACGAACCATTAAGGTATTTATCTGTATGGGTAGGTTTCCTATACACCGTGTGGCCAAGAGTATTGTCAGGGTTCCTTAGGATGAGCACATCCAGAAAAACTAATTTATGGTTTGCCTCTAGTTCCATAGTAAATTTAATATAACTGTTGATGGAATTGAGATGATCTAGAAATGCAGAGACTTTATCTTTAGGGAGGACAGCAAAAGTATCGTCTACGTACCTTTTATACATCTTCGGCTTAGCCGGAGCGGTATCCAGTGCCTTCCGTTCGAAGTCTTCCATAAAAATGTCAGCCACGACTGGAGACCCCGGTGAGCTTATTGCTACACCGTTGATTTGGTCGTAGAAGCCGTAGTCCCACACAAAATAGCCTGATTTGAGGCATTGTTTTACTAGGCCTGCATATTCCTTAGACATGTCGTTATCTATTAGCTTCCTTTTGACAATCTCATTGCAGTCTTCCACTGGTAAGCTGGCAAATAAGGACTGGACATCAAAACTGACTAGTACTTCATCCTCAGCCAGTGTCAAATTTTTAATTGCGCTGATGAAGTCGAAGTAATCCTTGACATGGTAGGGTGTGTCTACGCGGAGATAGTTGAGCGTTTTCGCTAGATGTTGTGCCAGTCTGTATGTTGATGAGTCAAGCTGGCTGACTAGAGGGCGCAAGGGGATGTTGTTTTTATGAAGTTTAGGTAACCTATACAGTTTAGGCGCTTTGGCGCAAGATAGTGTGAGTGCGAATACGTCTAAGCTTAATTTTTCGGAGTGTTTTTTCATTACCGCGATTGTTTGTTTGGTTACTTTATCAGTGGGGTCAGTTTTGACCTTGTTATAAGTGCTTTCGTCCGATAAAAGATTTTGTATTTTAATATAGTGTAATAAATTAACTATATATAGCATAGCAAATGTAAATATATATAAATAGCATTAATAAACATGTATTTAGTATGTAGTCCGATCAGAAAAATAAGGTAATAAATATGCGAAAAGAGTAACGTATAAAAAAAACAAAGACCACAAAAAGAACAGATTATCTCGAAAGTCACGGAAGCCAAAAAAATTACGTATTTATTTCATTTCAATATCCTGTCGCATTCAGGAAATATGAATATATGAACCTGAGTTATATACCGGCATCGGTGGACAGATCCAGTCTCCTCTTCAAGACCAACATCATTTTTGGTAGCATCTATGGTGTTTAGGTGGATCAGTCTATCTGTTGTACTCCAGCAATTAAACTTATATAGGACATAAGTAAACACTTGATAGAAATTCATCATTCATCATTCATGCATTCATCCGTGCAGGAATGGAAAAGGCATCTCTTTAGAGAGCGGCAGCACATTGGTAACACCTTTGGTGTTACAAATGTCTATAGGCGATGGTATCCGCTTTGTATATCTTTGGGCCGTCTGCCTGTCTCCTGAAGTCACGCAATAAATAAATAAAAAAAACTGACAAAGATATAGGAAAGCGGTGTCTTCGTTTTGCAGATATACACAGACACTGGTGACTATTTCTGTGAGTCGAAGGAGTTTATATAATTGATCAATATCAATGTAATGCGTCTAAAATCGCCATTTGTTAAGATTAGCACATTCCTAAATTAAAGCGGTATCGCGCCAACAAGACAAGAAAAGCTGGAAGGAAATCTTGCTTTCCACGACAATCTAAAACGAATCAATAGTGTTTCATTCATGTTTTGTACTGTGATTTTTTTCTATGCTATTATCAATTTAGTCCAACTGAGCTTCATCATGTCACGGTGAATAAGTACAATGTCAGTACCAAACATCTATAGCAGGTATTTAAACATTTTTTGTGTCACTTCAATCTGTCATCGTGAGTTCATTTGACAGGTGACATGAGACGCTAAGGAAGTGAGCTGATTGATTTACAACAACTGCTCGAACTGGTTCTGGAGAATTGCTTAACTTAGGGCGTTGAACTGCAAGAGAGAATTTTCGATGAATAAAGAAATAAATTTAATAATAATTAACAGCCGAATACGCACATTGTATATACTCAAGTTAAGTCAGTTAGGTTTGTGTTATGGGTAATATACAACGGACCACTCTGGGTTTAATCCCAGACACCCAGCAATTAACCGAAAGTTCATTTACGAAATTGACTATTCGAACCCGGAGCCTCTGCATTTCAGTGAACTAGGCCGGTAAAAGCTTAGTCCATTCAACCACAGAGGCCGTCTTATATATGGAAAGAAACAGCATCACGATTCCTTTATTCTTAAGTCCTTGTATCTTTTGATGCAGGAACGAAGGGCATCGATGTTAATAAATGTCACATTTTAAGTGAAAAGCGTTGCTTATACTGTGCCTTAACATAAACGCCCATTTTTAGAATAGGGTATTTGAGAATCAAGTCAACATAGAAAATCTTTGTTATCTTACAAAAACGTCAAAATTGCCTAGACTTTGTACATGAGCAAGTTATGACGTCATAACTTAAACGACTCAAATAGCGTATTATATATTACTTAAAAAATTACTAAATTTTGGTGTGAACTCACTGCTGGTGTTCCTCAGGGCGGCGTGCTTTCTCCATTATTGTTCCCTGTTTTTATTAACTCCATCTCTAATCAACTCACTTCAACCTATCACCTTTGTGTAGAGGATTTACAAATTTATACACAATCGCCACCTTAGACAAAGCAGTTTCAATCATAAACTTAGATTTTGAACGCATTTTGCAGTGGGGCAAGTCTTTTGGGCTTCATGTGAACCCTGAAAAAACTCAAATCATCGTTATCGGCAGCTCACGGATGCTTAATAAGGTCGACAGGAGTACCATGCCTAGTGTAATGTTTGACGGGACAATCATTCCTTTTAGTGATAAGATAAAAAATCTTGGCGTTATATTTGACAGTGAGCTGTCTTGGCGACCTCATATCACCGAATTAAGCCGGCGACTATATCTCTCATCCAAATCCCTTAGAAGGTTGAGGAATTTCTTATCCACTACCACCAAAATTAGGCTAGCAGAGTCCTTAATACTTCCTATCCTTGATTATGCTGACGCCAGCTATCTAAATTTAACCCAAGAACAACTTAATTAACTTGAGCGCTTCCAAAATTTTTGCATAAGGTTCATATTTGGACTACGCAAGTATGACCATGTCTCTGAATTCCGTAAAAAAAACTCAAGTGGTTGCCAATTCGATTTCGCCGGAATACTCACATCCTTGCTTTTCTCTTTAGTATTTAAAACTATGATCAAAAAATACTACCTGTCGTTGGAATATGATATTTAAATTCATTTATAAGCATTTATATATTTGTTTATATGTATTTGTATGGTATATTTATTTATCTATGTATTATATAAAATTTCTGCATACATATATATATATATATATATATATATATATATATATATATATATATATATATATATAATTTATGTATTTGTAATTAAAATGTAAGTAGTTCGTACTATATGTTACGTATACCACCATCGCCATTATCATCTCAATTCATTCCTGGGGTTGTCTGGAAGAGATCGCTTTTTAGCGATAAGACCGCCCTTTGTACATTACTAGTTATAATTTTAGTCTTTAAGTTCATGTTTGTATTGGTGTATAATAAAGTGTTATCCTATCTATTTATCTAAATCTAATTTTTGTGATATTTTAAATTTGACATTTAGCACCCACCCTTTTGTATTAATATATAGAATAGAATAGAAAACACTTTATTGTTCACCACATACACATAAAATAAACAACTTACAGTAGTGACGTTAAACAGTAAAAGTAGGCGCAACGGGCGGCCTTATTGCTTTATAGCGTTCTCTTTCAGACAACAGACATGTACCTAAAATGAATAATAGTTAATATATATATATATATATATATATATATATATATATATATATATATATATATATATATATATATATGTGTGTGTGTTACTTTTATCGGTCAGTCTGTTCGTAAGTTTCAAATAATTTCTCGTTTTATTATTTGAAACGTATTTATTTGGATTAAATCAGCATTTTTCCTCCATTGTAAACATGGAAACAAGCAGAGAATTCGTGAGCATTGCTTGTTGAACAGGGAGATAAGGTGGCCTGTAATCTCATACGAGAACCATGAGCTTATTTATGTGCATAAATATTCGAAAACTATATATAATACTTACAACCAGATTCTTGCTTAGTCCGGCACAGCAGGTGATGTGACCGACATGAGAATTAGTAGTTAGTGTGCATAGAAAATCGTTAACATCAATGTTAAATATGAATAATATTAATTAAAAAAAAAACAATATTATAATATACCAGCTAATTTAGACTTGAATATTCACGGTAGGACTGATGCTTAATTTTAAAGTGACACAGCGGGCTGTGTGGCGAGCTATGTTAGGTGTTTCTCTTGTGGATAGAATCAGGAACTGAATTGTTTCTCTCTATCTTAAGACAATCAAAACAACCGAAATAATTCGTCAAATTAGTAAGTTGTAGTGGCAGTGGGCTGGTCAATTTCGTCACACTACTGAAGTGAAAACCAAATCAATATTTCCGGTAGAGCCTGGATGAAAAAAGCGGAGATAGTTTATTTAAGGAGGCCTTCATCCACTAGTGGGAATCTATTGGCTCAAGAAAAAGGAAATTTAAATTAGGCAGATTTTAATTTAATATTTTCTTAAGGTTTCGCGACTTGTATACATAATAAAAGCACGTTTTAACGATTTTAGGCGCGGTAATTTATTTGATTTTTGTTATTCCGACGTTTCGGCCGCTTTTCAGTGGCTGTGATCACGGAAGACAATGATGTCAAGTGTCAACGAGTATTGTTAAAGTTTTATTTAGCCTACCTCCAACTTGTTCATTTTTATTATTTAGTTTTAATTTTGTTTATGGTTATTATTTACTCTATGGGAGCCTAATCTAATTTACCACCGCTTCGCAACATGTTACGTACGGCTTGAAGAGAAGAAGCGGCGCAAGAAACTCTTCAGCAAACATGCCTAGCTCTAATAATTTTATATAATATTAAAATGGTTGGAAGGAAAAGTAAAAGTAATTATCAGTCAAGTTGGTTTGTGTTCCGGTGCACGCAGAAAGAGCTCACAGTGTCCTGAGGTCTGGCAGTTGGTTTTTGCTGGGTTTGGGTCTTGATAGTTTTGATGATCGGATCCCAAACAGGTGGTACTTGCCAACCATCTTCTCTATTGAAATTTGTGTGTTTTTTTATTTCAATAGCCTCACGCATCATTCTAGGTATGAAACGATTCTTCGATTAGATTCCGAGACGTCGGAATAACAAAAATCAAATAAATTACCGCGCTTAAAAGCGTTAAAACGGAGTTTTATTATAGATTTTAATTGACTAGTCTTTCATAAAATTTGATTTCTTTGTTTATCTAATATCTGTAACAACAGAAAAATGTAACCTAATTAAAAATAAATTAAATCTAAAGTTACAGATTATATAGCAGATCACTGTCACCGGCAAGCGTTCTCAGAAGGTCAAAATTCATCACGTATTTATTTGTGTGCATTTTATGCATATAAAACTGCACGGTAAAACCGCTATTACAGGATGGCTTACGTGGTAGAACCATGCTGGAATCATTACTTGATTACAGACAGCCTTTAGGGCTGACTCGATCGGTGTGACACCACGCTGTCACAGAGTATCGGCATGAAACAGTTAGAAAGAAGAAAAAGACTATTTGAAGAAATAGCGACGTAATTACATATTGTTACATGCGAGCGGGGGTACGCACTTAGGATTGGAAGGAAACACCAGTTTTTAACTAAACGCTTTTATTAACTTACACAGTCGTACGTGATTCTTCTCCGCAGGGTTGTCCTTGCAGGCACAACTAACGATGCACTGTCCCGACGATAAGATGTGTCACTCACAATACTATCGCCGATATTGCGTAGATCACCTCCTGCTACTGCAGTGCTCACCTCCAAATTTGCCGCGTGTAGCTCGCTTCTGGATCTTCTCTTAAACTACGCTACACTCCTCCTTCACTGAACTGTCCACTAAACTCGTCACTGTCTTCTATAAACTTCTCTAACCAACTCTTTCGGATCGCACTTGTCGCTTCGCTGTCTTGATCTAAACTACTCGTAGGCACGCCTTACGCTGCTTGTATACCCGGAAGAATCTTCTGGAACCAATAATTTCGATCTTTTTTCGTTATTTTTTAATTTACTATCGATCCCTTTCTAAACATCTATCTATCTCTGTCTTTTCCTTCCCGAACCTTCTATTCTAGAACTTTCGTTCATCATCGATCCCTTTCTAACATTATTTATCTCTGTCTTTTCCTTCCCGAACCTTCTATTCTAGAACTTTTGCTCATCATCTATCCCTTTCTAAAATGTATCTGTCCTTGCCTTTTCCTTCCAGAATCTTCTACCTTTTTCTAAAACTTAAACCAACTAGATTGTTCCACCATCACTCGCCAAAATATCTTTCATATTATTAAATGTACATAGCATATTTTGAGAGTTTGTACGCCACATTTTCAGCGAACAAGGTTTGCACTCAGCATATTGTTGTGCCGGAATTATATCCGACACAACGCTGATTTTCAGTGTAAACCTTTCTTTTGGCGTGAGACCAGAACGACACGATTTTCATTAAACTAATTTTACCCTTGAGCTAATCGTTTTTCATGTGATGAATGAGAGTTCCGAAAGCCTACTTCCTCCTCACACTACTCTATTCGCGTATGGTTTTCCCTTTATCCAATTACTTCTGTCTTAATTATTCCATCCCACCTCTTCTAATCCATCCCATTTATCCCATACCTGGTATTCCATCCTACCTATTCCATCCTTGCTATCCCATCTTAAAAGCTGGCAACGCGTTGGCTTCGCCTCTAGTGTTGCAAACGTCAATAGGCGTCGGTACAAATAAATAATAATAGTCCATAAACGTCGCACTGCTGGGCTCGGGCCTCCCGTTATAGTGAAAGGACAATATAACTACCACGCTTGTCCAAGGTGGATTGCCAGGTTTGACACATCGGTTATCTCGATGTGCAGGTTTTATCACGATTAGCACGTGGTAATTATAAAAATATGCACGTTATGTACGGAAACTGCCTAAGTGGTGCATACGTTCCGGCTAGGATTCGAACCCGTGCTCATTGAGTTTGGGACGCATGCTAGTGCACGCCATGACGCTACAAAGACTTTTTATAGGCGACGGCAATCACATTTTATTGGCTGGGCCGTCTGCGAGTTTGCCAGAAATCCAATTGAGGACTATAAGCCACGACAAGCACAGAAACTTGGGGTGATAGTTCACGACCCGTGTGTGGAATTCGCCAGATCACGGGTGGCACTAGCATGCCCAGTCAGAACTGGTGCCATGCTATTGCCACTCCCCAGTTAGGGATACCCACTAAAACCCCTGGGTGTTCCGGCCTGCGTTTTATGCCAGGACTACGGGAAAGTGGAAGAAACGGTCTCAACTCCACGTGCCCTGGCAGGCGGGGGCCTCGCACAAAGGCCTCATCTACTGCCGGGAGACTACTTTTGTTCCCCGGCATCTTCCTGCTCTAGTCCGGTGTGGGTTTGTAATGCGCCCTACTGAAGGAGAGGTGACCGCACGCGGAACACTCGCACTTTCATCTCGACGGCATGTGCAGATGAGTGAGAACCCCTATTCCCCATGGGGCCATACCCGCGCAATATGCTTACGACGGCTGAAGGTCGATACCCGCCCTTCGGCGCCGGCGCGTCCTCTTTTGATGGGAACAGAGCAAGAAAGTCGGCTCACGATTCCGCTCCGCCTCCTCCTTCGCAAACATGACATGCTCACAGAAGGAGGAGACGATATTCCATCCGGATTTGCTCCCGACCATAGTACGAACCATGACCGGGAGTGAGGTGTCAAATCCGGTAAAGGCGACGAGGTCTCGGCGCTGCTCTGTCCAGGCTGGACACTCCTGGAGTGTGTGCAGCGCCGTATCCTTATCGCCTGTGTCAAAATGGTGGTACCCTGACGTGGGCTCAAGGCCGAGGCGACACAGGTACCTCCCGAAGCAGCCGTGCCTCGAGAGAACCTATGTCAGCCTGACCATCAGGGTGCCGTGGCGTCTGTTGAGCCAGTCATGCAGGACGGGCCTCACCGCCTCGATGGTGGCGGGGCCCGTACTGAGGCATCTAAGGAAATCTTCCCAGACCCCCACAGTGATCTGGCGGAGCTCCGACCGGCACGCCTCGATTTCACGAGGCGCCGGTGCTTCTGGCCAGGGCCTCTTTGCACCGCTGATATAGCGACGTGAGGACCCTGGCTTCCAGGTCCAATGTGGGGGGTTAAAAAATTATTTCTGCCTAATTTATGTTGTCTCTATATTGCTTACACATCGTTTCTACTCAGCTTCTATTTCTGGTCGAAAAGGCAGCCTACAGAAGTTTGTGTCATAGCCGATAATATTTTACGTAAACTTGTACTTGTCATACTGTATTATAATTTTACCCCAGGTGTTTAGTATGTTGTCATGATTATCACCTGAAATAGATATCCTTCTCGCGTTCATTGATCTTATGAAGTAATAAACAAAACAGTTCAATTGTCTATTAGATTTGTGTGAAAACTGGTGGGTGTGTTAATCAAATAAGCCTTGATTTCTCAAAATATAATATTCCATCCGTAATCGTAACTAATATTATTAATGTGAATTTTTGTTTGATGCTTTCACGCTTTAACTACACAACAGAGGGCTTACTCTCAAACGTGTTTCGGCCTTCGTTTTCGTTTTAGAACTTTTTTGCTTTTTTTTTTATATATTTTTACATATATTTTCTATAGTATGTTACATTCATATTTGTGTTATATCTATAATATTATAAAATTCTAACCATGCCGTGTCTGTATACAGAAGGTATTTTAAAAGAAATAACTGGAATAAACTATATAAACGACGGAGAACACGATGCATTTATTTCTTGTCTGTTTGTTTGTTTGGGATTCACGTAAATATTATTAGGGCGATTGCAACGCGGTTTTCGCTGATCAACAGTTTATTCTTAGACTTAAAATCTGCACTACTTTTTATCCCGGAAATCCGGCGGGAATTTTTCTCGTAATTATTTAAAATGGCCAGTTTCAAAAAATTATAATTACAATGTGATTTTCACACTGATTGATAACAAATTTTATGTAATAGAAAATGTGTGATAATATTCATCCCGGGTATCCCGCGGGAGTAGTTTGTAGATGATCTGGTGCATAAAAATTATCTTATTCCGACACAGTTTTCAATAAAAATATAGCTTAAAGTCTTTATTAAATGCTGAGGTACTTTGTGTCCCGGGAATCCCGCGTGAATTTCAAATCTTTTTTCTTCTATCTAAAATTTTATCGAATGTTTCGTGTTGATCGGACGAAAACGAACGGCGAAAAGCGTTTGAGAGTAAGACTTCAAATCCTCGCGGACGGTGTCAGGGATATCGAAAAGGACATATGGTATCTTTTTTCTAGAAAAAGGACTGTTCCTAAGGGATAGATGAATGACAGTAGAAAAACGGCTCTGAAATTGTATTTTAACTGCACTGCCAATGCAATTCACTTACAGTTACAACGTCATGGCTACGACAATGATAACGCCGTAATTTTAATGTGATGCCCTCATGGTTAGTTTCACCTTCGCTAGATGGCGTTGCAGGTATTTAGAAATAAAAATTACGTTTGACTGTTTTTTTAAATCATCTACTTCCTCTGTCATGTGATAAGGCAGAGGGCTTTATTATACTAGTATGGGTTCTGTTCTTATATTAATACAGTTATACATCTATTACTTATTGTCAGCCAGTCGCAGTCCAATTCGAGACGTACGCCTCCCCAAATCGGCGCCACTCATCCCTGTCCTCTGAATTCCTCATCCAGCGCGTTCCGGCGACTTTAAGCAGATCTTCAGTTCATCGGACTGTAGGGCGTCCGACACTACGTAGGACTCGTCTGCTCCATCGGCCATCGGTCCGGCGGCAGACGTGACCAGACCACTGCCACTTCAACTCGCTAATTTTGTGAGCTATATCGGTTAAATTGGTTCTCTTACGGATATCCTCATTACTAATTCTATCCATAAGGTAAACACCCAACAGCAACATAGCCCGTTGGACTTGAAATTTGTGGACCAGTCCTGCCGTCAGTGTCCACGTCTCGGCCCTGTAGGTCAGGACGCAATGCTCGCAATGCTCGAAGACTTTCATCTTCAAGCATTGCGACACGGGCGATACAGGTACAAATATAACTGAATACAACCAGTCCAAACGTAATGCACGATTCAATAACATGCGCAAATTCCGTTACTAAATAAATTACCGAATGTACACAACTCTTGCTTCGCTTGTGGTTATCGCTCAACTGACGATCTCTCCATTGGGGAATTGCTTTATACTGCACAAATGCAATATATCCACCTGACCGCGCGGACCGATTTTCTTAGAATCACACATGGCTAATGACTACCATAAAAGATTACAATACACAATAGGCTGTTTTTCTAATCACAACTTTTAAACACAAAGTAAACAAAAGAAGTCCAAATGCCGAAAAGTAATAAAATGTGCAAAACAGGTATGCAGATGTGAATTTGTCTTTGTCGGTCGTAACAATATTATAAATTAGTGTGAGATCTACAATATATAATAATATACATATTCGATATTCGATAGCCATATATAAGTATAGTAGGTATGTCTAATATTTTTTATAAAAAGAAGTATTTATCTAAAAATGGGGAGAGTCGAGGCCAGCAGTAGGATGTTTATGGCCTGACATTATACGTAAAATCTTAATTGCCATACATTCTTATAAAGTTTGTTTCCACACCCGTTATTTCCACATATCAGAATAATTCATCATCACCTGCGGCATTGCACTCAAAGAAACTTATCTTTGCCGATCGGAGTGGCGCTAGTGTCTGTGTAAACTACACAAGTTTACTTAAAAATGTATGCGTTAGATTTACTTCCAGTTTTAGCCACTGAATCAAATAAGTTTGTGAAACTATATGTGCTCAATATTTAACTGATACTTTTGACGATTTATGTTTTTATTTGTACGAACACGAAAAATCTTCACGTGAGAAATGTAATTATATCGATGTTTTTCGTATTAAACTAATAACGTTTCCTAATTCATTGCATCAATTAAAAACTGTGTAAGTTAGTAAACTGTTTGTTTCTGAATTGCTTCACGTCTTTTATATCGCCGGATATAGATTGAATTTTACACGTAAGTGCGTGTTTTATATTGAGATAGTAGATTTATTAAGTGTCGTTTACGTTTAGTACAATATTGATTACTTCAAAGTCAGGGTTGTAGTGAATATCTAAATACATTTTAAACTAGTGATGCCCGATGACGAGATATCAGTCTATCTTCAATTGTTCAAACATATCGATGGCTCACTTTTCCCTCTCCCTTATCAAATCTTCTCTATCCCACCCTCCTGTTCCAATCTCATATCCCATCCCCTCTATTCCATTTCTCATGCCTGATCCCTCTATCCCATCTCCGCATCCAACCCTCTTTATCCTATACGCTTTATCCGTGTACTTTATTCCATCATCTTAATCCCATCCTCTTTATTTCATCCTCTTTATCCCATCTTCTTTATTCTGTCTTCTTTATCCCATCTTTTTTATTCCATCATCTTTATCCCATCTTCTTTATCCCATCTTTTTTATTCCATCCTCTTTATCCCATCCTCTTTATTCCATCTTCTTTATTCCGTCTTCTTTATCCCATCTTCTCTATTCTATTCTCTTTATCCCATCCTCTTTATTCCATCTTCTTTATTACATCTTCTGTGTTCCATCCTCTTTATCCCATCCACTTTATTCCATTCTATAGGCTGGCTGGTAACGCATTGGCGTCGCCATTGGAGTTACAAACGCCTATAGGTGGCGGTAACCACTTTCCATAAGCTGGGCGGTCTACCAGTTTGTCAGCTTCGCAAAAAAAAGATTATATTTTAGGTTTAGTTGCAATTATTCAGGTTGTATAAATATCTGAATCGCTCATCACTATTTTATGTATACATGAAGTTCTATTAATGAATTAAAGCGACATTTTATGTTCATCGGAATATCTCGCCCATACCTAGAATGGATATTATTTAAGAACAAGATTCTTGTATCAATGCAAAAATTCAATAAACTTATATACTTATTTTGCAGCACAGTGCTTAAACTTCTTATCACGGTAGAAATCAGTCCTGCAATAGTTTACACTGGATTTACAAACCGTGCAAACCATAGTCGAGAAGAGTAAGAGCTAATAACAATTCATTTTTAACAATAAATAAATCGAGTTGCATAGTAACTGAAAAGCAAAAAAAATATATCTACGACTTCTTAAAGTCGATGGTAACCTCTTTCTTTTTTAAGTCGGTTAAAAAGCTGTTCTAAAAGATCGAAGTATAAGTTGTAGTATAGTTAAACATGAAAAGGGATAACGAGTCTAAAGTCGCACTAATAAGTATGTATACCTTGTTCTTTTAATTGCAGAGAGCAAATTTGCAGTTTATATTAAACATAAAAATAATGCGCCCGTTTTGACACAAGTTTAAAATATACAATTGTTAATTTACTCTCTGCAATTAAATAATGTACTTATAAACATATATACCTACCAGTTCTAGAGTTTATTTTACATTTATGTTTATACGCTGTACATAAGTAATATATCTAAAGAACGCGTAATAATTTTAATCACTTTATCTCCTTCAAGAATATAATACAAAAACATTAATGAACGTAAGTTCTATTGTTCCTACTTATGTATAAATTGTAATACGCATAATTTTATTTATCCTTTATATGTATGTATATCCTATTTTTAGCAAAAGGCCTTCGACTTTGTTCCTCGCCTAATGATCTGGTGGGCACTGAGGTCTAAAGGGGTGCCAGAAACCTATATTGACATTATTCGGGACACGTACCATGATTCCGATTCCATAGTTCGGACCGCTGTTGGCGACACTACACCTTTACCTATAATGGTAGGAGTACTCCAGGGATCTGTCCTTAGCCCGTTTCTGGTCAGCATGATATTAGACGAAGTGTCGAACAACATGCACATGAGCAACCTCCATGGTTGCGCATGTATGCTGATGATATTGCGCCGGCAGATTCGGACAGGGGACGCCTGGTACGACGTGGGAATGCGTGGAACGGGTCGCTAGAGAATGGCGGGCTAAAACTAAATATGGCGAAGACTGAGTACTTGGCCTGTAACACTACAGATCCCACATCCGTGTGCATAGGCGAGAAACCGTCGATTTACCAGTACCAGTTTAAATACTTGGGATCTGTACTTAGCGCGTTCGGGGATATTGACCATGACGTCAAGGTCCGTATCGCAGCAGCTTGGGCCAAGTGGCGTGAGGTAACAGGTTTCATTTGTGACCCCAAAGTGCCGGTTAATTTGAAAGGAGAGGTCTATAAATCTATTATTAGACCTGTCCTTTTTAACGTAGTGAAGCGTGGCCTATACTTGAGCGGCACAAGCAAGAGCTGCATGTCACGGAGATGAATATGTGGAGTCACGCGGAAAGGCCGTGTTAGGAACTCCCGCATCCGCAACAGTCTTCATGTCCGTGACATAGGAGACAAGCTGCACTTTTTACGGAGACCGGCTAATTACGTGGGGAACAAATGTCTAGCTATGCCGCCACCGCCGGGTCCCGGTCGTAGGGGAAGGCCCAAGAAATGCTGACTCGGCGTTGTGAAGTGTGACATGCGTACCAATGGTCCCAAAACATGGGATACTGAAGACCGTGTTAAGTGGAGAAGAAAAGTAGGAAAGCGGATCCTGGGCGTTGAAGCGAACGCTCCGAACACCACCAGGATTTAACGCTAGGATGATGATGATGCATAATTTTAATTATAGATTACTCATACAAATTTTTCCCTATTGCAACCTCTTGATTATTTTTAAGCCTAGGCCTTAGGTCTAGCCTAGGGTACAATCTATCTTTTTGGCAAATTTCATCAAGATCCGTTCAGCTGTTTGGTCGTTTAAAGGTAACAAACATGTAGTTACTCTCGCGTAAAATGCTAGTATACATTGTCATCGACTATTTGAGTTGCTCAGTAAATTAGTATCCTATATATTATCCTCTGTCTTATTCATATTGAGTTAAAGTAAGTTTGTAGGCTTCTTCAAGAATAAGAAATTAAAATCAGCCCATCCCTGATATAATAAATGAATGAAATATGTTCCATACTTGTGGTTACGAATAAACCGTCTTCACGATAATATCATGTGTATAATGTCTTTGGTAGGTACTTCATCCTGAACTATTTCGAGAGTAAACTGGTTTAAAATAACCGTTTGGTATTTTTAACCTCAAGAATACAGAATAAATTACCGTCACATATCCCGCGGTGAATGGGTAGGTATGCAAGTTGTTTTATGTCGACAACAGCGAAATAGTAAACTCAACGTAAAAATTGAGACGAGGCAACCTTGAGCCGAGGTGCCAACTAACGTGAACTCGTGGCGATGGAAAACATATTATTACTGGCTGTTTAGAAAACCGGTTATTTCAGTACCGTGAGACCGCCTGAAGAGGCAGCACGTAATTTTGTAAAAATTAGTGCATGAAATTGTGTGCGGAGGCTGTGGAGCGTTCGCGAAACGACTCGCCCGAAACCGGTCCCGGCGTTCGAAGAAAGCCGCCATGCGCCATTGTGCGGCGGCCATTATGAATTCGGCCATGTTTGTTCCGAAACAAAAACGCGGCAAAAGTGAATGTTCGTTGTCTAGTCAAATCTAGAAGCGTCGTGTCGAATCCTAAATTCAAATTTGAACATATAACTCGGGGCGAATGAGTAAATGCTGAGGCGTTTTGTGAATCACACAGATGAGACGCGATAGCGTTGAATATGAGATAGCCCCATTTTAATGTTTAAATTGCGATTCCTGATCGTGTCGTAATCGTAATGTTATTAAATAACTTCGCCAGTTCCGAACATATTTTTGGTGAAAAATTCAATATAGTCCTTTTTAATGGCCCAAATCTACTGAAGAATTTAATTTTTTAAATTTATTTTACCCAAGCTTGGCATCGGCATCAATTTGAATGGGTTATGTTAAGGAATTTATAAATAATAATAGTACGTGTTGATTAAAGCCCAAGAATGGTAGGTATACTCAAGAGTTTCTTTTGTCCGTTTTCTTTGGGTCTCGGGCTGTCCGCTGCCGCCTCACCTACGCGTCGGGTCAGCATAGTGACGTCATCATCTTGTGGCTGGCCGGTAGGCGAGCGGGGCGCGGGGCGCGGCGGCCGCGGGCTGCGCTTGCGCGGCCAGTCGCGGCCCTCCGCCGCCCAGTGATGCCGCACGCGCATAACTGCAACTACTCGTGGCATCGATTGCTCCCACTTGGCGGACCGGCACACGCGCCCGCGTTTCACTTAAGGCCTTCAACGTGCAAGCACCAAGTCCTCACCAAAATATGTAAGAGCAATTTATTTCTCCCTTACCAGTCTGATAATTTTGTAATAGTCACTAATAATTCGAAGTAATTTAACTGTAATTAACGTTACAGACAGTTTAACCGCGGATAAGAATTTTCCCAGCAATTTTAGTTGGGAAAATTTCAACGTTTTTTTAATAGTCGTAAATTGTCGGTAACTCGTGTTTTTTCGTATGTGAAAGGCCTTAAGTGAAAAGTTATCGCCAAGTAAAAGTAATCGTAGTTCAAATCTCGTCTGGGATCACCCGGATACGGCGATCGAGTCCTGCGCAGGTGAGTTTAAAATTTTCCATTATAATTTACTCATATTTGGCAATAGTAGTCTAGACTAGAAGTTGACCGGTTTCTTGTACGCGTTTTGTAACTAGATTGACTCGTTTATGCGTTTTAATATTCCGCGCCTGTTTGGGCTTAATCTAAATTATATATCTACCGCCCATTTTAGAAATATGTACTGCATATTAATTATGTGAAAATGAGGTGTTTTCTGTTTGTTGGTACAGTTCACATGAATTTTAGATCATGTTTACTAATCATTGAGAGAATTTAATAATTTTATACTTTAGCAGACGCAGGTTGTCCGGAAAAAATTAGAATCACAATGACGCGTTTATAAACTATTAAAGAGTAGGTTTGAAATTGGTTTTTATAGAACCCAAAAATATAAATTAAGACGGTAGATTGAAGATTTTAAAAAATTAGCTTGTAAGCTTTGGAGATAAGCCAGGAGGGGACGATTATTTTTCACTTTCAATTATAACTCGAAAAAATATTAGATAGGTACTCAATTTTTAAATTATTTCAATTCGTAAGCGACGCATCGTTTCTTAGCATTCCTAAATTTTGAAAGTATGGTTGGGTAAACTGACAGAACACTGCTTACAAATTTATAATTAGTAATTTATTAAATGCATATTTGTGTAAATTTAGATAGTAAAAGTTTTTAAATTCAGAGCTAATTTTGCAATAAGCATAGACCGCCACACTCAAAGTTCACTCAAATCGTCGGTTATTCTATATTAATATTATAAAGAGGAAAGATTTGTATTTTTGTTTGTTTGTAACGAAAAAACTCAACTTTTTTTTATAGTATGAGTTTAGCGGACAGGCCCACCCGATGGAAAGTGTTTACCGTCGCCTATGGACATTTGCAACACCAAAGGTGCAACAAATGCGCTGCTACTTTCTTAAGGAATACTGGAACCTGGCCACTAATGCCGGAACACAACTCAAGGTTGTTATGGAGGCATACTCTAGACCAAAAGGTAGCCATCCAGACGGACAAATACCCTACCACCTGGCAATAATTATTGTTTAATGTGTAATATATGGGAGCCAAATCTAATTCACCACCTCTTCGCAACATGTGGCTTGAAGAGAAGAAGCGGCAGAAGAAACTCTTCAGCAACATGATGATGTGCCAATTGTTCCTTGGCGTTGATTTATGTTACGGAGAATCTTCCAAATGAATTCCTGACTTTCTTTCTCATTCTGAATTAACAAGGTTCTTAAATCCACAAGTTATAAAACTATCACCTTTAGTGTTTTAATAATAAGGAATAATATCGATGTTCCTACATTTTACAATTCCTTCACTTGCCTTACTTATCTTAAGTAGCAATTTGAGCGGACGCTAGTTTAAGTTTAGTGGGTAGTCTGGCGGTCGATTGCGTGAGATCGTCTTTGAGAGTATCACATGCTCTCCGGTGATCTCTGCTTGTATCTGGAGATAATGCACAAAGTCATTCCGCCAGCCTTATAAAAAAAATGGTAGAAATTTCACCTCACTTGTGTATTGAGCTTATGTCAAATTTTAACTAAGCCAAGTGAATTTTTAGTTAGTTATAGGACCTGGTCATTAGTAATCAGTGGTTTGCTTATAGGGTGTTGGTACATATCGGTACCAAGAATAAACTACGTTATGAAGATCGCACGACTTGAATATCGTCATTACACTCAAATTTGCATTCTTCCTCATAAACGTTGATCGGTATCGTAATAGTATCAACTCCGTACTTACCCGTGCTGAGAGTCGAACTTATAAACCAATAGCTGTGTATGTACGCGTCTTCAATCGCGCAGGATTGGCAGTTATTATTATATCTTGGCAAAATAATCATTATCATCCAAGCGTTAAATTCCAGTTTCATTTGAAGCGTTTGCTTCAGAACTTGGGAGCTGCTTTCTTTTATTTTCTTCTTCAGTTTCTCGTTCTTTGATCATCACCCTTCCTTATTTTAAGACCATTGGAACATACGTCATCCTTGACGATGTCAATCCAGTAAATGGTGGCTTTCTTGCCAGCCAGCCCTTCTACAGGGACCTGACGAAGGCGGAATGGCTTTAAAGAGTATGTTCAAAAATTATAACATAATTATGAGTTATCAACTGTGTAAGCTGCAAACAATCTGCATGCAAGCACACAGATTATATATCTTCAAATTGATTAACTTTTGTGTTAGGGGTAATATACAGTGGACGCCACTGGGGCGATCCCAGACACCTAACAAAGAACCGAAAGTTCGTTTATGAATTTGACTATGCCAGGAATTGAACGCAGAGGGCGTTGCAGTGAAGTAGGCCGGCAAAGGCTTAGCCCGCTCAACCACAGAGGCCGTCGAAGCTATATTACTATATACTTTTATTAAAAGCTGTTCACTCATCTCCATCCTCCCAAATTTTCTCCTTTATAATATTATAACAATAGGATTATTTTTCAAAAACTTACTTATCTGTACTGAGATTTTTTTGTTATTGCATGAGTTCAGTAGACAGGCAGAGGGCCCCACCTGATTGAAAGCGGTTACCGTCGCCTTTTGAGATTTGTAACACCACAGGTGCTACCAATGTAATGCCGCTCTCTAAAGGCAGCCTGGAACCTGGCCATTGATGTCGGAACACAACTCAAGGTTGTTATGGCGGAATACTTTAGACCAGAGGATTAAAAGATTTGGTCTTAAGAAACCTTTTATACATCCATAGTTTAGCAACGTAGGTTTGTAAATCATCGACTCCGTTAGGTACCGCGAATCGGTACCACCCACCTTCTAAACTAACTAGTCGGCCCGCACTAGTCGTTTCATAGGTGTTTTTTTGTCGTAATATCCGGGTTCGACGGCTGTGCGCCCGCGCCGCCCACCAAAGGCCTTGACCGCCGCGAACTCGGTCGCGCGATCATCTCACGGCGAGACGTGATTCCGTGATTTCTGGGAATTTAACATTCTGAGCTCATCATATTTCATGTACGTGCGCGCCTTGGTCACATTTTGGGCAATAATTGTGTACAATTTTTTGTTGTATTTCTCTTTTCAAACTCACCAATTAGGCGAGTATATGAGTTCATTAGTTCCATCATCATGTATTTAAAAATGCTTATTCTAAACTAGAGACTTTGTGACAGCTTTGCTCGTGTGGATTCATAATTCCCACGGAAAAAGTCCCATTTTTCAGCATGAACAAATACCTTGTATTAATACCCTTTATCAAAAGTATACACACGACATTTTGTACTATGATACGCACCAAATCAATTAGCACATACACCGTTGATTAAAGTATTGAAAATATACAAATGTAATCGAAATTTTATAAATAAACTAGCTGACCCGGCGACCGTTGTTTTGCCATATAAATTATTTCTAGTGAATATTTTGGTACTTAAATAAATAATAACTAACTTATTGTTTTCATCCCTACTCCGTGCTGTTTGCTGGGTGAGAAGTGACATCGGTAGACGCCTGGCGGGGATAACTGATCCATTTGTAATTGATCAATTATCGACCACTGAGAGTTGAAGATTATTACAGCACTAATATCGCTATTAAAAAATGGGGGTTGTTGTTAGAAGGGCGAAAATTAAGTGTTATATGTATTTTTTAATGCCAAATCATAAAAAAATCAAATAAAATTTTTTGTCCAAAAATAAAAAAAGAATTTTTTGGGCTGGACCATCTTTATCACTTTATATTTATATTTATCACTTAGGAGTATGAAAAATAGTTTACATCTTATTCTCAGACCTACTAAATATACACACAACATTTTATAAGAATCGGTTCAGCCGTTTCGGAGGAGTTTTGTTACAAACACTGTGACACGAGAATTTTATATATTAGATGATATTAAAGAATTTATTCAAAACCATTAACATAAGTGTACAGAAACAATTTGGTATCGCCAACAACTGCTGTAGTATAGTATAGTATATATATATGGCGGCGTCGACGCCGCCAATCACGATCTCTCCACGTCCCCGCGAGGGACGCCAGGAGACACAGCCCCCCCATAGGATAGACTAGACGTGTTGCTGGGAAGTTTCTTTCGCCGTTTCTTCTCTCCCAGCCATAACACGTTGCGAAACGGCAGTAAGATAGTATAGGCCACCGCGAACCGCCGATCCCGGTCCGCCGGGATCCTTCCTCTCGGGCTTTATATTACCCGTCGCCCGCTCTCAATTAGTGCATTGTGTCGCCTTATGGTGGGCATCATTAGATTCATCCCCTCTCATGGCAACAGTCCAGCCGAGGTGAAACTCCTAGGAGCCCCCTCGAGCAAGTTGCCTCCCGGGCTCGAGCGCCTTCGCTTCGCAAAGGCACTCGCCCTGAAAACCCCAGTAAAGTTGTGAGGTCTTCGGACCAACAACATAAAGTCAAGTTAAATAAAAAAAAAATATATATATATATATATATATATATATATATATATACATACTGTGTTGCAGTGGTTAGCGCCCACTTCCAGACAACTCCTTTGTATACATACATTAAAAAATAAAATTATCTTAAAATTTATACATTTAGAAATTACCTCGTGTTAATATTTCTAATGTATGTGTAAATGTATAGGAGTGTGTATATATGTATGTATGTGTACTTGTATGTGGTTGTATATTGACCTTCGATGTTTACGTAGCCAACTTAATAACTACATAATGCCTAATAAAAATGGGTGTGTCATTCCTATCTAACATGGACAAAAGTGTACAGTTTAGTGCCACTTGGATTGCTGTGCACCATAATCGAATAATTCAGTTTCGTTTAATATTTGAATTATAGGTATATACTTAATTTCATCAGTTCAAAATTAATCCCGTGAAGAAGTCATAAACAAAAATATTCATATTTACATCTTATACATAAAAATCTCGTGACACGCTGTATATAACTCCGAAACTACTAAACTGTTCTTGATGAAATTTTGTAACTATGTGTAATTTGGTCCAACTTAAAAGATAGAATAGATATGTAAGTTACTATATACTTCTAAACCCCTGGACCGATCTTGATGAATTTTCTTGAGTGTGTCTGAGTGGGTCCCCGGATGGTTTAGAGTCACAATTGTACGCAGTAGATGGCACTCCAATCAGGTTCTAAACATGTTTTCGAGGCAGCACAAAGTCTGCAGGGATCTCTAGTATTTATATAACTTTAATTTAAACACATGATCGTATTTTATAAAGAAGCAAGTTGATAGGGCTTGTGAATTTTCTTCATGCAACCGTATTCATTAGACATCAGGTAGGTCCTTCATGAATAAGTCATGTCCTATGACACATTACGACTGCTTCTTTGAAGTGCATACGGATACTATGCGAATATAACACGGTCGTTTCGTGGAATGTCGCCTCTTTAAATATTTAATCAAATAAATGCGAATTTTAACAAAATAATAAAATTCTTTTATGAATAAATACTTTAAAGAAAGACAGATACGCTTTCAAACATTGTTGGGCTCACATTGTAAAAAGATGAGAGTGATTTGAAGGTTAGTTATTTTGAATGAATTAATCATGTGATGTAAGTGTTTTCATATTATTTATTGTTGAAATTCATTGATGGCCTCTGTGGTTGAGCGGGTTTAAGCCTTTGCCAGTTTACCTCATTGCAACGCAGAGGCCCCGGGTAAGGTAAATTTCGGAAAGGATTTTTCTCCGTTATTCACTATGGTCTGGGTGGTCTGGGATCGGCCCCAGAGTAGTTTGTTGTATATTACCCATAACGCACGCGTAACTTGCTTAATTGGGGGTATACAATGTGTGTGTTTGTCTGCCGCTTATTTATTTATAATTATTTACATAAATCGATAACTTATTTTATTTGTGATCTTATTTTTGAGATTTCTCTTCTTCCAGGTAGAATAGAATAGGGCTGATGTTTTCCATTTTGTAATAGAAAAACATAACGCTTTTTTAAGCCATGTCTCAATGCATTCATTACATTTTTTTGGCTCAAAATACTACGTCTCCGTTAAAGCGCCTTTGTTATGTTTGTAAAATTTTGAAGTCGTGTCATTAATTTGCAATTAACAATTTAAATATATAATAAATTATTATAACACTAATTTATCTCAAAAAAAAATTCTAACAATAAAACTATAGAAAAAAAAAACCTAAACCAAAACCAGTCTAATGATATATGACGTCCTTTGAATTTGATAAATAAATATATTAAATTTAAATCTTTACAGATATATAACATTGAAGTGTCAGTTTGTAATGTCAAAATTAAAAATGTGAAATAATCAGGGGAGATAATTCGGACCAGGAGATTCCGAAATTGTAATTTTTAGAATTTTTGTCTGGATGTTCCGGCTAATCTCTGAAATGGCTTGACCAATTTTGACTGGACTTTCACTGGCAGATAGCTGATGTTGATGTGTAACTTGGACTACTCTTTTTTAGGGTACCGCGAAAAAAAGTTCCACGCGGGCGAAGTCACGGGCACAGCTAGATACATATAAAAGAAAAGTAGAGTGATATAAACGGGTCGAACTACTATTGATAATTCTTTTAGATATTCTCATTTCAATATTTGTTATATCAAATTTTCTTCTTTTATTAAAGAAGAAAATTTGAGTAGCTTTGGTCATTTTAAACCTAATATATTTGGTTTAAATTTATAGTAATTTAATGATCAGAGTAAAATCAGTTTTCTACTATTTTCAAAGTAAACGCTATTTTATAAAATATATTTTTATTTATTAAATTATACCCAGTTGTCAAAAATAATCTTATATTCATAATTTTTTATAATAAAATAACATATTTATATTAACCATAATATAATATTTATTAACTACATTTAAAATATTATCTCTCATTATAAGACCACGTTATTGAGCGCTTCATTTTGTTTGATTTTTTATTCCAACGTTTCGGCCACTTCAGTAGCCGTGATCACGGTTATTATGTGTACTAATCGCGAAAACTTAAGAAAATACTATATTATTTCTCATAAATTATTTCAGCAGAATTGTGTTATTTTTACAATTTTGATACTAACTTAAATTCTCTCAATTTTTGTTTGCATCGTTTTCATGGATTTAAATTAAAAAATAATAATCATGATACTTTGTTTCTGGGCAATAGGTAAATGAATATATAAAATCAATTTTCACATTGGTTTAATTGAATTGAAAAGCTTAAATCACTAAAATTAACACGAAATAATATATATACACACGAAATTTTCAATTCTAACATAATAAATATAGTGCGAGCGCGTTGATGTCTTATGTACGGCGCGGCGCAGACGATGAACTTATTAACATTCATTAAAACATTTATTAAGCAAAACGAGGAAATAAATACACTCTTGTACAGTGTTGAGAAATATTTGGCTGTTAAATTGTCTAATTAGGTTTGTTGATTGAACTGTCGGACATTCGTGTCAGAATATTTTAGATGTGTTTATTTAATTACGACGGTGTTTTTGTTTGCTTTACACCCGTAGAAGTAAAAAGACAGCCAAAAAACAAGTACGTACTATGAATGATAGTCAAACGCAAAACCAAACAGTTTCTATATTATTATCACCTTGCGTTAAATCCCGGTTGCGTTCGGACCGTCTGCCTAGAAGCCCGGGGTACGCTTCTTTACTCTTTCTTCTCCACTTCGACTGGTCTTCGGTATCCCTAATCAGGAGACGATTGCAAACAGCTTTTTTGATCATTTATTATCTATGTATACTATTACTAATCTGTAAATGGTTCGAGTTTGGGTAATGCGTAAAAATATGAAAAAAATCAGTGTGGCTAATTCGGATCAGCAGTTTCCGAAAATACAATTTTTAAAATTTTGAAGTGAAACTCAATGAAACGAAAAAGCGACACTAAATTCTTAGGTATTTCGTTGGTAATTTTCGTCATTTTGATTATTTTGGTAGTTTCGTCGGTAGCTTTGTTATTTGTCTGTCTGTCTGTTAGAGCATCACGTGAAAACTACTGAACACATTTAAATGAAACTCGACGTAGAGCTAGCTAGCACAATAACGAAATATGTATTAGTAAAATGACAGCCCATAACTGTCCCACTTTTGGGCTCGGGCCTCCCACTATAGGGGGTTGGACAGTATTTTTTTTATGTCCGTATAGGGTTTCGTTTGACCGGTGTCTCATCTGATGTTAGGTGATGACGCATTTTAAGATGTAGTAAGCTTGTCTAGAAGATACTTATTCACTCGTGACTACAAGTCACTTCTAGATTATATTTGTTAGGAAAATCAGACTCCGGCAAATTATTCCATTCTTCAGAAGTGCGCGCCAAGATTAAGTGAAGCCCTTGGTCCTATCTGGCGGTGTTTCCACCAGTATACTCACCACGCTTGTTTGTCCAAGGCGGCTTTGCAGGTTTGACATATGTGCTATCTCAATATGCAGGTTTCATCAGGATGTTTTCCTTCACCGTTGTTAGTACGTGGTAATTGTAACAATATGCACATTAGGTCAGAAAACTGCCTAAGTGGTGCAAGCGTTTCGGCCAGGATTCAAACCCGCACCCTTTGAGTTTGGGACGCTTGCACTGGCCTTTACGCTCCCACAGCTTATTACCACGGCACGCTATTAGCTATATGTTATCTTTATCAAACAATATAATATAAAACAAAGCATACAATATGAGAAATGATGCCATTTTAATGCGCCAACGACGAGTTAAAAGACTCCATTCTAGTCATCGCCGCACCCCTACTAGAGGCGGTAGTTATAATAATACTCGTAATAAAGTTATGCGCTAGTCGCACATCTTAGCGCAAGAGGCCACTAGTTTCAAATCGCACGTCGCAGACAAAAAATCCCCAAAAAAGTGAGAATTATGCCTAGTTGTGCAGTGATTTGGTGTTCTGATCAGAGTAAAAAGGTTACTAAACAAAATTCTCGAGTATCATATCATAGTTAAGTACCTAAGAGCAAGCTTTAGCTTATCAAAAACGCGAGTCAAGGTTGTTTTGGAACACAAAACCTCAACGGAGCGTAAGCCATTATTCATCAGTGAATGCGATAGTGAGGGACGCGTGGGTTGGCATCAATTATATCGATAGGATCTGTTAGGATGTCTTGTCTTCGATTATCTAGGTTTCGTATTTTACTTATAATTTTAACGGATTATCTATATATAGAAGTTTCTTTCATTGTAGTAGTTTATAGTTTAGTATTTTGTTCATTTTTTTTCTTTATGTATATTGTAATATTTTCTGTGATAATTTCGGTAATTATGTTAAATATTGTTGATTGTAGTAAATTTGTTTATCAACTATATTGTCTTTTTCACCTAATAATAATACACATTTTATTACCGGATATAATATAATACAATAATATATAATATAATATAATATACAATATAATCGGACAAGTGAGTACAGCTCACGAGCTATGAAGGCCTAAACCAATTTCTTGTCATGAAATAAAATCGATAAAAATATCGACACTATCCGCAGCACTTTAAGGACCAGATGGCTGATCTAGAACAATAGGTGGGTGTAGAAACGGTGACGACCATTAGCAGATTCAGTTTGTATGGAAAATATTGCCATGCCACCTCTATTAGGCAGGCGCACGTCGGGGGTGAGGGGATCCTCTGCTCTGTGGTTTTAATAGACTGGTTTCAAAGGAATACATTTAACTATTGTCTCTTTAATAACACTGGTCAACCAAATTCACTCGTTCTAAGTATTGTGATTTTTTTTTATAATTTCGACACTTCTAAATATAGCATTAAAAGTTTTCTACCGCTTACATTTTTATGTAATTGATGTTTGAAATTTAGAGTTTTTCTTGCGTTACAGACAAAACGTACATTTAATTATTGTGACAATAACTGATTTAATTCCTCATAAAACATTTGAAATCATCAAAAGTATATGTCAAATAATTGATAAAGTCATTTCAATTTGCAGTTTTCTCCATTTTCACGTATTGTAATTTCGTGGCAAATCAAGTTATCAAAATCTGCAAGTAATACTCCTGACCATTGTCCTTGTACCGTTTCTCTATGTATATATGTAATATATCTTATTAGAATCTTTCATCACATTCATGGGATAATGTTAAAGATTCGCGGAAAAGAAATCTACTCACATGATGGGATGGCAAGAAACTGAAAGCAAATATAAATTCAGCATGTGAAATTCTATATATTTATCGGATTTTTATTTAAAGGAGTATTTGGTTGCCGACCAGTGTAATAGGTATAAGGTTCCTTCCTATACGTACACACGTCAGAAGCCAATGGCCTAGACTTTTTTTAGTTATATATATTCTTATTTCGTCTAGTTAATTGTTATATTTTCTACATTTTAGCCAAATATTATTTTAATTATAATTATTTTAAGCGCAATTTTAATTTGATTTTTATTTATATTGTGATTTAAATTAAAATAACAAAGAAATGTAATTAAATACCGTTTCTACGTTGCTTTAATTGTTTTTATTTATCGTGAAATCTTAGAAAATAAAGCTATTTTTATTTTACTGTAATATATACCAAATAGAGTTCTCATTTAAATGTTGCTTGTGTTGGCTTTAGAAATTATGTAAATTTATACATGAAATGATTTAATTATCTCTAATATTGCAATCACTTTAAAGTTTTATACAATAAACATCTTATTCATAATAGTTATACAAGGTATAAGCATTATTTTTAATACCGTTATTCAGAATCCCATTTTGAAGGAGATAATGCAATAAACTTTTTAAAATTCTTTTATACGAGCCTTAGCTTTTTAAACATAGCTCTCATAAAGTAAATATTAACAATAAACAAAAATTAAAAATTAAAATGAACAAGTTACGGGTAGGCTAAATAATAACTTTAACGTTACCCATTTACACCTGACGTTTTTGTCTATGACGTATTGTGAACATGGTTACTGAAAAGTGGCCGAAACGTCAAAATTAAAATCAAATAAAATATCGCGCTTAAAACCGTTAAACGTAGTTAACCTTACACCAACACATTAACCTTAAACTAAAACTTAAAACGTTAAAAGACGAGAGCTGTATGATATGTAGCGCCATCTATTATCTAGCTCTCCGGTGCTTAATATACATTGGAACATATGTGTCTGTCTGATAATTTACAAACTCAATTAATATTCATTAAAAGTCGTTTCCGAATAAATGCATAACAGAACAAGTCTTAGTCTCATTTAAAAATACTTCCAAAATGGTTTTTGTGTAAATAACGTACGAAAATATTTCTATATTTTTTCTTTGTCTATTATTAGCGTGTATGTGGCGTGTCTTATTCATCTGTCTGGCGGTCATCGTCGCCCTCCACTTATTCAAACATTTACATACATACATAGTCACTGACCGTGAATGTATGTAGCACCATTCACAACCCGTGTGAATCCCCCCGCTAAGAATGCGCTTGGAAACATATAACGTTTGTAAGGTGGCCATCAGTTTAGGACATTCTCTTTTTTCCTCATGTTTTCTTGGTTATTATTTTTATGTGTGTGTATGTGTATATACATATACGCCACTATGGGAACGATGGAGAACGTGATACAATTTTGTTTACAAATCTTGTATTTATATAGAATAAGGTTACTGTAAATGCGAGGGTGTGTTATATCACACGCAAATCTCATAGGTTTAAATGGTGCTTTACTACTATTTCATGATATAAAATTATTATTATTATATATAAATAAATAAATAAAAATATTTTTTATTTATTACTATTTTGTATTCCAAAATAATAAGCAGCACCACTTAACCTGATCTAAAAGGTTTGTGTTGTAAAGGTTGTTTGTGTAATAAACTAGGATATGCCCGCGACTTCATCCAGGCTTGACTTGAAATTCCCGGGACACAAAGTACCGCAGCATTTAAAAAAGGATATAAGCTATCGTTTTAGTGGAAACTGTGTGGGAATAAGTTCAAACCGTTCCCTGAAAAATTCCTGCGGGAATCTCGGGATAAAAATTCACACATTTAATTACATTAAATTCGTTATCGATAGTAAAAATATCACACATTGGAATTCGATTTTTTTTAATCCGGACATTTTAAATAATTCCCAGTAAAATTCCTAGGATAAAAAGTAGCACAGAGGTTAAGCCTAAGAATTAGCTGACGATCAGCGAAAACCGCATCGAAATGCGCCCAGTAGATTTTACGTGAATTCCGAACAAACAGACAAACGGACAAACAATTTTAAAAAATGCATCGTGTTCTTCGTCCTTTATATACTCTATCACAGTTGCTTTTTTAAAAATAACTTTAATGTACAGACACGGCACGTTTAGGATTTTATAATATAGATATAGAAGATTATGTCTGATCACTTAGCATTCTCTTTTATTAACCGACTTTAAAAAGGAATAGGTTCTCATTTCGACTATATGGTATTTTTGTATGATTTTTACGCTTATATTTATACTTCTAACTCTATCCCAGATACATACACATGTACCTGGGATAGAGTTAAGAAATTTATTTTGTCATTATAGAATACTTTAGTAGAAAAAATAGTTTGACATTATATGATAACAAAAAAAAATTAAGAAGTTTGCATAAAATAATACAAATATAATAGGGTAGATGATAATGAAATTAATTGAGATACTTTTTATCATCTTACAAAAAGTAGCGGTCTCATAGATTTTGTATCAGTATATAAAAATGAATCAAATAGCGCATTAACTATTGCTTCAACGATGATTTAAATTATTTTTATCAATTATATTGTAAAAGTTAGATCGTAGAATAAAACATTAAGCCTGTTTTTATGTGTAAATAATGTTAGAATTTTTTAAAATTTTATCTGTTATTTGTTGTGATTTTATCACCTTTGGCGAAGTAGATAATTTTTCTCATCTCCAATTATTTCTGAAAATCTCGTCCAAAACAATTTAATACTTTTTAATCAATCGCCATTATATTGAGTGCTCTTTTATCGAGTGCGTCATTAAAAGTTTAAAGGTAATTATAGATTTTTAGTTTCTCAACAGACCGCTCTCTCTGAAAGGTATGTCGTTAACCGCATTTCGCAAAACGTTGTGTAGCGGTTGCAATTTTGCACGCTAATGTCATCATTTCGTTTCTGATTGGACGTGTATTATCTTATATATTATTAGAGTATTTATTATATTGTAGACTTTTAAGATAATCAAAGTAATATAAACATTTATGTCATGCAATATCAGCCTTTGATTAAGGCTCCGGTTGCCGTAAAAGGTCGAAAGTGGGGTGCACGAAACAACTTTTCATTAGTATTTATTAATCAATAATTTGCCAAAAAAATTGTCACAAATCTTCACGATATGAGACGTAACGTGTTTTTTTCGTAATTTTTCTATAGTTATTTTATGTTAAGAAAACAATTCATCAAATCACCTCTTAAGTTTATGACATAAAGCCATTTTGCTTCTTCAATTTTTATCAAAACAGGATAAAAAATTATCTACATCTTTATAAAAGTGAATTAAATAATTAGGTTTTATATTTTTTTAAATACTACTTTACGTCTACGTTGGCGTTGCTACAACCCTTAAGTGTTAATGATCTTAAAAGTTCTGATAGGCTCGTTTCCCTGAAACGTAATATTTCAGGACAACTTCTCTCTCTTGATATCACAAAAGTTTAAAATAAGAGTCGTGTACTTTTGATTTTTTGTTAAATGAGAAAGAACACTAATTTCAGTGTACGGGTGGTATAGAGTAAGAGGCGACAAAATATCACACTGCCGGATGGTAAGAGATTTGCCCGTCTGGTTGGATATATTCTAGGGCATGCCGCCGTAACAACTTTCGAGTTTTGATCCGGCATTAGTGGCTAAGTTTCATTCTCCCTTCGAGTTTGGAAACACGTTGTTGGAATTTTTAGTATTGCAAATGTCCATAAGTGACGATAACCACTTTTCGGGTCAGCCTATCTGATGTATTCTAGCAATAAAAAAACCCTTTGATTATAATGTTTTTATTGTAGATAGTATAATAGCATTGTGTTTCACCAAGACCTTATTTGATGTTAATTGTATATATAGTCTTAAATGGAGCAGGTATCTAAAAAGTACCTATCACACGGCATTTGATAACACCTAAGTTGTGGGTATAATCCTTTTAGCATGTAAGTACATAAATACTCAGTTATCACTAATACAGTTTCAGCACTATGTATGTAGTGTGTGTGTAGTATTAGTATTATATTGCATATAGCTATGTTTATTATGTTTAAATAGTTTCATTTTATTACTATATCTTGTATATATATGTATATATATACACATACATATAACTTATGTTTATATTTGTATATATAGTATAGTTACATATTTATTATTAAAATGTAAGTAATCGTACAATAATTATGTATACCGCGATCGCTACTCCTAATCAGCAATATTCGTGCCACGGGTTGCCTGGAAGATATCGTTTTTTAGCGATATGACTACCCTTTGTACATAATTAGAATAACACTAGTTCTTAAGTTTTCTGTAATTGTGTACATTAAAGTGTTATCTATCTATCTCGTGTTTACTAGTAGCAAATCTTCTAGAATTATAGATGTTTATTATGATGATTATTATAAGATAAAGGAGAGCCGGAACTAGGTAGTAAAGTTCATCAGGCATGAACAAAGGCAAATGCCCTAAGAACTTTTTTATTGAGCGTCTTAAATATATCTACTCAAATAAGCTAACTGGTGAAATTTTTCATGCGTTGAAGTACATCATGTACATATATCCCAGCAAGTGGCTTCGTATACTAGTCAATCAAATGCAGCACTTAAAACTCCAAAACAGTTCTATAGCCTCATTATTTTGGGGAACGTTAAGTTTTCTTTGTCTTACCATAACTGTAATTCGGTTTGTGGTGTTCAAGACTCGAGAATTAGTCACTTCTTCCATTTGCATAGTCAGTGAGCGTGTATTTCTCGTGTGAACCGGCAAGAAGCGGCGGAGCGTGGTCGTGCATTTTGTTTTATTACTTTATGTCCAAATTAAATTAGAAACGGTATGGTCAACTTAGTCGATGTTTTTTCGCACCAAAATGTTCTATGCTTTTTTTGTCTACGAAGTGATTCGTCTGTCGGAATTAATTAGACTTTTTAAAAGTTTGACGATTCCTGAAAATTGTTTGTACATTTTATAAACATGATAAATAGGTTCGCGTTTAACCACTATCACGCCTAATATTACACAATACACACACGAGACTTGAAAACCAGATTGTACTTTCTGGGAAACACGGACTCTGGTAGCGCATTCTACAGCTCTGCCGTATGCAGAAGGAACGTGGAGGCAAAACGTTTCATTCCTGCTGATGGTGATGAGTCCAATCTACTTTTATAATAGAAATACCTGGTTATTTATATTGACTGTGTTTCTTGAACGTTACGAACGTTTAGTTCTGTTATGTAGTATATTAAATTTATTTACCTCAAAATATAATAATAATAAATCGGCAGACAAACACACACTGTATATCCCCAAATTAAGCAAGTTACGCTTGTGTTATGGGTAATATACAACGGACCATTCTGGGGCCGATCCCAGACACACAGACCATAGTAAATGACGGAGAAAATACGTTTCCGAAATTTACTATACCAGAAATCGAACCCGGAGCCTCTGCGTTGCAGAGAGGTAAGCCGGCAAAAGCTTAGCCCGCTCAGCCACAGAGGCCGTCAAAAATATAATGTAAGTGTATATAAATTATGAATTAGCACAAAGAAGAAAATTTAACTTATATGGTATTCTAACCCTAATCCATTAAGATTATGAATAGAATACTGATCCTAGTTCATCGAAGTCAATTGGTAAGGTACCCAGAAGGCCGGCTTCATTACTTCGCTGCATCACCATACTGATTTGTATTGATATAAGGCAAGAACGAGCTCTCTGATCACTTGAAGAGTCCATAAAGCATTTTGAGAGCTATAGGATACATTATTTTTCCCAGATCTGAAAGCAGATGTATTTACGCGAGAAAAATCCGTGCAGGGATGGAGAAACAATACAATTTCCTGCGGCCGGGCAGCCTGTCGTAAGAGGCGACAAAACAACCCACAGCTAGGTGGTAGGGTATTTACCGGTCTGGATGGCTACTACCCCTGGTCTACAGTATGCTGCCATAACAACGTTGAGTTGTGTTCCAGCATTAGTGGCCAGGTTCCAGTCTCCCATTAAAGAGCGGCAGCACATTAGGTGTACCTTTTCTGTAATTAATGTCCGTAGGCGATGGTAATCGCTTTCCATCAGGTGGGCCGTCTACTTGTCTGTTAAACTCATGCAACAAAAAAATGTCACAATTTGTTATTAATTCAGAATCTAATTTTTTAATTATTATTGATTTAACTTATAAGTAGTGGAATATTTCGTCAAATATTCAGCGATTTTCTTTGACTGCTCAGTGATTTTCAAATGAATGTCTGGTCGATGTTTCTGAGTGTTACCGTATGGTGATATTTCGAACATATCATATAATAACTTCGAAACCGATAACATTTTGACAATTGTCCTCTTCTTGAAACTTTCTACTGATGATGGTAATGCGGTTATTACACCATGTGGTATGAAGAGACCCTTTCCCTGAATCGGAGTAGTGTAATAATAAAAGAGAGTAATGATTATTAGCTAAGCCACGTCCACCGTTTATGCCAGGTTCCTAAATTACTTTAATCTAATAAAGATTTTAACCACTGTTCATCGATAGGGTCAATAATCCAAAAGTAAACAAATTTCTTGGGAGTTTATGGATCGTTTCTTCTCCTTTAACAGTAACTATAATTGCTTTGAAAGCAGTAGAAGTATCGTGGCTTTATTAAACTGTAAGTTTGCCATATTTGTAATGGAACACTTACAAGCCAATAGATGGCGCTGTACAATAATTGAGGTCGCAAATCATTCCCGAAACGTACAAACAATATATACAAATTTCCAACAATAATTGATGGGCCTAGGCCTGCGAGGAACAACAATAGCCTCGCTGGAAGATCTTCCTTTGAGACGGGGGAGCATTCTATCTCGCTCCTCCACATAGTCGGGACATCCCTAAATATTAATTTTGTTTACGTTGGGTAGAACATGTTTTTAAAATGAGTTTGTACTAAACTAGTACAATGTACCACTTCAATTGAGGCGAGGAGATTTGTACGGTTTGTACCGCGGCAGTACATTTGAAGCGATGAGGCCGGTGAGGCGATGAGCATCATTTCCTCATTCGTCCCGTACAAAACTTCTAGTTCGGAAATGTTCGTTAAGAAGCGGATATGATCGGCCTCGGTCACCGCATTTTACTAGCAGTCGTACATGTCATGTTGTCCCTCTTGAACATGTGAATATCCGTAGAGGCGTTATTGTACAGTAGTCCTCGTTTTGTCCTTCTTCTTCATTTGAGGCGTGAGTAGTAGCGGGACAAAAATTTTGAAGTAGTACATTTTCAAATTTTGAGTCGTATCAGTACAGATGTATGTACATCACTAAGTTTACAATACAAAAGGTTTTATGTTATTTTACGCACAAGTAGTTTTAAATAAAATATTTTAAATACTGATAAACGTCAAATTAGAGGAAAGTCATCCAGAAATTATACACTACTACAGTTATGTTGTTTCTTTAACTAATTCATTATTTTATTGCCTCTCCTACAAAATTTCATAAACACATATTTTTTAATAATAGAAAACCTTTGAACTATGTTCTAAAAATGCGCAAGTATATGGCGTCATCAATGTGGTATAATTCCACATTAGGATTACAGTCACGAGTGTGGGACCGACGTTAGTCCGATATGCCCATATCCAACCGCGATCGGACTTGTTACTCTATGCCCTTGCATTTATTACGGGTTTTGCCTTATTTGGACGGTGGAATGTTATTCAATTTTGTGTGGTATTTTATGATGTTTGGTCAAACCTTATTATATAATGAAGTATTGATGAAATAGAAGAACACGTTTATCCAAAAAGCAATGGTTGGAGCAATATCGTATTAGCACATAAACTTATGTGTTGACAAGTAAAAAAGTTATTATAAAAGTGTATTTAATTCTCTAATTCCTTTAATCATAACATTCATACGAGGTTTACATGCTCCTTAAAATAAGGTAAAAATAAAGATAGATCATTCTTTATTGTGCACCGAGGCATAATTACAAACAAAAGAAAAACAACACACATACATGTAAAGTGTAATTGTAATATGTATCTATTCCCACTGGGGCGGCATAATTGTTAAAGCGACATCTTCCAGGCAACGACATAAATTTCAAATATTGATGTGGTGTAGTTTATAATTAAGGCTTGTAGCAACGCTAACGTCCTCAAGGATTTTTTGTTTTTGTGAATAAGATAAAGTAGAATTTAAAAATAAAACAATTTATATCTATGTCTATTATGAAGATGTAGATATTTTATCCTGTTTTGACAACAATTGAAGGAGTAAAACGGTTTTATGTCAATAATTTGAAGATTTGGTGATTTTTTAACTTAAAATAACTACAGAAAAAATACAAAAAACCACGCTACGTTTTATATCTTCACGATATGAAATTTATGATAAATTTTTAGTAAAATTATTGATCAGTAAATTACCAACGAAAAGTGGTTTCGTTTGCACCCCACTTTCAATCTTTTGCGGGAATAGGAGTCTTAATAAAATGAAATGTTTATTCTTATAATATTTTTGAAATTAATTTTATTTTTTAATTTAAACAGTCTGATCAACTGAGAACTCAGCCCTATTGTTACCAAAGCGAATTATGGAGGGTGATCATTTTTTGCATGAAAATATATCAAGCCGACGGCAAAACTTATGCTATTATGCAAAATAAAGTGTGAAAGCATAAACTACTTCGACTAAAGCAAAACTAGTTATCGACTTGCAAAGTGTCTTGTTGAGAAAAACTCGTTGATTATCATAACTGGGTGCAACTTCCTATCATATATAGTGGCGCCAGTTAATCGTTGAAAGGTTTTTATCGCGAAGTAATGCGAGTGTGGACGTCTGTCTTGAATATTCCCGGCTTCTTGCCGCGTGCCTGGAATGAATAAAGGGTGATAACGCTGATCGATAGACGTTTGTATATGGCCTTCTGTTGTCTTTGTTCATATGAGTTCACACTGTAATGGTAAACAGTGAAAAGTGCCATTGAAAACTGTTATCTTCTATATGTATAAAACGGTTAAAGTGGGGTTTTATTTCTATTAAATATTTAATTTTGTACACGGAAGTTTCATTCTTCAGCACCTACCTCTACCAACGCTTACGAAGATATAATGTTCACGTGACGTCTTCTGACAGACTTCGCTTATGTCTGCGATAGTATAAGACGTTTTCTGATTAATAAACAAATCCAAATTTATCTCTAACATCATAAACGATTAAGTGTGGTAGCTTAAAATATTTAAACTACTATAGTGGGTAGTTTAAATATTTTATTTAATTTTGTTTATTAATCAGAAAAGTCTTATATTATTGCAGACATAAGCGAAGTCTGTCAGAAGACATGACGTAAACATTATATCACTTCACTTTCGTGGAGATTGCAGCTAAAGAGTAAAACCTCCGTGTTACAATTGTATTTTTTTGAAGTTGTTTAATCTGTTTAAACATTATAATTTTTATAAATTTGATTATAATAAGGTTATAACTGTTCAAGTCGGGTTAGTTACACTTTTTATAACTCAAGAACGTCTGGACCGTTTTTTATAATCTTTGATTTGATAGATTTGTCTCCACCCTAAATAGCAGAATAAATATGAATATATCTAAAAAAATATTTATTTTACGAGTTTTTTTTAAGTAATAAAATTTGGAACTCCGCCTTCTTCCGCAATTGACAGCTCGTATCACGTCACGCACGCATAAAGCTTATTTTGTGTGCGTGGTTGAGTGGGTCCCCGGATGGCTTAAATTCACAATTAGAACAGCTAGGTGGCGCTGAAATCGGGTTCTAGGATCCTGCTAAGCCCCTGGGTTGATTCTGGTCGTGGTATTTTTCTATTTATTCCTACTGCTTTGTCAAATATAAGCTAAAGTCGATGGTCAAAGAGGACAATGCAAAAATGTTTTCAAAATTTGAACTTTATTATTAATACCCTCGTAAAAATATTTTATAACACAATACAAGGTACTTGAGACACGTCAATAATAATCCATGTTTCCAAGAATACTATTGACTTAAAGTAAAATGCCTTTGTGTCCAAGCCATGACAATAAAAAGGCTCAAAATGCTCTCTTCCAAAGCCCACTCATTGTGGGTTGTTGTAAACAAAAGAAGCAATTATATAGGTAAGCATTGAGAGCTCTTGGCGACTTAAAAGAGTCTGTTATGCTTTCAGATAACTCAAAGCTATACCAACAAAAGCTTTTGTTATTTTTTATAGCTATTCTTTTTCAGTATTTAAAAAATGCATAATCATTTTTATGGTCTTCCCTCAAATTGACTGTTGACTTCTTTAATTCCTATTGACTGCTAACAGTTTAACTGCAAGTTTTATGTCTGTCCTTAGTAGCAGTTTGTTTACAATCTTTAAAATATTTATACATAGAAATCACAATATTGATTAGTAAATAGATTAGTCAAACGATCTCAAATTCGAATTATAAATTTATAAACAACTTAAAGTCTATACTTTAACACACCTTAAGTACCTTAAATAATTGTATAAGGATTTGTATTTCTTTATAGAGTTGCCAGCTGTCTTTACAAAAAAAATCGGACTAGATTTTTTTTTTCACATAAATTTACTGAAAACTAACTTTTTAGTTACTAAATTTGCATACAATGAATTTAAGAGTCAATCTAATTTTTCATATATTTAATACTCGATGCCACTGCTTTTAATAACATTTTATTGCCTGAGTTAGCATTTTAGAATTATTGCAACTAGCAGTTATATTATAATTAAACAAAGAAACGGACAAGCAGAAAAAGGGTAAGAAACAAAAGACTACATACACGTTTACAATTATATAATAGTAGTTGATGCCCGCGACTTAGTCCGCGTGGTGTGGTTTTTTAACTATCAAAAATATCCTATATGTTGACCAGAGATATAAGCTACCACCATACAAAATTTCATTTAAATCGGTCTAGTTGTGTCGGAGATTAGCCGGTACTAACAGACAGACAAACTGAGAAACAAAAAATTTGAAAAATTCTAAATTATTTCTATTTCACTTCTTACATCCCCCTGGCTCGGTTTTTATCATTTTTTGTCATTGTACAGAAATTTGACCTCTACAATTTTATTATATGTATAGATTATAGATAGATAGATTATGCACAAAGGGCGGTCTTATCGCTAAAAAGCGATCTCTTCCAATCAACCCCAGAAATGTATTGTGATGATAATGGCGACGGTGGTATATGCAAAATATCGTACGACTACTTACATTTTAGTAATATGGTAATACCTATAGTAACACCAAATTTATTGGTACATGTTATGTTAATTTGAACACTATTTATTTAGTCTGTGGCCCGTTGCCCTTGATTTGTCTGGTCGAGACGTGTTGGTGAAAAAACTAGTCAGATTTTATTACAATCTCTACGTCACGACCGAAACTTGATCACTGGATTTATTTTTTATATGTTTACAAATGTGTTTTTGCCCTTCGGATTGTAATATTGTCTGCTATAGCACCGGCATGAAAGAAAGTTACTCAAATAGGTATATGACAACTCCAGATTTTAATGTGTTATTAGTTTTTTAATATTTAATTGCTGGTTATAACGCAATTTAATGTTTAAACGCGTATTATTCATTTATTATTATTTATTAAGCCATAAAAACACTTTTATATTTTAAAGATGAAAAGATATGGATAAATATGCTAACCTTGCCATATTTCATTGATTTAAATACATTTTTCAGATATAAAGGTAGTCTTACTCTTTCCCCAGGACCATCTATATCAATTTTAGCTTTTTAATCGTTAAAACAAAAAGAGTTAGTTTCACTCATATTTACTAATGTTGATATATAAAAATGAATGTTTGTCTGTATGTCCTTTATAGAATCGTAAACTATACATTTGATCACGTGATGATCTTTAGCAAAGTTGTTGTGCATGAGCCAAAGAAGGTTTCTGAGTTGGTTTGGTTCACAATTGGACCCGGTAGGTGGCGCTGCTGTCGGCATACCGATTGAAGCTTTTCCAGGCAGGACGACGTCTGCCGGGACAGCTAGTTTATTATAAATTAATGTAGTAAGTAATTAGCCACTAGCACATAAACTTGTAAGTCGTGGTAGCGCACGCGTCCCAGACTCAAAGAGTGCAATTTCGAATCCTGACCGGAACGCATGCATCGCTTAGGCAGTTTTATATCCTAGTGTGCATATTACAATTACCACGTGCTAACAACGGTGAAGGAAAACATCGTGATGAAACCTGCACATCGAGATAACCTATGTGTCAAAACTGCCAAGCCGCCTTGGATAACCGTGACGGGTATACTATAGGGGCCCCATACTATAGGGGGAACAGAGCCCAGCAGTGGGACGTTTATGGGCTATTATTATATTATTATATAAACTTGAGTTTGACAAAGGACTATATATTGCATGGTACATGGTCCGAAATGGATACCTCAATATTTCAATTTTTAAAATATTGTAGTAGTCATACTAGTTTTTAAATCTATCGTCCATAAAATCCTGGTATATAATTAAAGACTACATTTTGATTTAATTAATAATAAAAAATAAAAAAGAATAGTGAAACATCAAATTTTATCATTCAATCCAAAACCGACGTTACACCTAACATAAACATGGAATGGTCGTTGGTATACTAGCCAGTAGACAACCCATTTCAATATACCATTAATTCATTTAAAACAATAGTAAAGATATATTAAACTACATTAGTTGGTAATGGCATGGAAAATCTCTATTTTACACAACCAATGAGTCGTAAGACGCCATGTTGGGGCAGCTGTAGGTGGGTGGGTCTTTAGTTACGTGGGAACCGAATGTTTACCAAAATGAGTTTGTACTTTGGTGTATAATCCACCGACACGTAAATTCTTAAACTGAATTTAATTTTAGTTCTTTTTTCCCTAACGTTTATCGTGATAAAGTTGTAGTATTGTAATTTATCAAGACGTTCAATCAACATTGCATTATTCAGTTGTTTATTTCAATTTGATTTCACAGGCTCATAAAAAATAAAAATGGCCTGTACTTTTGACCAGATACCAATAGCCTATCTATTCTTATGTATTTCGATGCGCTGATTCCGAATCTGCGGCCAGTTTGGTCCGTATACTCTCAAAATTTTGGGGGTGTATGGACCAAAACATCGAATATGGAATCAATTTGATACTTTTTTCTGTACTTTTGACCAGACCTATCTATTCTTATGAATTTCGATGCGCTGAATCCATATGTGCCGCCAGTTTGATCCATACACTCTTAAAATTTTGGGGGTGTATGGACCAAAACATCGAATCTGGGGTCAATTTGGTACTTTTTTTCTGTACTTTTGACCAGACCTATCTATTCTTATGAATTTCGATGCGCTGAATCCATATGTGCCGCCAGTTTGATCCATATACTCTTAAAATTTTCGGGGTGTATGGACCAAAACCTCGAATCTGGGGTCAATTTGGTACTTTTTCTGTACATTTGACCAGACCAATCTATTCTTATGTATTTTGATGCGCTGAATCTGCATCTGGGGTCCGTTTGGTCCATACACCCTCAAAATTTTGAGAGTATATCGGGTACTGGCTTTCGTTTCAAAATATGCGGTAAGATTGCTAAATTAAAAATACAAATTGTAATAAGAAAATATATCGCGAGTTAGACGTTTTTCAATGGCGGTATAGACGGCGCTTGCATCGTACGGTATGTTATTTCGGCCGGCTTATCCTAGCCGAATTTCCATTCCGCGTCATTTAGTGTTACATATCAGATGTAAATAAAATGATCATAACAGTTCAAAATTCAGTGCGTTTAAAATTGAATAGTATAAAGACAGTCACACAAAAGCTACGACCTCGAGTTCCGCATAAAGAGGGGCACCGCCCCAATTCTAAAGCCGCAGGTACTGTCTCTGGTAAGTGACACCTGTCCTTACACTTGAGCCCTTAACTTATTCAGGTTTCCCCTCCGTCGCCTTAGAATAAAGGACCGGAGGGGGTCCGGTGGGTCATTGTTAATTGTACACTAGCCAGTTCCCTTTTGCCTTCTGAATGGTACAGTACATACCGTGTTTCGTGGCGGCCGTTTTTAACGCCTTGTTTAATAATATACACGTCGTTTTTGATATTAATTATGTAAGTAAGTTTTTCTTTAGTATAGTGTCCTTTCTAGTTTTGCGCATTTTTTTAAACTTGTAAAGAGGTAAGATCTATGTTAAGATGAGGAAAAGATGATGTATTTTCCTAGAGATAATTCAATCTTTTATCCTGTTAGGAAAATAACTAAAGACCTTTGAGACCTTCAAACAACTTGCATATTATTAATTTGACAGTAGTTGTTTTTGGGGTTCAGTATCGTCCGTCTGTGTATTTACATGTGTTACGGCCATTTTTCTTAGAAATTATGTACTATTGATATAGTTTGACAGAAAATGTGTAATTATGTAGGAACATACTGAAACTATAAAAAATAGCGGTACTTGAAATGCATATAACTTGAGATGAATTTTGAATTTGAATTTGAATTCAGAATCGTTGTGATTTAATAATAATAATAATAAATCGGCAGACAAGCGCACACACACTGTATATCCCCAAATTAAGCAAGTTACGCTTGTGTTATGGGTAATATACAACGGACCAGTCTGGGGCCGATCCCAGACACCCAGATCATAGTAAATAACAGAGAAAATACGTTTCCGAAATTTACTATACCAGGAATCGAACCCGGAGCCTCTGCTTTGCAGTGAGGTAAACCGGTAAAGGCTTAGCCCGTTCAACCACAGAGGCCGATTTGAAACTCGATGAGACGAAAAAGCGACACTAAAAAGAGATAAACACATCAATCTGTAGGACTAAGCATGCGAGACAATGAGGTAGTCTACATTATATTTAACAATTTAAATACTATGCTCTTACAGATAGAGTTGAAAATGTTTTAAAGTTTTCCGTTTATACTTCAGATTTCGTGTTTTAAAGCTTAAATATATTATTACGATACATATGGACTGTGACTTCACGTAATTTAGAATCCCTCCCACCCATTGTCACACTTTGTTTCACTTCTACTGCGTGTGAACCGTACACTCAGATTTTTTTTAATGTTGGGGGGAATCTGGAGGGGATGATATTCGCTATCATAATTATAAAATTGTGTCGCTGCCTATAGCTTCCCTGTTATAGTGTAGAAAATTGAGCAGAAATTCAAGGTAATGATAAAACTAAAAATACTTTAATAATTTGTACAAGGTTTGTTGAGTACTTTTTGAGATTGTGGTATTTTTGATTAAGTGCTTTTTTCAATATTTCGTAACCAAATGAAAATAACCTAACAATTTTTATTCATGGGTTTTAAGGAATTCCTTATTGTGTTTGACCTGACATTGCATTTATATGAGCATAACCTATCTTGTATTTTCTTATAATGTGTAAGTTAAATAACACAAATCTTTTATGGATAAAAATATTTTTGCTATTAAATATAATTATATTATTACGATATATATTTTTTATTCTTGCATAAATGTAGTTAGATACAGATATTAATTATTTTTAAAAATAGTCCATTACATTGTACCATAGTTAATGGTGTGCAAGCTATCATTTTAACAGTTTTAATTTATTTATGTACCTATTATAGTGCATTACATAATGTGAATATTAATTATTTATTTTAATTATACTTGTATTTTATTGTTACAATCAGTGTATGTCAATTATTTGTCTTTAGTTTAAAGTTTATTAATAATTATTTATTGATGTTAAATTTCCAAGTCATTAAGGAATTCGTTTGTCGAGTAATATGATATTCTCTCTCTTGTCTCTCACCTTCATCCAATTATTTAGCGTCGGCACAATATCGAGCCATTACCGCCATTTTATCGTAAGCGACATTTGGACCTAAGTATATTAACTGTTACAAAAGGTATTTTGAACCTTTTAAGACGTTCAGCTTACTTAGATTAGATTTCACTGAATCAAAAACTGAAATTCTTAAATAAAATAATAGTTTAAACTTTAGCAACAAAAAATATACTTAGGTTCAAAAGTAGCTTACGATAAAAAGGCCGTAAGGCTCGATGTGTCTTTTCCTTCCATACTGCTCTATTCTGCCATGCGTCCTCTGTCACACTACAAATCATCATATAACCAAAATTGAACGTATCCAAAAACTTTTTGTCAAACACTTTAATTTCAAGTCTAAAAACTATTTCAATGATTATACTGCACCTTGTCTACATTATAATATTATCCCCCTTAGTGAAAGAATGCATTACCTGGACATGACCTTTTTGTACGATATCATAAATTCTATTATCGATTGTCCTGCTCTCGCTTCGTCTTTAAATATCAACGTACCACACTGTTACCCTCGTAATTCTTCCTCACTCAATCTGTTTGCTACCTCTGTTTCTTAAACTAACTCCGGACAAAATGAATATCTGCGTCGTTGTACAAATACCTACAACAAATATTTTAAAGACATAGACATTTTTAATTCTTCGAAACAAATATTTAAGTCATCAGTAGATAGTAAACTTATTAATAAGATCCAAAAGGAATGTAATGTTTGTATTTAGACTTAATCATTTAGTTGTGCTTAGTTTTCCCGTCAGAAGTTTCACATACATACAGACATTATTGCCTCGTTTGTTAGTGAGTTGGGACTCATATAAAATTGCACGAGCTTTTATGGCTTTTTCACCATTTTGTTAAAAAAATAATTAATATCATATACATTAAAATTATTTAAATAATTGAACCAATCAGGTTTAAGAGAAATCTTAATTTTTAAGGCAATATTTATTAGAAAAAATATAAATTCAAAATGACAACGTTCAAAACTAGATGGCGCTGTTCGTTATTAAAACACACTATGGTTTGCTGGCTAAACAAAATAGATTAAATCTATCAAGGCTAGGGCTTTGGTAGAATTAATCTATTTTGTTTAATACCATATTTGCTTTTTTATAGTAACAGTGTTACAAGCATACAGTATCCAGCAAGCGTAAAGTGTTCGTGTTTTATTTATCCACGTCATCCACGTGAGTTGGACAGTCGATAATATCTTTGGAGATATTGAATATTGAACTAAAGAGTAAATATATCAATCAATAAAACATAAAAGTCAAGATACGATAGGAACTATCGATGGTAATAGCCATAGATAATACACTATATATTTAATATCGAAAATGCGAAAAATAAAAATGTTTATGTGTTTGTAATTTCTATGCTGGGTTACAAAGAATTTTATAAGTTTACTATAATAAAATTTAAAAAATTATAAAATTTCACAAAAATATTTGTTTAAGGTTCATCAGATTTCAGAGAGAGATCCAAAATGGACTTTGTTCTTTGAATTTCATAAACATTCCTATGTATAGAAAAATATTTTTTATATACAGAAATGGATTAAGGAGACTATTTAAAAAAATAGCATATTAATTAACTCTTGCTATTTGTCGTAAAAACGCTCTGCACCGCGAAATACAGCCCACTGCCGCTTCGCTAACAATATCTAACAATTATCTTTTCCTAAAAATAATATCAATTATATATATATTTATCAATTAAATTCTTTACTCATTACGTAAATAATATGTGCCTGGTAATTAGGATTGTAAGAAAGATACTTTTAATGAACATATTGTAAAAGTTCAGTGTTCTTGTTACCACAAGGCTTCGTGAGAAAATAACCACGAGACTACTCTAGTTATTTAATTGTATGTATGGGGCTTATATACACTATAACAAATGTATAGTAAAATATAAATAAAACCCGTTTTCCTGTCCGCTTATATGTACATATATAAAGCCGTCAACCTGTAAAACCCCTTATAAACATCATTCGCCCGTTGTCGTTCGTCGCGCGCGCACGTCTCTCGCTCCGCCTAGGCTGTCCGTTATTCGTGTTCGTTGTGTTCGTTCGTTCACCCGGTCGATCTGTGTTTTTTTCTGTGACAGTGCAGTGAAAAGTGCGTCATCAGGTGGTTTTTCCACCAAATCGTTCGTCCCCCTCAGGGACAATGGACGGCGTGGAGCTCTCTCCATTGCAGTTGGAGGGTTTCCTGTCGTTTTTACGACAGCAATTCCCTCAAGCGCTCGACCAATATTTGAGGACTCCGGAGTCCCAATCAATGGCGTCCGTTATCTCGGAACTTAATTCCGAGAAACCCGTGTCCTGCAAGTTACACGTGCAAGGGGCCCCCGCACCCGCATCTGCCGCGACCACCGCACCCCCCGCGACCCCCGCCACCGCGCTTATCGCTGACCACCTGCGCTCTGCCTTAGCGCCCGCGCCCCCCGCATCCGTACCCGCCGTGTTACCGGTGCGCCCGCCGCCCGCACCCCCGCTCAAGGATGCCCACAGTGTGGCAACAAAATCACGCGCCTCGTTTTCTCGCGGTTCCGCGTCGGGACAACCGCGATCGAGCTCCGCGAGCTCGACGACATCACGTTCGCGATCGCCCATACACCGCGTAATCGATTCTCGTCGAGAAATCGAATTATCTCCTGACGGTCCGCAATACCTCAGGGATGCCCCTCTTCCACCGGCTGATAAAATCACCCCCATGGATGTCGCGCCTCCCGCGAACATCCCCTTAAACCGCGAGGACGATGACGGTTTCATAACCGTCAATCGTACCAAAAAACGGAAGACCCAGAGGGAGGTCCCCCCCAACCCCGCTCCCACAGCGGCCACAAAACCAACAGCGGCACCTTCCAGCCGCCCTGGGCCGCCCTCACAGCGCCCGCCGCCACCCCTGATCATCCGCGAGAAAGCCCATTGGCTTCAACTCGCTAAGGAGCTGCCAGGTAAGGCAATCTCTATAAAAGAAGCCCGTGATACCCAACACGGCATCAAAGTTATGGTCACGTCTTCAAGTGACCACCGCTCCCTAACATCCTTGTTATGTGACCGTAAAATCGGTTACTACACTTATGCCCTGCCGGAAGAAAAACGCCTTCGGGCTGTAATCCGCGGACTCCCACAGGAAATCGAGTGTTCCTACATTCTCGAGGACCTTAAGTCCCAAGCTGTACCGGTGCACGAAGTGCACCGGATGCACAGAGGCGACGCAACAAAGTCTCCTCTAAACCTAGTATTGGTTGTCCTCGACCTCTCCCCAGAGGGGAAAAAGATCTTCGAACTTGAGAAGGTCTGTGGCCTCTCTGGCCTTCGTGTGGAACGCCCACACGAAAAACATACACTGCGGCAGTGTCATCGTTGCCAACTTTATGGGCACTCTGCCCTACATTGTCAATCCCGTCCCAGGTGCGTCAAGTGCCTGGGCGACCACTGAGACCTCGGGTGCACACGCACCCGGGACTCCCGGAGCCACCGAGCTGCATTCTCTGCGGCCAAGCGGGTCACCCCGCTAACTACAGAGGCTGTCCTGCCGCCCCCGACCCAAACGTAAGTTCGGAAAGGGCAACGCCCAAAAAGGCACTAGAAAAGTGCCGAACAAACCCGCATTCGTGGCGGCCCCCCCTCCAGTGGTAAATCACTGGACGGGTCTTCCCACGACGGAAGCGTTCCCTCCACTAAAGACGCGCGCCCCAATTTTGGCCGGCCTACCCCAAGCAACCCCTGCCCCCGCCCCCATTTTAAAAGCACCTTCTGGGCCGTCACCCCACCACTCTTTAGCGGAGGACTTAGCCTTGGCGACTAAATTCGCCAAGAACTTGCCTTTCGACCTAGCAGAGGTCCAACTCTTGGCTCGAAAACTAAGACAAGTTGCAGAGTCTGATCAACCCTCCTCCGGGATCAACTCGTGATCGAAATGGATCACGCGTACCTCCTCCAAGTACTTAGGTCGTTATAACTAAACAACCTAGTTAAATTATTGTTACCGGTAACAAATGGCGCATGTAGGTAGAAATAAACCACGCTCATTGACTCTGGCGACTTATAACGCCAACGGCCTTCGAAACCAGCGCGACTTGGTCCATGACTTCCTGGTTACCAATCAAGTAGATATACTACTAGTGCAGGAGACCTTCCTGAAACCGAGTGAAAGAGATCCAAAGATCTCTAACTATCGGGTCACTAGACATGACAGGATAGGCCGTGGTGGCGGCACCCTGATCTATTTCAGAAGATCTCTACACTGCATGCCTCTAGTCACCCCACCACTAGTAGGTATGGAGGTATCCGCCTGCAGACTAGCAATGACTGGCCACCAACCTCTAGTCATAGTCTCAGCATACCTCGCGTGCCAGAAAACCCTTATTAAGAAAGACCTAGAAGCCCTATTCAACTTAGGCCCAGCTGTTATAATAGCCGGAGATCTGAATTGTAAACACGAACAGTGGAATTGCAATACCACTAACCCCAATGGCAGAGCCTAATAAATATATCAGACAATCTTTTGTTTGATATAATAACTCCCATGACCCCACACGATACCCCCCAACCGCGACTGGGGACCCCAAACACTCTCGACCTAGCATTACTGAGGGGCGTAACTCTTCAGTTCCATTCGATCGAAACGATGGACGATATAGACTCGGACCATCGCCCGGTTATCCTCAAATTAGGACAACAGACGGACCAGACATCTGAAACTAGGACCTCTGTGGACTGGTTGAGACTTGGGGACCTCCTCAAGGCAACCGAATCACAAGACCTGGACCGCATCCCGGACCACATCGAATCCCACCAAGACACGGAGACGGCGATCGAGGCCCTCACCAGCCACCTTCAATCCGCAGTGCGGAACTCGTCCAGACAGGTGCCAGTGGAGAATGACCGCCACTTATGCCTGCCGGACGAAGTGAGGGTACTGCTGAGGGAAAAGAGAGCCGCCTCCAGAGCTCACGACAGATATCCCACCGAAGACAACAGAGTCCGACTCCGCCAACTAGAGCGCGAGGTCAAACTACGTATCCGGGAAGTCAGGGAACAACGTTGGGACAGAACGTTGAGAGATATCGAACCAACTCACCAGGCGTACTGGAAGCTGGCTAGAGCTCTCAAATCAGATACCCTCACTGTCATACCCGCGCTAGAAAGAGCCGACAACACCGAGGCGTTCGATGATGAGGAGAAAGCCGAATGCCTTGCTCAGAGTCTAGAGCTTCAATGCTCCCCCACTACACAAAACGTCGACCAGTCACACCTGACGGAGGTGGACTCCGAGGTTGAACGTAGATCCTCCTTACCAGCGGAAACCACACTCGACCCAGTCACGGTGGAAGAAGTGCAAGATCTGATCAAGTCCCTCAAACCACGAAAGGCCCCAGGGATCGATGGCATTAACAATCGCGTGTTAAAACTCCTCCCCGGCCACTTGATTATAATCTTAGTGAGCATCTTCAATGCCGCCATAACAAACTGCTCTTTCCCCGCGATCTGGAAGGAAGCAGACGTCATCGGTATTCACAAGCCTGGAAAACCGGCTAATAAACCGTCCAGCTACCGCCCAATCAGCCTACTGAGCACACTCAGCAAGCTTTACGAGAGGGTCATCCTCTCTAGACTAAGAGATTTTGCCATCAGCAAACATCTACTACCCGATGAGCAGTTTGGATTCCGTGCCAGACACTCATGCGTCCAACAGGTGCACCGCATCACGGAGCACATACTATCCCACTTTGCCCATCGCCCTCGTCGCCCTATAGGAACAGCCGCACTGTTCCTTGACGTAGCTAAGGCCTTCGACAAGGTCTGGCATAACGGTTTGATTTACAAGCTGTACCAGTTAGGTGTACCAGACAGACTCGTGCTCATCTTGCGAGACTTCCTCCTAGGCCGTAGCTTCCGTTTTCGAGTGGAGGGAACACGCTCGTCCCCTCACCCACTCACAGCCGGTGTACCACAGGGCTCGGCACTATCTCCACTACTCTTCACGCTGTACACCAGCGACATCCCAAAAACTCCAGATGTAGAGTTGGCCCTCTTCGCGGATGACACCGCACTCTATACATCAGATCACAACCGACAAATGGCTTGCGTCCGGCTACAGGTAGCTGTAACAGAGCTAGGCGAATGGTTTCGCAAATGGAGGATAGAGGTAAACCCGGAGAAAAGCGCAGCAATGTTCTTTTCCCGGGCACGCTTCGCTCTCCCAAACGCGCTTGCCTTCGCTTAAAAGCCATCTCGCTCTACGAACAAGAGATCCCTGGGCAAAGTACACCAAATATCTGGGTGTCACCTAGATCAGAACTTGCGCTTCAACGAGCATATCACTATAGTCCGGAATAGAGCGCGATTTGTGATGGGTCGTCTAGCACCCATGATAGATAAACGAAGCAAAATGTCCCTCAGACACAAGCTTACTCTATATAAAACATGCATCCGCCCGATCATGACATACGCGAGTGTGGTATTCGGCCATGCCAAGCCTGCCCTTTTAAAGAAACTGCAAATCGTTCAGAATAAATTCATGCGCAGAGCCGTCGGTGCTCCCCTCTATATGCGTAACGTCGACATCCACCGCGATCTGGAGCTTCCTCCATCAAAAACTACATTACGTCGCTCTCGCGTAAGTATTTCGATCTAGCGCCGCACCATCGAAACCCCTCGTCGTGTCCGCGTCCGATTATAAGCCTCGACGAAAGGCTCTCGTGCGACGACCGCGTAACATCCTCACGGACAAGGTCGACGATATCACAAAACGGCTGGCTCGGATCAGCCCGCCCGCGGTTAGGACGGCAGGCTGGCAGGCACCGACAGACAGACACAGACGGCGGCGTCGACGCCGCCAATCACGATCTCTCCACGTCCCTGCGAGGGATGCCAGGAGACACAGCCCCCCATAGGATAGACTAGGAGTTTCTTTCGCCCTTATAAATTAATAATATTAAGTATATTCAGTACAGCATAGTGAACATTGATCAACTTTAAGGAGAGTAGCCATGCTATTATATTTTTTATTTTGAGGTTAGAATGCTTTGGTCGGAAATATTCTCTTTGTTATTCAAAAAGTAATTTAATATGAAATAGATAAGTGGCAATTAATAAAAGTAATAAGAATTGACACAATTTTACATTACACATTAATTATTTCATGGTTTGCAACTCACTAACATAATGAAAACTATGTTAGTGAGTTTTAACATATTTCACTAGCGCTAGCTTAATTTTTTCGTTTTGGAAACGTTTGAGATTTTTTTAATTAGCCGCGTTTATAAAATTATCTCTAATAATATACATTGACGGTCGAAATCTGAATTATTATATGATCAGGGCTTCCTAAAAATAAGCAATTGTTTAGCACTTAAATCACACTCTACTTTAAAACGACTAAAACATGGTGCTAGATTCAATGTTATTTTTGTTTTCATATCTCTCTTTACTTAATAATGTGTTATCATGAAGATTAAATTTTAGAAAAGAGTTCTTTTAACTTTGTAAAAATAGTTTTATCGAAACGAATTACGCAGTATCTTTTAAAATACATTGTAGATTGGAAGAAAAAGTTTTCGGTTTTATACAATTATTTTGTAAGGTTCATTTCTAAAATTTCAATTTTCAAGATAATACATACAATATATCTGAATACATACAATAACTGAATCAAAGAGGCGGTATGTCTAATTTGGACTTATATTTATACAAAATAAGTCATAGTTGTTTCCTTCCATGTTTATCAATGCGATGAATGTATACGCTTTACACCAGACGGGAAAAACTTCATAAGTAAACCATTAGCATATTTTAGAATGACTAATTAACTTGATAATTACTAGACAGCCAATCGTAAGAATACGAGCAGGTAATGAATGAATCGACTATGTGCAATGAATGGCTTAATACGTGCCCATGCTATGCCCGGAAAACAGGATTATCTGTTTAGTCATTAATTTATTTTGGTGGCTTTTATGTGTATTTTTTCCAGATATATCGTAAATATAAGTCGCGTAACTATTTTTGTGTCAGAACATTGTTAAGATTCAATTATTTTTAAAACTCAGATACATAACGTATGCTGTAGTGCTATACAGCAGTACCTACTTTAGGTAGTAGTATAAAATGACAGACTATAACTTATGAATGGCTATATTAAAGTAATTTAAAAAACACAGAATATATTTACAGATTGCTTATATTAGGTTTTTATTAGGATTAATTAATATTGTTGCATTATTTCCATTGATGCTTTACAGTCGTCTTTTTGGTTAAAAAGACGGTCTATGAAATCCATTCCTCCATCTCAGATCGAAACTTATGTTCAGCTGTAGCAGATATATGGGCTAAGCATAATTTTTTATTCATAACATAACTTTTTTGATACCTATCTAAGAAATAAATAATGAAATTAATTTTTTCAAATGTAAATTGATGGCGCGAAAAACAATGTAATCGCTGTTATGAAATCATAAGCTTTTCTATCGCTGGCAGTACAAACTGCGCCCTACTGTATACTAATCTATGCAAACGGCCATATTCTATTATAATGGAAGGTATGAATTATAAATTCCCCGGTGTGCGTTTACTACGAATTTTACAATCGAGAATACAAAACACAATTTGTTGGTGCGTTTTCGTAATTTTAAACGTTTACGTGATCGGATTTTTGGATGCAAGTGCAAGGTTTACCTTCTCTTGTTTTATTCTTTTTGTGAAATCTTCATGAAGGACGCAAATGCATTTTACATATTGAACAAGAATTAAAGTTTTAACGGTTTTAAGCGCGGTAATATATTTGATTTTTATTATTCCGATTTTTCGGCCAGTTTCAGTAGCCATGATCACGGAAGACAAAGATGTCAAGTGTCAATGAGTATTTTTAAAGTTTTACTTAGCCTACCGCCAACTTGTTCATTTAAATTATTTAGTTTTAATTTTGTTTATGGTTATTATTAATTCTATGGGAGCTTAATCAATAACAGCCAGTGTAAATAGATTACACTATGCCACAAAAAAAATTGCATGTCTGTGCAGTTCACATGCAGTAGAAGTGACACTTCAGAGAATATACTCATAGATAATTCTTCTGTAACTTGTATTAATGTAAATATAATTCCTTTAGCCTACATTGGTCAATATATTATTATTCAAAATAAACTTCTTAAGTGTCACTTTTAATTTTTCACTGTTTTATTTAAAAAAAATATTATTATCAGTTTTATTTCGCTCCAATTGGACCTATGTTTAATCATCGGTCTTATTGACTGAGTCTCTAATCTGTGTTGCACATTGTAGAACTCGTATCTCATTCTCTCGCAGGCTTAGTCCTATAAATTTATGTTATGTCTTTTTAGTGTCGTTTTTTCGTTTCCTCGTGTTTCAAATCACAAGTATTCTAAAGTAGTTTCACTTCAAAAAACCTAAACTGATTCGGATTCAGCGCATCGAAATACATAAGTATGGATGAGTCTGATCAAAAGTACAAATCACTTTTTTGTGGCCGGTGTTATAAATCGTATAAATGTATTTAAATTGATATACCGTCACATATTATAAGATAAAAATTAGAATTTTAAGTATCTAAAAAATAGCTTAAATGCGTGTTAGAACACGCATCTTCAATATTTCCATAGAGGTGACTATTGTACGTTATTTTTGATAATGGCCATGAAATGATAAAAAAAAGCCTGTAATGGATAATGCATTAATGCCCCATATTTAAAAAAAATATGGAACAGTCCTTGTTTACTGTAATCTATACTAATATTATAAAGAGGAAAGATTTGTATGTTTGTAACGAATAAACTTAAAAATTACTGGACCGACTTCAAATTCTTTCAACATTCCAAAGCTACATTATCCTTGATTAATATAGGCTATATAAAAATTAAGGATCACTACTAAAATTTCAATAATGTAACCCATCAATCTAAACAAAATACTAGGCGCTGGAATCGGGTTCTAGATTTTTATTTTTTAAGGCAGGAGAACGTCTGCCGGGACCTTTAGTTCTTAATAAAAGTATTTAATATGCTCTATAACAGTGTATTAATTATTGTACTTAAAGTAGAATAGCGACCATGTTTATTAAATTTCAATTACTCTGTTTTTCAATAATCTAAAATTAATTCCATAAAAGCATAGATTACGGAAACGATAGCAAGTTGGGATCAAAAGATCTTTGACAAAAGTTTATTTGATGAAAGTCGGCCTTTACGCGCTTTAAGTGAAATTGTTCGTAGAAATCTTTGATGGAGGGAAGGCGTAAATCGAGTTAGGTTAACGAGTCGGCTGGCCTTTTAAGGGCCTGTACTTTATTGAGAAGTGGTTTGCAAGATATTGAATATAAAGGATTTACTGCTTTTTACCCATATCCTACTTTATAACTATGACTCTATCTTTTTATTATGGGTCTTTTAGCTGCAACTCTATTTATTCTTGGAAGCTTTTTTTGTGTTGTATAATCATAATAACAGCCCATAAATGTATGGGCTCGGGCCTCCCTTGATAGGGGAACGGACAGTATATCCGCCACGCTTGTCCAAGGCGGCTTGGCAGGTTTGACACATCGGTTATCTCGATGTGCAGGTTGCATCACGATGTTTTCCTTCACCGTTGTTAGCACGTGGTAATTGTAACAATATGCACATTAGGTCAGAAAACTGCCTAAGCGGTGCATGCGTTCGGGCCAGGATCAAATCCGGCGGCCTTTGAGTGTGGGACGCGTGCGCTGTCCATTACGCTACCACGACTTGTATATAAGTATATATATATATAACATCTTATATTTAATATATAAATCTGAATAGTTTGTTTGCTTGAACGCGCTAATCTCAGGAACTACTGGTCTAATTTGATTTACTTATTTTATTATAATTTACTTTTTTTAACTATTCCACGCGGACGAAGTCGCGGGCAGAAGCTAGTATTTAATAAAACTGCGTTTTAACGGTTTTCAAACGACGTTTTTATTTTATCTGAGAAATTACCGAAACTTCAGATTAATTGTATGTTAAATCGTGGTTTCAGTTATAAAGTATTTGATGAAAAATTATTAAAATAATGAACACATAATGTACTTTTAAAGTACTAGTTTGTGTGATTCATGTTATTAATATTTTATTTATAATTTTTCAGGTATATCAAGACCGCTATAGACCGTTTTCGCCTGGCTCACTGTATATCACCCGGTTCAGTAAGAAATTATAAGGTAAGCCATACACTGTACAGCTATTATATTTCAACTAAAAATACTGTCACTAAAATTAAATAAATTAATATTTCAATCTGCAACCATATTTCCATAATAAGGATAGGCTCAAGAAATACTTAACTTCATGAAAGACTGGTTCAATATGCAAATATTCTCTCGCAACGATGGTGGAGTTGCAAACCTAAACAAAATTTTGCTGTCAATTTTATTAATGTATCAGGTTCTCTCACGACTCTTATCATGTTTTCGATTAGAATTACCAAACAGATACTAGTTAGATTCCAACATCGTAACTTGTGAACTCTTTTTTTATTCTCCTAATTATTTGGAGTCAACAATTATATTTCATGAATATAACAAAAATATACCTTTAAAGGAATCAAATAGACGAAAATTAATATTTAGTAATTACCATTTCACTGTATTGTATTACTATTAGTGATAGCACCAATAAAATCTGTGAAAACTTATATAAAGAGCGCAGTAGGACACTCTTGAATTAGACTGTGCTGCCATCTATTACTTGTAGTTGTTTGTTGGCAAGTGTGTTTTGGATTTGTGTGCCTAGTGAAGAGTAGTGAAGATGGTTGGATAAGTGAGAGTGATAATGTGTGATAAGAAAGAGTACTGAGGATATATGCAGTAAAATTAGTGAGAGTGTGTATTCGTGTGTCTGAATTGTAAAATAATTTAAAAAAAGGATAGGATAGAAGATAGAAGGATAAGGATGAGTATATTGAACATAAAATTTTAAATCCAACTTTGCGCCGATTAGTGTACAGTTTACACCTATTCAACTAGTGTCCAGCTAGACGGTACATAGATTGGTACATATACACGCAGGTCATGTACGATAGACGTATATAACCTGAAGTTGTTAAAAGTCAAATGTGAACTGAAACATTAATCAGGCCATTGGATGACTGGCATCTGAGTAATATTAAGTTTATACGACCTGAACTATTCGAGACCATTTATGGGCGCTGCTAATAGCTCTAGTGGAGCTATTCTTAAGCTTAGTTTACACAATATACATAATCTAGATAAAATAGACATATTATTAACTATGTATGAGTATATTTAATTCTTGAATTAGTTTCAGTATTTATATATCTATTGCCCCTTTTTGTTACATCACCTACATCGCCAGATTAGCTTTAATTTTGCCAGGAAGAGATCGCCTTAAGCGATAAGGCCGCCTATTGTATTGCCTAGAAAATATTGTAAACACGGTTTGTTTTTGTAATTATATATTTTGGTATGCAATAAAGTGTATTTATAATATTCTTCTAGATATAAAGAATTAAGAGAAGAGGAAATAATATTATAAGTTATTCTTAAGGTACACTATAACATAAAAATCACTAAATTCATGTCACACACAATAACAAAATAAACAATAAGCGTGTATGAACCTAAAAACTTTCATAGAAATTAAGTTATAAAAAAGGCTACGGAACTCGTCTATTTCATGAAACTAACGTTATTTACCGGAATAAAATGAATACTAAGTATTAATTCGAAATATAAGCTAGCTCTGTGTCGAGTTTAATTTAAATCCGTTCAGTAGTTTTCACGTAATGCAGAACACACGGCCGGACCAAAAATCTAAAAGTTGCAATTTTGGAATCTGCTGGTCGGAATTAGTTAGTCACCTTGATTTCATTTTCTCATTTTTAAAGCTGTTATATAAACTCAAATCCTTTACAGAATTTTATTACAAACTAGAGTTTTCCCCGCTGCTTCGCCATGGATCAAACCTTGGTGCAGTTCCCGGCATATATCTTGAGCGGTCGGCGCAATATGAGAGATCGCTTTGCGCATTGAGTGTAGCCAATATGATACGATTTATCGACATGTGGATAATATTACGTTTTAGTCTCTTTACTCGAAGGGGATAAAACCTTATACTTCGAAAAATAAGCGAAATTTTACCAGTGCGTAGGCCAAGGTAACCGCTCATCAATTGTGCCAGGAACTATAAGTAGCTCTATTTTACTTACATAAAATCTTAAATAGGTTAGTATATATCGCAAGCGAAGCCGCAGGAAAATCTTAAATATTCAACATTATATTAAAATTTTAAAGGCGTGTCGACCTAACAGTGGCCCTTTCTGGGATAACACAAATGTGATCTAAAATGACTAAATTGAAAATTAGCACTATCATCTTTTAATTCATTTATTAGTACTTACTAAAAACGGCTTATAAAGGTGTTACAATAAATTATAACGTACAACATGTTTTGCCAAATTGGGATGCAAATACAAAGTTGCGCTATTACTTTTTCCTTTTAAATTAATAACTAGACAATAAATATTAATTACACTTACAACAATTGTTTATATTCCAAACCTAAACTTTAGTCGCATCCTGAGCTTCTGCTTTGGAGTCGTGGCTTCACTTACCAATTAGTGAGCTACAATAAGAGTTTTTTGATATTAAACCCACTTAGACTTCCTTTAACACGTTACAGTAAAATTTTAATCATAGTAAAAGAGCTATGATCGTGTAATAGAATCTAAACTGCGTAGGACGTGGTGTATTTTAAGAGGCCAAGACACTTGGGGTCACATACCAAAGAAGGTAGTTAAACAACAAAAATGTGTGTGTAGTTCACACGCAGTAGAAGTGAAACTTCAAAGAATATACTCACAGATAGTTCTTCTCTAACTTTTATAAATATAAATGCAATTCCTTTAAAATACATCCGTCAACCTATTATAATTCAAAATAAATTTCTTGAGTATCGCTTTTAATTTTTCACTGTTTTAGTCTAAAATTATTATCAGTTTTATTTCGGTCCAAATTGGACTTATGTTGAATCATCGGTCTTATTGACTCTCTAATCTGTGTTGCACAATGTAAAACTCGTATCTCATTTTCTCGCAGGCTTAGTCTTATAGATTTATTTCTTTTCAGTGTCGCTTTTTCATTTCATCGAGTTTCAAATCACAACGATTCTAAAGAAGTTTCACTTCAAAAATGATTATGATTTTTTAATTAATCCTACAATTTTTAAAAACCTGATAGCTTGTAACAAATTAATTCTGAATTATTTCATGGGTTTTCAGCCGTTTTAATACACTATTTTAATTTTATTAACATTTAACATGAACTAATTTATCCGCCCTTTTCTTACCTTTATTATATATATATTATAAAAAGTGAAAGATTTCACATGTATGAATATAGTGTTAGTAGTAATATTTAAAATATCTAGTTAGTGTACACCTAGCCTTAAAGTAATGGCTTATTCATAGTGGTCAGACTAGACAGGTTTCCCCACCTTAATTTCTTTCACGATACTAGCCTACATCCAGCTAAAAACTAGATGAATTATTGTCGACATTACTAATTATATCCAATGACATTAATTTCGTAATTCTCAAAAGTACCACCAGTATTTTTTTGTTTTGTGTCTTTATAAAGTGTATATTTAGTTTTCATTACAAAATTAAACTATATTTAATATGAAGGTATCTAACATTAATTGCCTGTCATTGAGAAGTATGAAACCGGCTATGTATGTGGGGAACATATGTCTAACTCCACTTAATTAGTATAGAGATTACTTAGATTCTCTTAGAAACGGTATACCTAAAAAACGCTTCACGACGTGATGATATACATGCGAAGGTCTTACAGTAAGGAAAACAAGATCGCGTGAAGTCGAAAAGAATAGAATAATGTAGGTAGGTACGGGTATCTTATATGTAAGCGTGGTCTGTTGTAGAACTTCAATTAATATCAGCTAAACTATTCTAACGCGAAAGTGAAATGACAGACTACACAATGAGTGATGCATTGAAACCATAGAAGAAAGGACAGGAGAGTTTTTGACATAAACTCTTTGTAAGATAATGGAAAGTAAAGTGGAATGTAGAATAGAGAAGAGTAGACCTAGGAGAACGTATGCCAACCAAATAAAGGACACGGTGTCGTGTTGTAGAAAGAAATGAAACAGCTGGCCGAGAATAGAGAGGATTAGATTCTTCAATATGATGATGATGATGCATTGAATTTAACTTAATGTAATTTAATTTTGTAAGTGCTAGAGTCATGTTGGAATCATTGTCTTGATGACAGCTGTTACAGTCAGCTCGATCAGTGTGATACCACGCGCTCACAAAATATCGGCATAAACGCTGGCAACGGCTTGATGTCTATACTTGTGCTGCAAACGTATGTAGGTGATGGTAACTGGTTTGCCAGTTTCGCAATAAATAAAAAGTGTGTGTGCACTTCACACGCCGTATAAGTGGAACTTCAGAGAATATACAGGCGAACATAACTACTAAAATTACCAAAATAACAAAATTGACAATTCACAAAAAAAACGAAATCTATTCTACTTTCTGGGATAACTTTTACATAAATCTATCGCATTATCCGAGATGAAAATTGTCCCCTGTCCACCCCGGTATTAAAATTACATATATACCGAATTATAGTATAATTAATACCTAGGAATTCGTTGTCGCTTTTTCGTTTCATCGAGTTTCAAATCACAACGATTCTAAAGAAGTTTCATTTCAAAAACGCAGTGTAGATTACATGCGACTAACACGAAAAATTTAGCAAATCATGAGACTCTTTTAAATTCTATATTTGTATAAAATAGCGAATTATACCATTATAACCCTAATACTGTATTGTTCTTCATGTCACGTGCTGTCACTAATCTGACGGCGGGTCGAGCTCATAAAGACATAAAGATATCTAGATAGTCTAAATGAAAATCTAGTCCGTTTACCCGTTACTAGACGTATCCGCCTTCTAATAGCTTTGTGCACCACTTTAAGAATGCTAGGAATACGGCTGTGTTTTATAAATAATATCTAGTACTTTCCTATGAAAAAAGATACTTCTATTCGAAACATTTTTTTAACAGTTTATTTCATTATTTACTAGAAGTACCAACGATATTACGCTCGCCTTGCCATGACGATATATTTGTAACGGCACCAAGAAAACGTGATAAAACTGCTACGTTTTTAGCTATATTCGTCTGTCCCACGGAAAGGACGTCATTTCTGGGGATAAAAGTATCCAAGTGTTGAGCCGAGCTATAAGTTAGCTCTGTGTCGAGTTCCATTTAAATCTGTTCAGTAGTTTTTACGTGATGCTCGAACTGGCTCTTGTTGACGGACAAATAAAAATTGTAAAAGTTGTATTTTTCTAATCTCCTAGTCCAAAATTAGCCCCTTGTTTTCTCATTTTTAAATTGAATGTACGAACTCCCCTAATATATTTATTATCTTTACATAGTATGAAACAAAGTTACTTTCCGCGTCTGCCTTCTGTATATTCGCTAACTCCTCCTAAACCACGCAATGGTTTTCACCACCAGTTAATATTTTTTCATTGAAGGTTTACCTATATATATAAAATAAAATTAAAATGTCTGTTTGTAATGTCAAAATAACACGACTAAATGCATATGAAAGTATATACGGTACTTATATCAAAACATTATTTTTTTATATTTTTGTCTGTCTGGATGTTCCGGCTAATCTCTGAAACGGCTGGACCGCTTTTGATGGGACTTTCAGTTTTAAGTCGCTCAACGGGTTATAGAGCGATGTTGGGTCTTTCTCTTATGAATATAATTAGAAATAGGATATCCGTAAGAGAACTAAGTTAACCGACATAGCTTACAAAATTAGCAAGTTGAAGTTGCTTAAAATTTAACGCGGACGAAGTTGCGGACACAACTAGCATATATATGTATATATATTTAAAACTTAATTGAGTTTTAATGTAAATAAAACATAGTGACTTTTTAGGGTTTAACCTTAGGAAAATATTTTTTACATTGTATTGTTACTTTAATTAATTTTCCTATATATATAAGACTACAATCATAATACAGATGTGGACGTAGCCTGAGAGGGTCTAAAGCGGTCGACTTTGAAGAATCCCTTAGTGAAATTGACCCGTGCCTAGTTAAACTGGTATTTGTAAAACAGTATAAAGTTCCACTATATTTTGATACTTGTCATGTTCATCACATGAATCTGCGAAAACAACCTATTTAGGCCCTCGGGTCTAGTAAGCAAATCATTAAATGTAAATTAATCGGAAAAGCGATGGATGATAAGTAGTTCCTGCCTCCTGGTGACATAGAATAGTTACACAAAAATTGATATTTAGCCGAAAAGCTCTGAAATGTCAAAGCGTAACGAAATGCATGAGTCAAACTCCTAAAGCGGGCGTATGACGAACCGCCGAGGCCGTTCACATCACGTCCGCACAAGGCGATTCTGACGACGGACGAAGCACCTTTATTCAAAAAACGAACGCACTTATGAATACAAAATACGGCATCGCCTCGTAGAATCGTGAAAGAACGAATTCAAATATAAGTCGATAGCGTTCCAAGGACGAATAGCCACGTCCGTTAGGGGGCTATATTAGATTCGACATGTCAAATGATTTTTACTTCATTTTTTATATTGGAGTAAATAAACATCTACCCTCTTTTAGCACTTTTGAATACAAAATACGACGCCATCTCGTGGAATCGTGAAAAGAACGAATTCAAATATAAGTCGATAGCGTTCCAAGGACGAATAGCCACGTCCGTTAGGGGGCTATATTAGATTCGACATGTCAAATGATTTTTACTTCATTTTTTATATTGGAGTAAATAAACATCTACCCTCTTTAGCACTTTTGAATACAAAATACGACGCCATCTCGTGGAATCGTGAAAAGAACGAATTCAAATATAAGTCGATAGCGTTCCAAGGACGAATAGCCACGTCCGTTAGGGGGCTATATTAGATTCGACATGTCAAATGATTTTTACTTCATTTTTTATATTGGAGTAAATAAACATCTACCCTCTTTTAGCACTTTTGAATACAAAATACGACGCCATCTCGTGAAATCGTGAAAAGAACGAATTCAAATATAAGTCGATAGCGTTCCAAGGACGAATAGCCACGTCCGTTAGGGGGCTATATTAGATTCGACATGTCAAATGATTTTTACTTCATTTTTTATATTGGAGTAAATAAACATCTACCCTCTTTTAGCACTTTTGAATACAAAATACGACGCCATCTCGTGGAATCGTGAAAAAAAAGGAATTCAAATATAAGTCGATAGCGTTCCAAGGATGAATAGCCACGTCCGTTAGGGGGCTATATTAGATTCGACATGTCAAATGATTTTTACTTCATTTTTTATATTAGAGTAAATAAACATCTACCCTCTTTTAGCACTTTTGAATACAAAATACGACGCCATCTCGTGGAATCGTGAAAAGAACGAATTCAAATATAAGTCGATAGCGTTCCTAAGGATGAATAGCCACGTCCGTTAGAGTTATATTAGATTCGATATGTCAAATAATCCTTACTTCATTTTTTATATCAGAGTAAATACACATCTACCCTCTATTAGCACTTATGAATACAAAATACGACGCCACCTCGTGAAATCGTGGAAGAACAAATTCGAATATACGTCGAACGCGTTTTTAGGAGGAACAGCCACGTCGTTACGGTTATATTGGATTCGATATGTTAAAGGAGCTTTTACCCCATTTTTATACTGGAGTACATAAACATCTACCCTCTATTAGTGCTTATGGATACAAAATACGATGGCACCTCGTGGAATCGTGAAAAGAACGAATTAAAATATAAGTCGATTGTGTTCCAAAGTTGGATAGTCACGTTCGTAAGGATTATATTGGATTCAATATAACTATGGAGCCTTTACTCCATCTTTATATTGGACTAGCTGTGGCTTGCGGCTTCGCTCGTTTAAGTAAAAATAGTCATACTTGGAGCAAACTCTCTACACCCTTAACACCCCCTTAGGCGTTGCATTTTCAAAAGCGCCGATACGTGTACATTTATTTCTAACCAGAAAATTTAAGTAGCAATCTCATACGCTCGCCTGGTCAGGGTAGTGTCATGTGGTCGTGAAGGCCACAAAACCGCTGACAAGCTGCCAGGAGCCAGAGATGTATACCTAAAGACCACGCTGGCCATAGAACGCCTATGAATGGCCAAGTAAGCCGCAGATGAAAGAAACGCAAAGCCTGCGAAGGCCATCGAAAGCCGCAGACTGGCCAACGAGAGCCGTTGAAAGACCGTTATGCGGGAAGGCTGCAACGACTGTAAATCCCAACACCAACGGGTAGTTGCCTTTCGAGTAGAAGCTGGGGCAAAAAGGTTTTCCTCGAGATCCCAAGCTCCTCGTCGCCTCTAATGGCCTAACAAGTAAAAGACCACCAACACAATATTCGTTTTATTCCTATAATTCACGAAGTTCCCGTCTGAATTAAAATTAAAGTTCACTGAAAAAATCAACACAAAAGTATTACCAAAGTACCACAGATTAAGTCAGCGCAAAAAGTTAGATAAGAAAATGTTTTTCTGTTAACAATATACTGTTGAAGAAGATAATAAAGGTTGTTAATTTAAAAACCTTTTCTGTATTGTAAAGATAAGGAACTGATCCTTGCTGTTATTTTTAGACTTGCGTGTATCCGCCAATATCCGGCGAAAGGACAAAAATGGACGGAGCGGTTGGAGACTTTAAAAGTAACGATAGTCGTTTTGTGTCGACGTGACTAGATTCCATCTGACCTTTGAAACAAAATTATTATATGACCTACAAGTAGTTTGATTCTGGTCTGGGTGTTTTGTGTGTGTTATTTAAGTTTAGAATTTTTAAATACTTCGCGATATAATCACAGAAAAAAATAAAAAGGCAAAGGAAATTATACTAATACTAGTTTAAAAGTCGATTTTAATTATTGTTTTTTTTTATATCATGAGTTCAGCAGACAGGCAGACAGCCTACCTCATGGAAAGCGCTCACCATCGCCTATGGGCATTTGCAAGAACAAAAATTCTGCTGCTCTCCTAAGGGAGGGAGACTGGAACCTCGCCATTAATACCGGAACACAACTCAAGTTTGTTATGGCGGCACATTCTAGACCAGGAGTGGTAGCTATCCAGACGGACAAATGCCCTAACACCTGGCTGTGGGTTGTTTTGTCGCTTCTTAAGATAGGCCGCTCGGCCGCAGAAAATTGTATTCTTTCTCCGATCCTGCACGGATAAACGGTTGGTACACGTGTCGTCATTAAAGAGAGGCGCTTCAGTTGGTAAGAGATTCTCGTGTCATCGAATTCTAGCATAGACCATGCACTATTTAGGCCATGAACTAGAAATAAAAAAAAGTCATGAGAGAAACAAATGGAAATTAACAATATGTAGAATTTACTAATTCGCCTTGGTCAAGCGTGGCTTGTTGATGAGCACGCCATTCTCCAAAAATTATGGAGATCCAAGATCAGCAGTACAACATTTAAAAACTGTGGTATTCATAAGAATCTGCATGCGGATTGGTTTTTGATGTATAGCTATTGTCTTACATCTAAATTAACACCATAATGGTGGAGTCTCATCTGATATAATGTTACAAATATAGGCCGTTTCACGCAGATGTGTTGATGGATGTAATGCGGTATTTGTGATGCGATATTGTCTTTAATTGTTATACGTTGACAGATAACTTATGTATATACAATGATATTGCTATTCGATAACGGCGTTATTTTTAACGTTTTAATTAATGAATGAAAACACTTTATTGTTCACCAAAATTAAAACTACGTTCTTATAAACTAGATACAATAAATGTTGAACAAAGGGCGGCCTTATCGCTGACAGCGATCTTCCAGGCAACCTCCGAAACAAAGGAATATATTAAAACATGACAGTGGCAGTGTAGACAATAAATAATATAAAACATCCAAAATATATGAAATAAGTAAATAAAAATCTTTATTATGTACTATATAAACATATCATAATACATACAGAATAAGCAGCACTGTTATACCTGAGAGGACCAAAAATAATTTTAGCTTTAAATGAGACGCATTCGGCCATCGTCAATATCTTTAACCCTCTCGCAGGTGTGACCACAGCATAAAAATACTCTTAAAAATAATTAATGCACTGTTTAATTCATTATAGCAATGACGTTATAAGTAACTTTGTACGCTCATATAAAATTTAAGAGGCTGACTTTTTGTTGCATCCCAAAAACTGTTTTATTTGATTTGACTTTTATCTAATTTAAGTTTATCAGTAACAGGATATATCGAAGTATGGTCTATAGAATGAATAAATTATTAATTTTCCAGTATAAATGGCGTGTATACATTATAACAACATAAAATGCAGTCCAAATAAAGCTATGACGACAGTCACGACTAGGAAGTAGTAACCGGCATAGTACAAAGAGGTGTATTGTTGTAAACAGCGGACAAGGCCGCTCGTGGTCGTTGCCTTAGCCTGTCTAAGATCGTGACAGACGATTTGTGCCTCTTCCAAGATTTTGTGTCATATCCCAATCACGAACAATCAAAGATTCGAATCTACGAATGAGTTTTTGGTTTTTATTAAATACTAGAATATGCCCGCGACTTGGTCCACGTTTGACTTGAAATTCCCGCGGTATTCCTGGGACACAGCATTTAAAAAATAACGTAAGCTATCGTTATGGTGAAAATTGTGTCGGAATAACATAATTTTTACGCACCCGAACAATTACAAATCGCTTCCGGCAAAATTCCCGCGGAATTCCTGGGATAAAAGTAGCGCAGATTTTAAGTATAAGAATTATCTGTCCATCAGCGAAAACCGAATCAAAATCAGCTAATAGTTTTTACGTGAATCCCGAACAAACAGACAAGAAATTAAAAAAAAATGCATAGTGGTCTCCATCGTTTATATAGTGTATTCCAGTTGTTTTTTTGAAATAGCTTTAATGTACAGACACGGCATGTTTAGAATTTTATAATATTATAGAATTACTTCACACCATTTGCGAAATTTATAAGTTTAAGCATTCTTGGTTTACAACGTTTACAAATATATTTAAGTACAAGCGTAAGTCAGACTTATATATACACTAGCTGAACCGCAAACTTCGTACCGCCTCAGAATCAATTTTTTCATATTTACTTACCTTTTAAACCTTCCCTGGACTCCCACAAATAATTCAAAACCAAAATTAGCCAAATCAGTCCAGCCGTTCTCGAGTTTTAGCGAGACTAACGAACAGCAATTGATTTTTATATATAAGACTAGCTGATGCCCGCGACTTCGTCCGTGTGGTGCGGTTTTTTAACTATCCCACGGGAACTCTTTAATTTTTCGGGATCAAAAGTATTCTATATGTTGACCAGGGATATAAGCTACCACCATACAAAATTTCGTTTAAATCGGCCTAGTCGTTTCGGAGATTAGCCGGTACAAACAGACAGACAAACAGCTAAACATAAAATTTTAAAAAATCTAAATTAGTTCTATTTCACTTCTTACATCCCCCTGACTCGGTTTTTAGCATTTTTTTTCATTGTACAGAAATTCAACCTCTACAGTTTTATTATATGTATAGATAGACAATCTCTACCTTTGCCACAGCTAAGTTTTAGGTCTTACTCTGATGCCAAGGTAAATACTAGCGTGTTATCACAACCCAAAAAGTAACATTTCACAAAATATAGATTTAAAATTTAACGTGCAATTATTCCATAAAAACTACCGTCTTATAACTATATGGATATAAAGAAACGAAGAAAAGAAAGAAAAGATTTATTGTCGTAAATGTATGTACACATAGAAAACAGAATACGCGTAATAAGACGTTGTACATATAAATCAAAACTATACATTTGTAGTTAACAAAACACACAAAAATGTAAGTACATAACATTCACGCCAATGAGGCTGGATCTCAGCATTATGCTGCGACAAGGGCTGACGCAGCGCTGATTTTCAGTTCCAGCCTTTATACAAGGAAAACAAATGACCCAAACAAAAACAATAATTTAACTTCATACAGAAGTATTAACTGAAATTTACATATAATAAATCATAAATAAACTTTAAGTTTCACTAAACTAATAACTAACTAACAATAACTAATAACAGTAAAATATATATTTAAAAAAAAGCATAAAGTATAACCTCCACGTAAGACGAGTAACTCTACGTTATTCGTACATGGATGACAGCTATATTGTAAACCGTCAACAAAATTTATACTTTTATGGATAATTCTTGAATTGAAGGGCTTCATCGGGATAATGTTACAAGATTTAGGCCATTTCACACAAATTTGACAACTTGCTATTTTAATAATTCTGTAATGTCGTATTAATCTACGGCGAAGTGCCAAAAAACAGTTACGTTGAGTTTTTGGCGGGAACTGTAAGGAGATGTTGTGCTGTGCAGTTTTATTTTCTAAAAATGTATAAAATTACTACAAAATGAACAATAGTTGTAGAATATTGAGTTTGTGAGAAATGTGAACTGTATAGTCAAATGTGGCCTTTTGAGTTGTCACAAGAACTCCGTCGAACGGCACAAGCTGATAATCTACAGTTCAGCTGTGCTACACATAGGCTTAAGAAAATGAAGAAACTACATTATAATCTAAAATCTGGCTTAAAGGCCTAGCTGCCAAGCCATAAACCTGAATAAATAAAATAAATAAATTATTCACAAGTTTCAGGAACTCAAAACATTTACGCGCGTATTAGTAGAGGAGACGCTGAAGACCGACCTTCACCCATCTGATAACCAGATGAGACATATTTTTTTATCAAATTTTATTGGATTTATAAACACGCATATGATAGCTCGCCAATCAAAAAGTGTACATGGCTACCCGGCAAGCAGGTATGAACATGTAAGTCAATGTTGGTAACTACACCGTTCTGTTAACCAATAAAAATCAGCATCATAAGAAAAATAATTTAATTGCAAAAATATAGGGTTACCTGCAAAAACCACCCATGGAATATTATTGCCATGCTTTGAATACTTCAAAAATAGCCATGAAAACTTTTCGATTGGCAAGTTATCATAGTGTTTACAAATCAGATAATAAATGTACAGTGTAAACTCCATGTAACGTCATTCGATTTAACGACAAACTCCCTTAAGCGTCGAAATCACTTGGCTTTGGTGGGTTTAGCTTGTCTTCCATACAATGATATACTCTATATAGCATTACACCTCTCACTCTCAATAACGACAACAATAATGTAATAAAAAGTACCTTTTAAGTTGCCAAAATTAGTAAAAGTTGCACAGCTATTTACGTTCTTTTATCGCTTTATTATTCTAGTCCGTAATAAACTTGACTGTCGGCATCATGCATACCGAAATTTCTAAAAAAATCCGAAATACCATAATTTCTAAGTACTTCCTTTATCACCAATATGCCTCAATATCGTAAGATATGAATAAAATAAGTAAAAAATACAACAAAATTACTGGTGCAGCAAAAGACATTAGACAAAAATAACAGACTTCTCTCCATTTAACAATAACTCTCTATAACGCCATAAAATGTACAGTCCGTTCAGTGTCGTTATACAGAGTTTACACTGTAATTTGATAAAAATATGTCTCATCTGGTTATTAAATGGGTAAAGGTCGGTCTTCAGCGTCTCTTAGACTATATGTAAGATTCAAATTTAGAACAAACTCTTGAACGGCTTTCTCAAAAGCGAGATTTAATTTTCCCAAGGCACACATTACTAGGCACTTTCAACGTTAAATCTCAAAGTTAACATTGGCGGTAACAGTTATATGGAAATATGAGGAAATTCACCAATGTCATGCCGAATTGTAGGCCGCCGTTTCCTTTACGTCGCTGTCATGGTCACACGTTAGCACCACTCTAACTCGACCTTTTCGATCTTGAATATTTTCCCCTTATTTCAGTGTGTTTCTAACATATAGGCGGAGTAAGGTAGGTCTACATTAGTTGGATGTATAAGAGTATTAACCTAACCAAACAGTTCTCGGAACTATTCTGAGGAATAACTTTACACAAGTAATTTGCACTTCAACGAGCGCGGTGGGCTTGTAAAACCTTTTTTCTAATTATTTGTTAAGTTTTTTGTGGCTAATGTTGGCGTGTTTTTACGAGCGTAATTAGTTACGCCCCACTGAGACGGTTTTGAATTTGGAAACGCATTTAGAATTCGGTATTCAATGTTGTAATTTTAGTTAGATTTATACATTGTGCGAATACAGTTTACAAGCGAATACAACTTAGCCGTGTATATTTTAAGATGTCTCAACGACCAAAAAACAAGTCTATATCTCCGGCAACACATTAGTGTTGCCACGATGAACAGACAACGTGGCCTTCCCAATCTTTTGGAAACGTTCCCTTTTTAGAGCTTTTTGGCATTACGTTAGCTAATTTAATATTAATAGAATATAGTATAGAAGTATATTTTTAGGCCTCAGTTTCTTTTAAGGATTTAGTTTTAAGTTTGATTGTATTATTAATTTATATTAAGAGATAAGAGAGATTTCATTTATATTAAGGGATTGGACTAATTTAAATTTAATTAAACAGATATAATATATTTTATATTCTGCCCGAAGATATGTATATGTTATCATTTTATTTACATTAATCAACAGTGTTCAATGCTTTATGTATGACAGACAGCTAGATAGATAGATAACTTCTGTGATCTATAAGTTAACCTGCTATTTAACTGCTGTGGAACGTAGAAGTTCCGGGTTCGTTACCCGGTAGGGTAAATTTCATTAATGACTTTTTTCATTATTAATTCTCATCTGGATGTCTAGGATTGACTCTAGATTTATCTGTTGTTATTACTTATAATCATAATACATATACGTTAGGGTGACGCAAAAATCGGACTTCTTTTTGAGTCTCGACTGAATTTTTTTTTAGTTTTTGGTGTTCTAAGAATTCCCTCCAAAGGACAGGTCAAAAAATATTTTTTAAAAGATCGCTCCAAATTTTTAAGATTTTAAAAATCGCCAAATGCCGATTTATTTTTGTTCAATTATTTTTTCTCGTTACGGTATAATTTTATCGACCAAAAAATAATACGTTTCCGTTAAAGTTCAAAATTTGAATTTTAAAAGGTCGTTCATAATTATTTTTGTAATGTACTAATGCATTTACATTAGATTTTTTCGAGCGTGTAATGCACTAGGGAATTTAAAAAAAATTGTTTGTATTGGTGTTCGATTTTTAATTCATCTCGTGGTGTTTTTTATCGATTATACGACTAAATAAAAGAAAAAAAATATATGGAATATTAAAAGGTCGCTCGACCTTGACTAGCTGGCTCGACTTTCAGTAACTTATTATTTTTTGGTCTATAAAATTTATAACGCAAGGAGGAAAAATTTTGAATAAAAAAACCAGTGTTGGCAATTTGTGAAATCTTAAAATATTTGGAGCGACCTCTTAAAATTTTTTTTGAGCTGTCCTTTGGAGGGATTTCTTAAAACATCAAAAACTAACATTTTTCACTCGAGACTCAAAAAAAGTCATTTTTTTGCACCACCCTAATATACGTGCATTGTGTTATGTGTTATATACAGTGTATGTGTTGGCAGTTTTATATAAAAATAAACAATAAGTTTAGGTATTATATCCAAAATTACTTTTCCCCATCTACTTATTTCAAATATTCAAGTAATATTGTTGTTAAAGAAACTTACAGAAAATATGTCTAAATAAATCAAACGATGAATTGAATACATTAAGTATGTAAAAGGTAGGCAATTTATTTTAGATCAATTAAAATAAAATGTACATTGAAAGAACCCACTAAGTGGCACCCGATAAAAAAGTCCCTTTTAAAACAAGTTATTATTTAGAAGATAAAAATTTTGTTTAATTTATTTGCAAATGCAAATTAAAGCAAATGGATTGAAATAGGTTTATAATGGACTACTTTATAAGTCGTGCGCAGAAGGTTTGCCGATGATAACCCCTCCCGCTTCCTACAACCGCGACCCGCGGTCGTCTAGTTTTTAGTACTACTTAGACAAGTTCCGGTTCCAGTCGTAGGAAGCGGGAGGGGCGACTATGTGCAAACCTTCTGCGCACGACTTATATTTTTGAAGTAGGGCTAAAGGTAAATTAGCTTCGAGACGTTTTTGCGTTTGTAGTAGTATTTAATGACAGGACTTCTAAGCTTGAAATTTAGTATTAAAATTATGTCTAATATTAATATTTATTATTTTAATATCGTTTAATATTATTAGTTTCATATTAAGTACCTGCCTATAAAACTATAGAAAAGAATTAGTTTATTTATTTACTAGCTGTGCCCGCGACGTCGTCCGCGTAGAATTTGTTTGAAGACCCCCCGATTTTGAAACATTCTTCATTGGTGCTCCGCTCCTATTGGTCTTAGCGTGATCATATATAGCCTATAGCCTTCCTTGTTAAATGGGTTATCTAACACTGAAAGATTTTTTCAAATCAGACCAGAAGTTCCTGAGATTATCGCGTTCAATCAAACAACCAAACTCTTCAGCTTTATATATTAGTATAAAATGTGCTGACAGTACACTACTACAAACGCAAAAACTTCTCGAAGCTAATTTATCTGTAGTACTCTTAATATTAGTTAAAGATCTCATCATTGCTTTGTAGATTAGAATCCAGCACGATATTCCTCGTGTAAAATTCGAATCATATTGCGCTAGAACTGTTCCATTTTCTAGGAAGCTACGCTTTGAAACCAATAAGTGACGCTCAGACCCGAGTTAATATTTTAAAATTCATTAACGTAATTATATATAAATTAATTAACAGAATCAAACGCGGGTAGGCACTGTCATTGTAAACCAGGTGGGTCAAAGTTTAATTATTGGAAGTGTTAATAAAAGATGTATTAAAATGCACCCGAGTCCTCAATTTCCAAAATTCTAAAACATGTTTTAATTAACTAACATAAAATAATTATTAAATCCAAATTCAATAAATAGTATAATAAACGAAAAATAAATGCAAATACTACTAATACTAATAATTACGGGTCCCTAATCATCGTCCACTGAGAACGTTCCTAAAACGCTACACCCATTACCAAGTTTGATGGCAACGTTGCCTTAAATACAAGTGTTAAATAAATAGTCACGTGCGACTCTATCAATCATGTTGATAGGTCTCGAGACGGTATGTTAAATCCAGTTTATTAATTACGAAGTACCTTCTTTATCTAGTAGTTTATACTTTTAATTTATAGTGTATTCCAAAAAATCCCAATTAAACTCTTAACAAGTCTAAAAGGGATTCCACCCTTTTTCATTGAGTACAGGCTTCTTGCTCCGCCTTTAAAAGCACAAAGGAATGTTCAAGCAGACATTAAAAGGGCCTAATAAAAGGGCAATCTGAACATCCATTGTACCTTGTTTTAAAAACAAAAGCCCTTATTTAATTGAGTAAAATTGGCTAGGGTGTGCTGATGTTTTTATTTTGAAGGACTAATTTGTATAAGAATGTATTTTATGTTTCATACGGCGTATTCATCAATACGCTTGATTATTTTAAAAACAGGCTAAATGCGTGTCGAATCATGCATAGTGAAGGGTTTCGTATTGGAGAATGTCCACAATATGGATATGTGATTTGGCAACGTAACCCTAATAAAACATTTAGTCGAGTATACCTTGTATCTTAGAAACTACAGAATGGATCTAGTTGAAACAAAAAATTGTTGATAGTATCAAATTTTTTCTAATATTTTCAATTTCATAGTTGTTCAGACGGTAGATATTGTCCTCAGGTTGCCAGAAAAAGAATACGGTCCATCAAATTTTTTCTTATTTTTCGTACCTTTAATTTAATTTATTACCACTTCTCACTTTTACTCTGACTGGTAAATCAATGCCAATGGAGCCATTGTCAACAAGAATAATATAGACGGTAGATGGGTTGATCTACTTGATTTAATACTAAAGTCAGTAAGGTAGACCGTTATGATATATAATTCTAAAAAACTGATTTGTAATTTCTGATATTAGCGCATGTATATAGTTTTTCCTTAGATCATTTCGGTATAACACTGTATACAATTTTTGAAATCAATTACACTATTAATAATGATATTTATATGTGTTAGTCAACTTCAGCAACATCCAAAATTAGCTATTAAAATGTTTTTCTTTTTTATTAATAACGCACAGCTGACAGGCTGACGGCTCACCTGTGATGTAAAACGGTTACAGTCGCCTATGAACATTAGCAATATCACAGGTGCTGCCAATGTGCTGCTGGCCTTGAAGGAGAAACTGGAACCTGGCCACTGATGCCGGAAAACAACTTAAAGTTGTTATGGCAGCATACTCTAGACCAGAGGTGCTAGCCTCCCCGTCGGGCATGTGCCCTACCACCTGGCTGTGGTTTGTTTTGTCTCCTCTTACGACAGGCTGCCCAGCCGCAGGAATTAGTATTATTTTTCCGTTCCTGCACGGAGAGTTTTTTAAAATAACCATAAAAAATCTAAACACACAATTGTAGCTCAATCTACAATTTTATTAAAAAACTAGCTTCTGCCCGCGACTTCGTCCGCGTGGAATAGTTAAAAAAAGTAAGTTAAAAAACCCTCCCGATTTTAAAACATTCTTCATTGGTGCTCCGCTCCTATTGGTCTTAGCGTGATGATATATAGCCTAATTGGATTTTAATGTATAAATTGTTTTATTGTATGACGATGATACCGGCAATATCAATACTTAATTAGGTGTATAAGCTGTTTTAGTAATTAATCCCACGGGAACTCTTTAATTTTTCGGGATCAAAAGTATCCTATATGTTTACCAGGGATATAAGCTACCACCATACAAAATTTCATTTAAATCGGTCTAGTTGTTCCGGAGATTAGCCGGTACAAACAGACAGACAAACAGAAAAACAAAAAAATTGAAAAAAATCTAAATTGGTTCTATTTTACTTCTTACATCCCCCTGACTCGGTTTTTAGTATTTTTTCATTGTACAGAAATTCGACCTCTACAGTTTTATTATATTATATATATGTATATAGATATAGATGTATCCTGCAAGAAAAAACAAGATATACATACTAACACGTAAACTCTTCAACTCTGTTGTACTGGTATTACTAACGTACGCTTTCAGCCATAAAAATGAAATAAACACGCATGGGATATGAAGTAAAATGTTCATTTATCACATTTCAGGTCTTCAACAAAATGAAGAAACATGAGAATTAAACAGGATGCAGGCTTCCAGATTCTGACGTTGCGTTTCGTTATCTTCTGCTTGCAGTCACCGCTAAGCCTCCCCTGAAAATTGATAAAACAAGAAGACAAGAGTAAAGAAAACAATCGGGTGTGTGTGCAATTCAGACACAGTAGAAGTGAAACAAAGTGTGACAAGGGGTGCTGGGATTAGGAAGCTTTAAAACACGAAATTTGAAGTATTAAAAAATACTTGAAGTATTGAAAAACTTCAAAACATTTGCAACTTTATCTGTGTAATCATAATGTTTAAATGATTAATTATAATGTATTCTATCTCATTCTCCCGCAGTCCTTTAGATTTATGTGTTTATCTCCTTTTAGTGTCGCTTTTTCGTTTCATCGAGTTTCAAATCACAACGATTCTAAAGAAGTTTCACTTCAAAAGTTGTCTTACAAGAAGTAAAAGAGAAGAAAGAAGATTTAAGTAGATTGGTTAATTATCTTTGGTTATCTAGCTGTATGAGTATTTAGACATCATAAAGCTAGGTTACCGGAGTTAAATGCCATCTACATCAACGAAAAGAAGAACAGAGAACAAAGCTCAAGGCAAAAGAAGATTGAACCTTTTATGTACTTATATGTATTTCAATAGATTTTATATTTACAATAAGTATCATCTTAAGCTTGATTTACATTCAGTTTAGTTATGTAGGTAATTCACTTGTGAAACTGGCGAATTAAGTATTTACCATTGTTTGGAAAGGCATCATCCAGTTAAGTAATATGTTGTCGGCTAATGGCCGGTTCCTATATCTTACTATTCATTCAATTGCCTTAATGTTACAGTTATTGAGTAGCATAATTGTTCTTGTCGTGTTTCTTTTTAAAGTTAATAATTGATTTTGTTATGTACCCTCTTATTTCTAAACGATGCGATCGGCCATTTCCTTAATTGAATAATAATGTTATTTTTTTAATTCTGTGATTAGCACCTGTTTTGTATATAGTAGTTGTCTATAATTTACCATAATTTTATATAACAATATATATCTTTTATATGACGTCGTAACTGTGTAGATTATATTAGGTTGGGGAAAAAGTTTCTTCGCATTTTATATAAAAATTCAAAAGGTTTTTTTATAAAGTTTATTTACATTTGACTAAAGTATGTAGGTGCCATTTTGTTGGATAACTTTTTACCATCTTGTAGGTAGGGACGTGAACCTATTGCCATAAAAATTTTGGGACTTCTGATCAAAAAACTGCGACAAGTGGTTTTGGCAGTCCTCTCGTGATGTTAACCTGACACTGCCTAAGGAATTCTGCAGAGACCGAAACAGGTGAAAATCTGAAGGTACAAGGTCAGGACTATACGGCGGATGCATTATCACCTCCCAGACAAACTCTCGTAATTTTTGCTGAGTGGCTAAAGATGTGTGAGGTGTAGCGTTATTATGGTGAAAAACCACACCCCTTCTGTTGATTAATTCCAGCCGCTTTCTCTCAACTTTTTGCTTTAATCTCATCAGTTTTTCGCAGTACAGTTCAGAATCGATGATCCTGCCTGGCGGTAACAGCTCATAATGAATAATGCCCTTCCAACCTCACCATACACACAGCATCACCTTGTTGCGAGTTAACCCGGGTTTCGCCACAGTCTGTGAAGCCTGACCGGCCTTTGACCACGATTTTTTTCGCACGTTCTTGTCATACGTGATCCACTTTTCATCACCAGTTATCAGCTTCTTCAAAAATGGTTCGGTTTCATTACGTCGTAATAAAGAATCACAAATGAGTACACGGTTCATTAGGTTTGTTTCAGTGAGCTCATGAGGCACCCAAATGTCGAGCTTTTTTGTCTACCCAGCTTTTTTCAAATGTGCGAAAACCGTTTTGTGGTCAATTACCAGTTCTCCAGCTACATCGTAACTACTAATATGCCGATCTTGCTCCACTTTTTCAAAAATAGCATTAATTTTGTCCGTTTATGTTGTATTTTTGTTTCGCAATTTCGCCGTCAATTGTGGACCGATTTTTATATTTTTTTTATTCGAAAGAAATACTCTTGAGATGGTCGCATTGTCACCACCAGGTTGTGATGAGTTGATCCTAGGGAAATCGAGAGCAAACCTTGAATATTATAGACACGTATAATGTGTATCATATTTTTTTTTCTAAAGGTGTTAAAACATTTGCGTTACTAAAAAATAAAATAAAAATAAAATCGACTTCAAAAGTAACTAAAAAGCTAAAAAAAAAATTTTCTACAACATCTTGTAGTCGGTGTGAATTATTATGTATTTTTCAAATTTGTTATTATATTTTTGTTGTAGAAAACATTTATTTTTTCTTTTTAGTTACTTTTGAAGTGGCAGGGCGCCGGTCACATCTGTCGCAGAACCGATGTCCGATGGAGCAGACGAGTCCTGGAGTGGAGACTGCGTCTCGGTAAACGTAATGTCGGACGCCCTACAGCCCGATGGACTGACGACATGCCCAAGTTCGTCGGTAGGCGTCCGATGAGGAAGGCGAAGGACCTACGTCCAGCAGTGGACTACGATTGTCTAACGACAAGACGAGTTACTTTTGAAGTCGGTCAAAAATGTTGACATTATGTCTACCAAGCCTATGTCAAATATTAACCGATAGTAAGGCAAATGAACATTTTCTAACATATAGAAACTGGTCATTATTACATTAATATAATAGGAGAGTTATTAACAAGTAAGAGGTAGCTTTCTAAATTAATTGAATTAATTGCTTCTCGAAATTGTGTAAAATGTTTAATTTATTGAGAGAAAATAAATAAATAAACTAACCAATTCAGGTTCTGAACGCCCTGAGTCCGACGTCTGTTTGTCACTATTTATATCTCAGGAACTTGTGCCACATGAAATGTGGCTCAAATATACTCTTTGTGTTCATTTATGTACGCATTTGGTCTATCAAATATACGTAAAATTATGTTGGAATATTGAAACAGAAACCTGAAATTTGAAAGTTAAGTAATTTAAATGAGAGGTAACTTTGAATAGCTAACAAGTTCTAAACCAGGGCTTTCCAAAGTGGTCGATATAGACCCCATGGGGTCGAAATCGGTTTCCCAGGGGTCGACATAAAAGAGAGAGAAGAAGAAGAGAAAAGAGCATCATGAGATACGGCTGGGTGCCTTCTCCACAAAGCTATCATTACTTTTTTGAAGTGCAATATAAAACTTATTTTTGAAGGTGTAAATATTTTAACAAAACACTATTTATCTTCATGGAATTGTAATATTAAATTCCTACAGAGTATCTACATAATTTTATTCTAGTAATTTATTTCACAAAATTAAATTTGACTCGTAATAATTGCTTGCTTCTTGAAGTCTATAAAACTTCGTGATAAATGTTTTAAAATTCTAAATCAACTGAATTGTTATTTACGGTTTTAAGAAATTATGGATAGAATACAATATAACTATGTAACGTTACTTTATTGTATTAGTTTATTTTATTTTAGTTTTAAGAAATATGTACTTTAAAAAATTGTTTAAGGTTACTGAGTTATTAATGTACAATAACCTATTTTAATTTTGAACATTCGTATCTCATCCGTCACCGAATTGCAGATAGCTAACTTTACTTGAAACCTATATGAGTGGTATATGTATATCACATAAGAAGATTATAGCTCAGACGAACAAAATAGATAGACAGAGCCCCTACCTCTGAGAGGGATGCCGGCTAAAGGAAGTCTATTTTGAAATAGGAAGCCAATTGCGCCGGAGTGCGTTACAAGAAATTAGTATTAAATAATCGAATTATTACGGATAAAAGCGCTGTAGTTTCCAGTAATGTATCCATTACTATTGTAGTAGAACACTTACAAGCCAAGAGATGGCACTGTGCAATAATTGAGGTCGCAAACGTTTCCCGTAACGTACAAGCAACAATAATATCGCTGGAAGATCTTTCTTTGAGACGGAGGAGGATTCCATGTTGCTCATCCACCCTATACGGGGCACCCCTTCACCATTAACCACAGAGACGAAAACCACGTAACATAAGTCTAAGTACACAAGTTTGTAAAAAAACGCTTCACTTCATTTGAAGATTTTATTCAAGTAGACTCCATCTATACTATTATTCGTTCGTCTGAGGGTTACTGGTGGTTATGTTAAAAGTTTTCTAGTAAAAAAGAAACGGACTTCAACAGTAACTAAAAAGCCTAAAAATGAATACTTTCTACTACATCCTGAAGTTGTATTGAAACCAACGCAAAAAGAGTGATCAATTACTTTAGAAACAAAAAAATGATGGCTATAAAATTGCAAAATATTCACATTTATTGCACGATTTTAACGAATTTTCTGCTATATCTTCGGAACCCAACATCCAATTGCAATAAAATTGATATGGAAACATTTTGAAGCTTTGCTGAATCCAAGACAATGAGAATCATCAAAATCAGTTCACAAACAAAAAAGGTATGGTTAAACATACATAAAAGAATATTTACAAGACGGATTTAGAACCTCCTTTATGTTGTTGGTTAAAAATAACACTATGTAATCTGTCTAATGTAAAGACTGATTATATACATTTTGATAATAAATAAAAATGCCAAATTAGTATTTTGATTGAAATCAGTCGATTTGTTTTAGACCCTATTTGAAACAAGATTTAAAATTGACATAAAGGAAAACGGTAATTAAGCATTATATAAATAGCAAGTTTCTGTTAAAAGGAGACGAATACGCTTTCATACATTCTTGGGCCCAGACTGTAAAAACATAGTGATTTTAAAAATTCTTTTTATGTTGATATTTTTATAATAGATAGTAGTGTATTTAGTTATTTTTTTCCGACTACGGCTACCACCCCTGGTCTAGAGTATGCCGCCATAACAACCTTGAGTTGTGTTCCGGTATTAGTGGCCTGGTTCCAGTCTCCCTTAAGAGAGCAGCAGCGGATTTGTAGCACCTTTGGTGTTGCAAATGTCCATAGGCGTTGGTAACCGCTTTTCATCAAGTGAGCCATCTGCCTGTCTGCTTAACTCATGCAATAAAAAAATAAAAAAAAAGTTATTTTGAAAGAGTTGATCGTATGGTGTAAGTCATTTCATATTATTATTTGTCAAAATTCATTCACATAAATCGATTACCGTAATCAAATCGATTTTTTAAGATTTCTTGTCTTCCAGATAGAATTAAGGGCTGATGTTTTGCATTTTGTAATAGAAAAATATAATGCTGTATTAAGTCACATTTCAATTAATTACATTTCTTTGGCCCAAAAGTCCTCGTCTCCTTTGGAATTTGTTTTAAAATCACATATAAACACTTTGAATATCAAAGTAAAGTAAAAAATATTTCATAATCGCCTTTTTCAATGTCAATCGATCGGGAAAATTCAACTCTGTGGTCAACGACCACTTCCACCCACCTCTTGACATGGGTCGTTGTGAGAGTTGTGTGATCGAAAATAATGACGTCATTAGTGACGTTTCCGCCACGACCACAACTACCGTGGTCACTGTGTGGAACGGCTGACGGAGCATTTTGAGCGTTGTAAGCTACTAGAGGAACGCGACCTTTGTCGACCGCTCCCCCTAAACGTATGACCTAATTTATGGATGGCCCCTAAATATGCTTTTTTTATTGCGAAGCTGGCAAAGAGGTAGGTGGCCCAGCGCATGGAAACCGGTTGCCGTCGCCTATAGACGTTTGCAACACCAATGGAGAAGCCAACGAGTTGCCAGTCTTTAAGACTGGATAAAGGCATCAGACAAGAGAAATGCGATAGAGGGGTAAATGAGATTGGAATAGGGGAGGGAGAACAGGCTGTAGCCTAATTCCCCGCCTGGATGGCTACCACCCCTGGTCTAGAATAAGCCGCCACAACAACCTTGACTTGTGTTCCGGCATTAGTGGCCAGGCTCCAGTCTCCTTTTAGAGAGGTAAGGTAGTCAATAAAAATTCGGGCCAGTAAAAACGCTGCACGCATATCGCGCAATATTCATCCGCGAGCGTTATTCTAAATTAGATAATAAAAATGTATAGTCCAAAATAGCTGTTAAGATCTTTGTATAAAAACAAGATATATATATATATATATATATATATATGTATATATATATGTATATATGTCGGCTCAAGCGCGACGAATAACACAATAATAATCTGAAATATTATAATCAAAGTTTATTACACTAGAATTATTACAATTACAATATTAAATACAGCAAAATAATACACAGAAATATTAGGACAACTCCAAGAGTTGCATCCACGCTTGTCAGGTGTCGAGCAGCAATTTGCCCTCAAAGAATACTGCTACTATCGGACTGTAATTATTGACCACAACATATTATTTGCTCCTTGTCCAACAAAGCTTTCGATCTCTGCAACCGACGAATGTAGAATGTCGAATGTCCCGTTGAGGCGATTTTACCTCCTTTTATATTGTCGAACCAACAACACAGCGTTTACCCTTTAGTAATCTGGTAAACTGAAACTTATTACAAAGGTTATTAAAAATCCTAAAAACATTTATAAAGTGCTCAACAATATAAATCCCATCATATAAATACAACCCAGTTTTTATTAAACTAAAACACCACTTTATAAAATCAAGTGCAGGTACTTTGAGAAAAACATAAGTACCCTCAATTTAAAGTCACAATATGTTCTTAGCACGACAAATATATAGTTTCAATTTATTAAATACCTTCATATTACCTATCACGCTCACACCGACCTCCCATATCAAATATTACTTTACGAATTAATTTAAATTATTAATACTTGAAGCAAAAACTTTGTACCCCTTTTTACGAAAATTGCGCGGACGGAGGAGTATGAAATTTCGCACCCTTATAATTTATATAGAGAAGAAGCGACGAATGCTGATATTTTTTTAATTATGCAAAAAATTACATTAAATCAATAAAAAAAACATTACACACACTACTACCATGTATTTGACACACATACACATCTAACTCTTTTGTTTATTGTTGCCTTTGCGAAATCTGTGACTATAGAAGTATAGTGTTTGACAACAAATTATTATGGTCGAATTTCGACCACGGGCGACCACTAGTACATATTAAGGTATATATAATAAGATTAAATAAATGTATAGAAATTAAGAAACATGTATTAGAAATAAGTTATATAAAAGAAGAAAAAGAAAATATAATAAAGAAATTAAAATATCCCCTATTCTCGTATATTACAATGTATATATAATATAAAATGATAATATAAAAGAAAGAAAACACTAAAGAGGAAAAGAACACCCCCTTAATCTATGAAAGGGGCGGAGGCGATAAAAAAAAGTCTCCCTTTAGTGAGCGGTAGTACATTGGTAGCATCTTTGGTGTTACAAATGACCGTAGGCAATGATAATCACTTTCCATCAGGTGGGCCATCTGCCTGTCGGTCGAACTCATGCAATAAAAAAAAGTATGCCAGCGGAACTCTCACCCATCGCACGAAACACGAGTAGCTCAAGGCCGATTAGAAATTTGCAATATCTTAATGGGTTTAGAACTAAATTAAAGATATTTTTAAAACAGCACTAACGTTTACAACGCGACATAAAACATAATACAAGTGGTATTTAAATTAATTGTAATATCGTTTCAGTATATTTATTTTATTTTTTAAATACGTATTTGTAACACTAGTATATTGTTACGAGTTACGGAACTCGAATTAAAATGCCGTTTGGAATTACTATAGAATTTATTAGAACTATACGAACACGTATAACAGAGGTACATGTATAAATGTATAGAAATTAAGAAACATGTATTAGAAATAAGTTATATAAAAGAAGAAAAAGAAAATATAAAAAAAGAAATTACTGGACACAACAAGTACAAACGTAATACACGATTCAATAACACGCGCAAAGTCCCTCACTATATAGCTTATCGAATATACAGACATCTTGTCTCGCTTGTAACTGCCGATCTCCCCATTGGGCCATTTCTATATACTGCACCGATACAATATGGCTGCCCGCCCGCGTAGATCGAATTTCTTAGAATTCGTAATCTCCACACCTGCCCAATTTTGTCTGCAAACGGACATAAACGAGTACATTACACAATAGGCTGTTTTCTAATTACAAATTCTAAATATAAGGTAAAAAAGAAGTCCAAATGCCGAAAAGTTAATAAACTGCAGGTGTGCAGTGGTCTTTGTCGATCGTAACAAATTTATTCCCGATCATTAGTTTTCCTATTTCTATGTATCCTGTATATACTATGTATGTCTGTATATGTATATTTGTAGGTATATAGTTTAAGAATCTAGTTCTATGCTTTGCAATGATGTAATGTCTATTGTGACGATACCTTCAGGGCACAGCGGAAGATCAGCGCTGGTTTTAAAAGACAACAGACAGCCCCTTTTGGGACAAAATTATATTATTTTAGTTTTTAAATATGTTAGCAATTATACTGTATCTGCTGTAATTTGTCCTAAATAAAATTATTTTCTTTGTTCTTCTTTCTTTATTTCTAACCGTTTCATGCCGATATTCTGTGAGAGCGTGGTATCACGCCGATGGAGCTGGCCCAAACCGTTGTAATCAAGATAATTCCATCATGGCTTTACCATGTTTTCTCACTCTCCGATTCATCCCCTACATGACCGAGCCTGCGGAGACGGTGAGCACATGGTTTTCTATTTCGGAGTTAATTCAGACCCTATAGCTACAATCTTCTCTTTTTGTTTTGCCCAAGATTTTTCTGAGAACCTTCCTCTTTGCGACTAACAGTCGGTTCTCTTCTTTATGTGTAAATATCCAGGCTCCACAGCTGTACAATAAAGTTGGTCTTATGACAGTCTTGTGTATGAAACATTTTCTGAATCAATTTTTTTTGTGAGTCATTTTTAATGTTATTTTAAAGATTCGTAAAAAACGTAGGTAGGTACAGTAGAAAATTTAACTTTAATTTTAGTGTTCTAATTAATTAATATTAGTTTGTGCCTACATTTAGATGTTTTTAAAAATATATACTAAATTTCATAATTAAATACAACTATATGTACAAATTAAAATTAAACTATAAAATCTAGTGCCAGTCCGCTGTCAGTTGGAAACGTGCTCAAAAGACTGGCTACATTACCTTGCTATATCGCAACGCTAATGCGTTGTCCGAGATATATACCAGTCTCTTGATCACGTCACGTTCACGTAGAAAACACATTTGTAGCAAGAAAATTTTATCAATTCATAATATATCTTCAAAAATGTGGGAAAGCACCAACCAAATAGTAAAATCCATTTAGGTTGCTCAGAAATTTACAACTCTCAGTGCAATGGAAAGGAAACAGTGTTTTTGCCAGAAATGATTTATACGTACATTAATGAATCCATTAGCGAATTGCCTTTTTATTTATTCCCACTACGTTTGTTAACATAATTGCTTCACTTGTACTCTTGGCATCGTTTAGGTCTATATTTTGCTTTAAGATTTGTGTCTTATCTTGCTTAACCAGTTTTTATGTTCCTTCTAGTTTCAATTGTTCTTAGTATGAGGGTTTTGTTTGATTTTTTTTATTGCAGGAGTTTAGCAGACAGGCAGACGGCCCACTTGATGGAAAGTGGTTACCATCGCCTATGGACATTTGCAACACCAAAGGTGCTACAAATGCGCTGCTGCTCTCTTAAGGGAGACTGGAACCTGGTCCTGGTTGTTATGGCGACATACTTTAGACCAGGGGTGGTAGCCACCCATTCGGGCAAATGCCCTGCCACCTGGCTATATATAACTTAGATATAATTTTTAAGGCAAATGACTAGAAAATCTTTATTGGTTATCATGTTTATTCATAACCAGTTGCCCTACAGGCGTTATCTTGCCTAGAAAAAATAAAAATTTAGAACTCGACTGCAGAGTCGCCTACTAAGTATCAATTGTGAATCTAAACCATCCAGGGCTCCAATCAAACACACATACACAATTTCACCAAAATCGGTGAAGCCGTTTTTGAATTTTAGCCAGACTAACGAACAGTAATTGATTTTTGTATATAAGAAAGAAGATACAAATTTGCAGAGAGGTCGAATTGTGTGATGAGTTTTAAAAAAGATAATAAACATTAGAGGGTTTATGTGTTGTTTGTTTATAACATCACGTGAAAACTACTGCATGGATTTACATGAAACTCGATACTCGACTTCATGTCTCAGGTCCACACTTGAGATACTTTTTAATCCAATAAATTACGTCGTTTCCATGGTATATACGTATAATAGCCAAAAGTATAGCGCTATAGTCGCATTGTTTTGGTGTGGCCGTTGTAGTTTACTAACGTTGTCACCGTAACGCGTACGAAGTCTTGCTCGCATAGCTAGTTTCCTACTTTAGTGAAAAAGTATATCATATTGTTTTAAGTCTTGTGTTTAATTTTGTATATGACCTAGATATGAAATAATTCACAAACATCATACTCATGGTATTATGTATTTAATTATCTACTCAAACAAAATACATAAAATAAAAACGCAGTTTTGAAAACAGACGATTTAAAAATAAGTGACTTAGAATAATAAAACACTGCCTTAGATAATACTAAAAAGTCACTGCTTTGGGATATGTCGTTGTTGATTTGTAAGAAACGGAACTTGCCGAAGCGCCTTATAAAAACTTAAAGCAAAATCTCCGTTGTTAAATTTACCAAAACCTTTTAAGGAGCGTTCTTTGCATATTTTATAAATAATAACACGATTCTTAAAACTAAAGTGAAAATAGTTGATTTTTTATATATATTAAATACAATTCAATTATAATATATAAGTTTATATATAACTACGTTTACTAATATATACGTTTGTTGAAAAAGACAAACTATTTAGAGCTGTTTAAAATTTAGAATTGAAAAGATTTGTTTGTCCCGTCTATAATAACGGCGATAGCCTTATTAACATTGTATGAAACAAGATATAGGTATATAAGTTAATTATAGTAATCACAAAATAAAAAGTCCCATTTGACACTTAAAAAAGTGAATAGAACGTAACTTTGAATAAAATCAAAAAACTCAAAGCCAATAACTTTTAATTTATTTGGTTGATAATACACGTCTTTTTTTACTGCTGCATTATATAATGTTATAAAACATATTTCAATTATTATTTTGTCCCAAATGCCGAAACAACTTCCAATGTTAATAATTCTGTAATGTCGTATTAATCTACGGCGAAGTGCCAAAAAACAGTTACGTTGAGTTTTTGGCGGGAACTGTAAAGAGATGTGTGCTGTGCAGTTTTATTTTCTAAAAATGTATAAAATTACTACAAAATGAACAATAGTTGTAGGATATTGAGTTTGTGAGAAATGTGAACTGTATAGTCAAATATGGCTTTTTGATTTGTCACAAGAACTCCGTTGAATGGCACGAGCTGATAACCTACAGTTCAGCTGTGCTACACATAGGCTTAAGAAAATGAAGAAACTACATTATAATCCAAGATCTGGCTTAAAGGCCTAGCTGCCAAGCCATAAACCTAAATAAATAATAACAGTTAAGTTCTAAGGTGTCTCCTTTTCAATTTTAGTGTTGCTGTGTTACTCAAATCGATTCAGTAAAAAAACTAATATAAGTAAATATTAACTCCAAAAACTTAGATTATTTGTATATCTATACTAAAACAATATTATATAATAGTATATATATATATGTATTGAAAACAAAAACTATTGAATAAATATCTATTACACATTTGAAATAATAAAAAAATTCAATAGATTAATTGTGATGCGGGATAAATGCATGTGGTACGCGTATAAGGCGATGTGAGGCAAAACTCGCGCTCCATCTCGATTCTGTGAGGTAGATGTATGATGCAAAAAGTAATTGACTTATAGTAAGTCAAACGATAAGTTATATAATTTTTAATCGATTTCTTGTGATAATCGGTTAACTTGGTTGGATTGGGAGGTTTCAATCCCTAAATAATCTTACGAGTTGCAGGACTCGCATTAAAATTATTATAGAGCTTATTAGAACCATACAAACACGTATAACACAGGTACAAATATAACCGAACGCAATAAGTCCAAACGTAATGCAGGAGATCGTAATTCAAATACACGCGCAAAGTCCGTCACTAAATAGATAACCGAATGTACACAAGTCTTGCTTCGCTTGTGGTTATCGATCGACTGACCCTTCCTCAATCGGGCTATTGTTTTATATTGCACAAATACAAAAATGTCTGCCCGGCAAGCGTCGACCCATTTTCCTAGAAATCGTAATCCGCACACCTGACTAATGACTGCCATAAAAGATTACAATACACAATGGGCTGTTTTCTAATCACAAATTTTTAAACACAAAGTAAACAAAAGAAGTCCAAATGCCGAAAGGTAATAAAATGTGTTTTACAGGTATGCAGGTGTGAATTTGTTTTTGTCGGCGTCTAGGTCATAACAATATGTTGTAATGAGAACTGTCATTCAGGCCTATTATTTTGCGAGTAGTACAGGTCTATATCTGTACTAAGGTAAATTTCGGTGTCTTGAGCAGTCTCTTTAGTAAGTAATTTAATTGCACACATATCGTACAAATATAGAAAAATACAAAAACTTACTTTTATATTCATTTTTTATGTTGTATAAGTTTGCGTTTGACTGTCATTGGATCCGATGTCAGGCGGAAATGCAGTCATGGTGCATGCTTATCAAGAAGATGTTCACATGAGATTTGAAGACACCTAAACTGTAGGGAAAACAGACGACGGAAAAGAGTTCCACTCCTCATCGGTGCGTATAATAAAAGTGAAAACGCAGGTCTTCGTTCACTTATTGGCATTTCCACTATCTATTGATGGCGTGAGCTCGTACGTCTGCTTGTCCGGTAGTAAAAACGCGAATGAGGAATTAAGTCGTGCAATTCCGCGGCATACTGCCGAAGTGTTTCTTAAAGAATACCGACAAACTATCGACTCTACGTCGATATTATCTACTATGTAGAAATAAGTATTTGTATGTACGTTTTCATGTTTTTGTGTGAAGTACATATGTATATAGATTTATGATAAGACTTTATGAGAAATTCTGATGTACTTCTGATACCATCTTATCGTAAAAGTATTCTTAAATATTTTATTCACGAAGCTAGTAAAATCCAATATTACGAGATCTCGTAAAATGGGTACGTAAAATTTAATTTAATTTGGGCATATAAACCCCTGCAACGAATACACGTGTCCATATTATATTTATTTTTGTCTCACACTATCTGGTAAACTCCTAGCGAAATACTCGAGCGTCGGAATTTTCACGTAATAAGAAAATTCGTTGGGTTACATTTTAGTAAATTCACGACGCGTAATTCAAGCGGCATGTTGTGAATAAAATATTTTATAAAATTTTAATTTAAACTCAAAGCTGGCCTTTTAGGTTTTATTCCGTTAAAAGACTGACTCATAGTGTATTTTATACATGCTTCTAAAATTACAGTACAAGTAAGACTGCAAAAGCTTTTTTCGTGACCATAATTTTCTTATAATATCAGCCTATAAATGTCCCACTGCTGGGCTCGGGCCTCCCATTATAGGGGGAGCGGACAGTATACCCGCCACGCTTGTCCAAGGCGGCTTGGCACATCGGTTATCTCAATGTACACAGGTTGCATCACGATGTTTTCCTTCACCGTAGTTAGCACGTAGTAATTGTAACAATATGAAAATTAGGTCAGAAAACTGAAAAGTGGTGTACGCGTTCTGACCAGGATCGAACTCGCGCCCTTCGAGTTTGAAATGCGTACGCTAGGCTATTACGCTACCACGACTTTGCCGAACAATACGAATCTGAAAATGAATAATTTGTAACTTGCATGTACAAAAAATAAATCAAAACTACCTGGAACTTTAGTCTCTGTGCTTTCTATCTCGTTACAAATTACAACTTATTTTTCAACAACACAATAATGTTCTCATATAGTTTAAGTGAATTGCAAAAATTCTTTTATGAGAAATAAAGTTCTTTAATCTAAATAATTTGTTTAAAATGTAATTAATAATCTGATATCAAGCGAATGATCTACTTAATGTGTATTAAACTCTGAGTCAAGCGATAGCAAAGGTTCGATGGGACAGTTTTTCGAGTATTGTATCGGACTTTGGATGGACACTTCACGAGCCAATAAAGATTGAAGAGCACCTTGATGAATATCTCAATAGCACTTAACCAGAAAAGGAAGGTTGTAAAGGTCTTAACGCTTTCTGTAGTACAGACTTTGTAATGGATTAATTTTAGATAATGTAATTTTTTCTAGGTCCACTGCTGCCATCGAAAACTTCCATAAGCAGATGATTTGGTTGTTTGAAGTTGTGTAAGAAGGCAACATCCAATGATTCACTTTCTTCAATTTAATTGGAGCTATATAATGTGTCGTGGTAGCGTAATGGCAAGCGCACGCGTCCCAAACTCAAAGGGCGCGGCTTCGATCCTAGCTGGAACGCATGCACCACTTAGGCAGTTTTCTGACCTAATGTGCATATTGTTACAATTACCACGTGCTAACAACGGTGAAAGATAACATCGTGATGCAACCTGCACGTCGAGATAACCGATGTGTCAAACCGGCCAAGCCGCCTCGGATAAGCGTGGCGGATATACTGTCCGTTCCACTATAATGGTAGGCCCGAGCCTAGCAGTGGGACATTTATGGGCTGTTATTATATATTATATATTTTGTGTCCAGGTCGAAGATGGCGTATTATGCAGCAGCTTCTGGGTAAGCTCAGTTGGGTGAATCATTAGACGTTATTATAGTATATTAGAAGTTATTCTAGATATACACTACATATTTAACTAAGCGTTGAAATGAGTTTGTGTCTTCTTCGCACGTTTAGGAACTGATTACCATCTATTTTCTTACCCGTAATATATAATTTAAGTTTTTATAAGTAACAAATGAACAGGGATGGGAACATGGGATCTTTTAATGCTCAAACATGAGGTAGAAACTGTGGGACATAGAACGAAATAATATTCCATCTAAAATTCGTGGAAAACTTAGTACATTAAGTGTCGTATTTTCTTAAGTTTTCGCGACTAGTAGATATAATAAAATTACGTTTTAAAGAGCGCGATATGTTATTTGATTTTTATTATTCCGATATTTCGGTCACTTTGAAGACAAAGATGTCAAGTATCAATGAGTATTTTAAATTTTTTACTTAGCCTAGCGCTGACATGTTAATTTTAATTATTTAGTTTTAATTTTTGTTTATAGTCTTTTTACTTTATGGGAGTCTAATCTAATAGAATAAAATAAAATACCGCGCTTAAAACTGTTAAAACGTATTTTTATTACATTACTAGAATATGCTCGCGACTTCGTCCACGCTTGACTTGAAATTCTCGCGGCATTCCCGGGATACAAAGTACCGCAACATTTAAAAAATAATTTAAGCTATAGTTTTAGTGATAACTAATATAACACATTTTATTACATAATATTTGCTATCGATCAGTGAAAAACTCGCATTGATATTCGGTTTTTTTAATTTGGCCATTTAAAATCAATCCTAGAAAAATTCCCGCGGGATTCCTAGGAAAAAAGCAGCGCAGATTTTAAGTCTAACAATTTGCTGTCGATCAGCGAAAACCGTATCGTAATCGGCTCAGTAATTTTGACGTGAATCCCGCACAAACAGAAAAGCCGACAAACAGACAAAAATCTAAAAAAAATGCATCGTGTTCTCCATTGTTTATATAGTCTATTCCAGTTGTTTTCTTTTAATAGCTTCAATGTACAGACATGTCAATGGTTGTGGAGGAAGATTCCGTTGCTTTGTTCCATTCCCTCTATCAAATTCCTTGTGATCCATCTAGCCCACTGTTCCTTTTTCATCTCTTTTATCTCATTCTTTTTATTGCTTGCGTACAGCAGACAGGTAAACGGACCACCTCATGGAAAGCGGTTACCATCGCCTATGGACATTTGTAACACCAAAGGTGCTAACAAATGTGCTGCCACTCTCTAAAGGGACACTGGGACCTAGCCACTAATGCCGGAACCCAACTCTCTCCTATTCCATCCCCCTTATACCAGCAAACGTCCACAGGCGACGGTAATTACTTTCTTTTAGGTGGGCCGCCTGCCTGCTTGCCAGATTCACAATAAAAAATATATATGGCTTTAAAGAAAGACCAAACAAACCCTCGGTCATTAAAAAGTAGTTAAGGGGTGCACGTAATTTTTAAAGTGCCATCTAGCTTTTAACTAATGTTAGCCTCGAACAACCTTTTAACGATCGTAATCCAGCAAAAAGACCTAGATGGCGCTACATGACTTGAAAGCTCGATACACTGACAGCGACGCCATTACATTCCACAGAGTACATTGTATTGACATTCTTCTCTCACATCCATCACGCATTCACCACGCCACGTAATAGCAATAGGAAAGATTATTAATAGCTTTTTCATTTCTCATATTCTGAAAATACGATACGCTTGCAGTAGCCTAATCATAGGGATGAAAAATTGCATTTTTCGCCCTTGGGAAGCTTGGGCATTCTCCTTGTTTTAAAGACATTTAGAACAATAACAACGACTATGCGAACCATAGATAATACATGCGACTCATGTCTCAACTTTTTTACAGTCACTGTTAAATTGCGGGATAAATTGTAATAAAAAAATATCAAGATTTTGTAACATCATTTTATACTTATAAATTACTTTTCACTAAATTATTATTTAATTTACGTAAATTTGAGTATTTACTATCATCAGTGACAAAAAAATAGTGGCTGGGAGAATGCCACAGAAAAAAAAAACTTGAAGTTTCATATGTGACATACGTGATGACGTTTCATCAGATTTAATTATGGATTTAATGCCTGATTTTATTCGAGAAGTAGTTGTTTGTTTAACTAATCAGTTTTTATTTACTTTCGTCATATTCGAAAAGCAGAGTGTTAACCTCGGGTGAAAGGCCTATTTAGGCACTCGAATTATAAACATATCGTGCCTAGATATGTCACTTTCACTTCTCGTGTAACAATCTACTATTTTGTATTTAACTTAAATATATCAAATATAAATTATCCAGCTCTCAGATAAAATTATTAATATTTCGTCATCCAGCTGCGCTTTTACATAGAGTTGCCTGAGATTAAGGGAAAATGAGTAGGGTATACATACGCTTTATATATAGACACTAGACCTATTATTTGGGCTAAGAAACATGTTTTTAGAGTCCACTAACAAGTTTTGAATGAATAATGGGTATGAATAATAATGGTTCAAATATACGTTCGATAAACAAGGTTATGCCACTTTTATTGATAACAAAGTGTCATTCGTATTTAGGAATACACCTACGCTTAGTATATAAACACTAAAACGGTTTTTGAGTTTAGTAAACAAGTTTTGAATTACTTTTAAAATAGTTTTTATTTGCTTATATATTGCGACGATGGTTACAAATCGGTTGTGATACTCCCTGACTGCTGCCATGGCATGATCGCTTGGCTTGTGGGCTTTTGTCGAAAGTCGCGACCAGTGACTAGAATGATGACTAAGGTTAGGTTATGTTAGACTTTAAATTCGAGTGAGCGAAACTAGCATGCCGCTGCCGCGGTAGCGGCCGGCGAGTGCGAGAACAGACTACTCAACATCGTCGGAATATAACGGAACGAACGAATGAGAAAAATTAATATCTCAAGAACTACATGTCTCCTAGACATGGGAGTTGCAGAAGAGAGAAGTACTCCTCCCCCATCCCTACTCCGACCACCACTACTTAAAATTCAGTGAAAACTAGTTTAAAGCTTAACCCGTCATCCAATATACCACGGCACGCTGTCCCTCACCGACGGGAGCCCACGCGAAAACACATAATATCATTGGAATGAGATGCGGAAACTTTAAGCCATAAGCTATCACAATACCAGCCTTATTGGGGCTTGTTTAATATTAAGTTACAATACAAATTAAAATAAAATACGCCCTTATTGAATTGGTTTCTTAAAGAGTATTAAATTTCAGGTATCGATACCTTATTTACCTTCCAACGGGAAGTCGTAGCTTGAAATGGGAATATTTGATCAAAATTATCCTAAGCACACATCAATATTCCGGTGACTCGGTCTTTTCGGTCACCGCCACCGAATAAATAACCTGTTGAGTTTACTGTTTGGTTTAATATCCGCTGAAGAGATACTGTGATTGTATTGGTAAATAGGTGTACTTTCACACATATTAAGTATGAGAGCAGTGATACCAAAAACAGTTTATACTGAACCCAATGGATTGCCAACCAACTGCAATTTAGTTAGAACCTAAATTTCTAAATTATTCTTATGATAATATTTCATAATTATGGTTTTCTACTCCGTGTACATGTCGTAATATACTATTATAATTATGAGTACGGGGAACCATACCATTGTTGGCATCCCAGCACAATGGTTGGCACCCTATTTTAAAACATCAAGAAATGAGATAAATAGGGTGGCGCGGAGAAGTCTTAAAAAATCAATTTTCTAAGACAAGTTTATTGCTCGACAGTTCTTACAAGATTAACTTAATTACAATTAAAATTATTTTAACATTATTATAACTTAATACTAATTATTCGCTGATATGATGACTGGTCTTTGCGTAGTCAGCAGGTTGATGGGCAGCGGTGTGTCCGCCGATTGCCTAGCTAATGTTAATATTTTTTATTAATTACCTACTAGCTGACCCGTGCCCACTTCGCTGGGCATCAGAAAATAATTTAAAAAAATTTAATATCGGTTTAGTTGATCCAGAATTTACCCCATTATTAGTACAGTTTTGTTGAGTTTAATTACCTACTAAGCGAATTCAAAATATTTTCCCCCCCGTACTGCCCGTACCCCAGTGACGCCTAAATCGCATAAGCCTATTAGGGTGCGCGGCACTCTAATAGGCTTATGCGGCACGCATCTTTTTTCTAATACTTACATTTTTAAACTCGTGATATCTTTCGAATGGAATGTCCGAATTGAATAATTAAAAAAGTTATATAAAGGTATTGAAGCAGTCTTGAATATAAAATAATTTATTTTGATAAGGATGAATACCAAGATACAAATTAAGAGCCTTTTCTAGCGGCGGCGTTTTAATTTTTTTTTAAATATATGTACACATATTATGGCATAACTATAATAGTTAGACATATGTTGTCGCGACATTTTTTTGTAAATAATGATGTGTTCTGCAAAGTCGTAGTACATTATTTTATTCTATCATCAATAGTTTTCGCAGCCCACGCGATTTTAGGTAATTTTTTAAAACCTTGGGTTACACTATTGCAGTTTTAGTAAGGATCCCTATTTTTGTTTGAAAATATAGTATAGCCTATGTCAACTGGGGATAGTGTAGCTTGCCAACGATGAAAGATTTTTTTAAATGGGTTCAGTAGTTTCAGAGATTACTCCCTACAACGTCACAAACTCACACACTTTACCTCTTTATAATATTAGTATAGATAATATTATAAAATTCTAAACACGCCGTGTCTGCAAATTTATTTAAAGCTATTTAAAAAAAAACAACTGGAATAGACTCTATAAACGATGGAGAACACGATTTTTTTTTTTAGATTTCTTGTCTGTTTATTTGTATGTTTGTCTGTCTTTTTGTTCGAGATTCGCGTACAAACTATTGGGCGTATTTCAAAGCGGTTTTCGATGATCGACAACACATTCTTATACTTAAAATGTGCTCTACATTTTATCATGCGAAACCCGCGGAAATTTTTCAGGGACTGATTTAAAATGACCAAATTGAAAAAATCGAATGCCAAGGTGATCTGTTTTCTCTGATCAATAAATTTTTTTTAAAATGTGTGATACTTTATTTCCCGGGAATCCCGGGGGTATTTTCCTGGGAGCGGTTTGAAGTTTTTCGGATTCATAAAAATTACCTTATACCGACACAGTTTCCATTAAAACGATAGTTTACATTTTTTTTTAATTCTGAGATATTTTGTGTCCCCGGGAATCCCGCGGGAATTTCAAGTCAAACATGGACGAAGTCGCGGGCATATTCTAGTTATGTTATGTAATTTGATTATTGTATGAGAACAACAAAAAATAGAACATTTATAAAACTAGCTTAAATAAATAGACTGGGCATCGATAATTATCTTAATTTAGGTACATACATCACTATGGGTGCAAATGGATAATATATTTTACATTATTTTTATTATTTCCTTTAGTAGCATTATAGCGACTGTCAGAAACAATATCTGAAGCTGACGAACTTGCAATGAAATATGTAATAGAGCTTCTTCTTCTTTTTTGGAGGATTATGGCTCCAACGCAATTAGCATTGATTTTGCCAGTGTCACAGTAGTTTATAAAATGTCAGGTGCATATATACGAGATAAAAGAAAGAGAAAAATTTGACCGGTAAATTCAAATTCTGTGATCCTGTGGACAAAACAGACATAGAATGTTAAACTAACTATACTATAAATATATGTTATTTGATGTTAAAAACTTTGATAAAATATTTACATGTTTCTTATCAGCTACAGTTAAAAGAAAGTACACATTGAGTAATAGAGCTTACTTTAAGCACTAGATCACTAGATGAAATGTCTTGTACCTAAATATAGCTGTCACATAACTTATGTGAAGTGTGTGGCACACAAGTTCTTAATTGATTACTGAATTTATTCAAGAATAAATTACAAACTTGTTGTTCAAAAAATCTTAAGAAAACTTTTGTATTAAAGGACTTCAAGTTGGTGGGTAAGATTAGAGCAGTATGTCAAACGATTTTTAAAAAATAAATTGCTTATTTCCCGTTCCTCTTGCATGCCGGCGTTACAATCGTAAACCCAAGTGGAACGGTTATTTGGCCCACCTCTTGACATGGGTCGTTATGAGCGTTGTGTGATCGAAAATGATGATGTCATTGGTGACGTTTTCGTCACGACCACACCGACCGCGGTCGCCTTGTGGAACGGTTAACGGAGCATTTTGGGCGTTGTGAGCTACTAATGGAACGCGCTGATAGGATAGTGTCCCATTGCGATGGTGATGTTGTTTATGGTAGGTAAAACGGGGCCTACTTTTCACATTTCTGTCATCTTGCTAGTGCGCTTGGGGCTTTGCAGCTAAACTCAGTTGTAAATATTCATATTCATACTGATATTTACGGAATAGTTGATACACACAAATATCCAAGGTTTATCCTGCCACAATACAGTACTATACGTGTAAGTTTCATACAATAACGCTTACTCGCTGAAACTATTAGGTACCTACTTATCTACTACGTATCGGTATGACATATTTTATTGAAAAACTGATAATTGTTTCTAATTAGTGCTTATATAACGTCTTTTGTATTATTATTATCATAATCGTATAATATATTCTAGAAATATAATTGAGAAATTAGTATTATATACGAGACAACGTATAAAGCGTGTATTTCACTTAAAATTATTTTTGTTTCAAACAGACAATACCTTCTCAATTATATTTGTTTATAAATAGGTACCCAATATTATAAATAATAGCGACTTAAATATGAACGATTACATTCCTCGTTTTCCCCATATATTTCAGTACACAATGTGTATCATTTATATTATAAATTATTATCAGAACAAAGAATATTTTATGAACATTAGATATTTACAAGGCTCAGTAGTAAATTTTAATAAATAAATAATTTTAGACCTTGAGTTCTTTGAAGATGGCATTAAATCTCCCTTGGAATAAAAATTATTTTATACTGCAATACCCAAACTACTATATACAACATTTAATGGAAATAATGAGAAGTGAATTCTGTAACAGCCTATAGTTATAACTGTAGCTTTTACAATTGATTGTTACATTGCTCACAATTAATTCGCAGGCGCAAAATATTTTAAATCTAATCTATTATCACCTGCCTCTTACTATTACATTGGCAAAATCATTGCCAAAAGGGTTGGAGCCAACAAAAACAAAACTAGAATAGAATTAAAGTGCTCTTTTGACATTATACAAAAACCTTTTAAAACAAAAATATTGGGCTGGGCCGATTTTTCAATCATCAGAAATAATATAATAAAAGTAATCAGTCGATTAATTATAACCTGAGTGAATACAAAAATGAAACAATTTAACTATTTTATTCATGCGACTGTTATTTTTAATTTTTCCATGTTGGTTCTTATTATATAGATAACTTTTATTTGCTGATCGTAACATCGGTCCTTAGTAAGGAATTCGAAATGCTTATTAGTTTTATTTAATAACTTTTTAATTTTCCATATAAAGTTTCTAAAGCCAAACACTTTTTCTTCTTCGATATTGTAATTTTACTTAGAATTATATTCTAAATGCATCACGAACGTCAACCTCGCAGCCAATACGTGCACGTTCTCGGAACTCTATGCATTAATAATGAAGGATACTATTAGTAATAAATTGAAAATGTCCAAAGATATTATCACGTAGCTTGACATATCCAGACACTCATGCAATATGCAGTAAAGGTTGTACAATTATTTTTAAAATCAAGTCACCATACATGTGGTACCTAATTGAGCGACGATAACAATGTAAGGACGATGTTTCAAAACTAGAGTCATATAAGACAAAAATCCTTCTTTCAAAATTACTTTTTAGGATACTTTAACCATTATAACAAGAACGGAATCCTTGTTTTCGTCATGGCTGTTTCTCTATCGTATATCTATGTGCTTGGTTTATACCTAGTCATTTTTCTCAACTGAACAATTGGTTGGTCGTGGTTTGAACAATATCCGTTGGGTAATTTTTGAGATATGGGGTTTTTTTAGTGAATTAATATTTTGTTTTATTTCTTTCTATTTTTTGTTTACGCCAAGACTGCGAGATTATACTCATTTAATGTATGTAAAGTTTTAAGAAGCACACACTTATATAATTTGTGCTTCTTAAAACTTGTCAAGTATAAAAAAACTATAAAGTGGAAAATAACATAAAAATAATATATTTAAAAAATCGTTTGAGCAAGACAAATAGGTACAGGATTTTTGTGACCGGAGTTAATTTCGTTTACACGTTTTTTAGTAGTCAATTTGTTCCAATATGGAACCCTATACCTGTTGACCAGTACTTATAATGCTCCATCTGGGATAATGTTATAGTTATTGACTGTGAACAAATTCGTTTTATTTATAGCGTTAAAAATAATGCCGTTATTGAATAGTTACATTAGTGTATATCTGTCAATATTTAACGTCATTAACAGTATAGTATCACAAATAACGCATTAAATCGATCGCTACATCTGCATGAAACGGTCAATAACTAAAACATTATCACAGATGAAACAGTCGCATAAGAAAACTCATAATACGTGGTTTATTATTTTACTTCGTATTCAGTACTTAAACAGAGATCATACTATTGAAATTAATTCGAAAATGAACAAATTAATGCTGAATTTAAACTTTAAACGCTGTAGTTCAAACTAATCGTATTAAAGCTTAAGTTGTAGCGTCAATCTCCATTAACCCTGTAAACATTGTACCAAGTGTTCACTTAATGCAAATGTGCGTTCGTTAGTGATTATTTAGATTAGTTAGTTCATTTTATATGTTACAAAGGTCTCTCCACGAGATTATTGTTAAACCCGTTAATGGATGTATGTATAGTCAATTGTTAATTCATAACAGTTACACTAGGTTTATAGGCACTTTATAAAAGTGTAAAAAACTGTTTTTTGTTAAATGCTATTGTGAACACTGTAGTCGGGCGGCCTGTTGTAAGAGGCGGTAAAAAAACCCACAACCAAGTGGTGGGGGATTTTCCCATCTACTGCTACCATCCATGGTTTAGAACATGCCGTCATAACAATCTTGACTCCTCTTCCGGCATCAGTAGTTAGATGCAAATTCCCCTTGGCCAATAGCACATTGGTAGTACTTATAATGTTTCAATAATCTATGGGCGACGGTAACGATTTTCTAACAGGTAGGATTTCAGCCTGTCTGCCTTAGTCCAACAATACAGTATAGAACAGAACAGAACAGCGCAGAGCAGAGCAGAACGGAGCAGAGCAGAGCACAGCAGAACAGAATAGAATAGATAACCTTTTATTGCTCATCAAATATACAATTACAGAAATGCACAATTACAATATTGTCTTGGTAAAAACAATAGGCGGCCTTATCGCTTTAAGGCAATCTAACTTAAATATTACTCTCCTAGCATATTTATAAAACCTATATAATTAGTAAATCCCATATCTGTGGCAACCTTGATATCCGTAATTTTGTAAACAAACTACAACATGTTATACGAAAATCTGCTAGTTACACGGGTAACAAATATCTAGCCATTTCGCCTTTACAAAGGTGTAGGCTCAAGAGCCGTGGCCTTGACGTTGTAAAGATTGACCTGCATACCAACGGTCTTATGGCAAGGTATGTCGAAGACTGCGCGAAGTGGAGAATAAAAATTAGACAAGACGGGTTCCAAATCAAATAATTCGAATGTAACCATGATATAACACTAATGATGACGAATCGTAACACGATTCTGCAAAAGTGACCATTTAATTAGCTGTTCACGATTCTCGAATATTCTTTTCCCCTTACAATAGTTGTAATTAATATAATTTTATTCTCCACTTAATAACTCTAAGTGCTTATTTTATATTCCGCCATCACGAAGCTCGTTAAAAGCCCGTTTATAGGCGAGGGATAGATATAAATTACGGTTTTAATGAAGTAATTTCGGAACACCTCAACGAAATTGAAGGCTTAAGAGGATTGTTCCTTTCTTTAAGGAAATTTAAAACTTGTCATCATTTGCTTGACTTAAATGCTTTGTTTATTCAAGTTAGCGTCCTGGGGACGCTTCCATCTGGCAGCGATTTGCTACATAGTCTATATTAACTTATTTATAACCTAGTTTGTTTTTAATATTTAATTGTATTTTTGTAGTTATTTTCGTTTGTACTTTGTCTTTATCTTTATCTGTGCCGAAATAAGCTAATTTGTATGCACACGAACAACTAAAAACCGCTCCCGAGAAAATTCCCGCGGGATTTCCAAGTTAAAAAATTTGCTATTTACATTTACATAAAATTTGCTATCGATCAAGATCGATAAGAAGTCAGTTTGGAATTCGATTTTTTTAAATCGCGTTTTTTAAATCATTCCCAGAAAATCTCCCCGGGATTCTAAGAATTTTTGGTCGGTCATTGAAAACCGCATCGAAATCGGCCAAATAATTTTTCGCGAATCCCGGACAAACGGAAAAAATAAAAAAAAAATTGCATCGTGTTCTCCGTCGTTTATATAGTCTATTCCAGTTATTTTTTTAATACCTTCAATGTACAGACACGGCATGTTTAAAATTTTATAATATTATAGATTATAATTTTAAAATTGTATAATATTTACCCACATCAATTCTTTCAATAAAACAGACTCGTGCCAACTATAAGAAAGTATAACGCATAGCTTACAAATGCTTGAATACTAAAATTTCAATTGGTTTACTTATTAATTCATATAATCCTTAAAATCATTGCAATTAATAAACATCGATTTTTAAACCTAAAATTTTGCACTATATTACAGTACAGTGTGTATTAACAAAATTAAAACTAAATAATTAAAATGAACAAGTTGGCGGTCGGCTAAATAAAACTTTAACAATACTCATTGACACTTGGTATCTTTGTCTTCCGTGATCACGGCTACTGAAAGTGGCCGAAACGTCGGGATAATAAAAATCAAATAAATTACTGCGCTTAAAAATGTTAACACGTAGTTTTATTATACAATAAGTATAGTATGCTTAGTTCATGCGAAAATCTATACAGAGAAATTTTAAATTTACTGTTTCTTGGGTCAATACGATGAAAGTTTTACAATTTCCTTGGAAAATCCGAGTGTGTATACATAAAGTAAGTTCCAAGTATACCTGAGATATTTAATTGAACTTGCACAAGTACTTAGACGGACCGGCGATCCAAGTTATATTAGAAAACCAAGATTGATTGTTTGGTCAGAAGAAACGGGAGCTATGAAGTTTGAAAGCTTTACGATTTTTGGGTTGCAAGGCAACAATATGTAAAGGACTGTCAGGATAATTTTTTTCTTACCATTACATTACTAGAATTGGTATTTTTAGCTGAAGCTAAAAACAATGCTCACCTTCACTATAATGACGAGAATGTAACATAAGCTGAGGGGTTTCTGGATTGTGGTAAAATTAATACCGTTGAAAAAAAAAACATTTTTTAAAAATGCGATTCTATCCTAATTATGAATAAATAATTCATTTAAGTTAAACTTAGATAGATAGATAGATAGATAACACTTTATTGTACACCATTACAGAAAACCTTATAGCCTAAAAATATTCTAAATGAGCACAATGGGCGGTCTTATTGCTAAGAAGCGATGTCTTCCAGACAACCCGTAAACTTATTAATTTATTATTTATAAGTAATTAAAGATTAATGAAAAGTAAATATATATATATATATATATATATATATATATATATATATACATACATACATAAGTGTTTACACCTGTTCAATTTTATGTTTTTCTGTATGCATCTGTTTTGAATTGCAATCCAGATTGTTATGTTACTAATTTAATCTTTTAATTTTTATGGTTGTAATTTGTTTTGTTCATCAATAAATTTAAATATATTTTAATTTACATAAATATTCTGTGCGCAAGAGTAAAAAATAAATATATAAATGTAATGTTTTAAAAAGTGATCAATTATAAATTAGCGTACATTTTATAAATGAGGTAATTCTAAATATATCTCGATATCTATGGACAAAATTAGAACGTAAGATTACATTTAATAAAAAAAATATATTGCTATTGTCTATCTATCCATATAAAAAAGTGAATGTTAAAAATGCATCTATGCGCATGACTTGAGAACGACTTTACCGATTTTGTTGAAATATTTGTATGTTTGAATGGGTCCCCAGTTGGTTTAGATTCATAATTGAAACCAGTAGGTGGCACTGGGATCGGGTCCTAGTTTTTAATTTTTTCAGGGCAGGACAATGTCTGCCGGGACCTCTAGTAAAGAATATTTCTACATTCGATTTTGTTTTTGTTTATTGCCTGAAGCAGGCGAACAGATAGACAACCCCCTTGATGGAAGGTGGTTACCGTCGCCTATGGACGTGGCATGGCATAACATCGTTGATAACGTATTGTCGGCCTCTAAGAAATTTTATTACGCCCTTCTTAAACAATCCCATATCGTAATGCAGAGGGCAATATCTCGGCGCGAAGTTCCCTACAAATCATTGTCGTGCGCGGAACAAACGTTCTAAACAACCGTTGCTCCAGGAAATGTGGGTGTACATCCCGTCGATGGCGAGCGGTGCGGTTGTAAAAATGAGGCGTTGGTACCAGATCAAATAATTCCTCGGAACACTCCCCGTTGTACAGGTAGTAGAGATTGTGCTTTTATCGAAAATTCGTTTTATTCCACTGGCAATACACGTTACATAGATATCATATCATATATATCATAGCAAGCAATGACAGGCTGGGGTTTGCCTTTGGCATCGCTTGACAGATAATCCCAAGCAGTTCGATGAGTTTTCAATCAGAACTTTCTTTGTATGTTTGGTGTCTTCTTATGTAAATCCGAATAATGAGTATAATATTGAAACTTTTAGAGAGCAATGGTTGAAGAAATTAGTATTCTTTAGAACGCTAAATTTGGAACTATAAAGTGGAAGATTATAAATAAAATCAAGATGGTAGAGCTCAAGAATTATTTTAACAGCTTAGTTCAGCTTTGTGACTAACGCATCTGGAACTTATCCAAACAACGTGGGTTCAAATTCTGTTTGGAAATCACTGACCACTTAGGCAGTGTCTCTGATTAAGACGTATTGATATGAAAAACATCGTAAGGAAACCTGCACATCGAGATAACCGATATGTGAATCCTGTCAATACACCAAGTACAAGTGTACAAGTACAAGTAGTGAGTCTTTTGTTCATTTCTCCTCTAAAAATGGAGATGTTCGAGCCCAGCAGTGGGATCAAATGGGCTGTTATTATTAAGATCCATTGAGAAGTTTTTGTGATGTGGTATATTTTCAATTAAAAATATTTTTATGGTTTTTTATATCCGAAATTAATGGACGATTGTCCACCTGTACGGGACTCTTCTTCCGTGCAGGAACGGAAAAATAATTCTGTTTCCTTCGGCCGGGCGGTCTATTGTAAGAGGCGACAAAACAACCCACAGCCTGATGGTAGGGCGTTTGCCCGACTGAATGGCTACCACCCCTGGTCTTGAGTATGCCGCCATAACAACTTTGAGTTGTGTTCCGGCATCAGTGGCCAGGTTCCAGTTTCTCCTTTGAGGCCGGCAGCACCTCTGGTATAGCTAATGTCCGTAGGCGACAGTAACCACTTTCCAATACAGTTGGGCCATCAGCCCAAAAAAAAACTCTTCATATTTTGTGAAACTTGGACCATTTTTGAATATAACTAACTCCCCCCTCTCCCTCGCTCAAGTTTGCCTTATTTTTTTTTTTTTTTTAACGAGACGAAACGTACATAGCTTCTCGCTCGCTGCCTTTTATACTATCTTCTGTATAATGTTTATATTTTGCATAACATGCAAGGAATCCATGGAGTCTTGTTGCTGTATGAACTCTTAGTATGTCATTATTATGACGGCAAAAACATATTTCGTTTGTTACAACTCCATTAATTCTTTGAAAAGGAATTGTAATACAAGTTCTATATGTATTTAAAAAAGGGCCTGATATGTAAATAAAAAGCGCTTCAAAAAGATAGAACTATAATGAATGAATGAATGAATGAAAACACTTTATTGTTCACCAAAAAATAAAACTACGTTCTTAAAACTAGGTACAGTAAATGTTGAACAAAGGGCGGCCTTATCGCTTAAAGCGATGTCTTCCAGGCAACCCCCTAAACTAAGGGAAATATTAAGACAACAGTGGCGGTGAAGACAATAAATAATATGAAACATTCCAAGAATAAATGAAAAATAATGAATAATATACTTTATATACTATACAAAAATACAGTATATCATACTATATATAAAATCAGCAGCATGTTTTAGACTTGTGAGGACCAAAGATATTTAGTAACCATCAGTTTAAAAGACAATATGGATTTAGCTATGATGAAATTTTTATTTAGCTAGATGTGTTGCTGGGGGGTTTCTTGCCGCTTCGTCTCCCTTAAACAGCGATAACACGTTGAGAAGTGGTGTACATAGAATAGGAAGTAGATTTAAATATTGACTTATGTCGTTCAAAAAGTGTTCTCAAGTGGAATTTATTTTGAATAAAAACTTTTGAATTTGAATTTGAAACACGTTTGAGGAGTATCCAGCGCGGTGGGGAGTATGGGATTCACCACGTTAGGGTAGCATAAGGACTGCAAGTAACAAATGCTATTAACACCTGAGTTAGGGATACCCACTAAAACCACTCGGTGTTACTTCCTTCGTCTTATGCCAGAGCTACCGGAATGCGGAAGTTCTACCAATGCCGTGTGCCCTGGCAGATGGGTTCCCCTAAGGCCACATCCACTGACAAGGGGAAGCATGACCCCGTCGTCGTCCCTCTTACTTTATTTTTTTATTGCATTAGTTCAGCAGACAGGCAGACGGCCCACTTGATAGAAAGCGGTTACAATCGCTTATGGACATTTGTAATACCAAAGGTGCTACCAATGTGCTGCCGCTCTCTAAAAGGGAACTGGTACCTGGCCACTAACGTCGAAATACAAGACCAGGGGTGGTAGAAATCCAGGTAGGCAAATACCCTACCACTTAGCTGTGGGTTGTTTTGTAGCCTTTTACGACAGGCCACTAGGCCCCAGGAAATTGTATTCTTTCTCCGTTCTTGCACGGATAAGTTTCTCTCTTCATCGTCTCTCTCCAGCATAGGGTGGCTAAATCTCTCGCCCTATGGGAGGAGACATGAGGGTGTAGAACACAACGCGCCTTCCTATTGACGGCATTATTGGCGGGTGAGAACCAATAATGCCGTCAATACTTGCCCTGGGAAGTCCCAGGGGAAGCTAACCGCGGCCGAAGGTCAAAAACTGCCTTCCGGCGTCGGCGCGTTCTCTTTCGGCCCTTTTCGCACACATATGATTTCCGCATTAACGGCGACCATTCATTCCTAGGTAGATCTTTCACATGTACACGGTAACGCTGTCTGTTTCCATTATTTCTTAGTAAATTGTTTACAAAGAATAGGCGCGTAACCCCGACCGTGCCGTTTTCTATCCGCGTACGTGTGAACGAAACGTATAACGCAACATACGAGCGCACATGCGGCACTCCGCGGTAACCGTGGCGGAACCGTGTCCGCTTCGATTTGCACGGCTACATCACGATCACGGCACGGGCGCGGTATCGTGGGAAAGCTTATATTAAATCCTTCATTACTCATCCGTCGCGGTTCCGTTACTACGGAAACCGTGTGTGTGAGAAAAAGGCCTTAGGCGGGAGCGGAGCAGGCTGGTGCGCTCACGCTCCCGCACCCAAATTAGCCTCTAATAACTAAACGCAATAATTATAAGATTTATTGAAAATATAGTATATATTCAGTAAGTCGTGGTAGCGTAATGGCTAGCGCACGCGTCCCAGACTCAAAGGTTCGAGAACCTGGTAGAAAGGCATGCACCACTTAGGCAGTTTTCTGACCTAATGTGTATATTGTTACAATTACCACGTACTAACAACTGTGAAAAAAACCATCGTGATGGAACCTGCACATCGAGATAACCGATGTGTCAAAGCTACCAAGTCGCCTTGGACAAGCGTGGCGGGTATACTGTCCGTTCCCCTATAATGGGAGCCCCGAGCCCAGCAGTGGGACATTTACGGGCTGTTATTATTATTTTACATATATTCAGTATGATAATTGACTATGAGGTTTGATAGTTTTACTTCAAAATGTATATAAACGCAAGCGCAAGTGAAAGTGCTTTCGTTTCAATGATTTATAAGGTCATTTTACTCTCCGTACACCAGCTCCGACAGCCGTGATCGTCTAGTGGTTAGGACCCTACGTTGTGGCCGTAGTAACCCAGGTTCGAATCCTGGTCACGGCAGTGAATCACTGTCACGGTGGAGCAGGTTATTTTGATGAAAATTGTGAAGTTTGAAAATGAACTGGGAAACATAGCCATATATTTTTCTCACGGCTCTGATCGCCTTAATGTAGATTTTGTTAATGATTTAATCATGTTTCTACAACGACCGTCTAATAGTTATCTCTAATATATCTATCCCTAGGGAACAGTAGTTTTTTATGGTAGGTATCCTGCGCCCTTTCCTGTACCCTTGACAACGTATATACAAAATTTCATGATGATCGGTTAAATCGGAAAGAGTAATAAACAAACCCACATACGTCTTTATAATGTTTGTATGGACTATCATGTGCCAGCGAAACTTCGTTCGCGGTGACAAAACGCGAAAACAATGACACGTTTTTGGTTATATTCATTTATCTCCCTCGGACACGCATCTTATAAAAGGTATCCTAAGTGAACCGAGATACAAGCTGGCTCTATGTCGAGTTTCATATAAATCCGTTCAGTAGTTTTTACGCGATGCTCTAATAAAGAGGTACACCAAAAAATTTAAATATATTACTTTTTTACGGTTTTTAACCGACTTCAACGAAATAGGTTCTCAATTCGTCGTGTAAATATTTTTTTATGTATATTTAACTATAACTTTTTTGTTTTTAAACGATTTGTTTTAGAATAGCTTCAGGATGGTTTCGTATCCATTTTTATCGCATACCATATACATGACATAAAAGTGAAATATAAAAGTTGTCTAGCAAAAAAGAAACCGACTTCGAAAGTAATTTAAAAGCAAAAAATAAACATTTTCCACAACATTTTGGCGTCGGTGCCAAATAAAACAAAAAACAACGACAAATTTGCAAAATGCACCGACTTCAAGTTGATGTAGAAAATTGTTATTTTTTGCTTTTAGTTACTCTGGAAGTACAGTTTCTTTTTTGCTAAAAAACTTTTATTATAGTGGCGTTTATTTTCATTTTTATTTCGATGTTTCGAACACTTTTCAGTAGTAATATGAATAAAATGCCGCGTTTAAAACCGCTACAACGTAGTTTTAACTATGTGTACTAGTCACAAAAACTTAAGAAAATAAAAAAATTAAAAGTTGTGTTTTTGAATTTACTGATCCAATTTAAATCCCTTGATTTGTTTCTCGTTTTTAAATCCATTGTACAAACAAACTCGACTCCTGTACATATTTATTATATTCTTAGTACGGACATATGGATGAAAATTACTTTGTATAAGTCGAAAGGAGGTCACACGGCGGTATCACAACGTGTGACACTTTACGGCCCTTCCGGGTTGTATGTTCCAAGGTAAGTTTATTCGAGTCCCCATATCTACATATATTAGCACACGAAATTGCGCTCTTATGGTGATCATCATCTTACTCTTATTAAAGTGGAGTCAAGCCGGAAAGCGGCATAGGAAATGAGCAGTGTGAAAACAACGTAATAGGAATGCAGAGATGTGTTACTATCCGACCAAGACAACTAGACGAATTCCAGATGTGCGGTCGACCGTGTCGGGTACTGATTTTTTTAATTGTTTGATTTCAGCAGTCAGGCAGATGACCCACTGGTGAAAAGCGGTCATCATCGCCTATGGATAATTTTCGCAAAACCAAGGGTGCTACAAATGCGCAGCTGCTCTCTGAAAGGAGACTGGAACCTGTGCACTAATGCCGGGACACTACTTAAGGTTTTTATAGCGGCATACTCTCGACCAGGAGCGTAGCCACCCTGGCGGGTATGCCCTACCACCTGGCTGTGGTTTGTTTTATCGCCTCCTACAACAGCCTGCTTAGCCGCAGGAAATTGTATTCCTTCTCCGTTTCTGCATGGATAGAAAAAATCCAAAAATTGCAAATGCTAAAAGATTGTAAAAAAAGTTTCTAAAAATATCTACACGATTATGGTCATTAATTTTAATTTGTTCTTTTTTTACTCATTTCAAATATTTTTATTATATTGCCAAACATTACAATAAAAACTTAACAAGATAAAAAACAAAAAAATAAGTAGAAAAAACTTAACAACTAATAAAAAAGATTATAACAAAACAAGTACAGAAATGATGAGCGAAATATATGCGGGCTTATTGAAGCTGCAAACGGTACTAGGAGGTACGCGGGGTCCGGCGGCATGCGGGAGGAAAAGTCGAATTTCACACTTTTGTCTAGTTTTGTTGGTCGTGTAGTACAATAAATTCTAATATTTTTATATAGAGTGTGTTCTCGGACTAGCAATATACTAAGTATACTACAACTACTTTTATACATAAATACACCACGGACCGGGGTCCAGTCGACTTCTAGTTTACGCGGCAGCCATTTTGTTTTTTATCTCTGTGTTTTTTTTATTACCTGACGCAGGCAAACAGGTAGACAGCCCACTTGATGGAAGGTGGTTGCCGTCGCCTATGGGCGCTGGTAACGGCCACGGTGTTGCCGGCCTCTAAAAAAAAGGAAGACTTCCTTCTTAAACAACCCAATGTCGAAGCGTAGAGGAAAACCCTTGGCGAGAAGTTACCTCTGAATCATTGTCGTAAGCAGAACAAACTTTCCAGAGAACCGTTGCGTAATTGAGCGTAAGAGGTCAAGGAAGTGAGGGCGAACGACCGGTCGATGGCGAACGGTGCCGTTGTAAAAATGAGGCGTTGGCACTAGATCAAACAATTTCCCAGAACGCTCCCCGATGTACAGGCGGTAGAATACGTAGAGAGACGCAAAGTCTCCGAAGGCTAAGCGATTCTAAACTGTCTGTTAGTATAGGATCGTCGACTATACGACCGGCATGACGCTGGATGGACTGACTGACTGACGAGGAGTCAGGCTGATAAAAAATATTATATCTATAAAAAAATATAATATTGTGGATAGTTACAATTAAATGATTAGGAATGGCAGCCACCTGTACTTTATTCCTGTGTTTGATGAAGCGGCACTCAAATAAGGAAAAAAGTTATTACTTGCTTTGTAACTCTTGCGCAATCTGTTAATAATTCCGTGTATTGTGAGTGCTCCAGTTTGTCGATGAGATTACGTATTTCGGTGGTTCTTTCACCAGCTCCGACAGCCGTGATCGTCTAGTGGTTAGGACCCTACGTTGTGGCCGTAGTAACCCAGGTTCGAATCCTGGTCACGGCAGTGATACATCACTGTCACGGCGGAGCAATTATTTTTTCTTAAATTCAACATTCGTTTCCAAAAGTTGGTGGTGTGATAAGTAGACCCCAGGAATACTTTTTATTACGTATTCAAAAGTAAATAATGATCTCGAATTCTTCGATTCTTTAGCTTCAGTAAAGAAAGAGTAAGAATATCTACACCTGTAATTTTAATTGTTTTAAGAGATTAAATATGATTTTTGGGAAGAGCAAAATAATCTATTATTTTCTCTTTACGATGGTTTCCTAATGTGTAACTTTATTATTTATGAAAATTTTAAATTTTGTAAGTGTCACCCTTAACACTCTTTTTTATGCTACTGCTTCATCTAGGATAATGTTATATTTATTGACCGTTTCACTCAGATGTAGCGATGGGTTCAATACACTATTTCTGATGCGATATTGTTATTAATTGTTGATGACGTTAAATATGGACCAGATAACTTACGTATATAAGTATAAAGGTACTCCTTCACTGCGAGCATTCGCCTGTAATATAATATTTATAATTCGAATTTGAGCATTCAGTTGATCCCACAATGTCGGACGCAGCAATCGTTGTGTTGCGTCAATTACAAGTGGTGTGCATTGGTATTGCAATTAGTATCAAAATGTTACAGATTGTATACATACGGGTATTTTTTCGCCTACTCCTCCGTCATATGCCAAGACAGAGTCTTTTCTTTTTCTTGTCTTGTTCTAACTATCTATATATAATATACTAGGCATAATGGGGGGGGAGTGTAATCTTTTTTATATTTTCTTTTCCTTTCCTTTTCTTTTTTCTTTTATAATTACAAATCTTATTTTCTAATACATTTACTTATTTGATATTACTTATTATAGTGAAATAAAAAGTGTTTTTTTTTAAAAATAAGTGCTCGGGACTAACAGATTGTATACCTTTCTAGTTAATTAGTTCTATTTATTACATGATTGTTTATTTTTTCTATATATCTATATCATGTTATGTTTTACTCTATTTATTTATTACTTAATATAAATACGGGTTGCGCACTATAATGCTTGGTTCTCCTCCATCACTGATGTAATTCTCGGATCTGTAACGTTACATTAGAGGCGAATGCTCGCGGTGAGGGAGCACCTTTATATACACTAATGACAATATTCGTTAACGGCGTTATTTTTAACTCTATAAGTAAGACACATTTGACCACAAGTAATAACTATACATTTTGTAAACCACCGAGAAGTAGAGAATGGTGAAGCCAGAGCATTAGAAGAATACATTGACACTGACAATGAAAGAAAACATCAACATGCAACCTGCATATCGAGATAATGCATGCGAAATCTCTCCCTGCGCCTTAAAACGCTGGTAGATTCCCCTAAAATGCGGAGTTTGTGGGCTAATATATTCACATTATTATATTTAGCTACAAACCTTTTAAAATGTACAATCGACAAAAATGGATTCAAAACGTACTTTATCAATAATTGCTTTGAAACCGGCAAAAAAATAAGGTTTTCGTTCTGTATCATGTATGTTGGACTTAAGACGTAATACACATAATACTTCTTGTACAAATGTTTGAAAAATAAAGTGAAAACCTTGTGCGCTGTCAGTAGTATCTAAGCTCTACACTACTCTATACAGGCTTTTGAGATAGGAGGCTCTTCATAATATGAATCATGTCCAGAAGAACTACCTATATCCGAAAGCATGATTAAAAATGAATGAATGCTTCGCCGCGACAGTGATGTATCACTGCCGTGACCAGGATTCGAACCTGGGTTACTACGGCCACAACGTAGGGTCCTAACCACTAGACGATCACGGCTGTCGGAGTTGATGACTGTAGAACCGAAATATACAGTATTATTTAGACAACTGGAGCACTTTCTCTGCGTGCTGCGCAAGAGACATTTATCACAACGTAAAGTTCTACATTATCGTACTGTTCAATATACTTTCATACCGATACGATATCGCTAGTACATTTTCGGACTTAAAATCTGTGGTATTAAATACCCCGCGAATTCCGCGGGAATTTTCTGAGTGACCAGGTCGAAAAATTTTTTGACCCCGTTGCAATATTTCACTGATCGATAGCAAATTTTCTGTCATAAAATCTGTGTTACCTTTAAATTTAAATATTGATAAAATAACTTTAATTTAAACTAACGTGAACGAAGTTACGGGCAAATGCTAGTTAATTATTAAAATAACAATCGTATCTTGCTTAACTTGGGAATATAATATGTAGAGGTACAATGTCTATGTTAATCTGAAAAAGTTCGGCATGGATGCGTGTACTTCGGCTGCAAAATTAAAATGCCGTCACTGATAGAAGACGTTCGAGAACTGTCTTTCTATTGAGACTAAGGATGATACCTGATAGAACTCAACTAAAGATATTAAGAAATCTTAATGTTTTTTTTATTATATAGGCAAAAAAAATTTTTTACATATCTACATAGATTAAGAGTTACATTAAATTAGTTCTTGTAAACTAACAGTGTTTGAAAATTGTTCTTTATAAAAATAAATGCTAAAATTACTTAGAACAGTGCGAATGTACACTACACAACTTTAAATTTCAAAAATTGAGATAATAATCATTTTGAGGGTACTGCAATATTTAATTAATTTTAATTTTAAGTCTATTTAGATATATGTTAAAAGTGTCTCTATTTTGATGTCAATAAAATTGAGATTATATGTATTGTTTGCAACGAAAATTTGATTGATTTTGCAAATGGTTTACTTATTCTAAAGATGCTATTATCTAACTGATGATGAAAACCACTTAAAAATCCGTAGCGTTGTTTAGGAGGAGTTAGCGTATATATAGACAGACATACAGACGCGTAAATATACTTTTTTAATATAATACTATGTAATAATATCGATGTTATTTAATACCTTTTTATTTAGGTCATTAAGTTAGAATTCATTTCTGAGAGAGTGCGGTTGAACTGTTCGACGTAATTCCCACTACACCATTCCATCTTCGGACGACAAGGTGCTCTGGTCTACGCCATCGTTTCACAGTGGAAACACCACCAGCGCGAACGAAACTATTTGCATCCACAATCCTCCTGCGTACGACAGAGCTATGGAATGCGCTAACAGAATTTGTATTTCCCGAAAAGTACAATCCGGGAGTTTATAAGTCTCGTGTGAATAGGTATTTTCTAGGTAAGCGTGCTCTATCTTCGACCGCATCATCGTCTAATATTAGGCGTGAACCTATTTATCATATAAAAAAGTCAATAAATAATTGGCGATTTATTCGCTTCCAAAGTCGATTAATTAATTATATTTTGTTTATTAAAATGATTTTATAAACTAATACAATAAAAGAAAACTTCACTTCAGTTATTTATTAATTACATCTGATTTCACAAATAGTAAGAATATACAATCAAATTTCCAGAAATAGTCCTCTAATATTCTGATATAGGCCGGGCATGGAATATTATAAACGAATACAATAAAAGACAACTTCACTTCAGTTATTTATTAATTGCATCTGATTTCACAAATAGTATGAATATACTATCAGATTTCCAGAAATAGTCCTCTAATATTCTGATATAGGCCGGGCATGCAATATTATAAACTAATACAATAAAAGACAACTTCACTTCAGTTATTTATTAATTACATCTGATTTCACAAATAGTAAGAATATACAATCAAATTTCCAGAAATAGTCCTCTAATATTCTGATATAGGCCGGGCATGGAATATTATAAACGAATACAATAAAAGACAACTTCACTTCAGTTATTTATTAATTGCATCTGATTTCACAAATAGTATGAATATACTATCAGATTTCCAGAAATAGTCCTCTAGTATTCTGATATAGGCCGGGCATGGAATATTATAAACTAATACAATAAAAGACAACTTCACTTCAGTTATTTATTAATTACATCTGATTTCACAAATAGTAGGAATATACTATCAGATTTCCAGAAATAGTCCTCTAATATTCTGATATAGGCCGGGCATGGAATATTATAAACTAATACAATAAAAGACAACTTCAGTTATTTATTAATTACATCTGATTTCACAAATAGTATGAATATACTATCAGATTTCCAGAAATAGTCCTCTAATATTCTGATATAGGCCGGGCATGGAATATTATAAACTAATACAATAAAAGACAACTTCACTTCAGTTATTTATTAATTACATCTGATTTCACAAATATTATGAATATACTATCAGATTTCCAGAAATAGTCCTCTAATATTCTGATATAGGCCGGGCATGGAATATTATAAACTAATACAATAAAAGACAACTTCACTTCAGTTATTTATTAATTACATCTGATTTCACAAATAGTATGAATATACTATCAGATTTCCAGAAATAGTCCTCTAATATTCTGATATAGGCCGGGCATGCAATATTATAAACTAATACAATAAAAGACAACTTCACTTCAGTTATTTATTAATTACATCTGATTTCACAAATAGTATGATATACTATCAGATTTCCAGAAATAGTCCTCTAATATTCTGATATAGGCCGGGCATCCAATATTATAAACTAATACAATAAAAGACAACTTCTCTTCAGTTATTTATTAATTACATCTGATTTCACAAATAGTAAGAATATACAATCAGATTTCCAGAAATAGTCCTCTAGTATTCTGATATAGGCCCGGCACGGAATAATAACCTTTGAACGGTAACAAGGTGTCTGGACCTTTCGATAATCAAGTTTCAATTACAGGCTCAGAAGCCTATTGTGGGTTGTTTGTTGAGACCTCTTACTTGTGTGTAAAGGTAGCTTCGGTCGGATGCCTTTGTCTGAAGTATTTGCTTCAGCGGACAAGCAATCAAAATTGGTACACCCTCAGTTTACCCTAAGTTATTAGCCCGTATGAACGACGTATAGATACTTACGTATAGATTGTACGCGCCACGTCCATTATTTATGGGTTTTACATAAAAAAAATCCCATACTTATTAGTGTTCGTGTCAACCGAACACAGCAAAGTTCGAGTCAAGTAGCGAACACGCTCGGTCGCTCTCAAGTGTCGCGTACAGCTCACCACGGCTTGAAAACATTATCAATTACCTTTGAAAATATTGCTAATTACCGGTATTTTCGAAAAAGATACTGCCATATCGGTATATTTTTACCGTTACTTGGTAACTTTTATGATTTTAACGTTATAATATAACGTTAAAAATCATATGTATAACGTTATACTTATCGCTAATATTTGCGTTATTTCAAGCAACATTTCCATTTTTAAGGATTAGCTTTATTACGACTGCATCTTACCGAAACAATCGACAAATAGAACTCTAAATATTACGCGTGCTCTTAGCACAGTGCTGTTTGACAATCTTTGAGAGTGAAAGAGAGCGACGATGGTAACAAAACATAGTTATAACGGTAAAATGGCTAGAATACCGGTAAGTTTTATAACGATAATATTTTTTACCGTTATCTGAAATTAGCATAAATAACGATACCACATTTTTATCGGTATTTCAAGCCCTGCAGCACACTATCATTTTAGTAAATAATATCATTTTATAGCATTTATTCATTATCATTACTTTCATAGGTTTATCATATAACAATTACTCAATATACATCATTATAGCCATCCGAGTGACAATCATCTATCACCACATTCCATCATCATCATTATCTCATTATCATCACCATTTGTACGGGTGTTGCGCCTTAGCCCGTACATAGACGTATATAAACTACGAAGTGCCCTTTTGCGTCAATGTGTACCGATATGCGTATAATCGATCTAAAACACAAGAAGCGACTTATATATAACTAAGTTTTATATTTTTCACATTCATTCTGGTTGTCTTTATAAGCTGTGGGTCTCATTTGAACTCGGTTCGGTTTTGTAGTATAAAAATTGTGAGACAGACAGATAAGGTGTATCAAGTTTTACAATAATATATATAGTCATGTTACTTTAATCACAATAGAAATTGAAAGAATATAATCGAAAGATAATAAATGTATAAAGATATACTTTTTTTTTCAATGACTATAAACTAATACGATAAAAGAAAACTTAAGCTTTTTATATTGTATTCTACCCATAGTCCCTCAAGAGTATAAGTAGAATACTGAGCCTAGACCATCGTTTTCTATAGGCTCGGTGCCCAGAAGGCTGGCGATACGATACGAGGTTGCCACCAGCCTTGTGATCATCTGAAAATCAATGAGTCAAGATGTACTTATTATAAAATTGGTATCAATGCATACACAGTGACGGATAGTAGAGATAGACAACTCCTGTTTTCGAGATTTGAGAGAGAGAGAGAGAAATAACACTGTATTGTACACTATTACAGAAAACACACAAAAACTTATAGCCTAAAAATATTCTAAATGTGCACAATGGGCGGTCTTATCGCTAAGAAGCGATCTCTTCCATACAACCCGTGGCAGGAATAAATCGGATTATATTTGTCAAAGGTGGTATACATAAATATTGTTACATCTCAGGTGCCGACAAACACAAAATCCACCTGTATATCTGAAACAAAGCACAATTATTACCCGTCGGCATTTGAATTAATAACATTGAAATTCTATAATGGTCGTCTTCTTTTGTTTACTTATTGGCATACGGCCTATTGTTGTATTGTATTCATTAGCCAGGTATTGCGGATTCAAAGTACAAGCTGATTCTAGGAAATTCGGTTCACGCTGCCGGGCGGAGATATTGCATTTGTGCAGTATAAAGCAATGGCCCGATTGAGGGAGGAGTTAGTTAAGCGAGAACCACAAACGAAGCGAGATGTGTGTACTACACTCGGGAATCTTTTAGTGACGGACTTTGCGCGTTTTATTGAATTACGACCTTCTGCATTACGTTTGAACTAATTGTGTTCGGTTATATTTGTACCTGTGTTATACGTGTTTGTATAGTTCTAATAAACTCTATAGTAATTCTAACGGCATTTTAATTCGAGTCTCGCGACTCATAACAATATTATACGATATGCACTTACATTATATTTGATGATATGATTTGACTATCGAATCTTAAAAAATGTCTTATATTTGAAAAACAACTTAGCAATCTTTTATTAAAAGTATCATTTAAGGACTGACATCTTGATTTTTTCATTTCATAGTTCAAATATTAGAGCGGACGAGGACACTTATGTGACTTCAGGACTATTTGGACAAAATAGAACGGCTAATTCCCAAACATATTCACTTGCTACCTTTATAGGTCTGAAGAAGTCCCATACGTCATCATCAACATAACGCATGGGACATCATCATCCCCACACAACACGATTCTTGCTTATAATTGAGTTTTGATTCATGAATTCACGAACAAATCTAACATCACTAGACCGTAGTAATGATATGACGCCTGTAGCCTTCAACACTCAAGTCACGTGTCAACGCGACCCTCGATTTCCACCGGGCAAATGGTAACAATGTGCTGTATCTGTCGATAACCTAGTTCCAATAAGGGCCCTTGGCAAGCCACGTCTAGAGGGTTTGTTCATTGTAGGCACGTCTACATAATTCATTCCTATAGCATCAAACTCTATTGAATTGTTTAAGGTCTACTTGCTTAAGTTTCTAGCAATTATATTGCCGCCGTAATAGCCGATTTACTGGAGAAAAGTTTTAATTATTTATCAACTAGTTTTACACGGCAGTAGGGTAGGACAGGTCTTCAGATTAGGAAAATGGGTCACAAAAAGATTTGGAGTACTTAGTATAAAATGTTGTATTTGGGATGTCAAAATTCGAGCCAGTCACTAAAATGCGTATAATAATGACGACAGTCTGATTGTCATGCTATATAATCATAATAAATTTATGACATTGGAGACATTTCTAAAATTCAATCTGAAGATCCCGCACATGCTTATCATTCCGATGACGTGGTACAAATCTTGACTAACCGTGCACCGCTTAGGTAATAGTCTGATCCGATATGCATATTTTTACAATTATCCCAAATGTTGACGGTGAAGGAAAATAATATGTTGAAATTTATAGGTATATCAAGATAACGGACATATGAAGCCAGCCAATCCGCCTCATACATATGGAGGGTATCCTACTACCAACGTTTGACTATTCCTGCTACAACTCCATTAATTCTTCGCAAATTAATTCTGTAACATACTTCTGCACAAAACATAAAAAAGAGCTTGATATACCATATAAATATAATAAGAAATATAAAAAAAATCAATTTTTAGCTAGATGTGTTGCTGGGTTTCCTGCCGGTTCTTCTCTTTAATCTATATATGTATATATATATACATATATAATTCTTCGGTACGTGTGTTGATAGTGAACTCCTCCTAAACGGCTGGACCGATTTTGATGATATTTGTTTTGTGTGTTTGAACGGGTGGGTCCCCGGGTGGTTTAGATTCACAATTGGAACCGATAGGTAGCGCTTAAATCGGGTTCTAGAATCCTCCTAATCATCTGGACCGATTTTGGTGATTTTGTTTTTGTGTAATGAAACAAAGTCTTTTAGGAATTCAGAAAATATGGCGGTATGACGTTCGCCAGGTCAGCTAGTGTGATAGGAATAGAATTAGACTAGGAAGTAAATTTAAATTTTAACTTATATTTATGAGCTTCAAAAAGTTTTCTCCAGTGGAACTTACTTTGAATAAAACTTTAATTTTAATTTTCACAAAAATTAATCCTTACATATACGTATATGTTTTTTTCCAATATCAGTCGATTCCATTCCTGACAAGGGTAAGGAGAAGAATAAATGTAGTAAGGCTAAAGTGGAGTCAGGTAACCGGTGTGACGTGCGACAAACTAATGCCACTGAAACTAAAAGGACAAATATATAAATCTGTCATACAACCAGTCATGCTATACGGGTCCGAATGTTCTGCCACTAAAGTGATAAACCACAAACATCTCCACTCAGCTGAGATGAAAATGTTGAGATGGATGTTTGGTGATACAAAAATGGATAAGGAGAGAAATGAGTACATAAGGGAATCTTTGAAAGTTGCACCCGTGACTGAAAAATTGAGAGGAAGAGGATTAAGGTGGTGGCTTCTAATGATGAGGGACGATAGCCACGTGACAAAAAGAATGTTAAACTTTAAGTTCGATGGGTAAAAATGTAAAGGTAGACAAAAAAAGAGATGGGTGGATTGTATGAAGGATAATATTGTTACAACTTAAGTTCCGACGCAAACAAAATCCACCTGCATATCTATAAAAACACATTTTATTACCCGTCGTAATTAGCATTTGAACTAATTGTAATCTTTTTATGATTGTCTTCTTTTGTTCACTTATTTATTGGTATTATATATATATTGGTTATTGTGGAGAATAGCCTATTGTATTCGTTTATGGTCCCTTGCAGGCATAATTAGCCAGGTGTGCGGATTACGATTCTAGGAAATTCGGTCCACACTGCCGGGCGGATATGTTGCATTTGTGCACTATAAAGCAATGGCCCGATTGAGGGAGCAGACAATGTAGCGAGAACCACGAGCGAAGCAAGACGTGTGTACTATAATCGGGAATCTAATAAATGACGGAATTTGCGCGTTTTATTGAGTTACGACCTTCTGCATTACGTTTGGACTTGTTGTGTTCGGTTATATTTGTACCTGTGTTATACGTGTTTGTATAGTCAGAAGATGAAGATGTATGACAGAATAGAGGAGTGTGGAAGGAAAAGACATATTGTGCCGACCCCAAATAATTGGGATATGGTGAAAGAAAAAGAGAGTATAGAATTTTGTTGGACTAGATTAACAAAGGTATAGCTATATTCAATTATCATATAAGTCTATTCGAAATAAAACCAATATTACCGCATTGCTCACCATATTCAAACAGTAATGCACCTTTACGAGCATCCTTTACGACTTGGATTTTTTCTTCCAGCGTAGATAAAAAGGAATATAAGGGAATATACCTTTGTGTACATGATTAATGGTTAATACAGGATATGTTCGTTTTCATAGTTCAGTTTGGGCGATTTTATTTTCTAGAATTATCAGTCATGTTTTTCATAAAACCCCAATGCTTTTCTAGACAACCCGAATTGGTCGTCAAATATAGAGATAAATACTCCTTTATTATTCACAAGATAGAAATAAAATAAAATCATTTAAAACAGTTTGATATCGAGGCAGAATGATTATGAGAAATGTTGTATTAATCTATTATTACAAGTTGGGCCACCTGCATCCCTATTGTCACATACCGACAAAGAAATGCTGTGCATCTCGTTTATTGCCCCTCCCGCATTCGGAGTCCTTTTTATTACTTCGTATTTGCAATTAGACAATAGCCTGTTGTTATTGTTTTCGACTTTATTGGCCGTTCGCAGGAATAGATAACCAGGTGTGCAAAATTACTATTTCTCGGAAACACAGTGCGCGCGGCCGATTTTTTTTTGTACTGTATAGTTAGTATAAGATAATGCCCGAATGGAGGGGTGGGGCAGTCAAGCGACGACTACGATACGAGTAAGACGTTTGTAGTACTCTCGATTAGCGATATAGAGGACGGACTTTGCGCGTGTCGAATTGCATTGAATCGTGCAGTGTGAACTGGTTGCATCCAGTTTTATTTGTATTTGTTTTATACGTGTCTGTACAGTTCCATTGAATTCTATAGTAGTTCCAACGGCATTTTTAATTCGAGTCCTGTAGCTCGTAACACTATATATATAAAAATGAATCGTAGAAATGTATGTACGCGCATAATTTGAGGCTACCGATTGTGATGAAATTTTCTGTATGTGTTTCAGTGGGTCCCCGGATTATTTAGATTCACAATTGGAACCGGTAGGTGGCGCTGGGATCGGGTCCTAGATTTTTATTTTTTCAGGGCAGGACAACGTCTGCCGGGACCTCTAATTTATCATAAGATACGTAATTAGTAAAGTGATGATACATAACATACCTACCATAATAACATCCCTTTTTTAGCCTAACTTCTTGTCCATTCAAAGGTTGTGTGGACGAAATCGCCAATAGCGATATGACCTCCTATTGTATTGTAATTTTTTATTTCTCTTCAATGTATCTTTTAATGTAGAATACATATTCATTAATTCAATAAACAATGATGAGTGATATTTTCTAAGTTTTCGCGACTAGTATACATAATAAAACTACATTTTAACGGATTTAAGCGCGGTAATTTATTTCATTTTTTATTATTCCGACGCTTCGGCCAATTTTCAGTAGCTGTGATCACGGAAGACAAAGATGTCAAGTGTCAATGAGTATTGTTAAAGTTTTATTTAACCGAAACGTCGGAATAATAAAAATCAAATAAATTGCCGTGCTTAAAACTGTTAAAAAGTAGTTTTATAATTATGAAGAAATTATTGTTTTATATCAAACTAGCTTTTGCCCGCGACGTCGTCCGCGTGGAATAGTTAAAAAAAAGTAAGTTAAAAATACACCCGATTTTGAAATATTCTTCATTGGCGCTCAGCTCCTATTGGTCTTAGCGTGATGATATATAGCTTATAGCCTCCCTCGATAAATGAGATATCTAACACTGAAAGACTTTTTTAAATCAGACAAGTAGTTCCTCAGATTATCGCGTTCAAGCAAACAAACAAACTCTTCAGCTTTGTATATTATAGTATAAAATAAAAAAATCAGAAAAGAAAAGAAAAAGTAATCAGATTAATTTTGAAAGAAATCAATTTTATCTTCACTTCCAAAGCGCATTTATGTTTCTATATAGCAAATAGATTACATTTATGAAAAGGTCGAAATAAATCCATTACAAGTTTTTTTATATCTCCGTTGAAAATTCGTTGACAGAAAGGCTGGATCTATTCGATATTCAAGTCATAAGCAGGTCACGCGGGGCGGTTACGCAATTTTCAACTGTAATTGAAAATATCTCATTTTATTGATAGCATCTGTACGTTTTGTATCATTTTCAATGTCCCTCCCACGCTGCCTGAAGTGCCCTTTTGCGTCAAGTGCTATTCAAAATCTTCAGGCTTAGTGCGTAAAATCAGTGATATAGAAATAGATTTCTTGCTATTAATATTTATAATTTATTTTAGAAATACAGTCTACTCTCGATAATTTGACACTCGTTAATTTGAATCTCTCGATAAATTGAAATTTGTTTCCGGTCCCTTGAAAAATACTCGATAAATTGAATAAAATCAATTTGAATTGGTCCCTTCGGTAATTTGAAGTTGAAGGAATATTATCTTGCTCACAAACATGCGATAATTTGAAGTCCGGGCTTTCCTATTCTCTATAATTTGAAGCGTTTATCATGCACATACCTGTCGTTTGTTTACATACATGTATAGGCCTGTCAATGGTTTACATAAATGGGATATAAGTAAGTTCGCTTTCCAGTCTTCTTTCAAACGTTAATGAGTCATGGTAATGTTTGATTTGTGCTATTAAAATTAATCCAAGAAAGAACAAATGTCTTTCCATAAATTCCATAATTAAATGCTTGTTAATTTGAACTCTTCGACAATTTGAAATTTATCTCTGATCCCTTGAGTTTCAAATTATCGAGATCGACTGTAGTTGCAAATTGATATTCTGTTGATAAAAAGGTATACCCTTGCTGCTTTAATTTGATCATTTATACTACATGTATACCGTATTCAGGGAACGGTGAAACAAGTTGTAAAAAAGCTTAAAAAAAATTCATAGGTCACTTTTAATTATGTAAAAATAGTTATATGTTGAAATAGTATTGTGGAAATAGTGGATTTAGTAGATTTACATAAGATTAAACTTTTTAGGCTTCCTATCATTGTTAAAAAAAAAAAATTAAACCCGTATATTTTTTTTCCATTTTTCATTAATTTGTAATAATTATGTAAGTTAAGGATTTCCTTTGAATGAGTCAGGTTACCTGGAAGAGATCGCTTTTAGCGATAAGGCCACATTTTGTTTAGCAAGTATGTAACTATTGTCTTGTTATGCATTTTTGTAACTCGTGTTTTGGGGAACAATAAAGTGTTATATCTATTTATTATAATAAACATCAACCTATTAGTATCCTATTGTGGGTACAGGTTTCTCCATAACAGGGGAATAAACGACGATGTCAGACATAAAACGATTTTCATGAAATTAGTCATAAATACAGCATTGTTTATGTTGAAAAATGAAGTAAATTTTGTAAAAAAAAATTGCTCCGCCGTGACAGTGATGTATCACTGCCGTGACCAGGATTCGAACCTGGGTTACTACGGCCACAACGTAGGGTCCTAACCACTAGACGATCACGGCTGTCGGAGTTGGTGAATGTGCAGTCGAAAATCACTACCTTATCAAACTGGAGCACTTTAAATTGGTCTGTTGGTCACAGTTTGCGCAAGCGTTGCAAACAGTAATCACAAAAGGTTTTCGTAATTGACAGTTTACTTTAGAGAATATGAGGTCTCCACGCGGCTTTACTTGTATATCATCTACCTTATTAGTGTTGTGCTTACTCGGTCATCTAAGTGAGCGCTCGTTTCTAGTTCATTTCGATCACTGAACTAGTTCACTTTAATAGAAATAACAGTTCTATTCGGTCATAGGAACTTTTCGACCTATCAGTCAGTAGTTTTCACTGATAGAAATGTTATATTTATATTAGTTCTAAAACTACTTTTGACATAGGATTACATATAAGTAGTAGTAAGTTGGTAGGTTCCTGTAGGTTTCTTTTATAATATACTTCACTCTGACTTTCAAGGTATTGTCGGACTTTTAATCATCGTTTTACTTGTTATTTTTTACTAATCTTACCTTTTAAGTTATCAAGTTATTTCTACATTTACATATATTTATTTAGATTATTGCTTTTTATTTATTTGTATTACTTTCATTTTTTTTTTTGAGGTTTTCAACAAAACTTTAAAAATTCATCTCGATTGCAGTTTTAATTTGCACTTGTAGTTCATGAATGATGAACTATTAGCATTTCATCGTTCAGGAACTACACAAGACTGTCACGTCACTAACGGGTGCGCTGAGCGTCCACCGAGAGAACTAGTAGATCGATTACTGTTTAAAAATGTTAAATTTTCTTTTAGTTCAGTGTAGGGAACTAGTTCCTAATAGTTCATCGTTTATGAACTACCCAAGACCGTGTGTGATTTCAATTTACCTCTCGTGCCAACTTTAGTATCTCGGGATAAAAAGTAATTTATATTTATCTCCATTATTTTTAATAATAATAATAATAACTATATACCCGCAGGGGGGCTTTGTGGCGAAGCCTTAGGTGAGTAGCGACACCCCGTACCTGACTCCGGGGATCAAGACAAGCCCCCACCTCCGTGCTTGCCTTAGCCAGCCGGCACGGAGTGGAGATCGCTAGAGCTAAGACTCAAGCTCCAGGGGTGGAAGTGATAAATGGCATCACGTCAGAAGTAGCTTCGGTGAACCTGCAGCCCACCTCTCTACACCCCTTAGCTACTCACACCCATGTTGCCCCTGTCTTCTATGGCATTTTTTGGGGCCCATGCAGGGAGTGGCGAGTCACCGTCTGCCCATTTTTCTATGTTCCCCGAACATTGTGACGGGCAGACGCCATAGTCCCCATATTCCCAGATCCCTAGTACCACTACCAGTTCACCCCAATAGCCCGGTACTTTTTGTCCTCATTTCCCACAATAGTCCTACACTGGCCGGGGTTTGTCCTTGGGTGCATTACTATATGGTGTAGACAGGGATAATCGCCGATCAGTGTCACGCCACATTTACATTAAATTTGTCAAAGGGCCTCTACGCGTTGGCCTTCCCATGGCCCCACGCAAGCCCTCCAAAAGTCCGGGCCATTTTTATGGCCCGTGGCCTTCAAAGACATACAATAATAATAATAACTATATAAAATATATAAATTATACAAATAAAGTATATTGATCTCGCTCACGAGGTTTCTGCCATGTGGAACCTGAACTCTACAATCATAGTACCGATAGTAGTGTCAGTGAATGAACTAATAGCGAAGAGCCTTGACCACCACCTTGAAAGGCTCTCGCTTGGTAGCTGGGTGATGGATCGGATGCAGAAGGCAGCTTTGTTGGACACGGCCTGTATTGTGAGGAGATTCCTATGTCTGGAGCCTTAACTACCTGTAGCCTGGACCCTAGGCCCTACTGCCGGCGGAGATCAGTTTTTTATATTTTTTTATAAACAATGTACATATTTTATAAGATATTTATAAGAAAAATGTAAAAATCTAGAAAATAAAATATATATGCGAATAATAATTACTTAGTTAGATTCACATTAGTTAGATTAAATACAGATACTCACCTCAACTTTTAGTAAATTCACTTGCGAATGTCGCTCAAGGAAATATTTTAGGTGAAAATATTGAACTAAGTGCAGCTTCTAAAATTTTTCGCAACGCAATTTCCGTTAAAGCTTTCAAGCTATTTTGGAGAAAAGTTTATTGTTGGGTCGATTTATTTTCCAAGAATGTTCAAAACTTTTATTTGACCTACATCTAGATAAGAGTCTTATTTGTGTGTACTGCAGGCGAATGGAGGGCTAAAAATGTCAGATTTTTTTCAGTAAAAAAATAGTTCATGTAATCGATATTCATTTTGCAATCGTATTACTTGTTAGCAAAACTTGGTTCGCGTTGCCATGAGGATGTTTCTTACTGAATTGCGATGGCCACTTTTTTGGCTATAGTCGTCTATCTTACAGAAATGACGTCATTATCGGAATAAAAGTATTCTAAATTACGCCCCGGGATATAAGCTAGCTCCATGTCGAGTTTCATTTAAATCTCTTCCACAGTTATCAGATGATGCTGTAACAGCCAGACAAACAAAATAATTCTAACATTTGTATTTTCGAAACCTGCTGGTATAAATATGCAGCAATACAGGTTTCCTCATTTTTAAAATTTTTGTATAAAGTCGATGTTTTTACTACTTTATTATTATTATTTTTTTATAACTACTCTTCGAACTCGAGTTCCGTACCCCTTTTTACAACTTAATTTCTATTAAAGTTTTTAGGTTTATACACGTTTATTGTTTATTTTGTTATTGTGTGTGACATTTAGTGATTTTTATGTTGTAGTGTACCTTAAGAATAACTTATAATATTATTTTTTTCTATTTTTAACACTGAACTTATACTAATGTAGAGTGTATCTGTTACATACTGGTGTTGTGAGGAAGTGCATGTGCAGTGTGTGCCTTATGTCTATACCTATATATATCTTAACTAGTGCCATTTGTGTTGCTTTTCCTTTCTGTGCCTAGGTTATTAATTTTTAGGCTCTTTGTATGTCTTGGTTTGTTTGTAAAGTGTGCGTGTAATGCAATGCGGTGGCAGTGCGCGTTGGTGTGAAGTTTTGTTGTTGGTTGTGTGTTTATGACTTTGTGTGGTGTTATAATTTATTGTTTAATTGTTGTGACATGAAAATTTTTCAGTTGACTTTATTATATTATATGATATCTTCCTGCCAAATATTAATATTCCCAGCGTCATCTACCGGTTCCAATTGTAAATCTGTATAATCCGGAGACCCCCTTATACACACACAAAACAATTCACCACAATCGGAAAAGTCGTTTTCAAGTTATGCGCGTACATTAAAAGATTTTGGTAATATACTGATCAAAATCGAAAGCCTGTTTTCAGTACTTTATGAACAATATCAGCAAATGTAATAACAATTACTCATTTCTAAGGAATCACTTTAATTTCATACGTAGACTATATAAGGTAAGGTAACTCTTTAATGTACACCAAAGCATATACAAACAGAAGTAGAAAAATACAAAAGATGGTACAACGGGCGGCCTTATCGCTAAGAAATGATCTCTTCCAGGCAACCCTTGGCAGGGATTAATAGGTTTCTAGAACTGACGGTGGTGCAGTCTATAAATATTGATGATAAGTATATACAGTGCATATAACTACAACAGAACAGGGAGGACTTGCATGTTGGAAATACCAGCTACAGAGAAGTGCCCAAATTTAAATACCTGAACTATACTCTAACACACACTAACACCCGCGAGGAAGATATAGATATTCGTATTCAAAAGACCCTACGACGTACCGCGACACTTCATAATGTGTTGGTATCCAAGCTTCTTAGGCGTAAGACCAAGATACTTATATATAAAACTGTTATAAGCCCAATATTGATGTACGGATGTGACGCTTGGACCCTAACACTTAAGGAGGCGAACAAACTCTTGATGGCTGAAAGAAAGGTCCTCAGAAAGATCCTGGGTCCGACACCGGGAAGCGATGGCAACTGGAGGATCCGAAAAATTGCCCAAATCGAAGATATGGTAGGGAGAGCAAGGCACATCATTTGCGCTGGCTTGGCCACCTATATAGAATGGGGGAGGATTGCGCAGTGAAAAGAGCCTGTCTGGGCAGACCAACGGGACGGCGACCAGTTGGTCGGCTTATATATCGCTGGAGTGACGTAGTGGAGGCTGATCTGCACGAGCTTCATGCCTATGACTGGCAGGAGACTGCGATGAACAGGAAGGAGTGGAATATTCTCATTTCAGAGGCCAGGACTCATTTTGGGTCGTTGAGCCGCAGCAGTTAGTTATAAGTACAAAAAACAATATAACTATATATACATACACATACGTATACATACACATACGTATACACACACGTATACGTATGTGTACGTATATAAATATGATAATATACACATAAATATATAGATATAATTAAATAACAGTTAGGAATTACTATGCTTCTAAACCTGATTTTTGAAGCATTCTAAGGATTTGGCCTGTCTTATAGCAATAGGTAGCTCATTCCAGAGACGCACAGCCTGGACAGTAAAAGAGTGATTATAAAAACAAGACGTGTGTACAGGTGTGTTTATTCTGTATCTAGTCGAGTCGATAAATCTGTCATACGATCAGTCATGCTATATGGGTTGGAATGTTGGGCCTCTAAAGTGATGAACCACAAACGTCTCCACTCAGCTGAGATGAGAATGTTGAGATGGATGTGTGGTGTTACAAGAATAGATAAGGTGAGATATGAGTACATAAGGGGATCTTCGAAAGCTGCACCCGTGACTGAAAAATTGAGAGGAAGAAGATTAAGTTGGTATGGGCATATAATGAGGAGGGATGAAAGTCACGTGATAAAAATAATGTTAAACTTCAAGATAGATGGGTACTAATGTAAAGGTAGACCAAAAAAAAGATGGATGGATTGTGTGACGGATGATATGATGATATGTGGTGTGACAGAAGGTGTATGTCAGAGTAGAGGAGTGTGGAAGGAAAAGACATATTGTGCCGACCCCAAATAATTGGGACATGGTGAAAGAAAAGAGAGAGATTCGAGGGGCTATATATGTATGTATGTACTTATATTAGATATCTAGGCCCATTACACGAAGGCGCGGCCTATCAACGATATTAACATCCCACATTTTCATAAATGTAAGAGATTTTATTTATAAGAAAAGTTCTCTCAGACCAATACGGAATGAAATTATAGGGAGACTTTGTTATGTGGTAAATAAAAGATGTTATTCGGTTCAATAGCTACAAGATATTGGAAAACGTCGAAAATATTTTAGGATGTTGTTAATAAATGAATTCCCGCTGTGCAATTTCAAAACCTAGCAACTGACCTTATTTTTAAATGAATGTCTGTGTATTTATCGACTTCCTAGGCATTTATTAATGTATCACGTTCGGTTAAATGGAAAAAAATAATAATTGGTTATTACATGAAATTCAAATTTTCATTTTGACCGTGACTGTGTTACGTAGTTTTTACGCTTTTTTGGACACGTAATACTTTAAAAATTATTGATGTCATAAAAAAATTAAGATGATATCACTTTTTACCGACCAGGCATACAAATTTTGTTAGTGGATTTATATAAATTAATTTTTTATTATACTTAAACCGAAATTACACGGATTCCCTTATGTCTTTCAATTGTGATAAAAACACAACAAAAAAAAAACAAAAAACTACTAACTTAATCGATATAATATTTTTCATAAGTGGCTTTTTAACTTCCTATTTAAGCATTTAGGCTAGTGTGAATAGACATGTAACTGACAGTTAAAATACAATAATCATTGTTTAAATATTACTTTATTTTAACCATCAGTTAAATGTCTATGTTTACCAGTCTAAAAATGCCATTATCATGTTTTAAGCAATTAAAATTGACACTTTTAAAAAGAGTTATAACGATTAAATTATTTTATTTTTTAGCCGTTGTTTTGCCCGAAACACTTCTAAAAATATACAAATTTCTATCTAAATTGAAATATAGAAATGAATCGTCTAATTTTGGCTTAACAAGAATAAAGACTAGAATACAACTATTGTGCAAGTATAATAAAGTATTAAAAGATATTCAGTTGAAATTGTTAATTTGTATACCTAAAGTAGCTCAAATCAGGCAATAGTGCAAACGGAGACCAAACTTTAACGATTTCTATTACCAAAGTCTCACTAGCTAAGTAGTTTCTTTTAATAGCAAAATTTTACAAGCGCACGAACTTACGTCATTAAAGTCTTAAAAGCTACTCACGTAGATAGTTCTCCTGCATTGTGCATTACATCTCCATTTAATTAATATATGTGTGCACATTTAAAAGCGTTCCTTTATTCCGAAGGTACATTTGTTGTGAGACAAAGAAAATAAGGACGGATATATATGTGTGCACATTTAAAAGCGTTCCTTTACTCCGAAGGTACATTTGCTGTGAGACAAAGAAAATAAGGACGGATATATATGTGTGCACATTTAAAAGCGTTCCTTTATTCCGAAGGTACATTTGCTGTGAGATAAAGAAAATAAGGACGGATATATATGTGTGCACATTTAAAAGCGTTCCTTTACTCCGAAGGTACATTTGCTGTGAGACAAAGAAAATAAGGACGGATATATATGTGTGCACATTTAAAAGCGTTCCTTTACTCCGAAGGTACATTTGCTGTGAGACAAAGAAAATAAGGACGGATATATATGTGTGCACATTTAAAAGCGTTCCTTTACTCCGAAGGTACATTTGCTGTGAGACAAAGAAAATAAGGACGGATATATATGTGTGCACATTTAAAAGCGTTCCTTTACTCCGAAGGTACATTTGCTTGAGACAAAGAAAATAAGGACGGATATATATGTGTGCACATTTAAAAGCGTTCCTTTACTCGAAGGTACATTTGCTGTGAGACAAAGAAAATAAGGACGGATATATATGTGTGCACATTTAAAAGCGTTCCTTTACTCCGAAGGTACATTTGCTGTGAGACAAAGAAAATAAGGACGGATATATATGTGTACAAATTTAAAAGCGTTCCTTTATTCCGAAGGTACATTTGCTGTGAGACAAAGAAAATAAGGACGGATTGGTGGCGCCAATTGCGACTGCAGAGTGTGTTATTATGCTTTTTATCATGCGTCTGTTATTCCCTAGTACGCTACTTTACCTAAGACACTAAAACCATAGTAACAAATCGATTGGCACCACATCATTCATCTGAATGGGGTAAGTCATGTGTTCCGAGTGATCTGAGGAACTGTTTAATCTGGTGCCAACGCCTCACTTTTACAACCGCACCGCTTGCCAGCGACGGGATGTTCACCCCCATTTCCTTGAGCTCCCACGCTTAACTACGTAACGGTTCTCTAGAATATTTATTCCGCGTACAACAATGATATGAAGGGAACTTCCCACTATGGTTTTCCTTTTGCGCTATGAGATGAGGTTTTTTAAGAAGGGTCTATTTCTTAGAGGTGGACAACGCGTTGTGGGCGCCCCTGGTGTTGCAAACGTATACTACATAGGCAATGGTAACCACTCTCCATCAGGTGGGCTGACTGCCTGTTTGCCTGCTTCAGGCAATAAAAAAAGTCGTTTCGACGTGCGAGAGTCGGAGTTTGACGTAGTAGAGTCATGCTGGAATTATTATATTGATTACAGCTCTTAGGGCCGACTTGATCTATGTGATACCAGGCTTTCACAGAATATCGGCGTGAAATGGTTTACCTCAAGGTAAACCATTTGAGCTCAAGCTAATCGTATTCCATACGATGAATGAGTGTTCCGATAGCCAACTTTCCCCATATTCAGTGTTTCATTAATCATTTATATATATTAATTTGTTTAACCTTGTATTAGTAACTACATTAAAAAAGACTAATAATAATAATTATGAAGTAAAGATATTTTGTTGGGGAGTTTGTGGCGCCGCCTCTTCTCCTTTAACAGAAACTAAGATTCCATTTTCAAATAAATACGTACATATTTATTCTTTTCATTTTAAGGTAATAAACAATGTAACACTGGATAAGCCTCCCATCCCTACATTGAGCGACATCTAATCATGCTTTGTTGCATTCTAATATAAAAAAATAATTTTACTTATAAACAATATTTTATTATTTGAAACTTACGGTCTTATTCAAAGCCTGATATTGTGATAGTTGATCGGTCTGCGAGACGTGCTATAATTGTAGATGTCGCGATTCCCCATGATGGTAACCTCGTGAAAGCCGAGAAAGAAAAACAAATAAAGTATATTGATCTCGCTCACGAGGTTTCTGCCATGTGGAACTTGGACTCTACAATTATAGTACCGGTAGTGGTGTCAGTGAATGGACTAATAGCGAAGAGCCTTGACTGATACCTTGAAAGGCTCTCGCTTGGTGTCTGGATGAAGGGTCAGATGCAGAAGGCAGCCCTGCTGGACACGGCCCGTATCGTGAGGAGGTTCCTGTCGCTGGAGCCTTAACCACCGGTAGACTGGACCCTAGGCCCTGCTTCTGGCGGATATCGATTTATAATTTTTTTTTTAATTTATGTTTTTTTTTATATAGTATATATTTAAAGAAAAATTTAAAACAAATCTGAAGCTAAATAAATATGTGAAATAATAATAACGTGCTATAAATGTAGATGTCGCGATTCCCCATGATGGTAACCTCGTGAATGCCGAGAAAGCTGAACAAATAAAATATATTGATCTTGCTCACGAGGTTACCGTCGTGTGGAACCTGGACTCTACAATCATATTACCGATAGTGGTGTCAGTGAATGGACTAATAGCGAAGAGCCTTGACTGGCACGGCACGGCACGGCTCTCGGTTGGTATCTGGGTGAAGGTTCGGATGCAGAAGGCAGCTCAGTTGGACACGGCCCGTATTGTGAGGAGAATCCTATGTCTGGAGCCTTAAACACCGGTAGCCTGGACCCTAGGCCCCACTGCCGGCGGAGATCAGCATTTTATATTTTTTTTTATAAATCAATGTACATATTTTATAAGATATTTATAAGAAAAATGTAAAAAAACTTGAAAATAAAATATATATGTGAATAATAATAATCGGCAGTCAAACACACACATTATATATCCCCAAGCTAAGCAAGTTTAGCTTGTGTTATGAGTGATATACAAAGGACCACTCTAGGGCCAATTTCAGACAACCAGACCATAGTAAATAACAGAACGTTCGTTTTCGAAATTTACCATACCAGGAATCGAACCCGGAGCGTCTGCGTTTCAGCGAGTTCGGCCGTCTAAGACAGCCCGCTCGACCACAGAGGCCGTCTAATAATTATATAGGCTTCTCCAAGAACCATAAAGAAGTCTTACAAACTTACTCGAACTCAATATGAATATGCGTTATTTTTTAGACTGTGTCAGTCCATTTCAGTTCAAACGACTCCACAAGATGGAAGATCTATCGAATATTTATTCCCATTCGATTTCTCCAGTTCTAAATATTTTAAACTTACCCTCATCAATATACCAGTACGTATACGATATGACTAGACCCAAAATATGAGATTTCGCTAGAAAATACATGTAACAAAATACAATAAGGTTGCTTGGATTTCTTGGGTGAATATTATGTCTTCGCGGAAACTGTAAAAATAAATATTTGTACAGTGTCTGTTCTTAATGTTTGTATATACATTTTCCCGGATATAATAGACTAAGATCCTAGAGCCTTCAGATCTGCGGTATTTTGGTAAAACTCGAATTTTGATATTCATTAGTGTGATACATATATAATTAAGAACGTGTTAGAAGTTGCTAGCGTGAAAGCGATGTATTTCTTGAAAGTATGAAAATTTCAAATATGTTACATTAAATTTTGTTAAAACTTGAAATTACAATAAATATTTTGGTACACAAAGGATGTGGCAATCGTCAAATAATTTAAAAAAGTAAGAATCACGCTTCAAATTCGTATAAATAAATCTTATACTAATATATTGTTACAACTCAGATCCCGACAAACACAAAACCCACCTACATATCTGAAACAAAGCACATTTATTACCCGTCGGCATTTGAACTAATAACATTTAAATTCTTTTATGGTCGTCTTCTTTTGTTTACTTATTGGCATACGGCCTATTGTTGTATTGTAATCATTAGCCAGGATTTAAAGTACAAGCTGATTCTAGGAAATTCGGTTCACGCTGCCGGGCGGACATATTGCATTTGTGCAGTATAAAGCAATGGCCCGATTGAGGGAGGAGTTATTCAAGCGAGAATCACGAACGAAGCGAGACGTGTGTACTACAATCGGGAATCTTTTATTGATGGTCTTTGCGCGTTTCATGGAATTACGACCTTCTGCATTACGTTTGGACTAGTTGTGTTCGGTTATATTTGTACCTGTGTTAGACGTGTTTGTATAGTTCTAATAAACTCTATACTAATTCTAACGGCATTTTAATTCGGGTCTCGCAACTCGTAACAATGTAGAGCTGAAGAGTTTGTTTGTTTGTTTGCTTGAACGCTCTAATCTCAGGAACTACTGGTCTGATTTGAAAAATTATTTCAGTGTTAGATAGCCCATTTATCGAGGAAGGCTATAGGCTATATATCATCACGCTAAGACCAATACCAACCAATAAGAGCGGAAGAAGAATGAAAAATGTTTCAAAATCAGGGGGTATTTTCCTTTATTCCACGCGGACGAAGTCGCGGGCAAAAGCTAGTAATCTATTAAAGATAACTGTAATTTTATATACGTTGCTATAGGTAGATGTTTTATGTTATACATATAGGTCCGAATAGTGGGCCACTAAAGTGATAGACCAAAAACGTCTCCGCTCAGCTGAGATGAGGATGTTGCGATGGATGTGAGGCGTTATAAGAATGGATAAGGTGAGAAATGAATGCGGAAGGGGCTCTTTGAAAGTTGCACCCGTAACTACAAATTTGAGAGACACTAAAGAATGGTGGAGTGAAAGATTGACGGATACAGATGTAAAGGTAGACCAAAAAAGAGATGGATGGATTTTGTGAAGGATGGTATGATAATTTTTGGTGTGACAGACGACGTATGTCAAAATAGAGGAATATGAAAAAAACATATTGTGCCGACTCGAAATAACTGGGAGAATGTGAAAGAAAAGAGAGAGGCAGGCTGTTGTCTCCGCGGACTCTGTACCCTGCTCTGATGCTGGAAAATGCCGGGGTTCCTTCTCCGGCAATGGACGAGGCCGCAGAGTCAGCGATAGCCATTACCCGCGGTCCTGGCGACAGGTGAGTGAATGGAACAACGGGGAGTTTTAGTGGGTATTGTGGTCGATGGCAACTTACCTCTACCAGTACTAGGCTGATGAGTTCTACATATCCACACTGTGATCCCCATATGGCGACAAGTCCGTAGCCAGGTGTCTTCTAACAAAAAAGGCACTTTTACAATATGTTTACTTTATTTTATTTATTTAGGATAATAAACAGATATATACTAAAGATACATAAGAAAAAACAGTAAGTAGTATAAAATCAGTGCTTGTCCAACTACATTATCCATGATAAAAGGTGTAAAAAAGGATGTAAGAAGGTTGTGTACTATACATTAAAAGTAAACACACACACACACACACACACGCACGCACATACACACACACACACACACACACACACACACACACACACACACACACAACACGCTTATTTATATATAATTAATGAATACAGAAAATTACAGTGCCTGATCGTTGATTGCATTAATTACATATTTTTTAAAAGCGCCCAAGGAAAGTGCAAATATGTCTATATTTTCAAAGTATGTATTGTTGTTGTTCACGAATTGGTACAATGGGTACGTTTTGTAAGTTGTCATACTAATCCGGAGAGCTAACTTCAAAAAGGCCCCGCTTATGTCCGAGCTAGTTCGTATACACTTCAACTGTATTATTACATTATTCATTATCAAAATTTCAGTTTTACTAAGCTGATGTAGGTCTGGGAGCTTTAAGATCAACAACTCCCGCCTATTATTACCTATATGTAAAATATTTTATTTACGTTATCAAATACAGTACAGAGTGAATTTAAATTTCAATGCAACACTCAAAAGTTGCACGTTCGATCAGTTCGAAGGCCATCGAATGCGTATACAAAGCTTGGATTAGTAACTACGTCGCATGCTTCTAACATGTGCCTAAAACTGTAAGTAAAGTTCAACTCTATGACTATCGAATTAATGACGAAATTCCTTTCAATAATATTTTGGTGAAGTTTTGCAAGGTTGACTGCCAACCGAAGTGTGTCCTATTTCTCTCAACGGAATATTCAAATTTGGGTGAAGTAGTCCGTGACTGTAGCGTGAAAATGTGTCCCGTTAAATAAAAATCGACTCTTTTATAAGTTATTTTATATTAAAAATTCTAATTATAAATGCGAATGTGACTTGGTAAGTTTGTGACGCTTTCGTGCTTTAACTACTAAACCGATTCTCACAAAATTTTGTGTTGACGCCACTTATTTCCCAATTGGCAATTGTGTCTTGGGTTTATAGCGTCTTGCAACCCCGCACGTTGTCGCCGCTCGCTCGGCGCTTGAGTCAGTACGTTGCCAAACGCCACGCTACCGCGACGCACGTGAACTAGTATCGCACCCGCATAACTACAAGCTAGTTTAGCTATCGAAGATTTCCACGTCCAGTTAGCTAGTAACTAGGACAACCGCCTCAACTAATTTAAAAACTTAAATGGTCAGTTTATCTGCGTCCCTTGCGCCCCGGGGTCATGTTGAAGGACTTTGCCACCTGTATCCCCACGTGATAAGCAGCGGCAGACTCCCTGAATCAGCGCTGTCGTGGGCTGGTGGCTGACTGCGAGGTAAGTGCAAAATTCTATATTCTCCGGGCACCAGTTCTTAATTGGGGAATAAGGGATGGCCATACATTGAGCACATAACCCCCTACCCGCGGAGATTGCCTGATTGCGTCTCCATTTTGTATAGACGTTGTCAGGAGTATAGAAAGGACATAGGGTGGGTAACTTTCATCCCTAAAATCAGTCGTGCAGGAAAGGAGAAATAATACAATTTCCTGCGGACGGGCGGGCGGCCTGTCTTAATAGGCCACAAAATAACCCACAGCCAGGTGATAAGTTATTTGCCCGTTTGGATGGCTATCACCTCTGGTCTAAAGTATGTCGCCATAACAACCTTGATTTGCGTTCCGGTATTAGTGTCCTTTAGAGAGCGGCAACACATTAGTACCACCTTTGGTGCTACGAATGTCTATAGGCAACGGTAACCGCTTTCCATCAGGTAGGTTGTCTGTCTGTCTCCCGAACTCGTGCAATTAAAAAAATACTATTCCTGAGAGATAAAGCAATATTCCCGAAAATATTGTGCTTCGATCGCATTTTAATGGAACCATCGTTGCAATTCACTAACAAATACATGGTCATAGTAACGACAATGGCAAGGCTGCAGTTTTAAGGCTTGTTGCAACGCCAACGTCCTTGACTTTACTGATACTGATTTTTCGGGCGATAGCGGAGATTTATAGACGCGGTCAGTTTTCAGTTGCATTATTGAAGTGAAATTTCTTTAGAATCGTTCGATTTGAAACTCAAAATGAAAAAATGGCACTACATTCCTAGGTATTTTTATGTATATTTTAGTTATTTTGGTCATTTTGGCCATTTTGGTGATTTTTGTAGTTTTGCTATATTAGTTTTGGTAGATTAGGTAGTTTTTATAGTTCAGTAGTTTTCGTAGCTACCTCACTCTTGTCTACTAAGCGTTGTAGATATAATTATGCTCGCCTGTATATTCTTTGAAGTTTCACCTCTACTGCGTGTGAATTGCACCCACCTACATTTTTTTTATTGCGAATAAAATAAGGCAGTTCTTTAAAATAAAATAAAAAACAATTATTTATCTCTCTTTTACAAAAATGTAATTTTTTTATATATAATGTTAATTATTTGGAGGTGATTTGGTTCATTTTGTTCTTAACTTCAAATAACTGTAGAATAATTACCAAAAAACCACGTTACGTCTCATATCGTGAAAATGCATTATATTTTTTTTAGTAAATTATTGATCAGTATATACCAAAAAAAAGTTGTTACGTTTGCACCCCACTTTCGACCTTTTGCGGCAATAGGACCCTTAATGTGTTGCTCTGATGGTGGTTAGTTCCACCTTAGCTAGATGGCGTTACGGATATTATCAATAGGTATTTTGAATTAAAAGGTTGACATTTCTAATAGACATAACTTCATGACATATATATCCTTTGTTTTTGATAATGTCGGGGAATGTATTTACGCACTATCTTCTCGCCCGGTAGGACGTTACTAGATGGCGGCGCCTGGGACGGTCCAAACGGTCGGTCGTCCAGTATGTCTACATTTATACCAATGCTTCCCCAAACAATTTTTTCTCTCGGACCCTTTACCAATTTTTACTGCATTCGGTAGAGTCCCTATCTTTTTAACTGACTTAAAGAACGGAAGAGAACTTCTTTAATTCTGAATAAATTTTGTTTTTGTTAGATTCAGAACAGTTTCTAGTTGGCCCCATATAAATTTTACAGCTTGTACATACGTTACGATACACGCATTATCATGTTTTATTAATCTATTTACAGAAAGTTAGTTAAAACTCAAATGGAATTCATTATTGTGGACCTCTATTTGCAGCTCGCGGACCCTCAGATTTTGTTTTCGTTGACTTAAACCCCTTGAAGTTCGAAATGGACCTTCAGGGGTCCATATGGACTACTTTGGGGACCTATGATTTAAACTAACGCAAGTGAAGCCACAGGCAAGAGCTAGTAGAATATATTGAACTGATGAGTTAGTAGGCGAAATATAGGCCTCTAGGCACCCCATGAAGTTAAGAGTCATTAGGACACTTTCATACGCAAGTCGCTTATTTCCTAATTTATGGTCACTATTAATCTCGATACAGTTGCTAGGAAACTGGGTAAGTTCGAGTATCGTGAGTGAGAAAGTGGTGATTTATACGTAGTACGCGGAATTTTAGCATTTGCAGAAAAAGTAATATATACCTCCGTGAACAAAAGCCCCTACTTCAAAAAACTCATAGTAATAATTAATACCTTACATGTGAATATTTCTTAGCCATTTGTTACTAAATGCGCTAAAATTTAAGCATATGTAACTCTTAAAAGTTAAATATGTTGAAAAATAAATGTTAAGTTGGTTTGGCCATGTAAATAAAATGAATGAAAGTACAAACACAAGACAAATGTATGACAGTAATGTGAATGGTAGGGTTAGTTCCTGTAGACCACTACCATCATACTACCATACCATACCATAATCCTCATCACCGTTATATCCGTGTAGGCACGGAGAAAGAATACAATTTCCTGCGGTCAGAACGCCTGTCGTAAGAGGCAACAAAACAACGCACAGCCAGATGGTAGGGTATTTACCCGTCTGGATAGCCACCACCCTTGGTCTAGAGCATGCCGCCATAACAACCCTGAGTTGTGTTCCAGCATTAGTGACCAGGTTCCAGTCTCCCTATAGAAAGCGGCAGCACATTAGTGGTACCTCTGGTGTTACAAATGTCCATAGGCAATGTTAAGGTGGGCCGTCTGCCTGTCTGCTGAACTCAGGCAATAAAAAAAGATTAAATTGAAGACATTTTGAAGAAAGATCGAGTAAAGAACACTTCTAATAAACGTGCATATATAAAAATACTAATGCAAGTAGATGTAGCGAAAGGTGTTTGTTAGGACCGTCGCAAGTGGAGACTCGTCGTTTGTGCCTACCCCCATAGGAAACAGACGTAAATGAATGAATGAACATACTTTATTATGTTTTAAAACATATAGTTAACAAAAATATTTTTTTTTCCAGACAACCTTTGGATGGACAAGAATTTTGATAAGAACAGTGGTATGTTGCATTATTCTCAGTATCGAATTAGTATCTTATAAATATATACATACATGATATAATATACATACATTAATAAAATATAAAAAATATACTACTAAGATATACGTAAGTAAAATATTATACAATACACTTAGAAAAATAAATATAAAACGAGAAAAAAGCTGACAATAACTTGTGCTGCACCCTTAAATTGAGCTAATTAACGATAGGTAATAATAATCCTTCACAAGTCTATTAAAAATACGCGACGTATTAATATGTATCTAATATTTTAACTTCAATTATAATTATCAATTATATATCTTCAATAGTCTATATCAGAGATACCACAAATATTCGGCTTTTCTCGGAATTTGGCAACTTTTTAAAATTAATCGGTATTCGGCGCAATACTGTGTAGTATTCAGCCTAACCGAATATTCGTGGTATCTCTAGTTAAAACTATTTACTATCAATAAATTTGTGATTGAAATATATACATTTTTGAGTAATATATGCGATTTTTATTCATGATTTGGTATTCGATATTGGCCCGAATACTACACAATAATTGGCCGAATATTTTGTATTCAGCCACTTTTTAATTATTCGGTATTCGGCCCAATACTGTGTAGTATTCTGCCTAACCGAATATATGTTGTATATCTAGTTTAAACTATCTACTATCAATAAATTTGTGATTGAAATATATACAATTTTGAGTAATATGTGCAATTTTTTCACAATTTGGTATTCGTTAGAGGATCGATTACTACACAATAATTGGCCGAATACCAAATAGTTAAAAAGTAGCCCAATACCGAATGGAGGCTGAGTATTCGTAGCATCTCTATTCTATATAGAATATTATGTCTAGTATATGTAGAGTATTGAGTGATTCAAAAAGCAACGTGTTTGCTTTTCTTTAAAGTATAAGTTAAAATGGGTAGGAAACATTCTACTTAATATTGTAAGAACTTCTTTAACTATTGATAAACGTCAATTAAACGCTTAGTAATTTCATCTACAGATTACTGTCGTTACAATGTGATTAATAATACTGATTTTGTGATCTATGTATTAATACGTAAAGCAAAAACTTTGTACCCTTTTTACGAAAATTGCGCGGACGGAGGAGTATGAAATTTCGCACACTTACAGTTTATATAGAGAAGAAGCGACGAATGCTAAGATTTAAAAAAAAATTATGCATAAAAAATACATTAAATCAATAAAAAAAAACATTACACACACTACCATGTATTTGACTCACACACGCATATATACTCTTTTGTTTATTATTCAAGTCAAATTAACAGTGTAGCCTTGGCGAAATCTGTCATTACAGAAGTATAGTCTTTGACATTAATTATTATGGTCGAATTACGAGCACGGGCGACCACTAGTTTTTTATAAATAGTGTAAATAATTTAATTAATAAAGTACTGATGTGAGCGACATTTCCGGTTAACTACCTTCATAAACTTATCTTTTTTCGATCTTACAGTACAAAACCTGCCGGGAGAGGCGCCCACAATTCACTGTAATTCTGTGACAGCCAAGTGCGAGGACGACGAGTTCTGTGCATGTCTTCAGTGTAAATCGGAAGAATAATACATTAAAGTGATTTATGGATTGAAATGCTGCCTCTCGTTTCTGGACCCTTAATATACAGTTTTCTGTTTACGAAAAAGCCCTAATAAAACAGACGTGATTACTGTCTGTCATAGTTAGATGGAATAATCTTTTGTAAAAAGGCGTTGGCTGTAATTACTCAGAATGCCACAAAGGCGGCCCTCAAGAATATATTAGATACAGTTCAAAGATGAAACTTGTTAGCCGTCCGTTTGTCATAATTAGTTTTCGGAATTAGATTAAAGATTATGGAAATATGATTTAATGAGTCATTTCAATGAAGGAGTGTGACATGTACCGGCTTTTATTTAGTGTGTTGATTTATCTTAGTCAGGGGTTTTTTCGAAGTTCATTCTTAGGTTCATTATACTTCTTTTCACACCATATTTATATATTTTATTTTTGTTTCTAATATTTACTTAATCATGTTTATAAATATAGATAGATAGATAACACTTTAATGTACACCATTACAGAAAACTTAAGAACTAGTGTTATTCTAATTGTGTACAAAGGGCGGTCTTATCGCTAAACAACGATCTCTTCCAGACAACCCGTGTCAAGAATTTTGCTAATTAGATTACATTTTAATAATAAATATATAACTATACTATATATACAAACATAAGTATGCGACCTAATGCAATAAAAGAAGACAAATTAGTTATATTGTATTCTACCCATAGTCCCTTCTGCGTTTCCTGGCTGATTATTATTTAATTAATTATTTAAAATTGGATAAATAGAGATTAGGAAGCCGCAAATCCTCAAATGTTTTTAACAAAAAAAATGAAATTTCAACACCTTATTGTGTTTAGAAAGTTATGTAAAATTAGGCATAAGTCCTTCAAAGTTTCAAGACAAATTTTCTTTGTAAATAACAAAAGAAATTAAGTATTTTCTGTTTCTTGTTTCCTTTTGTACCGCTTCTTGTGCGGATTATTTGCCCGGTAATAATAATTTTAGAAATGGGACGGTTTGAAATTTAACAGATTTTGGTATCAACTGCTTATTATTATTGAAAGGACGCTGATACGCTTTTATACATTGTTGGGGCCCGGATTGAAAAAGATACAGCGATTTTAAAATTTATTTTTATCATGTTGATTTTTTTTATAATTGTAGTTGGTTTAGTTACTTTTGGATGAATTAATCGAGTGGTGTAAGTGTTTTAATGTTAATTTTATGTTATTAATGCTTGAAATTCATTCACATTAATCGATAACTTATATTATTTGTGACCACATTTTTAAGATTTCTTGTCTTACAGATACAATTTAGGGCTGATGTTTTCTATTTATTTATTTATTAAATATTTTATTCTTAGTTTTTAAATTTATTTGATTTACTAACTCAAGTAGAATCCGTTTTATTAATTATTATTGTTATTATTTATTATTAAAATTGGGTCGTTTTGGTCTTACGCCAAAAGGAAGGTTTGCACTGAAAATCGTTGTCGGATATAACTCTGGCACAGCAATATGCCGAGTGCAAACCTTGTTTGCTGATAATGCGGCGTACAAATTCTTAAAATATGCTCTGTGTATAATAATGTATAAGGAATGTAATTACGTCGCTATTTCTTCAAATATTCTTACTTTCTTTCTTTCATTTTGTAATAGAAAAATATAACGCTTTGTAACTCATACATCATACATACATTTTTTGGCCGAAAAGTACCCATCATCTTTTAAAAAGAAAATACAACGTATGAAAAATACCTACAACGAATAGTGATTATAATGCACTTTAAAATTGCAAGAGAAACGTATAACGTATGTTAATAATAAATTACGTTGTAACAGTTTTAAGCGCAGTATTGTATTTTACTTTTTTAAATCCGACATTTCGGCCATTTTTCTGTAGCCGTGATCACGGAAAACAAAGATCAATGAGTAATGTTAAAACTATTAACGTATGCTAATGACAAATGCCACACGAAACGCGAACGAATGTCCAGAAAACTGCACAGGACACGCAATTACAGAGTGTTTCAGTGGCAGCCAACCTGTATCCCTTCGCGTCATTTAGTGCGATCGCGTCACCGGCGTCGAGAGCACGCCCTGACGCATTGACGCCGCCCGCCCAAACGCGGCGACTGCATACACGTCGATATTTATCACCGGGATATAATTTCAGTGTATAAAAAACAACATTCATAATCACGTCTTAATATTAAAAGTATTATTAAATAACACATATCCAAAAAAAAATTGTGTTAAAATATTCTCTTATTTATTATTGATAAATAGTGTAAAAATACATGTGTAGATCTTTGGTAGTTCAGTTATGAATGTATTGAAATAGGAAAAGGGTAAAATTAAATTTTAAATAGTGATGAATATATACAGAGTGTTTATGAATTAGATACTTTAATTTATATATTACTTATAGTAATATACGCATGACTAATATGTGAAGTTATATGAACAGTGGAATGGTTAACAGTAAGGGGGTTGAAACGTCAGCTTAATTTTCTTATGGTAAGTTCTAATATTGCATGTTATTGTTTATTAATAGTGCGTTATCCAAATGACTTATTAACTAACGCATAAGGTATACTCGTAAGTATGAATCCTGATCGGACACCCTGCACTGTTTAACCAGTTCTTGTGACGTAATATTATATGTTTTAAATTCTTTCGTCTATCCACTGTCCGCAATTTGCGCTCTGATACGTATCGAAAACTTATGATTCCTGCACACACTTCATCCTATTATGATAATTCTTTTACCGTGCAGGCTGTCAACTTTGGAATATGCTGCCTCTTACTGTCAAAGAGGCCAAATGCTTACATAGAAATTTACTCAGAAAACACTATTTGTCCACAAATAGCTATGTTTGATTAACACAACATAATCATGCTAATACATTTATTATAATAACTTATGTATTTTGAAATATATTATTGTACATGTGTATATATATGGCTATGTATATATGTATGCATTTGTATATTTATTTCTTGAATTAGTTTGAGTATTTATGTATCTATTGCCTTTTTCCTACACCACCTACATCGCCTGATTCAAATTTCTTTGATTGCCTGTAAGAGGTCGCTTTAAGCGATAAAGCCGCCTATTGTATTGCCTAGAAAATATTGTAAACATGGTCTGTTTTTGTAATTGTATATTTTGGTGTGCAATAAAGTGTTCTCTCTCTCTCTCTCTCTGTCGTGAAAATTGAAAAGAAACTAAGAAATTTAATTTAGTATTTTCTTAAGTTTTCGCGACTAGTACACGACACATAATAAAAGTATGATTTAATGGTTTTAAGCATGCTATTTTATTTGATTTTTATTCCAACGTTTGGGACGTTGTTCAGTAAAACGTATGTATACAACACCGCCGCCGCCGCGCTGACACGACGTCGCCACCACGCTACCACCGCGCTTTTGTTGTAAAGCGAGCGTCAGCGATGGCGGCGGTATGAAAGACTGGACAACGTTTACATATACACATAACAAGGCTACTGAAAAATGGCTGAAACGTCGGAATAAAACCCAAATAAAATACCGCGAAACTTTCAAAACGTAGTTTTATTATAACATTCAACTTATGAATAATTTAAATTTAAAAATACGTTTCAAATAATGAGTTATTGATTGAGATTTTTACGTAAATAAGAACGGACTGACGGCGGAAACTGTGGTTTGAGTGCATGTTAAGAATTATCTTTTTCATGGGTATTCCTTATTGTTTTCATGTTCATATCAACACAGGGAACTCTTCGAATAACACAATTCGATATTATGTTTATGAGCATTCCACAATCAACTAAATTGACTACGCATGTCGTACCTTGCATTGCAAATTTCGCAATGGCCTCGGATTTGCGGTTAGTAAATAGACGGAAAGGTAACAGAAAATGCCTCCCAACATTCGTACTGCAAACGAGGTCAACCCACGAGGGTTTCATTGTGTATATTTATGACTAAAACCCCTATTACATTAAACTAATTTAGGGACCCGGTAAAAAGTGTGTGCGTCGTCCAACTACTTATATACTCCGATTCCCTTTCTCTTACTACTTTTCCCTGATTTCAGAGAAAAGCTCTCAAAACTTGCCTAAAGTAATAACTGCTTTACATTTATCTACAAAGACATTGCTGTTTAAGCTTTCAGTAAGTAGAAACCAATAAGGATTTTGATATTGTATCTATCGTATTGAACAGAGAAACCTTCTGATTGGAGTCCGACTCGTACAAGGCCACGTGTTTCGACCTCCTACAATCATGAAATTAAATCAACAATTTCTGAGATTAATTACATTTATATAATTTAATTGTTACATCGCACATTTCAATTCGTTGCTAATAAGAAAATTTTAACTCCTCCCTCCCTTAATTTCATTATTACCTACTCATTTGTAAAAAGATAGACATAGATAGATATATAACACTTTAATGCTCACTAAAATAAAAAAAAATGCATATTTACATTACGTTCTTAGTAAAACAACAGGCGGGCTAAAAGCGACTCAACTTAAAGGAAATTCTTTTTTTTACTAGGTTCGCAAACTGGCCAACTCAGCTTTGTCTAGTTTTAAAGAAATGTGGAACCATAGAAAACATGATTGCGGAGTAGTCTTCTGAGGAGTTCTACACAGCATGCTTAAAATAAACACTTATGTACATAGTAGTGTAAGAAGCAAGAATGGAAAATATATACTTATATAGTGTATAAAATTACACAAGTTAACAAAGAGTTTGAAACTTCATAATGTGCTTAACCAATGCATTAAAAATGTCGAGCTCGTGGCAGATATATTATAGACAGTACAGAGAGTAGCAGTACAGGTAGAGTGGAGAATGTTGACAGTTTACAGTCCGACATGCTGTTAGGGCGGTTAGGCTTAACTAATCTGCTGATTATATAGAGTAGGAAAATATGACTGAACAATTTAAATGTACATAATAAAACTAATCTACATATTAAATACACACACAGTACATAGATACATAAAACTGGATTTTATTATAAAATATATATATATAAATATATTATAGAAATATATATAGGTATTGTAATAAAGGTAGGTGCAACCCGTATAAAATTGCTTGGGAAAATTGTTTCACTGTCTTTATGATGTTACGTGCATTTTATTTGGATAACTATTGCACTATAGGTGGTATATTGGCAGATAAAATTTAATGGAACTGTCTTTATCGCCCTGTAGATATATGTAATGTTATAGTGAAATTGTGAAAACAATAGCACTTAGAGGGCTGGCACACTATAAATGTAACTGAGACTATAAATGTGAGCGTGTAAAGCGCGCGGGGTATCGTTAGACGTGTCTTGAAAAATACAATAATAGCGATGTTACAAAGTGACTTTTTTATTTAAGTCATTTGTTGATGAGACACGCGTTTTGAAAGACATATAAATAAAATAAAATACAAATATTTGATAAAAACGGGCAAGTTCGTAGTAATCCATCAACCATGAATGGTTCAAAACAATCTCGAGTTGTGTTCTGGCATTAGCCTGGTTCCAGTCCCCCTTCAAGGGCTGCATCACATTTATAGCACCACAGGTGTTGCAAATCCATTGGTGACGGTAACCAATTCTACAGCGGACATTTCTGAACAGTCGTCTAGTGATTAACACGTCTCTAGATATACTAGAAAGAAAGAAAGAAAAACTTTACACAGCATATTTTGAGAATTTATACGCCGCATTTTCAGTGCAAACCTTTTTTTTGGTGTAAGACGAAAACTACCCAATTTTGTTAAATAATAAATAATAGTAATAATTAATAAAACTAATTCCACTTATGTAATATTTTATTAGTAAAACAAATAAATAAATGTTAATAAAACCAAAAATAAAATACTATATTATTTCAAAATTAAAATAGAATACTCGTGTAACAACTTGTATCGAATCATCTATTCGAATATAATTCGATAGAATGATTGCCGAGTACATTCTGTGTACCACGTCACTGACAAGAGGCAACAATTGACGTTTTACTTCATAACCTACAAGTATTTAATGTGTTATTTTACTGTAAAGATATGAAGTGTTTTATATATTTTATTTTCCCACTCTATATAGTATATATAGGCCGTGCACAGGACTGACTCGCGTTACAGTAAGTTCTCAGACGGCGATATGTGTTTGCTGCATACGAGTTTCTTGTTTATTTAAAATAAAATATTAATTGCAATTTTCAGAAGGATAATTAAAGTGACTAGTGACTAGTGAGTACTAGAAGGTGTAAGACATTACTTCAAATTCCACTTTATTTTGATACCTGTCATATTCGTAATACGAATCTGAAAAAACTCCGGATGGGCCGTCAGCCTGTCTGGAGTACTCTAGCAATAAACAATATATTCAACTGTTAGTTCAACATACACTTGGCCAGTTTTTCATTGTATACTCCGTTCGGTCGGCGTTTCAGCAAAGAGCTTAGATATCTCTTCATGGTTGTTTCATTCGACTTGATAAGATAAGCCTGCATCGATTTTCCATTTCAGTTGCAACTGTTATCTATATATTGGCTTTGAGTGTATCTCTAGTAATATATAGCAACTTAGAAGTTTGAAGATTGTGTCTAAAAGCAATTTCGTGGCGGGCGTGACACAGTCTCCATGACGTCAAGTCGATGTTTAATTTTGTTAAGGCTCCGATTGCCGTAATAGGTCGATAGTGGGGTACAAACGAAATAATTTTCCATTGGTATCTCTACTGATCAATAATTTACCCAGAACACTATAAATCTTAACGATATGAGACGTAACGTTGATTTTTTCGTAATTTTACTCTCTTTTTTCTTTCACCATATCCCAATTAATTGGGGTCGGCACAATATGTTTTCCTTTTCCTTCCACATTCCATTATTCGACATACATCTTCAGTCACACCGCAAATCATCATATCATCCTTCACACAATCCATCCATCTTTTTTGGTCTACCTTTACTTTTGTACCCATCCATCTTGTAGTTTAATATTCTTTTTGTCACGTGACTTTCATCCCTCCTCATTATATGCCCATACCAACTTAATTTTCTTCCTCTCAATTTTTCAATCACGAGTGCAACTTTCAAAGATTTCCTTTTGTACTCATTTCTCACCTTATCCATTCTTGTAACACCATAGATCCATCTCAACATTCTCATCTCAGCTGAGTGGAGACGTTTGTGGTTTATCACTTTATTGGCCCAACATTCGGACCGGTATAACATGACTGGTCGTATGGCAGATTTATATATTTGACCTTTTAGTTTCAGTGGCATTAGTTTGTCGCACGTCACACCGGTTACCTGTCTTTAGGCATGCTTCATTTATCCTTCTCCTGACATCAGTTTTACATTTTCGGTAATTTTACTATAGTTAATTTTAAGTTAAGAAAAAAAATCACCAATTCGCCTCTAAATTATTAACTTGTAACCATTTTGTTACTTCAATTTTTACTAAATAGGATAATAAAATATCTACATCTTTATCCGCCGTGTTATCTTATCAAGCTTTGGTAATGGCTAGCGCACGCGACCTAAACTCAAAGAGCGAGGGTTCGAATCCTAGCCGGAAAAGTGAACCTTGTAGGCAGTTTTTCGACCGAATGTGCATATTGCTACAATAACCACAGGCTAACAATGGTGAAGGAAAACATCTTAATGAAACGTGCACATCGAGATGGCCAATTTTTTTATTTTATTGTAGTATAGGTTAGCGTTTGACCACAATCTCGCCCTATGTGGAGCGAAGATGTGGTCTAGGATGGAGCACGCTTACCTAGAAGGTACCGATTCACACGGGACTTGAAGACACCCAGGTTATAAGTATCGGGAAAGACAGACTCCGGCAATGAGTTCCACTCCTTTGCGGTGCGTAAGATGCCGATGTGTCAAACCTGCGAAGCCGCCTTGGACAAGCGTAGTATACTATCCGTTTCCCTATAGTAAGAGGCCCGAGCCCAGCAGTGGGACGTATATGGGCTGTTATTATATTACTATTATTATTATTATACTTTATAAAAGAGTGATAAATAATTTGGTTTTATATTTTTTTTAAATACTACTTATTTTTTTATAATACAATAATAATGCATCTGAAAAACGACCACGTCTCTGGAATCTCCGCTATCGCCAAAAAAATCAGTACCGAAAACTCAAGGACATTGGCGTTGCTACAAGCCTTAAATGTCTAATCTTTAGAAAATTAGAAAGCTTCTACACTTTTAATGTCCGTTACTTGTAATTTCCCTGCTCTATCCATAATGCTAACGTTTTTGACTGTGGCCAAATGCTGTTTGTTTATAGTGTTAAAAATAACGCCGGTAATGATTAGTTACATTAGTAAAAATTTATACGTTATCTGTCAATGTTTAACGTCATTAATAATAATTTCACAATACAAATAACTAATGAGATATAGTTATTGACCGCCTCACGCGAATGTAGCGATTAGTTTAATGAAACCAATCGCTACGTCTGCTTCAAACGGTCAATAACTATAACATTATGCCAGATGGAGAATTAGTGTAAGCGACATTTCTACTTAAATAGTTTTTTTTTATTATTACATTTTAAATTGTTATTTTATTTGTATTTATTCTACCTATAGTCTGTGCCAAAGTAAATAAATGAATAATAAAACATAGAAACTCGCTTTAATCAATACTATTTGTGGTTGCAGCGCAGTGAAGTAAGTATCTAATTCCAAATCATAAGGTCCACGTGACATTGTCGAAAAACTTTTCAAACTACCAACACAGAGCTTCATGTCGATAAGTTTTTGTGATGCTTCAGCGATGTTAAAATAATCTCTAACAAAACCAGTTAAAAAATCAAATACTAACTTTTCCAAGGGACCAAATTGATAAGTCGGCGCTCTGTCCGCCATTGTAGTTAGAAAGTTAAGGATAAAAATTAAAGCAAACAAACAGGGAAAAAAATAAACCGATAAAAGGCGATACTCTGTAAATAAATTGACGGTTGTTATATAGACTACATTCTTTGTTGCGATCGTACTACCTACAGCGCGTTCCATTAGTAGCTCACAACGCCCAAAATGCTCCGTTAGCCGTTCCACAAGGCGACCGCGGTCGTTGTGGTCGTGGCAAAAACGTCACTAATGAAGTCATCATTTTCGATCACAAAACGCTCACAACGACCCATGTCAAGAGATGGGTCGAATAACCGTTCCACTTGGGTTTACGACTGTAATGCGAGCAAGCAAGTGGAACGGGAAAAATCGCGGTCGTGAACGTAGTCGTTGTGAGTCTCTAATGGAACGTAGCACTAGTATTATAAGAATAAATGTTCATTTACGTTATTAATCTATCTATAATATTATAACATTCTAAACATGTCGTGTCTGTACATTGAAGCTATTAAAAAAAAGCAACTGGAATAGACTATATAAACGATGGAGAACACTATGCATTTTTTTGAGGTTTCTCCTCTTTGTCGGTTAGTTTGTTTGTTCGGGATTCAAACTACTGGGCCGATTTCGATGCAGTTTTCGCTGATCGACAGCAAATTGTAAGACTTAAAATCTGCACTACTTTTTATACCGGGATTTTTCTGGGAATTTTTTAAAATGGCCAGATTGAAAAAAAAAACATTTGAATTCCAATGCGATTTTTTCACTGATCGATAGTAAATTTTATTCAATGAAACGTGTGATATTTTTTTCCCCGGGAATCCTGCGGGAATTTTGCTGGGAGCGGTTTATAGTTATTCGGATGTATAAAAATTAGCTTATACCCACACAGTTCCGCGAAAAAAATCCAAGCGCACGAAGTCTGGCACAGCTAGTTTTTGTATATGATTTAAAATGTGTTTTTAAATATAAATTGAAAGTTTTAATTAAGGTAATGAAATTTACGAAATCGGCTTAGACGCCTGACCACACTTGACCACGCCTGGGTACAGAGTATGTGCGCCATGTCAAGCGTTTGAGAGAGGAAGAGATCGGTGCATTTTCATAATAAGCATAGTCGTTGCGTACGGCGTCAGGACGCAGCTTGCGGCTTTTGTAGAAGACCACCGCGTAAGTGATTACTCGGGCTTCGTTTGAGTATCGCCTTCTGGACCCATGGAAAATTTCATTTTACAAAATAAAAGCATATTCATTATTCGTCGCCAATTTGTAAAAACGTTATAAAAATCATGTATGTATGTATTGTATGTAAAATCCATCAACTGAGTACAAAACTTATTTACAGTATTTTATCTTCTTGTGTAAAATTTACAGCAGCCTGCTGATCGATTGATGGACCAATATGAATCAGCTCATCATATTCGTCACATGTACTTTTTTTGAACGAGGTCACGAGGTCATGATAAATAAATCTATAATTATGCTCCTTATTATTCTAAAAGCGACATTCTGCCGGACTCAGAAGTCTTGTAATGCTCCATTGATCATTAAAATATACATACAGAAGTATAATACTAATATATTAGTGGCTAAGGTACCCACCGCGCTTTAAATGTCTTTTTTTATTTATTTTATTTTATTCTTATTTTATAATTTTAAGATGACTATCAGATTTTCTTATAATAATAACAATAAATTAGTGATAGTGAGATATTCACAAGCCATCACAGATAGAACTATATTAAACTATCAACTTATATAATCTATAATAAACAAGGTATTAAAACCTATATAAATTGTGATTAAATAAAGAGAAAAAAGATACATTACCTTGAGATTCAAAGTAACATATTATTAATTAAATTATCCTGCTCACTCATTGCAACCTAAATACACAGTGTTGCGGCGGCGCTAGGTTTAGCTATAAGCGAACTGTATCAAAATGAGAAAGAAGGAGAATAGGCCAATTTTGATGGGAATTTGAGAATGAGCACACAGGTAACTGGTTAATGGGCATGAAATGTAGCTGCTCCTCTGCTCCTCAGTCCACTTCAGTTTATTTGTTATAATATGATTTACAAGTATTTAATTTCATGTGTATATATTTGTTTGATATTTATTTACAATGAAACGTTGAACTGTATTTATTTATTTTAAAGTGTTGCGCTGCGGTGCGTTTTATATTATTTTACATGTTATTTATTGAGTTATTTTATGTTATATACATATTTATAATGTGCGGAGCGTATTCTTTAATTTATTTTGTTGATGACATGACAATGAATGGCTGAAATGTGTGCGAAAAAAAGGAACACGCCGCCAGATTTAAATGAAGAATTTAAATAAGTCGAAGAAAAGTATGAATAGGTCGAAAGGAGGTTTACATGGCGGTTCCACATAGCAATCAGTTTATTTCTCTAAATCTAGCTACCGAGGTACCTGTTATATCCAATTCGTAGCCGCGAATTAATTTATTACACGTATCACATGATTGGTCTAGTGGAGTAAACCCATTCTTACGTAATATTTTACAAGTCGAGATTTAATATAAGAAATCTAGTCAAAAATCGACAAAATAATCTTTACCTAATTAATGAATGGCCTTATTAAATTAGAGTAAGTTTGAAGGCTTCTTATCGCGTGTATTCAGCAGACAGGCAGATGGCTCAGCTGATAGAAAACGGTCACCATAGCCTATGGACATTTACAACACCAAAGGTGCTACAAATGCGCTGCTGCTCTCTTAGGGAAGACTGGAACCTGGCCACCAAAGCCGGAACACAACTCAAGGCTGTTATAGCGGCATACTCTAAACCAGGGGTGGTAGCCATCCAGTCGGGCAAATGCCCTGCCACCTGGCTGTGTGTTGTTTTGTCGCCTCTTACGATAGGTCGCCCCAACGCAGGAAATTATACTCTTTCTCCGTTCCTGCATGGATGAAATATTGTTTATTATAGTTTGGTTTAATTTATATATATTAGTTTTATTTTAGATAAGTTCTATTTACTAATTACCATTTAAGTATTATCGCTTTGATACTTATTAATATAAGTAAAAAGCCCAAGACATTATTTACATTAATAAAACTAGAATAATTATAAATTTAAAAATAAACTAAAAATAAACTATAAAAACTAAAACTAAATAAAAGGGGGAAAATATCTAAAGATAAGTTATTGGTCCCTAAACCACTGTCACTTACCGGAAACGTTCCCAGAAGGTTAGTTCTTATAGTTATATGAGATAAGTTCTTAATTTTAATATTTTAATTTGTGATTTATTAGGGCGTTTAAATATAATTACTTATATTAAAGGAAAATATTTACTGTAAAAATGTAATTGTTCCTTAAGACAATTGGCATTTACCCTCTCTATATTTGCTTCGGGAAAATCAAACTACAATGAACATCCGTGAACTGAAAGACAATACTCAACCTCATTAGGTCGATATCAGTATTCATGTTGCTCCCGAATTTATGACTTTATGGACATTATATTTATATATATATTGCCTTCCTGTTTTATTGACTCGCGCGGGGAAGTGTCGTCGATTTATTGCTTGCATTATAAAACGCGGCCAAACGTTCAATAATCTACGCGTGGAGATAACATAATAGACGCGGTTTCTAAGTGGAAATATATTTATATAAATACCAGCTTTTATCTGCGGCTTCGCTCGCGTTAAACTAAATTTTATAGACAGAATTATCCCACGGGAACCGTACACTTTACCGGGATAAAAAATATAGATTAAGCTATTTCTGTGCTAAATTTCATCCAGATCCGTTCAGTCGTTCTGGCATGGTTGAGTAAAAAATTATCTATCGAAACTTTCGCATTTAGTTATACCATAATATTACGTATGTATCTATGGTGTTATATTTTTTATCGGCAGACTACACACTTTCAAATCTCAAGTCGTTCATTTTGGGAATGCTTTCTGCAGATAGTGACCTGGAATAAAAAAATGGTTTATTTTTATTTTTATTATCCCCATTTGTAATATTAAAAATAAATTTCATGATTAATTGATTTATTCCCTACGTAGTTTTGTATGAATACATAATATTATTATGAATATTAGTTTAATGAAATTATTATAATAATAATTATGTATTATAGAAAATCTGAACATAAATTAATATTGTACTATTTTGGCTACATAACAATGCCTACCTTTTTTTAACGAAGGGAAGTCCCTTTGAGGACTATCCGCCTCGGGGGAAACGCAGTGGAAAGTCTGGGATTCAGGACGTTGGGGTGGAACCAGCACCGTAAGCAAGACATGCTATTACACTAAAACCCCTCGTTGCTTCATCCTTCACCCTTATGCTGCGGCCACGGGTACCTGGCCGTGCTGCTCTGCGGAGCCTTGGCATATAACATGCCTACCTACCATCGATCAGTATGGCAATCCAACGAGGCAACTTTGCCTGCCTTCTTAGGTAAGGTCTGCCTCACACCTTACACATAAACGATCATTCATCATCATCATCATCATCATCATGCGAGCGTTAAATCTCGGTTTCGTACGGAGTGTTCGCTCCGACGAGGAGCGAGATGGAATGCTTCTCCGTCTCGAAGAAAGATCTTCCAGCAAGGCTAATGGTGTTCCTCGTAGGCCTAGGCCCTTCTATTATGGTTGAGAAATTTGTATACATTCTTTGTACGTTTCGGGAATCGTTTGCGACCTCAATTATTGTACAGTGCCATCTATTGGCTTGTAAGTGTACCACTGGTACGTATGACAGCCTTCACGATGTGGAGCCAGCATTTCTTGGGCTTTCCCCTTCGACCAGGACCTGGCGGAGGTGACATGGCAAGACATTTGTTCCCCACATAATTAGCCGGTCTCCGCAAAACGTGGCTGTACCAGAGTAAGCGAATCTCTTGCAGTTTGTCAGCTATATCACGGATATGAAGATAACCGCGGATGCGGAAGTACCTGACGCGATTTTTTCGCGTGACACCACACATTCATCGCAACATATTCATCTTCGTGAGATGCATCTCTTACTACGCGAAAATCATATCCTATATAAATATAGTCTTATATAATAAGGATAATTTATACTAATATTATAAAGAGGTAAAGTTTGTGAGTTTGTTTGTAGGAAGTAATTTCCTGAATTACTGAACCGATTTAAAATATTATTTCGCCAGTAAAAAGCTAAATTATTCCTAACTGACAGGCTGTATTTGATTATAATTAATAACTTTTGTTAATTTTTAAATGACGTACAGCGAAGTGAGCATGAGTCAGTGAGTATGTAATATATGGTTTTTGAAGACCACGGGCCATAAAAATGGTCCGGACTTTTGGATGTTTGCGTGGAGCTATGGGAAGGCCAACACGTAGAGGGCCCTTGACAAATTTAATGTAAATGTAGCGAGACACTCATCAGTGATTATCCCTGTCTGAAGTACCATATAATACTGCACCCAAGAACAAGCCTCGGCCAGTGCAGGACTATTGTGGGAAATTAGAACATAAAGTACCGGGCTATTGGGGTGAACTGCTAGTGGTACTAGGGCCCTAAAAATGCCATAGAAGACAGGGTCTGGCCTGCCATAGAAGGTGTGAGTGGCTAAGGGGTGTAGAGAGGCGGGCTGCAGGTTCACCGAAGCTACTTCGGACGTTATGCCATTTATCACTTCCATCTCTGGAACTTGAGTTTTAGCTCTAGCGATCCACACTCCGTACCGGCTGGTTAAGGCTAGCACGGATGTAGGGGCCTTGCCTTGGCCCCCGGACTCAGGTCCGAGGTGTCGCTACTCACCTTATTTATTATTATTGTATTAATTTATTAGTATTGTTACGAGTTGCAGGACTCAAATTAAAATGCCGTTGGAATTATTATAGAGTTTATTAGAACTATACAAACACGTATAACACAGGTACAAATATAACTGAACACAGCCAGTCCTAACGTAATGCGCGAGATCATAATTCCATAAAACGCGCAAAGTCCGTCACTAAATAGATTACCGAATGTACACAAGTCTTGCTTCTCTCGTGGTTATCGCTCAACTCCGATCTCTCCATTGGGGCATTGCTTTATATTGCACAGATACGATATGTCTGCCTGACCGAATTTCTTAGAATTACACCTGGCTAATCACTACCATAAAAGATTACAATACACAATGGGCTGTTTTTCTAATCACAAATTTTAAACACAAACTAAAGAAAAGAACTCTAAATGCCGAAAAGATTATAAAATGTCTACAGGTATGCTGGTGTGAATTTGTCTTTTGTCGACGTTCAGGTCGTAACAGTATTACTAATAAAGAAATAAACATAAATCTAAATAAAACGAAGAAAATTAAGTATAATGAACATACTACACAACGTCTAAATGCCAGAACATTAGCTGTCACATAAATGAACAAATGTAATTCAGAACAACACTCCAATGGTCAAACCTTAATAGACAGATCGTTAAAATATCGTTAACCCTGGAAGTGCAAAAAGCTTACGTCTCTTAGAAACATTTTTATGTAAATGTTACTTTTGAAATTCAGATTTTCCTTTGGCATCGGTTCAATATGGATAAATTACTTCGAAATTCCGCCAAGACGGCAAATTTTCTGTCTATCTAAGCCGTAATACTACAGTGTTGCTATTATTCCTAAAATTTTCTTCGAGGTTCGCATGTGTTAACAAAGCCTCTGATTTTTGAAATATGTTGTTTGTTATTGTGTTCTGTTGTTTTGTGTGTGTCGTATTTTAGAAATAAGTTTTTTCTGTTGCAAATGCGACTGTGATTACTTTCCATCAGATGGGCTCTTTGTTTGTTTTTCTCAATATAGAAATGTATTAAGTAAATCGTTTCGCCATACAGGTTGTTTGTTGTAATTCCTAAAAAGGTTTTTTCTCAGTACAGGAACGGAAAAAGAATGCTAATTCCTGCGTTGGGGCGGCCTGTCGTAAGAGGCGACAAAACAACACTCAGCTAGTTGATAGGGTATTTCTCCGCATGGATAGCTACCACCCCTGGTCTAGAGTATGCCGCCATAACTACCAAGTTGTGTTCTGGCATCAGTAGTCAGGTTCCAGTTTCTCCTTCAAGGTCGGCAGCACATTGGCAGCACCTCTGGTATTGCTAACGTCCATAGGCAACGGTAACCACTTTCCATCATAGTTGGGCCGTCTTAAGCAATAAAAATAATAATAATATCTGATATTATTTCACACTGACTGAGTACTTGGCCTGCAACACTACAAATCCCAAATCCATGCGCATAAGCGAAGATACGGTCGAACGCACGGACCAGTTTAAATACTTGGGGTCCTTAACTCACGCGTCCGGAGACATCGATCACGACGTCAAGTCTCGTATCTCAGCAACTTGGGCCAAGTGGCGTGAGGAAACTGGTGTTATTTATGACCCCAAAATGCCAACTAAGCTAAAAAGACAGGTCTATAAATCTATCATTAGATCTGTCCTTTTGTATGGCAGTGAAACGTGGCCTGTACGTGAGCGACACAAGCAAGAGCTGCCAGTCACAGAGATGAATATGCTGCGGTGGATGTGTGCTCGCATCCGCGGCAGCCTACATATCCGTGACATAGGGGATAAACTGGAAGAGTATTGCCTACGCTAGTATGGCCACGTTTTACGGAAACCAGCTACTTACGTGGGGAACAAATGTCTAGCCATGGCGCCTCCGCCAGGTCCCGGTCGAAGGGGCAGGCCCAAGAAATGCTGGCTTGACGTCGTAAAGTATGTATGACATGCGTATCAATGGTCTTACGAATACAGATGCCGAAGACCGCGCGAAGTGGAGAAGAAAAAGTAGGAAAGCGGACCCCGGGCTTCGAGGCAGACGCCCCGAACGCAATCGGGATTTAACGCTAGGATGATGATGATAATTTCATACTAACCACAAAACATATTTTTATGCCCCTGTTACACCTCAGATAATGGTAGAGTTAATGACTAAATGCGACTTACTTATAGCATTAAAAATAACGCCGTTAACGCTTAGCAACATTAATATTGTTACGAGATGCAGGACTGGAATTAAAATGCCTTTGGAATTATTATAGAGTTTATTAGAACTATACAAACACGCATAACACAGATACAAATATAACCGAACGTAATAAGTCCAAATGTAATGCAGAAGATCGTAATTCAAATACACGCGCAAAGTCCGTCACTAAATAGATTACCGAATGTACACATGTCTTGCTTTGCTCGTGGTTATCGCTCGACTGCCTCATCTCTCCATTGGGGCATTGCTTTATATTGTACAAATAAAATATGTCTGCTCGGCCGCGTGGACTGAATTTCCTAGAATTACACCTGACTAATGACTACCATAAAAGATTACAATACACAATGGGCTGTTTTTCTAATCACAAATTTTAAACACAAAGTAAACAAAAGAAGTCCAAATGCCGAAAAGGTAATAAAATGTCTACAGGTATGCAGGTGTGAATTTGTCTTTTGTCGGCGTTCAGGTTGTAACAATATAATAACAATGCTGCATCTCAAAGCATTAAATCCTTAGTTACCTTTTTTATAAGAATTACAACATGCATATGTTAGATTGGGTAGAATAAACAAGTATACACACATATTTAATGCTTAATACAATAATATTGGCAAAGCGAAAACGTTTTAATGTTGTGAATTGAATAAAAATTAATTTCACATTACAAGGTATTTCATGGATACTTTACTTCAAGTTAGATACTATTATTAAAAAGCAGTAAAACAAGTGAGGGCTTAACTACATTATTTATTTTATAAAACGTGAAAAACTATCTACGCTAACAATAACAAAATTTAAATACAACGAAATAAGATCTAAAATAAAGATAATATCTATTACAATAAAGTACATATAACCGCCTAGATCACCGTCTTATATGGGTAAGGTCCTCGCTGGATCGCCATACTGATCCATTGGCCGAGGTAAGCACCAGCCCTCTGATCACCTCAAGAGTCAATGAGTCGTTTCGCTAAATTTTGGTAGAGGCTCATGACCTCAGGACCCCACGGTCCAAGCGTCTCGACAGCAAATGGCACAAACATATAACTCTCACTGAGGGTTGCATACTTGCGCCGCTTGAGTGATTCGGCTGTTTCCGCCGCTGTACCGGCTGATCTAGACGTGTTTGGTAAATGGGATGCGGCCAACGTGTCTACGCAAGTCGCATTCCACACCAAAGGCTTATCACGTTGCCAGGGAATTAGAGTCATTCCGTCGGGACACCTACCATCGTCACGTGCAATTCCGTTCGGCTCCAATAAAGCCGGCACGTTAGCGGTGGCAAGCGCCCTCCGTAAGACATCATTCAAGGCAGCGTGGCGTGACCATCTGCCGGCACTGCGGCGGCAAGAAAGACCATGGTATCCCGGGCCGATTATCTCTGTTCCACAGATGCACGTGTGTGGTGCACATATGCGAGAACCCAAACGCAGATTTATAGCCAAAGAAAAGGAAGTATTAAACAAAATAACAAAAAAACAAATAACAAAATAAAAATCTAGAATCTTACATTCTTAACTATCGTACTCTTTTCCAATACAGTAGCAGTCTCAGCAATTACTGCTTGACAACATTGAACATAGCATCGCTCTGTTTGACAGACAAACACACAGATCACTTACAAATAGAAAGACGAATATCAAATTCTCCGTATTAGGTGATTTCGCCTCTTTTTATAATGTCGAACCAACAAATGCGGATCGAAGAGCCATGAAATGTACGGTCTGTACACTGCCATAGATGCTTGGGCTTGATCGTCGTTACGATGGACCCTGGTTTGAACAATGTTGCCACACCAAACCACGTTGAGTTGTTGTATGTTGTTTATTAAGGTTGTTTGATGACCTGAGACGCACAACTTGTAGAGTAGTGCCTGCCGCACGTGAGGGCGATGTTAATACGTTTATGTGTACAAATATATCCGACATTACGGTTAGGAATATACGTAGTAAAGAAAACCTTTGTAGGGTGCACCTCCAAAAACCACTTTACTGTATAAGAGTATGCATGGCCCCAAAAATATATAATAAAATCCCAAAAGAGCTGAAAGCTCTGAAAACTAAATTGTTTAAATCACAATTTAAAAAAGTACTAATAAGAAAAAGCTACTACAGTGTAACTGGGTTCCTTAATGATAAGATAGTTAGATAGATAGATAGATAACACTTTATTGTACACCATTACAGAAAACCTTATAGCCTAACAATATTCTAAATGTGCACAATGGGCGGTCTTATCGCTAAGATGCGATCTCTTCCAGACAACCAAACCACCAACCAAACAGATAAGTTTTAAATATAAGTGAAAGTTAGAATGTTAAGTGTTTAAATATATTTCTAATATTTGTACCATATAAATATCATTAGAAACATATCTAAATTTAAATTGTGTGAGTCATTTAGTATTGGTTAAATTTAAGAATATACATAATTATAAGATTAAAATATTAGCGATAATAATTAAAACCAAATAAGTACGTACCTTCATGAAATAAATTTAAAAAAAAAATTGTACGCCCAACCGGCAAAAACATGTGCTCTGTATAAAATAACAAGACCTATTGTATAACCATGTTTTTATGCAATAAATTATTTGATTTGATTTGTGTAAAATATGCTGTACGAGTAATATTGGCTCGTACAAACACCGTGTCACGTTTTAGCAATCTTATAATCTAGAACTTATTTATTACAAAGGTTATCAAAAATACTAAAAATATTTAATAAGTACCTACAATATAAATCTTATCATATAAATACGACCTAATTTTTATTAAGATAAAACCTTAGATTATATAAAAGTCTAGATAACGCATGAATTGCACAAAAATGGTCATAAAAAAGTGCACCAAATTTGGTCCACTTGCTTCCCACGTATGTTATTGTAAATACAAATATAAAAATATTTAATTATAAAGGTAATGTTTTTAGTTGATATCTCCAAAACACGCACACATTGATAGTTTTTGGAGAGTGAATATAGCAACGCTTCGCTTTTGGCGGTGTTGTTTGTTAGCAATGCTCTCTCTAGACATGTTATACTTCTATAGATAAAACAAACTACTGTCACTTACTCAATATATAGAGTACAGATATATTAGGAAAAACTAAAAGTACCTTCAATTCAAAGTCACAATGTGTCTTATCACAGCAAATACATAACTTCATTTATTAAATATTTTCATATAATCTATCACACACTTTCTAACATATATAATATATTCTTCTTAACGCGAGTAAACTCGCGAGAAAAAACTAGTCCTCATTGTTAACAATAAATTACAATACTAATAAATATGTTATATCAAGTCTGACTGGATGTATGGATTAAAACATTTTGGCAACGTTTCAAAGCGCTATGAACAACAATTCTAGAGTATTTTCGTGCACATTATAAACTTCTCATCATATTGCAGGAAACGTTACTGTTTGTGCAAGTATGCAACTTTGTTTAGTAATGTTTGTATTTTATGTAGCATTTTGTAGAATGATATTAGACAAACACTCTGTTTGTTTGTAGTTTATAGAGAATTTTTAGTGTGTCGTAATATAAATAAACACTAGAATTTATTTTCTTTCAACGAACACAATGTTTTCTTCAACTCTATGAGTTATTAAAAGGCAGCGGAAACAGCTGAATCACTCAAGCGGCTCAAATATGTAAACCTCAGTGAGAGTTATGTTTGTGCCGTTTGCTGTCGAGATGCTTAGACCGGAGGGTCCTGAGGCCATGAGCCTCTACCAAAATTCATCAAAACGACTCATTGACTCTTCAGGTCATCAGAAGGCTGGTGCTTACCTCGGGCAACGGATCAGTATAGCGATCCAGCGAGGAAACGTAGCCAGCCTTCTGGGCACCTTACCCATAGAAGACGGTGATCTAGGCTCAGTATTCTACATATAGTCTTGAGGGACTATGGGTAGAATACAATACAAATAAGTTAAGTTTTCTTTTATTGTATCAATCAATCAATAACTCTTTATTGTACATCAATACAAAAAAGAACTTACAGACTAAAACTATGTCTCATTCTGCACAAAGGGCGGTCTTATCGCCAAAAAGCGATCTCTTCCAGACAACCCCAGGAATGAATTACGATTATAATGACGATGGTGGTATACATAATACATAGTACAATTTCTTATATTCTAGTAATAAATATATAAATACAGTATATACAGATGTTTTATATATTAAATAGAGATATGCTTAATATACATAACATACAAGTACATATCTACTAAAATATATAAATGTTTATAGATAAATATATACATTTAATATATTGTATTAGATTATTTATAAATTTCTTCATTGTATATATATATATATATATATATATATATATATATATATATATATATATATGTATATATATCTTCTACATAGTGTAAATAAAAGTCACTTTCCTCGTCTGTCTGACTGTCTGTATCAGCTAACTACCCATAAACTACGCAACTAATTTTTAAACTGTTTTCACCATCAGTTAGGTTTTTTTTATAAAATAATATATTCATAATTATAACAAAATTTGTACATCAAACAGGCAAGAAACATGTCGATCTTTATAACAAAGTCAATGTCTCTTATACTTTATACCATCTATACAATGCAAAATATGTTTTTGTACAATAAATTATTTGAAAGATTGAATTTTTTAAGGAACGTATGTTTATGTATATGCTAACTTTTGATCACTGCTTAGCTCACGACATATAAGACCTAATCATTTTTTTATGTAAGTAAAATAGAGCTACTTAGTAGGGTTTGACCCTCAGCCTAGCCGAGGGGAAATCTCTTGTATATAATATAATATATTAAAATGCCTTTTCGGGATTTTGTAACCAAATCACAAAATCATTTTTTGTTGATCACTGTACGGGTGGTACATATAAACACAGTTTTAAATCTTTACAATATTTAATTATACTTAATTTATATAATAACAATTAGTTTTTGATATAAAAAAGCGCGTCTTGGCTTGTGGCGTGTGTAGATGTTGATTGTTGAAAGAAGAAATAAGGCATGATGAATGAGGTGGCGTGCCCACGCCGTCTTGGGATGAAGGCCGATCCCTCCCCGCTCTTCTATTGTCCTTAAAAGAGAAATCGACCGTACTGGGAACCTTTGTTGCCACCATCTGTGGCATGGCCAGAACATCTACGAAACCCTTCGTTATGCATGCATCAATTGTATCGAATATCACGTGCTGATGATAAAGTAAAACATTATTAGGAAACATTAAGCGTTGAAATAACTGATATGTGAAACTCGCCACCCCTATTGAACAAGCATGGTGTATACTGGCTATTCCCCTAATAATTGGGAGGCCCGAACACATCAATGGGAGAATTATGGACAGATGTAAATAATTGAATATTAAGTGTAAAAACTTACAGTTCTCAACTACAGAGGACATTATAACATAGAAAAAGACAGAAAACAAGTTTATTTCTAGGAAGAATATATATAAGTAAAACGCCTATGGACATTTGTAACAACAAAGGTGTTACCAATGTGCTGCCGCTCTCTAAAGAAAGACTGGAACCTGGCCAATAATGCCGGAACACAACTCTAGGTTGTTATGGTGGCATACTCTTCCACGAGGGTTGGTAGCCATCAGGCCGACAAATACCCTACCACGTGGCTGTGGTATGTTTTTGTCGCCTCTTACAACATGGCACCCGGCAGCAGGAATTTGTATTCTTTCCCCTTTCTCGCACGGATAAATTGCCATACATTGCTAGTAGCAAATAAAATTAAATAAATATACACGTAATTTACGTTAAATAAGATCGATATGAAAATATACTGATCGCTATGATAATATGCCACTTTAGTTACTTTGCTGTCTCTTGCGCAGCACGAAGAGAAGTGCTCCAGTCCTTTAAATAATGCTGTATATTTCGGTTGTACATTCACCAGCTCTGATAGCCGTGATCGTCTAGTGCTTAGGACCCTACGTTGTGGCCGTAGTAACCCAGTTTCGAATCCTGGGCACGGCAGTGATACATCACTGTCACGGCGGACTATTAATTTATACTCTTAGACTACTCAACCATACATGCCGTGACATTTATCATGTAAGTTACGTGTATCCTTGGGGATCAATTGAACTATAACCTGAGTATTATTTTGCATAAATTGCTTTTAGCTCCCGCATTTAACTTAACCCTAAGGGATAATAAATTGGTAAGTTTTGACAGTTTATTTAAAAGTTTCATATCAGTTGTTTCTAGTTGCGCTTCTAATGATTAACGTGATAATTTTATACATTTGTTTTTATGTATTTGTTGGTATTCTATTATATACACATATATACTAATATATTCTATATCCTGTCGAAACTATCTCATTTTCCGGATAAATAGTATCCTATTTTCACTCTCGTTGTTGAATAGCAAATTTCATAAGAATCGATTTATTTCCGAGACTATGAAGAAGGAATAAAGAAACATTCAAATAATCATTTTCACATTTATTTATTAGTAGATATTATACAAAAAGAAGATTAATTAGTTATTTTGGTATATACTATACGAATTAAGACATTTGAACAGAAATAGTGTAATTGAGTAAAAAATGTTTGAGTGCCAAAATAATGTAAGAAAAACAAGACATTTTTTTCTTACATCATTTTGAATGTTTTATATTATTTATTGTCTACACTGCCACTGTCATGTTTTAATATATTCCTTTGTTTCGGAGGTTGCCTGGAAGAGATCGCTTTAAGCGATAAGGCCGCCCTTTGTTCAACATTTATTGTATCTAGTTTATAAGAAAGTAATTTTAATTTTGGTGAACGATAAAGTGTTTTCATTCATTCATTCCAGATATACATTATACTATAAAACATATTGGATAGAGGTATTGCATTGAATACAAAAATGTTTGTGTTACTAATTAATTACTCGAATCTATTAAAAGAAATATAACCCGATAGTAATTACTAGTCATCCCCTATACTAAAGACCGAACGAAATGTAGTACATATTATTATAAATAAGCTCTTTGCCCCAAAATATTATGTTATTATTATTACTAGTAGCATTATTACCATAATATAATTATGGTTTATCAACATTATTGTTATTTATTTAATTTATAATAGAATAATACCTCACAACATAGTATTTCTTTCCCCAAGCTAATTATAACAGCAATAAATAACAATAATATTGATAAACCAGAATTATATTATGGTAATAATTCAATTATGGTTTATCATACACACATTAAGTATACTAACAAGTCATTGTGCAATACAACTTACAGTGATGTTGGAGATAACAAGGAAAAAAATACACTCGAACATCTAGAAATACTAGGCCTAAACAAACAAAATTCGTGTAAGACAAGAATAGAATCATACTTATGATGAAATATAATAATACTATCTGCAATCAGAATTGAAATAAGACCTTCGAAATGTGTTCGCATTGTCATGTATCCACAATACAGTCTGAAAGAAAAATAACATTAGTCAAGTAAATAGAAGGACTTCTCTTTTATTCTTTGAATGTTGTAAGAAAGTAATGCTGACTGATGTCAGATGGAGCAATAGAATAAAATTATTTTAGTTGAAAGAACTGAAAGGACGCGAACGGTATTCAATGACATTGAAAGAAAAAAAGAAAGAAAGAAAATATTTATTTCTAAAAATGCGACACGATAACTTATAATAATAACAATAGCAATGAAAATGTGTGCCGCAATTTTCGAAATGAGGTTGGCACTCAGTTTTTGCTGTGCCGAAACATAGTCCGACACAGCACTGATTTTCAGTGCCCACCTCCTTAATCACAAAAATTATGCGACCCACGATAAAAACAAGTTAAATTAAATTAAATAATAATCAACGTATTCGTGAGAGGAATAATATTTTGAATGAATTTATTGAATTAAATTGAAATTCATTCGGCATCATTAATTTAATTGAATGTTTCATTTAACTTTGTTTATATGAATGACTATTACGGGCATGTAACAAGGAGGATTGAACGTCACGTGATAAATGAATGTTAAATTACAAGATTGATTGATAAATGTAAAGGTAGACCAAAACAGAGATGGATGAATTGTATGAAGGATGACATGATGATTTGTAGCGTGACAGAGGAGGTATATCAGAAGAGGAACATGGGTGGAAAAAACATATTGTGCCCCAAATGATTGGGAGAAGGTGAAAGAAAAAGAAAAACGTTTATGTAGATCACTTCGGTTGATTCATCGAAATTGAAAGGCAGAAATAGATATAATTTATCTACTATGGGCTTGAGATAATAAACGGTTCAATTCCGTCCTTGAAATTGAATGAATCTCCCAAAATGGTCCATATAAATACAAACTTGAATCATTCAATGTTATTTATTGTATACCGCCGTATCCTTTCAGTTATATGCCTTTTAATCAAACAAATTGATTCAATTTAGTTGATCAGTCTATAATCATAATAATAACAGCCCATAAATGTCCCACTGCTGGGCTCGGGCGTCCCGCTATAGGGAAACGAACAGTATACCCGCCACGCTTGTGGTAGGTTTGACACATCTGTTATCTCGATGTGCAGGTTGCATCACGATGCTTCCTCCACCGTTGTTAGCACATGGTAATTGTAATAATATGCACATTAGATCAGAAAACTGTGTTAAGTGGTGCATGTGTTCCGGCCAGGATCGAACCCGCGCCCTTTGAGTTTAGGACGCGTACGCTAGCCATTACGCTACCACGACTTATCAGTCTAATATCAGCATTAATTTGAATAAAATATATATCAGTTTACTTAGTGCGAGTTTTTTTACTACTCGATGACGTTCAAGTTAATGCAATTTTGTATGGGAATGACTTAGCTCCATCTCGTGAGCTTGAAGGGAAACATAAATCGTGCAATACAAAACTGATTTCATTTGAACGATATCTAAAAAGATTGAGTTTTTTTTGAGTTTCTGATCATTTATAACGACATTAAAGATTAAAAAATAATCCATTATTTATATAGACACAAAGATATGGCTCCCGATTCGTCCATTCATTAAAACAAATGGCCGATCATGTTTCAAATTCGACGGTAAATTCTTTAATTTTACGTTCTTGAGATTTTTTTGTCAAGTAGTTCTTCTTTTTTTTGGAGATTGTGACTTCAGCGCAATTAGGATAGATTTCGCCAATGTCAAGTTTAATTATTGTTAACATTTTAAAATTGTGGAAAAAATTTGGTCGTTGACTAGTACCTGGAATATGTTTGACGTTGACATAATATGTGTTTAACATTGTCCTATTACGTGTAATCAATTATGTTTCATTTGATTTTTATTTTAGATTTTAGTTCATTTTACTTGATGTATTTATAACAGGTAACACACACGTATAATACAACACAGTGCCGTGGGCAAAGAATTTCTTCAAAGAAAGCAAAGACTCTTTGATGCCACCCGTGCTCAGAAAGTTGGCGCATATTTCGCTCAATGAATAAGCATCGCCATATAGCGCGGCATACAGCCAGCATTTTGGACACGCTCCTCTCTGGCTGCGATTTGTTACACAGTCTTTTTTATATTCAAATTCAAAAGTTTTTATTGAAAATAAGTTCCACTGGAGAACACTTTTTGAAGGTCATACATATTATATTAATTTAAAATTTAATTTTACTTCCTATTCTATGTATACCGCTTCGCAACGTGTTATTGCTGTAAGGGGAAGAAACGGCAAGAAACTACCCAGCAACACGTCTAGCTAAAAATTGTTTTTCTTTATATTTCTTATTCTATTTATCTCAAGTTCTTTTTTCATAAGTTTTATACAGAAGTATGTTACAGAATTACTTTTGAAGAATTAATAGAGTTGTAGCAAACAGTGCATACTCAATAAGACAAAGACATAATAAAAGGAAAGAAAAATGTTATTATAGTTATAATAATGATATGACGTACTAAAATTTTATGCAGCAACATATCTCCATAAATTCCTTACAAGCTTGGCAAGATAAAAAAACAACTATTAAAAAATACAAACTATTTACAAGTTAGTTTATTTTAAGTATTTAATATTTTTTTAAGTTTGTTTTAGTTTGATATTATTGATATTAAATTATATTTTATAACAGATAAAAATATAATTCACCTCTTCTCCATATAAACCATAACTATGTCACATCTTTCACTCCGCCTTGAGCGCATAGAAGCTTAAAAAATAATACAATAATATTGTATAATAGTTATAACCGTTTAATTCCAAAAAAACGTAGATAAATCATGTTTTATGTAGTTAAAGAGAAATCTTGTTTGGCTAAATAGTTCCTACGTAAGTTTTTAAAAGCAAATAAAGCATTTATACTAATAAAATTAATATTAAGAAAGTGAAACTCGCCTTAGACGGTTATAAGAAAAGAGCGTTCCCAAAGGATAGGCCACGTACATATATTTACATATGTATACAAAATTCAATAATAAATTGAATTTACATATGAGACCTTTTTAGGATCATGAAATCGTATAAAAATTTATCTTCTCACGAAAGGCCAGATAGAATTCTTGTATTTAAGCGATGCGACCGCAGCCTTAAAGGGATATTTGGGGGCCATCCCTCGTAAAGTTAAAATAAATTACGTTAATAAAGGGTGAATCCCGTGGCCACTCTTTGACCTAATTTCTTGTGAGATATATTTTTTAAATGTTCATTTCTGAAGTTATTTATTTACTTAAATACTGATTCAGAGTTTGCCAATATCAGTTTATCTGCTGATGGATTACACTTTTAATTATGTTTATCAATTTATTACTTCCACTCTTAGGCCGCTTGCATAACGATCGCCTTTAAATAAAAATTAGTTAATCATATTAAACTGCCTAAATACATTTTACACAAAACGTATTGACAGTTCTTTAAACATATTTAGCGGCAAATTTTGCATTGTGCAAGACGCTAATTGTATTTAAGGGTGTTAAATGCGTTTTGTGTTTCTTAAATAAATTTTTAGCAACCTTATGCAAGCGATTATTAATACATAAGTAATCATACCAGCGCTCAGTAGTATCATGCTAAATAAAATTAAAATAAAAAGCCTTTTTATTTGATACATAACAACGTGTCATACAAAGATATTTGTTGATTTATTATTTAATGAATTTTTGGACTCCCTGTACGGGTAAAGGCCTTCTGTAGCTGCGAGCCACCTTGGGCCCGCGACTGCTCGGATGTCGTCGTCCCAACGCTTGAGCAGGCTATCATGCTATATACATACTAGCGGAGAAAAACTGATTTTGCTTGAAGTTTTCACTTCAGAGTTCATATTTTTGTCGACATCAAATGCATCGTCGAAACACTAAAGTGATTTAAATGGATATTTGGCATTTGTTACTAGTCAACTACCATACTGCTATTTCCAAACAGCGATATTTGGAAAGTGGATTGTAATCTTGAGGAAAAAAGTTGTAACCAGAACAGAAATCGTATCTTATTTTAATTTTGGATCCGTTCATTGAACAATGTGACAAAATTGCCTTGAATATCATAGTTTATGTCAAAGGCTAGTGTTTGTGTTTATGTGTTATGTAAGTATTTAAAGATATTTTTCATTTCTCATATTCTGAAAGTACGCTTAGATTTGCCTTATATCACAGGGATGAAAACAGTACCCAGTTCTCTGCTATCAAAAAATTAAAAAGTATACGAACCATAGATAATATATGCGACTCGTGTCCCAACTTTTTTACAGCCACTGTTAAATCGCGACATAAATTATAATAAAAAAATATCAACAATTCTATAACATCATTTTATACTTATAAATTACTTTTCACTAAATTATTATTCAAATTACATAAAAATATCAGTGACAAAAAATACTGGCTGGTAGAATGCCACAGAATCAGTATCAGTTTTATATACTTTCCTTATATTCGAAATGAAAAGCAGAGGGTTAACCTTGAGTGAAATACTTATTTAGGCAATCGAACTATTAATGCCTTCACTACGCTTGTGCGCCAAACCATCTCGTGCCTAAATAGGTCACTTTCACCTCGTGTAACAATCTACTGTTATTAGTCTTGAGCATGGAAGAAGAAATATTATTTTTCCATGGTCTAGAGTTTATAATCACTTAAACTAAACTTCTACATTGATTAATTACCATTTTTTAATCTCTCAAATTATGTTAGAAAAAAGCATTGACAATTGCAAATTACCACACTACCCTACACATATTATAATCTATATATATATATATATATATATATATATATATATATATATATATATATATATATATATATATATATATATAAATAATAATAGCCCATAAACGTCCCACTGCTGAGCTCGGGCCTCCCATTATAGGGAAACGGACAGTATAGCCGCCACGCTTGTCCAAGGCGGCTTGACAGGTTGACACATCGGTTTTCTCGTTGTCCAGGTTACATCACGATGTTTTCTTTCACGGTTGTAGCACATGGTAATTGTAACAATATGCACATTAGCTCAGAAAACTGCCAAGTGGTGCATGCGTTCCGGCCGGGATCGAACCTTACGTTGAATCTATGTATAGATAAATAATGTTGAGAGTAGGTAGGGTGAGTGGTCCATGATTGGTCAATGTGATAAAATTGTCATGTATACCACCCCTTACAGCATTAAGCCAGAATTTCTTGGGCCTACGCCATTTACCGGTTCATTTGGCACGTATACAGTCGTACGCATAAGGTTTGCTGATGGTCCACCCACCCGCTTCCTACGACTGGGACCGGGGCTTGTCTAAGTAGTAGTAAGAACTAGACGACTGCGGTCGCGGTTGTGGGAAGCAGGAGAGGTTGTCATCGGCAAACCTTCTGCGCACGACTTGTAGGTTACTTGTTCGTATAAAAGGTCTCATGACATAATTACATGATTTAGGAGGTAGGCATTGAAAAAAAATCAATGTTATTTCATTTCAGTACAGCAAAATAAATAGAATGCCAACCTCATTTTTAAAATTGCGGCATACAATTTTTGTACATACTTTCTAATATGTTTTTCTTGTATGTGTCACATTTAGAATAAATTTCTTTCTTTCTTTCATAAGCGTTAGTTATCTGGTTTTTATGAAACCCTAGCGAGCCCGGCAGTTGTTGCCCTGCCCTGAAAAATAAAAGTCTACATCGGTTAAGCAGTTTTTGAGTTTTAGCAAGACTAACGAACAGTAATTGATTATTGTATATATAGAGATAACATTACAATAATGTGACAATACATTAAGCTTATATGAAAGAAATCTAACCTTCATTAAATCATTCAACTCGGACGCTTTCCGTACCCGAGTTGGTGTCTCGCAAATATCCATAACGACTTCTGAAAAAAACTCGATTGTCATTGATCCCAGAGAATGGCTCATTTAACAGATCTCTATAGAATGTCGGATGAACGGAAGACGTAAAGAAAGGATCCCATTGGCACGGTCTTGCTGAAGTGTGAATTTGAAGATGAGCTTACATTCACCGAATTGTACAGGGGTGTTTGATTTTTGATGTTGGAAATGGAATATACTTATGAGGTTTAGGATATAAAAAGTACTGACAAAACATAGCTGAGAAGTAAGTAAAATTGCCAAATCTAGTGTAGCCGCTATAGCAAATAATTTCTGAACATGCAGAAATTATTTGCTATAGCGGCCCGTCCCGGCTTCGCACGGGCGGTTTATGGCTATGGCTAATTTGTTTACACCTTGGGTTACATTATTGACGTATTGGTAGGGATGTCTTAATTTTTTTAGTAATAAATATAGCCTATGTTACTCAAGGATAATGTAGCATTCTAATGGTGAGACGTTGGCGAGGCACTGCCAGCCTCCATACGTCAAGGGTAAATTCATCCACCCGAGGGCGAATAAACGACCGGCGAGTGGAAGGGGGTACCTATGGACACCTAAATGCCCAGTACACCCCTAACACTCTTCCAAGCTAATGTTAACCAATCCCCCGACGCCCAGGACTTGTGCCTGCAGGCGATGGCGGAGTGGCAAGCAAACTTGGCCGTAATAAGCGAACCTTAATACGTACCCCCAGCCAGGAACTGGGTGGGGGATCTCGACGATGTGGTAGCCGTGGTCGCCAGAGCCGGATCTGGCACACCGCTCACCAGTCTCGAAAGAGGAAAGGGCTACGCGGTGGCGGAAAGCGGATGTTACGTCATCATAGGCGTGTACCTCACGCGGAGCCGCCCCCTGGCGGAGTATGAGCTCGCCTTGGACTCCATTAAGGCAGACGTCGGCAGACTAGCGCCGAAGACGATATTCGTCCTAGGCGACTTCAATGCCAAGCACCAATCCTGGGGGAACGTAATTACCGATGTTAGGGGACGGGCGGTTGAAGACTGGGCGCTTGAATCCAACCTGTCCATCCTGAACCAGGGGTCGGTCCAGACCTGCGTACGTGCGCGGGGTGGATCGATCATCGACCTGTCATTCGCCACACATGCGGCCGCCCGCAGAGTGGTAGGATGGAGAGTGCTGGAGAAGGTGGAGACTCTGTCTGATTACTTGTACATCAGATTCGAGCTTTCCCCCTCGCCTAGCGCTAACCCTGTTCAGGGCCCCTCCCGACTCCCGCGCTGGGCTCCTACCAAGCTCGACGCGGAGCAGGCCGAAGAGAGGGCTATCATCGATTGCTGGACCTATCCAGCCGACCTGGGGAATCTGAAGGCGCAGGCTGAGCACATGCGCAAATCCCTCAAAAGGATTTGCGACGCTGCTATGCCTCGAGCCAAATGACCGCCGTCGCGTACATCGGTCCACTAGTGGACTGAGGAGCTGGCTGAACTGCGGAATCAGCCACAGTAGGACCTTGTTGTGCCGCGCACAGCGGGTCCTGGCGGTGAGGACCATCCGAGGATACCGTACAGTGTCGTGGACGGCGTCGACACTCTTGGCAGGTAATCCGCCCTGGCCTCTTCACGCGGACGTGATAGCCAAAGTTTGGCGCTCCCGACAGGATGCCCTCACCCGTGGCCTGGTCTATAGCCAGGCCGAACTCCAGGTGATGAATATTTAAATTTTTAAATATTTAAATTTCACACCTAATTTATATCTGTTATTATTTTTTAAAATAGCAGTAATACTATTATATATCTGACATTTTCATACACATCTATCCCATGTTGTAATTACATAGCGGTAAGTTGTATTTTTTTTAAATATTCTATTCTCTTTTGTCTTCTGTTTTTTAACTACAGCTTTTCACGTTTTATTTATCTAGACAGTGTTAAGTATTCATAATTTTCAAATTACTTTTAAGCAAATAGGCACCAGACGAATGTCAGACTCATCTAATAGAAGCTAAATTACGGGTGTTTGACTAACGCCAAACGAGAGAATTATTGTGGCAGCTCGAAACAAACACTTCACTAAGTAGTTGAGATTTTAAACACAAACAACACAACAATTCTTGGTTAAAAACGTTTAAAATCCTAAGCAGGCAAACGCAGTGCAGGATTTCCGTACAGGCCCGTGAGGTCGAGGTCTAGGGCTGAGGACGCGGGAAACCGCGGCCATGATCCAATCTTGGTCAGTAGAGTTGGAAAACCCTGTTGCTGGCATTGACACGGTGGAAGCGGTTCGACCGCAGCTGTTGCAATGGCTCTCACGGAAACGCGGGACCCTGACCTTCAGAATGACACAGATACTTACCGGGCACGGTTGCTTCGATAAGTATCTGTGTCAGATTGCGGGCTGCTTGCCTTCACCCCAATGCCACCAGTGTGGTACGCTAGACACGGCGTTACACACGCTAGTCGAGTGCGCAGCATGGGCACCTCAGAGGTTTGAAGTCGAGACATTTGTAGGACCGATCGAATCGCTGGGCGATCTGGTGCAAGCCATGCTGCACAGCGACGATTGGTGGGTGGATGCGGCCAATTTCTGAGAGACGGTAGTGTCTCATAACGAGGCCGCGGAACGAGACAGGGAGAGAGATGGTAGTGCGCATGCGTCTCGCGGGCGCCGACGTCAGTCGGGAGCCCGGAGGAGCAGGTATGCGCATGACCTCCCTCCCTGAAATACCGCTGCAGGGGCCCTAGCTCTAGCATCTAGGGAGCGGAGGATCAAACCCCTGTTGACGAAGTGAGTTTGCCTCTCCCGGGGCATTCTCAAGCACTTGTGCGCTAGGATCGGTGTGTGCGTAACTACGTTCTGTATCTCACGCCTTTCCTACCATAAGCGCGGGGCAAATGGGAGGAGGTTTTAGTGGGGCATTGATTAGTCGAGTCTCCACACAAGCCGGTTGATTATTGTTTGGATTGCCTCAGTGGAAAGCCTCCATGATCAACAACGGTCTAATCCCTAGCAAAAAACCCGGTATGTGTGAAATGCATATCCCCGCCTTAAAAAAAAGAGCATTTTAGAATGCTCTTTTTTTTACACCATTAGTGGTGAAAGATTTTTTGAAATCGTTCCAGTAGTTTTTAAGTTTATTCGTTACAGACATACAAAAATACAAATCTTTCTTCTTTACAATATTATTATAGAAGAAAGCGAGCATTATAGCTGTTAACTAGTGAACCCTTCTGACGTTGACTTGTCCTGAAAAAATAGAATCTAAAACCCGATTGCAGTACCACCTACTCAAACACACATACAAAAATTTCATCAAAATCGGTCAAGCGCTTTTTGAGATTTAGCCAGACTAACGAACAGCAAACAATTTTTTATGTATAATAAGAAGAAGAAACAAGTTATTTGTAAAATCTTGCTTTTAATAGCCTCTGATGAATGAGGTTGTTAAGTAATGCTTAAGTATAAATTAAACAACACTGAGATCTACTTTAAGCAATGGTTAAGAGGTGTACGGTTTTTATTTTAATCAGCTAATTGTCGTTTAATGATTAAGGCAATGGTAGGCATTTTATTAAATCCTGGTTTTAAGGTGGCCATGTATATAACCCGTTAATTCACTTTAGATAAACGAGCTTTGTATACTGCCTCATTTCTTTGAATGCGGGAGTTTGAGGCTAACAGGAAGCATATTTAAGGCCTAATATTATTCAATAATTACTTAGTGAAATTTAAATTATATTCATTATGACCATCTCTTACTTAATTCTATGAATAATATAAAACCATTAAGTAGAGATGTATTTTCTGTACATTTCATTCCTTAAGATACCCTTCAGCTTTTATGGAAATCTCTACATAAATAGAGTCTTATTCAAGATTTAAATCAAGTATTTTATCATGTGTCTATAAAGGAATTCAAAATCTTACTCGCCTCGCTTTCTGTCATAGGCTAGAATACAGTAAGATTAAACTTTCAAAGGATCCCTTAGATATAGTTTGGCGATACGGAATAATTTCATTTATTTTATTTTATAATCTGAATAGATCCAGCTGGAGTCTAAGTGACGGTACACATTTGCTTTAAAAAGATAGATACAGTAATCTGGGATACAAGTGTACTACATATAATACCGACACGGGGAAGTTTTTCTACTGTTAAATTTTATTCATTCTCATTTACTCTACCTAGATGTTGCATCTAGTGTAGACAAGATACCGCAATCTCGACAACTATCGCACATTCGTCTTTATTCAGTGTATCTAGAAACATGTGAAATTCAAAACGCAATTCTCCAAACGTAGTTTTTTTAAGACCCTAGAGCGCAGCTGTATCCACCTATGTTACTGTAGTCACTCAGTATCTCTTCAACGATTATAAATAACGCAGCGTTCTTTTACTTCAAATGTGGACAGACACTAAATCTACTAAACATTTTTCGTCGAACCAAGATAAGAATTTGATTAAATTATTTCAATCAACCGTTGTCGAAAGCCAGAGCGCAATTTAAGTGATTTAGGTCTGAGACGAATCGTTCGGGCATTAATCTGGTTGATTATCAAGACAATCAAGCGCAGCTGTGTCAGAAACACCCAAATTACGGGTTCAGTTTCGCTTGGAGATCAACGCTATAGGATTTCTGATTCAATATTTCAAACCAAATAGACTTTGTTCTTCTTCTTTATCTTTACATAGTATAAATCAAAGTCGCTTTCCGCGTCTGTCTGTATGTCCACTAACTTCTTCTAAGGCAACGGATTTTTAAGTAGTTTTTACCATTAGTTAGATAATTTTTCACTAAAGGTTTTTAAATATTAAAACCTAATTAAGCTTTTATGTAAGTAAAATAGAGCTACTTCCTACGATTTTAAAACTCTAGTTACAGAATAAAATAATACACAATCGGTACAATAACTTAGTATTGTTATTGACATGTATATGAAAATGTGTTTCGAAAACAACATATTTAGTGAACATACAGGTCTTTCAGTGAATATAGTGTTCAAAACCAAAATATGTTTTGTTTTTAATTTATTTACATTAGTTTTGTATTTAATTTCTTTTCCATAAAAGTCCTCGAGGTTTTTGAAGTAAAACTTCTTTAGAATCGTGATTTGAAAGTCGATGAAACGAAAAAAAGACACTAAAAAGAGATGAACGCATAAATCTATAGGGTTAAGCCTGCGAGAGGATGAGATACGAGTTTCACATTGTGCAGCACCGATTAGAGGGTCAATAAAACCGATGATTAAACATTGGTCTAATTTGGACCTAAATAAAACTGATAATAATAATTTTTAGACTAAAACAGTGAAAAATTTAAAGTAATCCTTAAGAAGTTATTTTGAATTATAATATGTTGACGGATGTAGGCTAAAGGAATTATATCCCTTTTTACGAAAATTGCGCGGACGGAGGAGTATGAAATTTCGCACACTTATAGTTTATATAGAGTAGAAGTGACGAATGTTATTTTTTTTTAATTGTGTATAAAAAATACATTAACTCAATAATAAAATATTACACACACTACCATGTATTAGACACACACACACGCATATATACTCTTTTGTTTATGGTTCAAGTCAAATTAACAGTGTAGCCTTGGCGAAATCTGTGATCATAGAAGTAGTCTTTGATGTTAATTATTATGGTAGAATTTCGACCACGGGCGACCACTAGTTTAATTAAATTACCTATTAAAATAGTAAACTTTTTGTACATCAATGATACTGAGTTGATCAATTATGTGACCAGCTCTGACAAGTACGGGGGAGGGGTCAAAAATCATGAAATTCATGACTTAATTTGTGGATGGCTCCTAAGCCAGTTACGCTTGTATTGTGTGTAATACACAATAGACCACTCTGGGGCCAATTCTATACACCCACACCATAGTAAATAATGGAAAATTCGTTGTACGTAATCTACCAATCTAGAAACTGAAGCCGGAGCCTGGGATTTTAAAGGCGTAACATCAGGTTTTTGTAGCAAAGCTTAATTTAGTATTTCCTAACAGATATGGGACTCTTATATAATTATTTTTCTTATAATGAAATTTTTAACATAATTTAAGTTTTACATAATTATTTATACCTATCAAATATTTATTACTATCACTGTTATAATTATAAAATGTTTATTATTTTATTAGATATAACAGCAACAAACTTGATATTTAAGTACTGTAATTAAATTTCATTAAACTGCTAACATTATTTTTACTGCGTAGATCAAAAATGTTCCAATAAATTCTAAGATACTTCACATATAAAAAACAGGCCTTAAAATACCATATTATCATAATTATTACTTTTAAATTATAACGATCGAAATAATTTTAAGTATTGTTAAAACAATAATTATAATTAATGCGCTGTTTGACCCCTTTCATCCTCCCGATAATACGTACATAAAAAAATTAAAACTGTTAAAATGATAACTACATACTATATTAACTATGGTACAATGTACTGGTCAATTTTTAAGGATAACATCTGTATCTAACTAAATTTATGCAAGAATAAATATTTAAATTAATTTCTGTTTAACTTTTTACTTGCATAAAATTATGATGTCACAATTTTGTATAGCTAAAAAATCTACGAGGCTACCACCATGTAAAAGATGATGAAAAAATATTAATTGATATGACTGTCAACGACCCTATTATGAGAAATAAAGTCCAAAACTGCAAGACTAAAAAGCAATTTAGCTATTATAGATATCTTATTTATTCCCAAATAATCTGCCTATAATAAGAAATTAATATTTTTTCTTTGATCGCAAAGATTAAAAAGAGTACTGATACCATAAATGCCTTCAGGCATCTTTGGAACAAATTTAGCTTTAGTAGATGCCGCGTAATCAATGAACACATGTGAAAGTTGTTTGAAGAAATAATGAGATTAAGTATTAGAGTACACAGTTTTCCTTGCTTTTAAATGCAATGTTCTAAATTTCCTAAATAACCGCTAAATGTTTATTTTAGTGGCGTAGCTTGCCTTAGACAGGCCCTGTATCAAAATGTGTGAGGGGGCTCAAAGAAATGGTAAAGTTTTTTTTTAAAAAGGAACAAAAATGCTCGAATTGAATAAAAATAATTATATATTGAATATAAGTTATTACTTATACTTACTGCTCCTAGGAGCTAAGTAAGACAAACAATTCAAATCAAAGATAGAGTTTTCTCGCCTTTTTATCAGTAAACTTATTTATCAAATCATCTATAGTTAAAGACGATTTCAGTTTTTCTATATTTTCTGCCCCTATAGATAATAATGAGAAGTCTGATAGCCGTTTCTGTTGGCCCAGCTGTTGTTCTCAAAAATGTTATTAATCTATAAAAGATTGTGGATAATATTTTAAGAATTTTTGCTTACACACTTCCGGGGCCCTTGTAGCCTGGGGGCCCCGTATCATTGATACGACTGATACCGCGGTAGCTACGCCCCTGGATTATTTATGAGTGAATATTTTATGATCTGATAATTCGAAAAAAATGCAAATGATTTATAATAGTTAGCTGGGAAACGGTTAGCATTAAGCCTCAAATACTCTAATGCCCGGAATATATGAGGCTAGCCTTTCCAAGCTAGGATAGCAAGCTAGAACTTCGATCTACTATCATGGCTTCCTGCCCTGACTCGGCAATGAGCGATGCTGTGTATATAATGCCAGGAAATTTGAATTATTTCATTGTAGTGACTTAAGATAACAACACGTTTATGAAATAAAATGAACTGCTTTCGTAAAAAAATCACGTGCTCAGAAAAATAAAACACTTAGTCACTGGTCACTAGCCAATCGGATACTAGCTTCACCGACCACACAAGGCTAGTACACAAGCCAGGATAGAAAAATGAGTTTTGGAGGGCGCTACTAGCTCAAAAAATAGAACCTAATCCTATTAAACTATCCTAGCTTGAGACGTTACCTTACTAGTTTTTTCACTTGCTTACTACCCTAGAAATAAAGCTAGTTTTGTATACACGAAGCCAGAGTAACTAGCTTGCTAGTTTAGTAGCAGTAGCTTGAATAACTAGCCTAGTGTAACCCGGGCCTAAGGGGCAAATGGAGTAACATATTGTGGGACATGTCTCTCAAAAACTATGGACATGGAATGTCAGTGCTTTATTATTATTTTAGAGTTGAGTACCTGCGAGGAAAAATCTTATTGTTAAGCAATAGGATCTAGACAAATCTTACAAGAAATTCTAATATTACTTACATATAAAACAACCAGCGCAGAGTTAAATAAAATCTTATATGACATTGAAAATCTTTGTATCTGCTTTCTTTCATCTTCTAATTATTTGGGGTCAGCACAATATGTCTTTTCCCTCCACACTCCTCTATTCTGACATACTTCCTCTGTCACACCACAAATCACCATATCATCCTTTACAAAATCCATCCATCTCTTTTTGGTTTACCTTTACCTTTGGACCCATCAATCTTGAAATTTTAATTTTTTTTTGTCACGTGAGATTCATACCTCCTCATTACATGCTTAATACCACTTTAATCTTGTTCCTCTCAGTTTTTCAGTCACGGGTGCAACTTTTAAAGATCCCCTTACGTGCAAAATTCTCACCTAATATCCATTCTTGTAGCACCACACATCCATCTCAACATTCTCATCTCAGCTGAGTGGAGACGTTTGTGGTCTATTACTTTGGTGGCCCAACCTTCGGACCTGTATAACACGACCGGTCGTATGACAGATTTATGTCTGACCTTTTAGTTTCAGTGGCATTAGTTTGTCATATGTAACACCGATTATTGCCTGTCTCCGTTTTAGCCAGTTTAGGAGAATAATAAATGTAGTCATTTATTATTCTCCTTCATCCTTCTGTATATCACAACTACTATGCAGTAGTTAACCGAGTTATCTGATTTCGGGGTTACACATTGGCTGATTGCAGTTTAAGAAGCACAGCATTAGAGGTTCCGCCGAAATCGCTATACTGGTATCGGTTTTGGTTCTGCTAATTTTCAACCCAACGTCCTATAAAATAGAAATAATTTTAAACAGTGTTTATACAATAATTGAAGGGTACAGGCAAAGAACAGAATGTCTTAATAAATAGATTTTGAGAAAAACGCAATTAAAAGTTCACAAGTATATATTTTGTATTGAGATCGGCGTATGCAGTAACTTTTACTTAAAACTAATTAAATGTTTATTTAAATTATATAACTGTGTAGTTATGATGGACTTTTTAGTTAACAACTAAAAAGTCCTAATTTTAACAAAAATTAAATAAAACAATCTTGGAAGAACAGACAACAAGGAATGTCCAATTCAGTCATCAGCATCTTTAGTTTTGGAATCATATTCTAATGATTCGTAAAACACCTGTGCTTCTCTGGTACAAGATGGCATCAGACACATAAGTCTTTATATTTAAGTTTACTTACGGGTAAATAATTTTATATAAAAGTTAGTGATTGGGAAATAAACTACCATAGACAAAGATTTGCTTTCAATAGAATATAGAAAAAATAAATTTTGTAATAATCCATGTTCTTTGCCTGTACCCTTTGATTAATTATTGCATTATTGGACTCCTTATACATTTTTGTACGAATGTACGTACATATTTATGACTGTTGTGGCGGTGCTGGGTTTATGATAATAATGAACTGTGTCAAATTATTAGGAAATAACTATGGGACAATATCAAAGGGAAGTATGGAAGGAAGTGCACGCACGTACCTAGATTAATATAATAGTAATACAGCGACTCCTCTGCTTCTCACTTCACTTCCACTATGTTTGTTTTTATATACTATAGCTATTTATAAAGCGATGTGGGTTATAATATGTTAATTTTTATGTTGTTATATTAAATTTGTATGCACATTCATAGAATGTTGCGATTGAATGACTTGGCGTGCGTGCGAAGAAAGAAACACGTCGTCAGACTTAAATAAATAATTTAAATTAATTGATGAAAAGTTTGGATAGGCCGAAAGACTATTACTTGGTAATATCAATGACGTTATAAGTACGCTGGTACCTACAAAATCTACGAAGCTGCGAGGTTTTGGAAGATGATAAAAAGTATTTTAGTAGATTTGCCTGAGCGATTCCCTATTGTTACTTCAATTTGGCAACAGAGGTATAATGGTTTGGTTTCCACTAGGTATGGATCCGAAGCTTATGCTAGCTAAGCTCAGTGGGAAGTCACAGCAGATTGTATGTCGTTAGATATCTGAAATAAAATTGATGTCGCTGTTTATAATTTTAACATAGTCTATATTCAATATTTAAGGCTAATCGTGTTTCGTACGATTAGTTAGAGTTCCGATAGCCCGCTTCCCCTTTCCCCTATCCCGTCCTCCTTATCACATCATGTCTATCCCAATCCTCCTGTCTGATTTTTTATCCCATTCCTCTTATTCACATCTTTCTTTTTTATGATGACTCAGGAGAAATATCTTTGTACACTATTCGCGGGCCTAGGAGGAGGACGCCGAGGGGAATGTGGGACTCCTGAACGACCGGATCCCTACATGACTTCCAACCGGAGGCCACAGGGAAGTCGGCCGTCAGAGTGGGTACTAAACATAATCGGCGCCCCTCTCCCACGCGTTTTTACGGGGCGCCATAGGAACTAGTTACGAGACACTACGTCTGTGACGTCCGAACTCTTGCTAACAAACTCAGGGTGTCCTGCGGCGAAGGACCAATATTTGGAGGGGGAGAAGTCCGCGGGCACCCCCGGTCCCGCCGGCTTCCAGTTCTGCGCCCCCCCTACTACCCCATCCTCCTATCCTAACTCCCGCTATTCTATGTCTCCTGTCCCATCCTAAAGCCTGGCAATGCATTGACTTCATCCCTGATATTGTAAACGTCTATTGGCGACGGTAACCATTTTAAACGTCTCGACGGATTTTGATGAAAATTTTGTATTAGTTAAGATGTGAACTAACTCTCAGATCCTCGGAAAATTTGTTACTTAAAACTCCTCTGCATACAACTAGCTTTTATGGCAAATCCTTCACAGTCCAAGCAGTTCGTCTTTGGAACGCACTGCCTGTTAATATCAGGCTAGCCAAATCACTGCCTATTTTCAATAGACTTGTGAAGGATTATTACAGCTCTATTTAAGGATGCAGCAGCAGTTATTGTCTTTTTCTAGTTTTATATTTATTTATGTAAGTGTATTTTATAATATTTTATTTACATATATAGTATTAGTATAATTTTTATCAATGTATGTATATTATATCATTATGTATATATTTATAAGATATTGATTCGAAGGTGAGAATATTGCAACATACCTCTCATACATCAAATTTTTTCTCCATCCAAAGGTTGTCTGGAAGAAATCGCTAATAGCGATAAGACCGCCTATTGTATTGTAAACTTCTATTTCTGTTAACTGTATCTTTTAAAGTACAATAAAGCATATTCATTCATTCATGTGAATATAAATTAATCCCGCATGAATAAAATACGAGCACAGCTAGTACTGAATAAACATGAAAACTTAAGTCCGAAAATTCTTTTAAAGTATACATTTTTAACGAGTCCAAGTATATTCCAAAGCTTTTATATTTAGAATACAATATGCATTGTGTAAAGCGTAGGGACGTCATGTCAAGGCTTTTGTGAGTTTTGTAAGGACTAACTTGGATTTAAGTAAGTATAATATACGGGAGCTACAGTGGATGTTATGTTAGTAGCCCGAAGGAGAATTGCCGTTTCTAACATTATGTATGTTTGGATATTTCGGCTCTACTGTTTCAAAATATAATAAGTACAATTTAAACAACTTTACAAGCTTACCAGCCAAAGATAGACATTAAAGGAAATAACGTACAAGAATAGATGAGTAAAAAACGTCAAAACGATTTTGTTACATATTTAGTTAAGTATTAGTTAAGAATATAAACAACAGAAGTAGATAGGTAGTAAATAGGTACCACATAATAAAACTACGTTTTAACGGTTTTAAGCGTAGTAATTTATTTGATTTTTGTTATTCCGAAGTTTCGTACGTAAACGTAGTTTTATTATGTATACAAGTCGCGAAAACTTAAGAAAATATTATAGGTACCAATTATTAATAAATATATCAGTGTAGTACTAGCTTTAGTGACAGTAAAACTAAATATTAGATAAAATAGAAGTAGCCATATAAATGTGTAAACATTAAATCTGTAAATGGTTCGAGTTTGTACAATGGGTTTAATAATGTGAAAAAAATCAGGGGAGTTAATTCGGACCAGCAGATTCCAAAAACAAAATATTTAGAATTTTTGTCTTTCTACCTGTTAGAGCATTACGTGAAAACTACTAAACGGATTTAAATGAAACTCGACATAGAACTATCTTATACCCCGGGGTGTAACTTAGTATACTTTTTATCCCGATAAATGACGTTGTTTCCGTGAGATAGACAAAAATAGCGAAAAATATGGCGCTGCGATCGCATCTTTTTTGGAAACTGCTAAACGTAAATGATTGAAACTCGAAATAGTGCTGGCTTATAATTTGAATTAAAACTTAGGATACAGTTTATCCCGAAAAATGACGTCGTTTCTTTAAAACAGACGGATTAGCAAAATAGATGGCGCTGCAATTGCGATGTAGACAACCATCGCTGTAATTCAATAACAAATATATTGTTAGGTTGCCCACATGTATGTATGTATTCATTACGTATTAGGTACGTTAAATCAGGTTGGCTGCGACTTTTCTTTATGTTTTGCTACACTACTCTATATTGACTTAGTTTCTTTAGCAGTCTGTGATTTCTTTGTAATTGTAATGAATTGAACAAGAAACTAAAGTATTGAAGGTTCATGTATATAAAACAATTAATTAAATTTTTATGTTTGTGATATAGAGCTACTACCTAGGGTTTTTTACGCGGCGCACCAGCAGCGAAAACTCTACTATAACATAAAATGTATTATTATGGTCTTTAAAAAAGTCAAATATAGATAATATGCAGCAAGAATGACGCATGAAAGAAAAAGAATAAAAATGTACAAAAAAGATAAATAAAACTTGACCAATCCGAAAGTCAGGCAGAGTTTTCACCCTTCTGGGCATGCTGCGGATGATGTTAAAGAAGAACAAATCAATGAAAAAAAATGCATGTCAGCTTTTTATCTTTTTTCAAATGACAGATAAATAAGAAAAAATATATAACGAGTCAGTATTCTAAAAAAAGATTGCGTTGTTTTTAAATTTTCAAGGTTTCAAGCTTAGCGGAACGCTAGTACGTTCCGCTAATTTCGGCGTTTTCTAACATAAAAAGTTTCTCAACTGACTTTATTAGTATAGTCTAGTATTAACTAAAATTTCTAAAACTACGCTACAATATTTTTATTAATCTTTGTGTATAACCTTAAGTATGTTGCCGTTTATACGTCACGTCTGCTCTTACGTAATCATCGAGCATCAACAACTCAACAAGCTACTTATGTTTCTCGAGATCCTCCCTTTTCACGTGAACAAATACCTCTTGACAAAGGCTTCACTTGCTACGTTTCTCTATATACCAGATGTCTATGATGTGTGAGATAAAAGAACCCTACAATTTCTATATAAATATTATATGTTTTTGCAAAACGATTTTAGCTTTTTTATTTAATAATAAATAACAATAATAAGTTTATTTTCAGTAAAAAAACAGCTAAGTAACATAACAAAAAAATTATATGGAGTACAGCATAAATATGTTATTGATTAAGACCGAAACTAAGAATAATCTTGTATCTTCGGCCTTAGTACCTTTTCATTAAATTTGACCACATTGTAACACATAAGCGAATAGCTGCTGAAAAGTTCTTATACATAGATAAAGAAAGTTAATACGATCTAAATTAAAAGGAAAATCAAAAAGCAAATGGAAAGATCTAGCAAATCAAAAACTTAGGGTAAATTATAAAGAAAAGGAAAAATTAATAAAAAGAAAAAGTGTTGTACGTGTCCTCTATGTGCGTATTGGCAAGAGTGTATGTGCGTGAGTGTGGGAGGAAGATCAAGGAAATAAATAAAGTGAATGATTAATTTTAAATATTCATATATTAGGTATATATTGTTACGACCGACCAAGACAGATTCACATCTCCATATCTGTTTTGCACAGTTTATTACTTTTCGGCATTTGAACTTCTTTTGTTTACTTTGTGTTTAAAATTTGTGATTAGAAAAACAGCCCCCTGTGTATTATAATCTTTTATGGTAGTGATTAGCCAGGTGTGATTCTAAGAAATTCGGTCCAAGCAGTCAGGTAGACATATTGCTTTTGTGCAGCATGAAGCAATGCCCCAATGGAGAGACCGTCAGTCTAGCGATAACCACGAGCGAAGCAAACCGTGTGTACCCCATGCGGTAATCTATTTAGTGACGGACTTTGCGCGTTTTATGGAATTACGATCTCGCTCATTACGTTTGGATTGGTTGTGTTCAGTTATATTTGTACCTGTGTTATACGTGTTTGTATAGTCCTAATAAAACAAACTCTATAATAAATCCAACGGCATTTTAATTCGAGTCCTGCAACTCGTAACAATATTTACCAATTAAATTAAGTTAATTAAGTAGGCACCAACAATAAATCTCCTGTTTGATTTTGAAATCTAATTGGTTTTTTAAGCCTAGCTTCAATATATATTAGAAAAGTCTCATTGATAGATTGTTCAGCGTCTTAAAGTGGGCTAACAGACAGACGGCCCATCTGATGGAAAGTGGCTACCTTCGCCCATGGACGTTTGCAACATCAGGTTCTATGCCAAAGAGGTACCAACCTCTAGGGTAGAGGAGATGTGATAGATGGGATGGTATAAAGAAGATGGGATACCACTTTTTTCAGCGTACAATGACACACAATTGATTTTATGCAACGAAAATTTGTAAAATTGAAAAATTATGCCATTTCGTCAAAAAGCACATTCATAATAAGTACGCGTTTGTACATCATACATCATCATCATGTAAAATAAAACTAAACAAAACACAAAACCAACTTCAAAAATGAAAAAACAACAACCAAATATAAAACAAAAACTGTTTTTTACGACCGTGTAATATATAAATATTATTTTATATAATTTTAAAATTAAAAAATAAAGAACCATCAAAATCACTTTATAAACAGAAAAGTTACAAAAAAAGTTAAAGTTAAAAATACATATTTATGTATACAGACGTACTCAGAACCGCCTTCTTTTAAATTCGGTGAAAAACAATCGACTGCACACTCAAGTGAAATTCTGCTGTAATTGAAATTTTATGTGCTTAATCTTTTGTAAAACAAACGAAATATGAGCGACGAATTTAAAAAAAACATGCTAAATTAAGAAAAAAACCTTTCATTTCTCACGAGAAAAAGAAGCTTTGAATAGTAAAGTAGTGCAATTTATTCTTGAATAATGAACACAAGGCTGTGGGTTTAATTTCAATATTTAAAAAGTAGGGGAATATCAGTATATTTTAGTATGGTATAACTACGCAAATTCACTTGCGTTAACTGTGGTTCCGTCTCTGGTGGAATGCATTCGCTCAGTTAAAAACGTAACACTAAAATCCTCATATGACCGGATCCCGTGTGTTACCGATCGTTAATTTGCCTTACTATCGATTAAAACTTGACATAAGCTCCATTCAGGTAATATCAATATTCAATTCATGATAACGCAAGTGAATAAATGGTTAAGATATACGAAAGGGCTACCTAAATACAGTTTGCTATCTAACTCGGGGATTATCACAATTTTTAAGAAACAAATTGCCAGAATTTACTTATTGTAGTTTCGTTTTTATCCGATTTTATCATATTATTACGACCGACAAAGACCAATGCACACCTGCAATTTATTACCTTTTTGTCACCCATTTCCTTTGTTTACCTTATGTTTAAAATTTGTATTTAGAAAACAGCCTATTGTGTATTGTACTCGTTTATGGCCGCTTGCAGGCCTAATTAGGCAGGTGTGCAGATTACGAATTCTAAGAAATTCAATCTACGCGGACGGGCAGCCATATTGTATCGGTGCGGCAATGGCCCAATGGGGAGATCGGCAGACTAGCGACGGTCACAAGCGAGACAAGACGTGTGTACATTCAATAAGCTATATAGTGGTGGACTTTGCGCGTGTTATTGAATCGTGTATTACATTTGTACTGGTTGTGTCCAGTTATATTTGTACCGTATTATACGTGTTTGTATAGTTCTAATAAATTCTATAGTAATTCCAACGGCATTTTAATTCGAGTCCTGTAACTCGTAACAATATACATGGATCGCTCAAAGTTTTAGCCTTGCTAATTGTATAGGAATTAATTTATTTATGTGTTCATTAATCAATTAACGTGAGTAATAAAAACAGATTTGTCGTAAGTAAATTTGGTGAGTTTATATTTTCAAAATGTAGTATGCGCGAGCGATATAGAATGCAACAATAGAATTGCGGGACTGTTTTCGTGAAATGAGGTAAAAAACAATAAATAGTTGTCAAGTCATGGTATCGCCATATCTTGTTCAAATCACGACACACGTTCTTGATACATACATATTCCTTCTCTTTTTGTATAATGGTATGTATATATATTTATCTCTGTCCCCCCAGTTTTCTTTTACAACTTGGAAGTCGCAATTTTGTTATAGGATTCGTTTGTGGTGTTAAAAAGACACATGTAAGAAATAATAAGATTTTTGGCAAGTGCAGTGAGTTGTTGAAATAAACTAAATGGCGGCCCCCCTGAAAAGTGATTGGTATTGTTTGAATGATTAATTAAAGGGGTTTTAATTTCCGTGCATGTGTGATGTCTGCGTCTGAGAAGCCAAGGTGGACGTTCTTAGTCGACGAGTGTTTAGGTGAGTCTATCTAATTAATATATTTATTTTTATTATTAGACAAATATTTACACAACAACTGAAGGCAACAAAATTATATTATTACCTTCAGCGGCTTCGTGTGTACGGAATATCTTTCGGGGTTCTTTTACCTCCGGATTCCACGCATACAAAAAATCACCTTTTGCTTGAATTCTTCATTTTATTTCACAGGAAATGTAACCAGTGGCAAAATTCGGGATTTTACTATTGCCCAACAGTGGGTACGCAACAAGAAGGTAGCCAAAAAGTTCAAGACACAAACGGTTGTGTCGCCGACATTCCATAGTAAATGGGCAAACATAAATGCACACCCCTATAAAAAAAAATCTGTTAGCGTTCATGAGTATATCAAACACTAATTATTTTTTAATTAAAAAAGCCCTTTAGTGAGCGAGCGCAGTAAAATTTCATCTTTTTAATATCCATTCATGACAGCTATTAACTTATTTTGCCAAGTGAATTTAAAAAGAGCTTATGCGAAATGAAATTTTATGCCACAGGGAATTTGCCTCGACATTTTTTTACATACGAATCATTATTCTTTATAAAGCATAATGTCGTTATTTGAGTTTCAATACATAGAGGGGCAAGGTCTTAAATTTGTGTGTGTCTCTTTCACACAGATAATTATCTGAGGAAATAACACAAGAGATGTTAAGATCTGGAACACTCACAGAAGACTTGACCAGTAATCGTCTTCTTCTTCAATAATGTATAAAACAAAGTTGCTTTTCCAGTCTGTCTGTCTGTATATCCGCTAACTACTCCTAAACCACGTGATAAATTTTTAAGCGATTTTCACCATTAGCTAGATATATTTTTCACTGAAGATTTATATGTATAATATAAAAAACCTAATTGAGTTTTTATTTTGTTTTTAAGCCACATAAAGCGCTAAACGCTGTGCGCCATATTTGAATATAGCATGTAAAAGCGCTATATATATTACGTGACGAAGACTTAAATCCCCCCGCCACTGTGATCAACCGTGATATTTTATTTAATGCCACCTGCAAAAAGTTAACGTACCCATAATACGTGATCCGGTCGGGGGACAGGGTCAGGTATCATGAGTACGTTCCCTTACTACTACGAGAATTTAATTATATTTGACTGTTATAATCATCTGATTATGGAACTATGGACACAATTTATTTTAACTGTGATTTTGACAAGCTATTAATAATGTTGTAATAATAAATAATTCGTTTAAGGTAAAATCAATTGTACGAGCCATTGCACTCCAATTGACACAAACATGTGTACCATAAATATAAATGATGTACAACAACCCTTTAAACATGTTTTATGCAAATAAATTAATTATTTAGAATTTGAAACGTCAAGATGATATCTCATCAAAGAGCAGAACGATATTACAGAAGCGCCTGTATTTATCCTCCGGTTCCTATATCTTTCCTACTATTTTATTCCCCTGCGTTACCAACTGGTATTACTGGTATGGAGCTTGTGTCAAATTTTAATCAGTTGTAGCGCAAATGAATGCTTAGTAAGATATAGGAACCGATCATTAGACCGCTTGAAAACTGTCACTTCGTAGATTAACAAATGTGTTTTAATAATTTTTGAAATCTACGAAGAATATCAATTTCTACCCGAATCGAAAATGAGTACACAGAACTAATGAAATCAGACTCTGTTACGCAGATTCGATTGATATTACATTCAGAGGAAGATTAGTACAGACGTACTTACTCGAATTAATATTGACGTAATTAAGAAAAGATGGATATATAAACTAGCGTACTGAAGAACCGCTTTAATCCAAACTAACATTATAAATCCGAATGTAAGTTTAGTTTGTTTGTCATGATTTCACGTCTTAATTATTCAATCGATCAAGATGAAATTTTGCATACATGTTGTCAGAGGTGCAGAAAAAAATCCGTATACATAGCATAGCACTGCAGTCGCGTTTTTTAATGCCGTCATTGGAATGCTTGTCGTTGTATTGTTTCATACGTATTTTTTTCTAGACGACGTATTTATTCAGGGTGGCATAATGTACTCGTAAACTTGACGTGAAGTTTTGCTGGCACAACTGTTTGAAAATAGAATTCAATCAAAAGTTAACGCTAAAACGTTAATTAACTTTGAAGTCCTATGGCTTCGTTGTGGTGAACTTGTAACAAACTTCAATTTCCCGTTTGATTATCGAACCCTAAAAAAAATATTATAATTAATAAATGGCCTGCCTTTGATCACGTTGACGTAATAATTTCCATTTTCCGTGATACAAATTGAAGTGCCAACAACGTTCACCGAAGTGGAGTAATAAAGTAATTTGTTAATTACCAATTATTGTGTCAAAATTAATTGAATAAGTGAGTTCCTTGATATGTTTTTCGCGCAGATATTTTAAAAGTAAAATATTATAATATCAATTTGTTTATTTTTTTGGCCGCTTTCAATTTGTAAGTATGCGGTGCGCAATTGGTATACTCAGTAGATATACGTCCAAATTTTTATGAGCATTTCCTGAATAGCTCTTTATGTGCCGCCGAATTAGGAAGCGCTCATAAAAATATAGCCACTCGGAAAGCTTTCTTTTTCATATATTTTTTTTTACAATTTTTGGATGACTATCAGCTATTTACATTATAATAATAACACATTAGTGATAGTGAGCTATTAACAAGTCACCTCAGATAGAAATAAATTAAGATATCTAATCAGAAATCACAGAACTAAAAAAAAGAAAAAAAATAGTAACTTAAACGTTACAAATGAATCTAACATACTAAAATAACTTGCTCATTACACATTTATTCCTAATCCTAGACTCCAAGGTACCCGTTATATCCAAATCATAGCTGCGAATTAATTTATTGCAGGTTGTACACGATCGATACCGTGAAATTGGTAACTTAACCAACGGTTGACAATTTTGTCATTATAGGTCTTCAACTTTCGTTTACGTGCTTACAATAACAAAATTACTTACCTTTAACAAAATTACAATTACCTCTAACAAAATTACTTTTATGAGCATATAATGTCACTCAAAAAGACATTTTGTGACAGGTAATAGTAATATTGTAAACGAAAACATATAATGGCAGAATTTACAACCATTGGTTAAGTTGCTAGATTTCACGGCACAGAAAACTATTTTATTTATTATACCAAGGATACCGATACCGCGCCGCTGTTGCACCGATAAAACAGAAAGCTAATTTAGAATACGGATATCTAAAGATAAAAAGAAACCCATATGGTCTCACTCTAGTCTGTTTGTATGGAAGTCACAACTGATTATCTCGTGAACTACTAAGGATATGAAAATAGAACATTTTGCTCAAAAAGAACCCTTTCTCTTGGTTTCCGTTTGACATTCTTTCACAGAAATTGATCCTCGCAAGATACACTATTTGGTATAATAATACAGAGTGTGTTCATAATAAAACTACGTTTTAACGGCCATTTTTCAGTAGCCGTGATCACGGAAGACAAAGATGACAAGTCTCAATGAGTATTGTTAAAGTTTTATTTAGCCTAACGCCAACTTGTTCATTTTAATTAATCAGTTTTCATTTTATATATGGTTATTATTTACTCTATGGGAGCCTAATCTAATTTACCATCGCTTCGCAACATGTTGTGGCTTGAAGAGAAGAAGCGGCGCAAGAAACTCTTCAGCAAACATAATTGTGTAAGCTCTAATAATTTTGTATAATATTAAAATGGGTGGAAGGTAAAATTTTATGTATACAAGTCGCGAAAACTTAAGAAAATATTACAGATTGTGTTTATATTTTGAAACTCAGCAGATTCTATTCCTGACATGGAATTGATTGATTTTCCAAAAATCTAATTATACCACTTTGGTTCTAGTCAAAATAGGCCACGAGACTCGCTTGAGTGTTTTTCGTTATTTAGCATAGTTTAGGATTTGCCCCTAAAGGCTCACATGAAAAGTTCACCTGTATAGAATCCTATATATGATATTAACATAACTTTGTTATAAATAATCATAATCAACATGTTAAAATATGTCAATCTCCCAATTCATTCATATTAATAAAGATGTTAGTGATTTATTTAGGTTTATGGCTTGGCAACTAGGCCTTTAAGCCAGATCTTAGATTACAATATAGTTTCTTAATTTTCTTAAGCCTATGTATAGCTCAGCTGAACTGTAGGTTATCAAGTGACGCTATTCTTTTGGGTGCAGGCCCACGTCGATAGGAAAACACAGGAAAATGAGCGGGCGGATGAGTTGGCGAAAGCGGCGGCACTTTCTTTGTAGGTGAGGTCGCTTTACGACAAGTGTCCGGTTTCCTTCGTCAAACGGCAGTTCTGCATGAGGACAGTTGACTAATGGAACCGGCGATACTGTCAAGAGTCAACGGCGTCCGTTACGAAACTCTTTTTTCCGATGTCACGCGGGCCCACAAGGTAGTTAGGCAGGTCGGCCTCACCGGCCTGCACACCCAGCTCTGCACAGGGCACGGGGGGTTCAAGCTCAAAAATTTTTTGTACAGTTGAAAGGACTCGACATCTTTGAAATAAGAAAATAAAATAAAAAACAAAAATAAAAATTTATAAAAAAATAAACATATAAAAGCATAAGCCCGGACAATCCAATTCGTCCGGAGAGAGGATAATATTTTTTTTTTTAAACTGACGCTATTCAACGGATTTCTTGTGACGACTCGAAAGGCCACATTTGACTATACAGTTCACATTTCTCACAAAAGCACATAATTACTAATCAAAAACTATCAATATCCTACAAGTACTGTTCATTTTAGACTAATTTTACACATTTTTAGAAAATAAAACTGCACAGCACCTCTCCTTTCAGTTCCCGCCAAAAACTCCTGATGTTAGTTACAATATTGATTATGCAACTTTGCGAAGAAGTCGTGGTGGCGTCTAGCGCACGCGTCCCAAACTCAAAGGGCGCGGGTTCGATCCTGGCCAGAACGAATGCACCACTTAGTCAGTTTTCTGATCTAATGTGTGTAAGGAAAACATCGTGATGCAACCTGCACATCGAGATAATCGATATGTCAAACCTGCCAAGGCGCCTTGGACAAGCGTGGCTGGTATACTGTCCGTTCCCCCTGTAATGGGAGGCCCGAGCCCAGCAGTGGGACATTTGTGGGCTGATATTATAACTTTGCGAATGTAATACAGTTCACAGCAAGAATCTCTCAAATGATTAATGTATGCAGATGTTTTCCAAGTTACAAGTGAGACTTTCGTTTCGGGGGCAAATTTATACAATTTGTTGTCTCAAGTTTGTTCTTTAAATAGAAAACTTCATTTGGGGTTTATATTTAATCCAACATTTCTGTCATTGATTTATGTAAATGAAGAATGTTATTTTAAAATATAAATTACTTTTTAAACTTTATACATAGTTTAATATAACCTAAAAATTCTGACTGCTATCTATAATACTCCAGCTTCCTCTGCGATAGTGTTAAAGATTTACGTATTTTATTCATATTGTTGTACGCTTACCGAAAGGAAGAGAACCAGCTTTTAGTAGCTGAAAGAAAGGTTCTCTGTAAGATTTTGGGCCCAACGAGGAGAGACGATGGCAGGAGGGTCCGAACCAACGTCGAAATAGAAAATCTCGTGGCCAAGCCAAATATAATAGGACGGATTAAATTTCACCGCCTCCTTTGGCTCGGTCACGTGGAGTGACAGAGTGGAGGCTGACCTGTGTGAGCTTCAAGCCCTTAACCAGATGGGCTGCCGGAATACCCACTAAAACCCCTTAGTGTCTTTCTGTCGCCACATGTCCCGGGACGTGCGCGAGCTTTTCGCCGCGACCCCAACTGACGTGGGCCCACCCCTACGGGCAAGCCTCTAGTGCTTCAATCCGTGATTGAGAGAGGCGCTGGCGGAACATCGACGAGCCCACTATTCAGCGGGCTGAATGCAGGTGACGGCCTAGTGTCTCCGCGGTTCGTCACCCGCTGCCGCACTTTTACGGCGGCCGAAGGTCTTGAGTCGTCCGGTGCCGAGTCCTATTGTTGCGGTGGGAGATGAACGCGGTTGCTCGCTCCCTCTCTCGCTCCACCGCTTCCTTGGCGGACATAACAGCCTCGCAGAAGGAGGCAACGGCGTCCCAGCCAGGTTGGCTCCCAACCATGGCTTGAACTGCGGCCGAGAGCGACAACACTAATCCAATGGATGCTACAAGAGCACGGCGCTTCTCGTCCCAAGCTGAGCATACTTGGAGAGTGTGGAGTACCGTGTCTTCGAAGCTATCACTGCAGTGGTGGCATCCTGATGATGGCTCACGCCCTATGCGGCACAGGTGCCTCCCGAAGCAGCCGTGTCCGGTGAGGACCTGTGTCAGGCGGAACGTCAGGGTGCCGTTTTTGGTTGACCCATGACTGCACAACGGGCCTTATTTACTGCCGCTTATATTTTTATTTCGATAAATGACGTCGTCTCTTTTTTTTATAATCGACAGACGACACACGTATTGTATATCCCCAAGTTACGCTTGTGTTATGGGGGATATACAACTAACTACTCTGGGGCCGATCCCAGATACATAGACCATAGTAAATAACGGAAAAAAAACATTTACGCAATTTACTATGCCAGTAATCGAACCCGGAGCCTCTGCGTCGTAATGAGGTAGGCCGTCGAAGGCCCGTTTCTGTGGAATAGACGAATAGATGGCGCTACTATCGCAGTATTTTAGCGCCTCGTTGCAATTTATGAAAAAAATACGTTGTCTTCATGACAACATATTATTAATCTAGAGACACTGTGTTTAAAAAGCTATCTTACATTGATCCAGTTACTGACTTTAAATTTGAAGGAAGCCAGTGCTGACTTTATATTGGCCAAGTGTAAATTTATTTGACGCTAGTACAGCGCTACCAAGTCAGTGCTGACTTCAATAGCCTAGATTGAATATTTTGTAGTCAGTCCGCTTCCCAGGTCAGTAGCTGGATGGACCCTCCTCTCATCAATTATTCAAAACGCTTGAGTATATTTTACCATATTAGCAGGCCATTGTATATTTGACTATAATAGTAATAATAAATTTAAATTCAAAAGTTTTTATTAAAAATAAGTTCACTTTTTGAATGTCATACATATTAATCAAAATTTAAATCTACTTCCTATTCTATGTACACCACTTCGAAATGCGTTATCGCTGTTTAAAGAAGAAAAAGCGACAAGAAGCTCCCCAGCAACAAGTCTAGCAATTTTCTTTTCATGATATGTATTTATCTATCCCAGGTTCTTTTTTAATCCATATAGAAGTTGTTATACGATTACTTTTCAAAGAATTAATGGAGTTGTAACTAACAAAAAATATTATTACCGTCGCAATATAATGACATACTAAAATTCATACTGCATCTAATATATTTAATAGTTCAAAATCCTTATTTACGTTCATGAAGTACTAGTATTGCGCGAGAAAACTTTGTTTATTTAAGGACTTTGGGCTCAGTTGTTTATCTTAATTATCGAAAATAGTACCTTTTTTACAAGCTTTTATTTAACTTGCAATGGATGTACCTATGTATGTATGTAAGTTCGGATGGAATCTTGCAAGTTAAATTTGACCAACTTCCCGGTTTCCGATTGAGCTGAAATTTTGCACGCATATGTATATCGCGTGACAATGCAATAATATAGTACCGTGGAGCTGATCTGATGATGGAGTCGGAAGGTGGCCACAGGAACTCCTGTACTAAACAAGATAGACCCGTCGTGTTTGGTTTCGTTTTACTTGTCTTGGCTAGCATTCTGCTGCTACAATGATATCCAGGATCTGAAAAGCTTGTATTTAAAAACCTTTAAAAAAAAACTTATTACGGCTTTATTAGATAGGTCAGTTACGCTTCCGATAACGGCGGAAGCGGAATGGAAGCGAAGCGGAAACAGGATGGCGGATACGATGCGGTTAGAAACCACTTTGATATAAAACTGTGTATAGCGGAAGCGGAGCGTTATCGCTTTCGTATAAACCGGATTATTGTATCTTATATTTAAATACGTAAAAATCACAAATTAAAGTATTAAAATTAAGAACCTATCTAAACTAAAACTAATACCTTTTTGACGTTTACATTTAAAACAAAAAAAAACTAACAAATATAGTGTTACAATTTGGGCCACCAGCATATTTGTAAACAAAGTACATTTATTACCCGCCGGCGTTTGAGCTAATAACATTAAAGCTCTTTTATGGCAGTCTTCTTTTGTTTACTTTGTGTTTGAAATTTGTGATTGGAAAAACAGCCCGTGTATTGTAATCTTTATGGTAGTCATTATCCAGGTGTTATTCTTGGAAAATTCAGCCCGCGCGGTCGAGCAGACATATTGTATTTGGACAGTATAAAGGAATGCCCTAACGGAGGGGTGAGGCAGTCAAGCGATAACCACAAGCGAGGCAAGACGTGTGTCCATTCGGTAATCTATATGGTGACGGACTTTTCGCGTGTTATTGAATTGTGCATTACGTTTGGACTGGTGGTGTTCAGTCATATTTGTACCTATTTTATACGTGTTTGTGTAGTTCTAATAAATTTTACAGTAATTCTAACGGCATTTTAATTCGAGTCCTGTAACTCGTAATAATATATACACCTACGACAGCGGTTTGGTTGGCCTCATAGATGATGATGATACGCTATTGGACCTAACTTAGTTACAGAATAGAATAGAATATATTTTATTGCACAATGAAATTTATGAAACAGTACACAGCTTAGAATTAAGTACAAATCGCGGCCTTATCGCTCTGGCAGTGATCTCTTCCAGACAACCTTGGGATGGAGAGAGAAAATGGCACAAAAGCTAGGGCAGGGTTTAGTTGCACCATATTGTAAAAAAATATTTCCTATATATATAAAATTCTAAGCATGCCGTGTCTGTACATTAAACCTATTTAAAAAAAAAACAACTGGAATAGACTATATAATACGATGAAAATTGTTTTTTAGATTTCTTGTCTGTTTGTTTGGGATTCAGGTAAAAATTACGGGATCGATTTCGATGCGATTTCGCTGATCGACAGGTAATTCTTAGACTTAAACTCTGCACTACTTTTTATCCTGGGAATCCCGCGGAAATTTTCCCGGGAGCGGTTTGTAGTTTGTAATTCTTGACCTTTTTGTCCTTTTTGGCCTTGCCGGGATATGGGATAGTTTGTGATATAAAATGTAATTAATCTTTCAGGTGCAAGTAGCACTCACATAAACATTTAGTACAATGTAACCTGTATTAACGCCTGCTCTTTAAACAAGAGGCAGGAACTGGAGGTTGACCCGCGGCGCAGCCGCCGGTAAACTCTAATTTTTAATAAATTTCTTCCATATAGATCCAGTAGTTTCCGAAAAAAATGACTGTGTCATATGCAGACAGACGGTTAGCCGGACATACCGATTATACATATCATGTTCGGGTGCGTAAAAATTAGCTTATTTCGACAAAGTTTTCACTAAAACGATAGCTGCGATACTTTGTGTCCCGGTAATCCCGCGGGATTTTCAAGTTAAGCGTGGACGAAGTCTCGGGTATATCCTAGTAGTGTAAAATTTATTTATATATTAGTTTAATATTCGACAGGTTCTTAATTGTATCTTATTTATCTATTATTTATTAATTATGTGTCCTAGTCCCGAAAACTAAAGAAAATAGTTGTATGTAGTTCTAAACAAATACCCTTTTTTCTTCTAAATTTCCTATAAAATCAGGATGAAATCTATGACGATAAGAACAAGTCGCCAATATCAATTGTAAAGTTTCTAACCTAAATAAAAGAGTTTGCTCCGCCGTGACAGTGTATCACTGCCGTGACCAGGATTCGAACCTGGGTTACTACGGCCACAACGTAGGGTCCTAACCACTAGACGATCACGGCTGTCGGAGCTGGTGAAAGAACCACCGACATACAATATCTTATTTAAAAACTGGATCAGTTTCACGGTTGATTAAAGTTCAACTTGCGCAAGAGTGTGTTTTATTGCAATGCGCAAGTAACTCTGTGGATAATGTTAATAAATTAATTAATTGAATCTTCTTCTTCCCTTCAAGCCACAACATGGTGTGAAACGGTGGTAAATTAGATTAGGATACCATAGAGTCAATAATAACCATAAATAAAAATTAAAACTAAATAATAAAAATATACAAGTTGGCGGTAGGCTAAATAAAAACTTTAACATTACTCATTGACACTTGACATCTTTGTCTTTTGTGATCACGGCTACAGAAAAGTGGCCGAAATGTCGGAATAAAAATCAAATACCGCGCTTAAAACTATTAAACGTAGATTAATTAAATGAATCAATTTGAATGAAAATACACGATAATATTCAATGACATTGAATGATTCAAGTTTATGCTTATATGGATCACTTTGGTTGCGTTATCTAAATTATATCTTAAATATTTAACATATATATATTATAAAATGTATAATCATCTGAATCTATGCACCATCAGCATAGCCAGATTAGCATAGAATATCCTAAACGTTAGGTTACCTGGAAGAGATCGCTCTAAGAGATAAGACCGCCTATTGTTCTGTCTTCTGTCTAAAAATTCTGTAATTAATGTATTATGTCTGTTATTTTGGTGAGCAATAAAGCGACATATTTATCTATCTATCTAAATTGAAAGACAGAAATGAACCGTCTAATATCGGCTTTACGCTTTCACGGAAAAACGACGTACCAATTTTGCTGCAATTTGGTATATATGTAGTCTCAATACCTGGAATCGAGATATTATACTTTTTGTCTCGGAAAATAGGTTAATATTTGCGGGCGCGCCTAGCGCCTAGATAACAATTTACTGCAATGTAATCCGTGTGCTTATTTACTCTCAAAATAAACTAGTACGAATATAAAGTAAAATTTTAATTTTACATCATGATCATAACTAGCCTATAACAGTAAGAAATCTGCAGCAATATACGCGCATAATACAGCTAGTTTCAGAATCACCAGATTCTACAAATCAAGTCATTGAAAATTGATTGTAGCACCATTTCATCTGATTTTAACCATGTGATAGTCGTTTAACGAAAAACGTAATTCAAACCATTGATTGGATCCGAATGTAGATACTTTGTTTAAAATTGATAGACCTTTGTGAATATAGGTTTCAATTTGTAATTGTTTTGTATATATATTAAACATATATGAATATCCCACTGCTGGGATGGGGTCCGAATTTTTTATCGGAACGAACACTATTATATCCTCGCGACGCTGGTCCAAAGCGGTTTGACGGATGTCACACATATCTCGATGTGCAGGTTTTATCACGGTATTTTCGTTCACTGTCAGCACGTGGTAATATGCACCTCAGGTCAGAAAACTTTGTAAGCGATGCATGCTCTCGGGCCGGGATTCGAACCCGTGTATTCTTGAGTGGGGGGATAGGTTTGTTATCTCTAACTATATTATAAAATTCTAAATACGCCGTGTCTATACATTGAAGCTATTAAAACATCTGGAATATACTATATAAACGACGGAGAACACGATGCATTTTTTTTTAGATTTCTTGTTTGTTTGTCGGTTTATTCGGGATTCGCGTAAAAACTACTGGGCCGATTTCGATGCGGTTTTCGTTAATCGACAGCAAATTCTTAACTTAAAATCTGCGCTACTTTTTATGTAGGGATTTTTTCTGGGAATATTTTAAAAGGTCCTGATTTAAAAAAAATCTAATTTCAACATAATTGTTTTCACTGACCGATAGAAAATTTTATGTATTAAAATGTGGAATATTAAAAATATCCCCTGGGAATCCCGCGGGAATTCTTCCGGGAGCGGTTTGTTGTTCAGGTGCATAAAATTCGCTTATCCCAACACAATTTTCACTAAAACGATAGCTTACACTCTTTTTTAAATGCTTTGATACTTTGTCTCGGGAATCCCGCGGAAAATTTGAGTCAATCGTGGACAAAATCGCGGGCATATGATAGTTTTTAAATAAATCTATGTATCTATATAAATAATTTTCTAATCTGCTTACAAACTAAAACAAAACTTGGCAATTACTCGTACATAAATCAAGTAAATACATAGCAGTCACCCACAACGAAGGGTTCTATAGAGTTGTTAAACGACTTCTGTTTACCTACGTTATTTGGTTAACGAACCATAAAAAAGCGTTCATTCAAAATTCCCAGTATGCGAATAACTATTCAACCGATTTTGTTCAAATTGATTTACTTTAAAACCTGTACAATCTCACATTCTAATTCCTAGAGTTAGAGTAAGTTTGAACGCTACTTTATGCTTCTTAAAGAAGCAATCAAACTTACTCTAAGATTAAGTATGTGCATTTAATTGATAAAATATGTAATTTAAGTATGTCTGTTTAAGTTCTACTTAATAATCTGCACCGCCTACATCGTCAGCTTAGGTTAAATTATTCCTTAAGTTAGGTTGTCTCGAAGAGATTGCTATCATGACAATATTGTAATTGTGCATTTTTCTAATTGTATGTTTGGTGAGCAATAAAGTATTATCTATTCTAATCTATTCTATTCTATTGTCTCTATGAATAAGTTCGTTATTTTTGTCATAAATTTCTATTTTATAGTTCAAAAGTTAGAGGAGGGCGACACAGCTTTTATGCCTTCTAGTTAATGTATGTATTTTGCCACCAATGGACTTCATTAAACAGTCATCTACAGAACAGAATATCGTTATGATTTTTCAAGATCTGGCTTCCCCACGTCTATGTACTGTCACGGTATGAAAAGGTTCGTCACCTTAAAGTCGACTTTGCTTGCACAAAACAACAACAGAAAAAGCACATTTCAATAAATGTTACATTTCGTTACGTTTATAAAATATAGAAAAATGAAAAAAGAAAATTACAATCTTGACAATGACATACAAAGGTTTTCAAATAAAAATACGTCGCCAACATCAGAATTATATTCAAGCAACACCAAAAGGCTTTTACTTTTGTATTAGGATATAAGAAGTAATCACTAGAAGCAACTCTTTTTATCAAATAGATATGACAAGAATCTTTCCAGAAAATAAAGATTCTGTAACAGTTTGATATAGACTAAAACACAGAACCGCTCTAAGAAATTGTTATTTGACGAACATAAAGACATTTGTATGTCTTTATGTTCGTCAAATAACTGTTTAGATACATAGGTATTGTATTGTTACAATACCTATGTATCTAAACAGTTTAAAAAGAAATTATTTAATTTGTTACTAATATAAAGTGTTTTTACTCAATTTCTCAGTTACTTACTTGCATATAAATTATTTTATTAATTCACATATATATTTATTTATTCTTTTTTATGTTTTTTAATATATATATGGTATATATAAAAAATACAGACATATTAAAAAATATAAAAAGATAACGTCCGTCGGCAGCGGGGCCTAGGGTGCAGGCTACGGGTGCTTAGGGAACCAGAGACAGGAACTTCCTCACAATACATGCCATGCTCAGGAAACCGCCTTCTGTATCTGGCCCTCACCCATTTACCGAGCGAAAGCCTCTCTAGGTGTCGAGGCTCTTCGCTATTAGACCGTTAACAGACACCACAATCGGTACGATGATCGTTGACTCCATATGCCACATGGCTTTAATCTCGTGCACGAGGTCAAGGCATTTCGTTAATTTATCAGTTTCAGCTTTTACGAGATTACAGTCATGTGGAATACTTATATCAACAAACATCGTACGTCTCGCAGATCGATTATTGTTATAAAACAATAATGACATTTTGTTAGGTATGTTCAAATTCAAAAGTTTTTATTCAATACTAGCTGATGCCCGCAATTTCGTCCGGGTGGTGCGGTTTTTTAACTATCCCACGGGAACTCTTTAATTTTTCGGGATCAAAAGTATCCTATATGTTGACCAGGAATATAAGCTACCACCATACAAAATATCATTTAAATCGGTCCAGTCGTTTCGGAGATTAGCCGGCACAAACAGACAGATAAACAGAGAAACAAAAAATTTGAAAAAATCTAAATGAGTACTTCTATTTCACTTCTTACATCCCCCGACTCGGTTTTTAGCATTTTTTTCATTGTACAGAAATTTGACCTCTACAGTTTTATTATATGTATAGATAGATAAGTTCCACCGGTGAACACTTTTTGAAGGTTAAGTTATGTTAATTTAAAAATTAATTTTACTTCCTATTCTATGTACTACACCGCTTCGCAACGTGTTATTGCTGTTAAGGAGAAGAAGCAGCAAGAAACTCCCCAGCAACACGTCTAACTAAAAATTGTTTTTGTTTATATTTCTTATTCTATTTTTATCCCAAGTTCTTTTTTTTATAACTTTTATACAGAAGTATGTTACAGAATGACTTTTGAAGAATGAATGGAGTTGTAGCAAACAGTGCATATTCAATAAGGCAGAGACACAATAAAAGTAAAGACAAAATATGTATTTGCTTATTGTAAAATTAAGACATTTTTTTAGTAATTCAATTAATTTATTTATATCAGAAATTAATCAATATTATTTTAAACATTTTCTTTGATTTTCTAAATCTGGCATGAACATGTGTACGATTTTAAACTACAACGTAAAATGTTTATACGATCCATGTTTTTATGTAAATAAATGAATTTGAATTAGATATTTACTGTGATAAGGGGTTTGCTTTTCATTCCACATCAATAGCCAGTCAACTAAGAGACGTTTTATCATCCTACAAAAAGTCGAAGCCTCTTTGTGTTTGTACGAGAATTGCCAGTTATGACGTCAATGCTTTAAAGAGTCAAAGAGCATATTCATTATATTCAACCAATAATTAAATTTATTTCAACCGTGATATTTTAAAAATAATACATAACAAAATACTTTAGATTCAGCTTTTTCCTATTAATATTGTTCCAGAATTTTTTGTACAATGTGTCACCTATAAATCCTGCAATACACGAAGACGAGCGGGCTTTACTCGTGGTAAAACGTGTACATGTACATTACGATAGTGTGTGTGTTTCTGACAGATAAAAGTTTACTGAATTGCAAGAACCTAATTATTTCTCCTATACTAATTCTTCATTATAATGTATATTTTAATATATTGATATATTATACTGAACCCTAAACGGCACTAGCGCAACGAGCTCAGTCAACCGTTTCGGCAATCAGTACCGCTTTGTAATCTATATCTACAAGTATACTAATATTATAAAGAGGAAAGATTTGTATTTTTGTATGTTTGTAACGAACAAACTCAAAAACTACTAGACAGATTTCAAAAATTCATTCACCATTACAATGCTACATTATCCCAGATTAATATAGGCTATATTTATTACTAGAAAAAATTTAGGATCCCTACTAAAACTTCAATAATGCAACCCAAGGCGTAAAGAAATTAGTGTTTGAGTGGGTCCCGGGAAGGCTTAGATTCACGATTAGACCCGCTTGGTGGCGCTGGAATCGGGTTTTAGATTTTTTCAGGGCTGGACCACGCCTGCCGGAATTAACCGCTAGTAAAAAATAAAGAAATCATTGAAAGTGTTGTCGTTGCAAATTATACGAAATTTCGAATGTACATTCACCAGCTCCGACAGCCGTGATCGTCTAGTGGTTAGGACCCTACGTTGTGGCCGTAGTAACCCAGGTTCGAATCCTGGTCACGGCAGTGATGCATCACTGTCACGGCGGGGCGTTTACTTTTAATCCATAATTTTTTTTACCATATTTTGTTTCATTATCACTAATTTAATTATATTTCCTATTGATACTGCGTCATCTGAGATATTGTTATAAGTAGTTATTGACTTTTTTACGCAGATGTAGCGATGGGTGTACTGCATTATTTGTGATGTGATATTGTTTTAAGTTGTTAATGACGTTGTAGTGGTAGAGGTGTTTAAGATTGAAACAACCACTATATTTTATACTTTATATTAATAGCGTGTTATACGAGGTTGTTGCGGTGGCGCTGGATTTAGTGATAACAATGGACTGTGTCAATTTTGTAGAAAAGGAATTGTTGGGCAATTTAGGTGGGAATACGACATCAAGCACGCACGTACCTGATTAATGAGCATGAAATGCAGCTGCTCCTCTGCTCCTCAATCCACTTCAACTGTTATAGTTTTATATTTATAGTATTTTATTTGATGTGTATGTATTTATAGTATTTTATATATTTTACAATTGCGGTGCATAGCGGGTTATTTACATAATATGTTGCGAGCGCGGTAAATTTTATGGTTATGTTATTTTATTTATTTAAAATGTGCGGAGCGTATTTAATTTAATTTTATTGATTACATGAGAAATGAATGACTGACATGCTTGCGAAAAAGGGAACACGCCGCCAGATTTAAATGGAGAATTTAAATATGTTAGAAGAAAAGTTTGAGTAGGTCGAAGGAAGGTATATAGGCGGTACCAGAGGTAACAATATAAACACTTAAAGGCACAATGGAACGATTCGCGTTACACTAAAAAATACTCTTATGTAGCTTGACGGCCATTACGCGCGACGTCTTTTTTTTTACACCCGACCACGCCCCGCAGGATCGTGGTCCTGTGCGAGTCGCGATCAAGGGTGAGTCGCTTTTAAGGATGACTTGCGACCACAATATTACATATTGACAGATAACTTATGTATATATTGTTTTTCTATGAAGATAATTTTTTTACATTACGAACAACCCTGTTTATATATATATGAATTGAATTACCCTATTTAATGATTTTTATATATCTTGGACAATTTAAGTCACATCTCAAGTTACATATTACAGTAGAAAATGTTTTATATTAATCATCTAAAGATTCAGTTTAAAGAACATTTAACCAGAAAATTATTTGTAAGAAAAAAGGTGTATCTATGTATTCCGTGTCCGCGTCCCAGTGTTTGACCGCAATGAACTCCGAAACTACTCAACCGATTTTGATTCTTTTTTCATTTTGCTGAATTGAACGTTACGAAGCGGTGGTAAATTAGATTAGGCTTCTATAGAGTAAGTAATAACTATAAATAAAATTAAAACTAAATCATTAAAACAAACAAGTTGGCGGAAGGCTAAATAAAACTTTAACTAACTTCCGTAATCACGGCTAATTAAAAGTGGCCGAAACGTCGAAATAATAAAAATCAAATAAATTACCGATCTAAAACCGGTAAAACATAGTTTTATTATGTATACAAGTCGCCAAAACCTAAAAAAATATTAAATAATATTTTGTATGTGTCAAATACGTAGTATACTAGCCGCGAAAACTAAGTAAATACTAAGACCGCAAACTTATAAAACAGGACAAAAATCACCTGCTAAAGTTACTTTGTCTACAAATCTGAATAATCGCTTGGATCTCTGTACCGTCCTTTTTAAATCCAAGTATAATAAAGCGATTTCCTAAAAATATCCATTTTTATCCTCAAAGAAGATAAAATCGTTTGCATACAAATGAATCTCTTATCTTGGTAAGGTGTAAATATTGAAAAAAAATCTATAAATACTTGTGCCTACATAGAGGTCTGCTACGTCATGTTACATGGATCAATTTATGCCTTTTTTATAAGAGAATATTTCAAAAATACCACGTTAATATTACAATAGTAACTACCATACCAATCAAGTACGTATAATACCAACAAAGCGGACGAAACGCTATGCTTCCACTTTTATCATTCGTACAGTTGAAGAGTGGAGGAAATCTTTACCGTCGTCTGGAGTCTCTCGTGAAAAGGTATCTTCTTGGTAAGCATGCTTCATCTTAGATTGCATTTCTACCTGACATCAGGTCAAACGCGAGCCTATACAATATAAAAAAAAACAATATACTGTAAAAAGGTATATAAGTAATTTTATTTTAAATTTTCTTATTGTTGGAGTATAGCATACGGGCTGACGTTCCACCGTCACCTGTGAACAGTTGCAATACCAAAGGCGCTGCCGACCTAGAAGGGGGGGGGGGCTGGAACCTGGCTATTATTTCAGGAATGAAACTCAGCCAGGGATGGTAGCCATCCCAACCAGCTGGTAAAATATAATCTAAACGAACTAAAAGTATTTATTATAAAACTACGTTTTAACGGTTTTAGTCGCGGTATTTAAATTTAATTTTTATTCCGACGTTTCATATTAAGTACTAAGAATGTGTGCATTACTTTTCGTATTGCATTTATTAAGGCGAATACATATTGTTCATATATTGTGTTTAAAATAATTAATTCATTGTATTATTGTTAAATATATAAAAACACACCGTTCCATTAGAGACTCACAATGACCACGTTCACGACCGCGATTTTTCCCGTTCCACTTGCTTGCCGGCGTTACAATCGTAAACCCAAGTGGAACGGTTATTCGACTCACCTCTTGACGTGGGTCGTTGTGAGCGTTATTTGATCGAAAATGGTGACGTCTTTAGTGATGTTTTTGCCACAACCACAATGACCGCGGTCGCCTTGTAGAACGGCTAATGGAGCATTTTGGGCGTTTTGAGCTACTAATGGAACGCGCTTTTTGATGCTTAATAACTTTTGTTTTGTCTAACAAGCGCCAATAAAAATGTCAAAACGTCTTTATTTTACCTTTCCAAAACTTTGTCTTAAAACCAAAGAAATAATTATAATCTCGTATAATATATATAAGTTAATTTGCTTTTTATTCCATGTACACCGTTTCGCAACGTGTCATTGCTGTTAAGGAGAAGACGTGGCACGAAACTCTCCAGCAACACGACTAACTAAAAATTGCTTGTCTACTTATTTATCTAGCTCTATGTGTTTATCTAGTGCCATAGTCAAAGTTCATCTATATTAATTAAAAAATTTCGACAAAAATTACTGTAGCATACAAATATATATGGACGGACGGACGTAACATTTTCTCGAAGGTTCCGTAGTTGTCTGATTTACAACTTTCTTTTTGTAAAATAGGCAGCCTTATCGCTATAAGTGAAATTTATAAAATATTTTAACTAAGGTAACAATGTAGGTGGTAAAATAAATGTGATAAGACTAGAATTTTTAATAGATTGTTACAACCTAAGCGCCGACAAAGACAAATTCCACGTACAGATTTGAAGAAGCACATTTATTACCCGTCGGCATTTGAACTAATAACATTGAAACTATTGTAATTCTTTTATGATCGTCTTATTTTGTTTACTTATTTATTAGCATACGTTTCTAGAGAACAGCCTATTGTTTATTGTAATCATTAGCCAGGTGTTACGGATTTTAAAGTACAAGCTGACTCTAGGAAAGTCGGTCCACGTGGCCGGGCGGGCACATTGCACTTGTGCAGGATAAAATGATGGCCTGATTGAGGGAGGGGGGTTAGTTAAGCGAGAACCACGATCAAAGCGAGACGTGTGTACTACAATCGGGAATCTACTATTCACGGACTTTGCGCGTTTTATTGAATTACGACCTCCTGCATTACGTTTCGACTTGTTGTGTTCGGTTATATTTGTACCTGTGTTATACGTGTTTGTATAGTTCTAATAAACTTTATAGTAATTCCAATGGCATTTTAACTCGAGTCCCGTAACTCGTAACAATATGTACTTACATAAATTTATTATAAGACACAATATGAAATTTATCTCGGTAGCCTCTAAGCCACACAATCTGGTCCCCCACATTAGCATATTTTCACGTAAATAAATATTAGACTAATCCACTAAAATCATACAAATTTTCAACTCGTGTGTGATGTGATATGGGGTTTTGGTTTTCTGACACGGGTTGCCGAAACAAAAAGCAATCTAAATTGAAACGTATAATATTATTATGACAATTTTTATACTAATTTACTAAAATGTAAATGGATTTTACGTGAGGTAAGTACGTATTTTTACAAAAAAATGTTTCTTGTTCATCCGTGCTACCTAAAGTATAACAAATTTTGTAACAATTAAGTATTGATTGGTTAGTTATTAATTCAGCTGATGCTATGGAAGATAGGACGCCCCGTAGTATGGGACGCAACTTCTATCGATACTTTGGCGGCGTCCCATCTTCCAGACACAGCCGTGGTCCTGAAATGTCGCAAATATTGTCCATTGGTAGTGGATACGTATTTATTTAGCTTTCGGGGTCGAGATCCTGGGGCCGTGGGGGTCTCACGTGACCAAAAGGCTAGCTTGGACCTAGGGCAGCGAATCAGCATTGCCATCCAACGCGGATGTGCGGCCAGTATTTTGGGCACGCTCCCCGCCGACAGCGGTTTGGAGTCAATTTTTTACTTATATATATTTATGTTATTTTGTAAGTATAGTTTTATTAAGTATTTATTACTCTTTATAATAAGGATTTTTATTCACAAAAGTCCCATTGTATCTTATTAACATATAAAATTTAAATAAATAAAGGCCAATGTTATCAATATTTTTGCTGCGCTAGCTTCTTTCTGAAGGTATAGTAAATTTCCTGTAAACACAAGATTACTATTATAATATTATAGATCATTGCATATGGCAAAAGACCCAACTCAAAAAACGCATTATTCGAAATGTATCAGTTGCTACATTTTGTAATTGCACAACCAATGTATGTTATGCTGATATTAGACGGATCAATCGAATTGAATCAATATGGTTGAAAAGCACAGAACTGAAAGGTCAGGATGATATTCAATGATATTGGGTGATTCAAGTTGGTATTTATATGGACCACTTTGATTGATTAACCCAAATTGAAAGATAAAAATTAACGATCCAATATCGCCGTAAGGTAATCACATTCTGTTGTAAATTTTATATGTAAACTAGCTGACCCGGCCACGCGTTGCTGTGGCTCAGTAAAATATAAAAATACTACAAATTAAAATGAAACCTATCCTATCTTTCAAGTTGGATCAAACTGCACACTGTGTGCAAATTTGATTAAAATCGGTTAAGTGGTTTAGGAGTCCATCGCGGACAAACAACGTGACCCGTAATTTATATATATTAAGAAGATGGTAAATATTCATACCAAAAGGAAGTAAAAATAGATAATTAGCTCCCCAAGAGAAAATAAAATAAGATAAACAAGTAACAGAAGAATTAGGATAAAAATAAATTTGGATTTAAATCATTAGGCTTTTTTGATATTTTTCAAAAATTTGTAAAAGTTATAAAAATATGTAAAATGTAATAGACAATAGTTTTTAAGATAAAAATGTGTAATAGTAAGATAAGATAAAAGAAAGAAAGAGCGCCCACACTTATTTCCTTCAAAAGGAGAACAAAAGAAAAGAAAATAGAAATAAAAAGAATAAAAACGAGCTCTGCCTTGTATCAAGGCGGAAGATGGCGATTTAAAAAAAATATTCATAACTATTTTTTTTTTTCAGAGAACTACTAATTCACCTTTCACCCATTTTGATATGATATAAAATTATTAGAGCTAGGCATGTTTACTGAAGAGTTTCTTGCGCCGCTTCTTCTCTTCAAGCAACAACATGTTGCGAAGTGGTGGTACCTAAATTATAGAGTAAATAATAACCATAAACAAAATTAAAACTAAATAATTAAAATGAACAAGTTGGCAATAGGCTAAATAAAACTTTAACAATACTCATTGACACTTGACATCTTTGTCTTCCGTAATCACAGCCACTAAAACGTTGCCGAAACGTCGGAATAATAAAAATCAAATAAATTACCGCACTTAAAACCGTCAAAACGTAGTTTTATTTAGTATACAATTCGCGAAAACTTAAGAAAATATTATGAGAACTACTATTGTATATTTTGAAGAAATGAAAAAAATGAAAGTTGAAAACAATGCTTTGCCGCGCTAGCTTTTAATTATGTTGCAAAATATCCAACTTACAACCGCATTGAATATTTGCACAATTATTATGACTTGAAAGCAATAAAGTTATCTTTCACAGCACATTTAGCAAGCACGACTATCATTCTGAAAAGCCTTTTTTATTTAGGAACCAAATAAACCCGATAAGAACACACCAATATCACATTGGTAGCTAATACAGCTTGCGAACCCACACAGATTGTAGGGAGGCGCGACCCCGAGGCGGACAACTTTGTAAATTGTTCCATTCCCGAATAAACGCCGTCCGTAATATTTTTCACGACAATTTTCCAACAAAATTACACGTTTTACTGTATTTACCGTTACGTCTCTCGCTCATTAGTGTGTGGCACTGAATTAAAAAATGAGTTCTAGTGTTGCAAATATTATATTCGGAGTTATGCTTTCGGTTTTAATGTAAACAGCTGTATTAAAGTTAGTTTTTTGTGGACAGTGCTATATAATTACTTAATTAGTGATGTTGCAAAACAGGGTATAGTTACGTTACTGCTCCATCTGGGATAGTGATAGTGATTGTATCATACGGATCAAGCGATGGGTTTTATGCGTTATTTGTCATGCGCCTTTGTTTCTATTTGTTAATGACATTAACTTAGCTTTAACTGAAAGTAACTTAGCGTTAACGGCGTTATTTTTACCGTTATAAATAAAACACATTTAGTCGCAGTCACTCACAGTAACATTATCCCAGATAGATCCAGAGCATTAGAATATAAATATAATCAGTATTTTACAATTATCTATACTATAATAAATTTGTAGGTGTTAAGTTTGTACAATGTATTTGAAAACGAAAAAATATCAATTAGCTGGCTAATTTGGACCAGCAGATTTCTAAAATGCATCTTTTAGAATTCTTATCTTTCTGTTTGTGCGAGCATCAAATCAAAATACTGAACGGATTCAAACGAAACTCGACACAGAATTAGGATCCCGGGTTAAAATTTAAGAATGAATGAATGAATGGTCTTTATTACGTAGATATGTCACACATACATACATACCGGCGAGAGCTCCCAGACCATCTTTACAATTATTAAAACTAACTTATATATATTATCATAGATTGCAAAAAAGAAAATTTAAATGTCAGAAATTCAAATATTTATATGCATCGACTTATATCTATATATTTTTATGTTACCAAGTATATTTTCATCTTTAGTTACAATTTAAAATAATACTTCTTATTCCAATTAATGACGTCGTTTCTAATTTCCGAGAAAAATGATTTTGAGGTAGGCATGTCACAGACAGACGGACAGCCGCACATGGCTATTATATTAGGCTTCTGTTTCTGCCAAAATGGCTACGAAACCCTATAAATAATCAAACTTCTTCTACTTCAGTCAATCTTTGTCCACTGCTGGACGTCGGCTTCCCCAAGTACGCGCCACACATCCCGGTCTCCCGTCTTCCTCATCCAGCCCCTGCCGGCGAGCTTACGCAGCTCGTCAGTACACTGGGTTGGCGGGCGTCCTACGCTACGTTTGCCGAGACGTGGTCTCCAGTCCAGGACTCGTTTGCACCATCGGCCGTCGGTCCTGCGACAGACGTGGCCGGCCCACTGCCACTTCAACTTGTTAATTTTGCGAGCTATGTCGGTTAACTTCGTTCTCTTATAATCAAACTATTCTTAGTAAATACCTTAAAGGTTATGGATGTACAATAACAGTATCCCAGGATCCAAAGAAACGATAACTATAAGCATAAAATATCAGATAACCCGTAGGTAAATGAAGCAACAACAACGTTAGACGACACGAGCTCACGATTACCCGGGGGCGGTTATCCACATGACGGGAAGCGATCAAACACGAGACAAACCGCGAGGTGCAGGCAGGGGCGTAGTAATAGAAAATGGTGCCTAGGGCACGCATCATAGTTGTGCCCCTTTGTAAATAGTCTTAATTTAAAAATCAGATGCACTAAATAAAACAGTCCTAAATCTTACTTACAAAACATACATGAAATCACTAAGTAAATATATGTAATAATAATAGTATGAAATAGTTTATTGTATGTAGTATAGTAGAATAGATAACACTCTATTGCTCTTTGCTATTGTAGAAACAATAGGCGGCCTTATCGCTTAAAGCAATCTCTTCCAGGCAACCTAACTTAAGGAATAATTTAACCTAATCAGGCAATGTATCTGGTACAGATTATTAGGTAGATCTTAAACAAACATACTTAAACTACATATTTTATAAATTAAATACACATACTTAAATTAGTTTATAAATCTTATACTAATATATAAAGCTGAAGAGCTTGTTTATTTGTTTGCTTGAAAGTGCTAATCACAGGAACTACTGGTCTGATTTGAAAAAATATTTTCAGTATTAGATAGCCCATATATCGAGGAAGGCTGTAGGCTATATATATATCATCACGCTAAGACCAATAGGATCGGAGCACCAATGAAGAATGTTCACTAATCAGGGGTTTTTTTTACTATTCCACGCGAACGAAGTCGCAGGCAGAAGCTAATTAAATATATATACAAAAATATTCATAAGATATATGTATATATATATATATATATATATTAATTAGTCGATAGTATAAGAATTAGGCATGATTATTTTAGAAAAAGTAGTGTTTTCAGAGTGCGTTCTTAAATGTGGGCGATGTTTTGGCCTCTCTGACAGTTAGAGGCAGCGCATTCCAAAGTTTGACATCCTGCACTGTAAAAGAGTTATCAGAAAAGGATGAAGATGTGAAGGTGTAGTGAGTTTACGATACGTATGAGTGCGCAAATTATAGGAAGTAGAAAAGCAAAGGAAGGCGAAACGTTCCTTAAGGTAAGGAGGTAAGGTATAATTTGTTTTTTAAATTTGTTAATTGGTAATTTTACCCCTTCGATAGACGCCCCGCGCCCAAGGCTAGTACCCTACTTGCCCCACCCTAGCTACGCCCCTGAGTACAAGTAGCCTTAGATCATATAAACGTCTAGATAATGCTTCAAGTGCACAAAAATAGCCACAAAAAAGTGGACTAAAATTGGAAGACTTGCTCCCCCACCTATGTTAGTGTCGTTTCGCTTTCGTAACAAGCTAGAGCACTTGAAAAAAAAAAAACATTATGCCGTCATGCGCCGTAAAAATTTGTCGGAACTATTTTAAAAGAAGAGAGGATAAGATCTCATTTCATCAGGTCAGTTTCATCAGGTAAATTTAATATTTTCATGATGATTTCTTTCTATAAGAAAACATGAAATTTAATAGCGATATTTTAAGGGTTTATCGTAGCGGTGGATGTGGCCAGTTGAGAATTGGAGTTATATTCCAAAATTTGAGGACACAAGGAAAAAAAAACCGAAATATGTGATACTGAAATTTAGGCTAAATCAAAATTGTGTGTGCAGTTCACATGCAGTAGAAGAGCAACTTCAGAAAATATACTCACAGATAATTAATGTCTAACTTTTATTAATAGAAATATAATTGCTTTAGCCTACATCCTTCAACATATTATAATTCAAAATAAACTTCTAAAGTATCACTTTCAATTTTTTACTGTTTTTAGTCTAAAAAATATTATTATCAGTTTAATTTCGGTCCAAATTGGACTTATGTATAATTATCGATCTTATTGACTCTCTAATCTGTGCTGCACAATGTAAAACTTTCTATCTCATTCTCTCGGAGAATTAGTCCTATAAATTTGTATGTTTATCTCTTTTTAGTGTCGCTCTTTCGTTTCATCAAGTTTCAAATAACAACGATTCTAAAAAAGTTTCACCGCAAATATATATATAGATTTGCTTTGAAATTGAATTTTACAGATTACTTACTGCAAGTCGTGATTCGACCAACGCTTCCAAAGCAATTTTAGCTACAAGGAAAATAAAACTCCTCAGCAACAATTTTGCTTTACTGACATTTTCTTTATTATGCTCAATTTTACAGTCGGTCTATGTCAGCTATAGATGCGAACGTAATTGACGATTCTTCACTCAAAATCGATCACTATCAAGCCTTTCGCAGTTGAAAAAGTTATTGAGTTTGAAGTGAGTTCTGACAAAAGTCGGAGGTGGAGGAGTAGAAGAACCGACAGTATACTCGCCACACTTGTCCAAGGCGGATTTGATACATCGTTTACCTCGATGTTTTCCTTCATCTTGAGTACGTGGTAATTGTAGCAATATGCACATGAGATCAGAAAACTACCAAGTGGTATATATTTTTTTTATAGCTGGAATACACCAGACAGGCAAATGGCCCACCTGATGAAAAGCGGTTACCGTCATCTATGAACGTTTGCAACATCACATGTCAACATCAGATGTCACCAATGCGCTGTTGGCCTCGAGAAATTTATGACACCCTTTTAAAAAATCCCATATTGTAGCGCTATAGGAAAACCACAGCTGGGAGCTCATTCCAAATCCCCAAGATGCGCAAGAGAAACGGTCTAGAGAACCGTTGCATACAAGAGCGAAGCGGCTCAAGGAAGTGGGGATGAACGCCCAGCTGATGGCGGTCGGTGCGGTGGTAAAAAGAAGACTAAGGCACCATTCTGAACAGCTCCTCGGAACACTCCCCATACAGTTGGTAGAATGCGCAGAGAGGAGTGAAGTCTCTCCGAAGGCCAAAAACGTATCTAAACTGTCTGTGAATATGGGATCGTCGACAATGCGTACGGATCGACGTTGAATACTGTCCAGGGGATTTAGCTGGTAGGCGGGTGCCCTGGCTTATAAATATGAGCAGTACTCCATATGCGGCCACACCTGGGCTTTGTAAAGCACAGTGTGTTACCGCATAGTGAAATACTGCTTGGACCGGCTTAGCACTCCTAGCTTCTGGGAGGCAAATTTTGCCTTGCCTTGGAGGTAACCCCTGAACTTGTACATCATTGACAATTTCGACACTAAGGATCCCAATACTCTTTCTTAGAGGTGATAAGGGATGCTCCGTGGAACAGAAACGGGTTTTCTTGACAGAGAATACGCAGACGTGCTTCTTTGTGGGATTGAATTTGACAAGGTTTTGTCTCCCCCGGCCCCCACTCAGAGAGTCTCCCTAAGGAGTTCTCTACCTCAGATACAAGTCTAACCCAACTTTCCTCCACAGCACAGCTCAATACGTCCGCAGGACAATTGCCGGTATGCCATCTGGACCAGATGACATCTTGACGTTAAAGAGAATCTCCGGGATGCTGGACTCACACTCAGGGAACGTAGGGAGAATTTATCCCTCATCGTCAAGAGTCGAATTAGCCGCAAAGATTTCGCCCAGAAAATCAGCTTCATCCTTGGCGGCGTATGCCAGTTGTCCGCTATGCGTGGAGCTGGAAGAGACGTGTGACAAAAGTTTCCCTCGACAGCTTTGACGAGGGCCCAAAACGCTCTAGTTCCGGAGGGGTAGCTTGGAAGGCGCTCGCCAATTCTGCCGATGTGGTCGAATTTTACTCCCGCGAGCTGCTTTTTGAGGGACCTGGTGGCAGCGTTGTATATATCATTATTTCAGGTCGTTAGTACTTGGATCCTGACGAGCTCGCGCTGTGGTCCAGGCCCGATAAGCATATATATGTTTTTAGAGCAGGATTTTTTGAAGTTCTGAGTTTGGGATGTGAGTGCGCTAGCCACTAAGCTACGGTTACTTTCGAATGCCTACAGCGAATCTTGATCATTCTATTTTCATTTTCAAACGACCCTCTTAAGACCTAACAATTATCATTAATTATATGTACCCAAAAACCAACCTAACAAGAACTCTATTCGCTTAAAAATATATTCTGAGAACTCGACTCAATTTTCATTTACGTAAACATAATCAGGCTAAGTGAAAATATTAAGAACTTTCTGTCATATTGCGAAAATAAGAGTAGTAGAAAATTAAATAGTTCTTTCACTGCGACAACATTTTCAATGAGAACTGCAATTTAATAAAAAGTTTCTGCAATTTAAAATATCGTGTTTTTATCAAAGGCTAAGGGCCGTTTGCCTAACGGTCGCCTTTAAATAAAATTAGTTAGTCATATTAAACTGCCTAAATACGTTTTACACAAAACGTATTGACAGTTCTTTAAACATATTTAGCGTTATGCAAGACGCTAATTGTATTTAAGGGTGTTAAACGCGTTTTGTGTTTCTTAAATAAATTTAAGCGACCTTATGCAAGCGGCTTTAAAAATATTACTCGGTGATTTTCTAGTTAATAATAGTCTTATATTTATAGTCACGATGTTTATTTCTCAATTTGCGTAATTTCGCCCATGCCATTCTATTTGAAACAGACAGTAGTAATCTTTCTCCGTTCTTGCACGATAAAACGACTTTTGTCTTGTCCAGGATTATGCCGAAAGCCACCCATGGGGAAAACTTATTTTAGCTATTCAGCACTTGTGTAATCTCGTCAGCAAATCTCAAGCCACGTATGATAATAAGAACTTCAAAGATAATTTTTATTTTAGTCACAAAATATTTCTAAAATGATAAAAGAATTTGTCTTTTAAAATTCTCTTTGCAACTTTTTTAATATCGCTCCGGGGTGACAACTTGTGTTCAGAACATTTGAACAGTACAAAGTTTTAGATAATTTTATAAAATACATTTTATCAATTTTGAAATATTAATTTTAAAACTATCTTTGGCTGCTCTTTATCTAAAAGGCCACAGGTGATTTGTAAAGTTTTAAAATGTGATATATTACTGTTTTAGGTAAAAAGCATATCAAATAAAGAGAGTAATAGCTTGTTCCCACTTATCGGAGGTCGGACGCCGTATTTTAATCGTGTGTTGGCGTTTTTGCGCTATCTGCGACAGAGAGCAGCTAAATATGGGTGGAAGTCGCAGTGTGGAGCAGTGAGAGTTTTGCCGGGCCTGACATCCGACAAGTCTGAACAGCGTCATACTTACTGATACGCGAGCGAAATTCGATATGATTTTTTACGGACGTATAGAGCTGGCAAAACACCCATGGAACCCTTAAGCACCTAACATTGACATGTTAGGTGCTTAAGGCTAAACAAAACTATAAAAAATGTGACATTTTAAAATATTATTGTATGACTACAATAATATTTTAAAATGTCAGTTTTTTTTTGTTTAATATAATTTGTCGATATTGTTTTTATGGACTTAATTATTCAGATTTTGGACCCTTAGTCTGGGTAAAGGTCTCCTCTAGTTGCACCATCTCTTCCCGTTATTCCGTCACAGGGGTCCAACTGCATATGGGGATGTGGTGGAACTAAACCTCTGTTGGTGAAGTGAGTTTACCCTGCTTCCCGGGATACTCTCAGATGCGCGGATGAGAATGCGCGAAACTACGTTCTAAATCTCATGCTTTCCCTACCACAATCGCCGTCACATGACAGGCAGGTTCAGGTGTAGTGGTGTATTTGGAACGACCGTACCAAAGTCCCACACAAGCCGTACGGCGCTTAATCTCGCCATGTAAGGTCTAACCCCCACAAAGGACCCGATAGTGCACGAAAAGTATTCCCCCCTGCTTCAACAAAAAAAAGTGTTCCTTGTCCGCAACCATTGCAAGCCACCTTGGGCCCGTGACGGCACGGATGTCGTCCCAACGCTTGGGCGGGCGTCCCGCACGGCGTTTGCCGTACGCATAGCCGCACTATTCAGTCGCCATCTTTGTCCATCCTCCGAGTATCGCACGATATGTCCAGTCCACTTCCACTTGAGCTTTCTTATTTGAACTATAGCATCTTTAAATTTAGTTTTCTTTCATATATCTGAATTTCTTAGTCTATCTTCTAGCTTTGTATTCAGTGCGCTTCGTTCCATTACTCTTTGACAAACGTGCAAGCGGTAAGCAATTTTGACATTGCGATGTTAAACCTAAATGCAAGCCCATTGTTGTACTTGAATAGATGAAATAACTGTTGGCGATACTTAAATAAACAAGGGAATAATACCTGCTTTCTGAGGTTACCAGTTATGATTTCAATAACAATTGATTCCATAAAGTTATGTAATAGATAAACTTAGGGTTAACTGTCATTGAGTTTTTGAATACGTACGGAAGCGTTTGATTTTCTTCAAACAAGAAACGTCAACAACAAAACGTCAAACAAAAGATATGGAATGGATAAACGCCTAAAACGCAATTTTATAAGTTATTGAACCGATAGCGCTAACGAGCAGATAAACTACAGTTAAAAGTGGTTCAGAAACCGCGCATTAGTAAACAGACTGAAGGCTGATTTTTCAATCATCAAATAAAAGTTATCAATTGAATAAATTGAAACCTGACTAAATTCAAAAGTGAAACAATTCAACAGAACTGTTTTATTCATGCAACTGTCATTTTAATTTTCCCATGTTGTGTTTTATTACCCGACTCACAAAAGGAGGAGGTTCTCGTTCATTTGTACGTGTGTTACCCGATTACTCCGTCAATTGTGTACTGATTTTCAAAGTTTTCAAATCGAGGATTATTATTTTTCTATTGCAAGAGTTCAGCAGACAGGCAGACAGCCCACTTGATGGAAAGCGGTTACCATCGCCTATGGACATTTGCAACACCAAAGGTGCTACAGATTGCGCTGCTGCTCCCATAAGGGAGACTGGAACCTGGTCACTAATGCCAAAACACAACACAAGGTTGTTATGGCGACATACTTTAGACCAGGGCTGGTAGCAAATTTGGTAGTCGGGCAAATGCCCTACCACCTGGCGTTTATTATTTAAGTGATAAATTCTGATTATTATTAAATTATTCTTATTTAATTAATACTTTGCTTGTCATTTAATATTATTATCTAATTTACTTAATTATTCTTGTAAATTAGTTTCAATTTACTTTTAGTTGAAATGTGAAAATCACACGCCTAATTAGGCAAAATGTATTGAGACAATTTCAATAAAACACCTATGTACACCTACATTTCTAGCAATAAATTATTATTGTATTCTATTTTTGTTATTTTATAGAATAACTTTTATGTGATGATTGAAAAATCGCCCCCCAAAATAACAAATTGAAACCACTCTTCGTTTCGTTTCAGTTTTATGTAACTGCTGCGTAAACCTAAACAAATACCTTATATCCTTTTCAATTAGTAACAGGACAAAATAGAATGCTGAAAAACAATTTGAAGCTCAGATTACGGTCGCTTAAACCTAAAAGCTATACTGTTTGAATTAGCTAATGAACTGGGGATGACGAAAATTGCTAACTTGGGCAAGACAAAAATGTCTTTATAACGAAACCCTGTGAGTTTAAAATTGCGTGGCAAGCAATTAATAGTAATTGTAGGTAGATTATGGTCAACATTATTTTTCTGTTTAATTCAGTTAATAAAACAGGAATCGGTTATATGGTATATTTTCCCAGGCCATTAACGTTCGACTGCTGGGTATAATTTCATGGAAACATGCCCCTCTTGTATCGATAGGTCCAACGTATTTAGTCCAACCGTTTAAAGCAAAAAATGGGCAAACCAATAAGGTATAATCTTGTAAAAACCCGAAGCTGAAAAGTCTCATAAGATTTTAGAGATTCAAGGTGAAAGGAAAACTACAGAACGGATTTAAATGAAACTCGACACTTATTTTATTTATTCATTTTAGAAGGATTTACAGTTTAATATATAAAAAAATATATTAACAACAATATTTTTAAAAAATGCTGATGTCAAGCCTACACTTATTGGTAAAGAAAAGTATATACATACATGATATCGAGAGATATTAAATATTGTTACAACTTAGGCTCCGACAAACATACAAATTCCACTCCTAATCTGTAAAAGCACATTTTATTACCTGTGGGCATTTTAACTAATTGTAATCCTTTTATGACCGTCTTCTTTTGTTCACTTATTTATTGGCATACGTTTTCAGTTATTGTGGAGAACAGTCTATTATTCTATTGCACTCGCTTACGGCCGCTTGCAGGCTGCATCATATGCCAGGTGTTGCGGATTACGATTACAAGCTAATTCTAGTAAATTGTATCGACGTTGCCGGGCGGGCACATTTGCACTTGTGAAGTATAAAACGACGGCCTGATTGAGAGAGGAGTCAGTTGAGCTATAACTACGATACGAGCGTGACGTGTGTATATTCGCAAATCTAATAGTGTCGGACTTTGCACGTTTTATTGAATTACGACCTTCTGCATTATGTTTGGATTTGTTGTGTTCGGTTATTAATGTACCTATGTTATACGTGTTTGTATAGTTCTAATAAACTTTATAATAATTCTAACGGCACTTTAATTCGAGTCCCGCTAACAATAGAATGAAATTTTAGCAGTTAGTATTTTCAAAAATTTCTTTAGCCCAATTGCGCTTAACAGAATTTATACTTGTGCAATACATACCTAGTTTTAAGTTTACTACTATTTCATTAAAAGAATTTAAGCTTCGTATGATAAAAAACGTTTTGTCTGGAGTTGGTATTGACAATAGGTGTATGAAGTAATCCTCTCCGCCTAAAGCCAAGAATTGGTTCTTCTCTGTTTATATGTACGCTATATTTTAGATTCCAAACTTGAGATGGAATATGAATAGTCATCTTGAATCTTACAAATTCAAGATGACTCTGAACAAGTGAGCAGTATAAAACTTTTAATAGAGAGACATAACTTATATTTCAGATCAACCTTTAGGATACTTTTATCCCGATTCCGATTTTTGTGCCACCCCGGTTCATTTTGTTACCAACATGGCAACATGAACCGAGCTTCGCTGGCATATGCTAGTCTTATATAAATTTCATAAATTCCAAAAATATTAAAAACTAGCGGCCCGCCCTGGCTTCGCCCGGGTATCTAAAAAGAACTTTTTTGTTGAGTTTAATTACTACTAAGCGAATTCAAAATATTTCCCCTCCCGTACGGCCCGTACCCCAGTGACGCCTACATCGCATAAGCCTAGCTAGCCGAGCAGGGTGCCCGGCGACCACGCAACTTTTTTCTAATACTTACATTTTTAAACTCGTGATATCTTTCGAATGAAATGTCCGAATTGACTAATTCAAAAGTTATATAAAGGAAGCAGTCTTGAATATGAAGTAATTTATTTTGATAAGGATGAATACAAAGATACAAATAAAGAGCCTTTTCTAGCGGCGGCATTTCAAATAAAATTTTAAAATAAAAGAACACTTATTGTGGCATAACTATAATAGCTAGACATATGCTGTCGCGACACTTTTTGTAAATAATGATGTTCTGCAAAGTCGTAGTACATTATTTTATTCTATCATCAACAGTTTTCGCAGCGCACGCGATTTTAGGTATTTTTTTACACCTTGGGTTACATTATTGGAGTTCTAGTAAAGATCCCTAATTTTTTTGAAAATATAATATAGCCTATGTCACCCGGGGATAGAGTAGCTTGCCAACAGTGAAAGAATTTTTCAAATCGGTTCAGTAATTTCGGAGCCTATTCAATGCAAACAAACAAACAATCAAATCTTTCTCTTTTACCTATATAATATTAGTATAGATTATTTTAAAGCAGCATAACACCAGCTGCTATCTTAATGACCTGTGCCACCATTTACTAGGCTTAAGAGGTTTAGAGTTACGTTGTATACCGAGCGATTGTGATTTCCGACTGTTTTCTTTCATGATATAATACAATCAACTCTTGCGCAGTATCAGTCAAGTTATCGAGTGAAAGTGTTCTTGTTTGACGCATAAGATTGTTTATTTCGCTGTTACAATCACCAGCTCCAACAGCCGTGATCGTCTAGTGGTTAGGACCCTACGTTGTGGCCGTAATAACCCAGGTTCGAATCCTGGTCACGGCAGTGATACATCACTGTCACGGTGGAGTTTACTTTTGTTATGATTTGAAGTATACCGTAAAATGAAAATGGATGCATCCATTTAAAATGGAATCACAGGTTACATACATATTGAAAATCGTGAGTCTACCACCGCTTCCAAAGCAAACTCCCCAGTAATACATCTTTTGATTTTTCATATTTTGAAAGTATGCTTGGAGTTGCCTGATCACAGTGATAAAAAAAGTACTTTTCGTCCCTGGGAAACGACTTAACTGCTTTCAAAAAAATTAAAACTTAGCGTACCATAGATAATACATGCGACTCATGTCCCAACTTTTTTTTACAGACACTGTTAACTCGCCGCATAAATTGTAATAAACAAATATCAACAATTTTATACCATCATTTTATACTTATAAATAATAAATTACTTTCACTAAAGTATTATTTAATGTACATAAATTTGAGCTAAATATTTACTATCGTCAGTGACAAAAATACTGGCTGGTAGAATGCCACAGAAAAATAATTTTACTTGACGTTTCATGTGTGACGTATTAAATGAGTTCATCAGATTTAGATATGGATTTAACGCCTGATTTCATTAGAGAAGTATTTGTTTTTTAACTAATCAGTTTTTAGTTACTTTCCTCATATTCGAAATGAAAAGTAGAGTGTTAATCTCGGGTGAAATCCCTATTTAGGCAGTCGAACTATTAACACCCTCGCTATACTGGTGCGCCAAACCATGTCATGCCTTAATCAGACACTTTCACCTCTCGTTTAACAATCTACTATTACTTCATTATTATTATGTATGTAGGTATATACATTCGTGGTCTTTTTTTAAATCTATTTTGAACTATAGTTTTCAATAAAGGTATTGTAATTAGGCATAGACCGCTTCTTTTTAATGAACGTTTGCCGTGTTGTACCGAGTGGGGTTGATGAGTTTTACATATTGGTAATTGCGTAATTTTCACCATGAGGTACCCAAATCTAATTATAATAATTTTCTCAATATTATTAGGTCAGAGTATTCTATAGCTAAGTTCGCATTTAGGTAGCTAGGCGCTCATAGCACACCCATAGTAATTATTATAAATGCGAACGTACTTAACTCTGTCTGTCACGACCACACGGAGAAAAAAACTGAACATTTTTTCTAATGATTGATATATAGTCTCAATGCTGATAATAGACAGAGGATACTTTCCATACTTGAAAATGGGATAGTTTATTTATTGCGATAGTTGCAATTTTCCGGGGGCAAATAACGCCTAGATAAAAATATAACGCAATGTAACCTGTGTGAATGCTTGCAGTATAAATAATCTACAACACCAGGGTTCGACCCTATTTACGCCACTTGTACAGACGCCATACAAACCATATTAATCAAATGACTACGTTATGTATGCCAATTGACACTGTGCTCAAATTCGCACTCTCTTACATAATACAACCCATATGTTGTTTTTCGTTTAATCTCTCATGGACACCTTGTAGTATTAGAGCAGTCTTGGACTCTCGATGGTATATGTGTCTCATACGTGCAAGAACAGAGAAAGAATATGATTTCCTGCGTCGGTCCTGTCGTAAGAGGCGTCAAAACAACCCACAGCCAGGTGGTAGGATGTTTGCCCGTCTGGATGGCTACCACTCCTGGTCTAGAGTATGACGCCATAACAACCTTGAGTTGTGTTCGGGCATTAGTGACCAGGTTCCAGTATCCGTTTAAAGAGCACCAGCACATTGGTAGCAATTTGGTGTTACAATGTTCATAGGCGGTGATAGCCGCTTTCTATAAGGCGGGCCGTCTGTCTGTCTGCTGAACTCATGCAATAAATGACCCACTAATCTCTTAAATGTTCCGAGTTCCATCGCGGTGATTAGAATAACCTGCAGAAGCTACTATAGAACGCTACCAGAAAGAAATAATTATAAATTAAGCAAAATAAAACATTAGTACTAGCATGTGACCTACATGTAAAATTTAATATAATCTTCGGGTAGTCTGTATCATTAATAGTTATTAGCGGTCTCGTATAAGCGCTTTAATTGTATTTTTAATGGCGTACAAAAGCGATTTGATTGTGTTTGGTAGGTCGCCTGTTATGTTATTCGAAAATGGTTTCAGTGTTTAATTAAAATTAACAATATGCAGTTAGTCATTTATGGAAAATTTATTTCATTCCATATTTAAAAACTACACTCTGTTCAATAAAAATATTCATCTTCCAATTAAGGGCCATAAAAATTTACTCGAGCTTTTGGAGGGCTTGCGTGGGGCCATGGAAAGGCCAACACGCAGAGGCCCCTTGACAAATTTAATGTAAATGTGGCGTGACACTGACCGGCGACTATCCCTGTCTACACCATATAAAAATGCACCCAAGGACAAGCCCCGGTCAGTGTAGAGCTATTGTAGGGAATGAGAACAAAAGGTACCGGGCGATTGGGATGAACTGCTAGTGGAACTAGGGATCTAAGTTATGGGGACTATGGCGTCTGCCCGTCGCAATATTCGGGGAACAGACGGTGACTCGCAACTCCCTGCATGGGCTCCAAAAAATGATGGAGAAAATTGACGAGGGGCAACATTGGTGTGAGTGGCTAAGGGGTGTGGGGAGGTGGGCTGTAGGTTCACTGAGACTACTTCCGACGTTATGTCATTTATTACTTCCACCCCGGAACTTGAGTCTCAGCTCTAGCGATCTCCACTCCGTGCCGGCTGGCTAGCGCAGGCGTGGGGTTTAGCTTGCCTTGGCCCCGGAGTCAAGTCCGAGATGTCGCTACTCACCTAAGGCTTCGCCACAAAGCCCCCCTGCGGGTAATATACATATTATTTATTATTCTTTATTTTTTTATCAATGCTCATTTTTAAAAACTCATATCTTTTCTCTTGCTGGTTGAAGGGTAACATTAGCATAAATACAAACCTGCACATCGACATTACAATACACACCAATAAGATTTAGCTACCTGTGGCAGATAATCGGTTATCATACAAATGGAAAGGTTTGAAATCATCTATCTATGTGATACGTGTATAGCGCTACGTCGATGTACTTTTTATTATATTGATGTATACATAGCACCTATATGTATGTATTTAGCTTCGTCAAACTTTAAGGTCTTAAAGGCCGATTTACATTTCGTGGATGAAACATTGAAGTCAGCTGACTTTACTAAGTCTGTGGCTGACTTCAATTTTAATCCAATATTTCAGTAGCGCTGCACTGACGTTAAATCAATTTACATGATACTAGTATGAAGTCAGCAATGGGTTCCTTAGAATTTCAAGTCAGTTGCTGGATCAATGTAATGCCTTAAATTGATTTAAAGTCAGTACAGCGATACTAAGTCAGTGGTAAATTCAATATTCTAATATATATACTATAACTAGGATATGCCCGTGACTTCGTCAACGTTTGACTTGAAATTCCCGCGGGATTCCCGGGACCCAAAGTATCGTAGTATTTAAAAAAAGAAAGAAAACTATCTTTTTAGTGGAAACTGTGAAGGAATAAGCTAATTTTTATGTACCCGAACAACTACAAACCGCTCCCGGGAAAATTCCCGGGATAAAAATTATCACACATTTGTTACATAAAATTTTCTATCGATCAGTGAAAAAATCACATTGAAATTCGTTTTTTTTCAATCTGGTCATTTTAAAGCATGTCCAGAAAAAATTCCGTGGGATTCCCGGGAGAAACAGTAGCGCAGATTTTAAGTCTAAGAATTTTCTATCGATCAGCGAAAAGCGCATCGAAATCGGCCCAGTAGTTCTCCCGAATTCCCGAACAAACAGACAAGAAATCTAAAAAAAAATCATCATGTTCTCCATCGTATCTATAATCTATTCCAGTTGTTTTTTTTAAATAGCTTCAATGTACAGTTACGGTATATTTAGAATTTTATATTATTATAGATATATATAATTCAATTAAAATTAAAGATTACTTGCAGAATAGATTATGTAGCAGATCACTGCCTGCGGAGAGCGTACCCAGAAGGCTGGCTGTATTACCACACTGTATGATAATGCTTATTTTATGCGAAATATGAGCCAGCCTTCTGTCATGGGTAGTGTCAAAGAGTTTCTTACAATATTTAAAGAAAGTCTTTGTCGATGGACCCTAAGTCAGTAGCTGGATCGTAAATCAGTCTTTATCTGTGCTACAGAAAACCGTATAACGGTCTTTTGCTTTCCTCATCTATCCCCTACCAACCAACTTTCACAGGTCGCCAACTTATTTCGTCTGGAGGGCGTCCTACACACATCTCGTTTGCAGGCAGGCTATAAATATAAAACTAATTAGAAACAACAATAATTACGTTAACTTTCGGTATCTCTTACTTTATAATTTTATTACATTTACGTGGTTCTGGTATAACTTTATGCGTTGTAAGTTTTAATCTTCTACTAGCTTCTGCCGGTGACAACGTCCGCGTGGAATTTGTTTTCAAAACCCCCCGATTTTTAAACATTCTTCATTGGTGCTCCGCTCCTATTGGTCTTAGGGTGATGATATATAGCCTATAGCCTTCCTCGATAAATGGGCTATCTAACGCTGAAACAATGTTTCAAATCAGGCCAGTAGTTCAAAAGTTCTTAATGACTAATACTTGTTTGTATCTTCTGACATTTTATTACATTTGGTATATTTTATTATACTACTTTATATACTACTTGGCTCTGGTTTCTCCCAGTTGACTTTGAGTGACGAAGCTCGAAATCATTTTGAATATTTAATTAACCTACTTGTTAGAGTTTACTTAAGTGATAATATAAATCAATTAAATTCATTTACCATTTATTAAATTACTTTCATTAGCGAATGAGTATTATGGTATAATCGGTGTACAAACATAAGTTAGATGTCTTAGAGTTATTTATACTAATTTTAAAATCTGTGATGTACGTATCGCAATTATGTGTGTAGACAAATGGAGAAAGTAAAAAATTACTTACACCCAGGTAGCGCATTTTCCACACTGGATTACTACCCCTGGTCTAGGTCCCTGTCCCTCGTTCCAGGTGGGCAGAACATTGATAGAACTTTTGGGTGTTGCAAATGTCTATAGGTGACGGTAATTACTTTCTAGGAGGTGGACCTCAGCCTCTTTACTGTACTCCAGTAAAAAAAATATGAACCATTTTCTGTATGAGAAATTATGTATATCGGTAACCTAACCACGGTTGTTTAATCAACGTTTTGCGGTATCTCAACCGGTGATTGGAGCACGGATTGACACCGTAATTAAATACAACGAGCATACCTACCCGCCCTTTATCAGGTCAGGCTTCATATGAGTATCCAGAGCAACTTTAATGACATAAAAAGCAATGACAAAAATATTTTAAAATAAACAGTACTTTGAAAGTCCACGTGTAGTCACGATGTGACGATCTTGAGAGTTTAAAGATTTTGCAATCTTTGTTTAAAGTAGCAATATTTTCGCCATAACATGGCTACATAATTTATGTCGTAAAAACTTGAAACTTTATGTCTTCGCGATGTCTAACTAGTGTATTATAAAAAATGCCCAAAATTATATACGAGCAAAAACTCGTCCACGTTTAAATTTAAGTACTTTACTCTAGAATCACATGGGAATTCTCAACAAAATCTTTAATGCAGGAACAGTTTTCTCTTGTTGTATACTATTTTCTACAGCTCCATAAATTCTTCACAAAGTAATTGTATAAGATATGTATTATAAAAAACAGCATGTGATAGACAAATATGAATTAAAAGAATCTTTACCTACATGTGTTGCTGGTGAGTTTCCAGCCGCTTCTTCTCGTTAAACAGTGATAACATGTTGCGAAGCGATGTACATAGAATAGAAAGCAAATTAACATATACGAGATTATAATTATTTATTTGGCTTAAAGATAAAGTTTTGGAAGGATTTATTGGCGTTTGTTAGACAAAACAAAAGTTATTAAGCATAAATAATTAATAAAAGCGGTTAGATTTGACTGCCCCTTCCAAGAATAGAAAGGGGTAGTAATCCGTTTAAAATAAGTTGCTATAGGTTTAAGAATTTGTGGCAAATATAATAATTACAAACACTGTTAACATTAATTTATAAGATAATTGTAACTAACACACTAACTAAATGTGGACCCCGGTCTGAAATAAAGTTTATATTGTTATTATTATAGTAGGGGAGCCCGGGAGCCACTAAATGTGGAGTTACTCGAGCGTCGCGGGGACCTTTTGGATTGTGAAGATTAGATGCTAAAAAGAAAAAAGGTTATATGATATATGACTTTTCACTGGTGGGGGGAGCGTGTACAGGTTTTCATAAATGTAAAAAAAAGTGGCACAGAAATACTTAAGCCTGTCAGATATTAATAATGTATGCACCCATGTGCTTTTAATAGCGGAGAAATATTAATCTGCCGGTTTGCATGGTGGGGGTGGCCATACGAAGAGGTTGAAAATGGAAAAAAAAATTCGAGCTCATTAGATATTCAAAAGCGATGTTAAATAAACTCTTATTCAAAAGACTGATGATTTGGAAGCAACCAAAATTCATGACCGATTTTTGAAAATGCAAAAAAAACATAACATTGACATACTCGAGCGCGTCAGATTAATATACAGACGGTTCAGCTTGATGTCTGACAATTATCTGGAGAAATTTCCTTAAGGGGTTAGGTGGGTTTGAAAATTTAAAAAAATCGTTTTTTTACTGAGTAGTATAATATGTTTAAAATATCTTACTAAGTAGTATAATATGATTAAAATAATCTCCTAAAATTTCAAATCGATCCGAGTAAATTTCTAAGAGATAGACCCTTCGGAAGTTTCGCCCATCAGGCCACGTCAGTGCAGTGCTTCGCAGGTATTACGCGTTTATCTCAAAACTCAATTTTTTAAGTCGATGGACGTGATTTCTTGAAAAGTTATGAAGCGTTTTGTTAAAATTTGGCACACATCTTTGAAATAACATTGAACGAAGGATTTTTTTTATTACAACTAATTTTTTTCGAGCTAATACATGGCGAAAATTAGAGCAAACAATGTGTTTTTTTGTTCAGTCTGTCAAAAATTCAAATTTTAATTCTTTTTTTCCTTCGTCCAATAAAGAGATTTATCCATGTACTAACGAAATATTTTTGGATTTTTGATTTTAAATGAATCAATAATGAGTTATGCTGTCCACGGCAAGAGCATTTTTTTTTAGAGACGTCAAGGGAGATGAGGTACCAACGGCTAAGTTTTCGGAATTTTTAAATAAACATTTCACAAAATCCTGTTTAATGTATCTTTGATATGCTGAATTGTTTAAATAAAATATGTGGTTGTATATATTTTAAAAAATAGTAAAAATACCCTTTTTTGAACCTCTGAAACCCACCTAACCCCATAATCTCACGGTTTGAATAAAAATTATTGCTGAATGTAACAAATACAATTAGCAGAAAATAATATAATATGTATATTTAGAAGGAAATGGTGTTATAAATTAAATTACGAAAATATTTTTTTTACTTTTCATCATCAGTGAAATCATCTTCATAATAGAAGTCCTGTTCGATTTGGTAATTTTCATCTACATCTTGCCTATCTGCGATAAGAAATGGTTATGATACTTAACAATCTTTTATTTTTTTCATGATATTACACAGTATTGAAAAAAAAACATACCTGAATCTGGAGCATCTCCTAAAATATCAAGTGCTATGACAACATCTTCATACAGTTCTGGTAGTTGATTAGCAACGAACCAAGTCATCTCCAGTTTTCCATCCACATTTGTTATGGAAATACATAGTACTCAGCAGCTGCACGCACCACACTTTATTGATGATTTTAACTACTTCGGCTTATGGAAATCGGCAGATTATATTATTGCTGTGAACATTGAATCATTTCCTTCTAAATAAAAAAATGACCGCGCTCGACAATGCCCAGGTGACGTTTTTTTTGCAACTTTGTGACACGCCTATTTTCTTATGTCACGAGCAAATAGTCAGATTATTGAAATGTAGAGTTTTCTGCATGTAATTAACTCAACTTGTCTTAATCTGACGCGCTTGAGTTTTTTTAACGATCGATTTTTTTACTGTTCTGATCGGCTGCGCTAAACGCAGGACCCCTATATGAAAGGTTCATATATGGTGGGGCTACATAATCGGGTGCAAGAGTTCTTCCTTATGTTATTCTGCCACGCTCGAGTAAATCCCAAAATCTCCGCTTGGCCTCCCCTACTATTATAAAAGTGTTTCCCAAAACAATCGAATTATTTGTAGTTGATACGTTATTTTTGCGGCGGCTCCTTTAACGGTCTTAGTACCTTTAATATAATAAAGATTCGCCAATTGTGCTGCGATTTCAAGCGATTATCTTACCTTTGTTGTTGAAATAGTGATAATTTTTCTCCTGATTCGCCATAAACAAAAATAACTTTGAACTTGGCCTAATTTACAAACGGTCTGGTGAAGCTAAAGATATTCATTTTTAACCTGATTATATAAAGCAAATTTTATCATATTTAACGAGTTTTATGAAGGAAAAAATCTTAGAAATTCTTAAAATGTACATTTTATGGTCTATGACTGATGCTGGTTCAAAGGAAAATAATTAGCCAAGGGTTTATTTATAACACCATATATATGACTTTCAAAAATGTTCTCCAATGGAACTAGTGTAAGTAGCTTAAATTTGAATTAATATATTTTGTGTAATACTTTGCAATTTGTATTTCAAAATTGTATTCTTTCTCCGTTCCTTTACGGAACAATTATGGCCGGTTCCCATAATTTGTCTTACTAAGTGAATGAATATAGGAACCGCCCATTACCCGTTTATTAGTGGCTGAAATTCACATATAAAATACTAGCTGATACTAATCTGTGCTTAGCTGACCTCTACTTGGCGAAAGGAAGGACCATGCCAAATTTCAAGTCTATAGGTATTATAGTTCCTGAGATATAGTGCTGAGTCACTACATTCATGGATTTCAATTATATATATATATATATATAACTGAATATATATTCTATGGCTATGAAATAAACATTTTTATAACCGACTTTAGAAGGAGGAGGTTCTCAATTCGTCTGTATGTTTTTTTGTATATTCGTTACTCGGTTTCTCAGTCAATGGTGGACCGATTGTTCTTTTAACTACCGAGATGATCCCATAGTCAGCAAGTCTGGATCTGATTTGTGGATTGCAAAGAAATCGAGAGCAACCCCTGTTGAAGAGCGTATACATCGAAGAATGAGATAGCAAATTTGTATACGCGTGCCAGTTATACAATTTCTACAGGTGATTAATATATTATTTCTAGAGGTATTTAAGTATTTGTGCAAATAATTAGTAAAAACTATGCCTACTAACAAACATATTGTAGACAGATGTCGTTTAAATATTTATTTTTTTGGTTTTTAGTGTGAAATTAGTTTTGTTTTTGTTAAAAATATTAAATTGTATGTCATTGATGACCACGGACTATGAAAATGGCCCGGACTATTGGAGGGCTTGCGCGCGGGGGGCATGGGAAGGTCAACACGTAGAGGCCCCTTGACAAATTTGATGTAAATATGGCGTGACACTAACCGGCGATTATCCCTGTCTACACCATATAAAAATGCACCCAAGGACAAGCTCCGGTCAGTTTAGGAATATTGTAAAAATGATAACAAAAGATACCGGGCGACTGGGATGAACTACTGGCGGTTATAGTGGAAGTGGGGATCTGGGAATACGGGGACTATAGTGCCTGCCTGACGCAATGTTCCAGGAACATGGAGGAATGAGCAGACGGTAGCTCGCAACTCCCTGCATGGGCCCTAAAAAATGCCATAGAAGACAGGGGCAACATGGGTGTGAGTGGCTAAGGGACGTGGAGAGGTAGGCTGTAGGTTCACCGAGGCTACTTCCGATGTTATGGCATTTATCACTTCCACTCCTGGAGCTCGAGTCTTAGCTCTAGCGATCTCCACTCCGTGCCGCCTGACTAAGGCAAGCACGGAGGCGGGACCTTGGCGCCCCGGAGTCGGGTATGAAGTGTCGCTACTCACCTAAGGCTTCGCCACAAAGCCCCCTACCGATTTATTATTATTATTCTGCTCCTATTATTTATTTTAACAATGCTTAATATTATTTTAACAAATTTTGGAAACACTCGAGCCCCTTGTGTAACGTGATTTTACCTCGCACAATAAGTTTAATTAACGTTTGTACACCGCCTACGCACTCACTAAATAGAATTAGGGAAGCGGTTACAGTTGATGTGGGAGCGGTTCCTTTGGCAGAAGCGATTATTAATACACTTATAAATGCTTGGCAGTCCACAGACAACAAAAAGTTTCGTAAAGGTTGTTGGTGTTTTTTGTTTACGGAACCATAAAAAATGTGTGAAATAGCTCTGATCTCAAACAATTATATCGTTCATTGCTAATACAGAATATTATTAAACTATAAATTAGTGTAAAGAAGAAAACTTAACTTATATTGTATTCGTTTAGACTTAATATTCTTAGTAAAATATTGGGCCTAGATCATCAAAGTAAATGGGCAAGGTTCCCAGAAGGCTGGCTACGTTACCTGGCTGGATCGCCATGCTGATCCGTTGACCGAGGTAGGAACCGGTCCCCTGATAATTATTTGTGAAAACATTTTGGAAGCTGAACCTTATATTTTTATTTTTATCACAAATATCTTCTAAGTCAAGAATTATGTGGACAAAATTTGTAAGTGAATGTTTCTTCGGCTAGAGAATTACTTTAAAGTCTTCTTCAAAGTTGTCTAAAGATGTTCTACAAATATAATATATACTAAAAAAATCTATCCTTACAACTATGATGGTTATTCTTACAATCTTTATTAATTTCGCAATTACACTTAAGGGCGAACGTGGCGATTTCATAAATAATAATAAAAGTCCATAAATATCCCACTGTTGAGCTCGGGCCTCCCATAGGGGAACGGACAGTATACCCGCCACGCTTGTTCAAAACGGATTTACGGATTTGACAAATCGGTTATCTCGATTTGCAGGTTCCATCACGATGTCTTCCTTCACCGTTAGCACGTAGTAAACAAAACAATATGCATATTAGGACAGAAAACTGTCTTAAGTGGTGCAAGCTTTCCGGCCAGGTTTCGAACCCGTACCCTTTGGGCTTAGGACGCGTGGGCTAACCACCAAGCTACAATCGCTTCGGTTTCATAAGGATTCTGTTTTTATCAAAATGATACTGTCAACGCGGCAGCTCAGTATAAGGTTAAACGCGCATCAAAAATGACGTAATAGAATTGCTGGTAATAGATAGAAAGGAAACTAAGCGTGACTATGCATGCTGATCACCAAATTGTGAGCCTTGTAGCAAAACTTCTGGATTGGCTCCTTCTTGCGTAAACACGTGGCGCGGAATTACTGCACTTATATGAAGCAGTTGGTAGCGGGAGAGATATGTGAGTTAACGGACAAGGGTCGACAGCAGACTGACTCGTAAAGACGGGTAGTATCAGCACAGCGGTAAGTATGATAAGGATAGTCGTAATGGAACGGAAGATGGCGGCTGGAAAAATATGATTATATAACACGGGTAGTTCACGCAATAATTTGTCAGGACAAGATTTGAACTGCGCGGCGCGAACAGCTACAAAAGCCTAAAAGTCCAATATTTCGCTCCCGCTTGTTACTAAACAAGCGGGAGCATAAGCGAAGCGATGTTCATAATGATGAACAACGCTTACCCACTTGCGTGTACGAACACAAGTTTGCTTCGCTCATTAGCTCGAAACCGATCGATGCAACTCAATTGCACTTCCATTCCGACTGGCACACTTTGTTTGTTCATTGCATGAAGTACATCGTTAGTGAGTATTCTGGATTATGTTGGACATTGAGTTTAAACTTAATTTGAAGTGATTAGTTTAGAATACATATTAAACGTATTGAGTTTTATGAATTCTATAATCTAATCTATGTATACAGATAATAAAACTGTAGAGGTCGAGTTTCTGTACAATGAAAAAAAAATTGCTAAAAACCGAGTCAGGGGGATGTAAGAAGTTAAATAGAACTAATTTAGATTTTTTTCAATTTTTTGTTTCTATGTTTGTCTGTCTGTTTGTACCGGCTAATCTTCGAAACGATTGGACCGATTGAAATGAAATTTTGTATGGTGGTAGCTTGTATCCCTGGTCAACATATAGGATACTTTTGATCCCCAGAAATTAAAGAGTTCTCGTGAGATAGTTAAAAAAACTTTAATTACTTATACAGCTTATTATACAACTTATGCACCTAATTAAGTATTGATATTGCCGGTATTATCATCGTACAATAAAACAATTTATACATTAAAAAACAATTAGGCTATATATCATTACTCTAAGACCAATAGGAGCGAAGCACCAATGAAGAATGTTTTAAAATCGGGAGGGTGTTTTTAACTTACTTTTTTTTAAACTATTCCACGCGGACGAAGTCGCGTGCAGAAGCTATTATAATCTAATGCTAGTGAAATTTCGTTAGAGTTACAATGACAACGTATTTGTTAGCGAATTGCAACGGCGCCACAAAAAATAATGCAACCGCCGCGTCCTCCTTTTCACTATATTCGTCGATCGCCCATGCGATCAACGAATACATTTATCGAATAAATTTATTCGATAAATGTCATCGTTTCCATAAACGACGTCGTTTATCGAATAAAAAGTATCCCAAGTGTTGACCTATAAGCTCAGTGTCTAGTTTCATTATCATTGTGTATAGTTTCATATATCCCTTCAGTAATGTTCATGTGATACTCTGACAGACAAAAATTTAAAAGCTAATTTTCGACACCTGCTAGTTTCTTGGATTATTTTCTTATCTTTGAATCCATTGTAGAAACTTGACAACACCAACTGGTTTATTACTAGGGATGGGCCGAATGTGGTTTGAACCGAATACGAACTTCGGCCGAACTTCGGTTTGATTTTGCCACGTTTTCTCAAGAGCAACACGTCGTGACTTGATATTGATTCACGCACTGATACTTGAAATTTCGCCGTAAATTTTAATAAAAGAATAGGTTATTAGACCTATAATCAAAAAACAATCACCATTTCATAATTCTAAAATCATAATGTTTAATTCGTAAAAATGTGATTTCAATCAAAATTAAAGTTGTAATTGCTGATGTCCCTTAGACGTTTTTTTTAATTCAAGTTACGCATCATAATTAAGCAGTTGCGCATTAGAGGAATAATAAGTTTATTTTATTTTGTTTTAATTTGATGTCCGTTTAATTAGGCAAAGACTCAATCAAGAACTATATTTATTTATTTTTAGCACATTGCACGTTAAGGTTTACATGTTCCTAACTAAAATAAATGACCATGAGTATATAGATGCCAATTTTTATATTACGGTTATGATAGATATGATTTCTATTAACTTCATTCAAAATAGTGCAAGTAGTTAGTTTACTTTTTTCTTGCACCGAATGTTCGGCATTTAAACCGAATCGGCTCAAGTCGCCGAAATTCGGTCAAACCGAATGTAAAACGAATTTCGGCCCATCCCTATTTATTACATTATCTGCACCTTGTGCTAACTTGTAAGTATCAAGTGTTACGAATTATAAAATACTAGAGTTTACCCCTAGTCAACCTCCAGTGTGTGTGACCTTTGTTTAAAAGGGTTACGACACAAGTTACATCGTATTAAATTTTTTGTTACTGCTATATGCCCCGGAAGATTCACTTCATTTTATATCGCAAATTATTCCATCACCCGGATAAAAAGTATTATTAAAACTACATATGTTCACCAAAATGACCAAATCAACCACACCGACCACACCGACCACACCGACCACACCGACCACACCGACCACACCGACCACACCGACCACACCGACCACACCGACCACACCGACCACACCGACCACACCGACCACACCGACCACACCGACCACACCGACCACACCGACCACATCGACCACACCGACCACCACCGACCACACCGACCACACCGACCCGACCACACCGACACCGACCACACCGACCACACCGACCACACCGACCACACCGACCACACAGACCACATCGACCACATCATCGACCACATCGACCACATCGACCAAAACCTACCCCTACTTACTGGGATAATCTTTACAAATTACTTGTCCACCCTCGGTATTAAAACTAAAATACTAAATAAAGTAACTAAACAAAAATATTAAATAAAGTATCGAATATATATATATATATATATATATATATATATATATATATATATATATATATATATATACATATATATATATATATTTTATATATATATTTTAAAATTAAATATTAAAAATAAATTGGCCGACCGATTTGGCTGAATTTCAGCCAAATCGGTCAGGTTCAAATTTCAATGAAAACAGAACAGACAGACAGAGTTACTTTCGCATTTATAATATTAATATCGATTTTAATACATAATAAAAAATCTCAGTGGCTGAAGCATCTTATTCCAATGTCGAATTAAAATATTCAAAAAATATTAGAATTCAATTATTTATCATATTTAGTATTGATCAAATTATTTTGAGTCAATATACTTACTTGACGAAAATAAATAAAGTCAAGATCATTGAAATTTGCAGATGACATCCTTTATACGTGAGATAAGTTTTCAATATTATAACAATATTGGGAACAAATGAGAAAAGGAAGGAGAGGGTAAGACTCTTTACATGTGCATAATTGTATACTGAACGTAGTGGAACCCAGGCTTCAAACCTAACGCTCTGAATGTAACTGGGATTTAACACTCGTATAATAATAAATTATACACTGAAGTACCTATATTTTCATGTGGCTGAAATACGGCAAACAGAATTAAAGATAACATAATGGTACAGACTAGACATATTGCCAATCCGATGCATGTTGGCTTCGAAGAAAGTTTAGAACTCTTTTTTACTAAACCTCAATCGTAGCATTATTAGAAAACTTCGACTGGAAGCTCATTCCGAGTCCGTAGGGTATGCAAAAAGAGTTTGTTTTTCCTTTACTTCATATCTCTAACATAGCGAAGTTTTTCTCTTTTATTTTCATTAAATACGGAGAAGATCCGGTAGACACTTACGTTTTGCCAATAACAATAACTGTAAGGAAGTCGTGTACGCTGATATGGTTTTACAAAAATTGGTAAGTTTTAAAATCTAGATGAGCAGTTGTAGGCCGAAAACACGCTTCAAATGGTAATGGATAATGCGTGCCAATTAGTCTCACAATGATAGATATTGAAGATTGTTAAGTGGAATAAATGATGATGAGAGAATGATGCCTCGCACTCAGCCGAGATTTAGTGCTAGAATGAATGATTATAATGACATAAAATTATACCAAGCTTAGCGCGCAACCTTTTAACGCTAAGATGATGATGCTACATCGTCAAAATACTAAAACGGAATAATTATATTATATAAATACACATATTTTTTGAGTCGGTGAATAGATAAGAAATCTCCTTTAGCGCAGAAAGCGTCCGAATTCCCGGTCTCATTTATACACACTCAAACATTATCACAAAGTGAAATCCGTCCCTCAGGAATCACCGTTGCCCCGGGACAGACGAAGACAAATGAACTAAGCATACGTACTAGGGTTCACGGTTTGCGATATACCGTTATTATATAGTTTTGTAACTGCAGTAATTCGGACTCGTTTTAACAGCTCCCTCTCAATTAATTTGCTCGAAATACAAGACAACAACACAAGGTTTCCGCTGACTTCAAGGGCAGTCATGATAATTACGTAAAAGCCTCTAGAGTATCTACTGTATGGAACTTCTCATGTTCAATAAACTTCTAGGAATGTTAAGGGTGCAACCTCTATTATTGTTTAAAAGTAAAAGAGTATTGATAAGTAAAAGTTATTATATCATCCTCCTCTTCCTCCTCCTTGAGTCGTGTTCTTCATTCCTGAGAGTCGTGACTTGAACCCACTACTTTTTCTTGGATTATTTTTCGTCATCAGAGACGATCAGCGGCAATATGCAGTGTGTCGTATATGGAGTACTGGAGTGTGGTCCGGATCTGGTCGGGCTACGGCCTGGGGCTCTTTTTCCTTCCATTTTTCCAGTGACGATTAGTTTTTCCAAATTGTCACCTTGTTTTCTGGCTATGTGTCCGAATTACTCAAGGATTTTACGGAGGCAGATGGATAACAGCTTCGTTGTTATTTTTAATTTCTTTACAATAGATGTGTATTAAAAATGAACATAAACGAACCCCGACATTCAAATAATCAGAGAGAAAGAGAGATAACACTTTATTGTACACATACTGTTGAAAATATTGTAAATATGGTCTGTTTTTCTAATTGTATATTTTGGTGTGCAATAAAGTGTTCTCTCTCTCTCTCATTACGGAGAACACAGAAAAATTTATAGCCTAAAAATATTCTAAATGTGCACAATGCGCGGTCTTATCGCTATGAAGCGATCTCTTCCAGGCAACCCGTGGCAGGAATAAAACAGATTCAATTTGTCAATGGTGGTATACATAAATATTATACGATATCAAGTTACTTACATTATATTTTATTCACTAATAAACATAAGTATGTAAAATCCTTCCTACTAGTCCTACTAATATTATAAACGCGAAAGTTTGTAAGAATGTATGGATGTATGTATTTTTGTTACTCTTTCACGCAAAAACTACTGAATAGATTTTGATGAAACTTTACAATAATATAGCTTACACATCAGAATAACACATAGGCTATAATTTATAAAGATATAGTGTGAATTATCCAAAACTAAACGATTTTCCATCACCACGCGGGTGAGACCGCGGGGCACACCTAGTATTATATAAGAATTATAGTTAATAGACATATATGAATACTCCTATTAATATTGATTACATACATAAATATATGTAAAAATATCAAACATTAGTTCATAATCAGGTAAACAATCCACTCGCTCCTCGACTGACGGCCGGTTCCTGGATATTACCTACCGTTCATTTTGCTTGCTACCGGTTACAATTTGACAAACGCTCCATACAAGTGATTTAGTATTAGTAGATTAGTAGATTTATTTCAGTTACTAACTCACCTTGATATGAATCCAAATAGAATTACATACATAGACAGGCAAATCGAAGTGCAAATGTAGCGTGGTTTAGTAGTTCTTACCCAAAATCACTACAATAATTATCGTTCTGGAAATTGTTATTATAATTTATTGTTGGTTTTATTCAAATGTATTTATTTATTTTTACTAATTAAATATTATATAAGTAGACTTAGTTTTATAAATTATTATTATTATTAGTTATTTAATTAACAAATTTGGGTCGTTTTGGTTTTACGCTTAAAGGAAGGTTTGCACTGAAAATCAGCGTTGTGTCGGATATAATTCCGGCACAGCAATATGCTGAGTGCAAACCTTGTTCGTTGAAAATGGGGCGTACAAATTCTCAAAATATGCTCTGTGTATAATAATGTATAACGAATGTAATTACGTCGCTATTTCTTCGAATAAAGTTTTTCTTTCTTTCTTTCTTTCTATTTCGAAATTCAACTGATGGTAAGGCAAGTGAATGAATTAAGAACCGGCCATAAATAGAGATTCGGACGTAGACGAAGGCAGGTCGTTGGTGAAATTGACACGTGTCTAGATACATTGGTACTTCTAACACATAGTATAAAGTTTCAGTTTATTTTGGTACTTGTCATATTCGTAATACGAATCTATGAAGGCGACCGTACTAGACTCGTAAATATTGGGTCGATTAATCGACGCGTCCGTAGACTACACCCTGATTGATTATGACCCCGACGTCGGGCTTGAAAACATCCACTTGAATTCATTGATAAGTTTGAACATTCGGAACTATTGAGTATTTGATACATTTTACAAATCATAAAGTCACAATAAATACTAAAACAATATACATAAAACAGAGTGCAAGTTTAAGAACCTTCCTAACACATCTTTTTAAAATTTCATCATAGAAATAATTTTAATTATTTCTCATTAAAGATCAAAATCAAGAATACTACAACATTTTATATGACATTTGAACTGATTGAATTAATTTGAACATATTTATTTGCGCTAAACTCGGCGAGTTTTCAGTATTCTAGCGCAATACTCGACAACCCTACAGTATATGAGTGAACTCGAGGTCACAGAAATAGACGAATTGTACAATTGGGACAATGGCATATAGCGGTTTTTAACCAACTTCCAAAAAGAGGAGGTTCGTAATTCGTCTGTACGTTTTTTTATGTATGTTACGCGATTACTCCGTCAATTGTAAACCGATTTTCATTTTTTTTGTGAATTGAGAACCGTTGTGGTTTGAAACTCGACGAAACGAAAAAGCGACACTAAAAAGATATAAACACATAACTCTATAGGATTAACTCTGCGAGAGAATGAGATAAGAGTTTTACATTGTGCAGCACAGATTAGAGAATCAATATGACCGATGATTCAACATAGGTCCAATTTAGACCGAAATGAAACTGATTATAATATTTTTTAGACTAAAACAAGGGAAAAATTTAAAGTGATACTTGAGAAGTTTATTTTGAATGAAAAATGAGAAGCTTATGTTGACGGATGTAGGCTAAAGGAATTGTATTTATATTAATAAAGTTAGAGAAGAATTATCTGTGAGTATATTCTCTGAAGTTTCACTTCTACTGCGTGTGAACTACACACGATAATTTTTTTATTCGTAAGTGTATACTCCCGAGGTGGTCCCATAGTCAACAAATCAGTATCTGATGAGTGGATCCCAGGGAAATCGAGAGTAACCTTTGTTAAAGAGAGCCGAGCGCCTGCATTCTTCGAAAAAAGCTTGTATACGCGTGCCAGTCTTACATTTATTATTTTATAATAATTCTGAAGAATGTTCTCGGAGCGATTGTAAGTGAAAGTGCTCCAGTTTGTAAAAGCCGGGCAATTTATAAAGCAACGTTGAATAGTCGTTTTCCGCCTCAATTAACCGACTTCTCGCAAATTCAGATTACAGCTTCGTTGAGTACGATTGGAATTTTTAATGAGAAGGTGTGGTCTCCGACAGCCGTGATCGTCTAGTGGTTAGGACCCTACGTTGTGGCCGTAGTAACCCAGGTTCGAATCCTGGTCACGGCAGTGATATATCATTGTCACGGTGGAGATGTTTTTTTAATATCTAGGTAAATAATTTTAATTATAATTTATGAAAAATATTATTATGTATGTACTATGTTTGTGTCAGTGATAATTTAGTCTTTATAGTTATTACTAATGAGCCATGCCCTCCGCCTTATTCGTACAAGACTTAGAATTTATATTCATAACTTCTGCTACAAAATAACGATATATCATCTTTTTGCTTCAATAATGAAACTCTTGAATATTAAAATTTTAGAAGGCAGTTTTTTAACTTTCAGTAAATAATTGTATCGAAACGAATAGCGTGGTATCTTTTAAAATATATTGTAGATTGACAGAAAAAAGTAATTCTATCGATACAGCTATTTCTTGAAGGTTAAAAAACTCTTTTCTAACATTTAAATTTTCAAGAGAACACAATAGACGAAAAGAAGCGATATGAAATACAGGAATATTTAAAAAAAATCTATACAAATAAATAAAATTGAAGAGTCTGTAATATCAAAATAATAGCTTTTTACTAAATGCATATGAAAGTATATACGGTACTTGTATCAAAAAATCAATTTATATATTTTTGCCTGTCTGTTAATCTCTGAAACAGGTGGACCGATTTTTGACGGGACTTCCACAGACAAATAGCCAAATTATAAGGAGTAACTTAAGCTACTTTTGAAGGCAAATTAAATTAAATTCCACGTGAACGAAGTCGCAGATAACAGCTAGTCATAACTTATGACTAGATAGATAGATAGATAGACAACACTTTGTTGTACACCAAAACACAGATAAACAGAAATAGAAAAATACAAGAGATAGTACAACGGGCGGCGTTATCGCTAAAAAGCGATCTCTTCCAGTCAACCCCTGGCAGGGATTAATGGATATTTAATACTGACGGTGGTGCAGTTTATAAATAATGATAAATATACACAATATATATTGTTACGAGTTTGCGGGACTCGAATTAAAATGCCGTTAGAATTATTATAGTGTTTATTAGAACTATACAAACACGTATAACACAGGTACAAATATAACCGAACACTACAAATCCAAATGTAATGTAGAAGGTCGTAATTCAATATAACGCGCAAAGTCCGTCACTATTAGTTTCCGGAATGTCCACACGTCACGCCTAGATCGTAGTTGTCGCTCAACTGTCTCTCTCTCAATCAGGCCATCGTTGTATACTGCACAAATGCAAATCTGCCCGCTCACCAACGTCAACATAATTTCCTAGAATTAGCTTGTATTTGAAATCCGCAACACCTGGCTAATGATGTAGCCTTCAAGCGGTTGTAGACGAGTACAATAGAACAATAGGCGGTTCTCCATAATAACTAGAAACGTATGCCAGTAAACAAAAGAAAACAATAATAAAAAGATTACAATTAGTTCAAATGCCGACAGGTAATAAAATGTGATTTTACAGATCTGTACGTGGAATTTGTCTTTGTCGGAACCTAAGTTGTAACAATATATTCTTTTTGTACCCATTAGACGGATCAACGACAAGACACGATGGTATTTGACGACATTGAATTATTGAAGTTTATAGGCAACTTTGGTACAAATTGAAAGATATAAATGAATCGTCTAATATCCATTTACGAGGCAAATTATTAAAATCACCAAAATATAGTTGATTTCTCTTATTTTTCTTAGGGCCGATTTTTCAATCATTACATAAAAATATCAGTCGAACAAATTATAACCCGAGTGAATTTAAAGTGAAATCATTCAACAATTTTATTCATGCAACTGGCATTTTTAATTTTTCCATGTTGTATTTAATTCTATGAGTAACTTAACAATAATATCTGGTGATTTACAAATCGGCCCTTAATCGTACAAAACATCAATTTATTTAGAAGCCTCTTCCTACTCTTTGCCAATATATTGTTGCTTAAATAGAACAAAAGACGAAACAACGACAAATATATAGATATATTTCCCTCGTATGGCTGTATTTTAAAATCGCATTTAATTGTTTGTAAAATCCTTCTTTGTTTGTAAAAGTCCAACAATCATAAATAATAACACTGAAAATATTTAAACGGACTTACAGGCTACATACATATTATTTCAATTAACCTATTTTTAAGGGTCGTGCTGAAACAAAAACCGACGGGATTAGAGTGTCATGAAATTGTCTTTGGAAGAATATTAAGGGCGGTTGCGGCCGCACTTTGGTTTATTAAAAAGTTTTTCTACCATTTTCATAGAGTAAAGAATGACTCAAACATTACACCGAACGAAATTTTAGAGTTCTATATCTATTGAGGCAAAAACGGAACCGTTATGAAATTATCTTGTTCTTCTGGTTTTATATGATATGTAACAGCAAGAATAGTTTTTGGGTAGGAAAAGTATCAAACATTAAACATTTGGGCAGGGTTCCCCCTTTTTTATTGTTCAGTGTTGTGATGTGACTGTTCACACTGCACAGTAAGCAATGGACACGGTCTTTTTTTTTTTTGAGCTGGATCCAGCTGAATAGCCGCAGATGGCTGTTTCAGCGATACCGGACTTTGGGGGCTTCCCGACTCCGTGGGAGCGGAGGCGTTCAGCCCGGAGGCAGCACGCTCGAGGAGGCACCTCCTGTGAGGTTCGACCTCGGCTCGACCGCTGCGGGGGATTGACTCTACATAGGAGTTAGCCGTGAGAGGCTGAATGAGCTAAGCCAATAGGAATCTCAATTGAGCTTACTGTCCACTGGCCACGTTTACCTAACACTTCGTTGAATTCTCATCAGTTCATTACATCATTTCTTAGTACAACATAAAGTTTACAACAGTCCCAAATAAAGCGATAACCGAAAGCAGTTTTTCAAGCGAAAATTGTCACATAACGACAGCTTTTAAAGCTATCTTGGACGATGGAAGAACACGACATAAAAATTGTCAATAAACGGGATTATTACTAGGCCATTGTTGGCAGGAAGCGTGCAGTGCTTTGTTGGAGTAGTAGGGTAAGTGGGAGGTAGGTTCACGCCTCTAGGGTTCTGACGTTAAAATTTTAAATGCAACAGTGAGAAAAATAATACTATCGTATATCGTATATTTATAACGCGTCATTAACAAATAATAACAACTAGTGGTCGAAATTCGGCCATAATTAATTTAAATTATAAGTTTGAACATTATTAAGGTTCTATTGTCAAAGACTTAGACTTATACTTCTATAATCACAGATTTCGCCAAGACTACACTGTTAATTTGACTTTAACAACAAACAAAAGAGTATATATGCGTGTGTGTGTCAAATACATGGTAGTGTGTGTAATGTTTTTTTTATTCATTTAATCTATTTTCTGTGCATATTTTTTTTTTAAATATTAGTATTCTGCACTCCTTCTCTATATAAACTATAAGTGTGCGAAATTTCATACTCCTCCGTCCGCGCAATTTTCGTAAAAAGGGGTACAAAGTTTTTTCTTCACGTATTAATATAATGATATCGTATCACAAATCACGCGTTAATCAATCTCTACACCTACGGTCTAAAGTGTAATAAACTGCCTATAACTATAACATTATCCCAGAAGAAGCAGTAGGTAATAATACTAACTACGGATTTAAATTGAGATAAAAATTATTTGCCGATGTATTGAGCTCATTAAAGCATCTAAATACTATTGTTACGAGTGTGAGACTCGAATTAAAAGGCCGTTGGAATTACTATAGAATTTATTAGAACTGTACAAACATGTATAAAACAGGTACAAATATAACTGGATACAACCAGTACAAACTGCACGATTTAATAACACGCGCAAAGTCCGTCACTATTTAACTCCTCGAATGTACACACGTCTTGCTCGTATCGTAGTCGTCGCTTGACTGCCTCACCCCTCCCTTCGGGTATGCCTTTTATTGTGTACAAATACAATATGCCTCGACGCAAAACAACAACAATAAGGATTAGTTCGACAAACCTGCCTAATGACGGCCATAAAACAAGTACAATAACAATAGAATGTTTTTCTTAATTACTAATTCTAAACACAAAGTAAACAAAAGAAGTGCTAATGCGGGAAAGGTAATAAACCGGGTTTATGGCAGGCAGGTGTGCATTTACTTTTTGTCGGCGTGTAACACTATATTAAAACGCAATAGAATTTGCAATAAGCTAAAATAAATATGTTTATAATGGTATGATATTGTTTTACTCAGTCGTAAAATTTCATGCAAACCATTTGCTAGGTTTTGAATTTTCAGAGCTGAGATATTTGTATAAATAACATCACTCTGATATTTCTAAGAAATCATATTCATTGCGATACATTACATGGAATTAAAAACACATTCGATGATAAAACTTATTATTAATAATCGTTTCAACACAATACATAGTGTTACATATTTAATCAATTTGGTAGTTTTTTCCTTTCAATTTCATTTTCAATCACTTTCCTGTTCAGAAAATTGTGATTGACGGGCAGATTGTTAATGTACTTGTCCAATTTGAAAACCTGCCCGCAAAACTTCAAGTTAAAATTTTGTTGCGATTCATTTTGCCACTTGTCCATTGTGATTCGTTTTTCCACTTGTCCGTTGAAGTTTCACTTCTACTATGTGTCCTAGCACACATTTCGATTTTTGTTTCTGATTTCGATAATGGTTTTTGTATTGGATTAAATAAAGCTTCATAGTCCTATATACATTTTATTGCTTTTATTGAACTTTGACTTTCGAAGACTATGGTAAATAAAAAAATTCTGGCAAAAAAGAAATCGACTTGAAAAGGCAAAAACTAATTAAATATTTCTACAACTCCTTTAAGTCGGTGTGAAGTAAAACATGAAAATTACTATATTTATCAATATTTTGTAGTTAAAAAATATTTTTGTCATAAGCCAATTTACGATTGTCTTTGAACTGTTATAAAATTATTTAAATACTTTCCTTAACCTTACGGAACCTTAAAAGCGTAAAACAGACCAACAGGGCCGTGTTATTAGAATTGAATCGCCGCAGTCTAGACGAGGGACATTATGTTGGTAGCACTTGCAGCCAATGGCTTGCTATACTTTTTCTACGTCCATCCTGCTAATTTTCCTTTTGTTGCCCATTAACTTTAATGTTCGTCTCTGGCAACCAGATTTTATCACGAGTGCTAAAAGTTTGATGAAACGCGACAAAGTATAATAAAAAAGAATGGAAGAACTTTGATATTCATTTAAAATCGACTTATCAAGTAAGGTTGCCATTTTGTATGGTTTCGTGACAATTTTGATAAAACTCCTTAATAAATTTACGTGTCCGTCCATCCGTCTGTTTTCGTATGACACAGTCATTTGCTTGGAAACTACTGGATCCTATAAAGCTGAAATTTGACATCTCTCTCTTTTTTCGGCACAATATGTCTTTTCATTCCACACTCCACTAATTTGACATACGTCCTATGTTACACCACAAATCATCATATCACCCTGCACACGATCCATTCATCTCTTTTTTGGTCTACCTTTACATTTGAAATTTGATATTTATACGGCGCTACAATAAAAAAATAAAATAATAATGTAAAATGAAAATAATACGTTGAAAAATATTGTTACGAATTGCAGGACTCGAATTAAAATACCGTTGGAATTGTTATAGAATTTATTAGAGCTATACAAACACGTATAACACAGGTACAAATATAACTGAATACAACCAGGTCAAAGGTAATGCACGATTCAATAACACGCGAAAAGTCCGTCATTAAATAAATTACCGAATGTACATAAGTCTTGCTTCGCTTGTGGTTATCGCTCGACTGCCCCATCTCTCAATTGGGGCACTGCTTTACTTGTTGCAAATGTGGTGGTGGTGTTCAGTTATATTTGTACCTGTGTTATACGTGTTTCTAATAAATTCTATAGTAATTCTAACGGCATTTTAATTCGATTCCTGCAACTCGTAACAATATTTTATATACAAATATATGTACATAGAGTTACATACACATACATAAATTACTTATTATTGGATATATTAGCTCACAAAGTAGTAAATATGTGAAACTTAAAAACTTTTGAACTATGGAGTAGAAAAATTCAAAAAGTATTAAGGTTGTTGAACTTCAAAATACTTTCGATGAATATTGATTTAAATATAAAATATATTCATAGCGAGAATAGGAAGTAAGCTTAATTTTTAATTAAGTTACGATCTTCAAAAAATGTTCTCCACTGAAACTTACATATTTTTGAATAAAAGCTTTTGAATTTGAACAATATCTATTGATTAGTTTTTTGATATGGAGTATTTACGATTATATGTTTTATGTAGTTTCGAAGCCAAATAACAAAAAAATGAATGTTTATCCTCTAAGGTAGCCTTTATGGTACTCAGAACATCGAGCATTTTATTAAATTTTGACCAATTTATTCCATTTTGTACATTCTGTGGTAGCTTAGTGGTTAACCCACTTGTGTCCTAAACTCATAGGACACGAGTTCGAATCCTGGCCAGAAAATAGTAAAGTAAAAGTACCTATTAGAGAGTTTTGTAACCTAATGTGCATACCGTTACAATTAACACATATTGACTATATAATGAAACCTGCACATGGAGATAACCGTTGTGTTAAACTCGCCAAACTTGTTTAACGTGGTGGAGCTATCATGGAATCACTATCGTCTGCTTATTTGTCAACTTTGCGATAGAAAGGTCTTGGACAAGAGTGCCGGGTACAGTGTCCGTTCCTTTAGGAAGTTGGTAAGCCTGAGCCCAGCGCTGGGACAGTTATGGGATAGTAATCTATGCTATAATAAATCTCTGTTTAATTAAAAAAAAGTAATATTATAAGTTATTCTTAAGGTACACTACAACATAAAAATCACTAAATTAATGTCACACACAATAACAAAATAAACAATAAGCGTGTATAAACCTAAAAACTTTAATAGAAATTAAGTTTTAAAAAAAGGGTACGGAACTCGAGTCCGTAGAGTAGTTAATAATAAAATTAAAAAAACTCTGATTTCCTTTCCCAGACATTGTAAATGGTTCAAGTTTGTACAATGCGTTTAAAAATGTGAAAAAAAATCAGGGGTCTAATTAGGACTAGTAGATTCCGAAAATACAATTTTTATCATTTTTATCTGTCCGTCTGTTAGAGCATCACGTGAAAACTACTGAAAGGATTTACATGAAACTCGACATAGAGCTAGCTTGTATCTCGGGGCGTAACATAGTGTTACGAACTAGACGCCGACAAAAACAAATTCACACCTGCATACCTGTAAAAAACATTTTATTACCTTTTGGAATTTGTACTGCTTTTGTTTATTTTGTGTTTAAAATTTGTGATTAGAAAACAACCCATTGTGTATTGTAGTCTTTTATGGCAGTCATTAGCCAGGTGTGTCGGATTTAAACTACAAACTGATTCTAGGAAATTCGGTCCACGCGGCCGAGCAGACATATTGCATCTGTGTGTATAAAGCAATGCCCCGATTGAGGGGTGCGGCAGTCGAGCGATAACCACGAGTGAAGCAAGACTTGTGTATATTCGGTAATCTATTTAGTGACGGACTTTGCGCGTGTTATTGAATTACGACCTTCTGCATTACGTTTGGACTTGTTGTATTCGTTTATATTTGTACCTGTGTTATACGTGTTTGTATAGTTAGATAGATACTTTATATCCCGATAAATGACGTCGTTTCAGTGGGATAGATAAAAATAGCGAAAAAGATGGCGCTGCAATCGCATATTTTTTGGAAACTAATGAACGTATATGAATGATCAATCAACAGGATAATTTTAGTGCCGATAAAAGACGTCGTTTACTTGGAATAGCGATGTAGACAACCATCGCTGTAATTCAGTAACAAATACGCTGTCAGGGTGTCCATATGTCATTCATTACGTATTACGGTTATTAGGTACTTCAAATCAGGTTAGCTTCGAATTTTTTTTACATGTTGCTAGCCACACTACACTATATTGACTTAGTTTCTTTGTAATTGTAGTGGATTCAACAAGAAATTTAATTATTTAAGGTTTATATATATACAAATCACCTAATTAAATTATTATGTACCTCTTTAGTTATTTATGTACATAGAGCTACTACCTAAGAATTTTTACACGGCGTAGCCGCCGAGAAAACTCTAGTAATTATTATATATTGAATTTTATATGACATATTGTTCCAGCGGCCAATGATGCGGCGTGATGTATAGCAACGCGAGCGATGGGGTGGAGAGCGGCGAGGAGACGCGTGCGCATGCGATTGCCACATTGCTCGCACTTTACGTACTCGTCTCACTTATTGGAATAATTGGTAAGATTTATTCACCGCCGGTTTCTATATTTTACTGACCATAGATAACTGTTACTGAGCGTTCATTTGCTTTACTATCGGTTAAAATTTGACATAAGCTCCATACAAGTAATGTCAACATTCAACCGATTTTAGGGCAAGCGAATGAATAGTAAGATATAAGAACGTGTAGTGTAAAACTAATAACCTAATGTAAAATTATTTAAAGATAACAAAATAAAATTAGTACATAAGAATAGAATAAAACCATTTCATCAAGTTCATAAAAAATGTTTTATTATAGTAGAATTTAGATGTCATGACATTTAAATTTAAATTACATGTGTTCACATTAAACTTAACAGTAAGTAAATTTTGTTCTTATTACATGACAAAAAATGTTTAATTACAAATTTTTTTTCACTCCCGAAGGTGTAGTGTATGACAGGTTACTTTAGTTGCAGTGTAGGTTATAACAATGTATTTTGTATTAGGTAGTAAGTTCAGTCAATAAACGACCGTCGACCAAAACACTTCTTTCCTTTAGATAGCCCACACATCACAAACGGGCCATTAATAAATTTACTTTAAAGTAGCTGACCAAGCGAAACTTCGTTCGCGTTGCCCTAATGACGACGTCTAAGTTAGTGAATAGGGGGAGCGGACAGTTCAATCAAATGAGATACTTTTTGTAAACTTACAGAACGTCGCAGTCTAATAGGTTTTGTATGAGCGTATTTACTTATGATGTCATATGTAGGTATTAGTAAAAGGAGACAAATGGCGTATTAATTGTACTTTAAAAGTAATTAAAATTATTACTATAATGATACACACACATATAAACACACGAATTCTCATTTTATTTTATTAAATATTATTATAATTCTATGTTCTTAATGAATATATTTAAGTACAGTAATTATTTTTGTAGCAATATAATATATAATAATGTAATTTAATACTAGTATGTTTTGTACTTAATGAAAATTAATTACAGTAACTTTACAATACAATTATACAGTTAATAATAAAATATTTTTAATATCAGTGTTATGTCCTCTATAGCATGAAAATATTTTAGAAAATTTTAAATACAATGTAATATTTAAGGTATGGAAGAGCGAGATCTTCTGATACAAATAAAATGTGCTTAATAGAAGATTCCAGCAACTTACAAATTGTGCATGTGTTTCCAGTTTTTTTTTAATTTAAATAATCAGCTGTTATTTTAACGCCTGTTCTTTTATCTATCTATAATATTACAAAATTCTAAACTTGCCGTGTCTGTACATTAAAGCTATTAAAAAAAACAACAACAACAACAAAATTGCATCGTGTTTGTCACATCGTGCATCTCCATTGTTTATATAGTCTATTCCAGACTATATAAACAATGGAGGACACGATACAATTTTTTTTATTTCTTTTCTGTTTATTCGGGATTTACGTAAAAATTACTTGACCGATTTCGATGCGGTTTTCGTTGATCGACAGCAAATTCTTACACTTAGAATCTGCGCTACTTTTTATACCGGGATTTTTTCTGGGAATGATTTAACATATCCAGATTGAAAAAAAATCTAATTCAAATGTGATTTTTCCATTAATCGATAGCAAATTTCGTGTATTAAAATGTGTGATATTTTATATCCTGGGAATCCCGCAGGAATTTTCCCGGGAGCAATTAGTCTAGGTGCATAAAAATTAGCTTATTCCGACACAGTTTTCACTAAAACAATAGCTTACATTCTTTTTTAAATGATGTGGCCCGACAACATCGCTTGAATTTTAAGTCAAGCGTGGACGAAGTCGCAGGCATATCCTAGTATGTAAATAATATTGTTAAAATTTATTGTATCATGTGTCCGCATCCCATCCCTATTGCAACAAAAGCATTAATAAAAGTGAACGCAGCGCCATCTATTTAGTTTTAGTTTATTTTATGGAACTAAGTTTATTTAACAGTATAAAAAGTATCTGATGAGAAACCAATTTACCAACATAGTTGAATTTTGTCGAGTCAAAAACTTGTTATTTTTTCTTTGAATTACATATAATAAATTTATAATAATAATTTGAATAAGATATTTAAAAAAATAAACGCTCCGCCGTGACAGTGGCATATCACTGCCGTGACCAGGATTCGAACCTGGGTTACTACGGCCACAACGTAGGGTCCTAACCACTAGACGATCACGGCTGTCAGAGCTGGTGAATGTACCGACGAAAATTGTACACAACTTTGTACGAAATCGACGAAATTCAAGTGAAACACAAAGACTCACGATATTTACGGTTGACTGAACAAAGCAAGAAATCGGAATACCTATTGATTTTTTTGCCTTTTTATGTTGTTTGTATTTGCTACTTTCAACTACGACAATTTAATTTAGCGCTTCATTTAAATTTTAATTTGAACAAAACGCAGCTCTCAGAATTCGATAATGATCCGTTAACGTTAGATAGTTTCATATCACTTAATTTGAAAGTAAAGAGTATATTGTGAGTATTATTACTTCATGCAATCATTTTAATTATGTGAATATCAATTTCCGTGATATATATATATATATATATATATATATATATATATATATATATATATATATATATTTATTTTATTGCAGGAGTCAGTACACAGACAGACGGCCCACTTGGTGGAAAGCGGTTACCATCGCCTATGGACATTTGCAACACCAAAGTTGCTACAAATGCGCTGCTGCTCTCTTAAGAGAGACTGGAACCTGGTCACTAATGCCGGAACATAACTCAAGGTGGTTATGGCGGCATACTCTAGACCAGGGGTGGTAGCCATCCAGTCAGGAAAATACCCTACCACTTGGCATTTTTTTAAAATAAGTAATATACTTAAAATGGTTAAATTATTTAAATGGTGTATTAAAATGGTACATAATAATGGATATTATTTAATTATATAACTTTGATAAATAGTGCTCTCAGAATGCTTAATCGACTCTTTAGGTGATCAGCGGGCTGATTCTTACCTTGGACAAGGGATCAGTGTGACGATCCAGCGAGGTAACGTAACCAGCATTCTGGGAAACTTACCCATTGACTACGATGAGCTATATTTAGTATTCTAATTATAGCCTTAAGCGATTGCAGATAGAATATAATATAAGCTTTTTCATTGTAGTGGTTTATAATTTGTAGATAGATAGAGAGACAGATAGATAACATTTTATTGTACACCATTACAGAAAAGTTATGAACTAGTATTATTCTAATTGTGTACAAAGGGCAGTCTTATCGCTAAAAAGCGATCTCTTCCAGTCAACCCGAGGCAAGAATAATAATTTATCTATATTTTGAAATATATATTATAACAAATTTATTTCCAGGTAATGTGAGCCTAATGGCCGCTTTAGCTTCAGGCGGCGCTGCGAGGCTCCGCACGCCGCAAATGCTCAGCGCGTGCGCAGCCGACTTCTTGGTGTGCGCCGCCAGCGCGCCGCTGGCTGCGACCAGAGCGGCCAGGTTACAACATTTGCCCTGTCACGTTACTTTTTATATTGAGGTAATTCGTCATTTTGGACATGGTACAACCATACTTTTTATCCGTGCAGGAACGGAGAAAGAATGCAACAAAAAAAAATACAGGAAACACTATCTTGATTACACCACTTACGGCCGGCTCGATCGGTGTGATATTTTTTTTATTGCATGAGCTTAACAGATAGGCAGAAAGCCCACCTGATGGAAAGCGGTTACAATCGCCTATGGACATTTGTAACACCAAAGGTGCTACCGATGTGCTTCGGTCCTCTCAAGGGATACTGGAACCTGACCACTAATGCCGTAATACAACTAAAGGTTGTTATGGCGGCATACTCTAGACTAGCGGTGGTAGCCATCCAAACGGGCCAATACCCTACCACCTGGCTGTGGGTTATTTTGTCGCCGCTTACGACACTTCTCCGTTCCTGCATAAATAAAAACCATACCATACGGATACCACGCTCTCACAGATTTATCGGCATGAAACGCTTAGTCTTGAGCTATCATGTTTTGTGTGATGAGTGAAAGCTCCAATGATCCGCTTACTCCTACCCCTGTTCTATTTATCCCATCTCCTCTATTGCATCCTAAGGGCTAGCAACGAGTCTGCAACGACCCTAATGTTGCAAACGTCTGTCGGCGACGGTAATTACTTTCTCTCAATTGGGCCGCCGGTCCGTTTGAGAGCTTTTCGCAATAAAAAAGTACATGTTTGTAGGCTTTTGAAAGTGACCACTTTCCATCAGATTTCAGATTGACATTCCTTGACAGAAATCGATCCTTGCATGCTACGCTATGGATTGGTGGATTAATACAGTATGTGATTATTTTTTAAATTAGCTAATTCGATTCCTAATAAGGGCAATTGTTTTTTTTCAAAAATCTAATGATACCCTTTCACCGAAATCGGGCCCCTGACTCCTTTAAATATTTTTGTTTATATCTTATAGTTTCCGATTTAGCCATCAAGGCCCACCAGTAAAATTCATCTGTATATATACCTACGACGTATATAGGTATATATACAGACAACTTGTGGATGCTACCTTTAACATAGAAATACTCGAAGAGCCCTTGGAGTTAAAGTGTTCTATTTTTGCCTTTTCCCAGTCATTCCCAGTGGCAGCAAGTACTCTATCCCTGGTCGCAATAGCTGCAGACCGCTGTGGAGCTGTAAGACGCGGTCGGGGCACGTCACTGTGCGCGAAGCCATTCTTAGCAGTAGCTGTTGTATGGACCATGGCGTTGTTACTTAGTAAGTTGCTAGTTACATAATAATAACAATTCATATGCTTTCCATAGTCGATAAGACATGCCCACTCCTGGATGATTAAAGTTTTTATTTATAATACTTGCATACGTTTATAAAGACATTATTTATGACAATATTTCTGTTTTATCATGCATTTTGGATCTATATGCTGTGGAACTATTCCATTTTCTGAGATACATTTTTCGTTTATCAACCTTATAGAGAGTTCATACTTACACATATCCACACATGTACCAAGTATCATGTTAATTATTTCATTCCCAAGACTTCAAAGAAGAGACAAATAAACACACAAACATATATACTTAATAGTATGAACTCTTTAGGTCAAACACTATCTAAATGGTATATGCTGTCATATAAGCATTGGAATAAGATATATAATATACCTTTCACTGAGTTGCTACAACGTGCAAAATTCTAAAACTATTACCGTGAAAATCAGGCACAATCACTTCAGGCGTTCAACGGACTTGTGAAGGATTATTACCTCGGGCTCTTATTCTACTTATATTGCAAAACCTACATGTTGCACATTTTTTTCTAATCCATCCTAAGGTTGTCTGGAAGAAATTGCTTTTAGTGATAAGATCGCCTATTGTTTTCTGTACTTAACCTTCTTGAATTGTATCTTAATGTTATGCAATTAAGTATATTCTATTCTATCTAAAATTAACCACAGTAGCACAAGGTTATCACAAAACGATCATTATATCTGTACGGAATCGAAACTTAATTTTTTAAGTAGTAGTTCTTAAATTTACCTATTTACTTGTACGAAAGTAAATTTTAACTCTTCCCTATAACCCTTTGTCATGACAAATGTTTTTCAACCCTACAGGTGCAGCAGCTCTGGTATCAAATTGCATATCTCTACCGCCGTTAGCAGCTGCACACGCAATCATCACGTACTGCTTTCCAGTAGTCGCTGTGACTCGTTGTCACTGGGCAGTGAGAGTCAAGCTGACCGCGTTATCGCTAACAGCGAGGGCAGCGCACGGCGAATTACCTTTACCAGTACCTCTGATGCGACGACCGACACACGTCATAATCGTCGCTGGAGTCGGTCCAAGAGAAAGAAGAGACGCAGTTGATGTCGGCGACGCAAGAGCCAAGAAGAAACTACAACCAAGCCTACTGGGACCTCAACCCCAAACATCGACGTTGCGTTCGAGGCGTCGATTAGGAAATGTTCTGCTCGGCATAGCAGCAATTTTCGCTGTATGCTGGTGTCCACACGCTGCAATAGTTATATGCAGCGCTTTCGGCCTACACGTGCCACTGATGGTGGCACATTATGCGCTGTTAATGGGCTATGCCCATTCAGCGCTTAATGCTGTTGCTTACTGGGTTCTGAATAGACACGCGCTAACGTCAGCGTGTGCTGCATGGCGTCTGCCGCAATTACGCGTGAGGGAAGAGCGACCTTCGTCTACGAATGAAGCAGCTTTGGGCGCTTTCCATCCACGGCTCGCTCGTCCCGCCCCCTCCCCGCGTCCCCCACCTTCCAGCTTCCTATACTGATGTCCGTCTAAGTCAGTGGTTCTTAACCTTAAACACATATCTATAATAAAATCAAAACCATGTGCTGTTGAATGTATCTTATGTTGATACTTCGGGTAATAGCGTAAATGCGAGTAAACTATAAATGTAAGCTGTATATAAATATACGTAAACTATTCTGAGCCTGAAATTTCTGGCGGAAATATACATGATAAGATATAAGTAACTATGTGTATTGTATATTGTATTTAGAAAATTCTCATTTTTAAGCCTGAATATTATAAATGTTTTCGTTGCTTGTATTTAAATCAAAATTATTATAATAAAAATAATTATTTATGTCATCCCTTGCTTACATTATATAGTCAACTTAATTTCTTACCTTATCTAGTTTGCATTTGTTTCCAAAAGTCAATTTTAATGTAAATAGATTTAAAATGTTTGAATTAAAAATTAATTTGTGTCAATAATTATTATTGTGGGTTATAGACATTAAAAAGGTTAAGAACCATTTATCTATCTTCTAAGCTCTGTCGATCTGTGATTCCTGTCTCTCAGTGCCTCGTATAGTTTACAAGCGACTGGCCTCGTCAGTACGCCATTCGTTTCGTCATTAACAACACAGTACAAACCAGTGGTGAAGATTATAAAAACATGTGACAGTCTTCGCAGAATAATATAGTCATTAAACTATTTATTAACCACATTATACAAACATACAGTAAAATAAATAAGTTATAAGATGTGGTTGTCAAAACTTCGTAATAAGAGACAACTAAATTACTTATTTTTATATTGTTTATCGCTAATATTATAAAAAATTACTTAATAAACAAAATGAAGGACCATACGACAGTTAAACGAGCTATAAAAAAATAGAATATTCCATGATATTCTTACACTTTTGTTACCATATAAATTTGGAATTAAAAATTATATTATATATGAATAAGTTTTTAATTATAAATTATATACAATTACAATAACCTAACAAAAATATAATTAACTTCAACAAAAACCTATTTTAAAAGTATTTATTAGCCTTATTGGGAACCATATTTTAATATTATAAATAAAACAACGCGTCTGTTTTGTATGAATGTTGCTTTAAAGCTGACTTATAATATAACAATATTGTATACATACTTCAATACCATATTTTGATACGGTTTCTACATGTTTTCGTGAGCATAATACATCAGCATATGCCTAACAAGATAATGCACAAACATTTATTTAAAAAAGAATCGCACTTGCCAGTTTTTAAAATTGTAAAACTTTATTGTATTAAACTTTTTTAAGATAACTAGCTTACATGTATTTTCACTATGATATTCATCACATATATAATTGCATGCACCTATGCCTTTAATATATCCAAACTTCCCTACTGGTTTGCAATGTGCTATGATTGTTTGAGATTTTATGGAGAATAATATCCGTGAAGCAATAAAGTGTATGAAACACTTATAGAAGTTTTATTGTTGTCGCATGATGACGTAACAACTAATACACATTATTATTGTGTTTAGAATTATTCAGCATTAGCTTTATTTTATAATAATCGTTGTCTATATTGAATGTGTATTTCCTTGTACAGCTCCTATTTATTTTAATCGTTTATTCAAGTATGATTTTCAAAGGACTATTGAGGCATCTGTCTGGAATTTAAAAATAAATCTCGAAATTTAAAAAATATCTGCAATTTTTGTCTCTCAGTCGTTTGTCTCGAATAAATTCCACGAACTTCAATAAGAAATTTTGTGATCAAGACAACTTTAACCTAAATTTTCTATATCTAAATAGGTATAATTAACCGAAATTTACTAAACCTAAATAGGTATAATTAACCTAAATTTTCGATACATAAGTACATACACATTTTATCCGTGCAGGAACGGAGAAAGAGTATAATTTCCTGCGGCCGGGCGGCCTGTCATAAGAGGCGACAAAACAACCCACAGCCAGGTGGGAGGGCGTTTGCCCGCTTGGATGGCTACCAACCCTGGTCTAAAGTATGTCGCCATAACAACCTTGAGTTGTGTTCCGGCATTAGTGACCAGGTTTCAGTCTCCCTTAAGAGAGCAGCAGCGCATTTCTAGCACCTTTGGTGTTACAAATGTCGCGATGGTAACCGCTTTACATCAAGTGGGCCGTCTGCCTGTCTCCTGAACTATTGCAATAAATAAAAAAATAAAAAAAACAAAGTCGCATTTGATTCGCTAACAAATGTTAGCGAATCAAATGCGACGTGTATGTTAGATTGCCATGAAAGGTACCTTTCATCCAGAAAAAACTGTTCCCGAGAGAGAAAAAAACCTGAATTGTTTTACACAAAATATACATTACCGCGAGCAAAAGCTAGTGTTTATATAAATTTCAATACCCCTTTTAATATAGCCTTTCAAGCTCTTTGAGAGAAAATTTCATGGTCAGGATATAATTTATCTTCTTACCAAATTTCATTAGTTTTTTTTTTTACGTTTGCTTGAAAGCAAACTGGCAAATGGATCCACATGATGACAAGTGGTTATCGTCTAATGAGCATTTGCAACACCAAGGGAGCCGATGCGTTACCTACCTCGTTTAAATATCTGTTTACGCCCACTTTGAAGACCCCTATATTTTGGCGCTCTGGGAAAACCGCAGGAGGAAGATCATTCCATAGTTTGCTCATATATGGCATGAAGGAGCGTGCGCCGCGCACGATGAAGTGGACGTCTTCCAGGTGTGGAGGAAAATGGCGACGCAAGCACCTAATCAAACAGCTCATCAGAACACTCCTACAGACGAGAGCGCGCTTAAAACGCCAATGTCTCTTCTAAGGTTGAAAGGTTCTAAACCGTCTGTAAGGTCGGGATCGTCGATGATCCGGACCGCTCGGCGCTGCAAGGAGTCAAGTGGGAGCAGCTGGTAGAGCAATATGTTCAGTCTTTAAAAAATCTGTATATTAATACGTGAAACAAAAACATTGGGCTACAAAGTTTTTGCTTCACCTATTAATAATTATTATATTAATAATTTTTACGATAATTGTGCGGACGGCGGAGTATGAAATTTCGCACACTTATAGATTATATAGAGAAGAAGCGACTTAAGCTAATTTTTTTCTAAATTTACATAAAAAATACATTAAATCAATAAAAAGAAACATTACCCACTCTACCATGTATTTGACACACACACGCATATATACTCTTTTGTTTATTGTTCTAGTCAAATTAACAGTGTAGTCTTGGCGAAAACTGTGATTATAAAAGTATAGTCTTTGACAACAAATTATTATGGTCGAATTTCGACCACGGGCGACCACTGGTATCTATAATATTATAAAATTCTAAACATGCCGTGTTTGTACATTGAATCTATTTAAAAAAACAACTGGAGTAGACTATATAAATGAAGAACACTATGCAAACTTTTTAAATTTCTTGTCTGTTTATTCGGGGCTTACGTAAAAACTACTGGGCCTATAGCAAATTCTAAGACTTAAAATCTGCGCTACTTTTTATCCTGGGAGTCCTACGGCAATTTTTCTGGGACTGATTTAAAATAGCCAGATTTTTCACTGCTTGATGGCCAATTTTATGTAATAAAATGTGTGATATTTTATATCTCGGGAATCAATTTCAAGTCAAGCGTGGACGAAGTCGCGGGCATATCCTAGTAATAAATAAACAGAGTTACTTTCGCACTTACAATATTAGTATGGATGTAATAATGCCGCCTTTTATCTTGCACGACACGAACTGATATTTTTATGGAGCTGTAAAAATATTATACAAACAGCAGTAAAATTTAATTCAGCCTAATTCGTTTTGTCAACATTTTAAGCGGTTTTATGGCTTGGAGTTTTGTTGAAAGCAGGTTCCTCGTTAAAATGTAACGCAATCTAAGTTTCGGGTTGGGTCGGTCGGGGTTGTTATGAAGGAATGGAGGGCGCGCTACTTACAAAATCATGGGAAAAATAAATAAATCATGTAAGATTAATGTTTATTGTATATGATTTTTTTCTTCGCTCTGTGGCGTGCGATTAAAGTCTATATTAATTAGGACGGTATGAATGACACATCCATAAAACGTAACTTGCAGCGTTATCGTAATCTTTCCTGCAAAATAAATATTAATTTTATTTATGTACAAAAACGACATCAATCAACTATGTCATCTGCCGGTCTTTTGTCACCGCCGGGGTACTAACTGTTCTAGAACCGAACAGATTGTGACGCGACCTGACGGAATATCGTTGGTACCTTGGAAGATGGGACGCCCCTTAGTTTATTAGGATAGAACGTGTGTCGATTCATTGGGATCCCATCTTCTAGACACTGCCGTGACTGCCGAGGGCGCTGCTACATATTGGGAAACCTTGTAACGTCGCAAATATGTATATGTCCATTGGTAATGGGTACATATTTGTGACTTTCGGGCTTATCAACTGTATCGAGACCTTTCAATACGATTGAAAGAGTCACGCGTAACCAAAATGCTGGCCTGTATTTTGGACAACGCACTCATATTGCCATATTGCGTGGAAATGCGTCCAGCATTTTGGGAACGCTCCCCACCGACAGTGACCTGGAATCCATTTTGATTTGTAAATATGTATATAGTAGTTTTTTTAAATACTCTGTAATGTAAATAACGGTAGAAAGATGTTGTAAATAAAGTTTATCCTTTTACTATTTATTAATAATCTAATACTTAGAATGTTTCTTTGTCTATTTACATATTTTTCCTATAACCTCCTATTTGAAATAGACTTATAATGTATCAATAGTTTTCAGTGGAATTAACATAACCACATCTCTATGGCAGCCATTTGACATTTGTCAATTTTTGATTAACACATCTATGACATAAAGTAAGAAATATAATTTAAGCGCTCGTAATTGCCACCGCTCCGCCGTCAAGTCGCTAAACTAGGCGGGACTTCAAAACCGCCGCCATTTTTTCACTATCAAACAGGCGTTAGCAGTGGGGCGGCAGTCTAGAAATATACCGAAATACATAGAATAGCATAGCGGTGGCGGCGCAGTGGCGGCGTGATGGCGGCAGCGTGGCGGCGGCGTGGTGGCGGCATATCGACGATGAGTGCTAATTCTTAACTACAAAACAGTGTTTATTTCTTACCGACTGAAGAAACTTTAACAAGCAATTATCAGAAGGACATTACAAATATCTGATATTGCTTCGTCAATGGTTCCTAAATTCATATCATCAGCATTCATCGCTTTGGCTATGCATGACTTGTGTAAGCCAGTATTAAGTAAGTTTTACAATAATTGACAGTGTTCTAACATGAACACACAATTTTTGCATAAATAGAATCAATATTTGCAATATATTGCAATTAAACCTATAGCTACTATCTTTCTATATTCTAATCGCTTATGTAATATTATGAATTCTAGGCGGTTAACGTTTTGGGTTGAACTATATGTACATTCTTAACATTTGGGAATACCATGTACAAATACATGTACATTAGACTTGGGATCCAGATCAAACATCAAAACAGCAACCCTCACTAAATTTCTGCAAACTACGCTGTAAAACATAATTAATAAGATTACCTTTCAAAAGTAAGATATAGGTATTGCAAACTTACATCTTAAGGCTCCTGTTGCCGCAAAAGGTCGAAAGTGCGGTGCAAACGAAAAAACTTTTCGGAGGTATTTACTGATCAACAATTTATCAAAAAAAAATATTATGAATAGTCAAGATATGAGAAGTTAAAAGTTCACCAAATCACCTCCAAATTATTGAAATTAAACCATTTTGCTCTTTCATTTTTTATCAAAACAGGATAAAAAAATATTTAGATATTAATAAAATAGATTGAAATAATTTCGTTTTATCTTTTTTAAATACCATTTTATTTTATTCACAAAAAAAATATCTGAAAAACACCCGAAAAATCAGTATCCAAGAATCGTCAAGAACGTTGGCGTTGCTACAAGCCTTAAAAGGAGATAAGAATAAGAAATATCTATCAATCCCTGCCAAGGGTTGCCTGGAAAAGATCGCTTTTAGCGATAAGGCCACCCTATCTCTTATATTTTTCTACTTTTGTTTGCCTATGCTTTGGTGTAAAATAATGAGTTATCTATCTATCTAAAAAATTCTAGTGACCGCACTTGTAACTGTATAGCGTTCTAAACGTTAAACATTAGAGAAATTAACTATAATTTAGAGACCAAAAATTAACTAAGCTATGAGTGCCTATGAATTGTGAAATGTTACTACATGTTAAGAAAAATGTTTCGGATTTTCCCAGATTATGTGATGTAGTGTTTACATTGTAAAAATACTAGGAACAAAAATAAATCCAACAATTAGGCTTCATATAGCTTACGATAGTTTCGTGGGGCAAAGTATAACGCTCGTTAACAAAATCCCAGAAAACGTTCAGGACCTTTCAATAAACAAATTTATAAAATAAGTAAAATAATGTTTGTGCGAGAAGGCTTATTACAATACGACGAAAGATTTTTTAGACGACCGCGCCGAATCAGAGTAATGCGATCGCCGCCAAGCTCTTTCAGTAATCACCCATTTAAATTGCTTTGTTAAACCTTATATTTGTATAAAGTACATAAAAAGACAAATATTAATAAATATGAAGTAAAGATATGTTGCTGGGGAGTTTGTTGCGCCGCTTCTTCTCCTTTAACAGTAATTAAAATTGTTTTGGAAACGATGGTAGAGACTTTCAATAAGTAATTTGCAAGATTCTATTTTGAATTGGCGTGTTCTTCTTTCGGAGTCCAAGACTCACTTCGAGACACTGAGCGTTAGTTATTTAGATGTCATTATTTCGCAAAGGACGTCCAGGCCGTATCTACTCTGTGGTTGAATGGGCTAAGGCTTTGCGCGCCCAGCTCACTGGAACACCGAGATCCTGGGTTCGATTCCTGGCATGGAAAAATTTCGTAAATGAACGTCATTTTTGTCTGGTTGTCTAATATATATTAGACAACCAGACAAAATTATATCCACTATAATATACAACCGTTGTATATTATAGTGGGTAAAGAAATGATATGTTTGTCTGCCGATCACACGAATCCACAAAAAAAATTGTGAGTGATGTGTGTAATACTACAATGATCAGAATTGGGAATCAATGAGTAAATAATCAAGAAAAATCCAGAAAACCGTTGTAAATCACCATCATCAGTCGTCGATCGGTGTTGGGTTTTTCTTGATTATTTGCTCATTGAGCAAATAATAATATATATTATTATTTGCTCATTGACCCTCAATTCTAATTTCAGCGGGAAAAAATACGCGAAAATATCATAGTGTACCAAGAACATACATTTTTCTGTGGACCTATATTCGGTCCTTGGATAGTGTTAAATTCTCTTTGGGTCCTTCCCTAGAATAAAGTAGAACATCGCTCCATAAATTTTGCTATCTACCCTCTTTCTGTGTAAGGCGACGGCCAATGCAGAGCAGGGTAAGGGCAGCCATTTTGGACACTCACTGTTAACGTTTGACAAGAACCACACCGCGCCGTGCGCTGATGCTTTTTCTAAAACTTACCAACTTGTTGTGATTACTGGCCGAGCCAAGAACATATTTTGTTATCCTTAAAACTTTATACAAAGTGTTAGCTCTAAAGTAGAAATTAGTGCAGTGTGCGCTGTTTCTGTGTGCTATCTGAACCGAGCCAGGAGAGGGCGGGCGGTTCTCAAGGTTGGTGGAGCTTCTACTTTTCTAGTGCAAGGATCTAGGTCATATCTCTCTCCTACAGTCCATCACAAATTTACGAGCTTAGTATCTGTGGGCTACAGCGCCCCACAACCTGTGTTCATTTATTCAATCGTATAATCACGTAATAACAGACGATAAAGGATTTTCTGAAGAGTAGTCAGAATATTTCGTTGTGGTCGGAAGCTCGTTGGTAACTTTTGGTATTGCAAATATCCTCAGGCGATGGTAACCACTTTCCATCGAGCGGACGCCGTTAGCCTGTATGTTTATGTTATTATAAAATAGAACGATACAAAATATAATGAAAATGTATGCAGAGGATTTATACTTTCAAACATCTTTTGTTATCGAACTTCTTTGCTTGTTTTTTTATATATTATTTATTATTGTTACGAGATACAGGACTCGAATTTAAAATGCCGTTGGAATTACTATAGAATTTATTAGAACTGTACAAACACGTATAAAATAAATAAAATAAAACTGGATGCAACCAGTTCACACTGCACAATTCAATGCAATTCGACACGCGTAAAGTCCGTCGTCTATATCGCTAATCGAGAGTACTACAAACGTCTTACTCGTCTCGTAGTCGTCGCTTGACTGCCCACCCCTCCATTCGGGCATTGTCTTATACTCACTACACAGTACAAAGAAATTGGCCGCGCACACTGAGTTTCCGAGAAATAGTAATTTGCACACCTGCAAACGGCTAACAAAGTCGAAAACAATAACAATAAGGATTAATTCGACGCTAATGATGGTTATAAAACAAGTAGAAAAACAATAGCATGTTTTTCTTAATTACAACATCAAAATACAAAAGAATTCCTTAATCCGTTGGAAGACGATAAACTGCGCAAACAACAGGCAGCTGTGCGCTTATCTTTGACGGCATGTAACATTATTATTATATAACAGCCTCTAAACGTCCTACAGCTGGGCTCGGGTCTCCCACTATTGGGGAACGAACGCTTATCCAAAGCGGCTTGGCAGGTTTGACACATCGATAATCTGGATGTGCAGGTTTCATCACGATGTTTCCTTCAACGTTGTTAATGCGTGGTAATTGTTACAATACACACATTAGGTCAGAAAACTGCCTAAGTGATACATGCGTTCCGGTCAGGATTCGAACCCGCGCCCCCTATATATATTGTCTATTCTACTAATAGACTATTGTATTTTTTTATAAATGTTATATTTAAAAATACCATATTAATATTAAGCATCTAATCTAAAAAGACTAATAAGTAATTTATATATAACCTAAATTAACTAGAAGTATTCAGACCAAGAAAGTGTTCATTAGCACTTTTGTTATTGTCTCTATTAAAGGGAAGACACTTTGTTCGTGTGTTCTTTATTAAGCTAGCACAGTACACTATACTTTAGTTTTGTTTATAGTACTAGTTCAAACGGTTTTGTCCTTTTGAGCCTTCTCATTATATCCGTGTAGTGTCTGAGCTGAATCGCCTCGACATTCACATGATGATGATGCTCGTGGGCTTCCGCGTACTTTCTAAAAATGCTAGTGACAAACTCCACTTACAGGTCCTGGTGGAGGTCGGTCGATCTAACGTACCATGGCGCGGTTGTATTAAATGAATAAAATATATATAAATCAGCAAGAGCTTACTGTGTCAATCACAGAAATAACTACTTTCTAGACTCTTTTGCAATTACGTAAATACCAAGAGATGGAGAAACTAATTATATAAAAACGTTCTGTTACATTTTCTTTCTAAAAATAATAAGTATATTATTTTCTTATTTCTCATAACACATTTGCTACAATAAGGGCCGATTTCTCAATCACCAGATAAAAGTTATATATATATATATATATATATATATTCATAGAATAAAGCGTAACATGGAAAAAATTTAAATGTCAGATGCATAAATTGAATAGTTTCACTTATGAATTCACTCAGGTTATAATTTATTCGACTGATAAACTTTTATCCGAGGTTTTAACAATGGACCCTAAATCTGTTTTTTTAAATGGAATTATTTATTAGCTTCTGCCCATTCCTGTGACATATTTCGCATAATACTTCCTAAGGATTTATATCAACTAGACTCTACAACAAAAACTGTTTGTCTTCTTATGGTTAATACCCAAAATTTTCTGACATTCAAATTTTTTTATAAATAAATATCAGACCATAAATGTCCCACTGTTCTGCAAGGCGGCTTGGCAGGTTTGACACATCGGTTATCGCGATGGCCTCACCATTAATTAATATGCACATTAGTGCAGTGGTGCATGCGTTCCGGCCAGGATCGAACCTGCGTCCTTTGAGTTTGGGACACGGGCGCTAGCCATTACACTACCACGACTTTATAAATGTCAGAAGAGATATTCCTGCTGTGGTTTACACTTTACACCCACCATGGAGTTCTTTCAGAAAGGCATAAATTTCTTTGATATCAGTTACATATTCAGAGCGTTTCTGAATGAATGAACGAATCTTTATTTGTAAAAATACAAATAATAGCCGTCTATAGGATGATAACAAAGTCAAATGGTCTCACTGTATTTGACCTATACATTGTCATACAAATATTTGGGCATATGAAACTAAAAAACAACGCAACAATTCTAAGGTTATAATCACAATTCGATTAATTATAATTCGTCAATTCGTCGTCGACGCGACCTTCACGTACATTTTTGTTTAAATCTTTACATACCCTTTTTCTGCTTCCTATCTTTGTCAACGTTTTGGACGACTAGGATATCAAAACCACAAGCCAATTAATAAAAGTTTGGTTTATACGCTACGATTTGCGTGTAGCTGTTCACCTACTACGAATTTATTACTCACACGTCACATGTTTACTACACGTCTTTACTAGCTTGGCCAATATCCTACGCTACGGCTACGGGTTACCTATGCTACGCATCCTGCTACGATCTTACGATTCGCTTCGGTAGAATACAAAATTTTTAATGAAAAATCGTGTCTGTAAATGAAATAAGAACTAATTTAACAAACATCCCTATTTTATTAATAGTTTGTTTGTGTGTATTTATCTATTTTCATTTTCTGGTATGAGATATTAACGGATTTTTATGAAACTTTTAACTAGGATAAGGCAAATACGTGGTTATAATTACCACGTGCTAACGGTGAAGGAAAACAATGTGATGAAACCTTCACATCGAGATAACCGATGGGTCAAACAAACGTGACAAGCATGGCGGGTATACTGGCCGTGCCGCTATAAATAGAAGGCCCTAGCTCAGTTGTGGGACATTTAAGGGCTGTTACAATTATTATAAATACTTGCAAAATTGAATTAAAGAGTTTTATCTAATTTGTGTAGTTCTAGTTTTTTTTAAGTTTATATTGTATTTAAAAAAGTAATTATTTTAATATTAATACCCTAAATAAATTTGAAAAAGATAATAAAGATATATTCGACATTGTTTTTTTATCAAAAACCATAAACAAACTACAGAATACAATATTATTATTATTATTTCACATATATATATTTATTCATTCTTTTTTACGTTTTTTTAATACACACACATATATATATATATATATATATATATATATATATATATATTAATAGATATATATATAAAAAAATATAAAAATATGTCGTCCGTCGGCAGTAGGGCCTAGGGTCCAATCTACCGGTGGCTAAGGCTCCAGAGACAGTTTTCACCCATTTACTGGGCGAGAGCCTCTCTAGATGTCGGTCGAGGTCCTTCGCTACTAATCCTTTAACGGACACCACTATCGGTACGATGATCGTTGACTCTATATGCCACATGTCAGTAATCGCGTGCGCGAGGTCTAGGTATTTCGTTAATTTATTAGTTTCAGAGAAACCTTCTACATAACTTTCATGGAGACTTATGTAGAGGGTTTCTTTGAGTTCTAATAGTTTTAGGCTATGGAGAAGATGGTTGGGAATAGCGCCTGTTGTGGAGAGAACTATGAGTACTATTTATACTTTTTCCTGTCGCCAAATTCTGCTCACTTCATCTTTGAGTTCTGCGTACTTGCTTATTTTTTCAGTTATTGTTTTTATTATTATTATTTAAAGACTCTTATCAATATACTCCACAAGTTATCAACATACATAAAACTATTTCAATTTTAATATTGTATTGTAGATTGTAGTTTGTATTGTATAGTGTATTGTAGACATAAAATAAACAAGCTAATTAAGATTTCTCGTTGTAATACACTTTTTATTCGCTTGGGGTAGCACAAAAGGGAGCACATTAAGTTAAATAAAGCGAATCATGTTAATGTGTAAACGAGGTCATAAATTAATGAACACAAAATGTTGGACATTGACCTTTTGTCCGCACTTAAAACCACAGAATTGAAAATATTAGTACTCCAGTCAAATTAGTACCAAACCAAAAATGGTAGAGCATAAAATTGTCTACAAATTTTCTTTAGAGCAATTTTTTTATACGTTGAACTGTTTTTAAGATAAAGGACGGTGAGGGCGGGGTACTGTACAGTGTAGTATAAGCCGAAACGCAAGGTCAATCGCGAAAGATGAACAAACTTCTTAATTCGTGGTCTGTGATAATGAACATTGTTAGAAATACATTATACTAATTTTATCCGTGCATAAATGGTAAACGAATACAATTTCCTGCGGCTGAACAGCCTGTCGTGTGAGGTGACAAAGTAACCCACATCCAGGTGGTAGGGTGTTCAGCCCGTCTGGATGGCTGCACTCCTGGTCTAGAATATACCACCATAGCAACTTTGAGTTGTGTTTCGGCATTAGTGGCTAGGTTCCAGTCTCCGTTAAGAGAACAGCAGCACATTTGTAGTACCTTTCGCGTTGTAAATATCCATACGCGATGGTCACCGCTTTCCATTAGGTGGGCCGTCTACCTGTCTGCTGAACTCATGCAACAAAAAAATATTTAAAGAAAAATAATCTTTCAAAATGATCTGTAATAGTCCTGACAAAGCAAAAAGTGTCGACTGTCGAATTAATATATTATTATTATACTGTACATTAAGATATATCCTTTTATAGCTAATATATCCTACACTGTGACATTGACTGCGCCATTCCGCATTGCCGTCTTTATTACACATACACGGAAAAATCGTAAAAGAAAGAGATAGAGTGAATTACTGCTAAAATGTGTATTTTAAACTTGAAATATCGAATAAACTAGTAATACTATAAAATATTAAGATTCAAAGGACATTTTATAGCAGTATCTGAATAGCATAAAGTGCGTTATACATACGCTGTATGTGTGTAAAGGAGAGAGAGAGAGGGGGGTATGAATGCATATATATGTCGATAATACACAGTAAAAGGTACAAAGACTAGAAACCGCTAGTTAAACAGTTTTTAAAAGTTATACAACAAGATTACTCATTCGGTAATAAGTTGGTCCATTTTGTATAATTAAGGAAGTGGAACCTTTTAATTTATTCTTTAAGTACTTCATACCATTTACGTGTTACAGTGGCATGCAGAAGCTATAGTCTCATAAATTAATATTCGGTGTACACATTTCCACTGCAGAACATATTTGTAATTAAAAGAGTTTTAAGTAAACATTTCTGACTTGCAGTACAAGGTAGTGCATAACTAAATTCGCATTAAACAACCCGTGAAACCTCGAGTAACTCTCATTAATTACAATAATTACATTTGCACGTAAGAAGTACACGTTCTGACTGCTAGCGGAACTTGGACCTTGAGTGTTGGTGTAATGTTGAAGCAGGGGACAATAATTACTATATGATTAATTTTCTAAGCCAGCCATACTCAACCTTTTTTATAAGGGCCACATAGACGCCGCAACATTAATATATTAGGGCTTTTTTTATTGCTAGAGTAAGCGAACAGGCTTGCTATGGACTTTTGCAATACCAGGACCCACCTCCAAGTCTGTAACTTTTACAAAAAAAAACATGCCAGTGCGAGTCAAAATCCATTTGACTACAGTGGTCAAATACCCGTACTAAAATTCATCTTAAATCAGTCTCGGTTAAATGAAGATTGAATCAATATTGAGCCGAAATGGTTTACAGACTACCATTACTGTCAAAAGTTACGGTTCTAATTTGATTCGATTGCCAATTTGAGTTACAAACTCGGGGCCCAGAAGTGTTACCTATATAAATCTATTATTGTGCAACTATTAGTATGCCACGCGGTCTACTCACAGAAGCCGGGCCGCAGGTAAAGTATAGCGGTTATAGGCTGTCTATCTATATCTCTATCTATACTACTATAATATTGTAAGACTGCCGTGTTTCTATGTACAGTCACAGTATGAAAAGTTTTGTCACCTTAAAACTTTTGCTTGCACGAGTACGAGAAACAGTACTGCCAACATCTTAATAAATGTTAAATTTTGTTACGTTTATAAAATATAGAAACGTGAAAAAAGAAAATTGCAATGTTGACAATGACAGACACTGAGACTAACAATAGTTTTAATCATCAGAAACAAAGATATGCCCGCGACTATTAGACTATTTCATCCTCTGGATGGTTACTACCCCCAATCTAAATTACACATCTATAACAACCTTCAGTTGTGTTCCGGCCATTGATATACAAAAAACCAAAGATACACAGTTCCTTACAAATTTCACTTCAAAAACCGTCGTAGATTATCAAAACAAAAAAATTAAGTAAAAAAATCACAACTTCTGATTTTATGGAACACAAATTGAATCTTACACCATCACATTAGAGTAATTTTTTAAACAACATCAACGAACGTTTTGTGACGTTTTTATCGTCCGTACAGAGTAACTGAGTGGTGCGATATTATTTAAATGAGCGCACAATGTGCTCTTTTTCAGCGGACATTTAAGAGACGCTGACTGTGTATCTTAGGTTTTTTGATATATCAATGGTTCCGGCATTAGTGGTCAGGTTCCAGTCTCCTTTTAAAGAGCGTCAGCACATTGGCAGCAACTTTGATATTGCAAATGTCCATTGGCGATGGTAACGGCTTTCCATCAGCTAGGCCGTCTACTTATCTACTGAACTCGTGCAATAAAAAACAATAATTATCTGAACATTCATTAAAACAAAAAACCCAACATCAAACAGCAAAATAAAACTACTCCGCCGTGACAGTGATGTATCACTGCCGTGACCAGGATTCGAACCTGGGTTACTACGGCCACAAAGTGGGGTCCTAACCACTAGACGATCACGGCTGTCGGAGCCGGTGAGCGAAGTGTCGAAAATTGGCAAAACTCTCGACAAAATTCACAAAATTAAAAATACTTTCACAATATTTACGGTCGGTTGCCTAATCGTTCTCAGTGTTTTTAGGTATATGTTTTTCCGCATTATTATCTATTATTTACAGATGTATTTGTTACTTGTTTTGTTAAGTTTAATTTTATTACTTAACACGTTCACAGTGCCACTGATTTATTGTACTTTCCATTTTTGCAATTCGAGGTGTATTAGACCTTGTACTAAAACTAGCATTGTGGTGGTACGAGGCCTATTGAGTTCGTTACTTTTTATAAACTAAAGTCCTTTTTTGACTTATATGTAAAATAGTTTACGGATTTTTGTTTTGTGATGTGCAGTTCTAGGTTAAGGTAACCCCGTAATATGGCAGGTATACCACGGAACTCTGGTCTAATAGAACGTCTTAGATATATATTCATCTTTTTCCAAATTGAACCAAATTGAAGTTGCGCCTTCCGCAATACAGGAAAGTCTATGTTTTTCTTAACCGCATTGCACGTGAGACGCAATCGGGGCTGTTTAGACCACGTTTCACAGTGCACACGTTAAGCAGGTTTGTTGTTTAAAGTACCGCTTTTATCTTTTAATGTCTTATATTCCTCTTTGAATTAAAAATTTAATGAAACAGAAACATACATAAGTAAAGCTTCTGGCTAAATCTTCAAATTCAAATTCAAAAGTTTTATTCAAACTAACTTCTGTTGGAGAACATTTTTTGAACGTCATACATAAATACTAACTGCTGCGACTCTGCGACCCAAAATGAGTCCTGACGCCCGAAATGAGAATACTCCATTCCTTTCTGTTCAGCGTTGTCTCCTGCCAGTCATAGGCGTGCAACTCGCGTAGATCGGCCTCCATCCACTACGTTACTCCAGCGACATCTGGGGCGACCAAGTGGTCGCCGTCCCGTTGTATACGTTATACATATATATTAAAAATTAAATCTGCTTCCTATACACCGTTTCGCCACATGTTATTAAGAAGAAGGAGCGGCAAGAACATCCCCAGCGTCTGCTTCCGGGCTGCTACTCCCCGAGCAAGTTTTCCTATTTTACTTCTCCTCAGCTAGTGGCGGTTGGCATCCCTTATTTTGAGATCATTGGCAAGTTGTCATCCATCATAACGTCAAACCAGCCCTTCTAGGGCCTACCCCTTCTACTCTACATATGCAGTAAATAAGTATAAATATATAGATGTAGTAATTATTTTTATCCCTAAATATTAAAATACATAGGTACCTAAAACTAATAATGAGGCTTTGTAATGAAATATTTATATGTTAATACGTTTAGGGCCGTTTTTTTAATTATCAGATATAAGTTATCAGTTGAATAAATTATAACTTGAATGAATTAAAAAATGACACCATGCAAAAGTTTTATTCATGCATCTGACATTTTTATTTTTACATGTTATACTGTGAATAACTTTTATCTGGCGATTTAAAAATCGCCCTTTAGCCCTCATGAATGAGAAAATCAACTCTATCATTAAATTTCTTGTTACTTAAATGCATAATGAAGTTAAACACATTAGTTTAGATTTTGTTGATATAAGTTAACATGAGGTTTAATGCACATAGTAGTGGCGAGTGGGGCAAATGCAATTATTAACCACTTGAGTTTGAAACAGCACTCAACGCTATAAGGATACATTCACACGAGGAAAGGTGTATGGACTAGTCTTGTAATAGGTACTTTTACTAGTAGAACTAAAGATATCGCATCCAAAGTTAGTTTTTCTTTTTCTTCACACAATCGATATCCACTGCTCCAGCAGTGTAGCAGCAGGTACGTAAACTTCGAGAGCTCTATGTCCACATAGACCTCTCGAAGTTTACGTCCCTATTCCCAATAATACATTTTTTTGAGAGTCTGACAAAGACCCTGTCAAAATGTGGGTATATTATAAGCTTGTAAACGACCCACTGCATAGCTTGGACCTACCCATTCTTTCGGACAACGGTAAACCTGCCAAGTTTGTCCTATTCGGATTGGCTGGTGTTACTTATCGGTTATAGAATAGAATAGAAAACACGTTATTATTCACCAAAATAAACAATTACAAAATTAATAATTACAATAATTTTACGGACTTATTGCTTAAAGCGATCTCTTCGAGGTATCCTGACTCTACTCTAAGTACTCTATGTGCTATTGCAGACTATAATCTATATCTGTGCCCAATTTCATTCAGATCCGTTCAGTTGATCTGCTGTGATTGAGTAACAACCATCTATCCCAACTTTCACATTTATAATATTAGTAAGTAATTAAATATAGATTTAGTATAACAGTGTCCAGCCATGCCGCCTCCGCCAGGTACCAGTCGAAGGGGAAGGCCCAGTGTAGTAAAAAAAGTAGGAAGGCAGGCGTCGGAGTGAACGCTCCGATCGCAACCGGGATTTAACGCTCGGATAATGATGATGAGATTTAGTAGGTACAGTGAAACGTGACCGAGTTCAGCTAGTTCTAAAAATTGTTAGAATTCCTACTTCACATCACTTCGACACTAAACAGATTCTATTAACTTTTTATCGTAATTTAATCAACGAACCGTTAAATATTGTGAAAAGGGTATGACGTCATATCGTTTTATGTGATGTAAATTTTCGGTGTTCTGTCACCAGCTCCGACAGCCGTGATCGTCTAGTGGTTAGGACCCTACGTTGTGGCCGTAGTAACCCAGGTTCGAATCCTGGTCACGGCAGTGATACATCACTGTCACGGCGGAGTAGAATTGTTTTTGGGAGAATGCACTCTTTAATATATCGCAAATGGCATACCGTAGTAGCTCAATGGTTACCGCGTTGCAAACTCAAAGGGCGCGTGTTTGAATGCTGGCTGGAAAGTATGTAACATTTAGGCAGTTTTATATGCTATGGTGAAGGAAAACATCGTGATGACATCTGCACATCGAGCTTCCGCCTTAGCCAAGCGTGGCGGGTATACTGTCTGTTCCCCTATAAAAGAAGATCCCAGCCCAGCAGTGGGATGTTTATGTTATGTTGTAATTATATAAATAGCATTGACCTCTAGTTGTTTAATACATCGCATTATATACGATTTATTACAATAGTAGTGGCTCAGGGACGGAAACACTTATGTCTCACTCCAATGACACGGGTTTGACTCCTGACTGAATATAATGTACCGTCGAGGCAGTTCTTTTGCCTCAATATACTCATATTTTCATTTACCACGTGTCAATAGCCAAGGAAAATGTCTTGAGGCAATCTTTGTCCTTGTTAAGTGTAAAGATTTATAAATCTTAGCAACTATTCAATTTTGCGTAATACTTTAAACATGTTATGTATATGCATTACAGTGTAATAATTGCTTCATTCTCAGGGCCAAGAAGATTGAGATTGATTTGATTGAAATGTATATATAAACAGACAGATAAATTTAAAAACATCTTAATAAAAAAAGTGTCACGGTTTATGTTAATATTTCCAACACAATACGTTTTAGCTGCTTTTAGTTTTAATACAAATATTTCTTAGTTACATATATTGATAAAAAAAATTGAAATATTGTTTTGAAACAAGTGATCTAAATTTAGATTCAAATTTTCTTTTATTATTAATTTTAATTAATAATATATTTATATTAGCAAACTTTAATGAGACAAACCTTTTCGAAAGACTTTCTACAAACCTTCAATGTGAAACCTGCCCAAATTATTATTTGAGGCGTAATAAATGCCTTCTTGATTACAAGACGTATTTAGGGTTGTCACTGGGCCGTAAAGGTACAGTTGTATCATATTGTCACAATTATGTTTGTTTTATGTGGTAATTACTATTCATATCAACTCAAGTCTCAACATAGGCTAATTACTGTAATTTGCTAAATCAATAAAGGGTACTAACAATGAAGGTACACGTTATTTACAACTGAATGTCAAGACTATCCGTGCGTTGAGAGTTGTGTAAATTATAAGCGAGGCGAAATTTTGACAAGTAAAATTTTGTTGTTTCTTGTGCTATTACAGAACATTGACTGAAAATTAATATTATTGTCTAAACTGAGCAATTGGCGATAAATATAACACACTTATACGTCAATAAATGGTAGCTGACTAAATTTCGTGATGACTAAAAAACTATGTTAACAAATATTATTAACAAAATATTTTAATTTTATAATATTTATTATACAAGAAAAAAACTAGCGGACCCGACAGGCGTTGTCCTGCGCTGAAAAATGAAAATATCTAGATTTTCGGGTTCCATCCCGGGACCCACTCAAATACACACAAGATATTTCATCAAAATCCTGGAATTCGATTGCAACGCAATCTAAACCATCCGGGACCCACCGAACACACACAAAAAATTCATCAAGATCGGTCCAGGGGAGGAAATCAGTGACACACACTAGTATTAGAATTTTATATATGTACATATAAGTAAGGAAAACAGATTAGGATATAAAGAAAATTTTCAATACAAAATACTTTTAAAAGTATTTATTTTTATAAAGTGACAGTATTTTTCGCACACTTGTTTGTCAAACCGCAAAGCCATTTTTTGCAGTTAACCATATGTAGTATTTTATTTACACTACAAGAATAACTTTCTTAGTTTGAGAATAGGCAAGGAAAATTAACAAAATTTAATTTTATGTAAAACTCGTGACAACCTCAAAAGTAATATCTGAACACAATATCTTTATAAGAGCCAACCCTAACACATTATCTACGGTCACGATCATTACAGGTAAGACAGTGCTCCAGTTTCAAGTATAATACTACTAAATTTGGAACAATCGTTAACCAATATTCAAGTTTGATAAAAATGTATTTTTAATTTTTTAAGCTAATACTTGAACAGAGTCTTGTTCAGGTTTTCGACAGCGTCATTGCCAGCTCCGACAGCCGTGATCGTCTAGTGGTTAGGACCCTACGTTGTGGCCGTAGTAACCCAGGTTCGAATCCTGGTCACGGCAGTGATACATCACTGTCACGGCGGAGCATATTTTTATGACCATAATAATAATAGAGAGATGACTTTTACTTTATAAAGCTTAAAATAATAACACAAAGTTTATTTTGTTCTTATTTTTATTATATACGTATAGTATAATATATATATTACAGTAATTTCAGGATGAAGGGATAATTTTTTAGTGCGTAGGTACATAATAGGTCGTTGACATTTAACATAGTCAAATTTTTACCTACCAGTAAACCTACTACCTACCTCCTGGGCGCTTAATATAGCAGACGTCTTGCAGTCAGTTGTATATATCGGCCATGTCGAGTAGTTGTACATCTTTCAAATCCTGGGTGTTGCTCAGCAGGACAATTAACATAATGCAATCAGAGACGAAAAATCACGCTCCCACTGACACCAAAATGCTGATACATGGGACTGATTTCTTCCCACTTGTAACATTCCTACAGCTCTCTACATTTCATCAGCAGTCAAATGGCGTCGCTCCATGGCGTAGAAATTGTCATACTACTCAATTAAAAAAAAAAAAACTATTAAAATTATCGTTTAAACGATAAAAGTGTGATAAAGTCCAAATTTATCAAGCAACTAAAACACATGAAATCGGGAAAAGTAATTAACTTTATTTTTGTAAAAACAAAACACAAACAAGGTTTCATTTTTAAAATCAGCCAATATTATAATGGTTTCCGAGAACAAAAAAGATTTTACATGAATCTACTTTGCTAGGAAAAAAAGTAAAATATCAGTTAATAAAACTTGCCGTTTCTGGAAATGATGTGTTGCTCAAATTTTTTTGATGTGCGTATTTAATATATCTGATACCTGTCGAATTATATATAGTTATGACAAGTATAGCAAGGTGTAAGGATCCCATGTATCCAAGGTGGGGTGGAATGGACTGGATGTTATCTTTGAGCACTTACAAATTGCTCCCCTTTTGTTCCGGAAACGAACAAAGCGGCTTCATATATCAACACAATGGTCAGTGGATACATTTCTTATTTTATTATCAGCAGGACACGTTGTGTATGCTATACGTTGCTTGGGATATTTGTAACAAAATTTCTATAGTGGTGAATGAACTTGATTAGCATTTGTCGTCAGCCAACCATTGTCTATTGTTGGACATAGTCTTTCTAGTTACATGGTGAAAACACCATCAATCAGGGCGCAGCGCTTCGCTTCATCTGGTGTTCTGTTTTTCCTGACAAATACAATATAGAAGTCTTAAAGTTTATCCGTGAATAGGAACCTTCCAGTAATTCCTAGACCGTGTCATCATTTCACATCAGTTGAAACAGTAGTCAAACGCGAACCTACACGAACGTCCACCACTTTTCAAATTCAAAATAAAAAGTTATTTTTCGAACTAAGTTCCACTGGTAAACATTTTTAAAGGTATATGACCTTCAGTTACATATAATTTAAAAGTTAATTCTACTATGGCCACCGCTTCGCAACGTGTTATCGCTGTTTAAGGAGTCAAAGCGGTAAGTACTAACTCCCCAGCTACACGTTTAGCTAAATATTCTTTTACTGCATATTTATCTATTTCAGACTCTTTTCTAAATATAGAAGTAGTTTATACAACTTCAAAGAACTAATAGAGTTGTGAAGTTTCTCATCCATCCCACCACTGGTGATGGTATGTCGTCAGCCCATAAGACTGAAGAGCATTCTACACTATGTTTGTCTAGATACTTGAGACACACCTGTACATACCTAATACTGGACACACAAACTGACACATACATGTTCATTCTACCATCAATTCGTTTGTTAAATTACTAAACTCAAAAAAAACCTTACAACACTTATAGTGTTCAGCAGCATAAAACAATTTCTGCAAATCAAAGCAAAGTTCAATTGTAGGCTATTTCAAAGTTGGATAGAATGAAAACATTACATGGTTTTCAATTACGAACTTTAATGGGGGCTGTATACCAGAATAGTTGGGAGCTATCGTTAGGCAGGATATTAATTATGTGATAGACACCGGGAGCTCCGAAGCAATGGCCTATCCGGCCACCCGGTTCGAACCCTAACCGGAAAACACCACTTACACAGTTTTCTGACCTAAGTTGCATACAGTACAATCACCATGTTAATGAAACTTATTAGAATGTGTTTTTTTAAATTTATATGTAATGTTATATTTTGTTACTTTGTCTCCATTTTGAAAAATTCTATCTATAATAATAGAGCAAGATAATATAAGGATTTAGATGTGAATTATTATTAGTTTTATTAACTTCTCTACATTTAAAATAACCGCAACATATGTGCTGATGATGAAGAAAAAGATCGTGTTGAAACCTACACATCGAGATTACCGATGTGTCAACCTCGCCAAACCGCCTTAGACAAGCGTGGCGGTTATCCTCTATCTATCTTATCCCTATCCGCCCCTCTTTCTTTCTTTCTTTTTTTCTTTATTATTTTCGTCTAATATGGTGGTGTGTTAGAATCTTTGTTTAATATTGTTTAATTAGTAATTCGGTGATAAAATGTACTTATTAAAATCATTGTAAGACATAAAACAATTCATTAGTACGATAACCTCAGCTATTGCATATTGTGTTTCATTGATAACATGAAGATGTTTAATTTATTGTGTTTCATTATCGCTACGCACTCATTCTTAAGTGGTATTGACGCATGTATGTATCAATCAACAAACTATGTACAGTGTATTCATGTTTTTGAGCGCAACTAGATTTGATTTAATAATTTTAGTTATTGAGATTTTCAAATACATATTTATAATATTGATGAAAAGTGAGCAACAGTAGTAGACGATTTATTTTCAGCAAAAAATGTTTATTTTGAAATATACAACTGTTTAGTGAAATGTGCCTTTTCGAGCTGCCACAAAAATTTCCTCTTTTGGCCTCAGTCAAATACCTACCAATCTGGCTTCTGGCCAATCAATTCTGGCATTGGTCCGGAGTTCACTCGGTAGCTTTTTGCTTGAACATTATTCCAAAACTTGTATTGGAAGTGTCCGATATTAGAACGCTAATTTAGGGACTCGGTATAGAGTTCGAGCATGGCCCAGTGAAAGATTACGACTCTTTTTTAGACAACAGGCAGTGAAGTGGTGTTCAGAATAGAGCACGAAACACTGCGTGGCACAACTGTTACATACATACATAAATTATATAAAATATAGTTTAAATTAAATAATTATCTCTTTTACAGTACAACCAGAGCTTTGTCAAATTACGCCAAAAGAGAAGCATTGTTTGATTGAATATAGTGTAAGAGATAGATGGCCACATCAAAAGAGGCAAGTGTTATATCTATTGCTGTACCACAATTGTGGGCATTATCAATGTATTCGCAACTTATTATATATATGCCTATATATTGCTTTTTCATAGAAGATCATTTTGGTACAACACATACGATTTTTGTAATAAATTACAGTATTTAATAATGTATAAATGTATAATCAACTTAAAGGTCGTCTAAAGTTAGATATCAAAATAGAAAAAAGAAATATAATAGTAATAATATTATTATTATATTTTTTTAAATAATGATATTAAAATAAAAAAAGTTTTAAATTATCCATCTATTCTAAAACACAGTAAACTAAAATTATAATCAAAAATTTATTTTGCAAGGAAAAGCAGGTTTTACGTGTGTAATGTGTATATCTATAATATTATAACATGATGCATTTTTTTTTAGATTTCATGTCTGTTTGTTCGGGATTCACATAAAAACTTCGGGGCCGATGTCGATGCGGTTTTCGCTGATCAACAGCAAATTCTTAGGCTTAAAATCTGTGCTAATTTTTATCTTAAGAATCCTGCGGGAATTTTTCTGTGACTTATTTAAAATGGCCTGATTTAAAAAAAATCTAATTCCAATGTGATTTTTTCGCTTATCGATAACATTTTATTTAATAAAATGTGTGATACTTCTTATCCCGGGAATCCCGCGGGAAATTCAAGTCAAGCGTGGACGAAGTCCCGAGCATATACTATGAAATGTATGAAAATATAAGATCTACTTTTTGAGTTCCGTCGTCCAACAACGAAAAAGTTGACTTTTGTCAACTCTACGCCACCCATCGTTGTACGCTGACCGCCAAGCATTTACGTAATTTATTTATGTTTCTTACCAAATGAGGCGATGCAATGTATAATAAAACTTGATTGTTTAAATTCTTTCAGATACGTTTTCAATTGGTACATGAAAAACTGTTTTGAAATCAGATGGTCGGCTCATTGCCCATCGGTGCCCATACCGACGGTAGCCAACAACTTCGCAACTGAAAGAGAATGTTACGACGAGTGCGGTGGATGGGCTTAGTATTATCAGTCTAACAATGCTAGAACTTGTAATTTTACACAAAAGACGATATTATCAGTAGTAATTTCTTCCAAACAACTCTACTAAAGGATAAAGCAAATTAATAATGGTGATAATGATATACCCAATGATGACTGATTTTGTTTTACTTGAACTATTTTTGGATGTAATTAATCTACGGAGTGTAAGTATTAAGATAAATTAGATATTAAAAGAAAATGCGTAGAATGGCTAAGGAGATATACAATATTAAAAGACATATTACAAACTAATACAAAAATGAAAACTTAATAGTAAATGAAACTAATTTATTAATATTACTTTATCTATAATCCTTTAAGAACCTCTCCTCAACCTCTCCGCCGCTGCGTGACGGCGCGACGGTGCACACGAGCGTTAAGTCTGGATATACTGAGCCTAGCTTAACGTCTAATTAATCCATTTTGGTATAGTATAACCACTTTAGTTTTAGTTAATTATTATTAACTTAACTATTAATTATTAGACGCTGTAGGCGACTGAAGAATTCTTTCTATAAAAATGCATTAGTGACCGTCTTAAAAGCCTGACGTATGGACGTCGTCTATAGCTTCAGGCGTACGCGAGAGACCACGGTAATGAATATTCTTAACAAACATTCGTCAGACGCGTACAGCGTCATGCCATATACAAAATTACATAATTTGTAACAGTTCGCCGCCTTAGTCTTATTGCCTGAAATAAACAAACGTCGGATAAAAATAATAAAAAAACAAACAATACGAATTTCTTCAACTGTCTCGGGAGACTTAAATCTTATTTGTAATAAAGCAGGAACATTCCAATCTTCGCGTTTATTGCATGTCAGGCGTCCAAGAACTGAATAAAATTTCCCGCGGTGCCTTTTTCGCCGGTTCTTTTTGGGCTTTATTAAAGTATCTGTTTATTAATATAGAAAGAGATTTAAAAAGCTCGTATCCAACCTAACTCTATTGGGTGATCATGCCCTTAACAATTATGGTCTATAAATATGTTTTAAACAATAGAATGTCAAAAAGTGTAGAATTTCTGGATCGGCAGTGGTCTTACGGCTTATAGCGTTAAAAATAACGCCATTAACCAATAGCTGCATTAGTGTATATACATACTTTATCTGACAATATTTAACGTCTTTAACAGTTAATAATAATGTTGCATCACAATAACGCATTAAACCCAACTCTAAATCTGCGTGAAACAGTCACTTACACTAACATTATCTCAAATGTAGCAGCAACATAAGAGAGATCTCTATAAGGGTGCCTTTCCATCAGAGATATGCTATACAGCTATGCTGCGAAAATGTAAAAGCTAAGCTACAAAACTCTGTGACCGTTTCCACTGATGCTAAGCTATGTAGCGGAGCGAATAAGATTTGCTACGAAAATGCGCCGCCACAAGGTAGCTGTGTGAGGAAGATGCGCAGCTCGAGCTATGCGACGTAACGTCGCTAGGCACGCATCTATAGCACGCATCCATAACACTCACCCATAGCATGCATCCATAGCTCGCATCCTTCCATATAAAAAACATAGCTTAGTTGAATCAGTTTCCACGAGGGCTATGGTATGTTGACCAATGAATATGATATTGGTGGATGTTAAGTCACGTACATGGCATAATTTATTGCTATATAATAGCAAGACTAAAACTGAGTAGTCCGTGTACGTGCCAAAATATGTCAATACAGGTAACAGGGAAAACCTACTAAGATGGATCTACGAACATTTTCAGGATTTACATGTTTTCACGTAGCCCGTAAGGTTTTTGTATATATAGTTGTACTAAATGACCTAAGCTGCACTGCACTTGAACTAAATAAAAAATACGTATCGAACTGATGTACTGGTTTATTGAATTAAGTTTTAAAAATATATAAACAATGTCATAATAAAATGTTTTGCAAACCATATTGTGTTTAATTAGGAGACAGCGCCATCTAGTTTTCACTAGTACAACTATAGAACTCAATATGGGGCTGTCTCCGACAATAGTAGTAAGTCAAATGTTAAATTAATTAAGCAATAAATTATTCCATTTACGTGACGTATGAGTGAATATCATCCATAGCAACGTCGCATAGCACATCTCTGATGGAAAGGTACCCCCTAATGCATTTTTATAATAATTAACCATCGGTAGCGTACAGCGCTGTACGCAGCTCACAATATTTATGATCGCCGCCGAACTAATTCAATCTTTAGTGCATCTGATTTCTTGAGTGTTCAGAGGATCAGGGCCAGTGGTAATTTTTGTAAGCAGTTACGCTTCTATTGCTTTTAAAACCTGTACGATTTGCTCGCGTAGGCCTCTAAAGCTAAACGCGCATTATGATTGTCAAGACCGGACTGATGTTTTCACAGTTGAGTCTGGTATTGACAACACGCAGTGCCTGCTTAGCCTCAGAGGCTAACGCAAGTATCACTTAGTTATGGCCGGCTAAGTATAGAGCCTAATCTCTCTAATAGAAAGAATTGATAAATTCAATTTTAATTTCGAAATTATTGCCACATTGTACTGACAGCTACAGTTCAAAATAAACAAGGCTGCGAGATTAAATTAGTGCATATTATGCAGATAAACAATTTGTAAAAGTAATCAGCGCCAAATGGAGTAGGGCAAGGTGCGGTTGCTGCACACCCGCCTAACTTCAACATAGATTATGTCATTAACAGAGACTTAGAATCCTTACGTTATTGCTTGTTTCACTTCAGGCATTTTAATATATCTCGCCTCAAAAATAAAATATAATACTACACGGCTTTGAAGCCTTATAAAATATACCACCGTAATGTAGCGACGGGCAATACTGAGAGGTTTGCACAATCGATATCGCAGTCAAGCCAAAACTACAGTATAGTCAATAATCGACTGGCTCGTCGATTGAATAATCGAGATGTTACCTAATTGTTGCAAGTCAACTTAATTGACTTGATAAGTGGCCGAAGGACAATTGACCAATCCTGGTTCGCAAGGTTACGATACACACAGATGCCTTTCCTTGTCTGTTTTTGTCTGATCCGCCCGAAAAGAATGAAAATTAGAAAGAAAGAACCTTAAACAAATAAACTAGACTGAGGGAAGAACAAAGATTTATTTAAAACTACGACAACAAAATCTATGTGACACAACAATAAATAGAACTATCAAAGTAAAATGTAATTAAATTAAAAAAAACAACCAAGAAAAATTCTAAAACTAAGACTCATGACAAGCAACGTCTGAAGGTAAGCCTTCTGCGGGACTCGGAATCACTGAATGCGAGTAAAAAATATTGATACTTAGGGACACATTTTAACAATCGTTAAATATAATATGGCTTTAACAATTGTTCGTGCAGGAACGGAGAAAATAATACAATTTCCGACAAAAACACCCCACAGCCAGGTGGTAGGGTATTGGCCCGCTTGGATGGCTAGCACCCCTGAATTAGGGTATCCCACCACAACCACCTTGAGATGTGTTCCGGCATTAGTGGCCAGGTTCCAGTCTTCCCTTTAGAGAGCGGCAGCACATTGGTAGCACCTTTGGTGTTACAAACATCCATAGGCGGTGGTAACCGCTTTCCATCAGGTGGGCAGTCTGCCTGTCTGTTGAACTCAGAAATAAAAAAAAACAATTTGAATGTCTCGTCATCGCACATCGCTACATTAGTCTCATTCATTTACTTTACTTGTTTTTCACTATAAAAATACTTGAATAAATACAGCGAATGTACTGTAAGCTTTTTTTGCAATTATTACTTAATAACAAACCAATATTATTGTGAAAGTTAAAACATTAAATTTCACATCAATTATTTAATTATATAAGTGACAATTTACCTAAAACTTTATCAAATACCGTTTTTTTTTTTATAATGGCCCTTCAGGCCCTTTTCACCCCTAACATAGTCAGGGCCTTTATATAGCTATTTTAATATTAGGTGTTCGTTCCAAGTCAGACCTTTCTATAATACATCATATATCATACATATTACCCACATATACACACATATTATCATATATATCAAATACCGTTTATATAATTATGTCGAGTTTAAATGTAGTAATTGGGTCTTTATGAGAACTTTAACAGCTGACTCATATGAACAATGTTAATAGAAAATAATTACACGAAATACCCCAATTAGGTATAGCTTTGAAATAAGGATATTTAATGCGAAATATTTAGTTTGTAATTGTTACATGACGAAGACTTTTTTATCACTTTAGAAACTTTAAAACAGAAATACAATGTCATTGCCTTACTTCTACAATATCATCATTAAATAATTGTATTTACATTTTAAGCAATAAATTAACGCGCTATTTGACTTCTTCTACTTGTATAGAATTATGACGTCATAATGTTTTCAACTCGTACAAAATCTATGAGGCCTCGACTCGACGTTTTCGTAAGAGGATAAAAAGTCTTTCTTCCCTATTGTTTATTATTGCAAATCATCTGTATCACCTAAATGTTGTCCATAACTGAACGTAGTCTTCTCCACCTTTACGCCAAATATGCCAGTCCACCGCTTTTGTCATCCAGCCCTCATCGGCATCCCTGTGCAGGTCGACGATCTACCAAGCTGGAGAGCCTCCTACACTACGTTTGCCAAGATGTGATCATCTCTCCACTCGTTTGCTACATAAGTCCTAGTCCTATGGCAAATGTTATAACGCGATAGTCTTATCTATCTATATCTAAATATAAAGCAATAGTATTTAATTGGAATTAAATATTAAAAGTTGCTGCCAGTGCCCAGGACGCTGGCTGCATTGCTACGCTGTATGGCAATGCTGATTCGTTGGGCGAAAAATACGAACCTAATGTATGTATAATGTGTGTCCATGCAATGATTAATTAAAATATTTAGTAACGGTTATATTTTTTCATTTCTCATATTCTGAAAGTACGCTTGGAGTTGCCTGATCACAGGGATGAAACAGTACTTTTCGTCCCTGGGAAACAATTTTCCTTGCTGCCAAAAAATTTCATTTTTTTTTGTATGTTTATGGCTTGGCAACTAGGCCTTTAAGCCAGGCGCAGTTGTACTGTAGGCTACAATCGACGCCAGTCAACGGAATTCTTGTGCAAACTCGAAAGGCCACATTTGGCTATACAGTTCACATTTCTCACAAAAACACATAATTACTACTCAAAAACTATCAATATCCTACAACTATTTTTCATTTTAGAGTAATTTTACACATTTTTAGAAAATGAAACTGCACATCACAACGCCCCCTTTCAGTTCCTGCCAAAAGCTTACCAAAAAGTTTCAAAACTATACGAACCATAGATAATACATGCGACTCATGTGCCAACTTTTTTTTGCAGCCACTATTAAATCGCGGCATAAATTATAATAAAAAATTTCAACAATTTTGTAACAATATTTTATACTTATAAATTACTTTTCACCAAATTATATATATATATATATATATATATATATATAAATATTTAGTATGATCTGTGACAAAAAATACTGGCTGGTAGAATGCCACAGAAAAAGAAATTTACTTGACGTTTCATATGTTACGTATTAAATGAATACATCAGATTTCATTAGAGAAGTAGTAGTTTTTTTGAACTAATTAGTTTTTGTTTACTTTCCTCATATTCGAAACGAAAAGCAGAGTGCTAACTTCGGATTTATAAAGTGTACAATAAACGACTCAGTAAGATCCATAAGATCAAATACTAGCTCTATAACAACGAAGATACTGTAGACATATAAAAGATTATTGTTTCGATCTGCAAACGTTTTTCTGAGAATATTTATGGTGACAATTTGGTTGCGAATTTGTCTCGATATGTACATACGTATATTCGTTGCCAACCAATCTGTGACTCTTTTTCGCAATACAATGCGACAGTAATACTTGAATGTATTAAGTAAGCCTTGATTTTTCTTATAAGGGAATTATGTCGGCTTTATAGTGTTTCTATTTTAAAGTGAAATTAATTGTAGATTATATCAATGAAAAGTCCTTTATCATTCACCATCAATTAAAAATTAGGTTCCTACAAACTAGATATAATATTTGTTGAACCAAAAGGTGGCTGTATTGCTTAAAACGATCTCTTGCAGACAACCCCCAAACTTACTTTTCTACAGCTTTGTTTTTTTGGTTTTTATTTATGGCTTTGATTTATCAATAAATTGTGTATATAATTATTGTTTTTATATTTTTTACCTATCTGAAAGTCACACACACAGACACACGAGTGCGCGCACGCACGCACACATGCATGCAAACCAAAGTAGAGCACAGGCTGCAAAATTATATTAAATGAAACATTGAGTAATTAAAACAGAACTTTTATATCTATGCAGCGCGGGTGGTAGCACCATAATTAAATCGGAGACTTGTTAAAGACAGGTCAGGTAAAAGGCACTTCAAATAAACTTGCATTTTGAAAGTAGATGAAGTGAAAGGTGTTAGTCAAAATCATCGCAAGTAGAGATCCATCGTATCTGCCAACTACCACGAAAACAGGCTTGATCACATGTATTATGTTTTTAATTTATGTGTATGTCCGTCGTGCTCTTGTCACCACCGGCATACCGGCCATTCTAGAATCGAATGAACTATGCCGCGACGATGGCAAAAGACCGGGCGGGATGTCTTTGATGACCTCGAGGACGGGACGACCCTTAGTGTGGGATGACACGTGCGTTGCCACTTCCGCCGCGTCCCATTTTCCAGAGACGGCCGTTGTAGCTATCGCAGCTGCCGCACGACAGGAGGACCTAAAACGCCGCAAATATGCATCTGTTGGATACATATTTGTGGCGTTCGGTGTCGAGACTCTAGGGCCATGGGTCCGGAAGCCAACCAATAGGCTTATCGAGATCTATAATCTCGTTTAACAGAAGTCTCGCGTGACTAAAAGGCTGGCTTGTACTTGGGGCAACGCGATGCGTTGCCAACGCCATCCAACGCGGAAATGTGGCTAGCGTTTTAGCCATATTGCCATACCTATATAGTATTAGTAATTTTTTTTAAGAAGTAATATTACATAATTTACCTTTATGTAACATGTACAACTTTTACGGAAATAAATAATAAATTAGTTGAAATGTATGTTTCATTTCGATATCTTACAGGGTTCAGAATTGTACATATTTTAGTCCCGCTCGCAAAAAGTTGCAAGCACAGCTAGTAAGTATTACACAAATACAAAAGCTAACTTTTGAATAATTATGTGCTGAATATTACATAGTTCATATCTTTTCATATTTAAATGTATTAAAATTAAATAAATGTTATGTCAAAGATAATATAACCTACGTTTTAACGGTTATTATTTTAGCCTCTTTAGATTAAAATTTAATATTAAATATAAATCGTGCTTTATAATCATTAAAATGTTGTTGTAATTATTCAGCCCTGAAAATCTGAAAACACTACAGAACGTAAAGTGGTGAAAATAGGCTAAACAAGCAATATTTAAAGTCATTTTAGATATATACATAAATTATAAGCTAGTACAATGAAGAAATTTATATATAATCTAATACAATAAAAGAAAATTTAACTTATTTGTATTTTATTCTACCCACAGTCTCTCAAGTCTATAAGTAGAATACTGAGCCTAGATCACGACAATATTTTAAATATTGTCTAGTCTGTGCCGAAATAAATCCATAAGGCATTAATTAATCAACCAAATTTATGACAGTTTGAATACTAATTAATTGTATTGATAGATTGGTTAAATGTAGTACTTTAAATATACACCATTTATTAAAAATGTTATTGTTGGTACTTGGATAAAGTGATAAATAATAATAGCCCATAAACATCCCACAGCTGGGCACGGGCCTGCTTAGTATTAGAGGAACGGACATTATACCCGTCACACCGTAGAGCCATACTGAAATCATTATCTTGATTTTTCAATCGGTGTGATACCACGATCTGACAAAATATTGGCGTGAAACGGTTAGCGTTGAGTTATACTCCGATTTTTAATTACCTGGACTAAAATGACAACTGCGATTTACTGTTTTTATTTTGCAAGCTTAAGCATAGTGTTGTAGTATGGCTGGCTCATCTGGCTGTTGAGTCAACGACTCACACAACTCTCTTATGTATGAGCCATACTACAACAGTATGCTCCAAGCTTGCAACATAAAAAAGGTCAATCCCAGCTGTCATTTTAGTCCAGACAATTAAGAATCAATCAGAGTATAATCGTGTTTGGAATGATGAGCTATCCTATTCCCTTAATTCGATCCCTCCTATACCATCCTAAAGGCTAGCGACGTGGTGGCTTAGCCCGTAGCGTTGCAAACGTCTATGAGGACGGTAACCATTTTTTTTATTGCATGAATTCAGGAGACATGCAGACGGCCCGCCTGTTCGAATATGGTTACCATCGCTTATTGAAATTTGTAACAGCAAAATGCTACCAATGTGCTGCCGCTCTCGAAAGGGAGACCTGGCCATTAATACCGGAACACAACTCAAGCGGCATACTCTAGACCAGGGGTGGTAGACTTTAAGGCGGAGAATTACCCTATCACCTAGGATTGTTTCTATTCGGTAGCCCATCTGCTTGTTTACCAGCTCCGCATTGAATAAAATATCTAGCGTTATGCAGAGAATCAAAACCTACTGTTTTTGATATTTCGCTGCAAAAAAATAATAGAAAATTTGATACTTTTTTTATTGCATGAGTTCAGCAGACAGACTGACGGGCCACTTGGTGGCAAGCGGTTACCATCGCCTATGGATATTTGCAACACCAAAGGTGCTACAAATGCGCTGTTGTTCTCTTAAGGGAGAACACAACTCAAGGTTGTTATGGCGGCATACTCTAGACCAGGGGTCGTAGCCATCCAATCGGGCTAATGCCCTACCACCTGGCTGTGGGTTGTTTTGTCGCCTCTGACGACAGGCCGTCCGGCCGCAGGAAATTGTATTCTTTCTCCGTTCCTGCACGGATGAAATCTTGTGAAAATACTGCTGAGCCCCAAAGGTAACAAAGCCGACAGTACCGCTAGCAGTCAATGTAAAAATACAATTTAACAGATGTGGGTTACATGGAAAATGGTGTCAGTAGTGACACCAATTACATTATGTTCCACATAAATCGACTATTGGTAGTTTTATTACATTATTATCACAGGGTGTGTTCAAATTATACAAAGCACTCTGTCTAAAACGACGGCCTCTGTGGTTGAGCGGGCTAAGCCGTTGACGGCCGACCTCACTGCAACGCAGAGGCTCCGGGTTCTATTCCTGGTATAGTAAATTTTGGAAACGTATTTTCTCTGTTATTTACTATGGTCTGGGTGTCTGGGATCGGCCCCAGAGTGGTACGTTGTATATTACCCATAACACAAGCGTAACTTGCTTAATTTGGGGATATACAATATGTGTGTTTGTTCGCCGATTATTATTATTATTATTATTAAAACAAAAAAATACATCAGAGAGTACAAAGTTATCTATTTACTATAATTTATTATAGATTTAATTTAGTAGATAGCTACGATGCTGTCAGAGTCTACTCCAGAAATAGCTGTTTTTTTTATTCAATATTATTTCTTACCAGTCTCAAATTTATGTAGGTTAGATTTAGTTTAGTGGTGTCTAATGGAGTTAATAAGCGCATGTGGACAAAAATCTCGAAAAAAATAATATTATTATAATAATAACAGCTCATAAACGTCACACTGCTGGGCTCGAGCATCCAACTTTTGAGGAACGGACAGTTTAAAGCCACACTTCTCCAAGGTGGCTTGACAGGTTTGAGAAATCGGTTATCTCCATGTACAGGTTTCATCACGATGATTTCCTTCACCGTTGTTAGCACGTAGTAATTGTAACAATATGCACATTAGGTCATAAAATTGCCTAAGTGGTGCATGCGTTCCGGCCAGGATTTGAATCCGCGCCTTTTGAATTCGAGACGCGTGCGCTGGCCATTACGCAAAAAAATAACGCGGAGGAAAAATACTCTATGAGAGGTAGAGAGTTCATACAATGCTTCTTTTTTACAAAAACAAAACCGACTTTACACTTAAAACCAAAAAATATATATTTAACCGACTTCTTTCTACAACATGTTGAAACGGTGCCAAGTAAAACATAAAAGAACAAAAACATATTTACAAAATATAGTAATTTTTATGTTTTACTTGATATCGACTTTGAGATGTTGTAGAAAGAAGTCGGTTAAACATTTGTTTTTTGGTATTTAGTATGAAGTCGGTTTTGTTTTCGTTAAAAACAAATTATTTTTTACTTTTTAGTTGCGCAAATAGTACTTCAATAGCTTTAGAAATAATATATTAAGCACTTGTAGAAATTGTACAACTGACACGCTCTATAATACTCTTCAACAAGGGTTGTTCTCAATTTCTTTGCAATCCACAAATCAAATTCTGACTTAGTGACTATGGGGCCGTCTCGTAAGTTTAAAAAAAATGAAAATCGGTCCACAATTGACGTAAAAATCGCATAACATGCCTACAAAAAAATCAAGCGGCTGCAAAAAGTCTAATACTAGCACACGCATACAAGCATTTTTTTTTGACAAATGTTAACCTTTGGCGTTTTTTAACAAGGGTTACTCTCGATTTCTCTGGAATTCACTCATCAGATCCTGACTTGGTAACCATGGGACCACCTCGGTAGTATACATACTTATGACCAAAGAACAAAAATCAAAATCGATCCACAATTTACGGAAAATCGCGTAACATGCGTATATAAAATTAAGCGCCTATAGAAAGTATAATATCTACACGCGTATACAAGCTTTTTATAAGAATTTAGGCGCACGGAGTTCTATTTTTTATAAGGGTTATGCTCGATATCCCTAGGATCCGATCCACTCATCAGATCCTGACTTGGTGAACATGGGACTACCTCGGGAGTATACACTTACGAGTAAAGAAAACAATTTGAAAATCGATTTACAATTGACGGAGATATCATGTTACGTAAAAGTTGGTTAATAATTTTCGTGAGTTTTTCTAATTCCTTGGAATCCACTCATCAGATCGTGACATGGTGACAATGGGACCAATTCGGGAGTATAACCTTTCGATTAAAAGCAAAATTTTGAAAATACGTTCACAATTGACAGAGAAATCGAGTAACGAATATGCCAAAAAAAGAAACATATAGACGATTCAGAACCTCCTCATTTCTGAAGTCGGTTAAAAATAGCAAAAAATCAGAGGCACTAATTCGGACTAGCAGATAGCAAAATTCTAAATTTTGTCTGTCTGTCTTCTTTCTGTCTGTTAGAACAGCACACGAAAACTACTGAACTGATAAAGGAGAATAAGCAGATTAGAAGATCCACGAATAATAATGTCCATATTCTTATAATTATAATATATTAAAATAATCCACGGTCTGTCGAGACCTCGGGTACCAGTGTCAACTTTGGATGCTCGTGTAAAATTGTTCCTTATGTTAATAAACAATCTTAGATTCCTGTACTTGTATGTTAAATAATAAATTTCAAATTTCAAATTCCCAAGTCTTAACGGAAATGAAAGCTATGAGAGCCTCGATTGCGGATGAGTGAAACATTCTGACTTGTACAAACATGAATTATATCTTCTGGAGTTATTGCTCTGGTATTATATACATACTCGGTTTCCGAAATTAAATCAAACCGCATACGAACTGATAGTCAAAACTGAATTTTAAGATAATTTTACCCATCCATGAAGTTAGCTTAACCATATTTAATCAGTTGTTAATTGCATTTCAAGTAGACAATATTGCAATGATCATTATCTGAAAGCAATAAAAATACAATAAACCAAGCCAGCCCTATAATTGTCCTTGACACATACTCTGTCCAAGTACTCCATGCCGACGCGCCCTAATCCGTCGGCGGCAGCCAGTATTTTGTGACCGCCGCCACAACAGGCTGTTTGTCGGCGAAAAGCCGGTATTTTCATCGTGAAAACCGGAATCAACCGGAACCGTGGAATGGGGAATAAAGTTGTCACGTTCACAGAACAACAGCTGGAGGACTATCAGGTTTGTTAATGTTCATTTTTTATTCAAATATAAAGTTTTATATTAATTTCTAATTATTCAATTTGTGTAGTTTGGTTTTGGTATGGCATGGTTTGAATTAATTTGCTAGTGTTCTCTATTTATGTCTAAGCGATGGTTCCATTTTCAAAATTCGAGGCTAATATAAATACCCTGTGCCATTATTCTATTTTTAATCTATTTTATATTTCATTCCACATAAACTATCTAACGTACTCAGAGTCGGATAATGGTTTATTAACTTTAAACAGCGATTAGGTAATAATTTTCTGTTTTACTAATTAAGTCTCTCAGAAACAAAGCATAGATAAAATTGTAAACGTTATTCAAAACAACTTTTAATGAAGAAAAGCGACGATTAGTTAAACAAAAACAAAAGAAATCTTAACTTGTCCTTATTAAATGTTTATTTTATACGTATTTAAGATCTCTGAATGCGGCAGTATTATATCATCTACATAAATAAAAATGAACCGTAGAAATGTATTTATGTACGCGCATAACTTGAGAACGACTTTACCTATTTTGATGATTTTTTTGTGCGTATTTAAGTGAATTATTTAGATTCACACTTGGAACCGGTAGCTGGCGCTGGGATCGGGTTCTAGGATCCTCCTAATCCCATGAACGGATTTTGATGATGTTTTTTGTGTTTTGGAGTGGGTCCCGGGATGGTTTAGATTCGCAATTGGACCTCTAGTTGTTAATAAATGTGATAGTTTTATATTACTAGTATTTATATTTTAAAAGTATTCTTGGTTATAGTCAATAACATCATTTATTACATTCGTATGCTTTTTGAAACAGGACTGTACTTTTTTTACAAGGAAAGAAATTCTGAGGTAAGGAAGTAATGATCTATAGATATATGTATTTGAAATTTTGAATTAGGTAACTAGCTGACACATACTTGTCATTCCACAATAGCTATCAATCGAGGATTACAATTACAGACAAATAAGCACAGGAGTAAACTAGACTAACGTTAGCCATTGAACGGATTGAAATCAAAAATCAATATAAAATAAAAACGTAAATTTGTAAATGACCATAAATTAAAAATAAGAGACTGTTACAACCTAAGCGCCGACAAAGACAAATTCCACGTACAGATTTGTAGAAGTACATTTATTACCCGTCGGGATTTGAACTAATTGTAATCCTTTTATGACCGTCTTCTTTTTTTCACTTATTTGTTGGCATTCGTTCTAGAGCCCATTGTTGTATTGTAATCATAAGCCAGATGTTACGGATTTTAAAAGTACAAGCTGATTCTAGGAAATTCGGTCCACGTGGACGGGTGGGCACATTGCACTTGTGCAGGATAAAACAATGGCCTGATGGAGGGAGGAAGTCAGTCGAGCGAGAACCACGAGCGAAGCGAGACGCGTTTACTATAATCGGAAATCTAATAAGTGACGGACTTTGCGCGTTTTATTGAATTACGACCTTATGCATTACGTTTGGACTTGTTGTATTCGGTTATATTTGTACCTGTGTTATACGTGTTTGTATAGTTCTAATAAACTCTATAATAATTCCAACGGCATTTTAATTCGAGTTCCGTAACTCGTAACAAGAGCATTTAATAAAAATAAAAAGGCCTGGAACATTGACAGGCGATAATAACAATCCCAAATCCATTAATCTTTGTTCAGAACTACTTGATAAAATTGTTTGCGCACATAGCTTTGAAAAATAATTCTAATAGTTTAATATTAGTAGCCTACTGGGCAGATGAAATTGTAAAGCGGGATATATACTCGTAGTTAGCTAGATAAGCTAGCTTTGTATTGAGTTTTATTTATATCTGTTTAGTAGTTTTCGCAGGATGTAACATAACATACAGACAAAAATTATAAAAATGGTTTTTCAGAATCTACTGATCGGTATTAGCCTTCCACATTTTGGAACATTTTTAGTCATATTATACAAACTCGAACCACCTACAGATTGTGTTTCATACAAATTAAACGTTGAAATATAAACCAAATAATTAAAACCAAAATACGTTATGTAGCAGATCACTGCCAAAGGGGAGGGTGCCCAGAAGGCTGACTGTATTGCCACGCTGTATAGCAATACCTACTTATTTCTTGTGTGTGTACAACACTTTTTATATACTTAGTCTGGCCATAAATACTGTTACAATTAAAAAGAAACAAAATATTACATTTGAATTTGGAATCTGTCATTTTTATATGATTCTTCGTTGTGTTTTCTCATTTTGGCGCCAATACGTAGCACAACATTTTACGATATTAAAATGGAGTGGGGCGATAAAGAGAACCGAATCGCTGTGATTGCATTACACAAAGTAGGTATGGAGCCAAATGCAATTTTAAAACTCTCTATACGCTTGATATTAGTCAAATGTTTGTGTACCTGGCTATTAATAGATACAATGAGACCTCCTCTGTTTGTGACAGAAAAAGATCTGGCCGTCCACGTAGTGTTCGTATCAAAAAGGTGGTCAAAGCAGTAAGGGAAAGAATTCGAAGAAATCCGAAAGCAAAAGATTTTATCTCGGGAGATGAATATATGACCTAGAACCATGTCGTGTATTTTAAAAGATAACTTAAGACTTGCAGCCTATAAGAGTCTGGTCTATACTGGTCATTTCTTAACTCATAATTTAAAAAAGAATAGGGTGGTAAAATAGAAATAACTATTGAAGCGGTACGCAAAGGGAGGTCACAGAAAAATTTTGTTTGGGGATGAGAATTTTTTTACAATCGAGCAACATTTTAACAAACAAAATGACCGTAATTATGCTCAAAGCTCTAAGGAAGCTTCTCAATTAGTCGACAGAGTGCAACGTGGACATTATCCATCTTCAGTGATGGTTTGGTGGGGTGTTAGCTATGAAGGAGTGGCTGAGCCATATTTTTGTGAAAAAGATATCAAAACATCGGCACAAGTGTATCGAAGAATGGTATCAAGATACCATTCTTGAGAAGTTAGTTAAGCCCCTTAACAACACCATGTTCAATAACTAAGAACGGTCCTTCCAGCAAGACTCGGCGCCAGGTCATAAAGCTCGGTCCACGCAGTCTTGGTTGGAAACGAATGTTTCGGACTTCATCAGAGCTGAAGACTGGCCGTCGTCTAGTCCCGATCTTAATTCGCTAGATTATGATTTATGGTCAGTTTTAGAGAGTACGGCTTGCTCTAAACGCCATGATAATTTGGAGTCCCTAAAACAATCCATACGATTGGCAGTGAAGAATTTTCCCATGGAAACAGTGCGTGCTTCTATTGATAACTGGCTTCAACGTTTAAAGGACTGTATTGGAGCCAATGGAGACCATTTCGAATAAGCTTTATATATTTTAAATTGTTTTATATTTATGTATTAAACTAACACACTGTAAAACTTCTTTGAATAAATAAATCTTTGTTACAATATTTATGGCAAGACTAGGTAGATAGATATGGATGTATTACAGATTTCCTCGCGGCTGCGACGCGATTCAAACCCTAGTGCTTGCCTATTGTTTAAAGAGCAAGTATTAATATAGGTTACATTGTATTAAATTTTTATGTTAGTGCTATTTGCCCCCGGAAGATTCACTTCATTTTCTATTTAACTATCCCATCTCCCGGGATGAAAAGTATCTATGTCCAATTGTCCATTGTTGGTATTAAAACTACATAATATGTACAAAATTACAGCAAAACCGATTTAGTACCTACTCCAGTAGTTTTTCCGTAAAAGCTTAACAGATAGACAGACAGAGTTACTTTCGCATTTATAATATAAATAGAGTTATAAATAATCTGTTGAAATCTCCAACGAATTTTTTTAAATGTTTTATACGGCTTAGTGGTTTTATGGCCAGTGCCACGTAATATAATGTTTAAAAGAACATAGTGTTCTTCAGTTTTGTCTCAAATTTCTTCTCTGCTTATTAAAATCGTTTAATTCGCACATATAGTTTTTAATTATAATGTTACTGCTCCTTCTGGGAAAATGTTAGTTAGTGACCGTTCCACTCACATGTAGCGATGAGTGTAGTGCGTTATTTGTGATGCAACATATACTTCAGATTAATCGTTAATGACGTTAAACTTTGACAGATAACTTAATATTTACACTGATGTAGCTAATAATTACCGGCGTTATTTTCAATGCTAGAAACAAGACGCTCTTGGCCAAAGTCCCTAACATTATCCCACATTGGCAGGGACGTAAAAATATTTACAGTTCGCCAAAATTAACATTTAAAAAAGTGTTTTACACAATTCAATCAATACGTAGCGTAGCTGTTGTAACATTCTTCATATTTGTAACAAGTACCACGCTATTATTGATCGTACCTAACAGATACATGTTAAATCCAATCTAAATACACGACACAGTTTAAGTATTTCGAAGACACGTGTACAAAGTCAGGGCCGCATTATGTACGTCACTACCAGGGCTGCCTTAACTATATTGAACATCGGGGTGCGAAAATCAGCCTGTGCCCCCGTTTTTTATTGCACGATCTTAGCAGAAGTCCACTTGATGGAAAGCGTTTACCAAAGCCTGTGGACATTTGTGACATCAAAGGTGCTACCAATGTGCTGTCGCTCTCTAAAGGGAGACTGAAACCTAGCCACTAATGCCGGAACAAAACTCAATGTCGTTATGGTGACATGGTCAGGACCAGGGCTGATAGCCACCCAGACGGGCAAATACCTTACCACCTGGCTGTGGGTTGTTTTGTCGCCTCTGACGACCGGCCCCTCTGCCGCCGGAAATAGTATTATTTTTCCGTTCCTACACGGATAAAAAACATTAAAAAAACCTCAGAAGTGAAAACTATTTATCTGAGCGTGACGGTCACGCGAGTTCGTTGCTTGTGCCCCATCCCAAAAGTGCCCAGCGTGCTAGCGTGGGCGGCTTTATCGTTTTCGAGTGATCTCTTCCAGACAACCCGGGCTATGGATTTTATAAACGGAATGATAAGTGTATGACGATGGTGTGCACATTAAATATATACATATGTAAGACAACCTTTTTATACGTTTATTTTTTCTATACATTGTCATTCTTAGGTTAGCCATCGAAATTATTTACTGTATTTTATTGAAAAACCAGAAAGTAATTAATTCGTCTTTAAACATTCTTCATTGCACCAATCCGCCATACATATATAAATAGGTCATATAAATATTATACAATACCTAAAATAAATAAACAATAAAACACATTAATATTATATACAGGTATATACTAATATATACATTATTAATATGCCTATAGCAACATCTGCTCCTGTTGTGTGTTATGTTACTGCTCCATCTGGGATAATGTAACTGTTTCAAGGAGATTTAGCGATGGGCTTAATACGTTATTTATGATGCGTCATTCTTATCAATTCTTATAGAGATACCGTATTTACTCGTATATACATATAATGTAGCTATTTGTCAACGGCGTTATTTTTAACGACATAAACATAACGCATTTGGCCACAGTTAATAACTATAACATTATCCCAGATGGAGCCTGAACATAAGAACATCGATGTCGTTCTTGTAGAAATAAGATCTAAAGAATTACACAATGCAAGAGACGAATATTCAAAAGAAGCATGACACGTATTTGTGAACAATATTGCTACCTATATTGTAAATCGCTAAGAACATTCGTTGAGTAATTTTGAAAACTAACAGACTAGGCATGATATGTATATTGTATAGGTATGTATAAGGCAGTCGATTGGCACCCCTTAAGTCCCGGTGTTCAGGTGCCATGTATCCCTAGCATCCTCACTTAAAAACGGCTCTGGTTACTATACACAGACCAAACTATCAAAAGTAGGCCAGCTTGAATCGATCTGCTATTACACAGACAAACTATCTATCTATATACATATAATAAAACTGTAGAGGTCGAATTTCTGTACAATGAAAAACATTGCTAAAAACCGAGTCAGGCGGATGTAAGAAGTGAAACAGAACTAATTTAGATTTTTTCATTTTTTTTGTTTGTCTGTTTGTACCGGCTAATCTCCGAAATGACTGGACCGATTTAAATGAAATTTTGTATGGAGGTAGCTTATATCCCTGGTCAACATATAGGATACTTTTCATCTCAAAAAATTAAAGAGTTACCGTGGGACAGTCAAAAAATCTTTAATTACTTAAACAGCTTATTATACAACTTATGCACTTAATTAAGTATTGATATTGCCAGTATCATCGTCATACAATAAAACAATTTATACATTAAAAAACAATTAGGCTATATATCATCACGCAAGACCAATAGGAGCGGAGCACCAATGAAGAATGTTTGAAAATCGAGATAGTTTTTATAACTTACTTTTTTAACTATTCCACGCGGACGAAGTCGCGGGCAGAAGCTAGTATAATAATAATTTTAATCCCTATACACAGCATCATTTTCGTGGGTTAGACGTATATAGCGAAAAAGATCCGGATTCGATTCCTGGCATAATAAATTTAGCAGATCAACTTTTCATTTTTTTTATGGTCTGGGTGTCTAGATCAGTCCCAGAGTAACTGTAGTCTATAGTAGATTACCCATAACATAAACGTAATTTGCTTAGCTTGGGGATACACAATGTGTGTTTGTCTAAAAAAAACTAGTGACCTGACAATAGTATTTCAACGCACCTTCAATTCAAATCCATTCATAGATGTACATTAACTTACGACTTAACCTAAGGTCGTTGAAAGTGATAGGAAGTGAGTCAGTATCGTCGTTTCAATTTCCTAAGCCAGGTTATTGGCCTCTGGATTTTTGTTTATGTTGACGCTTGAAAAGCAAACCCTAAGCTACATTGAATACAAAAAATTTGGGGATAAGAAGTCGTATTATTATTCACTTAAATATCGTATTAAAGTTGTATTAGGAAAAGGTAAATTAAATTATCAAAAAAATTCTGAGTATGGAATATTGCCTAGATTTTTTTGCTCGTCTTTTTGTGGTGTGTTCTTTCTCCGTTTCCACACGGATATAGCTTAAATAGGAAGGCTTAAATTTAGCAGTAGAGCTTTTATGGCCTGAATTATAAATGCATACTAGGATATGCCCGCGACTTCGTCCACGCTTGACTTGAAATTCCTGAGGGATTCCCGGGATAAAAATTATCACACATTTTATTACCATCAAATTTTATTTCCATCAGGTGGGCGAATTTGCAATATCAAAGGTGCTACAAATGCGCCGCTGCTATCTTAAGGGAGACTGAAACCTAGCCACTAATACCAGAACACAACTCAAGCTTGTTATGGCGGCACATATTAGACCAGGGGTAGTAGCCAGCCAGACGAGCAAATACCCTATCATCCGGCGTGCTTATATTATATTTATATTGTTTTTTTACATATATGTACTATGTTTTTGCCATTCATCATTATTTTTATTAACTGCACCACTGTTAATATTAAAAATCTATCAATCCCTACCAAGTGATTTAGTATTATATTTAATAAAACTTTTCTTCGATTTCTGTATGTACTCGTATATTGTATATTTTGTGCTTTCACAGGCTTTTATTTGTATTTTAGGTTTATATCGAAATATATGTATTTTATGTTAGACGTATGTAAGGCGAGCGACGTGTGTGTTTTGTAATAATATAATGTTATTATGTAATGAGGTTTTATAAAATGAAGAAGTTGCGTTAATCGCAAACACCAAGTGTTGCCTGGAAGAGTTTGCTCCTTAGCGATAGCCGCCCGTTGTTCTATCGCTTATCTTTTCCTACTTCTGTTTGTCTATGCGTTGGTGTACAATAAAGAATTATCTGTCTATCTATACACTAAAATACAATGTCTTTTTGAGTTTGAGTCTTCGTACTAGGGTTGTTATTTCGAGCACTTGGATTGACTCGACTTTCACTGATGATGAGCCTCTTTTCGTGGGCTTCTGCATGTATTTGGACTGTCGGGAACTCCATTTTCAGTTACCGATGGAGAACGGGTTTGACTAACACCACAATTAATTTTTAGCATGCAACGGGCTCAATTTTCTACAAAATTAGTAGGTATGTAATTATGTCTACTCAAATTTAACTGTCATCACCAGTCGCCATATATATGCATCACGTACTTATCTAAATTTAAATTAAATACAGAATCCGTCATCGAGAAAATTAAAACAGTACAAATTGTTAAAGAGGACATATAGATGAGAAAATTAATAAAGAAAGAAATCCAATTTGTGACAGTACGAGTGTACCATATTATTTGTTGCGGAATTCATTCCAAATACAAGTTACTTTTCTCCGTTTACATCAAATGAATAAATCATTACAGCTGCATTATCATTGTATGCTTTTCAACTTGACTTTTTAAGGCAAGTAATGTATCTGTCTCACGATATTCAATTATTCAAATACCCTGGACTTGTATCTCTCTAGAGAACTGTCATCTGTATCATTTGTAAGTCAATGAACCACAGAAGCTAAAGAGGATTTTACATCGAGTCTAGTCGAGTGCTAACTGGTACCGTGTAATATATTTTCTAAGGAACCACGCACACAGAACCGAGTTGTTAAGGAGTCATCATCATCATCATGCTAACGTTAAATTCTAGAAGCGTTTGAAGCGTTCGCTTCGAAGCCCAGGATCGATTTCCTACTTTTCCTTCTTCGCTTTGCACGGTCTTCGACATCCCTTGTTGTTAGACTGTTGGTACGCATATAATCAGTCATGACGTCAAGCCAGCATTTCTTGAGCTTAACCCTTTACCGGGACCTAGCTGAGGCGATGAATGAATGAGGTTGATAGCTAGACAATTTGAACCCACATGAATAAATGATTATACTTTTTAACCGACTTCAAAAAGGAGGAGGTTCTCAATTCGTTTGTGTATTTTTTTGTATCTTCGTTACTCCATGTCTCCGTCAATTGTGAACCGATTTGCAACAAAATTCTTTTAATTGAAAGGTTATACTCCCGAATTGGTCCCACTGTCACCATGACAGGATCTGAAGAATGGATTCCAAGGAATTGGACAAAATCACGAAAATTGTTTACAAACTTCTTCGTAACACAATATCTCCGTCAATTGTAAACTGATTTTTATTTTTTTTCTTTACTCGTAAGTGTATACTCCATAGGTAGTCCCATGGCCACCAAGTCAGGATCTGAAGAGTGGATCGGATCCCACGGACATCGAGAATAACTCTTATTAAAGAACGCCGTACACCTAAATTCTTGGAAAAAAACCTTGTAAACGTGTGTAGGTATTACATTTTGTACAGACGCTTAATTTTTATATGCATGTTACACGATTTCTCCGTCTATTGTGGATCGATTTTGATTTTTTTTTCTTTATTTGTAAATATATACTCCCAAAGCGGTTCCATAGTCACCAAGTCAAGGTCTAATGAGTGGATCTCAGAGAAATTGATAATAATCCTTATTAAAAAACGCCGAGAGCCTACAGTTTTCAAAAAAAGCTTGTTTGTATACGCGTGCCAGTATTACACTTTCTACAGACGCTTAATTTTTTTCGTAGGAATGTTACGCGATTTCTCCGTCAATTGTGAACCGATTTTCAAATTGTTTTTTTCAACTTACGAGATGATCCCATAGAAACCAAGTCAGGCTCTGATTTGTGGATCACAATAAAATCGAGAGCAACCCTTGTTGAAGAGCATATACACCGAAGGGTGAGATGGCAAATTTTTACACGCGTGCCAGTTGTACAATTTCTATAGGTGATTAATAAATTATTTCTAAAGCTATTGAAATAATTGCGCAACTACACAGTAAAAAGTATATTTTTATCAAAAACAAAACCGACTTCACACTAAAAACCAAAAACTAAATATTTAACCGACTTCTTTCTACAACACCTCGAAGTCGGTATCGAGTAAAACGTAAAGATTACTATATTTTGTAAATTTGTTCTTGTCCTTTTATATTTTACTTGGCACCGACTTCAAGATGTTGTAGAAAGAAGTCGGTTAAATATTTATATTTTGGTTGTTACTGTAAAGTCGGTTTTGGTATTGTTATTTTGTTTTTAATACATACTTATACTTTTTAATAGATTAATGCATATGTATATCTTGTACATAGTTTTATTTATAATTTAGTTTTGTTTACCTAATAATTAAAAAATAAAATTTAAAACTAAAAATAACCTAAGTTATAAATACATAGTTCAAATTCTATCCTGGAAGTACACTCTCCCCCGAGTGCTCTCGCCATGTCTCACCGAGGGCACACGCGCCAGAGTGATGATTGCGACCTTGTTGTACACTTTCGTTTACTCAGTAAGGGTTGCGAACTTCGTGTAGATTGATGTGTTACAAACTACGGTAATTGTTACCCTATACGCTATCACTTATTATAATTACGTGTAAATGTACCATACAAAAAAAATAAGCTGGACTTCGTTATTCTACATACTCATCAAGCCAAGTGTAAAACGTCTGCTCAGTTAGAAAGTTTGTACTATACTGAATTACTGAATATATAGTGTATTTATTATCTATGGTACTGAATGACGCCAGAATGTACAGTGGTGCAGTCGCGTCGCTTCGTGAGGGTAACCGAAACCCTTTGTTTGACTCGGGCACAAAAAACCCGCGGGTCGGTTCGTAAGGAACGACGTGATCGCCCGCGATTTGAGTATTCCTAGTGTTGAGGAATTCGCGGTGATGTCAGCGCGTCGGATGTTCGACCGCGCCGACAACGACCGCCACACACACCTCCACGGGATTGCTCCCCTACACACGCGACCGCCAGATCACGAGGCACTAAGATGGCTACTGACCCCCCGTGACCTCATCCGCCGGGATCAGGGCGATGTTTGAGAGGTCGCGAAAATCTCCACAATGCCGCAGAAAGGCCACCAGACGCCGCAGATGGCCACCTAAAGCCCGAGATGGCCACCAAAAGCCGCAAACTGGCCAACCATGCCGCAGACGGAGCCAACACGAAGCCCGTGATGGCCACCGTACGCCACTGATTGGCCGATGCGAGCCGCCGACATACCCCTTATGTGTCTGGCGGCTCCCATACCACCTCACCAAGGGTACTTGCCCCCTGCGAATTGGACCGGGGCAAAGAGCAATAGTTCGAGGCCCCATACCAGCTCTGCCATCCATAGGCAGACCCGATGACCTACTCAAGCACAAAAAACCGACCAAAGAACGGAGAGCTGTCGTCTTTTGTCTCGCCTCCCCACGAAATAGAGATGAAGAGAGTGGACCATGTACACTCGCACTCGTCATGCCTCGAGATACCTCGGAGAGAGTATAAAGGCGGCATTGCGACACCATATCAGTTTTACATAACTTTTTTCCAGATAGAGTTTTGTGTATTTTATTTCAATGTATATGCTTTCAGAGTATTCAAAAGATTCCGAGAAGTGAACCCGGCTTTAGTACCGAAGCGAATGACAGAGAACCAACCACACACGATAGCGGTCCCCGTTGAAGAAATCGAGAAATTACCAGAACTCAAAGTAAGTTTATAAATTTTGTCATGTACAAAGATAAGACAGCAATCTTTCAACAATTAAAATTAAATAAAAATATAAATAAATAATCGGAAGACAAACACACACATTGTAGATCTCCAATCTAAGCAAGTTACGCGTATGTTATACGTAATATACAACGGACCACTCTCGGGCCGATCCCAGACACCCAGACCATTGTAAATAACAGAAAGTTCCGACATTTACCATACCAGGAATTGAACCCGGAGCCTTTGCTTCCCAGCGAGTTCGGTCCGTTAAGACTTAGCCCGCTCAATCACAGAGGCCGTCAAATTGGAGGTTTATCGCTATAATTTTGATTGAAATCCGTTTCGGAGTCTGTTTGAAACAAAGTTTCAGATGATAAAACTTCTAATAACTGTCATTTACAGCCTTCGTATGAAATTTAACGAAAATTACTACCGTGAAATATGACAACTTAACCAACGGTTGTTAATTTTGCCATTATAGATCTTCGATTTTCATTTACGAGATTACAATAACCTTTAACAAAATTACAATTACCTCTAACAAAATTACTCTTTTGAGCATATAATGTCCCTCAAAAAGACATTTTGTGAGAATTAATAGTAATATTACAAACGAAAACGTATATGGCAAAATTGACAACCATTGGTTAAGTTGCCAGATTTCACGGTATCTAAATTTTTCTTAAATTTGATCATTAATATAAATCTCACAGATAGACAATTTATTGATGTTTACATACTAGACTAATTGTTTATTGGAAAAAAGGTATTATATATAAAAATACAATATCAGTTTAATTTCCATAAATAAAAAAAACATAAACATTTGACTCGGACAATTATTATTATAAGAAATTAATTAATACAATATTACAAATAAATTACATCATAATATACATAAATGTTAAATGATGTCAATATTAAAAATATAGCCATATTTGACCCAGTATGAAAAAACAAGTGTAGTTAATTATATCTCATTGAAACATTCTCCATCAAATCTACGATTGTATATATGTTATAGTCAAACGTTAGACTAAAATTCGTTAGTCAAAGACAGGAAAACGTCATTTATTTGGACTGTAACTAAGACTTTGTATCAGACCTGAGGTTTGACTAGTCAAACCTAGGAGCGCCAGAGCTTCGATGTTTGACTATTAACATATATACTGATCAAATGTTGTTATTTGTAACACTCGAGCTATGTTATTATGTAAGTAGTTATAATAAAGTTCGATATGTGACATTATAGGAGAATCCGTTCAAGCGTCGCATCTGCCAGGTGTTCTCCCACGACGGGTCGGGCAATTTAACGTTTGAAGATTTCCTGGATATGATGTCGGTTTTTAGTGAAGCAGCGCCCAGGGACATCAAAGCTTGGTGAGTTTGATAATTCATATTATCGATAATATTATATTAGCTTTGATCCATACTAATATTATAAATACTGATGCAAACCGGCCCTTGCATGTTTTTTATTACGCCTTTGAATTTGAGTTATCTATTGTTCTCTCTGATCTCTTTGTTCACGCCGCCGTAGGACGTCATAAAACCTTCTTTCCTCTGTTAGTATTTCGTGCAAATTCTTGGAGGCCATTAAGCTGACCATTTAACGATTTCAAGAACCAGTGGGCGGCATGTTGCTAGGAGGCTATGTCTAATTTACCAATGAATGAGGGTCGGTCAGTCGTGAAATGCGCCAGTCGTGTCCTGACTGCGAGCGAGTATCTTATAACGACGAACTTTGCGTGATTTATGTGATAACGATTTTCTGCCCTACGGTTTGGTTTTGTTGTATTCGCCTTTACTTGTAAGAAGTGTGAATTACGTGTGTGTACTTCTAATAAACTTTGTGATAATTCCAACGGTATTTTTGAATTTACATCCTACAAATCCCCTACAAATTTGTAACAATATTATGTTAACTTACTTTCAAATTTGGGATAAGAAATTAAGAATTAAATTACTGTTTTGTTGTCATCAATAAAGAATATCAGGGATGATAACCCATTAAAAAACCATATCCTACTTATCTATCCTACTTGTATCGATCTTACGGCAGCGTGAACAAAAAGATTAGCGCGAACAATAGATCACTCAAATTCAAAGGAGTAATAAGACATCTGCAAAGGATTAGTATCGGCTTGCAACAATATTTATACATTGCTTTTCCTTAAAAGCTAATTTTCGTAAATTACAAATAGGATGTTTGCAGTAAATTACATTATTTAATGATGTTTCATTTTCTTAGACAACTTAAGCTACATCTAAAGTTGATATTAGAGTAGAAAATATTTTATATTTATCCTCTAAACATACAATTAAACTTTATCCAAAAAAAAAATCTTGTAAGAATAAACAAGTATTCGTGTACTTGTCTACTAAAAATATTCGGGGTAAATGCCATAAACTTTACCTACCTTTTCTGCGTTTCCATTACGCGTGCAAATTAGTAACAAATTGTACGAAATGGCACGCAATATATCGATTAAGGTATGAAAGAAATCGCTAAATAAATCTCTAATGATGGGTTGTAAAACATTTATAGAATCTAGAAATATTACATAAGCTACTACACTTTACCAGTAGGGTTGGCCGCGGAAATTTTAGCTTATTACCCCATGAAAGCTATAAAGCATATATATTGTTATATATTGTATATAACTATAAGTATAATAAGTATATTTTAATTTTAAATATACCTTAGTCAAATTCATCGCCTCAGAACATCGGAGAAGATACGTGTGGAAATACCTGTAAATCACTCGCGTTTTACAATAAATCTTTCACAGTTCACGCAGTGTGCCTGTGGAATGCGCTACCTGTGAAAATCAGGCGTGCACAGTCTCTACAGACGTTCAACGGACTCGTGAAAGATTATTACCTCGGGCTCTAAACTCAATTATTACATCTATATCTCTCCCATATTTACGTAATGCTATACAATTTTACTACGCTTATTCTTTTTAATATATATAATAATTTTAATATATATATATGGGCGGTCTTAGCGATAAGACCGCCCATTGTGCACATTTAGAATATTTTTAGGCTATAAGGTTTTCTGTAATGGTGTACAATAAAGTGTTATCTATCTATCTATATATATATATATAATACATATGTATATATATATATATATATACATATGTATACCTTTGTCTTATTTATATGTCTATTATACATACCATATCACAATTTTATATATATACTTTTCATTCTAGTTATATTGCAAAACCCAAATGTTACACAATTTTTCTAATCCACCCTAAGGTTGTCTGGAAGAAATTACTTTTAGTGATAAAAGACCACCTATTTTTTTCTGTACCTACTCAAACTTCTTAAACTTAACTTCATGCAATAAAAAATCTATTCTATTTAATTTGTAAAGTAGTTTAAGTATGTGTATTTCATTTCAGTTCAATGTCATTCTCTGGACCACCTACACCGTTGATTGATCTTTTAGTTACGTTGCCTAGAAGAGATTTCTATAAACATATATAATAGGGATGCGAACACATGTTATATATATTTTATATTCAATTATTTTTACATATAAAAGAACAGACCTTAAAATAACATGATATAAATAATTTTAATTATTTTCCAAACAATTTATTTCGCTATTTGACTATTTTTATTTAATTCTGTACCTACTTATAATCTATGAGGCGGCGACGTTCTGTAGGTTTATAAAAAGTATCTCAGTTGATTTTTGAAATTGTTTATATTGGTGACCAATAAAGTGTTATCTAACTATCTATCTTATTCACAAACTACACACAGGCACTTCGATTTTATTTATTGGTGTGCAATGCTTACGTACATTTGTATAATGAAGGGCGATGTTAAAGTAATGGAAAAAATTGCGCAAGCACAAGATTAAATCTAGAACGCTCTGTTCTTATATTTATGTTGTATTACTTGCCATGTTGTGTAATTATACGTACATTCACGCAATAACTTATAGTACGTATTTACAATGACGTCTATTTCAACAGTAATAAGTAAACATTTACACAATAAGTTTTCTTTTATTGTATTCGATTATATGTAATTTTATAATTGTAAATTATGTAAATATACCCTATTAAATGTAAAGTAAACATTATTTCTTCGGAAAATATTACATGTTTATTAACAACTTATTTACAAGAAACTATTTATATGAAGCAAAATAAAACTTAAACCTAAATTTAAATTAAGTACTATAATATTTTATATAAAATTTCGTAAAAACAAATACAATAATTGTTATCCAGGGAATAAACTAGCACCGTGTGGAGTTTTATTTAAACTCGTTTGGTAATTTTTACGTGGTGCTTTAATAAACATACAGAAAGTCACAACAATTGTGGACCGACTTAGCTGCCCCATATTTTTTAAAGTTGTACACTCTCGATCTTTCTACAGATTTGTTATATACTACTTAGGTATGGGATTATAAATGGTTTAAACCACAGCGTTCTAAATTTATAATATATTGCCTTTTTATAGAACAAAATTTACTTTTGCCCGTTCACACTTCTCGGGTGTCAGACCTGACAAAAAATCGGCTGCTCTAGTACAGAAAAATTTATATGAAGCTGTTCAATCTTACCCCACACCGTTTATTTTTCGGCGCCGACAAGAAATGTTGAGTGTTTTGCCAGACCTCTATGTCCGTAAAAAAATCGTGTCGGATCTCGTTCGCCTATGAGTAAGTATGACACTGTTCATACTTGTTGGATGGGCCCGGCAACCCTCTCCCCGCTCCCTCTTCTTCCGCCCGTCACTAGCTGCTCTCTGTCGTGAATCGCGCCCACACATTGCGGCTCTAGCTTCGATCAGGTCCCGCAAGCCGACAACCGACTGCTGTGAATAGAGGCGCCGATACCCGACACGTGTGAACAAGCTGTTACACGTGCCTCTTGTGATAGAGGGTGAAGAATTTTTCTTATTTTTTAAATTCGGATACAATTCATTTAAAACTTTGTAACATCTTAATTCTCGTACCCATTTTAAAGTTTGCTTGAATGCGTGCTGGTGTGTTGAAGTAATTTTAAAATATGTAATTATGCACCAGGTACGCCTTCAGAATCTACGACCTTGACGACGACATGTACATAGGGCGCGAAGATCTCCTCGAGGCAACAAGACTGCTCACGAAAGGCGAACTCCATCCTCAGGAGAGAGACGAGATCGTGGCCAGTGTGCTTGACGAAGCCGACGTGGACGGAGATGGGCGACTCTCATTTATGGACTTTGAACACGTCGTGGTCCGGGCACCCGACTTCTTGTCCACCTTTCATATTAGAGTCTGAGGCATCTTTATTATATTTTGTATTCATTTGAACATGAGTTTTATTTCAATAATTTTAAACTTTTTATGTACTGTCAACTGGTATATAAATAAGTCGTATATCGTGAAAAGTAGTAAGTAGTTATTTGAATTCAAACAATATTTTAGCGACAAATATTTTACATTTATGTGCCACTAAATGGCGCTGCAGTGCACTGATTTAATTATCAAACATACTATGAACACAAGAATATAACTACGTATAATATAACTGAATTGATTTTAAAGAAATTTGGCAAAAAGATGGATTGTATCTTGCCAAAGAACAGCTGTCTACATCTAAAACAATCTTGTAGAATGCAAAATAGGGGAATAAAATTTATATGTCGTCGTCAGCCAACTGTTGTCTACTGCTGGATGTAGGCCTCCCTAGGTTTGCACCACCTATCCCGGTTCTCTGATGTCCTCATTCAGACTCCAACGGCGACTTTGTGCAGATCGTTGGTCCTTCGGGCTAGAGGCTACACTACGTTTACCAAGTAGCGATCTCCACTCCAAGACTCATCTGCTCCACCAGCCATCAGTCCTTCGACAAATGTGGCCGGCCCACTGCCACTTCAGCTTCCTAATTTTGCTAGCTATGTCGGTGACCTTAGTGCTCTTACGGATATCTTCTTTATCCGTTAGAGACACTTCCAACATAGCTCGCTCCATAGCTATGTTGCAAAATTGATGTGGAAAATCCTTCATTCAAGGATAGGTCTAACAAATATTTAGGCTTTTATTAAAAACGCGTTCCAGCGTTACAATTTAGGGGTGACCAGAGTTATCATGTAAGTGTGGAACCTTTAATCACACCCACACTTATGTCTGACAGCCCGATGATGTACTTAGCTGTATAGTGGTTGTAACAAGCGTCTTCTGATTCAATAGTACCAGGTTCAATCATATACCTGGATTCATTGCGTACAGCATTTATTACGGATATTTACAATATGTTAATATTCACTGATTGTAACGTTACCCAAGGGATACAGTTTAAAATAGAGAATGACTTTTGATGTGATTGATTTAAAGAACCTCAACGGGCAGAGTGCCGTCGTTGGATTTCGCTAATACTGATTGGCATGTGGCCGCGATGGTGATCTTGCTGTAAGTCCTGGTGTCGCCAAGGACGCCCTTATATATTGCGTCGCTTGTTGTTGGCGACGCAGGTGGCCCGTGCAGTTGAGTCATCGCACCACAGGACCATACACGCAGCAGGGCCTACTTCGGTTTGTTGCTATAGGGAATGATTTAATATGATCATGATTAAATTGATTAAATGGTGAATGCCTGGTGCACCACCATACAATTGCATCAGTCTTTCAGAAAGCGAGTGTAGTCGGGGATATAAGCTAGTGAAACATAATATAGAAATGTACACTTCAGTGAATATTGAGATATCGGATGAAACTAGGTATTCCTTAACGTGTCAACCTTGAAGCTCGTAATAGAAATGCCAAAACAGAGGACCCGAAAAATACAAAAGAAAATTTATCTTGACATAGCAATATAGACCTATCATTTTAGCGTAATATCCCTGGAGAATTTTACTTTTCAGAAATGATAGATTTTTAGGGGAATATGTTTCTAAAGTTAATAAAAGCGCTATTTTAATATAAAAGGGAAAATTGAAACCTCTAAATAAATGTCAACGACCCATCATTAAAGAATACATATTATATTGGGTACCTGTGTATTCTATAGATAAAATTTTCAACTCAATATCCAAATTGCGTATTCGCTTTGAAAAATTATTTTTATTGCGAAACTGACCAACAGGCAGAAGACTCCTCTAATGGGATGTGGCTACCGTCGTCTATAAACGTTTGCAAAACCAGGAGTGAAGCCAACGCGTTGCCAGCCTTTAAGATGGCATAGAGGGGATGAGATAGCAGCAGAGGCGTCACAGAACCCTGACGTTCCGGCTGACACAGATGCTCTCGGGGCATGGATGCTTCGGGAGGTACCTGTATCAAATAGGTCATGAGCAAACGTCAGGGTGTGTCCAGCTTGGGACCAGCAGCGTCGTGGTCTCGTCAAGGCCATCGAGCTGGACTTGTCCCTGCCGTGAAGGCCATGGTCGGGAGTACCGATGCGTAGAACGCAACCGCCTCCATCTACAAGACCATAATGCCTGCGAAGAAGGTGGCGGAGCGGGAGAGGGAGCAGACCACTACGCTCCCCTCCTGCCAGAGCCGACGGCAGCGACGGAGGGTCGTCCACGATGACCTCCACCTGCTCTAGGCTACGGCCGTAGGGGTGGCCGGCGGAAAAACCGGATCCCTCGCACATAAAGGCCGGAGAGGAGGGAACCGTACCGATCCACGCTCTCACCTCGAGGTGAGATCCGAGGTAGCTGGAGAGCTGAATCCCTCCGGCTAACAAACGGAGGGGCCATAAAGGGGCCGGCCGTGGTCCGTCCGTCCTGGAGGTGAATGCGCCAGTGATCCCCTAGCCCAGACAAGGGACGTTCTAGGATCAGCCAAGGGTTTTAGTCGCTATCCCAAGCCATGGCGTGGCATTCGCAAATCCCACACACCGGCTGCGACTTTTCCCCCTCACGTGGCTAATAGTCCTCAATCGGATTTCCTCTAGTATAAAAAAATAGGATAGGAGGAGGATAATATTTTGGGAAGCGTAATGTGATAGAGGAGATGGGATTAGGGAATGGAAGAGGGAGCTAGGAGAAAAAAGGCGGTATGGGGGAGGGGAAAGTAGTCCATTGGAAATCTCACTCATCACACGAAATACGATTAGCTCAAGGCTGTTCTCAAGACATTGATTCCCACGTGGCTCTACCACGTCAAAATGAATTTTACTGAAATGTTAAATATATTTTTATTTTTAAATATAAGGGACGGCCTCTTCGGTTGAGTGAGCTAAACCTATGCCGTGGCCTATCTCACTGCAACGCAGAGTATCCAGGTTTAATTCCTATTAATTCCGGAAATGAGCTTCCATTATTTTCTATGATTTGGGTCTCTGGCATCGGTCCCAGAATGGTTCGTTCTATATTACTCGGAACTTGCTTAGGTTGGTGATATACAACGTGTGTATTTGTCTGCCGGTTTAGAAAAACATATTTAATAAAAATTAAAATTTTTAGATCTGTTACCTTTGACAGAAATTAACTAACAAATTTTCAAACATCAGTAGAACATGCAAAGATTTCATGAAGGATGATATGTGTATCAATGGTTTCAAAATAAAGGATACCAGAGACAGTTAAAACTACGGGTAGTTGAGGATAAAATATAGAACGGGCTTCGAAGCGAACGCTCAGATCGAACCGGGATTTAATGTTCAGATGACAAAAAACTCCCCCAGATACCCATTCCAGAGCATAGAATTAAAAATTGGTTTATGAAATTTCGTCGTCGTCAGCCATTCGCAGTCCACAGCTGGACGTAGGCCTCCCCAAGTCGGCGCCACCATTATATAATTTACCATGCCGGAAATCAAACCCTTTATAAATAAACCCGTCAAATTTATTTCAGTGGAAGCATGAAGACGCTTAATAAATCGTTTTCATTGTGAATTAAAAAATAGTTCATAAAAAGCTACAACAAGGTTAATTAAACTGGATACAGTATTTGTTTATATTATTTTACGACATTAATGCTGGTGTGCACCGACATTTAACCGACGGTTAAAATAAATAATAATCACTGTTTATTCATACATTTTTAGCGATTATTTGATTTTAACCATCGGTTAAAAACGGTGCACACCAGCTTAAACCGATGGTTAAAATAAAATAATCGCTAAAACTATATGGCTAATCCGCGATTATTTTATTTTAACCGATTGCTGAATGTATATGCACATCAGCCTAAGACTGGTGTGCATGGACATTTAAACCGATGGTTAAAATAAATAATCGCTTAAACTATATGGCTAAACCGCGATTATTTTATTTTAACCGATTGCTGAATGTCTATGCACATCAGCCTAAGACTGGTGTGCATGGACATTTAACCGATGGTTAAAATAAAATAATCGCTAAAACTATATAGCTAAACCGCGATTATTTTATTTTAACCGTTTGCTGAATGTCTATGCACACCAGCCTTAGACTGATGTGCATAGACATTTAACCGATGGTTAAAATAAAATAATCGCTAAAACTATATGGCTAAACCGCGATTATTTTATTTTAACCGTCCATTAAATGTCTTTGCACTTGAGCCTTAGAATTCTATTTAAAGGCTTATAGGTAGACTACAATATAACCAATATTAATAATATAGGTTACGTAAGATGAAGTTTTCTTTATTAAATTAGTTTATAATTTAACGAAACAATTTTAACAAAATTTCCTCTAATTCAGTCGACTATATTCCCAATCTACTGCTGTTTTAACAAAGTAGACCTGTACTGTTTTGTAAATTAAAGTCACTTCTATTTCAGTTATCTGAAATTACGTTTTAAACGCTCCATTTCAGTAAGAAAGCGCGTAATTCGAGACTAATGGCGGCTGCGCCCCTCATTTTCACTGAAAGCACTGTTTAAGAACATAAATCGTGAAGACGTCCGATATACCGATTTAACTGACCTATATTAATTAAAGAATGCTCTAATTACAATTCCTTAAGTGCACACCTAATTTTTTAAAGTATCTATTTTATTTTAAGTAATTATGTAAAATAATAGATGTTGTATAATTTAAAAAAAAGATTGGAGAATTTTTGCGTTTGTAGTATAATCAATTGTGCTTTAAAGACATATAAGTAACGTTACTTATATGTATTTAAAGTACATCTATCCTAGAGCGCATGACATGTGTATCCGACCAAAGCCAAAGTGAGAATTATCATTCGTTTTTTTGTGCAGAATCCATCTGACCAGCCGTAAATGGCTGTGTCAGCGATTCCGGGCTTGGTGGGCTTCTCGACTCCGTGGGAGCGGAGGCGTTCAGCCCGGAAGCAGCGTACTCGAGGAGGCACCTCCTGTGAGGTTCGACCTCGGCTCGACCGCTGCGAGGGAAAATTACTATCGGATTAATTGATCATTCGTCGCTACGCCCAGTCGCTTTTATATCCGAGCGATGACGACATAAACCGAGTAGAGTAATCACAAATACCCGCAGATATTACAATAGTATCTACAATTGTAAGCCACTACTTTGAACAAATAGTAGGGGAGCCCAAGGTGCTAAATGTGGAGTTACTCGAGCATCGTGGGGTTATGTGGATTGTGAAGATTAGATGCTAAAAAGAAAAAAAGGTTATATGATGTATGTTCTTTCACTTGTTGTCGTGTTAAGGTTTTCAATAATGTAAAAAAAAGTGTCGCACAGAAATACTCAAGCGCGTCAGATATTAATAATGTATGTGCCCCATGTTTTTCTGATAACGAAGGAATATTAATCTGCCGGTTTGCATGGTGGGGGTGGCCGTACGAAAGGGAAAGGGACAGATAGGAAAAAAAAATCGAGCTCATCAGACATTCAAAAGGGATGTTAAGTAAACTGTAAAGGAACTCCTATTGAAAAGACTATATGTTATAAACTGTATATTATATATCACATAAATAAATAGGTTTTCTGCTCTTATATCCAATTTGTTATAATAACTACATCGTACGCTTAATAAAACTAAGAAATAACCCATAAATCATGAATTTGAAGATCACAACGTAAGAACTTATTTGCCGCGCAATTTGACTATTGGTTGGCGATATCAAGGATAATCCCTCTTTTTTTCTACTAACTAACGACGAGTCAAGCAAACATTGTTTCAAAGAGAGAAATGAACCCCAATAAATCGCTTTATTAATAACAAGCGAGATTTATTTCTCATATTTTATATTATTATGTAAAGTTAATTTATTCACTACTTATTTCGCTTTTTGACATAAAAAATCCCTGGGTCGCTGGTGTATTTCAACTTAGTGCAATTTAGTTTGAATTGTCTTAAGAGATATTTACTTTTTTAATCATAGAGTTATAAGCCGCGCGCAGGTCTGCCGATGACTACTTACTATTATTGTATTGTATTGTTTTTTTTAATTTTTTTATTGCATGAGTTCAGCAGACAAGCAGACGGCCCACTTGATGGAAATCGGTTACCAACGCCTATGGACATTTGCAAATGTGCTGCTGCTCTTTTAAGGGAGACTGGAACCTGGTCACTAATGCCGGAACACAACTCAAGGTTGTTATGGTGGCATACTCTAAACCAGGGGTGCAGCGGTGTAGCGTGGGTGACGGCTGCCCGGGGCGGAAGACAATTTTGCCGCCCTTTTATTTAGGTATTTCAATTTAATGCATACTATATTGGGGAAAAAGTTTCTTCACATTTTATATAAAAATTCAAAAGGTTTTTTAATAAAGTTTATTTATATTTGACTAAAGTATGTAGGTGCCATTTTGTTGGATAACTTTTTGCCATCTTGTAGGTAGGGACGTGATCCCATTGCTATAAAAATTTTGGGGCTTCTGATCAAAAAACTGCGACAAGTGGTTTTGGCAGTCCTCTCGTGATGTTAACCTGACACTGCCTTAGGAATTCTGCAGAGACCGAAACAGGTCAAAATCTGAAGGTGCTAGGTCAGGACCATACGGCGGATGCATTAACATCTCCCAGCCAAACTCTCGTAATTTTTGCTGAGTGGCTAAACATGTGTCAGGTCTAGCGTTATCATGGTGAAAAACCACACCCCTTCTGTTGATTAATTCCGGCCGCTTTCTCTCAACTTTTTGCTTTAATCTCATCAGTTGTTTGCAGTACAGTTCAGAATCGATAGTCCTGCCTGGCGGTAACAGCTCATAATGAATAATGCCCTTCCAATCCCACCATACACACAGCATCGCCTTGTTGCGAGTTACCCTGGGTTTCACCACAGTCTGTGAAGCCCGACCGGCCTTTGACCACGGTCTTTTTCGCACGTTCTTGTCGTACGTGATCCACTTTTCATCACCAGTTTTCAGCTTCTTCAAAAATGGTTCGGTTTCATTACGTCGTAATAAAGAATCACAAATGAGTACACGGTTCATTAGGTTTATTTCAGTGAGCTCATGAGGCACCCAAATATCGAGCTTTTTTGTGAACCAAGATTTTTTCAAATGCGCCAAAACCGTTTTGTGGTCAATTCCCAGTTTTTCAGCTACATTGTAACTACTAATATGCCGATCTTGCTCCACTTTTTCAAAAATGACATCAATTTTGTCCGTAACAGGGCGACCAGAGCAACGTGCATCTTTGATATCAAAATTTCCGGATTGAAAACGCTTAAACCAAATTTGCGCTACTCACACAGATACTGCATTAGGTCCATAAACATCACAATTTTTTTCGCGGCTTGTGTTGCATTTTTACCCTTTTTGTAGTAAAATTTTAAAATGTATCGAATTTCTTCACTAGATTCACTCATTTTAACAATAAAAAAAACCAATGAAAATCACACATTTTCCTATTTTGTATTTGGAATTGTCTTCTTTAAAATTAAAACTTTTTAATGATACCAAAACCAGCCAGATACAAATTGTATTGCCAAAGAGATCCTATTACAAGTTCATACATACTATACGCGAAAAGACTTTTTCCCCAACCTATTATATACTTAATATTATAAAGAGGTAAAAGTGTTTGTGACATTGTAGGGGGTAATCTCTGAATCTACTAAATCGATTTGGAAAATTCTTTTTGTTTTAGAAAGCCCACATATTGGGGATTGTTATAGGCTATATAACATTACGCTAGGACCAATAGGAACGGAGTGGTAATGAAAATTCTGCCCGTGTTGAGCCGGGCGAGTAAGTAATGAAAAATTCCGTGCACTTTTCAATGGGTCCGAATTTGTAGTTGCGATAAAAATATGAAATGGTTCAAATATTTATATTATTTATTGTGAAATTTTGCCGCCCTCTAAAAAGTGCCGCCTGGGGCGGGCCGCCCCTACCGCCCCCACTACGCTACGCCACTGCAGGGTTGGTAGCCATCCAGTCGGGAAAATACCCTACCACCTGGCTGTGAGTTGTTTTGTTGCCTCTTACTACAGGCCGCCCGCCCGGAGGAAATTGTATTCTCTGTCCGTTCCTGCACGGATAAAAAATGTGATGTAATGTTAGTAGTATAATGTAGTAATGTAATAATAAATTAAGATAATAAATTTATTGCAACAACTATTTATGGAACCTTTTTTGTCAACCCTACTGACTATCGACGCATGACATGACGCTATCGGCAAACCTTCTGCGCACGGGTAGTATAAGTATGAATAAATACGATTGTTTATTGAAATTACTTTTTTAGTTATTATCAATAAATACACTTCGTTTATTTTTACTTGAATATAAAATCTTACACATTCAGCTAAAATTAAAGACCGCAATAAATATATATTCTATCCTATTCTATGCGACAACTTGCAATAATTTTGATTTATAATTTATTGACAAATTAACAAACAAAGAACAACGCTTAATAGCCAAAACTTTAAACGCTAATTCTCAAAAAATGCTTTTGGGATATTTCTTTGTTTTATTAAACGTGTGATATATTGACGACGAACGAAAAACATCTTGATGAAACTTACTAATCTTAGAAACCGATTTGTGCATTTTGGTAAATATCATGGATACACGACACGATTCTTTGAAATCAACAGTTCTAGATCATTAGTAGATTTTACAACTAATTGTAAAATAAATAACTTTATCAGCATCATTAAATAATTTATTTCACTTTAAGAGAAACGTGGCAAATTTTTCAAACTCCTTGAATATTATACTGGAGCTTAAAGGGATTTGCGGTCGGCTTACTTAACGTAAAACACGTGTTATAGAATAAAACGAAATAAGGATTACGGGTTTTTATTATTCCACACCCGTCGGCTCCCTTTTGTCACCGACAAATCACTGCTTTGTAATAATTTGCGACAATCCGGCTGTAAAAAACTTTTGTAGCGTTTTATAATTACATAAGCTTTGTTTCAGTCTAGTGCTTTTTCTTCTGTAACATAATATACAAACTTAAAAATGTTGTTATACATGGGAAAGAATCATGGAAAAACTTGGGAAGATCAATTGATAATTAGTATCAGGAGACTTCCGTAAGTAGAGGTTGAATTTCGACTGTTGTTGTCATTTTGTTATTTTTACGTTTATTTTGTACTCCATTATAATTTACTTCATTGTCTTGAGGTGGAAGTTGTCACTGCAGCATAGTTTTATACTTTTGCTATACAACGAACTATTTGTTGTTATTTAAACATGTTTCCACCAAAAAAAGCATTTCTTTTGATCAATAAAGATTACTTACTATATTTGGGTGAACCTCTTGAGCACATATCCGCAGCCACGTTTTTTTTTACTCAAACATCATTATCATCATTAAATATCATCATGAATTTTGTAGATATAAACGCAGCCACCGCACCCAAGGTTTTATAAGAGAGAAAGAAAAAATACATTTATTTCCAAATGCGACAAATACAAGATAGACAAATTTAAAGAAAACATACGAGTATACAGAAATTGTATGCCGTAGCTTCCGAAATGAGACTGGCACTCAGTATATTGCTGTGCCGAAACATAGCCCGATACAGCATTGATTTTCAGTGCCCACCTCCTAAAACAAACGTATATAAGAAAGACCTTTTGTAAAAATAAGAAAAATTATTATGATTAGAAACTGTTTGCCTCACTTGTCCACATATTATGCGATTTCACTAGAGCAGGGGTCAAAATTTAGGTTCGCTCGGGGTCCGTTTTAAGAAATGAAATGACCATCGCAGCCCGTACAACATTTTAAAGAAAAAAATATTTACTAAACAGATGTAATTACGGAAATAACAAAGGTATTTTTTTACATATCAATGAGAAAAATGTCATTTTTCGCGGTCCGCACAAAATGGGTCGGCGATCCGGATGCGGACTGCGGTCCGCCATTTGGCGACCACAGCACTAGAGAATTAGTATTAAATTCAGAACATAGCTGAGATAAGTTCTGGGGTTCTTATTAGGACCTAAATACACCTTACTTGATTCCATAACACCTTCGAGCCAAATCAAATCAAAATTAATATATTATCTTATATTTACGATAAAAATTCCAGTGAGAGAGAGATCAACAGACGGACAGTCGGACATAATGAATTGATAATTAATATTTAATAAACCAGCCAGAGAATTTTGAACACAAACGCTTTTTGGCTAGAATTTATTTTATTATGCAACTCTATTTAAAATACCTGTTTTCTAGAATAATAAAATATAAATACAATTTGCTCTTGAGAAACTTGTACAATATCTTGACTGAGAATTCAGTATATGTGTCATAGAGATTCCGATCACACATCAAAGATAGACTTTCATCCAATAATCCTGAATATTCCTCATAAGTTGTGATAGAGCACATTCCTTCGTCGTCGTTTTAATAAACCGTCGACATGGCAACGGAAAAAACGACAATTTATGATATATTGACTTTATTGAAAGGTCTCGTCATGTTTTCCTCCGTTATATTTAACCGATCCTTTTCTCGAGTTAACTTGGGTTATGGAAAAAGAATAGATACTATACTATACACAATATAATCATGCTAATACATTTATTATAATAACTTATGTATTTTTAAATGTATTGTTACGAGTTGCGGGACTCGAATCAAAATGTCGTTGGAATTATTATAGAGTTTATTAGAACTATACAAATACGTATAAGACAGGTACAAATATAACCGAACACCACAAACCAAACGTAATGCAGAAGGTCGTAATTCAGTAAAACGCGCAAAGTCCGTCACTATTAGATTCCCGAATATACACACGTCACGCCCGTATCGTAGTCGTACCTCAACTGCCTCCTCTCTCTGTCAAACCGTCGTTTTATACTTCACAAATGCGAATGTGCTCGCCCGGCAACGTCCACACAATTTTCTAGTAATCGTAATCCGCACACCTGGCTAATGATGCAGTCACAAGCGACCGTATACGAGTACAATAGAACAATCGGCTGTTCTCTACAATAACTAGAAACGTATGCCAATAAACAAGTGAACAAAAGATGATCATAAAAGGATTACAATTAGTTCAAATGCCGACAGGTAATAAAATGTGCTTTTACAGAATTGTACGTGGAATTTGTCTTTGTCGGGGCCCAGGTTGTAACAGTATTATTGTCTATATATGTCTATAATATATATATAACTATGTATGTATGTATGTTTTTGTATATTTATTTCTTAAATTAGTTTGAGTATTTATGTATCTGTTGCCTTTTTTCCTGCACCACCTATATCGCTTTGAGCGATAAGGCCGCCTATGCCTAGAAAACATTGTAAATACGGTCTGTTTTTGTTATTGTATATTTTGGTGTGTAATAAAGTGTTATCTCTCTCTCTCTACTACTAGGAATCATAATCCCTATTATCCCTATTAATATTATAAATGCGAAAGTAACTTTGTCTGTCTGTTTGTCTGTTCCGTTTTCACGGAAAAACTACGGGACCGATTTGACTGAAACTCAGTATATATATTTTTTTCGATGCCGAGGATGACCATAAGATACTTTTTATCCCGAAAAATGGGACAGTTTCCGGGATAAAAATATATTTGTCTCTCTGTTTGTTATGATTTTATGGAAAGACTATTAGACCGATTTGGCTGAAATTCGGTACAGATGCAATTTTAATACCGAGGGTGGCCAAGAGATACTTTTCATCCCGGATAATGTAAAGGTTATTCCGGAAACTAGGATAGGTTTTGTGATGTTCTCATTTTTATCTATTTCGTTCATTTCGTCCACTTCGTCTATTTCGTCCATTTCGTCCATTTCATCTATGTCGTCCATTTCGTCCATTTCGCCCACTTCGTCCATTTCGTCCAATTAGCTCATTTCGTCCATGTTCGTATCGTCCATTTTGTCATTTTTGTCAAGTTTTGTAATTTATGTAGTTTACAGATAGACGAGGGTGGGATAGATTGCGATATAAAATTTCCGGGGGCCAATGCCCCCGGAATTTTTATGTAATTACATAAAAAAATACAATATACCCGTACCGCCTGTTCTTTAAACAAGAGGTACGCACTAGGAGGTTGACTAGCTAGAAATAAACATAATTCTGAAAAGAACTTAAAACCTCTATGACTAGATGGCGCCTTAAGTAATTCTTAATAACTTATAAAGTTTTATTACTTAAAAAATATATTTAGATCACATTAGTCAAAAATTGAATACTTTATTTTTTTATAGCTGGAATACAGGAGACAAGTCAACAGCCTATTTGATAGAAAGCGAGTGGTTAACGTCACCTATGGACACAAGTAGCACCAAACTACTGTGCATGAATTGGTATTTGATAGGCATAGGCATTTCTTGTCTTCTTGTTAATAAATAAAATTCCAGAAGCAGTGGACATGGGAAACATAATACTAATATTAGGGTGGAGAAACAATAATCAGTTTGATATATAAGCTTAATAAAAAAATTACATTACATGTTACGTTACGCCATCTAGTGTCGAGTTACTTCAACATACGAAATTATAATTTTAAGTTGTTATTGATTTGATTTGTTTTTAATTTTTAATTATTATTTCATTATGATTTGTAAAATTAAATTATAATAATCGGTCTTCTTGTTTATTAAAAATTAATAATATTAAAAACCGATATTAACCGGTAAAATAATTTATTAGAACGCATTCAATTCTATATTGCACGTGTTCTCTGTGCTCATAAAAAAATCTACATTGTCTATGTTGAAAATTGAAGAACCTTCGCTTTTGTAGTCGCGTTTTAGCAATATCATGGCTAAAATGCTATTGTAATTTGTTATTTCAAAAACGTGCCTCAGTAAACTTTGCATACAAGTACAGTGAAAAGACAACTAGATATTTTATACAATTATATGATTGCTCGCTTTCATTTGACAAATTGCGCTAGACCGCATATTTAAAATGGCAGCCCTACCACGTAGAATAATCAAAGAGACACAGCGACTGATGCAGGAGCCGGTGCCGGGAATCAGCGCAGTACCCAGTGAAACAAATGCACGCTATTTTCACGTGATTGTCACAGGCCCCGAGGACTCACCATTCGAAGGAGGACTTTTTAAATTAGAATTATTTCTGCCAGAGGATTATCCTATGTCTGCGCCTAAGGTTAGGTTTATAACGAAAATATATCATCCGAACATAGATCGGCTGGGTCGTATATGCTTGGACATATTGAAGGATAAGTGGAGTCCCGCGTTGCAAATACGCACGGTGCTTTTGTCGATCCAGGCGCTTCTGTCGGCGCCCAATCCGGACGACCCTCTTGCGAACGACGTCGCGGAGCTGTGGAAGGTGAATGAGAGCGAGGCCATTCGGAACGCGAAGGAGTGGACACGGAGGTATGCCATGGACAACTGAGCGCCCGTGCCCGCAGCACTCACACCCCAGTGCCTCATCCACGCGCGACACGAGGACGGAACTAACAGATATGTCATGATTTTAAAACAAGTGCAAGTTATGTTACACACCTTAGACCAAGTAACTTGTGATGAGACAATTGTGGTTAAATTAATTAATACGCCGGGGGCGGCCGGCGCGCCCCGCATCCCATAGCCTCGCCCTTGTCTCGAAACGGTCCAACAATCCTACTGGTCATTGTTTACCCGTTCACATGTAGCTTCGTTACAATATTAGGTATGCATATTTTTTTACTATCATTAATAAATAGTGTATAAAATATACCTGGAGACTTAAATGTATATATTTCATGGTTACAAATTTGCTTAATTTTATACAAAGGATAGTGTTTACTGTCACAAAGTTTGATATCTTCTAAGCATCTTTCTAAACACGATCATTTAAGTGCAAAAAGAGTAAATGCTTTATTGTCAGTTAACTGATCTCTAGTGATACTGAAATATTGTTTTGGTTGATTATAATTATTATCAAATAGCAAAGTGGATGCATTTATGTGTTTGTTTAAGAATTAGGCCACAACATGATTTCACTATGGATCTTTTGTGTATTTATGTCTTGTATAAAGGTTATCAGCAGATTGTATTTATGTAAATTTTATTTGGCTTTGTGAGAAACTTCAAAATACAGAAAATATAAAAGCTAGACCATTTTTTTTATTTTAATAATATCTCATTACTTTTAAACTGAAATGCATGTATATTTTACCTTAGAATTAATGCATCATTGTCCATTTTGATTTTCATAACCAGAGTATCAAAACCAATGAACATTTGCTGAAGAAGCTTTTTTGTAAAGATGCATTTTTCTATTTTAACAACTTGGTATGGAAATTTGCAATGACATGTTATCTTAATAAGTAGAATTCTTTCTTCTTTTTTAATATTGCTTTGCACAGCTTATGATAGCTAGTATCAAGACATGAATGTTCTTGTTATAGAATACTCTTCACACAAACAAATACTGGATGAAAGCCAGCCTCATATAACCAAAACTCTTCAGCTCAATTGTAGATTTTCTACACATAACATGGAGCTCTTGTGGTAACTTGAAAAATTGTTAAGACTGAAGATTTTAAACAATAATTCTTTCCTCAAAAACAAACAATATTCTAAGACAATCTAAGACCATGTTTGACTCTAATCAATAACATATATTTTTCTGTCATTTCCCACTGACCCTATAAGATTTTGATATCAAATCATATGTTAGTCTAATAAGACTTAAGCTTAGATATTGTTGTGGTAACTCAGTAGCTAAAGCACTAGCATAGCAATCAAAATCTGGGTTCAAATCTTTATTGGGAATACATAACTTAGATGTTACAAGTATACTGAAATACATTATTCACATGAAAATAACAAAGTAAACATATTTTTCCTTAAATATACATGATTATTTCCTTGTCCATAGTAACTGTTATATTCAATATTGGAAATTATACTTTAAACAAATAAATATTTTAGGTTACAAGTTGTATGTTTAAATTAATAAAGTTGGTTATTGAATGAATGAATTCATAAGTTTGTAACATACAGTTTGGTGTAGGGTGTATTAGATATACACTTCTTTTATATATAAAAATCAATTGCTGGTTGTTAGTCTGCTAAAAAGTTCAAAATGTCTTGACCTATTTTAATGAAATTTTGTGTGGGTGTTTGAGTGGGTCCCAGGATGGTTTAGATACACAATTAGATCTGGTAATTCTTATTTTTTCAAGGCCTACTGGGCTCTCTAGTTTAGAATATTTTTGGTGGGGGCCTTCACCTTGAGGGTTACTAACATCAAAATGAGTATATTTCTAGCAATAACATATGTCCATGATCAATTACCATTTTGATATTGCTATTCATTATATTCTCTGTTTGTCTTTATAAATATGACAATATTGTAACTCAGGAGCTAAGTATAATTAAAGACTGGCTGTTGTTAGTGGCATACCCTTTGGGAACTAATTTCTTTACCTGTCTCTAAAGGATATCTATGTACCAATTTGACTTGGTTCATTTTATAGCTCAACAACAAAAGTGAAATAAGCACACAAAATTGGGTATTTGACAGTCAAATCAACGAAGACTATTTATCATTGCACAAAATATTAGGACCTTCTTGATTTTGTATGAGAATACTGGCTAATGACATCACAATTTTATGGAGTCTCACATAGAGTATTAATTGTTATTTGAACTATAATTAAAATTATTTCTATCATGAACTATTGAAAGTAAGATGATATTTTGACGCTGGCTCTTTTATATGAACTAGTGGTCACCTGTGGTCGAAATTCGACCATAATAATCAATGTCAAAGACTATTCTTCCATAATCACAGACTTCGCCAAGGCTACACTGTTAATTTGACTTTAACAATAAACAAGAGTATATATATATGTGTGTGTGTAATATTTTTTTTATTAATTTAATGTATTTTTATGTATAATTTAATAAAAATATTAGCATTCTTTGCCCCTTCTCTATATAAACTATAAGTGTGCTCAATTTCATACTCCTACATATGTGCAATTTTCGTAAAAAGGGGTACAACGTTTTTGCTTCACATATTAATGCATATAGTATAATAATCTAGAATTTGTTTTTGTATAATAGAATAAGTTAGAGGCCGGGTAGGATAATATGTGAATGACCAGCAAAATGCAAGGCCATAAGTTTTTTTATAGTTTCATGTCATTCCATGCATCATGAGTTAATTCTAAGTTGTAGTTTAAAAAATTAAAAGTGGAAGCTTAGTGACTAACACATTTCATATTGATGATGTGGGTTCGAATCCTGGACAGGAAATGCTACACTTCTATAGGCTTACATAATCTGCAGACAAACACATATATTTTATGTCCCCAAATTAAGCAAGTTATGCTTGTGTTATGGGTAATATACGACAGACTAATGGGGCCAGTCCCAAACCATTGTAAATAACAAACAAAAATTTATTCATAAAATTTCCCAGACCAGGAATTAAACCCGGAGCCTCTGCATTGCAGTAAGGTAGCTGGCAAAGGTTTAGCCCGCTCAACCACAGAGACCGACAATTATATCATTATGATCAGGCATGTGTCTGCCTATGCATCAGGGGGTGTTGGTGCTAAAATTAATGTAGGTTTGTAACATGAAAGTAGGACGAACACAGTTGAAATGTGAGTTTTGATAAGTATATAATATGAAATTTAAGTTAAGTGTTGTGATAAGATAATGTTTTGGTTGTAATAACAAGAAGAGTTGAGAAAGTAATGTTAAGGTAGTTTAGACATGTAGAGAGAATGTATGAGATATGTCATAAAACAAGTGTAAGATAGCAGTGGGGGTGGTTTAAGTAAGTGGCTGTAGGCTATGATGTACCCAACTTATCCAAAGATCAGATTATTTGAAAAGTCGGGTAAAAAGCATATCAAATAAACGTGCATGTATGGAGAGATTAATGATAGTAGATGAAGCGAGAGGTATGTGCAAAAATCAAACCAAGTGGAAATTCAAGTGGAAATTCATATATATATCTATATATATATATATATATATATATATATATATATATATATATATATATATATATAGCACATAGCACAAGTTGACGAAAGATATGATGAAAGTCGCACATCGAGATAACCGATATGTGAAATCCATGAATTCTTCGACAAGCGTGGTAGATTGATCGACGATCTACAACCCTAAAAATGAAATAGCCTTAGCTCAGTAGTGGGGGACCGCTATGGGCTAATACAACTTAAAAATATATTCAACTAAAATTGATGTAAAAAACATCTATTCAATATTATTCGGAATTGAGATTTGCGATATTTTTAATAACGTTTTTTGGTTCTGCAGCCAAATAACAAAACTTAAATGTTCGTCATCTCTCCACAATCTTACTGCGCGTGAATTCCACGCACTTGGCGATTATTTTACAGGCTAGTGTATGAGTTTCGCCAAAGGAGCTCCGATAGACAGAGATTGCGTGTCAAGGGAGCCGGCCCGTGCTAGTTTGTATGGCGGTCGTTATCACCAAAAGTCTACGACTCGGGGGATACTCACATCGCTGGCGAGAACTTAATTCCGGACATACAATCCATTTATATACTGTGTAAGGCGCGGGTTCCAATCCTGGCAGGAAAAAGAATACACCACTAGTCAGTTTTCTGTCCTAATGTGCATATTATCACAATTACCACGTGGTAATGGTGAAGCAAATACATCGTGATGAAATCTGCACATCTAGATATGCGCCAACCCCGCCTTGGGCAAGCGTGGCGGGTGTACTGTTCGACACCATAAAAGTAGGCTTGAGCCCAGAGTGGGACGTTCCTGGGCTGTTATTATTATAACCCATATATTTATAATAGTACTTGCAAAGCTGTAAGACTTGGGTAGCTCGTGAATGAGAGATAAAAATGAGTTATATTCCATTTAAAAATTGTATCTTTCATTTGCTCAGTTAGTAAGTAGACAGCTCACAGGACTACAAGGCAATATTTTTGTTGGGAGTCGTTTTTTCTTATTTGTAGCATATAACATGATAGAAAACCAATTTGAATATGGGCAGTTTTCTGCCATTACCTGCTGCTAGAGATTCTCATTTTGAAATCTTACTCTGCGGCCTGTATCGTGTTCTCTAAGATGAAAATTATCTTCTAATCAGGATCTTTATCGAAAGTACACACACGATTACACTAAATTTCTTGACAATCGTTTAATTCATCTTTCATCGTGAAAATCTTAAATTCATATTTCGCGAAAAATCTTTTCTCAGAATAAAATTTAAACCTGTATTTATCAAAGATATTAAAATTGCTTATGCAAATATTCGTCATCTATGGTCTAAAACTATTATAAACTTATCCCTAAAAATGTGAATTTCCACGGGTTATGGATTCAAAGGTAAATCTTGCAAAGCCGTGTTTTTATAATGAACTAGGATTCGCATCGAAATCGGCCCAATAGTTTTTAGGTGGATCCCGAACAAACAGTCGAACAAAAAATCTAAAAAACAAAAGATTACACTTCTATAATATTACAGACATAAATAAACCATATTAAAAAATAATTATTCTACTTGATTAACACCGAAGATAGTACCGACGAGCTACTATTTTCAACACTGAAGGTGCAATGTCAGATTAGAATTTCCTTTGTTTTGGTTTTTATCAGATAAAAATCTACTCGACTTTGCCGGTTATAGATTCTTATTATTATTAGTATTCTTTGTTAACAAACGCACTTTTTGCACACGTGGAGTATTTACCTACAATTTGAAAATCTTGGGCGCTCGTGTCCGGCAATGATAATTGATTTTGAGAATGCTATACAGTTCTGGCTATAAGGTTTTTTGAACCAATATCAAACAAAGTAGTTCTTTGACGCAATATCGACATCACATTTCTGTAAAGTATACACAAATACAATTCTTGCTAAAAAATAATCAATATCCTGTAAGATTTCATTTTTAGCACAAAAACCTTAATTTATTCAATTAAACTGCATATCAAATCATCTCCCCTAAACTTTCCATCAAAAACTACCATGGACACATCCGACTGTATCACGGACAAGATTCCTATCAATCGCAGAAATAACATTCCTAAGGCACGGTTACTACCTAGTTACAAAAAGATAAATTAAATGCAAAAAAAACAATCCTTGTTCAAAGAGTTTAGTCGTTCGTTGTGAAGTTCAGTAAATGCCAGTTATGTGATGTATGTGACCCTACCCTTATAAATATGGGAAAGGTTAGGTTAAAAAAAAAACGCAAATCAATTGTTCAGTTTATTCTTAACTTTAATGCAGACTAGAATAATACTCTTAGAAATGAGAACAACAATAGTTATTTCACATATTACAGTGTACCTACAATATTTCAGCTTCACGATAAAAGGCTATTATATTTATTATCCGTGTTTTTATGTAAATAAATCTTATTCACAACAGCTAGCAATATAAAATTACATATCAGACTGTAAATACCTATATTAAATTCAAACTAACAAGAGGGGGGAAACTAGCATTAATTTGCATAGATTAAATCAAAATATTTATTGGAAATTTGAGCTTTGTACTGGAGTGAAGATAAAACTCATAAAGTTGCATTTTATCGCTATGCTGTTTTCAATAGATAAAGTACGGTTTTTATGTTTACGGTCTTTTGTCGGTAACACTACGGATTTTAGGCGCGAATTTTTCATCGTCCATTAGCAATATTAGCGATAAAATGTTGGAATAATTATGTGAAGCAATAATATTAAGTGGTGTAGAAAGATAAAAGCAGTATTAGTGGGTCATTAAATCTAAGTGGGTTTTATAACTGTCTTTTTTACATTTAATATAAATAAATATATACTCGTCCTCAGAGTGCTAAGCTAAGAACACAAGACATACATAATACATATTGTAGGTTATATAATGCTATAGCGACACTATAAAATTTACAAAATATGATATCTTTTGAAATGCTACACGAGATAATGCATTATTTTTACTATATCCACTAATCAATTCTTTTTTTCTATTAATTTGATCACCGCGGATAATGAGGTCTTGCATTAAGCACAGATACGTAAATTTACCCAAATCTAGATTTTTTACATTTTTTTAACTACATCACCTTAACAATAAAATAATTTTGTAAAAATAAATAAAGTCAAAAAGTCTATGATTTAAAAAAAAATGTTTAGCATCAAAATTATAGTGATCACATTTGTATAGTTTATGGTAAACATAACGTAGTATTGTTACATTAACATATTTGTAGTTTCATTCAAATAACCGAGATAAAGTAGGGTAATTTCACGACTGCTGTATTTTTTACATTAGAATTCAATGCAAAGACCTTGAGATCCTTCTATCTAAGCTATACATTTTCATGAAATGAATGACATGATTTGAACTGTTACAGTGCAAGGTTTTTTAATAAAACTGTAACAATATAAAATACTTACGTAATAAATAAATAAAAAATGGAATGAATGATTAACTTAAAACTTAACTAAATTGGCAAAAGTTTAAATTAAAAAAAGTAAATCACTAACAATAAAAAATTAAAAAGAACATGACGCGTTTCGAAATAATTTTCTGAGATATTTTTCTTTTCTGCTTGAATAAGGGTACAATTAACATGCTACGATATAATAAAAAAATATCATAGTCTTATGATGCATAAACAAAACCTAGTAAGATCCTCGGTTAAAGTAGGAACAATAAACTAATATTTTTTGAAAACCTATAATCAAAAGTAGTATTCGTTATTTCGCATGAAGAACAGGCAAAGACATAGACCACAGAGCCTTAAAAAAGTTGCTTTTTATCCAATTTTTAAATTTCGAAACGCGCCAAAATATGGCAAAGTAATAGACAAGATTCTTTCTTTTTCCTTAAATTAATACAACATTTTGCTCAGCATAACTGTGTATGCTTTCAATAAAACAAAACACGAGTTAGTGTTTCATCATATATTTATAAATAACTAAGCAGATATGATGTGAGTTTTTTTGATAATAATTTCATTTTATAAATACAAACATACGAATAAGTGGAGTATGTATACACATTGTCATGACAATTATAAGATTTTTGTACGTAACAAAAATTTGCTGTTGGATATTCCTTGGGTCACTATTGTATTGTACGACAATTATAGACGGTAACTTACAATTTACGATAAATCTTATAGTTGTATTTGCGAAACTGAATTCCGGCATTGGTGGCCAGGTTCAAGGCACATTGGCAGCACTTCTGGTGTTACAAATGTCCATAGGTGATGGTAAACACTTGCCATCATGTGGGCCGTTTGATGAACTCATGCAATAAAAATATAAAGTGTGTGTTTGTCTGCCGATTATTCTTGACTCCGACATTTATAACACCAAAGGTGATACCAATGTGCTGCCGCTCTCTAATGGAGACTGGAACCTGGCCACTAATGCCGGAACACAACTCAAGGTTGTTATGGCAGCATACTCTGGACCAGGGGTGGTAGTCATTCAGACAAGCAAATACCCTACCATCTGGCTGTGGGTTGTTTTGTCACCTTTTACAACGGACCGCCCCAACGCAGGAATTGTATTCGTTCTCTGTTCCTGCACTGATAGATCGTATATCCCCAAGCTAAGCAAGTTATGTTTGTATTATGGATAATGTACAACGAGAACGAGCCACCCTGGGACCAATCCCACAACCTAGACAATGAACAACAAAAAGTATATAATGCCTGTATATTCTAAAAATGCAACAAAATATTATCAATAAATAAAGTACGAATAAAAACTATGTACAGATAAATTGGCTTCATGACGTTTTTGCGTTTGTAGTAGTGTACTGTCGGCACAAAAATAAATAAACTAATACTTTTTATGTATTTCTTTATAGACAGGTACTTAATATGAAACTATTATTAGACTATATTAATATTAAACATAATTTTTAATACTAAATTTCAAATTTAGAAGTCCTGTAAATATACAAATGATACTACAAACGCAAAAACGTCTCGAAGCTAATTTATCTGTACTGTGTGTAATTTTTCCTCAGTGGAATACCGACAACAAATGCAGTTACATACAATAATAGAGAGTTAATACAACTTATGTCCTAGGTACCTTATTTAGCCACATAAGCATATTTGTAAGCATTCCAAAACTTGTACATCACAAACTCTCTTTCTTCCTTGAGTATTTACTTTAATACTTATACCAAGTAAGCTTTGGTCCTGACCTCGCATAAAAACAATGGGCAGAGTTATAGCGCCTCTTCTTCAATAATATGTTATCTTGAAAATTTAAATTTTAGAAAAGAGAGTTTAACTATCAAAACATAATTTAATAACTTTCTTACTGTCAATTCAGTAATAAAGGGTACCACTTTTTTTTTAAACATAATATCGGAAAGGCGGTTTTAATTATCAAATTAGTAAAATTTAAGCTGCCTATCGTCCATTCAGTATGACGATGCCGATTAGATCAAGTAGAATTGATCGTGTGGACGTGAATTGGCATGTCAGTTATATTTGACCGAACACGAAATTCAATTCATTTGGTTTGATTATGCCGATCGGCTTGTGTATGGCCGTTGCGATAGTCAGTTAAGTTGAATGAAGATTATTTTTCTTTTTTTTGTTCTTTACCACGATCAAATGCCCAAGACGGCTAAAATATCGCCCGTTTGTCACTGGTGACGCTATGCTTTCAACTGCCGATTGGACAGTTTAAATTGATCGTGTGTGGTTTATATGAACGAACAGCAGATTGGATCAAGCAAGCGTCATGCCGATTGGGCGATAGGCAGCATCGTGTACGGCCACCTTTAAAGTCGCATTTGGAATGACGTGGGTTCGAGTTCTGTTTGGGAAACGTTCGCATATACAAAGAAATTCACAGAATAGCAGAGTAGTGGCGGCAGTGTCATCTACACTAGTGCTATTGGTTTTTGTATTATATAAATCATCTATGATGCCTGACATTCCGAAATATTTATTTTTCATCGCTACTAAAAAAGGACTAGAAATACATTATGCGTCAATCATTTAATTTGATAATTATGCTGATATTAGACGGATCAACCAAAATGAAACCATTTCATTGAAAAGTACAAAACTGAAAACCCAACTGTATTCAATGACATTGAATAACACAAATTTGTGATTATATGGATCCCCTTGGGTGTATCATCGAAATTGAAAAACAGAATAAACTGTGTCTAATATAATATAAATTGCGAGGGCAGGACATTATTATATTGACATGAGCATAAGAACAATAAATAATAAGTATTAAGTAGCCATATTCAATATGTAACTCAATTTATCAACAACGATTGCTTGGTTATATAAAGAAGTTATCTTACTACTTTTATTTCTAAAAGTTTGATTTTAGCTTCGATAAATTGAAACGAAAGTTTTCCTTCAAATCTGTAAGGTCATATTAACGCTATCGCATATTTCGTTTTAATACTAATCGAGATCAACGATGTTTAGTACTGGCTAATCCATCTTGGATAAGAGTCAGATCAAATTCAAATATGTCTATATTATTGATGTTACAAAACTTCATGGCTATTCTTAGTCAACACGAGATAGCTGCGCAGCAAAATTTCTTACAAAAAAAAAGCTTCTGCGCAGCCCTCTAGCATTGAAATAATTTTAAGGTCAGAGTGTAACCAAGAGCCAAAGAACTCGAAAATGTATCCATTGACAATTAAATACTTCTCCCATTTTTCAAAAAATCATAACTAATAAACAATAAATAAAAATTGCTTGTCTCATGTCTTTTTCGAGTGTTATTTGTACGGAATAAAGTCTATATTCAATTGCCAATAAAAGAGGTTCAAGCTGTTTGTTCCTTGATCTGAACTGAGAGGGCAGAGATGAGGAGTGTTGCCCCCCCAAAGGCAATCAAATAAATATCGAGAAAAAAATAACGGAAAACTAAGGAGGTCGTTTCTTTTCAGGTCGGATAACAGCTATTATTTCGTCAAGCCGATATTAGACGGATTAACAGCATTCAATCAATTTGATTGAAAAGCGCAAAACTGTAAGGACGCAACCAATAATAATAATAATACGCAATAATAATTGGACCCCTTGCCCCACTATCGGCGAGCTGCAAGATTTTATGTTTTTTTTTTATCAAATACATTAATTTTATTATACAAAATATTTTTAGAAAAAAAAATGTTTTTACTGCTTTTTAAAACAAGTGAAAATATTGGATATGAATAAATACTTGAATAATAATAATAATTTATGCAGTGAAAACATGATTAAGTCAAACTTATATTTATATGGATCACTGGTTGATTCATTCAAATTGAACGACAGAAATAAATCGTCTAATATCGGTTTTACGAAAAATCATTTTCCATGCATACCGGATACTCAACCTATAACGGCGCCATCTTATTTGAACGCTTTATAATCTAGATGGCGCTTCTTATCACTACTACCCTTCATAGTCCGTACTGACCCAAAAACTAAAATGTAATACTAATTTCATCCTTATTATTTATTGTGTTTACGTCACGTGTGTAGACTGTGTGTGTTATGCGTCTGCGTTGCGTTTGCGTTGCGTCTGCGTTGCGTTTTGCGTAATATCGTATGGTAGCAGGCACTTGAAGTGGTTACGCCGCGGCTGCGCTTATATGAACACCGGGTTCTCCTGTCCGGTCAACAGCCGGAACATTGACGTGGGCATCGTCTTCATCAGGATCTAAAACGAACAAATTATAAAATCCTTATATTTCTTGATAGAAACAAACGAGGAATACAATCTACTCCTTGTTTGTTTAGTATAACACCGCGAAAGGTTAAGGGGGGTCAATTAGATTCGCTATCTCGCTCGCGCATTACTACATTTTTAAAGATATAAATTACAAAACTGTAAAAAAGATCACAGACCTTTTCTGTCGCAACAAACTATTAAGATTGGTTTTGTTTGATAAAAAGTAATAACTTTTATTCAGTCCACAGAAAGATTGATATAATAATAGAAGTTAAATTGGACTTCATAAAAGATGTATGTGAAAACATTTTTGCACTTTCTGACTTTTAGTACTCCAACGACGGTTAGTCCGATAGAAGTTTGTGATCAGTATTAGAAACGGGATTGATTGGCATAAAAAATGTTTTGTGTAAAACTATATTTTGTTGAAAATCTGGGAATAGAGACAAAATTACACAAAAAATTATGGATAGTCTCCTAAGACCATATTCGTGTAGCTGCAACGGATAAGGTACTTCCCTTTACTGCGCCGCTGAAAGATTTCACCCTGTATGCAGTTCTATATATATAAACAAGTTTGTGTGTACAGTTCACACGCAGTAGAAGTGAAACTTCAGAGTATATACGGGCAGATAATTCTTCTCTAACTTTTATTAATATAAATATAATTCCTTTAGTCAACATATATAATTTAAAAAATTCAATCTAAATTACACATTAAATCACTGGCATAAAATTCAAAATAGAATACACTGCTACGCACAATTTCCTTTGATCCACGTATAAAAGAATACCTGCCTTAAGCATATACAGATAGAGCTAAAATTCATTTGTAGTCTTTTAAGTTTTATTTAAATTGAAAATTAATACTAACGGGTACAGAGAAATGTTTCGAAGTAAATAAAACTACGTATGAAACCTTATCCCATCAAAATTATATTTTTGTGAACCATTTTAAATATTATTGTCAAGATTTGTGAAATACAAATTTGTCGTAAGTATATTATCTCAATTTATATCTTGCAAAATGTGGTAACACTTGAGCGACATAGCGGACTCCATTTAGGGTAGTTCCTTAAGTACGTCATGGAAAGTTATCTCCATGAGTTTGCAGAGCCGGAAAATTTACATTACTCGTATGGAGCTATGTCAAATTTTAACTAGTAGTAAAGCAAATGAATGTTTAGTAAAATATAGAAACCGGTCATGAAACAGGCCCCGCAGTGAACGTGGTCTGCTTTTTAAAAGATTGTCGTGCACTCGAAATATTTTTGTAAAGTTAGTACCTACCTCTTAAAAAATATTTTTTATAAAAAAATACTGCAAATAGAAAACAGTTTTCAGGGATATACTTCATTATATTTCACGAGAAACAAACGATGCCAAAATTTGGAATTTTATGGCAAGGCACGACAGTCGATCTATGAACATTCGAGGGTCTAAATGTCGTTGTCACAACTGTCGAGGCTTCGAAAGATCAGAGGCTAAATAAATACTTATAATTTCTCATATTCTAAAAATACGCTAGGAGTTGCCACAGAAATGAAAACAGTACTTTTCATCTCTGGAAAATGATTTTCCCTGCTATAAAAAAAAATAAAAACTATGCGAAACATAGACACATGCAACTCATGTCCCAACTTTTAAATCGCGGTATAGATTGTAATAAAAAAATGAACAATTATGTAACATTATTTTATACTTACTTATAAGTTACTTTTGACTAAATTCTTATTTAATTTACATCAGTGACAAAATAATACTGGCTAGTAGAATACCATATAAAAAGAAATTAACTTGTCATTTCATATGTGACAAATTTAATTAAGTTCATCAGATTTAGATATGGATTTAAGCCATGATTTGATTAGAGAAGTAGTTGTTTGTTTAACTAATCAGTTTATATTTACTTTCCTCATATTAGATGAGATGAGAATGTTGAGATGGATTTGTGGTGTTACAAGAATGGATAAAGTGAGAAATGAGTACATAAGGGGATCTTTGAAAGTTGCACCCACCTGTGACTGAAAAATTGAGAGGAAGAAGATTAAGTTGATATGCGCATATAATGAAGAGGGATGAAAGTCACGTGACAAAAAGAATGTTAAACTTTAAGATGGGTACAAATGTAAAGAGATAGATGGATTTTGTGTAGGATGATATGAATATATGTGGTGTGACAGAAGATGTATGTCAGAGTAGAGGAGTGTGGAAGGTAAAGACATATTCTGCCGACCCAAAATAATTTGGATATGGTGAAATGAAAAGCAGAGTGTTTACCTCGGGTGAAAGGCCTATTTAGGCACTCGGAACTATTAGCGTCCGTGCGCCAAACCATCTCGTGCCTAAATCGGTCACTGTCACCCCTCGTGTAACAGTTTACTATTTGTTCCTAACGTACCTCCCCTACGGACGTGGCGAGCAGGTTGACGATGCGCTCGTGCGGCACGGCCACCACGCTCTGCGCGTTGATCTCGATGATGCGGTGGCCCACGCGCACGCCGCCCCGCTCCGCTATCCCCCCGCGCAGCAGGCTGCAGATCTACCCGCACGCAACACGCACACAATGTTTATTTCAAATCCAAAACATTGTATTAGAAACTAGAGTTAAAAGCCTGGTCAGTGGCTTTATTTTATCATTATATTAATATACGTGAAGCAAAAACTTTGTACCCCTTTTTACGAAAATTGCGCGGTCGGAGGAGAATGAAATTTCGCACACTTATAGTTTATATAGAGAAGGAGTGCAGAATGTTAATATTTTTTTTTAAATTATGCATACAAAATAAATTAATAGAATACAAAAAAAAAATCACACACTACCATGTATTTGACACACACATACGCATATATCTCTTTTCTTTATTGTTAAAGTCAAATTAACAATGTAGCCTTGACGAAATCTGTGATTATAGAAGACTTTGACAACAGAACCTTAATAATGTTCAAACTTATAATTTAAATTAATTATGGTCGAATTTCGACCACTGGGCGACCACTAGTTTACGTAAAAACTTAATTCGTTTCTTTACATATAATAATAACAAACAAACTAAGTACATATAGTCTAGACAACTGCCCAGCAAAACTTAGAGGTGAGTCGAAGCCAACCTGATTTGAAGTAATACAATGAATGATAGGTATTTGTTAGTGAATTGAAGAAACGCGATTGTAGCGCCATCTATTTTGCTAATCCGTCTATTCCATGAAAATGACTTAATTTGTCGGGATAAAATTTAACCTAAGTATTAACTCGGGTTATAAGCCAGCACTATGTCGAGTTTCAATCATATACGTTCAGTAGTTTCTAAAAAAGATGCGATCGCAGTGCCATCTTTTTCTCCTTTTTCGTCTGTCCCACGGAAACCACGTAATTTATCGGGATAAAAGTATCCTAAGTTACGCCCCGGGATATAAGCTAGGTCTATGTCGAGTTTCATTTAAATCCATTCAGTAGTTTTCAGGTGATGCTCTAACACAGACAAAAATTCCAAAAAACACATTTTCAGAATCTGTTTGTCCGAATCAGCCCCCCTGATTTTTTTCACATTTTTAAACGCATTACTAATGCCGGAACACAGCACAAAGTTGTTATGGCTGTGTACCCTAGACCAGGGGTGGTAGCCATCCAGACGGGTAAACACCCTGGCACATCATCTGGCTGTGGGTTATTTTATCGCCTCTTACGACAGGTTGCCCCCAACGCAGGGGAAATTGTACTCTTTCCCGTTCCTGCACGGATGGTACTTATTTTACCAAGATCTGGTGGAAGCAGCACGTCTAAGATATTTGTTCCCCACATAACTAGCCGATTCCGATTTAGACGTTAGCGGTTTAAAATGAAGCTAACCATCAATCATTGCGAATGTCATTTTAAGTATTCTTTCATAGTAATTATTATAAACCGTACTCACCACACCATTTTGCACGCTGAACCCAAGTTGGTACTTGGTGTCCGGCCGCTTTATCTTGACCTCCACGACGGGCGCGCAAGGCACCACCGTAAGTTTCACCACTGTCTGGTTTTTGGAATTCTTTATGTATGTCTGGCATGTCGATAGCGGTAGCCCAACGAGGCTGACGCCATTTATTGCGATTATTTGATCGCCTGAAAATGCGAATTTTACAAATGTTTGAATTTTAGATTTTACACATTTTAAATCAAAAATTTTAGATTTTTATTTAATATCTTAGGTTTTACATTTTATATTTGATATCTTAGATTTTACATATTTTATTTCTTAAATTTTAGTTTTTACACATTTTTCTTTTAGATTTGTTGGCTTCGTAGCTAAACAAAGCGGTTATCATTCTAATAATGAATATTCGAATCTTTTTTTTTTGTAGATAATTGAAATATTTTTCTAAACACAAGTCTTAATTTTGTAGGTACTTATTTTTCTAAAATATCTCGAATGCACGACAATCATGCCAAAAACTAGACTAGGATATACAGTCTCATTAGTTTTCAAGAAAGTTTCCAAGAAAATGACTGTGTTACAAAAAATAAACGGACGGGTAAGGCATGAAGATTTCATAAGAAAAAAGTTTGTTTAGAGTTACTTAAATACAAGGGTTCCGTTGTCGCCAAAAAGTTTAAGAACTAAGTCTAAAAATATTCCACATACCTATATTAAGCTGGCCACATCTCGCCGCGGCGCCCGCCGGCGCCAGGTTGGCGATCACCACGGTGGGCAGCATCGAGCCCCAACCGGACTCCACCACAACCACCCCTAGGATTTCGCCCTTCGTCTTCGGTACCACCACCTGAGAAGAGAATTCTATTATGTTACGTCACGCATATGGAATAATTTATCCCTATTCATATTGTTACGAGTTATGGGACTCGAATTAAAATGCCGTTGAAATTATTATAGAGTTTATTAGAACTATACAAACACGTATAACACAGGTACAAATATAACCGAACACAACAAGTCCAAAAGTAATGCAGAATGTCGTAATTCAATAAAACGCGCAAAGTCTGTCTGTCTCGCTTCGATCGTGGTTCTCGCTCGACTGCCTTCCTGCCTCAATCAGGCCATCGTTTTATCCTGCACAAATGCAATGTGCCCGCCAGGCCACGTGGACCGAATTTCCTAGAATCGGCTGTACCTACTTTAAAATCCGTAACACCTGGCTAACGATTACAATACAACAATAGGGTGTTCTCTAGAAATGTATGCCAATAAATAAGTAAACAAAAGAAGACGATCATAAAATAATTACAATAGTTTCAATGTTATTAGTTCAAATGCCGACGGGTAATAAATGTGCTTCTACAAATCTGTACGTAGAATTTGTCTTTGTCGGCGCTTAGGTTGTAACAATATTATAAATGCGAAAGTATCTGTCTGTTACGTTTTCACGGAAAAAACTACTGGACCAATTTGTCTGAATCTTAGTATATATATGTATATATATATATATATATATATATATATACTGTTTATATATGTTTGCTTGTTCAAGTGGATTCGAGAATGATTTATATTAATAATTGGTCCCGGTCGATGGCGCTGTAGTCGGGTTCTAGATATTTATATTTTAAAGGCAGGACAACGTCTGCCGGGTACAGCTAATATATATATATTTGATGCTGAGGATCAACATAGGATACTTTTAATCCCGAAAAATGGGATAGTTTCCGGGATAAAAATATATTTGTCTCTCTGTTAGTTACGCTTTTACGGAATAACGATTTGACCGATTTGGCTGAATTTCGGTATATGTATATGTAATTTTAATTAAAAGGGTGGACAAGATATACTTTTCATCCCGGATGATGGGATAGAGTTATGTAAAGGTTATTCCAGAAAGTAGGATAGGTTTTGTTTTTTTGTGGTTTGCCATTTTGGTTATTTTGGTCATTTCAGCCATTTCCCTCATTTCGGCCTATTTGCTTATTTTTGTCATTATTGTAATTTATGTAGTTTACAGATAAACGGGAGATAGATAAATAAAACTAGAACGGGTTGAAACAGAGGATGAAAGTGTGTATGGGAGACCAATCATTTCTCAAGTTTATAGGTATAAAAATTTATCATCTGTAAAAAATGCGATAGTAACTCAATCTGTCTGTCTATTAAGCTTTCACGGAAAAACTACTAGGACTGCTGGATCGGTTTCGCTGAAATTTGTTTAAATGCAGTTTTAATACAGAAAAGGGACATAAATACTTTTGAAGCCGGAAGATATAGGATAATTTGCGATATTATACTGCACTAGTATAAATTTGGAAAGACAGAAACTTAGTAACTATTTTATTAATAGGAATCGTTTATGTATATGTTGTTACCTATAGGTGGAGGCTTGTTATCAGCATTTCTTTTTATATACTTTTTTTTACTATAACTTACATGTATTAGTCTGTAAGCCTTCCTAAAATTAAATAAATAAATAAATAGATATAAAATGAAGTTAATCTACCGGGTACAAATAGCACAACAATTTAATACAATGTAACCTTTGTAAAGCCTGGTCTTTAAATAAGAGGTACGCCCTAGAGTTTGAGCCCAAACTCTACTTGATATATAATTAGCAAGGTTAAAACTAAGTAGTTCACATATGTGGCAAAATCTGTCAATACAGAAAACAGACAAGACCCTCGGAGATGCACGTACGAACATGTTTAGGTTTTACATACTTTCACGTAGCGGTTAAAATTTCTGTATGTATATATAGTCTTAGTTAAATGTTCAATTAATCAAGCAAGTAAATAATACATCCAGAGTACAACTACTCGTCATCTTATTTTGTACTCCTTTAACGGCGATGTAGCCATGGGCTCTCGCCTTATGGTGCGTCTCCCTACCCAACGGGGTAACCATATGCGACGCACCATTTACTCTTCCCCTACATATTACAACAATAAACAAGAGCGCCAATAACAGCCTAGTTTACCCTAAACTAGGCTGTTGTTGGCGCTCTTTCAACCAATTCAAGATATTACACATACATACAGTTTTACAAAAGGAATAATAATTCGTCTCGATGTACATACCTGCGCAGAAGATCAATTTTAGTAGCGCGCGACAGTGTACGAAAAATGTAAGCGGGACAGATCTAAGAATGTATAGCAAGCAACAGTGCCATTTTCGCTTGCAAATAATGTTCAATATAAATTATTACATGTCGGAAATCGGTCTGCACTCTTCTGGCAAATGAAAACTGCCGGTCGGAATTATAAGTGTAAAACTGAACACAGGTAGAGATTTTGAAATAGCCCCTAAGGCCAAATACGAAACTTTAACATATAGCTAAAAATACTTAAAGGAGTATAGAGACTGATTAATGATGAAAACTAAATTATGAAAAATTAATTACCCTGGTCAGGAATCAAATAGGCCGATTTTGAAAAAATCCTTGTATTATTACACCATATGTCTGTATAATCTTATAATAATTTGGGCAACAATGGTACAATTTACCCTATTTTAAATCGTTTTACCAGTAATATTTTTTTCTTCTCGTCAAGCGTCCGTTGTGTCTTGGGGAAAGGGTTGTTCTTTTTGCCTTCTTATTTATCGCTCTTTAACTCTCCTGCATCTTATTTCTGTTTTACATTGCACATATACCTATTTATTTTATTACTGTTATTTTTATTTAGGATTAATATTTCCTACTTTATGTGCTATCTATGAGGGTGAAATAAGTGGTGTAGCGCGTCGATGTTGGTTATCTCGTCGGCTGGATTGATGCACCACAGAGTGTAACTCGACTCCTCAATTGCCGCGAACTTATTAGTCAAAAAATTTCTTTAATTAATTGAATTATTATTTTGTAGCAATAAAGCTTGTTTTATTAAGTTTTCGCAACTAGTATACATAATAAAACTACGTTTTAACGGTTTTGAGTGCGGTAATTTATTTGATTTTGAAGAGAAGAAGCGGCGCAAGAAACTCTTTAGTCAACATGCCTAGCTCTATAAATTTTATATCATATTAAAATGTGTAAGAGGTAAAATATTTTACCTCCTGATCACGGTTACTGAAAAGTGACCGAAACGTCAGAATAATAAAATTCAAATAAATTACCGCGCTTAAAATCGTTAAAACGTAGTTTTATTAAATAAAGCAATTTAATACGATTCTGAGTCGACAGACTGATGTAGAAGTAGTAAATAGATAGAAAATATAAAAAAATTATTGTTCACCACATACAAATAAAATACACGATGATGAGGATGGTATAGATGCGTATGAGTTAATGACTCTATATTAAATATCGATAGAAATGTGTGCCTTAGCGTTGTGGAGATAAGGGCCAATGTACAGTGTGCCTTGACTCTTGAACACAAAACTCACCTCTTTCTGCAGTTCCTTTTTGGCGAACATCTGAAGCTCGTCGCCGAATATCTCTTGGCTGTTGAGCACCTCCTGATAGTCCATTTCCTTCACGAAGCTGTTGTCTTCTATCCCGTTTGCTTTGAGGAACTCCATGTAGGCGACTTGGAACGCCTGCCCAATGGACTGCGCTATGAATTGTGCCTAAAATCGTTGAGAGTGAAAAATTATTTCGCGAAATTTCACTCTATTCTTCATGTATCCGTCTCACGGAAACTCATTTGCCGAAATCAAAAGTATTTTATGCTTATGTCATTGAGGAACAATAATAATAAGCATGGAAGAGGAATACATACTATAATAAAGTATGACAATAATCCAGTAAAAAAATAACACTGAAGGGCGATCTGTGACTAGTTCCTATATCTTACCATTCATAAACTTACCTTACCATCGCTAGAAATTTGACATTATTTTTATGGCGCTATGTTAAATTTTAACCGATAATAAGGCAAATATTAACGGCGAATAAGTTACAGGATCCCGCTACTATTCAACCGGGAACCAGTGTTCCGGTCCAAGTTTTTTTTAAATTTATATTGACAAAAAAACAGTAGGTATTGTACAGAATTTAGTATTATGAATCTTAAACATAAGTAGTTTCAATTAATACAAAACCAACATAATTTGCCACATATTGAATAATTGAAAACATACTAGCTACCGTAAGTAAAAACAAAAGAGAGAAAAAAAGGTTGGTATACAATAACTAAAAAAAGAAGAAAGTGAGAAGGAAGATTCGCAAATCTTTCAATGTCCCCTCTCGCAATAAAAGCCGAGTACCCATGGAAAACGAAGCTCGCATGGGAAGCAACTACGGAAATAGTGTACATCTTTCGATTATATAAGTAACATTTCATATAAATACTCTAAACTTTAATTCTGCTTATAATTAATACCACATGCCTGTCCAATAGAAGTATTTCCTTACAAAGATAGGTATTGCGTAGCCTTCTGAATCTAAACGTGAGAGACCATAAAGTTTGGCGCGAACAATAATTACTGTTTACACATAGCGCGAATAAGTCATTTCGACAAATAACACTTTCAGATATTTTTCACTCGTAGCGACTTCCAACAATCCGTGTTCATTTTTTCTAACATTTTTAACTCCACACTATAAACTGTCATCTTAAAATTGCAGTAGCTTAACCACTATTTGACAAAGATATAAAACAGATAGAATTATTTAAACCTGCTAGAATATAAAATTATAACACTGCACTGTCACATTTTGAAAATATTACAAAAAAGAAGTCTTATCATAACCTCCAAACATTCCTGACCTCATAGAATACATTATTAAAACGAAAACTGTTTCTTCAGATAACCTTATCTCCTTTATCAAATAATATTTAACCAAGTTCATTCAACTCACCTCTTCGCTTTCAAAAACATGACATATCATCTTGGGCGTACGGTTCAATTTCGGCTGGTCCGAATCGTTCTCGTGCGGTACAAATCTTCTCCTCGCCATAAGCACTACGAGGTCGCCAATATCCGCGATGTACGATATCGTCCGAAGGGCATGGTCCATCATTATCTCCTTCAGCTCTGTGTTGAGGACCATAATCTTTTCCGTCGAAATGAATAGGTCTACTTCTGTGCTCGGCTGGTTTTCACCTTCAGGTGCCTGTAAAGAGAAAAATATACACAGATTGCACCCACGTGGTAGTCATGCTGTGACTACAACTCGCTGGGCCTGGACTGGCTTTAGTTTCGTCAATATCGGCCCCAAGACTACTGTGACTGATTTTCATTTCATATAGTTTAGGATTTGGGCCCGAAGGCCCACTTGAAAAATTCACCCTGTATAGATAGTAATAATGAATACTCTTCAAAATAAATTAACGTGACACAGACGGGCGAATACGAAGACAGTGTAAGCGTTTAGTCGGATAAGGAGGAAGTTAACATTTATGTATTAAAACTAACCTAAAAAATATAATTAAACACTAAAAATAAATCAGGTTATAAATCGTACAAATGATATAATTAAAGACTGAGCAACAAATCGCTGCCAGATGGCAGCGTGCCCAGAAGGCTGGCTGCATTGTCGCGCTGTATGGCGATGGTTATTCGTTGGGTGAAATATGAGCCAGCCTTCTGGGGCCCAATTCTGCTATTTTAACATCTTGGCGTTGCGAAGTTATTCAAAGCAGGAAGCCACTGCGATAGTGTTAAAAATTCGTCTTCTACTAAAACCATAATATCTTCTCGATATCGTCGCGGCGGATTAATAGCAAAAAAAATTGGTATTCCCGTCAGAAGAAATGTCGTTAGTCGCAATGAATACTAAAAACCTATCAAAATTTTAAACATTTATTTCGCGAGTTTTCTCTTATAAATATTTATAAGGATAGAGTGGCGTGCCACGGCACGCCGTTGGAATTAACAGAATATAGGAATTAGGCAAACCTACAATTGAGACGATAGTGTCCGGCGCGACTTTGACGAGATAGTAATAGCAGAATTGGGCCCCTGATCGCGGGTGGCATCAAAGAGTGTCTTGCAAACTTTGAAGAAACTCTTTGCCGATGGACCTTACGGACCTGATGTTTCAACTCCAAACAGCACCAATATGTAATCCCTTCCTAAGGTTACATATTTGCGCCGTTCGAGAGCTTCAGCTTTTGTAGCAAAAGGAGGAAGGAGGAGGTGAATTTAGAATTTGGAACTTACCAAAGCCTGATGTTATCCAAGAACGCGAAAAGGGACACAAAAGTTAGTTATTAGTAAGTAACAAGTTCTAATGAATAAATCTAAAGCTTCATTTAGAACTACACAGATATAAGGAAAATGGTACTTTTTTCCTAACATTATCATGCAATTTTGTTCGATGTTTATTATGCGAGTTCTCTCATTTATGTCTTTCGAAGATTTTGAGTTTAACTACATATTTTTGATATCTTCTATTAGTTACTCTTTCAGTTTAAAGAACTTAGACAGCGTCCTGGATGATGAGGCACTGTAGATTGCATAGCGTTTTGGCTGTCACACGTCTACTGCTTATAGTAGACAGGATTATAATTAATCCTTTGGCTAATTTAAGACAAGGTTTTTGAAAGATAAAGTAAATACGTTTTGTGATGCTTTTATTGCTGCTTGTTAGATAAGTTATTAAGCATCAAGGTATTCCAAAAACGATTGAATCTTTGTTGTCACCGAGCTGTTACGTGTCATTTTTATGCAGTGAGGTCAATAACCAACAATTTTCAGCCGGCATGGTGCGGTGGCTTTTTGACCGTCTTAACGTAAAATAACAAAGATTTGCTTGTGCTGCAATTTTAAGTAATCATTTTTTAACCCATTTATTGTTCTGTGATACTGGTTCAAAGGCAATGACGTAGCTTGCCTTAGACGGGCCCTCTATCAAAATGTGTTGGGGGGCCCAAAGGAAGGGTAAAGGTTTTTTTTTAATAAAAGGAACAAAAAATGCTCGAATTGAATTAGAATAATTATATATTGAATAATTAGTTATTACTTATACTTACTGCTCCTAGGAGCTAAGTGAGACAAACAATTGAAATCAAAGATACAGTTTTGTCGCCTTTTTATCGGCAAACTTATTTATCAAATCATCTATAGTTGAAGACGATTTCAGTTTTTCTATATTTTCTGCCTCTATAGATAATAATGAGAAGTCTGATAGCCGTTTCTGTTGGCCCAGCAGTTGTTCTCAAAAATGTGTTCTTAATGTTTTAAAAAGATTGTGGATAACATTTTAAGAAATTTTGCTTACACACTTTCGGGGCCCCTGTAGCCCATTATTTTTATTATTACTAAGCATATCAAGTAAAGTATAAAATATATTTCTAATAGTGTATGTCTGCCAAACCACCTTTATCTTAGTGACGGCCTCCTCGACCATATTCTTTTTCGGGCGCTTCTTCCGTCGCCTGCTGTCCTCGTCCACCTCGACCGAGCCCAGGAAGGTGAGCCGAAACACGGCTGCCGGCGCAGCGTACACGCCCGAGTACGGTCCATCGCAGCCCCACTGCGGGACACACCGGCTAACCTCCTCGCTCGTACGACGCACGCGCATTCACGTCATATGTGGTCATACTTGATATGCAGTCAGTCATAGTCGATTTACAGCCACTAAATAGTTGATATAGTCAGTCATATTTGACCCATAATCGGTCATTGTCGATTTACAGGCAGTCATAGTTGATATGCAGTCAGTCATATATGACCCACAGTCATAGTTGATATACAGTCAATCATATTTGACCCACAGTCCGTCATATTCGATTTACAGCCAGTCATAGTTGATATACAGTCAGTCATAGTTGATATACAGTCAGCTATAGTTGACCCACAGTCAGTCATATTCGATTTACAGCCAGTCATAGTTGATATACAGTCAGTCATAGTTGATAATTATACAGTCAGCTATAGTTGACCCACAGTCCTAGTCGATTAATACCTAGCCATATTTGATATACGGTCAGTCATATTTGATGTACGTTCCGTTATATGTGACATACACCCAGTCATACTCAATATGCATTCAGTAATTATCTGTGTATAATCAGTAATACATGATATGCGATCTGCTATACTCGATATACATCCAGTCACATTTTTTAGTCATTATAGAATTACAGTGCAGTGCAGTCATCCATAATTGATAAGCAATTACTCCTAGTAATCAATGATATTTCATATACAATCAGTCCAACTTAACACGTGTATGTATAGATCGTAATGTAATCATAAGTAGTCATATGTCAAAAACACAAGTATGTCACAGATGCGTCCATATTGCGTACGTGTGTACTTGTTCGCATTCTCACATAATAATATGGGTTCCTTACCTCTCTGATATTTACATGCCTTGTTACTTAAAAACATTTAAACCTTTATCTCATTTTAGTACTTGTTGTCTTAACATGTATCTGTTTAAAGACAAATAATATTTATTATCGTTAGTAACAGAATCTATATGAAAATTATTTGCACAAAGCTTGTCCATTCTTATCCGTACTCGAACCTATTTTGAAGCGTTATTGTTCAAATCAAGCCTTAATCATTGCTTGGCTTGCTTTTAACGATGTATTTGGTTGTAAAGTGTAGCCGTTGAAAACTTCGAGTACTACTAAACAAATATCCAATTGCAAAAACGACGCAAAAGCAAGCAAAACAATTTAAAACACACACAATGATTATGTGAGAAGCGAGCGAAGGGTTCTTTTGTTGTGAAAGCACACCTAACAGATAATCAACCTTATTTATATAAACATAGGGCTCGATTTGTTTTGTGCGTGACGCAGAAGCTAGTTTACGATGGTGCACAATATTCAGTTCCACCGCTCTCGAAAGCCGCCACGGCCGGTGTGAATCGGGTATGTTTCATGCTGATTGTGCGTAATATGGAAATGTATGGATTCAGAATTGTGCCGGAATGACAGACAAAATATATTAATTTCAATAGTCCTTATTACAGCCAAAGCTAATCTATATTTAGGCGAATAAAAAAAAAACCTACACCTAGTGAATTGAAAAATGTTGCCAGTATAAAAATGAATGAATCCTGTATTTATTGCCAGTGCAAAAATTAATTTTAATCCCTTATATTAAGAAATTTAGAAGTGTTTTTTATTATTAAATATTATTATCTACTATCCTAAGTAAGCTATAAAGCATAATTAACCATCTACATTAGTAACCATGCTTACATACAGTATTTAATTTCGTTATTTATCATGTAACATTGTATACGTTGTCTTACTTGTTAAAGGTCACAAATTAAACTAATTAAAATATTTGTCAATAAACAAATTTATTTTGAGGACAATAACACACAGTTTCCTATACCGATGCCTCAAAAATAACTTCACTTTTTCCCATTTCCTATTTGCTTAAAGCGATCTACCAACCATGCTACAATAATTGAATTATTATTTCAATTAACGTTATGTTTGACCTAAAATATTGGATCATGCTGGCATAAGGTTACAAACCGGTATGGTCGCCTAGTCTTACCTTAACGACACAAATAATGGGTAACAAAACGATACAAAGCATAGCTCGAAGCGGATTAGCAAGCGACAGATACACAAACAGTTTCAGAGGCTAGCCGGCCAGTACGGGATCCGACAATCTTCTTGGGTCGGGTCGAGGGGTGAGGAGTACACTGAAAAAAATACTCTAGTGCCAAGTCAATAAGAGCGTAAACGGTTTGGCGGACAGGTTCGGTGGGCTGTCAAAGACGCGGGGACGATCTCCTTGCACATTCGCTTTGACCAACACAGTCATAGACAATAAATAAATTACACAAACCAGACGAAAATATAAAAATAATACATAATCATAGACATTCATATACCAAAAGATTTCAATTATATTATCCCGTGGCAAAAATGATGTCCATTCCCAAGTTTCTTTTTATATCTTTGACATATTAAAGTTGAGGAAAGTATTGGTCACAACGAAATTTAACATGGAATCTTCATTCAATCATATTTTACGTTGACCTTTATTCCAATAAAGACACACTAAATGAAGGGTTGCTTAAATGTGAAAATGACAATAATATCAAGGCACATTCTTGACAGTTTTACTTTGGCTTTGGATGAATGTTGCCAACTTAAAAAAAAAAATTTTTGCTATTAATATTCGAAGTTTTAAATTATGTTACCCATATTTAAGGATAAATCTACTAGTCACTTTATCTTATTAGTAATAATCGAGTGCATAATAATTTTATAGACTTCCGAGAGTTACTCGATATATGTATAATGGGTTTAATTTCTTTTTTCTAGAGAAAATAACGATTTTTTTTATTTATTCTTTAACATATTGATGTTAATATAACAAACAAGATAATTAATATAATGTTTGACATAATAATTAATGAAGAACATATTACAAAATTACGTTATGAAAATGAATGTAGATATTAATTTCAAAATTGTATCTTACAGATTATTTATTGAAAGTCATGACTACCACCGCTTCTAAAGGAATTTTAGTTGCCGGTAAAGGAGAAGAAGCGGCGCAACAAACTCCTCAGTAACATATTTTTATTTCATTACTACTACGTACATTATTATCATACATTCGTGGTTTTTTTTAATGTATCCTTGATACCATAGAGATATGAAGATTCCATATAGATAACGGAGCAGTCCTTACAACCCAATTTCATACGTTGCAGGGTAAGTTATCTCACGACATACTGTATCATTCTAATTACTAATATTCATTTAATTATAATATGAAGACTAGCATTCTCAATACGCTAAATTAGTGAGCATGAAATTACATAGACCGTACAAAAAATATACAGTCGATGCTATTTATTGAGTTAGAAAGATATTGACATGCAAATATGGAAAGAAAGATCTGCACTATTGGTCAGTATGCAAATAGTGTAGATTTTTGCAGAGAACAATAAAACTTTATTATAATTAATCAAATTGTTTATAAAAATTAAATATGCTATAAATGATAGTACTTTGGGTGAAATAGCAGTAATTAATTGTAAATAATTAAAAAAAATTTGAAAGTTAACAAAATCTGTCCAAATGAATTATAAATAAAATGAATATAAACATAATTAAGTAGGTATATATATTAAACTAGGCTAATATGTAATTAAGACATATATGAAATTTAGTATATTATTATTTCTAATAAACTTGGAGAATTCTCGATCTCGGAAGGTACTTAAATTTACGTGAATTGGTATTTTTAATATTGTATATTTTTATAATGTTCTTATATTACTAGCTATTAGAAGAGTAATATATAATATATATAATAATAAAGAGTAGTACTTTTATTAAGGAAGAAAATATATGAACGTATTATAGGTTACTTTTTATAACATGTTTGCACGAAAATATGAGATGTCGATACATGAGAGATTTTATATTTTTGTCGAATAAAAAAGGTTAAATAAAAACAGGGATTTACAAAAATTTCGTGCCAGAGAAATATTCGCGCAGTGATAATACGTAGTACTCGCTGAAATCAATGGCCTCTGTAGTTTAACTGTAGAAGGCTACGCAGTAACCGATTTTGTAAAGAATAAAATGCACAGCGAACAGTTAGGTAAAGGCTGATTTATATTTGCCTTAGGGCCGATTCTTCAATCAGCAGATAAAAGTTATCAGTCGAAACAATTATAACCTGAGCATATTCAAATGGGAAACCATTCAACTGTTTTATTCGTGCAACTGACATTTTTAATTTTCCCGTGTTATACTTTATTCTATGAATAACTTTTATTTGGTAACTAGCTGATCCGGCAAACTTCGTACCGCCTATACGCAGTTTCTAAGGGAAAGCGAAATTGTTGTTTTTATTATATCCCAAGCATTTTTCATATTTACTCACCTTTTAAACCTTCCCTGGATTTCCACGAATAATTCAAAACCAAAATTAGCCAAATCAGTCCAGCCGTTCTCGAGTTATGGCGAGACTAACGAACAGCAATTGATTTTTATATATAAGCTTGAAAAATCGGCCCTAAAAAGTTAGCTGTTCCACTTTTAAATTCTGTCAGATTATAATCTAATCGATGGATAACGGTATCTGGTTGAAAAATCGACCGTTAGTTGAGAAGTTAGTTAACGTGCAGAATAAGTCCTTATCATCGTTTGCACTGACATATACTTAATCGACCACTCATTTCTTAACTGGAAAATTACTGTCCAAACAATGATATAGACTTAACTCCCTAGATTCTTGAGTTAATTAACTACTTAACTAATGAAAATGGCAGCGAGGTAATGCTGTCAGCCAGATCGAGTTTGTGTATAATATTGTGATGTAGATATTAGTTTCTTTTAATGTATATGTATTATTTTTATTTTTGATATGTTCCGAATATTCGTAATATTTAATTTTTAGTGATGGGCCTACAAAATAAATAAAAGCAAATGTCTTAAATAACAAATGTTTGGCAAGACTTATAAATAAATATAAACAATACCGATAGGAGGGATAGTAATTTCATGCTCTGAACCTTGAAACGTCTACTGGGATACGTTGGTATACGTGTATACCGATTCACACAGGCAGTAAAATATTTAAAAATGTGTACTCTTAATATGAGAATGCATATTATCCAGTCAGGCACAAGAATTTGATATATTTTATCATTATAAAAACTCATGAATCAATCATAAAGTAATAATATATAATGATTATTTATTAACAACAACCAGAAAGTAAAATCATCAGTGTACGAAATACGTACTAATAGTCAGCAATTTACAAATAAACAACTGCGTCCTAATGCTTAATTACATCACATTTCTATACTGCTCGAAGGACCAAAAAACTGTACTATAATAGGACGGAGGGGTAAAGTGTACCAAACCCAATTACCCGAAAATAGCCGAATATAAATGTGTTGTAATCAAGCATTACGCCGCAGTTGTTTATTTATAAATTGCTGACTACTGTACATACTTCGTACAATCAGTTTTTATTCATCTCGAGAAAACAAGGCACAGTTTTTAAATTGTTTTCCATTTCAGAAGAATTTAATTAATTGTTAAAGACAAAACATAAAACATGAGGGCATTTTCTTTACAATTGAACCATTTATTAATTTTCAGTGGCCTAGGATTGATATTTTCACGACCCTGAACATTTTGTTTATGTTTTCGTAAAAAAATAATAATTTTGGTGTCGTTTCTAAAAAAAATACAATGCTTTTAGACATAGTAGTTTCCAGAAAATATTCATAATCATTAGTAAATACAGCTTGGTCCGACTAATCCCTTATAGGGTAAAGTATATAATTATTGGCACCGTCCCTCAGTGATTGGCAACCCATTAATTTATCACAACATTAAATCTTAATACTTTTTGTAGCCCTACAATGGTAATAGTAATATTATTGTATATCTACAAAATAAGCAAAAATAAAATGTATTAGTCGTGGTAGCATAATGGCTAGCGCACGCGTCCCAACTTCAACGGGCGCGGGTTCGAATTCTGGCCGGAATACATGCACCGCTTAGGCAATTTTTTGACCTAATGTGCATATTGTTAGAATAACCGCATACTAACAACGGTGAAGGAAAACACCGCGATGAAACCTGCACATCGAGATTGTCAAACCTGCCAAACCGCCTTGCACAAGCGTGGCGGGTATACAGCCCGTTCGCTACCAGTACGAGACGTTTATGGGCTGTTTATTATTATACAATGATAAGCGTCCATCCAAAAATTACGTTCCACGAATTTCATGACTTTTTGACCCTTTCTCCGTCCTTGTCACATTCGTGAGACTCCTCCCACCCTAGTGTGACATCACATATTTTGCATTTACATCAAAAAATTAGTTCCGTAATTAGTTTTATTTCCATTCAAATTATTTTTTCATAATTTACACACTATGCTCATACAGATAGAGTTGGAAACATTTTGAAGTTTTTCGATAAGAGTTCAAATTTCGCGTTATAAAGCTTACATATATTAGATTTTGAAATGTGACATAACGAAGTTTAGGACCTCTCCCACGCCTTGTCACGCAATGTCAGACTTCGTCGACCCCCCCACGTTTTTTTATGGATGGCCCCTAATAGCAATTTATATTAAAAATAAACGAAATCAAAATTCATTAATACCTTGAATAAATTGTCTGGGTTTCAATTATTGAAATGGGTGACAAGAACGGTATAGTTTACCCTACATATATTTAGCGTCAGGGAGCTGTCGAAACTACAAGAATGAGTTTGTACTTATTAAAATACAAAAAAAATATAATCAAATTAAAATCCATAAAGTTAGGTATTTTTACCTTAATCCTAGAGACGGCTTCTTCAGCCTGGAGCATCCTGGTGGCTTTAGTCGGCTGCCCCTCGCATGCAAGTTGTGTCGAACCGAGATATCGAGCGCGGAATAGCACGCCTTCGATTAACACTGAACGCATTTCATCTGAAAACGTAATCGGTATTATAGTAAACCTCAAACATTACTCTAATGCAGCAGCTAAAAAGTAGTGTATTGCAATAAGATAAACAATAATAATAATAATAATTCTTTATTTACTCTCACAATAACAATAACAATAATTAAATTATTAACAATTTTCTTATAAACTGAAATGGTGAGAGCCTGGTGTCAGTAAAAGGAATAATCTTGTGTGACTGATCCCCAGCCTCTTTCTCCCCGGAAAAAAAACAGCTAAACAAATTGAGATAAATATTGTGTATTGAGTGTAATTATGTGTGATTGTGTGAGTATGTTATCGTGTACAATAGATGTAGAATAGTAATACGTGTTTATAAAATAAAAATTACATGTAAGTTAGACCTGCCTACGCTAATGAAATAAGACTAAATTTTATACATAATGAAGTATATATAATATAATTATAGCAGATTTTAATATAATAAATAAATGACAGATAAGTAGTAATATTAGGACACTATATTTAGGTAACTAAGACTAACAATGCTTCAGTGGAGTCATAATCGAGTTTTAAAAGCCACTCAGTCAGTTTTCTTACATTTAGATTTAGTTAAGGGGTATATATTAATTTGCTTATTGATTTTGTTGTATAAATAACTGCCTAGAACATAAAAGAATCTGCAACAGAAGGCTGTCGTAACACTGTTTTGTTTGCAAGGGATGTGATGTGATGTGAAATAGATAAGATATACATATAATATAGTTAAGTATCTGTAAACTAGATATACGTTTACTATTATTATATAGTTAAAACTAGACTAAATTATGGACGCGTTCCGTGAGTAGCTCACAACGCCCAAAATGCTCAATCAACCGTTCCACATGGCGACCATGGTCGTTATGGTCGTGGCGAAAACGTTACTAATGACGTCATCTTTTTCGATCACACAGCGCTCACAACGACCCATGTCAAGAGGTGGGTCGAAGTGGGCGTTGACCACAGAGCATTAATTCTCTTTATCGATTGACATTGAAAAAGGCGCGATTTTCAAACCAACCAATCACATTAGTGTATTTCGTCGTTAATGACATCAACGCCCCATAATCCGTTCCACAAGAGTTTATGATTGTAACGTCCGCAAGCAAGTGGAACAGGAAAAATCGTGGTCGTTGTGAGTCTCATCTGGAACGTAGCCTATGTAGCAGATCATTGACAGCGGGGAGAGTGCCCAGAAGACTGGCTGCATTGTAATGCTTATTTGTGTTGGGCGAAATACTAGCCAGCCTTCTGATAGCGGGTAATGCTAAAGAGTGTCTTACAGATGTCCTTAAAGAAACTCTTTGCCGATGGACCCCACGGGCCTAATGTTTAACCCTAAACGGCACAAATATGTAACCTTTACCTAAGACTCCATTTTTGTATCGTTTATTATTATATCATAATATTTATATAAAATATAAATTTATTCTATATACAGTCGAACCTCTTTAAGTCGAAAACCTTCCAAACCCGAAAAAAATTGGGTTCCCTTCAACCCCCAAAACCTCCGTTGCTCCAAAGAACCCTCAATAAGTCGAAATAATTAATGGGTCTCTATAAGCAAACTCAGTACTTATTTTCTACAACTCGAAAAAATAAATTGGACCTCTATATCTCGATAGCAATATTTGAATTTATAACCTTTATTAATATAAATCTTAACCACTACAAGTCGAATATTTCCTTACAAAATTCGCTTAAGTCGAAAGCCTCCATAAGTTGAAAACTCTATAAATCGATTTTTTGGCGTCTCCCTTCAAGTTCGACTTATAGAGGTTTTACTGTATTAAAATATAATTTTCGATTAATTTCAATGACTCACCCATAATTAACGTCCATGATCGCAGCATAAACGAAATATATCAGATATAATACATATATCATAAATAAAATTTAATAATGATTTCATATTAAACTGAACTTTTAAATCAAAGTTGCCGACGCGTAGTACAACGACGATCATAGAACGTTTACGTAGTGTAAACGTGAAAGTGGCTCTTTTTGGATATTGGTAAATTTATTACTTTCTTCTCCATTGACTTGTAAATGAACTAATTGTCATGAAATTCTGCATATACATATACCGTTATAAAGAAGGATGGCCAGACATGTCTCTGCCCCTAAACTGGGATAGTCTCGGTGAGTTACGGATACAAATAAATATGCATGAAAAATCGCTTGGAATGCTCTAGTCACTTAGTAATACAGTTTGAGGAGTGAATTTTGGAAATAATATCTCATGTTTGGTGTATGTGATGAAGTGTCGAAATAATAAAAACACTCACCCTCTTTATTTTTACTCTTTTTCTTCACATCTTTGTCCTGTAATTGTAATTGAATAATTTCAACAATCACACATATATAATAATTATGTTGGAAGAAAAGAGTTCGGTATTAAGATTTAACTTGAGCAATATGTTGTTTTTTTTTCTTTAGAATATGTTTTAAAAAAGACATTGCCCAGTTTATAAGGAGAGTTGGGATTCATATAACATTGGATGAGCCTGTATGACTTTTTCACTATTTTGTACAAAATTTAAACAATTATCACATTCATTAAAAATATTTAAATTATTAATTATACCCAGGTTAAAGAGGAATCTTAATTTTTCTAGAGCAATATTTCTATGCTTGGTTACAAAAAAATCTATTATTTTACTATAATAATATAATATACATATACGATTTTAAAAAGATTTGGTTCAGTTTCATCAGATTTCATGACACAAAATGGGCATTGTACTTTCTTAATTGCCAGTATGTGAGCTATATGAAAAGGTCATAATTTCTGATATACATACAGTTAGGCGCTAACGTGAGTACATATTGTTTCAACTGGACATTGGAAACACCAGAACATTCCTAATAAGCATTTTTGCCAATGATATTGAGTATTTCCAGCTTTAGGATTAATTTGTTTTGGCTCACTGCTCTCCAGCAAGTGGAGACTGCAGTTTGTTAAACGTAGGACGATCTCCGACCCTCGTAGACGGACTGCCGCGGGTGATGGTCCACAGGGACAATTAAGCCGCTACCCGCATTCAGACCACCGAGGTGTTCTGTGCGCACCCCTCTCGATTCCAAACAACACGTAATTGCCGGGGGGGGGGGTACCGCCCCCAGCCCAAAGACAGGCTCACCCATAAGGAGGAAACACTAGGGTGTTTAGTGGGTATTCCGGCAAAAAGCCGGCGAGTCTCACACTGTCCCACAGTTAAACATGTCCCCGAACAGTGGGGTTTTTTTTATATATTTTACATTTTGCATGAGTTCAGCAGACAGGCAGACGGCCCACTTGATGGAAAGCTGTTACCATTGCCTATGGACATATTCAAAGGTGCTACAAATGCGCTGCTGCTCTCTTAAGGGAGATTGGAACCTGGTCACTAATGCCGGAACACAAATCAAGGTTGTTATTGCGACATACTCTAGACAAGGGGTGGTAGCCATCCAATCGGGCAAATACTCTACCACGTGGCTGTGGGTTGTTTTGTCGCCTCTTAAGACAGGCCGCCCGGCCCCAGGAAATTGTATTCTTTCTCCGATCCTGCACGGATAAAACGGCTGGCCGTAAACGGATTCACCTCGAATCTCCGGCTAGTTGAACCGACGTCCTGCGCAAGTATCGAACGGTAGGGGCTAGACGAGGACAGCGGAAGACCGGAATATGGGGCAAAAATTGGGGAGTCCCACACCCAACAACGGATTGCTATTGGGTGATGACCACAACTTTTAATTTATGACGGTAAAATATATCAACAGCGACAATAGGTTAACGTCGAGTAATGTTGTAGTGAAGTGTAGTGCTCGGCGAAAAGAAAAAGACACTTAAATCCTAACCTTACATAAGAAATTTGAAGCCTAGAGTGAAGTAGTATAAAATTTGTAAAGGGGATAGAAGAACGAAGTACCTTTCCATTGTGTATGGTCTCGTCATCTCTATTGTCAGGGGCGTCGTGATGATGATGAGGTGAACGGGCGACGCCTGAGACACTGCCAGCCGGCATCACTGTACGCGATTTCGGTTTGCGCCAACCCTGGAATAAAGTTTTTTTATGGCCATGACTTACAGTAACCTCCGCCGGAGCCAGGTACAAAAATCAAACTCAAGAGATGCTAATAGCTTGGCGACGATATCTCTCTATATCTAATATGGTAGTGGACATTCAAATCCACCAAGACACTTTTTATCTTATAAAAGATCACAGCCTCATAAATTTTGTACAAGTACATGGAGTCAAATGGAGCATTAAGTATTATTTAAACGGTAATTGAAATAATTTCTACATGAGATTTAAAAGTAAGATTAACACCTTACTTTTAGAGTAACTTCTGACGGCTGCTGTTCTTTAATATGTAAATATTGTTAGAATTAATTGTTACATGTGTGTATATCCCTATTGGAAAAATAAACAAAGTGAGGACCTAAACGGGTCCTTACTTTCCTAACTGTTCGAATACCTACTTTGATACAAGTCCCATGATAAAATAATGCCATTTCTTAATTTATTTGATTGTGTCTAATATAAAAACGTCGAAGTATGGTAGAAAGGTTAGGTATATTATATTATCTTACATATTGCAGAAAAACAAGTGAGCACAAGAAATGCTATCAATGTATTAAAAGGGGATATAAAAACTACATAAATTACAAGAATCTACAAGAAACCAGAGCCCAGACTTTGAAATTAAATCTTAAAATGTGATCGGGACGTAGAATACCGGTGAATGACACGAATGTTAATACTCGTCAAACCATATTACGAAGTATAATGACTGCCATATTTGTAATTAAGGTTATCAAGTTAATCTAATCCAAGTAGGTAAGGAATTAACATTTCCATGATGTTTTAGCAACTTTCAAACTAAGAGATTCGAATGTTTCAATCATTTACTCTGGCATAAACATTCTATTCATTGAGGAACATTTTTCTTCAAATTATTTTTCATGTTAATAATCAACGTCACATATTAAACTTACCTCATCCTCTTCATCATTTTTATTAATTGCATTTTGTGTATTATTTTCCTCATCTTTACATAATACACTGTCTTTTGCATCACTCGATTCATCAGTCACTGTACATTCATTTCCATCTTTATTCTCTACTTTATTTGTATCATCAGTCTCTTCTAAACACGGTTCACTCTCTTCTTCTATCATTTTTACATAATTTACAAAAGATATCTACGTATTTACCTATATTGGCGTATCTATTTGTAATTCAAGAAACAAAAACGAAATTTAGTAGCATTATTTCTATTAAAGCCGCTATCTTTTACACGTTTAGCAGGAAAACACTAAAAGAAATCCGTATCAAATATTCAAATACTCCACCAAAATAAATATTCCATGAAAGCTAACTAGTCACTCCTTTTGACACATACATAAATTACACGCGTAAAACACGTAAGATTTCTATTAAAACCAAAGATCCGTTCGCTTGATTTCTTAATATTTAGAGAGACACACCACGCAATTAAACACAAAAATTAATTAACAATAAACTCTATTTCCTCTGACAAATCCTTTAAATTGCGCCACTTAGGTAATCACCCGTCAAATTAGTACATCATAACACAACTAGTATATGTGTTAAAAGTCGATACATTACGTGGTGTTATCAGTACATTTACATGTGGTCATTTCCCGCGATAAAAATATCCTGAAGCAAACACACGTGTGTTTTGTATATGCTTTTTATCGATACTGGTTCGTTAATGGTTCGCCCCCGGTCTACTGTTATGCTCGGTAAACATATGGACGTGTCAAAGAATAAATTACACTATTAACATCACATGTCAAATATGGATTCTATAGGTATTTTTGCCTAAAGTATATTCGTATCGTATTCGTTTGTGGTAACATTAGTCAAATTAAATTGTATAGGGTAATATATAATCACCACCGTGAGTTCTTTATTAAATTACATAGGTACTCATTGACACTGAATTTAATATAATGTTTATGAATATTTATACCTATTAGTTATAACTCCATATTCATGAGCTGGCATGGACATGAATATTAAATATAATCGATAGACTTAAGGAGTAAACTTTAATAAAAACATGACTTGATCGGATAATTAAGAGGGATTCATTAAGGTTGCCGTAACAATTATTCAAAAGTTAGTCATCATGAACAGGTCAACAAATAACAATTAAAAACAAAGTAGTCTTATGTTAGCCGATAAAATAGTTCGGTATATAAATAGTAAATAAATAAATGTATAAAATAAATATTTTAATATGCATGATATATATATATATGATGCATATATAATTATTGTTCTGCAATTAGCACATAGTGGTTAAAAGAAGATTTAAAACAAATACAAAACATTATAGACCTGGAGAAGTGTTGTAATTTGAATGTAGTTGAATGCAGAACTAAGGAGTCCCAAGCTCAGCAGGACATTTATGGTTACATATTTCAATGAAAAGTTTAATTCTACGTATACACTAGATATTCGCATTGAGCACATGCGTAGGCATAAAACAAATTATTACTTGTCCGACTAGTCATTGACAGCGAATAATAAAACAGCAAGGTCGGTGCGCGCGCGCAGCTGACTCGCCTAATAGCTTCTTATTCGAATCTACAGTCCGAGATGACGATTGCATCACGTATGACTGTCTCGCCTTTATGAATTAATTGTATTAAGATCGAAGTGGGAATATATAATTTAATTATACGTATAAGTATGATTAAACGTAAAATATTGTTTTGAAAACCCTTCACTAAATAGGATGGCGTGTACTAACTAGATAGTGCTAGCAACATCTCTCGTGTGATAGATACCACGCTCTCTCACAGAATATTGGCGTAAGTAGCTTAGCATTGACCTATGCCCGTTTCCTATATATTACCGACCCTTCATTTGCCCTGTCATCGGTTAAAATTTGACATTAGCTCCATACAAGTAATGTCAAAATTCTACTGATGGCAGGGCAAGTGAATGAACAGTAAGATATAGGAACCGGCTACTAAACGTGTTCTTTACGTTGACTGAAAGTTCCACTGGCGTATTTTACCCTCTCCTATCCCGTCGCTCTATCTTATCTACATAATCCCATCCCGACTATCTCATCCCTCTATCCCAGTGAGTCGTGTGCCTGTTTGCCAGCTTCGAGTAATAAGAAAAAATAATACACGTGCTTTGTTTATTGTTTCTTAAAAATATCAATCCAACAACCCTTCATAATTTAGAAAACGGTTTATTGCCACACCGTGCAGATAATATCAACACGCAAAAAGATCTTGAATGCAAAATACTTGCATGGTATGTTGTATTACAAATTAATTATACAAATAAATATATACAAATGAAACAAGGATAAGTTTATTTAAGGTATAAAACCTGTTTGTTGAAGCATAAAATCTTTATGGGTTTTCTTTAATCGTAAGACCGTATTTTTTTTGTCTTTCGTTATATCTGCAACTTGGCCTTTGTAAATGTCCTAAATGGAGATAAGTATATCGTAATACTTTAATTTTATTTCTTCGCAGACAGTAATTTGTATCTTAGGGGCCATCCATAAATTACGTCACAAGTTTGGAGGGCGAAGGTCAACGACGTATGACATTGTGTGACAAGAGGTGAGAGGGGTCCAAATTTTGGAGGTCACATTTCAAAATCTAATATATTTCACCTTTAAAACACGAAATTTGAATTATTAACGAAAAACTTCAAAATATTTATCAACTCTATCTGTATGAGCATAGTGTTGCAATTATTAAAAAATAATTTAAATGGAAATAAAACTATTTATGGAACTGCTGTTTCTTGTACTCGTGCAAGCAAATGTAGTCTTTAATTAAGGTGACGAACCTTTTCGAATTCGAATACGAATTATTAACGAGAAACTTCAATAAATTCTTGATTTAAAATTGCAAACTATGATGTGATGTTACATTGGGGAGGACGGAGTCTCACGAAAGTGTGACCAGCTGTGACAAAGACGCGCGAGGGGTCAAACAATCATGAAATTCATGTGACGTCATCTGTGGATGGCCCCTTAATACGGTTTTCCATGAAGATCTACTTGCATACATTTTGTTTGGGATTAGTTACGAAAGCTCTTTAAACTTCCAAGATGAAAAGTATACATGTATACACAGTTCTTTTCTGTAAAATATCCGTTTATAGATTTTTTTTAATCGGTAAATTAACACACACATTGTATATCCCCAAATTAAGCGGGTTATGCTGGTGTTATGGGTAATATACAACGGACTACTCTGGGGCCGATCCCAGACGCCCAGACCATAGTAAATAACGGAGAAAATATGTTTCCGAAATTTACTATACCAGGAATCGAACCGGAGCCTCTGCGTTGCCGGTGAGGTAGGCCGGCAAAGGCTTAGTCCGCTCAACCACAGCGCCCGTCATTAAGTTCGAATTAAGATATACGTACACGTTTATTTGCCAAAAGCTGACAAATATGCTAATGGCCCACGCGATGGAAACTGATCACCGCTGTCTATGAACATTTGCAATACCAGAGGCGTGGCCATTGCGTTGCCTATCTCAAAGACACTTTATAATGCCCCTCTTAAATGACCCTATGTCTTAGCGCAGAAGTGCGAATACTTCAGCGTGAAACACCTAGTTTTTATTGTACGAGGAATATTTTTTTTAAATGTTTATGCCTTGGCAACTAGGCCTTTAAGTCAGGCGCAGTTGTACTGTAGGCTACAATCAACGCCATTCAACGGAGTTCTTGTGAAAGTTCTTCTCAAAAACTATCAATATCCTACAACTATTGTTCATTTTAGAGTAATTTTACACATTTTTAGAAAATAAAACTGCACATCACAACGTCCCCTTTCAATTCCCGCCAAAAACTCTACGAGGAATAAATGTTCTAGAGAGCCACAGCGTATTTGCTCGAGAAAACGAGTGTGAAATCCATCCTTCCAATCGCGAGCGATGAGATTGTAAAAATGTGTTGTTGGCACCAGATCGAAGAGCTTCCTTGGAATACTCTCCATTGTAGACACCAGAGCAAGTAGAAAGACGCAATCACTCTGTATGTTAGGGCCTGGTTCCTATATCTTGCTGATCGTTCATTTGCCTTACTGTCGGTTAAAATTCGATAGAAGCTCCACACAAGTAATGTCCAAATTCAACCGACAGTAAGGAAAGTGAATGAAAAGTAAAATATAGGAACCGGCCAATATAACCGGCACAACGCTGGATGGAGTCAAGGAGGTCGGTCTGGTAAGCGGGGGCCCCGGACCATAAGTCTGAGAAGTGTGTATTCATGTCCCATCATGTCCCTTTGATGCCGTGGAATAGAAACATTTATAGTGATTATAGTGACGCGGGTGTAATGCCCTAGTATTTGTTTTATTAATTAATTGTTGTGCCGTGAATTAATTTGAAAGTTAAAATTTGATAACATTGAAATAAGGAACATAATAAGGAACTGCTCAATTTCTGAAATAAATGAATTATTATTATTGTTCCATAGTATGACCTAATTAGAACTAATTTCACACACTAAATACGTGGGACACTCGGAAAGTTTAACGAGATTAAAAACAAAATTTCTATAGGTAAATATTTTTTATTAAATCTTTTCAAAGTACTCTCCACCAGTCTGTATACAAAGTTTCATGCGTCTGAACCAGTTTTGGAAACACTTTTTCTAGTCCGTCACAGAAACCTCGTTTACAGCTTGCTCGAACGCTGACAGCGCATCTTCCGGCGACGAAAATTGTGTTCCTTTGAGCTGGTTTTTTATTTTCGGGAATAAAAAGAAGTCAAATGGTGCTAGGTCAGGACTTTAAGGAGGGTGACCCAGGAGTTTGACCGACGTGCTGTCCAGGAAGTCCTTCACTTTGAGCGCGGTATGGGAGGGCGCGTTGTTGTGGTGGAGCAGTAGCCCGCGGAAACCTGTGTTTGGTCGCTTCTTGCTCACAACAGAGAAAACTTCTGCCAAAAATTTGGTAGTATATATATACTGTTCGGCGTTGATGCTTCTTTGGTTTCGTAAAGGAATTGACACAAAGTAGCCAGTCAAATTGAAAAAACTCGCGATTAAAATCTTCGCCTCGCTTTGAGATCGCTTCACTTTGGTAGGCGTTGATTTGTTTTGAAACACCCAAACCGTCGACTGGCGTTTCGTTTCTGGATCGTATTGATAAATCCAGGACTCATCACCTGTAATGATGTCGTAAACACGCCGAGACGAGCCTGCTTTAAATTTGTTTATATCACGGCACCATTCCACCCGGGCCTGCTTCTGATCATCGGTGAGGTTGTGCTGCACCCAGCGTGAAACTATCCTCCTTACGCGAAGATGCACATGTAGAATCTCGTGAAGGCTTCCCGATCCAATCTGTAGTACGTGCTGAATCTCTTTATACGTAACTCGCCTATTATCTTGGATTAAATTTTTCACTGCTAGCACATTTTCATCCGAAACAGCCGTCAAAGAGCGACCACTTCTTTCTTCATTCGCCAAAGTTAGTCGACCGCGCTTGAAATCGTTGTACCAGCGTTACACGGTTGCCTTAGAAGGGCCTTCATCCATGTATGCCATTTGAAGTCTATCGTACGATTCTTCCGGTTGAAATCAGGTGACACTTGAAATCGTATAAAATCATAGCGCGAAAATGTTCCCGGCGCAGATCCATTTTTCAATGAGACACGATATTTAAAATAGCTCGCAAACAATGTGGAGGGAAATTTTGAAATTGGAACGTACCTATTTTTAGTTATAAATAATCATATGTTCAAAATAGATTATAACTGGCCAGTCTATCATACATAAAAACTTTTTTTCGCAATTTTTTCTGAGTGGGCTGGTATAGTGTACCATATTACATATTGAGATATAATGCCCAACTACGTGGCGAACAAATTGCTTTTTTTTCTTCATAAGATTGTGTGTGTAAAAATCATATCTCTCAAGGTTTTGGTATCGCTAACATGCAAACAGGCTTATTTGGAGAACATATTTGTCTATTGTACAACTTTACGACACAATGGTTCAGAAATTTTTAAATTAAAAGAATATTTTTAACTCTAAAAATTATATAAAATTATGCAAATCGACAAACATTTAGACTTCAAAATATAGACATTAATGTGAGTGGAATGCAAATATAATTTGCCGGTTTATTCCAAAAATATTATTCTAATATAAAACATACCTTATCATCGAAGAAGCCTTGATCGTCTGTCCTCTGTTGACCGAGTAGTCTGTCAGTTTCAAGATCTGTGTCAGCTTCGTCTGTGAACAATGCATTTATCTAATTGAAAAAAAAATGTTATTAGACATTTGATACAAGTGGTACATCACTAAAATTAAAATATTGAAAACATTACTGCAATTCTTATTTTCAGATTTCAGTAATATGAATAGGGACAGGACGATATAAACAACTGACAAGTGTTAAGTATAATTCCTAAGTAATAATATAAAGGTGAATATGAGTTTGCTTGTTTCTGACGTTTTCACGTCGTAGCTACGCGATTGATCGTAACAAAATTTTGCATACGCGTTGTCAGGGGTATAGAAAAGGGCATAGGAACTTACATCCAGAAAAAGTACTGTTCTCAATGGATATACGAATACAGCCGAAAATCGCGTTTATTGGCGCAGCCGTTGTAATTCACTAACAAATATTAAATTAAATTAAACAGCAGACACACACACATTGTATATACTCAAACTAAGCAAGTTACGCTTGTGTCATGGGTAATTTACAACGGCTCTGGGGACGATTTTAGACACTTAGACCGTAGTAAATAACGAATAATCGAATCCGGAGCCTCTGCGTTGCAGTGATGTAAGTCGGCAAAGACTTAAACCCGCTCAACCACAGAGGCGTCATATCTTATACTAATATATAAAACTAAAGAGTTTGTTTGTTAGCTTGAACGCGCTAATCTCAGAAACCACTGGTCTGATTTGAAAAATTATTTCAGTGTTAGATAGCTCATTTATCGAGGAAGGCTATAGGCTATATATCATCACGCTAAGACCAATAGGAGCGGGGCACCAATGAAGAATGTTTCAAAATCGGGGACTTTTTAATTTACTTTTTTTTTAACTATTCCACGCGTACGAAGTCGCGGGCAGAAGCTAGTATCTAATAAATCTAATCGTAATATATCTACATGGCAACATTAATTGCTAGTTTCAGCTTCGCTGGATAGCTTTGCGGGTATTAATCATTAGGTAATTTGAATTAATAATTATATTATTTGACATTTGTAAGAATTGTAATATGCTCACTTCATGACATACGTATCCTTTTTTAACGCGAGCGAAGCCGCGGGCAAGTACTAGCAAATCGTTCGGCCCTCCTCAATTTAGTATATTTATTTTAATGTTTGTAAATTATTACCTTCATCACCGCTGGCTGGTTTAATCTCCACAGATTCTGTACTTTGCGCTGATGACGGCCTTTTTCTGAAAATTACACATCTGTTATTAAGATTTTTGTAGATGTTATAGTCAAAAGTCGATATGCGGTCTCTTTCCGGAATGACTGGTTTGTCCTAGATTTGATTCCAATTTCGGCGTTTGAGTAAAGAAAGTATTTTTAGTCAAACCTAGAAGTACCTAACTTTTTACTGAAACATCGAGCGTAAAATAAACAGTTTCGGGCTTTGCCTAGTCGATCCTAGAAGCGACTAAGGCAGACTCGGTCAAACGTCGATTCGTACTGCACTTATTACATGTTTAATGACTATAAATTAGTCTCTCCTAGGTTAGACAAAAATTCGTTAGTCAAAGGCAGAAAAACGTTATTTGTTTGGACTTTGACTAAGACTTTATGTCCGACTTGAGGTTTGACTAGTCAAACCTAGGAGCGCCAGAGCTTCGATATTTGAATAATAGGTTGGGGAAAAAGTCTTTTCGCATATAGTATGTATGAACTTGTAATAAGATCTCTTTGGCTATATATACCATTTGTATCTGGCTCGTTTTGGTATCATTAAAAAGTTTTAATTTTAAAGAAGACAATTCCAAATTCAAATTAGGAAAATGTGTGACTTTCATTTGTTTTTCTTATTGTTAAAATGAGTGAATCTAATGAAGAAATTCGATACATTTTAAAATTTTACTACAAAAAAGGTAAAAATGCAACATAAGCCGCGAAAAAAATTTGCTATGTTTATGGACCTAATGCAGCATCTGTGAGAGTAGCGCAAATTTGGTTTAAGCGTTTTCAATCCGGAAATTTTGATATCAAAGATGCACGTCGCTCTGGTCGCCCTGTTACGGACAAAATTGATGCCATTTTTGAAAAAGTGGAGCAAGATCGGCATATTTGTAGTTACGATGTAGCTGGAGAACTGGGAATTGACCACAAAACAGTATTGGCGCATTTGAAAAAAGCTGGGTACACAAAAAAGCTCGATATTTGGGTGCCTCATGAGCTCACTGAAAGAAACCTAATGAACCGTGTACTCATTTGTGATTCTTTATTACGACGTAATGAAACCGAACCATTTTTTAAGAAGCTGATAACTGGTGATAAAAAGTGGATCACGTGCGACAAGAACGTGCGAAAAAGATCGTGGTCAAGGGCCGGTCAGGCTTCACAGATTGTGGCGAAACCCGGGTTAACTCGCAACAAGGTGATGCTGTGTGTATGGTGGGATTGGAAGGGCATTACTCATTATGAGCTGTTACCGCCAGGCAGGACCATCGATTCTGAAATGTACTGCGAACAATTGATGAGATTAAAGCAAAAAGTTGAGAGAAAGCGGCCGGAATTAATCAACAGAAGGGGTGTGGTTTTTCACGACGATAACGCTAGACCTCACACATTTTTAGCCACTCAGCAAAAATTACGAGAGTTTGGCTGGGAGGTGTTAATGCATCCGCCGTATAGTCCTGACCTTGCACCTTCAGATTTTCACCTGTTTCGGTCTCTGCAGAATTCCTTAGGCAGTGTCAGGTTAACATCACGAGAGGACTGCCAAAACCACTTGTCGCAGTTTTTTGATCAGAAGCCCCAAAATTTTTATAGCAATGGGATCACGTCCCTACCTACAAGATGGCAAAAAGTTATCCAACAAAATAGCACCTACATACTTTAGTCAAATGTAAATAAACTTTATAAAAAAACCTTTTGAATTTTTATATAAAATGCGAAGAAACTTTTATCCCAACCTAATATAACATAGACAACGCATCGCAGGGCGGCGGTTCTTCGTCACTTAGGGAAACAATACCCTTGTTGGCGCGCCAGTACAATGTTAGGCACCTTATTAGGGGCCATCCATAAAATACGTCACAGTTAAGGGCGTGACAAGGGGAGGGAGGGGTCCTAAATTTCGTGACTTCACATTTCAAAATCTAATATATTTTAGCTTTAAAACACGTTTGAACTATTAACGAAAAGCTTAAAAATATTGGCAACTCTGTCTGTATGAATGAGCATAGTGTTTAAATTAATTAAAAATATATAGAAACTATATTTTACGCCGCGGCGCGGCCGCAGGTCCGTGCTTCTTGTTTAAAGAGCAGGCGTTAATACAGGTTACATTGTACAAAATCTTTATGTTAGTGCTATTTGCACCCGGAAAATTCACTTAATTTTATATCGCAAACTATCCGATCTCCTGGCATGCATATATATGTCCATTTTCGGCATCAGAACGACATTTAAACAAAATTACAATAAAACCGATCCAGTATTCCCAGTAGTTTTTCGTGAAAACTTAACAGAAAGACATATCGAGTTACTATCGCATTTTTTATAGACGATGAATTTTTATATCTATAAACTTGAGAAATGATTGGTCTCATCCAAACTTTCATCCTCTATTTCAAACCGTCCTAGTTTTATTTATCTATCCCCCGTCTATGAAAATTACAAAAAGAGCATAAAGAGCAAAAAGGACAAAAAAGGACCAAAAGAGCAAAAAGAACAAAAAGGACAAAAAGTACAAAAAGAGCAAAAAGGACAAGAAGGGCAAAATGGACAAAAAGATCAAAAAGGACAAAATTACAGAAATGACGAAAATAACCAATATGACGTAAATGTTAAATCACAAAAAAACCACAACCTATCCCACTTTCTGGGATAACCTTTTCATAAATCTATCCCATTATCCGGGATGAAAAATATCCCTTGTCCACCCTCGGTATTAAAATTACATATATACAAAATCTCACCCAAATCGGTCCAATAGTTTTCCGTAAAAGCATAACAAACAGAGAGACAAATATATTTTTTATCCCGGAAACTACCTCATTTTTCGGGATAAAAAGTATCCTATGTTCACCCTTGGCATCGAATAATAAGTATCCTATATTCATATATATATATATATATATATATATATATATATATATATATATATATATATATATATATATATATATATATATATATACTGAGTTTCAGCCAAATCGGTCCAATAGTTTTCCCGTGAAAACGGAACAGACAGACAGACAGAGTTACTTTCGCATTTATAATATTAATAGGGTTTTTGTATTTATTATTCAGCAATTACGTATACATCAATTGCCGGATTAGCAAATAATTACTCTGGCAGGATTAAGTGCGGCGATTGCAGCGCCGCATCTGTGGGGCTTCTTTTGTGGCGCGCCTCTACATGTGGTATACTGACCTCGGTGGGTATACGTCGTCGTGGTGGGGCGCGTGGTGGTGGTGCGGAGTGTGTGCGGGCAATGGCGACGCATTCGGTGGCGGCGGTGTCGCGGGGGAGGGAGGCCGGTGCGGCGCCGGCGCAGGAGGCGGCGGCGCACTCTCGACGCACGCTGCAACAAGGGTACATGACACTCAAATCAATCGAGACACTTTATAGCATATTACATAACTTCGACGTTTTGTAGATTTTGTATGAACGCACAAAGTATTAGATTGATAGATATACTATTGTTAATAATTATGCTGTATTACTGAGTAGATAATATTAGAGAGTAGTTTGTATCTGTCTCAGGAATATGTCGAAAATCGGAATATAGTCAAATCCCTAAGGGAGATAATCAATTCACGGGGGATGGTACAATCATAACTCTGTGTGTAATTTCCTTAAAGAAATTTAGTCATTTGATCCAATCCCTGAACAGTTTTAGTGAAATGATAGAGAAAGGAATTTCCCTAAAGAAAGTAAATGATTTAATGAAATCCCTTTATTTAGTAGGTCAAATGTAGAGTAGGTAACGCAGCGACGTGTTACTCCGCAGTTATATTGTTGAACAGTAGCAGCCGACGAGTGTCACAACAAACCATCGTTTAAATAGTTATCAAATAATAAATGGTGATCAATCTGTTCTGGCTCTCGCCGGCCGCTGTCGCTGCACGCTCGCTCGGTTCGCGCACTTTAGTTTGAAGTTAACCTAACCTAATTCACTGTTATGGTCACTGGTCGCGACCTTCGACCGCCCTTCACGACCTCTGCGCTATTGTGTTAACACATCAGAAGCGCGACGCTGGCCGACGCGATCGCCGGAGCAGGGCAGTAGGGTAAAGGAAAGTGGACATAAGCGAAACATAGAGTTGTGCGAGTCCTGACTTGTTCATTTCACTAAAACAGTTCAATATTCGATCGAATCACTAACTTTCTTCAGGGAAATCACTCACAGAGTTGTGTCACAATTCCCGTGAATTAATCATCTCCCTTAGGGATTTGAACAAATCCCGGTTTTCGTCATTTCCTACGATATATCGATTACCCCACTACTCAGCTCGTTCCGTCATCGCTGGAATATAAAAGCGTGCGAACGGAACGACGAGACAGTCTGACTCCGACTTTGGTCGGATGCAAATTCTCACTTCGACTGTGGTACGTTCGCACATGTTGTAGTAGCGCTCTATGGTGACTAATTATTGAGCGAGAATGATAATCTATAATTAAATGTGCTTAATTATTAGATCGTCGTTCTTGTAGAAGAGGCACGTTCAGAATAAATACGGTTTATAAACGAGTATTCTATTTTCTTCTCAGATAATAGTTTTGCCGACGTGTGTTTGGCTATTAAAAGTTATGACGTCAAAACTGTGACAAGTCAGTTAGTGTAATAATTAGCTACTTTACACATTTCACAAGAAATTCCAAAATAGTATCCACAGGAAGGAGCGAGCGTCAAAATACCTATAGTAACATGGAACTTTAAAAACATCATAATGTATGGTGTGGTATTTTAAAAGCCCCTCTTGGTTACATTTTTAAAGGAATTCACAGTTTGGCAGTAGAGATCTTTAAGGCACGTCTTATTTCATTCATACATCACCAAAAAAAGCTTAGTTAAAAGCCAAATATTTACCTAAAGGATCCAAAGAGTGTAAATCTGCATCGGATAGTATATGAGCTTCTGTACAAGTCCCATTTTCCACAATCTCTTTTATGATAACAGATGAATGGTTCTGTAAAAAAAGTAAATGATCTTTTGTCGTTTGATGATGATTTATTACAATTTACCCTTACATTATCAGCGTTATTCGTAAACGTTGACAAATTTTTAAATTATACTTTAAACAGTTATTTAAAGAAAATTGTATTCGTAAACACTATTTAGACTTTATAACCTGTTTAAACGAGTTGTCAGATTAAACAAACTCACCCCACTGTTAACTCCCTTAACAAAATGACGGACATAACTATTGTTACTTTTAACAGCTGGTGTTTGATTTTGTGAAGATTAAGACAAAAATGGAATCTTTTGTTTTCGGTGACGATTTACACATTATTGAGTAAAATAAGAAGATACATACGAATTCAGGCGCTCTAGTGCTAAAGTTTATAAATATAGGTTGAACCCTATGATGAAATATAAAAGTAAAATCACAATGATCGTCAACCTATATATTATATTATATGAATAACACTATTTTAAGTGCTGAGTACGTAGTGCATTTATCGACAAAGATATATATTTTTTTTTAAATTTGATTTTTGTTAAGAAGATTGCTCTACCAAATTCTACCAAAAAGTTGCTAGGGTAAAAAAGTTAAGTAGTTAAGCAATCTAACATTTTTGTTTATGAATAAGACATTTTTAAACAATGTTTAAGGCTTAATCAGTAGCTTAGTTAACTAATGTTTAGAACGTTAATGAACAAATTTTTATGAATAACGTTTTAATGAATTATTTAGCTAACGTAGTTGTATATTCCTTGCAATCATTTAAATGCTCAAGTTTTTATCATATTTCAACTGTCCAATTTCAAAACCTAGCAAGTGCATTCAAAGAAATGTTACATCACAGCATAAAAACTGCCGTGAACTTCAATGATATGCCATTATAATACAATTTATAAATCTTATTGGGAGCTTATTACGGTGTTAACATGTTTCGGTAATGGTGCGGCTTCATGTGCGATAATATTATAGGTATGAGTCGTCACGCAGATATGGCGATGGGTTTAATGCGATATTGTTAATAACGTTATGACAGTTAACAGTGTTAATTTTAATGTTTTAAATTTAAAAAACACGTATTTGGCCACAATCTAAATCTTTAACATTATTGCAGTTGAAGCCGCACTATAAGCACAGAACATCAGCAAATGTGTAAGCAAGACAATAAATGCACAAAGGTTCATGTAAAAACATAATGTCAGTTGCTAGGTTTTAAAATTGAACAGCCGATGTACATCGATGCATTTACCTGTAGCATTTGATTGTTATTATCCGTATCAGACGCGTGCCCGGAAGACAATCCGTCCTCGACGACCGGCAAATGGGTGACACGCGACGCGTCCATTTGTACTGAAATTAAAAATCACTGCTAAGCCCAAACATTCAACGAATATTTTTACAATAATTATTTTTTAAGTTAGATAAAAAACGTTACATCATCACAAACAGTTGGAAATAATTTGTAGCGAAATGAATCTAATTTCACCCAGTGACCGGTTATTTTATGACCTCAATGTTTCTTATTAGAGATAGAGAGAAATTGGAATATAGAGATATCGATTCTAATTTACATCTCTAAATATCTAATTGTATTAGACTTATTTGAATTTGGAAATACCAAGAAGAATATTAATAAAATAAAATAAAATATTATAAATTATATTTGCTTGTATGGGCTGTTTGTTTCCTTAACGACCTGTCTAATCATATCTTTCATCTCAAAAACTCAGAACTTGGTAAAGAACTATTTATCATATTTTTCAACTCAGAATTGTGCAAAAGACTATCGTAGACTTCATCCCTGTACTTTTTAAATAACCATCGTACCTTTAAAGTCAGTACTCTGTAAAGAACTGTCGTACCTTTAAACTCAGTACTCTGTAAAGAACTATTGTACTGTTACGAGCTACAGGACTCGAATTAAAAATGCCGTTGGAACTACTATAGAATTTATTAGAACTTTACAAACACGTATAAAACAAATACAAATAAAACTGGATGCAACCAGTTCACACTGCATGATTCAATGCAATTCGACACGCGCTATGTCGTCTATATCGCTAATCGAGAGTACTACAAACGTCTTACTCGTCTCGTAGTCGTCGCTTGACTGCCAGCCCCTCCGTCCGGGCATCGTCTTATAATAACTATACAGTACAAAAAAGATTGACCGCGCGCACTGAGTTTCCGAGAAATAGTAATTTGCACACCTGCAAACGGCTAACAAAGTCGAAAACAATAAGGAATAAGGATTAGTTCGACTCGACGCTAATGATGGTTATAAAACAAGTAGAAAAACAGTAGCATGTTTTTCTTAATTACAAATTCAAAACACAAAAGAATTCCTAAATCCGGGAAGACAATAAACTGCGCTTACGACAGACAGCTGTGCGCTTATCTTTGACGGCACGTAACAGTACCTTTCATCTTAGTAATTTGTAAAGAAGTATCGTACCTTTCATCTCAGTAATTTGTAAAGAACTATCTATCGTAGCCTTAATCTCAGAACTTTGTAAAGAATCATCGTACCTTTAATATCAATACTCTGCAAAAAACTATATTATTATTCATCTCAGAACTTTGTAAAACAAAAACTATCGTACCTTTAATTTCGATATTCTGTAAAGAACTATCGTATCTTTAATCTCGGTGCTCTGTAAAGAACTATCGTACCTTTCATTTCGGATAGCTCGTTCTCCATGAGTATGAGCGAGAGGTCGCTACCCGTGTCGCTAGTGTCGGTGGAGAGCGCGAAGGGCGCGCCCCGCTCGCGGTCGCGGCGCCGCGGCGACCCGGAGCCGCTCCACGCTGCGCCCACGCACAGCTCCAACACATTCGGCTCCGGGTACAACGACCTCTGTTGCTAGATAGATATTCACATACAAAATTTAATTTATATTCAATTTGATTTTAATTTAATTTGAATATATATGTATCTTATTTTTGAAATTTAATTTTAGAAGTTGTAGAAACACCAACCCTGTTATATCTTTCCCTATTATATATTTCTCTACTATGCCTATCCCTATATACATATATGTGTGAATTTTTCAATCCTAAACTATACGAAATATGGAAAAACACTAAAAGGTGTCTCGAGGCCGATTTTTATTTAAAGAAAAGTGGTATCATTATATTTTTGAAAAATCAATTACCCTTGTCAGGAATCGAATCGGCTGATTTTCAAAAATAAACACATTCTGTATTAGGATACCAAATCAGAGTATACCTTATAAGGATCAATTTCTGTTAAGGAATGGCAAATGGTAAATCAAGGGAAAGGGCTGTTTTTGAACAAAATGTTCTATTTTCTATACATTAATTAAACCTTACATTATTTTATTCAATATGAAAATTATGAAAATTATTATATTTTTAACAGGCATCTATAAAGTAACATTCGAAACGCACGTTATTTTACCCCAAATCAATAAATTTAGTCAATGGGTAAACATTGATTACGTTCAAATGAGGTGCGGTCAAATGACTGGCACAATTTCATGTTTAATAACAGTACCCCGACACAGTTTTCACTAAAACGATAGCTTATATTGTTTTTTAAACGCTGCGGTAATTGTGTCCCGGGAATGATATAAATTAGTTAGATTGCATAAAGCTTAGCTGATTTCGTCACGATTTCACTACAACGATCGCTTAAGCCCTTTTTCAAGTGATGCTATACTTTTTATACGATCTATATTTAGATTCCAAAATGCGGATAGCTGCAGCAATATTTCATAGATTATAAGAATTTAACACTTCCTTGTATTTACATTTATGAAGTTTGTTTATTTGTTAGAAATAATCCTCATTTTTTCCCAAGCATAGGTCAAACTATAAAACGCAATCGACGCGATAATGACAGGCTTTGCATTCATAGTAGTAAAACTACACTAATGCAAAAAAGTTTATTATGTATGGCACTAGTAATATACAATAAATTACCTGACAGTATAAAGAAGCAAAAATCCATATTATTATTTAAGAGACACCTAAAGATATTTTTGATAATGAAATGCTACTATAAAATCAAGGATTATTTAAGTGATACATTCTAATGATTATTAATGTATTCTTATTTAATTAAAGCTTTGCTTGACATTTAATATTATCTAATTTATTTAATTATTATAGTTAATTAGTATAAATAAGGCAAAATATATTGAGACAATTACCACAAAAAAGAAAACACCCATGTACATACATTTCTACCAATAAATTATTCTATTCTATATTCCGGGAATCCCGCGGGAATTTTCCCGGGAGTGTATTAAAATGGGAATCTTCGGAATTCATGTATTTGCACACTAAAACATCCGTTGCCCTGCTGAAAATACCTTTTGATTTTAAATACTGATAAAATAACTGTAATCTGCGTTACCCGTCAAACGTGCATAAAGTCGGGGGCAAATCCTAGTCATACAATATAAAAATCACGACAGCAAATCTATACTAATATATAAAGCTAAAGAGTTTGTTTGTTTGTTTGCTTGCTTGAACGCGCTAATCTCAGGAACTACTGGTCTGATTTGAAAAATTCTTTCAGTATTAGATAGCCCGTTTATCGAGGGAGACTAGAGGCTATATACCATTACGCTAAGACCAATAGGAGCGGAGCACCAATGAAGAATGTTTCAAAATCGGCGTTTTTTTTTCCTTTTGAGAGCTTCCGCTGCGTGCGCTGCGTAAAAGGTTGAAGTTTCGCAAAAATCATGTGTGACAGAAATGTTCTCCTTTAAAAGTTCTAAAAAACGTCGGCGAGCATATGTCGGTTAGCTCACTATAACCTTTTTTATGCTAACCAAATTTGTTCTAAATAATGCATTATTTGCGAAGGTGTTTTTATAAACATGATATTAATCTTTATCCAAATAAATACGTTATTCATCACAAGTATTTAATTTAAAACAAAATTGCCATTTACATCATTCGATTTCAATGAATATCTTAGGAGATATCGCAGTTTTAAAATAACATCGTAGCAAAATAATGATTATGTACTGCGCGCGCATTTACGATGTGCAATTATAATTTATGATGGTCATGGGGGGGAAGGGCAGTGGGGGCACCTTCTACGTAAACAAAGTCGTGGGTTAAAGTTAGCGTTAGCCCAAAGTAACAATTCCATGCGGACGAAGTTGCAGACAGAAGCTAGTTACAAAATAAAAAGGATGTTACCTTGATTACTTGCAACCCCAGGAAGTTAGTGTGATTATGTTCTGTGTGCGGCGAGTCCAGTGGCTCGACTGTGTGCGGCCACTCGGTCTCGCTGCCGCCTTCGAGGCCGTTCTCCGACGGGCACTCTTGCGTCTGACGCCTTAGTTCGTAGTCCAATTCCTGGAAAAATGAAAATATTTTGAACTAATAATAATAATTAAATGAAGTAACAGCCGGCAAGTTTCTATTATTATAATCATATTATCATAATATACTTTCAAATAGTTATATCCATTAATTAAAACAAATAGTAGTAGAATAATAAAAAAAACGACGGTGTGCGTCTCGGGACGCCCGACAGAGGTGATAACTTATTTATTAATAAAATCATTTATTGATTATAAAATATATTTTATTCTTAGTTACAATTCTTGAATATGTACATTAGAATTTTGTGTATGTATATTATTAGTATCATTATTTAATCTAATTACCGAAATACGGCCCGCGCTGTGGGTTAGAGTGAGAGAGAAGGAGCCTGCCTACCGCTGCCGTATGCATGAGAGAAAGGGAAGCCAGACAGACTGGTGCCGTAAGGCGTTATATAACGAAGCAATTTACCCTCCCATAAGAAGTATCACTTCAATTAATACATTATGTAGCTGATACATATTTGTGGCTACTATATAATAACTAACGACTAACCTCTTTAGTCGTCATATATAATAATAAATATAATATTTTGAATTAAAATCTTGGAACGCCTCCCAAAACAATCGAAAACAGAATTGTATCGGGCCGTGAGCTGAACACATGATTAAAAAAGGTGTTTCTTCGTTGATAATATAAACTATATATTCTCTGTACCAGTCTCTTATTCAAGATCCCGGTCAGCTCAGAAACCGCTGGTCGTTACACTACGTTACCTAACTCGCTGTATCGCCATTCTGATCCGTTGTCTGAGATAGGAACCAGCCCTTTGATCTCCGGAAGAATCAACAAATTGTGATGAATGAAGAATGAACGAACGAATGATTGAATGAATAAATGATTGAATATGCTTTATTGTGTTTTAAAAGAGACAGTTAACAGAAATAAAAATTTACAATACAATAGGCGGTCTTATCGCGATTAGCGATTTCTTCCAGACAACCATTGGATGGACAAAAAGTTTGATAAGAACAGAGGTACGTTACATTATTCTGACTACCGAAAATCAGTATCTTATAAATATATACATACATGATATACAGACATTAATAAAATATAAAAATTATACTAATAAGATATATGTAAATAAATTTATGGTATTGTTACGACTTAGCCAAAATTCCACGAAGCACAACAACAAATGCGAATGAAGACCTGTGGTCATAAACTCTAAGTTTATTACCACCCAATTCTTTGTTTTCTTTGTATTTAATATTTGTAATTAGAAAAGCCGCCTATTGTGTATTGTAATCTGTTCCGATATGCAGTGGCCAGGTGTGATTCCGAGAAATCGGGTGCACGCGATGAGGTAGACATATTGCACCGTGCAGTATAAAACAATGTCCAAACGGAGGGGTGGGGCAGTCAAGCGAGGATTACGATACTAGCAAGACGTACATTCGATAAGCGATATAGTGACGGAGTTTAAGACGTGTTATTGAATTGTGCAGTACATTTGGACTTATTGCGCCCAGTTATATTTTTACTTGTGTATACATGTTTGTATAATTCTAATAAATTCTATAGTAATTCCAACGGCATTTTAATTCGAGTCTCGCGCGCGTAACAATATTTATATTAACATTCTAAATGGAAATGTTCAATTTTACACTTATAACTCCGACCGGCAGTTTTCGTTTGCGCAGAAAAGTGCAAACCAGTTTCTGAATGTAAATAATCTATAATCTATCTATGCGCAAGCAGAAAATGCAGTGTTGCTTGCTATGCATTCTTAGCTCGGTTCATGCTGCTTACACGATTCGCAACATGAGATCAGTTTTTTTTATTATTATCTACTCTACGGACACGAGTTCCGTACCCTTTTTTACAACTTAATTACTATTAAAGTTTTTAGGTTTATACACGCTTATTTTGCTATTGTGTGTGACATTCATTTAGTAATTTTTGTGTTGTAGTGTACCTTAAGAATAACTTATAATATTATTATTTTATTTTATTTTTAATACTGCACTTATACTAATGTAGACCACCAAAACCAAGACATACAAAAAACCTAAAAATTAATAACCTAGGCACAGAAAGGAAAAGTAACACAAATGGCACTAGTTAAGATATATATATAGGTATAGACATAAGGCACACACTGCACATGCACTTCCTCACAACACCAGTATGTAACACGAGATCAGTTTCTACTGTGCAGGTACATCGGAAGACATTATTAGTTGTGTAAAATTGTAACTCTGTTTGTCTGTCTGTTACACTTTCACGGGAAAACTACTGGACCAATTTTGCTGCAGTTTGGTAGATATACGACTATATTATGTAATTTCGTATTTTTTTGGGGTAGAGATAAAAAGTTATCTTGGGATATTAAATTCGAGCCAAACACTAAAATGATTTAATTATGTTGACGGTCTGGATTTTATGTTACTTCTGGCACAATAAGTTCATCGAATTGAGGAAACTTCCAATTCAACCTTGAGGTACCCTCTTTAGGAGCATTATCAGAATTATATTTTTTACAGGACGACCTTCATGCCATGTCATGCATAACATTTGACTTCCACGTGAATTCCAAGTAAATTATGTTTGTGTTTTACCTGAAAATTAACAATATCGTCATTGGCGTTGATTTGAGTCTGCCCCGCAACAGCCGGACATCTGAAGAACTCTTCGAGCACCTTCCTGGTCTCCGAGAACTCGTACAAGTAGTCGAAGGCTGCCGAACTCGCCGGCGGAGTTACGTCTCTGCTTTCTGTTACCACCCTCTGGAAATACACATGCATGGAACCATTACGGTGCCGAAAGAAATTGAAAACTTAACTTTCCCAGTCCTTAAGCTGACCCCAAATCCTATCCTACAAGCTGGCAACGCGTTGGCAACACCCCATCTAAATGTGTATAGACGGGTCGCGAAAGATGTGAATTATGCGACAATTCTATGCAGAGAAGAAATAATGTATAAAACTGAACAATTCGCGTCTTTCGCGACACTACCATCCAGAGAAGAAAAAATGTATGAAACTGAACAATTCGCGTCTTTCGCGACACTACCACCCAGAGAAGAAAAAATGTATAAAACTGAACAATTCGCGTCTTTCGCGACACTACCACCCAGAGAAGAAAAATTGTATAAAACTAAACAATTCGCGTCTTTCGCGAAACTACCATCCAGAGAAGAAAAATGTATAAAACTGAACAATTCGCGTCTTTCGCGACACTACCATCCAGAGAAGAAAAAATGTATGAAACTGAACAATTCGCGTCTTTCGCGACACTACCACCCAGAGAAGAAAAAATGTATAAAACTGAACAATTCGCGTCTTTCGCGACACTACCACCCAGAGAAGAAAAATTGTATAAAACTAAACAATTCGCGTCTTTCGCGAAACTACCATCCAGAGAAGAAAAATGTATAAAACTGAACAATTCGCGTCTTTCGCGACATTACCATCCAGAGAAGAAAAATTGTATAAAACTGAACAATTCGCGTCTTTCACGAAACTACCATCCAGAGAAGAAATATGTATAAAACTGAACAATTCACGTCTTTCACGAAACTACCATCCAGAGAAGAAATATGTATAAAACTGAACAATTCACGTCTTTCACGAAACTACCATCCAGAGAAGAAAAATTGTATAAAACTGAACAATTCGCGTCTTTCACGAAACTACCATCCAGAGAAGAAATATGTATAAAACTGAACAATTCACGTCTTTCACGAAACTACCATCCAGAGAAGAAATATGTATAAAACTGAACAATTCACGTCTTTCACGAAACTACCATCCAGAGAAGAAAAATTGTATAAAACTGAACAATTCGCGTCTTTCACGAAACTACCATCCAGAGAAGAAATATGTATAAAACTGAACAATTCACGTCTTTCACGAAACTACCATCCAGAGAAGAAATATGTATAAAACTGAACAATTCACGTCTTTCACGAAACTACCATCCAGAGAAGAAAAATTGTATAAAACTGAACAATTCGCGTCTTTCACGAAACTACCATCCAGAGAAGAAATATGTATAAAACTGAACAATTCACGTCTTTCACGAAACTACCATCCAGAGAAGAAAAATTGTATAAAACTGAACAATTCGCGTCTTTCACGAAACTACCATCCAGAGAAGAAATATGTATAAAACTGAACAATTCGCGTCTTTCGCAACAAGACAATTGCAACCTTTCCTATTATATTAATGTACTCTGTGCTGCAAACACCATCCGTCAGATAGGCTGTTTGTATGTTTGCCCGCGTCAGGCAATATTTTTTTAAGCTTTCAATTAATATTAATCAACTAGGAATATACAGTCACAGAAAATCTATTGGGTAATCGTATGTTGCAAACGGCGTCATAAATTTTTGCGCAAACAAGGGATAGTCCACACTGGAGTAAATAGCACTATTGGTGTGCGTGTGTTTGATGAATTTAAAAAGCCAGGTGTAACATAACATCCAGACCGCCGTCATTTGCTCGAATTCTACATCCCAGAGACGAAATTTTATACACCAACTGAAAATTTTTTGTTGTCCAAAAATTTTGGAGTAAAAGTTTCCCAATCTGGAGAATCTGAAACTATGGGCATTAGGCAAACAGAAAGTAGAGTTATAAAACATTATGGATATTCAAAAACAATTTATATTTAGAAAGTATGAACAACGAGACATTTAGAATAACTACGGACCTTTACAAACATTATTTTGATTTAAGTTACTGGAAATATAATTAAACCTTGATGTAAACGAGTTTCATTGTTAGGAAATTTGTTCTTCCTAAATAGTGCCTAATAGTAAATAACTCTAAGAGGTTAGTGACTTAAAGCCTTTTGCAAGTAAACTAATAACTAATGCCGTTCATTGATTTTAGTTAGACTTATAATTTCAAAACTTACCTGTGGAAAACCAGGCCTCGGCGATCTGGCAGCACTTTTCTGGGTGCCAACACCGTACCGTCTCGGGGACCCTTCATACTCCGCGATGGGCAATTCCCCAATGACCCTGGTCACCCTGCCCTTATCCTCGTCTCCCGACAGCCAGACCCCGGAGGGACTCGCGTCGCTCAACCTCACATCTTCCCTAGAAGGAGTAGACTCACTCCCACTCAACTCACTCTTATTGTTCATTTCACTATCACCATTCTTAATATTGTCTAAAGTTCTCTTGACACTCATATCGATTTCATCGTCACTTGCGTCCGCTTCCGTCCTCAAACCTAGGGACACAGAATTCAAAATCACTGAAATAAAAAGAAAGGAAAACTATTTTGTGTGAACAGGAATGGTTAAATCAAGCAAGGGTTCAAGAGGAAAGGGTTATGCCACCTGGATACTTCTGTAAAGTTAATGCAACTGCAAAAAAGCCACCGTAACAGTTGATTTTATTTGCACAAGTGTTACGAGTCACCCGTAATTATGTTGTTAACTAATTGCAGATATAAAGATTAGGAGAAGTGTATTTTTGTTAGAATTTGTTGCTGTTAAAATATTATTCAAATAGAGCCTTGGGAAGAATGTATAAGTTTTCGCTGTATGAGGATTAAAATTTTAAGCTCGTATCCGTACTTCCCACAACGAAAAATTATAATGTGTCAATATATGTCCAGCTTTCTGGGCTGAATTGCCACTAGCAAATAATAAGTGGTCTGTACTTTTGACCAGACCCATCTACTCTTATGTATTACGCTGTGCTGAATCCGAGTCTGGGGTCAGTTTGGTCTAGATAGATTGGGTCTGGTCAAAATTACAGACAACTTTTTATTTTTTGTGGGCCGGTGTAATCTTAAGGTTATCTGAAAGAAAATGCACTGCAATGATAAGATCACCCATTGTACACAAAAGACAGTAAGTAAGAATCACATTTGATAAGTCATATTTTATTTTTGTTATCGTTTTTTTGGTTTAAGATAATTAGAATTTATTTCATGTTCACGAGGAAAACTTAGTTTACGTTATAAATAAAACACGAACTGCGGGCGCTCTTAACACTTAAACCGATCTTTTAAAGGCAACTGTTATTATAGAAAACTTTGACAAAAAGAAATTGATGGCAGTGGGAAACTAGAAATGTAAAAGTTAAATAAAAGTCTGAGATAATCTAAACGAAGATAAAGATTTATCTATTTTTAACAGATATTCAATTTTTCAAGACTATTTTTAAAAAGGCAATAGAATTAATAATAAACCAATTAAACCTGAGAACTAGGGGAAAATACGGTTTAAAACCTTAAAAGCTAAATTTATATTAACTAGAAAAAAACACTTTTTAAAACTTGAATTAAAACTTACAAAATATAAAAAAAGAATGTCAAAGACATTAGATACTTATAACAAAATGACAAGTCATTTCTTTCAATAAAAACCGAAATAAAAAAGGCGCGGGTCGTCTATAAATAGACCTAATTCCCGCAGCAATCAATACATTAAACCGTGCCGTTTAGGTATGTATAATGACAATTAAGTAATTGTTGGAATTGCAGGCGCAAAATTGATGTTATTAGTGGATAAATTAACTGAAGTGTTCTCTAGAGTTATCTCTATACATGCAAGTTAATTTTAGCGAGTAATATACAGGCTTGTGTTCATGAATTCTGGAAGTAGAATAGTAGGAGATGAAATAAAATTGTAGAAAGTAGTATTTTCTATTCATATGGATGGTATCCAGGTAACTCACATAAATTTGTATCTTTCATGTCACTGGAAAATATTAAAGAGTTAAGAAACAGTTTTGGCCTAATTCGTTAGGGAAGTAGAAGAGATACTGTTTCGAAAGAAACAAACAACAAAGTTAACAAAAACAGTTATTCTATATTAGCTAAAAGTAATTTAAGCCAAACTTTTGATAATTAGTTAGTTTCCACAAAATACAGCACCGAAGTTTAGGCAAGCAAAGTTCCGTGAATATCTATTTTATAACCAGTTTATATGTATATTGCAAACCTGAGTAATTAAAAAAACAATTCACCTTTCCAGCCTTCATTGTCGTCAAAAACGACGACTTCTCCATCAGCCACAACGGCTATTGGGCTGCTCTTCGCGCTAACGTCAGTTGTTTTGTGGGGATCGAGTATTGGTGAACTATTCTTGGGTATACCCATTGTACTTTCTATTATGGGGTCGCGATCGCCATTCGTGTATGTCGGTGACGTGTGCCTTGAAATCATTTTTTTCGGTTCATTGTTTATCCTGTGAGGAGATATCTGGAAAACGAGAACACAGAATCTTTTTGATCTATATTTCAAGAGAATATTCGCTTAATTCAAATATACAAGAAACAGTTAATGGTTCTTTAAAATTAAAGGACTATAAATAGGGTACTGCCCATGATACCTCTAGAAGTCAATTCTGACTTGTTTCCCGAGACGGTCAGCTTTTTTGACAAGGTAAGAGATCAAGATAGCGTTTATAACTTATGGTTCTAACTTCCTCTAAACTTTTAGAGTTAACACTCACTTTACAAACTTGGTTTCATCAACTCACATCATATCAAATTGGCGGGGCATAAAGCGTTGAAGAGTAAAAAAGCCGAATCAAATACCGGTTTTATTTGTATGTTAATAGGGCCGAAAAATTGGATATCCTGATTTCAGTGCAACCAGTTTGCAGGGAATGCAAACCAGTTTTACGCAACACGCCCTGCAACTCTTTGGATCAATGATATACACATGTTTTATGATGGGCGCTGGGTGAGGAAAACAGAGAACCAGAATATAGGGTGCAAACTTGGGAAGCCGTACTACCAGCAGCGGACTACGATTGGCTGATGGCGTTAGAAATTATAACGTCTTTTGTAATTTCTAAATAATGTCGACATATAAATCATTGTCATGCGATAAAAGGTATATAAGACCACTCAACTTGCTTTAATTAAGACATGTTAAGTAATTGCTCCTTGAAAATAAATATATGACTGATTGAGAAACAGAAAAGAAATCCATGAGGCAATGGAGAAAGAATACAAATTCCTGCAACAGGGCGGCCTGCCATAGGAGGCGACAAAACAACCGGTAGTCAGGTAGTATGACATTCATTTACCAGTCTGGATAAACACTGCCCCTGGTCTAGAATATGCCGAAATAAAAACATAGTGGTCCGGCATGAGCGGCTAGGTTCCAGTCCTCCCGTTGAGGATGGCAACATATTGGTAGAACTTTTAGTGTTGCAAATGTCCGTGGGCGACGATAACCGTGATCCAACAGGCTGACGCCAATAAAAATACGTAGTACAACTACTGATATGAAAACAGTAAGGGGATCTACCTCAGTACTGATATTGGTATCGGCACCGTAGTCGATGGTATCTTTGTTGAGCAACCGCACTTTATTCCTCAGGTTGTGTTTGTGCGTATTATTATGTCTCAGCTTTCGGACCGCTTTTGTCCTACTTTGTGAGTAAAGTTCACGACCTCCCGCAATCTCTATGATCCTGGTAACAAACAAGTATCATTAATTTCCAAGAATGTTCTAAAGCTTTGTTAGCAACACCGGCTAGTTATTTATTGATTGTAATGTATATTTCAATTCATTTTTACCAATCATTAAAGAAATATTAGATGTTTATCGTTAGTTACTATATAATTTATCACAAAAAAAAATGCAAATCATCAATCCGTCCCAGATTCTTATCGATGAGCAGCGTAATAAAAATACTGGTCGTATAGCGTTGCAAGAGTTTAATTTATTTAAAAAATATAAAATGTATTTCATATACACACATACATTTTATAGCCTATTTAGATTATCTACAGAAAGCTATGCGGTCGTACAATTTGTCACATCTATCTATTAGCCATCTATTTGGCTTTACATTCTATCACTCGGGAACAGTACTTTTTTCTGAAAGAAAGGTATCCTATATCCTCTTCTGTACCCACGACGACGTGTATTAAAATATTCTTGATGATCTGTCGAGTAACTAAGTTTTGAAACGTAACAAACAAAGAAATAAGTAGATAAACAAACTTACATTTGCATTATAATATTAGGATCTACAATTGTACATTCAATTAAATGAATCAGTTTAAGAAACGAGAAGTTGTGAAATTGTTATGAAATAATTATAATTCATAACCTACCTGGAGTCTCTAAGTTTGTATGTGCCGCCTTTAGAGTTGAGTATGACCAGCTGACTGTCGTTGGCTCGGTCCTCATCCGAGGACGCGTTGTTCACGTTGTTCATCTCTCGCCCCTCCAGGGCGGAGCTCAGTCTGCAATCAAGGTGATTGCAAAGCTTAGTTTCACTGGGACTGTTTTTTATTTGATTAAATTTGACAAACTTCTGATCTTTTGCTTCCGGTAGAATGAGAAAATAGTACTCAAAACTGACTATCATGATATTTTTTTATTAGAAAACGAATTTCTAAGAATAGAAAGATAAATAGATAGAAGAAGTACGTTTATCTTAAATCGATATTCGATGGATCATTTCTGTTTTTCCATTTAGATGAATTAACCAGTGATCTGTATAAACGTAAACTTAATCATTCAATATCATTGAATACCAACAACAACAATACCCTTTATTGCACACTAATATAATAAAAATAGTACATTTACACATGCATACATATTGTCACACCTGTTTCCCATTGGTGTAGGGGTAGGCAGAAACTATGGATTTCCATTTGCTAGGATCCTGACAAACATTTTCCCCTTCATCAACTTTCATTAAGCTCTTCATACATGCACGCTTATTTAAAGTGCTTTTCACATGACCTTTCTTCAAAATATTTTTACGACTTACGGGACTAGCATTTAAAATGCCGTTGGAATTATTATAGAGTTTATTAGAACTATACAAACACGTATAACACAGGTACAAATACAACCGAACACAACAAATCCAAACATAATGCAGACGGTCGTAATTCAATAAAACACGCAACATCCGTCACTATTATATTCCCGATTGTAGTACACACGTCTTGCTCTAATCGTGGTTCTCGCTCGACTGCCTCCTCCTCTCTCCATCAGGCCATCGTTTTATACAGCACAAATGCAAATATGTGCATTTGTGCACATATTTGCGTGTGTACGTAACGTCCCGCCCGGCAAGCGTCAACGTAATTTCCTAGAAATCGTAATCCGCACACCTGGTTAATGATGCCTGCAAGCGGCAATAAACGAATACAATAAACAATGGGCCGTTCCATAAAAACGTATGCCAATAAATAAGTAAACAAAAGAAGACGATCATAAAAGAATTACAATCAGTTCAAATGCATATAGGTAATGCAATGTGTTTTTTTACAGATATGCAGGTGGATTTTGTTTTTGTCGGAACTTAAGTTGTAACAATATGTTTAACTTGATCATTGTGAGTACGTCGCGGTCGACCGGCACCGACTCTACCACTCACATTACTTGCATATACTTGTTTTGTGTTTCTGCTTTCAGTCCTTCTCTCTACATGCCCAAACCACCTTAACATTCCTTTTTCAATTCGTGTCACTACACCTTCTTTCAATCCATGACGTTCTCTTATCACACTGTTTCTTATCACATCACTTACATTAACCTTACATATACTTCTCAAAGCTCTCATTTCAACTGCGTTTAAGCTACTATAGTACATTTATTGTCTTTAATCAGTCTATTTACCTTCGTGCCATTTCAGTTGTGTGCCTTTCAACCAAATTGATTCAATTTGCTTGTCGGTGTAATAATATCAGCATTTAACGGTTCTTTTCTGTATAAACTTCTACCTGAATCATTCAACGTCATTGAACACCATCATGTATTTTGAGTTATAAGGCTTGCAATCAAATTGACTTAATTCGCTTGATCCATCTCATATCAGCCTTATAGTTAGCGATTCCCTCTTATACAGTTGAAAACTCAATACAAATAAATGAAGTAAATGTTTGATCTTTTTAATTTTTGTTATAAAAGTCATTTAATCAAACAATTTTCTACGTAATTTACTTTGAAGCAGTGTTATTAATTTACTGCTTTAGCTGGAATGTAATAAATACATATATGTCTCGTTATGAAATTGTTAATTTATGATTAATATTTCTACCATAGAACGGTTCGTTTTGATGTTGTGTTTTAATAATCACATTTTACTCACCTTGAAATATTTCTAATACCAGGAAACCATTTCAATACGTAAAAATAAATCGAGCGGTCAAAGTCTATTTGTTTCAAGCCACATTTCGTGGAAAATGTGTCGGGAGAGGATTTTAATGTATCTAATGAGTAATAATGACCCAAAAATATTAATAATGAATAAATTATGATTTTAATTGGAAACCAGTTTCATTACATTTCTTTCAAGTTTTTTTAAGACGGTAGGATTAAAAAAAACCGTCACCTCAATTCTGTTACAAAATGTCACTTAAAACGAAACGAAAGCCTTTCGCCCCTCAATGTGTAGTTATTATTATATCTTGTATATATATCATGCTAAAGTTAAATTCTGGTTACGCTCAGGACGTTCGCTTCGTAGCCTGAGATCCGCTCATTGTAGATACCTACCTATAAGTCGTGCGCAGAAGGTTTGCCGATGATAACCCCTCCCTCTTCTTGCAACCGCGACCCACGGTCCTCCAGTTTTTAGTACTACTTAGACAAGCCCCGGTCCTAGTCGTAAGAAGCGGGAGGGGTGATCATCGGCAAACCTTCTGCGCACGACTTATACATATGTTCACTAGCTGACCTGTGCCCACTTTGCTGGGCGCTATTCGAGATAAGCCAAGATATCAAATCAATGTCCACCAGAGAGAATGTTTGACCCTGGGGCTTATTTATTGTTTAGTCACGGCACGCCGATAAATCAACGCATCAACCCGTTTTTCTCGGAATTGATATTTCACAGTAAAAAATATGACTAAGCACAATCAAATATAAACTACGTCAGTTAGTAATAATGTATCTTTCCACTGGTGTAAAAATTTCAAAATCGGTTCAGTAGTTCAAGAGATTACTTCCTACAAACAAACTCACAGACTTTACCTTTTTATAATATTAATATAAATATATATTTTTTATAATCGGCAGACCAACTCAGATATTATATATTCCCAAGCTAAGCAAGTTATGTTTGTATTAGGACAGGCAGATACCTCTTAGGCCGATCCTAGAAACCCAGACCATAGTAAATAACGTAATGTTCGGTTACAAAATTTACCATGCCAGAAATCGAATCTAGGGCTTCTACGTCTTAGTGAGTTAAGTAGACAAAGGCTTAGGTCACTCACCCACAGAGGCCGTAACGTATGTAAAACTATTATTTGACGATCACATGCGTTACTGTCAGCTAGCGATATGTAACCACCGGAAACTTCAAAAACTTAGCCATCTGGCTGATATTAAGTCCACAGCTGGCTAAAAATCCAGCTGATTACTATTTCGCTTATGGGTCAATAACTCGCTAACTGACTGCAGACAGCTGACGGCGTAGCCGTTTTTGGTTTTATTCGACAACCATTATCCACCTGGTGAGTTGACGCTCAACTTAGTAATGACAATTTTGTGTACAACCGCTATTTAGTTTTTTTAATCGACTTCTTAAAAGAGAAGGGTCTCCATTCGACTGTATTTTTTTGTATGTTGGTTACGCGTTTTCTCCGTCAATTGTGGACCAATTTTCATTGTTTTTCTTTATTCAAAAGAGTGTATACTCCTGAAGTGGTCCCATTGTCGCCTATTCAGGATATGATGAGTGGATCTCAGGGAAATCGAGAGCAACTTTGTTGAAGAGCGCCGAGCGTCTACAGTCTTTGAAAGACAAAACTTGTATACACGAGCCAATAGTACAATTTCTACAAAAGCTTAAAGAATTATTATTATTTAACTATTCAAGCAAATAAATAGCAGAAAATATTTTTTATCACAAAAACAAAACCGACTTCCAAACTAAAAAACAAACAATAAAAATATTCAAGATGTGGGCAATATCTATTTATTGCTTTTTAATATGAAGTTGGTTCTGTTTTTTGTTAAAAAAAACGGACAAGTGGAAGAACGAATGGCAACGGACAAGTGGCAAAACGAATCGCAACAAAATTGTAACGAAGTTTTACGGGCAGATTGTTAATGTGCTTGTCCAATTTGAAAACCTGCCCCTAAAACTTCAAGTTACAATTTTGTTGCGATTCGTTTTGCCACTTATCTGTTGCTATTCGTTTTCCCACTTGTCCGTTGAAGTTTCACTTCTACTATGTGTCCCAGCACACATTTCGATTTTTCGCAGGTTTACTGCAAATTATGATTTGATTAGGCTAGGTACATTTTAATGAATGCATTTTTTATTTAAACATATTTTATTTTATCAAATAAAAAAACTGAATTCAATGCGGAACCAAAAAACGCATACATAGTCTACTCTAAAACTATGCCGCTTCTCACCACGTCTTGTCTAAATTTATGCCGCTCCTCCACGCAGCCGTAAGTAACGCTTTTTCGTGACAGAAAAATCCTAAGACCTCCCGTCTATATAGAAGTTTCACTTCAAAAAATTGACGATATATACCCATTTCTACTTTCAGCTAGAGTCAAAATGTGCGACACTCATTCCGTACATTTACCTGTCGTGTTGGTGCTGCATGTTCTTGGGGCGGCACTTGGGGAACAACCGCGTGATCCGCTCACCGACGTCGGAGCCGGGCGTGGAGTCGCCCGCCGCGTCCGCCCGAAGCGCGGCCGCGCTCATTGCGCCCGCGCCGCCACGCTCAAGCCGCCGCCGCCTCTACCGGCAAAACGTGCCGCCAAATTAGTTATTGGAACAAACTAGACTGCAAATGGCTTACTTTCAGTCTATCACATACATATAAGTACTGTTCAAATTCAAATTCAAATTCAAAAGTTTTTATTGAAAATAAGTTGCACCGGAAAACACTTTTATTATAATAACTTATCTATTTTGAAATATATTATTGTATATGTGTATATATATATGTGTATGTATTTGTATATTTATTTCTTAAATTAGTTTGAGTTTTTATGTATCTATTGACTTTTTCCTGCACCACCTACATCGCCTGATTCATTTTTTTTTATTTAGGTTGCCTGGAAGATGTCGCTTTGAGCGATAAGGCCGTCTATTTTATTGCCTAGAAAATATTGTAAATATGATCTGTTTTTGTAATTTTACATTTTGGTGTGCAATAAAGTGTATTAGAGTTATCTCTCTCTCTCTCTCTCTCTCTCTCTCTCTCTCTCTCTCTCTCTCTAAAGTCAAACATATAATTTAAAATTTATTTTACTTCCTATTCTATGTACACCGCTTCATAACGTGTTATTGCTGTTAAGGAGAAGAAGCGGCAAGAAACTCCCCAGTAACACGCCTAGCTAAAAATTGATTTTCTTCTATTTATCTAGTTTAAACTTTTTTTTTAATAAATTTTTACTATTATTCTTACTGTTTAAAAATGACATTATAACTAAATTCGCGATATTTTTCTCTATATTTACGTAATTTTCATGTAACATTTTATTATTTACCTGATGTTTTACAATCATGTACTAAGTAAGGCATAGAGCGTAGTTAAAACGTCACATAAATAATAAAATGTGACATGAAAATTACGCAAATAAAGAGAAAATCGCAAATAATGTTAAAAGTGACATCATTTGGGTTTTTCTCTTTATTTACGTACTTTTCATGTCACATTTTATTATGTATCTGACGTTTTAAAATTACGTACTAAGGACATACTTTTCACAACACTCAATGCCTTACTTGTTACATGAAAATTATGTAAACAAAGAGAAAAACATAGGGATTGTTTTTTTATTGCTGAAGCACAGCAGACAGGCTGACTGCTCAACTGTGATGGAAAGTGGTTACCGTCGCCTATGGACATTAGCAATACCAGAGGTGCTGCCAATGTGCTGCTGGCCTTGAAAGAGAAACTGGAACCTGGCCACTGATGCTGGAACACAACTCAAAGTTGTTATAGCGGCATACCCTAGACCAGGAGTGGTAGCCATCCAGTCGGGAAAATGCCCTACCACCTGGCTGTGGGTTGTTCCGGCCGCAGGAATTAGTATTCTTTCTCCGTTCCTGCACGGATAGGATTTAGTTATAATATTACTTTTAAACAGTAAGAAATTTCTAATTCTAAATTAAATTTGACAATCTATACTTTGACAAACTTTATTATTCTAATAGTTCATTTTTTACATTTTTGACATTGTATTCTATATGGAATAACTCTGCACTTGACATATTATCTATAATTACTGTATAATTCTAGAAAAAAAAGGAAAATTAATGTCTGTGGATTGAGTGGATTACAGTCTGTTTTTGTTAATTAGTTGATTTTCAACTGAATTACTATTTGCATGTGTTAAGGCCAAAGCCATAAACCGCGTAACAAAAAAAGCTTATCAGTGACAGTGACGTTTATTATGTTTAATGTTTTTTGACGTTCCGCCTTCTCTCCCCTTTTTTTCCCGCGCTCGCGCTGATATGCAATTCCTTCGCTGCCCGCTCCCGCAAGTAAATCATATTGTATAACATAATAAAAGTGCATTTATCCGTGTTCCAATTCCTGTTGTGTGTTGTACGTGCAATCTCAGCAATCAACTTATTAGAAGAAAGAAAACGGGCCGGCCCAAAGAAAACACCAGCAACAATCTGTAAGTCGCACACAAAACCTATTTACAACCAAACCAGCACCTACAGTCCACCCCCCTTTGTTTCACACCATTTTGTGGTCAATTCGAGCCAAATTCGCATATTTCGGTTACTTTAATAACCTACGTAAGCATCACCCAAAACACGCCCCGCCATCTTAAGTTCGCGTCCCGCATTCCAAAATCGATTTAAATTGTTAATCTCCGCTTTCATATTTCATATATTTTAACCGCGCCGCATATTAATCATTTGCAATATTATAAAACCGCACTGTATTTTCTTTATTTCGCATAAAATAACATACCTCCGCTTTGGGTTGTCATTATATATGTATGTAGGTAGGTACCTTGATTTACAAGGTGCATATTACAATACACAAACTTTGTTATATTTCTTTAAATTACTTCTTGAATTAAATATCTATACACATAAATACTATATATTGATATATACTTTATATTTAAACAAAATTCATAACTATATAATTGGCATAAACTATATTTTGTTACATTTGCTTTTGCACTATAATTATATAATAATACCACAGTCAAACAAGTGTTTTGTATTGTGCTTACTTATTGTTTTCACTATATCTTACACAAGATTTGCAAGTAATTGTTTATTTAATTTAACTTCAATATGGCAACTACTGGCACAAGTAAAAGAACTGAAACTAAGTTGGATTATTCAGATCCTAAGTTAAAAATGTTATTGGAAATAGCATTAGCGAAACGTGAGTCTTTATTTAGCCGCATACAAACCATTTATGACTGCTCTAAGTTACTAGACAGTTTGGAGAATAGAGAGGTTTCTTTCTGGTGCGCTATTAGTTGATACTCTTCGCAGTGATTTTGAAAAAGCCCTTTATGACTATAACTTGTACAATATGCAGGTGAATGTAGGAACAAGGGTAGACTACCAAGCCTGGGAAGCATTTGAAGAAATGTATTGTCACATTAAAAGAGTTTTATCTAGTATTGAAAATAAAGATAAATATGAGAGGTCAGTGACCCCACATAGGTCACGCCCATCTTTGCCTCCAATTGAACTTGTGTCTTTTGATGGAGATATCCGCACATGGCCTTTATTTTATGCAAGTTTTATGTCTATTGTCCATGATAATCCTAGTTTGTCAGACTCTGATAAATTATATTATTTGTTAGGCAAACTGACCGCAAAGGCAAAGTCAGTTTTGGCAGGCATTACACCTTGTGCTGAAAACTATGCACTTATTATTGATTCTCTTAAAGAGAAATATGATGATAAACGTATGCTAGCTTCCGCTTATATTAATCAAATTTTTGAATATAAATCTATTTCTACAGCGTCCGCTTTCAACCTAGAAACATTTTTAGATAAGTTTGTTACCTCTGTAAATGCCTTAAAAAACTTAAAATTACCAGATTTAACAGATTTTATTATTTTACATACCGCTTTGAAGAAATTAGATGCCGACACAGTTCGGTCCTTTGAGATGCATTCCCGCAAGGATAAAATTCCTGAATTTAAAAATCTAGTTGAATATATCAAAGATCAATCTAGAATATTACAGCGTTCCTCTCTTTCAACTTCAGCTTCGAATCACAACAATAGTAATACAAAACGTACACATAATTTAAAATTTCCACAGCCGCAGTCATATGTTACTATGTCTCATACACATAAATGTTTATGTAATGATTTTGTTCATGATCATTTATATAAATGCCCTGCATTTGGGAAAATGTCTTCCAATGAGCGCTATAAAGTGGTGAAAGAACACAATGCCTGTGTTAATTGTTTAAGCTGCAAACATAAAGCAGGTAATTGCCATTCAAACTCAAAATGCAGAATCTGTAATGGTAGGCACCACAGTTTACTCCATTTTGACACTTCTAAATTGAATACTGTCTCACATTCACCGGTTGAGGCACAGCTTGTAAATAATACAGCCATAAAACCTTCTACTACCGCTCACTTACATCCACCACTACCAGCTCCCACACATCACACTATTTCTTCACCATCTTCACAATCTTATATAGCCAAGGACGCTTGTACTACTGTTATGCATTCTACAAGTAATATAAAGACTACGGTTTTGCTTGCCACAGCTTCTGTTATGGTGTGTGATGCATATGGTGAGCAACATAGTGTGCGCTGCATACTTGATAGTGCTTCGCAGAGTAATTTCATTACATCAGACTGCTGTACTCGATTGGACTTACCAATGATTCCTGAGCACACAAAGGTAAATGGCATTGGTGGTTCTGAGAAATGCATAAAGGGAACTGCGGTCTTCCAATTTTCATCTCGGTTTAACTCTAACTTTAAATATAATGTTTCATCCCTGGTTATTGATAAAATAACAGATAATTTGCCATCTGTGCCGGTGGATGTTTCCGCTTTAGCTTTTTTGCAAGATTTGCCGCTGGCCGATGACAAGTTCTATGAGCCAGCTCATATTGATGTTTTGATCAGTGCTTCTTTATTCTCACAATTGTTGTTACCAGGTGTAATACAATATAATACCGCGATTCCGCCCGCTATACAAACTGCTTTGGGTTATGTTATTATGGGTACTGTACCCACTCTTCCCGCTACATGCACTCGCAAGGAAAAAACCATAGTATGTTGTAGTACTATGCCTACTAACCAGGATTCACTTGACATGCTTATTAAAAGGTTTTGCTATATTGATGAGTCTCCTTTAGATAATCCGCCCACTCAGTCTCCTGATGATATTGAGTGTGAATATTTCTTCTGTCAGTCTACCGAACGAGATAAGACGACTGGAAGATATCTAGTGTCACTGCCCTTTCGTGATGATGTCTGTGCGCTTGGTGACACATGCGCAACCGCTCGGAAGCGCTTCTTTGGTTTGGAAAGGAAGCTTGAATCCACACCCTCATTTAGAGCTGCCTATGACGCAGTCATAAGAGAGTATTTAGAGAAAGGTTATTTATCACCTTCTCCGCCCGCTATTATCAAGGATCCATATCCTGTATATATTATACCGCATCACGGCGTTGTCCGTGAAGATAAGTCTTCTACCAAACTTCGTATGGTTCTAGACGGTAGTCATAAGTCAAGTTCAGGGTTATCCTGAATGATCTGCTCCATAATGGACCAAATTTGCAAGGTGATCTGTTTGCAATTATTTTAAATTTTCGTCTTTTTGAAACTGCTCTTTCCGCTGATTGTAAGCAGATGTTCCTACAAATTTTATTGAATAAAAACGATCGCCGCTTCCAACGTGTATTTTACCGCTTTCGTCCTACAGATGAACTTACAATATTTGAATTTAATACGGTTTGTTTTGGACTTAAATCAAGTCCATATCATGCACTTCGCGTTATAAAACAACTTATTGATGACGAAGGAGATTCATTTCCTTTAGCAAGGGAAATTGCTTCTCGTTATATTTATATGGATGATATTGTCTTCAGCGCTAAGTCAGAGAACCAAGCTTTACTAGCTGCTAATCAGCTAATTGAACTTTTAAACGAGCTCAGTTTGACTTAGTTAAGTGGACTAGCAATTCTGATTTTGTTATGAATTATTTGCCAAATTCTCATAAAGCCACTGAGCCTGTTGAATTAGACAAATCGTCACACGAAAAATCTTAGGTCTGTATTGGTCTAAGTTGGATGACTGTTTTGTTTTTAAAGTCGCTGTGCCGGACAATAAATGTACGAAGCGTATTATATTGGCTACTGTGGCCAGATTATGGGACATAATGGGATTCATAGCGCCCGTTATACTCCACGCAAAACTTATTTTAAAGAAATTGTGGATGTCTAAAATTGATTGGGACGATTGTCCGCCCCATCATATTCTAGAATCTTGGACTAAATTTAGGAACGAATTGCCGCTTCTCAATGAATTCAAAATACCGCGACATTTGGGCATTTTTGAAAACTGTGAAGTCCGTCTAGTCGGCTTCTCAGACGCTAGTGAACATGCATATGGCGCAGTTGTCTATGCTCATGTCACACATAATAGTCAAATACACACACAATTAATCTGTGCTAAATCTAAGGTTGCTCCCATGAAGCCTATGTCTATTGCGCGCCTGGAGCTTTGCGCTGTTCAATTAATGGCAAAGCTCATCAAATGCATTCATGACAGCTATAATCCGAGATTTCCCGTTCATGAAATTTTTGCGTTTACTGATTCCAAAGTTACACTTTGTTGGTTGAATTCATCACCACACCGCTGGCAAACTTTCGTAGCCAACCGTGTTGTCAAGACTATAGACAATTTAGCAGCGTCTCATTTCCACCATGTCGCAGGTGTCGAGAACCCTGCGGATTGTTTGTCTAGAGGCATTACACCTGCAAAATTGCTTTCACACTCACTGTGGTTACATGGTCCTTACTGGCTCACTCAGAATCCAGCAGAATGGCCTGTGAATAGGATCCACGAAATAACTTTAGATAATATTCCGGAAGAAAAGGTAATTGCACATTCAGTTATTGACCCAGTACCACAAGTATCGATTATTCTAGATATAAGTGGACGCGTTTCTTCTTGGAGTAAACTTATTAGAATTTTAATATATGTTTGTCGCTTTATAAAAAAGCTACCACGCTCTGTATCGTCTAGAATTACTGCATCAGATATAAACTTCGCCGAAAGATTAATAATACGCGACTTACAAAAACGTCATTTTTCATCCGACATTATAAATTTAGAGTCTGGTAAAAACTATTCTCCAGCATTGATGAAACTTAAGGCTTTTCTTATAGATAATATTATTCACGTAGGTGGTCGGTTATCTAACTCTGCTGAGAGTTTTGATTATAAATTTCCAATTGTTTTACCTCGCCAAGACGCGCTCGTGGAGTTATTAATCGATTATTACCATAAGAAATATTTGCATGCAGGCCCTCAGCTGCTTATGTCATTAATAAGACAGAGATTTTGGATACTGTCTGCAAGACGTATCATACGTTCTAGAATACATAAGTGTAATATTTGCTTTAAATCAAAACCGCGTCCAAGATACCCTTTAATGGCTGACTTGCCACCACAAAGAGTGCTGCAAGCAGAAAAGGTTTTTTCCCATACAGGCTCAGATTTTTGTGGCCCATTGTTATACACGCCTATTCGTGCTCGTGGCGTGAAAACACGCAAGGCATATCTTTGTATATTTACTTGTCTAACAACCCGTGCCCTTCACATTGAAGTAGCTACAGACCTTACTACAACTAGTTTTCTTGCTGCTTTAAAGCGCTTTCTTTCGCGACGTGGCCCAGTACAATGTCTTTATTCCGATCGTGGAACAAATTTTATTGGTGCTAGTAATTATTTACGGGATTTGTATGGTTTCCTTAATAAAGAATATCATCCGCGTTTAGAAGAGGAACTTGCGGAAAATCGCATAGAATTTAAATTTATAGCTCCAGCAGCTCCACACTTCGGAGGGTGCTGGGAAAGCATGGTTAAATGTGTAAAGAATCATTTGTTCAAAATAATAGGACAACAAATCCTTGCTTACGAAGAATTAATCACGGTTGTGTCGCAAATAGAATGCCTTCTAAATTCACGCCCCCTTACTGTACTTAGTTCAGATCCATCTGAACCCTCAGTATTGACCCCCGCGCATTTTCTAAATACAATACCGCTTCGAACTTTACCTGCACCTAGTGTAGACTCCACACCAATTAATTTACTTCAGCGACATTCGCTTTTAGACAAATTAGTACAATCTTTTTGGCGTCGTTGGAGGACCGAATATTTACACGAGCTACAAGCGCGTCAGAAATGGACTCAACACTCTACTCCTATTAAAGTTGGTACTGTTGTTATCATCATTAATGATAATTCTCCAGTTCTTTCTTGGCCATTAGGTGTGGTTGAAAATGTTCACCCTTCTAAAGATAACGTTATTCGCGTTGCCACGGTAAGAACAGCTAAAGGTACACTAGTTCGACCTGTGGTACGTTTGTGTCCCTTGCCGACACAATAATACAGTTAACTTTATTATATTTAGAACACTATTTTAAACTATATCTATATATTACAATTAACTGTGATGACCGCATATAATTTATTATAATACATATATATCTAAATTCTACTGCAATCTTTATTATTGTTTAAATTAATTCCGCTTAATATACATTTAATTTAAAGGTGACCCTTTAAGGGCGGGGAATGTTAAGGCCAAAGCCATAAACCGCGTAACAAAAAAGCTTATCAGTGACAGTGACGTTTATTATGTTTAATGTTTTTTGACGTTCCGCCTTCTCTCCCCTTTTTTTCCCGCGCTCGCGCTGATATGCAATTCCTTCGCTGCCCGCTCCCGCAAGTAAATCATATTGTATAACATAATAAAAGTGCATTTATCCGTGTTCCAATTCCTGTTGTGTGTTGTACGTGCAATCTCAGCAATCAACTTATTAGAAGAAAGAAAACGGGCCGGCCCAAAGAAAACACCAGCAACAATCTGTAAGTCGCACACAAAACCTATTTACAACCAAACCAGCACCTACAGTCCACCCCCCTTTGTATCACACCAGCATGACTGAAAGGGCAAAAACATGTGAAACATAAAATAACATATTTTCATCTAATGTTTTTACTAACCATGTTTTTAAGCAAATAAATTATTTGATTTGATTAGGAAGTATTAATTTATTTCTATATAATTAAAATTTGTGTCTAATTCAAAGGACTTCAAGGATAAGATATTGTTACAAATTACGTTCTACGGGATATGTCAGCCATACTGTTGTATTTGAGGCAGACAGAAAGTAGAGTTAGATGGCGAGATGATCTGAATATATTTTGAAGATAGTGGTCCAATTAATAAACAAGGTCAAACAAAAACCTTTATCCGGGAAGAAACACTAAAGAATACTAATTCCTGGGGCCAGACAGGTTCTCGTAAGAGGCGATAACTCACAGCCAGGTGGTAGGGTGTTTGCCCGACTGGATGGTTACCACCCCTGGTCTAGAGTATGCCGCCATAACAACCTTTGATTTGGGTTCACCAGGTTCCAATCTCCCTTAAGAGAGCAGCAGCGCATTTGTAGCACACCTTTGGTGTTGCAAATGTCCATAGGCGATGGTAACCGCTTTCCATTTGGTGCGCCGTCTGCCTCTCTGCTGAACTCCTGCAATAAAAAATACGAAAACGTGTGTGCAGTTCACACGTAGTAGAAGTAAAACTTCAGAGAATAAACTCACAGATAATTCTTCTCTAACTTTTATTAATATAAATATAATTAGCCTTTAGCCTACATCAGTCAACATATTATAATTCGAAATAAACTACTTGAGTATCGTTTTCAATTTTTTACTATTCTAAAAAATATTATTATCAGTTTTATTTCGGTCCAAATTGGACCTGTGTTTAATCATCGGTTTTATTGTCTCTAATCTATGCTGCACAATGTAAAATTCGTATATCGTTATCTCCCAGGCTTAGGTCCTATAGATTTATGTGTTTATCACTTTTTAGTTTCATCGAGTTTCAAATCACAACGATCCTAAAGAAGTTTCACTACAAAATCGCAACGAACCAACAAAACAATGATCGATGTCGGCATACAAATTACAGCACGTTACTGTATCCGCTTGGTTACAATTACGGCTCGCAGATGAGTACGCGGCTTTAGAAGTGCGCAACAGTAAAAGTGCCCGATGTTCCAGAAAGTGGAGCGAGCTCGGCTGTTGGAGGTTGGTTTACGGGGTGATAGTATTCATATTATCTCGCACTGGATACGTATCCATTGCAGCCAGCGATCGAGGTCGGGCAATGACGTGTTTCGCATGGCACAGACTGTAACCAGTGCCAAACTACCAGATCGATACCGCATTAGCATTGGGGCCACAAAATTACCAAGGATATATGAGAATTATAAAGTTTATTTAAATTTAATAAATATTTTTACTATTAAATAATGTTTTCCATATACTCACACCAACGCGCACTACCACCGCATTGCATTATACGCACACTTCACAAACAAAACAAGACACACAAAGAGCCTAAAAATTAATACCCCAGGCACAGAAAGGAAAAAACAATACACATGGCACTAGTTAAGATAATATATATAGGTATAGACATAAGGCACACACTGCACATGCACTTCCTCACAACACCAGCATGTAACAGATACACTCTACATTAGTAGAAGTTTAGTATTAAAATTAGAATAAATTAATATAATAAATGTCACACACAAAAACAAAAATTACCAAGAAGCGTGTATAAATACTGAAAACTTTCTTCAAAATTAAGTTATAAAAAATGGGTAAGGCACTAGAGTCCGTAGAATTGTTAAAAAAATTAAAAATAAAATAATAATGTTTTCACAATAATATTATTGATTTTTAAAGAAGAACGCTGGTATTAGGAAGTTATATATCAAAATCAATTGAATTATAATTTTCTGGCAGGTTCGCGGCGTCGTCTCCGCGAATATCCCGAGACTCTAGATCAGATTATTGTATCCTGTAATCGCTTCGAGTCCCTCCATTAATGCATAGTTTGTTCCCAGACAGTGTAGTAAGCATAAAGCGTCTCAACATCAAGAAAGGGATAAAAAAATGAGTAAAGTTCTACTTTTACGCTCTTTCCTACAGTTGGTCTCGTGTATGGATTTTAATAGAATTCTATTTTTATATTCCTTCTGACACAAGTATATATTAATACTTAATAGAAGGTCCCAACCCCAAAAATTATTGTATGTACTTTTGGAACAAATAAACATTTATTTATTATTATTATTATTATTATATTTATGTATATGTATAATCAATAATGTATATGCCCGTTTAAATAAAATGTTTTATTGCTATAAGTTCTAGACTTGAAAATGCAGGGCTAAAGCTAAGTTATTTATGACAACAAACATATTAGATTTATTCAAAACACTGATCTGTAAATACAATACTATCGTCTCCTTACTGCAAATGCTTAACTATAGTTTCTTTAATTTTCTAGGAATACTGAAATTTGACAAATATGTAGTAGAAGATACAAACATTGGCGACTGTTATATTCGTATTATTTTGTGATCCACCTTCAATAGATGACATTAGCTACCAAACGCAATTATTCTGATTCCAGACTGGATTTTATATATAATTTAATATCTTTCTAAAGCGCAACCCCGGTGGTTCAATGGCCCCACGTACAAGGTTGGTACGGTCCCGGCGGGTGACACTCACGACTTTTTTTTGCAGACTCGGAGTAATATACAGTTTTATTGGTCTTCACACGATACACGACGTCTGGGATATACAGCTTTGCGGGTAACAGGATAGGGAAATATACTTATCTGACATTTTATTATGACTATGTAAATCTTCTTTACATAGTATAAAACAAGTAGCCTTTCGCGTGTCTCTGTTTGTATATCCGCTAAATCCTCTTAAACCACGCAAGGGATTTTGAGCTGTTTTCACCATCAAGTAGATAATTTTTCAAGGTTTTATATATATATTTATATATATATATATATATATATATATATTAGTCGTGGTAGCGTAACGGCTAGCACACGCGTCCCAGGCTCAAAGGGCAGGGGTTCGATCCTGGACGCATGCACAACTTAGGCAGTTTTCTGACCCGATGTGCATAATGTTACAATTAACACGTACTAACAAGGTGAAGGAAAACATCGTGATGCAACCTGCAGATCGAGATAACCGCTGTGTCAAACCTGCCAAGACGCCTTGGACAAGCGTGGTGGGTATATTGTCCGTTACCCTATAATGGGAGGCCCGAGCCCAGCAGTGAGACATTTATGGGCTGTTCTATATATATTATATAGAAAGCGTAATTAGGTTTTTATGTAAGTAAATTAAGCTAACCGCCAGTGCTTGAGCGGCGGGGAAAACTCTAGTGATGGGATAAACAGAAAAACTTTTATTACGTCATTTTTTTATTGATAGCTTGAAGGCACAGCATATTTGCTCGCTATATCGTTAGTGTTTCCTAAGAAAAAATAATATTATTAACCTTTTTATGTTGGAGCACATAATGTAAAACATAATATAGTGAAAAAAGCAGTATGGCGATCCATCCAGGCAATACTCACAGTTCTGGACGCCTTGCCAATAGAAGTTGGTGGTTTAGGAATTATAAGTATAATAAAGAACTTATCGATGGTTTGATTAGATCAGATTTTTGTTATTGTATTAGATAAAAATCCTAACAATAAATATATAAAGGATCTCAGGAAATTATGAAATAATTTTAACAGTTAACAGAATTTGCTTACTGACCGTGCCTATTTCGATTGGTTAGTGACATAATAATATATACCTATTTACTCTCACCTGTTGTACTCAATTACCCTTCAACAAATCTTCCTAAAGACATCTATATTTCTTCCATAATTAATCTAAAACTTCTTGTATTTATTTAACTTCTGTCTTCAATTTGCATAATATTTTAGGAGAAGTCTATAAAAGTTTAGAAAAAGGCTTAAAGCACTTCAACTAAATGTGTATTATGAAGACAATTATGAAAGCAGATGAAGCGACAGATGTGTGCATAGATCGTAGGAACTGGCGATTTATTATCACTATCTACCTGGAAAACATGCATGATAATATGTAATTAATATAAAAAGTTTCATCGTCCTCGTCAGCCATTCGTCGTCCATTGCTGGACGTAGTCCTCTCCATTCATACATCATATACATTGGTGTGCAACCCCAACCGTCAACCTCACCGACCCGTGGTGTGCCCTGCAATTTACTTGACGAGGCAATGACGACCGACTGATGGCGGTATAACCATCCGAGTCAGCCAACTAAAAAAATCCAGATTGGGAGCGGGCAGCAGCGCTCCGAGTACAAATAGTTGGCCCTGCGGTCACCAACACACCTGCCCAGCGCGGTAACTAGGGAAAATCTCCCCCATGAAAGTGAAGCCCAAAAAACGACCACCAGATCGTCGTCATCTTAGTATAATTAATATTATAAAATAATATCGATAAGAACCGAACGAAGACCAATTTCAGAGAATTATAATTAAAAAATTCATCGAACATGTTAGTATTTATTATAGCAATGGGCTTATTTACGGCCTACGCTCCTTTGTTATTTCATACAATATGGGGTGGTGATATCAAGAGCTCCCCGGCATCGGCATTTAAAAGTCATAAAAGGTCAATGAAAGCGGGTGATCGATACGTAGACAATGCAATAGGAGTAGAAAGAGAATAGGCACTTCATAGGCAAAACGGTTAACTAACAACGAGCAATATTACAAATTATTACTTTAGGGCCCGCAAAAACAGAGGGCTTGCTATCGAACTCCTTCGGTCCTTTATTTTCGATTAATGTAAATACATTACATCAGTATATACTTTACTCATAGTATACCGTACATCTATAGTTATGAGTATAGCACGCTCGTCCGGCTTATATCAAAACTTTCTTTCGATGGGTGAAAGTTCACGAAGCCATGCATTTCTTCATTTCACTAATTTTATTTCAACGCAAACATTTTCTTTTCGATTATTCTAAGTCCATTGCAGAAGTGAAAATGAGTTCGTATATATATATATATATATAAAATAATCAAAAAAGCAAAACGAACACGTATCATCAGCAAAATTACGTTCATTATTGTATTATATGAAAAAAAAATGTTCTCATGTTCTACTGAGAAGACAAATGAGAATATAAAAGCCGATAATGTGGGAAAGCATTAAGCATTGCCGGTGCTTGAAAATCCTACATTAATTTTTAAAGCTACATGCGACATCGATTTCCAGTTTACGCCTATTCTATGGAAGTAATGATGTCTTTATTCAAATATTTATCAACAAATGGATTAGACTTTTCTACTGATCGAGGTGGTATTTTTTCACCCTTGAAAAGGACAATTTGAGTGTATTGTATGTCGTCGTCGTCAGTCAACCGTTGCTCACTGTTAGACTTAGGTGTCCCCAAATTTGCACTTCATATCCCGGTCTTCTACTGTTCTCATCCAGTCCACACCGGTGACATTGCGCAGATCGTTGGTCCATAAGACTGGAGGGCATTTTACACTACATTTGCCGAGACGCGGTGTCGGGTCTCCACTCTGGGACTCGTCTGCTCCAGCGGCCCACTGCCACTTCAGCTTGCTAATTTTGCGACCTAAGTTGGATGCTTTGGTTCTTTAATGTATCCTCATTTTGATTTTATCCATAAGAGACACTTCCAACATAACTTGCTCTATAGTCCACTGAGCGACCGTCAGTTTCTAAACTAGCCCCACTGTCAGTGTCCATGTCTCGGCACCATACGTTATTTCGGGTATGTAGGTAGGATGTACTGCTCGAAGACTTTCGTTTTCAAGCATTGCGGAATCATTAACGTATAGTATTATCTGATTGGGTAATATTCGATGACATAGTCATTTTGAAATATCAATTACATAGGGATTCTTCTACATTAGGAGCAATGAAATGAGATTTTTAGCTGACCCGATAATCGTTGCATTCTATGATAACTGTAGTTTCGAAGAAACATTCACTCAGTCATTTGCAGTGACTTGAGCTTCTTCAGTCGAAAATAATCGGATGACAGACCAAATGAAAGTGAAAATGTCATTAACTATACCTTGTTTTTCCTCAGAAGTTCATTTTGGTACTTTACACACACTACTTCTTAGAAGTTCATTTTGGTACTTTACACACACTACTCCTTAGAAGTTCATTTTGGTACTTTACACACACTACTCCTTAGAAGTTCATTTTGGTACTTTACACACACTACTCCTTAGATTTAGATGTTCATTTTGGTACTTTACACACACTACTCCTTAGAAGTTCATTTTGGTACTTTACACACACTACTCCTTAGAAGTTCATTTTGGTACTTTACACACACTACTCCTTAGATTTAGATGTTCATTTTGGTACTTTACACACACTACTCCTTAGAAGTTCATTTTGGTACTTTACACACACTACTCCTTAGAAGTTCATTTTGGTACTTTACACACACTACTCCTTAGATGTTCATTTTGGTACTTTACACACACTAGTCCTTAGAAGTTCATTTTGGTACTTTACACACACTACTCCTTAGAAGTTCATTTTGGTACTTTACACAAACTACTCCTTAGATGTTCATTTTGGTACTTTACACACATACGATTCTTCTTGCAATCAATCGCCCTATTTAGTCATTTTTACATGTCTTAGTGAACTTGAGAAACACTAAATAAAAATAGATTTTTTCAATCGATCATTTCAACAAAATATTTAATTAAAATTTTATTTACTAAGTTATCTCGTAAAAAAACGTATTACTACATTGCATACACCTTAATTTGATTAATGTTTTTAGTTTTTATTTCGTTATATTGTTCGAAAATTAAAGTCTCAAAAATTAAAAATTATCATAAATTGTTCCCAAAAAACAAACGGTAAGGTACGATGTATAAATTAAAAAAAACAATATAAAATTAAACAGCAAACAACTTTTTACCAACTTGTAAAAATATTTTAAAACCTTTTCCTTGTGTCCCTCAAGCCTTTTTTGTTTGTGGAAAAACACTGCGAATCAAATAAACCTCAGCCTCAAAAAACCCTATCACCCTTGGTTCGTATAATATTTGTACCCATGTTATGTTCGAGCTTGTTTTATACTTCGTACGCTGTAACGAAGTTATTTTGGACTGCGTTCACACAGCATCAGATAAAAATTGTAAAGCTATGTGTGCATATTATAATGGAATCATGATCTGAGCGTTAAATCCCGGTTGCGAGCGTTTATTCCAACGCCCAAGGTACTCTTTCTAATTTTTCTACTCCACTTCGCGCAGTCTTCAGCCTCCCCCGTTTTGAGACCATTGGTACTATGTCAACCTTCACAACGTCAAGCCAGTTTTTCTTAAGCCTTCCCCTTCGACCGACACCTGGCGGAGGCGGCATCGCTAGACATTTGTTCTCCACATAATTAGCCGGTCCCTATAAATGTGACCGTACCAGCGTAAGCGACTCTCTTGCAATTTGTCTGCTATGTCACGGACCTGAAAACTGCTGCGGATGCGAGACTTCCTGACGCGGTCTTTTCGTGTGACTCTACACATTCATCGCAACATATTCATCTCCGTGACAAGCAGTTCTTGCTTGTGTCGCTCAAGTACATATTATAATGGAATCATTGTTCATAAAATATCTCTAGAGTTACAATTATTATTTATTAAAATACTCTTGAAAAACTCAAATGGACCGCCCTTCGTGAAAAAGAATAGTCATAGCTTGTAAGTTCTCTGTAGTATAGTAAAAAGTTAACTCCCCTGATGTTGTCTTCTGAGTGCTTTCGGATTGACGAGTAGTGTCCGAATAGCTGTATCCGAGTGCATTCGGTCCGAGTATAATCTGACCGTGTCAACGCGGCTTAATAAATGACAATGTATTAATTTCTATATTTTTTTTAGATATAAATGATGCATGTCGTTAAAAACTAAATCTCTGTATCTCTTGATTATTTAAATTTAAAAAATCCACGAGTATCCTTTTGTTGTTACACTTAAAAATCAGAAGGTCTATAACAACGTGGCTTAATAAATGACAATGGATCAATTTATAGATTCTTTTTATAAACGTTGCGTATCGTTAAAAACTAAATTTCTCTTTGATTCTTGATTATATAAATTAAAAATTCCATGAGGGTCCTTTTGGACTTTATTTAATTTGTTATTACAATTTATAATTAGAACGCCCTATGGCTTTAAACAATCGAGTCGACACGTACAACAAATACATTATCCGTTTCGCTCGATTACACCGGTGTCTAAATGAGGATTTGGGGAGCTACATTGCTTTGTCCAAAATTGAGTACCGTTGCCATGGAAATGAGAGTGCCGACAAATACTTCCCAAGGCTGTTTAGGTGCTCGCATGCCTAGCTGATTGTGCACGTATTAAATATTCTACAAATATATTGCTCGATGAACGTTCGTTATACTTTCTGTTAGTATTGTTCTTTTACACAAACGTAAAAGCATCCGCTCGAAAAACAAACTTTGAGATTAGTAAATTAAATGCTTTGCAGTGAAATAAATATATTTAGTACATAATTTACGATAATTTAAATATTACAAAGTATTTAATCAATGAAATCCTAGTAATTTAGTGACTACGGCACCCGGGAACTCGTTCCAAGGACTTGGGTGTCCAATCCTGGACGGAAAGCATACGCCGCTTAGGCAGTTTTTCCGGAAGTGTAAATTGTTACTAATTTTTACGAATGTATATGAACGCTAAAAAAGAATTTGAAGAAATTAATTAGTTCAGATTGTCAATGCGAAACTCACTAAGGTGTACTTGACGAGTGTTGTGAATACACCGTCTATTCAACCTACGTGGCGGTCGGTGTGGCGCAAGCCCAGCAGTGGGACGTTGTTATTATATACGAATATTAGATTGTAATATACCTAAATACCTATATAGAACATATTTTGTTAAAAGTATCCTCTCAGTCAGGTTGCCTGAAAGAGATCGCTTTAAGCGAAAAGGCTGCCTTTTGTTTTGCCTTTAAATTATTGTAGTTATTCATTTCGTAATTGTTTATTTTGGGGAACAATAAAGTATTTTCTATTCTATTATATTCTAATGTAAATGAATGTAAGAGCACAGGACCACTTACCCTTTCTCATAATTTCTTCTGGCTTACACCTGAAACAAGAAAAACAATCATAAATAATAGTTATATTAAAAAAGTCATTGTTAACGCTAGAACATGTAATTTACATATTCAAATTATACATTATCAACACAGTAGATGCAATAGCTCTGCTCAATAAATTCCAGGGCATGCAAACTGATGGACACACGAGCAGTGAAAAGTTTCATCACAGTACATGTAGACTGATGCCTACAACAGTAGTAAAAAGTTTCATGACAGTGCATGCAGACTGAAGAACAGACGAGCAGAGAATAGTGTCATTACAGTGCGTGCAGACTGATGGAACTTCTTGTGCATAATTATGGACCTAGACCTCACTGCTGCGTGTCCTATTATTTAACTATAAAGAAAAGGAGTTTTATTTCTTCTTAAAAAGCTATTTTAGAAGTTTTCCTATGTAATAATATTTCTATTTTATTTATTAAATTTAAGCGCAAAGAACTTAGTTTGTTATAATAGTAATAGTTTGTAGGAATTTTAACCTGGCATCCCTGTATCTAAATGTTTGTGTGTTTATGATATAACTTGGTATCTGTACGAAAAGTTTGGCAACAAACCCAAGATGGCGTCCGACTCGCTTTGCGCGGCAATTTATTCCTGTCAATTGTTTGCGAGGAAGTTGCTTTTTTTAAAATAGGTATCTCTGGTTACTTACGCCATTTTTAACTTGGAAACAATCATCATTTTAACCAAATTACACGTAACGTGGCTCAAAATCTCTGTACAGCAGTTCGGCTATAAATACCTACTTTGAGAAGTAGTATTTTTGTTCTTCATTATTTCATGAAGAGGCAAAGTTCCTAGACCATACAGCCTCGTCATTTGTGTTATACCTACTTTGATATTAACATGGTTAAAGCAAAAGACCTATTTGACGCTAATTTGGGAAGGTTTTCACCCAGCAATAGATTGCGATAGAACTCTATCCAAGTAATTAGGAATTTAAATTATTCTTCACCTTCTATACTTCTATAGGAATCAGAAAAATAGCGGGATGTTTTTGGAGAATCGTTTAGAAAAATTGACACGAGTCTAAATATACTGGTAGGCGTAAGACATAGCATAATGCCACTTTATTTTGATACTTGTCATCTTCTTCATACGAATCTACGAAAACGGCACAAAGTCGATAATTATATATATTGCAATTATATATATGTAAACTATATATATATATATATATATATATATATATATATATATATATATATATATATATATATATATATATATATATATATATATATATATATATATATATATATATAATTTACAAGTTACATTAATTTATTAATTGCAAAACATCAAAAATTAAAGTAACGAACTGTAGTAAGTAACTAGGTTTAGGGTTGTACTTTGCTCATGTTTGATGTTTTTAGAATGGATAAAGTTACCTATTATAAGTTTCTGGGATACTATATTCAATGAATATGTAGTGTCATGAGTTTATGACCCTCAATCAATTACTCGTAATACCACAGTCTGTATCACACAGAGCACGATGGGAAGAACCATACAACACACACTTCACATCAATTATAAAGTTTCATTAACAACTCATACAAAACCTTAAGCTACTTTACAAACAAATATTACCCTATATAAATTACAATAAGGAAAAGTGGGTACCAAATGACGTAAGGCCCCCCAAACATATGGGGCAGCGACAACGCGCTGGGAATAAATAAAAATAACATAAATTATTTATGACGTCGCTCCAAATTTTATCCAATGAGAATAAAGCGAAAACAGCGCTTGAAATATAGATGCACATTTCTATTAATGAAAATTGATATTACATAAGGAAGGCTGAAAGATAATAAGCACTGAGCACTCAATTTTATATGCTGTGTTGTATTTTTGGCAAGGGAAAATAGTAAATGATTTTTAAACGCTTGATAACTATGTATATAAAAAGTGTCACTAAGAAATATAGACACGCTGAGCATACCACTATTAGTTATGTGAGTCGATTTCAATAACCTATCAAAATTAGTTGTCCTGACTGCTGTTAACATGATATAAATGCCATAGAGGGTATGTCATGCAATTTACAGAGCACAGAAGTTCCCCGCGCTGGACGCTACAACGATTTTCTTTGCTGTGATCAAATTGGTATTCTGTAGTAAACTAAAACTTACGTCAATAGTATATCGAAATAGTCATAACATACATATTTATTATTAAGTTTTTTTTAAAGGGGATAGGTAGGACCTGCGACGATCCTGATAAACAACTTACGCTTCATCTACTTTCATTAAACTCTTCATACATGCACGTTTATTTGAGATTCTTTATACCGCACCTCCATCATATGATGATGGTGTGTATGTCGCAAGTTTACCGGCTCCAACTCTACTATTCACAATGATGTCTTACACTTATTTTGTGATTCTACTTTCATTCAACCGCCTTAACATTCCTTTTTCAATCGTTATTATTACGTCTTCCTGCAATCCAGAACGTTCCTTTATCGCATCGTTCCTTATCATACATTCATTACATACATAGTGGGGAAATAATTATGAATTAATGGTTTTCAGGTCAATTTTTAATCACGGACTTTTCAGTTGTTGCGTTGTGGCTTTCGAGATAAAAAGGCGCAACCGTTTTAAAAAATATTATCTATAAGTTTTTCGAAAATGAAATTGATTTAAACTAATTATTATTCTTTCAACAAAATGCTTACAAAATTAATTGAAAAAAAAAACAACAATATTTGAGCTTTATTAATTATTGATCTGATTGATTGCTTTATTAAATTGACACACCGGAACAGCAATATTCCCTTGTTATTTATTGCCCTGGATACCGTTTACAACGGGTCGAAAGATATTTAATTACATTCTTTAATAAGGGTCTGGTGAGCACGCAAATATCTAAAAAAAAGATTATTTCCGTTATTGGCATTCTACTATAGCCGTTGTATATTATATTGATTAATTACTATATTCTAGTAAGGCAAAGGAACAGAGGTCATGTCTTGACTTATTTAAATGAATGGTCAGGTGTAATTTAGACTCATACAGAAAGAATTCCGCTATAAAATACAATCCCTTTTAATATTATAAATGCGACAGTAACTCTGTCTGTCTGTCTGTTACGCTTGCACGGAAAAACTACTGAACCAATTTGGCTGAAACTCAGTATATATATATTCGATGCCGAGAATCAACATAGGATACTTTTCATTCGGAAAAATGGAATAGTGTCCGGGACAAAAATATATTTGTCTCTCTGTTTGTTAAGCTTTTACGGAAAAACTATTAGATCGATTTGGCTGAAATTCGGTACATATGTAATTTTAATACCGAGAGTGGACAAGGGATACTTTTCAACCCGAATAATGTTATCCCAGAAAGTAGGATAGGTTTTGTATTTTTTGTGATTTTCCATTTTCGTAATTTTGGTTATTTTGGTAATTTTCGTCACTTTGGTCATTTTGGTAAGTTTGGTCACTGGTTATTTTGGTCACTTTCGCCGTTTTGGTCACTTTGGTCACTCTCGTCACTGGTAATTTTGGTCATTGTCGCCACTTTCGTCATTTTTGTCATTTATGTAGTTTACAGATAGATAGACAAGGGATAGATAAATAAAAGTAGAACTAGTTTAAATAGGGATCTATAAAAAAATGCGATACTAACTATTACGATATTAACTAACTTGATGTGTCTGTCTGTTAAGCTTTCACGGAAAAACTACTAAGAGTACTGGATCAGTTTTGTTGTAATTTTGTTTAAATGTAATTTTAAAACCGAAAATGGACATAAATACTTTGAATCCCGGGAGATGGGATAGTTTGCAATATAAAATGTAGTGAATATTCCGGGGCAAATAGCACTAACATAAAAATTTAATACAGTGTAACCTGTATTAACGCCTGCTGTTTAAAGAAGTGGCACGCATCAGAGTGTGACCCGCGGTAAACTACTACTTATATAAAAAGTCCTATTCGTTTTTTATTGCGAAGGCGCTAAAGAGGCAAACAACCTACCAAATGGAAAGTGGTTACCGTTGCCTATAGATGTTTGCCACTGCTGGGCTCGGGCCTCCCATATAGGAGAATGGACAATATACCCGCCACGCTTGTCCAAGGCGGCATGGCAAGTTTGACACATCGATTATCTCGATGTGCGGGTTTCATCACGATACTTTCCTTCGCCGTTAGCAAGCGGTAATTGTAACGATATGTATCCATAAGACCAGAAAAACCATTTAAGTAGTGCATGCTTTCCAGCCAGGATTCGAACCCGCACCCTCTGAGTTTGAGACGCGTGCGCTAACTTTATTAGCTTTTGGTCCTAAATAACCACTTCTATAATTTTGAATCCATACAGATAAAATTGTTTTTTTTTTTGCATGAGTTCAGCAGACAGGCAGGCGGCCTACTTGATGGAAAGCGATTACTATCGCCTATGTACAATTGTAACAGCAAAGGTGCTACCAATGACGGCCTCTGTGGTTGAGCGGGCTAAGCCTTTGCCGGCTTACCTCACTGCAACGCAAAGGCTACGGGTTTGATTTCTGGTATAGTAAATTTCGGAAACGTATTTTCTCCGTTATTTACTATGGTCTGGGTGTCTGGGATCGGCCATAGAATGGTCCGTTCTATATTACCCATAACACAAGCGTAACTTGCTAATTTGGGGACATACAGTGTGTGTTTGTCTGCCGGTTTTATAATGTGCTGCCGATCTCTAAAGGGAGACTGGAACCTAGCCACTACTGTCGAAATACAACTCAAGGTTGTTATGGCGTCATACTCTAGAATTCTAGACCCTCTTACAACAGGTCACCCGGCCGCAGGAAATTGTAGACTTTCTCCGTCCCTGTACGTATAAAACTGTTTATATATACTACAATAATAATTATTTACAGGACCTTTTGACCTCTTAACCCAGCAACTTAAGGAAGTCACATGAAAATCATTACTCTTATATCCATATGATAAAAAAAACTCTCGATAAAAGAAAGCATCGCCTTGCCAACGCTACAAATAGAATATTTTATCTGAAAAGTATCCAAAGCTATGGGCGTCGTTCCTTACAAAGCTTTGACGCATACGTTGTTAAATTTGTAGCATTATTATCCTTTGTGTGAATTTAATATTAATGGTGTGTATTAGGAACGATCTGTCTATCTTTGATGTTCTTCGGGGAGGATAAAGATCTCAATTCTGCTCTGTGATTACAAAGCCATTATTATGTAATACTTTGTTTGTGCTCTGTTTTGAATGAAATAATTTGCCCATCGATAATTAAGTTTTATTACGTATTTTAGTTTTGGCTATGAATAAAGGAATGAATTATGGCTTTATTCGTGGACAGTTAATAGAAATAAAAATTTACAATACGTGACAATTCGGTTACAATGACATCGAAAGGAATTGACAAACACGTCATACAAAGCACAGACCATATACATACTTAGAAAACGATTATTCTATAATTAATATACATTTTGTTCCAGGCATCATTAAACATAAGAATTAATTACATTTAAGACTGCTATGTTTGTAGAAGAAATGTTTTGATTAGAATCAAGGCAATTGATCATTTTAAGCACAAGATTCTTTCTAAAATTGCTATCATTGTCACTGTAACCGGACATAATTTATAAAAATAGGTCATAATAAGCGACATGTCACCATAAGCGAGGTTATTATATCCGACTTTGTTTTAAAAGATTCTATATGAAAACCAAGATAAGCTGTGTAATGACTTCATATTAAGCGGTTGGTCAACATAGGCGGTGTCATAATAAACGGATTCTACTTTACAAGAGGCGGTCTTATCGCTAAGATTGGCGGTGTGGATTGTGTTGATGTGATTGGACAATTTTAATTGCAGTAGATGTATCGTCGCGTCGCACGTAATTCCTTCCGATTTTTACCCAAATATACTGGTACAGTATTGTTTTAGCAGTTTCCTTAATACTGTTACGACTTAGCCAAAATTCCACGAAGCACAACAACAAATGCGAATAAACACCTGCGGCCATAAACCCTGAGTTTTATTACCACCCGCATTTGCACTTCTTTTGTATTTAATTAGAAAAGCCGCCTATTGTGTATTGTAATCTGTTCCGGTAGGCAGTGGCCAGGTGTGATTCCGGGAAATCGGGTGCACGGGATGAGGTAGGCATATTGTATTTGTATAGAATAAAAGGAATGTCCGAACGGAGGGGGCAGCAGTCAAGCGAGGATTACGATACGAGCAAGACGTACATTCGATAAGCGATATAGTGACGGACTTTGTGCTTTGTGTTATTTAATTGTGCATTACATAAGGACTTGTTGCGTCCAGTTATATTTGTACCTGTTATACGTGTTTGTATAGTTCTAATAAAATCTATAGTAATTCCAACGGCATTTTAATTCGAGTCCCGCACTCGTAACAATACTTTTAAACAAGTTATTATTGTATACCGTTAAGTGTTCGTTGACATAAACAGGTAGTGTTGACATAGACATGTCTGTCCCGGTATTCCTATAACTTTTGTAGTTAAACGAGATTTGGGAGCACGAGATATTAGGTTACCTTTCAGTAGCCGAGAGGTCGTTTTAGCAATTCTTATTCTAGGACTGCCTTGTGGTTTGCTTCTGGAAGAGATACGATTAGCTTGTATGATATTTCCTTCGCTAAAGTCTACTTCGATGCAATTAGCTAAGGTACGAATGATATCTATTACGTTTTAATTTTTTAACTCAAGTATCCCTACTACGAGTATATTCAGCAGTCGCTCTCTCTGTTCCTTTTGGTTTAGCAATGATTTTAATTGTGCATTTACCTTTCTTATTCCAGCGACGACTATTTTAATTTGATTTACAGATTGGATTTCTTTAGTAAAATTCTTCTGTTTAGTTGGTATATCTGTTTGTTGGTCATCAAGAAACAGGATGGACTGTTTTATAGATATCATTTCATGTTGTGTATTCCTGTGCCCTATCCAAGATTTGTACCACGTTTTTAATTTCACTATATTCCTTTCTGACAGATTTTTAGTTCTTGAGAAGAGCCGGTAAGTTTTGCCAAATTATTATCAACGTGATCTCCTTCCTAAAATCATATTTCCAGTCATTTAATGTAGATGTAATTTAAACAGTGAATGATTGCATGATATACATTGTATTCTCTCCATGTGTGCGTTTGCGGTGAGTTCTATGGGCGCGATCTTCCTTTTGTGATAAATTGATTGATAAATTAGGAGCTGATCCAGATTAATTATTTGGCGAACATGACATTATTGTGCCGGTCTAATCAGTATGTGATTCTATGCAATGAGTTCGCACAATACTTTAAAAGAGCTCACCTTTATATCATACATATACTCCTAGACTTACTAGTAATTGCGTGTCATATGACCCTAGCGAAATACCAGTGACCAACCAGTGTCATATTGGGCTAAGATCAATTTAAAACTTCGTTTTGTAGTTGTATTGTTTTATTTATGTGCATACATAGTCTTGTATGTAGTTCTAAATAAATATCTTGTCTTTCTTCTTCTTTCCATATGAATAGTTAGTAGTATTAGTACCACTTTAGACACAGAAGGTTGGTTAAATGTCAACGAGATACCTAATAACAATATTTACAGCAACGCTTTACAAATCCTGTCTTAAAACTATTAAAACATTGGACACAAATTGTTTTTGTTTAGGTTCAACCCTTTACTGCTTGTTTTGCTGAGAGCTTTTAAACAAAACACCTACATTCCCTAAATTAAAGTTTAGTACCACACGTGTAGTTAGTTTGACTTTACACGACTTTGTTATTATTACTACGGCCTCAGGGATAGTTCATATATTCCATACTAATATATAAATTTGAAATTGTGTTTGTATGTTTGGATATTATATATAAGACTCATAGGTAATAAACAACACCATAACACTGGTTCTAGATTAAAGTGGGTTAGGGGGACAAACTTATATCACTGTCTATTGACCAGATTAAAAAGATGCATTAAAAAACGTAGTCATTATGACTGACTAATGGTACCCATTTTTTTTATCCGTGCAGAAACGGAGAAAGAACACAATTTCCTGCGGCCGGGCGGCCTGTCGCAAGAGGCGACAAAACAACCTACAGCCAGGTGGTAGGATATGTGCCCGACTGGACGGCTACCACCCCTGGTCTAGAGTATGCCGCCGTAACAACCTTGAATTGTGTTCCGGCATTAGAGTGACCCGGTTCCAGTATCCCTTAAGAGAGCAGCAGCGCATTTGTAGCACCTTTGGTGTTGCAAATGTCCATAGGCGATGGTAACCGATTTCCATCAAGTGGGTCGTCTGCATGTCTGCTGAAGTCATGCAATAAAAAAAATAAAAACCCTACACGACTATAAAGCTGCGATTATTTTTACTATATCTACGGATTCTTCTTCCGTACCTTTATTAATTTTAACTTCATTTGAAAAAGGATTGAAAACTACACGCTTTTGTTTTTGTTTTACTGTCTTGTGTGACATTTTGTAAGTGTTTGTTACAGTATTGAGGTTTATCTTATATTTACGTATACATACTGTTACGAGCTACAGGACTCTAATTAAAAATGCCGTTGAAACTACTATAGAACTTATTAGAATTGTACAAACACGTATAAAACAAATACAAATAAAACTGGGTGCAACCAGTTCACAATGCACGATTCAATCCAATTCGACACACGTAAATTCCGTCGTCTATATCGCTAATCGAGAGTACTACAAACGTGTTACTCGTCTCGTAGTCGTCGCTTGACTGCCCACCCTTTTATTCGGGCATGTCTTATATCAACTACACAGTACAAAAAAAAATTGGCCGCGCGCACTGAGTTTCCGAGAAATAGTAACTTGCACACCTGCGAACGGCTAACGAAGTCGAAAACAATAACAATAAGGATTAGTTTGACGCTAATGATGGTTATAAAACAAGTAGAAAAACAGTAGCATGTTTTTTTTAATTACAAATTCAAAACAAAGGAATTTCTAAATCCGGGAAGACAATAAGCTGCGTTTACGACAGACACCTGTGCGCTTATCTTTGACGGCATGTAACAATACCTTATGGTACCCTACACGACTATAAGGGTGCCTTTCTTCTGCTCTGGTGGAAAGAAATCGCAATTAGGGTGTAAAGACACCTAATTGCGATTTCTTTATAAATCGTGGGCTTCGGACGGAACTGATGGGCGCAGCTTAAAACGTATCTGGATAATTAATGTAGGAATGTACAATAATGTACACTGAAGTGAGCAAACTATAAGACAGTCGCGGACGTGACCTTGTTGTTCGCCTTCCTGTGTTTCATAGTAATCTGAAGTGTTTTACGGTTCTGCTGTGCACCAGTCGTTTCTAGTACTGTCTATGCACGGACGTATTCGATAAATTGTTTGAAGCTCAATTATACTTACATTTTTAAATGTTCATTAAGTCTATGACGGCCATCTCTAATATTTTCACCTTGTTGTCCAAAGTATCTATAGATCCAGTAATAATTAAAGTGACTGGCAAGCGAGAAAAATGGCAAATTATGAAATTGTTATGTCCGACTAACAAGTCGGACATAACGATTTCATAACAGTTCCGTTCTTGCTAAACAGACTACGAAGCCCTAAAAGTGTCTGAAATTGTATTATAACTACTTCATTTACTTACGCACTCTACTTTAGAAATGTAAATAATAGGACGCTACTCTCATAATAAAATTAACGATGTTCAAATGAACTAAAGTCACGAAATTGAAATCAAAGGCGATATTATTTATTTTAAAATGAAATAAACAACTATAAAGGGCGAGTTATAAATCAAATAACAGTACTACGATGAATTATTCATAAAACGGGCTATTCTCGTTCTTTCAAATAACAGGCGAAATCTTGTTTTTGACAAATTGGTTTTCAGTTTAGACAAAGTGGAATTATGGACATTATTCCAAAGAATTTCGCTTTTACACGATATTGTTGATTTTAATCAAGCTATTTTGGTAGGATTTCAGTTTTTGGAGCAATTGAGCAGAAAAATAAGGAAGGCCTATAGTCGCTTTATAAATTTAAAATTGCAAAGCGGTAAAATTTTAAACTAAAAGAAATTTGATTCTAATTCTCAAGATGCTCTGTAAAATATTTAATATTAGAATCCATATGTGTATGTACAAAGGCTTTTTTTAATTATTTTTTTTTAATGAATAGGTTCGCGTTTTACTGACATTGCACCTGATGTTAGGTGGAGCATGCTTACCTAGAAGATACCTGCACGCGCGAGACTTAAAGACACCTAGATTGTATACTTCAGGAAAAACAGACGACGGTAAAGAGTTCCACTCTTCAGCGGTGTTAGTCCATATGTATAAACATTGGCAGGAAGGGCTTCTTCTTGCCGGCCACTATATGATGGTGTAGTGAAATTTTTTTCAATGGACATAATCGTGTGTATCGTTCAAAAAGCTATTAAAAATCATAACAATAATTATAATTACTAGTGACTTTTTTATTTATGTCTGTGTTATTTTTGAAGTATAAGTTGAAATTTTAGCAAAAATTTGTTTCAAGAGAGACATAGTTTTTAAGATACGGGGTTATTTCGTTATTACTGCTTTATAAGAGTCCGTATCCAAGTGATAAAAATTAAGAAAGTTCTCCACCTATACGGAATCCTTCATTTAATTTAAAGTAACTTAATTATAGTATGTGTTACAGTTATTTAGTAGCATAGTCGTTCTTTTCATGTTTCTTTTTAAAGTTAATAATTGGTTTTGTTATGAACCCTCTTATTTCTAAACGATACAATCGCCCATTTCCTTAATTGAATAATAATGTTATTTTTTTTTATTCGGTGTTTAGCGCTTGTTTTTGTATAGAGTAAGTAGTTCTCTATAATTTAACATAATTTTATTTAGGAATATTTGTCCTTATAATGTAGTGATTGTGTACAGATTATAATTCAAAATCTCTCAATTGTACCTATATATAGACGGTATCCACTATATTTTGTTTTCATCTTGGCAGACGCGATAGATTTGTACTGTGTTCGGTTTATTTTATTATATGTAAAACTTTAAGCATAATGTTTTATATGATATCTTGTATAAAATATTATCTGGAATTTCCAAACAGTAATGTATTAAATTCATTTCATTCATAACACTTTAATTAAAATAGTTTATCAGTGACTTCAATCCGCTATCGGTTGTGCCAATTGCTAAGTTTCATGTACTGTAAAATTGTTGGAGGGATGGCGAGATGTTCTAAAAATGCTTGTCGAATTTGAATAGTCAGTGTCTGTAATGTGTTAAAACTGTAAGGTTCTCTGATTATAAATATGTGACCAGTTGCTGTTCTTTTACTACCATAAACCCTTCTGAGTTTTTGCAAGTATTACATATGTTTAATTTTTAGTAGTTTTAATTTATTTTAATTGATTAAAATCGAAGGTAACATAAAACACTGTAGGCACTTTATTTAGGCCTACTGTCCACTGAGGCGTCATTTGACGAATGCAGGCAAGCTACTAATGACGACAGGGTTAATTTGCTTCTTAGATGTGTCTATGCAATCGTCATACAATCATCATGCAAGCTACAAGGCGACGACACAGACATGTATTATATTAGCTTCATCTATATTATTATATCCGTGACGTCTTTTCTCGAATATGCTGCTGATATATTATTATAAAGATAAGGATATTCCTCGATAATCCGAACAAAAATAGCTGCCGAGACCGCCATTTCGTAACAAAGACGAGTATGCGTCTCGCAGTACGCTTGAAGTAGTGGCAGGCCGCGTCACGAGCTGCATGACGAATGCTTGATGATATGCAAATGCGACGTTGCTTCCCCGTGGACAGTTTCTTTTATTTCTACGCAAGATGCAAACGAGCTACACAAAAGCGTAAAATGACGATGCTGTGCGTATTACGTGGTGCTACGTGGACAGTGGGCCTTAGTGTGACGAGAAAATTGATAGAAACAAAACCTTTACGCTAACAGCCTGTACCGTAACAAAAAGAACAAATATTTGTTTCAAAAAGATCAGTAAAAGGATTAGGTTTTAGTTTGCCGAACCGACCTTGGTTCTCTTGGGTCCGAACGATAATGTACTACGTATCGATTCTTCGTATCAAGTCGTAGCTACCTATACCTCTTTGCCATAGTACAAAGAAAAAAATCCCGACACGTCCTATATGTAACTTTCTCTATCTTTGCAACGCTTTAAGCGAAAGCGTATAAATACCTATCAAAGGTTTAAAGCATATATACACGTAACACCAGTAACATTGTATTACGGACCAAATATACATATATTTTTGATAATGGTTTCATGGCAAAGCAACATTTCTTAAGCGATCTCTTCCAGTCAACCTGATAACAAAATTCTAACTAATATGACGGTGAAGGTGAAGTAGAAAGTGAAACAGGTCTGAAAAATTTACATACATACGATCTTATTCATATCGAGTTAGAGTAAGAGTAAGTAAACTCGATATGAACAAGACCGATATACTTGAATTACATACATAAATCAATCTATAAATATATATATTTAAATCAAGTTATATATATATATACACATATATAACTTTATTTAAATACACATATTATAATAGGTGATAAGCATATATTGTAATAAATTTTTAAATAATTGTACGTATATTATTATCAGGCCGTTTTATTTAGGAAGTTTCAAGTTTAGTAGTGGTTTCCGAGTAACTTTGTAAATGTAGGTAATGTTTTGGGCCCTCTCCACAATAAGAGCCAGTGCATTTAATGACGGGCCTGCCAGTTATTTAAAAAGAAAAAAAAACAAACTATAATGTAAATATATATTCGCCTACATAATCAGATTATCTAAGAATATCTTTTTAAGTTTAGTTTCCCTAGAATCGCTAAAAGAGATCGCTTTAACTGATAAATTCTCTTTTTGTCTCGATAAAAAAATATTGGCACTATAAATTCTTGTTTAATATATATATATATATATATTATGTTTAAAAGTAAGTTATTGTCAAAGATTATATTGTTTTTATACACTAGGATATGCCGGCGACTTCGTCCACGCTTGACTTGAAATTCCCGCGGGATTCCCAGGATAAAAAGTAGCGAAGAGTTTAAGAAGTAGCTGTCGATCAGAGAAAACCGCATCGACATTGGCCCAGAAGTTTTACGTGAATCCCGAACAAACAAAATGACAAACAATTTCTGAAAAAAAAATTGCATCGTGTTTTCCATCGTTTGTATAGTTTATTCGTTTTTTTTAAATAGCTTCAATGTACAGACAGGGTATGTTTAGAATTTTATAATATTATACGTAACTAGCAACAATTATAAGAAATTTAATACAAATAAATATTTGCAATGGTTTATTTCGTACATTACAAACTTGAAAGCCTTTTCACAATGAGTACCAAAGCCGAAACCATAACTAATCCCTCCTAACCACAAACAAATATTACACATACAATGACATTTGTTTATATTAATTAACCCATACTATAATATTACCGACCGATCAAAGTTCATAAAGGCAACCCCGAACACAAATTCACAAACATTTTACAGGTTGTCGTTTAAATTAGAGAAAGTAAATATTAGTAGTGGTTTGGCGAAAGACGCTGGAGAGGGTTAAAATGAGCTCTCAGCGGTGGTTTTCCGACAACGCTACAATATGGAGTTTTTAAAAAGGGTGTCATGAAATTTCTTTTTGGCCGGCAGCGCGTTGATGAAATCTCCGGTGTTGTAAACGTCCATAGGAGACTATAACCGCTTATCAGGTGAGCCGCCTGCCTGTGTTCTTTGCTCCGGCTATAAAAAAATATATGGAATGATAGAGGGCTGTCGAATATTCAATTTTTAATTCTATTTTCCACATATATTTAATTTCTTAGTGACAAGCACAAGAACGATAATGATTAATTTAGCTAAACGTTATTTAGTTATTATATTTATCAAATTATCATAATATATGTTGTTGTTATAGTAAAATTTTCTAAACTGCTTTGTAGTTGGGTCGTTTTTAATATCACTGTAGAAAGGAGGGAGAGGTTTGCAGTGAAAATTAACGTTGTGTCGGATGAAACTCCGGCACAGCAATAAGAGGAGTGAAAACCTCATTTGCTGAAAATGTGGCGTACATGACTGTGCTCTCAAAACTCGTTTCTTTCTTTTTATTATGATTTGTAATTAGTGTACATCGCTATTTCTTCAAATAAAATATTTTTCTTTCTTTCTTTGTTTACTTCAATGTTACAATGTGATACGAAACTAGCATGTGTCAGCGAAACTTTGTCCGCGTTACATACATGATAGTGAAAAAACGACTTCATATATCGGGATAGAGAGTTAAGTGATGATACCCGGAAGCTAGCTAAGTGTCGAGTTTCACTTAAATCCATTGAGTAGTTTTTACATGATGCTTTAACAAACAGACAGACAAAAGTTCTCAAATTTATATTTTCTCTTTTTTAAATTCACTTTATTAACTCGACCACTCTACAGAAATCTTATCTATACTAATATCATAAAGAGGAAAGATTTGTATTTTTGTATGTTTGTAACGAATAAACTCGAAAACTACTGGACCGATTTCAAAATTCTTTCACCATTCGAATGCTACATTATCACTGATTAATATAGCTTATATAAAAGTTAGGGATCCCTACTAAAACTTCAATGTGTAACCTATCAATCTAAATAAAATACTTGGCGCTGGAACTGGATTCTACGATTTTGATGAAATTTTGTGTGTTTGAGTGGGTCTCGAGGTGGTTTAGATTCACAACTAGACCCGGTAGATGGCGCTGGTATCGAGTTCTAGATTTTATTTTTTTCAGGACAAGACAACGTCTGTCGAGACCGCTAATATTATTGATAAATAGACTATTATAATAGCAAATTAAGGCAAAGATAATAATAAAATTTACGACGCTTCTAATATGAATATGTTCAACGTGTTATACGTCGCACTGTTGGACTCGAAGGCCCAGCACAGATTTCAGGGGAACCGGCTAATATAGCCACCATGCTTGTCTGAGAAAGATCGACGGGTGTCACACATCGGTTTTCGCGAATTGCAGCTTTAGCCTCAAGTTTTCTTTCAATCTCAGTTGTTTAATAATTGTAACATTATGCATTCTATATCAGAAACACCGCATGCGCAGTGTATGTTTCCACTTATAACTGAATCTAAGCCATCGTAATGAAACGCAGCTGCGTTACCCACTAAGCTGGCACGACTGTTTGTTACATTATTTATTAATTATATATATCCGTGCAGGAACGGAGAAAGTATACAATATCCTGCGGCCCGGCGGCCTGTCGTAAGAGGCGACAAAACAACCCACAGTCAGGTGGTAGGATATTTGCTCGTCTGGATGGCTACCACCTCTGGTCCAGAGTATGTAGCCATAAGAACCTTGAGTTGTATTCCGGCATTAGTGGTTAGGTTCCAGTCTCCCTTTAGAGAGCGGCAGAACATTGGTAGCACCTTCGGTGTTACAAATGCCCATAGGCGATGGTAACCGCTTCAGGTAGGCCGCCTGTCTGTCTGCTGAACTCACGCAATAAAAAAAACAATCTTATTGCAATTACTTCGCAATAAAAATAAAATAAAAATTATTCAATCCTATTACAATATTAATTGACACTAAAAACTTTTTTCAAAATTGAAAAACATTATTTATTAGTTTATATTCGTCTGAATAGCTTTGATAGAATATTATTTGTTTGTTCCTCATTTTTAGCCTTAACAATTAAGCGAAGCCCAAAATACAGGCCTGTCCTAGTTTGGGGGCAAACCGACAACTTTTAGTCTCTAGTAATGTACCTAGCATAAATATATTGTAATATTGTAATTATATTATAATACGAGTATTAAATTAAATTAAATTAATTCCGCACCGCACGAAAAACACGTTTTTTTCCAACTGAAATATGAAAGAGCCTCGCAAAGCTTATTTTCTATGTATTCCATTCAATTACAACGTTATAACCAAATTTCAATCTAAGCACCTTATCCTTAGCCTACAGTTGAATATTTCCACAAAGTATCTATGAAAATTATGAGTCTAGATTCTCTTCGCAAATCAAAGAAAGAAAATATTTATTTCCAATTGCGACACACACAATACAAACTGACACGAACATATACGTACAAAAATTAATGCCGCAATTTAAGAAATGAGGTTGGCACTCGGTCTTTTGCTGTGCCGAAACATTGACCGACACAGCACTGGTTTTCAGTGCCCACCTCCAAAATCTCATATGTCCTAAAGACCCCAAGTATGTGGGTAACCTTAAACAATTACATGAATTAAAAATATATATAGGTAAGAATTATACAATAATATAATATTTCTTATCAATATCTTTCCTTTTAATAAGATAATAACCACAAGATACTCTTCACTTCGAAAAATAAAATAGTTCCTGTACACGAGCGAATAACTTTGGATTAATACAATAAGCAAACCAGACAAAATTCTCTATAACTCAGGTAAGGTAATAAAACCTCTAAGTCAAGAATATAAATTTTACACGCAAGTAACTCTTAAAAGAGGGCAAAATATTAAAATTTCCAAATAGGCAGCACCCTCGCCACTATTATACGGAATAACTCCTGAATTAGTTCGCTTATTGTACACTCGGCCGAAATATACCCACTTTGGGTCTTTTGTTAAAAGCAAAAAAGACCAAATAAAACAGCAACTTGCGCAGTTTACTGGACTCGTTATAAGTGACTTGTTTATTTTATTAATTAATAGAAACAATAGGAAGTGTTAATTAATAGACACAAACATTTTCAGTTCACTGAAATTACAGTGATTTATTTATTTTTGTAACACAGAAAAGAAAGAAAGAAAGACTTTATTTGAATAAAAATAGCTATAACACGGAGGATGTATTCATAATTTATTGTAACCATGAGGAAATGTAAGAAAGAAAAAAATAAATAAAAAAACGTTTACTTGATCTTTAAGCACACATTAAATATAAAAACAAAATAGGTATTAAACTATGTAGATACTATCTAAGTCAAAAAGTTCTTGGAATCAATATTAAATAATGAAAACATTTAAACAAAAATATTTTATTTTTCTGGAATATCCTGTTTCTAATTTCCTTATTCTTTGCGAAAAAAATTGTTTTTCTTGGGTCTCAAGAAACTCCTCTACGGCAACCAAAATGGCGTCATTATCGTGAAATTTGGTTCCACGAATTTCCTCTTATAATTTCAGGAATAAGTGAAAAACACTTGGGGCTAAGTCCGGAGAATATGGTGGATGGTCAAGGAGATTGAAGTCAGCACAGCGAATTGCGTTGAGCACAAATTCCGATTGATGAGAGGGATAGTTATCGTGAAGAAACAACACGTCCAACGACAGTTTTCCATGAAGTTTTTCTTTAATCGCTTCACGCACTTTCGGATTAATATGTGCATAATAGGGTCCAATAAACGTCTGGCCTTTTGGCATGTAATCAATAAAAAGGAATTCTTCACTTTCCCAAAACACTGAAGCCATAACTTTGCCAGCAGTAGGAGCAACTCGAAGTTTCTTAATGGGTGGAGAGGATGGCCGTTTCCAAGACATGCTTTGTCTTTTAGGTTCAGGATCGAAATGGTGGACCTACGTTTGACTCATGGTGACAAGGCGACGGCAAAATATATCCGAATCACGCTAGAACATTTCGAGATCACGTTTAGGAATTTCCCAAAGTCGCTTTTTGTTTTCGTCGGTTAACATACGTGGCACCCATCTTGCCGACACTTTTATGAACCCCAGTAATTCAACTAAATGCATTGAACGCTACCAAAAGACATCTTTAGGATCTCAGCTTAATTTTATAGTTATTCTTCTGTCTTCTAAAACCAAATTCTCAACTTTTTTGACATTTTCTTCCGTAACGAAGATTGAAGGCCGCCTAGAACGCGGGTCATCTTTACAGCTTGATCTACCTCTTTTGGATTCAGCCACCCAGTACGAAATCGTAGAATAGGGTACAGAATCATCCCCTAATGTCCGCTGAATGTCCGAAAAAATTCTTTCGTAGACATTTTTTTCAAGCTGAGATATTTTATCACCGCACATAACTCACTTTTATCCATAATTTTGCGTTTTTAGCGACTCGTTGCAAAAAATAATTTCTTACGTGCGAACGAACTGACAAAAACGAGTGACAGTTGGTATAAATATTGTGTGATTGACACTCTTCAATTGGAATATTGAACTTCTCCCAAAAAGGTTTTATATATATGCATAGCAAAATAATGTGTGTGTGTGTGCAGTTCACACGCAGTAGAAGTGAAACTTCAGAGAATATACAGGTGAACAAATTATATGTAATATTATATACGTATTTATTCTTAGGTATTTTGACCCTTATTTGTAATAATTATCCTTTAAATCACTAGCATAAAGTTCAAAATTCAATGCACTGTTACGCACGTATGTGTGTCTACGTATAAAAGAATATATCCCTTAAATATATATAGATAGTACTAAAATTCAATTTTTTTTTAATTTTTACTTAAAGTGGAAATTAATACTAACGGATAATGCGAAATGTATTTTATTTTGAATTAAATAAGGTTGAATTTTATGTGTTTATATTTTTCGTTTCATCGAGTTTCAAATCACAACGATTTTAAAGAAGTTTTACTTAAAAAAATAAGTAAATTTGTCTCACGGTGGCACCAAATAAGTGCAGTTCAGCACATGCCAGGCAACGGGTACCTGACGCTTGTTTTAAGCTGCACCCTAGGCCGGACGGAGTTTGCACTGATATTTATGTGTATATATATATATATATATATATATACATATAGAGTGTGAGTAATAATAAATTACGCACATAGATATATAAATAATACATAGAATTACTACTATTATCATTTATTACGCAACTACGAACAGACCCAATAAAAAACAAAAGAAAACACAAAATAAACAGAATTGAAATGCTGGTGTTGCCAACAATGTTACTGAGTTAACGCGCATCCCCCTCGGGCGTCGAGGCTTTAAACTACCTCTAGTGGCCGGGTCTATCTGTACACAATGTCACTGAATAAGGAGTCCCGAGATGCCGGTCGCCAGATTAGCCACTAATGGCCAATTCCTATATCTTATTGACCGTTCATTTGCCTTAATAAAGGGTAAAATTTGACATTAGCTCCGTACACCTAATATCAAAATTCAACCGATGGTAAGGCAAATGAATGAATAGTAAGATATAGGTACCGGCCATAAACCTTTCACTGCGAACGAACGTGCGTCCGTTTGATAACCACCAAAGGCTACTAAATATAAGGTGCACTTTATTGCCAAAACCATAAAAAATATAAGGAGTATTGTCGGACTACCATGTCTCCAAAGATGTAATGAATAAACGATGAGTCATTGTAAGGGGGGACTCCAGGCCATATGCCTTGATATCATGTTTAGAGGGCAAACAGGATACGCCCGTGGTCGTACACGACAGCCAATTTGTGGCTTTTATATCGATAAATATAAGTTACTATACTATATGTATGTCAGTTACAAGTCGCTTTCAAGTTATACTAACTTTTTTTATAAATATTGTTTTTGATTTTTCTTCTTGGACAAAACAAATGGTTAGCTTTCTATATAATACATAACTAGAATAGATAACTTTCTGCTGTACGCCAATAAAAAAATAAACATTACATTTTGAAACGATCTTTGATAGAGACATCCTCAGGAATAATAATTATATAGTAAGTAAGAATATTTCATGTGTAGTGTGTGTTTTTTATTTTTATTGATTTAATGTATTTTTCAAGCATCATTTTTAAAAAATATTAGCATTCTCACTTCTTCTCTATATAAACTATAAGTGTGCGAAATTTCATTATCCTCTTTCCGCGCAATTTTCGTAAAAAGGGGTACAAAGTTTTTGCTTCACGTATTAATATAATGATTATTTACATTTTTATGTTATATATATATATATAGCGCCCACTTCCAAACAACTCGTTTGTCATATATACATTATAAAAACAAAATTATCAATGTATGAACGATATACAAGGAATATTCATTAAAAGTGCGTGCCCCTATCAGCTTAGTTCGTTTGAGGCCAAGGTCTCAGAGTTCTAGACACGCACGCAACAAGATTTGCTCTTACGTAACCCGACACCACCCAACACTTCGTTACATATGGCCTGTTTATGTAACCGTCTGGCTGAGGGATTTTAACAATGGCGTCTGCCTTAACAAGATCTAAAAATACGATATATTTAAACATACGTCTAATTTTTCTTTTATTACAATAGTCTACGTTCGCGTTTGATTATGATCTCGCCGGATGTGGATCTAAGATATGGTCTAGGATGGACTACACCTACCTGGAAGGTAACTCACACGGGGCTTGAAGACACCCAGGTTATAAGTATCGGGAAAGACAAACACCCGCGACGAGTTCCACTCTTTTGTGGTGCGCATGATGAAAGTAGACGCAAAGCACTTCGTTCTAATAGGTGGAATATCCACCATATATCGGTGCCGCATGCCGGTGCGTCGGGTTGTCCGACGATGAAAGGGAGATGGCGGGATCAGATCGAAAACATCTGCTGGACACTTCCCAAAGTATATCCGATAAGCTGGCCACCCTGGGTCGATGTTCGACACTTTGAGTTTTGTCGTTGAAAAGCTGGTCGTTGCTAACCAGCCTCCTTGCTCTCCGCTCAATTGAGTCTAGTGCTTTGAGTTGATATTTGACTAAGCCACCCGAAAGGTGAGAGCAGTACTCCATACATGCTTGTGCTTTATAAAACATTAGCAGCTGTTCCGATATGAAGGACCGTCTCACCTTCGAGAGTCTTAGTCTCAGTTATGGTAAAGTACAAAGCTTCACCAAAAAAGCCATCGCGTCATTAACAAAAAGTAACAAATGATACTAATCGTTTAGTCTAATGATACCCTTCATAATTATGGTATACTAAAGATTTTGAAGCCCTTACTTACAAGTACGGCGGCCATTTTCTATATTTACTTTTTTACGGCATATAGATCACATAAGAGAAGCGTGGCCTTTACTTGAGCGACACAAGCAAGAGCTGCGTGTCACGGAAATTAATATATTGCCGTGGATGTATGGAGTCATGAGGAAGGACTGCGGCAGGAGCACCTGGCATCCGCGGTAATCTTCATGTCCGTGACAAACTGCAAGAGAGTCGTCTACACTGGTACGGCCACATTTTACGAAGACTGGCTAGATAACAAACGTCTGGCCATGTCGCTTCCGCCAGCCCCTGGTAGAAGAGGTAGACACAAGAAATGTTGGCTTGATGTTCACAAAAGGGCTACCAAACACCTCGCGAAATGCAGAAGGTAAAGAAGGTAAACGGACACAGGGTTTCGAAGCGCACGCTCTGATCCCAAGCGAGACTTATCGCAGGTATAAAGAAAGAAAAAATGAGCGTACCGTTATTGCCAATATGGCAACACATCCCTCAAAGCACATACTATTATCCGTTTAACAATGACATGCATATCAAAGAGATGCTGAAGACCCCACGAAGTGGAAAAGAAAAAATTGAAAGCGCACATTGGACTTCGAAGCACATACTCCGAACGTAACCGAGACTTAGGCACAGAAAGAAAAACAACACATCCCTAAAAATACCTACATAGCTTATTATCCATTAACATACTTGAAATTTGAGCTAAATTTTTTAACGTTTTTCACAAATAAATCTCCCAGACTCCTTTGTTCTATATTCAAAATTATTCGCCCTTATTGTTACCGCCGCGTATCTTTTTAAAACAGTGTCCAGTTGCCAAAGCCAAAGCTTGTACAGTGACAGCTGATTGGCTGGCATACACCCCCGACGCAAAAAAATCAAAAACCGCGTTCGTTAGCCCATAAAAAAGTAAAAGGTCGCATACGCGGCTAGGGCAAACAAAGTGCTGCGATGGGCGCTGTATTAAATGTTGCCAGGGTTGCTAATAAAAATGACGCGTGTAGTAAAATAACCATTTCTCTTTTACATATCAAAAAGTTAAGCATGTATTCATGTTCCAATTAATTTTTGTGAGTAACTGTTTTCGTGGCTCTCCCTTATTAATCTGGAATCCGTGTAACATTCTACGTTTTCTGTTATAAAAATAATCACAGAACTTTCTTAAGTTTTCAGGCCTTTTTTATGGTTAAAGTGAATAATATGTGCTTCATAACAATCTTGGAATTTGTGGTAGCTAGCTTGGTGGCAAAGTACCAAATTATGTTGTTTCGTCAATCAGGAATCGCGGACTGCTTAGGCAGATTTTCTTATTGAATTTTGTATAATTATCACATATTGTCTGAGATCAGGAAAAGCAAGAGAATATACACATTGAGGTTATCGACGTATGAAACCCGCAAATCCGCCTTGTATAAGCGTGGTGGGTATATCGTCCGTTACCAACAGATGGGAGGCTTGAACAGTGGTTGGACGTTACGTGTATGCTTCCGGGCACTGGGAACGTGGGAACCGTTTTTATAGAATTTCATAAGGAACGATAGTATAATAACAAGTTAAATCTATTGCGTGATAAAAATAAAATTAAGAAACTGAATCTTTTTATAATTTTAACAGATTAATTAATTAAAATAAATTTTAAAGTACATGAATATAAAAACTACAACAACAATAATTGATTACTACATTATTCTGTTCAATTAAGTATCAAATATGTGTTATATTTTTAAGAAAATCTACCAATAGGTAATATTTTATCAGTGGCATCACCACACCAAACCCTCTGTTTACGCAGGGCCTAATAAGGCCCTCGCTAAAAGCACTTATCCGGTTTAAAACCCTTTAAATGAAGCAATAAATGCGAGGAAATCGCTCTCTATTACACACACAACGGTATTGTGCGTAAATGGGGAACACTGTATGCACACAAAGCAACATGTGAAGGAGACGGCAATTGTAATTGAAGTCCTTTGAAGACTGCGGTTTTTGTTAGCACCAAAAAATGTCTGCGGATATAAAATGCGCAATGATAAAGAAGGTTAAACAGACAATTGGGAGAATCTCCTGAGCGCATCATTGTCTGCGACCACGTTAATTTTTCAAATTCATGCTAGTTCGCTCACTTTTGTTACAATGTCACTAATTAATGCTCAATATTGATGATATCAAGGCACTTCAATCAGAGAAATTTTTGAGAAGATATATAGAACTTTAAAAGCCGTGGTTTCGTACAATGATGAGTTCACGACATTCTTCCATTTGTTTTTTGCAATCACCGTACAATACAAATTACAGTATGACTGAATAAATTAAAAATCTTAATTGTTTACAATAAAATTAAACTTAGATGTATATAGTAAACAAGAGCATCCCTTCCATTGTTAATATTATCTACATTTATTGTTAAACGTCTCAACGTCGCTAACACTTGTTATGAGTGGTACGCATGTCATCTTTCACGATGACAAGCCAGCGTTACTTGGACTTAGCCCATTAAAATCAAAAAGCATCAATAATCTGGATAAGCTGGCCTAATTGGCTAAAAGCCGTTAAAGACTAATGGTCTTATTCAAATTGAGTTACAGTAAGTTTGTTTAAGAACCTCAAAGAAGCCTACAAAACTTAGTCTAACTCAATATGAATAAGACCAATTAAGGTATAATAAGAAGTTTTGATACAAAAAATACTTCGACCGCTCCATAGCTATGTTGTTCTAAGTTTTTTAATTTGTATATTTCATGTGACTGAGGTGTTAAAACTACAAACGGTTTTTAGTAAATAAAATAGTTTAAGTTTATTATCTAAGCGAAAATAAAATTGAAAAGTTTTATTAAATTTTTATTACGTTTCGTAGTTGTACTGATGTATTTCATAAAAATTTATAGCGCTATGTCATGGATTCATATAATAAGTATGAATTTACAAAATTCAAGCCCTGGATAAACGAAGTGGCGAATGCAGCTTGCACAAAATATTATTAGCTTCCACACCACGCAGCTATACAAATTAAAGCAGGAAGTTGGTCGAACCCACGCAATCTAAGTAATTATAGATAAATTATGGCTTAGTATTTACTCATGGATTTAAGGATAACCACTCGATCGATAGTCTTTCGTGGATGTCAATTTGAAATGATAATGAAAATTTTATTGTTTAACGGAACATCAGACTGTATACGTACATATGTGCATATACATATGTACGTACTGTACTGTATACTCTATGTATATATGTGTATATATTTATACTATCTTTTCCACTTCGCGCGATCTTCAGCATCCCTTGTTTAGAGGCAACTGGTACGCGTGTTATCCTTCACGACGTCATGCCAGCATTTCTTGGGCCTACATAGAAACAATGAAAAATAATGTATTTGAAAAAATACATCTAATACCGGGACGGACCTGGCGGGGGCTGCTATTTGTCAGTACCCATTTATCACTTTCTAATTTTGTCTGGAAGTGGTCGGTCTAGTGGTAAGGCCGCCCGTTTTATTATCTATAAGAAATATTTTGTATTTCTACAGATAATAATTATGAGTATAGTATCTAATCTATCTGCTCTGTGGAAATGTAATCTTCTTAAACAACAATATTAAACAGCGATATTAAAGTAGGACTCGACATATTCAACGTTAATTATAAAGTAAATATACTTAGTCTGAATACATTATAGGGCTTGGTGTGTGTAGGGAACCTAGATACTTTATTTACTGTGACTAATGCTCGTTGAAATGACCGTTAGTGAATGTTCAATTTACTTTATGTAGTGAAATTTATTTAAAAGTTTATAAACGTGAAAAATGTTAACAATCTCATTCCCAAGTCTTTATACGAATTTCTAAGTAATATTGAATTATCATTTGTAACATAGGTATGCTTTTGTTTTTTAATAACGCAATAAGCTTTTATCTGTAGAGCGTATAATATTGTTACGAGCTTCAGGACTCGAATTAAAAATGCCGTTGGAACTACTATAGAATTTATTAGAATTATACAAGCATTTATAAAACAAATACAAATAAAACTGGATACAACCAGTTCACACTGCACGATTCAATGCAATTCGACACGCGCAAAGTCCGTCGTCTATATCGCTAATTGAGAGTACTACAGAACGTCTTATTCGTTTCGTAGTCGTCGCTTGACTGCCCACCCCTCCATTCGGACTTTGTCTTATACTAACTACACAGTACAAAAAAAATTAGCCTCGCGCACTGAGTTTCCGAGAAATAGTAATTTGCACACCTGTTTTTCTTAATTATAATTCAAAACACAAAAGAATTTCTAAATCCGGGAAGACAATAAACTGCGCTTACGACAGGCAGCTGTGCGTTTATATTTGACGGCATGTAACAATATATACATTTTTAGTATCGACAAAATCCTTATGACCTAGTAACATATTCTGATGATATATTAAAAACTTTTATACCTAAAATAAAACTAAAAATATAGAACATGGACAAGTAGTAAGTTTACGCACAGTAAAGGATACTGCACAGTGACAAACATCTACTGTTTTTAACCAATTCCATTTTTATTTAACTACAGAACTACATTAATCGAAAATACTCCGTACTTCGGAAACTACTCGAGCACTCTCAAACAAACCAAACTTCATTTAAACCATTCTGTAAATCTACCATACCTATTAAAAAAATCTACTAAACATACCCAAGACATAAAAGTATTTAAGATATTTCATAGAAATCATATACATTAAAGTATTGGTTCATCGGTTTAAATAGTATATAATAATTCAGTTAATTAAAAAATTTAATCACATTTGTATACAGAAAATTAAACTATATAGTTCGTTTATGATAAAAAAAACGAATTCCACAAAATTATACTTATGAAAACTGATGTGTAAAGTAATTGATTTACTTTTTGTTAACATAATTATAAATTTATTCCAAGAGCCCACTTACAAAGTGTGCCAATTAATTATCCTGTCAAGCTGAAGTCCTCCCATAAAACATTCTTCTCTGACACCTCCACGCTACGTATACAACTTGTACAGCGAAGATTTGTAACATAATTTAAGACTTTTCTTCAAACCACACATGGGCTGACTTTCTAGAAATACGAATTATAATTTCTTACTGTAAGAAATTGTTATTTTCAACTTTATTTAATTGTAATTCAAATCAACTCTAATTACCCAGTCGATGTTGCAAACCTCTGGTATGGGATGCTACCTGCTTAGACACGTTGGCCATATCCCATTCATCATAAGATTAGATCAGCCGGTTCGGCGGCGGAAACAGCTGAGTCACTCAAGCGGCGCAAATAGCAGCATTCAGTGAGATTTACTTGTTTGTGCCATTTGCTGTTGATAACTCGTCTGAGAAGCTCCAATGCTCTAGCGATATGTCAAGCCTCTGATATGGGATGCGACCTGCGTAGATACTTAGGCCGCATCCTATGTGCCATATACGACTAGATGAGCCGACTCGGCGGTGGAAACAGTAGAATCCCTCAAGCGGCGCAAACAACAACATTCATGTTTGTGCAAATTGTTGTTAAGAAGCTTGAACCCAGAGAACAAGTCTCTACAAAGAGTTCTGAAAACGGCTAATAGATTCTTCAGGTGATAAGACGGCGGGTATCTATCTCAGACAACGGATCAGTATGGTAATTCAGCGAGGTAACATAGTCAGCCTTCTGGGCATCTTACCCATTAACAATGATGACCTACGCTTAATATTCTACTCGAAGTCTTAAGATTTTATAGGTATATTGTTATGGATATATATATTTTCAGGTGCGGATTGTTTTATGCGGTTTTCTTGCCAAGAAATTTCATTACTGTTCTTGGCAACGTGTCGAGAATCGATGGTATAAAACAGGCTGCTTACAATTCTCGCTGCGCTGCGGCGTATACGTGATTCAAGAGCGGTTGTATGAACTTTGAAACTCCAGAGAGTTGCATCCGCGGTAGTACAAAGTGCCAAGTTACCAGTTGTAAACACATAAGTGCGATTTGTTCGAAAACTGTTTTTGCTGTTACAAAGTTCACTCTTCTTTGGACTGCAATCTATATAAAAAAAAGTATGTGAATGTTGTGAAAATAAACTGATTAATTCAAATTCAAACTGACCATTCATTTGCATTATTATAGGTTAAAATTTGTCATAGGGTCTATACAGTGTCTTGTAACCTACGTCTTTAGTGACAGATTAATAATAGAGGTTATTTTGTATCGATTACCCTCACTATTCAGCTCGTTTCGTTATCATCCGGATATAAGAGTGTGTAGATGGAACGAAGCCATTACACTCCTACTCCAGCTTTGGTCGGATGCAGAAGCTCACTCCGGCTTTAGTCCGATGCACATGCCGTAGTAACGCTCTAAAGTGGCTAATTATTGTGCGAGAAGTGAGATTCAATTAAATCTGCTATTACAAGTAATGTTAAATTTCTACCAATGGCAAGTGAATGGAGAGTAAGATATAAGAAACCGACCATAAAACAATAAGGGATTTTTACGTTTTGTAATAAAGTACATAAAAATTATCCGATATATGAATTATCCAGCCCTACAGTGATAATCCGTTCAAATTAAACAAAATATATTCGTATGCACAAGGCGCTATTATACTTAGCCGTGTATACTTTCTAGAAAGTTTCTGTTGAATATAAGTACAACATGAACGTGAGCGAAGACAAGTTTTGGTCAGGAGTGAGGAGTATAAGTTTGAAAACATACAAGCACGTATGCTTTCAAACGATTTATTTCTTCTGAACACTTATCAGAGACTATAAAAATATTTTACTGTTTCCTTTAATTTCCATATTTAAGAAAATTTTCATAAAGGCGGCGTTCAACAAATAAATACAAATTACGGCCGCACTTAATTCTCGCTTATAATTAAACTGCCTGGACGGCAGTATTTTTATTAATCCCCGTTTTAAAAAATTGTCTTAAACAGTTAATTAACTGGCTTTATTCCATTAAAACGACAAAAAATACGTAGTGTTATAATTAGTGCACTCTGTCTGCGTTTTACGTAGCGTAAAAGAAACTTAAACATTTTTACATAACGATAGTAGCATTTTATAGTTCGCATTGTAAAATTAAATTTATAATTATAATAGGGCCCGGAAAAATATAACAAAAACACATCGGTTCTTATTAGTCTTCTTTATATAGTTCCAACGGATTCGGCATTTATTTTGCTAAGCGTTAATAAAGGTAAACCTGAATAGCATGTCATATGTACTGTTACGTATTGAATCACCGTTAGAACTTTTGTAACTGGTTTATTCTCAACTACTACTATAAAAACAATCACAGCAGATAGAATTGATTCGAAGTTAAAATATTATTATATTATATTTATATTATATATGTATATTAGAAAATAGCTTTATCATTGACATAACATCTCAGCCACTCTATATATTTATACAGCACAGAAGTCGTAAAATGAAAATATCCCCATTATCGTTGTAGGTATTTATGACAAAATATGATTTGCCGTAAAATACATTATGTGAGAAACGTAAAAATCAAATATAGAAAAAACTTGAGATCACTTAGGAAAGGAACGCTTCAGTGGCGACATAGATAACAGTTAAGACTAACATTTAATTAATAAAAGTATTTATGTATTTTGGAGTCATATTTTTACTCTTATTCTATTGTTTTATAATGTATCACCAAACTTCAAATATAAAGTAGAGAAGGAATTTTTAATTTTATAAGTACTCAAATAATTTACTGCGTATTCTTAGTTAATGATAAATTTGGCGATATTTGTTCTTAAAATACTGTTACGAATTTATGGGATGTTAATTTAAAATGCCGTTGGAATTATCACAAAGTTTATTAGAAGTACACACACATGATTCACAGTTCTTACAACCATAGCCTAAAGCAAAAAAACCAAACCATAAAGCAGAAAATCTTAATAACCTAAGTCGCGCAAAGTCCGTCATTAGAAGATACTCGCTACGAAAGTACACTAGGTATAACGCCTCGATCGCAGGTGAAACTTAGCTAACTCATTCCCGACGGACCGACCTTTTATATTTGTTAATCAAACATGGCCTCCTAGCAACACGCCCGCTGTTCCTTTGAATTTTTAACTTGTAAACTTAATGGCTTTTAAGAATGCGAATGAAATGCAAACAATAGACCAGAAGGATTTATTACATCTTACCGGGAGGCGTACAAAAGGATTAGCGCGAATAATAAATAGCTTACTCAAATTAGGAGAAGGAGTTATAAAACACTTACAAAGGACCGGTTCGCAACAATAAAATTAAGATATATTTAATAAAGCTAAAATCATAATAATTGAATAAGACTGATAAACAAAAATTAAACTCCTTATGCAGTAATGAAGGCTCGCCATCCAACTACATTGAATTTTATTAAATACGTTTACAATACAGTATCGATGGTTTTTCGTTTGTACTTTGATATAAGAATTCTATTAAAGTAAGCACGTCTCAGGCTGGAATGGTTCCGAGTGAAGGCATCCAGCAATAAAGGCGGTGCAGATTAATATATCTTGCAGTGCAGCCAGGTCAAGTGCTCGCGGCCGTGTCAAGGACCTGCTTGAACGAGGCCTCACTGAAAGCGGAGAGCGACTCTCCAAACTTAAAGGTATTTTTAAGCTCTTCACCTAATTTTGTATAAAGAAAATAACATTTATATTTTAATATTATAACTGTAATAATTTATTTCCAAAAAAACCGAGAGGTCGGTGTATGAGTTCTGCTGCCAACTAAGTTACATACGCATCAAATAGATGGCGCCATACTTTAAGTCCCACCCTTTCTTTCACAACTGGTATCGGTAGATGGCGCTGGGATTAGGTTCTAAAATCGTCCTTATCTCCTGGACCGATTTTGATGATTTTATTTTTGTATGTTTAAGTTGGTCCCCGGATGGTTTACATTCCCAATTGGAATCGGTAGGTGGCACTAGAATCGGATTCTAGATTTTTATTTTTTAAAGCAGGACCACGTCTGCCGGTACCGCTAGTACTCTATACAACTTTAAGATGATAATTATTATCAAGGTGTTTTAATCCATTAACTCGTTTAAAATGATTTATTTAGTACTAATGAGTACCATACAGATATATACATACATAATACCTAGTACAGAAGGTTCGCAATAAGTCAGGCATTATGTAGGCGTTGAAAAAATATTTGTTACACTAATCGCATGTGGTGTGATGTGTAAAAAATACAAATAAAATACCTAAAGAATGCAAAGTATGCTTCAATTACACTAAAATCTCTTGTAAGAGTAGATTAATTATTACATATATGTATAAAATTCGCTACATCAAAACGTTCACCCAAGACTCTGCAAATAGAAGTAAGTTACGTAAGTCTCCTTGACTTATAAGAGCTGAAAATGAGCACTATAATTGGGTGATTTTTACTTTGCAACTAACCCGCTACTCTGGGTTGGAGAGAAAGTCTGTCTGTCGGTGGCCAGCCTGCCGTCCTAACCGCGGGCGGGCTGATCCGAGCCAGCCGTTTTGTGATATCGTCACCTTGTCCGTGAGGATACGCGGTCGTCGCAAGCCTTTCGTTTATAATATTTCGATGGTGCGGCGCTAGATCGAAATATTACGCGAGAGCGACGTAATGTAGTTTTTGATAGAGGGAAGCTCCAGATCGCGGTGGATGTCGATGTTACGCATATAGAGGGGAGCACCGACGGCTCTGCGCATGAATTTATTCTGAACGATTTGCAGTTTCTTTAAAAGGGCATTGATCGGGCGGATGAAGGTGCTAGACGACCCATCACAAATCGCGCTCTATTCGGACTATAGTGATATGCTCGTTGAAGCGTAAGTTCTGATCTAGGGTGACACCCAGGTAACTTTGCCCAGGGATCTCTTTTCGTAGAGCGAGATGGCTTTTAAGCGAAGGCAAGCGCGTTTGGGAGAGCGAAGCGTGCCCGGGAAAAGAACATTGCTGCGCTTTTCTCCGGGTTTACCTCTATCCTCCATTTGCGAAACCATTCGCCTAGCTCTGTTACAGCTACCTGTAGCCGGACGCAAGCCATTTGTCGGTTGTGATCTGATGTATAGAGTGCGGTGTCATCCGCGAAGAGGGCCAACTCTACATCTGGAGTTTTGGGATGTCGCTGGTGTACAGCGTGAAGAGTAGTGGAGATAGTGCCGAGCCCTGTGGTACACCGGCTTGAGTGGGTGAGGGACGAGCGTGTTCCCTCCACTCGAAAACGGAAGCTACGGCCCAGGAGGAAGTCTCGCAAGATGAGCACGAGTCTGTCTGGTACACCGAACTGGTACAGCTTGTAAATCAAACCGTTATGCCAGACCTTGTTAGCTACGTCAAGGAACAGTGCGGCTGTTCCTATAGGGCGACGAGGGCGATGGGCAAAGTGGGATAGTCATGAGTGTCTGGCACGGAATCCAAACTGCTCATCGGGTAGTAGATGTTTGCTGATGGCAAAATCTCTTAGTCTAGAGAGGATGACCCTCTCGTAAAGCTTGCTGAGTGCGCTCAGTAGGCTGATTGGGCGGTAGCTGGACGGTTTATTAGCCGGTTTTCCAGGCTTGTGAATACCGATGACGTCTGCTTCCTTCCAGATCAGAAAGAGGTTTGTTATGGCGGCATTGAAGATGCTCACTAAGATTATAATCAAATGGCCGGGGAGGAGTTTTAACACGCGATTGTTAATGCCATCGATCCCTGGGGCCTTTCGTGGTTTGAGGGACTTGATCAGATCTTGCACTTCTTCCACCGTGACTGGGTCGAGTGTGGTTTCCGCTGGTAAGGATCAACCTCGGAGTCCACCTCCGTCAGGTGTGACTGGTCGACGTTTTGTGTAGTGGGGAGCATTGAAGCTCTAGACTCTGAGCAAGGCATTCGGCTTTCTCCTCATCATCGAACGCCTCGGTGTTGTCGGCTCTTTCTAGCGCGGGTATGACAGTGAGGGTATCTGATTTGAGAGCTCTAGCCAGCTTCCAGTACGCCTGGTGAGTTGGTTCGATATCTCTCAACGTTCTGTCCCAACGTTGTTCCCTGACTTCCCGGATACGTAGTTTGACCTCGCGCTCTAGTTGGCGGAGTCGGACTCTGTTGTCTTCGGTGGGATATCTGTCGTGAGCTCTGGAGGCGGCTCTCTTTTCCCTCAGCAGTACCCTCACTTCGTCCGGCAGGCATAAGTGGCGGTCATTCTCTCCACTGGCACCTGTCTGGACGAGTTCCGCACTGCGGATTGAAGGTGGCTGGTGAGGGCCTCGATCGCCGTCTCCGTGTCTTGGTGGGATTCGATGTGGTCCGGGATGCGGTCCAGGTCTTGTGATTCGGTTGCCTTGAGGAGGTCCCCAAGTCTCAACCAGTCCACAGAGGTCCTAGTTTCAGATGTCTGGTCCGTCTGTTGTCCTAATTTGAGGATAACCGGGCGATGGTCCGAGTCTATATCGTCCATCGTTTCGATCGAATGGAACTGAATAGTTACGCCCTCAGTAATGCTAGGTCGAGAGTGTTTGGGGTCCCCAGTCGCGGTTGGGGGGTATCGTGGGGTCATGGAGTTATTATATCAAACAAAAGATTGTCTGATATATTTATTAGGCTCTGCCATTGGGGTTAGTGGTATTGCAATTCCACTGTTCGTGTTTACAATTCAGATCTCCGGCTATTATAACAGCTGGGCCTAAGTTGAATAGGGCTTCTAGGTCTTTCTTAATAAGGGTTTTTCTGGCACGCGAGGTATGCTGAGACTATGACTAGAGGTTGGTGGCCAGTCATTGCTAGTCTGCAGGCGGATACCTCCATACCTACTAGTGGTGGGGTGACTAGAGGCATGCAGTGTAGAGATCTTCTGAAATAGATCAGGGTGCCGCCACCACGGCCTATCCTGTCATGTCTCGTGACCCGATAGTTAGAGATCTTTGGATCTCTTTCACTCCGGTTTCAGGAAGGTCTCCTGCACTAGTAGTATATCTACTTGATTGGTAACCAGGAAGTCATGGACCAAGTCGCGCTGGTTTCGAAGGCCGTTGGCGTTATAAGTCGCCAGAGTCAATGAGCGTGGTTTATTTCTACCTACATGCGCCATTTGTTACCGGTAACAATAATTTAACTAGGTTGTTTAGTTATAACGACCTAAGTACCTGGAGGAGGTACGCGTGATCCATTTCGATCACGAGTTGATCCCGGAGGGAGGGTTGGTCAGACTCTGCAACTTGTCTTAGTTTTCGAGCCAAGAGTTGGACCTCTGCTAGGTCGAAAGGCAAGTTCTTGGCGAATTTAGTCGCCAAGGCTAAGTCCTCCGCTAAAGAGTGGTGGGGTGACGGCCCAGAAGGTGCTTTTAAAATGGGGGCGGGGGCAGGGGTTGCTTGGGGTAGGCCGGCCAAAATTGGGGCGCGCGTCCTTAGTGGAGGGAACGTCCGTCGTGGGAAGACCCGTCCAGTGATTTACCACTTTTTGTTCGGCACTTTTCTAGTGCCTTTTGGGCGTTGCCCTTCCGAACTTAGGTTTGGGTCGGGGGCGGCAGGAGCCTCTGTAGTTAGCGGGGTGACCCGCTTGGCCGCAGAGAATGCATTAGTGCCCATAAAGTTGGCAATGTATGTTTTTCGTGTGGGCGTTCCACACGAAGGCCAGAGAGGCCACAGACCTTCTCAAGTTCGAAGATCTTTTTCCCCTCTGGGGAGAGGTTACTAGGTTTGTTACATCTTGGGACTTAACATGTAGGAACACTCGATTTCCTGTGGGAGTCCGCGGATTACATGCCGTGTTGGGTATCACGGGCTTCTTTTATAGAGATTGCCTTACCTGGCAGCTCCTTAGCGAGTTGAAGCCAATGGGCTTTTCGCGGATGATCAGGGGTGGCGGCGGGCGCTGTGAAGGTGGCCCAGGGCGGCTGGAAGGTGCCGCTGTTGGTTTTGTGAATACAACACATGTTATGTTACATTGCATTAATTTTATGTAGGCGCTATTTGCCCAAAATTTAATTGATTTTATTCCGGAAAATATCTATTTCTCGGGATAAAAAGTATTCCTGTTCATTTTCGGTATTGAGAATGCAAATTACCAGATTTCAACAAAATCAGTAGCGTGGTTTTTCCCGTGAAAGCGTAAGAGACAAACAGAGTTGTTCCTGCCTTGAGACGAAATTACTGTAAATGATTTACTTTATGTGTATGTGGTGAATAATAAAGTATTTTCTATCTATCTATCTATCGTATTAGTATGGATATATTTTATTAAAATGGATATATAAATAATAATATGGATATATAATATTAGTATGGATATATAATATTAGTATGGATCTTGCTTGACGACGAAGCTGTTTAAAGTTTTATTTTGGCAAAAAATAGGACCCTTTTACATCCATGACGATTAGTTTTTTACGGTAATTTTTCTCGTAAATTAAAGTAGTAATTAATATGTATGCAATATTTAAAAGAAAGATTAGGACCGCCATATAACTGAAGGCTGAACAACTATAAAGTGGAACATTGCAAAAATATCAATCCAATTTAAATAAGTTTGAACAATTTCCGTTCAGAAATTTTTGGGATATGAGGTTCTTTCGATTTAATACTTTTTAGAATAAAGGTGCGGACTGTCAAATTAACTGGGATATTTTTACAAACTTACAAAACGTTGCAGCTTCATAGATTTTGTTCGAGTGTACCTACGTATGACGTCATAAGTAGGTACAAGTAAGGCTACGTTCTACAAGAGACTCACAACGACCACGTTCACGACCGCGATTTTTCCCGTTCCACTTGCTTGCGGGCGCGTTATAATCATGAACTCTAGTGGAACGGATTATGGAGCGTTGATGTCATTAACGACGAAATACACAAATTTCATTGGTTGATTTGAAAATCGCGCCCATTTCAATATCAATCGATAGAGATAATTAATGCTCTGTGGTCAACGCCCATTTCGATCCAGGTCTTGACATGGGTCGTTGTGAGCGTTGTGTGATCGAAAATAATGACGTCATGACGTTTTCGCCACGACCATAACGACCGTGGTCGCCATGTGGAACGGCACATGGAGCATTTTCGGCGTTGTGAGCTAGAAGAATGAGCCCTAAAAGTAGTCAAACAGCACTCACTAGTCATTAATAATTAACATTATTTCTATTGTGATGTTTTAAAAGTTAAGTTATAAGATATTATTTTAAAGTCTGTTCTTTTATATTTAAAACTATTAGAATTTATTGTAATACATGTCCGCATACCTATTTCGTAGCCAAACGACGAAAAACTGAAAATTTGTCTTATGTATTTCTTTATACCTTAAATATACGTGGTCTGATAAGCCTTGGGCTGATTTTTTTACTACTTTACCATTCCTATGATTTTTCTACTACAGTTTAATCGGGCGTCATCGCTAAGTATATTTATTCAGGTCCATTCGCGTTTCGATGGGCGATTTTGGTTACACTTATTCAGTTCCGATTCTATCTACCGCGTACAGCGCTGAATGACTAAGAAGCGAATCTCCAATACGAACGGTGAAACCTGATAGAAAGAGGTTACCGTCGCCTATGAACGTTTCCAACACCAGAGATGTCATCAACGCGCTGCCGGCCTCGAAGAAATTTTATGACACCCTTTTTAAAAACCTGTCACCAAAGTGTAGGTAGGCAGTCCACATGCAGCGCTGAATGCGGCGGAAAGACGCTGACCGCTGTCGTCAGCATGCGCTAGAATACCAATGATAAGAACACAGCGCTGAACGCGGCAAAACAGTACCGATGCTGTCGTGAGCACGCACATGTTAAAAACACACTGGTTTTCATTCTAAGCCTGTTTACCGCGATAGCTGAATAGATGCGAAAAGCTGAACGAATGCATGGGTATCTTCATACAAAACTGGTGTTTTCTATGGACTAAAGCTGAATTGAGCTGAATAAGTGTAATTAGTCCTTAAAACGGTACTGATTTATAGTAAATTAAAATACAGCTGTGAAAACAATATGCAACGACAAAATCATCTAAAGCTCTATCGAGATTAAACTGAAGTAAAATACTTACTGCCCAAAAGTCATTACACCCCTATATGATATTCTACCAGAAGATTTCCCTAGCCCTGTCAACATAAATTTCCTTTCAACACTGGCCAATAAAATATAGTCAATAAATTTATAGTATTAAGGGCTGATTTCTCAGTCACCAGGTAAAAGTTATCAGTCAATCAAATTATAATCTGAGTGAATTCAATAGTGAAACCATTATTAACTGTTTTAGTCATGCAACTGACATTTTTAATTTTTCTATGTTATACCTACTTTATTCTATGAATAACTTTTATCTAGTGATTGAAAAATCGGCTTTTAATAACATTTATTTATAAGATAGTTAGTTTAACTGTGTTTTATGCTGTGTTGTCCCCGGTTCACAGAAATCACAATCGGGAAGAAAACTGCCATTTTTTTTGGAGCTATTATCGCCAATAAGCCACACCTGACACTTTCTATGTTACTGTGGCAGTGGCTGAATCAGCGCCAGTAGCGTTGAATCCAAATTGCTCCACATTGAATAGAAGTTAGATAGCGAAACATTTATAACAACAAAACAGTTAAAAGTTTTTGCAAAGTCACTCCAGGAGGAGTGCTTAATGACTACGCTAAAATGTTGTACTTGGATGAGAAAACCGACTTTAGTTAATTTGGTTTATGGTACTTACAGACTCTTTTTAGTATTATAATTATTTCATCGTTAATCCCGGTCGCGATATAAGCTTCCGATTTCCGGGATAAAAAATATCAAACATTTTGTTTCATAAAATTTGCTATCGATCAGTGAAAAAATCACATTTGAATTCAATTTTTTTAAATCTGTCCTTTTTAAATTATTCCGCCGATAAAAAGTAGCGCAGATTTTAAGTCTAAAAGTTTGCTGTCGATCAGCGAAAACCGCATCAAAATCGGCCCAGTAGTGTTTACGTGAATCCCGAACAAACAAACCGACAAACAGATAAGATCTCAAAAAAAAAAATATAGTCCATTTCAGTTGTTTTTTTTTTTTAAATACCTTCAATGTACAGGCACCGCATGTTTAAAAGATTATAATATTCTAGATAATCCAGAACATATTTATACATTTCATAGACCAATAGATGGTAGCAGCAAGTGTAGACATATCGTCTTTGCCTACATCTATGGGAAACTGGTGTGATAATATGTATAGACGTTATGGTCTAAATATAACTACATAATATAACTTCATCGAATCGGGGACGCAGATAGTTCCTTGAAATGCGTACAGACTTCCCAAAGCACACAACATAAAGTAGGCGTGTATGGAAGCTGGTCATTTGAATATTTAGGAGCAATAACAATTGTTTATTGAGCGATCAAATCAACTTTTATCGTCTGCCGGGACAGCGATTGGGGTCCACAGAGAGAGAGACCGCTATAAATTTCAACACTCCGATACACATAGGTGCTGTACAGAGTATTGCCAATTCAATAACAAACATTTTAAAGCATACTAATTTATTTATTTATTTTTATGTACTGAAATTTATTACGCATAATTTAACCTAGGAAAATAATCTTAATAATGGGCAGCCATAACAATCCAGAGATAAACACACACGTGACAATATCCTTTTATATATATATATATATATATATATTTGTGTAACAAATATTGTTCTAAATTTGTTTTACAAAAAAAGACCCATAAGATCCATTTACAACCTCGGCCCTCGGGAGTCTCTCGGAGAACGGTTTTAAGGAAATCAAAATTATGACGGTCGCCTGTCAATATATTCTGAATAATACAATTTACATTGATAATAACATGAGTGCCTACAAACAATATAAGGATGTTCACAATTTCAACACCAGGCATATTTAAAGCTAAATTGAAAAGTACCATGCTTACAAAGGGATACTACACTATTGAAGAATAATTAAATGACAAATCTGAATTTACATAGCTGCTCGCTCCCGCCTTTTATACTATTTTCTGTATAACGTTTATTTTCTGCATAACATGTAAGCAATCTATGGAGATTTGTCGCAGTATGAATTCTTAGTACATCATTATTGCGACGGTAACAATTTTTTTTGTTTGTTACAACTCCATTCATTCTTTGAAGAGTAATTGTAATACAACTTCTATATGTATTAAAAAAAGAGCCTGAGATAATATATAAATAACTATGATGAAAAAATCTTTTTTAGCGGCAAGAAACTCCACAGCAGCATGTCTATAGCTGCTGTGGAGTTTCTTGTCGCTTTTTCTCCTTTGAACAGCGATTTGCGAAGCGGTGTACATGGAGTAGGAAGTAGATTTAAATGACTTAAATGTATAAACTTCAAAAAGTGTTTTCCAGTTGAACTTATTTTGAATAAAACTTTTGAACTTGAATTTGAATATAAATAAAGAAATAATCGGCAAACAAAGACACATATTGTATATCCCCAAATTAAGCAAGTTACGCTTGTGTTATAGGTAATATACAACGGCCTACTCTGTGATCAATCCTAGACACAAAGACCATAGTAAATACTAGAGAAAATTCATTATCAAAATTTACCATACCAGGAATTGAACCCGGAGCCTCTGCATTGCAGTGAGGTAAGCCGTCAAAGGTTTAGCCCGCTCAACTACAGAGGTCGTCGAATCCCTAAGCCAGTAAGTTACGCTTATATTGTGGGTAATAAATATATAACAGACAACCCTGGAGCCAATTCCAGATACCCAGACCAGAGTAAATAAGGCAAAGGCCATTTACGAAATTCACCATGTCTTAAATCAAGCTCGATACCTTTGCAGTCCAGTTATCTAGACTAATTTCTGGTATATTAATACAGTTCTATCGATTTTAAGTAAGAAGTATCAAATGAAATTCATCAAACTAATAGATGAAATATATGGTTTTAATTTAATACTGTAAAATTCTACCGTCAACCACCACTTCCATTAAAAGCAATAGTTTTAAATTAAGGACCACTAAATTTACATTATCGAACCGCGTCAACTACATTGCGGTGGAAATTCACAGCCGAGCTTCCCGACCGCGGTTTGCAACACGCAATGAATGTTGATAAGCGAAACGATCGAATGCTCTATGTACTGAGTACAACTTTAAGCCCAATTACATTGTATAAGTATTGTCTATACTTAAATTAAATTTGAATTTAAATAAGAAATATCTTTAGAAAATCCTATTTGGAAGTCGTTTACGAAATACACCGCTGCATAAATTCGTGTCATATAAAATCTGTAATGTACAAAGGGAATTAGTTGAACTCCAAGCTCTATGCAGTATTACTTATAGTAGTACATTGCAATCTCGTGAAACACGAGCAATGCTTTAATGAGACTTTCTTTTCTGTGTATTTACGTAAAGTTATTTTGAATCCCATATAGTATTAGACAATAAATAATTAGTCTATGCTTAATATTATAAAGAGGTAAAGTTTGTGACGTTATAAGGGTAATCTCCGAAACTACTGAACCGATTTAAAAAAATCTTTCACTGTTGGCAAGCTACACTATTCCCGGGTGACATAAGCTATATTACATTTTCAAAAAAAAATAGGGACCCTTACTAAAACTCCAATAATGTAACCCAAGGTGTAAAAAAATTACCTAATATCGCGGGCGTTGCGAAAACTATTGACGATAGAATAAAATAATGTACTACGACTTTGCAGAACACATTATTTACAAAAAGTGTCGCGACAGCATGTGCCTAACTAATTATTATAGTTATGCCACAATGTGTTCTTTTATTTTATTTTTTTATAACGCCGCCGCTAGAAAAGGTTCTTTATGTGTATCTTGGTATTCATCCTTATCAAAATAAATTACTTCATATTCAAGACTGCTTCAATGCCTTTATATAACTTTTTGAATTATTCAATTCGGACATTCCATTCAAAAGATGTCACGAGTTTAAAAATGTAAGTATTAGAAAAAAGTTTCGTGGTGGCCGCTCATCCTAATCGGCTAGATAGGCTTATGCGATGTATGCGTCACTGGGGTACGGGCAGTACGGGAGGGGAAATATTTTGAATTCGCTTAGTAGGTAATTAACCTCAACAACAATAATAAAGAGGTAAAGTTTGTGACGTTGTAGGGGATAATCTCTGGATCTACTAAACCGATTTTGAAAATTCTTTCACCAGTGGAAAGCTACATTATTCCTGAGTGACATAGGGTATATTTGATTGTGATTAATAATAAATATTTTTTAATTTTTTTCTGATGCCCAGCAAGGTGGGCACGGGTCAGCTAGTTTATAATAAGAGCCTGTCAGTTTGTAAAAAAATATAAGACATCTCTTACAAAATGGCAGCATTTATTCAGTTTTATGAATGATGATTTCTATGTATATCTAAAACTTGTTTTTATATAATAATATAATAAATAAATCTTTATTGCCGAAAAATCTGATACAATAACTTATAGAAGTCCCTAACTCCATAGCTAAGCATGAAGCCTATGTTTCGGGAATCAGTGCCCTCTCACGTTAATATACAGTTTTAAACACAAAAAATAAAAATCGGTAACAGGATTTTAATACAACTAGAGTGTGTATACTGTTACAAGTTAGACTTCGACAAAGACAATTTCCACGTACAGTCTGTAAAAGCACAAATTTTATTACCTGTCGCAATTTAAACTATATGTAATCCTTTTATGATCGTCTTTTTTGTTTACTTATTTATTGGCATACGTTTCTAGTATTGTGAAGAACAGCCATATTGTTCTCGTTTACGGCCGCTTGCAGGCCATTAGCCAGGTGTTACGGATTATAAAGTACAAGCTGATTCTAGGAAATTTGGTCTATGTTGCCGGGCGGCGGCATATTTGCATTTGTGCAGTGTAAAACGATTGCCTGATGGAGAGAGGGATCAGTTGGGCTACGACTACGATACGGGCGTGACGTGTGTACATTCGGAAATCTAATAGTGACGAACTTTGCGCGTTTTATTGAATTACGACCTTCTGCACTATGTTTGGATTTGTTGTGTTCGGTTATATTTGTACCTGTATTATACGTGTTTGTATAGTTCTAATAAACTGTATAATAATTCCAACGGCATTTTAATTCGAGTCCCGTAAAGTCGTAACAATACTAATACATACTAGAGTTTTCCCCGAGGCTGCGTCGCGGGTCAAAACATAAGGAGTAGCTCTATTTTTAACTTATTTATACATTATGTGCTCCAACATAAAACATGCTTATTGTCTATTTTTGTTACTGGGTGTGACATTAATTTAGTGATTTTTATGTTGTAGTGCACCTTAAAAATAACTTATAATATTATTTTTTTCTATTTTTAATACTAAAGTTATACTAATGTAGAGTGTATCTGTTACATGCTAGTGTTGTGAGGAAGTGCATGTGCAGTGTGTGCCTTATGTCTATACCTATATATATGTTAACTAGTGACATTTGTGTTGTTTTTCCTTTATGTGCCTAGGTTATTAATTTTTAGGCTCTTAGTGTGTTGAAAATCGCTTAAAATCCGTTGTTCGGTTTAGGAGGAGTTAGCGGATATACAAACAGACGCGGAAGGCGACTTTTTATTTTAATACTATGTGAAAGGAGTGTCACTGAACTTTTAAATAAAATATTTCTCGAATAAATATGGCACAAGAATCGCGGTCAGACCTAAACCTATTAGTTATAGCAAGAAAACTTTTCTAAGAAAAAAATATTTTTTGTCTTTGGGCGATATAATTCGCGCCATTCCGAGCGCGGGGCACGTCTCCGATGTCAGATAAAAAATAATAAATAATAAGCGAGATAGGACAAGAAGGGTACTGTGGAGTTGCCATTTTTTGACGAAAATAAACGCGATTTAATTTTGTTGAGGTAAAAAAAAACCAAAACAAATATGTCATTAAAACAACGTTTTAACGATTTTAAGCGCAACATTTTGTTTGATTTTTATTTCGAAGTTTAGGCCACTTTTCAATAGCCGTGATCACGAAAAATAAAGATGTCAAATGTCGATGAGTTGCTAATGTTAAGGTCATTATTTAGCCTACTTTCAATTTGTTCATTTTAAATTTTAATTTATAGTTATTATTTACTCTACGGGAGCCAAATCTAATTAACCGCCGAAGAAGCGGCGCAAAACACTCTTCAGCAACATACCACTAATAATTTATAATTTTATATAATAATAAAAGATTGGGAGGTAAAATAAAACTGTATATGTACTAGACGCGAAAACCTGCGTTACATTTGCGTTAGTTCATATAATTAACCAGTAAATGAGTGCTTATCATCGTTTGGACAAAATTATAATGAACCGACAACTAATTAATTAACTGGTTTTCTGTCCACTGTGTGATAAGAACTCAACAGTTTCTCAAATTACTAATAACAACCCATAAATGTCCCACTGCTGGGCTCGGGCCTCCTATTATAGGGGAACGGACAGTATACCCGCCATTCTTATTCAAGGCGGTTTGGCAGGTTTGACACATCGTTATCTCGATGTGCAGGTTTCATCACGATGTTTTCCTTCACCGTTGTTAGCAGGTGGTTATTGTAACAATAAGCACCTTGGGTCAGAAATCTGCCCAAGTGGTGCACGCGTTCCGGCCAGGATTCGAACCCGCGCCCTTTAAGTTAGCCATAACGCTACAACGACTTCGCAAGTTACAAACTACTTAAGTAATACAAATGTAAATCGAGTTTAAGTTTTTCACTATGTGGTATTGTAAAGATAGTACCTACCTATAGTTTTACACAACTTATAATTCCCATTGGCAGTTTTCGTTTGCACAGAAAAATGCAGACCGATTTCCGACATGTAAATAATCTATATTGAACTTTATTCGCAAGTGCAAATGGCAGAGCGTTGCTATGTATTCCTTGCTCTGTTTCACTTGCACGATTCGTACACTATCGCGCGCTAGTAAAATTGGTCTACTGCGCAGGTTCATCGGGAGGAATTATTAGTTGTGTAAAACTGTACCTATCAACGCTTTTAGATATCACCGTCAGTTATCAACCTCCTGATTGCTTGTACAGATGCTACTAAATTTTGAAGGGTTTAGTAGATGAAAATGGTATACGAAAGGGCAATTTACGGAGCGCCAATGGAGAATGGTATATCGGATCATCTTAATTTTCTGCTTTCATGTCCTGGGTTAGCTTCCATTAGTTTCTCCTCTACTTCAAATAAGCTATGTTAAGATAACTACGCCGATGTTCTAGAACAGCATAGTAGCAATCTAGAGGAGTAGACAGATGTCTAATATTTTTCAATTTTCATTGTTACATTTTATAATGTTTTTTTTCATATGGCAAGCCCGCACTGGAAAATAGGACGGGCCTTGGACGAGTATCTAAGGGATTATAACGGTCGGCTCTTCAATGGATAGAGATCAAGTCAGTTTTACAGATTTGTAGTTACGAATTATTTCCTTTTTGTAGAACCTACGATTTCACTCAGTTTTCCCGGCTTTTTATTGGATTTATAAGATTGAAGCAACATTGGTCGGTTGTATCTTAGAATTATGATATTTAAAATATATAAAGAATAATAGAATCGAAAAAATTAAAGCGCTATGAACTTATGTCATACATAAATAATAAGAGATATTATGGAATCAATTGTAGCGATGCTTGTATATAAGTTAAGGTAACTAAAACTGTATTTAAACGGTTTAAAGCGCGGCTTATTACTTGATTTTTAATTCCAAAGTTTCGATTACTTTTCAGTAGCCGTAATCACGGAAAACAAAGATGTCTCAATGAGTAAGTCAAGTGTCATTGACACTTGACTTACTCATTTTATTGGCATTTTATGACATTATTATTATTTATCCGTGCAGGAACGGAGAAAGAATACAATTTCCTGCGGCCGGGCGGCCTGTCGTAAGAGGCGACTAAACAACCCACAGCCAGGTGGTAGGGCATTTGCCCGACTGGATGGCTACCACCCCTGGTCTAAAGTATGCCGCCATAACAACCTTGAGTTGTGTTCCGGCATTAGTGACCAGGTTCCAGTCTCCCTTCAGAGAGCAGCAGCGCATTTGTAGCACCTTTGGTGTTGCAAATGTCCATAGGCGATGGTAACTGTTTTCCATCAAGTGGACCGTCTGCCTGTCTGCTGAAATCCTGCAATAAAAAAAATAAAAAAATATGATATGATGATGACATAATATAGACTACAAAATATAACACTCAAATAATAAAATACATATTACAAAGATCTTAGGTCCTTTCAAAATGTTATTCACAAAGTGGTTTCGTACGTATTCTTCAGGATTATTTTTTAGAAAATAAACAGAAACTTGATACGCTTTTTTTTTTTCCATTATAACGTAGAAATCCCATACAACGGTTGAGACTTGAAAACACGTTTTATATAAGGGGGATCAGTTTGGGAGGGTTTACGGGATAAGGGGTACGCCCAATGACGTGTAGCTTATATCTTCAAGTTTTATGTAAAGAAATGTGGCAGTTTGACGACGCCTATACGACGAATAAAATTTTTGCAAGAAGAGACATTAATATATAGAACATAAAGTCCCTCTTAATATTATAAATGCGAAAGTAACTTTGTCTGTCTGTCTGTCCGTCTGTCTCTTCCGTTTTCACGGAAAAACTACTGGACCGATTTGGCTGAAACTCAGTATGTATATATATATATATATATATATATATATATATTACATATATACTCGATGCCGAGGATGAACATAGGATACTTTTTATTCCGAAAATGGGATCGTTTCCGGGATAAAAATATGTTTGTCTCTTTGTTTGTTATGGTTTTACGAAGACACTACTGGATCGATTTGGCTGAAATTTGGTATATATGTAATTTTAATATATCGAGGGTGGACAAGGGATACTTTTTATCCCGGATAATGTGATAGATTTATGTAAAGATTATCCCAAAAAGTAGGATAGGTTTTTTTGTGATTTCCCATTTTGGTTATTTTGATCATTTCTGTAATTTTGTCCTTTTGCTTTTTTTGTCCTTTTTGCTCTTGTTGTCCTTTTAGCTCTTTTTGATTTTTTTGTCCTTTTTGCTCTTTTTGTCATTTTTGTAGTTTTCAGAGATAAATAAAACTAGGACGGTTTGAAATAGAGGATGAAAGTTTGGATGAGACCAATCATTTCTCAAGTTTATAGATATAAAAATTCATTGTCTATAAAAAATGCGATAGTAACTCGATATGTCTTTCTGTTAAGTTTTCACAGAAAACTACTGGGAATACTGGATCTGTTTTATTGTAATATTGTTTAAATTTTCGGTTTTAATGCCGAAAATGGACGTATATACTCATGCCAGAAGATCGGACAGTTTGCGATATAAAATTAAGTGAATTTTCCGGGTGCAAATAGCACTCACATAAAAAAATTGTACAATATAATCTGTATTAACAACTGCTTTTTAAACAAGAAGCACCGACTAGAGATTAAACTCTAGTACACTATATATTATATGACCTAGCTGTTACCCGCGATTTTCTCCGCAATGATTGTTCTTCTTTTTTGAACACTACTTACCATTACTATCTCTTTATTTGTTACCGAAAGCCTAACCTTGAATTTTCAATCTCTCTGACTAGAGAATTATGGGTTGATGCCATAAATTTTCGTCCTCTATTTTACAACATTCAAAAACGTTTTTTGAAACAAAAAATAGTCAATTCTCGTCCTCAAGATATTATCTATCTCATAGCTGAATTTCACTAAGATCCGTTTACCCATTTAGTCGCAAAAGGATAAGAAGCAAACATAAAGCTGAAGAGTTTGTTGGTTTATTTGCTTGAACGCGCTAATCTCAGGAACTACTGGTCTGATTTGAAATTTTTTTTCAGTGTTAGATAGCCCATCTATAGAGGAAGGCTATAGGCTATAATATCATCGAGCTAAGAAGACCAATAGGAGCGGAGCACCAATGAAGATTGTTTCAAAATCGGGGGTTTTTTAACTTACTATTTTTTAAACTATTCCACGCGGGCTAGTATTATATAAATCTGTAAATTATGCATGCATATACACACACAGTACAAACTCTATATAACGACACTGAAGGGACGGTGCATTTTATGCGTTATAAAAAGTTGTCGTTAAATGGAGAGAAGTCTTTTATTTTTGTCTGACGTCTTTTGCTGCACCAGTAATTTTGTTGTATTTTTTACTTATTTTATTCATATCTTGCGATATTGAAGCATCTTGCTGATCAAGGAAGTACTTAGAAATTTCGGTATGCATGATGCTGACAGTCAAATTTATTACGGGCTAGGATAATAAAGCGATAAAAGACCGTACACAGCTGCGCAGCTTTTACTAATTTTGGCAACTTAAAAGGTACTTTTTATTACTTAATTGTTGTCGTTATTGAGAGTGGGTGTAATGCTATATAGAGTGTATCGTTGTATGGAAGATAAGCTAAACCAACCAAAGCCAAGTGATTTCGACGCTTAAGGGAGTTTGTCGTTAAATCGAGTGACGTTACATGGAGTTTACACTGTATATATAAGAAATGTAAGCTATGTGGAATGTGGATTTTTTTCGAAATAGCAACGCAAGCGTATTCAATCAGTTACAAGTTCATTTTTAGTAGTCGTCTTCATTGCCTATCTTTAGATACTTTTTTCTACTATTTTTCTACTTATAAATCGCGCAATAGTAGAAATTAAGACCATTTAAAAGATTCATTTAAAATTAGAACCTACTAAGAATATAATAAAATTCACTGCAAAACAGAAATGTGGCTTAAAAACTTCCAAAAAGAAATAGGTTATCGATAGCGAGTCTATGAGCTCTTTCCAAATCATGTCAGGAAATCTTGTGTAAGTTCCTTTTAAACACTGACAAGACGATATGAACTTTAAAAGTGTTTATATAGAGCGTGTTCTTGTTCACGGAAATTGTTTGAAGATGTCGGGTTTTGTGCGTATTAAATATTGAAGTAACAAAATCACGTTCTGAGGTCTATCGATCGGTGGAAAGTTTGTAAACTGTACCTTGTGATGTCTTGTCTAAAACTTGTGATCGCACTTACCTGAAAAGTAAATTAAATGCATGATCAAATACGAAGTGTCTCATAAATGTTATACATTATTTATGGCAATAGACGACCAAGAAGAAAAAGATGAACATATAATTTTTATTTCGACGGCCTCAGGTTGAGCTGGCTAAGCCTTTGCCGGCTTATCTCACTGCAATGCAGAATCTCCGGGTTCGATTCCTGATATAGAAATTGGAAACGTCTTTACTCCATTATTTACTATGGTCTGGGTGGTTGAGTTCGGCTCCAGAATGGTCCCTTGTATATTACCCATAACACAAGAGTAACTTGCTTAATTTGGGGATATACAGTGTGTGTGTGTTTGTCTGCCGATTTATTATTATTATTATTTCTTTTTTGCTGGGGCAGATTACTAAATACCTATATTGTGTTTTATTATTGTTGGAGTACAGCAGACAGACTGTTGCCCCCCCAGTGGTGGTGTTTACCATCGCCTACAGCAGCAAACAGCAACAGCAAAAGTATTGTACTGCCGGCCTCGAAAGGAAAGACTGGACCCTGGCCACTAATGCCGGAACGCACCTCAACCTTATAATGGGGGCATACTGTAGACCAGGGGTGGTAGCCATCCAAACAGGTAAATGCCCTACCATCCCGATGTGGATGGGTAATTTTGTCGCTTCTTAAAACAAACTCCGCGACCGCAGGAATCGAGTATATCTTAGTTCTAGCAGGAAATATATAATTGACATTTTCAATATTCGATTTTTATTGTATTTTATATTACTACTAGGATATGCCCGCGACTTCGTTCATGCTTGACTTGAAATTCCCGTGGGATTCGTGGGAAGCTAATTTTTCCGCACCCGAACAACTATAAACCGCTCCCGGAAATTTCCGGGACAAAAATATCACACATTTTATTATATTAAATTTGCTATAGATAAGTAAAAAAATCACATTGAAATCAGATTTTTTCTAATTCAGAATTCAGAGACCAAGTGAGAAACGGATTAGAAATCTAAAAAAATTAATCGTGTTCTCCATCGTTAATATAGTCTTTCATCCGTGCAGGAACGGAGAGAGAATACAATTTCCTGCGGCCGGGCGGCCTGTTGTACAAGGCGACAAAACAACCCACAGCCAGGTGGTAAGGTATTGCCCGACTGGATGGCTACCACCCCTGTTCTAGAGTATGTCGCCATAACAACCTTGAGTTGTGTTTCGGCTTTAGTGATCAGATTCCAGTCTCCCTTAAGAGAGCAGCAGCGCATTTGTAGCACCTTTGATGTTGCAAATGTCCATAGGCGATGGTAACCGCTTTCCATCAAGTGGGCCGCCTGCCTGTCTGCTGAACTCATTCAATAAAAAAAATTAAAAAAGTCTATTCCAGTAGTTTTTGTTTTAATAACTTCAATGTACAGACAAGGCAGGTTTAGAATTTTATAATATTATAAATTTGTCATATGTCGCTTTTCGAATATTTTTCTTTCTTATTATTAATGAACACAGCTATTGGTAGCTGTATTATAATAAGGTGAGAGTGTGAGTCAATGAACACTTAAGAGCACAGAATATAATTTTTGTATGGTTCAACGTACAGCGTTTTGATGACGATGCGGCCTACTTTAGGCTACTTTAATATTATGATATGACTATAAATAACGCTCACAAATACTTTGTGATTTAGTTGATATCAAATAGCTATTACATCGCTACGAGTTACTATCAACTAAATTGAACCCAGGCATCAGCATCCAAGCTCAACTAGTACGAGCACCGTACTACAAGAAAGCACAAGCACACTACCAACTACTGTCAGCACCCTCCACTACAAGAAAGAGCAAGTGTACAAACTTTATTTTTTTTAATTCAGAGAGCAAATATTTTGTGAACTGAAGTGTCTTATAAAAAATATAATCTAGCAGTCTTAAAATTTATATTATTATAACAAGTAAGTAGTTGGTTATTTAATGTGTTATTACATTGAAAATCGCCCCAATTCTTAGGTATCGGCTTTATGCCAATGCACATAATTGCTAATGGTCTTAATGTAATGCTTTCTATAATATTGTTACGAGTTACAGGACTCGAATTAAAATAATAATAATAATAAGCTTTATTGTCAGAAAGTCAAATTTACATTGCGTGTGCGTGTGCGCGTGTGCGCGTGTGTGTGTGTGTGTGTGCGTGTGTGCGTGTGTGCGTGTGTGCGTGCGTGCGTGCGTGCGTGCGTGCGTGCGTGCGTGCGTGCGTGCGTGCGTGCGTGCGTGCGTGCGTGCGTGCGTGCGTGCGTGCGTGCGTGCGTGCGTGCGTGCGTGTGTGCGTGTGTGCGTGTGTGCGTGAGTGTGTGCGTGTGTGCGTGTGTGTGTTGTCTGTGTGTGTGTGTTTACACATTTTCGTATCACACTATTCAGATGGTGATTTTTAGCACATCTTCACTATCGTCGTACGTTAGACTGCTTGCCTGAATTAGTTTTTAAGCCTCTTTGACAGAATATTATGCCGTTAGAATTACTACAGAATTTATTAGAACAATACAAACACGTATAACACAGGTACAAATATAACAACACGCGCAAAGTCCGTCACTATATGCATAGATTATCGAAGGTACACACGTCTTGTCTCGCCTGGTGACCATCGCTAGACTCCCGATCTCCCCATTAGGCCATTGCTATATACTGCACCGATACAATATGGCTGCCCGCCCGCGTAGATCGAATTTCTTAGAATTCGTAATCTGCACACCTGCTTAATTATGCTTGCAATCGGCCATAAACGAGTACAATAGGCTGTTCTCAACAGTAACCAATAAATAAGTAAACAAATGAAGACAATCATAAAAGAACTACAATGTTATTATCTCAAACACCGACGGCGGGTAAAAAATGTGCTTTGTTTACAAATATGCAGGTGGCCCAATTGTAGCAATATAATTACTAACCATGCAATGCTGCTCGTGGTAACAAACCGACTAGGCATTAGGGTAAAAACACGTCCCATGGTGCCATGAAGGGTACATACACTAAAATTCCATTGTGGGACATCTTTATACCGCGGTAGTTTCCGTAACCTTGTACTGCGGCGGACGAAGCTCAGTGGTGTGGAAGCAATGCTTATACAGGGACAACTGAGATGGTGCGGCTACGTTGTACGCATGAAAGACACTAGAATGCCTAAAGCGGTCTTTTAGTCACAGTTGAAGGATGGAAAGTGTACTCAGATGCAGTGATGGACTTAAACTAGGGACACTAGGGGCTAGTGCCCAGGGCGGCGAAATATTCGAAGGCGGCAAAATTTGGAGTGTCAGCAAAAGAAATTCAACTTTCTGCTATAAAAATCAATGATTTTCAAAAATTGGGAAGTTGTTGGTTTCATGGATATTTCATTTCATTGGACATTTACGTTTTGAAGTCTAGTTACAGTGGATATTATAGTAGATAATAGGGTATTTTTCACGGTGCCCCAGGGCGGCAGTTAAGGTAAATCCGGTCCTGCTCAGATGGGCAACGCCTTATCAAAAAAAATAGTCCTAAAATCTCCTACAGCTATATAATACATATCGACTCATCAGGATAGCTGTATTGCGCTCCTTGCAATAGAACTTTAAAAACCAAATTTGGTATCTCTAGCCACCTGCGCTCACACAGCCGGACTTGACAAGGTTCGCCGTTGACGGATATGTCAAGGAGGACTATATATTAGGAGTGACAAAACTCGGCCTTTACTGGCTAGTAATTTCAATACAGTCAGTGCAAGCACTTACTTGCCCTTCGCGTCTCTATACATTTAAATATAGTTGAGCCTGTAGCCATGATTAGACCTATAAAACGTTGCACAAAATATTTCTGTTCCTATCTTTAAGTAGCATATACAAATGTGGTGGGCGGGATTTAAACGCCATTAGCGACAAGCGCAACGTCACGACGACTAATAGTGTTGGAAAGAGTGCACGTTTATGCAAAGGTACAATCGAAATACCTTGTACGTGCCAGGGTGGACTAGGGTTGACACTTTTAATAAAATTCAGTTATTTACTTATTACTATTTTTTTATTTACGATTTTACTAATTGAGCTTTTTGTACTTAATATGATGAACTGAATTGCTGTGTTTAGCCTGGGTTTTATTTAAACAGATTAATAATTATTATCTGCCAAAATAAAGCACACGCAGTTTTAAAAATTATGATTGACATATGGATAAAATATTATGTATCAGGCAAAATTTCAACTGATTCAGCTAAAACCTGAGTAAAAAGAATGTATGAATTATATTTGCTTCCTATATACTTGCCGTATTGGAAATCGGGACTTTGGAAACAAAAGATTTAGGACATCTACATATTTGTTAGTTATTAGTGAACTGCAACGATAGCATTAAAAAAAAACGTAACTGCAGCGCCACCTATATTCGTCTAGTCTTCGGAAATGACATTATAGAGATAAAACATATCTTAAGTGTTGACCCGGGATATAAGCTAGCCCTGTGTATTATTAGTTTTATTCAAATCCGTTCAGTTGTTTTCACGTGATGCTCTAACAGACAAACAGGCAGACAACAACTCTAAAAGTTGCTTCTTCGAAATCTGAACATCCCAATTAGATACTTTTGACATTTTTAAATTCATTATACAAACCCAAAACTCCCAACAGGGTTTATTATAGTATAGATTAAAATTTAAAAAACAAAATCTGCCAAAAAGAAAGCATCCGATTTCAAAAACAAAAAATAATTATTTTCTTGTACATGTTTAAATCGAAGTTCGAAGTAAAACATAATAATTACTGTATTTGCAAATTTGTTCATATTTCAAGATGACGTAGAAAACTTATATTTTCCACTTTTAAGTTACGTGCATGTTATTCAATAAATATCAAATTATCCTGAAGGTGTACTGAATCCAAGGCAAAAAGAATAATCAAAATCGGTTTAGAAATAAAATAGTTATGGCTGAACATATGAAAAACAATTCACACGAGGAATTGAGAATCTTTTTTTTAATCGGTTAAAAATAGTGTTTTTATTACTTGCATAATAAGTAACAACCATAAGAGCGGTTGAGGCCAATGACCGCACTAACGATCGGCAGCATGCGGTTTGTACACACCGCCACGAATATTGACCAGCAATGACGTTGCTCGGGGCTGATTATGATCGCAGCGCAGCCATGAATGGGGCTGAGATTGCCCTAATTAAAGTGGGGTTGTACAGTAATGGGGGATATCTGATAACGTACAAACAGGCAGAGTCCAGAGGCTCCATTCGTCAGTACATAACGATATACTCTTTTCTTTAAGTGATAACTTTTTATGGGAGGGTAAACCGCTTCGTTGCGTAACGCGTTACGGCGCTAGTCTGTCTAGCTTCCCTTTCTCTCACGCATACGGCAGCGGTAGACAGGCTCTCCTCTCTCACTCTAAGTTATCATTTCTGTCGGGCGTCCCGAGACGCACACGTTTTTTTTATTGCTGGTGTACAGCAGACGGACAGACGGTCCGCCTGATGAAAAGTGGTTAGCGTCGCCTATGAACGTTTGCAACGCCTCGAAGAAATTATATCTGAACTTTTTAAAAACCTCCATATCGTAGCGCTGTGTAAAAACCACAGCCGGGAGCTCATTCCAAATCCCTACGGTGCGCAAAAGAAACGTTCTAGATAACTGTTGCATACAAGAACGAACCGACTCAAGAAAGTGGGGATGAACGCCCAGCCGATGGCGAGCGGTGCGGTGGTAGAAAAAAATAGTATAAAATATATCACGTGCAAGTAAACTACACCTGTACTAAACATATAACACTTTATTTCAATGCAAATTTATTGATTGAAATTTTTTTTAAACAATATTGGAGTTAACCCCGCGACTGAGCCCGGATTAAACCCTAGGAAGTAGTAGCTCTTTTTTATATATCTCTTTTTTATACACAAATTTAATTGGGTATTTTGTATATACACACCTTTTGTGAACAGTTATGTTAAGTGATGACGAAACCGTTTAAAAAACCGTTGAGTGGTTTAGGAGGAATTAGCGGATATATTGAGAGACATGGAAAGCTTCGTTTTATACTTAATAAAGATGAGAAGAACAGGTACCGTTAGTTAAATTTGCATTCCAAATCCTTTCATACGTGACAATTTAAACCAATGGAAAGGTCATGCACTCAAACTCAATAAGTCAATGTATCACAAACTCACAAATGAGCAGGGATTGTTCTGGCAGATAATAAAAGCCCAGACGGCGCCTGCGGGCGTTTGTTACCAACTGCGACCAAATAAACAATATACAGTGTTCATTAAGCGGCGTACTGGCCCTTTTGTTAGGGATTTAGATAAGACACTGTTTGTACCAACTGTTTGGCGTCAGTTGGTCAGTTTTTAGAAGGATTTGTTTCTGTGTCATTACTAACATATTCGTAAATATAGTTTTGATACAAGATTAATAAATGATCTGGCAAAACTCCTTGGGTACAATAACGATACGATAATTATACACAGGTTTGTAAAAACAAAATTTAAGTTAACTTTTAAGCAGGCTCTAACTTAGCAAATCTGCTTGATAACACCCAGCGCTGATGTTCCATTAGTGCCTAGCAATAACGTCAGGTTCACAGAAAAAGCTAAATTAATATAAATATTTTTTTAACAAAATCTCTTTCGGTGCTATCAATTTTTAGCGGTAATACTCTAATGTATGTTAATTTATCATGCCATAACATGTCAAACCATAAACCAGTTTGTGGCGACCTGCGCCTTCACTGGGTTGGTTGAAAGGCGACAAACCATCAACAACTTATATTGACACTTATTTCTGATACCAATGGTTGCGTGGTTGTGAAAGGTGTAGTGCGAAGCATTATTATGAGTATTTTTTTTATTTAAACGCCCATGTTTAACATTCATCTATCCTATGTGTAAACAGTAAATGTAAAGCGCCAGAATTTCAAGACTTTCAACTTAATCTTATTTATATTATATATAGGGAAAGGCCTTCACGAAGGAAAGGTCAACGGTTCATTACCGTATAATAAAGAAAGCTAAAAATTCATTACACAAAATAAATATTCATATATTTATACCATAATGACGTAATAGCGTGATTCCAATAATTTTAATTAACGGTGCGGACGATAAAAGAAGCAAAACAAAAAGGGCAATCAAATATTTTTAAAGTAAGATTGGAAAAACAATGTTAGAATAACGTAACATCGTAAATGTAAATGTCTCATTACTGGCATGACAAAATAATACTGGGATGACTGCGGCGTCTTAGCCCATATACATACATTTACTTCGCGCAAAATCTTGCATTTTTGAAACAAAATGTATCTTATGGTTTATCCGTTTTCCAACTTCATAGAAATAGAGTATACAAGGCCGTAAATTACTATACCTTTTCCAAGGATTTATTTTACTTTTGACAGCTCGATGACGGATCAATTAGTAATGTCCTAATGCCTTATCGACTCGATTTGTTATAAAAATTCATTTATAAATAAGATTTAATCAATTTAACTTATCTATATATTTTTGCTAAAAATACTGTATAGTGTAATAAATATACCCACATTTCAATGAACATATTTTCAAATCGATTACTTTCGATTAATTTACGTATGGTGCCGATGGTTTAATATTCGGTGCGTTACAAGACACACAGAACGTCACTATTACGTCACCCAAAAGAATAAAGTACGACAGTTATGTCATTTGTTTCATGTGGTCTTTACTGGCAAGAAATATGTAACTTGATAGACGTGCAAACGTCAAAGCAAAATAAACGCTTGAAAACAGTATAATATCCAAACTTTCAAAATTATATCAATTAGTAAGGATTATCAAGCCAGAGAATCATACAGCAAGAATTTGGAGAAAAATTCTCGCTGAATGTTTCTCTTTACGCTACGGAATTGGGTCACTGAAGCCGAGTATTCATATCCTACTATACATTCTTTTACTTTACCATTAGTATAGATAGGCAAATGTGTAAGATGATAATAGCAAGGAAAAGATAATATGGGCATGTAATGAGGATGAATGAAAGTCACATGACTAAAGAATGTTAAACTGGAAGATTGACTGGTACAAATGTATAGGTAGACCAAAAAAGAGATGAATACATTGTGTGTGAAGAATGACATGATGATTTGTGTTGTGACAGAGAATGTATGTCAGAAATTAAAATAGAGAACCTTATACCATTTGCCAGGTGGTAGGACATTTGCCCAACTGGATGGCTACCACCCCTGATCTAGAGTATGCCGCCATAACCACTTTGAGTTGTGGTCCGCCATCAGTGGCCAGGTTTGTCCTTCAAGGCCGGCACCACATTGGCAGCACCTCTGGTATTTTTAATGTCCATAGGCGACGGTAACCACTTTCCATTCACAATTGGGTCGTCAGCCGGTCTGCTGTGCTTCAGCAATTAAAAAAAAGAGGAGTATGGAAGGAAAAGGCATAATGTGCCGACCCAAATAATTGGGAGAAGGTGACAGAAAAGAAAGTAAAGCAAATGAATGGTCAATGAAACATAAGAATCGATTGTAAAACTTACTAGATTTCCAAGTCAGAAGCCTTACTCTCCTCAAACGTCTTTCATCGTTCGTTTTCGCCCGATCATCTCGAAATAGTCAATGAAATTTTAGGTAAAAGTAAGAAAGAGCAAAGATTTCTTTAAAACTACAATAATAAAGTATATAAAACACAAAAATAAATGGAACATACAACGAAAAATGCACTTATATAAAAAAGTAAAAATAAAAAGACGTTCTAAAACGAAACAGAACGACCAAAAACATTTTATAGTAAGCCCTCAGGAACGTTTTGGAAGCATCCTTAATGTGACGAACTTTCATTGGCAACAGTGACCGCTCTCTCTTTTATCTTGTCTCAACTATTTGGGGTATATTATGTCTGTTCCTTCCATACTTTTTCATTCTGGCATACATTTTCTATCACACCACAAATCATCATATCATCCTTCCCACAAAATCCACCAATCACAAACAGTGACCACTCAATATATCTTACGAATCCGTGCGCCTGTTTCTAGAAATACAAACTTATGTATGTCAGCTCAAACGAAGAAAAATGATCAGTACATCAAAGGAAAATGGAAATGTGTATGTAAGGCATAAAACTTCAAGACAAAGTTCAAAACAAAGCTATAAGAAAAATAACTAGAATAACGGACGTCATTAAAAGAGATTAAAGGTCTTTAAAATGTAAATGGGCACGACATGCAAATACGCAAGAAGACAAAAGACAAAGAAAATTTGTGATTGGATACCCAGGGATGGGAAGAGAGAAAGAGGAAGGCCCAGAAAGAGATGGGCAGATACTTTCACAAATAGAAGTGGAAAAAATTAGAGAAGAACAGCTGGGGACAGGGAAAATTGGAAAATATTGGGAGAGGCCTACGCTGCAGACGCGACTTCCATTATGTGATATAAAATATTGTATTTATAAAGGCTTTTTATTTATTTATTTATACGTCAGTTCCGAGACACGACTGGAGTTTACTCCTTAAACTAGTCTTCTTTGTCTAGAGTATGCTGCCATAACAACCCTAAGTTGTGTTCCCGGCATAAGTGGCCAAGTTCCAGTCTCCCCCAATAGGGGCAATACATTGGTAGCACCTCTGGTGTTACTAATGTCTACAGGCGAAGGTAACTGCTTTCCATTAGGTGGGCCGTCGGCCTGTCTGCTGAACTCATGTCTGAGAACATCTACAATTGCGCGACGGTAGCGGCCGAATACGGCCTGACCGATTTGAATATTTGTTTTGTTTTGTTCACTATAATACAGAGTGGTTCAAAAGAAATGATAAAATCCTCATAAAATTTCCATACCAGCCCCGGTATGGATATATATGATAATCGATTCTTAAGAAGTAAACTCTAAAAAACCAGAGCCACTCCTCAGAAAGCCAAAGTTGAGAGTACGCATTGAAACTCTTGAATAGTTCAGAGAAATCCTTTGTGACCTACAAATTTCCCAGTAACATGATATATATGAAATTCACACACATTTAGCTCCTGGGGTAGGGTTGAGGGAGAAGGGACGGGGGGTGTCGGACACCCGGGCGTCAGTTCCCGCCACCCGTAGGCAATTACCGCGCAATTGTCGAGTAAATGTTTGTATGCATATACATTTTGTTTGTATATGGTTGTGTTTGGATTTAGGGTGTGCACTTTACACTTCAGCGTGTATTAAGTACTTTATTTTTATGACAAAATTATTTAACTAGGAAATTAATATGTCTTAACGCCGCACTCGGAGTCGGATAATTATCTATTAACTTTAAATAGCCACGATGAATTTTCTCGTTTTCATATTATTACTTATTTTTAAAGTTTATTCAATTATACGTAAGATTTCGACAAAAAATCCGAAAGGCCACAGATGGTAAGAACAGTTTGAGCATTAAAGACAATAGTTAAAAGTATAATAAATGTATTAAATTATTTTATTTTTTTATTAAATTACTATTTAAGTGTAGCCGTAATTCATGTTTTAGTCTAAGATCCGGCTGCAGAGTGTTTGCTAAAAACCAATTTGTTACGTATATTTATGATTAGAAGAACATACATCTTGCCTATCAAAATGTGGCCGCTACTATTTTTAATTAAATTATTGTAAATTGATTTTTCGGAAAAAATTACATTCACTTGTTTTTTAAATAAAATATCGTCCACTTCACGGCAATATATATAAAGACTGAAAAATCACGGTTGCCGTTGTGCACTTGGCCGCACCTCTTCGCAGCCAGTTGTAAACAGGTATGCTTTTGATAAATTTATACATTCATAACGTACATTTATTATTTATATATCAAATTAAAGCTAATTATTTCTGTTTATTATGATATACGGTTGCTTAATTAAATCTGGCCGCAAATTAGGGTTCCTGGCTGTTAAAGATGGTAAATATTTAATGTATAGTGAAAGAGATATAGAAAGAAAATTTTATTGTGCAAGTACTGTTTAAAAAATATTAGATTTTATTCAAGTATTCAATCGTTTGTTCATATTAATTAAACATTTAAAGCAAATTTTTTTTTAATGTATCTTATATTTCCGTAACTCTTATTTAAAAATCCGAATCATCGGAGCTTGAAATTTGATGAAGCGAGGCAAAACATTTTTTCCGAAAAATCAATTTACTACAATTTAATTAAAAATACTAGCGGCCACATTTTGATAGGCAACCTGGTAGATGTATATTCTCCTAATCATAAATATGCGTAAAAAATGGTTTTTAGCAAACACTCGATAAGTGCACTGATTCTGCAGCCGGATCTCGTACTATTAGCAGCTGACGTGAATTACTATTCCTTGATATTAACTCAAGAATACAAGCAAGTGAAGATTAGGAATTAGGAAGATGGGTTTTGTTTTGTTGTCATTGCTATATTATAACTACTATATTGCATAGATTTAATAATGAAAACAGGGCATAAGATATGATTTGTTTTATTAATTTTTCATTTATATAATAAGAACAGAGCAAAATTAAATGTAATTTTAGTAATAAATAGCTTTAGATTTATTATTACAGTGACGAATACTCGTGGAATACCGGTAGATCGAGGTCTAGGACAGAAGTTGGATGAGGAATATGAGGCGCAGACTTGGGTAGGCCTACGTCCACAAGAATAGACATCGATTGGCTCAAATTGGTCATGAATATTTTCGTGACAACACTATACTTATATAGTAAGAGATAAATAAATTACACAGTAATAATATTCAAATTCAAATGTTCTTATTCAAAATAAGTTCCATTGGAGAACACTTTTTGAAAGTCATATATGTAAGTCAAAATTTAAATCTACTTCCTTCGCAATCGCTGTTCAAAGAAGAAGAAGCGGCAAGAAGCTCCCCAGCAACACGTCTAGCTAAAAAAGATTTTTTTATCATAATTATTTACATATTATCACGGGCACTTTTTTAAAAATACATACTATAGAAGTACTATTACAATTACTTTTCAAAGAGTGGAGTTGTAACAAACAAAAAAATATTGTCATCGTTGCAATAATGACATACTAAGAATTCTACTGCGACAAATCTCCATAGATTCCTTACATGTCAAGCAAAATATAAACGTTATACAGAATATAATATAATATGCGACTGTCATTCACCACGACACAATCCCAGATATACATACATATATATACGATCTATGTAATTTGCTGAAAATCAGAACACAATGACATTTGAAATCCTTAGAATGTAATAAGTGTCAGAAAGATAAGTCCCGAACAGACGTCTTAGCAATCCCTTATTTGATTGTAATCTTTAACACGCGTTTGTTCGCCGTTCGTTTGATATTTATGTAACATGCACAAAAGTAATCAAAGAGCAGAACGTTACAGAACTTTGACGTGGTAGAGGCTTGCTGGAATCATTATCTTGATTACAGCCCTTAAACCCGGGGGTCCTCCAGCATCTAGGGAGCGGAGGATCAAACCCCTGTTGACGAAGTGAGTTTGCCTCTCCCGGGGCATTCTCAAGCACTGATAAGCAGGATCAGCGTGGGCGTAACTACGTTCTAAGTCTCACGCTTTTCCTACCATGAGCGCGGGGCACATGGGAGGAAGGGGGTTTTAGTGGAGTATTAGTTCATAGGTTACCTCTTTAATAGTGGTACCTTGCCGAGTCTCCACAGAAGCAGGCAATTGACTCTCTTATCTGCGCCATCTTCAGTGGATAACTCTCATTACTTTGGTCTAATCCCAGTAAAGGACCCGGTAGTATACGAAATGTATTCCCCCCTGCCTCAAAAAAAGCCCTTAAACCCGGCTCGATCGATGTACCAAGCGAACACAGAATATCAGCGTGAAACGGTTAGTCTTGAACTAATGGCGTTTCGTACGATGAGTGAGAGTTCCGATTTTTGAAGTGAACCTTCTTTAGAATCATTATGATTTGAAACTCAATGAAACGAAAAAGCGACACTAAAAAGATATAAACACATAAATCTATAGGACTCAGCCTGCGAGAGAATGAGATAGAATACATTATCCCTATTAATATTATAAATGCGAAAGTAACTGTCTGTCTGTCTGTCTGTTCCGTTTTTACAGAAAAACTACTGGACCAATTTGGCTGAAACTCAGTATATATATATTCGATGCGGAGGACGAACATAGGATACTTTTTATCCCGAAAAGTGGAATAGTTTCCGGGATAAAAATATATTTGTCTCTCTGTTTATTATGCTTTTACGGAAAAACTATTGGACCGATTTGGCTGAGATTCGGTATATATGTAATTTTAATGGACAAAGGATATTTTTCATCTCGGATAATGGGATAGGTTTATGTAAAGGTTATCCCAGAAAGTGGGATAGGTTTTGGTTTTTTTTGTGATTTGCCATTTTCGTCATTTTGGTTATTTTAGTCATTTCTGTAATTTTGTCCTTTTTGTGCCTTATGCTCTTTTTGTCCTTTTTGCTCTTTGTGTCCTTTTTGCTCTTTGTGTCCTTTTTGTCCTTTTTTGTCATTTTTGTAGTTTTCATAGACGGGTATGTAAATAAAACTAGGACGGTTTGAAATAGAGGATGAAAGTTTGGATGAGACCAATCATTTCTTAAGTTTATAGATATAAAAATTCATCGTGTATAAAAATGCGATAGAACTCGATATGTCTTTCTGTTAAGTTTTCACGGAAAACTACTGGGAATACTGGATCGGTTTTATTGACATTTTGTTTAAATGTAGTTTTAATGCCGAAAATGGACAAATATACTCATGCCTGGATATCGGATAGTTGCGATATAAAATTAAGTGGATTTTCCGGATACAAATAGCAGTAACATAAAAAATTTGTACAATGTAACTTGTATTAACGCCTGCTTTTTAAACAAGAAGCACGGACGCCGCGGGTTAAACTCTAGTATTTAATAATTTAAACACTATGCTCATACATATAGAGTTGGAAATGTTTTGAAGTTTTCCGTTAATACTTCTTTCGTGTTTTAAAGCTTAAATATATTATAACGATATAATATATATGAAATGTGACGTCACGAAGTTTAGAGTCCCTCCCACCCCTTGCACACTTTGTTTCACTTCTACCACGTGTGAACTGCACACACACACACACACATTGGTTTTTTACTAAATGCTCCGTCTTAAAGATACAACATTAAAATTACAATCTAATCTAAGAAACAAGAATAATAAGTAATTTCAATCTGACCTAAAATAGTAGATATAATTATTTATACTAAAAATGTGTCCAATTACACTTTACACTTTTCTTATTGTCTCTATTAGGGAGAAGCTACTTTGTTCGAGTGTTCTTTATTAATATTAAGCACATTGCACATTACTTTTGTCTTGATAGTTTTACAACACTAACTCAAAAGGTTGTCCTTTCGAGTCTTCTTACTAGGTATGTGTTATCGAGGAGCTGGATGGCCTCGACATTTACATGGTGATGAAGCTGTTGCTGGTGAGCTTCAGCGTGTTAACTAATTGTGCTGCATTTTTAGATCCCGATGGAGATCGTCTGGTCTTATATGCCAAGGTGCGTTGACGATATCCTCGAGTACTTTATTTTGGCACCTTTGTATTATATTTACGTTGGTTGGTTTGGTGCAGCCCCATAACTGTATCCCATAGGTCCACACTGGCATTAGGATTTATTTGTATACTAGCTGTGCCCCGCGGTTTCACCTGCGTGGTGATGGAAAATCGTTATATTTTGGATAATTCACACTATATCTTTATAAATTATAGCCTATGTGTTATTCTGATGTGTAAGCTATATTATTGTAAAGTTTCCTCAAAATCCTTTTAGTAGTTTTTGGGTGAAACAGTAACAAATATACATACATACATTCTTACATACTTTCGCGTTTATAATATTAGTAGGATAAGTATTTTATTTGTCACTGACAGAACAGAATGTCTTCCGAGAAGCCAGTACGTTTTCTTGTAACGTAGATCTAAATCTTGGCGTTTCTTTTTGACATGAGCTTTTCAGCGAAGCGTAGTGTTAAGACACTACGCACTACGCTACCAAATTATATAATACCATATGAAAATACAGCCAAATATTTGGGTATGACATAAGTGTCATACCCAAATATTTGGCTGTATTTTCATATGGTATTATATAATTTGGTCATTTATATATACCGGATGATAGTTAGGTTCTTTTTTGGTAATTCATTTAATTTTATTCTTAATTTTTCATCCAATTGTAAATTGTATTCACGGTACTTTATACTTTTTCCACAGCTTCCTCGGTAGTGACCCTTGTGGCCATTATGGTCGTATTATCTGCGAAGGTAGCAATGGTGTTGTTTTCTAGTTCCGAAACACATTTGTATAATAAGTACAGGACCTAAGACACTTCCTTGTGGTACTCCAGCTTTGATTTCATCAGTCCTGAATAAGAGTCTTCTTGTCGTACTCGAAACATTCGGTCTGAGATGTATGAAACAAAGACATCTGAATATTGTCTCGGTAGCATTTTATTTAGCTTATATTTCAATCCAATTCAAGAGTTCCGATGGTCCACATCCCATCCCTCTATATTATCCCCTCTATCGTAGCATAAAGGCTGGCAACGCGTTGGTTCGCCTCTGATATTGCAAACGTCTATAGGTGACGGTAACCGCTTTCTCTTACGTGGGCCATCGGCCTGTTTACCAGCTTCGCAATAAGAAAAAGTATAAAATAAAATGACCAAGTACATGTCAGATCATACTCAGTGTAAGGCTCCGTAGAGGTGACGAGCATCAATAGCTTACGTCGTTTTGGATTCGCTCATGTGCTCATATCGTTATATACTTTCTTGAAGATATTTTCCTTATGTTACTGAGTACTGCAGATAGGCTGAAGTCCACTTGTAGGAAATTGGTTAACGTGGCTAAAGGACTTGTAGCAACACCGAAGGTTACACCAATGAGTTGCCAGCCTCGAAGAAGGCTGGAATCTGGCCACTAATGCCGGAACAAAGCTCAAACTTGTTATAGGCACATACTCTAAACCAGGGGTGGCAACCCTCCAGGCGGGCGAATGCCCTACCACTTGACCGTGATTGTATTGCCACCTCTTCAGAAATTATGATTATGTATCCGTACTTAAACGGATATATAGAGTAAAATTTAAATAAAAATTTCCAGGACAGAGCCCTTTTCGTTAAGAACATTAAAAAATGGGCAAGCGCGTGTACCGAAAACAGTGCAAGGCTCCGTTAAGACGATGGACGTCAACTGCTTTTGTCCAGATGAGAGTACCCCATGTCTCAAAACTTACTTAATCAGTATTCTTTGGAAGTACTCATCAATCTCTACAACAAAAAAATTGATTTTCAGAATTTTTCACAATAAAATTTACACATAAAAGGCCCAATATACAAAAAATACAGTACAGTTTTTACTAAGCACTTTGTAGTAACCCATATTTTAAAAACTACTAGTATTTTTGAGCTCTAATAATCTTAAAATTTTCCATTCATCTAAGCCCTATACATAATAAGGCTAATAGAAAATCATGCCGTTTTCTTTCACTGAATTAAATTTCAAAACAAAAGCTTTTGCCCAAATTCAAATCAAACAACCCAATCTTACCCATCACACAAAACATCTCAAGTAATCATGATCACTCCCGAATAATGCTGGGGGCATATCTCCCATTGTTGGGGTGAATTTAAACTAATTACGGAGGGTGCTCCAGTGAGTCATCCCTTATTTATTCTGGTATCGTTCGGAGTGACTCATACAGTTATAGGATAAGTATTGATGGGACTTTTATGGGTGGCTGTCTGGGGCTTCGAATGGGATTAAGAAAAATAAATGGGGGAAATTCTAGGGACGATGACACGAGGTTCGTTCCGCAAAACACCGTAACAAATCATGTCTAGAGTTTTTGAACTGAAACTTCTTTAGAATCGTTGTGATTTGAAAATCGATGAAACGAAAAAGTGACACTAAAAAGAGATAAACACATAAAATTGAATCTTATTTATTTCAAAATGAAACACATTTCTCTTTAGCGGTTAGTATTGATTTTCAATTTAAATAAGACTTAAAAGATTTCAAATGAATTTTAGCTCTATCTGTATATACTTAAGCCAGATATTCTTTTATACGTAGATCAAAGGAAATTGTGCGTAGCAGTGCATTGAATCTTGAACTTTATGCTAGTGATTTAAAGTGTAATTTAGGTTGAATTTTTTGAATTATATAATATGTTGACGGATGTAGGCAAAGGAATTATATTTATATTAATACAAGTTAGAGAAGAATTATCTGTGAGTACATTCTCTGAAGTTTCACTTCTGCTGCGTGTGAACTGTACACACACACATATTTTTTTTAAGAATCATATATCATGAGAAAGGTAATAAATATATTGGGATATAAGATTTATATAAAGTATATTAGTAGTGAACCATGATAAACTATTATAAGAATAATTTTGTCAAAGTAAAATAAAAACATACTAATGTATGTAGAACTTATGTTGAAGTAACTTTCTTTGAATGTTACATATAATGTTTCATATTTCCTGAAGGCTTTGGAAATGTATTGTATATTATGCAAAGGAAAAAGCAAGTTGAAAATATTATTTATAATAACATAAACTAATTAATAAAAAATAACTTAATCATCCTAAACTCTGAGTATGTCAATTAAGTAAATTTACATAAAAGCCGTGGTAGCTTAATGGTTAGTGCACGCGTCCCAAACTCAAAAGGTGCTGCTTCGAATCCTGGCCGGAAAGCATGCACTACTTAAGCAGTTTTCTGACTTAGTGTGCATGTTGTTACAACTGCCACCTGTAAACGGTGCAGGAAAATATATTGATGAAGCCACATCGGATTGGACAAGCGTGGTGGGCGGATATACTGTCCGGAGATAAGAGTATTTATTTTGTAATTACATTTCATCATGAAACCATATCATCGAGTTAGCCAGACGACCTTCTAGTCTTAATCCAATAAAGCAGGTCGTTAACATTTAAGAAAGTCAGCCCATTATCACCACTTTCTTTAGACGTTCTAAAAAAGCCAATATAACAGTAGAAACAAATCTCCCTGCCACACTTGTATGTACCTCTCTCTCTTTTCTTTACCTTTTCCGAATCCTTTGGGTTCGGTACAATACATCTTGTTCTTCCATACTTCTCTATTCAGAAATGCGTCCTCTGTCCTACAACAAATCATCATATCATCATTCACACAATGCATTCATCTTCACATTTGTACCTGTCAACTTATTTCTGAAATTAACACTGCAACTGCTGCATATTTATGTACTTGTATACATAGTAATATTATATGTAAACAACGTACACATAGTGTTACTTTTGCTATACGAAATTTATGAAATAGGCACATTATCTTTTATCCTAAAAAACCCAAATCTAAGTAAGGGTTTACCTTAAGGTAAGATATTCAGAATTATAAGACATAGTCCATTTTTTTCTAGTTTGTTCATTGTTTATAATAATTGTGATACTGTCTAGTCAAAACGTTGATACTATGAATGTCATCTTGTCGGATTATACTGATGATATTCTACAATCTTTTCATTTTGCATATACCAACACTAGGCGTGTATACACACTATAATAACACAAAGCATAAACAGTGCATGCGGTTGACACGTAACACAATCGCTACGGGCTCCTAAAAATAACCACACGAGTTTTCCAGCTTTCGCTGCGGCCGTCAACACAAGCCAGCACTGCGGTGTTTTCGTATCTATTTTTTACTACTTTTAGAAAGTAACTTTTAGAATTCATCGGACCGATGAAATGTTTATGGACTGGGTTAAGAGATTCTAACGAGATTATTGTCTGGTTTTGCACATTTTCAAAAATATGCGATCATACAGAATAGTGTTAGAAATCAATGATCTTGGTTTTCTGTGTGAAAAGGAGACATGATAAAACGAACATCATGAAGGTATGATTTCCAAATTGAATTTACAAGGATTTTCGGATATGCTGCTGGTTGCAATTTCTTTGATGTTTGACGCTTTTACCTTTCTAAATTACAAACTTAAAATTTTCCTCAGATATTCAGTTATTTGCGAAAAATTAAAAAGTCTAATTTATTTAAGGACTAACTTTCTCCATTAGCCCGAAGTGTTTAATAATCCAAACAAAGAAAGCTAAAACAAGTCTTGTTAAATTATCTATAAATTAAACAGAAAAATCACTGTATAAAGTAAGCATTTCCATTTCAACATTTTACACTGAACACGTGACATAAAAAATCCATAACTTAACATGCAAACTTACATCACAAACGACCGCAATCAATGTATTACTAATAAACTCCTTTACTATTAAAGCCGGATGACCCAGTCACCACATCACTACACTTCACATTAACAGCAATGTTGTTAAATATATTCGACTGTTATTTTTTAAATTGTTTTGTTATTTGTTAAATGACACGTCACTGCAGGGGTTAGGTTTTCGCTACGGTGGCTACGGGCGCGTAGCAGGCTACGAGCGTTCGTAGTGATGGTAGTCGGTGGACTGCGGTGAGCGGCGCGGCCGTTTTTTCGCGCAAGCGCTTTTCTATGCGTAGAGGATAGATCCGTAGACCCCTTTCCGATAACTTGCATGTAATGAAACTCTACAATTTCAACAAATTCAATATAATGCGTTAGTGTCAGATTGCAAACTCATTTGCTCTCTATTGTAGACACTGTAACCTTGTATTTTAAACCATTGGAATTGATAATGTTGTCTAACCAAGATTACTTTTTCACATACTTAGTCATAGGAAATGATGTATATCCCATCGTAAGATGTGACTAAGATTAAGGCTTATCTTCCCAAATTAAATAAATTAAAAAATAAATAGACAATTCGAAAACTTACTCCTTGGAATTGGTTAAATCAGAGATCTCCAAACTTTTTTATGTCGTAGACCACTTCACATATTTTTAATATTGTGTAGACGTAGATATTGAGTTTTTTTGAGCGAAGCTGAATGAACATATTATTTACTTTTATCCCGGAAAATGGGATAGTTTTCTAGGAATACAACCTCAACGCAAACGCAAAACGTCGGAGGTATTCATTTTTTACTTACTTTACTTTATAATATTATTCTCAAACCCGTTTCAGGAACATTCATATATTAAAAAGCTTACATCATACGTAGTTTTATAATTTCGTAGAGATTTCCCCGCGGCTACGCCCCGTGAAAAATCCTAGGTATTATTAGCTCTATGCTCTATATATATATATATATATATATGTACATTAATTAGGTGTTTTACCTAAATCTTTACGGTTACTTGTTACTAAGTTCACTACAATAACAAAGAAACTCAGTCCATATAGTCTATACAACTGGGCAGCAAAACATAGCGGCGAATCGCAGCCAACCTGATTTGAAGTAATATAATGACAACAAATGAGATGTTGTTTTTGACACCGTAGGTATTGGTTAGCGAACTGAAAAAACGCGATTGCAGCGCCATCTATTTTGTTAAGCCGTTTATTCCATGGAAATGACGTAATAAGTCGGGATAAAATGTGTTCTAAATGTTAACTCGGGTTATAAGCGAAGTCGTCAAGTTTAAATCATATACGTTAAGTAGTTTCCAAAAAATGCGATCGCAGCGCCATCTTTTTCGCTATTATCGTCTATCCCATGAAAACGCCGTCATTTATTGCGTAAAAAGTATCCTAAGTTACGCCCCGGGATATAAGCTAGCTCTATGTCGAGTTTCATTTAAATTATTTCAGTAGTTTTCACGTGATGCTCTAACAGATAGACAGACAAATATTCTTAAACTTTTATTTTCGGGGGAGTTTGTTGCGCTGCTTCTTCACCTTTAACAATAACTAAAATTGCTTCGGAAGTGGTGGTAAATTCATGACTTTCAATAAGTAATCTGTAAGATTCCACTTTGAAATAAATACATTCATTTTCATTATCCTATTCATAAAAGCCAAAATCATAGTCACGAGCTCATGAAACGAGATCCATTGTCGTAGATCCCTTGGGGGGTCAGTATAGACCACTTTCGGTATCAACGGTACAAAGAATAACTTCTAACAAGCATAATGCTTCATAGTGCTCTAGTTTCGTTGACTCCGAGGCGCAGTATTCAGGTCGTATCACCGAGATTTTAATTTTGAAATGTCCTTTGTGTTGGAATTTTCCCTCGCTAGTATTCCGTTATAATAATGAACTGCATGAGTAGGTCTGTTAGTCTTTAGAAAATGTTTCATTTGGAGTAAAGAGCCATGCTCATTCTTGTAGGGTTCAGCACTCAAATCAGAATATTAGCTTATACATATTTTTTATTGTAAAGCTGTCAAACAGGTAGATGGCTCACTTAAAGTGGTGGCCTGATAGACCTTTGTAACACCAGGGTTGAATCAACAAGTTGCCAGCCTTTATGATGACATAATATGAACAAGATATGGGGGAGGAGATATAGGGATCAGGCAAGAGGAATAGAAAAAGGTCGATAATAATTTAATAATAACATAGGAATGTTAAGAAAACGATAAATTATATTAATAAAAAAATATATAATGTAAAACTAAATCAAAGGGTTCGTTTTCATCGTATTCTTACGAGTATTATTCAAGAACCCGGTCAACTTCGGGGCGCTGTGAAACCCAGATAAATTAATTAAATTAAACAAATTTGAAGTAGAAATTATTTGTTAAAAAAAACCCTCCATAAGATTGCTCTGATGTCATTTTATTGTAAAATGATCACAAAAAAAGTTATAACGCCCAAAAGAAAATTTGTTCAAAAATTTTCAGTTCTTTTTGTTTATAACTTTTTTATTTTCCATTTTATGGTAAAAAGTAATAAGAATAAAGTTTTAGACAATGTAATTTGCTACAAATAATGTCCTATAAAATTTTCTTTAGGGTTGCTAGTTTAGGAGATACAGCGCGAAAACTCTGTATCCCTTTTTCCAAGATGGCGGCCGGGGAACAAGGGTGGCGACCCCATAAACTTGAACTTAAACTTATACTTACTTCACATCAAAATACACAACAACTGCGACTTCTGAAAAACGCAACCCTAATTGTAACTTTGTAATGCCATGGCCTATTAGAATTGTGGAGCAATTTATTTTTTTGTACTACATGGGCTTGTTCCTACAATTCAATGCGATCGGTTCTTCTTAGTTTTGTAAGACCATATACACACGATGGTGTCTGGTCTAAAACATATTATGTTCACGAAACTGGCCCTTCATAGTTTTATAATACCAATGATGTGAGGCAGTTTTTCTAGCCTCTGCATATTGTTGCAATTATCATATAATGTAATTCAAGAAGTGTCGAAAGGAAATCAGCGCATCTAGTTTACCTTATGTAAAATCCGCCAGTCCGCCTTGGACATGTGTCACGTATATGGAATAATTTATCTTTATACTAATATATAAAGCTGAAGAGCTTGTTTGTTTGTTTGATTGAACGCGGTAATCTCGGGAACTACTGGTCTGATTTGAAAAATTATTTCAGTATTAGATAGCCCATTTATCGAGGATGGCTATAGGCTATATATTATCACGCTAAGATCAATAGGAGCGTAGCACCAGTGAAGAATGTTTCAAAATCGGGGGGTTTTGAAAACAAATTCCACGCCGACGATGTCGCGGGCACAGCTAGTTGCTATATAAAAGCAAGGTTATAACTGAGTAGCCCATGTATGTACGTGCCAAAATCTGTCAATACAGAAAACAGAAAACCTTCGGAGATGCATCTACGAACATGTTTAGGGTTTTACATATTTTCACGTAGCAGTAAAGATTTCTGTATATAAGTATATAGTCTTAAGTTTAATGTTAAATTGATTAAGGAATAATTACATTTAGAGTAAACACTCGCCGTCTTATTTTATACTCCCTTCCAGCGGTTGAACTTAGCTCGTGCTAGCTAGCTCTCGCAAGTGGTGCGTCACCCTATCCAACGGGGTAACGATCACCATCATCGACGCACCACACAACTATTTAAACCCCACAACATGCATGACAGGTGTAGCCGTAAATTACTTTCCAAAATGCGATTGCTTATTGTTTATTTATGTAACAAAAAAAATGCTGATCAGCTTCCCATTTATAAAGTGTACAAACAAGGACTTTAAAATCGAGTCGTTAAGTCTTATATGTATTATTCTCATCCTCTTGAAGGCTATAGGTTTGAAATCAAGGGCACTTGTTTGATAACGTTACAGCATTTCAAGAGCTCCGTCGTTCTAAGCCTGATGCCAAACAGGGATAAAACCCGGCTAGTAGAGGCATTAGCTAACAACTTTAATAAGGTTGCTCAATATGTCCGTTCTGCAATATAACCTTCCTTAAGGTTATATGCCACAGTTAATGTTATACTAAATTACACTAACTTAGTATGAAGACTATATCATTTGCATTAGTTAAGTAATTAGTTACCTTGCGTACCTGGCGAGTTACGTCCTTATCGTGGATATATATATCTTTTTTTTTAATTTAAGATTTTTATTATCTATAATATTGTTACAACTTAAGTTCCAACGAAAACAAAATCCACCTGCATATCTATAAAAACACATTTTATTACCCGTCGGCATTTGAACTAATTGTATTTTATGATTGTCTTCTCTTGTTCACTTATTTATTGGTTATTATGTAGAAGCGCCTATTGTACTCGTTTATGCCCGCTTGCAAGCATAATTAGCCAGGTGTGCGGTTTACGATTCTAGGAAATTCGGTCCACGCTGCCGGGCGGATATAGTGCATATGTGCAGTATAAATAAATGGCCCGATTGAGGGAGCAAGAGACGAGCGATAACCACGAGGGAAGCAAGACGTGTGTACTACAATCGGAATCTAATAAGTGACGGACATTGCGCGTTTTATTGAATTACGACCTTCTGCATTACGTTTGGACTTGTTGTACTCGGTTATATTTGTACCTGTGTTATACGTTTTTGTATAGTTCTAATAAACTCTATAGTAATTCTAACGGCAATTTAATTCGAGTCTCGCGACTCATAACAATATTATGAAATTCTGAACATGCCGTGTCTGTACATAGAAGCTATTAAAAAAAAACATCTGGAATAAAATATATCACTAACGGAGAACACGACGCATTTTTTTTTTTTTGTCTGGTTGTCGTCGGTCTGTCTGTTTTTTCTCTAAACTACTGGGCCAATTTCAATGCGGTTTTTGCTGGTCGACAGCTAATGCTTAGGGTTTAAATATGCGTTACTTTTAATCCTGGGCATCCCGCCGGGTACCCAGGTAGCGAGGATAGCGAGGTAAGATGAAATAACAAGCTAAATAAATAATAAAATTGCTTTTATTGCAAAAATGGAACGGAATCATCTTATTCATTGTTATTTAAACTTTTTATTTTAATTTAAATAAAAACTTAAATCTAATTACATGAGCAATAGTTATCTAATGTTTTTTGAGTAGCATTTTGTTTGCGTTCTTGCAAAATTCTTTCGGAACAAACAATATTGTTTTGTATTGCTTGCCGAACACTTATAATAACGGGCCATTCATAAATTACGTCATACGTTAGGGGGGAGATGGGGTCGACGAAGTGTGACATTGTGTGTCAAGGGGTGGAAAGGGTTCTAAATTTCGTGACGTCACATTTCAAAATCTAATATATTTAAGCTTTAAAACACGAAATTTGAACTATTATCGAAAACCTTCAAAATATTTCCAACTCTATCTATATGAGAATAGTGTTTAAATCAATACAAAATAATTTAAATTAAAATAAAACTAAATACGCAACTACTGTTTTAATTTAATAGTTTCTTGATGTAAAATTGCAAAAGTCACATAGGAAGGGAGGAGCCTCACGAATGTGACTAGCTGTGACAAGAACGGGGAAGCGGTCAAAAAATCATGAAATTTGTGGATGGGCCATAGAGAATATGAGATATGGGATTAAAATAGGGGGACGGGACAGAGAGGAAGCCATCGGAACTGTCACTCATCGTACAAAACACGATTATCTTAATATATAAATTTGGACGAGCTATGTCGGCTACCTTGGTTCTATGAAGCTTCGGCCTTACCGCAAGTGGCACGCTTAGCGACAAGAGGTTAGCTGTTCGTTTAGGTGACTCATCCTAGCGAACCAACACAATATATAGGTACACAATATATATACGTCTGTTTTTCCTGAAGAATACAATCTAGGTGTCTTCAAGCCTCGCGTGAACAGGTATCTTCTAGGTAAGCGTACTCCACCTTAGACTAAATTTCCATCTGACATCAGGCGCAATCTCAGTCAAACGCGAACCTAATAAAAAATATATATATATGGCATGTAATGCGCACGGCCCCATCACTCGCTTAGTGAACGAACGCGTCGGTTATTTGATTGGATCACTGGTATGCAATGGAGTAATTATCGAACATGCACCCGACATTTTCGATAATTTTGGTTAAGTGAAGGAAATTTAAGGATAATGCTTTCTGTAAGAAGCAAATTTCTAGACATTTTACCACAACAAAATACACGTCTACAAACACACTCTAGATCAGCATCACTATGAGTGTGGCCACTATGTAACGAAGCATTTCGACAATTCAGCTTGCCTCCTAGCTAACCTTCAAGGGGCCCACTTGCGGTGAGGCCGAGACCTTACAGATCTTCATTTCAGATTTAACCCATAAGAGGATCACCCAACATAGCTCGCTCCACCGCCCTTTGAGCTAAATATAAAAGTATTTGAATATTTAAATGAGTCTTGTAAAGCACAAAAACTCATGAAAACCAACAAGGGCACTTGCTGACGTAACCGATGCGTGGCATCGTAAAGATTTTGTGAGCCCTGTCGTAATTTAGCCGAATTTTTATGCTTACCTTACAGATTGACGGACAAAAAATACAATTTCATATTTTATACAACGCCCTGAAAAGGTAAAATCATTTTTTGGTCGACTTCATTGTGATCATCTATTATGGGTAACTCCCAGACAATTGCTCAAATAGAGACGACGACATTATGAAAATTATTTTAGATTGGGTGATTTTGCGGTCCTACGTTAGAGATTGGCTCGATATTAGACTACAATAGTATATGACGATCAACAACATAACTGAATGTATTCTTTAATTTTTGTTCGTTGTATTAGATTGTAATGTACGTCATGTATGAATATGTTTTATTGTATTCGAAGACACTAAAATTAAAATTTACTTTACAACAGTTGGGTTTTTCGCTATATTAGCGATTTCTTCCAGACAATCTTTGGATGGACAAGAAGTTTGATAGGAATTTTATGCCAAAAAATAAAATTGAACGATTTCACAATAAATATAAAAATATAAGTGAAATCTGTTATTTATACAATGTCTAATCATACATTAACCAACATTTGCGTCTCTCAATCAATTTTTGTCTTAATCTGTGTTGAATAAGCTCTGAACGGCTCAAAGGGTTTCATGTAAAATTTTAGGAATTAAGGTTAGCATTTATTTCTAAATTTTTCCTGTATATTTGATTTACCATATCAGGCCTTGTTCCCGAGTTCAGCCTCTACCTGCCACCTACATCCACTTCCGATCACTCACTCACTCATTGACTATTTATTTGTCTTGACTACTTGTCGAAATTCGACATAAACACCATACAGGTACTATTAATTTTCTAACAGTGGTAAGGTAAAAGAATGCATAGCAAGAAATAGCAAACCATCGCCAGTAATATATATAACCTTTTAGTATCGAATATAATATCAAATAATTGAAATACACGAGGTAACATAAACTTTAATCCTTGTAGTATCTATACTTCTTTATAAGTCTTAATTTTTAGTAAACTTTTGTGAAATTTCGACAAAATACCTAACGGTAATTAAGGACTTGGGAGGGTCGTTCCGTATAATTACGTTGTGTAAACATATAAATACACACACGCACGTGGAGCTTGTTATTGCGCAAATATGATGAGGATGCATAACCGTATGAAGATGTAAACGCTATGTTCGTGGCTGTTGCCCTTTTCAATCGACGCAAAAAGAGATTTTTGATCCGACTGTATGTTTTTTGAAGTGAAACTTCTTTAGAATCGTTGTGATTTGAAACTCGATGAAACAAAAAAGAGATAAACACAAATCTATAGGACTAAGCCTGCGAGAGAATGAGACAGAATACATTATATTTAAGCATTAAAACACTATGCTCATACAGATAGAATTGAAAATGTTTTAAAGTTTTTCGTTAATATTTAAAATTTCGTGTTGTAAAGCTTTATATGAAATATGTCGTCACGAAATTTAGAATCCCTGCCACCCCTTGTCACACTTTGTTTCACTTCTACTGAGTGTGAACTGCGCACACATAAAAATTATTATTAAATTGTCAATTGTAAACCGATTTTCATTGTTATCTAGTCATCTTGTTTCAGTCTAAAAAATTTATTGAGGTTTTTGTCAATTGAACTCCATTACTTTTCCTGACCCACACTTGGGATTCCAGCACTAAACTACCTTATTGACGTAAATAAAACAGATATATTAGGGTAACAAAGACTATTTAACACAACCCACTGCCTACCAGAGACTGGCAGCAACACGACTCTCTGGAGACGTAAACGGCCCAATACCTATTGTCATTTGAGTAACTAATCACGTATTTTGCAAGGCCCTACTCGCATTTGTAGGGAACTCATTTAGACGTAACTGCGTCATTCCCGAGAAGTAGGGCGGAAGTAGGGCTGGTAGTGACTTCCGGGTACCTTTAAAGGTGTGAGGTCAAGAGCAAAATAATGTATTGAAAGTACCTTTTTACTTGCGACGGGCAATAATTGGCAAATAAACACATGAATTTGTATAGTATATTAGTACATAAAAAAGTATGTGGTATGTATGGCACAGGTGCTGCTCGTAGTTTTGTGTAAGGTGGTTGTAGTGTAAACTGATATGTATTTAATATGAAATTAAATTATCCGTGCAGGAACGGAGAAAGAATACAATTTCCTGCGGCCTGGCGGCCTGTTGTAGAAGGCGACTAAACAACCCACAGCCAGGTGGCAGGGCATTTGCCCGACTGGATGGCTACCACCCCTGGTCTAAAGTATGTCGCCATAGCAACCTTGAGTTGTGTTCCGGCATTAGTGACCAGGTTCCAGTCTCCCTTAAGGGAGCAGCAGCGCAATCTGTAGCACCTTTGGTGTTGCAAATGTCCATAGGCGATGGTAACCGCTTTCCATGAAGTGGGCAGGCTGCCTGTCTGCTGAACTCCTGCAATAAAAAATTAAAAAATAAAAAACATGATATAACTGCGTACATATTTTCTTACATCGTTTTTGACATAACATAAAAGAAAATAAAAAGGTAAAACTTACAGATCGAATAATTTAAAAAGAATATGTCCAACGAGGTTTGGACAGTTGTAGTATTAAAACAACATTGTCTCAATGTGATTTATATCTTTATTGTGTCATTTAACAAAATTAAAGCCTTATATACTACATTTATGCTAAGCGAGCAAATATTTCATTACTATGTGCTAGCCACCTTATAATGAATAATACAAATGCTTACATACTACAAGTACTTTACAGTTTTTTTTAAATTATCAATTTTAACATCTGTGACTTGGGATCCATGTATGCAATTTTTTCAGATTTCTCCTAATGTTACTTATAAAAATATCCTGATGACATTTTTATTGCATGGAACTTTACGAACTGTCAAAAAAATAGTTTTTTTTTCCTATAACATTGGAGTTTTTAGAATACTGGATTATTGCATGGGGGCGTCGCTATATGAGCTCATACAGAACTAGCTATATAATTATTATTTACTTATTTAATTTTAACATAGACCACACGTCGTTGTACATATAATACATTAAAATCCAGTACATTTTACAACAGCACATACGACAATGATGGCTTTGTATAATTAAGTTAAATTTTCTATATTTTATTTAGAAAGTAATTTCAGATGTCTTTAACAACTGCAATGTAATTATAGTAGTTGTCAATATACCAAAACTATCAATTTTGCCCGCCACATTAAAGGTAGATTGAGAGTAACATTCGCATTCGAAGGTAGACCAGAAATTTCCTTTATTGCAATAATATTTTAATTTTTTTGTTTTTATATTTATTTGTAGGCAAAACTAAATAATGGATCCACTTTAACAAGTGGTTATCGCCGCCCATGGACATCTGCAACACCGAGGGAGCCGATGCGTTGCCTACCACATTGAGACTTTAAATATCTGTTATAATATATAAATATTTGTTTACGCCCTTTTGAAGAGCCTCATATTAGCTTTTACGTTAATAGTTCAAATTTCGTATTGTTACAACTTAGGCTTCGACAAAGACAAATTCCACGTACAGTCTGTAAAAGCACATTTTATTACCTGTCGGCATTTGAACTAATTGTAATCCTTTTATGATCGTCTTCTTTCGTTTACTTATTTATTGGCATACGTTTCTAGTATTGTGGAGAACAACCTATTGTTGTATTGTACTTGTTTACGACCGCTGCAGGCTGCATCATTAGCCAGGTGTTACGGATTAAGTACAAACACATTGGAAATTATAAAACGTATGGCCTGATTGAGAGAGGGGGGCGGTTGAGCTACAACTACGATACAGACGTGACGTGTGTACATTTGGGAATCTAATAGTGACGGACTTTGCGCGTTTTATTGAATTATGACCTTCTGCATTATGTTTGGATTTGTTGTGTTCGGTTATATTTGTACTTGTATTATACGTATTTTTATAGTTCTAATAAACTCTATAATAATTCTAACGGCATTTTAATTCGAGTCCTGCTAACTCGTAACACTATTTTGAAACTAAAATATATTAGATTTTGAAATGTGACGTCACAAAATTTAGAACCCCTCCCACCCTTTATCACACAATGGCACACTTCGTCAATCGCACAATTTGCAACACCGAAGGTGCTACAAAATGCGCTCCTGCTCTCTTAAGGGAGACTGGAACCTGGTCACTAATGCCGAAACACAACTCAGGGTTGTTATGGCGGCATACTCTAGACCAGGGGTAGTAGTAGTCATCCAATCCGGAAAATACCCTACAACCTGGCTGTGGGTTGTTTTGTTACCTCTTATGACCAGCCGCCCGGCCGCAGGAAATTGTATTCTTTCTCCGTTCCTGCACGGATATATTATTATTATGCAATTTATTTACTTGCTTTACCATCGATCGCATTTTGAAATGACGCCTATGTTACATTTTAACCGATAGTAAGGCAAATGAACGGTTCATAAAGATATCGGAATGGGACAATAAAGGAACGTTAGCCACGTACAGTGGAATTTTTAAATTTAGTTACTTAAACCACTAATATAATATGTTTATTGCATTTTTTTAATCTTCCCCTTTTAGCCGTGTATTTTCCCTTGGTCAATTGGCCACTAAATAACTAAGCTACCCCTTATAGTATATATATATATGTATATACCATTGTTATCGCATACACCGCGGCGATAACATCGATGCGGTTTGCGTGGCCGCGGTCGGTCGTCGCCCCGGATGGCGCCAACACATTGATTTTCCCTATAGTATTTAGATCGGAAAACTAGTTTATTCTTTAGTAGAACTTGCACTAAAACAAATTATTCAAGAAATACTAATTTTTAAAGCCGGGTTATTCTAATATTGTCGCATGGAAAAAATAATTTTGCATAGTACAATATATAATACCTATGTATATATAATATATATATATATATATATATATATATATATATATATATTTCATATATATATATATATAAATATATATATATATATATGAATGCTTGTTTAATTTATATTGAAGGGTGGGAAACTATTTGTTTTAAGCGATATTTGAAGATAAACTTAGCAAGATGTTCTTTTTACTTACTAATATCTCAAACTTAAGGATATACGGTAGGTATAAATAAGGTAAGGATTACCTAGTTTCCAATTCAAAATTAAAACAATAATGAGGTGTCTTTGGGACACCTGGTTGGATTGAAGTTTCGAGGCCATCAATGGCCACCGGGGACCATCGCAAAACATCGAAGAAATTGTAGAGTAATAACGGCAATTACAAGGCATTCTATTTTCAAAACAGCGTATACTATACAATACTTGATATTATTATACATCTTATTTGGTTGCATTAAAGTTAGAAATTGTATAATAATATACTGTACTAAGCATGTTTTTTCGCTAACACCTTTTTTTGTTTAACCCCATCCGCCACGTAACGTGCCATAGGGAACATCGTACAAAAAAATCTAGAGATATCCTTATTTTAATTTATTTTCCAATATAGTACACGGTTTAAACCGATATTAGACGGTTCATTTCTATCTTTCAATTTTGATGAATCAATCAAAGTGATATCCATAGGTATAAACATAAACTTGAATCATCTAACATTAATGAAAAACGTCGTGTCTTCTTAGTTTTGTGCCTTTCAACCAAATTGTTTTAATTTGGTTAATTCATCTATCGTCGGCATTATTAATTATTTCTTTCTTTATTGCTAAAGCACAGCAGACAGGCTTAAGGGCCAACTGTAATGGAAAGTTACCGTCGCCTATAGACATTAGCAATACCAGAGGTGCTGCCAATTTGCTGCCGGCCTTGAAGGAGAAACTGGAACCTGGGCACTGATGCCGGCACACAACTCAAAGTTATAATGGCGGCATACTCTAGAAGTCTAGACCAAGGCTGGTAGTTATCCAATCGGGCAAATGCCCTACTACCTGGCTGTGGGTTATTTTGTCGCCTCTTACGACAGGCCGCCCGTCCACAGGAATTAGTATTCTTTTCCATTCCTACACAGAATAAAATTAGGCGTTTTTGGATCATTCGAAAGAATCAACAGTAAGAAATTAGTTTAATGCTAATATTCCTTGAACAAACTAAATCAATTAAAATGACGTTTTAACTGCTTTAAGCGTGGCATTTTATTTGATTTTTATTTCACGATCACGTGACCACGGATACTGAAAAATGGCCGAAATGTAGAGATAAAAATAAAAAAATGCTGAAACCGGTACAAGGTAGTTATTATTTACCAGTCCCAAAAATTGAAGAAAAAACTTAATCAAGTTTCAATAATAAACACAAAGGCCACTTTATTCCGTCCCTCAATGTTTCTTACTCGAGAAACCGGTAGCCTATACATACCCCATTCTTGTTTTCTTCTAAACAACCTAAAAGTCAGCAACGTGTCGGCAATATCAACGGGTTACCGTCACGTGGACCTTAGGAAGCCTTTGTTTTTGTTGTACAAACTTTTAAAACCAACTCCAGTCTCTTGCCTTGATAGGTATAATTAAGAATTCACTAATAATATTGCGTAGCTTGGTTTCAAATAAAATCATTTTCAACCATAAAGTAATGGTCGTCGTATTTGTGTCATGAAATAATCCTATGTATAACGACCTCTGTGGTTGAGCGGGCTAAGCCTTTGCCGGCTTACCTCACTGCAACGCAGAGGCTTCGGGTTCGATTCTTGGCATGATAAATTTCGGAAACGAATTTTCTCCATATTTACTATAGTCTGGGTGTCTGGGTTCGGCCCCAGAATAGTCCGTTGAATATCACCCATAACACAAGCGTAACTTGCTTAATTTGGGGATATCCATTATGTGTTTGTCTGCCTATTATAAAAAAAATACGTTATGTTATAGGATTATCACACGCTTCAAAGCACAGTTCTATTAACATTACAGATAATATGTGCGTATTCCAGAAAAATGATGAACACAAGTATAAAGTTAAAGTATAACAATACATAACAACAGCCCATAAACATCCCACTGCTAGGCTCGGGCCTCTCCACATTTTAAGGGTGATGGTGAATCTCCAAAGCGGCATCATTGCCCGCACCACGTTATCTTAAAACTCGTGCTAGATCACTTCATTTTGGTCACAACATAACTGAACAATGTTCGTTATTGTTACCAACAAGGTACTTGCCACGGAATATTCTTCTAAGATTAAAGCAACCTGGTTGCGGTTAATGATGCCCGCGAATGGATACGATTCACCCGTGAATAGGCAGAACACCCGGCACACTGGCCTAAGGCTGATGATGGTTTGACATCAGTTGTTTCGATGTGCAATTGTAACAATATGCACATTGGGTCCAAAAAAGTTGCCGAGTGGTGCATGATTCCCGGAATCCACGTTTTTTGGAATGCAAGTTTGAGAGTTCAGAGCGCTAACCGCTAAGCTATCACGTGCGGATTTTTTAAGCATAGAATTAATGAGAAATATCGCGTTGTCTCGTAGGCGTTCCGTATTCAAAAATAATTGTTATTTTCGTAGAATTTTATCTCGCGGGGTCGAACGAATGACGTAGAATTTAAATATTCAGCTGAAGTTATATAAAAATATATTTTTCCCAGAACATTCCACGCGGCTTCTAATTTTCCAGAACATTAAGTACTATTATAATAACGTACTTAGTTATACACTTCACTACTTAGTTATATACTTACTTATGCAATTTACTACACACGTACTTTATTATACACTTAGATCATTTAAACGATTATACACGTATTCAATGATAAATTTATACCAAATAGCTTCATTTCCAAAGTCGTAAAGACACATAAATAAAAGTCACTTTCACATTTTATGGATCAAGTATTATTTTAGTTTACATCGTAACAGGGTAAAGTAGAAAAGTTATCTATATAGTATAAAAAATACCTAACATTATCATTATGTCCTCATCGGCCACAGGCAATGAGACAGATGATAAAGAATCTATCGATGTCGCGTTATGCTGCTGCTTCATCTGGAATAATGTTATAGTTGTTGACCATTTCACGAATATGTAGCGCTGGATTTTTTTATTTTTTTAATTTTATTGCAGGAGTTCAGCAGACAGGCAGACGGCTCACTTCATGGAAAGCGGTTACCATCGCCTATGGACATTTTCAACACCAAAGGTGCTACAAATGCGGTGATGCTCTATTAAGGGAGCTACAAATGCGCTGCTGCTCTCTTAAGGGAGACTGGAACCTGGTTACTGATGCCGGAACACAACTCAAGGTTGTTATGGCGACATACTTTAGACCAGGAGAGATAGCCATCCAGTCGGGCAAATGCCCTACCACCTGGCTGCTGCCTGCTGCTGGCTGATTTAATGAATAATTTGAGATGTAATTATGTTATTAATTGTGAATGACGTTAAATACTTAAAGATAACGTATGTACATACACTAATGTATCTCTTTGTTAGCAGCGTTATTTTTAACGCTATAAAAAGACGCATTTAACCACAGTCAATAAATAACTCATTCACGATTTAATAACAATATCACATCCCACACTACGCCTTAAAGCCATCGCAATATCTACGTGCAACAGTCAATAAATAACATTATCTCATATGAAGCAGTGGCATGAAAGTAATTTTGGTGACATTTATTTGTTTAATATTTCGCGTAGTGTATAAATTGTAATTATGCGTGTAGGTGACCATTCGAGAGCTCCTAAGAAACCCGCCAGTCTCCTTTTTTATATATAAATAATCAAATATATATTTTTTATAGCATAAATAATCGGCAGACAAACTCACACATTGTATATCTCTAAGGTAAGCTAGTTACGCTTGTGTTATGGGTGATGCACAACGGACCATTCTGGGCCCGACACCAGACACCCAGACCATAATAAATAACAGAAAGTTCATTTCCGAAACTTAGCATGCCAAGAATTGAACCCGAGCCTTTGCGTTCCAGCGAGTTGGACCGGCTAAGATTTAGCCCGTTCAACCACAGAAGCCGTCTTTACAAATGAAGGGGGACTAATTAGGATCAGCCGATTTCGAAAATGCTATTTCTAGATTTTTTCTCTGTCTGTCTGTTAGAGCATCACGTGAAAACTATTGCTGACATTGTAACTCAAATGAAACTCGAAACAGAGCTAGCTTCAATACTTAGGATACTTTTTATCCCCACAAATGAAGTGATGTCCATGGGATAGACGAATATAGTTAAGCCTATGGCGATGCAAACACGTTTTTTTCTGGTGCCGCGAGCAATTGCAATTCACTGACAGACACCTTGTCGTCATAGCTAAGCGAACGAAGTTTTGCTGGCACTGTGCTAATAATTAAATAAATAAAATTTAGGTAGGCATAAAAACATCTCATTATATTTAACTCACAGTCTCAAATTGTCAACGAGACGAACACGCATTACGTTACAGCGATAAGCAGATATCACATCCAGGCACGCAAATTACATCCGACAAATAAACAGCAGGCACTCCACTGAGACAGCCTGAGTGTAATTCAAAACATCACAATAAACACACCCTATCTAAATGTTACAACACCAATGTAGGATGCCAGTAATATTTTTTTAACATTAAATAACCTCGAAATTCATTTTTTATTACAAACATCAATCACTGCGATAAATTACAAAAAAAGGGTGGTTATTTAAAATAACATATCTAAAGCTTATATTAGACGGACCAACCAAATTTAATCAATTTGGCTAAAGACAGAATAGGATACAACGGTATTCTGTACTAATAATAATATTATAAAAAGGCAAGCTTTATATTTTATTTTGTATGTTTATAACGAATAAACTCAAAAACTACTGGACCGATTTCAAAAATTCTTTCACCATTAGAATGCTACATTATCCCAGATTATTATAGACTGTATTTATTACTATAAAAACTAGGGATCCCTACTAAAACTTCAATAATGCAACCCATGGTAAAAAAATATAGTGTTTGAGTGGGTCCGGGGATGGTTTAGATTCACAATTAGATTCGGTAGGTGGCGCTGAAATCGGGTTCTAAATTTTTATTTTCTCATCGCAGAACAACATCTGCCGGAACCGCTAGTCCTATATATATAACGGTATTCGTATATAACAAGTAACGGTATTATTGATCCATCTAACATTGGCTTTAGGCTTGTTTTATGAATTCACTCGTGGTGCAACTAATATCAGTCTTTAAACTAATATTCTGATATACACGGTGTTTTGGAGTGCAGACTGGATTTTTCTTAATGCTATGCGGATAGTCGCAGTCCAGTCAACCATCGGCAGCGGAGAAGGCCTCTGTGGTTTAGCGGGCTAAGCCTTTGCCGGCTGACCACACTATAACGCAGAGGGGCTCTGGGTTTAATACCTGGCATGGTAAATTTCATAAAAAAAACTTACCGTTATTTACTATGGTCTGGGATTGGCCCGAGTGGTCTGTTGTATATTACCCATAACACAAACCTAAATTGCTCAGCTTGGGTATATATAGTTAAATTTTTCAAATTAGCCTTCAGGGCCAAATCCTAAACTATGCTTAATAGTGAAAACACTCAAAGGAGTTTCGAGGCCGGTTTTGACGAAAATACTAAAGTGACATTAGATTTTCGAAAACTCAACTGCCAAGAATCGAACCGGCTGACTTTGAAAAAATAACACACAGCCTGTATTATTATCAGGATTAATGTGAAACGGCAAACCAAGGGAAAGGTTTGTTTTTGAATAAAATATACTAATTTCTATACATAAATTAAAGATCAAATCGCGCTGGTCATTTGACCAGACTTCATTTAAACGCAATCAATGTCCACCCATTGTCTGATTTAATAGATTCGGGGTAAAATAACGTGCTTTTCTAATATTAATTCAAAGATGCATATCAAAATAAAATATTTTTCATCATTACTTCCATATTGAATATTAATATATATTATCTAAAACATCAAAAATCAAAAAAGCCGGTGCTTAGTAATTTTCAAAATACAATAATTTTTATGTTTTACTTCGCACCGACTTCAAGATGTTTTAGATAATATATATTAAAAATAAGATATTATAATTAAAAATAGCTTTAGAAATAAGTTATTTTTTACTTTTTAGTTTTGAAGTCGGTTTTTTTAAACGATGTTCTCTTTTTATTTGTTACTTTTTAGTGTCTAGCTATGGGTAGGCCTATGAAAGGTGCCGCGCGCCCTCAAAAATATAGGTCCCAAGAAACAGGAACAGAATTTTTTTTCACAAAAAAGTGTTCATAAAATGAAACTACCTCAAAAAAATATAGGTCCAAAGAAACAGGAACTAAAGAAGAATCACGTAAATTTTTCACAAAAAAGTGTTCATAAAATGAAAACTACTGGGCCAAAACTATGTTAAATTTTTAGGGGACCAAATGGCAACTATTCCGCATCAAACTAAAAAAATAACCGCGTAAAACGGATCATAAATCTCAGCGTAATCGGTGTACATACAATTAAAAAAAAACATTCCGATCAAATTGAGAACCTCCTCCTTTTTGAAGTCTGTTAAAAATGAGGTGAGGTTTAATTAATGTATGGAAGGTAGAACATTTTGTTTAAAAAAACCATTTCCCTTGGTTTGTCGTTTCACATTCCTTCACAGAAATTGATCCTGATAAGCTACACTATAATTTGGTATAGTAATACACGAGTGTTAATTATTTCAAAATCATCCGGCTCGATTCCTGGAAAGGGTAATTGATTTTTCGATAATCTAATGATATCACTTTAGTTTTCGTCAAGATCGGCCTCAAGACTCCTTTTAGTGTCTTTCGCTATTTCGTATAGTTTAGGATTTGGCTATGAAGACACACTTGAAAAATTCACCTGTATAGTCTGTGTTTGTCTGTCGATTAATTTATTTATCCGGCTGGCTTGTTAAAAAAAATCTGATTTCCATCCCCCCTATACTACGGCTGCGTAATGCGTATAGCAATCAGTTTTATATATAATTCTTATTACCTGCGATCAACCGGACGGACGGCTGCGGCTAGCCGCATAATGTGTATGATCGGAAAATCTTGTTAACCTCATCAATACATTTACATATAGTACTAGCTGATGCCCGCAACGTCGTCCGCGTGGTTAATCAATACTTAATTAAGTGCATAAGTTGTATAATAAGCTGTTTAAATAATTAAAGGTTTTTAACTATCCCACGGGAACTCTTCAATTTTTTGGGATCAAAAGTATCCTATATGTTGACTAGAGATATAAGCTACCGCCATACAAAATTTCATTTATATCGGTCCAGTCGTTTCGGAGATCAGCCCGTACAAACAGACAGACAAACAGAGAAAAAAAAAAATGAAAAAATCTAAATTAGTTCAAATTCACTTTTTACAGCCCCCTGACTCGGTTTTTAGCATTTTTTTTCATTGTACAGAAATTCGACCTCTACAATTTTATTATATGTAGATATCCGATAAGCCAATAAAATAACAATATCATACAATTATTTAATGCTTTTGCCAAGTTTTCGTCACGTGTTGCGGATATCGAAAGTATGAACTCCTTCACAGAAGTACAGCACTAGATTTAATACCACGAGTTCAATTTGTACGCGGTTTAACGCGTTAACATTAAAGTACACGACTGTACTTGTGTATGTGGTTGTATATTCTATATAATGGCTGTACACGTGTACATAACTGTACATTATTGTGTACGGAAACACATGATATCGTATATGTAATTGTTTTAATGTACCGTGTTCTTGATACACGTTTAACAATGCCTGCCTGCCTAACTATAATAGACACGAGCCTATAGCTATAATACACTTTTAGTTTAGTAGTATATCAGACCAATAATAAATGGCTTAGAGAGCAGAACGGGGGGTTAAAATAGTCGCTTTCGCATACTAGTAACACAAACATGATAAATGTCTTAAAAAACGCGTAAACTTATACAATTGTCTGACACATCCTACCAGTAAATAGACATATATCGTTTTCACAATAAGATTTTCCGATATATGAAGAGTTAGTTTGTAGAGTCACTTAGCGATTTTGACAAGTGTCTAGATATACTGGTAAGTTCAAGACAAAACATAAACTTCCACTTTATATTGACACTTGTAATATTCATAATACGAATCTACGAATGCAGCTGCTTTAGATCCTCTTGTCACTTTTCTGAACAAATTTTCATCCGATACTTGTATAATGCTGATTCCAAGATTTTATACATTATTTGATGAGGTAAACGACGGTGAACGAAAGTACCTTGACGAATCTACGCGTCGTCATTACCGATACATGAAACCCTTCAAATTACCTTTGACAATTGTAACAAATATATCGGCCATTCCTAATGGTTTTTTATTACTACACCGTTACGAAGTGTATATAAGAAAAGTGAACCCCAGGCTAAATAGTTAAGTTTAAGATGCCACCGGGATTCAACAATAAAACGATGACACCGATGCTTACACAGTAATAATGTTATAAACTTCTAGTTAATTAACTTTTTCATTCCTGTTTATTTCGTTACGACACTATAGTCGTAGTACGTAAAAGTTTACGCTGTACGTGTAGCAGGTAATTACGTTCTATGAGAGCGGCTAACAACCCGTAGGGGGCTTGTAGGGGGGTATTAATCCGGTGATAATAAAAGGGTCTTTTTACTGCCGCGGTGACGTTACGTCTGGATAGAGACAGAACGGATAAAAATGACATTATTATGTCAATTAGGACGGATATAATGAGATTGAATACTCGCGGAATGAAAATGTTCGTTACCTTAAAGTTGATTTTTGCTTGCACGAGTATAAGAAATAATATTTCCAACATTTAAAGAAATGTTACGTTTATAAAATATAGAATATGAAAAAAGAAAATTGCAATGTCGGCAATGACAGAAACTGAGATTAAAAATAACCCAAAACATATAATAATTTGTATCAAATTTTAAAACGCTTCGAATATGACATCGTTTATTTGGATAAACAATTTATGTTAAAAATATTAGAAATGGACAGCAGTTCATCGGAGTTGATATGGAAATACTGCAGAATATTTCTACTATGTCCATACCTCCCGAACTTTAAGGATACGTAGAAATCCATTCGAATTATCTACAGATGATGAATTTGAAACGAGATATCGGTTCAACAAAGATACCGTGATGCACTTACGTGAAAAAAATATCCTGCATTAGCACCTATTGTTAATCGTAAAAATACGTGGTACGTGTTGGAGCAAATTTATACATCTTTACGCTTTTACGCAACTGGTAGTGTTCAGGTATTGGTGATGATATAAATTATCCATAAAACCACTGGGTCAAGAGTGATATCTAAAGTAAGTAAGAAAATAGCAAAATTATCCCGAACTAGCATATGCATGCCAAATCCAGAACACCTCAGATAAAAAAAAGAAAGAGAGAGAAAGTTAAGGCACGTTTTAAATGCCAATCAAACGACAAAGCGTGCCCAGATATTATAAAAGTTCAAACACAATTTGACATAATATCAGAAATGTTTTTTTATGACAACGAATATCATATATACATTCATGAAATTACCTAAATATCAACAACAACAACAATACTCTTTATTGTACACCAACTTAAAACAGTAACACATTTGCACATCTTAGAATTAGAAGGTAAGTAGTACAATGGGCGGCCTTATTGCTTAAAGCAATCTCTTCCAGGCAACCTTTGGATGGACAAGGATCTTAATCACACTAAATTGTTGGCGTGCAGCTTAAGACTAAACTAATGATAATATATATAATATAATGTACAATAATATACTTACATATATGTATACCATATTATAACCATACAAAAATATATATACATATACACATAAATACACATAAATATATATATACGTACATAGACATACACAACAAATAATACATATTATGCAGTTAGATAGTGCTCCCTCACAAGTCTGTTGAAACTGTGGATCGATTTAGCAGAGCGCACGTCTGCCGGCAAAGCGTTCCAAAGATGCACGCCACAAACAGAGAACGATCGTGCGTAAATCTCCGTGGTATGTAAAGGTGTCCTTAGCCGCAACTTCTCTGATGATCTCAGGGATCTTGAATCACTGTGGAAGAACTGGAAGCGTTCTTTAAGATAGGACGGAGTACGAGGGTCAAACAATACGTTATAAAGAAGAGACAGAACATGAGCATTACGGCGAAGTCGAATTGGTAGCCATTTGAGCTTTTTACGATATTCGGATATGTGATCATATTTTCGTAACCCAAATATGAATCGTATACAGAAATTTTGGAGTCGCTCAAGTTTGTCTAATTGGCTTTGGTTAAGATCGAGATAGCTGACGTCACCATAATCAAGTATTGGGAGAAGGAGGGATTGCGCAAGCGCTACTTTAGTAGTGTACGGTAGAAAATATTGCAGACGACGCAAAGAAGCAGCTGACGCAAATATTTTCTGACTTATTTTTTGTAGTTGAGGGCCCCAGGATAGTGATTTGTCTAAATAAATTCCTAGATTTATTATAAATATATTATTTAAAACGACCAAAATGACTTTAAATCGCTCAAATAAAAATTATTCTGTATATTACTAGTTGTAATGATGAATTAAAATAGTAAAATAAATATTAAACATTCCTTCTTAAATAGATCCATCTAGAGGCGAGTTTTAGTACTAGTTATCGGTTTCATAGTTATCGAACGCTTCCATATGTATTCAAAAACTCAATAAAAGTAAATCTAAGTTTATCTATTACATAACTTTATAGAATCAATTGTTATTGAACTCATAACTGGTAACCTCAGAAACTGGACATCAGACAAAATAGAAAAACAAACAACTTTGATCTATGTAATTTTAAACTTTATTGTCAAATACTTCGATCTAAGTAATTTTAAAGTTTATTGCCAAATAGTTAGATATAATTTTCTGTGAAACAGTCTGTTCTGTGACTTAGTTTGAAAAGGTATCATGTACTCGCGGGACGTTAAATAAATCAATTTGAAAACTGGAAAAATATTTCTTATCACGACTGTACCACAATGGACACTATATTTTATTATTGCATGTCTTTCGTATTCGTTTAATTTTCCCGTCTTATTGAGACTTGTAAATGAATTATCCTATTTTCGATCGACGAAAGATGCTCTGTAAAAAGCCACGAGTCTCAAACGAATGTTCGAGCCTTTTCAGCGTTTTATACGAGCGTATAGATAGGTTCGTTTTTCCAGGCGCGTGTAGGCGCGACATGCGAGCGAGCAGTGCGAGCGCATGAAGGCCTACGAGCGTTTGCGGGCTTATAAGCGCGAGCGGGTGGGACCGCTACGCAACGCTAAATTTGGGTTCCTAAATTTCAAGACGTCATATTTCAAAATCTAATATATATATTTGAGCTTCAAGACACGAAATTTGAACTATTAACGAAAATCGTCAAAATATTTCCAACTCTATCTGTATGAGCATAGTATTTAAATTATTAAAAAATAATTTAAATAGGAATAAAACTAATTACGGAACTGCCGTTTTAATCAAATCATTTCAAAATATGTGATGTCATACTAGGGAGGGAGGAGTCTCACAGAATGCGACCAGCTGTGACAAGGACTAGGGGGGGTCAAAAAATCATGAATTCGTGAGAGGTAGTGTGTGGATGGCCCCTTTGAGCGTACACGCCGGAATAAGCCCGTCTACGCGCGTTTGGCTTTTTGAAATGCGCGTCCAAGCGCTTATGCCGAAACACTGTACATATATGCGCAAAAAAACGCTAGTTTGAAAACGCTCTAAACACTCGATTAGATTGGACACGGATACAAATTTTTAACAACATTGTCATTTTTATTTTGTAAGAGAACTATCTATCCATATTCTACAAATCTTTGTACATTGCAAAAAAATTCAATCTCCAGTCACATAGAATAAATACACTTTCCTGTCAAATCTATATATATAAAATAAAGTCGTGTTAGTTACACCATTTATAACTCAAGAACGGATGGATTTTTTTTTATGATTTTTGTGTTTTTGGAATTGTCTTCGTCCGGAATAGGATAATAAGTATGTAAAATATGATATTCATCAATAAAAAAAATTATCATTAAAAAAACATAACATCAGTCTAGCCAATAATATGTTATGGATCTTTCCCGGCCGATTTCGGTCATGGTGACTGCATTTAAACTCATTTTCATTTGTTGTTTGTCTCATTTAGGTGCATTATTTTTGTGTAGTGGGTCCCAGGATGGTTTAGATTCAAATTTGAATCAGGTAGCTGGCGCTGCAATTGGGTTCCAGGATTTAAGTGATATTTTTGTGTGTGTTCAAGTGGATCCCGGGATGGTTTAGATTCACGATTGGACCTGGTAGGTGGCGCCGCTTAACACCTCTTTAACGGTGGGACCGATTTTTATTAATCTTTTTGTGTTTTTTTCAAGTAGATTCGGGAATGGTTTAGATTAACAATTGGTCCTAGTTGATGGCGCTGCAATCGGTTTCTAAATTTTTATCTTTCAAGGGCTATACAACGTCTGCCGGGTACACCTAGTTTCATAAAGACTTAATAGTTTTTAGCAAAGACAGGTGGATGGACATGACATGACAGTTTCCTTTTGACTATGGTACCCTAAAAAGCTAACCTGTAAGAATTTCACGCGTCGATATTAAAGAATATTGTAGGAAATTTATTCAAACAATCTAAGGTAAGCAAACAATCGCTTACCTTTATTGGACGTAAAAATCTATAAAAAAGAAAATACCCGGAACGTTTACTTCAGAAATCAAAGAGGTTATTATAAGGAAACCGCGCGTTGGCCTACATTTCACAAACACTTGAGGTTAATTGAAATTGATCTTTATTTACAAAGTCTGTAAGGTTATATTCTGATTCTTTAATTGTTTAAGGTATGACTCGGAACTGCGAGTTTACAGGGTTATCAACCAGTCTTTTTTTAACCAACTTTAAAAAAAAGAATGAGGAGCAGGAGGATTTGTATGTTTCTTTTTGCTTTGAATTCTTTAAAGCTTCAGTTAGGCAGTAGTTTCATATAAATTGAATTGTTTTAGGATAACAAAACACGTAATTGAAAAAAAAAAATCTAGCAAAAAAAGAAATCGACTTCAAGAGTAAATAAAACGCTAAAAATCTTGAAATCGGTGCCAATTAAAACACAAAACATATAATAATTTTTACGTTATCAATACTTTATTCTTTATATATTATCATATATTCTTTAAAACATAAAAAATCTTCTTAAATGTTTTGTTTTAATTTTTGCTTTTTATTAAAAGATATTTTTTTTATACCAGACCATATCTGGCCGTCGACACTTGAAATGACATAGTTTGCAATATTTCTCTGGTGTTGCAAACGTCTACAGGCAACGGTGACCACTCTCCATTAAATGAACTGTCTGCCTGTTTGCCAGCTTCGCGATGAAAAGGCTTCTCAGGCTCTTCGACATAAAACCTGAAGAGATCTTGCTTTGGCCAGAAGAGGACGCCTGTTAATTCCAACCCGTTGAATCGACGGCACAGTATCTTAACCTCCTCGATACTTGCAGCTGTAATAGCGAATCAAATGGGAAAAGCTTTAAAAATATAACCTAAACGCACCAACCCTGAGGCTACACGGAACCCCACTTCATTAAGTGTTCGACCTGAGCGATTAACTTGGAAGATTTACTTTTATAGGCACGAAGCCCCGTCTACGTACACCCTTTTGAAATTTCAACACACACACTTCCAACAGCTATTGGTGCCATAAACTTGGGTACCTTTTTAGACTGTGAATCTGGTGGATTATTCATCCTTTTGAATGCTGATAAAAAGAACATACAGAGTTGATTTATAAGATTATTTCTTTTAAACCAATCGTGGAGCGAAATGTAATATTAAAAGGGTAAAATGCATAAATACATATTATTTAAACCATTCATTAATTATTTTGGGCTTTATGGCCATTTTAGTAAAAACGGAATCCTTACATACACACATACAAATTGTCACGTCTGTTTCTTATTAGGGTAGGGCTATACGTAGAGACGATGGATTTCCACCTGCTACGATCCTGACAAACACTTTTCACTTCATCAACTTTCATTAATCATAGACGCTTATTTGAAAGTGCTTGTCACGTGACCTTTCTTTATATCTTCAATTTGATCATGGTGAGTACGTCGCGGTCGACCGGCTCTACCACTCACATTACTGTTATATACTTGTTATGTGGTTTTGCTTTCATACCTTCTCTCTACATACCCAAACCACTTTAACATTCCTATTTCAACTCGTGTCACTACATCCTTTTTCAACCCACAAGATTACCTTATCACACTGTTTCTTGTCATATCACTTACATTAATCTGACATATACTTCTCAAAGCTCTCATTTCAACTGCGTTTATCCTACTTTCATGCTTCTTCTGTTATATCTAAATTTCACTGCTATACATTAGCGTTGGTACGAACGGAAATGGTTCCGAAACGGGATCCTTGTATAATGTGATTTTGTTATCGACAAAAGCTGGCAAACAGGCAAAGAGCCTACCTGACGGAAAGAGATTACCGACGCATGAACATGTGCAATCTCGAATATTTTTTTGAATGAGTCCATGTGACAGGGCAGAGGGAAAACCTCGGCGGGAAGTTCCATCAAATTACAGTCCCGTTGCTCAAAAGCTACAAGGTCTATATAAGTGAGATTTACAGCAAAGTGTATATATATTATACGCCGCTACACAATTGTGTAGTGAAACCGAAAAAAAAAACAAAAAATTAGGGGAGGAGGCACTGATACTTATAATTGAATGAGAAAATAACTGTATTCAATTTGTACTACGTAGAGTCGTTAGTCAAATTCTAATAAATGAATGATGAGCCTTAATGTCTTCCAAAGTCTTAAAAAGTACCTCTAGGTTTAATCAATTTCGTATTTGAATCAAAGCGTTACAATCACTTGGGATAAAGCTTGACAGTTAACAATAGACTAAGAATATTTTAAAAAGACGCCGCAAAAACGATTTTTGTAAAAATTAAATCACGATAGTAATACCCATATTAGACGGAGACACCAAATTGTATCAGTATTGTTAAAAAACAGAACGAAAAGGACACAAATATTCCAATGACAATGAACGGTTTACATTTCTATTAATATGATTCATTCTGATTGATTAATCCAAATTGAAAAACAGAAATGATCCGGGGTGGAGTATAGTTGTAGGGCTCATTAATTTATTATGAACAGATCCGAACTTTTTTAATATAGGTTAGAAGGCTAAGACTGAGCTCCGCTTCGCTTCCCTCCCGTCTAGCCTTTGTGGTTATTTTTTTATAATCACCCAAAATTCACTTTATATCTCAAATAATAAATAAATGTGAACTATAACTATACCGCACCCATGATCCGTCTCATATCGGCTTACTTAACAAACATTCGTAAAAACAACGTTTTAAAAAATACTAACTAACAAATGATTATATAAAAAACAATAACAAAGAAACATTTCCAAAATGGAATACCCGCATCGAAGATTTACTCCAGGGACCTTCGGGTAACTCGGCGAAATTCACTAACACATTAGAAGGTCATGGACCCAGACGTTAGGGAAATTGCAGACATTACCCACAGCAACGGGGCGTTTTCTTGAAGTATGTACAGAAATGTGAAATGTTTTTTCATATTTTATTTTCCTTTTTTTACATTTCTTACAGACGCCCTGATTGCCTGCCTACACGGGATGTTTTTAATTTAATTAACGAGATACACCCAACTATTAAATGTGGTACTTGTTTAAAAGAGTTGTTTGATACGGAAAACAGTACACAATCGTCCTCTCTCTATCACCACATCGCTAGCCATAGCCTGGATGTTTATCCAAATTCCTTGAGCCATTTCTCTTGCTCACTCTGGTGAGGTTTTCTTATAGTATACGATGTGGCGATCGACAACGGTATCTACATTCAGTCAGGTTTCACCGTCTGCCTATCTACTATAATCCAACTATAAAAAGGTCAGTTTAAAGCAGTTTAAGACTTACAGCAATGGGTACTTCAAATATATTGAAAATTGTACAGAATGCTAGTGTGTATGATTGTGGTCGATATCTGTTTGTTTCTTTTGTCTCTTCTTCGCGACCTTGGAACCTTTTTTACACCGCAGACGAACCTAGATGTTTAATCCCGAAAAATATACACAACCGAAATGTACTCGAAGGACTATATTAATGTTATCATTCGTCATTTTTTTTGTAACCAGTACATGCATTAGTATTACATTTTAACAAAGTACTGTTATACTTTTTTATAACTACGAACATCAAAGCATCTAATGCACTTTGCGTTGCCAACGGTCAGAGCGAGTCTACTTTGAAAATGTAATAAAAACTTTATTGTTGCACTCTGACGTGCAACCTCACATTCTACGGAATATCTCATGTTTCGAGATACACCAGGCTACCTTAAAACGCCTGAATTTTTTATATTGTCTATAGGTAATTTTAAAAATAATTTCGTTTTGAATATAGTACCTGTTATACAGTAAAATAAAATATTTCTATAAGACCCTGCTGTATATGACTAAAATAGAAACATAAAAACTAAATCAAGCGCCAAATAGGTCCCAGCGCGTTGCTGTTTTGGAATAAACTATAAACTTATATGATAATGTAACGAAGTATTTTCATCCTAGTCTAAATTAAATAAAAAAATAATTTCTAGAAGAAATTAACACGTTTTTTTGTTTTATACAATTTTGAAGTAGGTGCCAAGTAAAGTTTAACCTAGTTTTGCTTGGCACCGAAGATCGTAGTTTATCTTTGGCGTTTGACATAAACACTTTTGATATAATTGATTTAGATTCATAAATTTCCCCACAAATAAATATGAAATAAATAAGGCATTATTTAGTCATCTGGTATATATAAAATCGTGCATAATGCTTCTCACGCGAAAAATGTATGCAATATTATTCTTCCATTTTTCGTCATACTAAATCCTAATCATCCTAAGTCACGCCGTGTATATACCTGAGTGGGAGCGCAATTTACAATCTCCCTCGTGATCGCTGCGTGAGCCATACGGACCCGCGGGAAATCAATATATGACACCCATCCGTTCAATCGCCGAACACTTGTAAAATTATATTACAAAAAGGCCCCTTTTGTTAAAATTCTTTACATTCTTTTTGGGATCGTTAATTTTCGTAGCAGACTGATTAAATTCAGAGTTTTTAGTATCAAAGCGGAATCTCATAATAATTAATTAGCGGCAATTTTGATAACATACGTTTTTCCAACAAAAGTAGCGTTATATATTTAGGCACCTACTTGTTTTGGGATTGTCATAAACCTAGCAATACCTCTGTCCCTGCACATTATTGTCCAAGGTGCAATAAACCTCGTCGAAAATCGGTTCAGAATTTTCTATCTAATTTAAAAAATATTTTGCTGTATCTTGGTAACCAAAGTTCCAATACGAATGAAATTTATATTGGCTCACTTGGAAACTACGCTGAATCCAACGCAAGAATGATCAAAATAGCTTCAGAAACAAAAAGATTAAGTTTAATCTGACGATAGTTTGAATATAAAGTAATTATAATAAATGTGTACTAGTCTAATATAACATAACATAAAAAAATAATATGCTAAAATTTGAAAAACCAAAATGTGGTAAGTGACCTAATTTTATAGGTTTAACTAGCATTTGCCCGCGACTTTGTACACGTTGGACATCTAACAAAGATAACAGTTATTTTGTTAAATATAAAATCAAAGGTTATTTTCAGCAGGGAAGTGGATTTTTTTGTATGAAAACACATAAATCCCAGAAATTCCCGCAAAAACTCGGGATAAGTAATGTTACTAAGGGCATACACACAATTACAATTGTTTTATTTAAGTTTTTATCGGTCATCATTTTTTTTCGACCTGACCACTTTAAACCCCAATTAAATTCCTGTAGGATACTCAGGATATGAAGTACCGCAAATTTTAAGTCAATGAATTTACTATCGATTGGGAGATACGATTACGTCAATCCCGTACAAAGAGACAAACACAAAAGATTTAAGAAACAAGACTACACTATTACAAATTTATAATATTGTTACAGATAAATGTTACTTAAACTTTTTACAGGCATCTCTTATAAATGATTACATTCACGATTTTAAATAAGCATAACATCAACAACTTTATGATAATGTTATATCCCTGTAAGGTTCAAATTATTCGCTTGTATATCTATACCTCTATGTAATAGCAATCGTTATAAATAAAAAAATACAGTGCGAACAGAAAACGGCGTCTGAAAAAAGAATAAAGAAGCGAGAAGCGAGATGAAAGAGAAGCGATTTGGCAAGCAGTATACGTCACCGCGTTGTCAGCGATTGGCTTCGTTTGCGAATATCAGGCCGGCACAATGACAGGCGACGATTTTAGGCGATTGATATTCGATTATGGCGATCCTGCTTATTTTTATCGATACGCACGACACTGTTTCGCGGAAAGCCATTTACCGATTAGAAAATACAAAAGAGGTATACTCATTTTTTGTTGAATAACTAACTACCCACCCCCGAATTACAGCGGGATTTCATTGAACGATGTAAGTACATTTGTGAAGTTATTCGATGAGCTGAATCTCCGATTCTTTGCGATGCTTGAGAACTTGAGGATTGTAAAAAAATAACATTTAAACTCTATTTCTTTCTATTATTTACAGATACGGGGGCAGACAGGCGGTCTGCTGATGGAAATATGTTATCGTACTCTGTTAATGTACAGTCGCGGAATGAAAAGGTTTGTCACTTTAAATTCGACTTTAGCTTGCATGGGTAAAAGAAACAGTACTGCCAACGTTTTAATAAATGTTACGTTTATAAAATATAGAAAGGTGAAAAAAGAAAAATTGGAATGTTGACAATGACAGAAACTGAGATTAACGATAAGGAAAACAGGATATAATCACTACTCTTATGATAAATATTAAAACCAATTACAAGGTTTTATATCTACAAACAATTTCTTAGACAAGATAAAGAGTCAAACAACTTTGATCTAAATAATTTTAAACTTTATTGTCAGGCAGTTGACATAATTTTCTGTGGAACAGTCGGTTCTGTGACTTAGTTTAAAAAGGTAACATGTGCTCGCGGAACGTTAAATTACACAATTTGAAAACTGGCGAACCTTTTCATACCACGAATGTACATAACACATAAAGCGTCGCCAAAGCGTTCTCAATTTTTGAACAAATGAATGAATGAAAACACTTTAAATGTTGAACAAAGGGCGGCCTTATCGCTTAAACCAATATCTTCCACGCAACCCCGTAAACTAAGGAAAATATTAAAATACGACAGTGGCGGTGTAGACAATAAATAATATAAAACATTCAAAATATATGAAATAAGTAAATAAAAATCTTTATTATATACTACATAAACATATCACAATACAAACAGAATAAGCAGCACTATTACACCTGAGAGGACCAAAAATGATTAAAAACCATGATTATAAAAGAGGATACTGACTTAGCTCGTCTGATGTTAAGTGGCAGTGAGTTCCATAAACGGACAGCCTGTACTGAGAAGGAGATATCAACGAAGGAATAAGTGTGTACAGGTGTAATTAAATAGAGATTATTACTAGAGCGCAAATAACAGAAATGAGAAAGATGTAGGAAATCAAAACGTTCCTTTAAATAAGGAGGAGTACGGGAATCAAAAAGGATGTTGTAGAGAGAGAGAGAGCAAGTGTACATTGATGATGGTCTTACCTAATGTATCCATGTCACAACAAAAGGGATACATACAACGGGAAGTTCTTTGAAATTCATATAGCGCAGGATAAAATTTCTAGTGATCTATTGCGTAATTAAGTTCGTTAATAATGCAACAGTAATGACTAATGACAAACAAATTACAATTCCTCTCTTAAAAAAAAATTGAGTGTGTTAGCAGTTCACACGCAGTAGAAGTGAAACAGTGTGACAAGGGGTGGGAAGGACTCTAAATATCGTGACGTCATATTATTATATCGTTATAATATATTTAAGCATTAAAATACAACATTTGAAGTATTACCGAAAAACTTAAAAACATTTCCAACTCTATCTGTATGAGCATAATGTTTAAATTATTAAATATAATGTATTCTACCTCATTCTCTTGCAGGCTTAGTCCTATAAATTTATATGTTTATCTTTTTTTAGTGTCGCTTTTTCGTTTCATCGAGTTTCAAATCACAACGATTCTAAAGAAGTTTCACTTCAAAAGGTTACTAAGCTTATAAAACTTGATTCCCGTAATCCTCTCTTGAATGCTGAACTTTGACATCAAAAATCTTAATCAGGATATCATGCATGTTAAAATTAAAACTGATATATAAATAAAATCAAAAGAACCAAACAATCCGTTTGTTAGAATCTGTTTGCCGAGCCGATGCAATATAGCAAACATAATTTTAATTCAGCGTGCGGTAATATGCAAATTTGCTACAATCAATTAAACAGTCGCAGACTGCTCTCAACATTATACCGCGCTCACTTTATTGCAACCACTGCGTATCTAGCATATTTAGCGCTCGAAATAATAACGCTAAGTAAAATATATTATTTATGTAAACAGTACCTACTAAAAAGTAATAAAATACATACGATAAGGTTTAACAGGCTCTAATATTTTACTTGTGCTGTAAACTTCCGAGGACTTGACTATTTTTAAATGAAAGCAGTCAATATATATTTGATTAATTGCTGATATGATGAACTAACGAATGTGAGCTGAGATGGTTCTACAAATCCACCAGTTATTTTGTATTGCAAAAACGAGTGGTCAATTGTGGTCGCTTAAGCGACAGAAGAAGGAGCTGCGTGTCCAGGAGATGATATGCTGAAGTTGATGTGTGCAATCATACGGGAGGACCTAAGAACTCCATATATGCTTATACACAGATATAGTAGATAATTTGTGTGTGCTATTAGTGCTATAGCGTTATAACAATAGTCTAAAAATTACTGATATCGAAGACTTTATTTACATCAATTTAAGGTTTGAAAGCAGAAATTAATCTACTTGCAACATTGACGGTTGTTGCAATTGAATACTGGATATTTCAAGAATTTCATTGAGACTTGTTACCTTCACTTTCGAAGTTCAACGCAAACGTTTTCTGATATTTTTTAATAATATAATAATTTGTGAAAGTTATTATGCTTAGAAGTGCTTTAATATAGTAGTTTAGAAAATACAATTGCCAATTAAATACCAAATTCGATGTGTCAGTATATTTTGGAATTTAAAAAGTATACCGTTAAAAGATAATTTGATATATTCGTAATTCGGATATTAGACATATCAAACAAATTGGATCAATTTGGCCAAGAAGTGGAAAGACACGACAGTATTCAATAACATTGAATGATTCAAATTTATGTTTATATATGGATCACTTTAGTTGATTCATCTAAATTGAAAGATAGAAATGATCTGATATAGGCTCAATTGAAAATGATTTAAGTAATGTATTTTACATATTATGTAGTTTACTAATAACATATTATATGATGGAATGAAGACTAAATCAAAAGAAGTAAATAAAAGTAGTCTTTATTTACAGCAAAAGCGAGACAAATATGAATTGGCGAGACAATAACCTTTTGTCATAAAGTAAATAATCAACTCATTTGCGTCCTTTCATACATAGTGGCACTTATGCATAGGTACATAACAACTACAGAGCTGTGCTGTATCAGTACATTTGTATTCAGCTCGTAACCATATTAGCGGCGCCATCAAACGCCACGCACGAGCGTCAATCAGACTTCATAATTTTATTATGTAATACGGATTGTAACAAATCGATAAGACCACTCATTTGAGTACAGAATATTTTTATACGTCATACAAAACAATTTTTTTTCTTTATTTTCTCTTTTCTTTTACCTTACTTCCATATTGCTCTATCCTAGCATACTTCCGCTGTTACACCACAAATCATCATGTCATCCTTCAAACAATCTATCTTTTCTTTCTTTTCATCTCTCCCAATATATGAAACTATATAAATGACATCAATCCTGACCAAGAACAGCATAATAGCTGAATAAGATGCTTCAAGTATTTTAAATCTATAATCAATAAACAAAATTGAAGTGTCTGTTGGTGATATCAAAATAAATGTTAACATTTAAGTGAAAAGACGACGCCTAGTCATATTTGATCGTTTACAGTATTTTTGTCAGTGGGTCGGTCTGAAAATTTGTTTCCAATAGGCTCCAACAATTCGGTCACTAAACCAATATGCAGTCACTAGTTTAATAGTAGTATTAGTACTATTCGGTCATTAGAACTTTTACCATATTTGTTAGCAATCGAATCACGGCACCTAATAGTTCATCGATCATGAACTATATTTAGATTTCATCGATCATGAACTATATACACAAGACTATCCGAAACGGCTCTATGGATTTAAATAAATTTAAATATCTTGCAGAGATCAGAAGACATCAATTTATATTTAAAATGCCACGCAAAAGAAGTGACGGCAACAGCTAATTTCAAAATATAAATAGTCCAGAATATTCGTATTCGCCTTTCGAAGATATCGGTTGGGTGCCATTCAGAGATGCGCAACAGAGGTTGTCGTGCCAAATGGGGTGTAGCGTACAAATCGAGTTGCCTGATGCAGATGCGTTGGCGGCTGCCGCTGACGGATATCCAAGGCGGTATTTAGGTCGCAATGGATGCTCAACTAACCGAACGGGTCGCTCGAGTGCCTTGATAGAAAGGGGTGTTATATCTATCGAGCTAAACGACGTGTTACGTTTGAATAACGTTATTTTTGGAAAGAATAGACTTCATTTACTTGTAATAAAATTAGGTATATGCTGACTGTGAGTATTTTATTGAATTTACCGAGAATTCTGTTGAATCAAAAAAAAATTGCTTCAAATGTTACTGTCCCTAGAATTATTATTATTTAACTGGAACAGCCCCCCAAATACGAAGATACTTAATTAATTTACATCTATAGGTATATATATATTCCTGTTTGTAATATTTCTGTTAACGTGTATATAATGTTACGTATATGAACCTCTTAATGTTGAGCTCGGATTTCCTCATTTCAAGGAAATGGGTGCTACCGAACATGTCTAAGATTCTATGATTTAACATATCGATTATAGTCAAATATTGTTATATTATGTAGAATTGTATAATAGAAACAACATATTGTTGAAAACAACTGTTACAAATTAAATTACCTCATAATATCAAAATTAGCATAATGTTACTTAAAAGCTTCGTTATATTATCACAAAAGGAGGGTAAATAAGTGATAGTAAATAGACATCGTTTTTTAAACAATAAACGAAAATAAACAATAAACAGTTAGTACATTTGAACTCAGTTTACGCAATTTTTCGTAGCGGACGCTTCGAGCTATTACAGCCAAAACTAATAAACGTGAATAGCGCCATTACATCCATTTCCAATAACGCAGACCGAAACAAAACCACCCTCGTGAAGAAATACAGCCAAAGTTTGATTGCGAACTGCTTAAGGGAGTTTATACACGATCACTTACACAAAATATTTTATATTCTTTATAATATCTTTAATTTTATTATTTAACAGTTTACCTTAGGACAGTAACGTTCTTTTGCCATAGACACGCATTTGTAAATTTGCGTTTGACCGACATGCCTAAGATGGAGCACGCTTACTTCGAAGATACCTGTTTTGTTTTGATACGCAATATTTGAAGACGTATGGTATGAAATTGTATGGTTCAGGAAAACCAGACGACGGTAGAATTCCACTCTTCAGCGGTATATATGATAAAAGTGGAAGCATAGCGATTCGTCCAGTTGGTATTTCCACCATATATCGGTGGCGTGAGCTCGTATGTTCGCTTGACCGGTGTTAAAAAGGTGAGGGAGGAATTAATTCGTGCAACTCCGTGGCACACTCGCCGAAGTATGTCCTATAGAATACCGACACACTAGCGACTCTAGCACAATTCACACCTGCACATCTATCTACTCGGTGTGTTGGTATGTCGGACAAGACCAATAAATAGAGCTATTTGCAGTTTTACGCGACAGGTCGGAACTTAAGCCGGTATTGGCGTGGTAGATATATGGGGGCAATACAATCGAAGACGGACCTCGGGGACTGTAATAAAAGCCGGATAGTTCCACACGCTATCTATCAGTTGGCACGTGAGTGAAAAACATCAGTACTTTTTTGTAAACTTTAAATTACATCGCTATTGTATTATAAAATGACTCAATTAAACTGAATGACATGACACGAACACTGAGGGACATTTGTTTCGACTATATGTGATAAAATCTCACATATAATTTTTTTTCAACGCATATATTGCAACTAATGTCTCTAAATCTAATAGGTTAGATAAATAAATCTGTCATACGACTGGTCATGTTAGGTAAAGGTAAAGGTCCGAAAATTGGGCTACTAAAGTGATAGACCACAAACGCCTCCACTCAGCTGAGATTAGAATGTTGAGATGGACGTATGGTGTTACAGAAATGGATATAGTGAGAAATGAGCACATAAGGGGATCTTTGAAAGTTGAACCCGTAAATGAAAAACTGAGAGGAAGAAGACCAAGGTGATATGGACATATATAATGAGGAGGCATGAAACAAAAAGAATATCAAACTGCAAGATTGATGGGTACAAATGTAAAGTTGGACCAAAAAAGAGATGTATGGATTGTGTGAAGGATGATGTGTGATGATTTATGGTGTAACAGAGGACTTATGTCAAAACAGAGGAGTATGAAAGAAAGATGTATTGTGCCGACCCCAAATAATTGGGAGAAGGTGAAAGAAAAGAGAGATCTGGAGATGATTTCGATTTATCCTAGATAACAGTTTTTTATTGATTTAAGACCGCAGATAAGCTAACGGCCCAACTGATGAAAATTGATTACCGTCGCCTATGGGCGCTTACAACAGCAGAGTTACTATCAATAAACAGTCAGAAGTCAAAGGAAGGACTGAAACCTGGCCATTGATGTCAGAATACCACTCTAGATTCCGGCGGCAAACTAACTAGACCCAGCTTTGGTTGTTCACTCGCTTTTTACAACAGGCCTTCCGGCTACAGGAATTGATGTTATTTCTCCTTTCCTGTATGGATCAACAACAACAAATTACCAACAACTACAGACATTATGGAAATTCAATAACCCATTAATACGAAATATTAATATAATTTGTCAATCAATTAGTTTATCGAATATTGTCACACGCACGTGTCGTTAATTGATAATTTATGCGTTATTACTCAACACACATATTGACCGATAATAACAGATGTGTTGATATTGTTACGAGTTACAGGACTCGAATTAAAATGCCGTTGGAATTATTATAGAGTTTATTAGAACTATAGAAACACGTATAACACAAGTACAAATATAACTAAACACAACCAGTCCAAACGTAATGTGCGAGATCGCAATTCCACAAAACGGTCCGTCACTAAATAGAATACCGAATGTGGTACACACGTCTTGCTTCGCTCGTGGTTATCGCTAGACTGACGATCTCTCTATTGGGGCATTGCTTTATGCTGCACAAATGCAATATGTCTACCTGGCCGCACGGACCGAATTTCTTAGAATCACGCCTGGCTAATGACTACCATAAAAGATTACAATACACAATGGGCTGTTTTTCTAATCGCAAATTTTAAACACAAAGTAAACAAAAGAAGTCCAAATGTCGTAAAGTAATAAAATGCGCAAAACACGTATGCAGGTGTGAATTTGTCTTTGTCGCTCGTTAAAATATTGATAAAATCATGATTTAAGTAAAGCATCTCTGGTTAATCACTTTTTAGAGTGGAATGTATAAGACTAATTAAAACTACGTTATAACGGTTTTATAAGCGCGGCAGTAATCTGTTTTTTTTTTATTACGACGTTTCGGCCACTTATCAGTAGCCGTGATCAGGGAAGACAAAGATCATATGATTAACTGTAGTAAACACCTTCTCAATCACATATCTGATTTGTTCAACACAAAACATTAATAATTTAAATGCAATACTAAAGCAGGGAGTTTTGGGTCAAAGAAATGTAATGAGATGAGGTTTGGCTGAAAAAAAAGCGTTATATTTTTCTATTACAAACTAAAAACAGCAGCCCTTAATATCTGGAATATGAGAAATATTAAAAATAAGGTCTAAATAAAAGTTATCGATTACCATAATTGATTTCCGTGAATGAATTTCAACAATTACTAAGATAAAAGCATTTACCTACACACCACACCAATAATTCATTCAAAATAATTAAACCCACTACAATCGTAAGAAATATCAACATAATACAAATAATTCTTAAAAACACTAATCTTTTTACAAACTGAGCAACAAATTACCTTTTACTTTAATTTAAAACACATTTCTATCGCAATCACGTTTTTAACTACAAAGCTATTATAGTAATCCACTTAAAAGCATTGACGCCCAACCAGCCACCAAAAGATGGCTGCTAGGGACACCTTTGAGAAATGATTCCGAACATCTGAAAAGTATTACTAAGACTTTTAATCTGATTTCAAAACTAATTGTTTTAGAACTTATTACAGTTAGTTATCTACTTCTAGGAGTTGTCGAGTTTGTACAATGAATTTAAAAATAAGAAAAAGACAAAGGAGTTAAATTTGGACTAGTAGATTCCAAAATTAGAACTATAATTTTTGTCTCGTTATCTGTTAGAGTATCAGGCGAAAACTTTTGAACGGATTTTAAATGAAACTCGACACAAAACTAGCTTATGTTTCAGGTCAACATTGAGGATACTTGAGCGATTAAAGATGTCGTCGTTAGGATACATGTAGATAGCCAAAAAGAATGCCGGATCCTAATGGTCGGCAACGCGTTGGAAACGCCCCTGGTATGCCAATCAACTGTGACCACTGCACGTGCGGACAGCTGCCTGTATTATTTGGCCGCTTCCTATAGTAAAAAATAGCAAAGTGAACGCTTATTATCCTTATATTAAATTTTATATACATTTTCAGGAGACTGATGTGTCGACGACAGACCATCGCTTAGGCGAGACAAATACTCTATTTATTACATTATTTAACTTAGGTCCCTTTCAGCAATATGCTGAGTGCAAACTTTGTTTTACTGAAAATACGGCGTAAAAATTCTCAAAATATGCTCTGTGTATAATAATGTATAAGGAATGTAATTACGTCGCTATTTCTTCGAGTAAAGTTTTTCTTTCTTTGTTTCTTTTATACGCTACTTACTATGCGTTCAGAGTAAAATAATGCATATGTTACTTTCGAGCATTGAATAAGAAGCTACAGGTTATTTTTGGTTCCCCGTGACATAGTGGAATTAGGTTGAGATCGGGGAACCTCCCTGGCAGCCACACTCAGTGAGATGTCCTGGTACCAAGGACAGCCCAGATATGATTGATTGCGTCCAGGCGTTGTTGGTAAATTACCTGTGGTGTATTCCGTAACCTCAAAAAGACGCGGAAGCACGGTGGAAGGTTTAATGGGTAGTCCGGCGACCGGCATCTTACAACTCCTTATTTAGTCAAAAAGTGTGCAGAGCCGACCCCCGGGAACATCATATACCACTTGGTGTAAGACCTCCCCAGAGACGCGAGGGTATGCGCAATTTCCCCACCGTTGAAATAGTGATTTCTTGTATCTGTTACTCGTATAATCAAATAGGTTGCGTTTACATACTCGCGCTGCCCACTTCCTTCGCCACTTTCCTGTTTGCTACCGTGGCAATGGGCATAATATAAAAGAGGCATTATACACGGTTTTAAATGATGTCTACGCAAATATTAAGTAAAAATACAACGAATTATAAACAACTAAAGCCCTACTAAGTAATAATGATTTTGTTTTGAAATTAGACTTCAATGTTGCTAAGGAGAATTTTCTTCGGTCGCTTATATAGAGTCGTCGTATACTTTAAGCTAGAAGAATATCAAAAACTAGACGACTTAAAATAATGTGTTCGTAATAAATTTTTATTATTTTTAAGGAATGACCCTAATGAGTGGAGGAGCGAGACATATGACATAATGCTCCTTGGTCCGTCTCAAATGGAAAATCTTCTGTCGAATCCATTGTTGTACCTCGTAGGCCTAGCATAGGCCCAACCATAAGTATCATCTATGAGCCCAACTATTATTGTTGGGAATTTGTATATATTCTTTGTACGTGTGTGAAATGTCTTGCGGCTTCAATTATTTAGTGTTCCACTAAACTTTCTTTCTTATGGATATTTTCATTTTTTATTAGTTTTTTATTCTACACTAGTAGTGCTAGCGCGACTTCGTTCTCGTTACCATGACGACGTGTTTGTTAGTGAATTGCAATGGTGGCATCGAAAAACGCGCCCGCAGCGCCACTTATGTTCGTCGCAATAAAAAGTATTCAAGTGTTAACCCGCGGCATATACGCTAACTCTGTGTTGAGTGTCATTTAAATCCGTTCGGTAGTTTTAACTACATGCTTTAACAGACAAACAGATAGACGAACAGACAAATATTGTAAAAACTATATAGATCGATACGTATCTCTTTATTGTACACACTATTACAGAAAACTTACGAACTAGTAATATTCTAATTGTGTACAAAGGAAAGTCTTATCGCTAAAAAACAATTCCTTCTAGACAACTCGTGGCAGGAATGTTGGTGATTCGAAGTGGTGATACTGATATACATAAAGCTTTCAGAATCTGCTGGCCCGGTTAAGCTTCCTTGATTTCTTTTCTCATTTTTAAATTTTGTACAAATTTGACCCTCTACAGATTGATTGTATTATTATAGTTGAACAGATTACATCAAATAACAATAAAAGATTTTGATCTCTATCTATTCATTCTGTATTCTTTATTTTGCCTAGCAATTAAGTTACTTCGACAACACTAAGAAACACAGCACCCAAAAACGTATACTGTATTACGTCTATTAAGTTCCGACCTTTAGCACATATGAGATACCGGTTCCCATGGGCAATTTATACTACATTAACCTTAGAGTTTTGTAACTACAAACTTGCACCCTGTTCGCTGTAGTTACGCTTCAAAATCGTACAAAACCTCACATAAAAGGACGGTACATACTAATGCGGTGCGTGTAGTAAATACTAATTCATTAGTCTCAGGTCATCGGTTTATGCATTGATCAGTGTCCACTAGGCTTACGTGATCAAACTTGAATTAGATGTTCCGTCTACATAGTAACGTGTTGTATCAACAGATATTCGGTCTGTTAAGCGTAAACTGCTCCAGTGCTTTTATCCGTGCAGGAACAGAGAAAGAATACAATTTCCTGTAACCCAACGGCCTGTAGTGAGAGGCGACAAAACAACTCAGTCAGGTGATTTATTTATCCGTCTGGATGGCTACCACTCCTGGTCTAGAGTATACCACGTTAACGTATAACACGTTGCGAAGCGGTGTACATAGAAGAGAAAGAAAAATTTAATTTAAACTTACATATATATGACCTTCAAAAAGTGTTCTCCAGTGGAACTTATTTTGAATAAAAATCTTTGAATTTAAAATTAACCGCCATAACAATCTTGAGTTGTATTCCGGCATCACTGACCAGGTCCCAGTCCCCCTTTAGAGAGCGGCAGCACATTGGTTGCCTCTTTGTTGTTACAAATGTCCATAGGCGATGGTAATGACTTTCCACCAGCTGGGCCGTCTCCCTGTTTGTTGAACTCATGGAATAAAATAAAATAAAAACTTCGATTAAATGTTCCGTCCGCATAGTAACGTGTAGTATAAACAAATATTCCAAGCATAAACTGCTTCTACGAGTAGTGCTTCGAATTCAAGTGAATGTCATCGGTGGAAATTTCAATGAGATTTCCGTTTTTTGTTTATTTTAGGTGACGAGGACTTTCCACGCGACTTCCTACATAATTATATCCAAGTGGATACTTTCAAACTTTCTGAGATAAATTCTGAATTTTTTCAGTTATTGAATTCAATTCGATAGATAACACATGTTATGAAGAATCCTCAAAATATGTACATATAAAAGAATAGATAATAAAATACAATTGCTTTTAAAATATCACCGTCAAAATCATTTTAATTGATTTTTAAACAATATTTCTTATATTTTATTGAATCAGACGCATAGTCATACAGCATTTCGCATTTATACGTACTTCATACAATACCAATGTAGCATTATTAACAGACATATTTAAAATATACATTCGATCAGTTTTAACAGATCTGCTTAAAAGGGCATGAGCATGAGCAATTCTTCGAACTAAAATGTCTCACAAGGACATACGGCACATATCAGGACAGTTGTTTGTAACCCGATTAGACGCTTCCGAGCTCTAGGCACACTTAATAAGTCCTCCCACTTGCTATCAGGCTATGTAAAATGAAATGGTTGTACACGATTGAATGTAAAAACTCTTTATTGTTCATCATAAACATAAGCAATATATATATATATATATATAAACTCTCGTATTTAACAATGGGGATCTTATCGTGCATAGCGATCTCTAACAGGCAACCTCGACTCCGAGGTGGTTCAAACTATTTTATAAGTACTAAATGTTTCCATCCTGTATTTTGTGACAGCTATCCTAAATTCGGAACACATTTATCCCCTCTATCGAAATTACAAATTTAGTAAATTTCATCATATTATGTACACGATAAAGAAACAATAAACAAACATCCACACAAAAATAGATCGTTACACGAGATGTGATGTGCTAATAATTCCAGTGCCTAAATAGGCCTTTCACCCCACGTTAACACTCTGCTTTTCATTTCGAATATGAGCAAAGTAAATAAAAACGGATTAGTTAAACAAGCAACTACTTCTCTAATAACATTGAAATCCATATCTAAACCTGATGAAATGTCATGACGTCTGTGCGTCACTTATGCAACGTCAAGCTTTTTTTTCTGTGGCAGTATTTTTCTTGTCACTGATGATAGTAAATATTTAGCTCAAATTGATGTAATTAAATAATCTTTTAGTGAAAAGTAATTTATAAGTATAAAATGATGTTACAAAGTTGTTGATATTTTTTTATTACAATTTGTGTCGCAATTTAACAGTGGATATAAAAAAGTTGAAACACGAATCGCATGTATTATCTATGTTTCGGATAGTTTTCTAAATTTTTTAAGCAGGAAAAATGGCTTCCCAGGGACAAAAAGTGTTGTTTTTATCCCTGTGATTAAGCAACTCCAAGTGTACTTTCAGAATATAAGAAATAAAAAATAATTTTAACTTTTATGTTTTATATTTACCTAATTTTATCCGGGAAACTATCCCGTTTACTGGGATAAAATGTATCTTCTATCTGTCTCTTTGCCAGATAAAAGCGATAAAATAACCAATGAAGTGTCACATGGTTTGGGTCACATGGTTGGAACGATGTTTCAAAGACCATATAACACCATTGAAGACCATGGATATTATTTTATTTTGAATCTTATTATTTATAGCATTAAAGTTCGAAATTGTACAACAAAATACAGCGGTCAGCATTTTTCGTTTCGATTACACTTTCTTCTTACTTACATCGGGCGAGTAACGTGTGATAAGGGACTTCGTTCCAAAAACTACGTTGAGCAAAATCAAATGCAAATGAGATGGTATTTGAAGTTTCCTCACTATATCTCATTGAAAAATATACTACGATAGACGCAATTTACTAGGGACTCGTCGCTAGAGCCGATTCGCATTCCCCGCTGTTCTCGTTTCTCGAGTAATTTGTTCGTACGCCCTTATTAAATCCATAAGTATGCGTCGCCAGGCGTATTTTACGGTGTAAGTTACAGGTTTGCGGAGGAGGCCTCTGGATATTACACGAGTTGGTGTTTCAATGTCAACTCTGAGTCGGGTTAATAAAACGGGTATGCCTTTATGTCTGTGATTGTCGTTATTAAAGACAAACTGGTCTGATTACAAAATTGAACGGTGTATACAATCATATATGTACAGGCAAAGTAGTCATAGTTCATAGTGATGTTATTTTAGAATATATTGATTTATTATTTTGTAGGGATTTCCCTACGGCTTTGTCCGCCCGTATCCCGCGGATGCCATCCTATTTTCCGTGTTAAATAGATATTATACTATGTTGAGAGCAAATATTCAAAAATGTTAAATTACAAACCATTTACTTAATTTTATCCCAGAAACTATCCCATTTTCCAGTATAAGAAGTATCCTATGTCCATTCTTGGAATTGTGATTAAACATCAACCAAATTTCAGCAAAGCAGTACGGCGATTCTTTCTTAAAAGTATAACAAACAGAGTTACTTTCGCATTTATATTATTAGTATGGATTAGACGCAGAGAGTGATAGTATCGCGAATAAATATGAGTTTCGGATTAAGAGAAATTAAATATACTTTCATGCATTAGTAGAAGAAGCTTAATTAATTATCGGTTTAGGAAATAAGGTTTTTCAATATCAGATACGACTAGTAGAAACGCCAGCCGCAAAACCAGAAAACTTTCAACAAGAACAGTTCATAAATAAATCAAAGAACTATCACTCTACACCACTCTTCAAACGCGTAAGAGATGAATGTTCTTGGAACAATTTTTAATTCACTTAATGTTCATGCTTTCAGCGGCCTTCCTCATGGAAAATTCGCTTATCGTTTGTCGTGCAGGCAATAAATCAGTTGCTCCGTCTGAGGCGACAGATAAACTTGGCCGTCGACGCCAACTTTTCACCGAAACGTGCAAATTCACCACTGTTTGCTGCTCGTCTTCTCGCCAACGCGCACAGCTCGGCTGCCGAGATGAATCGTAATGACCGGAAAGTTAGGGAACGCTGCAACTTGGTTGCTGCAGAAATGGGATTATAATAGTATGTGTTGCGAGATGTCATGTACCCGTATGAGTCGTTAATTTAACTGACATGCAAGTTTAGAGAGAGAGGAAGTCAAGATGGATTATAGTATTAGTTGTGTGCTTGTGGCGCTAGAGTGGATAGCCGAAATATTAAAGTGTAAAGCAAACGAGAATACTTTTAAACACATGCATACACACATATATCAAAACAACACAGTAACATAAATTATACGAGACAGGGTAAGTAGCCTATGAAAGTAAATATAATAAAACACGTCAAAATATACGAGATAATTAAGGAAAAGATTTGAAAAAAATTATAAATATTGAAGGAGTGAACCTGCAATACTAAAAATACCCCCGGTAATACTAATCGCCCAAGAGCGAGAGAGAGGAAAAGTATATATACGAAGACATAGTAACATAGTACATAAATTGTAGGTATATTTGGCGTAATAATGTTTCAGATGGCAGTATTGATAAAATTAAAAATTTAGCACTATAAGGCACATAACACTAGCTGAAGAAAAGTATAAATAATTTGTAATAGAAAAAAATTATACCTATCACACCTCTTATTTAAACTATTAGAATCAAGTCAACTAAAGTTAGATATAACTTGGTAATCAGATTGATGGAAGACATTATTTTATTATCGGTATAATTTTGTTAGTTTTATTACCACATGGTGTCCGTTTGGTTATACATTGTTCCTAAATGTCCTATAATTTCTGAATTTAAAGTTTACATTTTAAATATACTGAAAGTCTAAAAAGAGAACGATTTAGCATATATGGTCAGATATTAACATCGTCTATGGACGTCCAGGACACTAATATATTCTATCTTACCATTCGATAAACGAAATTTTATGTATGTATATTTAATAATACGAGCGATCCAAAAGAGTACGCTCCGTACCTAACGTAGTACGTGGAGAGAATTTGAAATATGTCTTTATGCATATTCATAATACAATGGTTCTTATTCTTGAAATAGCAAACATATACACATGGAAATTTAGCTACTTGTAAACGGAAGCTGTTATTTCAACCATTGTTCTGCAATTATACTACATTAGCACTAAGTTCTAGCCTTCAACAAACGTATGCTATTTGCGATATTTGAAGAAACTATTCAATGACCTGAAGACACATGTTGCAATTATTAATTATAATTATTATTTCTCTTATTTTCGATGTTGCTAGTAAAGCAAAGAAAAAATTTGTTACAACATGGAAGACGACTAATAAGGCATGATAATCCTCTGGTACAAACGTAACTAGTACAGTTTTACACAACTCATAATTCTGATCGGTAGTTTTCGTTTGAGTAGAAAAGTGCAGACCGTTCTCCGACATGTACATCTGTAATATTGTTACGAGTTTAGCGGGACTCGAATTAAAATGCCGTTAGAATTACTATAGAGTTTATTAGAACTATACAAACACGTATAACACAGGTACAAATATAACCGATCACAACAAGACCAAACGTAATGCAGAAGGTCGTAATTCAATAAAACGCGCAAACTCCGTCACTATTAAAATTCCCGATTGTAGTACACACGTCTGGCTTCGATCTTGGTTCTCGCTCGACTGCCGCCCTCCCTCCATCAGGCTATCGTTTTATCCTGCACAAGTGCAATGTGCCCGCCCCGCCACGTGGACCGAATTTCTTAGAATCAGCTTGTACTTTAAAATCCGTAACACCTGGCTAATGATTACAATACAACAATAGGCTGATCTCTATGCCAATAAATAAGTAAACAAAAGAAGACGATGATAAAAGAATTACAATAGTTTCAATGTTATTAGTTCAAATGCCAACGGGTAATAAATGTGCTTCTACAAATCTGTACGTGGAATTTGTCTTTGTCGGCGCTTAGGTTGTAACAATATTATAAAATTCTAAATATGTCGGGTCTGTACATTGAAGCTATTTAAAAAAAAAACAACTAGAATATACTATATAAACAATGGAAAACAAGATGCATTTTTTATTTATTTCTCCTGTTTGTTCGGGAAGTTCATTTATATAAGAGGCCGAACTGAGGCATTTGCCACGGACCTCAGAATAGTTATGCCACTGGCTTTAGGGCTAAGATAGCAGGATGTAGAGATCTCAGTTCTCTTTCCGCCCCTACGGTTCAGAGGCTTAATGGTATGTATAGTTAATTAAAACTACGTTTAAACGGTTTTAAGCGCAGCATTTTATTTGATTTTTATTTCCACGTTTCGGCCACTTTTAAGTAGCCGTGATCACGGAAGACAAAGTTGTGTTGTGTCAATGAGTAATGTTAAAGTTATTATTTAGCCCACCCCCAACTTTTCAATTAGAATTTTTGTATTTTGTTATTATTTACTCTATGGGAGCCCAATCTTATAGTATGTATATGTGTATAGTAGTACTGTATGGTATGAATAGTATCAGCAATATAATGTTTATTGTTATATTACACTCCCAGTCCTTTGTGAAACAACACAAACACTAAACACTTAAGAGACCAGTCTCGCAAAATCGCTTACTCGATTGATTACACATAATTTAAGCGAACCACGCCAATACATTTTCACGGGCCGCAGAACCTGATTTCACTTTGCTAATATCAGGCGACGTGTGCACGTCAAAGGCGGTTTACTATCTCAACACACTTGCTGGTCTGGTTTACGTATGTAAACATATGCACATATGTGAACTTGATGAACACATTTCAATTATTGATTGATTTTTAAAAGAATACATTATTTTAGAAAAAAGGTCAAAAAGCCAGAGAAGAATAGTACATTGTTACACGAGAGGTGAAAGTGGCCTATTTAGGCACGAAATGGTTTGGCGCACGAGCATAGCGAGAGCGCTAATAATTCGAGTGCCTAAACAGGCCTTTCATCTGAGGTTAACACTCTACTTTTTCGAATGTGAGGAAAGTAAATAAAACTGATTTGATTGACAAACAACTACTTGTCTAATAAAATCAGGTGTTAAATCCATATCTAAAACCGATAAAACAAGTCAAGTATTTTTTTTGTGTCATTTTACCAGCCAGTATTCTTTGTCACTGATGATTGTAAATATTTAGCTCAAATTTGTGTAAATTAAATAATAATTAGTGAAAAGTAATTTATAAGTATAAAATTGTTACAAAATTATGGATAATTTTTTATTACAATTTATGCCACGATTTAAAAGCGGCTATAAAAATAGATGGAATAGGAGTCGCATGTATTAGTTATCTATGGTTCGCATAGTTTTCTAAATTTTTATAACAGGGAGAATCGTTTCCTAGGGACGAAAAGTGCTGTTTTCATCCCTGTGATTAGGCGAATCTAAGTGCACTTTCAGATTATGAAAATAAAATGACATATTGCGTTATATATTCAAGTAGTTATTACGAGGCTTTCAGAGGTACGATTTTTAATAGGCAATTGTCATTATAGTAGATGTTCGTCTTCCATGGCAACATGAAAGACTTTCCTTTATTGTTGGAGTACAGCAAACAGGCTGACGAACCACATGATGGTAAATTGTTACCTTCGCCTACGGACATTTGCTACACATACAGGTGCTACCGATGTACTGGCTTCGAAGGGGGGAGTAGAACCTGGGCACTGATTCTGGCATACAACTCAGGGTTGTTAAGGCCCTACCAGGGCTTGCGGGATGACAAGGCCTTCTACTTGTGGCCGTGGCATGAAGACAAAGGACAGAACACCGAGGGGTTTTAGTGGTGTTCTAGTTTTAGTAGCAATAACACTTCTTCAGTGGTGTTAGTGCCACCCCAACGTGGCGAATCCCACACGCCACCACAATCCACCGCGTTTCCCCCGCGGTGGCATGTCAAGAATTGTTATAGCGACATACTACACCAGGGGTTGTAACATCCTGACGGGAAAAGCCCTACCACCTGGCAAATACCCGATTTGAATCACAATTTTAATTACGTCATTATTAAATAACATTCAATCCATTGGTATTACGCGTGCTAAAGGGGCCCAAAATGTCTTTAATTCCTGTACAACTGTAAATTGTATATTATTAGCAACTACTTGGTAAGATCTTGTAAATAAATTAGAAAAAGATTAAAGTGACATTTGTTTATGTTTAAAACTGTGTAATATCTATGGTACTTATCGCGTACAAGAATGCGAACAACTAACTGTACAATATGCAATTCGTAGACCAGATATATAGTGCCTCTCTTCCAACTTCCAATCTTTGACATCGGTATACACATTGTCTTCGTAAAACAGACGTGCAGAAGCCTTTTAAACACACAGTGCTGTAGTTGGAAAACAACAGTTCACCTCCGAGTATACAAGCCGTGTATAGTGCTGTTAGAATGCAATCGAGTGTATCTAACACTAGCGTTGGGATTGTTATGAATCACCAATATTAAGGCCCTGGCAACCGTGATTTGTCTTATTGGGAAAACTTTACACTGTATCTCTTAATTTATTTATGTATATGTGTGTTTCTTAAATATATGTAATAATATAAATCACACATTTAATAATAAAAATGACACCTTTTAGCAGATGTAAGTATTAATTATTGGCTACATAATCTATACTATAATAAATCTGTAAATGGTTCGAGTTTGTACAAAGCGATTAAAAATGTGAAAAATAAGTCAAGGAGGCTAATTCGGACCAGCAGATTCCGAAAATACAATTTTTAGAATTTTTGCCTGTCTGTCTGTCTGTTAGACTTAGAGCATCACGTAAAAACCACTGAACAGATATAAATTACACTTGCCATAGAGCTATTTTATATCCCGGGGCGTAACTTCGGATACTTTTTAACCCGCTAAATGACGTGGATTCCGTGGGATAGACGAAAATAGCGAACTAGATGGCGCTGCGATCGCATCTTTTTTGAAACTACTGAACGTGAATATGAATGAAACTCAACCTAGTGCTGGCTTATAACCCGAGTTAAAAACTTGGATACATTTTATTCCGAAAATGATGTCGTTTTCATAAAACAGATTATCTAAACAGATGGCGCTGCAATCGCGTTTTTCAATTCACTAACAAATACGTTGTCATAGGAAACAAGTCATTCATTGTATTATTTCAAATCAGGTTGCCTTCGACTCATCTCTATGTTTAGCTGGTCAGCTGTTTAAGACTATATGGATTTAGTTTCTTTGTTATTGTAGTGAATTGAACAAGAAACAGTAAAGTTTTTAGGTCTAATATATATAAAAATATAATATATATTAGACCTAAAAACTTTACTGTCTATGTATATATTTATGTATGTAATATCAATAGGTGTATTTATATGTCTATTAAGTATTATTCTTACTTATATAATATTTTACATACTTATATGTTTATAAATGAATAAAATATATGTAAATATTAGAGGATATGCAGTTAGCATATCCTCTAATATTTATGTATACCACCTTTGACCAATATATTCCGTTTTATTCCTGCCACGGGTTATCTGGAAGAGATTGCTTCTTAGCGATAAGACCGCCCATTGTGCACATTTAGAATATTTTTAGGCTATAAGTTTTTCTGTGTTTTATATAATGGTGTACAATAAAGTATTATCTACCTATCTAAAAAACCTAATTTAGTTTTTATGTGAGTAACATAGAGCTAGCCGAACTACATAGGATTTTTCACGCGGTGTAGCCGCGGGGAAAACTAATATGTAATAATTGTTATGCTGTCTGTTCGTTCATCTGTTGTTCATGCGTTTATACATACATACATCAATAATACCATCTAGTTGAAATTTTATAGTCTTTTTGGCACTTGTGAGAAGGTTTCTGTGCCATTAACGTACAATTATATTAATAAAATTATAATTATGACTCGTGACTCGACTCGACTTATATATGTGAATAAAATATAAATAGTTATATTATAATATTATATATTATATTATAAGTTAATGGAGAGTAAATCTCATTTTTAAAAGAGGGTGGTTTACGTTAGTAAGTTGTAAGGCTGTTAAGCCGACAACAAAATTTCTGGGTATAGGAATTGTTTGCACCACCGGACTGTTTCTCATACATTTATGTTAGTAATAATAAAGCCATTTAATTGTATATTTTTTTTAAAAAGAAGTTTTAAAGTGATGTGCTTTTCATGTGGGCTAAATAGTAAATGTTTGACACTTTTTACTTCAGTTGAGATTGTTTCACACGGTAATCAAGGCCTTAACATGCACAGTCAGTATCTAAATGTTGTGTTGTTGATGGAATGCAGTCAGTAAACGGGTCCGCAGTTACGTGCAGTCCATTTAGTGTTCAATGGATGAGATTTAATTAATTAAATTTTGTTCAAAGGCATTTTTTTATTATAAATTACTACGTTTTATTGTTTATTTGATAATAGTATTTTATTTAACATAACCACTTATGTCTTGTATTTAATCATTTTTGAATAACTCCGTCTTCTTGAACATTCCCTCGCTACTTAATTTAAAAACACTTGAAAACGAAACAGAACAAAACAGCATTTCATTGTTTCAATCTAAGACGTGCTTGTGTGTGAAAATACCTACTAAAATGGACGTCAGAACATAATTATATACTAGAACATAAGTAGTCTAAAGCCAATACTACACGGATTGTTCTGTCTTTCATTTTAAAAGTGAATCATATAAACATACACTTTGAAATAAACATTTTCTTTGTTTCTTTCTTTTACTTGATATAAATGTAAAAATCCGAACACAAAAAGTTACTAATACACAATGGCACTAGTTAAATTATAATAAGTAGTTAGGTATATGTTATAATTAATATTTAATATACATGTATACTCAAAAAATATACATATATATTTTAAGCATATACCATAGACGTAAGCAACACACTCCACATGCACCATTCTCACCACACCAGTGTAACAGTAATAATACTCACATTAGAATAAGTATTATAGAATTAGAAATAAAATAGCAATAAAACAATAATATAATTTAATTTTAAGGTACACTCCAACACATAACAAACACCCAATAACGCACGTCACGTACAATGGCAACTAAAAATAGTGTGTAAATCTCAACATATTTTAAATTAAATTTTCTAAAAAAAGTTACGTAACACAGAGTCCGTAGAGTTCGTTTAAATTTAAAAAAAACATACACTTGAATCATTCAATATCATTTTGAATACCGTCGTGTCCTTTTAGCTCTGCGCCTTTCAACGCAATCGATTCAATTTGGTTGTTCCGTCTAATACCAGCATAAATTGCTACCCAAAAAGCAAATAAAAAACGTTAGATTAACAACAAGACATCCACAATATTGGAAAATAATATTTATTTTTAAATCATAACATACATTAATAGTTAAGAACAAATAAAAGGAATAATTCAATTAAACCAAACAAAGACTTTTTCTAGAGTTTATATACTACCGTACAAATAAAAATTAAGTACGCCCTTAAAATCGTGCGGGAGGGGTCCTTTAATATTCAAATTTCTAAGGGCATGCGTTCATCAACCAGAAAATCGCGGCGACAAATTCAGCAGAGTTGAATTCTAACCGCATCGCTCCGAAACACCAACCACTGTATTGGTTATAACATTATAATAGTCAGCAGACAAACACACACATAGTATATTCCCAAGCTAAGCACATTACGCTTGTTATTGATAAATATAATGGGTAATATAATAAATAGTTAACATTGGAAAATAGTTAGTAAACAATCATAATTTTAACAGACCCTTCCACGTGGCTACGCTCACGTGAGTTTCGAGTCCGTATCTCACGGAAACTATCACATTTGCCCGGGACAAAAAATATTTCTATGTTCATTTCCAGGAACAAAAGTAAACATAAACAAAATTCCACGTAAATCACTTCATTCTCGAGGCGGTGAAGAAGGAACAAACAAATGTATAAATATACAAAGAATATCTACTGCATTTCTTCTTCTTTGTTTGGCATTGTGACCCTAACGCTTTCAGGATTAATTTTGCCATACTTCATTTGTAAATTGAGAAATAGAATAACTCCCTAGGACGGTTGTTTCTCGTGTCGGGACTTCATTGAAATGGCATTGTCAAAAGTGATATGTTATCAAAGTCACTCTAATAGCGGAGCGTCGTGTCTAGGATAGTAGGCACAGAGTACATTGAATATTGGTAGTAGGGCGGCCATCTTAGAAAGAGGAATCACGTCTCTTGGATGCAGTCGACGAATAGCTATTCATCGCCTTAATCAACATAATGTATTTAGAGTGCTGGTTTCAAGAGTGTTAACTGTTATTTACCCAATAGCAACATTACATTGCTGGACGAGAGAGAATAATTATTTCACTTCGGAAAAAATACTTTAATTTTGTCAATCTACCCATACATCCACGCTTTCTGATGAAAATCATCCTGAGCTTTCACATTTTATATCACTATGGAGTTGTCACTTTCACTGTGGAACATTATTTATAATTTATATTAGAAATTCCCGACGGCAGCGACGTGCAAGTCGCCTGTGGAGACGCTCCCACCAAGCAGACGACACAAACTCGATTGCATTTAATGCAAATTGGACTTTGATAACTGAGAAATACGCTTTTAAATTGTAATCACAAACGGAGAAGGGTCGCGCAAGGACCCTCCAAATAAATGCCTGGAAAAGACGGCGCGGACAACGCTCGCCGAAACTAAATTACTTTATGCAATTAGCTTTCGGAAAATGTTGTTGAGAAATAAATGTTGAAACGAATATTTAAGACTTCTTTATTCTAACTCTACACCAGGTAAGGATGAAATAAAATTACATTGACAATCCGTAACGTGACGAACATGCACTGTTTTTATCATTTGGGACCGAAATTCTAACAAAAGCATTCGGTACTTACATAGTCTATAAATACTTCTTACTGCAACTTATTTTATTTTTAGATAATATATCATATTTAATTTAAAAAACTTCGTTTAAAAAAACCGACTTCAAGATGTTTTAGATAATATATATTAAAAATAAGATATTATAATTAAAAATAGCTTTAGAAATAAGTTATTTTATGCTTTTTAGTTTTTGAAGTCGGTTTTTTTAAACGAAGTTTTTTTATTTGTTACTTTTTAGTGTCTAGCTGTGGGTAAGCCTACGAAAGGTGCCGCGTGCCGTAAAAAATATAGATCCCAAGAAACAGAAACGGAAAATTTTTCATAAAAAAATGTTCATAAAACGAAAACTACCTGGGCCTATGTTAAATTTTTAGGGGACCAAATGGCAACTATTCCGCATCAAACTAAAGAAGAATCGCGTAAATCGGATCATAAATCTCAGCGTAATTGGTACATACGGAACGGAATGGAAAAAAAATCATAAAAATGAAAACTACTGGGCCAAACTATGTAAAATTTTAGGGGACCAAATGGCAACTTTTCGCATCAAACTAAAGAAGAATCACGTAAAGCGGATCATAAATCTATGTACATCGATTACGCTGTAATCGATGTACATACATAAAAAAAACAATCAAATTGAGAACCTTTTGAAGTCGATTAAAAAACATGTCTTAAATAAATCGTGTAGAACAGTGTCCACAAAAACAGTACAGCAAAGTAGCATTTATCAAACATACAAATACCTTATAATATTTAAAAAAAAACTACTCAGCGAATGTTGTGAAACCAATTTTGTACAATAAATTTTAAAAATATGGTGTATTTGTGTGCAGTTCACACGCAGTAGAGATTTAAAAAAAAGTGTGACAAGGGGTGGGAGGGATTCTGAATCTCTTGACGTCACGTTTCATATACTATATCATTATAATATATTTAAGCTTTAAAACACGAAATTTGAAGTATTATTGAAAAACTTCAAAACATATCCAACTCTATCTGTATGAGTATAGTGTTTAAATTAAGAAATATAATGTATTCTATCTCATTCTCTCGCTGGCTTAGTCCTATAGATTTATGTGTTCGTCTCTTTTTAGTGTCGTTTTTCGTTTCATCTAGTTTCAAATCACAACGATTCTGAAGAAGTTTCACTTCAACAATGTTTTTGTAAAAGAGGTAGTAGGGTTTAAAACACCTTGCTCGACTCTATCACACGGTTAAGTCCCGCAGACGAGGAGCTAGGGTCACGCAACGGAATGTTGGAAAGTTAGAATAATTTTAGAAAGATTCCGTTTTAATGGTATTAGTATATAGAATAATAATATAATGTAACATTTACATTAAGGCACTTGATAAAAACAAGCATAACAATGTGGCTGGGCTCATTAGTGTGATTAGATCCATTTTTTCCTTGAGACTTTAAACTTGAGACGCACTCTTACTTATTTTACTTTTTAAATACCGTCATAAAAATAGTTTCAGTTAAGTAATACTTAAACAATATAAAATGCGCAATTTGACTATATTATAATTATATTAGCGGTCTCGGCAGACGTTGTCCTGCCCTGAAAAAGTAAAAATCTTTAACCAGACTCCAGCGCCACCTACCGGATCTAATTATGTAACTTAACCACCTCGAGACACACTCAAACACACATAAAATTTCATCAGAATCGTAGAATCCGATTCCAGCGCCAAGTATTTTGTTTAGATTGATGGGTTACATTATTGAAGTTTTAGTAGGGATCCCTAATTATTATATAGTAATGTAGCGTTCGAATGGTGAAAGAATTTTTGAAATGGGTCCAGTAGTTTTTGAGTTTATTCTTTACAAACATACCAAAAAATACAAATATTTCCTCTTTATAACATTAGTATAGAATATAAGTTTCTATGCTCGTACAAAATCTTGGAAGTTGGACGTTTTGGCTGATGCTAAAGCATCTCAGTTGTTTTGATTGTCATCTACCCTATTTTGTTATTAAAAGTATTTTTGAATAATAACCAATCATAATAACTAATCACAATAACCAATAATATATAATACATTTTACAAATATTTAAAAATACATTTTTTCCACCCCTTTTGCCGAAGTGGACACAGGATTATTATAATTAATCCTTTGCCTAATTCAAGACAAGGTTTTGGAAAAATAATATACATACGTTTTGGCATCAATTTATTAGCATTTGTTAGACAAAACAAAAGTTGTTAAGCACCAAATTGTTCCAAAAAAGGATTGAATTCCTTATAGACACCGAGCTGTTACGTCATTTTGCGTAGTGAGGTCAATAACCAACGATAGTCAGATGACGCACGGCGCACGCGGCGACGTAGCAGTATTTTTGACGGTAAAATAACGAAGATTCGCCGCTTGTGCTGCGATTTTAGGTGATTATATTTTAACTTTGTTTTCTTTCACAAAAGTGTTCTATCACTGATGCTGGTTTAACGATAAAAAATTGCCAAGGGATTATTTATAACACGATATACGTGTTTCAAAGGTATTTAGTAATAGAACTTTAGGAACCCTTCCGCCAACGTGGTTATATATACGTCTTTCAAAATTGTTTAAAAATGAATCTATAAAACCCCATCCGGCAAAAAGGTATAAGTCTTTCAAAGGTTTAAAAATAGAACTATGAAAACCCTCCCACCGTAGTAGTTATACTTATGCGTCTTTCAAAAGTATTTAAAAACTAGCTGAGCCCGCGACGTCGTCCGTGTGGAATTTGTTTTCAAAACCCCCCGATTTTGAAACCTTCTTCATTGGTGCTCCGCTCCTATTGGTCTTAGCGTGATGATATATAGCCTATAGCCTTCCTCGATAAATCGCCTATCTAACACTGAAATAATTTTTCAAATCAGACCAGTGGTTCCTGAGATTAGCGCGTTCAATCAAACAAAGAAACTCTTCAGCTTTATATATTAGTATAAGATAAATTTTATAAACCCTCCCGCCGAATAGACAAAAATGATTTACTAAACGTTTCCACGTTCACATTCTGAAAGTAAATTTTGTTTTTATACTAAAGCGTCGCGACGTAGTAATAACCGGGGGGAAATTTGAAAGGGAATGGGGGAGAAAACAGAGCGGGTCTCTGCAAATTCGATTCGAAGGCAATACACCGCGAGCCTTCGCCGCTTACCGGAATGAAGTTTGATCCCTATTTTATAAGGGACCCGGATACCGTCGAATCAAATCACAATATCGGAGCCATGACTCTCAACTTTTGTTTGTCGATGGTAATACTTGTTTACACGACGCTAGTACGAAGTTTTATCAAATCGTATAAAGTAGCTTATACAGTAGCGTATTTATTAATGAACCAATTTTATACTTAATTATTGTATTAGTCTTCTGCAAATTTGCAATGCCACAAAGGAAATCTTAACGCCTCACTCAGAGAAAGCTAATAACTAGTAACATTAATCATTCCCTTTAATACTGATAGTTATTTGCAGTTAGAGCATGTATGCTGTGATACGTGTGCGGTGGTTCAGTGACTACAACACACGATTATCTTCTTAAGCCTCATGGTTTCAAAAACGTACATTGCAGGTAGCACCTCTTAGACAGTACATTAGACCGAACACGCATTTTGATACAATAGAGATGCGGCCACAATCATGTTACAAAAACATTATTTACGTATAAAAGAAGAGATGGTAAAATAACATCTTATCATTTTGCTTTTGAAATATTACGGTAGAAGTAATTTTAATTATGTACTGTTTAACACTTTAAACAGTATTATTTCGCTATTTGACACCTTTTACTTCAACATCGTCGAAAGTATAGTACGCTCATACAAAATATATGTATGAGGCTGCGATGTTTTGTAATATGATAAAAATGAAAATTATGTCAACTGATTTGATTGTCCGCTTCCTTACAACACGAACAGCGAACGAATTATAGGCAAAAAGTTAGGAGCCATATATCAAAATTACCGATGTGCAAAACGCTCAAGTTATAAACGAACTTGAAATCCTAATTTCGAAGTTCATTGCTTTGTAAATATCCGATATCCTTACCAAATACGCTGACAGATTACGTTGTCATTTAACCTTACGATGTGTTACATCAAATGAGGGCTCATAAATTCACTCTGCATACACGCCTTGGTGCGAAACTCACTCGAAGTTAAGCACCCTTCATATAACTGCGTGAGCCCTACATGCCGTCGACGCTCGGAAAAATAACTTTCGAAAAAAGTTCTACAGTGTTTGAACACTTTATGAAGTGTTAGCATTTTTAGCATTTAACTCCCCTGGTTTTAATTTGGAATGTCTACTCACGACCTATTTTTATACGCATCAAGTCTGATCTAATTGTCGCACTAAGTGCTTAAAACATTGAACATAAAGAAGAATTAAAATTAATGAATAGAGTTGATACAAGAACCATTACAGTTACGTAACTAGAGACCGCGTCACGAAAGTAGTCCTACGGAAAATAAAGGAACTAAAAGCGGCAGATCTGCTATTTGATAGAATTGTGTTCGTAAAATAGTCAAGAAATAAATTTATAACTTTAATTACGGAATATTTTGTATTTATTATTCAGTAATAACCTAAATCAATTTACAGATTAGCAAATAATTACTCTGACAGGACTAAGTACGGCGATTGCAGCGCCGCGTCTGTGGGACTTCTTTTGTAGCGCGGACTCTAAGCACAATTTTAGTAATGTTCTTAACTTATATGCTTTGCTACCACCTGTATGAAATATGCATGTATACTGTATTTCAGACATAATTTAAACCAATTAAATAAAATAACTTTTTTTATTGTTTTCTTCTTTTGATTTTAATATAATTGTCCATAGATACAATTATCATTTTTATATACAAAATATGTTTTGATCACTACATTCAATGTACAAACACTATCCCTTTATTTTATTATTGATTTTCTGCATGTAAAAAGAAAAAATGAGCAAAGGAGTCGCAATTAAATGATGAGTAGAAGATAATATTTCATATAAATAATATGAAAGAAGAAATTTCATACATTTTCAACTTAAGTGTAAGACGATTTTAATTTATGTAGTTTACCCCGCGCCACCCCCAGCACTCCCGTGCAACCCCCACGCACTCGTGATATACTTAGAAATTACTTCGACCTTTCTAGAACACGTAATTAGATTTATAGTTAGTTTTATTTGTGGTTATTTCATAACAAGCAAACGAGATTTTAATGAACACTTTTATGCTTTGATTTCTATCTTATGTTAATAAAGTTGATGTTTTTTATAATACAATGAGAATTTTTTTTTCTTTATAACAAAAGCTTGCCCTTTAATTAAATGTTGCACAAAAAATCACTTTACTTTATATAAAAGGTACAAACAAGTACGTAATGCGATTGTTAAAAGTGAATAAAAACTTCGATTCGATAAGTACTTATCTGTGAGTAATTAAGATAAATATGCATCTTACTATATACCCAAATACAAGTCCACAGGCTGATTGGTGTACCAAATTAGATAGATGACAGATGTTACCAAAAATTCTAAGATTACCTGGATATAAACAGCATGATCTTACTTCTATACCTATCAATACGCTATTTGACTTGTTAAAGATATGACGTCACAACTTGCTAGGCTCGTGCAAAATCTAGGCGGCTTCGGCGTTTTGTAAAATGATAAAAATTATCTCAATTACTTCACAGTCGATTACTCTATTGTATGTCTCGACGCCACACAAGTTCTTGTGGGGGGAACTCGGAAAGCAACAATTTATTACTAATATTATCGACACAAACACAAAATTGTTGCTCAAAAACCATCAATACCCTTACAATTTATTTTTAATATTTAACACATTGTTTTCAAATAAAAATACACAGTACAACAAATATCGTTCCAATATTTTTTATTTTTTATTTATTGATAAGTAAACCAAACAGATACAATATATATTTTATAAATAATGTTATATTCTATATGTTATGAATATTGTAACCAACAGCACTTTTCACATTTTATTTTAGGAAATAATAAGATTTTTTTTACCGCTGACGCTTACATCTAGTAAAATAAATAATAATAAAATATAAAATAAATATAGAATTACGGTCGAGACGACGTACTTGAAAGTTTGTTTAGTACATTATATTTAAATTTGCCAGTAGCCATAGAAAATATGTCAATTTCACTAAATAAAGTGTTTATTGTACGAATCTACCATTAGCACGACAATTACCCAAAGCAAATAAGTGACATTTGCGCACCTCCCGTATTATCATCCGTGAATAACCTTAAAGATGCATAATAATCAAATAATTCCATGGACTTTAACAAAGCATGCATACATGAAGAGGTTAACAAGATATTACGTGCAATGTCTAAACTCTTAAAAAATAGATCCATTGTCTCTGCATGCTGAGACAAGGAGTGAGACAAGGAGAGGTCAGGGGATTTGTGTTGTGAATTTAAATAAAATAAAACTAATCCAGGTAGTTCAACGAAGTAGCGTTCTGTTGTAGACTGTGGCCACAAAAAAATCGATTTCTGGGTTACGTAACAAAAGCGTTCCTTATCTCTGTACTACGTAATAAATTATATTATAGCCTTAGGGACGCAGCTGTAATGCAAGGGTAAACGTTAGGTGAGACAAAAATAGTCGGGACTACCCTCAGAGACCCGTGATAAATCGCACGGCGACGTGGAATCATGCAGTTATTTGACAATACTAAAGCCCGCTGTTCACACTTGCACAAAAGGCTGTGGAGTGGGTCACTGTTTATTTCTTTATCTAGAAGCAGTGAAAGTATTTTGCGATTTATGAAAAACACAAATCCGGAAGTATCGGTCGTGTTTTTGGTAAATTATACAGTGGTATGAGTACTGAATAATAATACCAGAAAACAAATGTAGTTCAGTGGACTAAGCCTTTACCAGCGTACCTCACTGCAACACAGTATCCATGTTCAATTCCTGGCATGGTATATTTTGTAAATTAATTTACCATTATTTACTGGTGTAGGTAGGTGTTTGGGATTGGCCTCATTTCAAAGAGTTTGCGCTTCTGTATTTAATGCGTCATTATGAAAATGCCAATGTTCCATGCGCATTTTGATTACCTTGGAAACATTTTTGAGTTTATAATTATTATTATATATACAATATACAGATTAAAACCGAAATAAGCCAATAGCCCTAACTACCAAGAGGCTTGTACTCTCGCACCAGTCACTTATAAATAGCGTACATTATTAAAAACACAAAATCTCTCCAAGCTGATTCTACTGAACCAATTAATTATTATATTATAGTTCAGCCATTTCCCAGTATTTTTTTTTTCAATTTACACCTATTCATTTCGGAAAATACATCATTCAATCAATTTTAAAATAATACAATCAAGAATTCACAGGGAGGAATTATAATATTATTGAAAGGAAGCCACTAATGGCATCTTGATTTTAACTAGAACATTGTAACTAAAAGTTCTCAATGACGGTAGGGCCTTCAATAGCAATTTTACCAAAAATAGGACAAGATTGGAGAGCACTTAAAGGTGTCTTTAAAATCGCTAAGAGGTGGCGGTTATAATGAAGGGAATCTCCCTTTGGTGGATTCGAGAGGTCTTCAGTAAAGGCTGTGGTACAAGTAAAGACCGGTTCCTTAATGTGCGGCATCTTTAAGAGAAATTACTTTAAATAAGCAAACGATCTTAAATGGGGCGACTTCATCAGGGATACAATTAAAGGTTATATATAGGCCGTTTCAGGCAGATGTGACGAAGTGTACGATGTGCAATTTGAGATGCGAGATTGGTAACGACGTTAAATATTGACAGTAAATGTGTGTACATACACTAATGTGGCTATGCGTTAACGACGTTATTTTTTAAAGAGTTAACTAAGATGCATTCGGCCACAGCCTAAATCTTTAACACTAACGCTGATGAAGCCACGACAACAATATTGTATTTTGAAGTGGACAGGCATTCAACCGAGATACTTTTTATAATCTTACAAAAAGTCACAGCCTCATAGCTCTTACGTTCGGCGGCTTTCCACACGCATTTGATGAAATAGCAACTCATAACCCTGTCGGGCATCGGCTTTTCTTTCAAATATGCAGTAAGATTGCAAAATTAAAAATACAAATTGTATTAAGAAAATACATCGCGAGTTAGACGTTTTTTCAACAGCGGTGTAGTCGGCGCTTGCATCATACGGTATGTTTTTTCAACCGGATTACCCGAGCCAAATTTTCACCCAGCGCCACTGCAATGTACATATCGTCAAGATCACATTAGTAAATTGTTACACGAGAGGGGAAAGTGACCTATTTAGGCATGATATAGTTCGAGTGCCTTTGACCCGACGTTAACACTCTGCTTTTGATTTCGAATATGAGGAAAGTAAATAAAAACTGATTAGTTAAACAAACAACTAGTTCTCTGGTGAAATGAGGCTTTAAATCCATATCTAAATCTGATGAACTCATTTAATACGTGGCATATGAAACGAAAGTAAATTTCTTTTTCTGTAGCATTCTATCAGCCAGACTTTTTTGTCACTGATGATTTATATATTACCTCAAACTTATATAAATTAAATAAGAATTTAGTGAAAAGTAATATTAACTATAAAATCATGTTAGAAAATTGTTGACATTTTTTTATTACAATTTATGCCGGGATTTAACAGTGTCTGTAAAAAAGTTGGGACATGAGTAGCATTATCTATGGTTCGTATAGTTTTTTCAAATTTTTTGACAGCAGGGAAAATCGTTTCCCAGCGACGAAAAGTTCTGTTTTCATCCCTGTGATCAGGTAACTCCAGGTGTACTTTCAGAATATGAGAAACGAAAAAATACTTACTCCGTTGTCTCAGCGACTTAAAGTGGGTCTTGGCCTCTAATTAAAAATAGGTTCTCAAAATATTTAAGTATTAGATGTCTTCAAAGTAATCACGTTTACAAAAATAGCAATACCCTTTTGACTTACACCCAAAAAATATAATGGACTAAGGAAATTTCACTGAACACGCACACCGCCACATAATTGCTGCAAACCATTAGGGCTTCCAAAAATCAATCTTTATTCCCTAAGTAATCTTTACACTCGACAGGTTCTTTTGTTTGAAATATTAAGAAAACTACAGCTTCTGCGGCTTCGCTTTCATATCACGGGGTATTTGTTATTTTCCGGGATAAAAGAGCATAATATGTAATATAATGCTGTGAAAGTATCTCTCTTTTCTTTCACCATATCTCAATTAATTAGGATCGGCAGCACATGTCTTTTCCTTCCACACTCCTCTATCCTGACATACATCTTCTGTCACACCACAAATCATCATATCATCCTTCACACAAACCAATCATCTTTTTTTGGTCTACCTTTACATTTGTACCCATCCATCTTGTAGATGTAATGCTATGGAAGAATATTATGCCGTTTTTAAGTTCAATAAAATCATTGTCAACCAGTAAATAATACTGACCATTATAAAATGAAATCATTAAAATACACAATACTATATACTTACATCCATAAAATGAAGCGGAAGAACGATCTCACACCAAAACAACGCTGAAACCAAATAGAAAAGTAGACATTAATAAAAAGCGTTCATAGATAATATACATACCATTCAATGTGACCTGCTAGTTTTAAGAAACATTGACCAAACATATAAATAAGAACATAATTATAGGATTTAATGGAAGCGCCGTTGGAAGCATGTTAATTCCAAAACCAGTATTGAATTTCAAAAATTCATATTTGGTGAAACGCGGCGCACTTAAAACGACTAAATTCACACGCATTCTGGACAAACGACAACTAAAAATTACTTCAAACATATATAACATCATGTGTGTAGAGATTATTGAAAGTAGCTGCTTAAAGAATAGGAAACAGTATAATATATGCTAATGCTCCGCCTACACAGCTTTTGTTTACACGCATTAAAATTCTGTGTAGGTTTGGGCAAAATCTGCTAAAAAATAGCATCTTTTATCATCTCTCTCTTTTACTGTGAGATTGGTAAAAGTAATACCACTTCTTCAAGTCTTTGTGAATTTATTGGTTTATCAACTTTAGAACATAACTCTACTTGAATCAATAATTGCTCAAATCGTAAGAATTTGATTGCTGCATTTTAGCGCACTTATATATATATATATATATATATATATATATATATATATATATATATATATATATATAATAATGTACAATATTATTACAATATTGTACATTATTAGCCACTAATGTAAACCACTAACATCGCCACGCAGCTGACATGTGCGGTATTAGAAGAATGGATAAGGTGAAAAATGAGTACATAAGGGAATTTTTGAAAGTTGCACCCGTGACTGGAGAATTGAGAGGAAGAAGATTAAGGTGGTATGGACATATAATGAGGGATGACAGTCAAGCGACAAAAAGAATGTTGTGTTTGTGACAGAAGATGTATGTCAGAATAGAGAAGTGTGGAAGGGGAAGACATATTGCGCCGACCCGTATTTAATTGGGATATGGTGAAAGACAAGAGAAAGAGATTGTAAATTATGTGATAGTAGACTTATTTAAATCATGAATCTATTACTAGCTCAAAATAACAAATTTTCATTTATACCTCTATTGAATTCAGCCAGTGATACATTTTTATGATGGTATAGGTTCGCGTTTGGCCACTGTCTCACCTGATGTTTAGCGATGACGTGATCGGATGGAGCATGCTTACCTAGAAGATACCTATTCACTCGTGACGTGAAGACTCCTAGATTGTATTTATCAGAAAAAACAGATTACGGCAAATTATTCCACACTTCGGCAGTACGCACCAGAAAAAATATATAACTATTTTCGATTACAGGAATATGAGATAGGGATCGAAAGTTTACGTTAGTCAAAGCGAAAGGAAAGCTTTAATAAGAAATAAAGGTACGTCTACATATTATAAAGACGGTGTAGCAGATATAAACAAGTAAATATGCCGAGGACCGTCGAATATAGCAATTAACACGTTTATATTTGTTCAGGTCCGGAACAATGTGTACCCAACATAACGACAACCCAGCCTATTAGGACACGAGGCCTATCTAGAACCAAAAGTGCCTACACAATTTTAATTAACATGATTAGGAGATGGATACTCTCTTTGGTAAAATGTAGGTCAGAATTGGACTTACAAGAAAAAAAAGAATGAAAACACTATCAAAAACTAGTACAAAGGGCAGGTTTAAAGCTTAGTTATCTCTTGGAGGTCCGTCATAGTATTAGTAAAAGTATTATCTGTGTAAAAGAAAAATTAAAAGTACCTATTTTAAATGAAAATGGGTTTGAGAAAGATCCATTAAGTATGAGATCATATACAAAGTATCGGTTACATTTTAAGAGTTCTTTAACAAAGTGACAAACTTACTAGACGTTCGTTACCTCTATATAAAACTTTACATAATGTGTGTATTGATGATTTTTTTTTCGTTTTCTACTTATTTTAGGGATTTTTTACTATATCTTTATAACTCTAAATCTAATACATGAGACTATTCTGAAACTTTACTGAATTAAATGAACGCAAAAAGAATTACCAAAATCAATTTGGAAAACAAAAGAATTGTGGCTGAACATAATAAAAAAAATATTTACACAACGAATTTAGAACTTCCTCCTTTTTTGTCGTCGATTAAAAATAAGAAAGTCAGGGTGGCTAATTCGGATAATTTTAAAATTTCCTGAGGAATTTATATGTGCTAATCCGGAATATACTGTTTTGTAGTAGAGCGATATTGAAAGAGAGTAACAGCAGGGTGGGTCTGTTGAGGTGTATGTCACAATTTATTACATGTGTATAGTTTTCTTAACAAACAATGTAACTTCACAAATGTATCGAGAAGGCAAGGTTGCTATTTGAAGCCGGTTTTTTAAAAGTTCTGTATCGAATAAAATACAACAACAACAATACTCTTTATTATAAACTTGCATAATAAAAGTAATATACTTTATTGTCTAACTTTAAGATATTATAATGGGCGGGCTTACTGCTTAAAGCAATTTCTTCGAGGCAAACTTTCAGATGGACAATATCTTATTAAAAATGATTTGTAGGCGTGTGCTATAAACAATTATGCTAGTTTCTAAATGTAAGTGCCTAGATTTAAGTTTAAAGTGAACAATAGTTTGTAGTTTCTTACAAATATGCGACGAAATTATTATTTTTATATGTTTGCAATATATATTAATTAGCCCTCACAGGCTACATTATTGTAACCCCTTGATCACTCTCATATTTGAGAATACAATATAAAAAAATATGTTAGTAATTGGCAGCTCCATTTTAAATTATTCTATGGTCATGCTATCTGGTAAATTTAGAAAAATAAATTCCACAAGGGAAGTGTGAGGACGGATGCTCTTTAGACGCCTCGCAGTAAAGATACCGTGTTCAGAATATCTGTACATACGATCATAAACAAGTACCTTTAACAGAAATGGTCAAAATATCGTGTTTTCATTAGAGGTGAACGTTAGCGAATTAAACATACCTAATACGTATGTTATCAATATTATACATACAGTTTTTTGCACTTTGTCTACTATACAGTGTGTAATAAAAAGCCCGTTTTTCTTGTATAAACATAAAAGTTATAGACTATGTAATTTTAAGTTACCAAGCAGCGACGAAAAAAATTCGAATAGCTATGCAATTGACAACCTCTGTAATCGATTTCATGTGGTCTCACACCATTTGGGAAAAGTGCCTGGCCCACCTATTTTATTAGAACTCAACACTACTCGGGTTGGTTATTCGGAACGGTTTTATAAATAAAATCAACCAATTACCAGATTTTATCACATTAATACTTTTTATAGGTACTTTTAGACTTTGTCCAAAAAGTACAATAATCATCTTTATTTTAATTGTACAATAAAGAGTTATGTATCTATCTATCTACTTACAATATAATTAGAGACTAAAAATAAACCAACTTATAAATAGTACAAATAATATAATTAAGGAGTGTGATTTGGAACGGTCAATTTTGTAGATGAATTTTCCTTTTTAACCTGGTTTTGGTGTCACTAGATTTATTTAACCCCACAGTTATCTATTGTGTAAAACCCATAAAACAGTCGTAAATTTTTTGTTGAAATACACAATGTGTGTTCGTCTGCCGATATTTCTTAAAGAAGTTTTACTTCTTTAGAAATATAAAAATGTACATATATCGGTGTGTACACGTATTATGTTATATTACTATATTTATATTGTTTGTTTTAAATTTACTGCTTCAACTTTGATTAATTTATTTGAATTCAACTAACCAGTCTACTATTTTAAATTCTGACATAAAGACGATTAGTTTTCGCTTCGAAAAAAGTTATTTAACTACATAAAATACAACAATGATCCGGAGAGAACTTCCCGCCCAAGATTTCCCTCTGCCCTACAACATGGTCGTTTAAGGGCGTTATAAAATTTCTTAGAGGCCGGCAACGCCCCTGGTGTTGCAAACGTCCATAGGCGACGGTAACCACCTTCCACCAAATGGGCCGTCCACCTGTTTGCCATCTTCAGGCAATAAAAAAAACATAATAAGAACATTTCAGTCCATTTGACTAAATTAATTGTAGTGTTTTAAAATTAATTGTTCAGTGCTTAGGAATATTATTCCTAAAATAAATCCAACTTAACTAACGGTGTTTATGTTAGTTAATGTATAATAGAAAACCAAGTAAAAATCACTCTATAACCAATTCAGATTTTTTATTACATGAGTTCAGCAGACGGGCAGACGGTCCACCTGATGGAAAGTGATTACCATCGCCTATGGAGATTTGCAACACCAAAGGTGCTACAAACGCGCTGCTGCTCTTTAAACCTGGAGGAACCTGGCTACTAATGCCGGAATGCAACTCAAGGTTGTTATGGCGGCATGCTCTAGACCAGAGGTGATAGCCATCCAGTTGGGCCGATGCCCTACCACCTGGCTGTGGGTTGTTTTGTCGCCTCCTACAACAGGCCGCCCGGCCACAGGAAATTGTATTCTTTCTCCGTTCCTGCACGGATAGCTTGCAAATAACTTGTTGTTAAAACCACACTATATTACTATATACTAATATTCTGCAAGCTCTTCATCTTACGTCATAAATTATAAACCCCTATTATTCGCAATCAAATCACGTAAGACTTAACGACATGACAAATTACACCCCGGCGCTACTTTATTTCATTAGCAATTAATATCACCGAGTTGACAGTAATCCGATTTTATCGCAATACATAGCTCTCATGGTTTAATGTCAGATAAAGTTAGGGGCCTATCGCCCTAGCGGTTTTCGGGTCAATCGCACTAGCGGTTTCCAGACCAATCGCCCTAGCGGTTTCCAGATCAATCGCTAAAGCGGTTTTTCGGGTCGATGGCATGAACAAGCTCTAGCACTGTCATATTATTATGAATACGTTAGATGGACTATCAGAATAGAAGCATATAATATTGCTACGACCTAAGCGCCGACAAAGACAAATTTCACATACAGATTTGTAGAAGCACATTTATTACTCGTACTTATGTATTGGCATACGTTTCTAGAAAACAGCCTATTGTTTTATTGTAAGCATTATCCAGGTGTTACGGATTTTAAAGTACAAGCTGATTCTAGGAAATTCGATCCACGTGGCCGGGCGGGCCACATTGCACTTGGGCAGGATAAAACGATGGCCTGATTGAGGGAGGCGGGCAGTCGAGCGATAACAACGATCTAAGCGCGACGTGTGTATAATCGGAGATCTAATATCGACGGACTTTGCGCGTTTTATTGAATTACGACCTTCTGTATTACGTTTGGGTTTGTTGTGTTCGGTTATATTTGTACCTGTGTTATACGTGTTTGTATAGTTCTAATAGACTCTATAATAATTCCAACGGCATTTTAATTCGAGTCCTGCAACTCGTAACAATATAATATTTTTATATAACAACAATAAGACCTAGCGTCTAAAAAATAAAATCTGTAGCCATCTACAAAATTTAAAACCGGTACGGAACTAATTCCATAGTGTACGAGCTCATGAAGTTCCATAGGTTACAAAAAAATATATAGAAAAAATCGCAGTGCTAATTTAAATCCGATGCAGCATTAATTTCGTAGTGCGCGCGCATCAATGCAGTGGGTACAATAGAATTTGCAGGGACAAATCGCACCGAAATATTCGTGATGCGCACACGGCCTAAGGCTGTCGCCGCGGCGACGCTACCGGAAATTTCAGGCTGTATACTCCGTGTAAACTCGTTCTTATTCCAAGTACCTTAGGATTATGTAGAAATTGGTTCAAAGTTACAAGAGCCTTTACCTGTCAGAAATCATTTCACTTAAGGGTTTCCTTTCACAATAAGCGGCGATGGACTTAAAAATTTCAAGGTATAAAGAAGGGACCTTTATACTTTAAAATTTTCTCCTGAACACCATTCGAAAAAATCAGACTATATAATTTCGCCATATGGAAGGTTTCAATCATTCAATGCATACATGGCACTATCAATATTAACATAATATATAAAAGATAAACAGATTGTTATAAGCATTGCAAGTACCGTAAAACTGATAAGAGAAATTAAAGCTTGAAGGATTTATTGCGTTTCGGAATACTATAGATAAACTATATTCAATGATTTTTTACTATACTCTCACAATAAATAAGAATACTGTTACGAGTTACAGGACTCGAATTAAAATGCCGTTGGAATTACTATAGAATTTATTAGAACTATACAAACACGTATAACACAGGTACAAATATAACTGAACACAATCAGTCCAAACGTAATGCGCGATTCAATAATACGCGCAAAGTCCGTCACTATATAGATTATCGAATGTAAACACGTCTTGTTTTTTTTTATTATTATTGCAGGAGTACAGCAGACAGGCAGACGGCCGACTTGATGGAAAGCGGTTACCATCGCCTATGGACATTTGCAACACCAAATGTGCTACCAATGCGCTGCTGCTCTCTTAAGGGAGACTGGAACCTGGTCACTAATGCCGGAACACAACTCAAGGTTGTTACGGCGTCATACTCTAGACCAGGGGTGGTAGCCATCCAGTCGGGCAAATGCCCTACCACCTGGCCGTGGGTTGTTTTGTTGCCTCTTACGACAGGCCGCCTCGCTAGTGGTTATCGCTTGACTGTCGATCTCTCCATTGGTCCATTGCTTTATTCTGCACCGATATAATATGGCTGCCCACCCGCGTAGATCGAATTTCTTAGAATCAGTTATCTGCACACCTGCCTAATTATGCCTGCAAGCGGCCATAAACGAGTACAATAGGCTACTCCCCACAATAACCAATAAATAAGTAAACAAAAGACGACAATCATAAAAGAACTACAATGTTATTAGCTCAAACGTCGGCGGGTAATAAATGTGCTTTGTTTACAAATATAGGTGGCCCAAATTGTAACAATACTCTTACAATACTGAAGTGGAAAACGGAGCTTCCTATATCTTTTTTTTTTCAAAATTCTATTGATTAAAAAGAACTAATACTATTTTGTTTCATGCCGATTTTATTGAAATTTTACCCGGATAGTGAAAATAAATGCTGTGTTCAGCTCAGCTATTTACTGTTTAAATTCTTATGTCGCTGCTCCACCTGCGGTAGTGTTAGTGTCTGTGATTAAACGCGATTTACTTATAGCTTTAAAAAAAGAACGCCGTCAATGATTAGCTTACACTAATAAGTGTATATACATGAAGTTATCTGTCAATGTTTAACATCATTAACAACGTCACATCTCAAATATGCTATCTTGGCTACAACTGCGTGACACAGTTTCTCTATCACTAATATCCCAGGTGTAGCGAGGCATTATGAATATTGGTAAATTTTGATACAAGAGGTTGCCAGGTGTGTTTAAGGCTAACAGCAATTATAACATTTCGGGTTTTTATATTGTGACGAATACGCGTAACGGAATTTCTTCCTCTTAAGAAAATTGTGCATAGTCTTCGCCTTAACAATAACACAATAGAATGTTCCATATACAAAGTAACATGAAAGAGCAGGATAGAAATATAGGGCCAGATAAATGTTAAAACGAGATAGATATACTCGGGAAGAAACTGGAATAAACTCGTAAGTAACAAGGAAGGGAATACTTGTTGGACAAGGATAGACATATAGTTGAATGACGTAATAGGGTTCATTCTAGAATGTCGAACCGATATATAAGCGCGACAATCTGTGCACGGAGACAGACTCGCACGTGCTAGCGAAGCTAAAGGATGGACAGAGAGCAAAGGAATCAAAAGGGCCTTTAGATTGCGCGACAACGTTACAGTGGAGCACCAAGACGTGAATGAAGCTTCAAGACTATTTAGTCGCGAGAAACCGGAACGTCGATCAAATGGATCTGGACGTGAGTTAATCGAGAAAAGCCTGTGCATAATTGAAAAGGTATTTTTATTTATTTAATTTTTAATTAAATGAAGGCAGTTTCTCTTTAGATCGGTATTTCCTTCCAATATCGGTACCCACAGCACGTAACAATATTGTTAACTTTAATTTAAAAATTATATAACGGTACAGTTCAATCAATTTTTCAAAGCGTCCGTCAGACAGGGCTTAGCAGAATGCTTTTTCGCACTTGAAAACTAACATTTAAATATCTGAATACACACGGTATCGTTTTTAAACATTCACAGCGCCACCGGTCGGGGCCAGTTTACCATTCACATTCGTTGACTGTGTTGCATTCAATTAGGTTGCAGTTTTAAAGCGTTTAGTTTTGAGCCACAAAACGCTTGCGCGCCGTTCGCTTTTTGCACCGCTCTATTTAGCATTTCAAATATTCGCGTCCATATTCTTCCTTAACTTATTTTTTATTGCTTGTGTTCAGTAAACAGGCAGACGGCCCGCCTGATGGAAGGCGGTTGCCATCAGCTATAGAAATTTGTAACACCAAAGGTGCTACCAATGTGCTGTCGTAGTCTAAAGGGAGACTGGAACTTAGTCACTAATGCCGGAACACAACTCAAAGTTGTTATGGCGGCATACTCTAGACAAGGGATGGTAGCCACCCAGAGTAACAAATACCCCACCCACTGGCTGTGGGTTATTTGCCGTCTCTTACGGTAAGCTGCCGTAAGAAACGGCATGGATAAAATAACAAAATAAATATTATAAAGAAGTAGGATCAACGCTAAAAGGTTAAATTACATTGCTAACTAAAATAGAATATTCCTTATTGGACAAAAATATACTACTACGTATTGTATTTTTTAAATTCCATTTTTACAGTCGTACTGATTTAGTACTGATATCTTTCTATAATATTATAAAATTGTAAACATGCCGTGTCTGTACATTGACGACTGTTATAGACTATATAAACGATGGAGAACACGATGCATTTTTTTTAGATTTCTTGTCTATTTGTCGTTTTGTCTGTTTGTTCAGGATTCACGTAAAAACTACTGGGCCGATTTCTATGCGGTTTTTGCTGATCGACAGTTAATTTTTAAACTTAAGCTCTGTGCTACTTTTTATCCTGGGAATGCCGCAGATTTTTTTCTGGGAATTATTTAAAATGGCCAGATTAAAAAAGAAACGAATTCCGATGTGATTTTTTACTGATCGATAGCAAATTTAATGTAATAAAACGTGGTAATTTTTATCTCGGGAATCCCGCGCGAATTTTCTAGAGAGCGGTTTGAAGTTGTTCGGATGCATAAAAATTAGCTTATTCCGACACAGTTTCCACTAAAACGATAGCATACATTCTTTTTTCAAATGCTGCGATACATTGTCTGGGTATCCCGCGGGAATTTCAAGTCAAACGTGGACGAAGTCGCGAGTATATACTAGTTTTGTATAAAAATGAAATAAAAACTACATATCAGTATTGAGTACACGTACGACATTATGGTTCTTAAAAATAACAGAACTCCTATAAAATTGTATAGAAGTAGCATAAATAAAATAGAAGACTCCTGTCGTGAAAATTCATCAATTTACTCAATATACAGCATGCAAGAAAAATGTCTATGATAAAAAACATACACAGATGGACACGTCGAAATCTTTAACTGACTGTATTGTATCTTATCTCATGTGTATTTTATTACACCTCATTCTATAAAGTGTAATGAGAAATGGATTAGTGTGAAGGATGACATGATGATTTGTGCTGTGACAGAACGTATGTCAGAATAGAGGAGTATGGAAGGAACAGACATATTGTGCTGACCCCAAATAATTGGGAGAAGGTGAAAGAAAAGAGATTACACTTTACTCTATAAGTCGTGAAAACGTCATGATGAAACCTGCATATCGAGATAACCGATGTGTCAAACCTACCAAGCCGCCTTGGACAAGCGTGGCGGGTATACCGTCCATTCCCTTATAGTGGGAGTCCCGAGCCCAGCAATGGGACGTTTACGGGCTGTTGTTGTCTATATATTAATACCCCTTTTTACGAAAATTGCGCGGACGGAGGAGTATGAAATTTCGCACAATTCTACTTTATATAGAGAAGAAGCGAACGCTAATATTTTTTTTAATTATGCATAAAAAATACATTAAATCAATAAAAAAAAACACACACTACCATGTATTTGACACACACACGCATATATACTCTTTTGTTTATTGTTCAAGTCAAATTAACAGTGTAGCCTTGGCGAAATCTGTGATTATAGAAGTATTTGTCTTTGACATTAATTAATATGGTCGCGAATTTCGACCACGGGCGACCACTAGTTATTATTACTTTATGTATCTTAAACTGTCTATACTGTACATCCAAAAGGACAAACTGTCATTCCTATAAAGAAAACAACATCTTTACTTTCTATTCTACTTAGTTTGGCTACGGAACCGAAAAATTACACGTGAAATATACTTCTATATCACAAACACCCCGTAAATATCAGTAATCCTGGGGGCCACCTCCGAGCGCTTTATGAAAGAATTCTAACAACGTGCGGTTTTAGAGTAGGTTTTATCTGTAGAAGCTTCGGGCACAAAGCGAGTGAACGCCAAAGCTCGCGTAAACCACTCCACCACGCTTAATAACTGCGCGAGAACGTATGCAATGTCTAGCTGCTAACCAACATATAAAATGCTGATTTTACTATTCTAGTTCTTCTAAGTTCTCTCTAAGTTCTTGACTTGAAGATTCATGTTTAGTCGTTTTACATTAAAAATATAATTATAGCAACTTTATCAAATAAATATATAGATAAATAGGTAACGCTTTATTGTACACCAATACAAAAATATACTTTAACAGACTTAAACTATATCTAAATGTGCACAAAGAGCGGTCTTATCGCTAAAAAGCGATCTCTTTCAGACAACCCCAGAAATGAATTGAGACGATAATGGCGATTTGAACGTTTGACGTTTTAGTGGAAACTGTATCGGAATAACCTAATTTTTATGCACCCGAACAACTACAAACCGCTCCCGGGAAAATTCTTGCGGGATTCCCCGGATAAAAAATATCACACATTTGCTTACATCAAATTTGCTATTGATCAGTGAAAAAATCATATTGGAGTTCTTTTTTTTATTTGGCCATTTTAAATCATTCCCAGAAATAATACCGCGGAGTTCCGAGGATAAAAAGTAGGGCAGATTTTAAGTCTAAGAATTTACTATTGATCAGCGAAAACCGCATCGAAATCGGCCGATTAGTTCTTACATTAATTCCGAACAAACAAACAAGAAATCTAAAAAAATTACATCGTGTTCTCCATCGTTTATATAGTCTATTCCAGTTTTTTTTTATAGCTTCAATATACAGACACGGCACGTTTAGAATGTTAAAATATTATAGATTAGATATATGCAAAATTTTTATTAATATATAATATACTTTATAAACATACCATACAAAAATGTTTATAGATGAATATAATATATATGTGCCTTTATATATCATACTCTAAAGACAGGTATTCTTTAAGAATAAACAAATTTGGTAAGAAAATATTCACAATACTGTCCACTTCAATGATGCGTCTTTGGGCTGAATGCAGCAGAAATGAAGATGGAAGAGAGTTGCATATGAGGTACTTGATTTTGATGCACATGTTTTTGTAAAATAGGGTTGTTTTGTTAGGTAGCTCCCTATTTGATTTTTAAAAAAATATTGTATGTTTAGTTGAGGCCAATAATTCGTTGTTTGGCGTGCACACCTAAATTAGTTATCAAACTAACAAATACACTTTTTATAATCTTACAAAACGTTACAGCCTTTTAGATTATAAACGAGCGTCGGGCATAGCGTTCGTTACTTTCCTTTTTTTCACATTCTCCCAATCAGTCAGCACAATATGACTTATTTCTTCCATATTCTTCGCTCGCTTAGTCGCTATTTCTTCGAATAAAGTTTTTCTTTCTTTCTTTCTTTCTTTCTTTTCCATACTCCTCTATTTAGGTATCCAACCATGCTCTGTCAAACCACAAATCATCATATCATTCTTCACACAATTCATCCATTTTTTATCTATCTTTACACTTATATTCATCAATCTTTAATTTTAACAATTTTGTGTCACATGATTTTCCTCCCTTCTCATTACATTCCTCGTTAATTTCTCGTTCGTTACTGGTACTAACAGTAACTTAAAGAAAAATAATCTAAAAACTAAACCCGTGGTAGACGATTAATCAAGTTATACCTACTAGGTACAAGTAATTAAATGCATCGCTTTAGTGAGCTCTAACCCGATAATATTGCATCTATCGACTCGTAGCCTAAAGCTCTATAACGAGTCGCAATAAACCTGCGAGCTAACAAACTTAATCCGATACACCGGTTAATTCCAGTTATGAGCGCCGAGCGTGTGCACGCTTCCAACTGAAACTACTAAGTTAATGTTGCCAGGTGCAAAATCATTTCCAATATTTTTACAGTTCCATAATCAAATTATAACGGAATCTTTAAAAAATTGCCACATGCCCGTCTCTCTATATTTATTTATACATAAATATATTTTATATCATAGTAACTTTTCACCACGGTTAGTTCGGGCTACATACATTGAGTAGTTTTTTAAAGGTTCCGTAGCAAAAGAGCGAAATAAATGTATGGGCGTAAAACCATCATAGTGCATGGCCAGTCATGCACTTAAGACCATTGGCACAAATATCATCCTTGACAATATTAAGTTTGCTTTTCTACCAAGAACTAGCGAAGGCAGTAAACATGCAACAAAAGTGCATTTACCTACATACGTAAGTATCCGCTACTTATGGATATCTAATGTTTTGCTACAGTCTAACATAGAAATTAAAGTAATTTATTAAAATCTATTTTCAAACACATGAAAACATGTAGTAAGAGTGCGAAAAAAAATCCGAAAAAATAATTGAACTTCAAAAAACCTACGCTGGCAACACGCAGCATAATGACTTGTCGAACGCTTTGCAATCACCATTATTCGATAACACGTGATTGGGCAACAAAGAGTAACTACAAAGGCAAACAATGTTCTTTTATTTAATCTGCAAGGTCTGCACTGAAAATCGATGCGAAGAATCCTTGAACTAACCAAGTACTTATTGTACACGGTTGGCTGCGGATCTCCATCCAGGCTATGCAGGTTATCTAATCAAATAATTTAGCTATTTCGGTGGCTACAAAATCCCAAAATTTGTTTCACACATTTTAAAACTAAGTAAACATTTATAAATAATATAATTACCATATGTATTTTAATCATAATCATAAATAATAAACTTAAACTGAAAATTATATTGTTACGAGTGCGGGACTCGAATTAGAATGCCGTTTGGAATTACTACAGAATTTATTAGAACTATACAAACACGTATAACATAGGTTCAAATATAACTGGACACAACCAGTACAAACGTAATACACGATTCAATAACATGCGCAAAGTCCGTCACTATATAGCTTATCGAATGTACACACGTCTTGTCTCACTTGTGACCATCGCTAGACTGCCGATCTCTCCATTGGACATTGCTATATACTGCAGCGATATAATATGGCTGACCGCCCGCGTAGATCTAATTTCTTAGAAATCGTAATCTGCACACCTGCGTAATTATACCTGCGAACAGCCATAAACGAGTACAATACACAATAGGCCGTTTTATGGCAGGCAGGTGTGCATTCACTTTTGTCGGCGCGTAACAATATATTATACATAGCTATACATAGAAATTAAAATCACGTTAACTTATTTATTAGTGTAAGTAAAAAACGTTCAAATCAAATAAAATTATTAAAAGTAACATTAATTCAATGAAAAATTATGAAATCGTTTCACTCTATAGCTTTTAAAAAATATCAGTCATTATAATAATTTAACAAACACACCAGGCATTTCGGGAGATTATGTACGAAATCTGCGCTATAATGAGAAATTATTTGGTCCTTCGTAATAATTGCAATTTGTAACGTAGCACGACGGAAATTGCCTTAAATCCCGTTATTGCAGCTCATAACGATAAAAACGAATTACCTTCTTGAATTTCTTACCATTTAAAAAATACTAAGAATTTTATTAAATGCTGCAAAATTAAGGTATTAAAACAAATAGTATGACAAGCGGATTCACATAGATGCTTTCTTCTCTAAGATTCCAATAATGAATTACTATAGAAAATTTGTTTTGTTATGCAAGAGTATTCTGTTCTTCATTGGGGAGACTAAATAGGCAGGGTCTCTGACGTGTATACCACAAAACATAAGCGAAGAATGGCTTTGTCAACGTTAAATAACATAGAATAAACCTCTGTGGGCACACCACCCAATGATAGGCACCCCAATCAATCTATTCAAAATATTAACAATTCTTAAAATATTTTATTATTATCATTAGATAGTAGCAGAATAAATAATAATCAGATTTTTGACTCAACGAATGTTTTGACGAAATTAATAGTGTCAATCGTGTACCGGATTGCCAACAATGGAATAGCTTCCCTTAATATGTAATTCCGAGGGTAAAAATAAACTTAGTCTTCCACTAGCCTGATAGGACGACGGTATCAGCTTAACAGCTTAAAGCAAGTCAAAAATGGATACAAAACTTTAGGAAATCATACATAGCCATTTATCAATTAAGTGGCGTTGTTAAAGACGTTATTTACATATATTTTGCCGGGACCACTAAATATTTTGATATAGCGGGCTAAAAGTGAACATTATTGTACATAATTATGTAAATCTATTTCTCTGTAGATTAAGAAATATAATGTTGTTTCAAAATTACTTTCATTAGTGTTAAAATGAATCACAATTTTACAATGTACTTTGTAAAAAGTTCTTGCATCTCCAATATTATTCAACTTTTCAAGAGCCTACGAGTTTAACTTTCTAAGTAAGTAAGATCTGTACAAATCTCATCTCATTTATCTTAATCAGTACATTAATTAAAATATTATTTATATTAATATCAACTAATTGCTGGTGTTTAAAGAAGTATCTACACCCTTAATTTAACATACTGTAAAGATGAGATAAAGAATGGATAAAGAAAAGAAGATGTTGGCACGGGCGGGAGCGGGGATAAAAGAGAACGAAAGGACTTACAGGATAGGTCGCCGCACCAGACACGCTAGGAACGACGCGGACTTCGCAGCGGCAGGCACTTCTTTCTCGTGATCCTTTCTTCGCGTCTTGCGGTTCCTTCGACGAGAGGATGAGCTGGGAACGGCACAGCGAGTATCTTCCCGCACGCGAGTACCTTCCAGCACGCGAGTTGATGTAAGCGGGTGTAAAATGCGGCACAACACACAAAAGGCTGCGAGATACGCACGGAAGCAGCGTTTTGGCGTTCAGCGGTCGGACGTGGACTATGTCACATTACATAATGACATCCGGCGAAAGAAAAAAAGGAAACAAAAAGGCGGTGACCAAATAAGTCGGCTTTAACAGAAGGCAATAGGATATGGAGACGTCATATTTGAAAGAACACACATATCTTCCAACTTTTGGAGTTAATGTATGCCATTCTGTACATTTATTTATAATGTTCAAGTTACTGGACACAATTTAACAATAAACTAAAACATACACCTGATGACGTATGGATATAGATATTCAGACAAATTTCACAAAAACGATGTTACGGATAGAGATAATGCTACACTAATTTTGAAACAACTCGGCATAATATACAAGCTGGAATTTTTCAAGTGGGCCTCCAGGGCCAAGTCCTAAACTATACGAGAGAACTAAAAACACTCAAAGGAGTCTCAGGCTGGAATTTTTCAAGTGGGTATCCAGGGCCAAATCTTAAACTATACGAAAGAGCTAAAAACACTCAAAGGAGTCTCAGGCTCGAATTTTTCAAGTGGGCCTCCAGGGCCAAATCCTAAACTATACGAAAGAGCTAAAAATACTCGAGGACGAATTTGATTAAAACAAAATTGGTTATTAGATTTTTGAAAAATCAATTATCAACCGGCAGATTTTGAAACAATAAACACCTGTATTATAATATCAAATCAAAGTGTTGCTTGTAAGGATCAATTTCTGTGAAGGAATGTCAAACGGCCAACCAAGGGAAATGTTGAAAAAATTCGTGTATAGCTTTGACAAAAGCTTTAAAAACGGGAGCTGAAATAAAGTTTCAGAAGCCAGGATCTAGAAGTCAGCCATGAACTAAAACATTTCGCAAATATAAACGCCAACTAGCAAACTAAACTCGAGCAGGTAAACAATGTGCTCCTTAATTTTCACTGAAGTTTGGAAGTAAAGCTAATAACTTGCTTCAAAGTTTAACTTCGAATACAATTTAGAGCGCTTAAGCTCATGAGATGTTGTTATAACATAGAAGGTGGTTATACATTAAAAACTTAACGCTTTAGCTTTATTTAATCCGATCTCCGTTTCGTTTCACAAACGTGTTATTTTGAAAGTCAAGTTATCGCTATCAGTGCAGAGACAAAGATACTGATGCAAACCAACCCTTGCAGGTGTTTTATTACCCCTTTGAATTTGAGTGATTTATTGTTCGCGCTAATTTCTTTCTTCACGCCGCTATAAGACGTCATAAAATCTTCTTTCCTCTGTTGGTATTTCATGTGAATTCTTGGAAGCCATTAAGCTGATCATTTAACGATTTCAAGAACCAGTGGGCGGCATGTTGCTAGGAGGCCACGTCTAATTTACAAATGGATGAGTGTCGGTCGGTTGGGAAATGCGTCAGTCGTTTTCTGACTGCGAACGAGGCGTTACCTAGTGCACTTTCGGAGCGAGTATCTTATAATGACGAATTTTGCGCGATGTTTGGTTTTGTTCTATTCAGCTATACTTGTAAGAACTGTGAATTACGTGTGTGTACTTCTAATAAACTTTGTGATAATTACAACAGCATTTTCGAATTTACATCCTACAAATTCGTAACAATTTATCTTTTGCGAATTTTGGCCTATACCTTAAAACGAGCAATCACGCAAGACTGCAATAATGCTGCTGACGCAGTAATACATTTACACTACTTGATACTACTGCATATCAGAGCGATAATTTTTAGAGCTCGTATCATAGTGGATCACCGAAATTTATTTATAGAGTTAGGCGCGTATCATAATCCTTAATCAAAATTAATTTACAGAGTTAAAATACATCAAAAAAAGTAATTTCATAATTGAACTATGTTTCATAGACAATTATTCTACTACGAGTACGTGTCACATTTGTAGCAATTAAAAATTATCCTGTGCCCCTATATCGAAAATACACCTAGATAGATATATCATATTTCGCTCGCGTTAACTTCTGTACTCCGCGGAAAAAATTAACATTTTCTAGAACAATAGGCTGTTGTCCACAATAACTAGAAACGTATGCCAATAAGTAAGTGAACAAAAGAAGACAATCACAAAAGGATTACAACTAGTTCAAATGCCGACAGGTAAGAAAATGTGCATTAACAGATTTGAAGTGGAATATGTTTTTTTTGTCGGAGCCTAAGTTGTAACAATATTATAAATTACCGTGTATTTTAGTAGTACACAAAAAAATGGCAAATTATATTTTACTAGTAATTTACCTCACTGTTTATACATTTATTAGTATAGCAAGAAAACAATAAGATAGACAGCAATCAATTTTACTTAGATATAGAAGACGCAGTAAGTAACATAAGTTCTAAAAAATAGTAAATGAAATTTTATTAGTAATATACCTCACTGTACATACCTTTATCAGTGTAGCAAGAAAACAATAAGATAGACAGCAATCGAATTTACTTAGGTATAGAAGACGCAGTAACATAAGTATATTAAGATACACCCCTAACAATTCACGAAATTAACAGTCCTATTCCATACGAACAGTTCTACAGTATCAGCAACGATAACAGTAGAGTGAGTACACAGGGGATAGATGGTAAACATGATAACTTACCCACGGTGCAGGCGATAAATCTTGGATATGCATACATCTGTCGCAACAGGGGTGAATACCACTGCTTTTAGTGGAAATTAAAAAAGTATCATGCTGCCATTGTAGTAAAATGTAACGTTCACACACGACCCGTTTTAAATCGAAAATATACGCAGACTTTGATATAAGATTTCGAATATACGTTTACTTTGAAATGAGATTTTTCAATGTAATTCAGAAAAGTAAGTTTCTACACGTATAAAAGTTATCTACCAATGTCGAAATGTATTACGTAATTCAATCACTTAAATCTAACATTGATTGATTAATCCAACATTACGATGAATAATAAAATAAGACAAATTATATAATTGCCTTTGAAATCTTTCCATAGAAAATGTATTTTGCAACCATAAAACATGAACTCCTACAGTCACCTTTTGTATTTTACCTATTAATACACTAGCTTGTGCCTTCGAAACTTCTTTCGCTTTGTCATAACCACGGCGTATTTGTTATTGAATTGCAATGGCGCGCGGCGGCAAAAAATAGTGACCATAGCGCCACCCTTCTGGGTATACTAGATTTTTTTTTATTGCATGAGTTCAGCAGACAGGCAGACGGCCCGCATGATGGAAAGCGGTCACCATCGCCTATGGACATTTGCACCACCAAAAGCGTCACAAATACGCTGCTGCTCTCTAAAGCGAGACTGGAACGTGGCCACTAATGGCGGAACACAACTCAACGTTGTTATGGCGGCATGCTCTAGACCAGGGATGGTAGCCATCCAGACGGGTAAATCTATCCTACCACCTGGATGTGGGTTGTTTTGTAGCCTTTTACGACAGACCGCTCGGCCACAGGAAATTGTATTATTTCTCCGTTCCTGCACGGATTAAAGATTATCCCACGGATACAGCGCTATATAACGTTGTATCCGTCGGTATAATAGGTTGGGGAAAAAGTCTTTACGCATATAGTATGTATGAATTTGTAATAAGATCTCTTTGGCTATACCATTTGTATCTGGCTGGTTTTGGTATCATTAAACAGTTTTAATTTTAAAGAAGACAATTCCAAATTCAAATTAGGAAAATGTGTGATTTTCATTTGTTTTTCTTATTGTTAAAATGATTGAATCTAATGAAGAAATTCGATACATTTTAAAATTTTACTAAAAAAAAGGTAAAAATGCAACACAAGCCGCGAAAAAAATTTGTGATGTTTATGGACCTAATGCAGTATCTGTGAAAGTAGCGCAAATATGGTTTAAGAGTTTTCAATCCGAAAATTTTGATATCAAAGATGCACGTCGCTCTGGTCGCTCTGTTACGGACAAAATTGATGCCATTTTTAAAAAAGTGGAGCAAGATCGGCATATTAGTAGTTACGATGTAAAGTGGATCACGTACGAGAAGAACGTGCGAAAAAGATCGTGGTCAAAGGCCGGTCAGGCTTCACAGACTGTGGCGAAACCCCCTTTTTTTTTTGGCCAGGGGAAATCTGTTTGAGGGCTAAGTCGCGACAGGCACAGAAGCCTGGGGGGATGTAATGGGGGATGGGGGAGGTAATGTAAGCCCCCGGCCACAACTAGGTATTTTCCGTGCGTGGGGCGGTCTGTAACGCGCCCCACGGGAATAGAGACGAGCGCGCGCGGAACACTCGCGCTCTCATCTCGACGGCATGTGCGGGTGAGTGAGAACCCCTATACCCCAAGGGGCCCCACCCGCGCCGCCCGCTTACGGCGGCCGAAGGTCACCATCCGACCTCCGGCGTCGGCGCGTCCTCCTTTGGCGGGAGCGGAGCAGGGAAGTACGCTCACGCTCCCGCTCCGCCTCCTCCTTCGCAAACATGACTTGCTCGCAAAAGGAGGAGACGGCGTCCCATCCGGCGGAGCTCCCGACCATGGTGCGTACCACGGCCGGGAGCGAGGTGTCAAATCCGGTATGGGCGACGAGCTCCCGGCGCTGCTCTGTCCAGGCTGAACACTCCTGGAGTGTGTGCAGCGCCGTGTCCTCGTCGCCCGTGTCACAGTGATGGCACCCTGACGTGGCCTCGCGGCCGAGGCGACACAGGTACATCCCGAAGCAGCCATGCCCCGTGAGGACCTGTGTCAGCCTGAACGTCAGGGTGCCGTGACTTCGTCCAATGCATTCTTGCAGAACGGGCCTCACCGCCTCGATGGTGGCGGGGCCCGCGCTGGGGCGTCTTAGGCGTTCTTACTAGACCCCCACGGCTACCTGGCGGAGCTACGACCGGCACGCCTCGGTCTCTCGAGGCGCGGACTGTGGCGAAACCCGGGTTAACTCGCAACAAGGTGATGCTGTGTGTATGGTGGGATTGGAAGGGCATTATTCATTATGAGCTATTACCGCCAGGCAGGACCATCGATTCTGTACTGTACTGCGAACAACTGATGAGATTAAAGCAAAAAGTTGAGAGAAAGCGGCCGGAATTAATCAACAGAAGGGGTGTGGTTTTTCACCATGATAACGCTAGACCTCACACATCTTTAGCCACTCAGCAAAAATTACGAGTTTGGCTGGGAGATGTTAATGCATCCGCCGTATAGTCCCGACCTTGCACCTTCAGATTTTTCACCTGTTTCGGTCTCTGCAGAATTCCATAGGCAGTGTCAGGTTAACATCACGAGAGGACTGCCAAAACCACTTGTCGCAGTTTTTTAATCAGAAGCCCAAATTTTTTTATAGCAATGGGATCACGTCCCTACCTACAAGATGGCAAAAAGTTTCCAACAAAATGGCACCTACATACTTTAGTCAAATGTAAATAAACTTTATAAAAAAAACCTTTTGAATTTTTATATAAAATGTGAAGAAACTTTTTCCCCAACCTAATATATCGATATAAAATGTATCCAACGTATTGCCCTGGGAATAAGCTAGCTCTGTTTGAGATTCATTTAAATACGTTCGATAGTTTTCACGTGACGCTCTGATACACAAACAAAAATTCGAAAAATTGTATTCGAAATCTGATAGTCCTGATTTTTTCTCATTTTCAAATTAATTATACAAACTCAACACCCGTCCACAGATTTATTATACATGTATTATAGAATATATAACCCGTCGGAAATATCTGCGAACCTAGCTTAATGTCATCATGCAAACTAGAGAGTCGAGATGTTGGAAAAAAATACCAGATATAAAATTAAAAATATTTTATTTATGTGTATCTATTTTTTTTTCACTTTGAAACAACTTTTACATCAATATGTACTTTATAGAGTATAAAGTACATATATAGGCAGGGCGATGCGTGGGGAAGCGAGAGGTGAAGCGCATTCCAGCCAGTTGCACAGATATTTCCGACGGGTTGTAAAAGCAAAACTTTCCAACCATGGCACATACCAAAATAACACGTTTATGATATGCAACAAGTCGTCCCAATTGCAGCAAATATAATATTATATTTCATACGTTTATGTAACTAAATACAAAAAGACACGCTCTAGAGAATACGTATCGACAGAATGCTATTATTGGTTGCGGATAAATGGACCATGAAAGAGTCCATTCATGTGACCTGTCCATACTGATAGCTGCTTCCTAAAGAATATTGTATTTCTATATAACCACTGACCAAAAGATAGATTAAAGATGTGAAAGTAAGATATATATTTTTACTTTGTAAATAATAATGTGAGCATTTAAAATTCAAGATTAAATATATAACAGCAAACTTGACGTCTTTGGAACTTAAATAAGTATGCTTAATTGCTTATCTTGGACTACGGATCAGTATGGCAACCCAGCGAGGGAACGTAGCTAGCCTTCTAGATAACTTATCCCATACAAGATGGTGACTAGTTACAGTATTCTACTTACAATCTTAAGAGATCATAAATAGAATACAATATAACTAACATTAATAAACTAGATTCACTTAAGGATAACGTTTTTGTGATGTATAAACTTAAAACAAAAAAAAGTGTGCGTATTGTTTACAACAATTCTTGAGTATGCTACAAAGTGGAGGTTGATAGATCATTATCCAACTCGGAGTGCGGCCAATATGATACTTAAATAAATATATACGGATCAATTAAGATCTCTTCGGGCTCTTGTCACCGCCGGGGTACCTGCTGTTCTAGAACCGAACGGCTTGTGCCGCAACGATAGCAAGAGACCCGATGGCCCGATGGTTCATTGGCACCCTGGAAGATGGGTCGCCCCTTAGTATCGAACGCGTCGATACTTTGACAGCATCCCATCTTCCAGTCACTAGCATGTCTGCGGGTACAGCTGCTGCACAACAGGAGGCCCTAAAACGCCGCAAATACTCAGCCATCGAAAATGGCTACATATTTGCGGCTTTTGGGGTCGAGACCCCGGGACCATGGGGCCCCGAGGCGCAAGCTTTATCGAGACATAGCCAAACGTCTGGTGGATGTCTCACGTGACCAAAAGACTGGTCTATACCTCGGGTAACGCATCAACGAGGCAATGTGGCCAGTCTTTAGGGCACGATTCCAACTGACAGCGGTCTGTTACTAGAGTTTTAGTATAGCTTAATTAATTTATAATTTAGTTTATTTTTAATATTTAGTTGTATTTTTTAATAGTTTAATAATTAATTTATAATAATAGTTTTAATAGTCTCTTTAACCTCTCATTTGTATGCAAATAAATGTTACATTTAAAAATGGCGTACCCTACTCACCGATATACCCGTTCGACTTAGAATGAGTCATTGAAATCGATTTCCAATGCGTGCTTTACACATTAAATGGTTCGGAAAATTATAAGCCGGTGGATTTCCGACAATAGGTAGGATTATTCAATGGATTTTGGACGTATAAATCGCCGTAACTGCGATGTCATTTACTAAGCGTATGTGAGTGGCAAAACCATTAAGCGTTGTGAAACTGCTTCGTCCGGAGCTATGTTAAGCGGTATTTATACAATTTTACAGTTTTTACAGTAATACTAAAGCTCTCTATGAACTCGATATCGTAATCTTCAGTTTCATCTGTTCATGTGAGGACTATCACTATTTTCGTGGTGAAATTTCTCATACTCGCCTCCGATCTCAATGATGTGGTGCCTATAGACAAAGTTTTACGAATACCGGTTCGTATGTATGGTACATGAAGACAAAACTCACAATCCGAACAGATATACTTTCACGTTGATATATTAGTACTAGGTGTTACCTACGACTTCGCCGCATTTATTTTCTTTATATAAAACTGTACGCTGAAACACCAATTTCTTTATTTTTATACCAAAAGACGAAACTATTTTCATACCTATTTCAACGACATAACTATTATTATAGATTGATTTTTGAGACAAAAAGTAGCCCACATTCTTCTTAGGATATAATATAATATGTCCTTCAAAATTAATAATAGTTCATTTTGAAGGACAATTAATTAATTAATTTAGTCATGAAAAACTATTAAACGGACTTATTTTCGCGTTTATATATTATTATGGATGGATGGATTTGTATTTAATCAAAAAATAAAACAAAAGTAAGAGATACTGCTTTATCTTTGTTACTTTTTATACTGAATGAAAGTTATGGAGTCTTTTGGCTTAACCGTTATGATGTCTGCAATTCGAAAACCCCAATACAACTATAAAATCTTGATTAAACTCTTGACTATGTAAGTATAACATTAAAATTCTAAAATTCTAAACGAACTTTATCTCAAAACAATTTACATAGGTATATGTCATATAATGCTTTTTGTAAAATATTAGGATATCATCACAGTGGCGTAAAGAAAAAAAAATACAACTATAGAAGCTTGTACCGGATAAGAAACAAATTCTATTTGGTCCCCCATCTTCATGATTTTCTGAGAAAATGGGCGCGCTTTCAAACTTAGAGTTAATTTTGTTAGTAACTAGTTTTTCAGGAGAAACGATAGATGCTTAGGTAAATTTAAATGTTAAATCTGAGTAAGCCCTTCCTTAGGTTACGTTAAATTAAGCCCTTACAGTTTATGGAGATTATATTTGTGTTTTATATTTATTAAATACAGGGATGAAACTACACGCATCGTAAAGAAGTTTTTAAATTATATTTAGGTTTGAGATGATTCTGCTACCTAACTAGCTAGTAACTGTATAACGCAGGTGTAGCAATAGGTTTAATGCGTTATTTATGATAAAATAATTGTTATTAATTGTTACTGACGTTAAACGTTAACAGACAACGTATGAATATACAGTAATGTAGCTAACCATTAACTATTGTCAACGCTATAAACAGTACGCATTTGATCATAGTCACTAACATTATCCCAGATGAAGCAGGGACATTAAAGAACTATCTAAATCAGCCCTGTGGAAACAAATACATACATGCAAAAACACTTTTTTCTTAATAAAAAAAATAAGTATGTGTATGTGCAGTTCACACGCAGTAGAAGTGAAACTTCAGAGAATATACTCACAGATAATTCTTCTCTAACTTTTATTAATATAAATATAATTCGTTTAGCCTACATGCGTCAAAATATTATAATGCAAAAAATTCAATCTAAATTACACTTTACGTCACTAGCATAAAGTTTAAAATTCAATTCACTGCTACGCACATTTTCCTTTGATCTACGTACAAAAGAATATCTGCCTTAAGTTATATACAGATAGATCTAAAATCTATTTGAAATATTTGTTTTATTTAAATTGAAAACTAATACTAACGGGTAAAGAGAAATGTGTTTTATTTGGAATTAAATAAGGTTGAATTTTATGTGTTTATCTCTTTTTAGTGTCACTTTTTCGTTTCATCGATTTTCAAATCACAACGATTCTAAAGAAGTTTCACTTGAAAAATTACAAATAATATATAAGTCACAAATCGCTGTCGGGTGGGAACGTGGCGAAAACGCTGGCCGCATTACCCGCGCTGGATGTTTCCACCCTGGGCGGGAATGCGGCCAGCGTTTTCGCCGATGCGTTGCCCCAACTACAAGCCAGCCTTTTGGTCACGTGAGACCTCTATCAAATGCGATGGTAGGTCTCGATAAAACCGATAGACTTGGGGACCCCATGGCCCCAGAGTTTTGACACCGAACCCCACAAATATGTATTCACTGCCAATATATGCATATTTGCGGCGTTTTAGGTCCTCCTATAGTGCGGCAGTTGCGCCAACTAACACGGCCGTGTCTGGAAGATGGGACGCAGCCAAAGTATCAACGCACCTGGCGTCCCACCCTAAGGGTCGTCCCATCTTCCAGGGCACCAAAGACATCCCGTCTGGTCTCTTGCCATCGTCCCGGCACAGTCGATTCGGTTCTAGAAGGGCTGGTACCCGGGCGGTGACAAGAGCACGGCGGATGTCATTCAGTGCAGCATGGCGCGGTATCCTGCCGGCGCTTCTGACGCATGACAAGCCATGTTATCCCGAGCTACCAACCTTATCCCCAAACTGACAAAGAAGAGGGTCTACGGCCGCTGCCCCTAATCGAATTAAGGCAGCAATTCTGAATGTTTTATTGCTATATATATGCTTATAGTGCTATCCAAGAGTGTGCTTATATTCGATGAGAGCAGAGCTTGGAACCACAAACCTGACTCCCGCTTCGAGACTGTTATGAGACGGACACGCTTAAAACCACTTATTTTAAATTTTTAATAATGTGTTCTAATCCTAACTTTGCCGTCATAAAAAGCCGAGCTTAAACAATGTGAAAAATCCCAATGTTTAGGAAGTTGCATAATTCAACCTTTAGGCGCAGTCGCTCATTGTTATTCTTGGTGCATTAAAAGTAAAAGAATATGATAGTGTCCTTGTTACCCTCTCACGTTTCAGGCAAGATTTTTATGATGCAAGCAATTTCTAAACCTAGCAACTGACAATGTTTTTTAAATTAATGTTTGTACATTTAATATCTTACTAGACGTTTGCTGATATATTACGCTTGCCAAAACATATAAAGATTATACAAAAATATGGTATCGCTCCCTGTAAGTTTAATAAATAATTATGAAGTGGCGTGTCGTTGAAGATATTTATGACAACTTTTGGTGCTGTTGTGAAATTCCTTGGAATGCTTTTGGTTTTCAGAATATATTTCATTAATATTATAATATAATAGTAAAATAGAATTATATATTATTAAATTATATTCAAATTATATATCCAGCATGCACACAACGAACCACAACGCCTCACGAGCTAATTAGCTTACGCTATATTATACAATAATACTACTACTAAGCTCACTTAGCTCTTGAAGAGCATCGTACATTTCGTATGAGGCGACGCGGTATCTGTTCAAGAAAGATAGATTAGATTTTGTATTTGCATAATTTTGACCTATTTTTTTTTTAAGTTTACCAAAATTGTTTATTTTTCCTTTTTTTTCAGTTTTTATAGCCATTATTCGATATTTTCGAAATTTCCTTTAAGGGCACCGCCTGCCCCTGCGTGCCCCCACAAAAAAAGCCTTGGATATGTGGAAGAAAATGAATGTATTCATTTCATTGTGGAATCTTACAGATTACTTATTGAAAGTCATGAGTTAACTACCGCATCCAAAGAAATTTTTGATAATCTTAATGAAAAGAAGCGTAAATACAAATCGAAACATCTTCAATGTCAAGATGTATTATTACAAAACAAAACAACTTATGATACCTATGTGAAATATCACTGCTACTACAATAATATAAATTCAAAATCAAGTTTAAAAAGAATGGGAATCATTTTTTTGTTTGAAAAATTCTTTTTCAAAGTGAAATAGAGGCTTACAACATTTTCATCAAAAGTTTTTAGACGGTCAATGTTTCATGTGTTAAATTATGAAAGATGGATAAAATGCAATTTAAACATGTTATTATTAAATTTAAACGAATTGGACAGATTTTAAAGTGTACAGCATTTTCATTTAATTTAAAATTAACGGATATGGATATCGTTTATTTGTAGACTAAGAATTACATGCATCACCTATTCATATTATATTTTGGAGGTCTACAGGTGGAAATTAAATACTGTTGTGTGTTTGAATTGCAGTTAAGGAATGCATATTTATTTGGTAAAAATACCGAATAATATTTTATGATACAGCACACATTTAGCTGCTAAACAAAATATAATATTTAATAATAATAAGTGCACTCGAGCGATTACACATGCCGCGGTGAGGTGAGGCGAGGTATGCGCGGAGGGAAACACGGGGCCCCCGACTAGCAGCGGCGCGCTTGCCGATCATTCGCGAACGGCCGCCGTGGTGATCGGACTTCTGCGGCTACAATATATTGGTTATGATAAATTATATATTCTAAAAAAAGCTATATTAGAAATGGGGATTATTTATAAATACTAGTAGATTGTAAAAATAATAATTTTGTGAAGTTATGTCTATTTATTATTTGTTTCCTTCCTATGACAATGACACCTGTCGAAGATATTATTACATTTCCTTCAATTATTTGCAGTCTTTCATTAATTTGTCTGTCTGTCTGTTCGCACCTTAAGCGCTGAGCACTGAACGTATTTTGATGATATTTTAAATATAAATGTATAATAGCCAATAAACACGTAGTCCTCTGATGTTTTCACTCATGCAAAGGACTCGTTATTTACTGTAAATTACTAACACATATGTTTAAGCTCTACTTTTAGATCTAGTCGTTTGTACATGTAAATAAATAATAATAATGTCGTAGGTAGACTCCGTAACAATAAAGTTAGAATCATTTACTTATTTCTTTCTTGCTAAACTGTGCGTTAAAATATCTATAATAAAACAAACATAAACTTATACATTGTATAGTGTTTGAAATCCTCCAGGATAGGGCGTAGACATGATAGATGGGTGTTAAAACAAGCACATTTTTCCCCAGAGGGTCAGCTGAGGGGTTATTTCTCCAATTTCTACAGAGCTCTCAATATTAATCATTCTTTGTTGAGTGCAAAACCTTGTTGTGTGTAAGTGAGGTGAGCAACTTAAGTGTGTAAGAATGTTATTGCACGCATTACGCAGGGTGGCAAGTCAATTTGGCGCCAACATGCGAATTTGGCTGATAATTAAATTATATCGATTAAGACTGAAGACCATCCATTGAGTTTTCTTCGAATCATTTACCTGCCATTTTATTATGTGTATTTGTTACAAAAATTTAATGTATGTATCTAATGTAATGTAAAGGGTATTTTCCTGCAGCTTCAAAGATAGTGCCAAAGACGTCTTATCAAATTTTTGATTTATTGTGAATGTTTACTTTTATTTATTTTATAAATAGTTATATTTATGTTTTTTTAGTTCGATTTATTTTTAAGGTAGTTGAATTAATTTAATGTTAAATTATGTCTAAAAATAATACATTTTTTGCATAATAATATTTCCTTAAAAGGTAATAAAAATATCAAACATAAGACACTTCTCACTAACACACAAATATAAGACAAGAAATTTGTAAATAATCTAATACAATAAAAGAAAACTAAACTTATTTCTATTGTATTCTACCCACAGTTGCTCCCTCAAGACTATAAGTAGAATACTGAGTATTTTTTTTTTGGCCAGGGGAAATCCGTTTGAAGACTAAGCCGTGACAGACACAGAAGCCTGAGGGGATAATTCGCGACCCGTAAGTGTGGGATTCGCCAGATCGGGGGTGGCACTAGCGTGCCCAGTCAGAACTGGTGCCACGCTATTGCCACTCGCCAGTTAAGAATACCCACTAAAACCCCTGGGTGTTCCGTCCTGCGCCTTTTGCCAGGGCTACGGGACAACGGGATTCCCAACTCCGCGTGCCCTGGCAGGCGTGGGCCTCCCTCAATAGGCCTTTTCCATTACATAGGCAGAATACTGAGCCTAGATCATGTCATCATCAATCATACACTGTTTGATTCAGAATTCATTATGTTTAAACGTCCAATAACGAAAATGTATTCTAGTACCTTTTTAAAAGTAACAACGAATATGAATTCCCGGTGCATTTGACACTTATTTTATATGTATAGATACCCATCCTACCGCTACTGTAGGTGTATGGTACTGTTATACAATGGCATATTTGGACCTATTAACATTACCCCGATTTTCCATATAATCATTATGTATCTGATGACAATGTTGGCTCATACAACCCATCTACAAAGGTACAATTCTCCCTTTTATTACTTCATTAAACGTAAACACCGTAACACGAAACTTACCCTATCAATCTACGATAAGTAGAATTATGAAACAAGTTGAAACTGTTTTACAAAGTAATATATACCAATATCAGCCCATAAACGTTCCACCGGCGCGCTCGGGCGTTCTCATTAATTTGGGAACAGACAGCATTCCCGCCACACTCGACGGGTTTCAGGCGTCGGTAATCTTGAGCTGTAGGCTTCATCAAGATGACTTCCTTCAGCGTCAGCGTGTGACAATTGAAACAATATACATGTAAGGTGTCGAGTGGCTTGCTTTGCAGCCGGAATTCGATACCCCGACATTTAAAACACGAGTGAGATAGCCACGAATTATATCCATCGAGGAACGCAGCAAGATTATTAATTTCTGCGGCCGGATAGACAAAATACCCACATTCAGGTGGTAGGATACTCGTTATTTGTCCGTCTGGATAGCTGGTCTAGAGTATGGCCCTAAAAGAACCTCGAGTTGTGTTCCGGCATTAGTGACCAGGTTATATATTGTCACGACTTAGCCAAAATTCCACGAAGCACGCCGGCAAAAGTGAATACACACCTGCCGGTCATAAAGCACAGTTTTATTACCTGCCCGTATTTGGATTTCTGCGAATCCAATGCGAATTTTGGCAGTCAAGCGACGACTACGATACGAGCAAGACGTATTCATTCGAGGGGTTATATAGTGACGGACTTTGCGCGTGTTATTAAATCGTGCAGTTTGTACTGGTTGTATCCAGTTATATTTGTACCTGTTTTATACGTGTTTGTACAGTTCTAATAAATTCTATAGTAATTCCAACGGCATTTTAATTTGAATCCCGCACTCGTAACAATATAATCATCTTCGAGACCAGCAGCACATCGATAGCATCTCTGGTGTTGGATGTGTACATAGTGACGTAACCACATTCCATCAGCTAACCCGTCATCCTATCTGTTGTGATACAGCAATAAAAAGGCCACTAATCTTCGTACAAAGAAATAACAATACTTATTTGGCCACAAATAAACGCAGAACAGACACCGTTTCCCGAGACGCTGGCAGCCATTACAAAACGATCTCAACCCCTTATTTAGCATTCAAAACGTATTGTAATAAACATGACATTTATTTGGTAGCATTACGTAATATGCAGATCATGTGACTGAGTTATTACGTCTCGTTTGAGGGTTATTGATTATTATGCTTCTCAGAACCTATTTGAGACGGGGCTATAAAATTGACACTATTGCCCGTCAAATACTTTAAATCTATAAAGGAACTTGTACGTAACATACTACAGTATTAGTTTACTATATCGTCCCTGTGGTGGCAAAATTAAATAACTAACAAATTCGAAATATCTTTGTGTTTTATTTCTAAATGCCGATAATTATTAAACCGTAAACAAACTTCCCGTAGATCTGTTTAGAATAGAACAGAATATACTTTATTGTACAATAAAATTAATGAACTAGTACACAAAAACAGCTTAGAAATAGGTACAAATGGCGGTCTTCTCGTTGACAGCGATCTCTTCCAGAAACCTTGGAATGGAGAGAAATATGGCACAAAAACTAGGGCAGGGTTTGCTTTAAAAATGTTACATATTTTATATATTAGGTTGGGGAAAAAGTTTCTTCGCATTTTATATAAAAATTCAAAAGGTTTTTTTTATAAAGTTTATTTACATTTGACTAAAGTATGTAGGTGCCATTTTGTTGGATAACTTTTTGCCATCTTGTAGGTAGGGACGTGATCCCATTGCTATAAAAATTTTGGGGCTTTTGATAAAAAACTGCGACAAGTGGTTTTGGCAGTCCTCTCGTGATGTTAACCTGACACTGCCTAAGGAATTCTGCAGAGACCGAAACAGGTGAATATCTGAAGGTGCAAGGTCAGGACTATACGGCGGATGCATTAACACCTCCCGGCCAAACTCTCGTAATTTTTGCTGAGTGGCTAAAGATGTGTGAGGTCTAGCGTTATCATGGTGAAAAACCACACCCCTTCTGTTGATCGATTCCGGCCGCTTTCTCTCAACTATTGCTTTAATCTCATCGGTTGTTCGCAGTACAGTTCAGAATCGATGGTCCTGCCTGGCGGTAACAGCTCATAATGAATAATGCCCTTCCAATCCCACCATACATACAGCATCACCTTGTTGCGAGTTAACCCGGGTTTCACCAGTCTGTGAAGCCTGACCGGACTTTAACCACGATCTTTTTCGCACGTACTTGTCGTATGTGATCCACTTTTCATCACCAGTTATCAGTTTCTTCAAAAATGGTTCGGTTTCATTACGTCGTAATAAAGAATCACAAATTAGTACACGGTTCATTAAGTTTCTTTCAATGAGCTCATGAGGCACCCAAATATCGAGTTTTTTTGTGTACTCAGCTTTATTCAAATGCGCCAAAACCGTTTTGTGGTTAATTCCCAGTTCTTCAGCTACATCGTAACTACTAATATGCCGATCTTGCTCCACTTTTTCAAAAATGGCATCAATTTTGTCCGTAACAGGGCGATCAGAGCGACGTGCATCTTTGATATCAAAATTTCCGGATTGAAAACGCTTAAACCAAATTTGCGCTACTCTCACAGATACTGCATTAGGTCCATAAACATCACGATTTTTTTTCGCGGCTTATGTTGCATTTTTACCTTTTTTGTAGTAAAATTTTAAAATGTATCGAATTTCTTCATTGGATTCACTCGTTTTAACAATAAGAAAAACAAATGAAAATCACACATTTACCTAATTTGAATTTGGAATTATCTTCTTTAAAATTAAAACTTTTTAATGATACCAAAACCAGCCAGATACAAATGGTATAGCCAAAGAGATCTTATTACAAGTTCATACATACTATATGCGAAAAGACTTTTTCCCCAACCTATTATAATATGTATTTATTATTAAAATGTAAGTAGTTCGTACTATATGTTACGTATACCACCATCGCCATTATCATCTCAATTCATTCCTGGGGTTGACTGGAAGAGATTGCTTTTTAGCGTTAAGACTGCCCTTTGTACATAACCAGATATAATTTTAGTCTTAAAGTTCATGTTTGTATTGGTGTATAATAAAGTGTTATCTATCTTTTTATATGTTATCAAATGAAATAAATATTTATTTAGTATAATTTTTATAAAAAAATTCAATAGATATAATCTCTGATTTCGGCTTATGGACTTTTTTCCAATAAAGTTCTATATTGAGTGCATTTCTGTTAATATGCAAGATTTATATACGTTAAATAGTAAAAAACAATAGGTAACAATTTCAGCTTTAAGCAAACGCAAAAAAGTTCGCAAGTGTTAGTTATTTAATTTTACCATGACTTGACAGGGACGATACAAGTTAGGTTGCCCGGTAGAGATCGGTTTAGGCGATAAGGCCACCTATTGTTTTGCCGAGAAGGTATATTATACCTATTCATTTTTGTAATTATTTATTTGGTTAAGCAATAAGTATTATGTATCTAGCATTTAAACGTACTCATTACAAAATGAAAGAGCAGCGTTTTATTACATTTTTAATTTTTGCAAAATAACCACTGTGCAATTAATTTCGTAGTTTTGTGGTAATAGAATAAAAACTTAGAACGCATCAAACACAAACTTTCCTCCCCGGTTTAGATAGTGTCTTTTATAATGTTAACGGAAATAGGGATGTGGACACATTTTGTTACAATAAATTCTCATATTATTTACATGTATAAAGAAAAGAGGCGTTAAAATAACTCCTTATCATTTCACTTTTATAATCTCACGGTAGAAATAAATTTTAATTAAAGTTTAAACAACAATGAATTTTTATCTTATACTAATATACAAAGCTGATGAGTTTGTTTGCTTGAACGCGCTAATCTCAGGAACTGTTAGTCTGATTTGAAAAATTCTTTCATTGTTAGATGGCCTGTTTATCGAGGAAGGCTATAGGCTATATATCATCACGCTAAGACCAATAGGGGCGGAGCACCAATGAATAATGTTTCAAAATCCGGGGGTTTTGAAAACAAATTCCACGCGGACTACGTCGCGGGCACAGCTAGTTATTGATATATGAATGAATATTCGACTCCTTTTACTTGTACATACTTATGACGTCACAAATATGTACGCTCGTGCAAAATCTCCGAGGCTGCGAGGTTTTGCAAGGCGAAAAATTATCTCAGTTGATTAACTCTCCGCTTCTCTACTGCATTCAAAACTTACAACCTGGATACGATATATGGCCGGTTCTTATAGCTTACTATTCATTCAATTGCCTTACTATCGGTTAAATTTTAACATTACTTGTCCACACTTTATGTCAAATTTTAACCGATAGATAGTAAGGCAAATGAACCGGTGCAGGTGATAGGAACGGACCAATAGCCAGTCAACAATACGAAGTAACAATTCAAGCAGGACTAAAGCTTTAGGAATCGATATGTACCTTACATAAGACTATAGGCAACTACCACGACATAATGTAGGTCGAACTTAGCATAAAATTCCATGCTGCCTAACGAATAACCATTAAAATATACAACGATAAATTAAGCCTTGTACGCTTGAATAACCTTTCGACAGTTGGTTACCAGCTAAATAAAAATTATTACATACATTTCTGCGACAGGAATTTAAAGAAAAATACATATAGCCTCTGGCAGAGCTATCAAACCAAATGTGTGTTTCACTTGAAGCTATGGGAACTGCACACGTCTAGTCATCGCAGTGGACAACGAACTACGGGCTAGCGCAACGCGGGTGCGCAGATATTAATAGTTGCTCTATCTCGCTCGCAAATCATCCGTCCCGCTCACACATTGTGCTATGTGTTGTACTAGCTGCACGACTTGTTAATATTTGTACTTAAGGTTTCCGTATCCAAAATAAATGAGTTCACTTCAGTTCACCTCAGCACTATACAGTGAATACTACCTCTGTCATCTGAAGTATCATTTAACCTCTACCTCTCGCTGCTATAAGACTTTATTGCTAAGTTAGATCACACGCTCCCGTCCGATAGCGGACTTTTTGTGGAATATAGGTAAACAATAAAAAATATTTTTATAAAGAAATATAAATAAGCTCTTCAGTTGAATTCTTCACTATATTTCACGTGAAACATAACCGACGGCAATAATCGGGATTTTACTATGGCACGTGCTTTCGACATTTGGCTGACTAAGAGCTAACGTCGCAACTCTTGAGACGTCGGCATTCAAGGAAAATTCTAGTGGCTATATACCATAATAATCTATCTATCCATAATATGACAAAGCTGTAGGTGGGGTTGACCATGTACAATGAAATTTAAATAAGAATAAAATAACTCGAACTGCTAGATCTCGAAGAAGCAGCTTTTAGAACTTTTGTCTGTCTGTTAGAGAGAGCATTACGTTAAAACTACTGAACAAATTTAAATGAAACGCGAAACAGGGCTAACTTATATCCCGGGTTAACAATGTGGATACTTCTTATCCCGTAAAATGACATCGTTCACACGGGATAGACGAATATAGCCATAAAGAGAGCGCTGCAGCCGCGTGTTTATATTTAGTGCCGCCTTTGCAAATCGTGCAGGAACGGAGAAAGAATACAATTTCCTGCGGCCGGGCGGCCTGTCGTAAGAGGCGACTAAACAGCCCACAGCCAGGTGGTAGGGCATTTGCCCGACTGGATTGCTACCACCCTTGGTCTCGAGTACTCTAGATAGAGTATGCCGCCATAACAACTTTGAGTTGTGTTCCGGCATTAGTGACCAGGTTCCAGTCTCCCTTAAGAGAGCATCAGCGCATTTGTAGCACCTTTGGTGTTGCAAATATCCATAGTCGATGGTAACCGCTTTCCATCAAGTGGGCCGTCTGCCTGTCTGCTGAACTCCTGCAAAAAAATCATTAAAACATATGTCGTCATGGCAGTGGCGCGCGACAGTACCTATACGTATCGCGTAAGCGGAATAGAGCTAAGAATGCATAGCAAGCAACACTCTTCCATTTCCACATGCAAGTAAAGTTCAATATTCAAAATAGTTTGCATGTCGGAAACCAGTCTGCACTTTTCTGCTCAAACGAAAACTACCGATCGGAATTAAAAGTTGTGTAAAACTGTAAAATTATGAACACCGAATAAAAGATTCATTTTTTTCCGCTAGGTGACTACACACACCTTTGTATAGCGGCATATAGTTTACAAATTTTATTTTCTTTTTTCTTCCTATATACCTAGCTTAAAAAACAATGTATGTAACATGCACCGACAGACCCAAGCACGGATGACTGAAAATGACTACGGAACCGTGAAGAGAATATAAAAAAAAAACGTTTAAGCTCCTGTACGAACCTTTTAAGGTCTTCAACCAATAAAAGAGACACTCAAATTCTTAATTTACTCACAAATCCACCACTTAGTCTCTGTAAACATCAAACTCTAATCAACCGAGGATTTCAAAACAATTCTGTCAAAGCAAACTTCGTTAACCTGTCCATTAAAAAATAAAAAGTAAAAAGTGCTACTAATCCCTTTCGGCCGGCACCGACGCAACTCTGCAAACCCATGTTAATCCTAACCCATCCAACTGCTGCTTTCAAATTGTGTCAAACACGGATTTTATTTCAAGATCAATAACGTCTTTTACCCGACAGGGGACGAACTTTTTAAATTATCTAACATCTCTATACTATCGCTACTACATATTAGATATATACAACGACAGACTTAACTCTCACTAATATTATAAATGGAAAATGAGTTTGTTTCATTTACGCTTTCATGGTACAACGCAACAGGTCGTGTTAGCTACGTTGTGATAAGGTAAAATATATGCATAAATGCTTATGTCGTACCATCAGAAGTAAGAGAATGAATAGATAATATTCGATAATTTGTCATATATTGTTGGGATGATATAAAAATTGGGCTCAACCTGGCCTGATGGCCTCCAATTGCCCCTTCAGCTATCCCATGCCTCGCAGTTGTTAAATTACTATTTAAAAAATCCTTATATCATATAAATTATACCTAAGACAACATCATTAGCATATTAATATGTAGACTTGCACCACTATTGGTGTTAAATGCATATATATTAATCACTTCCTCATTGAAGAACGTAACGTCGGGCGGTAGGTAATACAACTGTGTCTGCAACATATCACCGGCGGGTTTTATACTATAAAATATCTAAAACTACCGTCAATTATATTAGTATATATGCGAAGTGCAAAAATGTACAGCGACTTGTAAATAGTTGGTATGGATATTAATAAAAGTATTTGGTAAATAGTAAAACGTAGGCCCAAGAATATTGTTACAACTTAGCCAAAATTCCACGAAGCACGCCGACAAATGTGAATGTACAGCTGCCAGCCATAAAGACCAAATTTTATTACCTGCCTGCATTTGCACTTCTTTTGTTTTCTTTGTGTTTAATATTTGTAATTGGAAAAGCCCCCTATTGTGTATTCTAATCCTCTCTGGTAGGCAATGGCCAGGTGTGATTCTAAGAAACCATTGTTTACACAATCGGATCATATTGTAAGCTGAGTATAAAGGGATGCCCGAACGGAGAGAGGCAGTCTAGCGAGAACCACGATCAAAGCAAGACGTGTACATTCGATAAGCGATATAGTGACGGACTTTGGGCGTGTTATTTAATTGTGCATTACATTTGGACTTATTGCGTCCGGTTATATTTGTACTTATGTTATACGTGTTTGTATAGTTCTAATAAATTATATAGCCATTCCAAACGGCATTATAATTCGAGTAGCGCACTCGTAACAATATCTTAGACAGTAGCAAGCAAGAAATACTTGCTTGTTACTGGTAATACTAATTTATCTCTACATTCGTTCTTACAGAACAGGATAAAGTCATAGGTCTCTGCTCATCTTAAGAGAGAATATAAAATACGTCGTCACAAAATTTTGCATACAAGTTGTCAGAGGTAAAATAAAAAGGACATAAGGTCACCTATAGTCGAGAATATGTTACCATTTAGACTGCCCCGTAAGCAATTTCTTCAGGAATTTAAATGATTTTTGTATGAGCTTCTAAAATATGTTTAGCATTCACAGTGCCAGAGACGGTTCTTTCGCGTTACCGTGACGACATGTTTTTGAGATATTTGCAACGCGGCAACAAAAAAAGACGCTCTAGATGATCATATTCATCTACCCACGGTAACGACGTAACATATCGGGATAAAAGATCCTAAGTGTTATCCCGGAATATAAGTGTGTCGAGTTTCATTTCATGTGTTCATTAGCTTTCACGTGATGCTCTAACAGGGAGGCAGAGCAAAATTCTAAAAATTGCATTCTCGGTATCTGTTGAGGCGAATCGCACTCTGATTTTTTTTTATTGCATGAATTCAGCAGACAGGCAGACAGACGGCCCACTAGATTGACACTTGATTTCGTCTCTTCATTAAATCCATAGTACAAACTCAACTCCACCTACAAATTTATTATAGTACAGCTTCTTAAATACGGTTTAAAAAATTAAACCATAGCGCATAATGTTCATAGTAAAAATATGCAAAGCTTTTCATAAATTAAGCAACACTTAATAAGAAATCCTTAGTGAGAGAGCCGCTATAAATTTACGCTTAACTCCTAAAATCGGCGAAGGAAGTCAACATTTAAACAAAAATAAATTATGAATTACTGCAATACGACGCCGTGAATTTAAACAATATCCCCAGGTAGGGGAGCTCTCGTCTCGGCTCGAATCATATTATTCCGTGTTACTCCTACGACAGGTTTATTAGCCGTTATTTATCACAGACGCTTCGCCACACCACCTGTACGAATATTTCGCAGGTATCATTTACTTTTAAACCTTATTTGGATGAGCAAATTCGAAGGCGAAAGGTGAATAAGAAATAAATTAGGTAAGTGCGTGGTCTACGCGCTATAAAGAGACAGACTAGACAGACTAGAGGTGACAAACAACCACTATTTTCGTCATGTGGCTAAGAAAGCATAAAAAGCGTTTAATTTAAAATAGCCCAAATTTCCAAAACTACTGAAAGGATATTATTCAAAACAACTTTATATGAAAGTATTTATGAACCCGTACAACCTTGACTGTATTTTTCCAACATTTTCCATATTCAAAATTTAGAGGTGAGAGACGACAAAATTGTTACGACTATGAAAGCGTTGTAAGACCCCATATATTGAATTAAATAAAAGTCATAAAAAACTGCAAATGACTATGTAATATGTGCATTAAATAAAAATTCAACTCTCAGTTTCATGTACAGTTTCGCGGTATGAAAAGGTTCGTCACCTTAAATTCGACTTTTGCTTGCACAAGTACAAGAAACAGTACCGCGAACATTTTAATAAATGTTACATTTTTTTACGTTTATAAAATACAGAAACGTGAAAAAATATTGCAACGTTGACAATGACAGACACTGAGAGTGGCAATAGTTTTAACCATCAGAAACAGAGAGGATATAATCAACACGCTTATCATAAACTAGCTTCTGCCCGCGACTTTGTTTACGTAGAAGGTGAAGATATTTGTAAACCTTAATGACTGTCCGCCGACTTTGCACGCCATCTCTCCTAAGATATTCACTGAAATTGAATGATGTAAATGGCAATTTTGTTTTAAATTAAATACTTGTTATGAATAACTTATTTTTAAACTTAGTGTTTATAAAAACACCTTCGCAAATAATGCATTATTTTAGAACAAATTTAGTTAGCATAAAAAAGGTTATAGTGAGCCAACCTTAAAAGATAGACATATGCTGTCGCGGACTTTTTTTACAACTTTAAAAGGGGAATAATTTTGTTATACATGATTTTTGCGAAACTTTACGCAGCGCACGCAGCGGAAGCTCTCAAAAGGGGAAAAAAACCCGATTTTGAAACATTCTTCATTGGTGCTCCGCTACTATTCGTCTTAGCGTGATGATATATAGATCAGTAATTCCTGAGATTAGCGCGTTCAAGCAAATAAACAAACAAACTTTTATTAGTATATATATTTTATTAGTATAGATATTAAAACCAATAAAAGGGTTTTCCATCTCTAAAGAATATTTTTAGACAAGATAAAAAATCAAACAATTTTGATCTAAGTAATTTTAGACTTTATTGTCAAACAGTTGAACATATTTTTTTGTGGAATAGTCTGTTCTGTGACTTAGTATGAAAAGGTAACACGTGATCGCGGAACGTTAAATGAATCAATTTGAAAACGGGGGAACCTTTTCACACCGCGACTGTATATACGACACCACTGCTGATTTTTTGTTCTCACGTGCTTTTACTAGACAATTATGTAGGCCATATAGACTATATCGCTCGGTCAAATTTCGTGTATGCAGACTCAGTAGTTGTCGAGAAAAAATACACTGACATACATAAAAATAGTTGATGAAAACCAACAGTTCCGTTTTTGCCAAAATAGCTACGGGAGCCGAAAAATTAGCTTTTTAACGTATACTCTTTGTACGGACACTTGATAATTAAATAAGAATTAACATTAAAATTACTTGGATAACTCTCTCGGATTTATGCGACGACAATTCGGGAAAACTTAGCCCTAATGCTGATCTAGAGTATGCCGTCATAACAACCTTGAGTTGTGTTCCGGCATTAGTGGTCAGGTTCCAGTTTTCTATTCAAGAGCGGCAGCACATTGGTGGCACCTTTTGTGTTACAAATGTACACAGACGACGGTAGCCGCTTTCCATCAGGTGGGCTGTCTGCCTGTCTGCTGATGTTATATCAGCAACGTTTATTAAAAACCATTGTACCCAAGAATATTAAATCTAAACATAAAGACAATTATAAACAATCATTAAAATATTGTAATGTTATGAGTATATTTGACAAGGTTAAATTTTTAATACTAACTGAATGTAACAAACCAGAACTATTAGTTGAAAAGACTACACCTAACAACATGAGACCGAGATCTGACGCATGTAAATATATTATTCCTAAATATAATAACGTGTATGGATGGGTCAAGGCGCGAAGAATATATGATACCAATCATTGTAAATGTTCTCCCAGAGGACCTGCAATCAAAGTACAAAAATAACCATAAATCGATCAAATATGATCAGAAAATATTCTATATCGATTCCCAAAGCGGACCATCGGGCTCACATGTGCAGACCTGGGACCAAAAGAGAACCGTATGCTAGAATGATGATAACAATTACTCGCCTCTGCTCCTATTTTGATATAACAATGTTGTCTACACGACTCTCTCCCTCTGCAGCACGAATAAACCCATGAGATTCCTGTGCCACAGTCAAATGTGTTTCTAATGTACACGAATGTAAGCATATTGGACAACAAATTTAAAGAAATGACGGATTAACCAAATTAAATCAATTTTGTTGAAAGGCACAGAACTGATAGGACACGACGGTATTCAATGACCTTGAATGATTCAAATTTATGCTCATATGGATCACTTTGGTTGATTCATCAAAATTTAAAGATCAATGAACCGTCTAATATCTGCCTAAGTGTAAACGCAGTAGAACGCGAATCAGTTAATGTTAAGGCATTGAAAATTTAAAACACATGAGACCAGGGATTCCAAAACTATTTTGGACAAGAGACCCCTTTTCCAAAATGAACTGTACCTCAAACCCCACATAGCCAAATTGCTTTAAAAATCTATCTCTAGTTTTTTTCGTATTGATACAAAATACTTAACAATTTAAAAACTTTGCGGTTGGTTAAGTGAGTAAACTTGACATCATTTTCCCATCAAAATTTAACAAAACAAATAGCCACAAAATTCAGTAAATATCAAGTGTAATTAATAATTATTAATACAAATACCTAAAAATGCTTAAATAGGTAATAAAAAAAACATATTAGTATTATTTTAGTATACGTAACACAACTTATACATACAGTATCTTGAAAGTTTCAAATAAGAACTTGTGTTAATTAATAGGGGTCGATTTTTAAACCTCGTCAAGCCCCAAAATCAGTTTTCATTTATGTCGACCCCTGGGAAACCGATTTATACCCAGGGGGGTCGATATCGACCACTTTGGGACTCCCTGTACTAGACCTTACTTTAAAGCTTTTAGTGAAAGGGTTGTAGCAATAATAATTGTAGACAGAACAATGATCTTTCCCGTCTGCAAACTCCATCAAATAGAGCCTGAGTGGCAAATCTAATAAGAGCTGGTCACAAAGCGAAAGTCGCGTACTCGACAAGCCATTACTAGAGTGGAATGAAATCTTTACATTTCCATTTCACGGTTATCGCTTGCAAGACTATTTCGCTGATAAAATTTATGCCAAGACTTTCGTTCAGAAGCCGTTGCCCGGAAACATAAAAGCTTTTAACATCATTTTAGGGCACTGAGAGTAATTTCTGGTGCGGTTCCAACGACATTAGAATGAATTCTTGGTATGACGGCCCATTTGAGATATCAGCAAAATAGCGTGAGGCTATTAACACTACAGAGATCCACGGTGGTACCTTCGTAATGTTTGAATCTTTCAATGCTAGTAGTTATCAATACTAAAGATTTTCGCGCAATTTCGCTAACGTTTTCGAATTGTTATCTCATAAAAACTATCCCCTTTTTCAGGATCCATTTTTTTTTGCTGGAGTACAACAGACCGGCAGACGGCCCGCAAGTAATTGTATTCTTTCTCCGTTCCTGCACGGATGTACCATCTATCATTATACCGCCTGTACAACGTGAAAGAAACGTGAAAGAGTGTTCCGAGGAACCATAGGCGACAGTAAACACCTTCCATCAAGAGTGGGTCGGCGGCCTGTTTGCCTGCTGCAGGCAATAAAAAAACGGGCAATGCCCTATCCAACCATTAGATTTTTAAAATATCATGATGACAATATCTTTTATTAACGTTTAAACAATAATCAATATGCTATTTGACTCGTGAAAGATATGACGTCACAAATTACTACGCTCGTACAAGATCAGGTGGTTTCAGCGTTTTGTAAAATAGTAAAAAGTGTCTCATGGCTGGTTCTTGTATCTTACTTTCGATTGAATAAACTCCATACAAGCCTAGAGGGCCACTGTTTACGGGGGTATCGGTGGAATCACCTCTACTGTACGAAGTGATACGGCTCTGCTTCCCGGGGTTTAGTACCAAATCGGCCACTAGGATGTCAGAAGAGTTTAGATTTAGTGGGTAGTTTGTTCGCCCTCCTCTTTTAATGGAGGAGATCCCGTTTGCCGTTTGGTGAAGAGTCCCACGCACAAACGAAGCGCACGGCACTAAGCGGAGGTTTTGGTCTTCCCTGTATCCAAGACCCATGTGTGTGTGTTACAAGAAAAGACATTCCCCCTAAGTTAACAAAAAAAACTCCATACAAGCAATGTCAAATTTCTATGATGGTAAGGCAAGTGCATGAATAGTAAAATATAATATAAGAATCGTCCATTAGTTGATTTGACTGTCAACTACCCAAATCTAATGTTTCAAAAATTAATTTTTTTTTTTTAAATTATTTAACTTTAAAAATATCAAATAATGTGCATACCTACTCTAGACAAATGATTTAGCAAGAGAGCAGTAAATAACCCCAGAAAGAATTTCCTGACGAGTTAAAAGAATTTCGCTTTACAAACCACCAAACAAACATTTTTTATAAATTGACCACCAGCACCCATTTAATCCTGTTAAGAGCCGTTTTCATTTAACGCCGAGTGTTTCAACTATTAATCTTGCGAATGTTTCCTAAAACAATTTATTACTTAGGACGTTTACCTTGGGCTTCGCAAATTTGTATCTGGAGATTAGGCGGGTTCACAACATTGTAATGTTAACAAATGATCGAATTACGTACGTGCCCAACAATGGGTGTCCGAAGGCTCGCGATGACGGACAGGTCGGACGGAGATATGTCAGGAACTTCGGCATCCTGGAGTAGGGTTGCGGTTCCAAAACATAGGTTTCCATTACACATCCACAGTTCCACAGCTGGCATCTACAATTCATGTCAGATGCATGTTCTTCGTCTTCAATTTAAATAGTATAATAATAATCTATATAGATGTAGATTATTATACTATCTATAATCTATGTATATACTAATATATAAAAATCTCGTGTTACGGTGTTTGTGGTAGCACTCCTCCGAAACGGCTTAACCGATTTTAATGAATGTTTTTTTGTGTAGTTGGTAGGTATGAGAATAGTTCGTAAAGTATTATTCCCCCTCCTATGTTTTTTTTTTGTATAAACAACGTTTGCCAAAACAGCTAGTAATATTATAAAATTCTACAAATGCCGTGTCTGTACATTAAAGCTGTTAAAAAAAACAACTGGAATACACTATATAAACGATGAAGAACGGATTGTTCGGGATTCATGTAAAAACTACTGGGCCGATTTCCATACGGTTTTCGCTGATCGACAACAAATTCTTAACCGCCTACAAAAAGGAGGTTCACAATATGTCTGTATGTTGTTTTTTTTTTATGTTCGTTACTCGATTTCTTCGTCAATTGTGGAGTAATTTTTAATTTTTTTCTTTTAATCGAAAGTTTTCCGAATTCCGAATTGGTCCCATCGCCATCATGTGAGGATCTGATGGGTGGATTCCAGAGAAATCAAGAGTAACCCTTATTAAAAAACGCCGAGAGCCTACAATTTTCAAAAAAAAGCTTGTATGCGCGTGCCAATATTACACTTTCTACAGGCGCTTAATTTTTTTATAGGCATGTTACGCGATTTCACCACTAATATTGGACCGATTTTCAATTTGTTTTTTTAACTCCCGAGATGGTCACCAAGTCAGAATCTGATATGTGGATCGCAAAGAAATCAAGAGCAAGTCTTGTTGAAGAGCATATACACCGAAGAGTCAGATGGCAAATTTGTATACGCGTGCCAGTTGTACAATTTCTACAGGTGCTTAATAGATTATTTATAAAGCTATTAAAGTATTTTTTTATTAACTACTCTACGGACTCGAGTTCCGTACCCTTTTTTACAACTTAATTTCTATTAAAGTTTTTAGGTTTATACACGCTTATTGTTTATTTTGTTATTGTGTGTGACATTAATTTAGTGATTTTTATGTTGTAGTGTACCTTAAGAATAACTTATAATATTACTTTTTTCTGTTTTTAATACTGAACTTGTATTAATGTAGAATGTATCTGTTACATATCTATTAAAGTATTTGCGCAACTAAAAATTAATAAATATTTTTTTAACAAAAACAAAACAGAGTTCACACTAGAAACCAAAAAATAAATATTTAACCGACTTCTTTCTACAAGATCTTGAAGTCGGTTAAATTTGCATTTTTTATGGATTTTTTGTTATTTTTTATTTTTTTAGACTTAAAATCTGCGGTACTGTTTATCCTGGGAATCCCGCAAGAATTTTACTGGGAATGATTTAAAATGAACAGATTAAAAAAACGAATTCCAATGGGATTTTTTCATTGATCGATAGCAAATTTTATGTAAGTAATCAAATGTGTGATACTTTTTATACCGGGAATCCCGTGGGAACTTACCTAGAAGCGGTTTGTAGTTGTTCGTGTGCATAAAAATTAGCTTATTCCGACACAGTTTTCACTAAAACGATAGCTTAATTCTTTTTTAAATACTACGGTACTTTGTGTCCCCAGAATTTCAAGTCAAGCGTGAACAAAGTCGTAGGCATATCCTAAGTATATAATAAATTTGTAGAGGGATCGAGTTTGTGCAAAGATTTTAAAAAGAGCAAAGACAAATCATTTATTTGTAATATTATTGTTTCGTATATGTATGTATACGAAATATACGTATATGTATAAGGATTCGTAGAATACAGATTTGTCGTAAGAAAATTCTGTCAATCTTCCAAAATGTGGTAATGCGCGAGCGAGACAGCTAACTTTATTTAAGTAGCTCCTAAAATTTTGGTTTTTCGGTACAGGAACCCGGAAAGGATACTAATTCCGGTGGCCGGGCGGCGATTCGTAAGAAACGACAAAACAACCCACAACCAGGTGGTATATGGCATTTAATCCTCTGGATAGCTATCACCTCGTCAAGAGTATGCAGCCATAACCACCTTGAGTTGTATTGCGGCATCAGTGTATCCGTGCAGGAACGGAGAAAGAATACAATTTCCTGCGGCCGGGCAGCCTGACGTAAGAGGCGACAAAACAACCCACAGCCAGGTGGTAGGGCATTTGCCCGACTGGATGGCTACCACCCTTGGTCTAGAGTACTCTAGAGTATGCCGCCATAACAACCTTGAGTTGTGTTCCGGCATTAGTGACCAGGTTCCAGTCTCCCTTAAGAGAGCAGCAGCGCATTTGTAGCACCTTTGGTGTTGCAAATGTCCATAGGCGATAGTAACCGCTTTCCATCAAGTGGGCCGTCTGCCTGTCTGCTGAACTCATGCAAGAAAAAAAATAAACAAAAAACAGTGGCCAGCTTTCAGTCCTCTTCTTTGAAGCCGACATTGGTATCACCTTTGGTGTTGTAAACGCTTATAGGCGAGGATAACCACTTTCCGTCAGGTGGGCTGTGAGACTATGTGCTGTATGTACTCCAGCATAAAAAGAATATTTTGAGATCACAGACAAGTGACTTTTCGTATAGCTAATAAAAATCTAGAGATATACATAATAATAACCATAGCCACAAGCACAAGACGAATTGGTAGGATTCCTGTGGAAACAATTTGGCAGTTTCAACATCTAACCGGTTCCAAATCTTAACAGCCCATCCCGCAAGTCATGTGTGTATGATCAAAGTTTGCCCCGTTGTGAAAGTTTGTGGATAGGCAAGCCCGCGTTCCCTTTAAAGCTGTCATGATACTCGTATAATAGTTTGCCAGACGGCCAGTTTATCATTTACTTGGCTAATGGGGCCGCACTTAACCTATCAAATTAATAGGAGGCATGGGGTTACCTCAGAGGGGTATAAACGTGTAAAATAGACATCACTATTCAACGTCAGGTTATCTCGATGGCCTTTAACATTGTAAATAGAGTTTACCCAAGTATGAAACCCGCTAATCAAACTTTGGATAAACATTTCGGATGGGTGTAGGTGTTTAAAACTTATATTTCAGCAGACTGCACTTAGCTGGTGTATGCGCGTACATATATAGAATTAAAACTGCAGTAGGTACATCATAATGTATCCGTTAGTAGGGATAAACGCCATGGGACAAAAATAATGTTCAATTGGAAGATCGATGGATACAAGTAAACAGGTGGTCCGAAAAGAGATAGATAAATGGATTGTGTGAAGCATGACACGATAAATTGTGGTATGATAGAGGGCATATGCCAGAATAGAAAAGTATGGAAGAGAAAAACATATTTGCGCAGCCCCCCAAATGATTGAGATAAGGACAAAAAATATTTTTTTTAGTCTTTAGTCTATAGCCAGTCTTTTGGGCACGTTTCCGACTGACAACAGTCTGGTACTAGATTTTATAGTTTAATTATAGTTTGTATATATAATTTATTTTTTGTGTAATTTATTGTATAGTTTAATTTATTTATAATTTAGTTTATTTTTAATTAGCTATTAATCTTGTTCAAATAAAGTATCAAAATAAATAATATTTCAGTCTTAAAAGATATGGTATATAAATTATATTATATAATAATAACAAACTATTAAATTATATAATTGAAATCAAACCGATAAAAACTTTATATTATGTACCTACATGTATATTTACATAGTAATATCATTCCAATGCTGGGCTTAAGCGCACCAGTTTCTGAGGAAAGGACATTATACCCACGACGCTCGTTCAAAGCGGATCAGCGAGATACATAGTCCAATTTTCCTACAATTGTCCCCTATTTCTAATAATTGTACTCTTTATACTCTAAAGTCTAACATATCAAATTTTACTACCGAAACTGTAATTCTGTACAATAATATTTCTCAAAATGCGTATTCAAGACTAGCCGTGTACACAAAAGAATTATGTCTCAACATTTTTATATCGCAAATCAAATTAGGTCGATGTGAAAAATTCAACATCTCGGTTGGTGTTGTCAGCCTTTCAGAGTTAATCAAACGAACAATATTCCAGCCCATGGCGTTTCAAGTACTCTTTGTATCTTTTACAAAAGAAAACTTCAGAGGAAAGAAAGAGTATTTTTACAAGTAAATTGGTAGTTTATCAAAGTTAATTACACGCTGAATAACGACGATTTCCTTTGGATATATTTAGAATCAGATAAGAAGAAAAGTTTCCATAACCAATGGCAAAAACAGAATGGTTTCAATATGTCCGCCAGTCTGCTTGTGTTTATGTATATAATTCCGGCACAGCAATATGCTGAGTGCAAACCTTGTTTGCTGAAAATGCGGCGTACAAATTCTCAAAATATGCTCTGTGTATAATAATGTATAAGGAATGTAATTACGTCGCTATTTCTTCGAATAAAGTTTTCTTTTTTCTTTCTATATATTTAATAATACCCCTATTTTACGCGAGGGATGCGTTCCGAGGCAAAATCGTGTTAAGCAAAATTCGCGTAAAGCGAGATAAGACGAAATAACATGCCAAATAAACAATTAAAGTGCTTTTATTGCAAAAATGAGACAGAATCAACTTATTCATTGTTACAGATTTTATTTATTTATTTAAACCTTTTACTTTAATTTATATTTTATTTAATTTATTTAATGTTTTTAACCGATTTCAAAAAGGGGAAGGTTCTCAATTTTTCTGCATGTTTTTGAAGTGGAACTTCTTTAGAATCGTTGCGATTTGAAACTCGATGAAATGAACTAAACCTATAGGACTAAACGTGCGAGAGAATGAAATAGATAATATATAATATTTAATAATTTAAATATATACATTTACATTATACACACACAGCATTTACATTATATAGGTAATTATAAAACTTTACAGTGGATTAGAGAAATTCCTAAAAATCAAGAATAAGAAAGATATGATAATACACAATAGACATAGACACGACGTTTGTTTATAACGAAGAAGTACAGTGCACTACACGTGGTGAGATATGCTCTGCTACAATGCGAAGGGTGTGACCGGCACTCCACGATGTATCTTTAAAAATATTCTGTGATATATAACTTAAATCAAATAAAATCATTTAATTGCTCAAAAACATGGTAAATAAAAACAATAGATGACAATATGTTATTTAGAAAACACTTTCATCGTAAATCCATTTCAATAAGTTAATAAACTCAGTAGATATTATGGCATAGTTAATTTTTAGATCTCTATTTTACAGTTGTATAGCCAAAAGTCAAAAACCATTATCAAATTCTGGGTGCGGTGGTATAGTCGCAGTAAGATTACATCATAAACAAATCTTCTGGGTACATTATTTACGTCAAAAGAGCCGTTTTTATCCTAATATTATTATGAGCGTCGCGCAATGAAGTTGGCTTTACAAAATCTTCAAAACAACGAAGCCGGCTAACATTTACAAATGACATAATTCAATCTTAAGGAAACATTCATTGATTTCAGCTGAACAAGTGCCTTTGTGAAAACGAACTTCCCTGATTTAATATTTAGACTCTATGAACAGTGAACCCGGAAGCAAAATGAAATGTTTTGAACAATACTACCCTATCAGCAGCCATGATTCAAACAGACTTTAAACGAGAACCGCGTCGAAGAAAATTAATGTATATATTTCAAAATTGAATGTTCAAGGTCTTAAGTGTTCCACCGCATCCAAAGTTTTTGTTACTGTTTAAAAGGCAAGAAGCGATGCAACAAATTCCCCAGGAAAATATTTGATATTCTCGTTGCTTTATATAATGTACAGCTTTATATAAACATTCGCGGTTTTTTTGTGTATTTTGAACTAATATCTAAGGTTCAACAAAGTGATTTGTATGTATAATGACAAAAAGAGCTTGGTTATGGAACTTGGTAAAGAAACATAAACACGAAGAATCCTGTCAAGCTGGTAGCTGATATGTTTTTATACTCTTCAACCGATCGCATTCTACTGCTTGTAGGCCTGCCTAAGTCGACGCCACATATAGAGGCCCTTCACTTTCCTCATCCAACCTCCTACGGGGGCCCTTGCGTAGATCGTTAGTCCATTCTTAGCTAAAAGATTATTGGCGTGACAAATGACGAAGGTAGATTAGAAAACTATATATAACTACAGAAAATTTGAAAGGAAGGATATTTTCATCACTAACGTAACAAATGGAACAATTACACTGAAATCAGAAGTAATTTTATTTGATTTAATTAAAGCTAGCTCAACGCTGAACTATTATAGTTTCAATGTCATAGGTATTTAGTATTCTGATTTTATATTAAAATAAATGGATTTTCTTCTTTCTTTCTAAATTACGTTTGCATAAGCAAACATACTACCAACACTATATTATTATCATTGCTTAACAGACAGAAGATTCTTTAGAAAGAATTTTATTTAGAAAAAATATTAAATACATTTAGATGTATGTAAATAATCATGTGGTTTATAATGGCGTGTAGTGTATTCTAGCACAGTTAATAAGCGCGCCGCACCTACTGGGCTGCGGTTTTAATTACAAACGTATTGCACTACTTATAAAACAGATTAAAATCTACCAATTCTGTTGATATATTTGCATCCTACAACAATCAGTGTTTTATAACAGTTCTAAGAGTGTATTTCAAACAGACATTCACGACGGGTAGCCGCAGTGTGATTTAATTGCGAGTCTTTCAACAGTGAATTTTTTTATTATATTCTTTACATACGATACATATTGTCAGGCCTGTTTCCCATTGGGGTAGGCAGATACGATGGATCTCCACCCGCTACGCTGCTTTTCGCTTCAACTTTCATTAATCTTTTCATATATACATACACGCTTATTTAAACTGCTTTGCTTTTTATCTGGCCTTTCTTCAAAATAGCTTCAAAGTACGTCTCGATCTACCGGCATAATATTCTTTAAGTAGGGTAAGATAGTTTATAATGGTATGGGTTATGGGTACACCCTTCATTCTACAGAAACAGGAAGGGCCAAACCTAACACTGGAACATAGTGGTAAGTGTGCTGTTCTTATTATATTACAATGTACATAATATACAAAGCCATATTTAGAAGGAAAAAAACAGTAAGATTGCGTCATTTTACATCTAAAAAATTACCATAAAACGGTTCGCCTGTTCTAGTGAAGAGGGCCGAATTTACTACAACTCAAACTCAATAAAACGGTCTCAAGAAAGGTCCGAAGGAAACTTGTAACGGTGGATTTAGAAAGCGTCCTAAGATGGCCGCGGATAATGGCTTATTCAAATTTAACTGCGCAACCCGCGTTTTTCGGGAACGATATCCCGGTAGACACCTGTGCCGCAGTTGGGTCCGTTCTAAGGTAGCCTTTTAGTGAATCGGTAGAACATTGGCAAGTTTATAGGGTACTGTAGTTATTACGACATTCTCGTACGCTATGGCTAATTTTTTTAATCGAATCAGAGATATTACTCTTAAACACCTTTCGTCATTAGTTGTTTTCGTCCGATCCACCCGAAGCTACCAATTTAAAATTAGGACTGCAACAATAAAGTCATAACACATAAGTAATTGAAGTATATAATGTAATATGCACTTATTTAAAATAAACAAGCCAAAGAATTTCTATAGCGAAAACGAACTATGAAAAGCGTTTGAAAGTAAGTTCTCAGGAGCTTATTTTCAAATATGGTCAAAACCGTGTTCATGAGTTTTTAACTAAGATGTATATTAAGAATTCCCAATGCAACAATGAAATAAAAAAGGAATATAAGATATATTAAAAGTACAGTACACAAAACGTAATTTATACAAAAGTGGATTTGGCTAGTTCTGATATTTACCTTCTGATGTAACGCTTAAACGTTAGAATACAGTAAAACGTTTAATATAATTAATAAGTCAGTTTTATCTGCTAGTAATGTAATAAACCATGAGTTGCTATGTTTTTACTTAAATAATTATGTTTTTGAAATGTATAAACAAGCATTAAAGGCAAGTGACAAGTGAACTGTTACAAAATGTAATTTAAGTATCACACTTATTATTACGCTTACATACCGACTTTTTTATCTGTACTAGAATTAAAACACAAGTAATGGTACGTTGACACGTAAAAAAATTATGTAGTCCTTTTATGTCCTTTTAAATCTTGATTTACTTTATATTTATTTACTAGCTGACCCGGCAGACGTTATCCTGTCCTGAAGAAATACAATTTAGAACCGGATCGCAGCGCCACCTACCGGGTCCAATTGTGAATCTAAACCATTCTCGAATCCACCTGAACACACACAAAAAATATCATCGAAATCGGTCCAGCCGTTTAGGAGTAGTTCAGTCACATACCCACGCACAGAAGAATTTTATATATAAAGATTTAAGCACAAATAAGCATTACAATCATTAAAATTAAACAATAACAATGTATTGTACAGGGCCAGATTATAATCCAAACTATGTTCTAATTAGAAAAATGACAAAGTGAATACTGTAAAGTTGTTCATAGTTCTTTTTACAAATACAAATATCAAAGCGAATGAAAGATCGATCATAGATATTATTAGAGCCAATGTCCCTCGGTCGCTGGTAGAAGAGAGTCGGGTCAGACTACTTGTGTCCGAAGTAGAGAACTCCTTGGAGCGAGTCTCTGAATCGGGACGACAAAATCTTGTCCATTTTAACCCCACGAAGACACAAGTCTGCAGATTCTCAGCCAAAAAAAACCCCATTTATCAATGCGCCACAATTCCAAGGAACACCCCTCACGGTCTCTAATAGTGTTGGGATCCTTGGGGTCGACATAACGAACGACGTACAATTTCGGGGTCATCTGGAAGGCAAGGCCAAACTTGCCTCTAAAAAGCTTGGTGTGCTAAACCGATCCAAGCAGTACTTCACCCCGCGGCAACTACTTGCACTCTACAAAGCGCAAGTCAGACCGCATATGGAGTACTGCTCACATCTATGGGCCGGAGCACCCGCCTACCAGACTGACACCCTCGACTCCATCCAGCGACGCGCCGTTCGTATCGTCGACGATCCCATACTAACAGGCGGTTTAGAACCGCTTAGCCTTCGGAGAGACTTCGCGTCCCTCTGCGTATTCTACCGCCTGTATAACAGGGAATGTACCGAGGAATTGTTTGATCTGGTGCCAACGCCTCACTTCTACAACCGCACAGCTCGCCAACGACGGGTGTTCACTCCCATTTCTTAGAGCTCAGGCAATATTTTTTTTTATTAAAGATTACGTATGGGAGATATGTTATATAATGTGTAGATACTAATTAACCTGTGTTATATCAGCCTTTATGTATAAAGTTAAGTAATGTAGTGCTCAGATCAATAACATTAATAAGGGAAGCTGTTTACTTATCAGTGTACCGACCGAGTCAAACACGACTACAAACTCGGTGAGATGTGCTTGCTACATATAGGCAAAAGGCATTAAAATTGAATGCGTGAAAGCCGCTTATCCCAATTGGATCGTTCGCTAAAACCACTTCCAGAAATGGCGTGGTCTGTTCAACATTGATATAGTAATCATCTGAGGCTGTTTAACAGTTATGCCTACCTGTATGTACACTTTCGAATAAAATTCATTCAACTCTTGCACAATATTTTCTTTGATGTTGCTCAAAGCATAATTTGTCATTTTACAAGGCCAAAACTCAACAAAGTCTCACCCCTTGCCACGACTGAATTCGTTTTTTTGTTTTTGTCTTTAAAGATTCTTGGGTTCGCGTATGAATTTCGTCACATCTGATATTGAAATGCGGTTTAAGACGAACCACACGACAGGAACTAACGCATCTACGATACTTTTATGACCGTGAACGTAATTGAAAAACTACATGTCTCGCCTACATTATTACGCCCAATTTTTAACCTGAAAACTAGGTTTTAACGATTTACGCGTCGGTATTTTATTTGATTTTTATTATTCTGACGTTTCGGCGGCATTTCAGGAATGATCATGGAAGAAGAATATGAAAAGTGTCAATGAATAATGTTGAAAGTTTTATTTAGCCTACCGCCAAGGTTTGTTCAACGATCATTTTAATTATTGTTTATGGTTATTATTTATTCTATGGGAGCTTAATCTAATTAACAAAACGTCGGACTAAAAATCAAACAAAATACCGCGCTCAAAACCGTTAAAACGTAGTTTTAATATATGTACTAGACGCGAAAACTTAATAAAATACTATCTGATTGACATTAGTTAAGAATCAAGAACCCTCATCATTAGTTGTTTTATGTACACTTGTCTTTTTAATTTAAAAAAAATCTTAATTCATCGTTTGGACAAAAATTTGTCAGTTCAGTAAAAGTTGTCGATTAAGTTAATGGCTGTCCAGCCGGTGATAAAGACTTACTAGCAAGTTAACTAACTAATGCATATGTAAATCAGGCTTAAACATTGACATGTACAATAATTTCTAACCATGCTACTTCAGACAAGACCCAGTAACAGAGGTAGGCCCAAGAAATGCTGACTTAATATGAGGAATGATGATCACTTACGCGGTGAAAAGCTTCTTAATTTTGTAATACGAAGCAAAAGTTAAAAGTCCCACTAAAGAAGCCTTTCATGTAATTTGTAAGCCTTGTATTCGAACATCGACAAAGAAATGTGAATAAATAAAATAATTTAATAAAAGTAGGTGAAATAGTGAATAAGCTCCAACGTGAAATAGGGGTCGTTGAAAGGCCAAATTAGAGCACCCGTATAACAAGGGACATCATGGCCGAATTAGAAAACCGCGGTCGCGACGCAAACAGAATTTTAATGTAGAAACGTAGCAGCACGTTGGACCCGCTAGATTTGGAGGGTAGGCGAAAAATATACAAGTGCTTTTCAGTCGACAAGTAACGAAGGGCTCCATAGAGATGCGCATTTTTGAAGAAATACGGTGACCTTATTATTCCAGTTTCACTAAACGATTATACAAATTTCTGTAAACTAGTGGAAAATAAAATGTTTTATAAATACGACTAAATAATAAAAATAAACTAAGTTATAAATAATATATGTGATTAGACTTTGTAGCAAATTGTTGCTAGAGGGGAGCATGCCCAGAAGGCTGGCTGCATTACAGTGTTGGATGGCAATGCATATTTTAATTTTTTATTGCAGGAGTGCAGCAGACAGGTAGACGGCCCACTTAATGGAAAGCGGTTACCATCGCCTACAGACATTTGCAACACCAAAGGTGCTACAAATGCGCTGCTGCTCTCTTAAGGGAGACTGGAACCTGGTCATTAATGCCGGAACACAATTAATGGTTGTTATAGACCCCTAGACCAGGGGTGGTAGCCATCCAGTCGGGTAAATGCCCTGCCACCTGGTAAACTTTCTGATCACGGGTATCATCAGGTTCTTGCGAAATTCGTTGCCGATGAATAATGTTGCAGACAGAGAGCGCAAACCCCCCAAAAAAATCCATATGTATAAAAAGAATAAGCTCCACGATACCGCAATTAAAATGTAACTGAAATATTTAGCAAAGTTAGTAAACTGATGTGGGTAGTGATGAACATCAAGGCAGAATATCACAAAAGATCTAAAAATGACAATACTGTTTTTATGGTATATTCCATACCAACAACCTAATTGTTCACCAGCACGGAACGTGACTTTCCGTCAACTATTCTTTGCACTTCGCCGCTGTTATATATTGAATACCTAATTGAACACGCAGCTATTACGTCATTGCGTTCAGGTGTTTAGTTTTTTTTATTTAATAAAATGCCAGCGTGTATAAGTCCTTATAAGTGATTATCACCAAGGAATATGTCTCAATTCCCAGTCTTTGAGGGATTCATGTCCATTGCTTTTGAAGAGCAACACGTTATAACGTTTCCACAAAACAGCGAAAAGATCAAAAGACCCAGTAGTACATCGAGACTAATGACTGTGTGAACCCAATACAAAACGTAGCGAATAAATGACACCGGAAAGATTAGCGACGTATCAAACCCCAGCAAGATGAAATAAATGAACTGGCTCTTTTATATTATTCAAAGCAATTGAGTACATTTTATCATTGAATATCTTTTCAATGCTCAGATCATAATTGAATTCTATAAATGAGATTCAATCGAAAACCATTTTCCATTGAATTAACAATAATTTACGCGCCGCTAATGCCTTGTGTCATTAAGAATCAATTAATCATAAAAGAAAGTAAGAAAAACGCCAAAAAGAAGGCATTCCTACTAAAATAATTGTCGTTACACTCCATTTTCAAGCATTTATTGAAAATTAAATAAATATATATAATATATTGATATAAATACTAATATTACAGTTTATTATAGACTGAATTCTAATCAGTAGGTGCAGCAGCGGTGCGACATTGGTATTGTTGGCGGTACCGAAATCTATCCGAACGCTTATATTTACATGAGCGTTTCTTGCTTCGCTCAGAGTGTATCGCTCCCGTACCTATACCGAGCGAATCAAGAAATAATAATCGTATATCAAATCATATAAATATAAGCGATCAATAATCTTTCGGTACCGCTTATACCGAGTATAACAATTCCGAGTCGCCGTTGTACCAATAAATCCGAATGCCGCAAATCAACAGGTACGACAAGTCGGATGGCAGGCGCGCACGCGGTGGTGCCGCGGGGTACTTTCAAATGCTATTGTGACACTGAACGTGTTCCTGCAAAAAACCGAACTACATATTCACAAGATGTTATGTGACCAGAGCATTCAGTTCTGCCATGTATGGTAAAAATCATCCGGAAAAACTTGACTCCGTGTGAATGTAGCCTTATTCTTATGTTATTATATTATATTATATTAAAAAGAGACATGTGGATTGTTAGCATGACATAAAGGTTTATTGTGTGACCTCAGAACAATAACTGAAGCTAGGTGTCACAGATGGATACCACTCTATATATATGTGTAACTCATATATTTGGAAAGGTAAAAAGAAGAGGACAGAGTAACTAAATTTTCACCAAGTATTCTTTACAAGGGTAGACCATTGTAATCCTATTACATAATAAAACAACTAGATAAAAATAAATATTTGTGGGCAACCATATTACAACTACTGCAAACATAAAATGGATCATGTTTGTCTTTAGGAGTCTGGAAATTTCACATCAAATTTAATTATATTTTTTGCTTAACAACAGATGGATGCATAACAGTCACTTTTTCTTACAAATACAGGAATTGTGAAACATTCTGTAGTTTATATGAAGAGGTTATAATTTTTTGGATGAACTATTAACTATAGTAATAGGTAAGTCTTATACAATGAGAGGCATTATGGCTTCTACAATCATCAGTGTTGATTTTGGCCAAATCAAAATGAGTGGACAGGTAGACTTTTTATATTATGAACCAGGAAAGTTTTGCACCTAACCAAATATAGACATACCATTCAAATATGACTATTGCTATGTTTACATGGACTTAGCATTTGTCATTAGTACTAATTGCTTAGTACTAACCTGCATAGTAACAAGTGAGAAGTAACCGTTTACATGTCAGAATTAGTAGAAAGGTATTAGTGATGAAAAGATTACGAAAATACATAAACAAATTATGACACATGTTTTCACTTCGTACAACTTGTCACTAAGTCACTTGTCATAGCTGTTTATATATGGTCAGTAAGTGACACATGTTTAGTAAATTGTGGTGGGGGTATCAACTTGTTGCTAAGTCACGTCACTGCAGTCTTGAAAAAGTGGCTAATCAAGGAGTATTTCTATACTGTAGAATGTAGATGAAGTTCTTAAAAAAACATGCTTGTCATTATTATCTATATGGAAAATATTAGTGATCTATTTGTTATTTTTTCTCTTGACATTAATTGCCTATATATTACCAAAGCTTAATTGTAATTTTTTTAAACTAGAATATTTATGTAAATTTAATTTTAATTTTTAATTCATTTTGTACACCACTTTGTGGTAGAATGTACTGTGCATCTACAATTGTATAACAGGTGTGTAAACTTTATTCTTCCAAATAAAGATATTGATTGAAGTAAATAAGATCAAATTGTATTCACTTGCACTGTACACAAACACCAATACTAAGCACTAATCAGCATGTTTACATATTGGATATTAGTGTAAGTGACAAGTACTAAGCATTAGTTACTAAGCCTGTGTAAACCAAGCATATCTCAACTCTTGATAATGCTTCTTACTATTATTATGAAACAAAACCTGAAAATATCAGAAAAGGTAGTAATGTCTGTAACACAGGTACTTCTATTCTATTTTTGTTGAGTTTCTGCATATTTAAGAGAAAATTTTAATAACTTTAAACTTATAGGTCTTAACATTATTCAACCATAAATGTAAATTCAAATACTTATCAGAAATAAATAAATCTCCATATTAACTTATTCTAAACATTATATTATGTTATACATAATAGACAACTGAGGGTCCGATCCCAATTCCACGCCAAAAGAAAAATAACAAATATTATGTTTTAAATATATCAGGACCTGTGTTCCAGTAAACTAAATGAGCTAAAATCAAAGAGGCTCTTAAACCAAAAGGATACTATTTTGCAAGTGTATTGTGTAAGTATAGCATAGTAATAATACTAATAAAGAAACTAGTACAGCCAGATTGAAGTGTGTCTATAAACTTACTGCAGTCCAATGAACTTATTCATCAATGTTAACCTGTCTCTCTCATATAACCAGCAAGAAATAGTAAGGTTTTATCTAATTGTTTTTGAATTATGAAAATACACATTGTGCTAGTTTCTTTTTTCTCTCCTACATTCTTTGCCATTTGCCTTCAAATATCTCAAAGTTGACAATGCACCAACAAAATCAGAGTTAATCCTCAGATGTTTGATATTACTGGTTGACAATAGTAATTTACCATCAAAAACCCCTTTTATTTTTTTCAAAATAAATTATATATAATTTATTTAAGTTTAAGTAGTGACAGTTTAAAATATCTAATAGTATTTGAAACTAATAATGTTTCTGAAAGTTATTTAGTGAATTACTACTCATATAATTGTTGATCATTTCTGTATAAACCTAGTAAAGGTATGGTAGTCAAAATATTAAAATATAATGTTTAAACAGTTGAAACTGTGACATTTAAACAATGGATGTTTAGTTGTGTGATAAATTCCTTATGATCTATAATGTTTTTAAAAATAATTATATGAAGACTACCTTATTTATACAGTTATTTAAGTACATTAAGAATTTTTATAAGAGACTGAAAATAACATAGATTAATACTTAAATAGATAGTATGAAAATTCAAAAAAAGAACTATAACATTCAAAAATAGATCTTCGGCAATTGGTTCAGAATATCGACATTACTAACATCAAACCTGGGTAACGTTTATGAATAGGCGAAAATTTGTGGTGGTGAGACCATAGAAAGTCTCGCCATAAAGGCCGAATGATAAATGGGTCAATGAATTCCAATGACAGCAGTGAACAGGCTACAAATTAACCTTCGTGTTTTTCTACTAACTTGACAGGCTAAACCAGTCAAAAACCGTAATTTTCTAATATCGATCGGCTGTTAGTGTCACTACAATATTGGAGTAAAACCAACTTACCAAGGCCTGAAGCTCAGGACCAAGCAGTTATGATGAACGCACTTTGCTGTTCCGATAAATAATTAACAACCACTAGAAAACAATTTACACTGCACAATTAAATATACTTCTTCCTAATATTTTGTTTTTATTATTTTATGAAAGTTACGGTAATAAGACGAGCTAACTTACAATGAAAAACAACTCAGATGTCACCACTGCTGCGGCCGTCACTATAACGAATTTGACATATAAAAATAACCTTGCTATTAGCGAAAATTCAATTTTTTGGTAATTATTATTACCAACCATTCGGTGACTACACAACTACTCACTAAACATGGTCTTCAGATTGAGATGTTCCAAAATTTTCGTTTTAGATCAAAACATTTTAGGAGTAAGTATGTATAAAATTTTGTCTGTGGGATTTAACAATTTGAACCGAGCACTAAAACACATGTTATAATGATGGCCGGTGGTCTAGATGTCATGTTATTTTTTGTTAGTGAGTGAATAATATTGGAAATTTCCAAAACTCAAGTCTCAAGGACCCTACCAATAAATTACCGTGATAGTAAAATTATGTACTTTCTTGATGAAAGCCTTTTTCTCGGGGTAGGTGTGCACTTTTATATTATACCCTAACGACTTCAGCAAAACAGTGTAGAATTTGTAGAGAATACAGAATAGCCAGTAAAAGTATATTTTTTCATAATTTACCATGTCTTTAGGCCTCCGATTTCAAAGGTTTCAACCGCAATATTACAAGCCTTTAATCCAACCTATTTAGTTGCAATAAATAAGTCAATAATACAAATATTTAATAATAATCTCTACTTTATTTTTTCTTCGATAAAAAGTTACATAAATACAATATTTACATAACACACTCACTTAAACTATTCAGACTCTAAATACAAAATAGTCTTTTTTTATAATAACAATCTAAGGAACCTTTAAAAGCACATATAAATACATATAAATAAATGCATTTTTTACTTATTGATTGAGCAGCCGTACACAAAGATTCTCTGCTTACTAATAATAATGTAAATATTACCGAAAATATGTCAAACACAGCAGTACCAAAAAGTAGTGTTGCTATCTTTTAGCACACTTCATACCATATTTTTTTTAAATTTTCAAAGTCTTCACACGATTGATTCCGTATCGTAATTGTTGTAGAAATTAATGAAATATATAATTATTTTAAGCACAGACTGCTGTAATATGCGCCATACTAATTTAATTATTTGAAAACCTTGAGAAAATTTCTATGGCGGGATGTTAGGAACCACATTATAATAAAGCTTACATTTTAATATACCATATACCTATTTGGTCGTTTTACATCACACTGAAATTACTACAAAACTCTTCCTGATGAAATAAGTTTTTTTCTAATGTGACAAAATACGGCTGCATATAATTCAAGACTTATACAGCCAGAATCACGAAATACTTATTTATTAAACTATGCAAAATCAACACCCGTGTCTAACAAATCTCTAATTAAAACGGTAGCTTTTCTTGGTAGGATTCGTAATAAATGGCCCAAACAAAGTAAATGCTTGGGAACTGATGCCTCGGGGTAGTTTCTTCGCACACTGTCTAGGATTGACGAAGCTGCTTCACGCGGTGTTATCGTGCCAAAGTAACTTGGTATTCTGAAAACCATGGACAAATTTTAATTGATTTAAATTAAATTAATGCAACTCAAACAACTTCTAACAGATTTAGGATATTCAACTGGTTTATGCATATAAAAATTAAGAACTAGTAAATCCATTTGTATATATATTATTAAAAAGTCTTCAAATAATAATATTATTTTAAGGATAATTTTTAGATTGAAAGTAAAAACATGTAAGATTCATAGAAAATTCACATCCCCCGTGTTTCTACTGAGTTATGAACTTATGAGTTATGATATTGTTATTTTATAAAACGGAATAGCTTATTAATTATTGTGTTTTATTGTGGACGGTAGTGAAGAAGGAACAAATAAACACATATATTCAAGCAAAGACGCATTTTGTAACATTAATGGGTAAAAAGCCTCCTCACCTTTTTTTGTTTGACTTTCCAATAGTTATTACCGACACTCAAATATTTTTACGATTAATTTCTGATAAAGAGAAATTTTAAAATTTTCCTTCATGACTTATTTATTGGTCATGAAAACTTGAAATAAACCTATATACCATTCATCTGTCTAATTTCAAAACCTAGCAAGGGCATTCCAATTTTACACGCAAGCATAAAAAAAGAATTAACTTCAATGATATGCCATTCCAAAAATATATATGAAGCTTATTGGGAGTGACATCATATTTTGACATGGCGTTTACATATTTTGGCAAGCGTATGAATGAATTAAGAAATGATAAACACTTTATTGTTCAAACTAAAATAACATTCTCAAAAACTAGGTACAATAAAGAGCGTCCTTGTCGCTTAAAGCGATCTCTTCTAGGCAACCCCATTAACTAAGGAAAATATTAAAACATGCCAGTGGTGGTGAAGACAATAGATAATCAGGGGTTCCATTAGTAGTAGCGCACAACGCCCAAAATGCTCCGTTAGCCGTTCCACAAGGCGACCGCGGTCGTTGTGGTCGTGGCGAAAACGTGACTAATGACGTCATAATTTTCGGTCACACAATGCTCGCAACAACCCATGTCAAGAGGTGGGTCAAATAGCCGTTCCACTTGGGTTTACGATTGTAACGCCGGCAAGCAAGTGGAACGGGAAAAATCGCGGTCGTGAACGTGGTTGTAGCGAGTCTCTAATGGAACATAGCCAATATGAAACATTCAAATGATAGATAAATAAAGAATAGACTTTATATACTATACAAACAAAATGGTTTGGTCATGTAGAGAGAATGAATAAAAGCAGAAACACAAAACAAGTATATGACAGCAATGTGACTGGTAGAGATAGATGGTGCTGGTAGACTGCGAGGTACTCGCAATGATCAAATTGAAGATATCTTGAAGAAAGGTCAAATAAAAAGCACTTTAAATACGTAGTATGTATGTATGAAGAGATTAATGAAAATTGATTAAGCGAAAAGTGTTTGTCAGGATTGTAGCAGGTGGAGATCCATTGTCTCTATGTAGGGGTAGCCCTACAACCCAATGGGAAATAGGTGTAACAATATATATTTATGTAAGGTGCGATATAGATATGAGACCCTTGTATTTATTATTTGCGACACAAAGTAAATTTTGGAGTGGTTATAAAAAAAAATAACCACAAAGGCTATGTCTTCTAACTTATATTAAAAAGGTTATGATCTGTTCATAATAAATATAAGGTGTCCCATAACTATATGTATGTATGCATGTATTGTATGTATTTATTAATATTTGCACATTAAAAAAATACATAAATAATAAATACTTCACAAAAAACATATAACTTGCTGGGTGTTGAAATTGCACATCTGAGTTCACTTACCGCAATTTAACATCAGGACTATCATCTCCAACTATGAACGGGTAAATATGTGTCAAAGTAACATGCACACCATTCACTTTGTTCATCCTCAAGTCCTCCATGAGTGACTCTGCTAGGCCTTGTACAGCAAACTGAGCCACACTTAATGGCATTTGGTCTTTAATGTAGCTCAACCCAGCCACAGACGTCAGAGCGATTATGTGACCGTGGTTCTTTGCTTTCATATCTGGTATAAATTGATCTATTAGCTGTGAAGAATATATAAAATCTTTAAGTTGGGTTATCTCGAAGAAATTGCTTTAAATGTAAATGAATACCCACTTAATGGAACAACAGAGGTATTAGCAACATGCTGGTTTTGAAGGAATTTTCTGTCAATTTTTTATAAATAATGCATATTGCTTTGGATAAACATCTGCAGGGAGCTCATTCCAAATCTCCAATGAGCACATAGTATAACATTTTTAAGAATCTACAAGTATATGAACATAGTAACTCAAGAGAGTTAGAATGAACAGCAAACAGTGAGGTCCCTTATACACACTAAGAAAGTTCACCATGTTGCGGCAGATAGGACCAATTCATCATGTACACAACTAGAATTTAGTCAGATCTAGCTACAAAAATTTGTCGTGTCTGCTCCAGACAAGATAAAAAGAAATGTGTAAATGATGAGATTGTTTTCAGGCAGTCGTGCATAGGGTCCACACATATCCAATTATACTCAAATTACCTGAACCATCCCTGTCTTCACCGCAACAATACAAAGCGCATTGTGTCTAGTGCAGACAAAAAAAAAATATCTGTCAACGCCGGAGCAATAGCAATGTACACAGTTCATGTGTAGAAACAACACAAATTCTTGCACAGACCCAGAGAATTTCCTTAATGTGTACAAGCAGACTGAGGTGAAAATTTTAATAATGGAGAGTGAAGGACTGAAAGTAATCAGAATAATATTTCTTTGGCTTAGAGGGAAACATTGTTTATTTTATGTGTATGAAGATTAACAAATGGACAATAACATAGTCAAGACAATCAAATCATAGATATCACAACTAGTGTTTTGAAACGATAACATAGTCAGTAGAAAAGTCAGAGAAGAAAGCTCTGCAAAAACCATGTGTATTAAAATCTACAGAGAGTTAGACAATGTTTACAATGTCAAAAGTAGAAGTTGGATAAAGAGAAATAAGATGAAGCCTCAACACAAATTTGTAAGCATAATTATGCAGTCTCACTCGCACTTCCTAAAGCACAGATATGCATCTTGTAGGAATCCATTTGTGTTATTGCGAAAATAAACAAACAATTAACAATTTAAATTTTTGGATTCATGGATGTCAATCCAAAAACTTAATGTTAGCCATTAAGATTATACAACCGTAGATGCACTTGTTGTTATTCCACTTCTCAGTTAAAAAAACATTTTTTTTTATTTCTGATTAATCAATTACTTACCCAAAAATATGATGTAAGAGTCAGGTCTAAAGTATCATGTATATTTTGAGGGGGTCTCGTCAGCAATGACCTTGGACTGGGTATGCCACAACAGTAGAAAAGCATACTAACAAATCCCAGGTCCTTTTTCACCTATAAATACACAAAAATTGTAATGAATTAAAAAAAACTATAATTATCTGTTATTTACTCATAAGCATTTTGATTATAAATAAACAATCATAAACAAGTTTCACATATGCAAAGTATCTGAAAAAAATTAGGGATTGAAGCTGTGAAACAGGATCCATCCCTAATTTCGATTTCAGTGATATAATATAAGTATTTAATAATTCCTTAGGTTATCATAGTTTATCATATCACCTCTTGGATTTTTAGTTGTAGATTTAGTATATAGTGCCATACAATACAAATACAGTGAAAAATATGTAATTACTAAGTGTATGCTTTGTGTTATGTGTGTATTTTATCCATGCAGGAACGGAGAAAGAATACTAATTCCTGCAACCAGGCGGCCTATCGTAAGAGGCAACAAAGCAACCCATAGCCAGATGGTAGGGCATTTGCCCGTCTGGATGGCTAGCACCCCTGACCTAGAGCATGCCGGCATAAAAACCTTGAGTTGTGTCCAAGCATTTGTGACTATGTTCCAGTCCCATCTATGAGTCTAGCAGCATATTAGTAGCACCTTTAGTGTTGAAAATGTTCACAGGAGACGGTAACCACTTTCCATCACAGTTGTGCCGTCAGCCTGTCTGCTGTACTCCAGCGATAAAAAAACTGTACTTGATATCTTATATGCTATGTCTTTTTTTAGTAGCCTTAATAAGAGAAATATTATTCTTTTCTGAATAGGCATTAAAATAAATTAATAATATTTTTAATGGCCAAATTAAGTGACAGTATAATACCTGAGCAGCCAAAGCCTGAACATTTTGCTTTTTTGTTATGTCACAAGTGTAACTTGTTGCTGAGCCACCTCTCTTCTTAATACATTCCACAGTCTTTTCATTGGATACTTTGTTGATGTCTACGCAAAGCACTATTGCTCCTAGTTCTGCAAGCTGGAGGGCTATTTCTCTACCCACACCTCTACTAGAGCCTATGACCTGAAAAGCACCAGATGCTAAAATCATTAAGACAGATAGGTGAAACATGCTACAATAATCTAATAAGAAATATATATAATATAATATTATATATAAAATCTAATAAAATGTATCTATAATATTATAAAATTCTAAACATGCTGTGTCTGTACATTGAAGCTATTTAAAAAAAACAACTGGAATAGACTATATAAGCGATGGAGAACACCATGCATTTTTTAGATTTTGATGAGGTTTTTGGTGATCGACATTTCTTATACTTATACTCTGCGCTACTTTTTATGCTGGGTAACCCACGGGAATATTTATGGGAATTACTTAAAATGGCCAGATTAAAAAAGAAATTGAATTCAAATGTGATTTTTTTACTCAATGATAGCAAATTTAATGTAATAAAATGTGTGATTTTTTTGTTTGAATTGTTTGGATCCATTAAAATTAAATTATTCCAACATAGTTTCCACTTTTTAGTGGACACAAAGTATCACATTAAAAAAAAGAATGTAAGCTATTGTTTTTATTAGCTTACATTTTTTTTAATGTGATACTTTGTGTCCTGGTAATCCCACAGGAATTTCAAGTAAAGCATGGACGAAGTTGTGGGCATACCTAGTTTATATATAAAAGAGTAGATATCATTGTTAGTGGGAAGAATATGTGAAGTAAGACTAGTTGCATAGCTTCATTGATGAAATATAATACATACATAGATATTATCACACCTGCTTCCCATAGGCAGGTAGGCAGAGATGATGGATTTCTACTTGCTATGATCTTGACATACATGTTTTGCTTCATCTACATTTATTAATCTCTTGAAAGAATGAAACATAACATCTTACCAAAGCAGTCTCCAATCGGACAGATTTCAAAGGAGGTGGCCTGATCAACTCATAACCAGCTTGCATCACAGCATAAACTGCATTGACAAATACCCATGCTATATCAACTAGTAGTATACAAAATGAATACAGTCTTAACAACATTCTGAATGGGAACATAAAGGGCAGTACAATACTGAACAGGGTGTCTAATAATTTGATTTCCTGAAAACAAAACAAATAAATTAAGATATTTGTCTTTGTTAGTCAGTTGGAAGTGAAGTGCAGAAGGTAAAGAAGAAGAGGAACCTGGGCTCTGAAATTAAAACAAGATTTAAAGTTAGGATGATGATGTTACACAATAATTTTTAGAACATAGAATTAATAATTAACAGATAAACACACAACTCATATTCTCAAGCTAAGGTAAAGGAAGGAAGGAAAGGAAGCCAAGGAAGTAACCAATAAATATGTATAATAAAAATATCAGCTTATAAAACTCCATAGTTGGGTAATCCACCTCTTCATTAGGGAAACAGATAGTATACCTGCCATGCTTGGTTGAGGTGAATTAGTAGGTGTCCCACATTTATTACCTTGATGCACAGGCTTCCTCACATTGAGAACATTTACTGTTAGCATTTGCTAATTATATTAATAGGTATAGGTTAGAAAATTTCACATTTTGGTGCATGCTCCTACTTAATATTAAATAGACTATTCTGGAGCTGATCCTAATTATCACAAAACATAATGGAAAGCTCTTTTCATTAAATTTATTGTAAATCAAACCTGCAAGTTTTGCATTTCAGTGAACTAGTCGAATCAAAGAAGATGAACACATCATTGTACATTACCAGATGCCAAAAGTATATGTTTTGAGTAACATACAATGGGCATCTTTAGGGCCCGCTACTACTAACACTCGGAACTGAGTAAATATTAGAACCAAAGAAATTATGATATAATTAATTAATTAAATTTTACTGTAGGTAGACTATAAGTGATATGCAATTTTACAAGTTGATGTAGGTAACATCAAGAACTTCTATGTGACTTACCATTTATTTCTATAATTTTATTCTCTGAGTACAGAATGTATTACACAATTTATCTGCAAATTAACAAAATAAAGGTACTTCCTTATATCCAAACGGACCTAAATGAAAAAATATGGACTCTGATATTAGCTAATTGATGATAAGACTGTTTACAAGATAAGAAAAATGATAACGAAACTTCTGTGGGTAATGATCATTCTATAAACCAACTTCCCATTTTGTATTTCTTTTTCAACCAGAACAGTTAGCAATGCAGAAAATTAAATTCGAGACAAGACAAGCTGACCAGATAAAGATCATGGTTTATGTATAACTAAAATGTTAGTGTAGTTATAATAGTACGTGCACAACTAATAATATTTTAGGTCATTCTTTAGATTCAAAAACACTTTAAAATGAAATTGTTACAATAAAGGAACACTCATAATTCATAAAACTCTTATTTGTTTACATATAATTTATTATTTATTTAGGTCTGTGGCTTGACAGCTAGGCCTTTAAGCCAAATCTTACATTTTAATGTAGTTTCTTCATTTTCATAAGCTTAAGTGTAGGGAGTTCTTGTGACAACTCAAAAGGCCACATTTGAATATGCAGTTCATATTTCTCACAAAACACATAATTACAAAAACTCAATATTCTGCAACTATTGTTTATTTTAGAGTAATTTTACACATTGAAAATAAAACTGCACAGGACAACATCTCCTTTCAGTTCCCGCCAAAAACTCCGTTTATATATACTTTATTTATTTAGGTTTATGGCTTGGCAGCAAAGTCTTTAAGCCAGATCTTAGATTATAATGTAGTTTCCTCATTTTCTTAAGCCTATGTGTAGCACAGCTGAACTATAGGTTATCAGCTGGTGCCATTCAACGGAGTTCTTGTGACAACTCAAAAGGCCACATTTGACTATACAGTTAACATTTCTCACAAAACACATAATTACTACTCAAAAACTATCAATATCCTACAACTATTGTTCATTTTAGAGTAATTTTACGGATTTTTAGAAAATAAAACTGTACAACACAACATTTCCTTTCAGGTCCCGCCAGAAACTCTCCCGTTTACATATACTTTCCGATTCCATCATAGATTCTCTAATAAAAGTACTCTGGAAACTCACGTAAATTATCTTGGAGTAATAATGGCACATCACTAGAGCTTGTCTACTGATAGACTTAGGTTTATCTATTGTTAAGCTTCCTGTTCCGTCAATAATGTGTTCTCGTAATGGTTCCCTGGTAACATGCAATGTGTATGATATGTGTATTAAATAAACTCATTTTAAAAGGTATTGCGCTCTTCTTAATTTCCTCTGGCCATCCCATCCTACCTCAATAAATTGTTAATCAACTTCTTCGTAACACGATATATAAATTCGTCTATTATAAACTGATTTTTAAATTGTTTTCTTTACTCGTAAGTATATATTCCCGAGGTAGTTCCATGGTCACTAAGTCAGGATGAGTGGATCGGATCCCAAGGATATCGAGCATAACCCTTATTAAAGAACGCCGTGTGCTTAAATTCTCGAAACAAAAGCTAGTATACGTATGTAGATACTATATTTTCTACATGCTTTTAATTTTTTATATGCATATTACGCGATTTCTATGTCAACTGCGGACCGATTTTCAAATTGTCTTTTTTTAACTCGTGAAATGGTTCCATAGTCACCACGTCAGGATCTGATTTGTGGATTGCAAAGAAATCGAGAGCAACCCTTGTTAAAGAGGATATACACCGAACAGTGAGATGGCAAATTTGTATACGCGTGCCAGTTGTACAATTTCTACAGATGTTTAATATATTATTTCTAAAACTATTGCAGTATTTGCGCAACTAAAAAGTAAAAAAATTAACAAAAACACAACCAACTTCACAATAAAAACCAAAAATAAATATTTAACCAACTTCTTTCTACAACATCTCGAACAAGGAATGTATTACTCTCTTACGAGAGACCTCGAAGTCAGTGTCAAGTAATACATAATAATTACTATATTTTGTAAATTTGTTGTTGTTCTTTTGTGTTTTACTTGGCACCGATTTCGATATGTTGTAGAAAGAAATTGGTTAAATATTCATTTTTTGGTTTTTAGCAGGAAGTCGGTTTATGTAAAAAAAAAATTGAAATTTCGGGTGGTTACAATTGCTACCAGATACTTAAAAGTCACGGCGATCAGCCGCGTCCAGTAATTTGTTGGAAGCTTTACCATTAAAAAAAAAATATATGTCAATAATGTTAATACGTCATTGACCATTGATTGTAAAAGTTTTTATGGTCTAAAATATTCTAAAAAACTAATTTTCAAGATAAACTACATAATACACTTTTTTATTGTACGATGAGGTAAAGCAGCGGTTTCAAAGAAATAGAGTGTTTAACACATAGTAATTAAATATTCTTTGGTGCCTAACAGATAACATTATCAATTTATTATCATGGCTTTTGTATACCAAGGAGACGCAGATCTCGAGGCAAAAGCAAAAAAAGGTTAATAAAATTATTTCACAATATTTTGGAATTGTATTATTAGTATTGTCAGTTGGGAAAGTATGTGATTAATGTTCATGTACGTACTAAAACTTAGGGTGCGGTTTAGTAGTTATAAGGCGCAATTTGACATAAAGTAAATTTTGAGTGGTTATAAAAAAAATAATCACGAAGGCTAAGGCGGGGGACCTCTGCTTCGCTTTGCTCCCGTCTTAGCCTTCTAACATACATTAAAAAATTCAGATCTGGGTTAAACTTTGGTGGTCACTGAATTTTAAGTAGTGGGGGAGAGGGCAAATACTTTTGCCTTCTACATGCTATATATTGCCCCCGTGCCTAGGAGACATGTAATTCTTGAGATATTTATTTTTTTCGTTTGTTTGTTTTGTTATATTGTGACACTGGTGACCAATGTGTTCTGGCACTCGCCGGCAGCTGCCGCGGCACGCTCGCTTCGCTCGCTCGGCTCGTGCGTTTTGGTATAAAGTCTAACCTAAGTCACCATTCTAGTCACTAGTTGCGACTTTCGACTAAAGCCCACAAGCCATGTGCCATGGCAGTGGTCAGCGAGTGTCACAACCAATTTCTAACCATTGTCACAATGTATAAGCAAAAAAAAAACTATTTTCGTATTTAAAAATGAAAGAACTAATTCAACACTTGGTTACTAAACTCAAAAACAGTTTTAGTTTTTATATATTATGTGTAAATCTATTCCTAAACGCAAATCACACTTTTATCAATAAAAGTGATATAACCTTGTTTATGTAACATATTTTTGTTTTTCCCATTATTCATTGAAAATTTGTCAGTGAAGCTGAAAACTTGTTTCTTAACCCAAACAACAGGTTTAGTGACTATATATAAGGTGTATGTATACCCCTAAACTCAAATGATCCTTAATCTCATGCCACTCTGGGTCAAAGTGCAGCTCGGATCTGTTAATAATAAATAAATTCACCCTATAACTATACCACATCCAAAAATTAGACCAATTCAAATTTTTTCAAAGTCAAAGTTTTTTATTCAAAATAAATTCCATTGGAGAACACTTTTATTCTATGTATACCGCTTCCCAACGTGTTATTGCTGTTAAGGAGAAGAAGCGGCAAGAAACTCCCCAGCAACACGTCTAGCTAAATATTGTTTTTCTTTAAGTTTCTTATTCTATTTATATCTCAAGTTGTCTTTTTTTTAATAAGTTTTATACAGAAGTATGTTACAGAATTACTCTTTGAAGAATTAATGGAGTTGTAGCAAACAGTGCATACTCAATAAGACCAAGACACAATAAAAGGAAAGAAAAATATTATGAAAGTTATAATAATGACATGACATACTAAAATGTTATGCTGCAATATATCTCCATAAATCCCTTACAAGCTTGGCAAGATAACATTATACAAAATATAGTATAAGATATTAGAGCAAGCTGCTATGTAAATGAATTTTTGTCATTTTAGTCAATATGTAACACATTTCAATATTGTATTTCTTTTTACATTTCAGCTGCTGAAAGAATATCAGAAAATATGCATATAGTTGCCAATGAGCCATCTCTAGCTTTGTATAGACTACAAGAGCATGTCAGAAAGGCATTACCACCAATGGTGGAGAGACGGGTTGAAGTTACAAAACTGCAACATGAGTTGCAGGGAAGGTGCTATGATGTGGAATATGCTTTGAGGTAAGAAACTAATTTTGAGAACAATTATAAAATACTGATTATGACTAAGTTTAATATGACAAGCAACAAGAATGAAACTATTGTATTAAGAAAAAAAAAGTTGTTGTCTGTACTAATATTATAAACAGGAAAGATTTGATGTTTGTTTGTTTGTATTGAATAGGCTCCTAAACTACTGAACCGATTTGAAAAATTCTTTCACTGTTGGAAAGTTTTTTTTTAAGGCGGGGAAATGCATTTCGCACAGTACCGGGTTCTTTGCTAGGGATTAGACCATTGTCGATTATGGAGGCATTCCCAAGGGGGCAATCCAAACACTAATCAACCATCTTGTGTGGAGACCCAAATCAATGGACAAATGCCCAGGGGCTAATACCCCACTAAAACCACCCTCTTCCCATGTGCACCGTGCTGTGGTAAGAAGAGCGTAAGACTTAGAACGTAGTTACGCCCACGCTGATCCTAGCGCATCAGTGCTTGAGAATGCTCCGGGAAGCAGTGCAAACTCACTTCGTCAACAGAGGTGAAGATTCCTCTGCTCCCTAGATGCTAGAGGGCCTCTGCAGCGGTATTTCAGGGAGAGAGATCATGCGCATATCTGCGCCTCCGGGCCCCCGACTGACGTCGGCGCCCGCGAGACGTATGCGCACACTATTGGGAAGCTACACTATCCCCGGGTAACATAGGCTATATTATGTTTTCAAAAAAGTTAGGGATCCTTCCTAAAACACCAATAATGTAACCCGAGGTGTAAAAAAATTCCTAAAATCGCGTGCGCTTCGAAAACTTTTGATAGAATAAAATAATGTACTACAACTTTACAGAACACATCATTATGTACAAAAAGTGTTGCGACAGCATATGTCTAACTATTATAGTTATGCCACAATAGTGTTCTTTTATTTTAAAAATTTAATTGAATTGCCGCCGCTAGAAAAGGCTCTTTATTTGTATATTGGTATTCATCCTTATCAAAATAAATTATTTCATATTCAAGACTGTTTCAATACCTTTATATAACTTTTTGAATTATTCAATTCGGACATTCCATTCGAAAGATATTAGTAGTTTAAAAATATAAGTATTAGAAAAAAGTTGCGTGGTCGCCGCTCACCCTGCTCGGCTAGCTAGGCAGCACCTTATGCGATGTAGGCGTCACTGGGTATGGGGTGTACGGGAGGGGAGTAAATGCCATTAAATGAAGTGCTGCGTGGCTCCCTATCAAATAATTTTAGCATGAAAATATGTTGAATTCTCTTAGTAGGTAATTAAACTCAACAAAAAAGTTATTTTTAGATAGCCGTGTGAAGCCGGGGCAGGCCGCTAGTTTTATATAAATCTCACTGGGATTAATTGCAAAATTATCTGTTGCATGTTAATCATCTGTAAGTTTGGATTTGTGGATAATCCTGATAGCTTGCAGCTCTAAGGGGTATAGTGGGAGCCAGCAGCAGAATGTTTAATCTTTGAGTTGCTGCATAGGTAACAGTACTCTATGTGGGAGTCTGACTTAGAAAACAAATAGAGGGCAACAAATAAAGGGACTTCCTAATTTGGAGTACTTTTTTGTATTTTACATAGAAGCCTAATAAAATACATAGCTGAGTCTATAAATACATAAAATACAAAAATCAAATCATTAAAGTTGTACATGATATGTCTATTAGTAAGGTTTACTTGTAAATTAATATTAACACAGATAAATATTATAGCTTAACTTATGCCATCAATTTCAGGTGTTACAAAATATACAAATAAGATATTATTGAATTTTAATTTCAGCGCAGTAAAGTCCATGGATGGTGCAGCCACGAGTTTCAAGAATATACAAGAGATGCTGAAACAATCTATATTTTTAAAACAACAACTAAAATATGAAGAAGCTAGGAGAAATAAAAAAGATACAAACTCTGTTTATAAACGTCTCTCTGCTCACATTGTCTTAGATCTGCCAGATTTGTCTGACTTTTCAATGGTCAGGGAAACTACTAATCGTATTGAGAACATGATGGCACATGCCAGAGGTTCTTCTACCGAGCTACATAGGTCTCACACTACTCTACATTAAATAGCCATATAGAAGATAAAATAGTGGTATTAAACTCTGTTGAGTACCATATTTTGTCATGGTTTCGAAACTACTTTTCATTTCTGATTTTTGTACACTGTTTATCAGTGTTATTGATGTTTTAAGGAGAAGAAGTGAAAAGAACTACTCAGCTTTTTCACTTACGATAAGGATACACAGGTTGTACAGATATGCTTTCGAGAACAGAAAGCAGACATTTTGAATTCTTATTAGTTGTTACTTTGGTTATATAGTATTTATACTCATTACTGTTTGTCTGCTGTTTGGCTACTATTTCTAGTCAAGTTTGTGACGATTTTTATAGCTGATTATATGACATTTTCCTTATAAATTCCACTATACTGGAATGACCTTTACTTACTTTACTTTATTATGCAGCTATTCTGGAAAAAATAACCTGGCACAGATATGGAATTCAAAAGGAGAAACAAAGCATTTACATTTTATGTTGAAAGATCTAGTTTATGCAACATTATCTAGTCATACAAGTATTTAATTAAATATTTTTTAATAATGTACTTTGAATGAAAATTCTAGTATGTATGAATGTAAATTTTTATGGTTATTTATGTCTTAGAGGCTTTTGCTAGTTTACCATTAATCTCTATCTATGGCTTTTACCTAGAAGCTAGTACGAAATGAGCAACTAATAAACTAGCAGGTATTTTACTCACTTCATAAATGAACTTTCTAGTTTGACTGGGTGTGTGGTTTAAGTCCTAGAGTATACCATCATCATAATATCAAATGTTCTAATACAATGTGCGCTTTTGTTCGTGGATTTATATTATTATTATTAGACATGCTGCTTTACAAGATACCTACTACTTAAAATATTTGGGGAGTGCAAACTATTAAACTAAACTTAATATTAAAATACTGTCTACTAGCATCTAACTGCGTCAGGATCATTGCAAGAAGAGATTCATCGTCTCTGCCTACCCCCACTAGAAACACCCATGAAAATATGTATGCATGTTATTTATGCTTTAAAACGACATGACGAGTCTGCTTAAGATATAAATTTCACCAGAAGACATTATTAACAAGGGCTTTAAATCCAAGCTTTCTCTTTATAAATGTCAGTGCTTCTAATTTACTTTGAAAATGTATTTGGGTGCGAATTAAATGACTTCTTTTGCATTAACCAACTTTTATTCCTGACTACTGACCAGGACCTTTACACCAACTGATTGTTTGCATGCTTTTGTTGCTTATTTCATATTACTTGGGATCATCACTATCGTAACGTCCGCTATTGATTTTGGGGTCCTCTTCCTACCTTTTTTTTAATACCATCGATATCCTTTATTGTGATTTCATTGGCACATATATCCTTTACAATGTGAAGCCAATGTTTTTGTTCCCTTCGTAATGTAAGTGCCTATGTTATCTTTAGGTTTTTATTGGTAAAATATCATCGTGACGTTTGATTAAACCACGAAGGGTCATCTGGAAGGCAAGACTGAACTTGCCTCTAAAAAGCTTGGTGTGCTAAACCGGTCCAAGCAGTACTTCACCCCGCGGCAACGTCTTCCGCTGTACAAAGTGCAAATCAGACAGCATATGGAGTACTACTCACATCTATGGGCCGGAGCACCCGCTTACCAGACTGCCACCTCGACTACATCCAGCGTCGCGCCGCTCATGTCTTCGACGATCCCATACTAACAGGCGGCTTAAAATCGCTTAATCTCGAAGAGACTGCGTCCCTCTGCGTATTTTACCGCCTGTACAACGGGGAGTGTCCTGAGTTATTGTTTGATTTGGTGCCAAAACCTCAATTCTACAATCGCACCGCTCGCCAGGAACGGGATGTTCACCCCCATTTTCCTTTTGCGTTATGACATGGGGGCTTTTAAGAGCATTATAAAATTTCCTAGAGGTCGGCAACGCGTTGGCGACACCCCTGGTGTTGCAAACATGCATACGCGACGGTTACCACTTTCCATCAGGTAATAAAAAAAATCAAACTCGCTAGTTTAATCAACTTCATTGAAAAAAAATCCATATCGCCACCAACCTTTCAGAGCATTCTATCTACTATGTTTTGAACCAAAACATTTCTACTGTGCGATCGTCTGACCATTTTGGACTTATGTTGGAATCTATATTCCAACATAAGTCCTATTAATGTAAATGAAAAATAAATTAACTTGTAATTAGTTTATTTTCATAGAATAACATCGTATTGCGTTACTTATAATACATGCATGTTTATAAAAACAACCTCTAACATTACATCATAAAAACATAATTCACAAAAATGCCATAACAAACTAAATTATGCGAGGAGCTCTTATCACTCAACAAAAGGAACGCAGCGTAAGGGACTGTTTTTTTGTATAATTCAACCTCAAATGTAATAATTTAAGGTCTGATTTACATTAGTTACTTCGCGATATAACTGGCGAAACTGGTAAGTTAAGCCCTTATCATCGTTTGGACCAGAGGCGCAGGGCAAAGAAAATCGCAGCGGGGCTGCGTGGTATACTTCATTGCTCTGTTTTGTGATAAGGTGAAGTGTGTGAAGTGATAAGGTCGATTATTGGCCGGTTTCTATATCTTATAATACTATTCATTCACTGGCCCTACCATTGCACCGGTTGAATTTTGACATTAGATGTAAGTATGGAGCTATGTCAAATTTTAACCGGTTAGTAAGGCAAGGTCTTTAAAATATAAAAACCGGGCCTAATTGGGTGTCTGTCCAAACGACGATCACTACTTAACTAAACAGTCTTGGAAGTTATATGGGTTCTTAATTAATACAAATGTAAATCAGGTTTAAATCCTTAGTATACATTTTAAAACAGTATTACAAAGAATAATCATCTTTTGAAAATCACTGACCACGGCAGCTCCTTTAATTTGGTGATATGATATCTTTTTTCAAATTTGATCAGTCTGTTTAAAGCAGCCTCTGTCGGTATTACCTTTGGTTTTGAAGAACCAGTCAACTTCCGATAGATGGTCCTTAGGACGCTGCTAGCAACTTTGTTCCCGGTTTCTTTGCTTAGCACTGAATTACAAATGTAGTCTATAGGGATAGCAGAGACGATATAAGAGTATATTTGAGTATTTTCAGCTTGTAGTGCCTCCATTCTTTCAAATATTGTGGCCCATGTGACAGTTTTGTCTAGTATTTGAACGTTCACCAGTACCTATATTAAAGATGGTCTCATTTGTTGAAAACAATATCAGACTAACACTTGGCGGGTATACAGTCCGCTCCCCCTTTTTTATAAGGGGAAATCCATTTGCATACGCCCTACTACACGGAGATTAGTGTGGGACTCGATGGTCAGATGGGTTGCCGGAACAACGAACTAAAACCCCCTTGGTGTCTTTCTGTCGCCATAAAATATTTCGGGGCGCCGGAACTGAGGCGTCCGTCGGCGCCGCCGCCTTGACTGGCGTGGAACTGCTCGTAAGGGCAGGTCCACCGCGTGCCTCGGATCTACAATCCAGTTCCAGAAGACGAAAATCCAAGCCCATTTAGATATTCATTATATTTAATTTTGTGTTTGCTTTTCGACCATAGTTATGGACCGATATTCATGATTATTAGAGCAAAATATATATGCTTTTCGCAATGGAGATTTAAGCTACTTTTTAATCTCAATATTTCTTTTGTAAAATAATTATATGGAAACACATTGAATTACCTCAGAGGTATCGTTAATAATGAAATTTTCGAAATGCTTTGCAAACATGCTTTTCACGTCAACTTCATCTTTAAGATGCACAACTACAGTGTAACCTTTTGTGCTGTACCGTTCTACAAAGCTATCGACGGTGTCTATATCATAAATATAACCATCTACGATGCTTGCCAGTCGGCTTGTAACTGGCATGTGACTTTCAACACTGAAACACATAATTATGTGGTACACCTCAAAAAATCAACCAAAACGAAATCCCCGACTCCACAGCAAGCTTTCGTTTATGTTAGGGCTTCATTTTTGGAAAAATTGTAAATTCTAATTTAAATCTCCTGAATACGAGTGTAACGTGCATAAATAACAGTTTTGGCTTAGGTATCTACTAGGCCGTTTATTTTACAAGAGATCTTCGTAAAGACTGCCAGAGTCCAGAGTCTACCCTAACTGTGCAACACTTTCGACGTATTTGTTCATGTATCTTCAATTAATATACACCCCCCATATATATATATATATATATATATATATATATAAACATAATTTATGCATATAAATGATCATACATACATATATCCCTATGAGAGTAGATATTTGTAAATGCATACCATAAGGTGGTTAAATTGTAATAGATGTCTGGGAAAATCTATACCAATATTTAAAGTGGTGTTGCTTGGCTGTTTGTTTATTCCTGCTTTACGCCGTTGGGATTTAACCGATTGTCATGAAATAAACACAGGACACTTTTTTATTCCGGAAACTCAGATAATTTCTATGAAATTCGGATCCAAACTTGTGAAAACTGTTTTCTTTAGGGTAAAAACCTTAGTCATTTTCATTACCTGCTAGAACTAATAAATATAGCATGTCCTCTTTTCCTCAAATAGTATAGAATATGGTACATAGCACGTCGCACAGAGAACTTTTGATAGGCCGTGCATTCATCAAGGATTATTATGGGCGGTGCGGTGCTCCTACGACTGCTGCAGCAAAGTGCAGACGAATACGATCATTTGCCAATATGTTGCCAACCAGTTGGTGTGCTTGTTCACCTAGTTCTATAAATTTAAAATGTTAAGTATGATTGTTGTTTGTTAGGCAGATAATCTTAGCGTCGTTTGAAGTGGTTTGACCGAAATACTCGACATTTGGAGGAACAAGTCGACAGGTACGTCCTGTCGACGCGACCTCAATGGTTGTACTTGGTGTAAGACCTTGTAGGTAGCAGTCCCTAGATGTCACGGTGCAGGAAATGATAGCCACTGACTGGGTTTACAATTTAGGATTTTAAGTCTCAAAAATTGAAGACCATCAAGAAGGAACGTGGCCCTCACGTTGGGTGTTCCTTCTCCACTCATTAAGTAGAAATATTAACTTTCAATTAAACAAGAACTGCCCTTGCTAATAAAACTTTCATAGTTTTAATTTTGTTCTGTATCTGAATGAATTTATCAGTAAAGACCCACAGCAAGGCAAGCGTTAGCACTGAGCGGTAGAAAATACAAATACATATTCTAAATATAAATATATAATATTAAATGCTGCAAAGTACTTCTGCATGTTACAATTACCTATGTTTTATTACAATAGAGTCTTCATTAAACACTATTAATTCAGTTCGTTATTATTTTTAATTGACGTTTTGAGCAGCACGAAAAAGGTTGGTACGCTTTGTTTAATTTTTTTTAACATAATGACCAGCTTTGCAACTTTGGTACCTACCTTAAAACTTGATGTTTTATAGGAGCCTTACTTTCATAAAATACTTGTATGCATTCATTGAAACTTTTATACGTGGCAGTGATATTAAAAACAGTACACTAGCTTCATATTAAAACGTGCAAAACTTTTTAGGAGCCTAACATACCAAGTGCATCAATATATTTCCAAACTTCTTCGTGGACACACTTTATGGGAACGCCTCTCAGAACAGCAATTAATTCCAGAGCATCAAATACTGTCATCCATGGCGGCAGTATTGGTCTCCCGCAGCTGACGCTTACATGACTTTTGAACTGAATGAATAAGAAGTATATTATGCATACATTTAAAAGCTCTTCGAAAGAGGACGTCAGCATCCATACTGTTGGCGATTTTTGAAATGTGAAGACCGCGTCTCGGTAAACGTTTTGTTGAACGCCCTCCATGCAGCCCGATGGACTGACGACCTGCTTAAGGTTGCCAGTAGGCGCTGAATCAAGAAGGCGGAGGATTGTGATTGGCTGACGACGTCGGAACAATAGAGCAGAATTGGAGTATGATTTACCTTATGCGGATTATTTCCCAAAGACCATTTAGACATGCACCATATTTGCCCTTCGCTCGGCATCTTGTACCCTGCTAAAACCTCACAAAGAGTCTGCCGCCCATGGCGCTTCAAGCCAGAAAGTGCCAGTGCTTCGCCCTTGCCCAATCCAAAATAAATATTGCGAACTGTGTATATGCCCATCTGTTTTCGGTGTACGTTGCACGCTAGTAGATATTCACCAAAGGTGTCCACCTTCTCTTCTATTACAGGAAACATAAGATCAATTAAAGCATACATTATATATAGAGTAACTTTAGAAGGGAATGTTAACTTAAACTAGGTGCATATATTCTAAAATTGTTGTTTTTTTTCTCCTGTTATTCTTATTTAATTATTTATAGCAAATGCCAACGAAACATCGTTTTCGTTGTCAACATTTTTTTTTGTGTAATGCAATAGCGGCAACAAAAAGAAAAACCCCGAACGCAACACCATCTTTTTAATTTTTCATCTATCCCACGGGAAAAGATGTCGTTTATTGGGATAAAAATATTGTAAGTGTTGACCAGAGATATAAGCTAGTTCTATGTCATGTTTCATTTAAATCCGGTCAGTAGTTTTCAAGTGATGCTCTATATAACATATAGATAGACTTGATAGATTGATTTTTTCATTTTTAAATTCACTGTACAGACTCGACACCTCCGACAGATTAATTATATTATAAGTTCCTGATTAGGACCTTAACTTGTTATTAGGTAGGTACGTACTGCGCTTTTCCTTCATATGCTCATTCTTATCCAAAACATCTGTCATCTCTCTCTCACACCCAGTGGTTAGAGTCTCTCTATCCTCTTTTGGAACCCGGGTGACTTTCCTTAGAAAATATCTCCAAACCTTTTGTATCACTTGGTATTCTATTAGGAGAAGTAAAGTCATAAAAACTACAGCCGTATAGATCATTGCGATGACTTCCATAAGTACTCCAGGACTGTATGTGAGGTAACGTCTTTTCTTATAACAGTTAAGCAGTACCCCGCATTTTTCTAAAAATTAATATTCGTTAATAATTTTAAACAGTAATAATATTAATATAATATCAGCAAATAAGACTTGAACCTCTCATTTTTATAGGGGAACGGACAGTACACCAGCCACGCTTGTCCAAGAGATTGGCAGATGTGACACGTCGGTAGGTTTCATCACGATGTTTTCCTTCACCGTTGTTAGCACATGGTAATTAGAACAGTAGAGGGCCACTGTTTATGGGGGTATCGGTGGAATCACCTCTACTGTACGAAGTGGTACGCCCCTGCTTCCCGGGGTTCAGTACCAAATCGGCGCACTAGGATTTCAGAAGAGTTTAACTACGTTAGACATGCCTGGAATTATAGATATATGCTCTCATAGGGACCCAGGTAGGTTTAGTGGGTAGTGTGTTCGACCTCCTCCTTTAATGGAAAAGATCCCGTTTGCCGTTTGGTGCAAGAGACACACACAAACACGAAGCGCGCGCCACTAGGTGGTGCTTGTGGTCTCCCTCTCCCTGTATCCAAGCCCGGTGTGTGTGTCACAAGAAAAGACATTCTTCATGAGTTAACAAAAAAAAAAATGGTAATTAGAACAATATGCACTATCAGAAAACAGTCTGAAGTGGTGCATGCTTTCCAGCCACGATTCGGACCCGCGCCCTATGAATCTGAAACGCATGCGCTTCTTAAATTTTACCACTACGCTACCACGGCCCCTTTAAAATTTCATAAATAATCAACCAAGCTTGAAAAAAAGAATACAAAATAGGCAGTGACGGTTTTAGTATTTCTACGGCATCCCCTCTAACACAATATAAATTCGACTCCAGAGAGAAAAACATCGAAAGGCATTCGAAAGTAGAAACTTATTACCATCTCCATACAATGGTACATCTTACTTGCTTAGGATAATAGTTTCTTTTAAATATTTAGACCATATTATACATACGACAGCATCTATGGAAAGTATTGACGGAGCAAAAATTCTTGGTTTTGAACAGAATACATTCCGTGTTGTACACAAAAATAGTTTTGATTTTAACAAATGCGTACGCCATGTTGAATTGTGGTGACAGACTCATAAATTGTAGCAGATAATTTAAGGCGTTGCCGTAAAATATTTTTGCTACAACTGTTGTTTCGCCTACAAAAAATAATGAATTTTAAATCATTGTTAGTAAATCTTCAAATAGCATTCATATTTAATGCTGTATATTGTCTACCTTAAAAATCATGAAAATACTTTTTAATGACTCTTTATTCAATTGAATTAATTGTGAGATGTTGTCTAGCAAATGCGTAAAAATTGTGTCCTTCTTCCATCTTACTTTGATCTATCAAGTGCAAAAAAAAAAACAGATCGGGAAGTTTCAAATATAGGTACAAAGAACATTCGTTGAAACAAAATCGTTAAGTAGTTTTTGAGAGTTGGAGTATTTCTGATTAAATGCTGTTTATGGTTCCTTAGTCAAATAACGAAAACAGCGGTAGATTGTCACTTCTGCAAAAGCCTTAATTCCGCATTGACAGCCACGTACATGATCAATTTAAACGACCTTTTATAATTGTTATATAATACATTTAAAAAGAAAGTTAACAGGCTGCAACTCACCAAAGACAACATTAAGGAATATGTACGTCATAGAATTCAATGCTGCCCTTTTCCCCAAACTGAATATGTAAGCTTGCGGAACACAAGCCAGGCCGTACACAATCAGCAAGAAAGGAACTACCACTGAAAAATTAAATAATCTAGTTTAAGGAAGCCGAGAAGAATTAACATCTAATTTTTAAAAATTAGCAGGAAACAATTAAAATGTGGTAAACAAATTTAAATTTTTATCGACGACTTATTTAAAAAGAGCTGTGACGTACTTATGGTATGGTAGGTATGGTAAGTGCTGTAACCATTAAGTTACCACGGCTTTTTATTTATTTAAAGTTATTAAGAAGAAGTTTGAATATAAGTTGATTGTTTGGGAGTTAAAAACAATTGGTTTACGTACACAGATCTTGAAAATTAAAGTTCTTCGCAGGAATGATAAAGTACATCATAATAAATATAACCGCAGACATAATTGCTACTAATATCCAATACAGAATCAAATCGCAGAAGTATAAAGTGAACCAATAGCGGGAAGGCGAAAAGTTCATTGCATGCTTCTGTAATTAGAATAATTAATGTTATATATACCTACCAAACTTACACATTCGTGCAGGAATGATGAAAGAATATTCATTCCTGCGGCCTATCGTAAGAGGCGACAAAACTACTCATAGCCAAGGTGGTATGGCATTTGTCTGTCTAAATGGCTACCATTCTTGGTCTAAAGCATGTCGCTATAACAACTTTGAGTTCTGTTCCGGCTTTAGTGGTCAAGTTTCAGTTCTTCGAGCAGCACATGTTGCACCGCAATTGTCTATATGTGACAGTGACCACTTTCCATCAGGTAGGCCGTCAGCCTGATGTGCTTCAGCAATACAAGTATCCATAGTCATTAATTTGTTAGACTATCAACTCAAATATCAAGGCTTATAAAATATGATAATATTCAACTACTATTACTTGGTAATGTCTTATGAGTCCATATTCGTGCGACGGAAGAAGAGTTATGTGCGATATAGTAAGAATGAGAAGAAATTGAATCAATAGCGGAGGCACAGCAGCACTGCTCGTCCACTGAAAGTAGAAAATGTACTGCGTTTATTTATATGCAGGGCCTAATTATGTAAAAAGTATCAGTATAATATAACGAGGAAAACCTTTTTTGTACCACATCGTTTACGCTCTAATTTCTACTTAGGGTCTCTAATTGACGCATCCGAAGCCATCGATTACGACATCAAGTTCCGTATCTTAGCATTGGGCCAAGTGGCGTGAGGTAACTGGTGTCAAGAATGTCGCCTAAATTGGTACGGCCACGTTTTACAGAAACTGGCTAGTTACGAGGGAACAAATGTCTAGACATGCCACCTCCGCCAGGTCCCGGTCGAATGGGTAGACTCAAGTAATGCTGGCTTGACGTCGTGAAGGATGAAATACGTACCAATGTAAGTAGGCAAGTGTACCCCGGGCTTTGAAGCAGACGTTTAGAATGCTTAAGTGTTTTTTTTACTCTGTGAATTTTATAATAAATCAATATTTTTAATTGGAAAAATATATAAATTATTACTATTATTAGACTTTATGACAAATTTGTAATTATTATTATTATTTTGTTGACATCAATGGTTCGCTGTGTCCTTATTTTATGTTTAGTAATTTTATTTTATGACATATTTGAAATTATTGTATTATTGTAATTTTGTTTTTGTCATCCCAGTGATAATTTTTTAGTTATTTTATGTCTATGGTCACCTAGTTTTGCTATATTTAGTAGAATAAGGCAATTTAATATTTGCACGCCCTATGGGTAATGACATGTTGAACCAACTATAAATTAACACTTGTTTATCAATACGCGACCGGCATTTAATGCTAGGGTGATGAATTTTTAGTAGCCTTAGTTTTCTATAAATTAAATTACACAGCTAATTTAAGTATGCCCGCGATTTCATAAGTTTCATCTACATACACATCTTGGTAAAACAATAGACACAATTAATTTAAAATTGACATACATAGGTACATGCATCGTCATTATGATGTATGTATGTACATTGTACATGATATATATGGTGGCGTATGTGGTCTAATGGTCAAGCGTTGGCCTAACCTGAAACGCAAAATCTCCAGGCTCAATTCCCGGCAGGGTAATTTACATTTTATACCTGACTCATAGTCAGGTATTTATTACTTGGGTACTTGTCTGTCAATAAATTATGATTTTATTTCTGAATATTTCATCGATAAGAACTTTTAATTTTTGGCTCAAAATATCTCAATCTACTTCATCCTAATACGCACATACGTGAATTTACAATATACTAGGTAGAGATAATAGATAAAGATGTTTCATACTTCAGAAAGGTCCAAAACAAGTGGCTCATCTGTTATATGAATACTGGCATCAAAATTTCCCGTGTAATGGCGTAGCAGTGCCATATACACCCTCGCTAAAGCCCTAGCGGCTGCGCTATAATCAAAATGAATAGGACTGTATAAAGCTTGCACCTGAAATATTAATTAGTTTTTTTAGTGGAAACTTGATTGATATGTGTATTAATTTTGTGTTTTATATATTTGAATATTAATTATTGTATGTTTCCCAAACAAATTAAATAAATAAATAAATAATTCTATACGCAGCTGATAAAATGTATTAAAAAAAATAATATTTATATCCTCTTTACGTACATTGAGACTTCCATTTCCTTTACTTGTGACATCAATTCCATAGGCGTATTTAAAAACGTAATACTGAGGCGAATCTATTGCTCGCGAAACCAAATACCCTACCAAGTTCTGGAAGAAAAAATATTTGAATATTAGGATAGAATCACATCACCAGCATCAAAGAGGAAAACAGTTTAATATGTACCACTATTATTATATACAATATTGTTACGACTTAGCCAAAATTCCACTAAGCACAACAACAAATGCGAATGAACACCTGCGGTCATAAGCCCCGAGTTTTATTACCACCCGCATTTACACTTCTTTTGTTTTCTTTGTATTTAATATTTGTAATTAGAAAAGCCACCTATTGTGTATTGTAATCTGTTCCGGTAGGCAGTGGCCAGGTGTGATTCCGGGAAATCGGGTGCACGCGATGAGGTAGACATATTTCACCGTGCAGTATAAAACAATGCCCGAACGGAAGGGTGGGGCAGTCAAGCGACGATTACGATACGAGCAAGACGTGTGTACATTCGAGGAGTTATATAGTGACGGACTTTGCGCGCGTTATTTAATCGTGCAGTTTGTATTGGTTGTATCCAGTTATATTTGTAGTTGTTTTATACGTGTTTGTACAGTTCTAATAAATTCTATAGTAATTCCAACGGCATTTTAATACGAGTCCTGCACTCGTAACAATATTAATATGTACCACATCAATTTTCATAAAACCACACATATTTCACTCGGCCCTTAATGGATGAATGAGCGTTGAAAAACGAGAAATGAACTAGGCACCCAGTCTGATGTTTTACTCTCAAACTTCTTTCGTCAAGCGTTTTCGTTTTAGAACTTCTTTTTTTTTTTATGTTCTAGTTATTTTTTTGTTCTTTCTTTCAAAAACGTCATAAAAATTTTCGGGTGGATCCGACGGAAACGAACGACGAAAGGCGTTTGAGAGTAAACTCTTTGGACTCAACGCCAGCGAGTTATAAAGATAATCATCAAATATAATCTAATCCTGATACAGCTAAAGTTATACTGCATCATCCGTATATTTCGTTGTATTAGGTTTACGAAACAGTTTCTGTATTAAAATCTATCAAGTTTTTAGTATAACCATGAGCTGAGTGAAACAATCTTAAGGTTTAAAAACGATTATAGCATGGGAGGATATAATATCTGTACATATAATAAAATTGTAGAGGTCAAATTTCTGTAAAATGACAAAAAAATTGCTAAAAACCGAGTCAGGGGGATGTAAGAAGTGAAATTGAACTAATTTAGATTCTTTTCAAATTTTTTGTTTCTCTGTTTGTCGGTTTGTCTGTTTATCTGTCTGTTTGTACCGGCTAATTGTACTGGATAATTTGTACTGGACCGATTTAAATGAAATGTTGTATGGTGGAAGCTTATATCCCTGGTCAACGTATAGGATACTTTTGATCCCGAAAAATTAAAGAGTTCCCGTGGGATAGTTTAAAAAACTTTCCACGCGGACGAAGTCGCGGGCAGAAGCTAATCTACAATATGTACGTAATGATATAAGAAATTACCTCTGAATGTGAAAGAGCTGTGTATTCCATTTTATTCACGGCAGCCATTGTTGAACCCGCCTCTGAAAGGACGTAGCTGAAAAAAATAGTCTAAAGTAGTATTGAAGTTCTGAAAATATATTTAGCTATTCAAAGCCTAAAAGGTTATTTTGACCGCATATACTCTAAACGGGAAAGTTGTCAACTAGGCTATAAAAAAACAAGTGATTAAAAAAGGAGACCATGGCAAAATTGTGAGGTTAAAGTTTTAAGTCATCCTAGCGGTCATTCAGAAAGACAAATAAGAATATATTAGATATATTCTTTATTAGTTTGTCGACGTTATGTGTGGAACTTTTGAATAGCTTGCCCAGTGGCTAACAAGTCGTGTTGACTATATGTACACTGATTTTTAATTATCTGGATTAAAATGAGGGCTGTGATCGACTTTTTTATGTTGCAAGTGTGGAGCATAGTGTCGTAGTATGGCTCATTTATAAGTGAATTGTTGATTCAACTCACCACTGTGAGCTGACAACAACTATAACAACTACAAATTGATTCAAATGACCACTGAAAGTTGAATCAATTTGTAGTCGTTATAGAAATTCTATAGGACTATAGAATTCAACAACTCACTCATGAATTAACCATAATACAACACTATGCTCCACGATTGCAACATAAAAAGGACGATCGTAGCTGTCATTTTAGTACAGGTAATTAAAAATCAGAGTATTTTTCTCATACGGTATTTTCCCTTTGTACATAGTTATTCAAACTATTATTTAGCAAGACAACTTACGCATTAGCAATGGATCTTGCCTCCTCAGAATCATCCGCACGAAGTACTAATGTGATCTCGGTTTTTAACTTTTCCACCGTCATTAACTGTTAGTAATTGTATCTTTATTAATTGGTACGAAAACAACGCTGAACATATTTATTACAAAGTGACACCTGATGACCTTTGACAATCAATTTAATGAGAAAGATATAATTTTAAATACCTGCCCATGTATAGTCTTGTTAGCGAGCCAATCTTTCTCAAGGCGAATCATAGTAGATGCTAAATTTTGACCAATAGCCGCACCTGCCAGTATTGCAGATATAAACTGAAATTAATTCAGCCCGATTTTATCTAACTGCTTCTCCGTTAAGTCTTTATTAATTATTATAATAAGGATTAAGATATAAAGGTTACATATCTAAAGAATTCCACAAACCAACATTTATTATGAGACTGTCTTGGTTGTTACATCAACGCTTAAGGCTCTTTCAAAATATCTGATCTTCTTCTTACAATTACTTACAATGATATAGCAGGTCGTAGTTTAATATTAAAGAAGGTGCCAATTGATTGTGATGTGCTTTTAAAATCTAATAAATAATAGTTATTGCAGTGAGTGTTCTGATAGACTAAATGAATTTTCATATGCCTAATACCATTAGGCATATTGAAAAGGAACACTGGAGCGTTTAGTCGAGTAAATCTAGATATGAAAAATTCTTAACGTCCCTAATTTGTTAACAGGCTCTAGTGGTCACTTGGAGGGATTGTTTCATTTATTTATCATCCTATTTACAATGAACACCTTTCAACAATCAACTTCAATCATTTAATTTTACCGTTATAATTAGAAAGAACTTGTAATAAGCGTAAAAGGTAAAATATTTCCAAGCGACTCTTCTCAAGTGTAGAATGTTTAAACATGTTGTAGATGTTCTTGACCACTTTACCGGCTCTGCTGGAGAGAGAAAAGAAGTTAAGATTGATTAAATATTAGTATTTTATTTATACTCTATATATATCTCTGTTTTTATGAGGTATATATTTAGTTTGATTACACTATTTTTTTTATAGCTGGAGTACAGCAGACAGGCAGACGGCCCACCTGATGGAAAGCGGTTACCATCGCCCATGGACGTTTGCAACACCAGAGGTGTCACTAGCGCGCTGCCAGCTCGAAGAAATTTTATGACACCCTTTTTAAAAAACACTATACTGTAGCGCTGTGGGATGTGTGCGCAAGAGAAACGTTCTAGTGAACCGTTGCGTACAAGAGCGAAGCGGCTCAAGGAAGTGGGGATGAACGCCCAGCCGATGGCGTGCGGTGTGGTGGTAAAAGAAGACGAAGGCACCATTCTGAACAGTTCCTCGGAACACTCTCCATTGTATAGTCGGTAGAATAGGTAGAGAGACGCGAAGTCTCTTCGAAGGCCAAGTGTATCTAAACCGTCTGTGAGTATGGGATCGTCGATAATGCGAACGGCTCGATGTTGAATACTGCCCAGGGGATTTAGCTGGTAGGCGGGTCCCCGTCCCACAAGTGTGAGCAGTACTCCATATGCGGCCTCACCTGGGCTTTGTAAAGCACAAGGTGTTGCCGCGGAGTGAAGTACTGCTTGGACCGGTTAGCACTCCCAGCTTCTTGAAGGCAAGTTTTGCCTTACCTTCAAGGTGGCCTTTGAACTGTACATCGTTTGCAATGTCGACACCAACGATCCCAATACTCTTAGAGGTGGTAAGAGGCATTCCTTGGAACTGAAGCGCATGTACGAATGGGGTTTTCTAATGACAAGAACTAAGAATAATTCTAAAAAATATTTTCGATTGTATCAGGCATTGCAAGGTCGCATGGAATTTTAATTTTACTGAATATAATAATCAAAACGTTCATGCGTTTGTGCAAAAATAGTATAGATAAATAAGTAGGAAATACTAACTAGGTATGAAAATTTTAATTTCCGTTTTTAATTATACCAGAAGTCTAAGTAAGAAGTAATTTTGTATTCAGTTAAATGTTTCAATATCGAATGTAAGTGTTTTCTAGATTTCTAGAATATCTTTACTCACAAAAATCAAAAATGGAAACAAACCTGAAATCCTTTTTAAGGCTTTTTTGCGCAAATGATGTGAAATTGTTTGTTCGTAATGTGCCGCTCTCGATTCGTTTATGGCCCTGATTTAAAAATATTATAAACATTCGCACTCAGAAATATTAATTGAAATTATGTTTAAGGACCACTAAATACATTACTGTCTAGACCAATTTTTTGAAGTTATTGAATTTATATAATTTATGTGAGAAATTGAGTTGTTGTTTTTAAAGTTAAAGCTTCTATCATCAATTAAATATTTAACGTTTTCCTAACATCTTCAAATATGTTCTATTAATGTGAATGTTTGGTAATTATTTTCATCCTCTTCAAAATTGTAATATTTATAAACCAATTTTGATCAAATTTTATAAGAACAGTGTCTTAATAGAACATCAACGTAAGGTGCGTTTTAAGCGTCATGAGTTTTGGCGAGTTGTATAGGTATAGTCTAATGGTACTTAAATTAGGCTGTGGTAAAACTTGCATATCTATTAAAATAAATAACTTTACTGTACCTGCGAAACACCTCTTCAGAATCTGCCAAACTGATATTCAGAGAAGTAATTCCGTATTGCGCGGAGTTGTCTGTTATATCTTTTACAAAATTCGCTACGTTTGCTGTAGGGAAAACGGGTAGACGAAGAATTAACAGCGAGCCAAGGTGAGCTCGCACTCTTGCCTTGGATTCTTCTGCTCGCTTCAACAACAATGACATTCGTTCTTTGTCATGAACAGCCTCTGACCGCAATGTCAGTCTCACGCGGTAATCTTGGCCTATTGAAATTAAAGTTTTAATATAATTATCGATATAATTGGTGTAAAGTACTGTATTTATTCTTTAAAAACACTACTGCCGGCATCAACGATATAATATGTCGGGCTCTTGCCAGCGCCGGCGTGCCAACCGTTCTCGAACCGAACTGCCTGGTCCGCGACGATGGCAAGAGGCCCGACGGTATGACTTTAATTCCCTGGAGCTTGAGAAGGCCGCTCGTGTGGGACGTTACCGTACGTAATTTGTTTTTTACTACTGTATATATTTTTTTAAGTTAGGTTTATTTATAGGATATTTTAGTTTTTATTTTATAAACTTTAAAACATAAGTGGACACTATTAATCAATAAAATTCAAAAAATATTGCAAATGGTTTATATTGAATATTTTTCTTTCTTCATTCTTAGTTATATAACACGTTTATTCTAGCTTTTGTTGGCTGCTACCGCGGCACATTCTCTTCAGCTTGGTTTGTGTGGTATAGTTTAAACAGAAACTAAGAATCGTGTCCATCTTCAGTTGATCGTCGCATCTTATGAGTAAGCTGTGTCAATATTAGGTATTGTAGAAATTTTTAAATTCGGTTTCAAAAACCGGACATACTAATACTATGTTTATTAGCGTTCCTAATTTTACGTGGGGTCCTTTAGTGACAGTACATGAATTATATGAATTCTGTTAATTCTAAGGATTTTTCTTTAGAGAATAAATTCTTACTACTTGATATTTCAATATTAATAAATCAGCTTTAAAATCAAAATAGAGATAATGAATTTCATCTAAAATATTCAGGTATTTTAATAAGTACAGTTCTTACCATATTTGAAAAACATATATGCAGGAGTACCGCCAAAAACTAAAATTTGGCTATCGAACACAAAAGCGCGATCAACAAATTCTAGCTGATAGCTGGAATAGCAAAGCTTGATAATTGTCATGTGTTTTTTGTACTGCTGTAATATACAAAAATATTGTAATTTTAATTAATTCTTATGCTTTTTTTAAATCCCCACAATAATTACATCATAGCGGGACCAAGAACTGATAACGGAACGACTTTTTTGACCTTTGATTATATAACCTCTAGATTTGGCGTCGCTCTTTCTTACTATAAAAACTGGCCAGCTAATGCATGCTTGTGTGCGTGACAGCGTTGTCTTACACTGGCGCTCCGCCATTTTATTTGTCTGTGTGAAGCGTATATAGAGATCCCAGCTAAAGACAAACTGACAATATTTATGGGAAAAACTGATCATGCTAAGGTCTACTTGATGCTTTTTCAAGAAAGTAAAAAAATATTAAATGGCATTAAAACATCTATCATAAATAGTGGTTACGTAAAGTTACAATTTATTTTAAAATCAACCTTCTCTTGGAAGGGACGTATTAATTGGATTTTATGAAACAAATGAAAAAAAGAGATAACTATAAATGTATTTATAGGGTTTCGGCTGCGAGAAAATGCGATAAAATATAGTACATGATAGTGATGTATCGATGTCATTTCAAGCGACCGAGAGTCTATCTGACTAGGAAAAAATCTGACATTTGACAGTTTTCCGAACCCTGTTTTATATAGGATTTTGCATGGGAAAAATATTTGTCTTCTAGAAAGAACGAGTACGCTAGGCTATAGGAATGTGTTCCATACTGGTGACTTTGTACTAGGAAAGTGCTTTGCACTATATACCTCACAATAGGGATGTCCCTTATAACTTCACTTTATAATGTTCAATGCTTAGATTATAAAATGTTCAATGAATATGGCAAAAAGCGTGAGGCGCTTTGATTAAATTAATTAAAGTGCTATTAGGGGACATCCTAGTGCGGAGCATATCCCTAATATGAGGTACAGCCTTAGCGTGTAGGACATCCCTAGTGTGAAGCACATTTCTTGTAGAAAGTCGCCAGTATGGAACCAGTTTGGCCGCCGGAGTTGAGCAATCGTCCTGCGAACGCGAGTCCTGCGACCATCCCTACGTTCGCATCCATTCCCGTACAAACAAACAAATTTGACCACTTTATAAGTTTACATGATCTTTCGATGTAGTATGTTTGATAAAATTTGTTTTCTTTTTAACCCAATTCGTGTCCACCCCAGATATACTAATTCAACGCTCACTTAGGGAATTTTGCTTTTGTAAAACCGGCAACACCGACAAAAACGTCAAGTACACGTCGTACTGATTTTACCTAATAAATAAATTGATTTTTACGAAATACTGAGTTCTAAATAATTACTTACCGATCGTAGGTGACTTCGTTCGTTTTTGTAATTTCTGCACACTTTTATCGCGCAAAACGACATTTTAGGTCAATGAAAGTTGACACGCAACACGACCGTTCACCGTGGCAACAAAATTAACACGCGGGACCGCGAGCCGCTTATAAGGTAGCAGTTACCTGATATTTTTATCTACGTCTTTACTCTGTCGTGCCAAATTTGGAGGTTATATAATCAAAGGTAAGGACTTTAGACATCACAAATATTTTGATCATAAAAAGATTATTTATAAGAAAAATATTTGTTAAGAGCTATTTTAATAGTTAAATAGTAAAAAAAACCAGTAAAGCAAGCACATACAAAAATAATATTATGCTATAAATGCACACCTAACTAATTTTGAATTGTTTGTAGGTATACAATGCTCGTCTTCCATAAGGGCTTGGATTGAATAAATAAAATATAAAATACATATTAAATACGACTATATAAACAAAATCTGCGAAGGTTGATGTTTCTATAATTTACCATAATTTTGTCTTTGATCACAGCCACATAACTACCCTCGTCTGTAAGATTGGGCAGCACAATAATCTGTAAAAACACTGTATCGATGAGTGTTAAGCACCAAAATGAAACTAAAACGAACTCAAACCAAAAACCAGAAAACGCTATTATTTCTTATTTATGCTTAAATTGTGCAACATGAGATCTTTTGTTTGATAACTTTTTGGATAGTTTGTCTAGTGCTAACTTTAAAATTTTCGTTTATTTTTGGACTGTCCCTTCAATATACAAACACCTAGTAACAATATCGTTGTTTTTATATTACATTACACACTGTACATTTATAAGTGTAACTTTTTGAATTTTGAATTTTTGAATATCTACCTATACCATGTCATACTTGTAGCTTCAATAGTTTCTTTGGTAATCGGTTTTTAAAAACAGACACCGGTGTAGAACTATTAGATTTCACTTTTATGTTTAACTATTAGAGCCTTAACATCACAACAAATCATAACTAAATACAATCAATTTTCAAATTACAAGCGCTGCCTCTTGCTGTCAGAGGCCAAAACATAGCCTACATTTAAGAACGCACTCAGAAAACACTACTTTTCTTAAATAATTATGCCTAATTCTTATACTGTATACTAATTAATATTGTTACATGCCGTTAAAGATAAACGCACAACTGCCTGTCGTAAAGCGCAGTTCATTGTCTTCCCGGATTTAGGAATTCTTTTATTTACTTTGTAATTAAGAAAAACATGCTGCTGTTTTATGTCCATCATTAGTATCGAACTAATCCTTATTGTTATTGTTTTCGACTTTGTTGGCCATTCGCAGGTATGCAAATCACATTTTCTTTGAAGAAGCCAGCCCATGCAATCGATTGTGTATAATAAGTTTACTATAAAACAATGCCCGAATGGAGCGGTGGGGCAGTCAAGCGACGATTACGATACTAGCAAGACGTGTACATTCGATAGCGATATAGTGATGGACTTTGCGCCTGTTATTTAATTGTGCATTACATAAAGGACTTATTGCGTCCGGTTATATTAAATATATATATCTTATAAATATGTTTGTATGTATTTAATCAATGAAGTATGTTTGTTTATGATATACCTAATTAATCTGCACCACCTACATCGCCAGATTAGGTTAAACTATTCCTTATGTTAGGTTGTCTGGAAGAGATTGCTTTAAGCGATAAGGCCGCCTATTGTTTCTACCATGGCAATATTGTAATTGTGAGTTTTTGAAATTGTATATTTGGTGAGCAATAAAGTGTTATATATCTATCAATTGATTCTTAATAGGTGGGTAACAGTATTTGATAAAAAAAACATCAGAAACTGAAAACGAATCGTAGTCACAAATCAACAAATAAATAAAAAAATAATGTCTTTACCGTGCGTCGCATGACATTTGTGTGATTGAGGAGGTGGGCACTGAAAATCAGTGCTGTGTCGGACTATGTTTCATGGGAACATTAAATACTGAATGCCAACCTCATTTCGCAAATTGCAGCACACAATTTAATTATTTTTGTTATTACTACTAATTATTGTTAAATGTAGCATTTTTAGAAATAAATATTTTCTTTCTTTCTTTCAAATAAATTTTTGATGTTTAATTATCAAGACTCGTGGAAATGTATACAATTGTGTTAAAAGTTAGTGTCTACCTAAGTACCTATGATAATTTACCATTTATTAAACTATAATGACTAATTTATTATAAGTAACAGGTGATGTAAATTATAGGTGATGTAAATTGATAATTACCCTAGGTTCCATAAGCATAGCGATCGCCCAACAAAGTTGTGCTTTGTAATACAAATCCAGATTCCGTATTTGTTCATGTCTCACTTTCTCCAAATCACATTCACGCATCAACTGTTTGGTGCGAATTTCACTGTATTCCTGCCTGCCCAAGTTTGTCTCGTTCCAAAGGCATATCTAAATATAATATCTTCTATATTTATTCTTATTCAGATCTCAACTTATTTAAGTATCTAGGTACACTAATGTAACTAATAATCTATTAATCTGTACTATAATAAATTTGTAAATGATTCGAGTTTGTACCATGTGTTTAAAAATGTGAAAAAAATCAGGAGAGATAATTCGGACCAGCTGATGTCGAAAATGTAACTTTTAGAATTTTTGTCTGCCTGTCCGTCTGTCCATCTGTTAGAGCATCGCGTGAAAACTACACGTGTTGACATTTTTCTAACAACCTACAAATCTACGTAAATCAAATTAATCGCCGAAATAAGCTTCCTAAATAACGAAGCAAACGGGTGCACTAATTATTTAATAATTTATGAAGTCACATAATTATGCATTTACCTAAATCTTAATTGACAGAAGAGTGTTATTGCAAAACTTCGACATTTGCACACCTAATAAAACAAAGAAATATTTCAAAATTTGCATTATTTTGAATGAGCGTGTAACGTTTTGCCTATTACGAGTTGTTCTTTGTTTGTTTATAATTTATTAATCAAAATTATTTCAAGTTGTTGAATGGTCTTTAACTTTAACTGAATGTGTAAGTGTTCAAGGAATTCAAGTAAAATAAATATAGTTTCTTTGTTGATAAAGATTAAAAAAAATTTGAAAAAAAGTCGGACTTTTTCGTACTTATTTCGCTTTATGATTAAAAAGTAAACAAATTATTAAGACAATTAAAACTAAATTGCACTAAGTTAAAACACCAGCGACCCAAGAATTATTTTTTGTCAAAAAGCGAAATAAAATAAAACAGTATTGTTACGAGTTGCAGGACTCGAATTAAAATACCGTTGGAATTATTATACAATTTATTAGAACTATACAAACACATACAACACAGGTACAAATATAACTGAATATAACCAGTCCAAACGTAATGCACGATTCAATAACACGCGCAAAGTCCGTCATTAAATAGATTATCGAATGTACACAGGTCTTGCTTCGCTTGTGGTTATAGCTCAACTGCCTCATCTCTCAATTAGGGCATTGCTTTATACTGTACAAATACAATATGTCTGCTCGGCCGCGTGGAATGAATTTCCTAGAATCATACCTGGCTAATGACCACCATAAAAGATTACAATACACAATTAAGAAACTTAAAGAAAAACATTATTTAGCTAGACGTGTTGCTGAGGAGTTTCTTGCCGCTTCTTCTCCTTAACAGCAATAACACGTTGTGAATAGGAAGAAAAATGAAATTTTAAATTGTATATTTATATGACCTTCAAAAAGTGTTCTCCAGTGGAACTTATTTTGAATAAAAAACTTTGAATTTGAATTTGAATTTGAATAGGCTGTGTTTCTAATCACAATTTTTAAACACAAAGTAAATAAAAGAAGTACAAATGCCGAAAAGGTAATAAAATGTCCACAGGTATCCAGGTGTGAATTTGTCTTTTGTCGGCGTTCAGGTTGTAACAGTAAGTACGTTTATTTAACAGTATGATAAATATATTTCACCTGTTATTAAAAAAAGCGTGGGGTTTATTTCTCTCTTTGAAGCAATATGTTTGCTTTACTCGTTGCAGTAGTTAGTAGGAAAAGGAGGGACAATTCTTTACTTCGCCAGCCAAAGGTCAAATAAAGCGGCAGTTGGAGTGAATTTATTCTTTACGATAACTTCTTACGTTTTATAATATTATCTCCAAACTCATGATTTTTGAGTTATTTCTTTGTTTTATTAAGGGTGCAATTTATGTTCTTTTTATTTTAATCTTCCTGCATTTCAATCCTAGGTACAATGTTTTATGATAAGGATTAGATTAAAGACAGTATTACAAAAGATCCTTATTGTTGCGTAATATTTGTATGAGATTTTCGCGTCTGTGTGTAAATTGATAACAGGAACTGAAAGTAATAAGCCCAAATACGGACATTGATTTATTTGACTAATTGTTTGTTATACTTATTGAATTTTGATCTATATTATTTTTTTATTATCTATTACAATTATTACATCAAGAGATTTAGGCATGGGGCCATCTGTAGCTTAGGCGGATATTTTTGGCATAATGTACATATTTATTAATTTACCATATGCTGATGGTCAAGTAATATACCGTGAGAAAACCGACAAAATAAGTTTACCGATGTGTGAAACCTCCTAATCGGCCCATTCCCTGACATGAAGAGGTGCGTACAATGGAAAGTTTTTATGCTAATATTATTATAACTCTCTTTGCTGCAACAAAATACTTCAGTTATTTCTTCAAAATGCTCAAATTTTATTTCTGTTTATTTCTACTGATGTATACGCAATACATAGTATGTTATGCAAATTCAGATACTATGCAGTCTATTGTAGGCTAAAAAGAGACCATTAAGTTTGGCGCCAACTGTAATAAGCATCGTGATTTTTTTTTTAAATTTTTATTGCAAGAGTTCAGCAGGCAGGCAAACAGCCTACCCGATGGAAAGCGGTTACCATCGCTTATGGACGTTTGCAACATGAAAGGTGCTACAAATGCGTTGCTGCTCTCTTAAGGGAGACTGGAGCCTGGTCACTAATGCCGGAACACAACTCAAGGGTGTTATGGCGGCATACTCTAGATCTAGACCACTGAGATGGTAGCCATCCAAACGGGTAAATACCCTACCTGGCTGTGAATGGTTTTGTCGCCTCTTACGACAGGCCGCCCGGCTACAGGAAATTGTATTCTTTCTTTTTTCCTGCACGAATAGAAAAATTAAAGAAGATATTTAAAAAATATTAGAATGAAAAAAGATGAGTCATATTTACATCTAAAAATACTATAATGTGTTCCTCCACGGTGAGATCTTCAATTAAAGTCTTGGAGCGATGGCAGTAGCCTAACATAAATGGCACAGTCAAGAAGTTCTTGCCAAGCACCGAGTTTTCACCAAGAATGTTTATTGTGCCCCTATCTGGATATGTAAGCCCTGTTAAAAATGAAAATTAACCTGGAGTAAGGCAAAGAACGGAAAACAGGTTATAGAAACCAGCCGTGAGATAAATAATTTTTTAATCATTATAAACCATGGATTCCCAAACTATTTTGGGCAAGAGACCCCTTTTCCAAAATGAATTGATACCTCAGACCCCCATAGCCAAATTACTTTAAAAACTAAACTTTAGTTTTTTTCGTATTAATACAAAATACTTACCAATTTAAAAACTTTGCGGTTGGTTATGTGAGTAAACTTGATATCATTTTCTCATCAAAATTTAACAAAATAAATAGACATAAAATTCAGTAAATATCAAATTTAATTAATTATATATTAATACAATTTACGTATAAATACTTAAATAGGTAATTATTTACGCTTTCTCAAGATTAATTAAGACGAATTGCGGGTTTAACACATAGTTGTGTTTAGATATCAGTGGCCAGGTTTCGGACCCCTTCCCCCTTCGAGGTCGGCAGAACGTTAGTAGCATGATGGTGCTGAAAATGTCCATAAGCAACGGTAACCACTTTTCATCAGGCAGGCCGTCAGCCTGTCTGTTGTACTACTGTAATAAACAAATATAGGTAACAAGTTAATAAGTAGGTTTCCACAAGAATTCCTACCTACACATGATGATAGTAACAATTTTTTTATTTATTATTGCTGCTTATCTCCATTATTGGGCAAAATGGAGCTCTTGTTTTCTTTATTTATATTTTTACTCTATTTAGTCTTTTATCTTGGGATAAATAAGGGTGGGAAAATCTTCTATCTTATTATAAAATGTTTGCAATAATATAGGTATTATTGCAAACATTTTATAATAATGTATAAATGTATAAACATAAAAGATGTTTATACATTTATCTTACGGTTTAAGTTACATAATTTCTTATACTAATCTACATATCTGTTTTTCTTATTTTCTTGTCGATCTACAATTTTTTACAAAAAGAAAAAGAGTTCATTAATATTTTGAAAACTATATTATCGATGATTTAGAATAATATTATTATTTCATTTCCTGCAGTTTTCTCTTATTATCTATTCCCTAGGTGCAACGCTACTACTATTATACTATCTATCTTGTATAACATCTATTTTACTGTAACTCATTTATACATTTCTTATTTTACTATATATATACTAAGTAACAATATATTAGGTTTCTATCTGATCAGCCTACTAACTGTGCATACTTCCCGCCAGTCTCCGATCATGATTCTAAAACACGTCGTTGGAATGAGACTGTTTTAGCCATACCACGGCTGTCCAGGGTATGTATATAGAATGAAGTAGTAGAATGTGGTAACAAATGAAACATAAATAATATCTTTTCAAATGCCAGTCATAGGTAGAGCTGAACTTTTAGGTGAGCGGAAGGGGGCACTTACCCCACGCGGCAAAGATTGGGGAACGGCCAGCTTTGTTGTAATTTTTTGCTTAGAAGGCAAAAAAAGTGGCATTCTATCACCCTAAAGTAAAATAGAGATAGGGGTCGGTCATAGGTACCTGTAAGGAGGTCCTCAATGGTGACGAGCATTTTCTGTTGAATTCTCTCCGAGAAGAGCATCGTGTACTCTCCTCTATATATGTCTAAAGTTATATTACTGAATACAAGAGATCCCATTATGCTCTGAAAACAATATAATTAGTAGTTACTATTTAAATAGATTATCAAAACGACATAAAGATTTGCGAAAACTCATCGTCGCCGAAATAGCTCAGTTGGGAGAGCGTTAGACTGAAGATCTAAAGGTCCCCGGTTCAATCCCGGGTTTCGGCACAACTAATTTACTTTTTGTTTAAATAAAACAAGTCAACAAAACATTCCACAGTCATTTGGTTGTCCGAATTGCTACCACACCTTTTTTTTGATAAAGTAGGGGAATACCTTTGGACATCATCCTCGGGCGCTTCGGGGAAAGGGCCAAAATGCAGGCATAAAGCCTGCATCAAGGCTGTTTAGGACTCCAGCGAGCGGTTCTCTACGCTCGCTTCTAAAACGAAGCTGTCGCCAGAATCGGCCGCCGAACTACTCACTAAACCTAAACATGCGCCCCATTTATAGCGCTTTTACGGGGCGTCACGGGATCTCGTACAGAGTAACTGCATTGTGTCGCCTCTATGCTCTATAACTGGGCCACCCCGGGGTGCATAGTGACCCACTTCGTACAGCAGGGGAGGAAGTCCGCTTTCGCTTCCGTGACAGCGGCCCGTGTAACGGTAACTATGGGAGGAGGCGATGTGCGTAGCGGCGCTTACAACCAGCCGTACGCCTCCCGCGGACGGGGTCCGCGTACGCGTCCTCCTCCCCCGCTCTTTCAGCGGCCTCCTTCTGCGACATGATGAAATGGCTACCACTACTACATGCAACCATAACAAACTTAAATAATTATGTTGCGACATTAGTCACCAGGTTCCAAGTTCTTCTTCGAGGCTAGCTGTACCTCTGGAGTTGCAAAGGTCTATAGGCGACGCCAACTACTTTCCATCAGGCGGGCCAACAACCTGTCTGCTGAACTCCAGCAATTAAAAGAAGGTGCGTGCATGAACAAAGCGGCTCACAGAAGTAGGGATGACCGCCCAGCCAATGACGAGCGGTGTATGACTTAGTTATTAGTTACTTCACGACCCTACTTATAATTTATATTTTATAGATATTTATTTTATATTTGCTCATGGGCAAACTGGTAGACGGATCCACTTGATGGCAAGTGGCTACCGTCGCCCATGGGCATCTGCAACACTGCAAATCTGGAGCTGATGCGTTGCCTACCTCGTTGAAACTTTAAATATCTGTTTACGCTCTTTTTGAAGAGCCACATATTGTAGCTCTCTAGGAAAACCGCGGACGGGAGCTCATTCCATAGCTTGATTCATATTTTATTCATTTATTAATTCATAATTTATTTCGTATACAATTAAGTTCCTGTAGGACCAAAGGTGTGTAACAGACACTTGTATACAGAAAATTCAAATCCCCACGGAATATGTGGGGATAATTAAACACATAAATAAAAGGCATTTTCTTAGGTTTTTAGGGCTGTTACACATAATTAAAACCACGTCTTAACTATTTTAAGTATCTACGATGTTGTATTCGCGGCTGTAGACGAGCACCCGAACGGTCAGTGTAAAAAGGAAAATTTATTGGAGATCACCTTTAAAATCTATACAATCTAGTTTTAATAAAATAATGGGACGTTACAAACTTTGGACACGTTCCTGAAGCTAACAGCTTTTGCTAATAAGTCGTCCACTTCCTGCATTTTGTCCCTCTCCATGCCAGTCGGAGTATCGATACGGCGTAATCTATTTACATCCTATAAAATTAATAAAAAATTAAGTATTGCCGATATCACAGACAAACTTACACGTGTACAAATTTATGTGTGGGGGCTTATTTTTATGGATGTGTGCTGCGTCAATGATGTTACCCCGTTGAATGAGCGTGATGCACCACTGGCGAGAGCCCGTGGCGCAATCGCCCGAGAGGGAAGTACAAAATAAGGCGATGAGTGTTGTACTCTAGATGTAATTATTGCTTAAGTAATTTGAAATTAAATTTAAGACTATATATACAGAAATCTTTACTGCTACGTGAAAATATGTAACACCCTAAACATGTTCGTAGATGCATCTCCGAAGGTTTTCTGTTTTCTGTATTGACAGAGTTTGGCACGTACATGGACTACTCAGTTATAACCTTGCTAATTATTTAGTAATAAATTATTACATGTACGTGACGTAACATTATAGTATCATGCAAGAGTATTTTTTTCTGAGAAAGCTGCTGTTCATAACATCAAAGCACCTTTAACACTCAAAAATGAATAAGAACTGCCGAAACCTGGGATTGAACCGGGGACCTTTAGATCTTCAGTCTAACGCTCACCCAACTGAGCTATTTCGGCCGTGGTAGTACAAAGAAAAATTCTACAGGTACCATTTTTGACTCAAAAGGTTGTGTCGCGTGCGTCGTATTAGGCATATAATAGATCTTGCGACAGAGAACAGTATCAAGAGTTACTATGAAACTAAACTCATGAAACTATTTATTCCATAAAATCGTAAGTATAGTATACGCAGTAATCGTAAGTATAGTATGGGATCCGAAGTTTACGTGTGAGAAGCCATGTGAAATACGCTAGTAAAAAAATTACATAATATATATAGCTGTACTGTTTCCACACGTTTGTTTTACTTTTGACGTTTGCACGTCTATCAAGTTACATATTTCTTTACAGCAAAGCTTACATATAACAAATTACATAATTGTCGTACTTTCTTGTTGTGGGTGACGTAATAGTGATGTTCTGTGATAACGCACAGATTATTAAGCCATCGACACTATACGTAAATATTAGGTTGGGGAAAAAGTTTCATCGCATTTTATATAAAATTCAAGAGGTTTTTTTATAAAGTTTATTTACATTTGACTAAAGTATGTAGGTGTCATTTTGTTGGATAACTTTTTGCCATCTTGTAGGTAAAGACGTGATCCCATTGCTATAAAAATTTTGGGGCTTCTGATCAAAAAACTGCGACAAGTGGTTTTGGCAGTCCTCTCGTGATGTTAACCTGACACTGCCTAAGGAATTCTGCAGAGACCGAAACAGGTGAAAATCTGAAGTTACAAGGTCAGGACTATACGGTGGATTAACACCTCCCAGCCAAACTCTCGTAATTTTTGCTGAGTGGCTAAAGATGTGTGAGGTCTAGCGTTATCATGGTGAAAAACCACACCCCTTCTGTTGATTAATTCCGGCCGCTTTCTCTCAACTTTTTGCTTTAATCTCATGAGTTGTTCACAGTACAGTTCAGAATTGATACTCCTGCCTGGTGGTAACAGCTCATAACGAATAATGCCCTTCCAATCCCACCATACACACAGCATCACCTTGTTGCGAGTTAACCCGGGTTTCGCCACAGTCTGTGAAGACTGACCGGCCTTTGACAACGATCTTTTTCGCACGTTCTTGTCGTACGTAATCCATTTTTCATCACCAGTTATCAGCTTCTTCGAAAATGGTTCGGTTTCATTATGTCGTAATAAAGAATCACAAATGAGTACCTACACGGTTCATTAGGTTTCTTTCAGTGAGCTTATGAGGCACCCAAATATCGAGCTTTTTTGTGTTCCCAGCTTTTTCAAATGCGCCAAAACCGTGTTGTGGTTAATTCCTAGTTCTCCAGCTACATCGTAACTACTAATATGCCGATCATGCTCCACTTTTTCAAAAATGGCATCAATTTTGTCCGTAACAGGGCGACCAGAGCGACGTGCATCTTTGATATCAAAATTTCCGGATTGAAAACGCTTAAACCAAATTTGCGCTACTCTCACAGATACTGAATTAGGTCCATAAAGATCACAATTTTTTTTCGCGGCTTGTGTTGCATTTTTACCTTTTTTGTAGTAAAATTTTAAAATGTATCGAATTTCGTCATTAGATTCAATCATTTTAACAATAAAAAAAACAAATGAAAATCACACATTTTCCTAATTTGAATTTGGAATTGTCTTCTTTAAAAGTAAAACTTTTTAATGATACCAAAACCAGCCAGATACAAATGGTATAGCCAAAGAGATCTTATTACAAGTTCATACATACTATATGCGAAAAGACTTTCCCCAACCTATTAAATCGAAAGTAATCGATTAGATAACAAAAAATGTTTTACTTTAATGAAAACTAATACCGTAATTATTATAAGTACCGTTTTATTTTCCTTATTTAATATATGTAAAATATGTTCGTTGAAACATGAATATATATATATTACACGACTAGCTGATGCCAGAGACTTCGTCCGTGTGGTGCGGTTTTTTAACTATCCCACGGGAACTCCTTGATTTTTCGGGATCAAAAGTATCCTATATGTTGACCAGGGATATAAACTAGCTACCACCATACAAAATTTCATTTAAATCGGTCCACTCGTTTCGAAGATTAACCGGTACAAACAGAGAAACATAAAAATTGAAAAAAATCTAAATTACTTCTATTTCACTTCTTACATCCCCCTGACTGGGTTTTAGCATTTTTTTTCATTGTACAGAAATTTGACCTCTACAATTTTATTATATGTATATATATGGTATTTCTAGCAAAAATATATAGATAAGTTAAATTGATTAAAACTTATTTAGAAATGAAGTCGATTTTTATACCAAATTGATGCGTCATCGAGCTGTCAAATTAAATTAAATCCCTGGAAAGGGTATAATGGTAACAAACTATGAAAAGTCTGAACTTTGGAAGTTACGCTCATCTATGATGGCAATAAAAATGATTCACCTGAGCTCTTTTAAATATGATTGACTTCCATGACACTTGACCTCCAATCGCCCTCTGCTGGCCAATAGTACGCTGGAGCAACATGAGTAATGCGAAATAGAACATAATCAACATAATCCATAACGCCATAGTGTAAAGAAGAGAATGGGGAGAAAGGACTTCACCTAAAAAAAATTATAATAAAGTAGAATATAACTGCAGGTATTTATAGCTATTTTTATTAAAGGCTCATTCCTATATCTTACTATTGATTCACTTGCTCTACCAATTGAATATTGATAGTACTTGGATGCAGCTTATGACAAATTTTAACCCCTAGTAAGGTATATATCAGATGAGTGACTGACTCTCTTTTCTATCATCTTCTAATTATTTGGGGTCGGTACAATAAGCCTTTTCTTTCCACACTCCTCAATTCTGACATACATCTTCTGTCACACCATAAATCATCATATCATCGATATGTCTGTGATCATATCATATCATCAGACGAGTGAATGACTAATAGTTTTGAATAAAAGATTCAAGCTTTCGTATAAACAAAACCATTATCATCATAGTGTTAAACCCCAGTGGGCTTCATTGTGTTGCGTTGGCCTATTTTCCTACTTTTACTTTACCACTTCGCACAGTTTTGCGTATTTCTAATTGTCACTATTCACACTAAACGCATATCATGTTTCTTAGGTGTATCTCTTCGTTGGGACCAGGCGGAGGTGACTCGACCAGACATACGGTCCTCCACATATTTTGACGGATCCTAAAATCAATCTTTGGTAATAATGTCACAGCCGAAATAGCTCAGTTGGGAGAGCCTTAGAATGAAGATCTAAATGTCCCCGTTCAATCCCGGGTTTCGGCAAACCATATATTTTTTAAACGCACAACTTTTGACTAAGGAGGGTCAAATAGAACTCAAGCTTTTTACTTTTAGGGTTTTATACATATATTATTACAGCAGATTCTAAAAGTACATAACTAATTTTTAATTGATGCTAAGAGTGGCCGCTGGCTTTTGGTTTAAAAGTTAAAAAAAAGTATACTCTTACTTTGGTGTCCTGTTTGTAATAATGCAAATTCATTAAAGGCATGCACTAATCCTAGTGGCGGTAAGACTATATGCAGAACTAGAGTAAGCGCTATATGCTTCAGGTCATATTCGTGGTGAACTAACAATTCTGCCAGAAACATCTGCATAAGAGTGAATAGCGTACTCCATATAGCAGAGATCAAAGCTGAAAAACAAAATTCTTGTGTCATTCCAAGCAATAATTATAGTTTGTGATATAAAAGAGCCAATACGAGTACTGCCTGAGATAAAATACTACTAACTTTAATGTTTTTAATGCCTTGGTAGGTATTATATTATATGTCTAATGAGACTTCCTAAAGGAGGAGGTTCTCAATTCGTTTGTTTTTTTTTTGTATGTGTTACGCGATTACGCCGTCAATTGTGTACCGATTTTCATTTTTTTCCTTTATACGTAAGTGTATACTCCCGAGGTGGTCCCATGATCACCAGGTCAAAATCTGATGAGTGGATCTCAGAGAAATGGAGAGTAACCCTTATTAAAGAACGCCGAGTGACGACATTCTTCGAAAAAAATGTTTGTATATACGCACTTGTATACAGGCATTTAATTTTTTTGTATGCATGTTGCGCGATTTCTCTATCAATTGTGGACTAATTTTCAAATTCTTTTTTTGTTCGAAAGAATATACTCCCGAGATGGTCCCATAGTCACCAAGTCAGGATCTGATGAGTGTTTCCCAGGGAATTCGAGAGAAACCCTCGAAAATTTTTAACCGACGTCTTTTTTATACGATGTCAGCGTTAATAATTGTCGACGAAATTTTTAGAATCATCATGGTACAGTTAGATAGTATTGGTGTTAATATTAAGATTTAGTTCAATGTTCACACTATTTACCATCACTTCGTTATTTTATGTAGGGTACTCAATTTAATAATAATATTGATACGACTGATAAAATAAAAGCTTATGGATTCTCTCTGAGTGGTGTCTAGTTGTTTGGATTTGCCTTATGAATAACATCACTGACTGTTGCATTGAACGTGAGCCGTATAGATTTATACGGTGTGACTAGATACTAATAAATACTAGGAACAAAAATAAATTTGAACCTCCCACGTGCTCCATAAAGTTTACAATAGTTTAGTGGGGCAAAGTATAATGGTCTTCAACAAAATCCCAGAAAACATTCAACAGCTTTCAATAAACATATTTTAAAAAATTCGTAAAGCTACGTTTCGTGCGAAAGGCTTATTATTTATTCGACGAAAGATATTTTAGATGACCGCACCGAATGATTATAATGCGATCGCCTCCAAGCTTTTTCAGTAACCATTCATATAAATAACTTTCTTAAACCTTGTACAATTATAAGTTGCGCCGCTTCTTCTCTTTTAATAGTAACTAAAATTGCTTTGTCAGCGGTGGTAGTCTCATGACTTTCGATAAGTAATCTGTAAGATTTCATTTTCATTTTCAGTTGATGCAGTCATAGTTACGATGAATCGCAGCATTAGTGTCGATAGAGAATTTATCTATTAGGTTGGGGAAAAAGTTTCTTCGCATTTTATATAAAAATTCAAAAGGTTTTTTTATAAAGTTTATATACATTTGACTAAAGTATGTAGGTGCCATTTTGTTGGATAACTTTTTGCCATCTTGTAGGTAGGGACGTGATCCCATTGCTATAAAAATTTTGGGGCTTCTGATCAAAAAACTGCGACAAATGGTTTTGGCAGTCCTCTCATGATGTTAACCTGACACTGCCTAAGGAATTCTGCAGAGACCGAAACAGGTGAAAATCTGAAGGTGCAAGGTCAGGACTATACGGCGGATGCATTAACACCTCCCAGCCAAACTCTCGTAATTTTTGCTGAGTGGCTAAAGATATGTGAGGTCTAGCGTTATCATGGTGAAAAACCACACCCCTTCTGTTGATTAATTCCGGCCGCTTTCTCTCAACTTTTTGTTTTAATCTCATCAGTTGTTCGCAGTACAGTTCAGAATCGATGGTCCTGCCTGGCAGTAACAGCTCATAATGAATAATGCCCTTCCAATCCCACCATACACACAGCATCACCTTGTTGCGAGTTAACCCGGGTTTCACCACAGTCTGTGAAGCTTGACTGGCCTTTGACACGGTCTTTTTCACACGTTCTTGTCGTACGTGATCAACTTTTCATCACCATCAGCTTCTTCAAAAATGCTTCGGTTTCATTACGTCGTAATAAAGAATCACAAATGAGTACACGGTTCATTGGGTTTCTTTCAGTGAGCTCACGAGGCACCCAAATATCGAGCTTTTTTGTGTACCCAGCTTTTTTCAAATGCGCCAAAACCGTTTTGTGGTCAATTCCCAGTTCTCCAGCTACATCGTAGCTACTAATGTGCCGATCTTGCTCCACTTTTTCAAAAATGGCATCAATTTTGTCCGTAACAGGGCGACCAGAGCGAAGTGCATCTTTGATTATTAGATTCACTCATTTTAACAATAAGGAAACCAAAGAAAATCACACATTTTCCTAATTTGAATTTGCAATTGTCTTCTTTAAAATTAAAACTTTTTAATGATACCAAAAGCAGCCAGATACAAATGGTATAGCCAAAGAGATCTTATTACAAGTTCATACATACTATATGCGAAAAGACTTTTTCCCCAACCTATTAATAATATGATATGACCTGATCAATCAAACGGACATGTAGCATAACATAACTTACGTTTACTATGAAACATTGCCATTATGAATGCCAACATAATATTAACAGAGACATAAGCTATTATGATGACGAGAGCGAATAGTAAGTGGACCCATCTGAATATCAGGATGATGGTTACGGCTGCAAGGAAGCATATCGGTAGCGCTGACAAATAGGCATATGTTACCCAGCCGAGGTACATTGATGAGTAGCCTACATGTCGGAGGCGAAGGGCTCGCTGAAACACAAAGGAAGTTTTATACAACGGCTTTAAAAATATTAAACAATTGGCGGCACTGTTCAGTGATAGTTCAAGGAACAAAGAACTATTATTTGACTTCGATCCCTATAACACTTTTTATGACTTGCAAGTAACTTTTTCTGAGTAAAATTTGTAATTTGCCTATAAAAAATCCTCATGATATACATATATTATAATTAGGATTGTCACCGTTTTTTTTGAAGAAAATATAGTAAGTATGTTTCTTTTTGAGCTGTAAAAATATAATACTTTTGGGAAATTTAGGTAAAAAAAGAGTACACATTTATTTTCATTATTTATTATATAATTTATGTACTTTATTATTGCATTTTCCATGCGTATTTTTGGTTTGGCCAGCATTATTTTTAAAATAATCATGAATATCTGAACAAAAAGCGCGGCAATTGAATAATTAGCGATGAAAATGTTTGTAAATTTCGTACTATATATTTTTTCTATAGCATATAATACCATTGGCTAAAATATAGTACGATACTAGCTCTTTTTTTAACGAAGGTAAATCCGTTTGAGTACTAATCACCGGGGGGAACTACGTTGGGGTGGCACTAGCACCGCAAGCCAGAAATTACATTATTTTTTATTATTAGCACCCGAGTCGGAGATACCCACGAAAACCCCTGAGTGTTGCGTCCTCCGTCTTAATGGCCGGGTTTAGCCCTGAAGCAAATAAGTATTTTATGCGGCATGTTTAAGATTAGAAATAGGTCGCAAGTTTATTTTCGTTAGCCAGTAGACGCCTTACCAGTTTCGAAAACCTTTTAATTTATTGACGTAACACGAAGGTTTTACGCTTCAGCAGCAACCTCCACCAAAGTGAAATGATATGTACTGTTTTTATATATCTATGGTACTGTTCACGATGTCAAAGCTTGACAATTCGCTAATGTCCGCTGTGCAAGACTTTTCTGTGATCCGAATTAAAATCTATTACAATCCAAAACATCTTAATATTTTGTAGTACCTTAGCATATATAAACTACTGAACTTTTATTTTAGCCGCATAGCGTCGTAATTTTATTAACGAGATCTTGATCTAGAATTGTAATCTGCTTTACTTGTCCTAATCATTCCCATACCTTATTATTTGCAATGCAAGTTTCACTTGCTGGGACAATTGTGTTAATTTGCTGATTATTAAACAACTCTTTCAATCAAGTAATGTATATTGAGTGAAGCATTATATGGATTTACCTTAAACCTGATATTAGTTTCCTTGACAACAAGTGCTTCACTCTCTACCACAGGCGGTATCATAGCTAAAGTAAAGAATAACAAGATGGCCGATATGCAATTCCTGGCATAGCTCTTTTTCATAAGTGGAGACACCGGCATGGATACCAGTTTTATCTAGGACAAGGATAGGAATTGATTAAAAAAAAAACTTGTATCAAATTACATCTATACATCTATACAAATAAATAAAATTGAAGTGTCTATTTGTAATGTCAAAATAACGCCACACATTACGTCACATGAATTTCATGATTTTTGACCCCTTCTCCGTCCCTGTCACAGCTAGTCACATTCGAGAGGCTCCTCCCTCCCTAGTGTGACATCACATATTTTGCAATTTTACATCAAGAAATTATTAAATTAAAATAGCGGTTCCGTAATTAGTTTTATTTCCATTGAAATTATTTTTTAACAATTTAAACACTATTCTCATACAGATAGAGTTGGAAATATTTTTAAGTTTTTTGTTAACAGTTCAAACGTGTTTTAAAGCTTTAATATATATTAATACACCAAACGCAATGAGGAAATATTCATTAAGTGTGAAAAGAGTTTCCTTTATAGAAAGGTAACCCTCGGTGCGATGCTTCGAGGATATGTGTGTTCCGAGAGTAACTGTGAAACCGCGCAGCACTACTGCACAATAGATTACTAGGACTTTACGGTGCTCTTTATATTATATCTCTCAATAAGTACATGTGGCTTAAAACCACTTCAATTTTTCGTATCATACAATATTAGTTGTTACCTATACTATAATAAAAAAATTATAATTTTAATACAAGTAGTTTTTAATAGGAGATTTCATGAGAATGGTTTAATATAATACATATAATGAAATAATGCACATTGTTTTTATTATGCATAAAACAATAGGAATGATATATCATTATATATGCGTAAAACACACTACACATATAGTATAAATAATTTCACAACGTTTTCCATAGCCGAAATAGCTCAGTTGGGAGAGCGTTAGACTGAAGATCTAAAGGTCCCCGGTTCAATCCCGGGTTTCGGCAGCTAATCTTTTTGACGTTTTAAATACCAACACGTATTTTTATAAATATTTATGTATTATAAAAAAATGTTTTACATAATAATTTGCATACGATACTTCAAGTCATTGACGGAAGAACAAATTAAAATTCCATCAATTACCTACTTATTATAAATCGACGCTACTTTATCTGCTATAATCTTTTGATTCTTACAATTAGGTTTGCCCATTAATATTCACAATGTATGGTTAGATAACGCGTGGAATGTTGGACGTTATCAATAGGGTTAACAAATAGCAAGCATTAATTAAAATATAAACTGTTTAGTATTTTTTTATCATTAAATAATGTTTTCCAGTGGCGGATTTACCAATAGGCTGAGTAGGCTGGAGCCTGGGGCGGCAGATTTTGAAGGGGTGGCAAATTTGAGGCCAATAATTTTTATATCTTACGGAAATTATTTCTTACTTAAATTCTAAAACTTAATAAGATATTTTTTAATAAGTCTACACAAAATATTGAACATGTAATATGTTTTACCAATTAGATACATTTTCTATAATTTGAGTAGTCGCTTTTGCTACGGCCGAAACAAACCAATCGATCCCCTGTTTCATAATTTACTAATTAAGGGAAAAAAGGTCGTGTAACTAAGACGATAGTGCACAAATCATAAAGTTACAATTTCATTGACAAAAATGTAATTAATAGGACAGTGAACTAATGTGTCGATTTCAATGGTATAGAGGGTAGCCCCCGAGAGGTACGGGCGACAAAATTTGATTAGCCTACAGTCGGCAAATGTCTAAATCCGCCTCTGATGTCTTCTAGAACTATATGTTGTAAAATGTCTTTCGTGATTCGATAAAAATTCCTTAGTATCTATCTTACTTATTCAATAAGTAAAACTTAGTTTCATTCGCATAATAGAAATATATGAAACAAATATTTGTTGTTTAAGTAATATAGAGAAAACAATATCAAATAAAATTTTGTGGTCTTATGTAAAAGATGACTCTCTTGTAATAGATATGTCCGTTATGTCACGGAAATGAATGTTTCTAGGGATACGGGAGTACCTGACCCAGTTTTCTAAATAATTAATATTAGAATAATTTTATTTCAATATTAATTATTTAGAAAACTGTTATGTATTAATGTAAAAGAACAAAAATCTTTTTTAGTGGTAGGATTTTTACCCCATTTGTACGCACAAATGGGGAGAAAACCTTAAAAAAACGGACGAACTTAACAACCTTCGTTACAAACTTTTTCATAGACATTCATGTCTAAAATGTAAGTGTAGCTTTTTTTAACTATTTAAGTAAGCACTTAAAAACGTAACTTATGAAAGATATTGTAAGGATTAAAAGATCGTTTATTTCTTTAGAGTTTTTACCCCATTTCTATCGAAATTGAAAGACAGAAGTGAACCCGTGTAATTTCGGCGTTACTAACCAGTTGATTCGGCACCTATCGTCAGAGTCGTCTTTACCCGAGAGTGCAAGGGGTACGAGGCACTCGGGGCTGTAGGGACCTAGAGAGGCCGAAGACAATCTTGCGGCCCTTTTATATAGGTATTTCAATTTAATGCATACTATATCTATACTATATAATATTAGATTATAAAGAGGTAGTTTGTGTTAGTGACGTTGTAGGAAGTAATCTCTGGATCTAATAAACCGATTTCGAAAATTCTTTTTGTGTTGGAAAGCCCACATATTGAGGAATGTTATAGGCTACATAACATCACGCTAGGCTCAATAGGAACGGAGTGGTAATGAACTTGTCTATCGGTCCGAATTTATAGTTGCGATAAAAATATGAAATGGTTAAAATATTTATATTATTTATTGTGAAATTTTGCCGCCCCCTAAAAAGTGCAACTCGCTCGAGGGAGCTCCCTAGGGAGATTCACCTCGGCTGGACTGTTGCCATGAGAGGGGGATGAATCTAATGATGCCCACCATAGGGCGACACAATGCACTAATTGAGAACGGGCGACGGGTAATATAAAGCCCGAGGGGAAGGACCCCGGCGGACCGGGATCGGCGGTTCGCGGTGGCCTATGCTATCTTACTGCCGTTTCGCAACGTGTTATGGCTGGGAGAGAAGAAACGGCGAAAGAAACTTCCCAGCAACACGCCTAATCTATCCTATGAGGGGGCTATGTCTCCTGGCTTCCCTCGCGGGGACGTGGAGAGATGGTGATTGGCGGCGTCGACGCCGCCGTCTGTGTCAGTCTGTCGGTGCCTGCCAGCCTGCCGTACAAACCGCGGGCGGGCTGATTCGGGCCAGCCGTTTTGTGATAACGTCAACCTTGTCCGTGAGGATGTTACGCGGTCGTCGCACGAGAGTCTTTCGTCGAGGCTTATAATCGGACGCGGACACGACGAGGGGATTTCGAGGGGGCAGCGCTAGATCCAAATACTTACGCGAGACCGACGTAATGTAGTTTTTGATATAGGGTAGCTCCAGATCGCGGTGGATGTCTACGTTACGCAGATAGAGGGGAGCACCGACGGCTCTGCATTTTCTTCATAAGGGCAGGTTTGGCATGGCCGAATACCACACTCGCGTATGTCATGATCGGGCGGATGCATGTTTTATATAGAGTACGCTTGTATCTGAGGGACATTTTGCTTCGTTTATCTATCATGGGTGCTAGACGACCCGTCACAAATCGCGTTCTATTCCGGACTATAGTGATATGCTCGTTGAAGTGCAAGTTCTGATCTAGGGTGACACCCAGGTATTTGGTGTACTTTGCCCAGGGGATTTCTTGGTCGTAGAGTGTGATGGCTTTTAGCGAAGGCAAGCGCGTTTAGGAGAGCGAAGCGTGCCCGGAGGAAAGAACATTGCTGCGCTTTTCTCCAGGTTTACCTCTATCCTCCATTTGCAAAACCATTCGCCTAGCTCAGTTACAGCTGCCTGTAGCCGGACGCAAGCCATTTGTCGGTTGTGATCTGATGTATAGAGTGCGGTGTCATCCGCGAAGGGGGCCAACTCTACATCTGGAGTTTTTGGGATGTCGTTGGTGTACAGCGTAAAGAGTAGTGGAGACAGGAGCCCTGTGGTATACCGGCTGTGAGTGGGTGAGGGGACGAACGTGTTCCCTCTACTCGAAAACGGAAGCTACGGCCTAAGAGGAAGTCTCGCAAGATGAGCACGAGTCTGTCTGGCACACCGAACTGGTACAGCTTGTAAATCAAGCCGTTATGCCAGACCATGTCGAAGGCCTTAGCTACGTCTAGAAACAGTGCGGCTGTTCCTATAGGACGGGGTTTGAATTTGAATTTGAATTATTTTGTACTAGCTGCTACGCGCGCCTTTGTCCGCATGGAATTTAATTCAGTTTGCCTCCCGGTGCGGCGACAGCGGCGGCGTGCGCATGGGTCTTTCAATATTTTTTCTAAAATAAAGTAGCCCTAGTTACTCCTTATAACAGCAGCTATATGCCAGTGAAAGTCCCGTCAAAATCGGTCCAGCCATTTCAGAGATTAGCCGGAACAAACAGATAGACAGACAAAAATATTTAAAAATTGTTTTTTTTATATAATAGTGTATATACTTTCATATGCATTTAGTAAAAAGCCGTTATTCTGACATTACAAACAGACATTTCAATTTTATTTATTTGTGTAGATAAAACACTGTCTATCTAGTGGTCTTCTTGTCCTAATTAAGAGCGTTCGCAAAGTCCGGGACGGATTAAACACTACGTTTATAAAAACTACTTTAATTGTTACAAGATGTAACCTATAAACCTTCGAGACAAACTTTATATTGACAACCCTAGATTTTTTTTGCGTATTGCGATCTAAAAATTCATGTAAGATAGTAGATCCATTGATACACAATAATGTACTAATGCCGGAAATGGTGCAAATGGCTAAAAATAAAACTGAATCTAATAATCCCTTGATGTTGGAAAACTGTATTAATAATAAATCACCCACAATCATCACAATTATGGTATTAACATGGAAGAATAGTTGTTTATTTTTTAATGCTGAACAATGATTTTTAAGTCATATTACCGCCATCTCTTGTTCAAACTTCACACACACATTCTTGATACATTCATATTTCATTCTCTTTTTGCATAGATATACATACATACCAGATGTATGTATATCTATCTCTGTCCCCCGAATTTCTCTTTAGTGGGTGGAAGATGCCGCCATTTTTGTCGTCGGATTCGTTTGCGGTGTTAAGACGACAGACATTTAAAAATAATGGATTTTTGGCAAGTGCAGTGAGTTCCTTGATGATCTTATATTAAATGGCGGCCGCCCCGAAAGGTACTGAATTTGTTGAGAGTGATTAATTGAGCTTGTTCCAAGATATGTGCAAGATATCTTGCCAACAAGATATCTGAGTTTAGGTGAGCCTAATATCTAATTTCTGTACTTATTTAAGATTATTCAACAAATATTTACACAACAACAGAAGGCAACTAAATTATATTATTAGCTTAAGCGGCTTCGTGTGTACGGAATATCCGGTTTTTTTAAACTTTGGATCGGCGCATATAATAGTCTCCCTTACGAGAGCAGCAGTGCATTTGTAGCACCTTTGGTGTTAAAAATGTCCATAGGCGATGGTAACCGCCTTCCATCAAGTGGGCCGTCTGTCTGTCTGCTGAACTCCTGCAATAAAACAAATATTTTAAAAAAATTGTTTTCTTTTTCCATTGTATATTTTGATAACAGCGTACCCATATTTTTTTTTAAATACCAAATAACCAATTTTTTCTCCACATTTCAATAATAGTTATGGTACAGATATACTAGATATATAGATAATACTAGATATGGTAGTTTTGTGAGTAGATGATCAATTTAATTTAAAAAATATTCGATAATGATAAGTAATTAACGTAGTCGACTATTCTACAGAAATGTATTTAAAAAAAATCAAAACATTAATTAGTAATGCATATTCAAGTAGTCCTAACCTGATATTTAGGCGGTGTAGGACTGGCTCTCTCCAGGGTGGCCTGACTGACAGCTAGCTGGACAGCAAGAAAGCCAGCCTTCAAATGTGGGTTGGCAGACATATTGTCTTGAATACTAGTTTCGTATAGAGCCCTCTCTGTGCTTCGAATATTTAAGCGCCAAATATTGGCTTCCTGTGTATATATAGGTTATATATTCAATATATTTATGAACAAAAACATTACATAGGTGATGAACCTCTACAATTCAGTTTGTCTGCTGTACTCCAGTTATAAAAAATATATCGTAAACTTATAATATGTATGTATAATATTGTTACAAGTTACAGGACTCGAATTAAAATACCGTTTGGAATGACTATAGAATTTATTAGAACTATACAAACACGTATAACACAGGTACAAATATAACTGGACACAACCAGTACAAACGTAATACACGATTCAATAACACGCGCAAAGTCCATCACAATATAGCTTATCGAATGTACACACGTCTTGTCTCGCTTGTGACCATCGCTAGACTGCCGATCTTCCCATTGGGCCATTGCTATATACTGCACCGATACAATATGGCTGCCCGCTCGCGTAGATCGAATTTCTTAGAATACGTAATCTGTACACCTGCCTAATTATGCCTGCAAACGGCCATAAGCGAGTACAATAGGCTGCTCTCAACAATAACCAATAAATAAGTAAACAAAAGAAGACAATCATAAAAGAACTTCAATGTTAATTTCTCAAACACCCACGGCGGGTAAAACGTGTGCTTTGTTTAAAAATATGCAGGTGGCTCAATCGTAACAATATGTATAATATATATGTATGTTCTATTACATAGTCATACATAAAACTAGTATCTATTTATCTACATGAAAGCTCTTATTTCACTAAGGGCCGTTTTTGCAATCGCCAGATTAAGGAGACTGGCGGATTTCTTAGGAGCCGCCGAATGGTCACCTACACGCAAAATTACAATGTGTTTAGGTAGCCTAATTCATAAGAAACCTATATGTGATTGTCGTTTTCTACAAGAACTTGGCTCAAAATAGAATTAAGCCATAAACGTTTGACATAACCTCCATTACGATAATACTAGAGTGTTTTGGCGGGAGCTTGAAATGTAGTGTTTTACTGTACAATTTTATTAAAAAAAACATTTCATTTTTCCTATGAGTGAACACTATATTCACATTGTACTACTATTCAGTAGTTGTACGATATTTATTGTTTTACACAAATAATGTATGCATTTTTGTTTTGTTCATCACAATGTCAGGCAAAGGAACTGAGTCCATGCAGCTTTGTCTGACGTATGACACTTGACACTGCCATAGTAGACGCTTATATATTTTGTATTGCCAATTAAAAAAATATAAAATAATAGATATAGATAAGGAATAAATAATCTAACAGAATAAAAAAGTGTTAAGCAACAGAATATTAGGCAAGTATATTGATATTTTGACGCGTAATATATTCGAGGTTATTAAAATATGGTACTATTTAAAAAGGTAATAAATCAATTTTTTAGGTATGAGTTTTGTCTTTGCAACCGTTGAGGTCGAAAATCGCCAGTTGCTTTTTAATCATAGTATAAAGTATAACATGGAAAAATTCAAAATGTCAGTTACACGAATAAAACAGCGGAATGGTGTCACCTTTGAATTCACTCAGGTTACAATTTATTCGACAGATAACTTTTATCTGATGATTGAAAAATCAGCCCCTATATTCCTAGTGAAAAACATTACCAGTGGCTTCCATACAACCCAAATAATTGGGTTAGTTATAGGAGTTCCTTTTGATCTCTCGTAAAGAATATTGTTCAAGTCATCTTCTGTAGCTGCACTCATCATTGCTACGAAAAGAAGAAAATTTTCACGCCTTTGATTGAAGTATTATTGTTACACAAACTCATAACACTGATGTATTCTTTTGAGTTAAATATCATATACCAAAAAAAATGAATGAATTAAGAATCTATGAGATCTTATATATACTTAAGTATACCTACATGCATCACATGCTCGGGCTTTATCTGGGATAACGTTATAATTATTGACTGTGGCCAAATGCGTAAATGCTTATTTATAACGTTATAAATACATACATTATCTGTCAATATTTAACGTCTTTAACAACAATGTCGCATTACAAATAACGCATTAAGCCCATCGCTACACCTACGTGAAACTGTCAATAACTATAACATTTCCCAGATGAAGCAGTAGCATGCTGCTAACATCATTGAACTATAAACAGCAAAATTTTACTTAAATCTACATAAAAATACACATATGCGTAGAAAAAAAAGTAACGGGTAAATTTCGTGCAGTTATCCTGTTTCCGTGTTTGCGAATTAAAACTCCCTAAAACGTGTCTGTCTACTGATAGAAATATCTTAGATAATAACTTACTAAAATTTAGCAACTTCGCGGCGCGTTCCATTATTTCAACATACGGTGGAGTATTAGGCGCATAACCCTCTGAAGATGAAAATGTTCCTGTTACAATGCCTTGAAGTTGGTGTAGGACGAATGTTATTTAAAAAAATGTTCCTTGGATTTAACGATGCTAAGATGTCAGAAGCTACTAAAGGGGGTTCTGGTTCGGTTTCAAGCATTGTTAGGAACGTGGGCTTAGCCGCCAATACTGCCAGAATCAGTTTAAAAAAAAGTGGCAAAGAGTTAATTATAATGTCTTTGACTTCTGCAGCAAAACGATGTTCAAGTTGCGCCGTGACGTGAAAGTATTTGTATTATTAATACCAGAAAAGCAAAAATTTATTTGCGCAAACCATCGCTGGTTCCGCAGCCCAAAAGGTGGTACCGCAGAAATGATACCTTTATTTTCGTGCTCCATTATCGATAAGGTCACCAATATGTTGATTCGCAATGAAGAAGATAGGCTTTGTTTAAAGACGAATTATTTACTTTCAAGTTTTTTCAATATAAAATGGCTAACATAAGAATGACAATGTCAATAATATGTAAAATGTATAGAAGGGTATAAAAAATCCTACAAGTGTTTTAGAAGACGCCACCTTCGCCTGTTGTATTAAAATAATTAAAAATTTATATTCATGCAGGAACCGAGAAATGATACAATTTCCCGCGGCCAGGCGGCTTGTCGTAAGAGGCGACAAAACAACCTAGAGCCAGGTAGTAGGGTATTTGCCCGTTTGGATGGCTACCAGCTCTGGTCTAGAGAATATGCTATCATAACAACCTTGAGTTGTGTTCCGGCATTAGTGACCAGGTTCCAGTCCCCCTATAGAGAGCAGCAGCGCATTGAAAGCACCTTTGGTGTTAAATTTTTTTTTATAACTGGAGTAGGGATGCGCTACAATATGGGATTATTTAAAAAGAGTGTCATCAAATTTCTTCAAGGCTGGCAGCGCGTTGATCACATCTTTGGTGTTTTAAAGGTCCATAGGCGACGGTAACCGCTTTCCACCAGGTAAGCAGTCTGCCATTTTGCTGGACTCAAGCAATAAAAAATTAGTTCATCTGGGATAATTTAATAGTTATTAATCGTTAATGACGTTAAGTATTTACAGATAAATTGTTCTTAAACACTAATGTAGCTATTCGACAACGGCATTATTTTTAACGCTATAAATAAAGTACATTTGGCCACAGTCAACAACTATAACATTATCCCAATTGAAGGCCAAGCGTAACGCCTTAATCAAGCAAAAAATGTCACTACTTTTTGGAGTTTTTGGAGGGAACTGAAAAGAGATGTAGTGCTGTGCAGTTTTATTTTCTAAAAATGTGTAAAATTTCTCTAAAATGAACAATAGTTGTAGGATATTGATAGTTTTTGAGTAGTTATTATGTGTTTTGTGAGAAATTTGAACTGTATAGTCAAATGTGGCCTTTTGAGTTGTCACAAGAACTCCGTTGAATGGCACCAGCTGATAACCCATAGTTCAGCTGTGCTACACATAGGCTTAAGAAAATGAAGAAACTACATTAAAATATAAGATCTGGCTCAAAGGCCTACCTGCCAAGCCATAAACCTAAATTTAAAAAAATCACTACTTTTCGCAAGACTTGTAGAACTGTTTGTCTTCGTTACTTACCTTTCAGATTATAATGATATTTGTTGCACTTATATTTATGTACAACATACTTCCATTAATGGGAATTGACATAGGTTTATTTTTCGTCTTTGCTCTTATAATTATGTTTGAAATTTACAACAGCGAAGCCAAAAAATAGATTATTATAAAATTAGCGAGGTAGTAGATTCGATAACGATTTAATTATAGTTACAGTGAATGAAATTGCAACTGTATACTTACTGTCTTTGCAAATAACTTTCCATATTAATATATTTGTGTGCGCTTGGAAACGACTTCTAATAGGTTTTTTAGTATAATTCATTTTAATTATAAAAGTATGAACTAAGTATATCAACAAGATATTGATTTACATTGTCAGAACATTTGTCATTACGACCCTTTCCACATGAGGCTCACAACGACCATGCTCACGACTGTCATTTTTCCCGTTCCACTTGGTTGCGAGTATAATCATACACTCAAGTGGAACAGATTATGAAGCGTTGCCATTGGTTGTTTTGAAAGTCGCGTCTTTGTCAACGTATCGATAGAGATAATTCATGTTCTGTGGTCAACGGCCACTTCGACCCACCTGTTGACAAACGAATGCACGTTTGTTCGCAGTGAAAGGCTTATGACAGGTTCATATATCTTACTATTCATTCATTTGCCCTAACCATCGGTTGAATTTTGGCAAAAGATGTATGGAGTGTATGTCAAATTTTAACCAATAGTAAGGCAAATGAACAGTCGGTAAGATATAGGAAACATTATCGCAGATGAAACCGCACCTTCTGTTATGTGCGTAAATAGCTTGAAGCAATGTTTATTGACGTCGTACAAAAGGATATGTATTCGTACCAAACGTTTTACAGATAAAGTAGGAGAAAAAATAGAAATGAGGGCTCCGAATTCCAAAGCGGAAGTTTAGTACACAACCGGGATTAAGATAGTGACGACACTTTTCATATTGTGATAATTTAAACGCATGTTCATTGTATAAAGTTCATCGAACTTACCAATGACAAAAAAATCACCTCGGTATACAAATAAACATTTTTTTTATTTCAAGTAAGCAGGAATATAAATACAGTACATATTTATTTGAAGCATCAATGTATTCATGAGATTGATATTCTTGATTCAACAGAACTGTTAACAGAGCAAACTATATGTAATGGTTTGCACAGTGGTGGAATTGCACGGAAAATAAATTAAAAACTGCACAAAATAATTTATAATCATTAATCTTGGAATTACCTAAATGCCACAGTGAATGACAAAGATAGTAGGTACATGCAAACTAGCGGGGAAGCTCGGCACAAATAGTTCTGTTAAGTTAAAGAAAAGTTTTTGAAGGGAAGTTTGATTAGGTCATGTATATGTGAGTCTGTGGGTGTATCCACACACCCACAAACATATAATATGTTAAAAAGTTTGTCTCTTCTTTGCTTGAAAGTTTCTTTCTTTTCTATTATTAGAATTTAAATAAACAATAAGTTTTTGCAGCTATTTTTTGGGAGACAAGGAAAATAAACATTTTATTCCTCAAAATGCTAGAACAAAATAAACAATAATAATAAAATAACGGAGAAAATTCGTTTCAGAAACACCAGGAATCAAACCCAAGGCCTTTGTGTTGCAGTGAGGTAAGCCGTCAGAAGCTTAGCAGCTCAACCCCAGAGACCGTAAAAAAATCAAATCAATATAATACAAATATTAAATATAAAAAAATTGCTTTAAAAATATTATAATATTTATTTCTGAAAGCTGATTAATATAGTTTTTTAAAATTAGAAAAGTAGCACAACGGCTGGTAATACAAAAATAAAATTTCATGTTTCCATGTGCATAATTCTTGAACTTGCGTACGATGTTAGTTATTTGCCCCTTAGTGACAGGATTTGAATAGATGATATATATGATTAACATTATAAACTTTCAAATGAAAAATGTATATTATATTCTCAGTCAAATAAGTAAGACATGTATATTTGGTGTCAATAAATATTATTATATTAATATTATGTCCACTGATTTGATCTTACACTGTGGTCAACTAACAACATATGCATGCAAATAAATATACAAATATTTAAGCTGGGTGATCCCCGTACCATTAAAAGTAAATAAATTATACACATCGATAGAAAGAGCAATTATCGATTCTATTAGAAAGAAAATAAAGTTGTTTTTTCATAAAATATATTTACAGTACAGTACTAAAATTGACATGTACACAAAAATCTGAGTACCTGGTATTGTACTATATATTGAGGTATGTTTGTGATGTAAATCAGTATTAAACTTATATGATGGACAAAATGACGAGTGTGATTTCCATTGGATTTGCAATTCTACTTATAGTCAATATTAACACGATTAATGCAGGTAAGATATTGCTTCTTAATATATTTCAAGGCTATCCACAGGACCTCGCTCATATAAACCAGATGCATGCATATCCCACAGAATCTATCCTATTTTCTGGGATAAAAGTATCCTAGAATTATATGTATTTAGCATGTCTGTAGTATCTTATATTCAATATTTATTTTTCAGTTAAATCCTTTTATAAATTTAATTCATTATAACACATATTAATCAAATATAATTATATTAATAGGTGAAGCAAAAAAATGTACCCCTTTTTACGAAAATTGCGAGGACGGAGGAGTTTGGAAATTTTGCACACTTATAGTTTATATAGAGAAAGAGTGCAGAAAGTAAATTATAAAAAATGCATAAAAATACATTAAATCAATAAAAAAACATTACACACACTACCATGTATTTGACACACACACACGCATATATACTCTTTTGTTTATTGTTAAAGTCAATTAACAGTGTACGAAATCTGTGATTATAGAAGTATAGACTTTGACAACAGAACCTTAATAATGTTCAAACTTATAATTTAAATTAATTATGGTCTAATTTCGACCACTGGGCGACCACTAATTTATTTAAATATAAGATGACAATTTGTAATTAAAATATTTATTTAATGTAAATTCTTTATTTCTCCAAGAGAATTTACAGAATTTGTATTGTATCCTCTGTTAAAATCATAGAAAAGCGAAATTAAATAGATAACTGGTTTTAAAAATAAATGAATTGTTTAGTATAATCCATAATCTATCTGATATTTTAAAGTGGTAAAAGACGTTAAGAGTATAGAAGTGAATATCACTCCGCTTGTTAAATTAAACAATAATATCATTAATTAAAGCACCATTGTGTAGCGGCATATGGAGAGAACTTAAGAAAAAACAAACGAATGAATGAATGAAACGAAATATCGTTTCACAGGACTACAAACAATATAAAGCATATTTATAAACGAGGGTATGCCCGCGACTTCGTCCACACTTGACTTGAAATTCCCACGGGATTCCCGGAATAGAAAGTATCGCAGTATTTAAAAAAGAATAGCTTACATTCTATTTTAAATGCTGCGGTTTAGTGAAATCGTTTTAGTGAAAACTGTGTCAAATTTTAAGTCTAAGAATTTGCTGTCGATCAGCGAAAATCGCATTGAAATCGGCCCAGTAGTTTTTACGTGAATCCCAAACAAACAAGAAATTTAAAAAATGTATTGCTTTACTCTTTCCTATATATAGTGTACTACTGTTGTTTTTTTTAAATAGCTTCAATTTATAGACACGACATTTAAGAATTTCATAATATTATAGATATGGAGAAAAACAACAAGGAAACGAAGTCCTAAATAGGTTCTAACTCAGCAGGATGCTGGTTGAATCAACCAGCGCTGGTCTTCTGCTATGGCTATTGGCTATTACAGTGACTTACGGACACACAGGCTATTGACCTTCCTACCAAATATCTATCTATCACCAGTATACTTTTTAATAATGACTGTGGTACATATATATATATATATATATATATATATATATATATATATATATATATATATAGACAGATGGATGGAAAATAAGGCTTCCAATTTTGCCAAAATTATTACAGAACCTTAATAATCTATAATAATATTATAAAATTCTAAACATGCCGTGTCTTTATATTGAATTGAAATTTAAAAAAAAACTGGAATAGACTATATAAACGAACAGGATGCATTTTTTTAAGATTTCTTGTTTGTTTGTGTGTTTATCTGTGTGTTCGGGGTTCATGTAAAAACTACTGGGCCGATTTCGATGCGGTTTTCGCTGATCGATAGCAAATTCTTAAACCTAAAATCTGCGTTACTTTTTATCTCAGGAGTCCCGGAATTTTTCTGGGAGTGATTTATAATGGCCAGATTAAAAAAATGAATTTTAATGTGATTTTTTCACTGAAAATGTGTGAAAGTTTTTTATCACGAGAATCGCGCGGGAATTTTCCTGGGAGCGGTTTGCGAGTCCGAGTTCATAAAAATTAGTTTATTCCGAAACAGTTTTCACTAAAACGATAGCTTACATGCTTTTTTAAATGCTGAATTATTTTGAGTGGAATTTCAATTGAAGCGTGGACGAAGTCGCGGGCATATCCTAGTAAGAAATAAAATTCTTGTTTTAAAATCAAGTACTGATTTCTGAAATTTTATTAAGTCTCCGTTATTGAAAGTGTCATAATTTTTTTTCAGCCGTACGCATAGCTCGGTCACCCCAGTTCGGCGGTTTCAGCCAGGCTAATGCTCAAGCAAGCGCTCAGTCCGGTGGTTTCGGTGGAGGCCCTCCAATCCCACCGAGGCCTTTTGGCACTGGGCCAGGTTTCGGATCAAAACCTGGCGGTGGCTTTGGAGGTGGCGGACTAGGTGGTGGATTCGGCGGCGGACTAGGCGGTGGTTCCATTAGCATTTCGAAGAGTATCTCCATAAGCAGGGGAGGTATCGCGTCATCCAGCGCAGGTTCTTCAGCCGCTGGGAGACGGTGAGAAACAAGACGGAACTATTTAAAAAAATGTGTAAATAATTAAATAATTAATATTCAAAAGCATTTAATTGTCAATAAAGAATAAGTTACCGCTGTGTTTATTGATTTTTTTACTATATATTAAACCGATACAGATGATACCCAAGTTTACTGACTAACGAAAAAGGGTCCTTTGAGTAAAGTTCCACACCGTCCCGATGATTATGGCCAAGTTTTATACGACGAAATCTAGCCTTCTTTAAAGTGCCCAGCTGCCTTCAAAGCTTTCTTCAAGACGGCGTGACTAAAGATCCAAAACTTTGCATTTTCATCATGGAAGAAGACAAATCCCATATGACTATATGACATTGGTAGGCTTCTTGTCTGCAAACAAACATGTCTTTCTAGAATAACCAAAAATGAAGTCTAAATAAGTTTGTTAAATATTTTTTATTGATTTAGCTTAAAATAATTTTGTAGATAGCAAAATAGCAAGCGCGAGAACAATGACCTATGGCTGTGGTTTTTCCTTAGAAGATTATTTTGGTACTTCACACACTACGAATTTTGCCCTGATTTATTACACTATTAAATGATATTTAAATGTATGGTCAAACTATAAAACAACCAAAGTTACGTTTTAAAATAAAACATGTTTTAAATTAACTATTTCAAAACAATATTTAACTAAAAGTGTATTAATAAATTTATCAGACGACCCGCCTAATGGAAAGCTGCTGATGCTGTATAAGGCACAAATACGGGCATGTGTGGAGTACTGTTCTCATCTTTGGGATAGCTCAGCTAAATACCAACTTGAGGCACTAGAATGAATTGAGCGGAGAGCCAAGAAGTTGATAGACAACGAACAGCTATTTAATGACAAATTACAAAGTCTCGAACATCGACGCAAGGTTGCCAGCTTCTCGGTTTTCTATCGGATACATTTTGGAGAGTGTGCATTGGAGCTTTTCATCTTATCCCGCAGTCTCCCTTCCATCATCGGACAACCAGACGCACTGGCATGCGGTACCGCTATATGGTGGACATACCACCTATACGAACTAAGCGCTTTGAGTCCACCTTCATTATGCGCACCGCAAAGGAGTGGAACTCACTGCCGGAGTCTGTTTTTCCCGAAAACCTACAATCTGGGTGTCTTCAAGTCTCGTGTGAATAGGTACCTTCTAGGTAAACGTGCTCGATCTTAGACCATATCTCCGCAAATCGAGCGAGATAATGGTCAAACGCGAACCTATACGTGATAAAAAAAAGCGGTTACTTTTGCCTATAGAACTACTTATATAATACCAGATTCGAATCAAACTCTTTGTTAACCCTTAGAATGGGCTAGAGAGAGATGGGACAGGAGGGATGTGGGATAGCGTGGGGTCGCTACAGATGTAGTGTCTCAGAACCAGTTCCTGTAGCGACCCGTAAAAGCGCATAGGAGAGGAGCGCAGTTTAGGTTTAGTGGGTAGTTTGAAGGCTGACGTCCCCTGTCTTCCTCTCGAAGACCACGGTGGGAATAAGGTCGTTCAAGAGATACACAGCCCTCGGTCTAAAGCCTCCCTCGAGGCCCGAGGATGGTATCGCAAGAAAAGACAGTCCCCTGCGTCAACAAAAGAAAAGGAGGAATGTAGGATATAATAACAGTCCATAAATATTCCACTGTTTGGCTGGCCTCCCATTATACGATATTTTCCTTCACCGTTGTTAGCACGTGGTAATTTGTAACAATATGAACATCAGGTCAGAAAACTGCCAGTGGTGCATGCATTCTTGCCAGGATCGAACCCGCGCCCTTTGACTTTGGGACGCGTGCGCTTGCCATTACGCTATCACGACTTCGGAATGTGGGATAACAGAGAAGATATAGGGGAATAGAAGAGGAAGAGATGGAATGGAACAGGACAATGGAGTAGGGGGATCATTCATCGATTCATCATCATTCGATTAATGGCCGGTTTCTGTGTCTTTCTATTCATTCATTTGTCCATCGGTTGAAATTTGACATGAAGTACTTACTTATAAGGAGCTTATATCAAATTTTAACCGATAGTAGGACAAATGAACGGTCGGTAAGATATAGGAACCCCTTTTTTTAATTAGTGGAAATCCTATTGAGGACAATAGGCCACGCAAAGGGGGATAAGTCGCTACCCGTGTATGCGATTCGCCAGGTCGGGGTGGCATTAGCACCTTTAGGCAGAACTAGAAGTGCCTTTGCCACTCCACAGTTAGGGATACCCACTAAAACTCCTGGGTGTGTGCCTAGGGGAAAGCGGAAGCTCGAGCAACTTCGCGTGCCCTGGCAAGAGGGGGCGTTTAAGACCACATCCACTACCGGGAAAAGATATAGGAACCGGACATAAGTCAAGCTAATTACTTCACGCCTATATTCTATGACAGCGTGGTATCACACCCATCAGCTCTAAAAGCTATAATCAATATGTTTTCAGGCTGACTACCATGTCTAAAGTTATAGAATTCAGAAACTTTTCGTAGCTACGTTGCGGGCGCGATGCCATGGCCGGGAGAAGGCAAAGGGACGTGGAAGAAGAAGCAAGGAAAGAGTAACTTACCTCGCCACCAGTCCACCGCCACTGCAATCGTCCCCCGGGGGTTCACACACTCACTAGGATTTGCTAGGGGAAATCAAGTTGTTATAATGCTTTACTTCTATATTGTGCTCCAACAATCATTTCACTATTGCGGTGACAGCACTGGCCCTAAGTTGAATGCTTTGTATTGCGCATTCATCATTTGAAAGTTTATTCTTTTCGTAATGGCGAGGAGGGGGAGGAAGAATTTATAAGGTGTTCTTCGGCGGAACCATACGTTGTTATTGAGAGGGTGTCATTTGAAATATTTTTTCTAGAGTTTTATTAATGTTTTTGAATATATCAGACCAATCAAGGTAAACAGTTCAAAATCATAAAATCATAGCTATCCGATCCTGACTAACCATTTACATAGAAATACTATAATTAACTTTGCATATTTTTATTTGACATAAATAGTCCATTATTATTCTCTAAAAGCCTTTGCTTTATTTTACGTTTAAATGATAAAAAAAATATATCTGTCAAGTGTGTACCGCTCCCCACCAAGTAAGAGGTCCGTGATTGCGGTGAAGGTCGACTTTTTCCAAAATCCTAAAACCTAGCAATAAGTTTTTTACCTAGTTTGTCTTATGCTCGGTTTTTGAGGTTACCAGTTATGAGTTCAATAACAATTGATTCAATAAAATTATGTAATATAAACTTAGGTTAACTGTTAACCTACAACTAGTACCAAAACTCGCTACTAGATGGACTATTTAAGAAGGTAATATCTAATATTTATTTGCGTCAAACAAATGATATGGAATAGATAAACGCCTAATATTGATCAGTTAAATTTTGAACCTAGTTTAACTATCGTACGATGGTGTGTTCAAAAACGCAATTTTATAAGTTATTGAACCGATAGCGCTAACGGACAGATAAACTACAGTTAAAAGTACCTCAGAAACCGGTCATTAATCTTTATTTTCCGATAGATAATACAGCTTCGAGATGATTTTGTGTTAGATTAGTAGTGAGTTATTAGTATTTACATTTACAGGACTTCTAAACCTGAAATTTAAATTTCCTTGAAGTTTAGTATCAAAAATGATATTTAATAATAATATTTATTATTTTAATATCGTTTATTCTTATTAGTTTCATATTATGTACCTGCATTTAAAAATATATAAAACGTATTAGTTTATTTATTTACTAGCTGACCCGGCAAACTTCGTACCGCCTCAGAATCATTTTTTTTCATATTTACTCACCCTTTAAACCTTCCCTGGACTTCCACAAATAATTCAAAACCAAAATTAGCCAAATCAGTCCAGCCGTTCTCGAGTTTTAGCGAGACTTACGAACAGCAATTGATTTTATATATAAAATGTACTGACAGTACTTTACTACAAACGCGAAAACGTCTCGAAGCTAATTTATCTGTAATAACAGCCCATAAACGCCCCACTGCTGGGCTCGGGCGTCTCACTATAGGGGAACGGACAGTAAGCCCGCCACGCTTGTGCAAGGCGGCTCGGCATATTTGACACATCGGTTATCGCGATGTGCAAGTTTCATCATGATGTTTTCCTTTACCGTTAGCACATTTCGATAGGTGGCGTTGGTTACTCTATTTTTATACTTGTTATGAAGTGATACTTTAATGACGGATTGATAGGTGATCTTATTGACAGTTGTGACCGTTGCCGGGAGGTCCCCTCATGAAATTTAGTGTTAAACTCAATAAATGTAATTAACTTTTTTCAGTTTTTCAATTCAAATAGGAGTATTTATCTTCATTACCTTCAGAGGTCTTGTAGGGTTTTCATAATGTATATATACCACAGACATGTACATTAGACAGAGATAGTATGTAAATATATACATATATCCTTGTATAAAGATATACAACACAATATAACTTCCTTCCAAATTTTATCTACAATATGGTCTTCGAACAAAACGGCTGTGATAGACACAGGCAGAAGCACATATATGACGAAAATAAAAGAATTTAATTTTTATCATTAGAACACAAAATTATATAAGAATGACATCTGAATACTTTAAAAAGATCATTTAAAATCAACATAATTTATTGGTTTTCTACCGATCCAATTATAATATTTATATTAAAGAACAATAAAATTGAGCATAATAATTACTTATACCTATCTTGTATCTCATGAAATTGGAAAGAAATATACATTTTTTATTTAGTGTAGAGTTACTAATCGATACTTAAGGTGAAATAAAATCAATCGACTATAAAAAATCACGAATTAAATTAAATAACACTGCTCCATTGGAATTTAGCAATAAAATAGATAAGAAAATTTGGAAAACATAAAGTCTATTACATTATTATACTCAAGCGATCTTATTCATAGAGAGTTGAAGTAAGTTTGAACGCTAGCCATGCTGCATAGCGACGATCATTGGGTGGGCGCGGCCAATTTCTGCAAGGCTGTCATGTCTCAAAAGGAGGCCGCGGAACGAGAACGGGAGAGAGGTTGTCAAAATCTGCCCCCGTAAATACCGCTGCAGGGGGCCCTCTAGCATCTAGGGAGCAGAGGATTCTTCACCCCTGTTGATGAAGTGAATTTGCCTGTCCCGGGGCATTCTCAAGCACTGATGCGCTAGGATCAGCGTGGGCGTAACTACGTTCTAAGTCTTACGCTCTTCCTACCATAGCGCGAGGCACATGGGAGGAGGGTGGTTTTAATGCAGTATTGAGTTCTTCGAGTCTCCACACAAGCCGGCGATTTGACTCTGGTGCGCCATTCGTGGTGACACCTCTCGTCGCTTTGGTCTAATCCCTAGTAAAGGACCCTGGTAGTGTGGGTAATGCACTTCCCCCGCCTCAAAAAAAAAGATTGAACGCTTCTTTATGGTTCTTAAAGAAGCGTTCAAACTTACTATAACTCTCTATGAATAAGGCCGTTAGTAACTTCGTCTATAATTTACTGTTGTTAAAATGTAATTAATAATAATGATTGAGTGACTTTTTTACAAATAGTGTAAATCATTTAATTAATGAAGTACTGATGTTTGCGGTACTTCCAGTCAACCAGTTTACTTGTCACTTCCGTTGATAAAATCAAATTATGAGAACTATTTACTATAATACTGATGTGAGCGACATTTCCGGATAACTACCGTCATAAACTTCTCTTTTTCGATCTTATAGAATAAAATCTGGCGGGAGTGGCGCACACAATTCAGCGTAATTTTTTGACAGTCAAGTGTGAGGACTTGAGGACGATAAACTCTGTGTAAGTGTACAGTGTAAATCGGAAGAATAGTACAATAAAGTGATTTATGGATTGTAATGCTGCTTCTCATTTCTGGACCGTTTAATTGAGACCAAAATTATATTTACACTTTGTCTTGAAATTAAGAACGTTTGGATTCCGACACCTAACCTAGGCAAAGCCTGTCTCTTAGGTGTTAGTCCCTTCCAGCGGCTTAAGAACCATGACGAGAATATGTAATAAATTAAGTATATGAAAACAAAAAGTTAAAAGGTAGATTTAAATTATTTTAAAGCAACTGAGAAGTTCATATGTCTATAATTGTCAATAGAATTTCGTTCTATTGACAATTATAGACATATGAACTTCTGCACCCAAGTATGCAGTTTTTACTTAGAAACATTTATGATTTTCATGACTTTATTTGTAGCAAAGAGTAATTTTAGTTTAGTTGTTAGGCTTTGTATTTAGTTTATTATATTGTTGTTATATCGTATTAAATTGCATTTGTAATAATTAATAGCTTTATATCAATAAATACTTAGTTATTTAAAATTAACTTTTAATTTCGTAAACTTTGTAAGCCAGACGTTATATGGCATAATATTTAGCGTAATGATGTCATATTCTATTCAATTCGTTTAGCGCTAATGTCACTTGTCTATATAGCCAGGAAAGCCACAGCATTTTAACCGAGTTTGAATATGAAAATAAACATTGCTACCTAAAAGGCATCAACAAATACGATACGATGATATAACATTGACATCATCCAATTTCCCTGGTTTTTACAAAGTACCTTTGTGCAGTGCAAACATAGATATAGTGCGAAAATGTAATCTGTTGACAAACGATCTATTTGATATTACAATTTGGTGCTAATTATCAGTCGGGGATACTATTCTTGGAAGTCGTAATTTAACACCTCCTGTTTCACCTATAAATGTTACGGTTACTCATTTCAGATGATAGAACGAATCTGACAGTCTACCAGAATGGTTACGAGGATAGTAATAATCTTGGCATTGGCTGTTCTTGCAGCACAATGTGCCGTCCCTAAACAAGCTGGTAATCTATATTTTATTTTTGCTAACTAAAGTTTTGTTTATGATTTTCTTGATTAGAATCAGAAAGACCCCTGTTTTCAATTGAGTTTGGAAAATAACAAAAAAATCATTGTAGTCATATAGGGTAGTTAGAAATATTGAGACCCGAAAATTTGCTCCGTGTGTTTAAAAAAAGAATAAGTGTTTATTATTAATAACAACTTAGTGCAAATTAAATATTAAAGTTAATTAAGACAAATCAAGTATTATTCAGTGTTACAAGTTATCATTAGTCTGGTGACAGGAAGTGTTTTTTGAGAGTGCAGTGACTTACGCGGTCGTATTATTGTTTATTATAAAATGCCTACGGAGAGATGTGGTTGCTGTGGGAAATTTTTATCATCTTCCGAGGGTGTTAGATGTGTATTATGCAGATTATCATACCACAGGTCGTGTGTTACGCTTCCAAGTAAGAGTAAATTACCTTCCGTCTGGCGTTGTCCAACATTAAAAAGGAAGAGAAAAGGGATGGTATTTCACTACAAGATAGGCCGATAAATAACAAAAACATGGAAGATCAGGAAAACGCTACGTTGCCGACAGTAGTCCAATGCCTTCCGCTAAGGGTGAAGTCATTAATAAGGATTTTACTCTAAGGGATATCATGGAAGAGTTATGGGTAATGCGCGTCGATTATTTAGATTTCCATAAAAAGCTATCAGATTTGAAAACTGTAGTACAGATCTATAATACATGTATTGAAGGACTGGAAGTCCGAATGGAGGTTATAGAGAATCGTGTCACACAAATGATAGATCCTGTTGACTTCGATAAGACAGCTTAAGGAGGACCTTAACGACCAAGAACAGGATAATCTAGTGAAAGACTTAGAGATCAGAGACATTCCTAAAGATAAGTGTGAAAATCCTAAGCACTTAGTAACACTCGTGGCCGCGAAGTTTGGTGTAAAAATAGAGGATCGGGATTAGAGCGAAAAGGTACTCTTTATGTAAATTCACTTAACTCTGAAGAAGTGATGAAACCACACCGACCACGAGCCATCGTGGTTCGCTTAGCGATGCACGACATACGCGATGAGGTACTAAACAATGCCCGTGCCAATCGTTTGGCTACCACGAGTGATCTAGGATTTCAAGGAGAGCCACAGCGCGTCTATGTAAACGAAAGGCTAACCAGAACCAACAGCCAGTTGTTTTACTTGGCGCGTGAGGTGGGCCGCCAGAACGGGTGGCAGTTTATCTGGACAGGGCGCGGGCTCGTACTCGCACGGCGCAAGCCAGGGGACCCAGTGCTCAGAGTACGCCTTAGAAACGATGTTCCGACAACATTGGTCCCTGTGCTTATACTTTTTAAATTGGTTATTTATATTTTTTCATAGTTGTTGACTAAATTATGCGACACATTAGAAAAATATTTAACTATAAAGAAATTTCAACATAAATTGCATATTTATAATACATATGTATGTATGTATTAATGTATAAATAAATAAATGGTTATGTTTTCATAGAATTAGTTTATATTTACTCAAATCATTTATTATTATTACATGTTAGTATAATACTTTATTAGACTAATTAATTCTATGTAACATATATGTATATGCTTATATTATAATACTAATATACTTATAATATAAAAGTAATATTTATTAAACTTCAGTTATGATATTTTCTTTGTTTTAACAAATTCCTACATATATATATATATGTTTGTTTAAAATCAATTTTATAATCCTTACATTATTATTTTCAAAATTACACTTATTTATATTTAAATGTATTCTTATAAATAAAGAACGAGATACTTCTCATATGTATTTATAGAGATCATCATTTATATAATGTAAGTTTTTGATTAATATCTTATTAATATTAATACTAATGTATTTAAACTACCATTGATTTCAATTAACTTTACAAATATTAATGAGAATTTACATGTTTGGGTCACCTATACTTTAGTCGAGGCTGCAACTGAAAATCATCGCTGTGTCAGCTCTTCTTGACACAGCACAATGCTGAGTAGTCGGCCTCATTGCCGTGAAAGTTATGTGCATTTTTTTTTTCAAAATGATTGTGTTTTTATAATAGCTACTTATCTCTTTATGTTTTACATGTGGTTAGTTTTACGATTTTTTTTTAGTTTGATGTACATTCATTCTCTCCAATAAATATAACTTTCTTTCTTTCATGTAAATGCATAAAATACTGTATTACACAGATAATATTAAATGTTCTCTTATTACCTGTTCTTTACAGAATCACCGAAAAGTGGAAAACATGGAACCCAAAAACAGAAGTTCCAAAAAGCAGAAAAGCTCGTTCTCCATGTGACGAAGGATGCGATGATGATGATGATCATCCTCGTCATCACCATCATGGCCCCACCCCGCCGGGACCCCCACCTCCGCCGGGACCACCGCCCTTCTTCCAAACTCAACAATGGACTGGCGTAGCTCGTGGACCTGACGGATCAGCCCAGGAGTGTTCAGTGGCGCTGCTGCATCTGCCCAAGGTGGGGCCCAGTCTACTGACTAGGCATTTTCTTTAGCTTCATCTGCTGTTGGCGCTGGTCCTGGGTTTAGGGCCGGTTGTGGTGGATTTGGACACGGAGCTAATTTAAATTTTGCTTCAGGTCAATCTAATGAAGGTTATAATACAAATAGTTTTGGTTTAGGTGGAGCTGGATTTGCTGCTGGAAGTGCTGGTGCTGGTGCTGGAGGCGGTTCTGGCTTTGGGAGCGGAGCTTCCACTAGCAATCAAGGATCTGGATTTGGAGCTAGCGGACCGAGCAGTTCAAGCCAATCTTCAAGTTATAGCAGCCAATCAGGTGGCGCTAGCAGTCAAGGATTTGGTACTAGCGGATCCGGCAGCAGTGGGCCTGGCATTGGAGGACCTGGACGTGCAGGCCCGGGAGCCGGTATTGGTGGACTTACTGGTGGCTCTCAAGGCGCTAAATTTGGTGGTCAAAGTAGTGGATTTGGTGCTGGAAGTGGTGATGCACAAAGGAGTGCCAGCAGCAGTTCTTCCAGCTACAGTGGCCAATCTGGAAGTTCAAGTGGCCAAGGATTTGGTTTCGGTGGACCGAGCGCAAGCGGTCCAGGAGATACCGGACGCGCCGGAGGAATTGGAGGTGGATTCGGTGGTGCTGGAGGAAGCGGAAAGAGTTTTGGTGGTTCTGGAGGAGGTAAATTTACTGGAAGCTATAGAGAAACACAGTCATCCTACCAGAGTAACGGTGGTGGTACTCAAGGTTTTGGAGGAGGCAGCAGAAGGTTCAGTGGATCCCAATCACAGTCCAGCGCATTTGGGGCCGGTGGTTCTAGTCAGGGCTACGGAGGTGGACAGTCTGGTGCAAGCGGCCTATCCCAAGCTAGTGAGCAGCAAAGTGAATCAGGTGGTGGTGGAGAATGGCAACAAGGAGGAGGATATGGACGTGGCTTTAGCTCCAGTTCAAATGCTGCCAGTTCTGGTAGCGGTTATGATAATAGTCAACAAGCATTGGCTGGAGCCTTGAGCCTTGCTTCGCAGGGTCTTGGGACGACTGGCAGCGGTTGCAGCAGTTGCGGAAAAAGCAGTTTAGCATTAAGCAATGCTAAGAGTAACAGCGGATCAGCTGTAGCAGTGTCCGTTGGAGGTTAAGCTTTAAAAAAGAAAACAAATGTCGACTGATTGATGTATATTTGAAATTAATTGTTGTTTATGGAAATTTTAAATTAAATTGTTAGAAGGTACTTTAGACGAACAACTTATTTTTTCGTCTGAGAAAGAATTGTATCATTTGTTGATGAATAAATAGATTTATGTAAATAATTTAAAATGTTATTATTTGGACTACCTAATGAAAAATGATGGACACTGACAGTGGTACTGGTCCACAAGTTCAAAGTCGCTCAACGGGCTATGGAGCGATCTATGTCAGGTGTTCCTCTTATGGATAAAATCAGAAATGAGGGCATCCGTAAGTAAACGAAGGAAACCGACATAGCTCGCAAAATTAGCAAGTTGAAGTGGCCGTGGGCCGGTCACGTCTGTCGCAGGACCGACGGCCGATGGAGCAAACGAGTCCTGGAGTGGAGACTACGTCTCGGCAAACGTAGTGTAGGACGCCCGCCAGCCCGGTGGACTGACGACCTGCGTAAGATCGCCGGCAGGGGCTGGATGGGGAAGATGGGAGACCGGGATATGTGGCGCGTACTTGGGGAGGCCTACGTCCAGCAGTGGACTGAAATTGGCTGAAAACGAAAAAGAGAAAAGAAAAAGATTAAAAATGATATTCAACAGATTGAGCGTCTCTTATTTTATTTACAAAAAAAGTATGAAAAGTGAGTGAAAAATCATTTGTGATATAACAGATGTGGTAAATTAGAATAGGCTCCCATAGAGTAAATAATAATCAATAAATAAGAATTAAAATGAACAAGTTGACGGTAGGCTAAATAAAAACACTAACAATACTCATTGACACTTGACATCTTTGTTTTTAGTGATCACAGCTACTAAAAAGTGACTGAAATGTCAAAATAATAAAAATAAAATAAAATACCGCGCTTCAAACCGTTAAAACGTAGTTTTATTATTTATTATAACGAATGTGGCTATAGAAAGGGATCATCCATGAATTACGATATACGTTAAGGGGGAGATTAGGGTTCACGAAGTGTGACATTGTGTGGGAGGGGTCCTAAATTTCGTGACGTCACATTTCAAAATCTATATATTTAAGCTTTAAAACACGAAATTTGAAATATTAACGAAAAATTTCAAATTTTTGCAATGTCTTTTAATTATTTAAAGGTAATTAAAAATAATTACGGAACTACTGTTTTAATTGAATAATTTTTGATATAAAATTGCAAAATAAGTAATGTCAAAATAAAAAAGTAATATCACACTAGGGAGGAAGAGTCACACGAATGTGACTAGCTGTGACAAGGATGGAGGAGGGGTCAAAATCTTGAAATTCGTATGATATAATTAGTGAATGGGCTCCAAATAAATATGGTAATGGTGCTAAACACTCGACAGATATAACAGAATGTGTCAAGGACTTGTAGCGTTACAGAGAACATAAGCCAAAAGACTGTATACTGCCCCAAAATGATAGTAAAAGAGAAAGAAGTAAATATTTACTATCAGCTCAGTAAAGTAAAATATCGTGATGAAACCTGTACATCGAGATAATCAATCGGAGGGCTCGAGATGGTAGGCACGGTAGGCAATTGCCAACAGCGGCAAAATTGACAGCAAAAATGCTTGAACTACTACGCCCAAACAATATAAAAAATAAACACAACACCCAAAAATATATTTCAATTCGTTCACTGGAATATAAAAAATATATATATGAGTAGTGAAATCACTTACAACACGCATAGACAGAGTTCTGAGCGAAGAAAGTGTTACATTTATTTAGTTGCATAGTTGTTCCTGTCATGTTTCTTTTTAAGGTTAATAATTCATGTACCCTCTTATTTCTAAATGTTACAATCGGCCATTTCCTTAATTGAATAATAATGTTATATTTTTATTTATTCTGTGATTAGCGTTTGTTTTGTATAAAGTACTTCTCTATAATTTACCATAATTTTATGTAACAATATTTATCTCTAATATGATGTGGTAATTGTGTAGATTATAATTCAAAATCTCTCAATAGTATACTATAGACGGTATTCACTACATTTTATTTTCATGTTGGCAGACGCGATAGATTTTTACTGTGTTCGATTTATTTTATTACATGTAAAACTTTAAATATATTATTTTATATAATATCTTATATAAAATATTATCTAAAATTTCCAAACAATAATGTATTAAATTCTTGTCATTCATAACCCTTTTAATTAAAATAGTTTAACAATTGCACCACATAGTTGGAAAAGATAACCCGGCGGATTGTTTATCTCGTGGTCTAACACCTGCTCAAATTATAAAACATTCTCTTTGGTTTAGGGGCCCGTCGTGGGCTAATTTAGATTCAACACTGTGGCCAATCGCCCCTTTTAACCCGTCGACAGTTTCGGAGGTACCTGAAGAAAAAAGGCATTCGTTAGTTACTGCACCATCTATAGAAGATTCTCTAATCATTTCACTAGCTGACCGTTTCTCGTCTTGGACTAAGTTTTTAAATTGTTTGGTATATATTTGTAGATTCGCAAAATTACTACCTCGTCGTAATCAAATATGCTCGTCTGATTTAGAATTTGTTGAATTATTAGCCTTTCGTGAACTCCAAAAATTTCATTTTGGTGATGTAATTTCTAGACTACATGCTGGGAAATCTTGTAGTCGTTCAATACAACATCTAAAGCCATTCCTAGATAACGGTCTTATACGAGTAGGAGGACGCTTATCTAATTCAGATCTAGCCTATACTCACAAACATCCAATCATGTTACCGCGAAAAGGTCATATCATAAATTTACTTATAGATTATCACCACAAAATCAATTGCCACGCAGGTCCCGATCTTTTAATGTCACTTTTAAGACATAGATATTGGATTATATCGGCACGTCAGGTGATTCGGAGTAGATTACATAGATGTCTTCCTTGTTTTCGGCTCAGACCTAAGCCATCCTTTCCCGAAATGGCAGATCATCGAGCATGCCGTGTAATACAATGTGCGAAACCCTTTATTCACACTGGAACAGACTACGCCGGCCCATTTAGGGTATCGTTGAAACGTGGTCGTGGTATTCGTGCAACTAAGGCATACGTTTGCTTATTCGTCTGTCTGACAACCCGTGCGGTGCACATTGAATTGGCTGGTGATTTAAGCACCGCAAGTTTTATGGGAGCTTTCAAACGATTTATTTCACGTCGTGGGCCCGTAAGTAGAGTCTATTCCGATAACGGAACTAATTTTATAGGCGCTAAAAGGAAACTATCAGAATTATATGACTTACTATGTTCAAATAATCATAATACAGAGTTTGGTAAAATTCTAGCGGAAAATCGTATAAATTGGACACTAAATGCTCCTGCTGCTAGTCATTTTGGTGGAAATTGGGAGGCAAACATAAAGAGTTTAAAGGTACATTTGCTTCGGGTAATTGGAGAACAAATCTTAAGTTTTGAGGAAATGAGTACTGTACTTACCCAGGTAGAAGCAGTTATGAATACTCGACCTTTGTGTAGAACACTCTCGAGTGACCCTTCAGAATCTCTTGCGTTAACTCCAGCCCATTTTTTGAATCTGACCCCTTTAAAATATTTACCTGCTTGCACTATTGATGAAGACATTCGAACTCTGATGCGTCACGAGCTTTTAGACAAACTTGTTCAATCTTTTTGGAAGCGTTGGAGAATGGATTATCTGCACACATTGCAATCACGTTATAAGTGGAACACACCTGTGAACCCAATTACGATTGGCACTGTGGTGATTCTTTTAACAGATAATTGTCCACCTCTTCACTGGCCCCTGGGCATTGTTGAGGAAGTCTTTTCGGGTTCTGATGGTGTGGTTCGTACAGTGCTCATCAAAACAGCGACTGGATCTTATTTGCGTCCAGTTATACGTCTTTGCCCTATACCCAACCAATAGTTTATAGAGTTTCTTTTATATAGGCTTAGTTAATAGGTTAGGAAATATTGTATCACGTTATATTAGTTGCATATTATTTAGATTGTAATGCAATTTTGTTGAAGCCGTTCCTTCAAGCCGGGGCGGATGGTCGCGCGTGTATCATAATATTATATTGAAAATTCTTAACGTAATGGAACGAATGGTAATACTTCAAATCATGTAAAACCACATCCTATCTTTTTTTCCTTTCCTGTACATACCTTAGCGAGCGGAAGAAAGGAGACGGCATGCGACGTCAACTGCATCGCAATAGTGGTCATCTTAAAAATAATACCTTTTGCTAACGAACTGCAACGCATACGCATCGTTTTGAATATTATAAACAATTTTCGTCCATATACTTAATATATCAACAAGTTAGTTGGATTCGTGAAGTTTGAACATTTGTGCGTGTCGTGCTAACTTCTAAGAGAAGAGAAAGAAAGAAAAATCCTCGCTTTACTACGTAAAGGTACTGTGCAATCCTTCCTTTATATAACTGTCTGTATTTCCCTGTGTTCTATGCAGCTATATTTCCATCATTGTGGTTTTACATCAAAGGGAATAAATATAAGTAAACATTACCAATTCGCGTAATCAAATTGGTTATTTATATTTTTTCATAGTTGTTGACTAAATTATGCGACACATTAGAAAAATATTTAACTATAAAGAAATTTCAACATAAATTGCATATTTATAATACATATGTATGTATGTATCTATGTGAATGTATAAATAAATAAATGGTTATGTTTTCATAGAATTAGTTTATATTTACTCAAATCATTTATTATTATTACATATTAGTATAATACTTTATTAGACTAATTAATTCTATGTAACATATGTGTATATGCTTATATTATAATACTAATATACTTATAATATAAAAGTAATATTTATTAAACTTCGGTTATGATAATTTCTTTGTTTTAACAAATTCCTACATATATATATATATGTTTGTTTAAAATCAATTTTATAATCCTTACATTATTATTTTCAAAATTACACTTATTTATATTTAAATGTATTCTTATAAATAAAGAACGAGATACTTCTCATATGTATTTATAGAGATCATCATTTATATAATGTAAGTTTTTGATTAATATCTTATTAATATTAATACTAATGTATTTAAACTACCATTGATTTCAATTAACTTTACATATATTAATGAGAATTTACATGTTTGGGTCACCTATAATTTAGTCGAGGCTGCAACTGAAAATCATCGCTGTGTCAGCTCTTCTTGACACAGCACAATGCTGAGTAGTCGGCCTCATTGCCGTGAAAGTTATGTGCATTTTTTTTTTCAAAATGATTGTGTTTTTTATAATAGCTACTTATCTCTTTATGTTTTACATGTGGTTAGTTTTACGATTTTTTTTTAGTTTGATGTACATTCATTCTCTCCAATAAATATAACTTTCTTTCTTTCATGTAAATGCATAAAATACTGTATTACACAGATAATATTAAATGTTCTCTTATTACCTGTTCTTTACAGAATCACCGAAAAGTGGAAAACATGGAACCCAAAAAACAGAAGTCCCAAAAAGCAGAAAAGCTCGTTCTCCATGTGACGAAGGATGCGATGATGATGATGATCATCCTCGTCATCACCATCATGGCCCACCCCCGCCGGGACCCCCACCTCCGCCGGGACCACCGCCCTTCTTCCAAACTCAACAATGGACTGGCGTAGCTCGTGGACCTGACGGATCAGCCCAGGGAGTGTTCAGTGGCGCTGCTGCATCTGCCCAAGGTGGGGCCCAGTCTACTGACTAGGCATTTTCTTTAGCTTCATCTGCTGTTGGCGCTGGTCCTGGGTTTAGGGCCGGTTGTGGTGGATTTGGACACGGAGCTAATTTAAATTTTGCTTCAGGTCAATCTAATGAAGGTTATAATACAAATAGTTTTGGTTTAGGTGGAGCTGGATTTGCTGCTGGAAGTGCTGGTGCTGGTGCTGGAGGCGGTTCTGGCTTTGGGAGCGGAGCTTCCACTAGCAATCAAGGATCTGGATTTGGAGCTAGCGGACCGAGCAGTTCAAGCCAATCTTCAAGTTATAGCAGCCAATCAGGCGGCGCTAGCAGTCGAGGATTTAGTACTAGCGGATCCGGCAGCGGTGGTGCTGGCATTGGCGGACCTGGACGTGCAGGCCCGGGAGCCGGTATTGGTGGACTTACTGGTGGCTCTCAAGGCGCTAAATTTGGTGGTCAAAGTAGTGGATTTGGTGCTGGAAGTGGTGATGCACAAAGGAGTGCCAGCAGCAGTTCTTCCAGCTACAGTGGCCAATCTGGAAGTTCAAGTGGCCAAGGATTTGGTTTCGGTGGACCGAGCGCAAGCGGTCCAGGAGATACCGGACGCGCCGGAGGAATTGGAGGTGGATTCGGTGGTGCTGGAGGAAGCGGAAAGAGTTTTGGTGGTTCTGGAGGAGGTAAATTTACTGGAAGCTATAGAGAAACACAGTCATCCTACCAGAGTAACGGTGGTGGTACTCAAGGTTTTGGAGGAGGCAGCAGAAGGTTCAGTGGATCCCAATCACAGTCCAGCGCATTTGGGGCCGGTGGTTCTAGTCAGGGCTACGGAGGTGGACAGTCTGGTGCAAGCGGCCTATCCCAAGCTAGTGAGCAGCAAAGTGAATCAGGTGGTGGTGGAGAATGGCAACAAGGAGGAGGATATGGACGTGGCTTTAGCTCCAGTTCAAATGCTGCCAGTTCTGGTAGCGGTTATGATAATAGTCAACAAGCATTGGCTGGAGCCTTGAGCCTTGCTTCGCAGGGTCTTGGGACGACTGGCAGCGGTTGCAGCAGTTGCGGAAAAAGCAGTTTAGCATTAAGCAATGCTAAGAGTAACAGCGGATCAGCTGTAGCAGTGTCCGTTGGAGGTTAAGCTTTAAAAAAGAAAACAAATGTCGACTGATTGATGTATATTTGAAATTAATTGTTGTTTATGGAAATTTTAAATTAAATTGTTAGAAGGTACTTTAGACGAACAACTTATTTTTTCGTCTGAGAAAGAATTGTATCATTTGTTGATGAATAAATAGATTTATGTAAATAATTTAAAATGTTATTATTTGGACTACCTAATGAAAAATGATGGACACTGACAGTGGTACTGGTCCACAAGTTCAAAGTCGCTCAACGGGCTATGGAGCGATCTATGTCAGGTGTTCCTCTTATGGATAAAATCAGAAATGAGGGCATCCGTAAGTAAACGAAGGAAACCGACATAGCTCGCAAAATTAGCAAGTTGAAGTGGCCGTGGGCCGGTCACGTCTGTCGCAGGACCGACGGCCGATGGAGCAAACGAGTCCTGGAGTGGAGACTACGTCTCGGCAAACGTAGTGTAGGACGCCCGCCAGCCCGGTGGACTGACGACCTGCGTAAGATCGCCGGCAGGGGCTGGATGGGGAAGATGGGAGACCGGGATATGTGGCGCGTACTTGGGAGGCCTACGTCCAGCAGTGGACTGAAATTGGCTGAAAACGAAAAAGAAAAGAAAAAGATTAAAAATGATATTCAACAGATTGAGCGTCTCTTATTTTATTTACAAAAAAAGTATGAAAAGTGAGTGAAAAATCATTTGTGATATAACAGATGTGGTAAATTAGAATAGGCTCCCATAGAGTAAATAATAATCAATAAATAAGAATTAAAATGAACAAGTTGACGGTAGGCTAAATAAAAACACTAACAATACTCATTGACACTTGACATCTTTGTTTTTAGTGATCACAGCTACTAAAAAGTGACTGAAATGTCAAAATAATAAAAATAAAATAAAATACCGCGCTTCAAACCGTTAAAACGTAGTTTTATTATTTATTATAACGAATGTGGCTATAGAAAGGGATCATCCATGAATTACGATATACGTTAAGGGGGAGATTAGGGTTCACGAAGTGTGACATTGTGTGGGAGGGGTCCTAAATTTCGTGACGTCACATTTCAAAATCTATATATTTAAGCTTTAAAACACGAAATTTGAAATATTAACGAAAAATTTCAAATTTTTGCAATGTCTTTTAATTATTTAAAGGTAATTAAAAATAATTACGGAACTACTGTTTTAATTGAATAATTTTTGATATAAAATTGCAAAATAAGTAATGTCAAAATAAAAAAGTAATATCACACTAGGGAGGGAAGAGTCACACGAATGTGACTAGCTGTGACAAGGATGGAGGAGGGGTCAAAAATCTTGAAATTCGTATGATATAATTAGTGAATGGGCTCCAAATAAATATGGTAATGGTGCTAAACACTCGACAGATATAACAGAATGTGTCAAGGACTTGTAGCGTTACAGAGAACATAAGCCAAAAGACTGTATACTGCCCCAAAATGATAGTAAAAGAGAAAGAAGTAAATATTTACTATCAGCTCAGTAAAGTAAAATATCGTGATGAAACCTGTACATCGAGATAATCAATCGGAGGGGCTCGAGATGGTAGGCACGGTAGGCAATTGCCAACAGCGGCAAAATTGACAGCAAAAATGCTTGAACTACTACGCCCAAACAATATAAAAAATAAACACAACACCCAAAAATATATTTCAATTCGTTCACTGGAATATAAAAAATATATATATGAGTAGTGAAATCACTTACAACACGCATAGACAGAGTTCTGAGCGAAGAAAGTGTTACATTTATTTAGTTGCATAGTTGTTCCTGTCATGTTTCTTTTTAAGGTTAATAATTCATGTACCCTCTTATTTCTAAATGTTACAATCGGCCATTTCCTTAATTGAATAATAATGTTATATTTTTATTTATTCTGTGATTAGCGTTTGTTTTGTATAAAGTACTTCTCTATAATTTACCATAATTTTATGTAACAATATTTATCTCTAATATGATGTGGTAATTGTGTAGATTATAATTCAAAATCTCTCAATAGTATACTATAGACGGTATTCACTACATTTTATTTTCATGTTGGCAGACGCGATAGATTTTTACTGTGTTCGATTTATTTTATTACATGTAAAACTTTAAATATATTATTTTATATAATATCTTATATAAAATATTATCTAAAATTTCCAAACAATAATGTATTAAATTCTTGTCATTCATAACCCTTTTAATTAAAATAGTTTAACAATGACTTCAATCCGTTATCGGTCGTGCCAATTTTCTAAGTTTCTTATACTGTAAAATTGTTGGAGGGATGGCGACGTGTTCTAAAAATGTTTGTGTAGAGTCAGTGGATGAAATATATTTAAACAGTAAGGTTCTCTGATTATAAGTATAGTGACCAGTTGTTGTTCATTTATTATCATAAACACTTCTGAATTGTTGCAAGTATTACAAAAGCTAGATAGATGACTTCTCTTAGTTTTCTTGAGCTTCGGTGGGGGCGGCATTTTTCGAGTTTGCCTACGGCGACGAAAAGGGCCCGCCCTGAACCAATGTGTAGACACCCGCTAAGTTGCCTTGGCCAAGAGTGGCGGATACGTTGCCCGTTCATCCAAAATGTTATACGGTCCGAATCCAGCAGTGGGGTGTTTATGCACTGTTATTATTATTATACCTATTAACTCAGATGCCTTTTCATATTTTTTTTTAATAATCGGCAGGTAAACATCCACATGGTATATCCCTAAGCTAAGCAAGTTACGCTTGTATTATGGGTAATATACAACGGATTACTAATAAACTGATGGCAGACACCCAGATAAACTGGCATATGGCATGGTCATCCAACCGCAGAGGCCGCCGATATTAATTAATACAACTTCGCTTGCTTAAACTTTAACTTCAGATTCTTTGAAAATTGATGAAATCTCTCCGGAAATTCACAACGAACGATCTCTTTTCAAATATTGCAGAATGTTAGCATTGTGTGTATTATGAACATACGCCTGTTTGACGTAGGATCAGTCAGAGACAATAGGTCTCCGTTTGCTATCATATGGGCACACACTTTTCGCTTCATTGATATTTTATGTACTGTTGTATATTTAAATATAAAAATGATTCCATGAGTTCAGCAGACAGGCAGCGGCCCACCTGATGGAAAGAGGTTATGATCGCCTATGGAGATTTGAAATGCCAAAGTTGTTATCAATGTACACCCGCATATTAAAAGGAGACTGGAACCTGGCCACTAATGCCGCCTGAGCACAACTCAGTTGTTGTGGTGGCATACTTTAGATCAGGGGTAGTAGCCATCCAGATGGGCAAATACCCTACCACCTAGCTGTTGGTTGTTTTGTCGCCTCTTACGACAGGCCGCCCGGCCGGAAGGAAACTGTATCCTTTCTCCGTTCCTGCACGTATAAAGTTTGTAGTGCTTTTTGTTTAAAATGCCAGAGATTTGATCATTGTAAATACGTCGCAGTCTACCGACATTAACTCTGCCATCTACTTTTATGTCATACAAATGTCGAGTATGTTACGGAAAAACATCGTAAGCGGTAGAATACAGGTATTTCGTTCTTTTTTATTGTTACGCACAGCTTTTGCATAAGCTTTTAAAATTTAATACATAGATCCTTAAGTCCACACCCGCGTTGATTGCACAATTATGAATACGCTAAAAATCAAAGATGTTTGATTGATGTATATAAAATAATTTGTGTAAGTCGTGCGCAGAAGGTTTGCCGATGATAACCCCTCCCGCTTCCTATAACCGGGAACCGCGATCGTCTAATTCTTAGTACTACTTAGACAAGCCCCGGTCTCAGTCATAGGAAGCGGGAGAGGTGATCATGGGCAAACTTTCTGCGCACGACTTATAAAGTAAGTCTCCTGTAATATATATGACGCTTAGGTTGTTTTTTCATAAGAAGCTCGATGTTTTAGCAGTGTCCTTTTACATGCGCAAACTACTATAACATTCCTCTTGATATGTTTTTCACTAGGTGAATCTTTAGTCCACAACATTCTTTTAATACATTTTTTATTTATCACTTTACGTAATAACATGGAATTATTTATTACACTTGCGTATCTAATGCCAATGGTTAAAATGGTTAAGAATTAAGTGTAAAATATAACTTAGATGTAATATCTATATTATAAAAAGTAGCGGCAACATTTCTACTTTAAAAGTAGGAATTTTCAAATTCTATAACCAATACGCGTGAAAATAAGGATATTCAAAAAACCTGTCTGTACTCTCTACTTTAAAATCTCAATATTCTAAGTTTCATAATATTATGCAACATACAAACCAACTGAATTAAGTAATCCAGTAGAAAAAAATAATAATTCGAGTAAACAATTACACTGGACTTGCCCCGCAATCGATTGTCACATTTAATATTTGTTATTAAAACCAAAAGCGGAAAATCCAAGTTCCCTGAAACTTTACATGATCATATGTTAGTCAGCTTCGATTGACGAATATTTTAATGTTAACTGGCTTTATGTCAGTTGCTATGGTAACCATTGCCATGGTAACCGTTGCTATGTTAATCATTCTTCAAGTGAATTTAAGAATGGTTTAGATTCACAATTGGACCCAGTAGATGGCACTAAAATCGGGTTCTAAATTTTTTACAACGCAGGACAAGATCTGCCGGGCTTCTAGTTACTTATAAATGGAATAATGATTTATTACAATATTCCATGTCGAAATATAAGTATATAACATACATTATACTTAATCACTAAAAATAATTATTGTTCCGGCAAACATTACACTAGGTATGGTACTCCAGTCGACCTTATTAAGCATCCTGATGACTTGAGTTTTTTCAGGGTTCACATTAAACCCAAATGACTTGCCCCACTGCAGAATGAATTTTTAAAAACTAAGTTTCTGGTTGAAACTGTTTTGTCCAAGGTGGCGACTGGTGATTGTGTATAAATTTGTAAAATCGTCTGCATAGAGATTAACTTGAAGTGAGTTGATTAGAGATGGAGTTAATAAAAACAGCGAATAATAAGAGAAAAAGAACGCCGCCCTGAGGTACACCAGCAGTGAGTTCACACTATGACGAATAATTATCCTCGACGCGAACCCGCTGTCGGCGGTCATACAGGTAACTGTGAAACCAGTCGATCACGGTAGAGATATGTTAAGAGAGCTTGGAATACCGAGTAATATTTCAAAGTTAACATTGTTGAAAGCACTAATGAAGTCGAGTAGCGATAGCACAGTCAATAAACCATTATCCATACCACAACGGATATCATCGATGATTTTCATGAGGGCAGTAGTTGTGCTGTGGCCAGGATGGAATCCAGATTGATTGGGATAAAGAAGAGAATGTCGATTAAGTAAAACACTAAACTGTTGATGGGCTAGGTGTTCCAGGACTTTAGAAAAAAAAGGCAGAATAGATATAGGATAGAACTGAGAGAAACAAATAGGATATTTTTTTTTAGGACGAGGAATATTCTGGGTTTCCTTCCAGGTGACTGGAAAGGTACCAGAAACTACAGAGGAATTGAGGATATAGGTGAGGATAGGATTGATGACATCCAGTAAGGGCAAAATCATGTTACGACTATTACCACCGCTACTGACAGCGTTTGATGTAATGGATTTTACAGCGCTCTTATGTTAAGAGCGCTGTAAAATCTATCTATCAGAAAATCGACTTAACTCGTGTATGTACCGGTAGTAGGTAAAACAGTAGTTTTAGTTTAGTTTTTAGGCTTTGTATTTAGTTTATTACATTGTTGATATATCGTATTAAATTTATTTGAAATTGCACTTGTAATAATTATTAGTTTTATATCAATAAACACTCAGTTATTTAAATTAATTTTTAATTTCGTAAATTTTGTAAGCTAGAAGTTATATGGCATAATATTTAGCGTAAAGATGATATTCCCATATATTTCTGTTCAATTCGTTTAGCGCTAATGCCACTTATGTATATAGCCAGGAAAGCTACAGCATTTTAATCTAGTTTGAACATGAAAATAAACATCGCTACTTAAAAGGCATCAATAAATACTATACGCTGATATAATATTGACATCATCCAATTTCCTTGGTTTTTACAAAGTACCTTTGTGCAGTGCAAACATAGACATAGTGCGAAAATCTAATCTGTTGCCAAACGATCTATTTGATGTTATAATTTTGTGTTTATTATCAGTCGGGGATACTATTCTTGGAAGTCGTATTTTAACACATCCTCCTGTTTCACCTATAAATGTTACGGTTACTCATTTCAGATTATAGAACGAATCTGACAGTCTACCAGAATGGTTACGAGGATAGTAATAATTTTGGCATTGGCTGTTCTTGCAGCACAATGTGCCGTACGTAAACAAGCTGGTAATCTATATTTCATTTTTGCTAACTAAACGTTTTGTTTATGAGTTTCTTGATTAGAATCAGAAAGACCTCTGTTTTCAATGTTAACATTGACTTTTGAAATTAACAAAAAAGCATAACAGTCTTATAAATATATAAAATATTGTATTACACAGGAAATTTTAAATGTTGTTTTATTACCTGTTCTTTACAGAATCTCCGAAAGTTGGAAAACGTGGAATCCAAATAACAGAAGTTCCAAAAAGCAGAAAAGCTCGTTCCCCATGTGACGAAGGATGCAATGATGATGATGATTATCCTTATCATTACTACCATGTCCCTCCAGGACCCCCACCTCCGCCGGGACCTCCACCTCCACTGGGACCCCCCCCCCCGCCAGGACCCCCACCCCCACTGGGACCCCCACTCCCGCCGGGACCCCCACCCCCACCGGGACCTCCACCCCCGCCGGGACCACCGCCCTTCTTCCAAACTCAACAATGGACTGGCGTAGCTCGTGGACCTGACGGATCAGCTCAAGGAGTGTTCAGTGGCGCTGCTGTATCTGCCCAAGGTGGGGCCCAGTCCACGGACCAGGCATTTTCTTTAGTTTCATCTGCTGGCCCTGGCTTTGGGGCCGGTTGTGGTCGCAGTGGACCCGGAGCTAACATGAATTTTGGATCAGGTCAATCTAATGAAGGTTATAATAAATATAGTTTTTGGTTTAGGTGAAGCTGGATTTGCTGCTGGAAGTTCTGGTGCTGGTGCTGGCGGCGTTTCTGAATTTGGGGGGAGAGCTTCCACTGGTAATGAAGGATCTGTATTTGGAGCTAGCGGACAAAGTAGTTCAAGCCAGTCTTCAAGTTATAGCAGAAAATCAAGCGGCGCTAGCAGCCCAGGATTTGGTACTAGCGGATCCGGCAGCAGTGGGCCTGGTATTGGCGAGCCTGGACGTGTAGGCTCGGGAGTCGGTATTGGTGGGGCTTCTGGTGGTTCTCAAGGTGCTGGATTTGGTGGTCAAAGTAGTGGATTTGGAGCTGGCACACAAACCAGTGCAAGCCAGTCTTTAAGTTATAGTAGCCAATCAGGCGGCGCTAGCAGTCGAGGATTTGATACCAGCGGATCCGGCAGCGGTGGACCTAGCATTGGCGGAACTGGACCTGCAGGCCCGGAAGCCGGTATTGGTGGGGCTTCTGGTGGCTCTCAAGGTGCTGGATTTGGAGGTCAAAGTAGTGGATTTGGAGCTGGCACACAAACTAGTTCAAGCCAGTCTTCAAGTTATAGCAGCCGATTAGGCGGGGCTAGCAGTGCAGGATTTGGTACTAGCGGATCCGGCAGCGGTGGGCCTGGCATTGGCGGACCTGGACCTGCAGGCCCAGGAGCCGGTATTGGTAGGGCTTCTGGTGGCTCTCAAGGTGCTGAATTTGGAGGTCAAAGTAGTGGATTTGGAGCTGGCAAACAAAACAGTTCAAGCCAGTCTTCAAGTTATAGCAAACAATCAGGCGGCGCTAGCACTCAAGGATTTGGTACTATCGGATCCGGCAGCGGTCGACCTGGCATTGGTGGATCTGGACCTTCAGGTCCAGGTGCTGGTATTGGTGGGGCTTCTGGTGGCTCTCAAGGTGCTGGATTTGGAAGTCAAAGTAGTGGATTTGGAGCTGGCACACAAACCAGTTCAAGCCACTCTTCGAGTTATAGCAGCCAATCAGGTGGCGCTAGCAGTCCAGGATTTAGTACTAGTGGATCCGGCAGCGGTGGGCCTGATATTGGCGGACCTGGACCTGCAGGCCCGGGAGCCGGTATTGGTGGGGCTGCTGGTGGCTCTCAAGGTGCTGGATTTGGAGGTCAAAGTAGTGGATTTGGAGCTGGCACACAAACTAGTTCAAGCCAGTCTTCAAGTTATAGCAGCCGATTAGGCGGGGCTAGCAGTGCAGGATTTGGTACTAGCGGATCCGGCAGCGGTGGGCCTGGCATTGGCGGACCCGGACCTGCAGGTCCAGGAGCTGGTGAAGGTGGGGCTTCTGGTGGCTCTCAAGGTGCTGGATTTGGAGATCAAAGTAGTGGATTTGGAGCTCGCACACAAACCAGTTCCAGCCACTCTTTAAGCTATAGCAGCCAATCAGGCGGCGCTAGCAGTCGAGGATTTAGTACTAGCGGATCCGGCAGCGGTGGTGCTGGCATTGGCGGACCTGGACATGCAGGTCTAGGCGCCGGTATTGGTGGGGCTTCTGGTGGCTCTCAAGGTGCTGAATTTGGAGGTCAAAGCAGTGGATTTGGAGCTGGCAAACAAACCAGTTCAAGCCAGTCTTCAAGTTATAGCAGCCGATTAGGCGGGGCTAGCAGTCCAGGATTTGGTAATAGCGGATCCGGCAGCGGTGGGACTAGCATTGACGGACTTGGACCTGCAGGCCCAAGAGCCGGTATTGGTGGGGCTTCTGGTGGCACTCAAGGTGCTAAATTTGTAGGTCAAAGTAGTGGATTTGGAGCTGGCAAACAAACCAGTTCAAGCCAGTCTTCAAGTTATAGCAGCCGATTAGGCGGGGCTAACAATCCAGGATTTGGTACTAGCGGATCTGGCAGCGGTGGGCCTGGCATTGGCGGACCTGGACCTGCAGGCCCAGGAGCCGGTATTGGTGGGGCTTCTGGTGGCTCTCAAGGTGCTGAATTTGGAGGTCAAAGTAGTGGATTTGGAGCTGGCAAACCAACCAGTTCAAGCCGGTCTTCAAGTTATAGCAACCAATCAGGCGGCGCTAGCACTCAAGGATTTGGTACTATCGGATCCGGCAGCGGTGGACCCGGCATTGGTGGATCTGGACCTTCAGGTCCAGAAGCTGGTATTGGTGGGGCTTTTGGTGGCTCTCAAGGTGCTGGATTTGGAGGTCAAAGTAGTGGATTTGGAGCTGGCACACAAACTAGTTCAAGCCACTCTTCAAGCTATAGCAGCCAATCAGGCGGCGCTAGTAGTCAAGGATTTAGTACTAGCGGATCCGGCAGCAGTGGTCCTGGCATTGGCGGACCTGGACCTGCAGGTCTAGGCGCCGGTATTGGTGGGGCTTCTGGTGGCTCTCAAGGCACTGGATTTAGTGGTCAAAGTAGTGGATTCGACGCTGGAAGTGGTGGTGCACAAAAGAGTGCTAGCAGCAGATCTTCCAGCTACAGTGGGCAATCTGGAAGTTCAAATGGCCAAGGATTTGGTTTCAGTGGACCGGGCGCAAACGGTCCAGGAGGTGCGGGAGGCGCCGGAGGAAGCGAAGGTGGTTATGGTGGTACTGCAAGAAGTGGACGTGCTTTCAGTGGTGCTGGAGGTAGCGAAAGGGAATTTAGTGGTTCTGGAGGAGGCAAAATTAGCGGAAGCTATAGAGAAACATATTCGTCCTACCAGAGTAGCAGTAACGGTGGTGGCACTCAAGGTATTGGAAGAGGCGGCAGAGAGTTTGGTGGATCCCAATCACAGTCCAGCGCATTTGGGGCTGGCGGTTCTGGTCAGGGCTACGAAGGTGGACAGTCTGGTCCAAGCGACCAATCCCAAACTAGTGAGCAACAAACTGAAACAGGTGATAGTGGAGAATGGCAACAAGGAGGAGGATATGGAGATGGCTTTAGCTCCGGTTCTAATGCTGCCGGTTTTCGAAGAGGTTATGATAATAGTCAACAAGCATTGACTGGAGCCTTGAGCTTTGCTTCGCAGGGTCTTGGGACAACCGGCAGCGGTTGCAGCAGTTACGGAAAAAGCGGCTTGGCCTTAAGTAATGCTAAGAGTAACAGCGGATCGGCTGTATCAGTGTCCGTTGGAGGTTAAGCTTTAAAAAAGAAAACAAATGTCGACTGATTGATGTATATTTTATTTTGTAATATTGTATTGTTGTAACGAATTTTATTAATTAAATTGTTAGAAGATACTAAATGTAATGTTGGTTTCACATAATTTGGAATGTTATTACTTTAATAAACTGTTATTAAACAGATTCAGTATGTCTTTTATTTATATTGCTATATCACATTTATATGTAATCTAAAGAATGTTACCTACATTCTTTAATTTAAATTTAATAAAATTTATTAATAAATAATCCTAAATAAATGTAAGAAAAGTGTTAAATAGAAGGACTGACAAATATTATATTGAAGGGCGGCGAAAACTTGATGGATTGTGGTTGTTACAGAACACATATGCCAAAAATACACTGTGCTTGTCCCAAATGATAGGGAAAAAGAGGGAAACAAATATTTACTATCAGAACAGTGAAGAAAACCCAGCATTGGGATTTTTATGAGCTGTTATTATTATTGAAGTGAAACTTCTTTAAAATGGTTGTGATTTCAAACTCGGTAAAAAGAAAAAGCGGCACTAAACAGAGATAAATAAATAAATCAATACGACTAAGCCTGCGAGAGAATGAGATAGGATACATTGTATTTAATAATTTAAATACTATGACTCAAACAGATAGAGTTGGAAATGTTTTGATTTCTCGTTAATACTACAAATAAATCAAAGCTTAAATATATTATAACGGTCACGAGCACACCCATCATTTTATAAGAACACACTTCTGGACAATACTACATTCCGATTAGTAGTAGTTTCGGAGCCTATTCAACGCAAGCGAACAAACAAATCTAGCCTCTTTATAATCTTAGTATATCTATACTAAGATTATAAAGAGGCTACATTTATTTGTTTGTTTGCGTTGTAAAAAGAATTTCAACAGACATACATCTGTATGTCTGTTTAAGTTCTTTTTATTCTATTTTGTGCCAGCGATTTGACCATAGTAAATACATAGCATTACACCGAAACTAATTCAACCATCAACATTACTGTCATAAACCTGTCAGAATTTAGGTAATTCAGTTCTTTATTGTAAAACATGAACATTGTGGGAGATTAACTTCAATGAAATGGCAAAAAAGTCTTCAAGATGTTGTAGAAATAAGTCGGTTAAATATTTATTTTTTTAGTTTTTAGTGGGAAATCGGATTCGTTTTTATAAAAAAAAACTTTTTAGTTGCGCAAGTACTTCAATAGCTTTACAAATAATATATTAAGCACCTGTAGAAACTGTACAACTGGCACTCTTATACAAATTTGCCGCGGAGATCGTGCACTACTTAGGCCATTATCTGACCTAATGTGTACTTATATTGTTACAATTACTACGTGCTAACGGTGAAGGAAAACATCGTGATGAAACCGGCATATCGAGATAACTGACGTGTTAAACCTGCCAAGCTGCCTTGGACAAACGTGGCGGGTAAACTGTCAGTTCTCTATAATGGGAGGCCCTAGCCTAACAGTAGGACGTTTATGGGTCATTATTATCTATACTAATATATAAAGCTGAAGAGTTTGTTTGTTTGTTTGCTTGAGCGCGCTAATCTCAGGAACTGCTGGTCTAATTTGAAAATTCTTTCACTGTTAGATAGCCCATTTATCAAGGAAGGCTATAGGCTATATATCATCACGCTAAGACCAATAGAAGCGGAGCACCAATGAAGAATGGTTCAAAGTAAGGGGGTTTTAAAAACAAATTTCACGCGGACGACGTCGCGGGCACAGCTAGTTATATTATAATGCTAGTGGTTGCGAGTTAAAACCTTAATTGTAAAATATATAATATAATAAGTTACAAACAACATTTCTTCGTCAAAAGTATATTGGAATTTTATATAATTACCATAGATCCCGGCATACGTTGTCCTGCCTTGAAAATATATAAATTTTGGATCCGATTCCAGCACCATCCACTGGTTCAAATTTTGAATCTAAATAACCGGAGAACCCACTCCAACACACAAAAAATTTCATTAAAATCGATAGTCGTGCTCAAGTTATGCGCTTACGTACATTTCTACGATTCATTTTTATTTATATAGAAGATATATAGATATATATTAAGCATGTAAGTATGTTTGAATTTTATAACCATTACGGGCGAAAACAAGGAAGAATCTAATAAATTCTCAAAATTCCAAGTTTCATGTCATTATGCAATTAAAAAACCAACTACATTAAGTATTTTAGTAGAAAAATAAAATCAGGCAAACTATCACACTAGATGTGCCCCGCAATTGATTGTCACATTTAGTATTTGTTATTAAAACCAAAAGCGGAAAATCCAAGTTCCCTGAAACTTTACGTGATCAAGATTAAATCAATTTCGATTGACGATTATTTTTAAGTTCACTGTCTTGGTGTCAATTATTTCCATTACTTATAAATGGAATACTGATTTATAACAATATTCTATATCGAAATATAAATATACGAAATATATTACACTTAGTTATTTAAATATCTGCAATACTTGGTATTTACTATTTGCTACTTATAGCCCAGTGTCTATATCTCACTATTTATTCTCTTGCATTACCATCGGTTGAGTGTTGATATTATTTGTATGGAGTTTATATCAAATTTTAACTGAAAGTAAGGCAATTGAATGGTTGGTAAGATAATATAGGAATGGGCAATTAATTAGTAAAATTTTAAATTCAATAATAACATCATCGTTCTTTGACCTTTTAAAATTTAAACGATGTATTGTTTTACGTTCCAATTTAGATCAATACTATACATCAGCAATAAGTAGGTGGCTAATGATGGCTAGCTTGAAAACAGAACATTACATATAACATTCATCAGTATTCCATCAAATAATTTTGATAGCGTATGACAATCCTAAGACCAAAACAACTGGGATTACACATAACATTAACATTGACACCTACTCTAAATGTACACATCCAATTATCATCAGATCTACAACAAATGCGGATTCTGGGTATTTATCACAAAAATGTCTATATTGATACATGGCTAGTATAAAAATGTAGCGGGGAAATTACACGTTCAATATACATCGAAAACATGTGGAAGATAAACGTTTTCTTAGTATTAATTGCTCTATTCACTGACTTTTCTTACGGTGTTCTTACGAGTGAGTATAGGGTCATCTGTTTAGATTTATTTTATTATGAATACAAATTATACAAGATTTTTAATAATGATTTGATATTTATTAACTTACTTTCGTCCGTGGATCGTACAGCGAAATTTCAAAGCACACAGCATTTAATTACAATAATATAAACTGTAGAAAAATTTACAAAGATCTTACCGAAAATTAAATAATTAGTTTTAGTTCTTGAAATTAATATACCAGCCAACTAATGATAATTAGTTTGTGTCTAGCTTAGTCTACACAAATTAATTATCATTAGTTACGTAATTAAGGTACATCTATACCAATAATAAGATATTGATAGCAATACTATCTCTACTTACAGAAACAGACAGTAACCTAATACAAAGGCTGAAACGTTCGACATACTACTGCGATGACTATTCGCCACATCCTCGTTTCTGGCCACCACCGGGACCTCCTCCAGGACCCCCGCCGTTCTGGCCACCGGGGCCTCCTCCCCCACCACCACCACAGCGAATAGAAATCTATACCATTGAAGAACCGCAACCGAGTGTCCCAGCAAGTGCCCAAGCGAGTGCCCAAGCCAGTGCCCAAGCCAGTGCCCAAGCGCAAGCCAGTTACCAGTCTAATGTTCAGCCAGTCCAAACGCAGCCCTGCGACACATGTGGAGGAGGTTCTGGCCATAACGCAGCCATTAGCAACGCTCAGAGCAATTCTGGTGATGCGATAGCCGTTGCTGTTGCTAAAGCTTATAGAAATTATTAAAAAAACACATTTCGTAAGAATAAATTATAATAATTAAAGATATTTTTGTTACTGGAATATTGTTGATGTCATTTATCTGATTCTGGTTTAATCTAGTCTCATGTAAACTTATTCAAATCTGAAAACGTTTAAACTAAAAAAAAATAACGATTTATCCTAGTAAACCCTACTATGGGTATTTGATACATATTACAATAAATTCTAAAGTCATATTCATATAAAAGAGCAAGCGTCAAAATATCTTATTATCATATTATGTTCGACAGTTCATTATAGAAATAATTTTAATTATAGTTTAAACAACTATTAATAAGATATTTGAAAATTGTGAAATCACAAGCCAGTATCATCATACAAAATGTAGGAAGGAGGCTGTGACGATTTGTGCAATGATAAAAAGTGTCTCAGTTGATATGACTGTGAAATACCCAATTGATGGCACCCCTGTACAATGATTAGTACTCATTAATTAATCTTAATGTTTTATATTTTGTAGTATAATGATAATAATAATATTATATGGCTACAAAATAAAAAATGTTAAGATTTCTTAATATCTTGAAGAAATTGACTGAATACCAACAATAATCTTATAAATGTTTATTAATATCGTGTCATACGAATTAAACTTTGAAATATAAAGTAAACAATTACACCTAAAATAGATTATGTAGCAGATCACTGCCAACTTAGAGCGTGCTCATGTGGCTGTCTGCATTGCCATGCTGTATGGCAATACTTATTTGTTATGCGAATTATGAGCCAGCCTTCTGTCAAGGATAGTGTTAAAGAGTTTCTTACACATATAAACCCTTTGCCGGTGGACCCAACGGGCCTAATGTTTCAATCCCTAACAGCACTAATATGCAACCTTTTCCTAAGGCTTCATATTTGCGCCGTTTGTTGTCTTCAGTTGAAGCGGCAGTGTTGCCAGGCCCTGAGTCGATGATTGGAAGACGTGAGGTGTCAACATAAGTCGCATCCTACACTAACAGCCACCCAATATCTTTCAAGGGACAAGGAACGTTCCGTCCGGTCTCTTGCCATCGTCACGAACCAAGCAGCAAGTAATCAGTTTTAGAATGGCCGGTACACCGACAGTGACGAGAGTTCGGCGGATGATGTCGTTGGTATAGTTTCCCCTATATTATAAATATTATGTTTCCAACTTGAAAATACGCATTCATTCCAACCATAACTTAAACAAAATTGATCCAAATATTCTAATATAGAATTTCAAATTTTACATTTAACATTTTATGTTACCATATTAAAATATGTATATTCACACCTACACCAGAATGATCTATGAAGTATACGAAGGCATTTCTATAGAAATAGCATTTAAAATTAACACCGAATATTGCAATAAAAACTAGCCGTAACATCTTGACAAGATTTACTATAAAAACACTAATGGAATATGTTTGGCCTTTTTTGATCTTTGACAGAACTTTTTCAGGCATGTTGCGTTCCATTATCTTGACTTACTTAACTTATTGGATAAACTATACTAGATAAGATGTTATGTATAAACATAGAAGAGGAACGCTAGGAAGAGGATGATTATTAACTTCAATTTTTTATATTTAATTTTGCAACTTCAAAAATCAGGCGAAAAATGACCCGTAGCATGATGTAGTCGAGTAGAATTTAGGATATTTTCTAAGTTAAATATTTATTGGGTAGTTGTCAAATAACTAATAAATGGAAGTCATAACAAAAACACAGTCTTTCCTTGGTGTATATAGGCGTCCCATTCAATTTATTAACTAGTATTTTATTTTTTTATTAATTGTCGCCATCCTCTGTCTCTATTCAGGGCAGAGATTTTATTTATACTTGGTTTTTATTTTTGTGTAGGATTACAACTATTTTTTCTTAAATATATACTTTATTACATGTATGTGTTCTTAATTCTAAGTTTAATTTTTTACGTTTGTAATTTGGGTAACATATAGGCTCTATATATATGCAAATTTACAGTTTTGCATCGTTTCTTTTGTTAACTACTTCTACTATTACTTTTCTATTGTGTATAGTAATTCCTAATCTGTTATATAATTATATTTGTGTGTATATTGTCACATGTATATATATGTGTGTGTGTACTTATTTATATATATTTTGTTTTTGTACTTATATACACTGTGTATATTTATCATCATTATTTATAGACTGCACCACCGTCAGTTTTAAAAATCTATTAATCGCTGCCAAGGGTTGCCTGGAAGAGATCGCCTTTTAGCGATAAGGCTGCCCGTTTTACTATCTTTTATATTTTTCTACTTCTGTTTGTCTGTGCTCTGGTATACAATAAGGGTTACCTACTTACCTACCTACCTTTTTTAACGTAGTAGCTTAAGAACTCACGTAACTAGATTTTTTTTATTATTTCAGCACTCATAACTAACTCCCTTCCATGTGTTAAGAAAGGAAATACTATTGATCTAGATCACTACTGTATTTATATAAATCAAAAAATTACTTATTATCAATTACATGTTTCTTAAAATACTGGGTTATATATTATATTTTATTCCATTCCATAAGAAGGGGTTAGCAGCAGACGACTGCCAGCACAACACACAGCAAAAGAGCGTCATATATCTCCATATATGCCATCATCTATGATCCATGATGATGATCCATGTCATCATCGTTTCTCAACCTGGGGTCGCGACGGTTTTGGGTGTCGCGTTTGTTATGAAAAGGTTTAAAAATACGACCTGCATACAAACGATCATTTTAAATTTGTACAGGTAAATAAGTTTCGAGAAGTTTTTGCGTTTGTAGTACTATTTGTATATTTACAGGACTTCCTAAATTTGAAATTTAGTATTAAAAAATATGTTTGATATTAATATTTATTACTTTAATATCGTTTAATATTATTAGTATCATATTACGTACATATAAAAAGTATTCGTTTATTTATTTATGTGCTGACAGTACACTATTACAAACGCGCAAACGTCTCGAAGCTAATTTATCTGTAGTGAAGGGTCCGCAAGACATTTTACTAAATTTTTTGGTTTCGTGGGTCGCGACATAAATTGCTCTTCCTAAAAATATGTGTCGGGGACGTAAATTCAAGTATTGGTCCTTGGTACTTCTGAGCTAAATTCTATGTTTATGTTATATATGTTATGACATTGATCCAATTAATGACTATCTAACTGTAAGAAAACGGAGTAACGGTAATTTTTTTTGAAAATTGAGTCGACTAACGCTTAGCGTCCCTTATAAGGGTTTACAACCCTTATTAGGGATGCTACAATGTATTTACCAACCGGTATAGGAGTGTGCATGTCCTAGCTATAGAATGTAGGTACATAGAGTAGGTAAGAGACATATTTTTTAATTATACTGTTACGAGTTGCAGGACTCGAATGAAAATGCCGTTGGAATTATTATAGAATTTATTAGAACTATACAAACACGTATAACACAGGTACAAATATAACCGAACGTAATAAGTCCAAACGTAATGCAGAAGATCGTAATTCAAATACAACCGCAAAGTCCGTCACTAAATAGATTACCGAATGTACACAAGTCTTGCTTCGCTCGTGGTTATCGCTCGATCTCTATCTCTCCATTGGGGCATTGCTTTATACTGTACAAATACAATATATCTGTTCGGCCGCGTAGCTGAATTTCCTAGAATCACACCTGGTTAATGACTACCATAAAAGATTACAATTCACAATGGGCTGTTTTTCTAATCACAAATTTTAAACACAAAGTAAACAAAAGAAGTTCAAATGCCGAAAAGGTAATAAAATGTCTACAAGTAGGCAGGTGTGAGTTTGTCTTTTGTCGGCGTTCAGGTTGTAACAATATATATGACCTTCAAAAAATGTTCCCCAGTGAAACTTGAATTTGAAAGACAAGGAATGAACAAAGGTAATTATAATCGTTTTAAATGTTAGAGCTATTTTACATATAAAAAAAATTAAACCACAGTCGAGAATCAATTGATTTTAAATGTAATAGATTGATTTTACATTTAAGTGTTATATTCTGTCCAGTAGTATTATAAATATTCAGTGATTTCTAAATTATTTTCTAAAAAACCTTGGCAATAGTCCCAGATAAAGATCTGATATAAATTCAAGACTGACTTTTTAATTATTGTAAGCGCTATTTATTTTTCATCTAAAATAATAGTATCAGATTACTGATATATGGATGCAAATATGAAACAAGCAAGAACATAGTTATGTGAGAGATTTTAGATCACACAGTGATTAATTGTCATTAAAATAAATATTACTAATGTAAACAGGTTTTTTGCACAAAATTAAGTCTGTTAACATTTGTAACCTTTGATGTAGAACAACATTATTCTCCAATAACGGTCAGATTGTCGTTTGACAGAGTGTTTTTGGAAAATACGATGGCAGAAATGTGGTAGATAGAAATTAGTGCTCATATGTCAGTAACAAAATGGGGAACTAATTGCTAATAATTAATAGACGATGTATTGGCCAAGAGGAGTTAAATTGTCTATGGGACCATATATTTATGTTCTGCCTAAATAGTTGGACTTTTCTGATTTAACCCTCTTGAGCTCGAATCTCGCCATACTAGGAGATCGGATAGTTATGTTTCTGCCACACTTATTCAAAACGGATTAATGGTTATCACACATCAGTTATCTCAGTATGCACGTTTTATCACGATGATTTCCTTTACCGTCAGCATATGGTTATTGTAACAATATAGACATGGTTAGAAAAATGACTTATCAACTCTTCTGGTGGATCAGAGGACTTGTTGCCTATCTCGAACAACGGATGATTATTATCATACTGATCCACTGCCATCCACCGAGGAAACGTAGCCAACCTTCTGGGCGTGCATTTGTGATTTATTCTTCACACTGTCAGGCGAAGGAACTGAGTCCATACAGCTTTTATTGACGTATGACACTTGACAGTGACATAGTACACGATTAGATGTTTTGAATTGCCGTTTCCAAAAATATAAAAACAACAGTTATTGATAACGAATAAATAATCGAATAACCAACTAACAGAATAAAAAAGTGTTAAGCAACAGCAAATGACGCAGGCATATCGATATTTTGACGCGTAATGTATCTAGATTCTTACTAATATAATAGTTTAAAGAATCAGTCAACAATGGTTTGAATATTAAAAAAAAAATACAGTGAATAGGTTCGCGTTTGACCACGATTATGCTTAATATTAGGCGGTGATGCGAACGAAGATGGAGCACGCTTACCCAGAAAATACCTATTCACACGAGACTTGAAGACTCACAGATTATACTTTTCGAGAAACACAGGGACTCTGGTAGCGTATTCCACAGGTCTGTCGTATGCAGAAGGAACGTTGAGGCAAAACACTTCGTTCGCACTGTTGGTGTTCGAACAGTTCAACCGCACCCTCTCCGAAATGAATTCTGTAGAATATCGATAGAATAGCAACACGGTGTCGATGCTCTAGGTTTTGGAGCCTTGTATTGATATGCTGGTCGCTACCAATCAACCTCTTGACTCTTTTCTCAATTGACTCCAACGGTTCAAGTTGGTATTTAGCTGAGCCGTCCCAAAGGTGATAACAGTTCTCCATGCAAGATCTTACTTGAGCACTGTAAAGATTAAGTAGCTGTTCTGCAGTGAAGTACCATCTCACCCTCGAAAGTACACTCATTTTCTTTGCAGCCAGCTGAGCTGCACTTTCAATATAGAAGGCGAAGTTGAGAGTGGATGTTAAATAAATACCAGGAACTTGAAATTGGTCAGCTACCTGGTTGGGCATAACTCGAAATTAGGGCTTAGGCATTAGGGCTTAATTCAAAGGGACTTTTTTTCGTTGTAAACAGACATGCTTTGCTCTTAACTGTATTAAATTTGACCAGATAAATATCACCCCATTCAGATACTGCTTTCATGGTCAAATTCAATCTACCAACCATATCAGTCTTCAAAGACTGTATTTCAGCTTTGCTAGCTCGTGCATCAGACACGTACCTCTCTACAATTGTGCTATCATCTGCATACCCAAAGATACCGGGCTTTAGGAAAAATAATTTATACGTAGCACAAAAAGCGTTGCAGAGAGCACAGATCCCTGAGAAACAACGGCGTTAATCATTAAACGATCGGAGGAACAACCGCCAACGAACACTTGAATTGACCTTTCCCCGAGAAGGTCTGATATCCCAGTACTTAAACCAGCAGGCAGGCTATATGTCGGCAGCTTGCCAATGAGGCTGTCATGCCAGACCCTGTGAAATGCCTTTGAGATATCGAGACATACGGCAAGCGCTTTGCCATACCCCTCAATAGCCTCGCTACAAACGTGTGTGACGTACGCTAAAATATCCCAGTCGGATGGTTTTGACGAAACCCATATTGCCGATTGCTGAGATCATTTGATTCTAGGTTCGAATTTAATCATATGGTAAGCGAGTACCGATTCTTAAAACATTCAACATTACTTTTCTCGGTTGGCAAGGTTCTTAAAATATGGAAATACTTAAAAAGATACTAAGTAAAAATCTACTTTTTTTAGAATTTTAGAAAGTTTTATCTTTGTGGACGTTCAGGTCGAAAACCTCCAGTCGCCTTCGTTTGTATATAAGTTTTATCTATGGCTTAGTTGATAAAAAGGTCATCCATAGGTGAACTTAATCGTTTAAAAAATTAATAATCTATGAGGTGAAATAAATTAATATTTGTACTATCGACATATTTACCGTTAAATGGCGTCATTACGTCTTACGCGAAGGTCAAAGTTTATGTGATTGCCTTTTTTCCTCACATGAGAGCATGTTTTTTATATAAATAACAAGCGGGAAAAATTACTATAATATAATACTTATAATAAATTAATATACACATATAGGTATATGGTGAGTTTACTGACGTTTAATATTACAAAGTTCTAGACTATTTCACGCGGATTCGCCTACATAAACGTTTGTTGCATATCCGGCTCGATCTTTACAATTTTGTGATGAAACCTATGTTCATCTCCGTTATTGACAATACAATAACCATTCTTCTCGTAAGTTTTGGTAGGATTCATATCGTGAGAAAACTATCTCTTTCACTGGTATAATATCACATCTCTGATAACGAAATTGTAAATATAATAACAGTCCTTAAATGTCCCACTGCTGGGCTTGGGCCTCCCATTATAGGGGAACGGACAGTATACCCGGTACGCTGGTCCAAGGAGGCTTGGCAGGTTTGACATATCTGTTATCTCGATGTGCAGGTTGCATCACTATGTTTTCCTTCACCGTTGTTAGCACGTGGTAATTGTAACAATATGCACATTAGATTAGAAAACGGCCTAAGTGATGTATGCGTTCCGGTCAGGATCGAACTTTGAGTTGAGACGCGTGCGCTGGTCATTACGCTACCACGACTTGTATTACGAAATTGTAAATACACAGAACAAATTTTATAACAGTTAGTTCGATTAAAAGACTAGTGGAAAATACGATATCTGCTGTCTGTCTGCTCACCTGATGGAAAAGGGTTACTGTCGCCTATGAGTCTTTAATACGAAAAATACTAGTAATGTGCTGCCAGCCACGAAAGGGAACCTGACTAATTTTTTATTTATTTCATGAGTTCATCAGACAGACAGACACCTATTTGAAGCCGCCGTTTTTTAGAAACGCCTTCGCTGAAAGTTTAGAGTATACCGCCGTAATAACGGCGGTATACTCTAAACTAGGGATGGTAGCCATCCAGACGGGCAAATACCCTACTACCTAGCTCCTGGTTATTTTCACAAAAATGATGTATGTTCTGACATGTAATTATAGATCGTTAAGTATCATTTGTAATCTCGTTCAATGAAATAATGCATTTTTAAGTTTAAACTTTGCTGTTTGTTTGTTTGTGCACTTAGTATTAGAAAAATAATTTCTTTAATTGACACTTTTATAGACACTTGAAAGTGCCACATTTATTGTATTTTCTTAAGTGATCACGGCTATTGAAAAGTGGCTGAAACGTCGGAACAAAAATCACATAAAATACCGCGCTTAAAACCGTTAAAACGTAGTTTTTTTTATACTCTACATGTATGTCAAATTTCATATCTGTAACTAGTAATTTCTAACATAATCAGCTGAAACATACACAGACAGACATCGAAATGAGATTTTATGTGTATCTTTAGGTATCGATAAAAATATTAACATAAAATTTGCATCTATGCATTTTAACATAAATATTTTGGAATTTATGCTGCTAAAAACTTACCTATTAAATATTATGACTCATAATCATAGCAATCTAAGATCAAGCGTTCACATTATCTTACACCCACATGAATCCTTGCGACTCCATTTTTGGTACTATCTGATATACATTAATGTTAAATCCTTTTAATTCCAAGGAAATGGGTTTTTTGCACTTCCTTCTTATTACAATTTGTCATAATTATGTTATCTGTGTTTAAGCTAAATTTTTAAAAAGTATATCGAGGAAACGGTGCTGTTATGCCACATTTGTGTTGTACCCATTTCCACATGCTCACCGTAGCAACCACGAAAGTGGCGAAGAAAATAGGCAGCACTTGTAAGTGACACAATAAACTCGAAGATAGCATACTCGGGCTGCCCAGTTCCTTTGCTACTTTCCTACTTGCTGTTGTAAGCAAAGGGAAGTGGGCAAAATGTAAATGAAGGGTTGAGTATATTAACTGTGCTTTTGACTGATATTGTATTACATTGTAGTTGAATTAAAATTTATTACTCTTTTTGCTTTTAATTGGTTTTCAAAAAATCAGGTCCTTTATTGACGCATACCGTCAATCTTTGTTAAATATATGAATAAGTTATTTCATAGAGTTGTTTTATTTACAAAACACGAATAAATCTGGTTAAAAATGGATTTACAAACCAAATTGTACGTAAAATATTAGCTGTTTAGTGTGTAAGTTAGTGAAATGAGTTTTTATGGAAAACGACAAAATTGTCATCAGCCAAAAGCTTAAATTTTAAACGAGGATATATTTTTACTACTTATATCACGAATTTCAAACAAAACTCTGCTTAAAACTCTTGCTTACTAGGCATTAAAATACTATAAAAGTATCTATAACCGATTAATATGTTTATGTTAATTTGATTTGACATAATTTCCATATTTTGATTAGTTTAAAGTGTAATTAGCCCATAACTTTTCGCTGCTTGATAATCTCTACATTTCTATATCGCTATCTTTTTTTTCTAAAATTAAATTATATTTGACAAAATAATCCTGTAAACAATTTCGCTATGGGCAAATTAGACTTGCGCATGGAGAGCTCCTATATAAAGTGCAATATGTATATTAAAAGTCTTATATTTTTAATTTGAAATATAGGAGGAGCACAAAAGTTGGCTCATGCTTTGCGCAACGATTCTATATTGCCGTCCAATGTGGCAATACAACCAGTCTTCTGCACGTTTTCTTCTGGCAGTGATCTATTAAATAGTATATAATTAGATTATACATACGCATTAATTTATTTTTAAATATTTAGATTTAGTTTAGACACTTTAAATATAAAACAAATAATATTGTTTACTATAAAAAATTACAACTAATTATTAAAAATAAACTATATATACAAACTAAAATTAAACTATAAAATCTAGTACCAGACCGCTGTTACTTGGAAACGTGCAAGCGTTACACACACACACACACACACACACACACATATATATATATATATATATATATATATATATATATATGTGTGTGTTATATTAGTTATATAATATATGTATCTATCCTTTATTTTTTATTGCATGAGTTCAGCAGACGGCCCACTTGATGGAAAACGGTTACCGTCGCCTATGGACATTATAACACCAAAGGCGCTACCAATGTGCTACCGTTCTCTAAAGATGTTATGACGACATACTCTAGATCAGGGATGGTAGCCATCCATACGGACAAATACCCAACCTGGCTGTGGGTTGTTTTGTCGCTTTTTACGACAAGCCGCCCGTCCGCAGGAAATTATATTCTTACACCGTTCCTGCACGGATAAAGATTTTTTTCTAAATATTAATTATTTCTATATAATTATCACGTCTGTCGCAGGACCAACGGCCGATGGAGCAAACGAGTCCTGGAGTAACGTCTCGGCAAACGTTTAGGACGTCCGCCATGGACTGACGATTAGGTCGCCGGCAGGGGCGATGAGGAAGACGGAAGACCGGGATATGTGGCGCGCCTACGTCCAGCAGTGGAGTGAGATTGGCTGAAGAAGAAGAAGATATAATTAATGCGAAAGTTTGGATGGATGTTTGTTACTCAATCATGGCTGAACGAATCTGGATGAAGCACAATTGATGCCAAAGCACAAATAGATTATAGTCTCTAATATCACATAGGTTACTTTTTATCCCGGAATAATGTACGGTGTAGGATAACATTAATGCCAGCAAAGCCGGGAGCAAAAGTTAGTTATTTTATATATTTAAATTTAGTTTTATTCTATGGAAAAATATTCCGTCTTTTCAAAATAATTCAGATTTGTCTACAATATTAACTTACAAAGATTAACCAGTAATGGTTGTAAGCTGAAATTGTATTATTTAATTAATTCAACATTCGGCGTCCGGCCACTAAAACTAATTGAATCAGCTAACACCGTTGATTGACAACTGATTGATTGAAAGTGATTTTGTGAATCGTATTTCATTTTCACACGTACAATTATTTAACTAAGGTCAATGATGTACGAATAGTTCATTGACTCCGATAATAAAATATCCATTCATTGATATATTAATACTCTCCTAATTAATTTATGTATATCGTCCGATCTAAAAATCAATAGAAAACATTAGAATATGTTATCCCGGGGTCAAAAATCGCATTTCGCATTTGAGCTAATATGCGAAAAATCGAGCGCATGACACATTCTGTTAATTACGACCGATCTTTAACCTGCAGTATCGTAATTTTTGATATGTCAAATATAATAATTAATATGTTAATGGTGTAGACGTTGGTTCCATCAGTAAATATTAGATACCATTACTGTATTAGAAGTATCCTATCCTACAAATATTATAAACGCGAAAGTTTGTAAGAATGTATGTTTGTTACTCTTTCACGCAAAAACTATTGAAGGGATTTTGATGAAACTTTACAATAATATAGCTTACATGCCAGAATAACACATAGGCTATAATTTATAAATATATATATATATATATATATATATATATATATATATATATATATATATATATATATATATATATATATATATATATAGTGTAAATTATCCAAAATATAAGGATTTTCCATCACCACGCGGGTGAGACCGCGGGGCGCAGCTAGTAGTCTTAATAAATCTACCGAATGGATGTAGGGAAAACATGATCTTAGCATTCTGATCGCATATTTTGCCATTGCGAAATTGCGTCGCTAGTCAGTCTTGTCTTGTCTTGAAGTCTTGGACTGGTATAATGGAGTTTTTATTATTATTATCATATCTCACGCTGGTATATATTTATATTCAGAAAAGTAGAGATTTTCAAGCAGAGAACGGTGATAGCCTAATTACATTTTAAACTAATAAAATTATGTCAAATCAAATTAACATACTCGTGATATTATTAATCGTATACTGTTTATACCTTATACCCCTCCTTATATTTAGGAATGTTTCAACTTCCTTTATACGTCACACACACTCAATTTGCACTCCACTAATAATCTCCTGTTAATGGCACCTGCACACTCTTCAACATTTTATTCCAACTCCTTCGCCATGCAGGCTGTCTTACTTTGGAACTCTGCCCACTGACGTTAGAAAAGCTAAGTCTATTGCCATATTTAAAAATTCACTTAGGAAATATTATGTTAGTCTTACTCAATAATGTATGTGCTAGTTTACAATAAATACTTTAGAGAGTAATCTGCTGTCCATGTATGTCATTTTTATTTTTTCCCCCTTTTCTTTGTTGTCTAATAATTATAGATAATTTAAGAATTTCCTTTGAGTCAGGTTGCCTGGAAGAGATCGCTTTTAGCGATAAGGGGCCGCCTTTTGTTTTACCAAGTTACTATTGTCTTGTTGTGCATTTTTGTAATTTTGGTTTTGGTGAGCAATAAAGTGTTGTCTATGTCTATATTAATCGGATATATATATATATATATTTTATTTAGTATTTTATTGCTTAGTGACCAAGAGTTTATGCCAAGTTTTGTTTGAAATTCATTACATAAATTGTAAAAATATATCCTTATTTATATTCATTGCGCCCATCTGCCACAATTTTTTTATTGCATGAGTTTAGGAGTCAGGCAGAGAGCCTACCTGATGGAAAGTGGTTACCATCGCCTATGGATACTGCCGCTCTCTAAAGGGACACTGCAACCTGGCCACTGACAAGTAATAATTGGTGATTATATCAAACTCCACATTTGTTTGGAGAAATATCCATATCGTCTCCCCGGAGCAGGTGCGGTGGTTATCAAGACTCCGGTGTTTCTCCTGGAATCGGCTACCGGTAAAAAAAAAGCCGTACTGATATTGTAGAATCCAGATTTTAATAGCCTTAACCTTGGACATAAGATCCCAAAGTTATATGTATTTTTCGTAAAACAGTGTCTTAAAAATTAATTTTGGAACGATGTTAGAAGGTATGATATATATATATATCTATATATATATTATATTATATATATTGTTAATAAATATACATATATACAGATACATGGGGTGGCACTAATACGATTTCAATCCCCTGAGGTTACAAACGATAAAAATGTACAGCTATTAATTAATAAAATGAGCTGCGATCAATTAAAAGAATTATGCTAACTTTGTAAAGAAAATTAATCTTTTAAACATGTTTTGACAAGTCACGTAAAATGATTATTATCAATGTTGGTAGTTATTTATTTAAAATAGCTATACTGGAATATAAAATTTACATAGGCTTCTGTATGCTTAATGTCGTTGTATTAAGACAAGTCAAGACACTTTATTAATATTGATCAAATTCGTTTCAGGTGAGCATGATATTTTTATACATGCAGTAGCCACCATAGATTACCCCGCTGCGTAGCCGCAGCTCAAACACCGGCAAGTAGGTACTTCTATTTTATTTACATAGAACTTATTTTATATATATATAAACCTTTAGTGAAAAATTATCTAACTGACCATCAGTTAGTAAACCGCTTAAAAATCTGTTGCATGGCTTAGATGGGGTAGCGGATATACAGACAGATGCGGAAAGCGACTTTGCTTTATACTATGTAAAGAAGATGTATCGTAAACTATGTGTAATTTCTCTGTCTGCCGCTATTAAAAAGTGACATAATAATCTATACATTTACATATAATAAAACTGTAGAGGTCGAATTTCTGTATAATGTAAAAAATGCTAAAAACCGAGTCAGGGCGGTGTAAGAAGTGAAATAGAACTAATTTAGATTTTTTCAATTTTTATGTTTCTTTGTCTGTTTGTCTGTCTGTTTGTACCGGCTAATCTCCGAAACGACTGGACCGATTTAAATGAAATTTTGTATGGTGGTAGCTTATATCCCTGGTCAACATACAGGATACTTTTGATCCCGAAAAATTAAAGAGTTCCCGTGGGATAGTTAAAAAGCCGGACCACGCAGACGAAGTCGCGGGCATCAGCTAGTCTATGTATATATTTCTAGTACAAAGAGGGCCGGCCCCTGGCGAGTCATGTATTTGGCGCCAATGGGTGCATGTTTGTCACTCTCCCGCGCAAAACTACTGAACGGATTTTGATGAAATTTCACAGTAATATAGCTTATATAAATTAAACATTGAGCGGCCGCCCTAAAGCCGGCACTGAGTCCTCACAAATAGTAACAAATAAACTGGTTAATACAATAACATTAGAGAATTATTTATTTATATTTAAATTGACTAGTTAACTAATCTTAAATTTATATAAGTATTTTTAATAATGTGATATTTTTTTGTCATATAACAGAAAAACTTAATAACATGATAATAATAATATTATATAATGGCCAGACAACATTATAAACTGCCTGTATTGCACGTTCGAAAGGACAAACTGTCGTCCCTACAAAGAACACAACATCTTCTTTAAATTATATGTATGTGACAGTTTATGCAATAAATGATATTCTATTCTATATTCTAATATATATAAAATCTAAATCAGTGTTCATATAATATAATGGACGTTAAATACTTTGTTGTCATAGTCACTATGTCACAAAGTTTAGACAATAATTAATATATTATTTAACTCGTTAAAGATATGACGTTTAGTAAGATGTTAAAAAATATATCAGTTGATATGGTCGACAACTACCCTATTGTCTATTCGTCTTTATATGTTGCAGTCACTTTAATATCCTTGCAATAGTTCAAGCCGCTCCTAAAATATTACTTCCGATCGACATACAACAAAATAGATATCATTAACGACTTCTACATTTGTTTGCAAAATACTTCCGTGGGATTTTCTTGAATTAATTTCAATGTCGAAAAGCGTGGGGCTTGACCTCACCCGGTCGACCTATAAAACGATTCTGACCCGCGAAATTTGGCACAGTTTTAAACAACAGTAAATAATGGCTGGTTTGAAGATTATCTTAATATCTACTTTAATTATAGGGTGGTGCCAAGGTATGTAATTTATTTATCGACAAAGCATGTTTTTTAATTATTTCTATAATAAAATATACATCCTACTGAATAGAAGAATGTATGGATGTATGTTTGTTACTCTTTCACGCAAAAACTACTGAATGGATTTTGATGAAACTTTACAATAATATCTTAAAATCAGAATAACACAATTTATAAAGATATAGTGTGAATTATCTAAAATATAACGATTTTCCATCACCATGCGGGTGTAACCGCGGGGCGCAGCTAGTCTATACTAATATTATAAAGAGGAAAGATTTGTATTTTTGTATGTTTGTAACGATTAAACTCAGAAACTACTCCACCGACTTTAAAAATTCTTTCACCCTTAAATGCTATATTGTCCCAGATTATTATAGGCTATATTTATTACTATAACAAATTAGAGATCCCTACTAAAACTTCAATAATGTGACCCAAGGTGTAAAAAAATGAGTGTTTGAGTGGGTCCGGGGATGGTTAAGATTCACAATTAGAGCCAATAGGTGGTGCTGGAATCAGGTTCTAGAATTTTATTTTTTTAGGGCAGAACAACGTCTATCAAAACCGCTAGTACGTTATAAACTAATACAATGAAGAAAATTTAATTCCTATTGTATTCTATTTATAATCCCTTAACACTGTAACTAGAATACTGAACCTATGTCAGTCAATGGGTAAGATTTCCCGGAAGGTTGGCTACGTTATCTTGCTGGATCGCCGTACTGATCCGTAACCTGAGATAGGAACCAGACCTCTGATCACCTAAAGAGTCGATTACGCGTTTAGAGACCTCTTTGTAAAGGCTCAAGGCCTCAGAACACCACGAGTCGAGCGTTTCAATAGCAAACGACACAGACATATAACTCTCACTGAAGGATGTATCTTTGCGCGGCTTGGGTGATTTCTTTCTTTTACAAAAAAATATTATCCGATTGCAACGCTACCCACCGGGTCCAATTGTGAATCTAATCCACCCCGGGACCCACTTGAACACATCCAACAAAAACTCATCAAAATCGGTCCAACCGTTTAGGAGTTTAGTGACATACACAACAACAGAAGAATTTTATACATAGAAAGATTGAAATATCAATTTTTTATACCTTTACACTTTTTGTTTAATTTTAAATTTGTTTAATGAACTATATAATACGGTTAAATAGTCAATATAATTATACAGTGCATAGTTAAAATTTGCTAGTCGGAGTGGACTAGTTCTTAATTGGTGAATTAAGATAATAATAGTATGATTCATGTATATTAATAAGAAGTCCGATAAAACTTAAAATACCTGTTGTTAGAGAGTTTCGTGTCCCCTTTGAAAACGATTGTTTATATGATCTGAGTAAACACCATTCATTTTATTTAATGACAATGTTTTTTTAATGGTAATTTATTAAATTCAATATTTTTCTATTTCTTAATAAGAACTAAGTATGCAGATGATGGTAACTTTTTTGTGATTTCAGGTGCCCCTTCACCTGATGAAATCTCCAGTGACTTGAATCGAGAATCGCGAAGCTTGCATAAAAGAAAACTTTGTCGCAAATACGGTATCTGCGAAGGCCAAGGACATGGTGGATACGGTGGTTACCAGAACTCAGGTTATGGTGGTTATGGTAGTTACAGCGGCTATGGCAATCCCAATCCCATTAATATTGCCATAAGCCAATCCCAGTCTGCGGCCAATGCAGCAGGCGGTGGTTACGGTTATGGCAGTTATCCAAACAACTATCAATACAACGGTTATAATGGTCATAAACATGGCTATAACCAAGGAGTTCTAGGTTACGATGGTAACGGATATGGTTTAAAACCAGGGTTCAACAACGGTCCAAGTTCATACAATAGTCAATTCAACGGCAATTACAATAGAGGTGGATATGGTTCTAATAGTGGATATTATGAAGAAAACGAAGGCTATGATTACGGTGATTATGATTTTGGAAGATCAGCTGGTGGAAAAAGTAATGCAGCAGCTGAAGCTGGCAGTAAAAGTGATTAGCACAATTCTATTCAATTTTATACCAATGATAAGCTGGGAAGATGAAATAAAGAAAATATTTTCAATTTAAACAGTGAAACTTGTTCTTGGCTAAGAAAGCTTGCAAAAAAACTCAGGCCGTAGTTTATCATAGGTATTAAAAGTGGAGTCTAGCATCAACCAACATAGATGCCGCTGTCGGCGATGGATCAACTTAACGTAATGCCAATGGTCATTCTGGAAACATCTAAAAGCGCGTCAGTGATCCCGTGTAGTACGTATGATTGGACAGTTTCATTTGACAGATACAAATTAATTGACATCAAAAACGCGTCGTCTTTACGCTGCAATGCTAAATAAATACTGCAGACGCAGCGCACATTGCGTACATCGTGTGTACGTCGCGATAGCCGTTTAAAAGAGAACACTGGAGTGTATTTTCATAATAAACAGTCGTCCGTTGTATAGAATGTGGCATCGTTCGTTGCCTTTCTTTTTGCCAACGTTGTGGGAATGAATTTGCACATACCTTCGGGTCCCTGGGGAGGTCACCGAGGGGTATGGGGACGGCTGACGCTACACACAGGCTTCTGATAAAAGAAGGAGTGGCAAGCACTGACTGCTAGACTACCCACTAAACCTTCCAGCTTCCCTGCGCATCATAATATAATGAAGCGCCACGGCATCATAGTAACCATAGACATGACTGCCGTGAGGGTGTCGTACGTAGCCTACGGTGTTTGTGATAAGTGGGCATTGGTCCAATCTATTGTATAATGTATATCTCATTTAGATGTTCATATAATCGATATACAATTTATTCTCAGTCAGTAATTTTATACTAAAAACCCCTGAGTAAACGACGGATTATTAAACTCGTATACATAGATTTTTGTATAGATACTTTAATTTACTTGTATGAACATGACCACTCTATCTAACTATAAGTGGTTGTTAACAATGGAGATTTACAACGCTAAAAGAACCGATGCGTATCTTGCTTAGGTGAAAATTTAAGTACTGTTTTTTTTTTTTTTCTACAGACGCATTTTGTAACGCTTTAGAAAACTATATTAGAAAGTTTTATTCTACCAGATACACATGATTGGTTTAGTATTTCATATGGCCTAATGGTAATTAATTTTCTCTATGTATTTTTAGACTATGTAAATAATAGTACTTATATACAATGTCATAAAAAATTTACTGTGATAAATTAGTTTTAAATTGAAATTATTGCTCATGTACTAAATATGTAGATTAATCAAGTTATTTATGTACATAATGTTTATTTAAATAATAAATAGGCTACAACAATAATTTAAAGGTGTTTCATCTATTTACGCAGTTCTCTGTTTCTAAATCAAATATTATGTATGATTATAAGAAATGTGGTTTTACTGGATCACATTAAATTTATTTATTACATTCTTTTGTCACAATTTTTTTTTAATAATAATACGAGTACAATAAATTACGTATTGAAATTCGGCTTCTTTGGATATATAATGTTGATTAAGTAGTACGATGTGTTGTAAATCAAGGGTGATACGTTAAGAGTCCACACTATCACACAGTGCTGATGTTTAACAATCATTATCTATAAAAGTAAAGCTACTAGTATTTTTGAACACAAAAGTTTCAATTGTTAACGTTAACTTACGTACGTTTAAGTACATTTAACTATTAATAAGATTTGTTCCAAGTAGTGCCACCCATTATTGTATTATTGTAATACTTGCGGGTAGTTGTGATTACTACTCCACCCGTTTCGTTATCGGTCGGATCTAAAAGTGAACGTAGCGACGAACGGGCATTCACACTTCGACTTCGGTCGGATGCACATGTAATAGTATCACTCTAGGGTAGAGAACTGTTATGCGAAAATCATAACTTATAATTAATTTGTACTTTACATTACTCATTCTTTATTCAAAAGTCAAACAAATCTAGTGTTCAAAGTTAAAAAGAAGAATTCACTTTTGCAGCAGTCTATGTATATTTGTAAATATGTTCTACGGTAGCGATTAAACTACTCATCCGATTTTTGTTACATATAAGAGTAGATAGCGCTATTATACTTAATTTTTTAGTCGGTGTCAATATTGGCAGAGCGTAGGGTGGGCTCTTAAAGAGATCTAGATAACATCACAAATCTGTATGACAATTCACAAATCGTGATCTATGGACAAGCCTAATTATTGGTTTCCTCAATAAAATTAAAATTTCTGTAAATCAACTTTACGGGTCTTCGACCTTATGTTCGGCTACCGCTTTTAAAAACCAAGTTCTATGTAAAATGATATCATTTTTGAAGCATATTATCAGCCCAGAAAGATTCCATTGCTCGGCTCAAGCATCCGCATTTTTAGGGGATGAATACCGGCCACCTTTGTCCGAGATGGATTAGCGAGTTTCACACATCAGTTATCTCGATAAACTTGCAAGTTTCATTATGATGTTTTCTTTCACCATTAGCATGTGGTAATTGTAACAGTATATACATTAGATCTCAAAGCTGCCTAAGTGGTGGCATACTTTAAGAGACACTAAACGAGACTATCACGATACTTTTAATATAAATTACATTTAGTTGGAAATGATAGAATTTGTGATGCAATTTTTGAAATTTGTAGCCATGAATATTATATATAGTAACATAAATGAACGCTTTGATAACGAGTTGACATCATCTTCTTAAGTATAACTTATGTCACCTACCTGTTCAAATAATTGGATTTGTTTCCTAAATCATTAAATTAACGACAACTTAAAAGCTTCTAGAGACTGGGTTGCCATACGACCCGAATATTTGAACATGTTCGGTAATATAGAGTTTAGTGCGGCGTAATTGTAAAACCATATGAATTTTTAAAATTTGGTAAAAAATAAATAAATAGACTGAATGATTCAAAGAGAGCTCTGCAAAGAGCTATTAAAACGATTCGTTAATTCTTCAGGCGATCAAAGGGCTGGTAACTACATACTGTATACTTGCAACAACTCAGAAGGGTTTATGGTAGTAAAAGAACAGCATCTGGTCACAATACTTTATAATTATAGATTTAGAGAACCTTACGGTTTTAACACATTACATACGCTGACTATTCAAACTCGACAAGCATTTTAGAACACCTCGATATCCCTCCAATTTTACAGTATATCAAACTTAGCATATTGGCACAACCGATAGCGGATTTAAGTCATTCATAAACTATTTTAATTAAAGGATTATGCATGACAAGAATTTAATACATTATTGTTGTTTGGATATTTCAGATAATATTTCATATAAGATATTGTATAAAATATTATACTTAAAGTTTTATATGCAATAAAATAAGTCGAACACAGTATAAATCTATCACGTCTGCCAACATGAAAATAAAATGTAGTGAATACCGCCTATATACAATTGAGAGGTTTGAATTATAATCTGTACACAATTATCACATTATACAAAGGATAAATATTGTAATAAAATTATTGTAAATTATAGACAACTACTCTATACAAAACAGGCGCTAATTACCTAATTAATAAAAATATAAAATTATGATTCAATTAAGGAAATGGCCGATTGTATCGTTCAGAAATAAGAGGGATCGTTCAGAAATCAGAGGGTACATAACAAAATCAATTATTAACTTTAAAAAGAAACACGACAAGAACAACTATGCTACTCAATAACTGTAACAATACTTCGGACAACGGATCCTGTACGATGTAGCCATTATAGGTAGACAATTTAATTAAGTTAAGTTTTCTTTATTGTATTAGTTTAATAATTATAGTTTATATATTGGATGCTTCAATTAAGGATCTACATAATATTAGTTATTTATGTTAGATATGTGGGGAACAAACACGTAGCTGTGACGTCTCCGTTTGATCCCGGTAGAAAGGGTATGCCGAAGAAATGCTGGCTGAACATCGTGAAGGATAATTTATATGACCCCTGTTCCCACAATAAGGGATAGCGAGGACCGCCCGAAGTGGAGAACAGAATGTGTAAGCGTTATCGAGACATCGAAAAATAATTCAATAAATGCATATATCGTTATAACAAAAACAAGAGAAGGAATAAGTCTGTTTAATCATTTGACAATAGCACATTTAGTTATATTACCAAGAGACATAAAGATCGGTCCCGACCTGTCCGGTGATTTCCAATCTCCCCTATAGTCACCCCATGCCTCGCAATTATTAAATTACTATTTTAAAAGTATTTATATCATCTCAAATATACACATTAAAAGACACAACAACAATTCCGTAAACGTTTAAAGATAACATAAATTTGTCACTTATTCAGTTTACTGAAGAGCGCAGCGCCTGGCGGTTGATAGAACAGCTGTCTGCCTCGCTTCACGCACCATTTAAACAGTATAAAATAATTGAAAGTACCGTCAATAATATGTCCAAAGTGTAAAATGTCCATTAACTTGTAAATACGTGTTACAAATACCACCAAAAATATTTAGTGAATAACAGTATTCTGGCCAATGGCTAGTATGAAATACCTGCCAGCTATCGGTTGCACCACTCTAGTTTATTCTTACAATCATTTTAAAAGAATAAAACAAACCCATGTCTTTTATTCTTCTTAAAATTCGCTGACAAATTCTTGTGATTCACTACAACAAATCACAATACACACATGCCACATATTTTGGGGTGCCAACAAAACTTAGAAAGCGGACCATGGGCTGCGAATGTAATTAGGATATAAAACTATGACGATAATAAATATTAGATTTTTATATACAGTAATATTGGATACACTCACATGCTTATGACATAGATAACATATTTTCTACATGACAGTTTGGTATAAAACATCTTCTTGTATCCACCACATTTTACCGGAACTTTACATTTTTGTTTGGGTAACTTTATCCACGGAACATAATATTACGAATTATATACATTTATGTTAATCATTTTTTTCGCGGCGTGGTGTTTAAAACATTCAAAATCAACAAAAAGTGGAAGAGCTTATTTATAAATGTATATTTATGCAAATTGATCCCAGAGAGCTTCAAAGGGAGATTAAAGTTATAAGTAACCTCTAAATGAGAAAGGTTAAACTGAGCCATGAGCCAGTTTGCCCTCAATTTAGATTTTAACCCATATATTTCCTGAATCACGAAAACAACCCAAACTTTCTTTATCTATTCTTAAGCCTTCTGCATAAATAAATATAAATGACAAGTTACTTTTAACGCTAAATATTTTGAATTTATGATATTAGTAAGCTATAAACACAGGTATTTGTCAAGTGTATATTTTAAACAGCTATTGGGAAAACAAATCGTGGCTTACCTTTTTTTGGAAATATTTCACGCTTACTCTCTCAATGTGAGTATTTATTTATTTCCTTGATTATTATTACATTTTACATAATAATTATCACAAAAATAATAATTATGTAGACGGTTCACTGAAACGTCGCAGTCATACTGTCAAGATTGATATGTTGTTAATGTCACTCTTGCGGAGCGTCTTGGCCAAGGAAGCGGGATGGCCGTAAGAAGGGAGATATAACCACTTCTAAAGAATGGTCGCCAGCGCACCAAGTATTCGATGAACTGCGATTCGTTGCCTTAACCAAAGTAAATTATAACGTAATCAGTGCTAATATCAAGAGAGACGATTTTTATTTAAGCAATATAAACATTACATTGGTAAAGATCACGAAAGATGTTAATGTCATAAATATACCCTCATACATCATGCCATGCCATGATGAATTCTGATCAGTAAAGCTCTGACGAGCTTATAATTATGTTATCTATGTAAACAAATAATTTGGTTTTAAATAAAAACATTCAGTTTTCTTATATCGCAACCATCACTTTTTTGGGGATGTAACGACCCGTGAGCAAATAGTGGTACAAAAAGTTTCCATTCTAAGTCATGTCCAGTAATCAGTGCAGCAAAATTTTAATTGTATAGGAGAGTGATGACATCAAAGATTAACATAATATCAATATTTATACACGGGTGCTTTGATAAGTATATGTATCAGATCGTGGGATGTCTGCTTCCCCCTCAATGCCTCGAGTGCGGCGTGCTAGACACTGCGTTTCACACGCTGGTCTAATGCATGCGACCTCCGGACGCCATCATCAGACCGGCTCCCGGAGACATGCGCAAAATCTCCTCTCCTGAGTTTGCAAAATAGGGATTCCGCTTGCAGCTTGGGGATTCAGCGGGTCAAATCTCTACTGGTGAAGTTGGCCACCGCTTCCCGGGGTGACCAAAGCTTGTTGCGCAGTTGATCATGGGAGTAGCCCTGCTCTTGACCTCACGTTCTTCCACACAAGCGCAGGTTTTTATATAACTTAACGTGTTTTACTTTCCCATGTATTTCACATTATTCTCAAAACACATGTGCCGCGTACACGACGCGTTATACTAATTTTGTAAATTTAACTTTTAATAGTCACATGATTACTCATGTAGAAGTTCCAAAAAATATCCATCAAAAATGAAAGCTAGGTACAACATGCAAAACGATCGAGTTAATGAAAGGATGAAGACATTTAGACCCGAGATAATTCAACAATTCCACTAAATATAGATAGATAGATAACACTTTATTGCTCACCAAAATAAACAAATACAGAAACAAAATGCATAATTGCAATACTTCTTGGCAAAACAGGCGGCCTTATCGCTAAAAGCGATCTCTTCCGAGGCAACCTAGCTGAAAAGAAATTCTTAACTAATCTGGCGATGTAGGTGGAGCAGAAAAAAGATAGGACTGTACAATTTAAATATACATCTTACACTAATTTATAAATTGAATACATCCACTAATATTATACTAATATATTTACGTATATACAAAAAAAAATTACTTGTTAACATAATATGTGACAAGCATTTTATATTGACATATATTATATTATTATAAATAAGTAAGTGTTTAAAATATTAGACATATTTATGTAAAGACAAATAGTACTTTCTAAGGGAGTTCCGAAATGTAGGTAATGTTTTGGCCTTTCTGACAGTAAGATGCAAAGCATTCCATAGTTTGACAGCATGCACTGTAAAAGAGTTAATATAAAATTCAACAATTTCGATAACAATATCTCATCAGGATTAGACGATATTTAATATTAATAGATTAATATTAATAGGTTCATTACATGTCGACGACATCGTGTTTGGGTATTTCTGATCGACATGCAGATGCATCCTTACAAACAAGTTTACGGATTTCTATAGCAATAAGATCCCAATAGATTTTGTTTATCATTTTTATCTCGACATTCATGAAATAGAATTCTTCGAATACAATACTATATATAAATGTATTTTTATTTGTTAGAATGTTTAATATTGTAACCGATTTTAAAAAAGGAGGGTCTCAATTCATCGTGTAAATATAAATACATATTTTCTTTATGTAGGCATTATGTACAGTCATTTTTTTTCTCAACCGATTTTAATTATTCTTCTTGCGTTAGATTCAGTATTGATTTTAGTCAGATTCATATTATTGTCATTGTAATTGGATACCATATACGTTAAAAATGAAGAATATACTTATATATTTTCTACATCTTGAAATCGATGCCAAGTAACACATAAAAATCTACAACGAATTTGCAAAATATAGAAATTTTTGTGTTTTACTTCGCACCGACTTCCAAGTTGTAGAAAATATTTACTTTTTGCGTTCTAGTTACTCTTGAAATCAGTTTCCTTTTTGCTTGAAATATATTTGGTATATTTGGAATTATGGACATTCTTCTTTAAAATTCCGTAGTCATTTTGGCAAACAAAACACAAACGCCGTAGACTGTGTCCGGTATGGACGTCACGACAGTCATAACTATGATAAGAGAGTAAAGGAGAGAACTGCGCACGCGCTCTCCGGACGTCGCCGTCAGATTGGTCTCCGGAGACACAGTTACGCGCAAAATCTCCTCCCATGATTCCAGCGCAGGAGTCCCCGCATCGTGGGGATGCGACGGGTGCAATCTTTGTTGGTGAAGTGGGTTACTCTGCATCCCGGGGTGACCTAAGCTTGTTGCGCGATTGAACAATGGATGTAGCTTCGCTCGTTATCTCGTGTTCTTCCACACAAGCGCCAGGTATGGGACGCAGGTTTAAGTTTAGCGGAGTAGTTGGTTGCGCTCAGAGTCTTCGCACACACTGCGCGATGCTTATCGCCGCGGTCCGTTCCCACCCTCACAGCCGACAGGGACTCAGCATGATACGAAATGAATTCCCCATATGCATTAAAAAAGTCATAAGTATGATTACGGTCCCGTGGCGCCTTATTATAATAGGTTGGGGAAAAAGTCTTTTCGTATATAGTATGTATGAGCTTGTAATAAGATCTGTTTGGCTATACCATTTGTATCTGGCTGGTTTTGGTATCATTAAAAAGTTTTAACTTTAAAGAAGACAATTCCAAATTCAAATTAGGAAAATGTGTGATTTTCATTTGTTTTTCTGATTGTAAAATGAGGGAATCTAATGAAGAAATTCGACACATTTTAAAATTTTACTAAAAAAAAGGTAAATATACAACAGAAGCCGCGAAAAAAATTTGTGATGTTTATGGACCTACTGCAGTATCTGTCAGAGTAGCGCAAATTTGTTTTAAGCGTTTTCAATCCGGAAATTTTGATATCAAAGATGCACGTCGCTCTGGTCTGGCCCTGTTATGGACAAAATTGATGCCATTTTTGAAAAAGTGGAGCATGATCGACATATTAGTAGTTACGATGTAGCTAGAGAACTGGAAATTGATCACAAAACGGTTTTGGCGCATTTGAAAAAAGCTGGGTACATAAAAAAGGTTGATATTTGGGTGCCTCGTGAGCTCACTGAAAGAAACCTAATGAACCGTATACTCATTTGTGATTCTATATTACGACGTAATGAAACCGAACCATTTTTGAAGAAGCTAATAACTGGTGATGAAAAGTGGATCACATACGACAAGAACGTGCGAAAAAGATCGTTGTCAAAGGCCGGTCAGGCTTCACAGACTGTGGCGAAACCCGGGTTAACTCACAACAAGGTGATGCTGTGTATATGGTGGGATTGGAAGGGCATTATTCATTATGAGCTGTTACCGCCAGGCAGGACCATCGATTCTGAACTGTACTGCGAACATCTGATGAAATTAAAGCAAAAAGTTTCAGATTTTCACCTGTTTCGGTTTCTGCAGAATTCCTTAGGCAGTGTCAGGTTAACATCACGAGAGGACTGCCAAAACCACTTGTCGCAGTTTTTTTATCAAAAGCCCCAAAAATTTTATAGCAATGGGATCACGACCCTACCTACAAGTTGGCAAAAAGTTATCCAACAAAATGACACCTACATACTTTAGTCAAATGTAAATAAACTTTATAAAAAAACCTTTTGAATTTTTATATAAAATGCGAAGAAACTTTTTCCCCAACCTAATATTTACAAATATTTTGAGCAATACTATGCAATCATATATTTTAATACCTTTTTCACATGTTTTGGCAAACACAATAAATCAGCAAATGCCTAGCAAGATCAAGATGAAATTACAAACGAATACAAACATTTATTTAAAATACAAAGTCAGTTGCTAATTTTGGAAATCGCACAACTGTTTTTCTCATGCAGTACATTTTCACAAATATTCAACGATCCAACAAGATCATATGGTCATAAATCATATGTGTTGAATCAAATATTTGAATATGATCAAATCAAAATAGCTGCCCGTTTGAAAGCCGTCTTCGGCAGATATCGTTTCTGGTTCAATTAAATGTATTATTAATTAAAGATGATACTTGAAGCCTTTCGCGAAATTTATGGTATCACCCTATTGAGCATCCAGTTGCTTTAACGCGGCTAGTCAGATAAATTTAATTTATGAGTGTCAATGGCTCCGGGTGGATCACGATGACCCAGTCAAGTATCGAGTGGGGGGATTCAATTTTTTAGTATATAAGCTCAGAGAAATGAATCACTTGTATCCAAAACCACCGGCGAAAGGTTTAGACTTCCTTGTGACATCTATAAATTTATAAAAAAATCCAAAAATGGTATCCAAGTTTGTTATATTCGCCGCAACAATGGCTGTTGCGAGTGCCGCGCCCTTCACTATTACCGGTGAGTACGCCAAGAAGTTAAATCAGATAAAAAATCGTCATTTTGATATTTATTAGGAAAACTTATTAATTAAATTATTTTTCATTGTAGACAAAATAAGTATAAAATATAATATAAATGAATAGTGATCAGTGAGGAATTTCAATATTTAGATAAATAATTTCTCTGAAATATCTTAAAGTACTGTCTAAGATTGTACGTGAATGCAACCTTATAAACCAAACAATTATATGTTATTATAATTATATGAAACTATATAGTTGTTAAGTACATAACAATTTTTTTAATTAGACTTTTCATATTTTTCTTGTGTCAGAATTTCAGAAACAATCATAACTAAAGTATTTAAAAATATTTATTTTTCAGCAGACAACTACTACCCGAACACTTTCGAGAGTCCTAGCTTTGCATATGGTGTCGGCGGTGGCATCAGCAGTAATATTGGCGGAATCAAACATTCAGATGCCTGGGGAACATCATTCAAATTCGGCGAAGCTGAAGGTTACGGGGCTGGATACGCCAGCAACGAGGGGCTCACTAGAGCCGGTGGCATAGGAAGCGCCTACACCGGCGGTAAAAATAACGTCATCTACTACCCGAGGCCAGTCCAGTCTAACTACTACCAGAAGCCTACTATCTTACCTAGTGCTTCTAAACCTGGTTATGCTGTATCCTCTGCCCAAAACACCGGTGGAAGTCGTGTAGCTTTTGCTCAAAGCCAAAATGGCCCTAACTACGGAACAGCCATCGCTACTAATTCTGGATATGATGCGAACAGCTATGGCAACAATGTTGCCACTGCTCAGACGATAGGACAAGGTACATCTATCTCGACATCTCAGATTCAGGGAGGACTAAAGATCGAGTAGTGCTCAGGCTGTAAGTTCTGGTGGGCAGACTGGTGCTATAACCATCAACGCTCCCGGTCATCAAATTGCCCAGTCACATGCATATGGTTACTAATAAGCCAATACCAAACCTATAGGTATATTGTGATGAAGATGTAGAGATGACTGTATCACTTGTCTCTATGTCTTTTCATTAGATGATAAGGGCGTCAAATAAAATAAATTTACTTACGAATTTTTTTTATTTTGCTAACCTGCATACATAGCCACATATCAAATTTTAATGTTTCACAATTTTTTCTCTGCATTATCAAAAGGAACATTGTTGATTTTTCCATAAATATGACCATTTTCATTGATTGCTATAATTGACGTTGCTCCATCAGTATTGAATTGTGGATCGTAGAAACTTTCCAAGTTTCTCAGCCAGTTAAGGTCAATTGCTGGATTGTTTATTGGTAAAGTATTGAAACTTCGACCAGTTCCTGCAATGCTCTTGACTGGAGATGCTATACTAAAACTCTGAACAGGATTCCAACCATCTCTGCCGAAAGAGCGTTGCTGGCTGGTACTTGCACTGGCAAAATATTTTTGACCAGTTGGACCTGATGAAGATATTGCCACTACTGATTGCCCACCTGGTAACGACTCTAGAAATAAATAATATGTAAATGAAACTTTATTTTGATTCTTAGAGCTTTTAAAGACACACTACTACAGAATTGATCACAGAAAGGATTAAAATAAAATACAAATTTAAATAATTCTTTAAAATTATCTAAATAGATATTCCAAATATAAGTTAAATATTAATAAATGCGAAAACCCAATAAAAACAATAATAATGTCTATACATGTTGTCTATCAAAACAAGTCCAAAGTCAATTGAATTTTAATTAAGTTTATAATACGTAAAGCACAAGCTTTCAAATGGCTATATAAAACACATTTAGTGAATAACGCTTTAAATCTTTTATTAAACAAGTATTAAACATATGATAAAGTAATTAAAATACCTTTTAAAATAGGAGGAGCTCCGATCACGCATTTAAGCAAAAGGAAAGCAGAGATATACTTCACAAAAGCTTTCATTGTTAAACCTTTCCGACAGCTATTAAGTCTTTTAAAATATACAGAGAGAAATGATGGCATAATCTCAAATACGCTCGTTTATATAGTTGTTTATATCATCTATTATTCACTATGTATAAGCATTACCTGACACCATGGAGTCAATAACCCGTGCCATAATTATACCTGTAGACGTTTAGACAGGTTTATATTTTAATAAAATGTTTTGCTCTTATATTCTTAGACAATATATTATACTCAGCATCAGTAATGTTATTAATATTTTTTGAATGTATAATAAGTACTTCATAAAGCTTCGAAGCTGATTTAATGACTCATAATACACACGCGTCCATTCTAAGTAGATATTAAATATGTAAGCGACTAGCATATGGCCGTGACTTCGTCCACGCTTGACTTGAATTTCCCGCGGCATTCCCTGGATAAAAAAAATACAAATTTTATGTAATAAAATTTGTTATCGATCAGTGAAATAAATTACATTGGAATTAGTTTTTTTTTAACTGGCCATTTCAAATAATTTCCAGAAAATTCCCACGAGATTCCCGAATAAAAAGTAGCACAGATTTTAAGTCTAAGAATTTGCTGTCCATCAGTGAAAACCGCATCATAATCGGCCCAGTAGTTTTATGTGAATCCCGAACAAACAGACAAACCGACAAAAAATAATAAAAAAATTGCATCGTGTTCTCCATCGTTTATATAGCTATTGCATTTTTTTTAAATAGCTTTAATATACAGACACGGTATATTTAGAATTTTACAATATTATACATTTTTGTTTGGAAGTTAGTTTGTTTCTTCTTCAAAGCTTTGGAAATGCGTTTATTTTGTCATTCATAATACCGTATAATTATGAATGACATAATAAATATATTCCCGTGAAATTTGGTATCCATATACTTTTGATAAAGGCGATAAATGTACAACATTTTATAAAGGGAAATAACAACAAGGCAGCATTATCGCTAAAAGTGATCTCTTCCAGGCAACCAGATGTAGGTAGATCAGAAAAGAAGATAGGATTCTACAAATTAAATATACATACTTACAGTAATTTATAAATTCAATACATAAATAAATGTATAATAATAATAATATCCATCAATAAATCCAAAGACATTGATAGCATACCTATACCAAATAAATATGAGGATTTATTTTTCTAATAAGAAGTACTAGAAATTAAGTTTATATACAGTTGTGGTCATATAATTAAGAACGATTTGAAGTTCTACAAGTTTTTTTATTTAAATCGTGTCATACACAGAGTTGTGTAACCTTCTGAGAAGCAACTAGTTATGTTATAAAATACCCACATTAATAGAGCAAGGTGGCTTAAGAATAAAGAATAAAATCGCTAACTATTTTTTTTCACATTTAATTTATTTTACCAAAGTAACACATTCAAATAGTACTGAAGCTGAACAAATAATTAAGAACGATTTATTAAACTGCTCGGGAATCGTTTTGTATGACACTCACATTTCAAAAATCACAATAATAATTTAAAAAGCAATTGAATACATTTTTAACTAAAATTAATAGTTAATATTATTTCATATCCACGGATTTAATTACTGCTTTACACCGGCGAGGCATTGACTCTATTAATTTTTGACATTTCGCAAGAAAAATAGAGTTCCATTCTTCTAAAAAAACGTCGTACAGCTCTCTTAAAGTCCCACACTGTGTATTTGAAACCTTTTTCTTTACTTCGAACCACGGATTCTCTATTGGGTTTAGATCTGGGCTGTTAGCTGGCCAGTTAACAGAAACTGATTGCGCTGTAAGAAATTCCTTTACGGTGCGTGCAGTGTGCTTTGGATCATCGTCATGCTGGAATGTCCAAATAACCGGTAGAACGTCTTCAGCATAAGGTAACATTGTTTCTTCCAGTATATTTTTGTATTGGAATTGATCATGTTACCTTCTATCAACTATACAGGTCCAACACCATGTCCAGAAAAGCACCCCCAAATTTTCACATTTCCACCACCGTGCTTTAATGTAACTCTCGTGTACTTAGGGTCGAATGTTGTATTCGGGGGACGTCGTACATATCGTTTTCCATCAGAACATACTCTGTTTATTTTCGTCTCGTCAGAAAAAGTACATTTTTCCACTGTCGCACAGTCCAGTTTTCATACTTTCTCGCAAATGCAAGCCGGGCTTGCCTGTGGCAAAGTTTCAACATGGGTACCTTTCTTGCTATCCTACCGTGCAATTTTCCTTCTACCAAACGTCTTCGAATAGTGCGTGCTGAGATTGCTGAAGGGTTGTTTTCAACAAAATATGCTTTTCTCAGGGCATAGGACCCTTTAAAAGGATTTTGTTTTGCCATACGAACGATGTTTCGGTCATATCGAGGAGTTGTTTTTCTATGTTTAGGTTCACGTGGAACATTCGAAGTAGTTTGATACGTAGCAAAATGCTTTACAGCGTGGAAAATCATCGTTTTTGAACATTGCAGATGGCCCGTTATCTTTTTATAAGACTAATTCTTCCGGCGAAGTTTTATTATTACTTCCCTTGTAGATTTATCACAACTTTTATTTTTTCCCATTATTTTTTCATATGAAGCAATCACTTTTAATCTTTTACAGCACTAAATGGCGCCAAAATTATACAAACAGTAACAAATCGACTGAGTGTTCTCTATTTAAATTTGAATAAAGGTATAAACTATTTAGCGTTCTTAATTACGTGACCAGCCAGTAAAGAGAAATACTATATTTTAGAAGTAGTGTAAAAAGTTTGTCTATTTATTTTTAGTTAATCATATCAATGAATACAGCGGTATTATGGAAAAGTATTACGATATCGAGGGAAATAAAAAAATTTCATGCAATTAGTTTTGCGTCTTAGTTTGAAAAAAATCTTCACTTTAAATCAGCGTTCTTAATTATATGACCACTACTGTATATGGCTGATACGTTGAATATAATTTTTGAGTAATATAGAAGACTTGCTCAAGATAGTCAATAGATGACTTACTTATCATAATCGATAATAATAATCTCTACGTTATTGATATTATTTTGTAAGCGTTAATTTAAAATGTATAAGATTTTTAAATCTGTAGTAACACATTATAATGTGTTACTACTACTACTACTATTTGGTTTGTAAATATTATATATAATATTTACAAACCATATAGATCGAGACAACTTCTTACTCATTAATTTTACATGGTTTTTGTAATGTTATAAAATAAAAACAACTTGATTTTATTTGCCATTGAGAAACTTAAAGGCATAATCTCGTAGACATCTTTATACCGTCCTGCTAACACATAACATCAGTTTACTGAAAGAACTTGTAACCGTCCCCTAGGACCCAAGTGTCCAGGTATGTCGTACTCAAGCCAAAGCATTGAGTGAAATATGAAATTGAAGAATTTATATTGTGAAAACTTATAAGAGTTATTAAATAAATAAAAGTTATTAAATGAATAAAACATATAATATTGGCCATAAATCGTAATTTTCTAGTAGTAGGACACCCATCGTTGTAATACCGTCATGCCTATGTCCACAAGGTAGGTTATATAGAAGTGCTGGTCAAGAGACAAAAGTATTTCTATGAACTATTTCATAACAAATTGTATAATTTTGTGTAAGGCATCCCCCCTCCTTGACCACCCGGCTTATGCTATGCCACAGTAGTAGCTATTAGAAAACGAGCTCACATCAAGTTCAAGGAAGAACCTCCAAACTTTTAAGTAAAATTAATTGAATAAATTGTAAAATTTATCTAAAACTACGTCGGTTCACAGTGTACTATAGCTGGCAAGAAGAACCGATAAGAAACTCTCCAGCAGTACATCCTAACACACTAGCAAACTCGTTTGGAGTGCTTTAAGTGTATAATGGATTGGAAAAGCCATAAGACTTGAGTGAACATATCACATCCGAGACACTATCCCAAAATATTAAGTAAAACTGTACATATGAGGAATAATACCTCGGAGACCTCCCCAGATGCACTATATGCGTATCACAATGAATTAACGATAAAGATTAAATAAAATTTAGGCAGTGATACCCTCCACATCTCATAATTCCCAGTAAATAATTACAGCTAGAGCTTCAGAGAAGTTCCTCCGTGATATGAAGTAAAGATAAAAATAAAATTACAGCGGAAGACTCTTTATGCTCTTATTGTTTGTTTCCCCTTGTCAATGACAGGTTTCAGGCTCGCCGTAAAGTAAGTATAAAAGTAAGGTTTGGCTGAAGTGGCTAAACCTTACATCCGTCTAATGACCCTAGCCGAGATGAGAGCATAGTACTGTGATTACGATTTAAATTAGGAATAATTATCATTAGTAATACTGCTCATATATCCATTTCGTAGTAATAATACTTTCCAATCCAGTCAAGATTGCCTGGCCTAAATACTTCAAAAGACTTTCATAGATTCATATATTATTAAGCAATAAAATTTTGATTCGAATGATCCTCCAAGATGACGGTAGCTGATCCCTCATTGAAGTTCCCACGCGCCTCCAAGCTGATCCACGACTAAATTGATCTAAAACTTATTTGATAAATTAAAGTTCAATATGTGGAACCATCTTAGTCTCATGAATACACATATTATAATAAACAAACTAGATTTGCTTAAAAGCATCGTCGCGGAAAAGCCTGGATAATCGTCGAATAATCGTCCAGGGCTAATCGGTTCCTATAGGCGTTGAGTCGTGTATTCAACACCCAAAGTTCCAGTCTCTAGAAAACCCGAACCTAAACTGATTTAATATGAAATCATCATATATGTGCTTACACATCTAACTAGTTGTTGTTTCATAACAGTTATATGCCTATATTCATTACACATTCAGTGTCAATAGGGTCACTTTTCCGTACAAATATATTTCAAAGGGAGTAAAACATTAGAAAATTATGAAATTAAAATAAGCAACTCAATTGCACTAAACCAAGCCAAATGCCAGGCAAACTTTCCAAAAACAGGAAAGTATTTAAAATCATTAAAAGTCAATAAATATTAAACTTCTTAAAGACTGGCAAGCTTTTCCAAACATGTCGCATTATCGTTGTAGAGTGTAATGTTATAGTCTTAAATATATACATAAATACTTATATAAACATATACAAATAAAATAAATAATAGATTATTAATCAAGACTAAAACCGCATAGTCGTAAATCAGTATTAAACCTTTCTATATCCAAACAATTAAAACTCATTACCATGTCTGACTCCGAGTTCACTGAGACAAGAGTAGATGGACATTATCAATCAATACCCCAACTCCAATCGGCAGACACAACAAGTAAAGTACAATCGGATTCCTCAACATGTATGCAACAGCAAGACGAGAACTCCTATAAGTAAAAACCCATTGACATATAATTAAACTTCCATAACGAAATACCTCCATTACTAGACTCCATTAACAAATAATTACTTTAATTGAAAAGAATCATCAAAAGCTTCCAATAGTTCTCAGCTATAAAGAAGTAATGTTATTTAATTAGTTTCTAAAGTCAATGTTATATTTAAGGATCCTTAAATGAAATTAGTATATTTTTATCCGTAAAAGACTATGATGCATCATAGCTCCTAGGTAGGCTCCTAGGTCCTTACAAGGCTCAGGCTTTATAATTGACCCTACAACTAGTAATTAAGTTAACTATGAAAGCTATAAAAAATGTGCAAACAAATTTGTCTGTTAATAGCAGAGGAGACAAGTAAGATTTACTTTAAATTAATTTGACCCCATATAGCTCATTCTCCATATAACATATAAGTCAAGGACAGTAATTAGTCAAGTTCCAAAATATATAGGTCAGTAGATAGAAAATGAGCTTGCCTATCATTACATATAAACATGTAAGATTCCAATATTAAATGCTTATGTGTTTCAATAGTATATATACCTAAATAAGTTAAAGGAACGTTCCTATTAAATTAGAAGTTTGAAGAAAGGGATCTAAGAGCCCTAATACGTTTAAAGGCTACCAGCTAGGTATAACAAAATCAATGCTAACAAATATATGCTACTGAACTAACTACACATTATCAATCAGGTCTATAAGGATAATTTAAGTTTCATACATACAGGCACTTATTGAATGCAAATATTTTATAATTTCTGAAATTTAAACAATTAACACAATATTATTAGTATCTCTGTAGGAAAAGAATATTACATTTGCCGCCAAAATTAATGTAATTAGTACACAAAGAAAATATTAACAATCATCACATATAACTAAAGGTTAGAAGGGTGGAAAAGCTAAAGAGGTTAAACTTTACAATGGTGGTTACTGAATTTTAAGTAGTGGGAGGGTGGAGGGGGAAGGGGAGGAGTGCTTCTCCCTTCCGCAACCCCATGTCTAGGGGACATGTAATTTTTGAGATATGATTTTTTTGTAAATATAACTTTACTAATTTTTTTCAAAATGGTGTACTTATTTCTTATGTCTAAAGACGCTAAAGAACATAATACAAGATATATATTCGATAAACAGATTAGTTTAAAACACATAATTAGATATATTATTAGTAACAAGTAAACGTAAAACAGCCTCTGGATCATCTGAAAACACAAATAAAGGCAACGAACACAGCATCGGTTAATGTTAGTAAGTTATTAGTACAAACAACAAAAAGATGTGAACAGGCCAGGAAAAATGTCTGAAAACATAGGTAAACATAAGAAGCAAGATATCAGATAAGTCTACATGATTAGTAAGATTATTAATGTATTAATTGATGGCTTGAAGACGTGGTCTAGCCCTTTGGTGAAATCTATAACATCTAAGTCTGCAGCACAAATACTGGAGATGTAGCCGTTTTATGGTTAATGTCAGTTATTTTGTCCACAAATAGTTTTTTCTCCATCTGTAAAAATATAAATCATAATTATCCTGGAAAATAAATTTTTCATCTCTTATTCTGTCAAATACGACCAATTCAAGCATGCCCTTTAAGCTTAAAACAAATGAGTCCGAAAAAAAATAAAAAAAATCGCTAATAACTTATAGATTTATGAATGTTTTCAATTTCCTGATACTGCTCAGATCTTTCGGTCCTTCTAAGTTACTCAGGTTATTCGTAGAATTATTAAAATTCTACATGACAGATAGCACTGTTAGTTTTGCTTCTCATATATTTGTTTTCTAAGTTATTACTATTTAAGTAAATATTTATAAATACATACATATTTAAAATAAATAAATATTTTTTAATACATATTTATTATATTTATGAATACCTTTAAATAAGACTCTTTTTTAACTAACCAAAGTAAATGGGGTCATTGGAAAAATAAGTGCCAAATAACGTCAGTGTCAATACTTATCAATGTAGTTAGGGATGGCTTATTGTGATCTTATTAAATTAAGTTAATCGATACCTTGACGATTAATGTATAGACAAACCCTACGTAAATAAAAGCGTTAAATGTGTAAGTGAATCATTCTTTACAAAGATATGTGCATTAACTTATGTAGTATACACATTAGTTGCGCCTGGGTAATACAAATGTTGCCAATGCAAACTATTTCATCGTTATTACATATTAATATACTATATTTTACGGACTAAGATGTATCAATAAAATAATCTATTTGTTATATTAAGACATATAATGGAAATTTTTAACAACAACAACAACTAATCATAATGCACAAATATTCTTACCAATTTTAACATTAAAAAGCTGTGTAACTTTTTTAAACTATGTAGTTTTAATTGTAGCCTAGAAAATCTAATGACGTAATAAAATATAAAAACATAATTTAAAACAATAAGTTATTGCCAAGTTTACTTTTTGGGTCCAACAAAAAGAGGAGATAGTAGCTGGAGGATCCGAACCAACTCCGACATAGTAAACCTCGTGGCCGAGCTTAAATAATTGGGGAGATAAAGGCTCAGTATCTCCGCTGGCTCCGTCACGTCACGTAGAACGGATGGAGGAGCATAGGAATGTTAAGAAAGCATACTTGGGGTGATCAGTCGATCGGCAACCCGTTGGCCATCGTAACAGGGCTACGGGTATTTGGGCTTCCCGTCTCCGCGTGCCCTGGCAGGCGTGGGGCCCCCTCACTGGGCCTCCTCACTGGGCCTCTTCCAATGCCGGGGGACTACCCCCCCGGCGACGTCAAATCCGGCGTGGGGCGGCTTGTAACGCGCTCCACGGGAGGAGAGATAAGCGCGCGCGGAACAATCGCGCTCTCATCTCGACGGCATGTGCGGATGAGTGAGAACCCCTATACCCCAAGGGGCAAGCTTACGGTGGCCGAAGATCGAAGACCGCCCTCCGGTGTCGGCGCGTCCTCCTTTGACGGGAGCGGAGCAAGGACATACGCTCACGCTCCCGCTCCGCCTCCTCCTTCGCAAACATAACGTGCTCACAGAAGGAGGAGACGGCGTCCCATCCGGTGCGGCTCCCGCCTGTGTCACGGCACCCTGACGTGGGCTCACGGCCGAGGTGACACAGGTACCTCCCAAAGCAACCATGCCCCGTGAGGACCTGTGCCAGCCTGAACGTCAGGGTGCCGTGACGATGTCTTATCCAATCTTGCAGGACGGGCCTCACCGCCTCGATGGTGGCGGGGCCCGCGCTGGGGTTTTTAAGGCGTTCCTCCCAGACTCCCACGGCTACCTGGCGGAGCTCCGACTGGCACACCTCGATCTCGCGAGGCGGGGGTCTGGAGACCCTGGCCAGAACCTCTTTGCGCCACGTATACAGTGACACCAGGACCCTGGCTTCCAGGTCCCATGGGAGGGATCCGGCGAGTAGTGAGGCCGCTTCGAAGGACACCGCACGGTATCCTCTTATTGCCCTGACGGCAAATACACGCTGCGCCTGGCGAAGCAGCGCAGCGTTTCGGGCCGTCAGTCGGTCCGCCCACACTGGGGCCCCGTACAGGGCCAGAGTGGATGACCTAACCGAACTTCAAGCCTGGGAAAACTAGACACTGTTCAGGACAGAGTAAAGTTGCGCTCTTAATAAACTTAAGCATATACTTATATTTGTATATGATGGCATTCTTTTTATTGACACAAAACATTAATAAATATTACTTACATAATTATCTTTAATACTTTCAAAATAGATAAAAAATATTTTGTTTACGCAAGTGATAGTATGATCTAGAATTTTGTCGTACGTCTCACAACACGACTCGCTCTAGCTCTATAGGCGCTTGAATGGGCTAGAGTGAAAGTTGTCGGCTCAATTTCTATTGCGTGTCTCTACTGAGCTAAAGGAGTAGTACAGTTCTATAGAGCGAAAGAGCTATAACCCTTTTTTCTTTTTAGTCAGCCGTTTTGCAGAAGTCCCCAACCAAGTAGGGAAATCTCGTCCTTACGATGGTAACTCTTAATATAGCTTCATATTCTAAAATCGTCTTCCTTTAGATGACTTTAGTGTGGGTGTTCGAGATTCCATCTATCTGTTGTTAGTCGTAAGATACCTATGCCTAGAAAAAAGATACTTAGAACTCATTTCCTTAGAAATCTGATCAGAAAAGTAGTTTTCACTCAGAAGGGTTTTACTGTAACTTTTTTATTATTTATTATCTTGAAAATTTACAAATTTCTGACTCGATTCATTTATCGATTATTTGATACTGAAATGGGTTCTACATTACGCAATATTTATATGTTCGATAATAAACTCTTTGTACCTGCCATAGACTGCAGCTCGTTGCTTAACATTATTTTGTTATTAATGACATTATCAAAAAACTCAAATGAAAACCATTTTTATCCAATCAAATATACATAATAATATTAAATATTTCTAAATAAACATAACATTCAGATCAAGTGTTGACTTTCGTCATATTTTCAACTTATTTATTTAACTTCTGAGATAGTTTTCCGTTTGTTTTCTTAAGTGGATTATTATTATTAACAATCTATATGTAGTTTTGGACTCTGACGAATCTGTTCAGGAAAACCGCTTCTGGATATCGATGTTACTGATTTGTATTATGTGACCTGTAAATTTGTTTAATTCGACCGACCAAGCCTACTATTGGATTTTTATATTAACACAACACGATGTGCAGTGAAATGCATTAATGAAAATTATATACAATTTTTAAATAATATGAAATTTTATTTAAAATACAGTTGGAATTCATGATGGAAGAAACCGCCATACCTAAGCATACAATATATAAAATATCGATCTTATTCATAGACAGAGTAAGTTAGAACGCTTCTTTAAGAATCATAAAGCGTTCAAACTTACTCTCTCTATGAATAAGTGTATATACAAACCCGCTATACGTACACATACACACACGAACACACACACACACACACTCACATATGTATATAGGTACGTTCATATACGAGTTAGTGCTAATTGTACACGCTAGATAGAGTTAGTAGCACCATTTTCGCGACTTAAGACTATTTTTATATATTCAATGCACTCTGTGCATTCAAGTTTCCTTTTTCTTTGTCAAAATTTTCGAACAAAGAAAATTTTAGTTACATCAGACAAAGAGGTCAATAATAAATACATAATTCATTCGAAATAAAGGGAAAAATACATTATATGGAGAAGAGCTCTACCTTTATATAGGAGTAAAAATTAATAGATTACAATGAGGATGAAAAAGAACGAATATATGATGAGGCGTACCGTTACAAACTGGGACTGTAAATATTGTTACGAGCTACAGGACTCGAATTAAAAATGCCGTTGGAACTACTATAGAATTTATTAGAACTGTACAAACACGTATAAAACAAATACAAATAAAACTGGATGCAACCAGTTCACACTGCACGATTCAATACAATTCGACACGCGTAAAGTCCGTCGTCTATATCGCTAATCGAGAGTACTACAAACGTCTTACTCGTTTCGCCCCTCCATTCGGGCATCGTCTTATACTAACTACACAGTACAAAGAAATTGGCCGCGCACACTGAGTTTCTAAGAAATATTAATTTGCACATCTGCGAACGGCTAACAAAGTCGAAAACAATAACAATAAGGATTAGTTCGACGCTAATGATGGTTATAAAACAAGTAAAAAAACAATAGCATGTTTTTCTTAATTGCAAATTCAAAACACAAAGAATGCCTTAATCTGGGAGGACAATGGACTGCGCAGCTGTGCGCTTATCTTTGACGGTACGTAACAATATTATTTTTCTTTCTAAACAAGAGCATAATGTTCACCAGCATACGATAGTTTAGAAAAAGTGACAGGTGACATTCCCGCGGAATCACGATTTGGCGAATTTCTCCTGGTTTTCTTCCGTGTTTTTCTGTTTTCCTGGCTTTGTGTTGTCATTTATTTGTTGGTGCTGGTTATTTTTAAGTGTATTATTAGTGGTAAGTACTTTATTTTATAAATGTCGCAGTCTGTGGGAGAGAAAGTCCCTCCTGATAGGGGGAGACATTCTCTTGGAATGGAAGTGGGCGAATCACACGCTATTAGCCAAACTACAGAAAAATTGCGAGCTAAGCGCTCTTTAGAGGTTACTTCAGATATTCCCGAGAAAAGAATTTTGCCCCCTTCAGCCTCTATCCAACACACATACACCAGACCTGGATTTGAGGCAAATTCAGACCTCAGGTATTCTGAAACTGACTCAGGCCCTTTTATTGTCCACGTTTCGGGTCCCGATGTTGACCTGCCTAAATCATCAAACAATATGCGTGCCCTTAAAATAGCCCAAGCTATTTACAACAGCAATGTTCCAGGGGTTGATGAAATAAAAAATATAGGAAGAAACAAAGTTTCCATTTATTTTAAAACATTCTCTGAAGCTAACTCATTCTTATCCCTCCCTGTCCTAGAGTTAAATAATCTTACAGCAATAATTCCCCGTTTTCAAATTTCCCGTATGGGTGTAATCCATCAAATTCCTCTAGATTGGACTTTGGAGGACTTGGTTTCATGGACTGAGTGCCGCCCAGAGTCTTCTGTAGTAATTAAAGCGAGAAGACTAAATAAAAAAAAACGCATTGAAGACATAACCTGCTGGGAACCCACTGGTACTGTAGTTCTCACCTTTTTAGGTCAATCCCTCCCAAGCCATGTTTATTGCTGCAACCTCTCTTTACCTGTTGGAACATATACCCTTCCCACTATACAGTGTCTAAAATGCTGCCGTTTTGGTCATATTCGAGACAAATGCAGATCGAATCCACGCTGTTCTCGCTGTGCTGGCCCGCATGAAAATTCCTCTTGCCAAGTACCTGTAGATAAAATTTCTTGTTTGTTTTGTTCGGGTAATCATGCAGCCACTGACTCTAGATGCCCCGAGCATTCACGCCAAAGAAACATTAAAGTCATAATGTCCCATGAAAATATTGGGTATGTTGAGGCAGCTCGTAGATTTAAACCTGTTCGGACTTCCTATGCTGACATTTCCTCAACAATCCCAAACAAATCTGCATACATACCCAATCCCCCTCCTAATTCTATCTCCTCACCTATGTGCCCTGAACCTTCCCCCAGTACTGTTCAGTCTGCTTCAACTTCTTCATATAGGAAAACTCTTTATATACATAGAAAACCTAGACAGGAGTTAGGTAAATCATATGATCATTTAGCTCATGCCAATATTGTTTCTTCTCCACCTTCCGCTTTACCAAATGGTTGTGCCCTTGGTGATAACCCCCCTAATACCCTTACCTCTAATGATAATTTAGCCCAAATTTTGTCAACAGCTCTTATTAATATGTTTTCTAAATGTGGTGATATACAACCGTACAATGTCATAGATATGCTACAAAAAATTATTACTTCTCTTATAAACTCTTCTATCCAAAATGGCGAAGGTCCTACAATGGAATTGTCGTAGTGTTAATAATAAAAACATGAAGTATCCTTCTTAATTAATCAGTTTAACCCTTACCTTTTGCCCTCTCTGAAACATGGTTGAGCCCTGGCTCTCTATTTCGAGTGCCTGGATTTTCATGTATCCGAGATGACAGATCAGATGGTTGGGCTGGTTGTGCTATTCTTGTTAGAAGACATATTACATTCTCTCGTTTTGTGCTCCCCCTTCACTCCCCTGATATTAATATTGTAGCTGTCCGTTGTCTTAATATAACATTTGTGTCTGTCTACATTCCTCACCCCAATGCTCTCCTCATACAAGAACTTTTCTCTCTCTTATGTCATCTCCCTGTCCCTCTTCTCATTCTAGGAGATTTAAATATCCGTCATACTTTGTGGGGTTCAGCTTCCTGTGATCCAATTGCTCCAGCATTTCTTGATATTTTAAATGATCTAAACTTATGCATCCTTAATGATGGAACTCCTACCCGCAGAGTCTCTCTCCTTCAAAATCCGAGTGCCCCAGACCTTACTTTATCCTCCCCTCCATAGCCTACTCTCTTTCCTGGTCTGTTCTGCCTAACTCTTATGGAAGTGACCATCTTCCTATTCTTTGTTCTTTGCCTGATTCTTCACCCCTCCTGTCACTCCAACCCCCCTCTTGAAATTTAGACTCGCACTAGCTGACTGGCATAAGTTTTCTTCCTTAGTCCAAAGTAAATTAAATTCTCTTCCTGATGTTTCTTCTCGAAATTTTATTTCCCTATATGATGAGTATGTATCTGCATTGATATCTGCTGCTGAGGAATCAATCCCCTTAAAAACTCTGTAAAAATAAAATTCCCTCCCCTGCTTGGTGGGATTCTGAATGTTCAACTATAGTAAAAAGCGCAAGGAAGTAGAGATTAAATTTACCAGAAGCCTCACATATGATAATTATTTGGAATTTCAGAAAGTATCTGCTTCCTCTAAAGACTTTTGCGTTCAAAAAAAAAAAGGTTGGCAAGCTTTCTGCGAATCCCTTTCTCCCAGGACTCCAGCTTCTATGGTATGGAAGAAAATAAAAGCATTTAGAAAGTCCCAAAATGACGATAATATTAATTCCAATAACCCATCTTCCTGGCTCCCTAATTTCATGCACAAACTTGCACCCCCTTTTGTTCCCCTTGAACCTTGTCCCCCCATCAGCTGTTCCCCTTCTGATGAGTTGAACCCCATGAATTCCAAATTCTCTTTTGCAGAACTATGTGCTGCCCTAGATCATCTCCCAGACTCTTCTCCTGGTGTAGACGGAATTCCATATTCCTTTGTAATACAATCCTGTAAATCTTCTAAACATTTCCTATTGAACCTTCTGAATCATATTTTCGTTTCCGGATCAATTCCAGAGTCTTGGAAACAGCAAATAATTGTTCCAATATTAAAACCTGGCAAGGACGCTTCAGATTCTGGTGCTTACAGACCTATAGCTCTATCTTCAGTCCTTGCTAAAATTATGGAGCATTTAATTAAAAATCGGCTCGAGTGGATCATAGAAAGCAAAGGCATACTAGCTAATAGCCAGTTTGGTTTCAGACGAGGTTTAGGTACAATGGACAGTCTCAGCCTTATTACCTCAGACATTAGATTAGCTTTTTCCCGAAATGAGCATGTCGTAGGAGTCTTTTTTAGACATAACTTCTGCATACGACAATGTCAACCTTCAAATACTCAGGCAGAAGTTGCATAATCTGAGTATCCCCGAGGATTGTCAACATTATCACCAATATGTTCATGGAGAGATCAATCTCCGTCCGCGTTTCGGGAATCGACTCTCCTCCGCGTCTTGTATGGAAAGGTTTACCCCAAGGCTCTGTCCTCAGCCCGATCCTCTATAACATATATACGGCAGATCTAGAATCATCTGTAAGCTGCTTTTGCAAAATCCTTCAGTATGCCGATGACATTGCTCTATATGCCACTTCTGTCTCTTTTAGTGATGCTTCAAATCGTCTCAATTCTGCTCTTTTTTATCTTAACTCATGGCTTTCAGAGCACGGTTTGTCACTTTCCGCTTCAAAAAGCTCGGCTGTAATATTCTCCCGCAAAAGAGATATCCCTGCCCTAGACATTCACATTAACAATCATCCAATTCAAATTTCTAATTCTGTTAAATTTTTAGGTGTCATTCTCGATTCTAAACTTTCAGGTCTTCCCCATCTCAATTATATCTGCGAAAAAACAGAAAAAAACGCTAACGTAATTCGAGCCCTGTCAGGTGTTAGGTGGGGATCCCACCCCTATTGCCAGAAGCTGCTCTATAATGCCATCATCCGCAGCCATTTTGACTATGCTTGTTTCATATTGGAACCCTGCAATAAATCCGCCCTCGTGAAACTGGAACGCATACAAGCCAAATGCCTCAGAATCATCACAGGCGCAATGAAATCTTCTCCAACAAATGCTCTCCAAGTTGAGTGTGTAGACCCCCCTCTTGCTCTCCGCAGGCAGCTTCTGTCGGACAGATTCTTTTATAAAGCGATAGAGCTCTCCGATCATCCCCTTCTAGGTACCTTAGACCAACTCCTTCAAATCTCGTTCACATCTAGTTATTGGACTCACAAATGTCTTCCACTTCTTATAAATTCGTATAAGAAAGTAGTAGATCTCCGTCTTGGCATTTTTCAAAATTATAAAAATCCTGTTTTTGAATGTAGCTTTGAAAGTCTTATTTATAAACCTAATGTAATTCTAAATCTAGATATTCACAAAAATTCCCCAAATGCTAATCAATTGCTTTGTAAAATTACGCAAGACCATTGGCCAGACCACCTTCAGCTTTTCACGGATGCATCAAGGCTATCTGAAAACGGTTTTGTTGGTTCAGCTATTTGGATCCCCAAATACAAAATTATTTTAAACTTCAAAATTCCTCCTCCTAGCTCTGTCTTCACCGGCGAATCAGTCGCTATTCTAGAAGCCATCCTTTATATTGAATCCCATAATATAAGTAAATCTATTATTTTTACCGATTCACTAAGTTCCCTTCAGGATATCTCAAAATTACCTTTACATGCTAAACATAACTTTGTCATCTCTCTAAAAATAAAGGAAGCCCTCTTTCGTTGTCAATCCTCTGGTTTAGATATAGTTCTTGCCTGGATCCCAGGTCACTGTGGAATTAGTGGAAATGAGATTGCCGACTGTTGCGCCAAGGAAGCTGTCTGTTCTGGTAGTAACAAATATAATAAATGCTTTCCCCGTGATTTACGCTCACTCGCGCGGCCACAGTTGTTTGAGACCTGGAATGGTATCTGGCAACAGTCCCGTCTGACAGTTGGCAGATACTATGGTAGTTTGCAACCAACATTACGTCCCAAACCCTGGTTCTTCTACTATAGAAAATTACCCAAGAAAATCATATCAAGTATAATTCGCCTGCGTCTTGGCCACTGTTGCTCTCCTGTATTTCTTGCAAAATTAAGAATTCGTGATAATTCTGTCTGTGAGTGCTGCTTAGCTGAGGGTTCTGTCCACCACATTTTTTTCGAATGTCCCAAAATAGCTTCTCCCCTCTACAGTATCTTACACAAAGATTTTCCCCGACCGGTCAATTTGGACTTTCTTCTTACCCTAGCTGATTGTAGGCATGTTCATATATTATCAAAGTTTTTAACAATAAATAACATTTATCTATAATGTAGTTAGTCTAACATTCTATGTTTTGTGTTGTCCTCAGGATCCCAGAAACTGATTTGGAAGATCACTGGCCAATTTATTTATTTATTTTTTTTTTTCTTTCGTATTTATTTTCTTATATGCACCTGACATTTTACCACCTACTGTGACATTGGCCAAATCAATGCAAACTGCGTTGGAGCCATAATTCCTTCAAAAAAGAAGAAAGATACGATAGTTTATACATTAAGATAATTATGTTTCAAATAAATTTAAAATTTAAAAGGATTATTGACCTCTGTTGCCACTAGCTAGTTAAACTAATCAAGCTTTTATCTGATATCCATAAATCATTCCTACGGCGCAACAGCAACAACTATTATTATGTGCAAATATATGTACATATTATATGTAACTATTATACTAACAAGAGGTTGCCTACGATTTCGTCTGCGTATGCATTTTTTATTTGTTACTAGGATATGCCGGCGACTTCGTCCACGCTTAGCTTGAAATTCCCGCGGGATTCCCAGGACACAAAGTACAGTATTTAAAAAAGAATGTAAGCTACCGTTTTAGTAAAAACTGTGTCGGAATAAGCTAATCTATATGCACCCGAACAACTACAAACCGCTCCCAGGAAAATTCCACCGGCATTCCCGGGACAAAAAATACCACACATTTTATTATATAAAATTTTCTATCGATCAGTGAAAAAATTACATTGGAATTCCAATTTTTTTTAATCAGGTCATTTTAAATAATTCCCAAAAAAACCGCGTGATTCCTAGTATGAAAAGTAGTGCAGATTTTAAGCCCAAGAATTTGCTGTCGATCAGCGAGCGAAAACTGCATCTAAATCGGCCCTGTAGTTTTTACGGGAATCCCGAACAAACAGACAAGAAATAAAAAAAAAATACATCGTGTTCTCCATAGTTTATATAGTCTATTACAGTTGTTTTTTTTTAATGGCTTCAATGTACAGACTGACACGGCATGTTTAGAATTTTATAATATTATAGATTAATCGCCTTCCTCTGCCCGTTGTCCAGACAGAGGTCGGTTTACCTTTTCTTTTTTATCTTTTTATTATAATTTTTTTGGAAAAATAATAGGGTGTGAACTTTTATTTTTGTCTTGTTTAAGTAAAGGCTTTCTTGGCTGCTTACCTGATCACGCGCTCAAATAACTTGAATAGTGTGTCTGTATACGATTTAGATTTAGGAGATGCCTAAATTTAGGAGAGCTTCAACTGAGTGACGGATTTGAAAGACGTTTCAGTATTCGACCGTTATTCTTATTTCTATCTTATATTTATTACATACATTCTGCGTTTGTATAAGAAACTAGTAATGCCTGCGAAACTTCGTGCACATTGCCATGTTAGTGAAGTTCAAAGGCTTATATGTTAAAGTTCAAAGGTAACAAAGTTGTTTTTTTTTGTTAGTAAAAGAAACAACCGCAGCACCACATATTTGGTTATATTCGTGTACCCCATGGGAACGTAGTCATTTGGCGGGATTAAAAGTGTCCTTAGTATTGACCCGAAAATGCCCGTGATATAAGCTAGCTCAGCGTTGAACTTCATTTGAATTCATTCAGTAGTTATCACGTGATGCTGTCTCTAATAGACAGACAAATATTTTTTTTTAAGTTACGCTTTCGAAATCTGCTGGTCAGAATTAGCCCTCTTATTTTTTTAATTGTTTAAATTTATTTTACAGACTCAAACATCATAGAAAAATATTAAATAACACAGAACAAAATAGAGTATTTAATAATGAAGTAAACGCTGTAGAACAAATATGCCTACTTATTATTATTATTGACGTATGATTGATTATTCTTGAGGTATCGTCGTCCAGTAGACACGTCGCGTGCGGCGTCCCACAGGGATCGGTCCTCGGGCCAGTTCTTTGGAACGTCGGTTATGACTGGATCCTTCGGGTTCCGGTCCTGCCCGGAATAGGGCTAATCTGCTTTGCGGATATCACCCTACTCACATCACGCGCTGCGTCATTCGCGGAATCCGTGGACCTCGCCAACGCCGGGTTGGCGATCGTGGTCCGAAGAATAGGTAGGCTGGGCTTGAAGGTCTCCCCCGCGAAAACGGAGGCCATCATGTTCCATAGGCGGTTTCGTAATCCCCCCGCGGACTTGTCCGTTACAGTCCAAGGGGTGGACATTCGTGTAGGCCCCCAGATGAAATATCTGGCGCTAATTCTTGATGGGAAATGGCTGTTCAAAGCGCACTTTGAGCAGCTAGTTCCCAAGCTCGTGAGGTCCGCAGGCACCCTCTCTCGGCTTCTTCCCAACGTGGGTGGACCGGGGGGACGACTAGGAAACTCTACATGGGCATCCTTAGGAATATGGCCCTGTACGGTGCACCCGTATGGTCCACTTCACTTCACCGCCACAATAGGACTCTGTTGTGCCGCGCACAACGGGCGCGGCACAACGGACGGTATCCTCGGACGGTGAGGACCATCCGAGGATACCGTACAGTGTCATGGACGGCGTCGACACTCTTGGCAGGCGATTCGCCCTGGCCGCTCCAGGCGGACGTGATAGCCAAAGTTCGGCGCTCCTGACAGGATGCCCTCGCCCGTGGCCTGGTCTATGGCCAGGCCGAACTCAAAGTGATCAGGACGCGGGAAACCGCGGCCATGATCCAATCTTGGTCAGTAGAGTTGGAAAACCCTGTTGCTGGCATTGACATGGTGGAAGCGGTTCGACCGCAGCTGTTGCGATGGCTCTCGCGGAAACGCGGGACCCTGACCTTCAGAATGACACAGATACTTACCGGGCACGGTTGCTTCGATAAGTATCTGTGTCAGATTGCGGGCTGCTTGCCTTCACCCCAATGCCGCCAATTTGGCGCGCTGGACACGGCGTTACACACGCTAGTCGAGTGCGCAGCATGGGCACCTCAGAGGTTTGAACTCAAGACACTTGTAGGACCGATAGAATCGCTGGGCGATCTGATGCAAGCCATGCTGCACAGCGACGATTGGTGGGTGGGTGCGGCCAATTTCTGCGAGACGGTAGTGTCTCATAAGGAGGCCGCGGAACGAGATAGGGACAGAGATGGTAGTGCGCATGCGTCTCGCGGGCGCCGACGTCAGTCGGGAGCCCGGAGGCGCAGGTATGCGCATGACCTCCCTCCCTGAAATACCGCTGCAGGGGCCCTCTAGCATCTAGGGAGCAGAGGAGTCTTCACCCCTGTTGACGAAGTGAGTTTGCCTCTCCCGGGGCATTCTCAAGCACTTGTGCGCTAGGATCGGTGTGGGCGTAACCACGTTCTGTATCTCACGCCTTTCCTGCCATAAGCGCGGGGCACATGGGAGGAGGGTGGTTTTAGTGGGGTATTGATTAGTCGAGTCTCCACACAAGCCGGTTGATTATTGTTTGGATTGCCTCAGTGGAAAGCCTCCATGATCAACAACGGTCTAATCCCTAGCAAAGGACCCGGTATGTGCGAAATGCATTTCCCCCGCCTAAAAAAAAAAAATCGTCGTCTGGTAACTTTAATATAAAGCCGCGTACTCACCTGCGAGCCGTATCCATAAGCGTTGCAATTACTGAAACCAAAATGACAAATCTATCTATACATATAATAAAACTGTAGAGGTCGAATTTCTGTACAATGAAAAAAAATGTTAAAAACCGAGTCATGGGGATGTAAGAAGTGAAATAGAACTAATTTAGATTTTTTAAATTTTATATTTCTCTGTTTGTAATCGGCGAATCTCCGAAACGACTGGACCGATTTAAATGAAATTTTGTATGGTGGTAGCTTATATCCCTGGTCAACATATAGGATACTTTTAATCCCGAAAAATTAAAGAGTACCCGTGAGATAGTTAAAAAACCGCACCACGCGGACGAAGTCGCGGGCATCAGCTAGTTTTAAATGTAATATCAATACATAAATAATAATAATATTTTAATTAAATGCATTAAATAATTGACATACACAGTTTGAAATAATAATTAAAAATTTGTAGAGATATTTCTTTATTTTATTAATTTGGTTTACCAACAATTACTTGCACTAATACCAAGGATGTACATAGCTTTATAAAAAAAAACATAACAAATGCAGTAATTACTTATAGGCCCACACTACATGCATTTTGATATTTTGTAGTTTGAAAAATTATAATACATCTATGTAATACCATAAGTAATCTAATACAATAAAAGAAAACTTAACTTATTTATATTTTATACTACCCATAGGCCCTCAAGACTATAAGTAGAAAGATATATAATTAATAAATAAAGGTAATAAATATTATCCAAGTTACATAAAAGGTACTTAATGAAATAAATAGGAACTAATTATTTAAATAATTACAATTAATATCTTGCTTACTAGCACACCATTGAAACTGGTAAAATGTACTGAACCATGTATTTCTAGGAATAACACCTGTATACAACTACTTTTATGCAAGAATAAATATTTCAATATTTAAAAAATTATAGTGTGTACGCTACGCGGTCGCAACGAGCCGACAAAGCGAACATCAATGTTCGCGTACACAATAGAGTATGTTACTTTATCTGTTGGGTTACAATTACCACTCGCAGATAAGTACGTGTCTTAATGTACGTACTATGAACGTAGTCTGCTGGGCCTGGCACTGCTTGTTTTTAGGAAAAGTCACAATATATCCACCACGCTCTTCCATGGCAGATTAGCGTTTCGCACATAATGACAGTCTCGGTTTGCAGGTTTCATGTTGCTTTCCTTCACTATAAGGAAATGGTAATTGTAACAATATGCAGAAAATTGCCGCCTCAACCTTGCACCCTTCCCGACTAGGATTGGACCTCACGGCATTGGAATGATACGCGTATGCCTTAGCCATAATAGTGTTGGCTTTCATTTCTCACTATTCCTATTTGTACCAACGAAACTTCGTGTGCATTGTATTTAGGTTATACCACCCTAGTTTGGTGTAATTTAAATTCAAAAGTTTTTATTCAGAATAACTTCCACTGGAGAAAATTTTCTGAAAATCATACGTATAAGTTAAAATTTAAATTTACTTCCAATTGTACATAGAAATGTATACCGCTTCACAACTTCGCGTTTTATTTACTGAATTGTAACGGCGGCATAAAAAATCGCTATAGCAGCATCATCTATTCGGCTTTATTTTTCTATCCCGCGGGATACTTTTTCGAAATGACAGGTATCCTACGTCTCTTTGTTTACCCCGGACAACATGTATGCAAAATTTCATGATGCTCGGTTGAGTATTTAAGGCGTGAAAGCGTAACAAAGTCACATTCGCATGTATTATAATCTTAAATTATTATTCAAACCTTTATTTCAATGCGGTTTCGTTTAGTTCAAGTGCAGTTCCATATCCCTCGTGAACCATCCTATTTTAGTTTTTTAAAATTTTACTATATCTGGTCTGATACCTAGTTTGGTATCTGGTTTGGTCTTTGGTCTACAAATTGTAAATTATCTCTTCATAGCCAAGGAGGAAATAAACAAGCATACAAATACAAACATAATATACGTACATACAACTCATACATATATATTTATGTGGATTTCACATCTTTCATTGTCTACAATTTATGCAAACTTAAAGTTAGATTAATTATACCCAATTATTTACTATCATAAATCCCGCTATAATAAAGAGCTGTTTTGTTAAACTTCTTTTATTTAAAAACTAGTTGTTTGAGTTCCGCGTATAAAATGACGATTCTGTTAAATCTCTTAAATCATCAACGTGAATATTTGCTAAACCGGTAAACGGTATCTTTATATATAAAAAAGATTTGACACGGTAACGGGTGCAGTTGATGTCTAGCAGTACACGACATAAGACAGTATAAATCAACATAAGCCACCATTTCAATGTGCTTTGAAAGGTTATAAATTCAAATTAGCAATTTCCAACAATAGACAGAACACAATGTAGCACAAAATACCTTTCACATTAACCATAAACAATTTATTGAATTCGACACAATAGAATTTCAAGGAGCGGCGCTAAACATTTTTGGAGGCTCCAAAAATACTGTTAGATCTAATCTCACCTTAAGTATATTCTAATGTTGCTTGGTGATTCCTGATAACAATAACCCAGATTTTTGTAAAACAACTCCCGTTATATTAATTACGAATGTTTTTTTATCACTATTCTATATTAATGTATTTAAAATTATAAGCTAATATGATGATAACGGCAAAGGAAGGAGATATAAAATAAATCAAATAGCTTTTCCAAATAATTTACTAATGAGAACATACTGATATAAACACAAAAATACATTCTAGGAATTAAACACGAATACACCCATAATTTTATAAATGCTGAAGCATAACATTTAATTAGAAAAGAAATATCACAGATAGATATATTTGAAGCACTCTCAATCATCTATATTTGGACTCCAACTGAAGATAGCAAGATTTAATAAATTACGTTCATTAAAACTGAGGTCATAGCGAAAAGTTCTGTCGCCGTCTTTATGTTTATTAAGAACCGTTTTAGAATAGTAGAAACGCAAAACTAGTAATTTTACGATATAATATATAGTGAGAGTTCGAATTTTGGCTTCATTTCTATTCTGTGTACCAACCATGTCGTGTCGTATTATTGTGACTCTTATATTAGCAGTTGTTACTACAGTGACAGCAGGTAATTGTTTCCATATGATAATAAAATTACTTAATCATTATGAACAAAATTAAATGGATTAGATTAATTTAACGCAGAAGATAGCATTAGAATCTTTTAATCAAACTTCTGTCAATTTTTATATCTTCAGACGGTGTTTTAGGACCTAATAAATGTTTAATTATGTATTTTTCTTCATTTTTTATGTATTAAGTAAGTTATTGATTATAATTATCGATATTGACAATATTTTATTCTATTGGTAAAAATGACCGAATTTATGTAATTTATTTAATATTTATACGTTCTTCTTTACACAATTATGAACAGATACGTTGTCTAAGTTATTTTTAGGGAGTCTCCACACTAGTCGCATGGATTCGACAATGCAGGCATCGAGCCGATGAGAACAATATTTGTGACACTCTTATTTCGCAGGTGTAAAGCTTCTTTGTTTCCATGCCTAGTCGGCATGTCGGATTCGACAAATACGAGCCAAAAAACCACTCTGGATACTCTCTCAATAAATATACATATAAGCATGCCCAGAAAAACTTATTAAACCAATACATTTGTTTTAGTATTTATTGCTAGGAATTAACCACTAACGTCTCACAATTGTTAAATTTCAGTGGAGATCATTTCGAAAGTCAACAACGAGGCACCTTATTACCAGTATAAGAGAACTAATCCAGGAGAAAATGGATTCCAAACTTTCCAAACTGATAACGGGGTACTTGGAGTATCGAGCATAGCTGGAATTACATCTAGGAATGGCAGAGTATCATCTGTTAGTGGAGTCAAACTCTATCCAGGCATTCAATCTCCAGTGGTGGCTACAAGTATCAGTACAGCAGATTTTGGAAAAAATACAGATTCTAAATTGAAGTATCCTGTATCTACGAGAGTAATAAAGTCAGAAGATGGCAAATATGCTTCTAGTTCTGTTCAAATCTCACCAGGGTCTGTATCCGTGACATCTATAGCTAGGTCAGCGCCACCAACATCTGGTAAATCGAATTCTTTGAAACCTTTCTCTTCCGGGTCAAATCCTTTGAAGACTCCGTTACAGCCCCAGATTAAGCCTTTTATAAACGACCCTTTTCTGCAAACCCCTATTGATATTAGACAAGGTTTTAATTCTTGGTTCCCTAACTATAATATGTTTGCAGCCCCATTCCCTGCAAGGACAAATTATCAACCAGGATATGTTAGTCCTTTATGGCAATACCCCAGTTTCCCAATTATCAACTACTGGCAATAAATCGTATATCTTGTTTTCAATAGTATTACATTTTTGAAGAGTATTGTTTACTAGTTTTAATGTTATTAATTAAAATATATTTAAAGGAATTTTAATGTATTATTTATTTTTTCCTTTGAACACATTCCCAAGCTGTTTTAGGGAAGGTAAAAGATTTTGTGACATTCATATGTGTGACAAAGATAACTTAATTTTCTGTATAAGTACAGGTACAACCGTTAAGATTATTCAAGCGGCTTTGTTCCAAAAATTTAAATCCCAGGGAAGCTGTTTAATTTTTCAGGATAAATAGTATCTTATATTAATTTACATTATCTTTATTATATGGACACCAAATTTAACAGCTTCTGTGGTTGAATAAGCTGAGCCTACCTGCAGTGCAGCGGCTTCCGGTTCTATTCCTAGCATCATAAATATCATAAACGAACTTTCCGTTACTTACTATGGTCTGGGTGTCTCGGATCGGCCTCAGTGTGGCCTGTTATATTACCCATAATATATGCGTGACTTGCGTAGCTTGGGGATATATAATATATGTGTTTGTCTGTTCACCATTTAAAAAAAGAAGAACATTGAACCTATGAAAAATGAACAATGAATATATAAAGAAAGTCTAGAGACTTTCTTTGTATACATTCTGTATACATATACGTTAGAGAGAGAGTAGACTCTCTCTCTAACGTATATGTATACAGGGGCGGATTACCTACATTACAGCCTACAGGCGGCAAATGTCTTTGCCGCCTGTAGCCTATTCAAATTTTGCCGCCCCTACCTACCTCTACAAATCGATACTGTAGTTCACAATCATATTCATTACATTCTTTTGTCAAGGAAATTGTAACTCTGTGATTTGTGCACTATCGTCTTAATTACACAACCTTTTTTCCCATAATTAGTAGATTGTGAAGCAGGGGATAGTTTTTGCCTTGCCAAAAGCGACTACTCAAATCGTAGAAAAATTCATCTAATTGGTAAAACATGTTGAATTGTTTGTGTGGACTTGTAAGTCTTAGATTTAAGAAACACATAATTTCTATAAGACACGTAAAAACCTGCCAGCCTAGGCTCCAGCCTACTCAGCCAATTGGTAAATCTACCACTGTATGTATATGTATATTCTTTAGTATAAATGTATACTTAACATATAATTTTCAATACGCGCTTTTCTATAATGATTTAAAAATATACAAAAAAACAAAAGACATAAAATTGCATGTTTTTAAGCTTTACATTAATTAGGGTCTCATTTCCATTTTAGAGCATAGCTATATATCAAAGAGATCTTCGTTAAAAATGAATTTATTTTGTTTGCGACCGAAATTAACAGATGTCTTGTAAATTTATGAGCATATGAGATTTATAGTGCATATTTATCTTAAAAAAATAACTAATTCTTTTTCATATAAATATGAAAACGGATGTGGTGGTAATTTACTCCAATAAAGTAAGTCTGATTCCTGACCTAAGAACATACATGGGTCATACTCAGAAAAAGTGTACATTTAGTATCTTTTTTTGTCCCACGACTTCAGTATTAAATAAAAGTCCAATTTTAGAAATATTATTCTATTCTTATCCTTTATAATGTAATTTAACTACAAATGCTGTGATTTTTCATTTTTTAAATTTGATAATTACTCAAATACAGATTTTGTCAAAATTAAAAAATTTGATGAAAAACTTCGCCCATACATTTTTCTTGTGTCCCAGAGCGGGTTTTAGTTTTTTAAAGATTAGTTGTTACGACTATTTATAGCGCATTTTAAGTTCGAGTAGAGCCATATAACTATTCATTAACCAAGAATTTAAATTAGGCAAATTTTATTTATTAATAATTAACGTTTAATTTATTTTTAATCAAACTAATCTTGTCCCAAAATTATAAACTTTCGTTACTCAGGGCTATTTACGTACAATGAATTCTGAACGAATTTGCTTAAAATAGTATTAGTATTTTTTCTTTAACTGGAGACACTACGGCTTTCTTCATAATTGCTGTAGCGGCAGTCATACTGTTTTTGCCAAAGTTCGAGAGCGAAATGTCTGCCAAGTAAATTAATATTAAAAATATCTCAGGGTACTGGACGCTTATTATTTTGATAAGTATACACTATTTTAGTAGACCACATTAGCTATTGTATTAATTTTTGTCATATCTCAATGAATACACTTAGTTTTTGTACGTGTGACACGTGGCTACAGTGAAAATATTTTTAGAGCTTATAATTTCTCAGATTTTATTATCAGTTTCCTTATATTATGTTATGATACGAAACTGAGAAATTATAAAGCTTAGTACACGTTTAATTCATCGATTAATTGAACCAAGCGAGTGCGAACTGTGTACTTGGCAAACTGCACTGCTCATTAGCAGTGCTGATTTGGGTATAGTATGGTATATTTCCGTCTGGTACTTATCAAATAATAAAGAATATTGTCCATGCTTTATATTACTATATAAATAATTTATTTTCTTCTCATTTAAACATGGGTCCCATGTCAAATGCCTAGAGGCAAAGAAGATATAGAGAACGCCTCAAACAAAATCCTACTAAATATGAAGAATTGCGAAAAAAAAACACTTAAAGAGAGTTAAATTAAAAATTACCGAACAGAACGAAAGCCAGAAGGAAAAAACAATATTTGAATCAATCAATGTCATTGATACAGACTTATCCTTTCAGTTATCTGCCTTTCAACCAAATTGGTTCATTTTTTTAAGAACTTCAGTTAGTCCCTTATTTGATATTCTCAAATTTCACAATTCGATCACATGGTGTTATTTTATATTTTTAAAGGTATTTTATTTGTGGTGGGTCTTATTCATTTTTCTTTTTAATTCAATATATTTATGATTATTAAATTTTTATTTTTTTGGTTATTAAAATTCTAAAACTTCAAAATGTAGTTCACTCTTGTTGATAATGATTGCTGATGATACTTTTTGATTTAGTAAGAACAATAAACAAATTAATAAAGGTTTTTGGTATACGTAATAGTCTTTCATTTAGATTTGACCAATAATATATAACTATATATATGTAGTTCAATGTGTTCTATGCTTTAAGGTATCAGGTTCGTAACAGAGGTTCTCAGTTTTGTTGCAAATCAGTTTAGTTGCAAATTTGAAATGTACACTTTTTCTGAGTATGACCCACATATCTTTGAGTTTGTTGAAGTGAAAATCGCGTAATTCCGAGCTCGCGTAATGTCTTATTTTTGCCATATTACTGTAAATTTTTATCAAAACCCATTGAGTAGTTTTTTGTGAAAAAAAACATCAAACATTCGTATATCCTCACAATATTTATATTTTAATAATCTTAATAAGATTATTGCTGGAACAGTTATTTCGCGTGTCTTATTCTCATTTCATCTAATATTAATATGTAAATATATGTTGTTTTAAATTTAGGTATGCCCGGGGATTTCTACTTCGTTAATTAATTTTTAGTCACGCTTGGAAGGGGTTCAAGCATGACTCTAAAATTAATATATTTATACCAAAATGGAATCTTACAGATTACTTATTGAAAGTCATAAGTCTACAACTGGTTCCAAAGCAATTATTGTTACTTTTTAAGCGGAATAATGGCGCAACAAACCCCCCAGCAACGTATCATTAATTCATAATTATTATGTACACATACATACATTTGAGACCTTTTTAAAATGTATTTTAAATTAATACATCTATACTACATACATCTTTACAAAGAGGAAAGATTTGATTGTTTGTTTGCATTAAATAGGCTCCGAAACTACTGAACTGTCTTGAAAAAATATGTCACTGTTGGCAAGCTTTATTTTTTTTCAGGCGGGGGAAATGCACTTCGCACATACCGGGTCTTTTGCTAGGGATTAGACCGTTGTCGATCATGGAAGCATTCCACTGAGGGCAATCCAAACAGTAACCGACCGGCTTGTGTAGAGACTCGAACAAATGGACAAATGCCCAAGGGCTAATACCCCACTAAAACCACCCTCCTCCTATGTGCCCCGCACTTTGGTACCAAAGGCATGAGACATAGAACGTAGTTACGCCCACGCCGACCCTAGCGCAAAAGTGCCTGAGAGTGCCCCGGGAATCAGAGCAAACTCACTTCGTCAACAGGGGTGAAGACTCCTCTGCTCCCTAGATGCTAGAGGGCCCTCACTGTTGGCAAGCTACACTATCCTCAGGTGACATGCGTGCGCTGCGAAAACTATTGATGATAGAATAAAATAATGTACTACAACTTTGCAGAACACAATTATTTACTAAAAGTGTCGCGACAGCATATTTCCAATTATTACAGTTATGCCACAATAAGTGTTCTTTTATTTTAAAAATTTAATTGAATTGTCGCCGCTAGACAAGGTTCTTAATTTGTATATTGCTAATGATCTTTATCAAAATAAATTACTTCATGTTCAAGATTGCTTCTATACCTTTATATAACTTTTTGAATTATTCAACTCGGACATTCCATTTGAAAGATATCACGAGTATAAAAATGTAAGTATTAAAAAAAGTTGCATGGTCGCGCTCACCTTGCTCGGCTAGCTAGGCAGCACCTTATGCGATTTAGGCATCACTGGGGTACGGGTCGTACGGGAGGGGAAATATTTTGAATTCGCTTAGTAGGTAATTAAACTCAACAAAAAAGTTCTTTTTAGATACCCGTGCGAAGCCGGGGCGGACCGCTAGTGGTACGATAAATAGTTTACAAGCTTCAATACTACATGACACAAAAATATGTATTTGAACCTTACTTGCTTCTTTCAAACATTAACTAGTACTAACTCCTGATTTACATTTGTATTAGTTGTTAAGTGGTTAGTCAACTTGCAATACTGGCGAGTTAAGTCCTTAACATCATTTGAAAAGACATTTTCCAGTTAAGCAATATTCTTGTTTGGCCAAACTATGATAATGACTTATTGGACAGTTTTTCAAAGCTCTTTTCAATGTTAATTAGTTTTAACTAAACCAAAGATTATATTCAATTTATAGATTTCTGTATTCAATCAAAATAGTTATTTCAAATATATATTCTTATTCTGATGTAAGTACCTGATTCCGTACTTTAAGGCTGGTAATTAGCAATATTTTTTTGATACAGTTAATTTATATGACTACTGTTTGTCTATAAGCCTTGCTAAAATAAACGCAAAGTATAACCACCACTCATGTACAGCTAGTGTAAGGTGGCTTGGTGGATTCGACACGTCTCTTCAGTTATCTCGATGAGTAGGTTTCATCACTATGTTTTCCTTCACCTTCAGCACTTGGTAATTATAACAATATGCACATTGGATCAGAAAATTACCTAAGACGTAAATGCTTTTACGGCCAGGATTCGAATCCACGTCGTTTAAGTTTGAAAAGCAAGTGTGTTAACAACTAAGCTACCACAGCTTTTTCGAAACGAATACAAATGTAAATAAGGCTTAAAAAATAGGATATACCTTCATAGTAAGACATACATATGTAATTAGTTGCTTAACAATCTGTAAATGAAACTTCTATCAGATTTAAAAGCAAGTTGAATCTATTTTTCTCGTAGTCACGTAAACTATATAAATTTGGATTGATGGCGATCTAACCGCTCTGAAATCAAATAGATTAATGTATATTTTATCTCGATATTTAAAATAAAGAGAACGTTGCTCTCGGATGTATCGTATCTGGGAAGTACGCGGAAGACCAAGCACATGAAGGATTCCGTAGAACTACATTTTAACGGTTTTAATTAAGCACGGTATTTTACTTTATTCTTATTATTCAGACGTTTCGGCCACTTTTCAGTAACCGTGACCGAAGACAAAGATATCAAGTGTCGATGAGTATTGTTAAAATTTTGTATTGATTGTTTGTTGTTATTTGTTTCTGGTAATTATTTACTATATGGGATCTAAACATTATCTAATTTACCACCGCTTCTTGAAGAGAGAAGCTGTGCGAGAAACACTTTAGCGACATGCCCAGATCTAATAATTTTATATAATACTAGCCGATACCAGCCCGCTTCGCGTGCCATAAGATCCGTTCTTAGATGACTTTTACTTAGCGAAAGGAAGGTCCATGCCAAATTTCAAGTCTATAAGTATTAGTTATTAGTTCCTGAGATATCTTGATGAGACAGTAGATACGTGGATTTCAATATAGATTATATAGAAGATTAAAATGTGTACTATTCGCCAAAACTTAACAAAATACTATGGGTTCCGTAGAGGTGAGTAATATTTAAAATGACGAATTTCTAAAAAAGTAGGCAATTTCAATTTAACTTTAAAAATTTATATTTTTTTACTTTAACTTGATAGAGCTTATATTAGACAGGTCAACCAAATTGACTCAATTTTGTTGAATCACATAGAGCTGAAAGAACGTGACGGCATTTTATGACATTGAATGGTTCAAATTTATGTTTATATGAATCACTTTGGTTGATACACGTTACGTCACAATCCTACATGGAATAATTTATAGCTAAATAATTAGCAAGGTTATAACTGAGTAGCCCATGTATGTACGTGCCAAAATCTATCAATACAGAAAAAAGAAAACTTTCGGAGCTGCATCTACGAATATGTTTAGGTTTTACATAGTTTCACGTAGCAGTTAAGATTTCTGTATATATAGTCTTAAGTTTAATGTTAAATGAAATAATCAATAATTACATTTAGAGTACAACACTCGTCGTCTTATTTTGTACTCCCCTCCAGCTGTTGAGCCTAGCTCCCGCGGCGATGGAGCCATGGGCTCTCGCCAGTGGTGTATCACCTTCATCCAACAGAGTAACATCATCGACGCAACACACACATAAACATAAACCCCCACAATACATATAAATTTAAAAACAGAAGTAAACAATCCAATGACGAGTTTACTCTTCACTTTACTTTTAAAATTTGGACATAGTCATTTTACAATGTAACTACTATTTCCTTCAATACCAAACTTAATTACAACTTGATATTCAAATTTGTAATTAAGTGTTTTTATTCAAATATTATGTATAACTTATATTGATTTATGGTAATTTATTAATAATGGCCAAATTAAAATAATTCTAATGAATTTTTAATAAATTTGCAGTAACAAATATCTTACTCAATTAAGGGGACCGATGATAAGGAGTTCATATTCACAATATATTGGGTAAGTACATATGAAGCTTTACAGCCTGGATTTTTCCAGAATTTTCCGCTTTGGAGACATAATGTTCACACAACTATGAGTGCTGATATCTCCCTAGCTATTGACTTCATAAAAACATTTATTTAAGAATATTGTTATGTTTTTCAAAATGTACCTAAAAAGCGATAAACAAAAGTAAGGACACTAGACTCAATAGTGTGTAGTAATAAAGAATATCTCAATGATAATACTGCATTTGGGTAGGGCTCTCTCCAGCTTTTTCTGTATAATGTTTCACTAAAAACATGTTACGAATTTATGGCGATATTTTGCTCTAAGCATCTTTAGTATGCTTTTGTTATAATTAAGACTCTATTTTTTTCTTGATGTGTTTCAATAGCTACACCTCCATTACTTCTTGATAAAGAAATTGTATATATAAATATTTGTGGGCCAGTGGTATTATTAGAATAATGAAAGAACAGATATGTGCCACTTTCTATTTTTTATTATTATTTTGTTAACTTCGCATACCTTTATGCAAGCTGCATCCATCTGCCAAGAAGAACAAGACGAAGAAGCATCGAGCCAGCCACCGCTACAGCCAGTCACCCCATCTCGCCAGACGAAGATTACAACAGACCAACGGACTTCGATATCGTGCCCCAAACAACCTAATGTGACCAAGTGTGCGTCTCACTTGAAAGGGGGTACTATGGGAGCTGCATACGTCTAGTCATAGTCATGGACAACGAACTACTGGCTAGCGCAACGTGGGAGCGCACATATTAAAAGTTGCTCTATCTCGCTCGCACACCATCTTTCCCGCTCACACATTGTGCTATATATTGTACTAGCTGTACGACTTGTTACTATTTGTACTTAAGGTTACCGTTTCCAAAATAAATTAGTTCACATCAGCACTCAACAGTAAATACTACTATCTGCCATCTGAAGTATCATTTAACCTGTACCTCTCGCTGCTACACCTTAATATATTTTATTCTAGTCCTCTTGTGAGCTACATACCTAAAAATATGTTTATATTCGAAGTTTGCTAACTTTCCTTAGAATTAATGACACAAGCAATGTCAATGTTGTTTAGTACTTCACAAATTGTTAACAATAAACATAAATTTAAACATAACTGTTGTAGAAGGTAAATAAAAGGCTTAGCTCATAATAAATTGCTAAACTTATATCTTCTTGAAGCTTGCATTAATATTCGAAATCGCACACACCCACTCTCGGCACACATTATGCAACTAACACGCGGCCTTATTCTGACTCAAACGCGTCTAACTTCTAAAGCCCCTTTCGCAGATGAGTTATTAATACTGGCAAAAATATCCTCTAGCAAGTCTAAAAGCCTAGGCCTGTTTTAAAACATGTATTATTTAGCTTACTCAGACAATAAGTGCCATTCTTTACAATCCTATGATGATCGCATTCAGCACATATATTACCCCATTATATACTCGAAGGAAAATATCAGACATTATAATGACTTACAATATTTTAAATTGAATAGTACGTTCCAGTATTACACTCCAAAATGTAACCATTTGTGTTCCCCGGAACGGAAGTCGCTTAATTAATCGCAAAACTTTTAATTTAACACAAGTAAGAACAGAAGTATAGTCAATATTCTCCCCTATACAGAATGATGAACTATAGTTATTCCGTACGTACCTACAAAGGTCGACATATTCCCCGAGATCTATTAAGAAACGACTCTAGACTTTGTTGAAATCCTCTTAACTTTGCCACACCTACTTGTATTTTGTTTTTACCACATATAAAAAAAAAAATATATTCTATATTCAGCTTTGCAGACCAATAAAAAAAACATAAATCATTTAAAGCACTAATTGGGGGCAAAATCGTATTCAAAAGCAAGCATTCGTTCATTCAAATCCAATTTATCCAATCGTGCATAACCTCAGTAAAGACTTCAAAACACTGAGTGTAAATATATTTTTCATTATTTGTCCTAATAAACTAAACAACTCCGTAGGTAAAACTATTGATTCCGGCTCCTGTTTTGAATGCATTTTGTTAAATGCTTATGTTTATGGTGAGTATAATACATAATTATTTACAAGTCTCTTTATATTCTTTTGATTAAAATATTTTGGAATTACATTTAAATGACAGTCAGAAAACGTTGAGACGTTTTTTGGTTGTCACTTTGGTTGTCTCCACTCTAAAGCGGAGACCACAGAGTACATTGATGGAGATTCAGCCAACGTAATAATGTTGAAATGGACATGCGGTGTTACGAGAATGGATAACACAAGCAACGTGTAGAAAAAAACGGATTTTGGAAATTTACTCCAGTGACTGGAAAACTAAGAGATTAAAAATTAAGATGTGGCAGGGCTTGTTGAGCATAGGAGTAAGCTACACGCCAGACAAATAGCGAATATGGCTTTCCTGAGAGGAGAAGTCATCGGACGACTGCCATTGCAGCCAATTATGGGAACTTAATAAAGAGAATTGAAGATTTCATCACGAAAATATTGTTAAACTAGAACATTGACTTGTATAACAATAATGGTAGCATTGGTAGCCTAAAAAGAGATGTATGGATTGTGTGGATGATGACATGATGATTTGTGGTATAACAGATTACGTACTCCAGGATAGAAGTGTATAGAATGGAAACACTGTAGCGACGCCAAATAAATTAGGAAAGGAAAATTACACACAAAATGTATACAAACTATTTGTATAATTAATTATGGTCGTTTTGACGTAATATAGAAAAACGTTAATATTGTAATATCAATTGCGGAAAATTATGTTCAAGCTAATTGTAATGTTATTTGAAGTTTTCTTTATAAATATATCTACTGTGCGATATAACCACCGACCGTGTAAGTCGACAATATATGTTCTACCTCTTTAGCGACCCCATTTCCAGTGTGACCGTGAGTCGTTTACAATATCACACTTATAAGTAAATAGCCCATTCTGTAAGAACCATATCAAATAAGAATAAAGTGTAAACAATAATTACAATAATAATAATATAATAAAAGATCTCACGCTGAATTCCAATTGCGCAATGCCAAGTATAGAGAATAGGCGGTTTATGAGTATATGCAGCGACATTATGTCGTTCGCTTAGTATCTGCTGCGCACGCGTTACCGTCACCACTATGCAGGTCCCGTTGTTACTCACTATCGCCGTCCTGCTCGCACTCGCTGTAGCTGCACCTGCTGGATCGAAACTGCAGACTGGACCCAATGGTATGTACAAGGACTGTGTACTATTTTTTTATATCTGCACATCGATTTCAAAGGTTGCATTTTTAGAAGCATGACGCATTAGTATAAATTGTATTTGTATAGGTATCATATTTTTTATTTAAAAAGTTATATAAATGTTTACGATTCTTAGTATATTAAGCTTATATGCGGTCTGTAAGAAACATTTCCTATCTATCAACTCAAACAATGGATCTGTATAGCGATCCAGCGAGGTAACGTAGCCAAGCCTTTTAGGTACGCTATCCAGTTAAGACTGTAACCTAGGTTCAGTATTCTACTCACAGTAGCATATAACACAACTAATATTATTATATTAGGTTTAATTAAACTTAAGTTTTCTTAATTGAATTAGTTTATAATATTTTAACCATACAAACAAGTTTTGCCCGCGGCTTCACTCGAGTTAATCTAAATTTTATAGACAGAGTTATCCCATAGGAACTATAACATTTTTCCGGGATAAAAAGTAACTTATGTCCTATTCCAGACTGTAATCTATCTTTGTGCCAAATTTCATCCAGATGCGTTCAGTTGTTCTGGCGTGATTGAGCAAGAAACATCCATCCAAACTTTCGCATTTATAAGAGTAATAAGAAGTAAGATATTTCAACACTTCGATAAATCTTTCTACAATTTGCGTAGTCGCATCAATCACACTACCGTAATTACAGGGGAGAGATGGTGTAACTAGGACAATAATGCACAAATCATAAAGTTACAACTTCGTTGACAACAAAATGGTAATTAATAATGTGATTGTGAATTAGGGTAACGAATTGTGTATAGGTCAGTAGGGTCGACAAAATTTGAATAGCCTATTAGCAACAAATGTGTAAATCCGGCATGGGACGTAGGGCGATTATTATGAATATCATTCAATTTGACAATATAATATCGCGCAATGAAATCCGTTAAACTCAAATAATACCGGATCGCAAAAAAGTTGTCTGTACTTTTGACTAGACCCCATCTATCCTTATGTATTTCGTTGCACTGAATCCGAATGTCGGGCACAGATTAATAAATAGTTACTACTCTCGGGTCAGTTCGGCCCATACACCCTCAACATTTTAAGTAACTTGCAACGCGAAAAATGGCAATTGCAGTTTTTAAAAAAGTTGTATGGAACTAGATCAAATATGATATGTATTTCGATCCGCTGAATTTGAATCTCAAGCACACTTGGCGCACAAGCCTTTAAAAAAACTAATTCAATTGCAAAAAACCCCTGAAAATTGCTAAAAATTACAAAAAGTTGCAATTATTAAGATAAAAGAATCAATTTGTAGGGTTTTTTGCAATTTGCTTGGACTTTCCAGGGCTTATAGTCCAAACGGGCTGGAGATTCAGAATTAGCGGAATGAGATACATAAAAATCATACTTGATTTAGTTCCATAAAACTTTTTTAATCGCCGAAACTACAATGTTTTGCCATTTTTTGCGGTTTCTTGCAATTTACTCAAAGTTTTCAGAGTATATGGACCAAACTGACCCCAGATTCGGATTGAGTGCATCGAAATACTCAAGAATAGATGGGACTGATCTACAGTACAGACCTCTTTTTGTGTGCCGCTGGTGTAATTATAATGCTTGTGATTTATAAACAATTTAATAAACATGTGCATACCTTATATTTTATTTTCTATTGTTTATGTCTAACAACAATAGAAATTAGTACCTAGCTAATGAAATAAAAATAAACGGTTCGCATTCATTAGCACCTAACTTTCGAATATCAAGTCGTATTTGTATTATTCATTCGATGAATAGTAGTTAAACTAATGAAAGAGGGCATTCAGACAACAATAGTCTATTTTCCATTGTATTCATGTATTACGATATTTTATTACTATCCTAAAGTACTCCAAGAAGAATAACAATCAAGCCATCATCGTAGGTTTAATTCTCATTGCGATCTAAGCTTGAGATTTGATACCCGACATCCACTTACCAAATGTTCTTCTGAACTAAAGTTGTTTTGATATTTTTAGTCGAAATTTTTTAGGCAAATATTATACAGAAACGTTTGGTTTTTTGATCGAGGAAGATAGGGGTGTGTTCATGAAGTTTATAATTTACTAGTTTCTTCCCGCGACTTCGTCCGCGTGGAATGGTTAAAAAAAGTAAGTTAGCGTGATGATATATAGCCTATAGCCTTCCTCGATAAATGGGCTATCCAACACTGAAAGAATTTTTCAAATCAGACCAGTAGTTCGTGAGATTAGCGCGTTCCAGCAAACAAACAAGCTCTTTAGCTTTATATATTAATACTAGCTTCTGCCCGCGACTTCGTCCGCCTGGAATAGTTTAAAAAAGTAAGTTAAAAAACCCCCCCGATTTTGAAACATTCTTCCTTGGTGCTCCGCTCCTATTGGTCTTAGCGTGATGATATATAGCCTATAGCCTTCCTCGATAAATGGGCTATCTAACATTGAAAGAATTTTTCAAATCACACTAGTAGTTCCTGAGATTAGCGCGTTCGTGCAAAGAAACAAACTCTTCAGCATTACATATTAATATAAGATAAGATATAAGTATCTTATAAATATGTTTGTATGTATTTAATTTAGAAAGTAATCTAAGTATATGTATTTAATTTATAAAATATGTAGTTTAAGTATGTTTGTTTATGATATACCTAATAATCTGCACTACCTACATCGCCAGATTAGGTTAAACTATTCCTTAAGTTAGGTTGCCTGGAAGAAATTGCTTTAAGCGATAAGGCCGCCTATTGTTTCTACCATGATAATATTGTAATTGTGTATTTTTGAAATTGTATATTTGGTGAGCAATAAAGTGTATCTATGTATCTATTATAAAGTGTATCCAGTATATCTATCTATCTATTCTAGTTTCCTTATGTAGATTTTTTTAAATTTGTTTCCCATTGGGTTGTATAGAATTTTATAATAAAATAAATCACTTTTTGTCTTCATTGTTGTGTCATGAATTGAAAAATGTTATCTTGAAAATGATGATGATGTATTGAAAAAAATGTTTTAATTTACAAAAACTATATGCATGACACTCGTTTAGTGTCATAAAATCTTTTCGAAACAGGCAACACGTTGATGACTCTCCTGGTGTTGCTAACGTTCATGGTAAGTGACCTTTTTCCATCGGGTGGGTTGCACTATTTGCGTTCTCCAGGCAACAAAAAAAAGTTTACGAGTGTACTACAAAATAAACAGTACCTGATGAATACACAGTGCAGTAACTTAAATTTTACGGCTTAGTTATAAAATTAAATAGGCTTTTAGGATTCTAAAGTAGATCTTAAGACAATAAAAAATTTATTGTTACGATTATTTTTAGTGTGAATAAAAATACCTCTATTCATTTTGATATTTTATATTCAAGACAAACAATATTAATATTCTATTGAATAGTTTATCCATACATCTTGGATTTTATGTATAATAATTCTTTTATAATAGAAATAATATAGGATTGCTTCGTGTCTTTCTTTTAATTAAACATTTATTCAGATCACATACATTTTGGTATCCATAAGAGTTTACTCATTTATTTTTAAGAAGGCTCGCTGTTTAATTAATATCCATTGTGGCAAAAAAAAATACGAGCGTCATGCCAAAAAAAAATCGTGCCTCGTTAAGTTATACCCACTTCCACGACACCAAGCAGGAAAGTGGCGAGGAACTGGGCAACGCGAGTCTGTCACCGCAAGTTATTTGAAGTGTAATTGCGCTGCACATTTCTTTCGTCATTGTCCTGCTTGCTGTCTTGAGTATAGACATATCGAGGATTTGAACACTCTTTATTTATGCATCTGTTTGATACTGGGAAGTTATACATCTTCGTAAAGCAAGTTATAATAAATTTGAAAATAGAACACATCTTGAATCCTTTTTTTAATAAAGGAGGAGCTAGACACTCTTTGCTCATTTATTTGATACTGGCAGGTTATACATCGTCCATCTTGAAATTTTTTTATTATATCTTATCATCACAGATAATATAATAGGAGCTTTAGCATTTACCACCTATTAGTTATGAACACATTAACTACAGTCTGGTAGTTTTGTAGTTCTGTTATATATAGCTTGACGTTTCTCTAAAATCCGTATATTTAATTAATCATAAACAGTTCTGACTATGAACGCTGAAGTAAGTAACCCAGTCCAATTATAAAAACAATTTTTGCGTTAGATATACCGTTTACATTGTTAGATATATTTAAGTTGACATGTAAATTTTTCTGACAATGTATGTGTATTATTAATTTAGTAATTTTAAATGTATCAAGCTGAGATAATTTAATTATAAATCAATTTTTATTTTTATTTACTTACTTATTTAAATTGAAGTTCAAATATTTGTATGCCCAATTAGATAATGACATTGTGGAGAGCACGTAGACTATATATATTATAACTTGGACATGAAGTTACACGAGAGTTTTCTTATAATATTAATATTTAATCTATAACGATACGATACAATGCAAGGATAAATATAGAGTGAAGAAAAACAAAAGAAGTACGACAAGTGTCAAAACATAAAAAGTAAAACTATCTAAAGAGGTTGATTTCAACAGACATGACGTTGTGTAATATATTTAATATAAGATCTTAATTATTTGTTACGTATTATTAACAAATAAATATTATTATCACATAAATTAAAACACAAAACAAGGAATAAAGATAAATTATTCCAATACTAAATAAAGAATACAAAAATAATGTATGGATCTCAAATCGCTCTCCTGTGGGCAGTTCCTATATTTCATCTTAGCGTTATTGTGTTGTCCTGAAATTTATTTTTTATGAATAAATATTATTAACATAATTTTTACGAATAATAATTAATAAATAGATAATAATTTCCCCATTCCAGATGTCAACGGTGTTCCTTATGTGGAGGAAGTGGTTGTGGAATCCGTTCTCCAAGTGAGACCATCCAGCACGAGACAAGCTCGAGTGAACACGCAAGTCAATTTGCAAGATGGCGCTCGTGTAGACGAAACTAAGAACTTATAATTGAACAGTAGTATAGATATTATGACAATAAAACATGTTTATTTAATTTGCACAATATTGTATCTATTTCTGTATAAGCCCTTATTATTAATTAAATATTACTTTGTCATTTTCAGCTTTGTCAGTAGTGGAACGTCAGGGCTTTTTGAATAGACTTATTAAATTAGCTCAATTAGAAAAGTTTTCTCGAGAAATAGAACTTTTGTAGGCTAAAAAATCGTGTTCAGTTAGGTTGCGAAGATTTTTGCAATTTATTGATGCGGAAGGATTGATTCGTCTAGGCGGTCATCTTCAATTGTCTAATTATAATATATTGTATTGGTATATTATGATATATTTGTATATCATATCAAATAAAATAAGTTATCGATTACTATAATTGAATTACATGAATTAATTTCAAAAATTAATATAATAATAAGAAAACAGTTATTCCACACGACTAATTCATGCAAAATAACTAAACCCACTACAAATAAAAAATATATATCAACATAATACAAGGAAATCTTAAAATTGCTCAACTGTTTACAATCTGTGCAAAAGAATGTATGAAAGCGTGTCGGTCTCCTTTCTATCAATGGTAAGGCAAATAAATGAATAGTATATATATATATATATATAGGAACAGCCAATAAAGATTTCAAATCACTTTAAAATATTTCTTTTTATAGTTAATAATAACTTGTTTATCTAGACTGCGATAGCAACTGTATTCATCTAAAATTGCAGTGTAAAATGTTTAATCTAAAAACAAGGTACCAAAATCATCTCTAATAACTACTCGTCGTCCTTTATTCAGAAGGTTTATGATAGCAATAAAACTTCCAAGTTTAGGTAACTAGTATAATGTCCGGCAAAAAATTTATTAGTGAAAAAACCCACTATCAAAACGTTCTGTTATTTTTCGGAACGACTGAAGACAACATCTTTCTTTCAAGACGTTTACGACTGCTGGAAATTATGTTAATATATGTATTTAAGTTTTATAAATTAGCCCTATAGACAAGTGGCATTAGCGCTAAGGCTTCGGCCTCACCGCAATTGGTACGCTTAGCAGCAAAAGGTTAGTTGATTGCTTAGATGACTCATTGTAGTAAACCAACACATTGCATGCAATGCGCGAGGTACCATCGGTCGCTTAGTGGGACGCTTGGCGCCTCGATATTAGATTAGCATGTATTATTTATGGTAGCTTAGCGGTTAGCCACGCGAACGGACGTCGAGTCGGCTATTTGCTTAGATCACTGGGATGCTATGGAGGAATTGTCGAACATAGACCAACATGTTGAATAATTTTGGTAAAGTGATGGAAATTTGAGGATAAGGCTTTCTGTGAGAAGCAATTTCCTAGACAATTTTGAGAGATACATTTTACCACCACAAAATACACGTCTACAAACACACTTTAGATCACCATGTATGACAACATAGCAACTATCAGTGTGGCCACTATGTATTGAACCATTGGGACCATTCAGCTGGCCCCTTATCTATCCTTCAAGCGTGCGACTTGCGGTGAGGCCGAAGCCTAAACAATTAGAATAAAAAATTTATAGAAATGACATACCTTTTTTTAATGATAATAAATCTATTTACCGACATCTCACCGTGTGGGGATCATGGTGAGGGCGGCCTGCCTCGCCGGCCTGTTGCCTGTCACCTAAAACCTGGGCTGCAGGAAGTGGCTAACACCTGTTCCGCATTAGCCTTGGCAGGGCCGGGCAAGAAAGACTCATCCATTGTTACCGCAGGGCGCAAAACACTGGGATAAAAGAAAGTCCACCGGCAGCGGAAGTTGCCTTGCAAGGCCCACGCCTGCCAGAGCTGCGAGGAGGCTACCTCATACACCCGTAGCCCTGACATAAGGTGCAGGACGGAACACTCATGGGCTATAGTGGGTATCCCTAACCGGCGAGTGGCAATAGCATGGCACCAGTTCTGACTGAGCATGATAGTGCCACCCCGACTTGGAGAATGCCACACACGGGTCGCAAATTATACCCCCAAGCTTCTGTGCTTGTCGCGGCTTATGGTCCACAATCGGCTTTCCTCTGGCTAAAAAAAATGGCGCGATACACCCTACAGAGGAATGACATACTCCTATCGTTACGCTAAGTATTACTTATTTCCCATACATTTTCATTCTATTCGGTTACCACTAACGCCACTTGTCTACAGGGCCTGGTACATGATTGATTGTAGAAAAAATTGAGTGGAGGAGACGAACGTCCATTCTGTTGGACAATTTCAAAATGAAACAACTAAAATTATTTTTTTAAATGAATGTTTGTGTATTTATTGTCTTATTAGGCATTTACTATTTTTTGCTTCCCAAAATATGTGATACTGTATCAAAATATGATGTCGCTCCCAATAAACATAAAACCTGGAATTTCGGCCACACAACCGTCCGTATTGTGAACTTTTTAGCTACTATCATGTTGCGTAATAACTGCTGGACAATGATTAAAAAAAAAAAAACCACTGGTTTCGTTTCTTGTGAAACATATGAAGATTTTTTTTTTATAATTATTATTTTTATTGTTTGCCTTATCTTACGAAAAAAATGCTGCGTTTCAGGGGTAAATATTTTTTATACGATATATGTCGTTGAAGTTCATGACTTTTTTGTATTGCGGTGTAAACATTTTTTGAATGCACTGCTTTGATTTTGTTATTTGGCTACGAAATAAAAAGGCATGTTTGCGAAAATAAGGCATATTCAATAACAACTTAACGAAAGTGTTTTTGAAGCTGTAGAACTTTAAAAACAGCCACAGTTTTTTCAGAAATTGTCTAATTTATAGTTAAATGTTTGATGGGGGGCTCTATTAGCTTCATTTGGACCATTTAGTTTCTGAGAAAAGTGAATGTGACAAACGGACGAAGTTAAGCTAGTATGTATGTAACTTATTCATTAAACTATAACAAGGAAACGATATGACAATTTTTTAAATATTCAATTTTTGTAAAAATGGCTACGAAACTAAAAATATTGATAATTCAAAAAAGGTCCAAGAATTATGAATTTACCACAGATTTATATAAATTTTAAACATAGTTAGAATACCTATTCTAGAACGTAACTTACGAGGGACCGAAACAATAGAAATACCTATATAATTTCTTTAGAGGCCAAAACTCATATCTGACCATAGATTGTAAGCTGTGGAAGGGTTTTAGTTCAAGACTGACACGCAATTAGTCGATTTATCTGTATGTAGATGAAATAAAAAAAAATAGCTTTATGGCACTTGAATTAACATAAAACGATTAATAAACAGGATTAATTTACGATCAAACTAATTTTAATTGAGCTCGGTGATCAGTTAAACATTTAAAAACTTTTTATTACATCAATAGAGGAAACAATAAATTTCATATAGAATAGAATAATCGTTTTAATTTTAATTATTTAAATAAAATATGCGAGATAATAATAAATAGTTACATTTAAAACATGTTATACAAAAAATGGCCAGGCAATAATTAGATCGACGCCTCATAAGACTATTGCCAACTTCAATATTTTGATGATTTCATAAGTAATAAATAACACCTTTATCACCCTATTACTTGAAAATTTGTAGGTATTCAATAGGTAGAGGCAGTGCAGCATATTTGGAATATCTCAGGAAATTTGGAATACTCGGTTACTCAATGATTATGAATGCCATCTGTGCTCTTTTGCGTTTAACATGAAGTCAAAGTTTTTGGCGGGAACTGAAAGGGGATGTTGCGCTGTGCAGTTATATTTTATAAAAATGTGTAAAATTACTCTAAAATGAGAAATAGTTGTAGGATATTGATAGTTTTTGAGTAGTAATTATGTGTTTTTGTGAGAAATGTTAACTGTATAGCCAAATGTGGCCTTTCGAGTTTTCACAGGAACTCCGTTGAATGGCGTCGATTGTACAGTACAACTGCGCCTGGCTTAAAGACCTAGTTGCCAAGCCATAAATACACAATGAGTAATAAAAAGAAAGCGCTATTTTGATATTGGTGATGTTATTCACATAAGAATGAAATACTTTGAATTTTTTTCCGGCAAGAATACAAACTTTGATAAACATTTAATAGATATATAAAATCTTTATTTATAATTGTTTAAACCATTTAGTACCCTTATTAGATTATAGTTATGTTTTGATTTTATGAATAATTCTAGAAATGAAAGTGTGATATGACATTATAGGTTAGTATATCATGTTGTTAAATTGATATGCCCAAAGTGAATATAATTTGGAAAATTCGAAATTTGATACACATATAAATATTAGGTAATTCTTATAATTTTATTACAAATGTCACTATTCAAATTCAAATGTTTTTTTTCAAAATAAATTCCAATGGAGTACACTTTTCGGCTACGTTCCTCTAGAGGCTCACAACGACCACGTTCACGACCGCGATCATAAACTCTGGTGGAACAGACTATGGTGCGTTAATGTCGCAAACAACGAAATACACAAATGTCATTGGTTGATTAGTTTTTTCATAGTCAATCAATAGAGAGAATTAATGCTCTGTGGTCAACGTCCACTTCGACCCATCTCTTGACATGGGTCGTTGTGAGCGCTATATGATCGAAAATGATGACGTCATTAGTGACGTTTTCGCTACGACCATAACGACCGTGGTCGCCATGTGAAAAGGCTAACGGAGCATTTTGGGCGTTGTGAGCTACTAACAGACCGCGTCCTTTGAAGATCATACATATGAAGTCAAAATTTAACTCTACTTCCTATTCTATAAACACTGCTTCGCAACGTGTTATCGCTGTTTATAAAAGAAGAAGCGACAATCAAGCACCCGGCAACACGTCTAGTTAAAAAAAATCATCATCAAAATCATTCAACAAATACGAGAAAAGATAGAAAGGGAATCTCTGCTGCAATTGTCCTGATAGAGACAAGAAAGTGGGCTACTTAAGGACAGCTAAACGTTTCAAGGTTCCCAGGTCAACACTATTTTCATTTGTGAACGATAAAGACTCTCAGATTAAATCTATAACCAGTAAAGTAATTAGTTCAAGGACAGTTTGGGTGCAGATATTGAAAGAGACTTGGCTGAGTATGTTTTGATTTTGGAGGGTAAATTTTATGTGTGACCGAAATAGATTTGCGTGGTTTGATATATCAATTAGGTAAAATAATACAAAACCTTTTAAGAAAGGATTTACTGGGATATACCGGTTAAAGGGATTTTTAATAGAAACCAGCATATTTTATATGTAAAATAACCTGACTTCAACTTCGTAAGCAAGAGAATAGTTTTACTAAAGGAAGAATGAACGAATTTTATGAGAATCTTTAAAACATTTTGCCTCACAAGAATTTCCCTGTTGCTCACATAATGAGAGTGGTCTCTCTATAGTCCAGGGCAAAAGTCAAATAATTATAGCTTGGAAGGGAAAAAACAAATCGAAGCAATGAAATCAGCTAAAAGAGGGCCATGAATTATTATTTAATAAAAAGCGAATATAATTTGGAATACACTGTTCTAAGTTACCTGCCCCTCATTAGGCTTTTGGATATTTGTGCTTTGATTAAAATTTTGACAAGTGTTGTAGATTAAAAACATATTTTCTTGGATTGTAATAATATTGGATACTTTGTATACACATTATGACAATTAAAATAAATACGAGTTGGTTGTGATTCGAACGTAAAGAAAATTAGTATTTTATTGTTTGTCCCATCTATACAGATAAATAAAATTGAAGTGTCTGTTTGTAATATCAAAATAGTTAAAACAGTAATAAATAGAAACAAAGTAGATAGATAATAGATGTATTGAATACATAATTGAGATTATATATTACAAACATAGGGAAAATAAGTATACTAGAATAAATCGATACATAAGTAAATAAAAAAATACAATAGAAGCAGAGTACAAGAAATTTAGTATAAAAAATAGCATTATAGAAAATAAAAAATAAATATTAGAATGTTTAGACCCAAAATTGTAATAAAATATATGTATCAGAAATAAATTTGGCAGTAAAAAATAAAAGAACATAAAAAATAAAAAGATAAAAAGAACAAAAACACCCTGATAAGCGTGTGCGTCAGGAGAATAAAAAATATCAAAATAACAGCTTTTTACTCAATGCATATGAAAGTATATACGGTACTTATATCCGATTCGGAGAGAGAGGGAGAAAGATCGAGCCCTTGGTACCATCTCTGTGTTGAAAATGTCCGTCAAAACCCGGATAATAAGGGTGGTGTTACGGTAGCATAAATACATTTTAAAGGAAGTGCCAAAAGTAATTAGAGTGAGATAGAAAAATGAACACGGAACGAAATATTTACGCTTTGTTTTTTATTATTAAAAATTCTCAATAATTAAAAACTCAACACACTGTCTCACAGCATTATATTAACTAAATAACTTTAGACACTTTCACAACTGTTAAACAATAAATTATAACACCACACAAAGTCACAAACACACAACTAACAACAAAACTCATACACATACTCACACCAACGCGCACTGCCACCGCATTCACGCACACTTCACAAACAAACCAAGACACACAAAGAGTCTAAAAATTAATAACCTAGGCACAGAAATGAAAAACAACACAAATGGCACTAGTTAAGATATAGATAGATAGATAACACTTTATTATACACCAATACAAAATGAACTTAAAAACTAAAATTATGTAGTTGTGTACAAAGGGTGGTCTTATCGCTAAAAAGCGATATCTTCCAGACAACCCCGGAAATGAATTGAGATGATAATGGCGATGGTGTTATACGTAACATATAGTACGAACTACTTACATTTTAATAATAAATACATAAATGATATATATATGTAGATATTTTATATATTACATAGATATATATAGGTATAGACATAAGGCACACACTGCATATGCACTTCCTCACAACACCAGCATGTAACAGATATACACTCTATATTAGTATAGTATTAAAAATAGAAAAAAATAATATTATAAGTTATTCTTAAGGTACAACAACATAAAAAATCACTAAATTAATCTCACACACAGTAACAAAAATAAACAATAAGCGTATATGAACTCTAAAAACTTTCATAGAAATTAAGTTTTAAAAAAGAGTACGGATCTCGATTCCGTAGAGTTGTTAAAAATAAAAAAATAAAAATAACTTTAGACTATGTAAATAAATAGTTGAGGTTTTCTATACCGGCACATTTTATTCTTTTTATGGCACTTGAATAATTTTTAATTCATATAGTAGTTTTTCGTACGCCAGCGCTATTGTGGTAGATTTTTGAACCACTATTTTCAGCATACAGCTGGACACTTTCAACTTCCCCTCCACATACGATAATACTCCTTACCCTCCATAAAAGATTTGCAAATTTAACAAAAAGTGCCTTACATTTATATTACCTATAAGTTACACATTAACCAAGTTGTATAAGTTATTTGTACATTAGGAGATGCTAATATTTAATATAGAAACGTATACGATTTGCGAAAATTAGTAACAAAGATATTGTTGTATGGCGTATTCTATAACCACAAATAAACGCAAACGAGCATTTGAGATAATTATCAGTGATATTGAAATGTTGGGATACCACGTGACACGCGGTGCATTCGTAAACAGTTGAATATTTACTTTTCATTTGAACGTATTCTCGTCTATAGCTTCGGTTTGCGTATAGTGTTTGAATAAGGACCTAAATACCGAAATAATCATAACTTTATTAGAATACTAGCAGTGTCACGCGGTTTGACATGCGTCTAGTTTGATTTTTTGAGGTATAATCACCCGGGGATAACAGTAGGGTAGTATTGGACTCCCAATAGCATAGACTGATCTATCAACTACCACCCAGGTATTCCATAGCACCGCCGTAACGCTCTAGATCTTAGGAACCGAAGATACTTAGTGCTTTCCTATATCTTACAATCGGTTAAAATTTGACATAAGCTCCATATAAATATTGTCAAAATTCGACCAATGCTAATGCAAGTGAATGAATAGTAATGTAATAATATAGGAACCAGCCAACTGTCGGTAACATAATCCAACTCAACCTAGATCCAAACCCTTATATACCGTGCATTGCATGCTGCATGCACTCACTGCATTATAGTTGTTGGTTGTTATTCCCGAATCCTGATGATGGAAGTCTATGACAACTGCTTAGCTTGTTTATTCCATAACGTGATGTGTAGGTATTCCTCTTAAGGTCATTAATAATCAGGCTTTCTAATGCAAACAAAATTTATAGATCAAGTTGTCTGATAGTTCTCAAGTGTTACTGTTAGCATTTTCAAACATACAGACAATCATACGCATCTTAATATTATAATATATAATTTTAAAATTATAATGTGATTTATGAAATAAGACTAATAAGTTACTTTTTTTTTTTTTTATTGCAGAGTTCAGCAGACAGACAGACGGCCCACCTGATGGAAAGCGGTTCCAATCGCCTATAGAAATTTCTAACACCGAAAGTGCTACAAATGCGCTGCCGCTTTCTTAAGGGAAGACTGAGACCTGTCCACTAATACCGGGGCACAACTCAATGTTGCTATGGTGGCATACTCTGACCAGGGGTGGTATCCACCCAGACGGGCAGATACCCTACCACCTGGCTTTGGGTTGCTTTTTCGCCTCTTACGCCAGGTCACCCGGCCGCAGGAAATTGTATTCTTTCTCCGTTCCAACAATTTCGCATGCGCACAGAAGCTCAACAGCTCGTCTTGGAATGTGTGCACTTATGCCAAAAATTACGTGATATTCGCTGAGATCCCACTCTCCCTAAAGTAAGATTAGATTAGATTAGGCTTGTCTCCTCTCTGCCTCCCCTTTAAATGCCTCACGTAATTAATGGACGCCTCCTAACACTTTTGTTATCGTCTCTATTAAGCGGAAGACACTTTTTTATGTTTAATGTTCTGTGTACCAATTTAGCACACAGCCTGACATAATATATAAGTTTTATAAATTAAATTACATATCAAAAATTGAAACAAAATAATCCACATTTGAAATAGGTATGTAATGAGTACTTATGTACGGATATATTGTTTGTTTGATATTTTAGTTTATGGAATAAATCTTATTTTTTATTTTACAATTTTTGGATGACTATCAGAGCTATTCAAGTTATAACAATCACACATTAGTGATAGTGAGCTATTAACAAGTCACCACAGATAGAAATAAATTAAGATATCTAATCAGAGAACTAAAAACAGAAAAAAATAGTAATTTAAACATGAAAAATTTATCTAACATACTAAAAAAACCTGCTCATTTCACACTAAAATTCAAAATATAGATCATTGAGTTTATTCCTAAAACCAGACAACGAGGTACCTGTTATATCCAAATCATAACTAGGAATTAATTTATTATAGACAGTATACGATCGATACAGAAAACTATTTTGGCGATACTTCGCGTCAACCGATTTTAAAGCAAAATAGGGAGGGACTATGACTATCTTCAACATGGATGCCAGAAGAATGGCGTGTAGGTAAGTCAATGGAATTATAGCCCTGCAATTATAGTGGGCTAGATTATTTATCACATAGCACAGTCTAGATTATTTCCATAGTAATGGAAATAATCTAGACTGCGCTCAATATCATTGTTCAACGTAATAAGTGCCAAATCCACATGTATTATAATATTATTCATAGAGCCGTATGCCCGTTCGCATCCCAATAAGACGCGCACGCGCTGCGAATAACGTACTACGTGCGTACACGAATAAATGGAAAACAGTGTATTCGCTAAATTGATGAAAGGTTAGCAGTGGATAAAAACCATGGTGCGTGACTTAAACGACACAATATTGTTCATTTGTTCCAGTAAACACTTGAAACTAAAATAGAAAGTACAGTGCAGATTCGTTATTCAGACTTCAATTATACGGATTCGCGATTATCCAGATTGGCAGTCACTTTAAAATATATGTAGGTACGTTTGTACGTACGAAAATGTAGATAAATAGAAGATAGAAAACTCTTATGTTCTTCTCTATTGTTCACCATATACTCACATGCACATAAATTAATTAATAATAATATCTTTATTACATAGCCATTACACCATTATTGTGTTACAATGGTAAAAGGTACAAAATAAAAAAAAACAGAATTTTCAAAGAAACGCAAGCTCAGGTGGTTGCCAAGACCCTGCACTAGGAATAAACCTGTGTTACAGTTAGCATCGGCAGCCATCCGACTGCAAGAAATTTCTTGTAGTTAAAGGCTAATTTGTTACATACAGACAGAATTCTGAATCTTCAAACAAATTAAATAATTTACAGCCATTCCGTGTAAAGGCAGGAACAAAGGGTGGCCTTATAGCTTTAAAGCCATCTCTTCGTTGTCTAACCCGCATGTTTTAATAAACATAGATTTTGGTTGATAAGTTTTTTGTTATTTTTTGAATAACCACGTGTATGCGAGGTAAGCGATCTTTCTAGAATTGATAATTGATATATTATGTAGGTATAAAAATCACATTTCTTCATATATTTAATAATCCGGATTTTTGATTATCCAAAGCTTACGACAATCAGTCTAGTGAAACCAATCTCCATTGTAATAGCTTTTTAAATAGATAGACATGTTCCTGGAGAGTTTTTTCAGAGAACCCTAACGCTTATAAGTGATAGCGCGTTCCACAGCTCTGTCGTATGCAAAAGGAATGTGGAGGCAAAGCTTTTCGTATGCACTATTGTGCATACGTAAAGCTTTGCCTCCAAAATAGTGTGTAAACACAATAGTGTTTACACACTATTTTGTTATATAAACTTGACAACTTGGGGTTGTCTGGAAGACATGGCTTTATAGTGAAAAGAACGCCCTTTGTGCATAATTAGATATAGCCTATAAGGTTATTTTTATATTGGTGTACAATAATAAAGTGTTACCTATTTATCTATCTTGATATATTTTTGCCATATTTTATGGAGGAGGATTTAGAAACTTATTAGAATTACGTTTCTAATAAGCAATTGTAATTCGTAGTATCCTTCTTACTTTGTAAAGGAAACAAACACACTTTCAAATTTCAAAATTAGTGTGAATTAAAATTCATAACTTCATAATTATAATTGTCAAGCTAAAGTAAATGTTATAAGTTTTTCTTTAATACGTCGTATAAAATATATGTAGACAATGAAACAGACCACGATAAGTATATCTACCAACAGGTATATGACCATATTTGAATACAATCAGGCGGCGAACTGAGAGGATCGGTACGGGCCACCGTTACTGTTGTATTAGGGATGTGATACACATATTCGCGATACTTCGCATATGGGTTAGTGATTGTGATAATTTATTAATTACTAAATACTTAATGAGATTCTCATAAAACAACAGCAATTTTTTATTATTCTGACGTTTCGGCCATTTAGAGCAGCCGTGATCACGGAAGACAAAGATGTTTAACAATACTCATTGACACTTAACATCTTTGTCTTCCGTGATTATGGCTGCTGAAATGTGGCCGAAACGTCGGAACAATAAAAATCAAATAAATTACCGCGCTCAAAATCGTTAAGACGTAGTTTTATTATGTATACTAGTCGCGAAAACTAAAGAAAATACTAAACAATGGCAAGTTTAATTTTTATGTCTTTTTCGATCGTTGTTATAGAGTAAGTATCTGATCACAGAGCTTTTCTAATTTTAAAGATATTCCGTCGGTTAGGATATAATTGGTTAATTTGGTTATCAAAAACAAGTAATATCGGATAGAATCTATGATTCTTACCAGTCATTTATTAAAACATAACTAAGTTTTTTGCAATAAATACACAAAACAAAAACTTATACCCATTGTCTTATGGAAGTATTATTTTATATCTATATTTATATACGGTAATAATATCTTAGCATTAATACCTGTAAAGTTTGAAGATTTCGGAAAGGGTATTAAATTTCCACATTTCAACTTTATTTAACTCGGAAACGAAAATTTGAAAATTTAATGAAAATTTTAAAATATCTTAATACAGTTGTTTCATTTGATACATCCCTCGGTAATATTGCTTAACTTGTAAAATATCAAATTGAAACGTCCGCCTAGTAAGCTTTCACTTTATCATTTTAAAGAAATTGTCTGTATACTTGCAATGCTTGTGTAAGGCGCATTGGTGGATACCACATATCGGTAATATTGATGTGCAGGTTTCTTCTTTCAATATCATCACGTGGTAACTCTAATGATATGGACACTACGTCACTACGTATGGACATCACTTAAGCAATGCATACTTCCTGGCCAGGAATCAAACTTACGTCATTTGAATTTGATGCAGGTGCGTTAACTTTTTAACCACTTTATCATGAACTTCAACTTTTCTAAGCTTTAGCACCTACTTCCTTTTAGGTAGCACCTTTGGTATTGTAAATATCCGTAGGCGAAAGTAACCAGTTTTCATTAGTTCTTCCGACAACATGTATGCTGTACTCCAGTGCTAAAAATCTGCCAGGTGGTAGGATATTTGCTCGTATGGGTAGCTACCACCCCTAGTCTAGATTATCTCGCCATAACAACCGTAAGTTGTGTTCCGGCATTAGTAGCCAGGTTCCTGTCTCCCTTTAGAGAGCGGCAGCACATTGATAGCACCTTTGGTGTTACAAATGTCCATAGGCAATGGTAACCTTTGTCCATCAGGTGGGCCATCTGCCTGTCTGCTGAATTCATATAATAAAAAACTCTTTATTGTAGTATAAAAAACATATTATCCATGACACCTAACATCATGATTATATTTACACGTGACGAATGTTAGCGTATAAATGTGTTCATCCGTGGCAGAATACGCGGCCTGGCGCACGCGCACCATCACCCATTGCTTATTTGTTATGTACGTCCAGAATACGGTTATAGCTTCCTAGAACTACGTATAAGCCAATTTCGATGCGAACACTCACAATGATTTGTTGCCACGTCGTTTGGTACATTTCTACCACATTAATAGTGAATAATTACTCATTAGCAGTAGTAACGATTCATAAATGATAATTCTAATGCTAGAATATAGGTATCAAGAAAATAATTAATCAAAAGACATTAGTTTTACTTGAACATTTGAAGGAATACTAAGGCTATTTAAGGATACCTATTTATTATTGACAATAGCTATAATAATTCTTAATGAATATGATTCAATAATTGTTATTTTGCATTTATTCTTACGAATTATTGACGTCATTGAATATGTTATATAAAAAACTTCAGTTTAGAATTAGAAAATCCTCTGCTACAACGGAAATTTTAAAATGTATAAAATATAATATTTTGTTTTACTTTGAAAAAATTAAGATGTTAACATGCTCTGAAATATTTTACATACATACCAAAAACATATAATTAATATACTAAAATATACACTTTTGACTAGAGACTACCTCATAGAATGTTATGGCGTAGTTACACGTCTTTCGCGCATTTTTAGCTTTGTACACCAAGGTATGAAGAACTTCTAATTTCATGGTATTCATTTCATCTAAAGGATTGTGAGAAATGAACGTGGAATAAATAATAGGTTGGGGAAAAAGCCTTTTCGCATATAGTATGTATGAACTTGTAATAAGATCTCTTTGGCTATATCATTTGTATCTGGCTGATTTTGGTATCATTAAAAAGTTTTAATTTTAAAGAAGATAATTCCAAATTCAAATTAGGAAAATGTGTGATTTTCATTTGTTTTTATTATTGTTAAAATAAGTGAATCTAATGAAGAAATTCGATACATTTTTAAATTTTACTACAAAAAAGGTAAAAATGCAACACAAGCCGCGAAAAAAATTTGTGATGTTTATGGACCTAATGCAGTATCTGTGAGAGTAGCGCAAATTTGGTTTAAGCGTTTTCAATCTCTCTATCTATCTCTCTAGTCGCCCTGTTACGGACAAAATTGATGCCATTTTTGAAAAAGTGGAGCAAGATCGATTAGCAGTTACGATGTAGCTGGAGAACTGGGAATTGAACACAAAACGGTTTTGCCGCATTTGAAAACAGCTGGGTACACAAAAAAGCTCGATAGCAAAATTTTTATAGCAATGGGATCACGTCCCTACCTACAAGAAGGCAAAAAGTTATCCAACAAAATGGCACCTACATACTTTAGTTAAATGTAAATAAACTTTATAAAAAAACCTTTTGAATTTTTATATAAAATGCGAAGAAACTTTTCCCCAAATTTATGTCAATAATGTTTTTTTAATTTTGAGTTTACAATATTAAAAATAACAAATATACATACTTAAATAGGGTTAATATTAATAAAAAGACTATATATTGTCTTTTGAGTAAAGGTGTTTTTTTTATTTTTATATTCCAGCAAGAGAAAGCTCAACCGTCACTATTTATATGGTTGCACAATCTGCAATTAAAACATTGATTTCTTAGTAAATCCGCAAAAAAGGCGACGAACTCCAAACAAGTTAATTGTCCACAAAATATTCTAGTCATTGCACTATCATTAAATTTTAGTGACAATGGTTATTGTTTTTAACCGTTTCTAGTGCTTTTGCTGAATAAAAATTACCATTTTCTGGAACTAAACTTTTTTAAATAAAATAAATTGCATGTTTATGCAAATATAAGCAAAAACAGCGGAGTGATAGAGACAGAAAGACTATACGAAATACAATACGACGACTATTCGAAAAGAAAGAAAGTTGAAGGAACCGACAGCAGACGTGAATTAAAAGCGCGGGGAGAATCAGAAGCAAGGGAAATCGAATATACAAAATGTCACTGTCAATGACAACTACTTTGACATTAAGTTTTTTTTTATTTACGCGGTAACAAGGCTTTGGCGTTTACAGCGTACCACTTTAACTTTGTTCTCAATTTTTCGTCTTTTAATTCAAAAGTTACATGGGAATACTGTTTACGACTACGGATTCTAATACCTCGCCATGTATACATTAAAAGTAAACAACATAATATCCCGACTGATTCCTATAGGAATAGGTCGAGACGATAGATTTCCATTTGCAACGATCTATCTTGACATATATCTTTGACTTCATATAATTTCATTTACTCTCATACATACATACACGTTCAGTATAGACGCTCTTTACCTGGCCATTCTTTAAAACGTTTGCGAGTTAAACATCGTTGTGATTATAGAAGTGAATTTGACGAACGAAACCCTACGCCGCTATCAATATATGTGTACAATGAAAAAAATCATTCCTCAGATACATGTATGCCAATCACCACTAATCTTTTTCTATATCGCGATTTCAGTACATAATTTTAGAGAGGCATATAAAATAATTCTTTATACCAAATAATATATCTCTATAGACTCGGAAGTTTTTATTCAATCCTGTGTCATGTCGGCGACACAACCGTACGTGTCGCGAACTTTTTAACTACCCCCATTTTGCGTGCCCACTGTTGGGAGATTTCTTTCCTCAAATCAAATCAAATTTCTTTCCTTAAATCTAATTAAATTTATTTGTTCAAAATATGGTTAAATAGTTGTATATACGTTATAATGTACACATGTTTTGCTCACATAGGAGCATAGAAATATTTATAATAAATTTTATTCAATTATATAATATGAAATAAAACATACTGATAAATGTCATCAAGAAAATAGTAATAATAATAATAACATCTAATTGTCAAAGTATTTATTTATAATTATAATTTATATTTTATTGTTTACCCCATTTTACAAAAAAAATGACGACATTCCAGGGATTAAAAATGGCATACAGAAACAGATAGTCAGGCAGACGAACGCTACAAACAAACATATTTCATTGTACTGATTATATAAAATTAATGTAAAATATTATTTATTTCATTTGATTACAATGTCATAACAGTCCTACAACTAAAGCGAAATTATAAGTACCTTATCCTTACCCTATTGTATTTGTAACACACTTCAATGCAATTTCTCTGAGTTTCCATGAAGGAGATGTGAAAATATCTAAGTCTGTGTCAATATCTCAATATAAAAACAATGCTATACTTAAATCAAATACTACAAAAACGTATTCATAATCTCATAATCTATTATATAATACTAAGATGTATTTGCAATTTTCGCAATTTAAGGCTCCTATTGCCGCAAAAGGTCGAAAGTAGGGTGCAAACGAAACAACTTTTCGTTGGTATTTACTAATCAACAATTTACCAAAAAAATCATCGTAAATCTTCAGGATATAAGACGTTACGTGATTTTTTATTTATTTTTGTATAGTAATTTTAAGTTAAGAAAAATATTCACCATATATCCTGTAAATTATTGACATGAAACCATTTTAATTCTTTAATTTTTATCAAAACAGCATACAAAAAACCATTTACATCTTTATAAAAGAGAGATAAATAATTGGGTTTCATTATTTTTTTAAATATTACTTTATTTTATTCACAATAAAATAATAATGCATCTAATAAACTACCACGTGTATGGAATCCCAGCTATTGCCCGAAAAATAAGTATCAAGAAATCCTCAACACCGTTGGCGTTGTTACTAACCTTAAGACGCAAAAATAACAGATAATTGAACATCTTTCGTATTTTAAAAAGGTTAATGTATCAATCTTGTTAATTTAAGTTAATTTAACACCACAAAACCGCCTGATTTATACTCGGTTTCCGAGGTTACCATATAAGAGTTCAATAACAATTAATTCCATAAAGTTATGTAATAGATAAACTTAGATTAACTGTTAACCTACAACTAGTACCAAAACTCGCCACTAGATGAATCTATTTAAGAAGGAATATCCAATATTTATTTACAACAAACAAAAACGTCAAACAAAAGATATGGAATAGATAAACGCCTAATATTGGTCAGTTAAGTTGAACCTAGTTTAACTATCGTACGATGGTGTATTCAGAAACGCAATTTTATAAGTTATTGAACCGATAGCGCGAACGAACAGATAAACTACAGTTAAAAGTACCTCAGGAAACGGGCATTAATATATAGTAGTACATAGTAATCGTACTTAAACAAAAATACTATAAACAGATGCAAATATATTCCTATGTCTAGAGTAAACAATACTCAACTAATTGGTAATCTACGTACATAATTATACGAGAATATTTTAAAGATTTTAAGCAATAAGACGAATTAAGATGCACACGTGACATCTTTTTGTTGAAGTCTTTTAACTTTGTAACAAAAAACATAATGAAATATTCATTTTAATTGTATGTTCCGTACACCTATTGTCTTAGATCGATTTATTGCTTGAGTACCCTATCGCTTGTACTTTTAATACATTGTAGACGGAGCGCATTTGCGACCTCGCCAAGAATTTATACCAGACTACTAATATTTGCAGCTGTTCCTACCCGAATTTATTTCATCGTTGAACAATAAAAAATGGCGAACGCACCGTGCATTCGTAATAGTGATGTATCAATGAGGCGATAAATTAAATATGGTAAAACTGTGATTGCATGCAGATTAGTTTCCGCGGCGGTTGCAAACTTTGGTACTATAAAACTCATTTACGACCTGCTATTAAAATGTGGTAAATCTTTTACAATTCGGGATTTGACACATCTATGTATCATATAAATCTGCAGAGAGGTCGAGTTTGTACAGTTGCGTTATGAAAAGGTTCGTCACCATAAAATCGACTTTTGCTTTCACAAGCTTACAAGAAACAGCACCGCCAACATTTTAATAAATGTTACGTTTTGTTACGTTTATAAAATATAGAAACGTGAAAAAAGAAAATTGCAATGTCGACAATGACAGACAATGAGATTAACAATAGTTTTAGTCATCAGAATCAAAGAGAATGTAATGACCACGCTTATCATGAATATTATTAAAACCAATAAAAAGGTTTTATATTTCTAAAAAATCTTTTAGACAAAATATAAAATAAAAGAGCTTAGATCTAAGTAATTTTTAAGCTTTATTGTCAAACAGTTAAACACGTTTGTGGAATAGTCTGTTCTGTGACTTAGTTTGAAAATGTAACATGTACTCGCGAAACGTTAAAAGAATCAATTTGAAAATTGGCGAATCTTTTAATAACGCGACTGTACAGTGAATATAAAAAAGAGAATAAATCAGGGGTCCTAATTCGGACCGGAAGATTTCAAAAGTATAGAATTCTTGTATGTCTATTAGAGCATCACGTGAAAGCTACTAAGCGGATTTAAATAAAATTCGACAGAGAGCTAACTTATAGCACGGGTCAAAACTTAGGATACTTTTTATCCCGATAAATGACGTCTCTTCCGATTCGTCGTTTCGAGATATAAGTTCTGACCTGATTCATTTGACTTCGTTCAGGAGTTTTCACATGATGCTTGAACAAACAAACAGACAAATATTCTAAAAATTGCCTTTTCGGATTTCGCTGGTCCGATTTTCCTCCTGTTTTTTTAAATTTATAAACGCATTATACAAACTCGACACCCTCAAGAGTTTTCATTGTTCTATTGTAGATAGATAGATTACAAGGGCTAATTAAAAAGTTGCCACAGAGAAAAGTAATTGGAAGACTTAGAACTAACTGCTTAATACATCTTTTATTAATGAGAGTAAAACCCGCTGTGTCTATGAGTAATTGATGATATAATCTGGTACAATGATACTGGGATGATGCGTCACAATAGTACAATGGAAATGACGTTATTGGAGCTAAGTAAGTATTGAAATAAGCTAGGAATCCGCTGTGACGAAGAACAAAGTTGTTTGTAATTTTTTTTATAAAGACTTCGGCAAAATTTGCGATATCAGTCTCATGAGAAATCACTGTATAATATTATGTAGTTAAAGATAAGTGTTATCTTTAACTACATAATATTATACATTTAATTGTTTTAACTATAAACTTAATCAATAACTTGGCTTCTTTGCCTAAAGGGTTCTTGGATTCTTTAAAAGAGTACATAGGTATAGTATATGTATATTATCGTATATTCCTTCAGGAGATTATATTAAGATCGTAATAAATACAAACTTGGTTAAAACTGCATTTTTATTCCAGGAAAAATTTAACTAAGAAAATAAGGTAGATATAATATAAATATACGATAACCATTATCTATCGATTAAGTTAAAACCTGACTGAATATAAAAGTAGAATGATTCAAGTGTTTTCTCAAACAAATGTCATTTTTAATTGCTTAAATAACTTTTATCATATTTTTTAATGCATGAGTGATGTAAAGTTGTTACCATCACCTATGGACATTCGTAGCACCTTTGGTGCTACCAATGTGCTGCCGCTTTCTAAAGAGAGACTGGACCCTGGCCAATAATGCCGGAAAACAACTCAAGGTTGTTATGGCGACGTACTCTAGACCGGGGGTGGTAGCCATCCCGGCGAGCAAATACCCTACTACCTGGCTGTGAGTGGTTTTGTCGCCTCTTACGACAGGCCACCTGGACGCAGGAAATTGTATTCTTTCTCCGTCCCTGCACGAATAGAGGTAATAGTGATGGAAAAAATTATGGTTAAAAATTCTCTTTCCAAATAGTCTAATAGATGGTATAATAAATGTAACATATTGTTACGAGTGTGGGACTCGAATTAAAATGCCGTTTGGAATTACTATAGAAATATTAGAACTATACAAACACGTATAATATAGGTACAAATATAACCGGACGCAATAAGTCCAAATGTAAAGCACAATTAAATAACACGCGCAAAGTGCGTCACTATATCGCGTATCGAATGTACACGTCTTGCTTTGATCGTGGTTCTCGCTAGACTGCCTCACCGCTCCGTTCGGGCATTGTTTTATACTAAACTTATTTTATACAATATGTCTCGAGCTCGTAAATAATGATTTCCACGAATCACACGTGGCTAACGACCATCATAAAGGATTACAATACACAATAGGCGGCTTTTCTACATCGTCATCATGTTACAAATTTTAAACACAAAGTAAACAAAAGAAGTCCAAATGCGGGCAGGTAATAAAACTGTAATAAACTGTGCTTTATGGTCGGCAGGTGTACATTCATATTTATCGGCGTGCTTCGTGGAATTTTGGCTAAGTTGTAACACTATTATGTAATATCAACAAATACACGGCTACATACTTATTTTACAATTAAAGCTAAAAATATATATTTTTATTTCGGATTACTATTGTATCTAATAATTTTAAATCATTTATTTCCGTGAAGAATGAACTTTTATGTCTCTTTTTGTCTATATATGTCAGCAGTCTAGATTCACATGACCTATTGAAAATCTGTAAATATTTGTATAAACTTATTTTGATTACAGTCCCGCTATATAGGGACTTGGACTACTTAAAATGGATTTTAAAGGTATATAAATTATAATTCAAACTGTGTCTGACAGAACAGATATTTAGTTTCCTTAAGCATTATATCAGCGTACTTCGCACAATACAGTATTCCCGTAATCAAAATCATTGTCAGTAAATATAACGAATATAAAAAGAAACAATGCGAATATGCGTCTATTCAAAACGCAGTATAAATAATGTATGCACTTAAACTAAGGATAAAAATATTGAATTCTAGGCTCGCAATGATCTACATACTAACAACATATCAAATATGATCGTGAACTTAGGCACGTAACAAGACTTGTAGCTGAGTTGAAGTTGAAGACAGGGTGGAACTTAGGGAATACCTTCGTCTGAATTATTTATTTATGTATAACAAATAACTATAGTCAGGAAGCTATTAAGATAATTATGAATATATATATATATATATAATGCCGATCAAATTGAATAAATAATCGACAGACAAACACACTAATTGTAAATCTACAAGCTGAGCAAGTTAAGCTTAGTTTATGAGTACACTAGCACTCTGGGGCCGATCTCAGACACGCATACCAGAGTAAATAACGAAAAGTTCGTTTACGAAGTTTACTATGACAGGAATAGCAAGAACATTCCCCAATCAACCGTATATAAATTATAACCTGAATAAACTGAGAAATTCGCTTCTAAATTCGTAAAAAGTCAGACAATCCATCTTGGACAAATTTGGCGAGCAAAATTCCGGTCCTTTCAGGAATCACCCCTTTACTTGTTCCTAGCTGAAATTTTAAACTTTAAAATCGCATGGACTTAATAATATAGTTATCTACATATATATCTATGACGAAAGAAAGCTTCAAGCCGCCCTAATACATCCCTGTTCACTTCGTTAGTTCAATACGAATGGTAATAAGTTGTACACAAAGGACAGGAAAATGTCCAATCTTGCTGGTCAGTGCGGGCGGATTGACGTCAAGATGTATCCACGATATGCATTCAATGTGTCCGCAACGCCAGACCATAGTCAGACAATAAGGGTGCGACTGTAGCGCGCCAAAGCCATCGAGATTCGAGCTGGGAATAATTAAGTTCCATTTAACTGCACGAGTGTGAACTCAACACAATATAGTGTTACAGTTATTTGGTAGCATAGTTGTTCTTGTCATGTTTCCGTTTGAAGTTAATAATTAATTTTGTTATGTACCCTCTTATTTCTAAACAATACAATCAGCCATTTCCTTAATTGAATAATAATGTTATATTTTTATTTATTCGGTGATTAGCGCTTGTTTTTATATAGAGTAAGTAGTTCTCTATAATTTAACATAATTTTATTTAGGAGCGTTTGTCTCTAATATGTAGCGATGTGTACAGATTATAATTCAAAATCTCTCAATTGTATATAGACGGTATTCACTATATTTTGTTTTCATGTTGGCAGACGCGATAGATTTATACTGTGTTCAGTTTATTTTATTACATGTAAAACTTTAAGTATAATGTTATATATAAAATAGTATCTGGAATTTCCAAACAGTAATGTATTAAATTATTTGCATTCATAACACTTAAATTGAAATAATTTATCAATGACTTCAATCCGCTATCGGTTGTGCCAATTGCTAAGTTTCATGTACTGTAAAATTGTTGGAGGGATGGCGAGGTGTTCTAAAATGCTTGTAGAGTGTGAAAGTTAGTGTATAATATATGTTAAAACCGTAAGGTTTTCTGATTATAAAGTACTGTGACCAGTGGCTGTTCTTTTACTACCATAAACCCTTTTGAGTTGTTGCAATTATTACAATAACTTCATGTTCTTAGAATATGAAAGTATTATCCTCTATTCAACGGCGTACAGTTTATAGGCTGAGGGCCAGTCTACGGGATTACTATGCCCTCTATGACCTCTTGCGCAGAATCACGAATATGACAAATATCAGACAATCAGATCCTTATGCAATATATAACGTCCATCTCAGAACAATGACTAAAACAAAGTTATTTCTCTAAGGCGTTTATTATTATTAAATATCTAGAGTAATAGACCCATATCAAATCCACAATATGTTCTTGCTGTTTTGTGGCCATTTTAACAAAATCTGTCCGTCGTACCGGCTTTCATTCTACCCATCCGCCAATATACATGTATGTCATTTATCTCAAAAACTACTGAGTTACTAAGGATACAATTTTACAATATTCTATATCCTCCTACTGGTATAATAAAGTCCCGAAAAACTAAAAATTATCGGTGGCCTTCGTACATGTAAGTTTCAGACCGCGACAAAAAATATGAGTTTCAAGGTAAGGATTTGTTTTAAAAAACCATTTTTAAATTGTTTACTTTAAAACAGTTCTTACAAGACTAAAATATTAAAACAATATTCTACAAACTACTTTAAATTAAATTGTAATTAGAAGTCAAGACGATGACTAAGCTCCTGTGTCATAAGCGGTTTTGTAAACAAACGCAGACATGGCGATTGCCTAACTATTATCAGAGTTAGGTAATCGCCTATACGTGCAATAGCTAGGGATTTAGTAAAGGGCTTGGAGTATCTTTCTGATCTTTAAAATCCTGAATACGGTCACAATTGTAGAGTTGCAAAAAAAATTTCATTGACTTTTTAATAAGATCTGATGAGTAGTTTTTAAGATATTGTTAGAGTCAGTACAGGATCACCTTGTAACAACATTTTTTAATGATATTATTTTTTTCATCAATTTAAAATTTAGTAAATGTAACAATATAGAGGAAAAAAAAATGTAATTACAAGGTCCATCACTGATGCCGGCGATATGAGGTATTTATAATTTAATACTTTTGTAGGATTCTGTAGAATATGACAAAAATAGTGGACTTTGGTCACCTCTACAGAACTCTTCCTTTACCGTCGCCTATTTACAATACCATATCATACTAACGCTGATGACCTCGAAGGAATTTTATGGCACAAAATTCCGGACTTGGAATGCCTCCTACATGCCAGACAAAAACCTACATTAGTACCGTACGTATATTATGTAACCACCATACATCTATACAGGTATACATAACTTTGGCTATTGTTTCAATTTTTTTATAATGAACTTGTTAGCATTCAAAACCGTCCATTCTTTGAACCGAAACGATCTCGTACAATATCGATGTACACTTGTAACACTAATAGATTAAGATAAGCTTTCTTTAAAGTAGCACCCAAATTCGGATGAACCGTGAATGCAAATCAGGGATCGTGAACATTATTTGCATATAACGTGCATGATGAATGCGAAGATATGAACCAATATTTTACAATAGCTTCTGCCTGCGACTTCGCCCAGGGATCTATTTGCAAATATCAATGTCGCCTTAAACCTGATTTACATTGAACCGGCTTCTTCTTTTTCTTCTTCTTCAGCCAGTCCCTATCTACTGCTGGACGTAGGTCTCCCCAAGATTGCGCTACATATCCCGGTGTCCGTCTTCCTCATCCAGTCCCTGTCGGCGACCTTGCGCAGTATGTCAGTCCACCGGGCTGGCGGGCATCCTACCCTACGTTTGCCAAGACGTGGTCTCCACTCCAGGACAAGTTTGCTCCATCGGCCGTCGGTCCTGCGACAGACGTGACCAGCCCACTGCCACTTCAACTTGCTAATTTTGCGAGCTATGTCAGTTACCTTCGTTCTCTTACAGATGTCCTCATTTCTGATTCTATCCATAAGACAAACATCTAACATAGCACGCTCCATTTTTTATTTTTATTGCATGACTTCAGCAGACCGGCAGACGGCCCACTTGATGGAAAGCGGTTACCATCGCCTATGGACATTTGCAACACCGAAGGTGCTACAAATGCGCTGCTGCTCTCTTAAGAGAGACTGGAACCTGATCACTAATGCCGGAACACAACTCAAGGTTATTATGGCGGCACGCTCCAGACCAGGGGTGTTAGCCATCCAGACGGGCAAATGCCCTACCACCTGGCTGACAGACCGCCCGATCGCAGGGAATTGTATTCTTACTCCGTTCCTACTGCTACTGACTTCAAATTTGAAGGAAGCTAGTGTTGATTTTATACTGGCATCGTGTAAATTGATTTGAAATTAGTTCGCTCCACAAGTCAATACCTTTTTTTTTTTTTTTTTTTTTTTTTTTTTGATAAGCAGGGGGAATGTCTTTTCTTGCGACACCCCCTCGGTCCCGGGGGAGGTTAACCGAGGGGAGTGTGAGACTCCCAGCGGCGGGGATCTCCACGCATAACTACCGCCGGCGGCGGTAGTAGTCGCGAGATCCCGTCCGCCAGACTACCCACTAAACCTAACCTGCGCCTCTTTCCCACGCTTTTACGGGGCGCCACGAGAACTAGAGCGTTGCTACTGCATTCGTGACGCCCCTATGTCTGGCAATCTTCAGGACACCCCGAAGGCAAGGTGCCCTGCTTCATCAACAGGGGAGGAAGTCCGCGGGTTACCCCCGGTCCCCGCGGCCCCCTGTGACGGCACTAAGGGAGGTGGAGTGCGTAGCGACGCCTCCGACCGCCAGTCCGCCGTCGTCGGATGGGGTCTGCGTACGCATCCACCTCCCTGGTCCTCTCTGCGGCCTCCTTCAGGGACATTACCGTCTCGCTGAAGGAGGAAGCCGCTCTCCATCCGTCCTCGCTCGACAACATGGCTTCAACCAGATGTTGGAGCGAGGACACAGGACCCACAATGCTTTCTAGCTGATGACGCTGAGGTCCCCAGGCGGCGCACTCCACCAGCGTATGGTACGCCGTGTCGCTGGGTGCGCCGCACTCCGCGCAGTCTGGCGTTGGTTCACGCCCCGCTGTCTGATGCAGATACTTACCGAAGCAGCCGTGCCCGGTAAGTATCTGCGTCAGCCTGTACGTTAGGGTCCCGTACTTCCTCGAGACCCAACGAGACAGGTGGGGGCGGACCACCTCCACCGTCTCTCTTCCTGCTTCTGGGGACCTGAGGTCATCAGTCCAATCTTGGATCAGGGCCTCGGTCGCCAAGACCCTGATCCTCCTTACTACTGCCGGACACGGCCTGTCTCCTCTATCTCTGGTGTCCTGTCGGTAGCGGTGCACTGCCGCGAGCACCTCCGCCTGGAGCTCCCAGGGCGGATCACTCGCGAGCAGTGTCGCCGCCGTCCACGACACTGTTCGGTAACCCCGTATGGCCCGCACCGCCAGGACCCTCTGAGAACGTCTCAGAAGGGTCCTGTTCTTGCGGTGGAGCGAATCGACCCATACGGGGGCACCGTACAGCGCCATGCTCCGCAGAACACCAGTGTACAATTTTCTACAGACCGTGCCCGGCCCTCCCACATTGGGTAAGAGTCTGGCCAGGGCGGCAGCGGCACCTAGCAGTCTCGGGGCCAGCTGGGTGAAATGGGCCCCGAAACTCCACTTTCCGTCTAGGACAAGGCCCAGGTACTTCATCTGGGCCTTTACCGCTACCGCCACTCCCTGGACAGCGACGTGCGTGCCCCGGGGCGGTTGTCTACGTCGTCCGTGGAACATGAGGGCCTCCGTCTTCTCCGGGGAGACCCTCAAGCCTAAACGGCGCACTCTCTCTACTACCAACGCCGTTGCGGCGTTGGCTAGTTCCACGGACTCCTCGTAGGTTCCGCCCCGGGCCGTGACGAGGGTGTCGTCGGCATAACAGATCACCCCCATCCCGGGCAGGACTGGCTCGCGGAGGAGCCAGTCGTAACCAATGTTCCACAGGATCGGGCCCAGCACCGAACCCTGTGGAACACCACCACACGACACGTCGCCTACCAGAAATCGGACCGAAACCGCCCTCCCAGAGGATATATCTGTCTTGGAGGTACGCCTCCAACAGTCTAACAAGGTACAGAGGCACTCCCTGAGACCGGAGTGCCTCTAGAATAGTTTCGAAGGGTAGACTGTTGAAGGCATTTTGGATATCCAAAGATACCACCAAGACAGACTCCTCTATGCTCTCCGCCTCTCTCGTGAGGCTCCTCAACGCGAACAGGGCGTCCAGGGTTGAACGCCCGTCCTAAAACCATACTGAGCCTCCGAGAGTCCAGGCCCGTCGGAATCCAGGTGCTGGACGAGGCGGCTTGCCAATATCTTTTCGAACACTTTTGCCACCTCGTCCAACAGCACGATGGGCCTGTAGGCGGAGGGATCTTCGGGAGGGCGGCCCTCTTTAGGGATGAGGCACAGCCGGCCCACTTTCCATTGTTTCGGGAACTCACCTGTCCTGATGCAGGCGTCAAAGAGTTCCCGAAGCTGGCCGCCCTAGGTGTTTGGCGGCCAGGAAGAGGACCCGGCCTGGGACCCCGTCCGGTCCCGGTGCCGTTTTCCGCCCCGGAGTCGATCCAGGGCCGTTTCCATTTCTTCCTCGGAGACTGGGGAGGATCAGTCTCCGAGGGCACATTCTGAGAAGGATACATCCTGGGGGGAGTAAAAGCTCCCGGGTCCGGGAAGAGCCCGTCTATGATTCTATTCAGGACCCCATCTGGTAGGGACTCCGTAACCGGGGTGGAACAGGCGCGCATTTTCTTGCGCGCCACCCGGTAAGGACGTCCCCAGGGTCCCCGTCCAACGTCACTAGGATTTCTTCCCGAGCCCGGGTCTTCGCTTGGCAGATGGCCACCTGAAGAGCCTTCTTGGCAGCCCTGTACTCCTCCCAACGATGTTCCTCCTCACCTCTGTCCGGAGGATGCCGACGCCGGCAGTTCTTCAGAGATCGGCGAGCCCGAAGGGCTGCCTCCCTCAGACTGCCGATCTCCGCGGTCCACCAGTAAACCGCTGGTTTCTGCCGACGTCGACGCGACCGTGGCATCGAAGCATCGCAGACCCTCGTAAGGGTTCTGCGCATGTCTTCCGCCAGATCCTCCGGACAGGTGTTTCTCTCTAGGTTGGTCCAGCCCTGGACGACGGCCATCTCCTCAGCCAGCTCGGGATCGAGCCGGCTGATGGCCCATCGGGGGAACTGGCCGTGACTACGTGGGGGTTTGACCCTATTCTGGTAGGAGGAGGGAGACTTCGAACCTTATGTAGAGGTGGTCCGACAAAGTCTCCACCTCCTCCTCTACTTTCCAATTCATCACCCTGCGTGCGATCGCATGGGTGGCAAACGACAAATCAACGACGGAACCACCCCGCGCTCGCACGCAGGTGTGGACCGAACCACGGTTCAGAAGGGTCAAACCACTTTGTAGCGCCCACGTTTCCACAGCCAGTCCCCTCAAATCGGTGACAGTGTTTCCCCAGGAACGGGATTTGGCGTTGAAGTCGCCGAGTACGAACGTCGCCCTCGGCGACTGTCTGCCCACGGCGTCCCCGACAGAGTCCAAGAAGAGCTCGAACTCTGCCAGGGGTCGGTTGGGGGAAAAGTACACACCTATGAAGGTGTGCTCCCCCCACCCTGCCCCCGCGTAACCCCGCCCCTCTCGATCTCGATGAGTGGGGTGCCAGCGCCCGAACTGGCAACGACTGCCACCGTGTCGTCCAGGTCCCCTACCCAGTTGCTCTGGGAGGGGACGTAATACGGCTCCGAAATTACGGCCAGACCAACCTCCCACTCCGCCATGGACTGCAGGAGTAAATCCTGGGCCCCGGCGGAGTGGTTTAAATTCCCTTGCAGGAGTCTAGTATGTCATCCGGGCATATTAGTGGGACATACTAGACTCCTCCTGGTGTCTTCCGATTCCGACGTTCGCCGGAGGTATAAACTTGCCACGGACGTGTGGAGGGAGGCAGCCCCTTGACAGCGTCACGTGGTTTGCGTCGAGAGCCGACTCGGCGCAAACCACACAGTGTGCATGTGGCTCCGTACATTGTGCGACCCTGTGTCCGCTTCTGCCGCAGCGGAAACACAGGGCCGACCTATCGACACGCCCATCAGGGCACATGACCGTTATGTGGCCCGTGTATAGGCACCGCATACAACGTATGGGCCGCCTTTCACGGGCCGAAACCTCCGCTGAGCTGAAGCCCACGCAGATGTGCTTCAGCTCAGTAAGCATCTTCGCGACCGGGATTGGGCACTGTACATAAGCAGCGCCCATCCCCCCCGGCCCCACGCCGATCCCGCCAGATCTTATTTGTTCGCGAGGGCAGCCTCCTGCTCGAGCGATGGCCTCCTCTAACAACCAAGGCGTGACTGAGTCGTCAAGCCCTGTGACACGAATGTCTCCTTTCTTTACCGGCCTGGCGACCTCGGCCACGCCTGTTAATGCTGCACTGAGGGCCGCAGCCAGTCGGTCGGCCTTCTCGATGCCCTCCGGCCCTGGCGGCAGCTCCAAGAGCCGGGCATCGCTGGCCGACCGGATGATCCTGAGGCCCATCGCTTGCAGGTCGACTACCTTCGCGGCCTGCTCAAAGATCTGGCGGTATGTAACTCCGTTCTTGACAGCCTCAGGCAGCAGCGTCACCATGACCGCTGCTGCCTTGGCCTCCACTAGCGGAGCCGGCCTCCTTCGAGGGGGTCTCCTGGCCGGCTCATTCCTCCATTGAGGAGCAGACGATAGGGGCGCAAGGGTTGGGGCGGGGTATCCCCCCGCTCTTGCCTCGCGCATCCTTCTCCCTCTGCCCCTTCTACCACCTCCCACCACCGTCCATTCGTCCTGGCCCTCCTGGGCATAGGCGGAGGCAGTGGGAGGAATTGACCACATCGGGGGGGCCGGAGTCACCCCCTGTCTTCTGGGGGCCCTCTGAGCTCCAGAGGGACCCGGTTTCTGATTTGGGCGCGGAGGGCCCACAATTTTTGCATAGGACGGGGCGGGGACCGCCGCCGTCCGTATTGGCTCTACCTCCATCGCCATGGACTCCGCCAGGTCGTCGGAGTCCCTGGGAGGAGGAGCCGAGGTAGGTTTTGCACCCGAAGTCCCGGGTGCCGCCTTGGGCCTCTTGTCCGAGGCGAGGGGTGGACGAATAATCGGGGGGGGGAGCAGCCGATCCTCGAGGCCCGCCAAGCGGGCGTCGACGAACTCTCCCATCGACATAATGAGGGAGCGTTTAAACTCCTCCACGTCGAATGGGAGAGATTCAGTATGGGGTCTCCCCCTCTTTCTGGGCGCGAAGGCCCACCGTCGCTAGCCGCGGCCGACTTGGCTGCAGCCTCTCTGGCCGCGGCCTCCTTGGTCGCGGCTTTTCCTTGGCGTTGGCCTCCTTGGCCGCGGCCTTCCTTTGCCGCGGACTCCTTGGCCGCGGTCTTCATCTCTTCGAACTCCCTACGGTATGACCGAATTTCGGCCCGTAGGAGTCCACCTCCCGCTTGAGCTTCAGATTGTCGAGGCTCAGCTTCCTCGTTTCGACGTCGACGGTCCTCCTAGAGAGAGACTCTCAGTCACCTCCATGAGGGCCGCCGCCGCCTCCTTCAACTTCTTGATGTAACCCCCCTTGAGGTTACCCGAGGTCTGGGCAACGTTGTAGATCGCTGCCACGTGGACGCCGGCCATGGTGCGGAGTTCCTCCGCATCCAGGAGGTCGACGTCCGTCTGCCTCGGGTCCATCTCGGGGGGCACATCAGCCAAAACTTCAGGCGCAGAGGCCTTTGCCTTCTTCTTGTTCTTCTGGCGAAGGTCGCTCACAAAGGCCTCTGCCTGAGCCTCGACATCCGCAGTCTCTTCCGGGATAGCGTCGTTCCGACGCTGTATCCCTGATTACGGGCCCCAGGAGCACCTTGGCACGCCGGGTCCCTGGTCTCTGGGTGTCCTCCTGGGTCACCACCTTTCTTCCCGACTCGTCCGAGTCGGAGCCAACATTATCTCCGCGGGAGCGTGCGTTAGTCCGTTTCCGGATCTCGCACACTCCCGAGGCGCGACTCTGTCCCGAGTCGGCCATTAGTGCCCCCCCCCCCCCTCATGGGGGTGGAGAGGGATGTGTCCGGAGCAAACAACAAGTCCAAATCACGCGCAAAAACAAGGTCCAGTACGAAAATCCAGGAAAAACAGTCAAAAACAGAAATCGATCAAAAATAAGCAAAACCGGGTCAACAACTAGGCAAGAATGTCAGAAGTCCCACAAGTCAATACCTCGATCAATGTAAATCAACCTTTACGTTGAACATGTGCTAGAATTTTTTATAATTAATCTACACCAAATGAAAAGTAGTTACTGTCTCTTACAGATGTTTGCAGCACCAGGGGCGATAGTAGAGCCATACTGCGATTCTTCGATATATTTATAGCAGTTCTTAGGCAAGGCCGGTTCGGTCGGCGTAATACTATGCTCTCACAGAATAGCGGTATAAAATCATTAGTCTTGAGCCAATCATGTTTTATACAGTGAGTGAGAGTTTTAGACCCCCCCCCCAAATCCCATCTTCCTTAATATACTCTTCCTCTTTTCTTTATTGCCATGTGTTCAGCAGACAGACAGACTGCTCACCTGATGGAAAACGGTTACCATCGCCTATGGACATTTTTAACGCCAAAGATGTTACCAATGTGCTGCCGCTTTGGAGACTGGAACCTGACCTCTGATACCAGAACACAATTCAAGGTTATTATGGTGGTATACTCTAGACCAGGTGTGGTAGTCACTCAGACGGGCAAATGCCCTACCACCTAGCTGTGGGTCGTTTTGTTGCCTCTTACGACGACGTTCTCTTACTCTTTCTCCGTTCCTGCACGGATAGTCCTCGAGACACGGAGATCCTGCGATCTCATTGTCGCTATCTCACCCCATTATCTCATCCTAAAGGCTAGCAACGTATTGATTGGCATCTGCCCTGGTGCTGCAAATACTCACTTTTTTATCCCGCCATGATCACTGCGCGGTAGGCAGGCCGTAAGTGGTTTCCATCTCATCAAAAACAGGGAAATTACATAAATGCGTATGTGTCTGTTGCCTATTTGCTTCATGCTTGAAAATCATTCTACGAAGCAAGAAGAATTGTCGCTATTGAATGTTAAAAAACGTTATTTGAGAGAATCTTAATAAAATTGTCCGAGCCATAACACTCGAACAAACGATGCGAAAGGTTGAGTTCCATGGACTCTGCCTACTCGATCCTATGGGACACGAGCGTGATAATATATATGTATATAAGTCTCAGTACTCTGTACATAAAGAGCAATTCAATTTCTCCACCAGCCACAGTATTCTGAGAATACTCATTTCGGCACATCACTACTCAAAAACAGTAAGCAATACCGACGGCGATAATAAATTTTGTGACTCATACAATTACCAAGGTAAAAAAGCTCCAAGAAACATCTCCTTTATGTTGTCAGATGACAGGTATTGCATAATTCAACACTATTTTAGGCATTTTGGTCATAATATATCCGTTATACATGGCATGTGCCGTCTACACGACGGGACTGTGCTAGCCTTTTTTTCATTTAAGGTTTCCCTAAAAATAACTAAACTTTATTGGTCTTATTACAAACTATTACTATAAAAATTTTAGCAATTGCTTAGTAGGTGATTATTAAAAATATTATCTATAAACTCTTTTAAGTATAAAAGATGACAAAGTAATACTTGTATACAAATACATAGATAAACATGTGTCAAAGATTATAAACGAAATTGTCTTCATTTAATAAATACTGGCTAGTTGCTGTCAATAATTACGAACAAAGGAAATCGATAGGGTTGCCGCAGCAGAGCAGCAACGCCGTCTCCTCCTTCTGCGCGCACGTCATGTTTGCCAAGGAGGCGGAGCGGAAGCGTGAGCGGACCTCCTTGCTCCGCTGCTGCCAAAGGAGGTGGAGGCAGTGCGGGTGGGAGAGATCCCTTGGGGTATAGGGGTTCTCACTCACCTGCACATGCCATCGAGATGAGAGAGATATGAGAGATATCTTTTCCCATGGGGAGTGTTACGAACCGCCCCACGGGAAGAGAGACTAGACCTAGAAGATGCTGGGGGACAAAAAAGTCCCTCGGCAATGGAAGAGGCCTATGCGTGAGGCCCACGCCTGCCACGGCACGCGGAGCTGGGGATGCCATTTACTCGTAGCTCTGGCATAAGGTGCAGGACGGAACACCCAGGGGTTTTAGTGGGTATCCCTAACTGGGGAGTGGCAATAGCATGGCACCAGTTCTGACTGGGCATGCTAGTGCCACCCCCGATCTGGCGAATCCCAAACGCGGGTCGCAAATTATCCCCCCAGGCTTCTGTGCCTGTAGCGGCTTAGTCCTCAAATGGATTTATCCTGGCTAAAAAAAAAGGTTGCGGTTAAATGGGGATAGGGCTCTCAACTGCCGTTATGCCTTTTATATATATGTTTTATCTATGGTTCTGCCGTCGAGATGGGGGCGTGTCGTGTTCCGCGTGCGCTCACCTCTCCTCCCGTGGGGCGACTTACAAACCGCCCGACTATGTATTTTGAATAGTTTCGCAACGCCAAGACATTGAAATAGCACAAGTGGGCCCCAGGATCCAAGGCCCATGGTCTAGAGTATACCGCCATAATAATCTTAAGTTTCGTTTTGGTATCAGTGGCAGGTTCTAGGCTGGCAGCAAATGGGTAGCGATTCTGGTGCTGCAAGTGTACATAAGTGAAGGTGACCACATTCTATCAGATAAGCCGTCAGCGTATCTACTATAATACTCCAGCAATAAAAAGTAACTAATATGAAATAAGGGGGTCAGCGTATAACTTGCATCGAGATAATATTACAGTTATTTAGTAGCATAGTTGTTCTTGTCATGTTTCTTTTTAAAGTTAATAATTAATTTTGTTATATACCCTCTTATTTCTAAAAGATACAATCGGCCATTTCCTTAATTGAATAATAATGTTATATTTTTATTTATTTGGTTATTAGCGCCTGTTTTGTATAGAGTAAGTAGTTCTCTATAATTTAACATAATTTTGTGTAATAATATTTATCCCTGATATGTGGTCATTGTGTACAGATTATAATTCAAAATCTCTCAATTGTATATAGACGGTATTCACTATATTTTATTTTCATGTTGGCAGACACGATAGATTTATACTGTGTTCGATTTATTTTATTACATGTAAAACTTTAAGTATAATATTTTATATAATATCTTGTATAAAATATTATCTAAAATTTCCAAATTTCTTTTCATTCATAGCCCTTTAATTAAAATAGTTTATCAATGATTTCTATCCGCTATCGGTTGTGCCAATTGCTAAGTTTCATATACTGTAAAATTGTTGGAGGGATGGCGAGGTGTTCTAAAAATGCTTGTCGAGTGTGAAGAGTCAGTGTATGGAATATTATGGAATATATGTAAGCCGTAAGGTTCTCTGATTACAAGTATAGTGACCAGTTGCTGTTCTTTTATTACCAAAAAACCCTTCTGAGTTGTTGCAAGTATTAAAATATGAATTAATTTTTTTTCATACAGCGCTTGCTTTTATTAATTTGAGTTATTTTCATGGTAAAATACATATATTGATTCCATTTTTATCATCTCACTACGGAACCCTAAAAAGTTGAAACAGTAGAGGTTCGTTAGACCAGAGGGAGGGCCTAAAGCGAACGTGTTTGGTTAATCACTTAGTGAAATTGACACGTGTCTATATATACCGGTACGTGAAAGATATGGTATAAGGTTCCACTTCATTTTGATACTTGTTGTACTTTAGGCCCTCAGATTTCATATTTACCTAAATATTCCAAATTCATACTCAGTAACACATGGACCAAATAGATACTTACTTAAGATTTTCTTGTCTTTCCTTTGTAGTTAAGTACCTGCGTAGTTAAATAATAACTTGACGCCATAAAATATTAATAGTTTCCTTTTATGAACTTGATATTCCATTCGAAAAACTATTTCTCGTGAAGATTATAAAAATAGTTTGTCTCGCATATTTCTTAGACTAGATGTTATCAATCTGCCTCAAGAATGTAATATTATTTACAAAATACATTAAATCAATAAAAAAAAATTACACACACTACCATATATTTGACACACACACGCATATACACTCTTTTTTTTATTGTTAAAATCAAATTAACAATGTAGCCTTGGCGAAATCTGTGATTATAGAAGTATATATAGTCTTTGACATTAATTATTATGGTCGAAGTTGAACCACGGGCGACCACTAGTATTTATTATTTTACTCTCATACGTCTTTTGTTGTTCGTATCTTTTAAAAAAATATTTTAGTGCATTTTCCACTGTATGTACCATTTATACATCTATATACATATAAAACATATAATAAAATTGTAGAGATCAAATTTCTGTACAATAAAAAAAAAGCTAAATACCGAGTCATCGGGATGTAAGAAGTGAAATAGAACTAATTTAGATTTTTTTCAAATTTATTGTTTTTCTGTTTGTCTGTCTGTTTGTACTGGCTACTCTCCGAAACGGCTGGACCGATTTAGATGAAATTTTGTATGGTGGTAGCTTATATCCTTGGTCAACATCCTATATGTTACTGTATGTGTACTTTTGATCCCGAAAAATTAAAGAGTTCTCGTGAGATAGTTAAAAAACCTTTAATTACTTAAACAGCTTATTATACAACTTATGCACCTAATTAAGTATTGATATTGCCGGTATCATCATCATACAAGAAAACAATTTATACATTAAAAAACAATTAGGCTATATATCATCACGCTAATACCAATAGGAGCGGAACACCAATGAAGAATGTTTTAAAATCGGGAGGGTTTTTTTAACTATTCCACGCGGATGAAGTCGCGGGCTGAAGCCAGTACACAATATTACTGTAGTTTTAAAGAAATCTTTGTTCTTTCTTTCGTCTATCTAAAATTTAATTGGCTCTTTTCGAGCTGGTCGGACGAAAAGGAACGATGAAAGGTGTTTGAGAGCCCTGAGGGGTGTAGGAGGATCCAAAAACCTGATTCCAGCGCCACCTACCGGTTCCAATTCGAACCTAAACCATCATTTCCCATTCAAACACACACAATAATTTAATCAAAATCGGTGCAGAGGCTTATGAATGGTTCAGTGACACACGAACAGAAAAATTTCATATAGAAAAGAGGTAAATCTGTAGAGGGGTCGTCTTTGTACAACGGGTTTAAAAAAAAAGAAAAAGACAATCGGTTTTAGGACCAACAGATTCCAAATATACAACTTTTAGGATTGTTCTCTGTCCGTTTGTCTGTAAGTGAACCACGTAAAAAGTACTTAACAGATTCAAATGAAATTCGACAAAGCGGGTTCATATACATTTCTATATATAAAAGTTAATTCTTGTGAAACCTTGTCAATCAAAATGATTTTTTGGTGAAACATATTTTCTAATTTTATTGCTAGGATTTGTGGTATACAGATTTGTCGTGAGTGAATACCATGAATGTATATCCTACAAAAATGTGGCAAAGCGTGAGTGATTTAGCTCCTTAATATCAATAAATTATTTTTTTAAATATGTCTTTGTTAAATGAAAAGATAAAATTTACAGAAATAGGATTCTGTGGACAATTGCTTTCGCATCTTAATATATCTAGTATACGAAAATATAACCTGATGTTGGAATATGATAAAACGTAAGCGTATATATTAATTATTCATCTATAAACATTTATATATTTTATATAGATATGTATTTGTATGGTATGTATATTGAGTATATATCTATTTAATATGTTTGATGTCTGTATATATAACATTTGTGTATTTATTACTAAAATGTAAGTAGTCGTACTATATTTTGCGTATATCACCATCGCCATTAACATCTCAATTTATTTCTGGGGTTGTATGAAAGAGATGATTTTTAGCGATAAGACCGCCCTTTATGAATAATTAGGTAAAGTTTTAGTCTGTAAGTTCATTTCTATATTGGTGTATAATAAAGTGTTATTTATGTATATAGTATACTACAATATCCAAAAAAGGTAAAGCACAATTGAATAGTAACTATAAAGTGTTCAATCAATCAACTGTCAAAGACCTCAGTAGATAGCATCGCAGGTTAACCAGAACAAGACGTCTTGTCCTTTTAATGATCACATTTATTAGATTTACTCCGATTAACACGTGTAAACAATTCCCTAAATGCTGCCGATAGAATATTAATTATTGACATTGAAAAGTTAAAATAGGCTAGGTAAAGAACCCCCAATCAACGTAATGAAACATTTGTAAACACAGCTTTAACTTGGAATAATTTATGGTCAAGAGCTTTTATAGTTGTTTTTGAAGACGAATCTTAATTGAAAAATATGTGTTGCTGAATTCAATTGTAGAGCCTGCGCCACAAAAAAAGTCCCACAGACGCGGCGCTACAATCGCCGTACTAATCCTGCCAGAGTAATTAATTCCTCATCCATAAATCGATGCAAGTAATTCCTGAATAATAAATACAGAATATTCCATAATTAAAGTTTTAAATTTATTTCCTAGCTACATTACGAACAAAATCCTGCCAAATAGCGGAGCTGTCACTTTTAGTTCCTATATTTTCCGTGGGACTTCTTTTGCGGCGCGGACTCTAACCTCCAACTTAAATACTGAGCTATTCACGCTTGTCACGTAAGCTCACTAGCGTAATCTTCAGATTAGTGTTCCACCTAAACTACCCTATTCATAAAAATATATATTACGCCCTTAGAAGATTGACATAACTATACCAAGATTTATACCGTGAAGAACAAACAAACATACATACAAAAAGTTTTAAAACATCTCGACTGTCATGAATTTTTATTTTCTTTTATAATATTACTAGCTTCTGCCCGCGACGTCGTCCGCGTGGAATAGTTTAGAAAAAAAGTAAGTTAGAAAAAGCCCCCGATTTTGAAACATTCTTCATTGGTGCTCCGCTCCTATTGGTTTTAGCGTGATGATATATAGCCTATAGCCTTCCTCGATAAATGGGCTATCTAATACTGAAATAATTTTTCAAATCAGACCAGCAGTTCCTGAGATTAGCGCGTTCAAGCAAACATACTCTTCAGCTTTATATATTAGTATAGATAAACTAATGAAATAAGGAAAATTTGAGCTTAAGAAACCTAATTTATTAATTTACTAATTATCCATCCAACGCGGAAATGCGGCCAGCTTTTGGGCACGCTTTCCGCCGACAGCGATTTAGAGTCAATTTTTTACAGATTTATGTTATTTTGTAAGTGTATTCTTATTTATATATAGTATAATTTAGTTTATAGTTTTATTTGTTAATGAAAGGGTCTGTCTGTCTGTCACCTTGAATAATTTATTAATATTCCTAATTTATTAATAACCTAATGAATCTATTAAAATATTATATTTTGTTGTATCAACTTAAACATCGCTCGGCTCTTCTTAATATTTCAGGTTTTTATAACAATATTATATCCGTTGATCCCAAAATCAATAATACTTTTACTTACAAATGTTCAAATTTAATACGTTTCATTTGCTTTAGATCTTTAAACAATAGCCAAACAGATTTGAATAATTTACCTTCGGCTTTATTTGGCAAATAATTGTAATTGTATTAAAATTCCTTTGGGCGAGACGCTAATATGCACACAAAAGTATTTCAAATAAAAAATTACCTATTCAAAAATTCATTGTTGAAATGTATGTGCATGCTCGTACCTAACTGTAGCTTTTGAATTCTGGGGGTCTTTGCACTGTCTCTTTAGTGATATCGGGTTATCTACGACTTGTATCGCGCAATCTGACAGCTCGGGCGCAATCAGAATGTCTGCCGAGCGTTAGCCAGTTCTCAGGGGCCAGGCTGCGCAAAATCATTTTCATATTGGGGCCAAAATTTAAAACATTCAAAAGAAATTCACAAGGTTAATTACCACAGAAATGTTACGTTGAACGTTGTACTTTTTTACCTCTTAAAACAAGAAGAAAGATTGCTGATTTACTAAAATTGTGCAATCTAAAATTGATTGTGCAAATCTCATTGAGAAACTACATTTGTATGCTCCCCTACTAATGTTCGCCCTAGGAAATTATTACACACACCATTGACGCACACAATTTATCGACGTAATTCGTTCTGTATTAGAACAGCAAATGAATTTAATAAGTTCAGTAAATTGGAAGATATAGACTTATACTTATTTACTAATAGTGTAGCATTGTTTAGCGCAAAGTTGGTCAAGTTCTTTTCAAACTCGAATTTATCAGTTTCAAGTACCTTATATCTATGCACATTTTTTTATTGTTTCTATGTTAAATTTCATTTTTTACTGTTATTTGTGGAGGCTTATTAGGCCACTTTCGCAAATTTGTCTAAACGTCTAAACGTTAATGTCTGTATTGTCCAATATTAGGTCAAGACTAATTTCGATACTTACTTGTAATTCTAGTTCGACATGAAACATCGTGCAAGTATCAAGTTGCTTTAGTTACGACGTACGCGCATTTTGTCAACATGATGTTTACTTTAATAATAATGACTATAATTTTGTAAGCATGAATTTTAACATATTGTGTAAGTTAACAAAAACGATTATTTGATTAAACGAAGCTAAACTATAACCATTACAAACCTATCACATCGGCTGTTATTTGGTAAATATCGTCGAATTATAAAGAAAAGATTTTTGCTTCAAATTCCACTAGACATCATTGGTAAACTTTAAAAATCACTGTTCACGTGAAACTTGGTATTGTTGCATGCATATTTAGTTATTTTCAGACGTTTCAGAGGTTAGCCGGAACAAACAGACAAAAATGTTAAGAATTGATTTTTTTTATATAAATACCGTATATACACCTATATACTCTCATATGCATTTACTAGAAAGCTATTATTTTAACATTATAAACAGACACTTCAATTTTATTTATTTGTGTAGATAATAACTCACTCCAGCGGGAACGCGTAGTAATTTAATACAGTTTCGATGACATATATGATGATTCGAATTTCGTACGAGAGCCGATGAATAACCGCCGTCTCTACTTTCGTTAACTCTTGGCGGTTAAATTTATTTAATTTGTTTGGGAAACATACAATAATTAATATTCAAATATATAAAACACTAAATTAATACACATATCAATCAAGTTTCCACTAAAAAATATGATGATAAATGACTTGACAAAACATTAGCAGTGTCACTGTCTATTTCTATTTTTTTTTTAACGATGCAATTTGAACTCTACTTGAGTAAGTTTATAAGAATGGATGGATGTTTGTTACTAAACCAAGAAAAAACTACTGAACGGATTTTGAAAAAACTTTTTTATATTTTTATTCGCCATCTCTGATGCACACGCTTGTCAGGATTATTTCTTTTCCTATTTTTTATATTTTTGTCTTTTTTCTTATTTTTTACTTTTATTTTCTTTTCTTGTTACTCTTTTGATTGCCAAAAACTTATTTCAAATACATTGTTATTTTTACAAAATTTTTCACCAAAACATTTCTCATTCTAATACTACTACAACAACTTCAGTTACTCTCTCCCTTCCTTGCATGACAACACTAAGAATGGTTTGTGCATTTATTAAGACTACCAGAGATATTTATTTCTGGACTTCCAAGTACTATATAAAATATTTTCATGAGAAACAACTGTTCAAAAGATTCTTTTAGCAGTCACCTTTTGTGTGAAGCAGTGTGAAGTGATTTGCATTGTATAAACGATCTTGGGTTTTGGAAAATAGCTGCATAAGATAAATATACGTACATACTGTTGCACATTCAATCACATTTAAGTTCTGTTGAACAATATTTTTTAAAAAATTCTACTTACTTTTAGGAAACGGGAAGTACACTCGCCATACACGTCTAAGGTGGATTGGCCTGTTTATTTCATAATTTCAATGTGCAGGTTTTGCTCCGATGTTTTCATTCGCCGTCAATGCATTATAATTGTCACAATGCACACATTAGGCAAGAAAACTGCCTAAGCAATGATTGCTTCCCGGCCAAGATTAGAACCTATGAAACATGTACAGCTTCTCAGCTTTATTAATTATAGTAGTTAGTAAAAAATCACACATTTTATTACCTTGTTGGGTTGTCTGGAAGAGATCGCTCTAAAGCAATAAGAACACCCTTTGTTCCTGCCTTGACACGAAATGACTGTCAATGATTTACTTTATGTGTATGTGGTGAACAATAAAGTATTTTCTATCTATCCTACCACTAAATTAAACCCCAAATCTCAAGGCTCTAAATATGGAGGATTTTTTTATATATAATGATATATATGTGTGTGTGTGTGTGTGTGTGTATATGTATTTGTGATTTTTTAACTAATCGATAACAGATTTATTGTGATAAAATATATGATATTTTTATCCCGGAATTCGAACAAAATTAAATGATATATTTATTCTAGCATAAATGTAGTTGTATACAGGTGTTATTCTCGCAGGATTTTGCCTGGGAGCGGTTTGTAGTTGTTCGGGTGCATAAAAATTACCTTGTTCCGACACAGTTTTCACTAAAACGATAGCATACATACTTTTTTAAATGCTGTGGTACTTTGGGTCCCGGGAATCCTGCGGGACTTTCAAGTCAAGCGGGGACGTAGTCGCGGGCATATCCTAATTATGATATACGTATTTAAATATCAAGTTATCATGAAAGAAATTCGCAGTCCGACAATTTGGAGATATATTTTTTTAATTCTCCTGATTGTAAATTTGCTTATATTATATATTGTACATGTTAAGTTTATTTAGTTTTAAAAAATCTCATAAGAATTTTTATTATCAAAACATACTAATAAATTTCTTTTTATGGACTATAAACTATATGATATTAGAATAAAATGAAAACGTGATACAATAACACAATTGCTTATTACGAAACTCAAAAGCCCTTAGCGGTGTATCTCAAGGCGCTAAAATTAATTATTCTAACCATCGAGCATATATATCATATACATCTCAACACCTGGCATTATAACAAACACCATGCCTATTCAGCACAAGACAAATTTCCGTAAACGAAAAAATCGTGATTAAAAATAATTATGTTTTAAACAGAATCAATTTATTACGCATCTTATTAAAGTACGTGCCTTTTGTGTATTTAAATATGGAATAGGCGCTACACATACGAGAGGATATTTTAAAATATCATCAATTATCTCCGTTTTTCGGGGGGGTATTAGGATTTTTTCTGTCACGAAAAAGCGTTACGGCCGCGTGGAGAGGCGGCATAACTTTAGAGTAGACTATGAATGTTTTTTGGTTCCGGGTCGAATTCAGTTTTTTTGTTTCACAAAATAAAATATGTTTAAATAAAAAATGCATTCATGAAAATGTACCTAACCTAACCAAATCATAATTTGCAGTAAACATGCGAAAAATCGAAATGTGTGCTGGGATACATAGTAGAAGTGAAACTTCAACGGACAAGTGGAAAAACGAATTTTCCACGTATCCGTTGCCATTCGTTTTTCCACTTGTCAGTTGAAGTTTTACTTCTACTATGTATCCCAGCACACATTTCGATTTTAGATAAGTCCTGAATGAAAATTATATTGTATAATTACTTTTCTTGAAAATTTGACGAGGAATACGCTTAAAAAATCGTTAAGCCTTGTTCAGATAAGTGGTTTGAATAAACATTGATAGGGAATCAAGATAACTTTCACTCAAAATAAAAACTTCAGAACAATAACTAAAGATTATGTTTCATTCTGAAACAGAAACAAATGACTTGGAAGTTATGCAAATATTTTGCACTAAGCGGAAATCTACGATTGACGTGATTGTGCCGTCAACAGTATTGGTGAGTTCCCTTATTAAAAAAAAAACTGCGGCAACTGCTAATAGTTCCAACGTCTGTCCACCGCCTTATCTTCCAACAGACATGTGTCTTAAGTACAGGTGTTCAAATCTTGTTGATAGTCTGTCGTGGCATGAATCAGCCGATACCGCTGCTCATACTAATGTCCGATACTGAATATTTCCGGCAAAAATCCACTGCGTTACACCGACAGACGTGCAAACGAGCATATTTGACTGTTATGAGCATTTTAGCAATATTTATGCCGTGGGCAAGAGATGCTATCTGAATCACTGTAGCCGCTGAAAACCGCTACCTGTGGACTGGACTGCTTGACGTGTGTTAAATACGAATTCCAGTCATTTGATGTTCTATTTCTGTCACTATGCTAACTTTTGAGCGTTGATTTCAATGGTTAAAATAGAAAATGTTGCGATGGATGCACGCAATCTGATAACCAGCGGCGTAGTGTGGGTGACGGCCGCCCGGGGCGAGAGACAATTTTGCCGCTCTTTTATTTAGGTATTTCAATTTAATGCATACTATATCTATACTACTATACTTATACTTATTATAATTATAATATTAGAAAGAGGTAAAGTTTGTGTGTTTGTGACGTTGTATGGGGTAATCTCTGGATCTACTGCACCGATTTCGAAAATTCTTTTTGTGTTGAAACCCCATATAATTAGGAATGTTATAGGCTATTTAAGATCACGCTAGGACCAATAGGAGCGTAGTGGTTGAGCTGGGCGAGTAAGTAATGAAAAATTTCGTGCTCTTTTCAATCGGTCCGAATTTGAAGTTGCAATAAAAATATGAAATGGTTCAAATATTTATATTATTTATTGTGAAATTTTACCGTCCCTCTAAAAACTGCCGCCCGGGGCGGGCTGCCCCTGCCGCGCCCACTACTCTGCGCCACTGCTGATAACGGTAGGTCAATAAAACTATATTGATCTAGCAGACGAATAAAATAGGTAGACCGAGTCTCGAGCTCGCAGAGTAAAGCAGTCTAAAGGAAGCCGATCGCTCCGCAGTATGTTACAACAACTGAAATAAGCAAATTATTATTCGACTGCTCTTAGACTTCGTGAACGTATAGGCGGATAACATTGTATAATATTACACAAAATAAGCTAGTACACTGAAGAAAATTACAAATAATCGAATACAACAAAAGAAAACTTACCTTATTTGTATTGTATTCTACCCATAGTCCCTCAAGACTATTAATAGAATACTGAGCCTAGATCACCGTCTTCTATGGGTAAGGTGCCCAGAAGGCTGGCTACGTTTCCTCGCTGGATCGCCATACTGCTCCGTTGCCCGAGGTAGGTACCAGCCCTCTGATCACCTGAAGAGTCAATGACTCATTGTATATATATATTGTTACAACTTAGCCAAAATTCCACGAAGCACGCCGACAAAAGTAAATGCACATCTGTTGGCCATAAATCCCAAGTTTTATTACCTGTCCGCATTTGCACTTCTTTTGTTTACTTTTTGTTTAATATTTGTAATTAGAAAAGCCGCCTATTGTGTATTGTAATCCTCTTTGGTAGGCAGTGGCCAGGTGTTATTCTAAGAAACCATTGTTTTCACAATCGTGACATATTGTAAGCTGAGTATAAAGGGATGCCCGAACGGAAAGATCGGCAGTCAAGCGATGATTACGATCAAAGCAAGACGTGTACATTCGATAGCCGATATAGTGACGGACTTTGTGCGTGTTAATTAATTGTGCATTACATTTGGACTTATTGCGTCCCGTTATATTTGTACCTGTGTTATACGTGTTTCTATAGTTCTAATACATGCTATAGTAATTCCAACGGCATTTTAATTCGAGTCCCACACTCGTAACAATATTGTTGTTTATAAAGTATGTTTGCGATTAACGCAACTCCTTAATTTATAAAACCTCATTACATCATAACATTATAATGATATAAATGACACACGTCACTCGTGTTACATACGTTTATCATTAAAAACATAACTTCTCTAAAAACTAAAACACATATAAAAGCCTGTGAAATCGATAAATAAAGAAACATAATTCAAAATTAAGTTTAATTTAATATAATACCAAATCAAGCATTTAAGAAAAAATACTTCATTAACATTACCATCTAATCTAAAAAGACTAATAAATAATTTTATTAATATAATCTACCACAGTTTACCTCGCGGCTGTGCCGCGGGTCAAATTCTAGTGCGTGCCTCTTGTCTAAACAGCAGGCGTTAATACAAGTTTAATATTATAACATTTTTATGTTACTGCTATTTGCCCCCGGAAGATTTACTTCATTTTATATCGCAAACTATTCCATCTCCCGGGATGAAAATTATTTATGTCCATTTTCGATATTAAAACTATATTTAAAAAAATACAGGAAAACCGATCCAGTACTCCTGGTAGTTTTTCCGTGAAGGTTTAACAGACAGACAGATCGAGTTACTATCGCATTTTTTTATAGATGATAAATTTCTACGTCTATAAACTTGATAAATAATTAATAATTATTGGTCATTAGTCCCATACAAACTTTCATCCTCTATTGCAACCCGTCTAGTTTTATGTATCTATCTATCTGTAAATTACATAAATGACAAAAATGTCCAAAATAACCAACATTGCCAAAATGACTAAAATGACCAAAATAAACAAAATGACCAAAATGCCCAAAATATAAATAACTAAAATGACCAAATTTACCAAATTGACTAAAATGACCAAATTGACCAACATGACCAAAACGACCAAATGACCAAAATGCCCAAAATGAGCAAACTGACTAAAATGATCAAAATGGTAAATAACAGAAAAACCTATCTACCTACTTTCTAACCTACTTTCTGGGATAACCTTTACATAAATCTATCCCATTATCCGGGATAAAAAGTATCCCTTGAAATTAAAATTACATATAATATACCAAATTTCAGTCAAATCGGCCCAGTTGTTTTTTCGTAAAAGCATAACAAACAAAGTGACAAATATATTTTTATCCCGGAAACTATCCCATTTTTCGGGATAAAAAGTGGGCATCAAAAAATATATTTATATACTGAATTTCAGCCAAATCAGTTCAGTAGTTTTTCCGTGAAAACGGAACAGATAGACCAAGTTACTTTCGCATTTATAATATTAAATAAGGATATTAACTAAAAATGTCCATAGTAAGAAAGTGTTCTTATTCATTGATAACATTTTAATGACGAGCAATTTATGATCAAAGGTTTTTTTTTGGTTTCTGTATTTATTACTAATTAAAGATTTAGTTAAATAATTAACAGAAAGCAAAAATAGTTGAACACAAAACTCAAACGCATTCTTAGAGCGGCAAGACTATATTGCCGATAAAGGTGTAGTTTCCACATACATTACTATTAAACACAGCACAAACCACGTGTATACTATGTAGTATACAGTAACTATTTTATAAGTTTACGCACACAAGCTTAAAAAAGTATTCAGTTCATTTGATGGTTTTTTTCAAGTAGGCTCCGTCTATAGATACTTTCAATCCATCATGCCTACAGAAAAAAACTGAGAGAACCTTGGAGACTGTAGTAAAATGGAAAATATGCTTCAATGCATCAGACAGGCTGATGGCGCATGTCCCATCTGTTGGACAGTGGTTACCGTTGTCTATGGACATTAGCAACATTGAAGGTTCTACGAACGTTCTGTCTGAATTCAGAAAGGGACTGAAACTTGGTCACTAATGCCGGAATTAATTCATGGTTGTTATGGCAATATACTCTAGACCAGAAGATATTCAAAGTACGATTCTATTGCTATAGTATTATTTTAGTCAAAGTCAAACTCAAACTAATTTATTTGTTTGAAACATGGACATTTTTGCAGATGTTATGCTGAGTAATAAAACTAACATGTTTCGCCTTTGACAGGCCTACAATTTTTTTTGTAGTTTTGGTTACAAGCCATTTGTAGTCCTTATGACTACATATACATATTATGGTTATATTAGTATTATATATTTTGTATTTTTTTAAATAATCATAAAGAATATTTGAAATCATATAGAAATCGCGTGAAATCTTCTAGTCCACCAACAACAAAAGATATACTATAATTTATATAGCACACCTCACCTGCTACACTCAATAATCGTAAATGTTTTAAGACGTGCCTTCTTTTCCAAGAAAGTATAATATAAATTTTACCATAGTAATAAATCGCAATAAATGCCTTATGGTAATGATAGACGTTTCTAGTGTTGTCTTGGAGTTGTACTCAGAATAAATCGGCCAAATGCGTGTCAAATCACGCACATTGTATTTTTTTACTGCCTGAAGCGGATAAAAAAAATTATTATGGTCGCTTATGGACATTTTCAACATCAGCGGCGATGCCAACGCGTTACCAGCCTCTAAGCTGAAATAAAATAGATGGGATAGGGAGGATGCCATAGAAGGGATAGAATAGTGGAATTCAGATACGGTTAAGGGATAGGGAGGATGGGATAGGAGAGATAGAATAGTGGGATTAGGATATGGGGAAGATATAGGGAGGTTGGCATAGGAGGAATAGAATAGTGGAGTTGGGATACGGTTAAGGGATAGGGACGGTGGGATAGGAGAGATAGAATAGTGGGATTAAGATATGGGGAAAGTATAGGGAGCTTGGGATAGGAGGAATAGAATAGTGGAATTGAGATACTGTTAAGGGATAGAGAGGGTGAGATTCTGTGAAAGTACAGTCATACTGATTACATAGTTCGAGCAGTATCATTACATGAAATGAAATTGTATTAAAAAGAAGTACAGGGTAATAATAACAGCCCATAAACTTACCACTTCTAAGCTCGGACCTCCCACTACAGGGAGAACAGACAGTATACCCACCAAGCTTGTCCAAGGCGGCTTAGCAGGTTTGACACATCGGTTATCTCGTTGTGCAGGTTTTATCACGATGTTTTTCTTCAGCGTTAGCACATGGTAATTGTATCAATATGCCCTTTAGATCAGAAAACTGCCTAAGTACTGTATTGTTCAGGCCAGGATTGAACCCGCGTCCTTGGCTTTTTGGGACGCGTGCGCTAACCATCAGGTTACCACGACTTCAATAGTACAATAAGTACAGGAAACATAAGATTATTTAGCAATACGAGGAACGATTTTACAGGAACGTCTAAAGTTAACTCTAATCAACGTCCTACCAAAAAAATGGTCTGTACTTTTGACCAGATCCATCTATTCTTATGTATTACGATGCGCTGAATCCGAATCTGGGGTCAATTTGGTCCATACACCCTCAAAATTTTCAGGGTGTATGGACCAAAAGACCGAATCTGAGGTCAGTTTACTTTACCTTACTAACGTTTAAACTTTTACGTAAAATCTAAAGTGTGCTTAGTGCGTTTTTTTACTACTCGAATGGGAATGACCTAGCGCCATTTCGTGGGCGTGAAGAGAAACATAAATCGTGTCAGACAAAATTGCGTTTACTTGAACGTGATCGAATAGTAAAAAAACTTGCACAAAGCAGTAAAGATTTAGATAATGTTAATTTTTTACCATCGGTAACGTAAAAGAATGAATAATATGATATAGAAACGCTTAGACAAAGAAGTTGTTAAGGAACTTCGATATTGTCCAGATTCCTACTAATACTATACACAATTATGCAATGCAAAAATTTAAACATCACGGACAAGCAGCCAGCCCTAATTTTTATTTTATTTTTGTTGCGGCACTTCTACTAAATTTCATTCATAGACCCAGTCGTTCCTAATAACATTGGCGGTGATAGAGGAACAGACGGATTCAGAAGTTCCTTTTTTGCCAAAATTGCTAAGGAACCCAAAAAATTGGAAATTAACTATTAATAATTAACTAAGAGTTCCATATTTACCATTATATTTGCTATCTACAGTTGCATAATATTGAAAGTTATACGAAGAAGCTTATTAAAAACAATACAATATAACCACATCAAACATTAACGAATGATTTAACATAACCTAGGTGAGCTTTTTACAATTCTAAGCAGACAATTTAGTGGTAGTCTATTTTTAGCTACAAATTTTATAATAGACTTTGCTTTCAATTGAACTTTTTAGATAATTAAACTACAAGATTGATGGATATAAATGTAAAGGTAGACCAAAAAGGAAATCGATGGATTGTGTGAAGGATGATATGATGATTTGTAGTGTGACAGAGGATGTATGTCAGTATAGAGGTGTGTGGAATGAAAAGACATTGTGCGACTCCAAATATATAAGAGAAGGTGAAAGAAAAGAGAGATTTTGTAAAAAAGATTTTATTCAACAAAGAAACCGTGGTAGCTTAGTGGATAGCGAACCGGCTTCTTAATTCATTGATACAATGACATGGATTCGACTCCTGGCCAGGAGGAATGCATTTGATGGCCGATTCCTATATCTTACCAACCGTTCATTTATCTTATTACCGGTTAAAACTTGACATAAGCTCCATACAACTAATTTCAAAATTTAACCAATGGTAGGGCAAGCGAATACTAATAAGATATTGGAACCGGCCATAAGTACGCAGATTTTCTAACTTGATTTGCATACTTTTACTGTTGCTACAGGATTAGATACTATAAAAAACAAAATTAAGAAACCTGCATATGGAGGTTGACTTATGTGTGTGCGGTGCTCTGCAGGGGTCCTCTAGCATCTGGGGAGCGGAGGAACCAACCCCTGTTGACGAAGTGAGTTTGCCTCTCCCGGGGCATTCTCAAGCGCTGAAGGTTTAGTGTGGGCGTAACTACATTCTAAGTCTCACGTTATTCCTACCATGAGCGCGGGGCACATAGGAGGAAGGGGGTTTTAGTGGAGTATTAGCCCATCGGTTTCATAGGGGTACCTTGATGAGTCTCCACACAGCCGGCAATTGACTCTGTTATCTGCGCTATCCCAGTAAAGGTCCCGGTAATGTACGAAATGTATTTCCCCCTGGATCAAAAAAAATGTATGTGCGGTGCGTCGATGATGTTTACTCCGTTGGATAAAGAGACGCACCACTGGCGTATATATACAAGTAACCTTATCGTTTACGTGATGTGCACACCAATATTCTAATCATTATTAAATATTCTATTTACACCTTTATGAGATTGGACATTTTTGATGATTTAGACAAATGCCCAATCTTATCGGCATCTCTAACAGCGATATCTATTATCTGTAAATACAGATATATATGCGAATAATAAATATATGTAAATAGATAACATCACGTTCATGTTTTTGCCCTAATCTGTAACTGTGCTAAATTATACATCAATACACGTGCACATGGAGATTACCGATGTGTGAAATTTACCAATCTGCTTTGGGTATGTTTTGGATTCTTTCCCCTATAATGGTTCAGAGCCCAGCTACGTTTAAAATAGAATGAAAAATAATAATTGTTACCGTGGAAGAAGAATATTTATTAGTAATGACAATAATTATTGTCAGTAGTATCTTTAAAAAACTTTTCTTTATTCTCTCTCTCTCTTTTTAGGTGTTAATGTTGTCGTGATGGACAGTTTTACTTGGTTCATTACATGTCACTAATATCGATTCATTATAATTTTACTCACGTAAGGTAACATTAAGTTTTTTTACGGCCCGAAGTAGATAAATAGGCCGACGGCATACCTTATGAAAAGAAGTTACCGTCGCCAATCGATATTTACCACACCATAGATGCCGGAGAGAACTGGAACCTAGCCACTGATGCCAGAATACAATAGTAGCCATCCAAACGACGCCCTACCGCCCGGTGGGTCCTTTTGCCTCCTTTTACGACAGGCATCCCGGCTATAAGAATTAGTACTCTTCTACTTCTTCTCTTCTTTCTGTGCATCAGGGTGCCTGGAAGAGATCGCTTTTAGCGATAAGGCCGCCTTTTGTTTACCTAGTATGTAACTACTGTCTTGCTGTGTATTTTTGTAATTAAGTTTTGGTGAACAATAAAGTGTTATATCTATCTATCTACTCTTCCTCCGTCATACACTGACGAGTATTAACAAATAGTATACGTCCACTCCCTATTTGTAGAGTAAATACTACAGTCTTTAAATTTATTGGACGCGAGCACACTGCTAGCATTAATATCCTCATATATTCTCTTTTGTATAAAAAAATCACACGATTATACCAATTTATAACATGATTTTTTCTGCACGTGTGATCCCGATTTGACAACTGGATAACGCGAGAAACAAACGTGACTCTTGAACTAATATCGGGCGAGGTGTTTCGAATTCAAAATCTTTTTTTTTTCTTCGAATATTTTAATTCAACCAACGAACGGCTTACCCATCAATATATCCAAAGCAGATTCAAGGGTTTCACACGTCGATTATCTCAATGTGTAGTTTTCCTTGTTATGTTGGCCTTTACTGTTGGCACGTGGCTATTATATGCGCATTGCTTCTTAAAAATTGCCTGAATGATTAATTCTTTGCAGCCAAGGCTATAATTCACGTCAATAGAATCAGACGTGAGTTCGTCAATCACTATGCTACCACGAAAATAAATACACACCCTTCCTACCTTAATAATAAATAAAAGTACTCTTAACTCCTCGAAGGGATAAATACATAGTATACGACAGTACAGAATACGTGTTATGATTACGACACTACAATTTATTTGTTTACATACATGATGTATTACATACATGATGTAATAGTCTTAAAATTACACCCTACGTAATTTTTTTAATTTAAAATGGGAAATTAATAAGAATTAAGGTTATAATGTCAAAAATATATTACATTCATCGTAAATTGTTCTTTTTCTATTAAATGATTTTTCAGAGTTTCATAAGCCAAATAACCAAAAAAATATATTATGCGTGCAGAAACGAGGAAAGAAACGAATTTCTGCAGTCGGACGGCCTGTCGTAAGAGACGACTAAATAAGCTACAGTCAGGTGGTAGGGCATCTGCCCGTCTGGATTGCTACCACCTCTAATCTGGGTTATACTGCCGTAAAAACCATGACCTATGTTGCATTAATTGCCAAGTTGCAATTTCTCCCTTCAAGACCAGCAGCACACTGGTAGCGCTTTTCGTGTTACAAATGTCCATGGGCGACGGTAACCGCTTATCATCAGATCAACCGTCAGCAGCTTGTACCAGCAATTTAAAAAATCAGTGGACATTTGCCACCCCTACACAACTTTATTTGTCTAGACTGGCATGCACTTACCACATATATTTCTTGTTGAAACGATGAGTCATGTTTAATTCTGCTGCAGGCGAATTGGTAAAAAAACCATCAAAACAAACAGTTCACCTACCTAATGTAGAAATACGTGTTGTGCATTCACCCAATCTCCACTAGGATGTCCAGTTTCCCATAACGGCCCAAACTCTGCTGAATAGTGTAAAATGACGATCGAAGCGTCGGGTGCAAGCCGCCGGCCGTGGGCTGCATCACAATTAGTCCTGGCTACAACGACTATATAATGGCTAACAGATACTGGACACAGCACAAACTGACCAGCAGTAAACCACTCAACACCCTTTGCTAACAAAGGGTAATAAAAAGTGTAAAAGAAAAAAGTTGATACAATAAATATATCGAAAATGAAAATTGTACTTTCGCTGGTGATCTTGAGCTGCGCGCTCTTCGAGGCGAGAGGATACCCCTATTATCCATCTTACGGAAATGTGGATACTTGTAAGTATACTAACAATTCATCCATATATTTATTTTAGTAAGACATACTGACAAACAATCATAAAAATTAACTATATAAATAAAATATTGCTAATTACAAGCTTTAACACATAGCTTTACTCAAGTAAGCAAATAGCTTAGAATATATATTTTATAATAAAAAGTTATAGTTTACTTAAAAACCGAAATCTTTAAAGTGAATATAATCTGCAGTTCGGGTAAAACTAGTCTTCATTGAATAATTAATTGTTAAATTTGTTTCTAAAAGTGTTAGATTTAGTTACAAAAATATCAATGTTTCAATAATTTGAATGCTAATTCGTTTTAATTTTCATGCTCTACGAAAAATGTATTGTACCTGTAATTGCTCGATGCAAAAGTTATACGTTATATATAAAGTCTAGCAATGTATCCAACATTGATAGACTCTGATAGTCAATCAGTATCAATAATAATGTTAGTGTCTCTCTGCGAGTTCAAAATAGACGCCTAAGTTTAAGAGCAAACTGCTATTTATATGGTGCCTAGTCATAAATAGCAATTTTTTAAAAACAAATTTTTAATATTTAAAATTTAAAGTCATGAGTACGGCTAGTAAGAAATGTGTAGTTTTAAAGTCCACTTGCAAACGTAGTTTTAAATCATGTTTTCTAACACTCAGAATATATCTATGAACCGTTACGATACAGTTGTTTAAAAGACTACCAATTAACTATGTGTATCATTTTTTTTTGTTGTTAATAATTTAATATTATGCATTTACCTAGTATCTAAACATAACAAAAGCAGATAAACACATAATAGAATCGTAACATATTTTTGTTTTTAAACTCTTATTACGCAGTATGAAAACCGGTTTTAAGAAAATAGCTTGCGCTAATTATTTAATATTGTTCATTTAGATCAGATTGACAAATTAAAAAGGTATATCAAAAGGATTTGTAGGCACGATTTGGACTATATACTCCTCGCGCTTCTGCAAAATAGATTAGCGGGTATCAGACATTCGTAATGATGACGTGTAAGTTTCCTCCCGATGTTTTTCTTCACCTGGTGATTAAAACAATATGCACAATTAAGTCAGAAACTCTTAAAGCTAAGCAGAAAAGCCTAAGCGGTGTACGCTGCCTACGAAAGTTTGAACCCACTTCAGAGAAATGTGATGCGAGCAATTCAGCCACTATTTTATCGTGCCTCTTTACAATCAGAAAAAAATGGGTAGACACATAGAAAGAAAATACCTTATAGTACACCACATACCTACATAAATAGAAAAAAAATGTTGTCAACAAATAAATCTGAAGGCAAGTGCAATGGATGGTCTTATTTATCACTTTTACGCGATCTCTTCCATACAACTGAGATTAGGATGACTGGAAAATAGACAATTAAAATTCGCAAAATATTATAATTAGATCCAGCTATGTTGCTGAAGAGTTTCTTGCGCCACTTCCTCTCTTCAAGTCACAACATGTTGCGAAGTGGTGGTAATTTACATTAGGCTCTCATAGAATAAAAAATAACCACAAACAAAAATTAAAATGAACAAGTTGGGGGCTTAGACTGAGGCTAAATTATAATTTCAACATTACTCATCGACACTTGACATCTTCGTCTTCGGTGATAACTGCTAATGAATAATGACCAAAACGTCAAAGACAAAAAAAAATACCGCTTTTAAAATTGTTAAAATGTAGTTTTCATTCAATATTATAATGTTGTATTCATGCAAAATTCTTGTTAACAGTGTCCTATGGCTCCAGCGACAACTCCCGAGGAGGGATGGTGATGAGCCGCTACTACAATCCGTACTACAACCCTCGCACTGTCGGCGGAGGCATGGCCGCGTTCATGGTCAGGCAACCCGAAGAGCAAACCCTGCAGCAATCAGGCCAATACTATGTGCCCGACAGACGTCGCCAAACCCTTGCCGATACGAACTTCAACGTACCTCCTCAGCAAAACGAGGTCTTCTACCCTCAAAGCCCGGAGAACCCAGCTTACCAGCCCGAAAGCCAACCTATCCTGCCAGAGATCCCAGTGCCAGCTCCCACTGAAGCTACTGAAATCGCCGAACCTACTGAAAAAATCGATGTAATCGCCACTACGTTGAAGGCTGTATCTGTTCCTGAGCTCGCTGAACCTGAGCCAGAGGCTGAAGAAGTAGAAGAGCCAGCACCCAAGCCAAAGAAGGCGTTTAACAAGAGGAAACAGGCCAGGAGGCCTATCGAGGATGAGGATGACGAGGAAGGTTATCCACCAAGAATGCCCGCTGGTGCTTTCTTCCCGATGTTCTTTGGTTATGGAAGGACGTCTGGTGGACCTGGAGGTCCGACAGCTATTGCCAATGCATACAGCACGGGTCGCGGGGGCGTTGCCACTAGCCACGCAACGGCTTACGGCGCCCCAAGACCAGAAGAGATTAAGAAATTGTAATTTTAGCTAAGTTTAAATTGTATATCGATTTGTTGTTTGTAATGATACTTTAATATATATTTTATAGATCGCAATATTTGATTATTTAACTATTTATCAAATTACTGATTGCAATAAAACCTAAGTAAATGCCATTGGAATTCAATTTAATATAATTTAGAACTACATTTATTTCATACTAGCTGATGCCCGCGACTTCGTCGGCGTGGTGCGGTTTTTTAACTATCCCACGGGAACTCTTTAATTTTTCGGGATCAAAAGTATCCTATATGTTGACCAGGGATATAAGCTACCAACATACAAAATTTCATTTAAATCGGTCCAGTCATTTCGGAGATTAGCCGGTACAAACAGACAGATAAACAGACAAACAGAGAAACAAAAAATTGAAAAATATCTAAATTAGTTCTATATCACTTCTTACAACCCCCTGACTCGGGTTTTAGCATTTTTTTTAATTGTACAGAAATTCGACCTCTACAGTTTTATTATATATATATATATATATATATATATATATATCATCATTTTAAGACAGCTGAAAATGTTCAACTATAATAATTGAAAAAGCTTACCATTATTCTAGCTACTTTGCATAATTGTTCAAAGACCAATAACAAAAAGAAAATCAAATTTGAATGCATTTCGTTAGGAATAACACGTCACTTAGTAAATGCTGTTAAATGCGAAAACAAAATAATATTCTACCGTCTAAAAATAAGTGACTTGCAAAACCTCACTGTCTAGAAACTGAACCCGAGCGAAGTTCTGAGGAGGAGCCTAGACATATGATATCTTGTCTATAGTATAGTTATTTTCCATTAAATAGAGGTCGTTCATATGGAAAATGTCGGTATCGCGCTGAAATGCCAAATAGGGTTCACACCGTAGCTGGCTAGTTAAATTTTGGTTGTCAAATTCCATGGAAGCAAATAATTGGACGTTGTCTGTTTTTCTTAACCCTTTTTCCCAGAACAATAATGAAGTAAAAATGGCCCTCGAGAAATAAAAAATAACGCTCTTGTATCCCTTATTTGAAATAAGATTTGGGGCTGTCTGGCACTGCAATGCAATTCTACCAATGTCGTATTTAAGTTATTATTCAAGTCATGGTTTTTTAATATTTAACCTGAAATACGATATTTATTAATCGATAGACACATAAACAGCTACTAGTAATACGTTTGCATTTATTCCTACTGTTGGTTTTCAAATGTATTACCATCGATTCAATTGTTTTACTACTACGGCTGGTGTGCATAGACATTTAACCCATTATTAATATAAAATAATCGCTGTTTAGCTATATAGTTTTAGGCCATTATTTTATTTTAACCATTGGTTAAATGTCGGTGCACATCAGCCAAAGGTGAGGTAATGTACATTTAACCGTCGGTTAAAATAAAATAATCGCTACTTAGGCATATATTTTTATCGGTCATCTTATTTGAACCGACGGTTAAATGTCTATACTCACTAGCCTAACACATAAATTCCATACACACAATGTCAATTATATCATAGTGCTGAATTTTATCATCCAGAACTGGCTAAAACTGAGACATTATATCTAATATAGGGGAATGCCGTTCACTTATGAAAAACCGTTTATATTTATTAAACTACTTTATATTAAAAGTTAGATAAAATAATACAAATGTTCATTTATTCAGTAATCAATACTTTGACACGAAACGTATGAAACTTTCCTCAATAATCGATAACTAAACAAAAATAAAGCCGTTCTTAGACGCCATTACCCGATCATAGGTAATACCGCTTACATATCTTACTTCTTCAGAAATTAATATGTTATGGAAAATAAGGAATAACTAGTAAGAAAAGAACAAAGAAAGAAAATATTAAACTAAATACTTAAAGGAAACTAAATTATAAATATTTTAATATAAAGTATGTAACAAATCGCTGCCAGAAGGAAGCGTGCCCAGAAGGCTGGCTGCATTGCCACGCTGTATGGCAATGCTGATTCGTTGCGCGAAATGTGAACCAGCCTTCTGATCACGGGTGGTATCAAAGAGTTTCTTATACCGCTCATATAAAAGAATTCTAACACCAGAACCTGTGTATGAAAGAAAATTGATGAAATCTATCTATTACTCAATACTACAAATAATTATATTTTATAGTAGTAACGATAAAAAATTGTCATTTGTTGATTTTACCGGTAAAACGTTCAGCCAACAATTTTGTTAGTGGGAATGTAAACAAACAGACATACTGTTTTCTCTTTCTGCTAAATTTCTGAAAGTAGTTACTTTTTGTTCTCGTATCATACCCCCACGCTTTAACCTGTGTCCCGTATTCTTACGCTCTGAGTTTGCCAAGTTGTGCTTATGTGCATTACCCACTGAGCGCCATTATCCCTGTTTCCCCTACCTGGGACCAAATTAGAACATAGTAAATTAGTGGGGCCTAGACCAGCTCCTCCGCCGTGACTGTTTACCCTCGCAGACTCGAAATCCCTTCTTGATACAGAAACCCAACATAAATGGAGCGACGGGGATTTTTTGATATTATATTATAAGCGTTAAATGAACTCAGTAAAGTATTAACCTTTCCACATAGAAAATTAATTTATAAAAAATATTCTTAAGCAGTTTCATTTTAATACAATCGTCATGGAAATCTTTTAGTCCAAATATTATTAAAAACATTCACTTCAATCATGAAAATCAATGTTCTTTGACGTATTTGGTGGTCAAATTGTCCATTGTCTGTGATTTAGTATTTCTAACACGTCACAATAGTCAGTTCGATGTTACCTATACGTCATTCGAAGTATATATTATAAGGCCCACAACGCGATCACTTTGGTTTCAATACAAATGGTAACGATTGATTTGATTTTGTTATCACTTGAGTGGTTTATAGTATACAAGTCCAGTTTAGATAGTAAATTCGATTGCTAGTCTATTCAAAACCAGTTACCTTCAGAATAGTTTTACCACTGGACAAGCAGACGTACGAGCTCTCGCCACCGATACCTACATGATGGAAATAACCAACCGAACGGACGAAGCGCTATGCTTCCACTTTTATAATACGTATCTCTGAGGAGTGGCACTCTTTACCTTCGTCTGTTTTTCCTGAAACATACAATTTAGGTGTCTTCAAGTCTCGCGTGAATAGGTATCTTCTAGGTAAGCGTGCTCCACTTTAGACTGCATTTCCAATTGACATCAGGTGATACGTTGTAAGCTACGCCCCTCAGCCGCGTCCATCAGCCGTGATTTATAATATGCACACAGCTTAGACTGTGGCCGGACGCGTCTTATTTAAAGCGTTCAAAATAACGCCGTTAGCAAATAGCTACATTAGTGTGTATATATATATATACATTATCTGTCCATATTAAACGTCATTAAAAATGTTGCATCTCAAATAACGCATTAATCTCATCGCCATATCTGTGTGAAACGGCCTATAACTGTAACATTATCGCAGATAAAGCCCCAGCTGTACAATTAGGTGCCACGTGGGACGTGAAAAACAAAAAAAACCGTGAGGTAATCTGCACATTAAGACAATCGATGTGTGAAACGCGCCAATTTTGGACAAGCACTACATCTTGGAATTAATGGATGATGCGAGCCCAATAGTGGGGAATGTATGATTTGATATTTATAGTCAAATTTCCATCAGTCCTTAATGCATATAACTGTTTGCAGATTTATCGTATATCCTGACCTTCTACTTGTACATATTACATATTTGTTTTATGTAAAATGTTAATTAGATATCAAAATTTAATATCGCAAAAAACTTGAGCTACAAGACTTAAAAGACTTTATGGTTATTGCGAAATAATGAAGCTTTAAATATTTATATGAATGTAGTAAATTCACATGTTTTTTAGCTTTTAAAAGCACCAAAATGTGAACGAGTGGAATATATATTTCTATTAATAGTTTTTTGCTTTTTGTAATAGGTATTGGATGATAGCAGATTTATTAGTACTCAATTAGTAGAACAACACTCATTATTGCATCATTTGTATCAATGTTTAAAATTATGCGAAACTTTAGACCATCAAGGGCCAATTTTCCAATCATTAGATAAAAGTTATCAGTAGAATAAATTATAACCTGAGCGAAATCAAAAGCGAAACTATTCAACTGTTTCATTCATGCAACTGACATTTTTAATTTTTCCATGTTATACTATATCAGCCCTTAATCGCATTTAAATATTTACAGACTGCAGCGCGAGCCCCAAGAAACTTATATACACATATATATTTTAGAAATAAAATATTTTATAATTTAATTGATAGTTTACTTGTACTAGTAGTCCCCAGGGCAAATAGATCTGGTTATGTGATGTAGGTACACAGACAGACGAACGACGGGATAGACGGATTTAAGGAAATTATTCCCTTCCTACCACTTGGCTATGAAACAGGTTCCTTCTTAGGGCAAGTCTTTGACTATAGAAAATTGCTATTTCTGCCATTTTTACTATACATAACAAGCCGATACGTGAATTTTTAACCGTGCTGTGCCTACAAATTACACGTAAACAATGCGCCTGATAAGTTTTATTACTTCTGTGCTTATTTCGTCCTGGTTGACAAATAGCTGCAGGCGTTTTGTACAAATAATTTTTTGTTATTTGTTCTTGTAAATATTATATTGCTGATATTATTGTAGCAGGCGTACAAATTATTCATACTTATTTTCTTTTGCAAAGGGGCAAAGTGATTTGCATTCATGGATATTTTTTTTATTGCACGAGTTCATCAGACAGGCAGACAGCCCACCTGATGGAAAGCGGTCACCATCGCCTATGGCCACTTAGGCGAATAGACTCCTTAGTTTAGCGGGTTGCCTGGAAGAGATCGCTTTAAGCGATAAGGCCGCCCTTTATTTATTGTATCTAGTTTTTAAGAACGTAGTTTTAATTTTATTGAATAATAGTGTTTCCATTCGTACGTTCATTCACTTGCAACACCAAAGCTGCTACAAATGCGATAATGCTGTCTAAAGGGAGACTGGAACCTGGCCACTAACGCCGGAACACAACTCAAGGTTGTTATGGCGACATACTTTAGACCAGGGGTAATAGCCATCCAGTCGCCAAATGTCCTACCATCTGGCTGTGGGTTGTTTTGTCGCCTCTTACAACAGGCCTAGCCGCAGGAAATTGTATTTTTTCTCCGTTCCTGTACGAATTATTCGCATTGCTAATTATTTTGACTGGTTATTAAAAGTTTTAGTTTTTATTCTGTACCCACTGTATTTAGATAACACCATTTCAATTACTGCTTTTAGTTAGCCATTTTTATTTCATAAATAACATACCATACCAAATATGTAAGGAGATATTTTAACTGACATACTGTAGCTATAGACTTAGGTACATTTAACAAGCAAAGCAAACACGAGTAGTGTTTTCTTTGTTAATGTTTATAACGAATCTTTTTAATCATAATATATTGTACATTAGTAATACTGCTCAAAATAAACTTATTTAAACATTCGTAAAACTTGAACCGTGAGTACCTAGTCGGTCTTGATTTATCATTTATTTGTAATGGTGTTCATTATAAATGTTAATCAGAATTTCAAAAAAGACCTACATTATGGAACGAAACGCAAATAATTTCCATAGAAATATATCTTCTTATAAACTGTATATTTAATATAATACTAAAATTATCCCGAGACCATGGAAGTATTCTTCCATGCCAAGATCTTTGTTAGACGGGAATGTGGCTAAAAGTTAGAGCGCGTAGACTCTGAATGGCAACGCAATCTCTTGCCCAAGATTTTGGCAAATTTTTCGATCACATGAAAGATCGACCAATCGCTATCATTATTTATTTAAATATACAGACAACTATATCGTTTTTTTCTAAATGAAGCCCAGTGGGCCTCGACGTCTTCCCTAACTAACTAACTAACTTACTTCTAACTTAGTCAGGGTGCATTGTATAATTATATTTTAGGCACTGTCTTCATATATATTTTACTTATTTTTAAATTTTTCTGTTTATACTTATCATGTATTTAACTACATTTATTATCTGTGTATTTATTTGTCAGGGTATTTTTTAACGTCTTTTATCATTACTATGCTAGGTTTAACCTATATATATTCCTATATATTTGTAACTATTAATATTAACCTATTTAAATCTGTTAGCACTTTTTACATATTTGTCTATTATTTTGTTTTATTTCTTTCGTGGCTTTTAAAGTCGTGGTAGCGTAATGGCTAGCGCAGCACACGCGTCCCAAATTCAAACTCAAAGGCGCGGGTTCGATCCTGGCCGGAACGCATGCACCACATAGGCAGTTTTTTGACCTAATGTGCATATTATTACAATTACCACGTGTTAACAACGGTGAAGGAAAACATCGTGATGCAACCTGCACATCGAGATAATCGATGTGTCAAACCTGCCAAGCCGCCTTGGACAAGCGTGGCGGGGGTATACTGTCTGTTCCCCTAATATGGGAGGCCCGAGGCCAGCAGTGGGACACTTATGGGCTGTTCTTATTATTATTTATATATTTCTTACAAATGTCTCGTTGGCGATATCCAAATATTGTCAGTAATGTTTAAAAACATGCGTTAGTAATAGCTAATAACGAGTTGGTCCTCTGCATGAGTGCCAAAAGTGCCAACATCTGAAGAGTATCGTATTTATTGGCTATTACATTCAGGATGTTGTTCATGCTCTCGTGCACTCTACTCAGGACGAAGGCTGTTTTTTTTTAGCCAGATGACATCAAAAACATCTCGAAGCCTCTGTAGAATCGCGACAGCCGCAGCAACGCCCTAAACGCATTATTACATTGTACACGTAGGGCACTATAAGACTGTTGAGCAAACTTGAACCACAAACTCGCTGAATACAAAGATGTACAGTAGGCACTGAATAATGTAATTTTGACCGCATCCGTGCACCCAACGAATTTGTGAACGATATATATATATATATATATATATATATATATATATATATATATATATATATATATATATATATATATATATACGATAATATGTTTGTCCGGAGTCACAACGCCCAACGCTCTCTGTCTATCTATCGCTATACTACAATATCATAATTCAAATCTATTAGTGGCCACCCAGTGGTCGAAATTCGACCATAATTAATTTAAATTATAAGTTTGAACATTATTAAGGTTCTGTTGTCAAAGACTATTACTTCTATAATCACAGATTTCGCCAAGGCTACACTGTTCATTTGACTTTAACAATTAACAAAAGAGTATATATATGCGTGTGTCAAATACATGGTAGTGTGTGTAATATTTTTTTTATTGATTTAATGTATTATTTATGCATAATTTAAAAAAAATTGTATTCTGTACTCCTTCTCTATGTTATATAAACTATAAATGTGCGGAATTTCATACTCCTCCGTCCGCGCAATTTTCGTAAAAAGGAGTACAAAGCTTTTGCTTCACGTATTAATATAAATGATACTAATATAATTGTAGTATATGTTTCAGTTTTCATAAGAAATGCCAAAATTTAAGTGAAAACTGCTTTTTATACGACACCTAATTATAAATGACCGTTTTCACTATTATTGTCTATGTGTCGGTCTAAAATATTGTATCGAGTTGGCTCCGACACGATTACAAGGATTTCAATTAAAGTTTTAGTTTAATATTGTAATATATACATAATTATATAGCATGTAAATAACATTTATCACCCAAAATTCTTCATTTATGTTAAAATATAGACAATTTATCACTAGTCAAAATATCTATTGAAACTATAAATATTTAAAACTAGTTTCTAGTGATAAATGCCTGAAAATTCGTTACGGATCATTGTTACTAAAAGAAGTTCAATTATAAATATATCGCATCATATCATTTATGGTAATTCGTTGGGAAGCCCGTCTCTAAAATGTTATGAAGTTCACCCGGATGTGGTTTCTACGCTCACTCTGCATTGTTGTCGTGACTATCTGACTATCAATAATTTATATCTTTACGTATAATTTGTACTTGGTATGACCGTTTGCAAACAATAATTGCCAGTTTATCAAAGTACCTACCAAAAGGGCCGACGTTTGGGTAATTTATATCTAATGGCTGATATAACCTTCCTAAAAGAACTTTTAGCGAAAAAATGAAGAACGATGTTTTTTTAGGTGGATTTATTAGTAAAACTTGTATAATATTGTTACAACTTAGGCTCCGACAAAGACAAATTCCATGTACAGATCTGTAAAAGCACATTTTATTACCTGTCGTCATTTGCACTAATTGTAATCCTTTTATGATCGTCTTCTTTTGTTCACTCATTTATTGGCATACGTTTCTAGTTATTGTGGAGAACAGCCTATTATCCTATTGTACTCGTTTACGGCCACTCAGGAGCATCATTAGCCACGTGTTGTGGAATATAAGTACAAGCTAATTCTAGGAAATTATGTCGACGTTGCCGCGCGGGCACATTTGCATTAGTGAAGTATAAAACGATGGCCTGATTGAGAGAGGGGGTCAGTCGAGCTACAACTACGATCTAGGCGTGACGTGTGTACATTCGGGAATCTAATATTGATGGACTATGCGCGTTTTATTGATTTACGACCTTGTGCATTACGTTTGGATTTGTTGCGGTCGGTTATTAGTACCTGTGTTATACGTGTTTATATAGTTCTAATAAACACTATAATAATTCTGACGGCATTTTAATTCGAGTCCCGCAAACTTGTAACAATATTGGTTTAAAACGGACAATAGTAGGATATTGTTTTTATGCCAGGATTGTGCATTCGTATCAATCGCACACAAAGTTTATATCTGTAGTCAGAACCTGGGGTGCAATCTAACTCTTGGCCAAGTTTCATTTAATTTTTTTGAGTATTTCTCACGTTATTTCAGAAAGACAGACTCACAGAAAGATGGACAATACTTTGAAAAGTTGTATATATATGCTTTTTTTTTATTTTTTATTGCAGGAGTTCAGCAGACAGGCAGACGGCCCACTTGATGGAAAGTGGTTACCGTCGCCTATGAACATTTGCAAACCAAAGGTGCTACAAATGCGCTGCTGCTCTCTTAAAGGAGACTGGAACCTGGTCACTGCTGCCGGAACACAACACAAGGTTGTTATGGCGGCATACTCTAGGCCAGGGGTGGTCGCCACCCAGTCGAGTAAATACCCTACCACCTGGCAAAATGGTTAATGGTTTGCCGAACATTGTAAGTGCTATTAGATTTTACTTCGCTATTCTATCCTTGATATCTATCTATTATATAGTATTATAAAATTCTAAGCATGTCGTGTCTGTACATTGAAGCTATTAAAAAAAACAAACAACTGGAATACACTACATAAACGAAGGAGATGCAATTTTTTTTAGATTTCTTGTCTGTTTTCTGTTTATCTGTGTCTATTTGTTCGAGACTCGGGTGAAAAAACACTTTGATGTGGTTTTCGCTAATAGACAGCAATTCTTAGACTTAAAATATGCGATACATTTTATCCCGGGAATCCCGCGGGAATTTTTCTGGGAATGATTCGACATGGCCAGATTGAAAAAAAAATGCGAATTGCGAAAGGAAAGTCGCCTATAGGCGTTTGCAAATGGGGACTCCAACACGTTGCCATCCTTTAGGATGGGATAACGGGATGAGATAAATAGATCCGACACGAGGAATGGGATATGGGATTGGGATAGGGGGATGGAGGCCCAAGCGTGAGTGCCACTAGTGCGGTGCACCCTTAAAGGCCCTTCATACCTTTACGTAGTGCACCGCCTGGGGACCACAGAGGTCCCAAATGGAAAATGTTGACGGTCCGGCAAGGTTTCTGGAGGGCATGGTGAACGCCAAGCTAGTCAGCAAAAAGTGTTGGTCCTCGGTCACCTTCTGTGAATCGGTCATGACTCAGAAGGAGGCGTCGGAAAGGCAAAGAGAGAGTCACAAGAGGCGACAAAACAACCCACAGCCAGGCGGTAGGGTATTTGCCCGTTTGGATGACTAACACCCCTGGTCTAGAGTTTACCGCCATAACAAGCTTGAGTTGTGTTCCGACATTAGTCGCCAGGTTTTAGCCTCCCTTTCGTTTTACAAATGTCCATAGGCAATGGTAAACGCTTTTAATTAGGTCGGCCGTCTGCCTATCTGCTAAACTCATGCATTAAATAAAAAAATAAAAATTTAAAAGATACTTTATTTGGATAATAAAAATTATTAGTATGAAAATGTAACCATTTTATTAAATACCTTAGAATCCTTTGATCATTATTCTCAGGATTCTAACTTCACACATTGATTTTAAGGTCAACAGGCAACCTTTAATGTTCTTCACTATTTATTATATGAACTTACATCGGCTTACTTATAAAGTTTATAAACAAATATAATCGCTGGCGGCAGAACAAAGGTATCAAATGCACGATTCTCTAAAATGACATCATAGTGTCATACAATAAAAACCGGCCAAGCGCGTGTAAATCCACGCACAATAAAAGCTTGCGATGAAAGTATATTTTCAAATTCTACCACTACGTCTTTTCAGAATTTCTCAACGCACAGTTGAAAAATTTTCAAGCGATAATATTTCGGGTTTCCACAATGCATCTGGCCATGTCATTGTACAGATTCAAATTTGGATGAACAAGGATTCAAACTCAATTTTTTTTTCCAAAATAAGTTCCATTGGTCCACTGGAGCACATTTTTTGAAGGTCATACATATAATTAAAAATGTAGATTTACTGTCTATTCTATGTACACCTCTTTGCAACGTGTTATCGCTGCTTAAGACCTACCTACATGGTGTTCCCTATCTCGCTCTCGCATTACCAAATTTTTGAAAATATAAAATCACAGAATTTAGTTAAGACAAATCCCTATTGCACAAAACTTAATAAAAATAAATTAAGAGTGTTTCACAATAAAATCGTTATGATTTCGATAACATTACTATATAATAAAAAAATTGTAAACTTTTTTAATGTATGTAACCTTGTCTGAATAAAAATGATTTTATTGTAAAACATTCCTAATTTTTTTCATTAAGTTTTGTGTAATACCCATTTTGTCGTATGTAAACTATGAATTTATATCTTTAAAAATGTGTATACGTGAATGAGATAGCGATCTCCATTTAGGTAGATCCTTTAAGGAGAAGAAACAAGAAACTCCCCGGCAACACGCCAAGTTAACAATTCTTTATGCTTATATTTATCTATCTCAGGCTTGTTCTTTATAATTTCGTTACATAGAACTTGACCAAAGTCATAGAGTAAACCTCACTTTGAATGTCATCAAAATCATCAGAAAGAAGAGCCACTACATCAATGGTGCCCAAACTTATTTGTCTTCCCTTACCAATTTTTACTACGTTCGCTGGGCCCTATCTTTATTAACCGCCTTTAAAAAATAGGTTTTCAATTCGTCGTGTAAATATATTTTATTTTATATATGATCAGCATTTTTCCTTTCTGAATCGATTTTGACAATTTGTTTTGCGTTGGACTCAGTATAGTTTCTCGTTGGTCCCATATAAGTTTTATAACCAGCTTGCACCATGACATTTGTTTATTCTATTTACTTTTAGAAATCTTGTTTAAAGTCTCTTCTTAAGTGTTATTTGATTTCACTTTCACTTTTCATTAGCCGTGATCATGGAAGACAAAGGTGTCAATAAATAATAATGTTAAAGTTTTTATTTAGCCTAACTTGTTCATTTTTTTAAGGACGTTATTTACTCTTTGGGAGCTTAATCTAACTTACCACCGCTTCACAACATGTTGTGGTTTGAAGAGAAGAAGAACAGAACATGCTGATCCGTGATCATGGTTACTAAAAAGTGGCCGAAACGTCAAAATAAAAATCGAATAAAATGCTGCACTCAAAACCGTTAAAACGTAGTTTTAATTACTTAAAAAGTTCAAAGTCATTTTATTATCAACTAGCTTCTGCCTCCGACTTCGTCCGCGTGGAATAATTACTTTGGGCTAACGCTAATTTTAGCCCGCGCTTCTTCGTCGCAAAACAAAACAATGTCGGAAGTAAAAAAGAAGAGACGGCAATACTGTGCGGAATATACTAAATTCAGATTCATTGAAAATACCACAAACCCATCATCGCCGTTGTGCCTTCTATGTCTAAAAACATTTCCGAATGAAGCAAGACTGCAAGACCTTCAAAGTCTTGCAGTCGCAAGATCATCAAAATGCATCCAGATAAGAAAGACAAGAATGTAGCATATTTTCAAGACCTAGAAAAGAAGCATAATACTCAGCCAAGTGTAGCAAAACTATTTTCGGCGGCTGCTAAGCAAGATGACGACGGACTTCGAGCTTCGTACAATATCTCTTTGTTAATTTCTCAAAAAGGCAAACCACACAACATAGGAGAAGAGTTAATTTTGCAAGCAATAAAGGAAGTAATAACTACTGTGCTTCATAAACCAGCCGCAGATATTATCCGAAAAATTCCTTTGATTAATAATTCTGTGCAAAGACGAATTGATGAAATGGCTGAAAACATTGAAAGATCATTATGCAATCATCTGAGAACTAGTCAATTCTCAATTCAGCTCGATGAGTCCACTTTACCAACTAATGAAGCATTGTTGCTGTCCTACGTGAGGTTTATTAAAGATGAGAAAATATGTGAAGAACTATTGTTTTCTAGAAAATTAGAGACCGATACAAAAGGCGAAACCATATTCAATACATTGCAAAAGTTTTGTGATAAGATTCTCTTGAAAAATATTATATCAGTTGCTACGGATAGCGCTCCGGCTATGACAGGGTGCCATAGCCAAATACGCTATGAAGCCTTTGGCTTCATAGCGTATTTAAAATTCCAGATGTCCTTGCTGTACATTGCGTTATTCATAGACAACATTTGGTTGCTAGAAACTTAAGTGAAAGACTATTTCAATCACTGCAATATGTCATCAAAGCAGTCAATAAAATTCGTAACAGTTCTTTGAATGATAGATTATTTCATCAGCTTTGTGTTACTAATGACGAAGATTTCAACCGTTTGTTGTTTCATATTGAAGTTCGTTCGTTATCAAGAGGCAATTGTCTGACTCGATTTTACAACCTGTTTCACTCTGTAATAGAGTTCTTGGAAACTAAAGATACAGAATTGCGCAACAAGCTCATTACATCACAGAATGATATAGCTTACATGACAGACCTGTATAAATTGTTCAACGACATGAATCTCCAACTGCAAGGCGATGAACTAAATTTAATTAAAACAAAAAATGTCGTTACTGCTTTCGCAGCCAAACTGCTTCTACACAAAAAGAATATGGGAAACGTGAGTTTCACAGTTTTCCGAATTTATCAGTATCCTGCAGTAACGATGACTTGCTTGCCTACTGCCAACATTTGGAAAAGCTCCCCATTGACTTCACCGAACGATACCAGGACATTTTGAAATTGGAAATACCAGACTGGGTGTTGGATCTGTTTTCAAATGTCAACACAGCAATGTCACCTCAGCTGGAAGAAGAACTTATAGAATTGACAACAAACGAGGAAATAAAAATCAAGTTCAAAAATGGCTACCAAGAATTTTGGGTACAAAAACCGATCCCGCAATTGTACCCAGGATTGTGGTCATTCGTTCAGCGGTTCTTGATAGCATTCCCATCGTCATATTTATGTGAACGTGGATTTAGTGCTGTGGCAACGCTGCTTACTAAAAAGAGAAATCGTTTGCATGTTACCAAACGTGGCGACTTGCGGCTGTTCTTGAGTAAATTGGAACCTGATATCAACAAACTTATTAAACAGCATCATATTAATCCTTCACATTAGTTTTTATATAGGAATAGATTATGTTTGTTTTATTTTGAATAAAAGATACTCTATCTGAATACTATAAAGTTTCGTTTCAATAATCATTCTCATTGGCAGGTGTAGCCCGTAAGAGTTAACTTGAGACCTCAGCGCCGTTGTGTACTACCTACTGCGCTTAGGTCGCAAGTTAACTCTTGCAGGCTATAGTAAAAGTCTCGTTTAGAATGAATGTTTAATCTCCGCTAATGTAGCTCACAATAATCAATTAATTTAATTTGAGGTTATAGTGGTTTTTAAGGTTTTAAGTGAAAAAATGGGGGCGCTAAAAAATAATTTATTCTCAAAGTGGGAAGTATACAAAATAAGTTTGGGAACTACTGGTATAGATGAATCATGTATGATGATCATAACACCTGTACGTATGTTTTTGGAAAAGACCTCAATCCAATTAACTTTCCAAAAGAGCTGCCAAGCATTAAAAACAGTCAAGTAAACGATCAAGTGTATATAGTGTAAAAACCCAGACGTTAGAATTCATTAAAAAGTTAAAAATAATTACGTTGGGTAATATAAGACGAAATCTCCATTACCTACAGTAATTTACTTATTATTAAAACTTTTGTTATATTATTTCTTTAAATTACCAGTGACTCATAATTGTTAAGGAGTAAAAAATATGGAATTACTTATCAAACAGAATTTGTTCGAACCAACTCCGAAATAGAAGACTGTGCTCAAGTAAGATCTTGCATGGAGTACTGTTCTCGCCTTTGGGACGGCTCAGCCAAATACCAGCTTGAAGCGCTAGAGTCAATTGAGAGAAGACCCAAGAGGTTGATTGGTAGCGACCAGCTAGTCAATACAAGGCTTCAAAACCTAGAGCATCGACGCCGGGTTGCTAGTCTATTGGTTTTTTACAGGATTCATTTCGGAGAGTGTGCGGTTGAACTGCTCGACCTGATTCCCCCTACACCATTCCATCTTCGGACCACAAGGCGCTCTGGTCTACACCATCGTTTTACAGTGGAAACGCTACCAGTGCGTACTAAACGTTTCGCCTCCACGTTTCTTCTACGTTCGGTAGAATTGTGGAATGCACTACCAGAGTCCGTGTTTCCCGAAAAGTACAATCCGGGTATCTTCAAGTTTCGTGTGTATGGCTACTATCTAGGTAAGCGTGCTCCATCTTCGACCGCATCATCGTCCGGCATTGGACGTGATCATGGTCAAACGTAAACCTATTTAATATATATTAAAAAAGACCCCATAGCTGAGCCCAACATAATTGGGGAGATAAAATCTCAGCATCTCCGCCATCTCGGTTATGTAGAACGGATGGAGGAAGGTTGGGGAGTGAAGACAGCATACTTGCGACCGGCGACCAGCTGGTCGTCCTAAGTATCGCTGGAACGATAGAGTGAAGACTGACCTGATCACACTACAAGCCCACAACTGGCAAGACACTGCGCAGGACAGAGAAAAGTGGCGTGCTCTCGTTTCGGAGGCCAAGACTCGCTTTGGGGCGCTGAGCCAACGGAATTAGTCAGTTACTTTAGTTATCAACCAGAATTGAAGGAACCTACAAAATAAGGCACCCCAACCTATAACCAATTAGGTACTTATTACATGTTTCTCTCTGAAAGTAGGTCATCGACTAGAGTTCCGGAACCATTTGGACAAAAATGTAAAAGTTATGTAATCGTCATGTCTGTCTGTCAGTGTGTTTGCGAATGTCACAGTCATTTAATAACTCGGAATACACTTTTTAATTAAATCTTTTTTATGGTTCAGTAGCTAAGGAGACGTTTATCACCTCTACCTACTCACCGTTCATTGAACACGGACCAATTCCGGATCCTGAACTTGTCGAGGGGGGATTGAAAAATGGCGCCCTCTTTCGCCTATATTTTTACATTAACAGCATCATCAGTCATGATGAACACGCGTGCGTCTGAGCTTTTAACCTATGCCTACGCGCCCCGCAAAGTGCTAGACGTCTCAGTGGTCACAGTTGCGTTAATGATGAGTTATGTATATGTCTGCGAAGTTTGAATTTACCGCCCCTCTGAATTGGCCGCTCGGGGGATGGGCACCCTCCTCCCCCTTCTGAAAATGGAAGCGTTCCTCTGAGTGTAGATTCAAAAATTAGATGAGTGAAACCGTGGTAGGTGAACCTGTTTACAATATAAAAATCAAACGCTGTGAGAAATTGCGTTGCAAAACCAGATTTTTCCTACATTTATAGACAATGAATGTACAACCTTCAGCGGTCAAATGATGAAACAAGTGTGATAAGATATTTATTGGCTCCATTTATTGCAGTTCCATGCAAACGTCATGTAACAAAATATGATGATCTAACATATGGTTATTTCCATAAAGATCAACAAATACACCAAATAAGTTAGATAACACTTTATTTTACCAAAAGAAACAATTGCAAAAAAACCATATTTGCAATACTTTATAGGCAATACAATAGGCCTTATCATTTAAAGCGATCTCTTCCAGGCAACCTAGATTAAAGGAAATTGTTAGCTAATCTAGCGATAATAATCAGAAATTATTATAATAATAAAAAATAATGATTAAATATTGGACCGAACTGAGTTATGTAGTGTATAAAGTAAAGTCTAGTTAATTACATTGAACATAAAATGCAAGTCCCACGCGAACAAAGTAGAATGACTCGCTTCGCTCGCGTTAAAGTAAACTTTATAGACGGGCTCTGTGGTTAAACGAGCTAAGCCTTTGCCGGCTGACCTTACTACAACGAACAGGCTTCGGGTTTAATCCTGGCATGATGGCATAAATTTCGTAAACGAACTTTCTGTTATTTATTATGATCAAGGTGTTAGGAATCGGCCCAGAGTGGTCGGTTGTATATTACCCATAAAACAAGCGTAACTTGCTTAATTGCCGATATTACAGATAGATAGATAGATAGATATTACAGGATTTTAATTTTTTTTTAAAGATGGTACTAAAACATTTTTAATAAAAAAATACATAAAATTCTTTTATAAAAAAATATTATTATATAGAGTAGAGGAATGGTCGCTGGGAGTACCTACCACACGCCGTCTGTGCAAAACAAAAACAACAATACATCCCACGGGAAAAATACATTTTTCTGGGATATAAAGTATATACTAAACTATCTGTGTGTGAAATTTCATCTAGATCCGTCTAACCGTTATAGCGTGATTGAGCAAAAAACAGCCACCCAAACTCTCGCATTTATAATAGGTAACAAGTGGGTATAGATTAAGTTAGGATACTCGTAAGCGATTATTTACTAATTTGTTTTGATCAGGTTCAATACAATAATTACATATTTGCTTATACATGTTAAATATTCTAACAACAGAACTTAGGTACTGCTATTAAATAATAATCTTCAATGTACGTTATACCTGTGGCGTAGACATATAGGCATTTATCTATTAAATTATTTATTACACACGACCTTATAATAGCCACTTGTTAGAACATTGCAATAATATTATTAAAATTGCGTTTACTCTTTACCGGCTTATTAATTGTATTGTTTCATTTATCAGTAATTGGTTAGTTTTAATTTAATCATTAAATTAATTTCATTTACAACATTCGGATTTATATCTAATATGCATAATAAATAATATGTTACTTTGTTCATTCAGCTCCTTTCCAGAGCTGTGAAGAAGCTGATCATTATGTTTGTTATATGTTATTTAAAACCAGGGGACATTTGAATATCTTGGCGTTACGAAAGTATTTAAAGTACAATTACATGGCGATATTGTCAAAAATTCGTATTCTGCTAATTCCACAATATCTTCTCGATATCGTCGCGGCAAAATAATAATAGAAAAAAAATCGCATTCCCATTAGCGGAAATGACGTTAGCCGAAATAAATATTGAAACATGAAACATTATTTGCTTTTAAATATCTACAAAGATAGATCGGTGTGAGCGTGGCACGCCATTGAAATAAACAGAATACCGAAATCAGGCAAACCTATGATTGAGACGACAGTGTCTGGCGAGTTTGACGAGATAGTAATAGAATTGGGCCCCAGGGATGTAGATAAGTTGCATTTCATCCCGGAAAATAGAATGGTTTTCACAGAAAAACGGATGAGAAAACTCCAGGTATATAACATGTGAAACATACATTATTTGGATATTAATTAGTGCCCTATTTACTGCTTTGGTGATTTTCATAAGATTTTCAAATTTTAGTAGTACGGGATGAAATTACAGTAAAATTAGCAAGCTCGAAGTGGCAGTGGACTAGGCACATCTGTCGCAGGACTGATGACCGATGGAGCAGACATGTGCTTGAGTGGAGAATACCACTCGGTAAAGCCCTGCAGCCCGGCGGGCATGCGATTTGCATAAGATCGCCGCGCGCCGGTTAGGGCAGGAAGAGGAAGGCCAGATGCCGTCTTCTCCTTCTGCGAGCACGTCATGTTTGCGAAGGAAGAGGCGGAGCGGGAGCGTGACCGGACCTCCTTAATCCGCTCCCGCCAAAGGAGGACGCGCCGGCGCCGGAGGGCGGATATCGACCTTCGGCCGCCGTAAGCAGGCGACGCGGGTAGGACCTCTTGGGGATAGGGGTTCTCACTCACCTGCACATGCTGTCGAGATGAGAGCGCGAGTGTTCCGCGCGCGCTCATCTCTCTTCCCTGTGATGATTCCGGGGGATAAAAGAAAGTCCCCCGGAAGTGGATGAGGTCTGTGTGTGAGGCCCCCGCCTGCCAGGCATGCGGAGCTGAGAATCCCGTATACCCGTAGCCCTGGCATAAGGCGCAGGACGGAACACCCAGGGGTTTTAGTTTTTAGTGGGTATCCCTAACTGGGGAGTGGCAATAGCATGGCACCAGATCTGACTGGGCATGCTAGTGCAACCCCGGATCTGGCGAATCCCACACACGGGTCGCGAATTATCCCCCCAGGCTTCCGTGCCTGTCGCGACTTAGCCCTCTAACGGATTTCCCCTGGCTAAAAAAAAGTAAGAGGAAAGCGGAGCACCGGTATGAGTGGCGCAAACTACGGCAAGACCTACGTCCAGCTGTGGCCGATAATAGGCAGACGACGGCCGGATAAACAAATTTATGTTTAATTAACATATCACGGGTTATTCGAAAATGTTACGAAAATCACCAGAATAATAAATACAAACAAATTAACATCCAAATAAAGTATATTACATATGTACAAGTATATATAAGAATCGACCAACAGTCGTCTGGAGTAACGCTAATTAGATTTTGAATATTCATAACGATTTTCTTTAATAACTTGTCATTTTTGTCAGTAGTCAGCGAGATATTAACTCAAAGTCGTAAAAATTGTGTACGTATCACCCTTTTTAAACGTAAAAATTCTAGAAGACATTAAGGTGGTATAATATTGTTACGAGTTACGGGACTCGAATTAAAATGCCGTTGTAATTACTATAGAATTTATTAGAACTACACAAACACGTATAACAAAGGTACAAATATAACCGGACGCAATAAGTCCAAATGTAATGCACACTTAAATAAAACGCGCACAGTCCGTCACTATATCGCTTATCGAATGTACACGTCTTGTTTTGATCGTGGTTCTAGCTAGACTGCCTCGCCCCTCCGTTTCGGCATCGTTTTATACTAAACTTGTTTTATACAATATGTCTCGACCGCGTAAACAATGTATTCCACGAATCACACCTGGCTAACGACCATCATAAAGGATTACAATACACAATAGGCGGCTTTTCTAATTACAAATTTTAAACAACGAAAACAAAAGAAGTCCAAATACGGGCAGGTAATAAAACTGTAATAAACTGTGCTTTATGGCCGGCAGGTGTGCATTCACTTTTGTCGGCTTGCTTTGTGGAATTTTGGCTAAGTCGTAACAATATACAAAAAAAATAGATGTAAAACTGATTCGTTGATTAGTGTTTGAGATAGGCATTTCCGTTTCTATGTTCGATTTCAGTTAGATTCTTCATAGTTTAATTTCAGTCATTGTTGGCTAGGCCATAAGGACTGCACTGGCAACCCAGACCCGACCCTAAGCGCCAAATCTTTTTTTTTCCAACAGAGCTTAAAACATGTATTTTTATGGTGTAATGTGTCTATTGTTATAATTACAACGTACTGATCGTGAAGAAATATATCTCCAGGAATGAATACATCTTAATATTGTATTATTACAAATAAATAGATAAACATGGCGAAGCTGTGAAACCCTACAGTCACCACTGCCCTAACAATCTTCATTAGTAGTCCTCTAAGATTATTCTTGTCGATATACTAACTCCTAAATTCTCGATGCTTCTTATCTGAGAGCATGCAAGAATTCCTATACCTCACGTAATCGTCCGGAAATCCACCATCAATATTTCTTAATAAAGACATTGTGGTTAATTATAGCCTCTTTGTAAGAAACATTGACGTTAAATAACGAGCACAAAATGACATTAATTAAGGGCGTGATGTAACTCAACATTAAGTCTATTGAATTATAAACATGCATGGATTGTTACAATGTTAAGCTCAATTAGAGATTATGTTGAAACTTTGTAGTAAGCTTATTGATTCCCAAAACTTTATGGCAATAAGTTGAAGCATCGAGGTGGTTGTTTGGAAAGACAACGAAACTGTTAATAATAATCTATACATACAGATAAATAAAATTAAAGTGTCTGTTTGTAATGTTAAAATATTTACATCACAAGAACAATTTTTAAAATTTTTGTCTGTCTATCTGTCTGGATGTTCCATCTAAACTCTGAAGCGATTGGGCCGATTTTGACGGGACTTTCACTGTAGTAACTATTTAATGCTACTTTTTTAGGGTTCAGCAAAAAAATATTCTATGCAGGTGAAGTCGCGGGCACAGCTTGGGGCTAATAACTTAGTAGACACTGCTAACAATACTGACTACCATTAATGACGGGTTCCTCTATCTTACTATTTATTCACTTGCCGTACCATTGGTAGAAATTTGAGCAGCACTTGTCTGGAGCTTATATCAAATATTAACCAGTAGGCATGCTAATGAATATTTTGAAAAATGATATTACACATTTCAACCAAATTGAATCAATTTAGTTGAAAGGCACATAACTGCAACGACACGACGATATTCAGTGAAATTGAATGATTCAATTCTATATTTATATGGATCACTTTGGTTGATCGATCCAAATTGAAAGACAAAAGTGAAACATCGAATATCTTAAGAAAACCGGCCAGAACACAGAAAATTTTAACAATAGTACAGGTAAATTAGCTTCGAGAAGTTTTTGCGTCTGTAGTAAATAGTATTTGTATGTTAACAGGCCTTCTAAACTTGAAATGTAGTATTAAAAATTATGTTTATCAGTAATATTTATATTTTAATATGGTTTAGTATTATTACTTTCATATTAAGTAACTGCCTATAAAAATATATAAAAAGTATTAGTTTATTCATTTATGTGCTGACAGTACATTACAACAAACGCAAAAACGTCTCGAAGCTAATTTATCTGTACACTCTGATCACTGCACGGAATCAAGACATATAGGGATCATTTTTAAGAGGCGGAGCGAATCATATTATGACAGGACAAACTTTACCGCATATTCTATATTGTAAAAATATGCAATAAAATTTTGAACGTCATAGCTGTGTCTGCGCTGAGGTATAAAATACGTAAACATCTAAAAAACTTCCATTCTATGAAAAACAACAATGATGTTCCGTAAAATTCGGACTGGAATATACAACTTTTAATTCATAAAATCATGGAAATTTTACAAAAGTATATTAAACTTGAAGATAGACACATGAGAAGAAAAGTAGCCCAAAACGAGAAAGATGGATTTTGTGAAGACGACATGAAGAAGTATTCATAGTAGAAAAGTGTAAAGGAAAGAGTCGTTGAAATTATTGATGTCCTTTCTATAGGTACAATAGTTTAAATTAGAATATTGCGAGTTTAATTTTTACGGACAAGTGTTTCGGAAATCATAATAAAATTATAAAAAATTTCAGGAATTGTTAATTATTATATGTATTCATATACATTAATATTATACATTTGAAGAAAAAAGTACTTAAATTTAAATTGAATGATATGGGAATTATGATAAAATCTCCGAATACACTTGAATAATCAAGTTTATAAACAAGATATTAGGTACAGAAAAACCACAGGATGACAGGGCAGTACATAGTTCCCCACACGCGTCACCCGGCAAGCAATATAACTATCTGATATGAATTTTAAGTGGAAGATTTGTCAAGTTAGCTAAAATTATCTTTTAAGTTAGGTCAACTAGAATGCATAGCTTTTGTTTTGTCTAAAAATATTATAGCTATCTATATTGTGGTGTTTGTTTATTTTGGTGTGTGAGAAACTGTTATTTATTAAGCTATGGTATGATTTTTAGAGTCCAAGTCTGGTCGTGTCATTTAGAAAACCAACGCAAGTGTTGGTTGACATGACAATCGGTAAAAATAAAAAGTCGTATAATACTGTGATGCTTTAGAACATTCTAAAATATTTTTTATTTGTCCAAATTATCACCTCGAGTATTTCACACAGCAAAATAAATAAAGCAAGGGCCTGCTCAAAGCTCTATTCAAATCGACATTGTCTTGGAATCCATAGTATATATATAAATTAAAATTTACAATTCATATATTGTAAAACTTAAAAAAATTACAAAAAATATATATATATATATATATATATATATATATATATATATATATATATATATATATTTATTTTATTTATTTAAAGGAACAAAAGACATATATGTTTTAATGACAAAAAAACTTCAACGTGAATGATTAAGACTAAAAAGAGAAGCAACAAATAAATAAACAGGTCCTCACATCAAAGTAGCTCCTTATTTACAAACTAAGTGAATTTCTCAAATCAGATTCAGTCTACAATATGAAGACAAATTATTTTAATAGATGAGAAAAAAATTGTTTGATTTTAATTTTTGTTTTAGATGGAATCCCTTAGGATTCCATCTAAAACGATGTCATGTAAAACTTGTCTGCCGATTTATTATTATTATTATTATTATTATTATCTATTTACACCGTTAGGATATAGGCGCAACTGGGATTTATCGTAAGATAGTACACTAATGACAAGATTAATAAATAAAAGAATTAATATACACATAAATGCAAATGCACCCCAAAATATTAACAAGAATGACTAATGGCATTCGCTTCCGAATGAAGATGATTATCTTATTAAGTTCAAGGTTAATCCTGGTACCCCCCGCGATCAATTGTGTATAATGATTTCCTATCATTTAATTCAATAATATCCAACTACAAAAACTAAGGTTCGTTTTTAATTCCATAGTAGTTTATTAAACACGTAAAATTTGTATGAGAAATAGTTTGAGCGTCATAAAAACAATAGGGCAACTGCGTCAATCATTGGCTTCGATTCAAGTATTCAATTTAAATTAAACTTTTATTGAAATGATATAATCGTGTAGGTTTCTGAACTATTGTACCTAGCCTAGATAGTAATATACATATCTGTCTTTATTTCATTTATTTATACTATATCGTATCGACTTTGAATAATTCAAGTGGAACACTTTATTTTATATTGGACCTTACAATAACAAATAATTAGTAGTTTTATATTTATGTAAATATTTAATTTAACATAGTTTACTATGTTAAAAATAATTAGTAGATAAGAAATTTATACGTTACAAAATGTAAAAAGAAAATTTTGACAAGACAAAAACTTAAAGTTCAGAGTCATTTTCAAAATCGTATAATTTTTGTGACAAATAAAAATAGTTTTGGTATATTTATTATTATAAAAAGATTTATATGTTCGTGTAGATAATCTTAACAATTTATTTTAATATTTATACATATAACTTTTTAAGTTGTTACAATGTCGTTTGCCTTCAGTGACAGTTTAATTAATTAAAGCCCTCGCTCAGTACTAATACTGTGGTTGTGGCTTAAAGGGCCAACTTTCTGCTAAAATTTGAATGTCTGACACTAAGTAAACCCACAAACCACGTGACATAATATTTGTACAAAAAAGTGACAAAAAAGTCACTCGACAATTTTTAGATATGCATCATAAACATACAATACGTGTGTATATAATATAATAGGTTGGGGAAAAAGTCTTTTCGTATATAGTATGTATGAACTTGTAATAAGATCTCTTTGGCTATATATACCATTTGTATCTGGCTGGTTTTGATATCATTAAAAAGTTTTACTTTTAAAGAAGACAATTCCAAATTTAAATTAGGAAAATGTGTGATTGTCATTTGTTTTTCTTATTGTTAAAATGAGTGAATCTAATGAAGAAATTCGATACATTTTAAAATTTTACTACATAAAAGGTAAAAATACAACACAAGCCGCGTAAAAAATTTTGTGATGTTTATGGACCTAATGCAGAATCTGCGAGAGTAGCGCAAATTGGGTTTAAGCATTTTCAATCCGGAAATTTTGATATCAAAGATGCACGTCGCTCTGGTCGCCCTGTTACTGACAAAATTGATGCCATTTTTGAAAAAGTAGAGTAAGATCGACATATTAGTAGTTAAGATGTAGCTGGAGAACTGGGAATTGACCACAAAACGGTTTTGGCGCATTTGAAAAAAGCTGGGTACACAAAAAAGCTCAATATTTGGGTGCCTCATGAGCTCACTGAAAGAAACCTAATGAACTGTGTACTTATTTGTGACTCTTTATTACGACGTAATGAAACCGAACCATTTTTGAAGAATCTGATAACTGGTGATGACAAGTGGATCACGTACGACAAGAACGTGCGAAAAAGATCGTGGTCAAAGGCCGGTCAGGCTTCACAGACTGTGGCGAAACCCGGGTTAACTCGCAACAAGGTGATGCTGTGTGTATGGTGGGATTGGAAGGGCATTATTCATTATGAGCTGTTACCGCCAGGCAGGACCATCGATTCTGAACTGTACTGCGAACAACTGATGAGATTAAAGCAAAAAGTTGAGAGAAAGCGGCCGGAATTAATCAACAGAACGGGTGTGGTTTTTCACCATGATAACGCTAGACCTCACACATCTTCAACCACTCAGCAAAAATTACGAGAGTTTGGCTGGGAGGTGTTAATGCATCCACCGTATAGTCCTGACCTTGCACCTTCAGATTTTCACCTGTTTCGGTCTCTGCAGAATTCCTTAGGCAGTGTCAGGTTAACATCACGAGAGGACTGGAAAACCACTTGTCGCAGTTTTTTGATCAGAACTCCCAAAATTTTTATAGCAATGGGATCACGTCCCTACCTACAAGATGGCAAAAAGTTATCCAACAAAATGGCACCTACATACTTTAGTCAAATGTTAATAAACTTTATAAAAAAAACCTTTGATTTTTTATATAAAATGCGAAGAAACCTTTTCCCCAACCTAATATAATATAATACTACAAAATATTTAAATACATATGACGTTTTATAAGACGTAGGTATAGTTTTGTCAATGTATAGTTAGAACCACGAAGACCTTTTTTTATAACGCATACCTCTAAGTATCAACAATTGTGTGGTTCACCCTGAATAGGTTCCAAGTAATGCCGTACGCGAACTTTGTACATACACGCTCGTTTTTAATAACGATATAAAAGGATGTTACATAGGATACGCTTCAGTATAGTGTATGAATGCTCGCAGGAACAATGCGGGCGACGATTGTCTTCTGCCTTGTGATTGGCATCGGAAATGCGTCAGGTAATTATTTATTATTGTTTTTATTAATTAGTCCAGTTTTTCCATAAATATTTAACCATAGTTTAGACAACGTGACTTCAATGGGAAAATTCTTAAACGGAACTTAGTATGAGAATTGCACGCAACAGTGATTAGTGTATAATGAATCGATTAAGATCGTTTCCTAGATATTCTTAACAGGTTTAACTTTGTTTACATAATTCTTTTGAATTACTGATAAAGTAATATTTTATTTACAACTTATAAATTTATTTATAACTAGCTGTTACTCGCGGCTTCGTGCACGTAGATTAATAAGAGACATTCTTTAAGCAAACTTTTATCCTCTTTTTTACCCCCTTAAAGGTTGATTTTCTAAAAACGCCGATACACGTGTACATTTCTATTTCTAACCAGAGCAGTTCTATAAAATTTTGTGCTTCTTACTTTAAAAATGGCCAATTTTCATAGAAACTTTCAGCTTCTTTTTCACCCCCATAGGGTTTGAATTTTTAAATCCTGTCTTAGTGTACACCTAAAGTACAGAAAAAACCCGCATATAAATTATCACATCCTAACCTCAGTAGTCTGGGCTGTACATTGATATGTCAGTCAGTCAATGAGTGAAGTCAAGTAATTATATATAAGTATATACGTCTCGTCCATTCAACGCAATTTGAATATTACTTTTTTATTTTTATATACATCTTTAAATTGAATTTCTAATCTTTTTTACATTACACTAACCAACCCGCTGTCTCTTTCCGGGAACGTTCTAAAGGCTGGCGGCGTTGCCAAGTTCTATAGCAACGCTTAATCTTTGACAAAAATAGACGCCAGCTTTTTGGTCGCATGAGACTTCTACTAAACGTTTGGCGACGTCATAGTAGAGCTTTAGAACGCTAGGACCTCAAGGACCCGGAATTTCAAGCCCAAATGCCACAAATGCTTAACCATTTCCAATGACGGCATATTCGTGGCGCTTGAGGGCCTCCTCTTGTCCTCCTGAAAGATTGACTCTTTATTATTTAAATTACTTTATACGTATTCTCTAACAATTTAAAGCTACTCTATTATTTTTATGGTTTCTACAATTTTCAGACCTATTATCAAAGTTATATGATCTTTTAGTATACGTCTTCTACCTATTTATTTCTCCTTTCTCTGAGCTTGCTCTCTTTTATGTCAAGTTTTCTTTTAACAATACTTTTAATTAAGAAATCGTGCAATTGTATCGTAATAAACAACAGCCAATAGCATTTATCTTCTGTTTTCTCTTGTAGCAGCGAGAGGTAGAGGCGAAGATAATTTTTGAGCAAAATTCGCTGATGAAGTGTAGTTGAACGAGAGCGTAGCGGAATTTATTTTCATCGTTGTTCTTCAACGGCAGCACGATGGCTTCAAATTGTGCAAACCATAATCTGGGATGTTCGAGCCAAAATGGAAGAAGTCTTGATTGTACTAAGATTGTAGATAAAACACTAAGAAATGCGTCAGCTCCGATGGCAGGAAGCGTTCTGGCAGCAACGGAGGACAGAGGTTGAGATTCTTGATTCTGTTCCATTTTTCGTTATTTGTTCAGAAGGCTTGCGATATTCTTGTCTTCGGGGTCACTAGACTCTACAATACCTTTTCTGTTATAATATGTCTTTGTTTTTCAATTTCAAGTTGTATTTAGTTCCTCTAGAAATTGTCATTTGGCATATTTAGTTTCTTTTGAATTAAGTTGTCCGTGCACGGAGAAAGAATACAATTCTCTGCGGCTGGGCGGCCTGTTGTATGAGGCAACAAAACAACCCGCACCCAGGTGGTAGGTTTGATAGTTTGTCCCGACCAGATTCTTCGCTTGACAATGTGAAATCAACTACATGTTCAAAATCGAATCATAAGTATCTTGTTACAGGGGAATACTCGTCAGTTAGGGAGGCAGTATTGTAACGTAATGCTCGAAATCGAATTATAAATGTTACATTACAGAAGAATGCTCGCGGTGAGGGAGCACTTTTTTTAGTATCGCGGAAGACAGGGGGTAGATAACTTTAGCTACGATCCCTGAGTATACCGTCATAACAATCTTGAGTTATGTTTAGGCATTAGTAGCTCGGTTTCAGTGCCCCCTACGAGGCCGGTAACATATTGATAACGCCATTGGTTTTGGAAATGTGTATAGACGAAGATAACCTCTTCCAATCGGGTGGTCTGGCACCTCGTCTGCTGAACTCTAGGAATAAAAAAGACAGTACTCATTTATGACATTATTACCATTATGTTCCTCCCTCACCATTTTACTACCGGACAAGCAGACGTAAGCACTCACGCCACCGATATATGGAGGAAATACCAACAATGCGTAGCAAACGCTATGCTTCCACTTTTATTATACGCACCGCTGAAGAGTGGAACTCTTTACCGTCGTCTGTTTTTCCTCAAGAATACAATCTAGGTGTCTTCAAGTCTCGCGTGAACAGGTATCTTCTAGGTAAGCGTGCTCCACCTTAGACTGCATTTCCACCTGACATCAGGCGCAATGTCAGTTAAACGCGAACCTTATTCATTATAAAAAAAAAATAACAGTAGGTACCTCATACAAGAAGACATCTATTCCTATAGGTATTACTATACACATATAATTACTTGACCCCACTGATTGACTGACTGATTGACTAACATATTAACGCCCAGCCCAAAACTACTAGATTAAACCGTAGAAATTTGGATGTGAGTTTTTTCTATACTGCACAAAAGTAACCCTAAGAAAGATTTTTTGAAAGTTCAACCTCTAAAGAGGTTTTTTTTAATTTATTATCCAATATGCTTACATTCATATACCTTAAAAACACATTTAAACTATGGCACAGAAACCTCATGGGTTTTTATCGTGCCGCAGGGACAGGTACACAATATTGTTATATCAAAAATAGGAGCAGAGGCGAGTAATTGTTATCATTCTAGTGTTTAGTTCTGATTTGATAATAAAAACGGGGTTATCATCATTCTAGTATATGGTTCTCTATTAGTCCCAGTTCTGCACATGTGAGCATGATGGTCCGCTTTGGGAATCAATATAGAATCTTTTTAGATTACATTTGATTGATTTGTGGTTATTTTTGTACTTGGATTGTAGGTCCTCTGGGTGATCATTTATAATGATTGGTATCATATATTCCTCGCGCCTTGTCCCATACACGTTATTATATTTAGGAATAATATATTTACATTAGTCAGATCTCCGTCGCATGTAGTTACGTCTAGACTTCTTAACTAATAGGTGAAAAGGCGGATGAAAGTTCGAATGCAAAATCCGTCATTTGCTAAGTAAAAGACACGATATTTTATGTACCTACTTCTGGTTAGAAAAATGCACAGATATAACGGCGTTTTAGGAAATTCAACCCCTAAGGGAGTGAAAAAGGGTACACTTTTAACTTCTTTTGACAACTCAAACTACGACTATTTTTAAACCAAACGAGCCAAGCCGCGGGCAATAGCTAGTTTACGGTATGATAACTGTCTTAAATTAACATATGCCTTTGACAGACTTCAAGGTTTTTCGTTAATAATAATAACCATTTTTCCCAACACAAACATCAGTTTAAGATTCTAGTAAACAAAAAACATAATATATTTAATTGTATATATTATTCTTGTTGGCTAATATCTAATTAGGTTTATGTAAAACCTAATTAGATAAAGTTTTAAGTTCGTAATTATGATCATTGTATGTTTCGAAAACTCAGGAATATAATAAGATGGGCTGAAAGCTATATTAAACTGGAACATCGATGGATACGAGAGTAAAAGTAGACCTAGAAACCCGTTTTCTGATCCCGTGAAGAGGAGAACGAACTAAGTCACTTTCGTGTTATATTCCTAAAGTAAGCATCGCACGCATCGCATCTAACGGATTAGTTTTTCACAATGCGTCCACTGTATCGACAGCGATGGAAGTTGCTGGCGCAACCGTGAAATAATATTACCGATTACATTTAGATTTTCGTAGTGAACGTACGTGTGGAATGTGTTTCCGAGATAATTAGGAAGGCAAATAAGAGTAATTTGTAGTAATTGCTTATTTATTAGCAGAAGAGGAAGAAAAAGCTAAAAACTTCGTATGAAGTCATCGACACGCATCGCAAAAGTTGCCCCTTAGAGCACAGGCGTCGGCATAATAAGCAAGCAGATTCGTGCGCTCCGTACGATGAAGATCAATGGACGCAGTTGTATTACTTTCTATACGAAGAATACTATGATCTGTTTGAAACGATGCGTCTGAAGCTTACGATGCGGGCATGGACGCTTACCTTTATCGAAATTTGGATAAAACTACAATACTACCTATTGTTGTTATTCGTCAAATCAGTATACACACTATGAATATGTGTAAACATACGAGTTCCAGAAACTTGTGTTATTATGTATATATAATAAACAAGTTTTTGTTTTCAATTTTTTTACTAAGCAAAGTGCTCCATCAGGGCGTCTTAGTACCATTATCTCATGGACTGTCTGGCGAGCGTAATTACCGCCAAGTACTTTGTTCAAGATAACTTGAATAAATTATCATACTTCTTTGTTATGAGTCTTGATGTCCCACCGTTTCGTTTGCGCGGGGCTTGCATTTTATATTTGTAACTTCTGAACCATTTTTTAATAATATGTCATTTTAATATTTTGTCTAAGATTTTTTTATTGCGAAGCTGGTCAATAGGCAGGCGGCCCATGATGGAAAGTGGTTACCGTCGCCTATGTACGTATACAACACCAGGAGTGTAGCCAACGCGTTGCCGACCTCTAAGAAATTTTATAATGCCCTTCTTAAAGAGCCCCATGTCATAGCGCAAAGGGAAAACCGTGGCGGGAAGTTCCCTCCAGATCATTGTTGTACGCGGAATAAATGTACTAGAGAACCGTTGCGTTGTTAAGCGTGGGAGCTCAAGGAAATGGGGTGAATATTCCGTTGCTGGCGAGCGGTGTGTTTGTAAAAGTGAGGCGTTGGCACCAGATCAAACAATTCCTCGGAACACTCCCCGTTATACAGATGGTAAAATACGCAGAGGGACGCAAAGTCTCTTCGAAGGCTAAGCGATTCTAAACCGCCTGTTAATATGGGATCGTCGACGATACGAACGGCGCGACGTTGGATGGAGTCGAGGGGGTCAGTCTGGTAAGCGGGTACTCCGGCCCATAGATGTGAGCAGTACTCCATATGCAGTCTAATTTGCGCTTTGTACAGCGCAAGTCGTTGCCGCGAAGTGAAGTACCGGTTTAGCACACCAAGCTATAGGTGTATAGTGTATAAATACCGACCACTACAGGATAATACCATATAAATGTGGTAGAGCCATGATGTAATCATTATTTTGATTACGGCTATTAGGGTCAGCTGGATCGGTGTGATACCACGCTCTGTTCATCCGTGCAGGAATGGGGAAAGAATACAATTTCCTGCGGCTGGGCAACCTGTCTTAAGAGTCGACATAACAGCCCACAGTCAGATGGTAGAGCATTTGCCCGTCTGCATGGCTAAAACCCATGGTCTAGAGTATGTCGTCACAACAACCTTGAGTTATGTTAAGTCTCCCTTTATCTTCAACCATTTACGCAGCGGAAGCTCTCAAAAGGAACAATAAACTCCGATTTTGAAATATTCTTCATTGGTACTCCGCTCCTATTGGTCTTAGCGTGATGATATATAGCCTTCCTCGATAAATGGGCTATCTAACACTGAAAGAATTTTTTAAATTAGAGCAGTGGTTCCTGATATTAGCGCGTTCAAGCAAACAAACAAACTCTTCAGCTTTATATATTAGTATAAGATATGGTAATGACTTAAAAAAATACCGATAGAATTTCACATATATACAATACATATAAGTGTATATGTATATTGAATACATATTTGACACACTCAAGTTAAAACATAAATTATGATAAACTTATCTGAAAAAAACCATCAAAATGTTAAAATAGTATAGAGGCTGAATTTTTCAAGCGGGCCTTCAGGGCCAAATCCTGAGCCATGCTAGATAGCGAAAACCAGTCAAAAGAGTATTGAGGCCTATTTTGATGAGAACTAAAATGGTATCATTAGATTTTTGAAAAATCAAATTACCCTTGTACAGCTGGTAAAATAATACCAAATCATAGTGTAGCTTTAAGGAGCAATTTCTGTGAATGAATCTCAAACGTCAAATCAAGGGAAAGGGTTGTTTTTTTAACAAAAGTCCTATTTTTCGGCAAAATCGGCCTCGAGACTCCTTTGAGTGCTTTTTGCTATCTAGCATAGTTTAGGATTTGGCCCTGAAGGCACATTTGAAAAATTCAGTCTGTATATTATTTACCATGTTCATAAAGAATTTTTATGATTTAAAACAGTCTTATCAACTTATTCATTTTTGATGATAAATGTTTTGGTACTATTATGATAATTTCCGGGATCTGAAGAGACCAAGTACCAAATTTCATGTAAATCGGTAAATAATATACAAATGCGTGTGAAAATAGAATAATGCAAAGCTAGATAATATAATGTAATGTCATTGTAATGAACTTGACTATTTGATAACTTATTATATTGTTGCGAAACTGTGATTTTAATTCTCGATAGATACATAATACCCGCTCGGGTGACGTGCAACATTATCTTTTCAAACCGAATAATGTTCCCGCGTATTATAATATTATCATTTCTCTGTTACGTTCTTCTTTGAATAAGTTACTAAAATTATATTTTATCTATTACTTTTCAGTAAGAGTACGTCGCGGCTATGGCGCTACTGAAGGCGGAGGCGGCGGTGGCGGTGGTGGTGGAGGCGGAGGTGGAGGTGGCTTCGGATTCGGTAGCGGCGGCGGTTTCGGCGGGGGCAGCGGCTTTGGCTTCGGCGGAGGCGCCGGTGGAGGAGCCGGCGGTGGCTTCGAAACAATAGGAAAAGGAGTCGGTGACATCATAGGCAAAGTCCACGCTGGCTTTGCGAACCTCGGCAAGGGCGGCATTGGTGGCAGCTTCGGCGCAAGTGGTGGACTTGGGGCGCATCTAGTGGCGGCGGTGGTGGAGGACTTGGCGGAGGGGCCGGTGGCGGTGGCGGACACAGTGGAGGCACCGGAGGTGGAATAGGAGGAGGCGGTGGCGGTGGCGGTGGATTAGGCGGAGGATTCGGCGGCGGAAATGAAAAAACTATTTATACTAAATCCGAAGACGGAAAGTCCGGTGGATTTGCTTTCACTGGCACGCTTGGCGGCAAAGGGGGTTATGGAGGTGGCGGCGGATACAGTAGCGGTGGCAGTGGAGGCGGCGGATATGGTGGTGGCGCTGGTTTTGGAGGAGGCGCTGGTGGTGGCCATGGTGCCAGTACCGGTGGAGGACTTGGCGGGTCAGGAAGTGGTGGATCTGCGGCAGATAATGGATTTGGAGGAGGAGCAGGTGGTGGAAGTGGTTACGGAGGGGGCCTAGGAGGAAGTTCAAGCCTTATCGTTAGTGGAAGCAGCTCAACCGGTGGATCTGGCAGTTTTGGAGGTGGCTCTGGAGGTGGATTTAGTGGAGGATCTGGAGGTGGTCATGGTGTCGGAAAAGGAGGAGGATACGGAGCCGGTGCTAGTGATGGCAGCGGATTTGGAGCTGGTAGTAGTGGTGGCTTTGGCGGAAGTGTTGGAGGTGGCTCGGGAGGTGGCTTTGGTGGAGGATCAGGAGGTGGAAAAGGAATCAGCGGTGGCTATGGAGGCAGTAGTGGTGGAAGCGGAGGTTTCGGATCAAGCGGGAGTGGTGGATTTGGTGGAGGTAGTGGAGGAGGCAGCGGTGGCGGTCTTGGAGGAGGAAGCGGCGGAGGTTCAGGCAAAGGTGATTTCGGAAGCAATGGCGGCGGAAGTGGTGGATTTGTAGGAAGCATCTCAGGTGGCCTTACAGGTACCAATAGCGGTGGAGCTGGCGGCTATGGCGGATCAAGTGCAGGTCATGATGGCACTGGTGGTGGTGCTGGTTTCGGCAGCGGATCGGGAGGCGGCGGTGGTTTCGGTGCAGGAGGATCCAGTGGATTTGGAGGCAGTAGTAGCCATGAAGGGAGTAGCGGAGGTGGCTTTGGGGGCTCCAGTGGTGGAGGCCTCGGCGGTGGCCACAGTGGTGGACTAGGAGGTGTACTTGGATTTACTGCCGGTCTTGGTTTTAGCGGATCAGGAGGTGGATCAGGCAAAGGAGGGTTCGGAGGTAGCGGTGGTGGTGGCGGTGGTTTCGGCGGTGGTACCGGTGGTGGTGCCGGCAGTGGTGTAGGAGGAGGTCACGGAGGACCAAACATTTTAGGTGGATCAAGAGGTTTGGGGGGGTCAGGTGGTTATGGTGGCTCAGGAAGCTTTGGAAGTTCAAGCTCTAGCAGCAGCAGCAGCAGCAGTAGTAGTAGTGGTGGATATGGAGGATCTGGGGGTTGTGGGTCCGGCTGTGGAGGCGGTGGTCATGGGGGGGCCTTCGCGTCAGCTAGTGCGAAAGCATCAGCATCAGCTAGTGCAGGCGGTTACGGAAAGTGAATAAATATAATACTGTAACATCTTAACATTAAAGGGCGCGTTTCATATATATTTTCAGACAAGCTATGTTATATATTTTAGAAATTAGATTGATTTTTTAGTATTGAAAAATAACATGATATTTTCAGCAATAAAATATTATTGTGGTATTGTAATCAATGTGTAAAATTAGATACATCATTTATTTACCTAACAACATGTTACCTGAGACTGTTCGCCATGCTGCCTTTTGTGATATCGACCCAAATGTGGTCTAAAAATGTTTTAATATTAAGATGCGACTGTTTACTTATATACTTGTGCTTTTTAATTAATAATAGTAGAAAACTAATAAAATGTATTGATTATTTCTGTTCTTGTTTTTATTCATAAATCAATATATTCTATTTTTTTCATATATCTATCAGCCAACAGAGATATCAAATGGACCTCTATTAATCAACGTTCATTAACACATTAAAATTCAAATACAAATTATCATTAATACTGGAAACTGTCTAATTATACTATATAACTCTTAGAGCTATAAATGTATGAAAAATATTTTTTTTATGCAAATTAATTTCTATTTTTTAGAAAGAAAGAAAGAAAGAAAATAATTTTACTTAGAGTTATTTAAAATGGAAATAATACATAAGCAGTTTAACAAAAGCCAAAGGTTTACTAACTCTAAACAGGCCCTAACTCAGCAAATGCTGGTTGATAACAACCAACGCTGGTCTTTCGTGAGTGCAAGGCAATAATGTCACCTTCACAGAAGAAAAAATAACTAATGAACACTTAATATTTAATATTATTTATAACTAGTTAACCCACTTCGTTGAGCATCAGAAAAATATTAAAAAATAATTATTATTTATCACAATCAAATATAGCCTATCTATGTCACTCGGGAATAATGTAGCTTTCCACTGGTGAAAAAATTTTCAAAATCGGTTAAGTAGATCCAGAGATTACCCCCTACAACGTCACAAACTCACAAACTTTACCTCTTTATTTTTTTGTTGAGTTTAATTACCTACTAAGCGAATTCAAAATATTTCCCCTTCCGTACTGCCCGTACCCCAGTGACGCCTACATCGCATAAGCCTGTCTAGCCGATTAGGGTGCGCGGCGACCACGCAACTTTTTTTGTAATAATTACATTTTTAAGCTCTTGATATCTTTCGAATTGAATAATTCAAAAAGTTATTTATAAGTATTGAAGCAGTCGTGAATATGAAATAATTTATTTTGATAAGGATGAATACCAAGATCCAAATAAAGAGCCTTTGCTAGCTGCGGCATTTTAATTACATTTTTAAAATAAAAGAACACTTATTATGGCATAACTAAAATAGCTAGACATATGCTGTCGCGCCACTTTTTGTAAATAATGATGTATTCTGCAAAATCGTAGTACATTATTTTATTCTATCATCAATAGTTTTCGCAGTGCACGCGGTTTTAGGTAATTTTTTTACAGCTTGGGTTACACTATTGGAATTTTAGTAAGGATCCCTAATTTTTTTGAAAATATAATATGACTATGTCAACTGGGGATAGTGTAGCTTGCCAACAGTGACACTTGTAGGACCGATCGAATCGCTGGGCGATCTGGTGCAAGCCATGCTGCACAGCGACGATTGGTGGGTGGGTGCGGCCAATTTCTGCGAGACGGTAGTGTCTCATAAGGAGGCCGCGGAACGAAATAGGGAGAGAGATGGTAGTGCGCATGCGTCTCGCGGGCGCCGACGTCAGTTGGGAGCCCGGAGGCGCAATAAGCGCATGACCTCCCTCCCTGAAATACCGCTGCAGGGGCCCTCTAGCATCTAGGGAGCAGAGGAGTCTTCACCCCTGTTGACGAAGTGAGTTTGCCTCTCCCGGGGCATTCTCAAGCACTTGTGCGCTAGGATCGGTGTGGGTGTAACTACGTTCTGTATCTCACGCCTTTCCTGCCATAAGCGCGGGGCACATGGGAGGAGGGTGGTTTTAGTGGGGTATTGATTAGTCGAGTCTCCACACAAGCCGGTTGATTATTGTTTGGATTGCCTCAGTGGAAAGCCTCCATGATCAACAACGGTCTAATCCCTAGCAAAGGACCCGGTATGTGCGAAATGCATTTCGACCGCCTTAAAAAAAAAAAAAAAAAAAAGCTTGCCAACAGTGAAAGAATTTTTTAAATCGGTTCAGTAGTTTCGGAGATTACCCCTACAACGTCACAAACTCACAAACTTTACTTTATAATATTAGTATAGAAGTATAGATTAGAACAACATCAAACAAAGAATAGGCAAAAGATACATATTTTGATCAATTTAATATAAGTACATAATATGTTACGAAATGTTAATTAAAATGTGAAAATAATGATTTTGAAAAATAATAATGGGTACGTCACGTACAAAAACAAATTAAATAGAACTATAACTTTGAAAAAGACTCAACCAGGCTTACTAAAAGGTGCTTGTATCAAGTGCGAGATCTGCTTGCTGCCTTTGGTGTTCGTACAGCAACGCTTTCAGTTTGATTTTAAAAATGTGCATATGTGCAAAAATATGTTTTTAATAATCGGCAGACAAACACATATATTGTATGTCCCCAAATTAAACAAGTTACGCTTGTGTTATGGGTAATAACGGTACTACTCTGTGGCCGATCCCAGACACCCAGACCATAGTAAATAACGGAGAAATTTCCTTTATGAAATTTACCATAACAGGACTCGAACCCGGAGCCTCTGCGTTGTAGTGAGGTAAGCCGGCAAAGCCTTAGCCCGCTCAACCACAAAAGCTGTCGTCCATTCATCTGCCATGTCAAGTGAAACTGGTAACTATGTATTAACAACTAGTCTAAACTAATTTGTTACTGCTATTCTAAAGAGATAAGGAAATCATTAGGATTACTTTAATAATAATAAGAATCCATAAAGGTCGCATTGCCGGGCTAAGGCCTCTCACCATTGGGGAACATCTTATACTAATATATTGTTACGACCTGAACGCCAACAAAAGACAAATTCACACCTGCATACCTGTAGACATTTTATTACCTTTTCGGCATTTGGACTTCTTTTGTTTACTTTGTGTTTAAAATTTGTGATTAGAAAAACAGCCCTTTGTGTATTTTAATCTCTTGTGGAAGTCATTAGCCAGGTGTGATGCTAAGAAATTCGGTCCACGCAGTCAGGCAGACATATTGCATCTAGGCAGTATAAAGCAATGCCGCAATGGAGAGATGAGCAGTCGAGCGAGCGAGTCAAGCAAGACTTGTGTACATTCGGTAATCTATTTAGTGACGGTCTTTGCGCGTGTATTTGAATTACGATCTCCTGCATTACGTTTCGACTTACTGCGTTCGGTTATATTTGTACCCGTGTTATACGTGTTTGTATGGTTCTAATAAACTGTATAATAATTCCAACGGCTTGTTAATTCGAGTCCTCAAATCAAATTTCAACTCGTAACAGTATAAAGCTGAAGAGTTTGTTTGTTTGATTGAAGCGCTAATCTCAGGAACTACTTACTGGTCTGATTTGAAAAATTATTTCAGTGTTAGATAACCCATTTATCGAGGAAGGCTTATAGGCTATATCATCACGCTAAGACCAATAGGAGCGGAGCACCAATAAAGAATGTTTCAAAATTGGAGGTTTTTTTAAAACAAATTCCACGCGGACGATGTCGCGGGCACAGCTAGTAAATATATAAATAAGATTATAGTTAAACGCCTTACTTAATATAAAAGCAAAGAATGTAGACTTACAAAATTGCTCTTATTCATCTAGGTAGATCGCAAAATTTGCTTCTAACAAAGCTACTGTATAAAAGAGTAAGTAGTATGTTTTTAGAATTCTACGCCATTTTAGCAGTAATGCTGATATTAAAAGAATAAATCGATTTAAATCAATTTGGTTGAAAGGTACAGAACCTAAGGGATACGACGGTATTCAATGGCATTGAATGATTCAAGTTTAGTACATAGGTAAATGCAGGGCTTTTTTTGTGGGGGCACGCAGTGCCCTTAAAATAAATTTCGAAAATATCGAAAAATTGCCATAAAATCTGATAAAATGAAATAATTGAAAAAAAATCAATTTTATTAACCTTTACAAAAATTTTGTTTTTTTTTAATAGATAAAAATTATCCAAATATAAAATCTAATCTATCTTTCCTGAACAGTTACCACGTCGCCTCATACGAAATGTGCGATGCTCTTCAAGAGCTAAGTGAGCTGAGTTCAGATTTGCAAAATCGTGATAAAAGCCTAATGAGTGCTAGTCAGAAAATTGATAATGTGATTTAAATATTTGGACGAAGAATAACTAAACCTGGTACGTACTATGAAAACGCTTTGGAAGCGGTGAATAAAATGTCATTTTTTTGGAGTGGAGCTGGACAACGAAAGCGGAAGAAATATATAGGAACCCATATATACAGAGACATTTTATTCTCAATTGGCAGCTTCTATGAAAGATCGTTTACTAGAATCGAGTGATAAAGATATCGTTCAAGCTTGCGATGTTCTCATACCCGAAAAATGGCCAAATGAAGTTGAAAAAAACATTACGTTTGGAGAAAAAGAGATCCATACGTTGAAACAAGTTCCATTTGAATTAACAAAATATTATCCGGACAATAGTTGCCAAAAAATTTATCCCGCTCATCAATACTGTAATGTTTTAAACAATAAAAAATTATTTACTTCGACTTTTTCCTCAAAATACAACACAAAAAATTATAGACTTACAACTTTCGAGAATTAACGTGCCCCCAAAAAAGAAGTGACAAGAAATGCCTGGGTAAATGTAAAACTGGTTGATTCATGAAAATTAAAAAACATAAATGAACCGTCTTCATAGAATCGCCGTGTTCATCTATCCGCTGGTCTATGTATATTATAGTAGTTTATATTAAAAACTGCTATTCCTATAACAATTACTTAAAATTGAAAAGAAGATAAGATAAGAGATAAGATAACTCTATTGTAAACCAAAATATAGATAAACAGAAATAGAAAAATACAAAAGATAGTGTAACGGGCGGCCTTATCGCTAAGAAGCGACCTCTTCTTGGCAACCCTTGGCAGGGATTGATAGATTTTTAATACTGACAGTAGTACAGGAACGGAGAAAGAATACAATTTCCTGCGAAAAAACAACCCACTGCCAGGTGGTAGGGTATTTGCCCGTCTGGATGGCTACTACTACTACACGTGATCTAGAAAATGTCACCATAACAACCTTGAGTTGTGTTCCGACATTAGTGACCAGGCTCCAGTCTCCGGTTAGAGAGCGGCAGCACATTGGTAGCACCTTTGGTGTTACAAATGTCCATAGGCGATGGTAACCGTCTGCCCGTCTGCTGAACTCATTCAATAAAAAAAATCAAAAGTGCAGTTTATGAATAATGATTGATAATTAGTATACACAATACTTATAATTACGAATATAATACAAATAAATATACATATGTAAATAAAGGTATATACGTGGGACACTCAGAAAGTTTTACGAAAATAAAGAAAATGTTCTACAGATATTTTTTTTTATTAAATATTTTCAAAGTACTCTCCACTAGCCTCTGTGCAAAGTTTCATGCGTCTGAACCAGTTTTTGAAACACTTTTTCCAGTCTGCCGTAGACACCTCGTTTACAGCTTGCTCAAACGCTAACAGCGCATCTTCCGGTGACGAAAATTGTATCCCTTTGAGCTGATTTTTTATTTTCGGGAATAAAAGGAAGTCAGACAGTGGTCAGGTAGATCAGAGCTATAAGAAGGGTGACCCAGGAGTTTGACCGGCGTGCTGTCCAGGAAGTCCCTCGTTTAGAGCGCAGTATGGGCGGGCGGGCGCGTTGTCGTGGTGGAGCAGTAGCCCGCGGAGCCCTGTGTTTAATCGCTTGTTGGTCGCAACAGAGTAAACTTCTGCCAAGCATTTGGTAGTATACCATTCGGCGTTGATGATTCTTTAGATCCGTAAAGGAATTGATACCAAGTAGTTAGTCAAATTGAAAATCCTCGCGATCAAAATCTTTCCCCCGCTTTTAGATCGCTTCACTTTGGTAGGCGTGCATTGGTTTTGAAACACCCAAATCGTCGACTGGCGCTTCGTTTCTGGATGGTATTGATAAGTCCAGGACTCATTACTTGTAATGATGTCGTAAACACGCCGAGACGAGCCTGCATCAAATTTGTTTCACATATCTGCACCATTCCACCCGGGCCTGCTTCTGAGCATCGGTGAGGTTGTGCGGCACCCAGCGTGAAACTATCCTCCTCACGCGAAGATGAACGTGTAGAATCTCATGCCCGATCTAATTTGCAGTATGTGCTGAATCTCTTGATACGTAACTCGCCTATTGTCTTGGATTAAATTATTCACTGTTAGCACATTTTCTTCCGTAACAGCCGTCAAAAGGCGACCACTTCTTTCTTCATCCCCCAAAGTTAGTCCGCGCTTGAATTCGTTGTACCAACGATATACGGTTGCCTTAGAAGAGTCTTCATCCATAAATGCCATTTGAAGTCTATTACGATTCGTCCGGTTTCAGGCGACACTTGAAATCGTAAAAAATCATAGCGCGAAAGTGTTCCCTGCGCAGATCCATTTTTCAATGAGACACGATAATTTAAATTAACTCGCAAACAATGTGAGGGGAAATTTTGCAACTGGAACGTACCTATTTTTAGTTACAAATAGTCATATTTTCAAAATAGATTATAACTGGCCAGTCTCTCATACATAAAAACTTTTTTCGCAATACTTTCCGAGTGGCCTGGTATACATGAGACAATACAGACATACATATATATAACACTATTAGGAATTAATAAACACAACAGAAAGAAAGGTGTATTCTATGTAGCGCTACACAATTAAACTTAGTTTGTTTTGAAGAAAAGTGTAATACAAGTATTACAGAACCTTTTATAGATATAAAATCAATTTAGTATACATAATTATGTATGAGTTTTTACTTTTACAATATAATAAAATATTTATATATTTATTTATCTCTACTACCACGGGCTATTAAAAAGGCCGCGACTTTTACGAAGGCTTGCGTGGAGCCATGGAAAGGCCAGCACGTAGAGGCCCTTGACGAATTTAACGTAAATGTGGCATGACACTGACCGGCGCTTATCACTGTCTACATCATATAACAATGCACCCAAGGACAAGCCCCGGCCAGCGTAGGATTATTGTGGGAAATGAGAAAAAAGTACCGGGTTATTGGGGTGAACTGCTAATGGAACTAGGGATCTAGGATTATCTTTATCTAGGGACTATGGCGTCTGGCCTTCGCAATGTTGGGGAATATGGATAAAATGGGCAGACAGTGACTCGCCATTGCATGCACTGCATGGTCCCCTAAAAATGCCGTACAAGATTGGTGAGTGGCAATATGAGTGTGAGTGGCTAAGAGGTGTCGAGAGGTGGGCTGCAGATTCACCCAAGCTACTTCCGACGTTATGCCATTCATCACTTCTACCCCTGGAGCTTGAGTCTTAGCTCTAGCGATCTCCACTCCCTGCCGGCTACCTAAGGCAAGCACGGAGGGGGGAGCCTTGCCTTAGCCCCCGGAGTCGGGGTCCGACGTGTCGCTACTCACCTAAGGCTCCCCGCCACAAAGCAGGTTGTTATTTTATATTAAATAAATAAACAATAACCTATATTAATCTATATTCAATATATATATATATATATATATATATATATACAATATTAATAATATTTTTTTTTTCATTTAAATTAAATCTAATATTAAAAATAAATAAGATAACCGATGTGTCAAATCTGCCAAGCCGCCGAGCCCAGCAGTGGGACATTTATGGGCTGTTATTATATCCTATACATAATATATATATATATATATATATATATATATATATATACATATATACATATATATATTAGTCTGGCCATAAATACTGTTACAATTAAAAATAAACAAAATATTACATTTGAATTTGGAATCTGTCATTTTTATATGATTTTTCATTGTGTTTTCTCATTTTGGAGCCAATACATTGTACAACATTTTGCGATATTAAAAAGAGTGGGGCGATAAAAAGAACCGAATCGCTGTGATTGCATTACACAAAGTAGGTATGGAGCCAAATGCAATTTTTGAAACTCTCCATACGCTTGGTATTAGTCAAATGTTTGTGTACCGGGCTTGTAATAGGTACAATGAGACCTCCTCTATTTGTGACAGAAAAAGATCTGGCCGTCCACGTAGTGTTCGTACGAAAAAGTTGGTCATAACAGTACGGGAAAGAATTCGACGCAATCCTGTCCGAAAGCAAAAGATTTTATCTCGGAAGATGAAGATATCACCTAAAACCATGTCGCATATTTTAAAAGATGACTTAGGACTTGCAGCCTATAAGAGACGCACTGGTCATTTCTTAACTCATAATTTAAAAAAGAATAGGGTGGTAAAATCGAAACAACTACTGAAGCAGTACGCAAAGGGAGGTCACAGAAAAATTTTGTTTACGGATGAATTTTTTTTTACAATTGAGCAACATTTTAACAAACAAAATGACCGTATTTATGCTCAAAGCTCTAAGGAAGCTTCTCAATTAGTCGACAGAGTGCAACGTGGGCATTATCCGTCTTCAGTGATGGTTTGGTGGGGTGTTAGCTATGAAGGAGTGACTGAGCCATATTTTTGTGAAAAAGGTATCAAAACATCGACACGAGTGTATCAGATACCAATCTTGAGAAGGTAGTTAAGCCCCTTAACAACACCATGTTCAATAACCAAGAATGGTCCTTCCAGCAAGACTCGGCGCCGGGTCATAAAGCTCGGTCCACGCAGTCTTGGTTGGAAACGAACGTTTCGGACTTCATCAGAGCTGAAGACTGGCCGTCGTCTAGTCCCGATCTTAATCCTCTGGATTATGATTTATGATCAGTTTTAGAGAGTACGGCTTGCTCTAAACGCCATGATAATTTGGAGTCCGTAAAACAATCCATACGATTGGCAGTGAAGAATTTTCCCATGGACAGAGTGCGTGCTTCTATTGATAACTGGCCTCAACGTTTAAAGGACTGTATTGCAGCCAGTGGAGACCACTTCGAATAAGCTTTTCATATTTCAAATTGTTTTATATTTATGGATTATATATATATATATATATATATATATATATATATATATATATATATATATATATATATATATATATAATAACTAAACTTACATGCAATTGCGTATTATATTATATAATTATACTGTTATAAAGATATCTACAAGTAAAAAAATGTAGTCCAGATCGCTGTCGGTGGGGAACGCTCCCAAAACGCTGGCCGCATTCTAAAATTTAAATGTACTCCTTATTTCATGTACACCGCTTCGGGAGACAACGCAGCAAAAAACTCCCCAACAACACGTCTTACTAAAAAATACCATAATAATTATTTATCCATTTTAGGCTATTACAATTAATTATTTTAAAAGGCAAATTACTGTACCTTGATAAATGTATCTACCTAATTATAACTGTTTGCTATGTTTTAAAATAAATCTAATTACATGTTAATAAACAGACACGACTATATGACAGTTTATTTATTACAACTTTATGCTTCCGTAAGAATAAGTACAAATACAATATTTTTTGCCTGTTTTGCTATTCATCATAAATTAAAAGTATTTTTTATACAAGCCTATGACGACCATATCTTTGTAAATAACTCATTTCAATTATAAATATCGACGGCCTTTGTAGATGAGTGGCCTAAGTCTTAACCGGCCGAACTCGTTGGAACGCAGAAGCCCCTGGTTCGATTCTTGCCCATGGTAAATTTCGGAAACGAACTTTCTGTTATTTACTATGGTCTGGGTGTCTGGGAGCGGCCCCAGAGTGGTCTGTTGTATATACCCATAACATAAGCGTCACTTACTTAGCTTGGGGATATACAATGTGTGTCTTTATCTGCCGATTATTATAATAATATAATCAGTATTACATTTTTATTTTATTTTATTACAGCTTATTTTTAAATATTTAGTTCATGATGTAAATGATTTCTTGTGAACAATGTATATGTATGTATGACGAGTAAAAAAAAACAGTATTATACCAGTTTTTATTGTAGTTCTTGTTCTGAAGAATTAAGAACTAAACAAGGAATCAATAACACTGATACAACCGTAGTTACGCCGCGATCGCCCCCTTAACTGTCATAACGCCCCCAAGATTTGCCTTTGGATCCACTACCGCCTATACGAAAAACCCCAGTGCCCACTAGGGGGCGGTACCGCCCCCATTGGGAGTCTATATAGATGGTATGTCCACCATATACCGGTACCGCATACCAGTGCCTCTGGTTTTCCGATGGTGGAAGAGTGACAGCTACTTATATAGCTTAAACTCTATCATTGTCTTAACCTCCTGTATAGACCAAATGAACTTTTTTATTGTAAAGGTGTAATCAGTCATGAACACCCTATTCGGGGTCTACGGTAGGATAGTGTTGGACTCCCAATGTCATGCTCGGACCTACCAACTAAACCACCTCTTGTACCATCTTGACGCCGTATGTTAGGACCTCGGGAACCAAGGACGCACCCGATGGCCCTGACGGCGGTGGCTCTTATAGAGCCCCTCCTACATAGGGAGGGTTGTTGACCCTCCTCCGTAAACAGTAACACGCGCATGCGTAAACCCCTCCATCTTTCGACCGCTGTTTGAACGATAAGTATCAGACCAAATGAACATGTATTAACCTCAAATACCTTTTTAAAATACAATGTAATTATCACGAAGCAAATTTAAAAAAGTTTGTATATCATTTTAAAGAATAAGAAATAAAGCCGGGGGACTCCCGGATACCACGCCTTGGAATCTAAATAGTATCATGACGTTTGTATCTAAACACAATAAAACCTTTTTTTATGTACCTATTTTTAACACAAAAACATTACAGAGCCGTATCGACAGGTGCACAAACAAAATTAAATTAAATTGTAACGTGTAAAGCAAATTACCTAAACATATCTGAATTAGCAGAAAACCTTAGTTTACTTAATAATAAACCAAGGTTTTCTGCTAATATCTAAACCTGTATTATAAAAACCATGCTCAAGCGTAAAACGACGCTTAAGATGACCATCGGTCCACGTGAAAAAGTACGAGAACTTCCAGATTTAAGTGGCGAAAGTATTTATATGTTTTTAAACTACTAACGATAAGGAATATGAATGGTTTTAAATAAACACCGAAGAAGAAATTCCAGAATATGAATTTAATTCATGCGTATAACTATGACTGTAGAAGCGGCCATCGAATTTACTTTCAACTTTTTTCTACCTTCAACCTCTCTCTACAACTGAGTAAATACTTTTTTAACTTTCACTTCGGAGCCACAACTTAGCGACTTACCTGCAGATTTAAGAAAAGAGTAACAAGGGTAAACAAGGAGTCTGGTTTTCATCTCTAATAACAAAAGCAAAGATGTTAAACATATAACGTATAGTTAAACAATTTCTAAATGTCAACGAAGACTCTTTTTCATGGCACCAGTATTAAATTACTATTATTTTTTCTTTTATTTAAAATTACCTAAAATGACAACACTGGTTAAATGGTAAATTATCTTTTAAAGTTAACAATTTACCTAATAAATAATTTACTAATTCAGACGGTCCTTTATAGAAAATATACAATTAGCAGATCCAGAGTTTTATCGCCGCAGATCGATAGATATTTTATTAGGTGCCGATGTCTATTCATCTATCATCATGGGACGAATTAGCAAATAAAATGACTCGGTACCTGTAGCCCAGCAGACAGGACTAGGTTGGATTTTGTGTGGCAACGTAAAATGTTATCAATGCAATATAGTTTGGTCGATATAGAAAACTGGCAAAAGTTTTCACATAATCACCATTTATTAAGCATATTATCATACTTGTTTATGCTTCTAATACGCCCCTGTGTTTACCAATACATTACAAAAGCAAACAAAATTAATTTCTGAGAAGAAAACTCAACATTGAATAGTGATAATATTAAAGTAACATTTCCTGCAAATATACGCTATTCGTTCAATTGAACAAAAAAATACTTCCAAGTATTATCGAGGAGGAAAAGGCGTACCGATATTGAAGGTCTTGCTTATTTACAATCCTATTATAAGATGCAAATTCACGCATACATAATCAGTGTGTTAAAGTGATACCTTTTATTACTGGTACACATGCTTCGATCTAGGTTGCTATGTGAGACAGGGCCGTCTGGACCTTCCCAGTGAATCTCCCCTACATAATCGAAAAATAAAAATATGTACTTAAACCAGCGCCATCAAGTGGCCAGAAACATCAAAAATTATAATTAGTTTCCATTTAGTCCAAATAACTTCACTTAATAAGGCGCTGTGCAATATCATTGAATAAATACCTACATCGCGCTGACATAAATGAAACCACAAGTGATGTTCATATTTGGTGAATCTCGCACATTTTACATGAAGTTTTATGTGAACCATTTTTTACTTTTGGCATAAATTATAATATTACATATGTTTTTTAAACTAATTTTATTCTGTCTTTGCCTTTATTCTAATTTAGAACAAGTTATAACTATAACTTATTAATACCGTCTAGTGGAATTTAAAATTATCGATTATAGCGACATCTATCGGACAGGGTAAATGCTATTTTGATATTTTATTCCAGAGAGGCTCATCTATTTTATATATAGTGTATTATCTATGATCTGGACCATATTGAGCGCTGGAGTTGCGAAAAACAAACTGCTAATGACAAAAAATATTTTTTAACAAAAACAATACCGACTTCGCATTAAAAGCCAAAAACAATATTTAACGGAGTTCTTTCTACAACATCTTGAAGTCGGTGTCAAGTAAAACATAAAAATTACTATTTATTGTAAATTTCTTTCTGGTCTTTTATGTTTTACTTGGCACCGATAATATTTTTTACTTTTTAGTTGCGCAAATACTTCGATAACTTTAAAAATAATCTTAAGATATTATACCTTTATGGAAACAATATAGTCCAGATAAATTAGTTTCGAGAAGTTTTTGCGTTTGTAGTACTATTTGTACAGGACTTCTAAACTTGAAATTTAGTATTAAAAATTATGATTAATATTAATATTTATTATTTTAATTAATATGGTTTAATATTATTAGTTTCATATTTAGTATCTGCCTATAAATTACATAAAAAGTGTTAGTTTATTTATTTATATGCTGACAGTATACTACTTCAAAAGCAAAAACTTCTCGAAACTAATTTATCTGTAATCTCCTGTAGAAATTGTACAACTGACACGCGTATACAAATTTGCGATCTCACTCTTCGGTATATATGCTCTTCAACGAGAGTTGCTCTCAATTTCCTTGCGATCCACTTAACAGACTCTGTCTTGGTGACCATGGAACCACTTCAGGAATATATACTGACGAATAAAGAAACAATTTGAAAATCGGTCCACAATTGCTGGAGAAATCGCGTAACATGCGTGTACAAAAATTAAGCACATGTATAAAGTAATACTGGCACGCGTGTACAAGCCTTTTTGGAAAACTTTTTTCTAGGCTCTCCGCGTTTTTTAATAAGAGTTACTCTCGATTTCTCTGAGACCCACTTATCAGATCCTGACTTGGTGACTATGGGACCGCGTCGAGAGTACATATTTACAAATAAGGAAAAAAACAAAATTGATTAACGGAGAAATCGCATAAGATGCATTTTAAAAAATTAAGTGCCTGTAGAAAATTTATTACCTACACGCATGTACGAGCTTTTTTTTCCAAGAATTTAATTTATTGAACGGTGTTCTTTAACAAGGGTTATTCTCGATTTCCCTGGGACTCACTAATTAGATCCTGACTTAGTGACCATGGAATTGCCTCGGGAGTATACACTTGCAAGTAAAGAAAAATATTGAAAATCGGTTTACAATTGACGGAGATATCGAGTAACACACATACAAAAAAATCATAAAGACGATTTGAGAACCTCCTCCTCTTGGAAGCCGGTTAAAACCAATTAATTTTTAGGTTCCAATTTTAAAGTTCCCTAGCCATATTGTTAAAAATAAAATCCTTATGATTTTGTTACGTCCTTCGTCAGTCCATGTGTCCATGTCACAGGTATTCTTCTTAAAAGTACTGGATCTATAGTTACCTTATGACCTTCAAATCGTTCTTCAGTGGAAGTTAGTTTGAATAAAAACTTCTGACTTTGAATATGCATGACGGCAGCAATTGGTAATTGATGTATATTTATTTCAATATACGACGTAGTCGTGTGAAGTATGCTATTTGAAGGTATAACTTGCGCCCCCTACACCCCTGCGCCCAGGTGCCACACGCCCTTTGCACCAACGGGTAGTCTGTCCTGGGGCCCACTTCTGCTATTACTATATCGCCGGGCACTATCGTCTCAATCGTAGGTTTGTCTGATTCCTGTATTCTGTTAACACCAATGGCGTGCCCGTGGCACACCCGGGCACGCCACTATCGTTGTAAATATTCATAAGCGAAAATTCCGGAAACAATTATTTAAAATGTTTGTATATTTTCAATATGCATTTTAGTTCTGCATATATATTTCTGCTAACGGTGATACCAATTTTTTTTCTACTATTATTCCGCCGCGATGATACGGAGAAGACATTGCGGGCTTAGTAGAATACGAATTTTTGAGAGTATCGCAATGGAATCGTACTTTGAATATCTTCACAATTACCATGATTCACATCAAGGCAGTCAAGAAAGAGGCGTGATGGTTCTTTAAAAAAAATACTACAAAATTCCTTGTTATACGTGACTCGACTCGCACTTGACCGTTTTTTATAGTTTGTAATATAATACCAGTTTTTTTTTGTTAGATAAAATATGGCTATCATCCAATCGGTTTTAATGCTTCTATTATTTCAACAAAGGTTTCCTTGTGATGTTATATTTATAATGACGTGGTTAAACTGAGAAAATAAGTTTTGGCCTTGATGGGTAGAAAGATTGTTTACCTACTAGTAGGTATAATTTTAATTTAACATGACGCAATGTTTTTGTTGTCTGTATTTTGGACATATTTATCAATCACAACTTAAACGTAACCCAAAAATAGACGGTTAATTTCCATCTTTCAATGTGCATAGAAGTGGGGTTAAGGAAGTTAAAATACTTATATATCGCCTATATCTTACTTGCCTTACTAGGTTGAATTTTGACATTACTTGCCTGAAGCTTACCTCAGATGTCAAATTTTAACCGATAAAAAGGCAAATGAACGGTCGATAAAATATAGGAAACGGCTATCAGGCATTACAACTATTGTCATAAATGACGCTGAAAAATATAATAATAGCCTGTTTAACTATTTACATAAGCATTTTAATTTTTTATCCCATTTCTATGCAAATTGAAAGACAGAAGTGTACCCGTGTAATTTTAGCTTAACTTTTCTAAATGGAGACACTAAATACAAGACAATACAATACCTATTAATTTTATTATGTACTAGCGGCCCGGCGCGGTTTCACCCGCGCTCTGTCCCGCTCCCGTGGTATATCGTCATGTTATATATAGCCTATGACACTCCCTGTTAACGTAGCTTTCCAACGGTAAAATAATTTTTAAAATCGGTTTAGTAGATCCAGAGATTACCCCCTACAACATCACAAACTCACAAACTTTACCTCTTTATAATATAAAAAAATATATATGTATATATATATATATATATATATATATATATATATACATATATATTTTTATAATAATAACATTTTGGCAATCACCCAAAATGGATGTCAGGCTGGGTCACGCGGTACGAAGGAATTGCTTCTCATTGACACAACTGTTAGCCAACAAGCCCGACGGAACAGAAGAAATCTCTCCGTTGCCTGGATCGACTACAAAAAGGCGTATGACTCAGTGCCGCATACATGGTTGATGAGAGTCTTAGAGTTGTATAAAGTCGATGCAACTCTAAGAACCTTTCTTCAGGCATGTATGGGGCAATGGGTCACATACCTTAGGCTTCCAGGGGGGAGGTTCCTTTGCCGGAGGACGCGATAAATATAGAGCGTGGAATATTCCAGGGTGACAGCTTGAGTCCCTTGTGGTTTTGTCTAGCATTGAACCCTCTTAGCAATTTGCTAGAGTCTTCAAAGCTAGGCTATCGGTTTCGAAGAGGGGGTGAGACCATGTCACACTTGTTGTATATGGATGACCTCAAACTTTTCGCATCCAACGAACCAGACTTGATTGAATTACTGAAGACAACAGAACGCTTCAGTAAGTCAATTAATATGGAATTCGGGATAGAAAAGTGTGCGGTCATGCATGTACGGCGAGGGAAAGTTGTGAATTCACCGAATTTGCAACTTTCAGAGAACATGTCTCTCAAATCCCTCTCCGAGACCGAGACGTACAAGTACCTGGGTATGTCAGAGTCCTTAGGTATAGCCGTCGCGGACGTTAAACAGACGGTGAAGGACCGATTCTTTTGCCGCCTGAGGAAGGTTTTAACCAGCCTTCTTTCAGGTGGAAATAAGGTCAGAGCCTTCAACAGCTGGGTTATGCCCGTATTAGCATACTCCTTTGGCATACTTAGGTGGACTCAAACGGAGCTGGACGCCCTAGATCGAAGAGTCCGTTGCCTACTAACAAAACATCGTATGCATCACCCACGTTCATCAGTAATGAGATTGTACATCTCGCGAAGATGTGGGGGTCGAGGCTTTCTAAATGCCAAGGATCTGCACAATCGTGAGGTGAACAATCTCAGGGCATATTTCCTTAAGATGAACGTGAGCTTGCATAAAGATGTTGTGGCAGTAGACAAAGGTCTTACCACGCTCTCGTTGGCTAAAGAGATTTGGTGCAACCTGGCAGTACTGAGCTCCTCCGACCGCATCAATGTATGGAAGAGCAAGGAGCTGCATGGCAGGTTTTCAATTATCAGGCCTTAACAGGGTCCGATATAGACCTGTCAGCGTCGGTAAACTGGCTACGGTTCGGTAACCTCTTTGGTGAAACTGAAGGTTTTGTCTTTGCAATTATGGACGAAGTTATTAAGACAAATAACTACCGGAAATATATCCTGAAGGATGGCACCTTAGACATCTGTCGGGCATGTCATCGCCCAGGTGAATCCCTCAGGCATATTGTTTCCGGCTGTTCACATCTTTCTAACGGCGAGTACTTGCACAGACATAACCTCGTAGCCAGGATTATCCACCAGCAACTTGCCCTTCGATACGGTCTTGTGGAAACGGAGGTGCCTTATTACCAGTACTCGCCGGAGCCAGTTCTTGAAAACAGTCGTGCCACGCTCTACTGGGATCGATCAGTTATCACGGACAGGACTATTGTAGCCAATAAGCCTGATATCGTGATAATAGATCGATCTGCACGACGAGCAATACTCGTTGACATCAGTATCCCGCATGACGATAACCTCGTGAAGAAAGAAAAAGAAAAACTAAGTAAATACTTAGATCTTGCTGACGAGTTTACCGCTATGTGGCGTCTGGAGTCAACGAGCATTGTGCCGATAGTTGTCACCGTCAATAGTCTTATAGCGAAAAGCCTCGACCGTCATCTAGAGAGACTTTCGCTAGGAAGCTGGGTGAAGGGCCAGATACAGAAGATACAGAAGCACTCTTGGACACGGCACGAATTGTGAGGAGGTTCCTGTCTCTGGAGCCCTAACCACCGATAGTTTGGACCCCAGGCCCCGCTGGCGGTGAGCTACAAGATTTTATATTTTTTTATTGAATATGTGTTTATTTTTGATGTATTTTTATAAAAGAATAATTCTATCTATTTTTTTATAAAAAAATGTCTATATATTTATTAAAAAAATGTAAAATTTTTGAGAATAAATGAATACATAAATAAATAAATGTCATTTAATCTAACTAAATAATTGAATGAGAATAATGATCTTTTAAAGAGTTTGAGAGGTAATTCTCCTATTGATGCAGGTATTCGATTATACACTTTTATTGTCATTACTGGTATACTTTTGTGACATAATGCAGTCCTACGCATAGGAATTATTAGTCTAGTTGAGTCTCTGTTCTTGATTTTAGAATATATTTGGTCTGTATACGCTGAAAATTTTTTGTTGTCTAAATAGTGGTCTGTAAGAAGTAATTGGACTTACTCCGCATATGGTTCTCGAACACTTTTTTTGGACAGTAAAAGTCTTGCGAACTTCAGTTGAATTACCCCATTGAATGAGCCCATACCGCAAAACCAATGCGACATATTGTTTAAATGAATCTCTTCCAGGCCATCTTTAGATGAACATTACTCAACAAAATACTATAATTGTATTTAAAATCAATGTTTGCGTAACAATACACAGGCTCGCACTCCTATTATTATAACCTACAATAAGTGTGCTGGTATTTTAATCAGTTCGAGGTATGTTTGTATTCCAAGCTAGAATAGGCCGTGTAAACCACATAAGTATACACGACTGGCTCGTAAACCAGAGCTTCAACATTCACTGTAATCACAGTCGCTATAACCGAAATCTGCTTACAGACTATTAATAGATTTTCAAATTATATGATATCAGCACTAAGATATGAAGAATCCGAATGTAATAATGTAAGTTAGAGGCACAATAAAATATATACAAAAGGTAATTTTAACATTTTCATATAGCGAAGCTACACGAACACAGATGGACTTAATTGTACATACACATGCGTACTTAACAACTTGTCTTATAATTATCGAGTAGTCAGAACTGGTAAAAACTGTCGATCGTTTATTAATAATATATGTGATACAATAAAAATAATACTCAACATAACACAGTCTAAGGTTCCATATATTTATTTTACGTTCACTTTAACATTGTTAAGGATTTTTTTGAGTATAGACAAGGTGGAGAAGTCCGGCAGTGGGTAAGTTCATACAGCTCTCCTTTTATGTATGTTTTAAAAGGAATTTAAGTCCTACTACAATTCGAATATAGAGTTAAATGGTGTCTTAAGCTTTACTGGCCGATTTGTTGTCGTCGTAGCTATTCAAACACGGAAATAACGAGAGATGTACGAAGTTCCCCCACTGAAGAACTTTCCATTGTTGGGCTAGCTAGGCTAGCTAGCTAGCCTAATAATCTATATATATAAAAGGAAGTCGTGTTAGTTATACCATTTGTCCAACATCTCTTAATGGAATTCAGCAAAAGTAAAGATGGCAGAGAACAACTGATCAGGGAGTTGGGACTGAATCGTTTTGTAGGTATTTTATAGAAATCTTGACACAAAAAGTCTAGTATGTTATTCAGTTCATTATTTAAATTATAATATATAAAATACTAGCTGTCCCGACAGACGTTATCCTGTCCTGAAGAAATAAAATTTAGAACCCGAGTGCAGCGCCGCCTAGCGGGTCCAATTGTGAACTTAAACTATTCTCGAATCCTCTTGAATACACACGAAAATTTTTATCGAAATCGTTCCAGCCGTTTAGGGGGAATTCAGTCACATATACACGCAGTGAAGAATTTTATGTACCACGTATAAAGATTGTAATAATAAATCTTTCAAGAACAGATTAATGGGCAGTTCCTATATCTTACTATTCATTCGTATGCCTTACCATGTTGAATTTTGACATTACTTACCTATACGGAGCTTATATCAAATTTTAACTGATAGTAGGGCAAATGAACGGTCGGTAAGAAGTAGGAATCGGCCATAAAACATTATCTTATCGAGCGGACCCCATTTAATAGAGGATTTTTAAAATTTAAACATTACCTAATTACATTGAGTATGTAATTTTTTTAAACCTTTTGAAACTGACATGTACATATTATTTTATGGTAATTGTAGTAAATAAAGACTTATGACATTTTACATATATACTTAAAGTACTTTACAAATCAAAATAAATGTATCTATAAATTTATTTCGTCATGAAGATATCTTCATTGGTATAACAATGCCTCGATACTTACATTGTATTTAAAATTGATATAGCATATAATAAAAGAAAACTTAACTGATTTATATTGTACTAGAGTTTAACCCGCGGCTGCGCAGCGGGTCAACCTCTATTACGTGCCTCTTGTTTAAAGAGGTTACAACACAGGTTACATTGTGTTAAATTTTTATGTTACTGCTATTTGCTCCAGAAGATTCACTTAATTTTATATTACAAACTATCCCATCTCCCAGATAAAAAGTATCTATGTCAATTTTCGGTATTAAAACTACTTATGTACACCAAAATGACCAAATCGACCACATCAACAACACCGACCACATCGACCACATCGACCAAGATGACCAAATTAACTAAAATGACGAAAATGGCAAATCACAAAATATAAACCTATCCTACTTTCTGGGATAATCTTTACATAAATCTATCCCCAAATTTATACCATTATCCGGGATGACAAGTATCCCTTGTCCACCCTCGATATAGATACCGAATTTCAGCCAAATTGTTCTAGTAGTTTTTCCGTAAAAGCATAACAAACAGAGAGACAAATATATTTTTATCCCAAAAACTATCCCATTTTACGGGATGAAAAGTATCCTATGTTCATTCTCGGCATCGAAAATATAGTAGTTTTTCCGTGAAAACGGAACAGACAGACAGGGTTATTTTCGCATTTATAATATTAATAAGGATTGTATGTGTAGGAAATCATGGGGCTGACATGTATTTGTGATACAAGTCCCAAATAAATAAGTAGAACAAAGATTATATTTTATTAATAAAAATCAAGATTATTATCTCCTCGTTAAAAACGGTACCTTAACAAAAATAAAACGAAGGGGCAAAAAATGAAGAGCTCAATAAACATTGTGCACGTTCATGAAATTATGTCATAAGCTAATGCGTATAAAAGCGCTAGGTCCCGATATTGTGGGCACAGTTCGACATGGCGCGTCTCGTGTTGGCCAGTGTAGCTTTGGGTCTGGTGGCTTGTGCTCTTGCAGCACCAGGTAAACTTTTCCACATAATTATTTAACGAAATTTATAATAAAAAATAACACAATTGCTTGAGGTCAGAAAGTTTTTGAGAAAATTAAACTTGTAAATGACGAATACAGGGGAGAAGTATATTATATAGTATGTTTTTAAGACTACATTTTTCTTGCAATTATTATAAAATTGGTGTTGTGATGTCAGAGACTTTCCACTTGATAAAGAAATTACACATGAATACAGTGGAAATTAAAAAAATATTTTTGCAAAGAGAATTATTATTTCTAAATCGAAGAAAATTTTAATGTGTAATTTTTCTTTCTAAGGTTATGGTGGAGGAAGTAGTGGTGGTGGATCTGGAGGCGGCGGTGGCGGTGGATCCGGTGGCGGATTAGGCGGAGGCGGTGGATACGGCGGCGGATCGGGCGGAGGCGGAGGCTCTGGTGGAGGCGGAGGTTCCGGTGGAGGAAGTGGCGGTGGATTTGGAAGCGGCAAAGGCAGTGGTGGTCTATCATCGTCAACCGGGGGAAGCACTGGATTTAGTAGCGGTCATGGTGGAGCTGGCGACGGATCAGGCTTAGGCGGTGGATTTGGGGGTGGCAAGGGCGGTGGTGGTGGATCGAGTGGCGGGCATAGTGGAGTTGGCGGCGGATTTGGCGGTGGCGATGGATTTGGAGGTGGCAAGGGCATCGGCGGTGGCAGTGAACACAGTGCCGGTCACAGCGGTGGATCCGGCGGCGGATCTGGCGGTGGCGGTGGATTTGGGGGCGGCAAAGGCGGCGGTCACAGCGGTGCGGGAGGATACGGGTAAACTTGAACAATATTGTGTTATTAGCATAATCAAACTGGGATTTATAATTATTATGTTCGACAATTAATTTACCAACTCAAATCGTTTTCTAATCTAATCTCTGATCCCGCTTCTGGAATATCCCGACGTATGGGTGGTTTACTTGAAATTCTTAATTCATACTACCATTTAGAAAAGATGAGAATGAGAAAAGATGAAATATTTTTAAAGGATGGAGTTAACACATCATTGTGATGAATAATAGCCAAAATAAGCATAAAGAAAGTTAACTTTACGCCTAATAAAATATAAGCAAGGATAAAACCAACTTACCTAAATGTCAGGGCGGATACTTTAGGAATACTTTCACTTTGTACGATCTCCTCCAACTTGCTGTGTTACACCATTCTCGCCCTCGTGTGAAGACTTTTCTTTGATCAGTTTCATGATTCATGCAATTTTCCACTTGTTTCAGACGTTAAGCCGTGGTGAGGAATTATCGCGTAAGAAGAGATTAATCCAAAAACCTATTGTGATAAACACTAAATTTAGTTCATTTCGCCATGTTTTCTGTAAAAATATGTATAAAATAAAGATATCATTTGTTTAAAAGAACTCTCTTTTATTTACTGGTTGTTACCAGCGACTTGGTTTGCTTTTATTTAAATTTCAAATAAGGTATAAATATTGATATTGAGTGATGCGGTCTAGCATGAAGCACGCCTACCTAGAATATACCTATTATTCACTCGTGACTTGAATACTTCAAGATTGTATTTGTCAGGATAAACAGACTCGGAGAAATTATGGCACTCTTCGGCAGTGCACACCAGAAAAGATGTCACGAAGCGCTTGGTCCTGACTGATGGTGTCTCCACTATGTAACCGTAGCGCAAACTGTTGCGTTTGATTGTTCAATGGTAAAATTGGAATGGGGTGACCAGCTCATGTCTACTTCACCCTCTTCAAAGTTGATTTTGTAAAAACATAGAAGCATGTAATCTTTTATTTCTTGCCAAAATTCTAAATATAAAATTCCATATCCCCAGTGTGACGAACAGTGTATTACTTACAACAAAATTTTAAACAAAAATATATATATATATATAATTATAACAAATATTATATATACCATATCGTCTCTCTGTACTTATTTTTAGACTCCACAAGATTGCATCAGCCATTGTTAAGTATTAATGAATACCCAAACTGTAGATTATGTTCTATAAACAAAACCCTCAGCCAAATTATACATCTTTGTACAGGTGCTAAACGAGGGAGTTGTTGTGGCAGGTCGAAAAAATACTTAAACATTGAGATCTCACGCTTATTTGTTAATAACAATCAAACTGTTAATAAAACTACGTTTCAACGGTTTAAGTGCGGTAATTTTATTGCGATGTTTCGGCCACTATTTAGTTTCCGCTTTTATGTATACATAATTATATATTAAAGTGTTTTTTTCGACTTTTTTCTGTCCCCACCCGAAATTTTGTTTTATATATCGGGGGAAAAATCCTGAAAGTTACAGCCCTTCGTACTTTCCCTGAGCGTAAAACCAAAACCATAAACACTTTATACCACTAATCAATTAATAAAGTTCAATATCTCAGAAAATATTGATCTAAGCAATTAGGTCTATGAGACTTTTTTGTAGGAAATAAAATTCCCAACAAAGCTGTTACAATTACAATGGAGTAAGTCGAATGGACGTCTTGTGAACCCTGAGAAAACTCAAGTAATTATCATGGGTATCTCGCGGATGCTGTATAAAGTTGACTTGATCTGTATACCAAGTTTTCTTTTTGATGGGAAGCTTATCCCTATCAGTGATAAGGTCAAAAACCTTGGAGTTATATTTGATAGTGGACTGTCCTGGAGACCCCATATAACAGAGCTGAGTCGGCGGTTGTTTCTCTCCTCCAAATCACTTTGGAGGTTGAAAAACTTCCTGCCCATCGCCACCAAAATTTAAAATTAAGCTTGCAGAGTCGCTACTTTTACCCATCTACATCTACATTTAACTCAAGAACACCTTAATAAAGTTGAGCGCATCCAAAACTTTTCTATAAGGTTCATATTTGGGTTACGCAAGTATGACCACGTTTCTGAATTTCGTAAAAACCTCAAGGGGTTGCCAATTCGTTTTCGCCGGGATACTCACATTCTTTCATTGCTTTACAGTATTTTAATCATCCCTACTACTCCACAGTACGTTAAAGAACGCTTCGAATTTATTTCTTGCCCTCACAATTTACCCTTCCAGTCAACATAGACTTATTACTCCTATTCATAATACAACGTTTTTCAATAACTCTTTCACGCTCAAGGCTGTCCAACTTTGGAATACATAGCCTGTTGCTGTCAGACAAGCAAAATCTTTAATAACATTTAAGAACATGGTCAGGAAATTCTATCTGCAATATAATGATATGTAATTTTATATAATTAGTATTATATTGCATGCAACTATATATTTATTATGATTAAATAGTTGCATTTTATCACTATATCTTGAATATGTATATAAAGTATGCGTATATTTATGTATATATAGTATAGTTATACATGTATTATTAAAATGCAAGTAATCGTACAATAATTATGTATACCACCATCGCCATTCCTAATCAGCAATATTCCTGCCACGGGTTGTCTGAAAGATATCGCTTTTTAGCGATAAGACCGCCCTTTGTATACAATTAGTATAATACTAGTTCCTAAGTTTTCTGTAATGGTGTACAATAAAGTATTATCTATTTATCTATTTACATTTTTTTATAAAGTCCATTGCGTCTGAAATAACAGCAAAAATACTAGAATTTTAGGTGAAAATCAATTTGGGTGATGTGTACCAACCAACTCACCAGTATAAGTAAGCTACACTTTCGCCGCAGTGGACGCTATTGTTGATTTTTACTGAGTAAATCGCGACCAAGCCCGATGTGATAGCATATAATGCGGCTGAGTTATAGAAATTTAAAAAATAATAATCTTGATTTACGTGTATTTTATATGGAAATCTTTTCATATTCAGGGAAAGTACTTAAAATTATTATAAAGGGCTGTAACTTTCAGGTATTTTGTCCCCGATATATACAACAAAATTTCGAGTGAGGACCGAGAAATATATTTATCAAAAAATATCACCCAACAAAGTTATATATATATATATATAATTGCGAGGAAGAAGATTAACTTGGTATGGGCATATAATGAAGAGGGATGAAAGTCACGTAACAAAAAGAATGTTAAACTACAAGATGAATGGGTACAAATGTAAAGGTAGTCCAAAAAAAGATAGATGAATTGTGTGAAGGGTGATATGATAACTTGTGGTATGACAGAAGATGTATGTCAGAATAGAGGAGTATGGAAGGAAAAGATATTGTGCCAACCCCAATTAATTGGGATATATATATATATATATATATATATATATATATATATAAATTATTTTTAATATAACTAAGTTTTGACAGCAAAATATCACCCTACAAAATCCTGCCGAAAACGTATTTAATTCTTTAAGATACTTTATAAACAATTTAGGTATATACATCAATAGCGTCTGAGACAGGCGAACCATTCATTACACATTTAATCATTAGCAAGGTCAATGTCAAGTTAAACTACTGGCCGGTAACAAGGAAGCAAACCGAACCAAAGGTTCAATACATCTTATAATTATGTGCTATACTATAAAAGGCCCTGGTAGTTTAATGGTTAGTACACGCGTTCCAAACCCAAAGGGCGCGGCTTCGTATCCTGTCCAGAAAGCATGCACCACTTGACAGTTTTCTGACCTAATATGAATATTTTTACAATTACCACGTACTAACAACGGTGAAGGAAAACATTGTGATGAAACCTGCACATCGAGATGTCAAACCTGGCAAGCCACCTTGGAGAAGTGTGGCGGGTATATTGTCTGTTCCCTCATAATGGGAGCCCCGAGCGCGGCGGTGGGACGTTTATGTGCTGTTATTATTACTACTTGTATAATGTCTATAAAACAAGGTAATTTTGTTTGTATATTCCGTTGTTCTATTCCGATGGGCCACTTCCGCCCCTTCCTATGCCATTTCCTATATCATCTCTTCTATTTTACTCATCCCTTTACCAAAGCCGCTTTATTCCAACTTAAAGGACTTAAAAAATACCTTATTACACTGGTCGGCAACCAAATCCTCCTTTAAATAAAAATCCGATAAATATATAGAACTAGCTGACCCGGCAACTTCATACATCAATAAATATAATATTATACATTTTAAACCTTCCCTGGACTTCCACAAATAATTCAAAACCAAAATTGGCCAAATCAGTCCAGCCGTTCTCGAGTTTTAGCGAGACTAACGAACAGCAATTGATTTATATATATATATATATATATATATATATATATAGATAGGTAGATAGATAGATAGATATGACATGCTGCATTTAGATCTGCTTTTAATTTCTCGCTATCAGGTTTTTTTTTTTGCTCCTTACGCAAAAATTTTTGTGCAAAACTTTTTCCTTCTTATCAATACCATCATGTCAGATTGCTTTTCCGCAAATCTTTGAGCACAGTCTTATGAATGTGATGAAAGATTCTATTAAGATAGATTATAGAAGATTCTAGCAAGATATTAGAGAAACGATACAACGGATAATGGTTAAAATTATTACTTGCTGATTTTTATTACTTGACTTGCCACGAGATACACGAATATATACATACAATACACGAAAATGGAGAAAACTACAAACTGAAATGACTTTATCAATCATTTGATATATACTTTTGATGAATAAATATTTTCGTGGGATTTAAATCAGCTATTGTCACAATAATTAAATATACGTTTTGTATGTAAAACATTTAAAATTATAAATTAAACTAAATACTTATAAATAAACTATATTATAAATAAATTAATATAAAGTAATATTTTCTTAAGCTTTCGCGTCTAGTATACATATTAAAACTACGTTTTAACGGTTTTAAGCGCGGTATTTTTTTTATTTTCATTACTCCTATAAAGAATACTACCAAACTCTTTTAAATTACTTAATATAAAGTATGTAACAAATCGCTGCCAGAGGGAAGCGTGCCCAGAAGGCTGGCTGCATTGCCACGTTGTATGGCAAAGCTGATTCGTTACGCGAAATATGAACCAGCCTTCTGATCACGGGTGGTATCAAAGAGTTTCTTACAAATTTCTTTGAAGAAACCCTTTGCTGATGGACCCCACGGACCTAAAGTTTCAACTACAAACGGCACAAATATGTAACTCCTTCATAAGGTTCCATGTCATATCCATTTGCGCCGTTTGAGATCTCCATTTGTTGAAGCAGCGTTGCCAGCCCCTGACTTAGTCATTGGTAGATGTGATGCCGCCAGAGTGTTAACGCATGTCGCGTCCCACACAAGCGGCCTTCCCATCTTTCAAGGAATATGTGGCATTCCGTCCGGCCTCTTGCCATAGTCAATACCAAGCCATTTGGCTCTAGGATGGCTGGTACGCCGACGCTGACAAGAGCTCGGCGGATGATGTCATTGAGACTAGCATGGCGAGATCTTCGGCCAACACTATGTAAACATACGCGTACAAACATAAGAAAAAACGCTTAATTTAAAACGTGAATTACAAAAAAATGGAAGTGGTACAAAACTTTTAATACCCTATTTATATTCAGAAGTGTCTAAACTCTAAATTAGAAAAAAAATCACAACAGTTAGAAGTAGTGAATTTTTTGGTTTGCTGACCAGAGTTATCATTAAATTTGACTTGACATAGTAGAACCATGCTACAATCATTATCTTGATTATAACTCTTAGGACCGGCTCGTCCGGTGTCTGTCTGTCCGCTCTCACAGAATATCGGCGTGAAACGGTGAACCTTCAGCCAATTGTGTTTCGTGCGATGAGTGAGAGTTCCGATAATTCTTTTCTCCTCCTATCCAATCTCCCTATTCTCTCTCTCCATCCCATTCCTCCTATTTGACTCCTTTATCTCTAAAGAGTGGCAACGCATTAGCTTCGCCCCTAGTGTTGCAGACGCGATGTGAACCTTAAAATATAAAGATTTTTTTTTAGCTAGACGTGTTGCTGGGGAGTTTTTTTCCGCTTTTTCTCCTTAACAGCAATAACACGTTGCGAAGCGGTGTGCATAGAATAGGAAGTAAAGTTAAATTTTAAATGATGTCTATGACCTTCAAAAAGTGTTCTCCAGTGGAACTTATTTTAAATAAAAACTTTTGAATTTGAATTTGAATTGGAGACATTATTTACGAGATGGGCCGACTGCGTGTTTGCCAACTTCGCAATCAAGAAAGCATCAACATCGTCAAAAGATTTTGCTTTTAAACCTACAGACCCTTAAAAGATTTAAACCAATTTAGCTCGGTAAGATAATTCAGACTTTTTCAACGATTTCCTTTTACCTAATTTAGAAAATTAAATCGACTATTTTAAGTATTTAAAGGCAACGTTGTGAAGCAATAGATTATCTTGTTTCTATTTGTTGAAAAGAACTGTCATCAAGTCATCATGAGAGGAGTCACGATCCTTGCTTTAAGTTTAGTCGTTTTAGTGACTTACGTGGCTGCTATGCCTGGTGGTAAGTGAACTATTTATAGTAACAGTTTTGCTGTGATCGAACAATATTTAAGTGAATAGATACCGAAATATTTTTGCGTACTCAAAGTTGAATAACGCTCTTCGGATAAACATCGACTGTTATTTTTTGATAATGTAGGAATGTAGGATAGTAAACAAATAATTCATCAGTCTTCAAATTCGTATATTAATTAAAACACAATAAAGTAAGAAACATTATAATACTCGTCTGACAATACATCGTTGCTACCCTGACAGAACTCGTTGCTACCCAATCTCTCATCCTACATTAATAATAATAACAGCGCAGAACCGTCTCACTGTTGGGCTTGGGCCTCTCATTTATAGGGCAACAGAGCGTATACCTGCCAAGCTTGTCGAAGGCGACTTGACACATCGGTTATATCGATGTGCAAGTATCATCGCGATGTATCCTTCGCCGTTAGCACTTGGTAATTGTAACAATATGCACATTTGGTCAGAAAACGGTTTAAATAGTGCATGGATTCTAACCCGCGCCCTATAAGTTTGAGACCAGTGGCTAACCACTAACCTAGCAAAATCTTATATATAAAAATGAATCGTAGAAATGTATGTACGCCCATAACTTGAGAACGACTTTATCGATTTTGATGATATTTGTTTTGTGTATTTTAACGGGTCCCCGGATGGTTTAGAGTCACAATTGGAACCGGTAGGTGGCGCTGAGATCGGGTTCTAGAATCCTCCTAATCACCTGGACCGATTTTGGTGATTTTGTTTTTGTGTGTTTGAGTGGGTTCCCGGATAGTTTAGATTCACAATTAGAACCGGTAGGTGGCGCTGAGATCGGGTTCTAGAATCCTCCTAATCACCTGGACCGATTTTGGTGATTTTGTTTTTGTGTCATGAAACAAAGTCTTTTAGGAATTCAGAAAAAGGTACGAATTTCGCCGGGTCAGCTAGTTTTTTATAATATTTAACTGAAATTCACGTTCACGTCAATTAGAGACACGGTAAAGAGTGTTGAATATCGCTGACAATAATTTAAAGTAACAAAAATATCAATTGTCTATAATAAACTTAAATTGCTCTTTAAGTAAGTTTATCAACTTTTAGGCTCTCTGAATGCGATAACTTCTTGATTTAGGACGGATTTTGTAAAATAGCTAGCGTTTTTCCAAAGCAAGGCAAAGGAAATAAATACCAATGGATGGTAAACTAAAAAAAAACTTATGAAATATGAACGATGATTTCTAATGGAATATTATTATTTATAAATAACTTATTTGTTTGAAATTTTTTTTTATCTAAACTTTATTGGTTTTTTTTTATTATTAAATTAAGTACAATAACAAGAAAAAACCTAAATCCATATAGTCTAGACAACTGCCCAGTAAAACAGATGAGGCCCAGGCATCTCTCGTTCGAGAATACGTGTGCCGATATTTAAAAAAAAACTGTATGTTTTTTCATCGAAGATAACCTGATTTGAAGTAATACAATGACAACGTAGGTATTTGATAGTAAATGGACAAAACACGATTGCAGTGTCATCTATTTTGCTTATACGTCTATTCCATGGAAATAACATTATTATCGGAATAAAAATTATCCTAAGTTACGCCTCGTGATATAAGTTAGCTCCGTTTCGAGTTTCACTTGCCATTTTTACATGATGCTCTAACAGACAGACAGACAAAATTTTTAATTGCATTTTTGGAATCTGTTGGTCCAAATTAGCCCCCTGATTTTTTTCGATATATATATATATATATATATATATATATCGATATATATATATATATATATATCGATATATATATATATATATATATATATATATATATGTGTGTGTGTGTGTATATATATATGTGTATGTATAGATATATATCATTATAACTTTAAAAAGTGTACATTATACTAGTTGTTTAGTTTGTTTTTGAATTAGGAATTCAACCAATTTATGTGTGCAAAGTCTCCACCCTAAACGGCCCAAATATTAATTAAAGTAATAAAATATTGATAACCTTTGGGAAAGTTTTGTTGTCTAGAGAAGTTTAATGTGACCTCAAACTAAAAAAGTATTTGAATTGGTTCTAGGGGGATACGACAAAGACTTTGGAAAAGGCAAAGACGATGGAGGCAAAGGGAAATTAGGACACAGCGGTGGTAAGGGAGGGAAACTTGGAAATGACGCTGGCAAGGGAGGAAAAGGCAACGGAAAAGGAGAGCGGAAAGAGAAAGGAAAATTTAATGAAAAGGACGATAAGGGCAAAGGAAAATCAAAAGGAGGCTGGTGGTGAAGAAAACAGGAAAATAAATGCAGAATTTACCTTACACTTAGATACATAATTTTACATCTATCACAATTATGATTTATTCCAAGTAGCTTTAGAACTATTTATTGTTTACTAGCTGTTACCTGCGACTTCGTCCGCGTAGAATTTAATTTGCCTTCTTTTACTTAACTTTTATTTTTTTCTAAAATAAGTAGCCTAAGTTACAACTTATAAAATCAGCTATCTGCCAGTGGAAGTCCCATCGAAATCGGTCCAGCCATTTTACAGATTAGCCGGAACAAACAAACAGACAAAAAAATTAAAAATTGATTTTTTGATATAAGTACCGTATATTATTATACTTTAATATGCATTTAGTAAAAAGCTGTTATTTTGACATTACAAACAGACACTTAAATTTTATTCATTCGTATAGATATAGATGTAAAGATTAAAGCATTAAAAATGATAACATAAGTACACACTGTTTGTGTTTATCTTATTCCTCCATATTATAACTCCATACAAGTAATTTCAATTTTCGACTAAACGTAAGTTACAACAATGGATAGGAAGAAATATGTATAACTAATCCTAAGTTAAAACAACCGATGAAAGATATATAAACCCGGCTAAATTAATATGAATTCATTCGGAAATACCTTCTAATTGGTGACAGAATTAAATTCAGCAAGACTAGATGTGACGTGGGGAAAAGAATCAGCTCCTCCTTAGCCACAGAATAGGTTTAGGTGGGTCAATGATCTATACAAGATAATTAGGTAGTATATTTAATCTGTTCCGTGAAAACCGGTGGACTTCTATGCACAAAAGGGGTACACTGGCCTGTCGAAGCCTTGGAAGCTCTTCGAGTCAAGTGGTTCCACAGATCTAATATTAGCTCGATCGGCAATTGTCCATGTCTGGCATATGTTAGCCTGGTTGTAAAGGTTTACTTAGACAAGTAAGGGTAGCCTTGGTCCTGGAATTAGATGACGAAGAATAGGCATTAGGTTGGCACAGTGTCCTTCGTTACAAAACTAAATCAGCTCAATTATATTTAGTTTTAAATAGTACAACAGTTACATTTTACATATATGGATAGAACTCACCCCAGCGGGAACACGTAGTTATTTTAATAACGTTAAAGGAAGTTTAGAATAGTCTGGAATAATATTTATAAAAGAATTGTAACAGCTGATATTTTTGAATTTGGACCGAGTCTCAACTTAACCGTTGTCACAGCTTTTTATTTTTAAAACTCTCTTGACAGTGACATAGTTTGACATTAGTACTGTCATTGGCTATGTCTATTTTTTTTTATAATAGTGCAAGTGCAACGTTACATTTTTTTACTCCGGAAGCGGGTGAACTGAAGAAGATTACCCCGTAGTAGTACAAAATTACACCTAAAGCGCTGTAGGAGTTAACTTAGTGTGATGCTTCGGTGGTGGATGACCCATGTTGTAAAAAGATGAAGCACCACTGACGAGAACCCATGACTCAATCGCCCAAGAGGGGAGTACAAAATAACACGACGAGTTGTTGTACTCTCGGTGTATTTGTAGTGTACAATGAGACCTCCTCTGTTTGTGACAGAAAAGATCTGGCCGTCCACGTAGTGTTCGTACGAAAAAGGTGATCAAAGCAGTACGGGAAAGAATTCGACGAAATCCTGTCCGAAAGCAAAAGATTTTATCTTGGGAGATTAAGATATCACCTAGAACCATGTCGCGTATTTTAAAAGATAACTTAGGACTCGCAGCCTATAAGCGACGCACTGGTCATTTCTTAACTCATAATTTAAAAAAGAATAGGCTGGTAAAATCGAAATAACTACTGATGCGGTACGCAAAGGGAGGTCACAGAAAAATTTTGTTTACGGATGATTTTTTTTTTACAATTGAGCAACATTTTAACAAACAAAATGACCGTATTTATGCTCAAAGCTTCTCTATTAGTCGACAGAGTGCAACGTGGGCATTATCCGTCTTCAGTGATGGTTTGGTGGGGTGTTAGCTATGAAGGAGTGACTGAGCCATATTTTGGTGAAAAAGGTATCAAAACATCGGCACAACTGTATCAAGATACCATTCTTGAAAAGGTAGTTAAGCCCCTTAACAACACCATGTTCAATAACCAAGAATGGTCCTTCCAGCAAGACTCGGCGGCGGGTCATAAAGCTCGGTCCACGCAGTCTTGGTTGGAAACGAACGTTTCGGACTTCATCAGAGCTGAAGACTGGCCGTCGTCTAGTCCCGATCTTAATCCTCTGGATTATGATTTATGGTCAGTTTTAGAGAGTACGGCTTGCTCTAAACGCCATGATAATTTGGAGTCCCTAAAACAATCCATACGATTGGCAGTGAAGAATTTTCCTATGGACAGAGTGCGTGCTTCTATTGATAACTGGCCTCAACGTTTAAAGGACTGTATTGCAGCCAATAGAGACCATTTCGAATAAGCTTTTTATATTTCAAATTATTTTATATTTATGTATTAAACTAACACACTGTAAAACTTATAAATGTTATTTTCAATAGAAAAAAAATCTTTGTTACAATATTTATGGCATAACTAGGTATATACAGAATATAGAAACCTTATCCTTTACGTGATGTACACACCAATATAGTTATCATTATTAAATATTATATTTACACATTTCTGAGATTGGACATTTTTGATGATTTAGACAAATTCCCAATCTTATCGGCATCTATAACAGCGATATTTACATCTGTATTTACATAGCATCACGTTGATGTATTAACCATAGTCTTTAACTGTGCCAAATTGTACATCAATAAATTGGTGGATAAAACGTGACGCAACAAGCGGCATTCTGTTTTGTCAGTGCTGCAGCTGTGAAGAATCGGTATGCTTGATATACGCGACACCAAAAGCTTACCGATCGCTTATATTTCTACGAGCGTTTCCCGATTCGCTTGGTGTGTGCTGCTCCCGTACGGCGCACCGACACCGACCAAATTGCCCAGAAATGCTCGTAGAAATATCGGCGCTCGGTAAGTTTTTGGTACCGCGTATATTGAGCGTGCCGAGTCCGTACTGCCGCTGCACCGACAAAACAGAAAGCGGCCTAACCACAGATCATAGAAACTCTATGATCTGTGGGCTTAATCATAGTAAAAATATAAGTATTGAAATATATATATTACACAAACCAAAGACATTTGATTAGAAAAAAAAAATTTTTTTCGCAATAATTAAATATGTATGTATTTATAATATGTCAGTAACAAAAAGTACATGACTTAGGACTAGAGGTGCGCGGATCCGAAGCTAAAAAAACCCCGGGATATTCCGTACACACGAAACTGCTGAAGATAATAATATAATTTTGTTGTCTTCAGTTAATGTGTAAATGTTTGTTAAATTATAATAAATAAATACAGAAATTATATACGCTCATCCAAACTCCGTCGACTAAGGACGTCCACCTTGGCTTCATAAGTATATATCTTGTATATATCTTGAAACCAGCACAATCAATCACTTTCGCCAAATTCATTAATTTTTTGGGCGGCTGCCATTTCATATAAGTTCACAAACTCACTGCACTTGCCAAAAATCCATTATTTCTTACATGTCTGTTTACTTAACACCGCAAACGAAATCCGACGACACAATGGCGGCATCCTCGTGAAGTAAGCCATAATTGGGGAAGGCAGAGATAGATATACATACATACCAGTATACAAAAGAGAAGGAAATATGCACGCATCAAGAATATGTACTGAAGTATGAAGAAGAGATAGGGTTATCATGACTCAAAACCATTTGGTTGCGCCGAGGAACACCTCCTTATAAATTCTTCCTCGCCATCCTCGCCATCAAGAATAGAAGAAACTTTTAAATGAAGAATGCGCAAAACAAGACACATGCAGCTAGTGTCACTGCTGTCACCGCGATAAATATACGTTACGTTGGTTGGAAGATAATAAAGAAAATAAATGTTATAATTTCATTTAATGATCATAACCATAATCCTAGTGAGTGTGTGAACCCCCGGGGGACGAGTGCAGTGTGGCGGCGGACTGGTGACGAGGTAAGACCTTCCTTGTTTCTTCTTCCACGTCCATTGTTCAGTATTAAATAACGGTAAATTTGCATAAACGCGGAACCTGAAAATAACGCATTTTTTTTGTATTCCAAGGATTCACATATGGTTTGCTATGATATAAAAACGACACTAAAATCATCGGTAAGCCATCATTTAGACAAAATTTAATAAACATTAAAATTATGAAACACGTGCATTAATCGATAGAAATAATGTTCAATTTTAGCGTGACGACTTACCTACTAACTATAATAAAAACACAATTACTTTAATTTTGGGATTAGTCTGCAAATGTAACATATATGACATGATCAAAATAATTAATAATTATAAAATCAAATATTACGGCATTGCTAAAAAACCTCGATATTTTGTAATTTGCAAGTAAAACCTCAGATTAACAATATTCAGAGACAAAGTTTTTACCTCACTTTGCTAAATGTCAGGCAAAGGAACTAGATCCGTACACCATGAATATCAATATTATTAGACAAACACACACACTGTATATCCCCAAATAAAGCAAGCTACGCTTGTGTTATGGGTAATATACAACGGACCATTCTGGGGCCGATCCCAGACACCCAGACCATAGTAAATAACGGAGAAAATACGTTTCCGAAATATTAATTTAAATTTTGTAATGATTATTTATTTTGATCATGTCATATATATTACATTTGCAGACTAATCCCGAAATTAAACAAGTGATTGTGTTTTTATCACAACTAGGTGAGTCGTGACGCTAGAATTGAACATTATTTTTATTTATATGATGCAGGTTTTTAACGTAATTAATTGTATTGTTTATTAATTTTTTACCTAAATGACGAGTTTCCGATAATTTTAGTGCACTTATTATACCATAGCAAACCATATTTATAGTCTTTCTATACAAATAACGCATAATTTTCAGGTCCGCGTTTATGCAAATTTACCTAAATAACTAGCTGTGCTCGACGACGTTGTCCGCGTGGAATTTGTTTTCAAAACCCCCCGATTTTGAAACATTCTTCATTGGTACTCCGCTGCTATTGGTCTTAGCGTGATGATATATAGCCTATAGCCTTCCTCGATAAATGGGCTATCTAACACTGAAAGAATTTTTCAAATCAAACCAGTAGTTCCTGAGATTAGCGCGTTCAATCAAACAAAGAAACAAACTCTTGAGCTTTATATATAAGTACTAGCTGTGCCCGCGACGTCGTCCGCGTGGAATTTGTTTTCAAAACCCCTCGATTTTGAAACATTCTTCATTGGTACTCCGCTGCTATTGGTCTTAGCGTGATGATATATAGCCTATAGCCTTCCTCGATAAATGGGCTATCTAACATTGAAAGAATTTTCAAATCAAACCAGTAGTTCCTGAGATTAGCGCGTTCAATCAAACAAAGAAACAAACTCTTGAGCTTTATATATAAGTACTAGCTGTGCCCGCGACGTCGTCCGCGTGGAATTTGTTTTCAAAACCCCCCGATTTTGAAACATTCTTCATTGGTACTCCGCTGCTATTGGTCTTAGCGTGATGATATATAGCCTATAGCCTTCCTCGATAAATGGGCTATCTAACATTGAAAGAATTTTCAAATCAAACCAGTAGTTCCTGAGATTAGCGCGTTCAATCAAACAAAGAAACAAACTCTTGAGCTTTATATATAAGTACTAGCTGTGCCCGCGACGTCGTCCGCGTGGAATTTGTTTTCAAACCCCCGATTTTGAAACATTCTTCATTGGTACTCCGCTGCTATTGGTCTTAGCGTGATGATATATAGCCTATAGCCTTCCTCGATAAATGGGCTATCTAACACTGAAAGAATTTTTCAAATCAAACCAGTAGTTCCTGAGATTAGCGCGTTCAATCAAACAAAGAAACAAACTCTTGAGCTTTATATATAAGTACTAGCTGTGCCCGCGACGTCGTCCGCGTGGAATTTGTTTTCAAAACCCCCCGATTTTGAAACATTCTTCATTGGTACTCCGCTGCTATTGGTCTTAGCGTGATGATATATAGCCTATAGCCTTCCTCGATAAATGGGCTATCTAACACTGAAAGAATTTTTCAAATCAAACCAGTAGTTCCTGAGATTAGCGCGTTCAATCAAACAAAGAAACAAACTCTTGAGCTTTATATATAAGTACTAGCTGTGCCCGCGACGTCGTCCGCGTGGAATTTGTTTTCAAAACCCCCCGATTTTGAAACATTCTTCATTGGTACTCCGCTGCTATTGGTCTTAGCGTGATGATATATAGCCTATAGCCTTCCTCGATAAATGGGCTATCTAACACTGAAAGAATTTTTCAAATCAAACCAGTAGTTCCTAAGATTAGCGCGTTCAATCAAACAAAGAAACAAACTCTTGAGCTTTATATATAAGTACTAGCTGTGCCCGCGACGTCGTCCGCGTGGAATTTTTTCAAAACCCCCGATTTTGAAAATTCTTCATTGGTGCTCCCCTATTGGTCTTAGCGTGATTATATAGAAAGCATTCTTCGATAAATGGTATCTAACACTGAAAGAATTTTTCAAATCAAACCAGTATTGAGATTCGTTCAATCAAACAAAGCGTGATGATATATAGCCTATAGCGACGTTCCGCTCGATGAAACATGTGCTCCGCTATCTATAGCACTCGATAAAGAAACACTTTTTCAAATCAAACCAGTAGTTCCTGAGATTAGCGCGTTCAATCAAACAAAGAAACAAACTCTTGAGCTTTATATATAAGTACTAGCTGTGCCCGCGACGTCGTCCGCGTGGAATTTGTTTTCAAAACCCCCCGATTTTGAAACATTCTTCATTGGTACTCCGCTGCTATTGGTCTTAGCGTGATGATATATAGCCTATAGCCTTCCTCGATAAATGGGCTATCTAACACTGAAAGAATTTTTCAAATCAAACCAGTAGTTCCTGAGATTAGCGCGTTCAATCAAACAAAGAAACAAACTCTTGAGCTTTATATATAAGTACTAGCTGTGCCCGCGACGTCGTCCGCGTGGAATTTGTTTTCAAAACCCCCCGATTTTGAAACATTCTTCATTGGTGCTCCGTTCCTATTGGTCTTAGCGTGATGATATATAGCCTTCCTCGATAAATGGTCGATCTAACACTGAAAGAATTTTTCAAATCAGACCAGCAGTTCCTGAGATTAGCGCGTTCAAGCAAACAAACAAACAAACTCTTCAGCTTTATATATTGGTATAAGATAAACAACTAGACTTAAATATATTTTTAAAGAAAACATAATATGGTCATTTTATTAACTCATCTAAAAATATAAAACCCCAAAACATTGTACTTAAAAGTTTTTATCATTCTAGTAATCGCTTCTTCGACCTCAAAATCCACCAACAAAACTAACAAAAGTCACATCACTCATTGAAAATAACCCGTGAAAGTCATAGAAACATAAGTTATTAAAGTTGGTTTTTTTTCTATTTCCACCAGTTTTTCTGCTTGTATTAAAATTGGCAATTATTGTCTGCTTGCATGTTAAGGTAATTAATTTCATTAATTGCTCATAAAATGAGGATAAGTTTTTATTCATTTTAAGTGCAGTATTACTTTATTTTGTCTGAAGTTAATTGGGTTGCTATTTTTTGGTCCAAAAAATGACAACAAATTAAATTTAACAATAGTACTGTATAAATTATTTCTACATCCTTTATTTACGCTTTCCTAGAAAATCAATTTTTTATTTCTTCTTTTTAATTTTTGTTTCTGATAATCAATTTCGAGAAATATTGCTCGTCGTTTCTCTTTAGTTAAAATTACAAATGGAAATTCGAAAGATTTTTAAACTTAACTAAGACTGAATAAAACCATTCGAATTTGTAATTTTAAAGAATTATCAAAATAATATTTTGTAACAGCATTACTGAAGAACATTTTTTGAAAATCAAACCATAGAAAAGCATTTCCATACACACACCTAAATGAGTTAGAAATTAAATCACACCGCTTCGCGTATTGATATTTTGTGAATTTTATTTTAACTAGAATATGCCCGCGACTTCGTCCACTCTTGACTTGAAATTCCTACGGCATTCTCGGGTCACAAAGTACATACCTTAAAAAAGAATGTAAGCTATCGTTTTAGTGAAAACTGTTTCAGAATAAGCTAAGTTTTATGCAACCGAGCAACTACAAACCGCTCCAGGGGAAATTCCCTCGGGATTCCCGGGATAAAAAATATCACATATTTTATTATATACACAAAATTTACTATCGATTAGTCAAAAAATCATATTGGAATTCGATTTTTTTTTTGATCTGACCATTTTAAATCATTCGCAGAAAAATTCCCGCAAGGTTCCCAGGATAAAAAATAGCGCAGATTATAAGTCTAAAAATTTGCCGTCGATCAGCGAAAGCCGCATCGAAATCGACTTAATAGATTTTACGTCAATCCCTAACAAATATTCAAACCGACAAACAAACTGACAATCAGACAAGAAATCAAAAACATGCATCGTGTTCTCCATCATCGATATATGATAAGATATTTGGACAAGATAACAAGCCAGATACGCGCACGTCCCGGCTCCACTCCACTCCTCGGTCGTCGTCAACGGATGAAGAGTTCGTGACGCCGGCGGCCACCGGGGCGTCGAGCACCAGCGAGGAGGGGTCAGCGCCGTCCGCCCCGCCGCTAAGACCTGTGCGGGGCCGTGGGCGGCCACCGTCGGCACGCTTGGGGCCTGCGGGACGTATCCCGCGCGCGGCCCTCGCTACCGGTGGTGTAGTGCGCCGCATGAGATGGACTCAAGAGTTGAATGAGTGCGTCATGCGTGCGTACTTTGAGGCGACAGAGGGAGAACTAACCTCACTTCGTATCGTGGCAGTTTGCTGTCTTTGTTTCAGACCCTTCAACCAGCATCCACCGTGACGGCGCAACGACTATCGGATCAAGTGCGCGCTATCCAGAGGTTACACCTGCTGGACGAGTCGACACTTGGTCGTCTACGCAATGCTCTACGGATCAACCGCCAAAGTGCTGACACGCCGCAGCCTACATCACCGGCACCGCCTGCGGACTCGCAGTGGCCGGTGAACTTTACCGGACGACGTGTCAGATGGCCTAGCGGTAGGTAATGTAAGTATCCAGATTAATGAGCAATTGGGAAGGACTTTGACGACCATTCAATTAAATATAAGTAATATCAAAAAACATAAATACAACTAATTATAAATTAATTAATACAATGAGTGAAACTAAACCAACAACATAAATCTTTATATAAAAAAATCTTCTGCTCGTTTGTATGTCACTAAACTAAACGGTGGGTCCCGGGATGGTTTAAATTCACAATTGAACCCGGTAGGGGGCGCTGCAGTCGGGTTTTAAAGTTTATTTTTTCAGAACAGGACTACGTCTGCCGGAACCCGGGACCGATAGTAAAATACTTTTATAAATATAAACCTGTCCGACTTGAATCGCGACAAATGCATGAGTTCCCATTCAAAATATCTGCCCGCGAAGTCTTGGTACAGTTCCCGGTATGATTGATAAGCGGCCATCTTGGCCTACGCACACGTAAAATTTCGTTTGTTTTTCGAAGTATGAGGTTTTATCCCCTTCGAGTAGAGAGACAAAAACGTAATGTTATCCATATGTGGATAAATAATATCAAATTGGCTACGATCAATGTCTTAAGCAATCTCTCCTACTCCGACCGCTCGAGATATGTGCCGGGAACTTTAATTAATAGAGGAGCGTTTTAGCTGCATATATCTTTTGTACCTCTAATTATACTGAGTTCTAAAACCGCCAAAACAAATTAAAGTATTGAAAAAACTAATGCAAACGACCGAACACAACAAGGTCACGTTCAAAGAAACTCTTATAGATCGTAGATCAACCATTGTTATATCTATCTATAACAATATAATAAAATTCTAAATATGCCGTGTATGTACATTGAAGCTATTAAAAAAACTCACTGGAATATAGACTATATAAACGAAGGAGAACGCGACGCAATTTTTTTAGGTTTCTTGTCTGTTTGTGGGTTTATCTGTTTGTTCGAGAATCACGTAAAAATGACTACGCCGATTTCGATGCGGTTTTCGCTGACCGACAGCAAATTGTTAGACTTAAAATCTGGACTAATTTTTATTCTGAGAATCCCGCAGTAAATTTTCTGAGTATGACTCAAAAAAGCCAGATTGAAAAAAATAATAATTTCAATGTGATTTTTTCACTGATGGATAGCAAATGTTATGTAATACAACGTGTGTTATTTTTATCACGGGAATCCCGCGGGAACTTTCCCGGAAGCGGTTTGAATTTGTTCGGTTGCATAAAAATTAGCCTAATTCCGAAACAGTTTTCACTAAAAAGATAGCTTACATTCTTTTTAAATGCTGCAGTAATTTGTGTCCCGGGAATCCTGCGGCAATTTCCAGTCGAGCGTGGACGAAGTCGCGGGCATATCCTAGTTGTTAATAAAAAGAAAAACCCGATTCCTGTATCGATACTACGTATTATGAGGAGATAAATCTGACTGTGGGATATCATTGTAATTAATTCTTTTGTTTTTTTAACACTATTCTTATTTAAAACGTAATATATATATACTTATACTTTGTAATATATACAAAAAAAGTTGCCTTTACAAACTGGCTAGCACAGGTGTTCGAAGTTCAGAGGGCGCGGTTTCGAACCTAGCCGAAAAGCATGCACCCAGGGCTTGAAATACCGGTAAATATGTGGTATCGTTATTTATGTAATTTCAAATAACGGTAAAAAATAAATATCGTTATAAAACTTACCGTTATTTCTAGCCATCTCGCCGGTAAAAAATATAACGTTAATACTATTTTTATCGGTAATTTTAGCGTTATAACTATGTTTTGTATGTCGCTCTTTTTCACTCGCAAAGATTGTCATGCAGCAGTGTGATAAGAGCTCGCGTAATATTTAGAGTTGTGTGTTTGTCGATTGTTTCGGTAACATGCAGTCGTAATAAAGACAATTCCTCAAATACCTCACTGCAACGCAGAGGCTCCGGGTTCGATTCCTGGTATAGTAAATTTCGGAAACGTATTTTCTCCGTTATTTACTATGGTCTGGGTATCTGGGATCGGCCCTAGAGTGGTCCGTTGTATATCACCCATAACACAAGCTTAACTTGCTTAATTTGGGGATATACAGTGTGTGTGTTTGTCTGCCGATTAATTTTTTTTTAATTTTTATAATTTAAAATGGAAACGTCGTTTGAAATAACGTAAAAATTACCGATACGTATAACGTCATACATACGATTTTTAACGTTAAAATCATAAAAGTTATCAAGTAACGTTAAAAAAATATACTGGCATGGCAGTACCTTTCTCGAAAATATCGGTAACAAATTTTTTTAAAGGTAATTGATAACGTTTTCAAGCCCTGCATGCACCATTTGGCAATTTTCTGACGTAATGTGCATATTGTTAAAATGGTAAGTGATAACCGAAGTGTCGGGATTAGTCCCGATTCAACCATGACATCACAAGCCACGGCTGTATTTTTCTCAAATCAACTCATTTTTATTCCCGTTTCAACCCATTTTCAAACTAGCATAAAAAATCATACCAAGTCATAGTTAAAAAATCTTAACATAGAAAATTACAGACTTATGCGTTACTCTTTACACCCGGAATCCCGTAGAAATTGTCCTGGGAATGTTTTAAATTAACCGTGTTGAAAAAATATTTAGAATCCGATGCGATTGTTCACTGATGGATAGCAAATTTTCCGAAATAAAATCTGTGCTATTTTTTATCCCGGGAATCGCGCGCCAATTCTCCCGGGAGTTATTTAAAGTTCTTAGTGCGCATAAAAATTTGCTTATTCCGAAACAATTTTCACTAAATCGATAGCTTACTACTTCTTTTTAAAATGCTGCGATACTTTGTGCCCTGGGAGTCCAGCGGGAATTTTCTCGGCATTAGTTTAAAGTAGTAAGTAAGCATAAAACAGCTGAATCGGATACGACTTATACTAAAACAATACTTTATGATCTTTTTTTAAATGCTGCGGTAATTTGTATCCCGGGAATCCCACGGGAAATTTTTCGGGAGTGGTACAAATTCATTAGGTTGCATAAAAATTAGCTGATTTCAATAAAATTTCATTAGAAAGATAGTTTGTTTTTTCAAATAATACGGTGCTTAATATCCCGGGAATGCCGCAGGAACTTATGCAGGAGTAGTGATTATTATGCATAAAAATTATCTGATTGATACTAAAATAATAGTTTACGTTCTTTTTGAAATGCTTCGGTAGTTTATGTCCCGGGAATCCAGTGAGAATCTTACCGGAAGTTGTTTAAAGTGGTTAGTTACTCCTAATAAGTGTCATTTAACCTTTAAACACCAAGGACGTCTGTAACAGGACATATAAACCCATGAGTCCAATTCTTTTGTCCACCAATCAAGGTGTGTCACCAAAATCATGACAAACAGACACCATGACAAAAATGACATGGTAATTTGACTCCATCCTGTGTAAAGATCATATAAAAGCCAAACGTTGTGAAAATTAGAGCATTACTATCAAAAATGGCAAAAATAACAGCTCCGGTCTTATATTTATTAGTTTTTCTCGCGATTTACGCTTCTGCGGGACTTGGTAAGTTTTATTTATTAAAAGTTTTTATTCCAATTTCATGACTTTTGTAAATTAAGATACTCTAAACAAAACTATAGTTACAAAATAACATAAATCTATAAGTAAAAAACTGACTCCAAATCGCTGTCAGCGGGGAGTGGGCACGAAATGCTGGCCGCATTTCCGCGTTGGATGGCAATGCTGATTCATTGCCCTAGGACGCCATAGGTGCAAGCCAGCTTTTCGATTATGCGGGACCGCAATTAGACGCGCTGAGAGGTCTCGATAGAGGTGATGAGCTCCAGGCCCCCACGGACCCAGGTTCTCTATTAAAACTTAAATAAAATTATGAAGGTTCATGTAATGTAATCAAATTATTTGAGTCTGTTTGCTTGGGTTGTTTAAGAAGAGCGTAATAAAATTTCCTTGAAACCTGCAACACGTTCGTAGCGCCCCTAGTATGGTAAACGTCCATAGGAGACGGTAGGCACTTTCCATATAGTGGATCTGCCATTTAGCTGCTTCAGACAATAAAAGTACTTTTTAAAGTGTCTACGTTTATACTAATATAAATCGGTATATAGATAAAATTGACACGTGCTGACACGTGATGCAAAAACATCCTGAAGAAATCATCAAATCAAAACAATTATGTACAAAATCTAATCAATTGCTTGACTAAAAATATAATTTCTAAAAATTAATCGCAAGGTAAAAGAGCTAAGCGTGGCTTCAACAATAGCGGTTTTGGGAACAGCGGTCGAAGCGGTTACAGCGGTGACAGCGAGGAGCGGGAAGCAAGCGTAAGCCGGGAAGACGACGACCGAGATTGCGATGAGGATAATGAAAATAGGTAAATGTTTCAATTTAATATTAACCCTAACTAATATTATAAATGAACCAACGGTGGGCAAAGGAAGTAAGTTCATACAGTTTTGTTAGATCAATTATTTAATATGTTAAAGGTCAAACAAAATGTAATTCTTTAGTGTGCTTATATAATTATTATTATTCTTTTTTTATGTTACTTCATTGTTATCTCTAGAGACCACGGGTCTCAAAACTGGCCCGGACTTTTGCGAGGGCTTGCGTGGGGCCATAGGAAGGCCAACACGTAGGGGCCCCTTGACAAATTTCATATAAATATAGCATAACAAGCAAGCACGGAAGCGGGGGCCTTGCCTTACCTTTATTATTATTAAGCTATTAACATTATTCCATTTTTTAAATATTATATTCATACCATAGTTATATACTTTGTAATTAAAATAATGTTTCTTCTTTTTAGAAAGGGTCTCATATGCATGTGATTTTAGGAGGTGGGCACTGAAAACCAGTGCTGTGTCGGACTACGTTTCGGCACTGCAATATACTGAGTGCCAACTTCATTTTTAAAGCTACGGCATAGAATCTCTGTATGTGTTTTCTTTAAATTTATTTATCTTGTATATGTCGCATTTGGAAATAAATATATTCTTTCTTTCTTTTTCTTTCTAAATGCGAATGTGAGTTTTTTGTTTGTCACGTTTTTACGCCTTAACTACGGAACAGATTGTCACGAAATTTTGCATAAGCGTTATTAGGGATATAAAAAAGAACAACCTTTTATCTAGAAAAAGTACTGTTCCCGAGGGATTGCCTAAAATATGTCATTTTTGGCTATATTCGTCTATACCACGGAAATGAGGAATGTCATTTATTGGAATAAAAAGTGTTGATCCGCGATATACATAAGCTAGCTCTATGTCAAGTTTAATTTCAATCTGTTCAGTAATTTTCACCTGATGAGAGCATATTTCTCTTAGTAAACAGATAAACAGACACACAGAAACAAACAAAATTCTAAATTACATTTTCGGTTTCTGCTGGTTCGAGTTAAGGCCACCTTATTTTGTCACATTTTCAAACGAATTGTATAAACTCGAGTTTTCTACAGATTTATTACATTGTAGATTATGTATTGGCATAAATGAAAGAACTGTATAAGAAATAACTCTTTTTGTTAACAGTGGCAGTCGTGAAATAGCTTACAACAGGGATGGTAGACAGACAGAAAAATACCGGGCAGGACGGTCATTCACGAAGTCAACTTCATCCGCTTCCGCTACCTCTTTTAACGAAGCTCACAATGGCGCTGTTTAATGGACCCACGATGAGATCTTGTCTTTATCTTTACTTACACGTAGTGACGATTTGTTAGTGTAATATCTCTTATTATGTCATAAATATGTGTACATTAAATAAACATTGTAACTAAATGTTAATACAAATAAACAGAAATAAATTCTATCCTATGTTACTTTAATCAATTGTTTGTACTATATAAAATATGATATTATAAGTGATTTCAATCAATACAACGTACGTATATAGCATATTAAGGTTCCAGACGTTTCTCCCGTGCAAATGTAGGGCGGGGCGGTAACCTATGTTCATCCTTGATCTCTAAAGTATCTATGAACATTTTATGGAAACCAGTACATATCAAATGCCATGAAGAGTGAGTGGGGAACAAACAAATACGCCAAAATCGAAACAGTCACTTTCACTCTTATGGAATAATACTGATAATCCCATACAATAATAAGTTTATATATATATATATATATATATATATATATATATATATATATATATATATATATATATATATATATATATATTATATACTATATGCATATATTATATATGTACCTATATTAAAAGCTGGCCATTACTATGGCCAAATAATTAGCATAGCTGTCCAACGCGGTAACGCTGCTGGCCTTTTGAGAACGTTCTCATCGAGTGCCTGTAGTTTGTGACCAATATTTGAAGTGAAACTTAGGATCGTTGTGGTTTGAAACTCAATGAAACGAAAAAGCGACACTAAAGAAGAGATAAACACATAAATCTATAGGACTTAGCCTGCGAGATAATGAGATACGAGTTATACGTTGTGCAGCACAGATTAAAGAGTCAATAAGACCGGTGATTAAACATAGGTCTAATTCGGACCGAAATAAAACTGATAATAGATAATATTTTTTAGACTTAAACACTGAAAAATTGAAAGTGATACTTAAGAAGTTTATTTTGAATTATAATATGTTGACGGATGTAGGCTAAAGGAATTATATTTATATTAATAAAAGTTAGACAAGAATTATCTATGAGTATATTCTCTGAAGTATCACTTCTACTGTGTGTGAACTGCACAGACACACAATTTTTTTATCTATAGTTTTATTGTTAGTTAGATATTATAATATATTAGTCTAGAATTCTATTATTATTCTTCCCTATAGCAACCTATTCTCAGATATGTATTCGGGGTATTGATTCCTCAGCCATTCGTTTTATAGGAAAACAATGCAATTAATAGAGAGTCACTGTCTGCCCAGTTTATCTATATTCGAATAATAGGCACCATAGTTCCTTCGATACTCCCAAATCCCCAGCTCCGCTAGTAGTAGTTATTATCCATCTGTTCCTAAAATAGCCTTTTTTATATCGCCTAGGTATGCATTTACACATCCCCTCGGACCCCGTGGGTTGTCAACGAGAGGTATATGGGGCTCCTGTGGTAGGCTCCACATACACCACATGCACACCTTCCCTGCGGCAGGAGTTGTGAAATGCCAACCGCCAGACTACCCATTAAACCAACCAGCGTTCTCTGCTTATGATGAGACGCCACGGATTCGAACTATTAGTATCTCGGATGCACTAACTTATCCTTGGGTACATTCATATAATATCCTTCCGAACCGACGTAAAAAAAAATACATATAAAACATATAAAATCCTTTAGAGGTTTTTTATTACCCCTTCGAATTTGAGTGATCTATTTTCCGCACTAATTCTATTGTACTCCTCCCGGTAAGACGTCATGAATCCTTCTTTCTTTTGTTTGCATTCGTGCATGTTCTAAGAAGCCATTAAGTTTACAAGTTAAGAATTCTAAAAAATAGTGGGCATGTTGCTAGGATGCTATGTCTAATTTACAAATTTATAAGGTCGGTCTGTCGGGAGTGAATTACTTGAGTTTCACCTGCGAACGAGGAGTTACCTAGTGTAGGTGCTTTAGGAACGAGTATGTTATGACGATGAACTTTGCATGATTTATGTCATTACAATTTTGTACTTTACGGTTTGGACTTGTCGTATTCGGTTGTATTTGTAAGATTTCCCTATTTTCGTCTATCCTACGGAAACGACGTCATTTATCGGAATAAATAGTATTCTGAGTTACGCCCCGGGATATAAGCTAGCTCTATATCAAGTTTCATTTAAATCCGTTCAGTAGTTTTCAATTGTTGCACTAACAAATAGACAGAGAAAAATTGCATTTTCGGAATCTCCAGGTCGAATTATCCCTCCTGATTTTTTTCACATTGTACAAACTCGAACCATTTGCAGATTTATTATAGTACTAGCTACTGCCCGCGACTTCGTACGCGTTGAATAGTTTTAAAAAAGGAAGTTAAAAGACCCTCCCGATTTTAAAACATTCTTCATTGGTGCTCCGCTCTTATTGGTCTTAGCGTGATGATATATAACCTAATTGTATTTTAATGTATGAATTGTTTTATTGTATGATGATGATACCGGCAATATTAATATTTAATTAGGTGCATATGTTGTATAATAAGCTGTTTAGTAATTAAAGTTTTTTTAACTGTCCTACGGGAACTCTTTAATTTTTCGGGATCAAAAGTATCCTATGTGCTGACCAGGGATATAAGCTATCACCATACAAAATTTCATTTAAATCGGTTCAATCGTTTCGGAGATTACCCGGTACAAACAGAGAAAAAAAAAATTTTTAAATCTAAATTATTTCTATTTCACTTCTTACATCCCCCTGACTCGGTTTTTAGCATTTTTTCATTGTACAGAAATTTAATCTCTACAATTTTATTATATGTATAGATAGATAGATATAGAATATAGATAAATAACATATCTAGAAAAATAATGAAATTACTATGTCAAAGCCTAAATCTAAGTGTGATAGTTTCTCAGTAAAGTGTACCACAAAAATGCATAGAATGTGGGATAGTGTAAGACTCGCTTCGCTTCGTATTAAGTACTCCACCATTGTGTACATATTTTTATCAAATTTTAATCATATTGTACTGGTTGTTTTGAAGAAATAATGTTCGTCCATGGACGGATGGGCGGATGGAAATGACAATTGTACAAGAGTCAATTATTGCCAAAATCCCTATTGAACCCAAAAAAGAATGATATTGACTAGAACAATAAAATCCAGTTATCTAAAATATTTTATTATTATCAATAATAATTAAAAAACAATAATAGTCAATTTCGTAGTCCAAAATAATCTACAATTCACCACAACCATACTGATACCTATAGGTAAATAATTACAGGATTACATAGTCAATGTTAGCTTACTTAAAAGAATTATCACATTTTAAGTTAATTTGTTATAAAATACTTAATTTCATTTGTGGATTGTGGACTCTTCAATGATCCTGATAACGTAGTCATATTATAGCTCAAATTTGTTTTTCATTTACCTGAAAAAAGAAAAGAAAATGAAGAGTCAATTACCGCATCGCAATAGCATCTTATACTAATATATAAAGCTGAAAAGTTCGTTTGTGTGTTTGCTTGTTTGCTTGAACGCGCTAATCTCAGGAACTTCTGGTCTGATTTGAACAATTCTTTCATTGTTAGATAGCCCATTTATCGAGTAAGGCTATAGGCTATATATCATCACGCTAAGACCAATAGCAGCGGAGCACTAATGAAGAATGTTTTAAAATCGGAGGACTTTTTTAATTATTTTTTTTACCTACTCCACGCGGACGAAGCCGCGGGCAGAAGCTACTTTATAGGATATAACAGGTGTGTTACAGAATCATACATAACTTTTAAAACCGTCAAACATGATGTGTCATAAAGTATACATCATCCCACCGATAATTCCCGGATGCCTCTGATGCATCGTCTTAGGAGTCTACTATCAACTTAGTTACTTTTTTCTTTCATTTCGCATTTGGGTAGATGATAACATGTTACGATAAGTTAAAAATTGGTTCCTTTTTATTGTTGGAGCACAGCAGAGAGACTGACGATCCACTTGATGGAAAGTGGTTGCCGTTGCGGATGAACTGAATATGCTACTACTGTCCTTTAATAGGGGAGTGGAACCCGGCCACTAATGCCGGAACACAAGTCAAGGTTGTTATGGCGGCATACTCTGGACCAGGATAGCAGACATCGTCAGGCCACCCGGTCCCAAGATTTAGTATTCTCTCTCCGTTCCTGCACGAATACAATTTCTTTGAATTATACTTATTATCTTACTTTTAAAAAATTAAAAGAATTATTGACTTTAAGACGACATACTACATAAGCAATAAAAATACATAGTAAATTCACAATAAATTTTACACAAAAAATAAACTTGATTCACAAAACACAAGACATACATAAGTAGGAATTTGTACGTTAAACCTTTAGGTAACAAGGTTGGCAGCATTATGCTACATCGATATTAATTTAAAAGAAACATATATATATATATATATATATATATATATATATATATATATATATATATATATATATATATATATATATAGTCCTCCATGGCGTATCGGTCAACGGCGAACCTTGTCAAGTCCGGCTGTGCGAGCGCAGGTGGCTACCGAAACCAAATTTGGTTTGTTTGTTTGTCTACAGATTTGTATTATATATAACTTCATAATTAACTAGTTAACAATATATTATAGAACAAAACGATGCATATTTGACCCAAATAGGACAATCCGAAACATGTTAAATAAGTTCTTAAAGTTCACGTAATAATAATGGATTTCTTTTACCCCAACCTATTGTTAAATAAATCAACAAGCAATGCCAACTCAAACCGAGGCTTCCCGGGCGTTAACTGCAAAAATCTGGTAAAATTCCACCTACATGTTAATTAATGAAACAAATAATTAAACAACCATTAAAAATTGAAACAACTCTTAAATTCTTTTTATAAAGTATTTCTAAGTAAACATAATATGATTCATTGGGAAATTTTATACGAAAATAAATCGGCAAGTTCAGTAAACAAGCTCCGACTTAATTTACGATGTAAGTAAACAGTTCATTAGATGTTGATTAAAAGCGCAAAAATACACTGTGACTAAGTTTTGGATTTAAAAATAACATAAAAGTAAAACCAAGAAGAACATACAATGTGAGAAATAAGTCAATAACGTTTACATAGTATAAAACAAAGTCGCTTTCAGCGTCTATCTGTCTGTATATCCACTAACTCTCCTGAAACAAGCAGTTTTTAAGCGGTTTCCACCATCAGTTACATAATTTTTCAATATATACTATTCAATATATATCTAGACTAGGACATGTCCGCGACTACGTCCACGCTTGACTTGAAATTCCCGCGGGATTCCCGGGACACAAAGTACCGCAGCTATCGTTTTTGTGAAAATTGTGTCAGAATAAGCTAATTTTTACGCACCCGAACGACTTTTAACCGCCCCCGGGAAAATTTCCGCGGGATTCCCAGGATAAAAAGTAGCGCAGAGCTTAAGTGTAAGAATTAGATGCTGATCAGCGAAAACCGCATCGAAATCGGCTCAGCAGTTTTTACGTGAATCCCGAACAAACAAACAAGACATCTAAAAAAATGCATCGTGTTCCCCGTCATTTATATAGTGTATTCCAGTTGCTTTTTTTTAATATCTTCAGTGTACAGACACGGCATGTTTAGAATTTTATAATATTATAGATTTGCCCATTCATGGTGTATTGATTGAGAATGAGAGGAAAAGACGTCAAATATAAAATACGATTTTTTCTAGTATTAATTACCTAAGTCTTTTCATTTTCATTCATTTCAGGTCAGCCCGCTAATGATCCACCATTAGACACAGAACTAGCGCTTGCCGATGACTTGGAGAATGACTGCGATGATAAAGGTATGGGCACATTGCCGTAACCTGTCCCATAGTTATTGTGGCCATAGCCGCCGCCCCCGAAACCACCGCCGCCACCATAGCCGCCTAAACCAAAGTCATGGCCGTGTCTCCGTACCCGTTCTCCTGTTTCAAACAAACGCTTCATGTAAAATTTCGCCTCATAGTTTCCATTATGAAATACAAGACAAACTACCAATAGTTTTTAGCGTTGTTAAAAATAAATATTGTTTTGGTTTTTAATCAAATTACGCGTTGAAATTAAATATAACGACATGGCACATTTAATGTCAAAACGCAACGTTGAGGTCTTTTTAGAATTTTGCTTAAAATATTTAGAAAAGTTGTAGAAAGAAACAAAACTGCAGATAGATAAGTATATATTTATAATATATTTAGTTATATATAAATAATGTATAGGAATAGAATAGTATGTAAATTTAAAATTAAGTGCAAAAAACAAAGAGCACAAAAATATATTAGAAAGTAAACCATAGAAATAAGATAAATATTAGAGGAAATAGATGTAAAATAAACAAAACAGTAATACAATACACATGTAAAAATAGACACAATAAGTGACAAGACATAATAAGAAAAATAATAATACAAAAACCCAAAAAAAGCATTGTGCCCGGGCAATTTTCTTCGCGCGAAGGGAGGAATAAAAAAATCAAATCAAAATCAGTTATTTGTAAGAAACATGGTGTTCATATAAGTTCTACATTATAAATTTTCACCTTATAAAGGCATATAAATTCTTTGTTCATATTTTATACTAAACAATTATGTATATATCTATAATAATTGACATAACTAATAAATTATTATGAGCACCAATGTATGGAACCTGGTACCGGCAACAATCGAAATGCGTGGTATATCTATCATTGGACAGGTGTTTTTGTGTAGAATAAAAAAAACCGTGGCGCTCGTCCCGTTTCACTCTCCGGTCGGAGTAATCCTACCTTGAAAGTTATTTATTTTTCATGAGTTTTTTGTCACTGTTTTTTAAACTATTTCAGTCTGTGACGTTTTTCTCCATTTTGGAATAGTATTCTTGTTTATTAATAATAAATAATAATACTATTATTATTTTTAAAAGCGCCACAGCATGCCCGCTCCCCGCGCTAGCTACCGCTCTGCTTCAGGGAACGAGGAGGGAACTAACCGGTTCCTGCATTACTAGTTGTCTACTTAATTCCACTGAGGGTTAAAAGTAATAATAATAAAAATCTTGCTTAAATATGTTGTATCAATATCAATTCATGTATTTGTATTTTTTTGTTTATTAGATAGATCAAACCTTCTAACTGTAAAAGTACTGGACTGATTTTGGTATGATTTTCATCGATAAATATATTTTAACTTAAATTCTGCGCAAGAATTATTAAAATCGGTCAAACTGAATCGGAGATATGATTCTTTTTAATTCTATTTTGAGCTAAAAACCCAGTATTTTCTGAAAGATATATTTTAAAACGTGACAATATATACGGATTTGGCGTGATAGTATTTTTTTATTCACTTAAAAAAAGCTATCCGACGATGTGTGACACATCTTGATTCAACATGGGTACCAAAACGCCCATATCTTTTATAAAATCATTTAAACAATTCTATAGTATTATAAAACAGTAATGTCAATGTATATAAAGAAAACTAGCTGACCTGGCAAACGTTGTTTTGCCATTTACTGGTTGATACGACAGAGTTAAATAAAAATCAAAATAAACACGTTTTACATATCTTTAATTTCCAAGTGCAGGTTTTTTTACGATGTTGCTCTATTACGGTCAGCATGTGGTAATTGTAATATCTATAGAACTGCCTAAGCAGTGCATGCTTCCAAGCCTGGATTTGAAACCTACGGGCTTCGAACGAGACGCGGGTGTCATAGTCACTGAATTGCGTAAAATTCACCAGCCTCTCTTAGTTCTGCTACTTGATTTATAGAAACTTGTATTAGGCGTTAAGGCTCCTATTACCGCCAAAAGTTGAAAAGTAGGTGCAAACGAAACAACTTTTCGTTGGTAATTACTGATCACTAATTACCAACGAAATATTGATCGATAATTTACTAAAAAAATTATCACAAATCTTCACAATATGATACGTTACGCGGTTTTTTAATGATTTTCCTGTAGTTATATTAATGTTACGAGTTGCAAGACTCGAATTAAAATGCCATTGAAATTATTTATAGAATTTATTAGAACTATACAAACACGTATAACACAGGCACAAATATAACTACACAACCAGTCCAAACGTAATTTACGATTCAATCACACACGCAAAGTCCGTCACTAACCTCTTGCTTCGCTTTTGGCTATCGCTAGACTGACGATCTCTCCATTGGGGCATTGCTTTATCCTGCGCAAATGCAATATGTCTACCTGACCACGCGGACCGAATTTCTTAGAATCACATCTGGCTAATGACTACCATAAAATATTACAATCAATGGGCTGTTTTATTGATCACAAATTTTAAACACAAAGTAAACAAAAGAAGTCTAAATGGCGAAAAGTAATACAATGTGCAAAACAGGTATGCAGGTGTGAATTTATTTTTGTCGGTCGTAACATTAAGTTAAGAAAAAATCTCACCAAATCACCTCCAAGTTATTGACATGACCATTTTACTTCTTCAATTTTTATCAAAACAGTATAAAAAACATCTACATCTTTAAAAAAAGAGACAAATATTTTGGTTTTATAATTTTTTAAAATACTACTTTATCTTATTCACAATAAAATAATAATGCATCTGAAAAACGGCCGCGCCTATGTAATCGCCGCTATCGTCGGAAAAATTAGTACCGAAAAATTCTCAAGGACGTTGACGTTGCTACAAGCCTTACAAAACTACAAAGTAAATAATAGACAAAATATATATTACCTGGAGCAGCGAAGGCAATAGCAACAATAGCTAATAAAGATACTAAGATAAATCTGACCATCTTCGATTCCTGAAACTATTGAACTGTGGAGCTAGACAACGCAAACCCCTGATTTTATACAAGTCCCATTTCATGGTGCAAACCGCCAAATCATTGTGTTTACGCGAAATCGATGAGTTCTTATTGTCGCCAATTTTTAGGGTTCTATTTGTAAAAAGATTAGACCTCGAGCTTAGCATCATCATCACCTGAGCGTTAAATCCCGGTTGTCTTCGACGCCATATATATATATATAATTATTATAATTATATAACTATCATACATACATTACATCCATTGGTACACATGTCATTCTTCACGGCGTCAAGCTTGCATATCTCCTTCTGCCGGGAGCTGGTGATAATGATGATGATGATCAAATATTTAATGGTTTTGTAAATAGATTGCTGTACAGATCTTAATAAAAAAAACAGTCCAAAGCTCAGCACGCCGCAGTTGAATATAAAACTTGCAGAAGAAATGACATTATTTTATAAACCCATATTTATGATTCCTATCCACTGCCCACAATTTGCGCTCTGATACGTATCGAAAACTTATGACACCTGCACACACTTCATCCTTATGATATGATGATTATAATAATTATTTATTTATAGCGCAGGCAGTCAAACTTTGAAATTTGCTGCCTCTTACTGTCCGAGAGGCCAAATCCTTACCGACATTTACAAATTTACTCAGAAAACACTATTTGTCCATAAATAGCTATATCTGATTAACACAATATCATGCTAATACATTTATTATAATAACTTATGTATTTTCAATTATATCATCGTATATATATATATATATATATATATATATATATATATATATATATATATGACTATGTATGTATTTATGTATTTGTATATTTATTTCTTAAATTAGTTTGAGCATTTATGTATCTATGCCTTTTTCCTGCATCACCTACATCGCCTGATTCAAATTTCTTCGATTTAGGTTGCCTGGATCGCTTTGAGCGATAAGGCCGCCTATTGTATTGCCTAGAAAATATTGTAAATATGGTCTGTTTTTGTAATTGTATATTTTAGTGTGCAATAAAGTTTTATCTCTCTATTATTATTTTTTAACTACGAAATTGATATAGGTAATAATTTAACTTTTTTACCCAAAGACATTGTACTTACGACTCCATATTGTCTTTAAACCTCGCACCCGTGACTGAAAATTTTAGATTAAGGTGGTATAGGGAGGTGGTGTTTACTGTTATGCACTGTTTGCTACAACTTCATACAATCTTCGAAAAGTAATTGTATAACATACTTCTGTATAAAATGTATTTAAAAATAGAGCTTAAGATAGATAAATAGAAGAAAAACAATGTTTAGCTAGACGTGTTGCTGAAGAGTTTGTTGTCGCAAAAACACGTTGCGAAGCGGTGTACATGGAATAGGAAGTATAAGTAAATAACTTATACGAGTATGTATGACCTTCAAAAAGTGTTCTCCGGTGAAACTTATTATGAAAAAAACATTTGGGCATTGAATTTAAAATTTTGAATTTAAAATTATAGAGCGGTAAATCGTGTAATGCAAATAATGTTAAACTGAAGATTGATGGCTGTTCTAGTAAAGATACAGCTAAAAAATAAGGATCTAAAATGATTTGCTATGTTACAGGGGACATACATATATATGCTTCATACGAATACAGAATAGAACGGTAGGGAAAGAAAGTTAGATATATATAGATAAAAGATAATAAAGTGAGAGAGACTGCGCACTCCATCGTAGACTGCATTTCCACCTGACATGAGACGCAATGTCCGTCAAACGCGAACCTATTCAACATAAAAAAAGTACTGAACACATATTTTTTAAAGCGTTTCGCCTTTAATTCAATTTTCGAACAGTCATGTAGCTCCGTGAAATTGACAATTGGGAGGTGTTGTTTACAATTTTTTACTATTTTTGAAGAGATTCCATTGTTACCTGAAATAGTTTTCCTTGTCGTTTTGGTAAATGCAAAAAGTTCCTCCTGAGATATTTGGCGCACAATTTTAAGTTTATTTTTATAACAGGAAAAGAGATGGCGTGCATAAAATCTCATGAGGTATACAGGTCTCAGTCCAGTTTAGAAATCATATAAGGAACAGATAATACCTATAATACATATTTCCCCAAATAGTTTTAGGAAAGCTTTGTCCGCTATTTTTATCACATAGTTTCGAAAAGTAAAAAAAAGCATTTAATGGAAAATACCGCATATTTTGAAAGCTATTTTTTTATAATTTTCCATTTTATTCTCAAAAAGTTAGAAGGGAGCAGAGCAGAGGGTATTGGTAGTTTATTGGTTAGCACATTCGTGTACCAAACTCAAAGGCCTCGGTTGCAAATCCTGGCACGTAATGCCTAAAACGTGCTTCACTTAGGCAGTCTTCTGACCTGTGGCTGAACTGTAAAGGGAAACATTTTGCTGAATGAAACCAGCACATCGAGATAACCTATATGTCAAACGCACCAACGTGCCTTGGATAAAGTGGCACGTACATCATACTGTCCGCTCCATCTATGTATAGATGGGAGGCTGAAGCTAACAAGTGAGACATTTATACGACAGTTTTATTAGCATATTTTGACCCCTTTTTTTGTTGACGCTGACGAAATGTCTGGACACCATCCTTATTGCGGCGGCGCTGGATTTAGCGATAAGCGAACTGTGTCAATTTTACAGGAAAATAAGTGTTGGGTAATTTTGATGGGAATTTGAGAAGGGCACGCACGTACCTGGTTAATGGGCATGACATGCAGCTGCATTGAGGAGCAGAGGAGCAGCTGCTCCTCTGCTGCTCAGTCCACTTCACTTCACTTCAGTATAAACATTGTATTTATAGTATTTTGTACTTGCAGTGTGGGTTATAATATATTATATATTAAAGGTATTTACAGTATTTAATAACTAAGCGGTGCGGCGCGGAGCTATATTAATTATATTTTATATTTATTGTATGTTAATTTATTATATATATATTTACAATGTGCAGAGCGTATATTTTTTTTTTTTTTTTTATAATGGCTGCAATGCCTTTTATGCATTGATTTTGCCAATGTCGAGTGTATATAGAAAAGCCAGGTGATATAAATAAAATAAAAATTAACAATTTGGCCGGTAAACTAAAAAAACGAAAATTCTGCCAATCTTAAACAATATACAATATAATAAACATATTTACAACAAACATAAGAACAAAGGACAAAACTAAATACTAACTTTAACCTCAAATCAACCTAATCAAAATATATATATACTATATAATCAATATACATATACTATACAATCCATATATATAAATAAATATACATACATATATATATATATATATATATATATATATATATACTACACAATGTAGGGGAGGGGTTGGGTGCAGGCGGCCATGATTTTTTTATTTTTTTTATTGCAGGAGTTCAGCTGACAGGCAGACGGCCCACTTGATGGAAAGCGGTTACCATCGCCTATGGACATTTGCAACACCAGAGGTGCTACAAACACGCTGCTGCTCTCTTAAGGGAGACTGGAACCTGGTTACTAGGTGAGCCGAAACACAACTCAAGGTTGTTATGGCGACAGACTGAAAGGGTTATATTCAAATGTCCTCCACGTGGCTGGGTTGTATTGTCGGACGAGAGACCGCCTGGCCGCAGGAAATTATATTCTTTCTCCGTTCCTGCACGGATAAAAGTAAATCGGATATAAGTAAAGTATAAATATTACACGTATATACCTATTATTATGTAAACAATATTGTACCAGGAATAATAGAATAACATTGATTCGGTAAGGTTTTTAACCAATTCTTAGAACACCTGCGTTCAGATTAACAAGGTTAGGTACCTTTCACACTTTCAAGTTCTAATTAATACCCATATCAATAAGACGATCTAATACTAAGCTATCAACGATCTAATAACAGGTAGTTGGCAGGAAAACGATAAATTTAATATTTTTTCCGTATTTCAAATAACAGGTTGTTGGCCGTGACAAAATCACGCTGAAGCAAATATTTTATTTTACATTCAGCCTTTTTCAGCCAACCTGACTACGTGACCAACGTTATTAAACTTATTAAGACTACGTGTACATTTCGAGGCCAATAACTTGAACACATGCAGAGGGTTTAAACCAAAGCGAGGCTATGGAGTGGAGAAACGGAGAAACCTTAACCAGTAGGATTGGCTGCCTATCCATTGACGCAATTTTTATGCAATGTTACTGGTTAATATTTTTCCGCTTTTCCGCTCCGCTACAATGGACAGGCACCCTAACTCTTAAACGCTTTTCATCGTTCATTTTCGTCAAATTCGAAGAAAAGAACCTATATGGAAAAGCGTTTCAAAATAAGCTCTTAGTAGTAGTATAGCAGCCCATATATGTCCCACTGCTGGGCTCAGGCCTCCCACTGTAGGGGAATGGACAGTATACCCGCCACGCTTGTCCAAGGCGGCTTGGCAGGTTTGACACACCGGTTATCTCGATGTGCAGGTTGCATCACGATGTTTTCCTTCACCGTTATTAGCACGTGGTAATTGTAACAATATGCACATTAGGTCAGAAAACTGCCTAAGTGGTGCATTCGTTCCCTATAGCTAAGCTCTTAGTACACGAAGTTAATTACATACAGCACGGGGTAAGGGTTAAGGCAAGAAAGGGTATGGTTTTTTTGTAGCTGAAGTACAGCAGACACACAGATGCGTGATTCTCTCGCGCCCAACCGCGCGCATTGTATCATGACTTCATTAGACGCAACCAGGTTTTCTTTTAAAATCCTATAGCCTTTTAATAATCTTTCCGTTCCAATTGTTTTATTGCTAACAATAATGAGCGTTAATGAGTTATATTGTAGTCAAAAAATAAAAAATGAATGATCTAGCACTAGTTTTAACAAAACTTGGAGAATCTCCCGCAAACAAGGAGAGCCCAGACAGTCCACCTGGGGCCCAATTTTGCTATTTCAATATCTTGGCATTGCGAAGATATTTAAAGTACGATTCTATTGCAATAATGTCTAAAATTCGTATTCTAATAAATCCACAATATTTTCTCGATATAATCGCGGGGGAATAATAGTTGAAAAAACGTATTTATTACCTACCGTTTGTAGAAATTGCGTTAATCGAAATCAATATTGAAAAGCTATCAAAATTTTAAACATGTATTTCGCGAGTTTTCGTTTATAAATATTTAAAAAATAGTGGCGTGCCACGACCATTGGAACAGAATGCCGAAATCAGGCAAACCTGCGATTGAGATGATAGGTCTGACAATTTTTATGAGAGAGTAATAGCAGAATTGGGCCTCTGATCGCAAGCGGTTATCGTTGCCTATGGACGTATGCAACATCAGAGATGTCACCAACGCGCTGCCGAAATAACCTATATCGTAGCGCTGCGGGAAATTTTTTACGGTGGAGATAGGAAGACCATCTAATATGGAGGTCAAACTGAAAGTCTCCAGCGATAAGCATAGTAGGATAACCCGCCCAACTTATATGTGAAATGGCAAAAAATGGAACAACAGCCGCCGTGTTGATATTCATTCGAATTAGGGCAGCCAGTTATTAAAAAAGTTGTTTGTTCGTTAACGGCGTTATTTTTAATGTTATAAATAAGACGCCAGATGGAGATAGCGCCTGAGTATTATAATATTCTTTTATTTACATACTACATATAACATATTCGTATCGACATTCAATTGTAATTACTAAATTTTAAAACTGACTAACTTAATTAAATTATATTATTAGAATGTAGTACCTATATGTAATGTAAATAAATATAAATTATGTTACAAATAATTAAATTACATGTTATTGATATTCTATAAAAAAATTACATCTATAAAAATAATAGGTTTGTATAAAAATTAATGAAATTATAGTGAATAATTAATTTATGACATAATTATTAATTGTAATTATGTAGGTAACAACTGCTATTGCACACCTTCAACGGGCCAACTCTTGCTTCTTCATTCAATTTATACCACCTTTATGTACACAGTTTAACAATAAAGTATTCTATTCTACAAATTTATTTGATGATTAATCATAGATTGGCAATACCAGAGCGAACTCAGCCACGCTCTTCATTACATAGATAAGTTGGGAGGGAGCACTTATAGGACGTAGTTTAAAACCGACCATTACTCACAAACGTTGAGAATGTTTCCGTGTAAGAAAGTAAGAATCAATTTGCAATCCGACGGAACTTGAAACGCTATTAACAAATCCTATCGAAAACGTCTATGTCTATAGGTGACGGTAACCGCTTTCCATCAGGTGGGCTATCTTCCTGTCTGCTGAACTCATGCAATAAAAGAAATCTCAAATATGTTCGTTTCACGTCCTGTCGGATTGCAAATTGATTCGTTCGTGAGCTTCCCGTTCTTACACGGAAACATTCTCATTCCCCCGGAACAGCGCCAGTGTATCTAGGCAAACACCATTAAAAGGTAGTGTGGCGACATTAATGCCAACATTACAAGCAAACACGCAACCGCGAAACTAATATTAACCTGTGTAGCATGCAAAACAGCGCGCCCTTGTATGACAGCGCGGGCCCACAAGTTCCCGCCGATTGTCTTGGCGTGAAAACACCATCTATCAAAAACCGAACGACGGTTCGATACACGCCGTCAACGCGGGCGTACGAAATTTGTGGTCGTGTACAAATTCAGTTCTCGCGCTTGCTGCTTGTCCTCACCTCAACAAGAATCCTTCCGACTTGTAAATAACATATAGAGTGTGTGTGTATTAAAGTGTACGATACGAAGATATCTTTTATTCTCCGTACACCGCTTAACGGATACAATGTAACCGACGAACATCCACACACACACACCCTCAGTAGGCAAAAGAAGAAATAAAATACTGTTTTCCTCAATAACTTTTATTTACAAATAATTAAAAAATACGCGACTCTACGTCACAATAATAAAACTAGAATGTACTTAGAAGTTATATTATTCGCTTAGTTTACAGACTGGTGAAGAACATTATGCACCTTTAATAGCTTGTACAATTCCATTATTGTATTCAAAATAGTCTTCCGTATCATTGATTTCGTATGCAATTATATTATTGTATATTTAAATTGGAACATGTTTGTGAATTGGGAACACGTAAAGCATGTGCATTTATTTCATTATTGTCGTATGATAATAAAGAAAAAAATTTGAGGTTTAAAACAATAAACAAAAGTCGTCTTAGTATATTTATTTACATCAAATTAAAACCAACATGAAAGTTATTTATATCAAAATTAAATAAATGAAATATTATATAACAATCAACATGTTTTATTACATTTTGTCCAAAAAAATAACCTAATACCACAATATATCGAATATAAAATTTTAAGTCACAATAACACATTATACTTTGAGGCCTACAAAAAAATTGCACAAATAAAAATGCATCAAATTAGGTACACTCGGGTGTTTTTTTTAAACATTTTAAACAGAGACGAATTTGAATATATTATAGACGTATACAGACAGATGCGCAACAGATGCTTTTTCATACAAAATCAGTTTTTACGCAGCCTTATGTACTTAAACTGGAAACGCCATAAAGTTTGGCATGAAACATCGTTTTGGAGACGATTAGCAAGGTTTAGAAATCATTACGAATTTCTAAGTAAATTTGAAAATTAACTTTCAGCAGCATTGTTTATGCGATCTAATATTTCATATACATATAAAGCACGATGCCCATACTTTTATTATTTACTAGGATATGTACGCGACTTTGTCTACGCTTGACTTTATATTCCCGCGGTATTCTCGGGACACAATGTACCGAAGTATTCGAAAGAGGATGTTAGCTAGTAGTTTTAGTGAAAAAATGTTTGCACACGATCAACTGTAAACCCCTCCCGGAAAAATTTCCGGGATAAAAAAATATCACACATTTTATTATACAATAAATTTGCTATCGATCAGTAAAAAATTCACATTGGAATTTGATTTTTTTAAATCTATCCTTTTCAAATAATTCCCAGAAAAAAGTACCGCGGTATTCCCAGATTAAATAGTAGCGCAGATTTTAAGTCTAAGATCAGCGAAAACCGCAACGTAATCGGCCCTGTAGTTATTACGTAAGTCCCGAAGAAACAGAAACAGACGAATAATCTAAAAAAAAATTACATCGTGTTCTTCATCGTTTATATAGTCTATTCCAGTTGGTTTTTTTTAAACAGCTTCAATGTACAGACACGGCATGTTTAGAATTTTATAATATTATAGATTGATCACTGCACCCTAATGCTGTTATTAGACTGATCAACCAAATTGCATCAATTCGGCTGACGGGCACAGAACCGAAACAAGACGAAGACGACGGTGTTCAATGACATTGAATGATTCGAGTTTGTTTATACGTTTATATTTTCTGAAATATAAAAAATATCTGAAATATAAAAAATTCTGAAAAATATGTCTCATCTGTTTATCAGATGGATGAAGATTGATCTGCACCATCTGCAATTTAAGTTTAAGCTGATAGACCAAACTGATCCATGTAAACTTAAATTTGAATCATTCAATGTCATTGAATACCAATAATTCCTTTCAGTTCGATGCCTTTCAATAGAATTTCTACAATCAATATAATATCAGCATTATACAATTAACTTGTCTAGACGGATTAACATAGGAAAATTACAATCCAAAAAGCGGTATCACTTTCAGACGCAATAAATCGCAGGACAATCGTCAAAGTAGCACTAACTTTCGTGATTTGTAAGGCTTAAAAACGAGAGAATTTTCACATCTAAATCTTAGATGACTTAGACCATTAATGTATAGACGGAGTCTACATAAACAAAAGCGTCAAATGAAGTGAAGCATTTCTTACAAACTTGTGTAACGTATGTCTGGGTACTGGTAACACACTGCAGAGCGACCGGCATCCTATTTCAAAATCGTCAACGTTTAGCCGACCTCATTTTTAGAGTACGAGACTCCATCTTTCTGTTAGTAGTCTAAGATCTAAGCAATCAATACTATTTGATTAATGATGGGCAAAATGGACTGTTCCAGGATCATTATTCTAAACCAGAGGTATAATAGTTCTAATAACTAATGCGTAGACTAGTAAAATTGTGTTCACTATTACAAAGAGAAATTTACATTTACAGTATTTAAATCATACTTAATTAAAATACAGCAACAAACAACGACATTTAAATATAAGCTACCACTGTGATGTATCATTTTCAATTACATAAAACATCCAAACATTATAAAAATATTACATAAATGGCATATAAAAAACCAGTTCAAATATTATATTAAACTAACTATTTTAACTTTCCTATACATCATTCATTCATTTAAATTTGTTAATAGTCATAAAATTGAATAAGCCATCCCTAGAATATTTTTGACAAATCAATTGTGACGGATAATTCAATATGGCGTCTCAAAATATAATCTGAGGTAAAAAAAATAGAAATTAATGGTGGGGCTTCATCTGCTAAAATGTTAAAGTCAAACGTTCCTACTCATATTGAGTTAGAGTAAGTTTATTGTTGACTTCTTTAAGAACCTTAAAGAAGCCTACAAACTGACTCTAACTCAATATTAATAAGAATGTGGCCGAATGCGTCTTATTTAAAACATTGAAAAATAACGCCGTTAACGAATAGCCATAGGTATATACATACACGTTATCCGTCAATATTTAGCGTCATTAAAATTGTCACATCTCAAATAAGGCATTTAACCCATCGACACATCTGCGTGAAACGGCCTATATTTACAACAATATCGCAGATGAAGCCTCACCACTAGAAAGAAATTAGGGCTGCAACATGGGTTTTAACGTTTCCTAGAACAATACTAATAATAGAGTAGAGACTTGTGATTATAATTGACAAAAATAAAAAGTAATTATCAAATATATGAGACGTTGTTAATGTACCGTGGCGTTTTAATTTGGCATGTTTGTACAATTGTCGCACAAAATTGATTATTTTTTTAGAATACGGATCTAATACATAGAAGTTTGTGCTCAATCATCATTAGTTCTCATGGTGATTAAAAGAGCTTTACAAACTCGAGATTATTTCAAAGTCATTGCTAATTTAACACCATAAAATATTTACCTAACTAAATTGCACAGATAATGCACGTTATTATATTAAGGAACCTTTTAAATGTTATTTTCATTTATTCTTAGGTCATTTTTAAATAGATTCATTATTTTAGGGTCACCTTTGCTCCAGAACCCAATCTAATTTGTTGATTTAAAATTGCGCAACGTATTTCAAATGAAAACTTACAGGTGTAATTAAAAACAAAAAACTGGTAAATAAAATGGATTCTTATATCAAATCAATAACGCATTACGACATTACTAATTGAACGGTTATTTAACTTGTCAAAAGTAAAATAACCGATTGGAAATAAAGTGCGTCTTACGAAAAAAATCCTGCGGCAAAAAATGAAACTACAGAAAACTACACAAAAGATCTGCCCAGCAACGTTGTTACGTTGTTTTTATGTTACATTATAATATTTATTCTCTTTACTAACTATTAAATCGGAAACTTGGTAATATTTCTAACACCCGTTAAACGTTGTAACACCAGAGCTTACTGCCAATGTGCTGCCGCTCTCTAAAGGGAGACTGGTACTTGGCCACTTATGCCGGAACACAACTCAACGTTGTTATGGCGGCATACTCTAGACCAGGGATGGTAGCCATCCAGGCAGGTAAATACCCTACCACCTGACTGTGGGTGGGTTGTTTTGTTGCTTCTTAGGACAGGCCGCCTGGCCGCAGTAAATTGTATTCTTTCTTCGCTCCTGCACGGATTCTGACACATTCTGGCATAGTTTTCATTTGAATGGATATCATGATTTGCTAAGTTAGACAACCCTATGGTGCCGATGGTAATAAAAATTATACCCTTTCCAAGCATTTATTTAATTTTGACAAAATCGATGACGGATCAATTTTGAAATGTCCTAATGCGTTACCGACTCGATTTGTTTTAAAAATCAACTTCATTCATAAATAAATTTTAATCGATTTAACTTATCTATATATTTTTGATAAAATACTATATCTTGTAATAAATATACCCACATTTCAATTAACACATTTTACATATATTAAATAAGTCATTTTTGTAATAAAGTAAAAAAATATGTAATAAAGTAGAACATTGTTTTAATTCTGGTCTGGGTGTCTGGGATCGGCCCCAGAGTGGTCCGTTACCCATAACACAAGAGTAACTTGCTTAATTTGGGGATATACAGTGTGTGTGTTTGTCTGCCGATTATTATTATTATAATTTTCAAATCGATTACTGTCGATTTATTTACGTATAGTGTCGATGGTTTAATATTCTGTGCGTTACGTGACTCACAGAACATCACTATTACGTCACCCACAACAATAAAGTACGATAACGATGTAATTTGTTTCACGTGGGCTTTCCTGTCAAGAAATGTACTATATACTTGATAGACGTGAACACGTCAAAGTATAATAAACGCTTGGAAACAGTATAATACCAACATTTACCTAGCAATACAGATCACACCGTTCTCTACTTAGAAACTGGTGATTGACCTTGTATTTCAATGATTAATTATAGTGATGTACTCGCGGATAAGAAAAACAGAAATCGTGATGTTCGAATTATATAAACATATTGATTTATTTTTCAATGATATAAAACTATACATTATTACTTGTGATTCTATGGTTTTATTGCACTTGTGTATCTATCTATCGAGATATATATTCTATCGAAGGGTAGAAGGCTATTTGTTTCAAACGAGATTTTATGAGAAACTTAACATTATCTGTTTTTTTTAAATATATTTATTTTGGAAAGGTTTACAAAGAAACAGTCATATAAACGATATAAATAAAATTATTGATAATTACAAGCCTTAACACTTAGGTTTACTCGGGTGAGTATTATATATTGTAACTAGCGTTGTCCTGCCCTGAAAAAATAAAAATCTAGAACCTGATCCCAGCGCTACCTACCAGGTCTAATTGTGAATCTAAACCACCCCGGGACCCACTCAAACACGCATAAAATTTCATCAAAATCGTAGACCCCGAGTCCAGCACCAAATATTTTGTTTAGATTGATAGGTTACATTATTGAAGTTTTAGTAAGGATCCCTGATTTTTATATAGCCTATATTAAACAGTGATGATGTAGCATTTGAATGGTGAAAGAATTTTTGAAATCGGTCCAGTACTTTTTGAGTTTATTCGTTATAAACATACAAAATAAACTATTATTTATTTACAAAAATAAATGCTAAGCAACTTAAATGAATCTTCCCGACAGGTCGGTCTCGGCATGAATTTGGACAAGACGAAAGTCATGTTCAATGAACACGTCATGCCGAGACCGGTAAACGTCGATGGCGCCCCTCTGGAAGTTGTGCAGGAATATGTCTATCTTGGACAGAAAATATAGGTAGGCAGGCACAACTTCGAGGGGGAACCCAATAGGATTCAGCTGGGATGGGCCAGCATTCGGTAAGCTTCGCCAAGTCTTCTTGTCGACCATTCCGCAATGCTTGAAGACAAAAGTCTTCGAGCAGTGCGTCCTCCCCGTCCTGACCTACGGAGCCGAAACATGGACTCTGACGGCAGGATTGGTCCACAAGTTCCAAGTCACTCAACGGGCTATGGAGCGAGCTATGTTGGGTGTTTCTCTTATGAATAAAACTAGAAATGGGTATATCCGTAAGAGAACCAAGGTAACCGACATAGCTCGCAAAATTAGCAAGTTGAAGTGACAGTGGGCCGATCACGTCTGCCGCAGGACCGATGGCCGATGGAGCAGACGGGTCCTGGAATGGAGACCGCGTCTCGGTAAACGTAGTGTCAGACGCCCGATGGACCGACGACCCGTGCAAGGTCGCCGGTAGGCGCTCGATGAGGAAATCAGAGGACAGGGATGGGAGGCCTACGTACAGCAGTGGACCGCGAATGGCTGACGACGACGACGATACAAAAATACCTCTTTCTCTTTACAATATTAGTGTAGATTTATTATTTTAGTTTTTCAACCCGATGACTCAATTTAAGGAAATATAAAGAACCTGATTTGCAATTGAAACATATAAAAATTCTCCAATTTTTATTTAAAAAATACTCCCCCAGGTTGGATAACCATAAAAGTATGTAGGATCCTTGATTGAAACTACACACTTTATCTTGATACTTGATTTATTTCATCCCTTGAAATGGATGGAGATGTCTTAATATGCATCGACTTGCACGCGCGTGCGCTACCTTGAGGAGCGAAGTTCCTACTGGTGTTAAAAGCAATAATTGCACGTGTACACCTATTTTGCTAAATCGGGAAAATGTAATTACTATGTATATAATGTACTCGTCACTCGTCGTTTACACCCGTCTTCTGATACATTACAAAATGTCGCTTGAAACAAATAGTCTCGCATTATATTTTAATATTATATTATGGAATCAAGTACATACATACATGACTAAAAATATAATAGGACAAATCATCAGAGATCTTATGTGTGAATTTTTAATTTAAGGGAAAATGTGACTTATATCAAAAAATTGATCTTAATATTAAACTAGGGCGCACTATTTCACTACTACTTTCTTTACACATCGCCCAGCCTATTAAATAAAAATTGTAATATACTAGATCTGTGGTCGATCGCGTATAGTATCATGTGTATGTTCAAATATACTGTCAAAATTATTACATTTCATATTCACCTATATTTATAATTTGGATATCGCTATGAAATAACTTGTTATATAATATTATATTAGCCTTGTAGCCTTTGACATAACTAGCGTATACAGACCCTTAACATATCTGACTAAATTAAGATTTACATTCGAATGCTCGAGGTATCACAATGTCGAAATGCCGCTAATTTTAGACTCATTAGTCTATAGGGTAGGTTTACGTGTATATATTTTTCTATTATGCGGTCTGAAACGCTATATCAATTAATTTAATCGCTTTAAGTCGTTCATTTTAATCATATTACTAATATTACAAAATATAATATTTAAATAAATACCATCATTTTATGTCATGTTATATTGCATTTAAAATTGTTTTCATGTATTATATTAAACTACAAATCGACCACAAATTGTTCCTATCGTTATTCCATTGAATATTCAATACAACCAATAATAAATTTGTATATTTAGTTTTTATATAAAATACAACAGTAAAATTATTCTAAGCTTTGTTTAAAAATACTTACTTAATAACTAAACATTAACTCTAAAATGTGATTATATTGTTTCAATTCAATTAATATGTTTACAATATTTATTATTAATAATGTGTAAAAAATAAATCGCTAAAATCTAAAATAAATGTCTAATCACTAGCCATGTAATTCGCAGTTATCAATAAAATATAAAGAATGGTGTACACGATACTGCTAAATTATTCATAGCATAAATTACTATATAAACGATTGGATGTCAACAATTTATTACGTAAATCATTTACATACCAGCCAATAGAGCTGATATATTACTTCCTGGTAATACTAAGCCTATAACAAACATAGTGTATAAATTGCACGAACTGGTATATAAATTTAAATGATTGCACTAGGAAATATTGAACCTTACATTATTTTCATCTCGAAATAACAATTATAAAACTATTGACAGCTTATCATGCCAGCCAGCTTTCAAGTGGGTATGTATCGGACTTTAGCCTTTGAATACTATACCATTTAACGGATAAAAAGTATCTCCTCTTGTAAGTATGTACAATACACCAAATTTAATAATAATCCTTCATACATAAGACCATGATGAGGAAAAAACAAATATACAAACATCCAAACAGTGACTTTTATTATTATTAATAACGGAACAAACCATAATTCTAAAAAAGATAAAAATTGCGAATTTAATTGTAGACTTAAATTAAGAAAAACTTCAACGTATATTTATTATAGTATAGCAATATAGTGTACACCGCGCCTAATAATGAAGTCAGTCCCAGAAAAGGCGATTTAATATGTAAATTATATATTTATATAACAATATCAATAACATAATAATATACAATATGTGATGTATATAAAAAGCTACAGAGTTGCAGAATTTTAAATGTTGTATGGGACTGAACAAAAGTTCAAATTTAATTAAGATATATGTCATAAAGAACTGGTAAAAACGTTCACAATATTATGTAAAGGAGTAAAAACAACTTGTAGAAAGAATTCGTTTTTCACTATTTTTCAGAACTTAATGATACAACAAACCCTAAAAAAGACGAATAATCGACTTATTATAAAACCACCATCTTTGTAAATTTTAAAACAAATCACTTCAATTCATTCGTAAGCCACAATTTCATTCCTGCCCTTAGAATATATAAAAAAAATGATTTAAACTATTAAAAAAGTGTAAGAGAAATTAATAACAAAAATATTATGATAATTATTTCATTATTATGCTCGAAACAATCCAAATTTTATTTATTTATGCGAAATCGTATAAATTGAGCAGAACTATATATAAACGTTATAAAAATTACATTTGGTCAAAGGTCTCAAAAGAAATTAGGTATATTATATTATGTTACAAATAAGGCACAAAATAAAACTTTACATTCTTCAGTCACATTCGTTTTTAGTAATGTTAATATATAAAACACTGGGTATACAATGATATACGTTTTCCTATGGTACCTATATACAGCTTTCAACGCTCTTCGATAAATGTTTGGCCTTCCTGACCGTCGAATATATAGTTGTTTCGATTTTGAATATCGATCGATATTTTTGAAAACGTGTCGAGGGCTAATAGGATGTTTTGAATTAATCCACACTGCGAGAGAAACATTTCACTAACTTATTTCTTCAACTGAACGTTTTCAAACTTTGAAAACATAAAAATCTGAAGTTATATTGAAATGAAAATATTGGCATATGTCTTATTTAAAAGTGTATAATTATACTTTTTACAGAAATACATAGTTTTAAATAATTATTCTGAAATTATGAAAGTGTCGCTTAACTCAAATAGCCTTTCAGCCTTCGATATCGATACTGATTTTGTTGCAAACTAAAAAGGTACCCAATTTAAATGCTGTTCATAATCTAAATCTATATTAATGTTGTGTAAAAGTTATCAATATTAACACTAATCATTCACTCATTTTATTTCATCATTATTTTTCTACGTACATTTAAACTAAAAAGTTGATAAACAACACTTATCAACTTTTTTGTTTTAAATGCATTTAAACAATAAAATTTGCAACTACTGTATCGACTAAATTTCGTAGTTGTTTAAATGAGCTCCATTACCTTAGTCTTCACATATTGTCAATAAAGTTCTCGATTCAAAATTTTCAACAATATTCGTGTCGAGTCATGGCCAACATTCTGAACCTATCGATAATTCACTTATCGATAAATTTGAATCGTTACTACTATGGTTACCGAAAGATAATCATTCGACACCAATCTGGTTACCGAAACTATACTCATTCAAATCCAACTTAAATTGAGTCGTGATAATGAAAAGAATTGATAATCAATCGATATTAACTGAATCGATAATCATTCAAGTTTTATATAAATTAAGTCATGCGAATAAAAAAAATCGATAGTGAATCGATGCCTATCTGGTTACTGAAGCGATAATCGTTCAAGCAATATTTAAATTATAAGTTGTATTAACAAAAAATCGTTAATCGTTCCGAATTCGAATTATCGAATAGTTTCAAACTGGCCATGTTTATTGAATGTTTAAATTCAGAAGTGCGACTCGTGCGCAGTGTACGTCTGTCACAGTTGCGTGTCGGTGGGGGCCACGTGGAGGGGAGCCGAGTCAGCTGTTGTGGGGGAGGTGGGGGAGACTGGGGAAGAAGAGGGGAGCTGTGGCCGACCCTCACCCGGATTCATGTCGATTCGGGATGCCTTACTCCAAACCAGCAAATCCATTATAAACGCGAGGAACATGATGCCCGCAGAGAGACCTGAGTAAGATAGAAATTTTAAAAACTTTAGCCTTAATAGTTATTATTATACGTTGTTCTTAGGATGATAATTTGGATAGCTCACGCCCATGAAGTTTCATTTTTTTCCAGTAAAATCATCAATGAAGTACTACATATAATGTCGTACTTCATTGACGGATACTACTAAGTGTACTTAATGAAATGCCACGCATAAATAATAACCGGATTATCGACAATCGGTTTTTGAAATAAAATATAATAAATCGAACATATACAAATTAACATTTAGGTAACTAGTTTTCAAACCATAAACAAAAAACTAGAATTAAACAATTAAAAAGTTGGGGGTAGGCTATCTTTAACATTACTCATTGACACTCGATATCTTTGTTTTCCATGATAACGGAAATAAAATTCAGATAAAACGCTGTTCTTAAAACCGTTAGAACGTAATTTTAATTATAACTATTTTATTATTGTTAATATCAAAAGTTGTTTTTTTTTTGTATTATAATCTTACCATACAGCATATCCTGCCACAATCAATTGCAAGTTCTATGAGAATAATATCAACCTGCATATATACAAATAAATAAGTTATATATCGTCGGCGTCAGAGCAAAATCTTCTAACTACATTTTTCATCAAAATTATTACATACTAGCTTTAATGTTTGAACTCTTTAATTTTTCGGGACCAAAAGTATACTATATGTTGACCGGGGATACAAGCTACCACCATACAAAATTTCATTTAAATCGGTCCAGTCGTGTCGAAGATTGGCCGGTACAAACAGACAGACAAACATAAAATTTTTAAAAATCTAAGTTAGTTCTATTTCACTTCTTACATCCCCCTGACTCGGTTTTTAGCATTTTTTTTTCATTGTACAGAAATTCAACCTCTACAGTTTTATTGTATGTAGTATAGATTGCATGTGATAGTAGATAATATCGACGAAAAAAAAATACGTCACGAAAAAATGTAGTTACAAGGTCCTGCACTGATGACGGTGTTATAGACAATAGGCGAACAAAATAATCGGTATTTGTTTATCTGGTCTTTATTGTACGTTTTAGAGAATTGTAGGTAGAAGATAAGATTGAATTGAACATCCAATGTAGATAGATATAGCAATCGGTTCAATGCACCGATTGTAAAACTGATGTCACGCGGAAGAACTACGTTAGAAACGACCTTTTCTTAACTTATCCACAACACGACCCAAAATATGATACAAGTGGTATTTAATTTAATTGTAATGTCGATTCTTTTATTTAATTTTTGAAATACTCGTATTTATATATATAATTTAAGATTCTACTTTCATGCTTTGCAATGATGCAATGTCTGCCGTGACAGTACCTTAAGGGCTCAGCGGAAGATCTGCGCTGGTTTTAAAAGACCAACATTATGCTGAGACTGATGCCCCTTCCAGGATAAGATTATGTTATTTTGGTTTTAAATTTGTTAACAATTATACCTACACTATCGAATGTAATTTGTCCTAAACAAAATTATTTTCTTTCTTCTTTCTTTCTTTGCTTACCTGAAAAAGGGCCTTCGCTGATACGGCGACGTTTTACGCATATCGGATAGGGGTGTGCGAATAATTTAAACTTACGAATTATTTGTTTCGAATCGAATAATTCGAAAATTCGAATTTTTTCAGAATTATTCACGAATTGTTATATTATTCCCAAATTTTCGAGTATTTTAAAACATTGCATGTGTAACCTTTTTCTTATAGACTTTTTTCAAACGGAAATCAATAATTCAAAACCAAAATGAATTGAAAAGATCTCTTGCCAATATTAGTATCTAGATTTTTTATGTTACTGACAGAAATGAGCATATTGTTACAAGTTGGGCCAACTGCATACCTATTGTCACATACCGACAAAGAAATGCTGCGCATCTTGTTTATTGCCCCTCCCGCATTCGGAGTTCTTTTTATTACTTCGTATTTAAAATTTGCAATTATACAATAGCCTATTGTTATTGTTTTCGACTTTATTGGCCGTTCGCAGGAAGAGATAACCAGGTGTGCAAATTACTATTTCTCGGAAACTCAGTGCGCGCGGCCGATTTTTTTTGTACTGTATAGTTAGTATAAAACAATGCCCGAATGGAGGGGTGGGGCAGTCAAGCGACGACTACAATACGAGTAAGACGTTTGTAGTACTCTCGATTAGCGACATAGACGACGGACTTTGCGTGTTTCGAATTGCATTGAATCGCGCAGTGTGAACTGGTTGCATCCAGTTTTATTTGTATTTGTTTTATACGTGTTTGTACAGTTCTAATAAATTCTACAGTAGTTCCAACAGCATTTTTATTTCGAGTTCTGTAGCTCATAACAATATATTGACACTGAGCAATTGTTTTCTGCGGGTAATTGATTTTTAATCAAAAAGTATATTATTCGTAAGTAGAATATTATGATACACGATGTAATGGAATTCAAATTGAAAACAATAGAAAAACCAGTGATATTTCGATAATTCGCGAATTGTTCGAATTATTCGAATATTAATATTCGATTCGAACAATATTCGCACACCCCTATATTGAATGATTGTGAGGAGTAATACAGGTTTTATATATATTATCTTCTGTATATCAATATGAAAACATTCAAGTTTCTGAAATAAATGAATTATTATATCAATGCAAGTATTTTGTAAATCTGACCTAAGTATAGGAATCGGAAGCTGTCGGTGTCGTAGGAGGCGCAGGCGCCGAGCGCGCCGCACGCGGCGTCCCGCAGCCGGCACGCGGCGTCCACGGCCGCGCCGAACAGGATCGGGCACGGCACGTTCCCGAACACGCCGATCGCGAACTGGATCACGCCCATCGCCATCGCCTTGTCTGCGATAAAAGAGCGGACACAATGAATACATGAATGAATGAATCTTTATTTGCAGAGATGCAGATACAATTTTACACAAGTAACAATTTAAAACTACGTTTATTATTATTCCGACGTTTCGGCCACCTTTCAGTAGCCGTGATCACGGAAGACAAAGATCAGTGAGTATTGTTAAAGTTTTATTTAGTGTACCTTTTATATAGAGAAGATGGTTGGCAAGTAAACCTGTTTGGGATCCGATCGTCAAAACTATTAAGACCCAAACCCAGCAAAAACCAACTGCCAGACCTCAAGACACTGTGAGCTCTTTCTGCGTGCACCGGAACACAAACCAACTTGCTTGATAATTTATTTTTATTTTTCCTCCCACCAATTTTTATATTATGTAAAATTATTAAAGCTAAGCACGTTTGCTGAAGAGTTTTTTGCACCGCTTCCTCTCTTTAAGCCACAACATGTTGCGACGCGGTGGTAGATTATATTAGGCTCCCATAGAGAAATAATAATCATAAACAAAATTAAAACTAAATAATTAAAATGAACAATTTGGCAACAATGAAAACTTTAACAATACTCATTGTCATCTTAGTCTTCCGTGATCACGGCTAGTGAAAAGTGGACGAAACGTCGGAATAATAATAAAAATCAAATAATTTACCGCGATTAAAATGTAGTTTTATTATTTATACTAGTAGCGAAAACTTAAGAAAATATTAACTAATAATTTCTCTCGACGTACGTGCGCAGAAGACTAATTTTAGTACGATCATTCAAACAATCCATCGTGTAAACGGAACAGAGCTAAGCTTGTATTATTATAAACTACAGTAAAAAAAAGACGAAAAGTAATAATTATTAAGTAAAGCTTAAACGCTCCTATAAACTTGTCCTGTATTGGTAAAAAATAATCTTATATTCCATGTATTTGTTATGTAAATAAATTTCATTTCATTTCAAAGATATGTTGCTGGGGAGTTTGTTGCGCCGCTTCTTCTTCCTTTAAGAGTAACTAAAATTGCTTTGGAAGCGGTGCTACACTCATGACTTTCAATAAGTAATCAGTAAGATTCCATTTCGAAATAAATACATTCAATTTCACAATAATGGATAGCAAGCAACACTGCCATTTCCGCTTGCGAATCAAGTTCAATATAGCTTATTTACATGCCGCAAAACGATCTGTACTTTTCTGTACAAACGAAAACTACCGATCGGGATTATGAGTTGTGTAAGACTGTAATAGAACATGATTACCGCCGCATATAGATGTTTGCGATACCAGAGGAGAAACCAACGCGTTGCCACGCGTTAACGCGTTTAGGCTGGGATAGAAGGAATATGATAAATGGGATGGGATAGAGGAATCAGACAGGAAGAAAGGAGGAGGGCTGGGATAGAGGGCAAGGGATAGGTGACTAGATTTAGGAGACGGAATAGGAGGGCGAAAAGGATCCCTTGTGCACCCCCGGTATTAAAATTACATATATACCGAATTTCAGTCAAATCAGTGTAATAGTTTTTCCGTGAAAGCGTTACAGACAGACAGACGGAGTTACTATCGCATTTATAATAGGGATGTATAACTTATCTTTCACTATGATCAAGAGATGACACTCTGACAATAACAGGAACTTTTCATAGCTTGGTCTCCCGGCTTTTCTGTCTATAGTTAAGATTTTATATTCTCTTTGTTCATTGTATGTTTTGTGCAAAAGAAAATTAATATACAAATAAGCTATTATCATGAGTTTGGATAGTAACATAAGAATTATATATATATATATAATTCTTCTGTACGTGTGTTGACAGTGAACTCCTCCTAAAAGGCTGGACCGATTTTGATGATATTTGTTTTGTGTATTTGAATGGGTTCCCGGATGGTTTAGATTCACAATTAGAACCGGTAGGTGGCGCTGAGATCGGGTTCTAGAATTCTCCTAATCGCCTAGACCGATTTTGGTGATTTTGTTTTTATGACACTAAACAAAGTGTTTTAGGAATTCAGAAAATATGGCGGTACGAAGTTCGCCGGGTCAGCTAATTACATTATAAAACATAAAAACTTATCATAAAGAATAAATTCGCAGCAACACGCGCGCAATTTGACCGTTGGACCGTCACTCTTTTTTCTACTAACTACTGCGACGAGTGAAGCACAACTTATTGTTTCAAAAATAGAAATAAACCTCAATAAATCGCTTTATTAACAACTCGTGAGATCAAGTTTGATGGTGGCTTCAACACGCGATATCACGTGAATGTCAACGAAGATGTTAATACCGAGTGGCATATCACTCACCGTATTTGTCCGTGCACCGTATGATGAGCAACACAGCTCCGACCTCGCCGCTCGCGTGCACGAACATCAGCGCGGCGAATATTGCGATGAACACGTAGATTTGGTCGCAGGGGCCGCCGCACTCGCCGCTCACCGCGAACCCGTTCGGACCGGTGAACAACTTATCCGAAAAATTTCGCTCGGAGTAGCGCTCGATACTAGAGACCAAAAATGAATACAATATAAATTCGGCCCGTTGAGATAGAGTTAGTTCAATTTCAACTGCGATCGAGGCGTTTTGAAGTATACTTTCGGAACTTAAAATAAAAAAGAATTTCCCATCCTCCATATACCAAATTGACCGCCCCCTGTAGGTCATTGGCTTACGACGCTCTTCGACCATATGATACTTGTTATTCCTAATAACTCTAAAAGACTGCTAGTGAAAATTCGTTGCTAAGACGTCATGTTCGTTAGTGAATTGCAAAGGCGGCACCAACAAAACACAACTGCAGCGCCATCTTTTCGGCTATATTCATCTATCCCACGAAAACGATGTAAACTGCGATAAAAAGTAAATAAATAAATAATTACTTGACCTCACTGATTGACTGTCTGACATAAACGCACAGCCCAAACTAATGCGGCTAGGACTGTGAAAATTTGCAAGCAGATTGACATTATATATTGTAGGTTGATTGATTGATATTGTAGGTGAACATTAAGAAAGGATTTTTGAAAATTCAATCCCTAGGATGATGAAAAGGGACGTTTTGGAAACGAATGTTTGTGTCAAGTTTATAAAATAATTTAAAAGTTACAAAATATTAGGGGGGCTAAATCGAATAAGTATAGTACGGCTCAACGTACAGCGTTTTGCTGACGCTGTGGCTTACTTTAGGCTACTTTAATATTATGATATTACTATACATAACGCTCACAAATACTTTGTGATCGAGTTGGTATTGAGTTGCTACGAGTTCTTATTAGTAGTAAAATACGACTTCAACTATAAATAAGTTGAACCCAGGGATCAATCAGCATCCAATCTCAACTAGTACGAGAATAAAAAATCCCTGAAAGCAACAAGGTGTATTTTCTTCACTCTGCTATAAGAAAGCACTAGGACTCCACCAACTACAAGCAAGTGTACAAACTGTTCAATAGTTCTAAAACGAATCGTTTAGAAACTTTCATGATAATTAGGTTCGCGTTTGGCCACGATAACGCCTAATGTCAGACGATGATGCGGTCGAAGATGAAGCACGTTTACCTAGTATGTTTCCCTATTAGAGCGTCGCGCGAAATCTACAGAACGGATTTCAATGAAACTCGACATTGAACTAGATTATATCCAGAGTCAACACGCTATGCTTTTTATCACAATTTATACCGCTTTCGTGGGTATATTGGTGTATATTAGTATATTCGTGTGTGAATATAGCGCTGCGGTTGTGTTTCTTTGGTGCCGCCGTTGCAGTTCGCTAATAAACACGTCGTCTTCAACGCGAACGAATCAACACTAGGTAGTTTTAGAATTTTTCGGTATAAAAAGTATCATATAATCCAAGGGCGTCGAGAGCCAATGGCCTAGAGATGGCGGGCGAGTTGACATATGGAGGATGGCAATTTATTTTTTATTGTAAGTGTTCGAAAGTACGCGTGCGTAATATCAAATTCAAATTCAAATTCAAATTCAAATTCAAAGTTTTTTATTCAAAATAAGTTCCACTGGAGAACACTTTTTGAAGGTCATATAAATATATAAGTTAAAATTTAATTTTTCTTCCTATTCTATGTATACCGCTTCACAACGTGTTATTGCTGTTAAGGAGAAGAAGCGGCAAGAAACTCCCCAGCAACACGTCTAGCTAAATAATGTTTTTCTTTAAGTTTCTTATTCTATTTATATCTCAAGTTGTTTTTTTTTTAATAAGTTTTATACAGAAGTATGTTACAGAATTACTTTTTGAAGAATTAATGGAGTTGTAGCAAACAGTGCATACTCAATAAGACCAAGACACAATAAGAGGAAACAAAAATATTATGAAAGTTATAATAATGATATGACGTACTAAAATGTTATGCTGCAATATATCTCCATAAATCCCTTACAAGCTTGGCAAGATAACATTAAACAAAATATAGTATAAGATGTTAGAGTGAGCTGCTATGTAAATGAATTTTTGTCATTTAAGTATTCTTCAATAGTGTAGTATCCCTTTTTTAGCAAGATACTTTTTAATTTGGTTTTGAATTTAGTGTAAGGCAGATCTAACATTTCACTCGGAATCTTATTGAAGAAGCGTATACCAACCCCCAAGAAAGAGGACAGTACTTTTTGTAATCTAAAAGATGGCAATATCAGTCTATTACAATGCCTGGTGTTGAAATTGTGAATATCCTTATACTGCTTGTAGGCACTCAAATTATTACGAATATAAATTATATTATTAAAGATATATTGGCAGGCGACCGTCATAATATTGATTTCCTTGAAGCATTCTCTAAGAGACTCCCGAGGGCCGAGGTTGTAAATTGATCTTACACTTGGTCGATAAACACGCACAGTGCGTTAATTGAAATTCTCGAACTTGTAACCTTAATCCAAAACTACATAGCTTCTAAGAACTTGCAACGAAATTTGAACAATAAAAACTGTTTGTTACTCGAAGGCCGGCCATAAACACAAAGGGATTAGAGATTAAGAATAGATGGTTCCATTCCAATACTTAGAAAATCAACGCAATCAAGTGACACCGTAAAGTGAAGACAAACTATTAAAAGAATTACAGATCATATAAATATCATGGATAATAAAACATGTGATCATAAAAGGATTATAGGTTCACCGAATACGCCATCGCAGCAATACGTAGATTAACTCACGCTTTGATAGCTTCCTCTCCTCGCATATTGCCGTCGATACATGAACAATTCCGGTACATCCACGTTGTGTTGTCCAGCTGTAGACTATCCAAACAACCAGCCTGGCATGGCGACAAGTATGTATATTTATCCTGAAATTCCAATAATAATTTTTAGTTACTACAATTAGATGCTTAATATTTTTTTCAACATATTTGCTCAAAAAATGCATCTACTAAGCCTGTATACATGCCTGTATGTTCGAAGCTTAAAAATTACACATCATCCAACGGAACGTTTGGAAAATAGGTATTTAGGTGAAAAAAAATATAAATTCCACCAAGGAGTTTCATATTACGGGAATAAATAAGCTGAATAATCGAACCTCCTTAGAAGCGCTTTTGATCCATTCATTTGTCTCATTTTAATACTAAGTATAGCGAAAATGACGACGACAGATTTAATTCTAATTTTCACCACCCGCATGTGACGCCATTTGTAAATGCCCGCCATTTTCATATTAAAAACTTTAGAGATTGTTGCGATTTTCCAATGATATCTATGTTTCTTTCATTACCTACTGTATTGTTTTTATTGCAGATGACAACGCTGTATGCAGATGAAAAACGCTATTTAAAGTGGAGGTAGTGATAGGAACTCAAAAAAAAATGCGCCTGGAATGTCGGCCTTTTTTTCGTAAAATGAGGTAAACAATAAATAAATATTATTTATAAAAAAATTATTGAAAAAAACTTTTCAGTTGAATTCTTCACTATATTTCACACCAAACCTAACCGGTGGCAATATTGGGTATTTTACCATTGCCCAGCAGTGGGCACTTAACGTGAGAGTAGCCAAAAATTACACATTATCTTCTGACGAAGAAGCTCAGGGAAGACTTCCTAGTACTCGCGACAATAATAGTAACTACGGTGGTCAATAAGAATTCGAAGACAAATAACGCCGCAAACATATTGTTACGAGCTACAGGGCTCGAATTAAAAATGCCGTTGGAACTACTATAGAATTTATTAGAACTGTACAAACACGTATAAAACAAATACAAATAAAACTGGATGCAACTAGTTCACACTGCTCGATTCAATGCAATTCGACACAAGTAAAGTCCGTCGTCTATATCGCTAATAAATAGAGAGTACTACAAACGTCTTACTCGTCTCGTAGTCGTCGCTTGACTGCCCGCCCCTCCATTCGGGCATCGTCTTATACTAACTACACAGTACAAAAAAGATTGACCGCGCGCACTGAGTTTCCGAGAAATAGTAATTTGCACACCTGCGAACGGCTAACAAAGTCGAAAACAATAACAATAAGGATTATATCCTCGCTAATGATGGTTATAAAACAAATAGAAAAACAATAGCATGTTTTCTAAATTACAAATTCAAAACACAAAAGAATTCCTTAATCCGTCCGGGAAGACAATAGACTGCGCTTACAACAGGCAGCTGTGCGCTTATCTTTGACGGCATGTAACAATATCCTTAGATATATAATCGCGAGCGTTTAAATGTAAAGTAGTAAAATAGTATATTCTTAAGAATAGTCATAGAAATCATGTACATAAATAAATAGATAATAAATAAATTTATAACTCTAAACTGTAGTAATATATATATAAGAATATTAATGTATTAGACTTTAAAAAAAATTAACATTATAAGTTTTTGAAAAAAATAATTATAACTACTCTATTTCCCTGGTAGTTAGCAGTAATTTGAATATATAAACAAAAACAAACATTAAAATACATAAGAGGAAAATAATACCCTATTTCATACAAAAAGAAAGGGAGGCGAAAAGAAAACCATTTCTCATTAGATGGACTCTACCTATTTGAGGAAAGGTCAGGCTTAAAGCACCTCGAAGAAACGTACATGTATGATGAGATTAATGAAAGTAGATGAAGCGAAAGGTGTTTGTCAGGATCATAGCAGCATGATCACCACGTAATCTCTACCTACCTCTATGGGAAACAGGCGTGATAATGTGCGTAACCAGAATCTAGCGACTAACCTGTCCACAGACGGGACTAAAAGCGACATCAGCACAGTGGCACCCGATGCTGCATTCCAAGTTGCTTTCACCCATTGTCCCCGAACCGAAGTACCTGTAGCTCTTGTCCGGACAGCTGACGAACATCAGCACTACCATGCCTGTAAAACATTAGTCGTATATTGACGTAACGTCGTAGATATAAATTCGAAATTATTAAATAGATAGATTAATTGACATGGTAGAGCAGCGATAACCAAAGTGGTCGATATCGACCCCCTGGGGTCGAAATCGATTTCCCAGGGGTCGACATAAACGAAAACTGATTTTGGGGTCGACGAGGTCTATCAATCGACTTCTGTTAATTAATACAAGTTCTTATTTGAAACTTTCAAGATATTGCATAAGCTGTGTTACGTGTACAAATGTGTTTTTTCATAAAATACCTACTTAAGTATTTTTACGTAATTTGTGTTAATAATTATTAATTACACTTGATATTTATTGAATTTTATGCCTATTTATTTGATAAGAAAATGATGCCAAGTTAACTAACTTAACCATCCGCAAAGATTTTTAAAGTAATTTGGCTATGGGGTCAGTATCAGTTCATTTTGGAAAAGGGGTCTCGTGCCCAAAATAGTTTGGGAATCTCTGTGGTAGAGCCATGCTCGGATCATTATCTTTTTTTTATAGCCGGAGTAAAGCAGACGGCCCACCTGATGGAAAGCAGTTACCGTTGCCTTTGGACGCTTGCAACACCAGAGATGTCGCCAACGCGCTGCCTCGAATAAATAAGACACCCTTTTTTATTTTATTTGATTATCCAACTTATAATCCTTGTTTGTCCCCCTACTTGATTATGATGATGTTTGCTATCTAGACATAACCCAAAAACAATTGGATAAGCTTGCACGCCTTCAAGATGTTTGTATCCCGAATTTCTCCGAATTTCGTAATAAGCTTAAATGGTTGCCAATTCGCCTTCGCCGGAATGTTCACTTACTCTCACTTCTGCACCATATCGTTTTAAATCCCTGTACTCCACCATATTTAAAGGAACTTTTTAGTTTCCTCTACCAATCTCATTATCAATCATCATCAAACGATACCTAAACACACTTCGTCCTTCGTAGGAAATTCTTTTGCCGTACAGGCTGTTCGTTTGTGAAAATTCCTGCCCTTGAAAATCAGACAAGCTACATCCATTTCTACATTTAAATACTTGATCACCGACTATTATTTGTACATTAAATAAAATTTGTTGCTGTAAATAGAGTTATATTATTCTTCGCATGTAGGTGTAATTTATATATTTATAATCTTTTAATTAATTTTAGAGTCTCCTTGGACAGCGGGTTGCCTGGAAAAGATCGCTATAAGGCCGCCCATTATTCTAATGGAAATGTATTCATATCAAATTGTCTAGGTTTAAGTTATGGTGAACAATAAATATTTTTTTCATTTCTCACATTCTGAAAGTACGCTTGGAGTTGCCTAATCACAGGGATGAAAACGGTACTTTGACGTGCCTGGGAAACGATTCTTTCTGTTGTTAAAAAATTTAGATTTATTTATTTAGGTTTATGGCTTAGCAGCTAGGCATTTAAGCCAGATCTTAGATTATAATGTAGTTTCTTCATTTTCTTAAGCCTATGTGTAGCACAGCTGAACTGTAGGTTATCAGCTGGTGCCATTCAACGAAGTTCTTGTGACAACTCAAAAGGCCATATTTGACTATACAGTTCACATTTCTCACAAAACATATAATTACTACTCAAAAACTATCAATATCCTACAACTATTGTTAATTTTAAAGTAATTTTACACATTTTTATAAAATAAAACTGCACAGTACAACATCTACTTTCAGTTCCCGCCAAAAACTCCTTAAAAAACTTAGAAAACTATGCGAACCATAGATAATACATGCGATTCATGTCCCAATGTTTTTTTACAGCCATTGTTAAATCGCCGCATAAATTGTAATAAAAAACGTATCAACAATTTTGTAACATCATTTGATACTTATAAATTACTTTTCACTAATTTATTAATTTAATTGACGTAATTGAATTAATTGACATAAATTTGGGCTAAATATTTACTATCATCAATGACAAAAAATACTGGCCACATGCCACAGAATGCCACAGAAAAAAAAATACTTGAGGTTTCACATGTGACGTACGTGATGACGTTTCATCAGATTTAGATAATATGGATTTAACGCCTGATTATATTAGAGAAGTAGCTGTTTGTTGAACTAATCAGTTTTTATTTACTTATCATCATATCTTATACTTGATATATAAAGCTGAAGAGTTTGTTTGTTTACTTGAACGAGCTAATCTCAGGATCTACTGGTCTGATTTGAAAAATTCTTTCAGTATTAGATAGCCCATTTATCGAGGAAGACTATAGGCTGTATATCATCAGGCTAAGACCAATAGGAGCGGAGCACCAATGAAGAATGTTTTAAAATCGGAGGGGTTTTTTTTAACTTAATTTTTTAAAACTATTCCACGCGGACGGAGTCGCGGGCAGAAGCTAGTAACTCATATTAGAAATGAAAAGCAGAATTAATTAACCTCGGGTGAAAGGTCTATTTAGGCACCATTTCGTGTCTAAATAGGTCACACTTTCATCTCTTGTGTAACATCTACTATTTATTCATTCACTCATACAGCTCGTACGGTTGGCGCGATCGGTGTGATGGGTGTGGCGCGGGTGGATCCCTGGGGAAGGGTTCAAACCCGCCATTAATGCCGCCGAGGTTGGGGCGCGCCTATGCTCCGTGCGTGCTCACCTCTCCTCCCGTGGGGCGCGTTACAAACATTCACGCACAGAGGAGTACGACGTCGCCGGGGACTTGCCTCCTCCGGTAGTGGGAGAGGCCGTAAGGCCGGCGCCCGCTACGGCTTGCGGAGCGGCGCGGCCATAGGCCCGTGGCTCTGGCATAAGGGCGAAAGAAGGAACACCGAGGCGTTTTAGCAAGTACCCTTGACCGCGGCGTAGCAATAGCACTTCTTACTTGCGGTGCTAGTGCCGCCACGCGTTTCCCCCGCGATGAATAGTCCTCAAACGAATTTAAAAAAAACAGCTGATGAGACAGACGTATCAGACAGGAGGAATAGCAGAGAGGGGTGCGATATGGGATTACTATAAGAGAATCGAGTTGGGTAGATGGGATAGGGAGGGAGAGGGAACTTGACCACCGGATCTCACATTAATCGCAAGAAACATGATTAGCTCAAGACTAACCGTATCACGCCGATATTCTGTGAACGCCTGGTATCACACCTCACCACCAGCTGTATTCAAGATAATGATTCCCGCGTAGCTGTACCACGTCGAGAACCTCGGTTGTGGTGACCATAATTTTGCGACGGTACAAACTTACCGGCGCTGTATATGGCAGCGGTGACTGCAGTCCAAGCGGCGACCTGCCGCGCAGAGGGGACCAACTTCAAAATCACCACCCCCGACGTGATTATACCCAGACCCATAACCAGGATACCGCCAAGACCTGAAAATACGGAGACGGCGTCGGAGGATTACATCCGTAATACATAATCTATGTATTATATATATATATATATATATATATATATATATATATATATATATATATGTGTGTGTGTGTGTGTGTGTGTGTGTGTGTGTGTGTGTGTGGGGGGGTATAATACCTACGTTGTCCTAAACAACATGTGATTCATTGTATTACTTCAAATCAGGTTGGCTTCGACTCGCGTTTATGTTTTACTGGTCAGTTGTGTGAACGACGTAGTTTCTTTGTTATTGTAGTAAATTTAACAAGAAACAGTAAAGTTTTAGATCTAAAAAAATTTAACCTCCTTTAACCAAATATGATATTTATAGTAATCAAATGTCATTAGAATTCATCATCCACAGGTATTTAGTTCCTTTGCCTGTTATTATACATTCTTTAAAACATAAAAATGTCACTTTAGTTCATGGGCTTTTAGATTGTGCCACTTTTTCATCTGGTATAATTTTATAATTATTGACTATTTCACACAGATGTAGCGATGAGTTTAATGCGTTATTTGTGATGTAATATTATTATTATTTGTTAATGACGTTAAATATTGACAGATAACGTTCATGTGTACTATAATAATATAGCTATGATTTTAAAGCAATTTTCACCATCAGTTACATAAATTTTTATATATAAAAAACCTAATTAAGTTTTATATAAATAACATAGAGCTACTACCTGGGGTTTTTCACACAGTAGCCTCGGAGAAAACGCTATTAATAAATATAACAATCTCACCTGAAACCAAATTGGCATCATGTGTCGGCAATCTGAAGTTCTTCTCCAAGTATTTGGGCAGAAAACTGTATACACCACTTATGGGCATTAAATGGAACACCGAGCTTGCTGTTCTCCACATCAGTATATCGTTAGTTAGCTGCCTCTTGATGGTTGCGAAGAAGTCTGTAAGTAGCAAGAATAGAATATCTTCGAATTATAAATAATAATAGTCGCCTGTATCCCATTGGAGTAAGCCGAGACGACAGATGGAGGCACCTGCTAAGATCCTGACAAAAACTTTTCGCTCCATCAACTTTCATTAATCTCTTCATACAGACATACAAATGTATCTAAATCTTGACGGCATCTGTGGTTGAGCGTGCTAAGCCTTTGCCGGCTTATCTTACTGCAACGCAGAGGCTCCGGGTTCGATTATTATTATCTAAAGTGTTTTTTAACTGTTCTATCTTCAGAATATCTTCCATTCGATTATGGTATGTCGCGGTCTACCGGCATTGCCTCTACCAGTCACATACTTGTCATATACTTGTTTTGTGTTTCTGCTTTCATTCGTTCTCTCTACATGCTCAAACCAATTAAGACACTTATATATAACTAGGATATTCCCGCGACTTTATCCACGCTTTACTTGAAATTCCCGTGACACAAAGTACCGCAGCATTTAAAAAAGAATGTAAGAAGCTATCGTTTTAGTGAGAACTGTGTCGGAATAAACCAGCCATTTTATGCACCCGAACAACTACAAACCGCTCCTGGGAAAATTCTCGGGATAAAAAGTAGATTTTAAGTCTAAGAATTTGCTTTCGATCAGTGAAAACCGCATCGAAATCGGCTCAATAGTTTTTACGTGAATCCCGAACAAACAGACAAGAAATCTGAAAAAAATTGCATCGTGTTCTCCATCGTTTATATAGTGTTCAAGTAGTTTTTTTTTTCAAAAAGTTTCAATGTACAGACACGTCATTTTTAGAATTTAATAATATTACAGTTTATTAATGTTACATTTGTACCACTAGATAACAGATCCACCGTCGTACACGTTCCCGACAAGGTGACCCTATTTCTTAATGCAACCAGTAAGTAAGTACCTTACAGTCAACCGTTGGATGGATAATATACAATATTAAAATTAATAAATCTAATGTAATAATAACCTTTGAAGAACGGGTCCCGTCTCTCCTGGCATTTCTTTGGTGGCAGAGGAAGAGGATCCTGCTTGATCTGCTTGGGAAAGAAGAACATCAACGCCGACAAGATTACTACGAAGCTGGCTATAAACACCATACCTTAACAAAGAGAAAATCGTGAATTAGCAATCATTTAATGGTGTACTATATATTACAAGGCACTCGGAAGTCATTCAAATAACCGACCTTAGTTGGAATCCTGTTAGAGAACATCATCATTATCCGAGTGTTAAATCCCAGTTGCATTCGGAGCGTTCCCTTCGAAGCCTGGGATCCGGTTTCGACTTTTTCTTGTCTACTTCGCGCGACCTTCAGCATACTTTATTGCGTTACCACTATTCCCCTTTTCATTCCTCAGGACATTAACCTAGCATGTTTTAGCCTATCCTTTCTAACGGGACCTGGCGTAGGAGGCATGGCTAGATTTGTTCCTAACATAGCCAGCCAGTCACCACGAAACGTGGTCGTACCAGCGTTAGCGCCCTTTTTGTAGATTATTGGACAAGAAGACTGGCGCGGAAGTTCCTGATGCGGTCTACCGACTCGCGTGTGACTCCACACATCTTATACACATATTCATTTCCGTGACACGCAGTTCTTGATTATGCCGCTCGAGTACAGACTACGCTTCACTGCCATACAAAAGGTGTAATTATGGATTTATTTGTCTGTTTATTAACTTAACCAGTATCCTGGCAGAGAGTAATCACCACTTATGCAGTTATCCTGCTCTAATATGGATATAGTTGACGTACTGACGATGAAAAAAAACATCATGCAGATTCAGATTCCCGACAGGTGAAACCCACAACTCTGTCTGGAACAAATGTAGGTGTACGGTCCGTCCACGGGATGCTATTATAATTGTATCACGGCCATTGTATTGTTAATTTTTTTGCCAGATTCAATACATCAGCATTTTCAATCATTCCACTATCTAATCCTCAATATTGTAAGTCGCTATTTTATTACTGCAATCCTGGTAAAGATGATTACAAACATTCGTTCATTATCCAAAATAAACATTTTGAAATCTAACGAACACCACAAATATAATCTTTGGTTTTGCGAAGGCGTTCAAATCATATACGTACCTATATTGCAAAAAAGTCGCTAATAAGCAAACATAACTCGTGGTCGGTTTATATGGACGAGTCTAGATGTTTATAGAAATAATCAATTATACCGAGCTTTTTATTGAAGAACATCGTAAGCGACAATAAAAGAACTACATATATACAGATAAATAAAATTTAAGTGTCTGTTTAATGTATTTTAGTAAGTAGTAATGAATAAGGGCCGTTCCTTTTGCTTCTTGCGGTTTCAATTGTAGTCTGCCATAGGTATAACATTCACATTTTGGCTCATGGTTTGTAATTTCAAAATAACAGCTTTTTACTAAATACTTACGACACTTATATCAGAAAATCAAGTTTTAAAAGTTTTGTCTGTGTGTCTGGCTGATTTCTGAAATGGCTGGACCGATTTTAACAAGTAGTAACTTAGGCATTTTTTTTTACTTTGATTTAGGAGTCCGCGAAATAAAATTCCAAGCGGACGACGTCGCGGGCACAGCTAGTCTTATATTAAAAAAACAAACGTGTGTTTGTTTGTCCTCTATGCTTTCCTAAAACATTGATCAGATTGTGATGAACCTTTAATACGGTGTTCTGAGGAGGTACGCCCGCGAAGGTTTCTAGTCTGGCCCATAAAACAGAATATACAACCAAACAATTTTTTACTTTGCGGGGCATTGCAAGACATGCCGGGTAGAGCTAGTTACAAAATATTTTTAACACATTACTCATAAATAGATCTCCAATTTTAATATGTTCATAATCTTGCCATTATCGCAGATGTAGGCCTTAAGGTCTTTGTATTAGGATCTCAATCATTTTAGCTGTATGTTACAATAAAAAAATCACATACCTAAATTCTATCGCTTACGATGTTTTTTCACGACATGCTCGATATCTCGAAGATCGTTCTAATTGTACTAATAATTGTCGGGCGGGTGAGAAATGCTGTACATAGCCAAATGCGAAACTATTTGGACGATTAATCTAATAATAAAGAATTCGCTATACTTTTCACGGTCCACGTAGAACCATTGCCGAGACGAATCGTACGATAAGAGCTATAAATATACATTTTATTTAGAAGGAATTATTCTAATGTAACGAGTAATTTCGACGAATTTCGATTAGACTACCACTGTGGTTAAGCGGACTAAGCCTTTGCCGGCCTACTTTACTGCAACGCAGAGGGGTTCCGGGTTCGATTCCTAGCATAATAAATTTCGGAAACGACTTTTCCGGTCTTTTTCTATGGTCTGGTTGTCTGGGGTAGTCTGCGTATATTACCCATGGCACAAGCAAGCGTAACTTATTTAATTTGAGGATATACAATGTGCTAGTCTGCCGATTATTTAAAAAAAATTACTTGGCTATCGGTCCGATTTAGTACTTCTTTTATTTTTAAGTTTACGTAGCCATGAATGGCTAAAACGAGACTTTTATATAATCGCCAAGTCAGTCCATTCGTTGTCTTTGTATGTTAAGGCTCCTGTTACCGCAGAAGGTTGAAAGTGGGGTGCAAAAGAAACAACTTTTCGTTGGTGACTAATTTACCATAAAAAAAATCATTATAAATCTACACCATATTAGACGTAACGTGGTTTTTTCGTCATTTTTCTATACTTATTTAAAGTTTAAAAAAACATACTCCAAATTATCGACATGGAACAATTTTACTCCTTTAATTTTTATCAAAACAGGATAAATAAATCTATATCCTTATAAAAGAGAGATAGATATATTTTTTTAAATACTATTTTATTCTATTGACAATAAAATAATAATGCATTTGAAAAACGACCACGTGTATGGAGCCCCCGCTATTGTTACTAACAAATCCTCAAGCCGTTGTTACACATGCCTTAAAGTTATTAGACTCGTAAAACTACTTGGTCTGTATGGTTGAAATTTGACAAGTGTATTCTAAAAGTATCCACATCATAGGACAGTGAATCCGCGAACATCTAAAAATTAGAGATGACCCTCATACATACATTTATAACAAATGAGGGATAAACAATTACTATCAGTTATATGAACGTCCGTAAGTTTAGAGTTGATGTTTTTTCAAAATTACAATTTTTGCTGGGCAATTGCGATTCTTTTTCCATGATAAACAATACTTTTATCCAGTAAGGAGGAAGGAAGGAAGAAGGAACAGGAGGAACTTTTGGAAGAATCTTTACATTCTAAAATTTGACTTGGAGAACTTTTGACTAAGACAGATCTTTGTTTATTATTAGTAGCTAATAACTACCTCAAGTTTGTTTAAACAGTTTTTCAGTGAATATAAAACAACTTCTAAAACCTATATCCAATTTCCATATATATATATATATATATATATATATATATATATTACCATACGAAAATATCGACGCAAGATAATTAGGAAGCATGATTATAATGCAGTAATTATGCCTCAGAGAGAGCATAATAATGCGTGACAGCGGTAAAAGAAAATTTACAGAATGCTAGATATGATAATAAAACAATTCCGATAGATCGAAACAGGAATATTTGCGACTACAAGGTCGCCCGGTCGAAGCACAGTCAAGGGCGTTCGCTAGACGCAGTAGGTACAGTCAAGTGCGGATAAACACACACAACACACCGAATTGTATACAATACTCGCTCATCACACTATAAGTACCAAACAATGTGTGACTTAGTAAAATCGAGACTTGGCAAAAGCTTTGTAAACTTCATGGCATTCATAAAATAGTAGACGCGTGAAACGTCGAAGGTCAATCGGGAACCGGTTTAAAAGTAAAAGTAAGCACGGCGGCGGTCGCGTGTCCACCCACTAAATCCTCATTACGGGCGACGGAATAATTGTCGAAACAACAACGCGCGCTACCTTGGCCGTGACCGGGTGTGGATAGAGCGCTTATTTTAGCCGTGGTGACGCCGCGTGATGTAAGGCGCGTTATATAACTAGCATCTGACGCCGGCGCAGCGTGACGACTCGACGAGCCGCCATGCCACGAGTCGATAAGAAAAAGCGAAAGCCCGTTGAAGCTGCATCGTGCGCTTGTCGCCTGATTATATCAATCCACACATGTTTTATCCCCGCAGGAACGTAGAAATTGCCTGCGGCCAGGCGGCCAGTTAGCCGTCTAGAGTATGCTGCCATAACAACCTGGAGTTGTGTTCCGGTATTAGTGGCCAGGTTTCCAGTCTCCCTTAAAAGAGCAGCAGCGCATTTGTAACACCTTTGATGTTGCAAATGTTCATAGGAGATGATAACTGCTTTTCATCAGGTGGGCCGTCTGCTGTCTGCTGAACTCAGGCAATAAAAAAACCATGACAACTTATCACCATTGACACTGTTTTGAAAGGCGATAACAGCTAATGAAACTACATGAAATGAACACAAACAATACATCATTAAATTATTTAGCCAAATTCAAGGAGGAACCATCAGTATTCAGAATAAAATACCACTCAATATTCCGAACTAGATAATTTATGCATTTTTATTAATAAACCCCATATTTCACATGTCACCCGATAGCTGTCGCGACCCTGATATTGAAATTTAAAGGCTTTTCTTTCTTTTCTTACATTATATTTAAATGTTAGACACCTTTACTAGAAAACATCTATGTGATAAATGGCGGCCACGCAGTAGCTAAAATATTTACTTTAATCCTGGTAAAAAACAAACTGTGTGCGAACAGGCTTTGTATATGAATAAAGTTTTTCTTCCCTCACCATTTTACCACCGGACAAGCAGGCGTACGCGCTTACGCCACCGGTATATGGTGGTACTACCAACAACGAGGACGAAACGCTATGCTTCCACCTGACATCAGGCGCAATGTCAGTCAAACGCGAAACTATTTATTATTTAAAAAAAAATGTGTATAGCACAATCTACTCAACGAACGATAAGAGACTTACTTGCGATACCCTGCGACCCTATGAAGGTATAGAATCTTCTCAAAAATACTAATAATTATTTTAACACGAATTAAACAGTAACACGAATATTTCGAGATGGTTCAGTAATCTGCCTTTAAATCAAATGACGTATGAGTAGTATAGTAAGCATTCATCGCCTGTGCAGTTTTACAGACACAATGTACACATTGTTACACCTACCACGTTCCGGCGACAAAGGAAAATACCTCGTGAGAAAACGTGCACATCGGTTTTAGGTACCGATATGCGAAACGCGACAATCAGTCCTGAATAAAAGTTGTGGTAACATCTGAAATAAGGCAGACAGTGTCCAGCAATAAGAAGTTTATGCGGTAATATTATATTAGCTACTTAGGTAATTGAAAACGAATGATTTAAGTTAATTTATATACCTAATAGTAATTATAAGGTATAACTTAATATGATCGACAAGAACATTGCGGACAAACTGCATTACAGTAGTGTATTATTATGTTGCAGTAGTAGTATTGTAAAATCTTATAACTTTTTGAAAATAAATAAACAAAAAAAACTTATAAATAGACAAATATTTTAGACATAACAGAAGGTGTATTGCAATAATACTAAATTAGATAATGCCCCAATCAACACAGACAGCAAAGTCTCTTACTATTTACTACTACTACGATTAAAATATTTAATAAATTCTCATTTAAATTCACTGCCATGTTCATTCATAAACATAATATTATACTTCAAGGAGTGGAACAATAAGGAAATACGCAGAAGTCATTCAATACATATTCGCGAGGTACTTGTATTGCAAAGCGAGGCACGACTGCAGCAGTTTTCTACAACGGCACAACTTTATCGAATACTTCCTAAACACACTGACTAATCGATTTCGAACCTTAATTCAAAGATGTTAGGGAGAATATAGTTGGTGACAGATAGCAAACTTGTTGTTTTCTTTACACACGCATACGATTGGTAGTTGAGTCACGCGCCTGCTTTCTTCGTGAATTTTGCGCGCAAAATCTGCACAAGCGTTTCGCTAACGGTAGATGGTAGTTCCGCGCTGGAATGTCTCAGGACACGATGTTCTTTGATTCTCATGTTCTCAACGTAACTGTAGTAAAAACACTGCTGCCTATAATATAAACTTCTAAGCTAACACACCTGTACAATGTAATACATTATAGTTTTTCAGGGCTAGATGTAAGAAATGAATAGTACAAAGACTCACCAAGCCACCAGGCCCCGACCCATCTCGGATCCGTGGAATCGTATCCTGGATCTGTAAGTGGGTAAACGTAAACCCTCGTGCAGAGAGCTCCAAGCAAGAAACCAAGAGCTGGTCCAATCACCCTGATACCGATTGTGATGGCTGTAATAGAGAAAATTAATCTCATTAGAATATTTTTATAATCATCACCGTGAACCTAAGGTTGAGTCTTGCGATCGGAGCATTATTTTTCTTCTCCACTTCGCATGGCCTTTGGCATCCCTCATTATGAGTTATGGCACCATTGGCACGCATATCATCTCCTTGAAATCAAGCCAGCATTTTTTGGGCCTATTCCTATTATCAGTCATGATCTTTTGCAGGCGGTATGGTTATTTATTTGTTATCCACATATCAAGCCTTTTTCGCTAAAGTGAACCACACCAGCGCATAGGTTACTAAAAGAAGTGCTTTATGCATAAACGCAAAATGGTTTTGCATAATACCGTAAGTTGAGAAAATACATATATTAGAATCTATATATACTACAATACTATAAATGTATAAACTATAATATTACATATTAATGCTGAAGTTTGAATGGTTGCTCGGTGCTCAACCACGCCAGAACGGATGAGCGGTTCTTGATGAAATTTGGCACAGACAAAAATTATAGTCTGGAATAGCACTTAGGCTATTTGTCACCCCGAAAAAATGTACAGTTCCCGTTGGATAACATTAACGCAAGCGAGGCCGCGAACAAAAGCTAGTCGTATATAAATCAGGCCCAGTATGTTTCTTTATCCGTTATTTAACAATTACAACTGATCCTCTTAAAGTGACCGTAATTGAACATATTATTTTTTATATCCTAAATAACGCTGGTGAAAGTAGTCCTAGTGGAGCTGCGATACACGCCTTTAGTTAATATTATGTTGCCATTTATTACATGATTTTCACTTTTAATGTCTTTGAAGTTTTACTCAGTTTAAATTATTGAATCGTTCAAGCATACATAATTATAGTTATGACATTAATAATTCACGTGTACACAATTGTTATACTATTGAGCAAAACAATACTACACATGTGCTCGAATCACGAGATATTAAATCACAATACGTAATCGAAAACGATTACGGCACTCTAAGCGCATGATTTTCCAACCGCTACACGCACCGATGCGCCCGCGCACAATTCTCTGCACGAACCACACAGCGCTTCGACTGAGTGAAATACTAGTAACGTCGAATTGCATTATTTTTATAATTATCGTCTTATTAGTGCTGTTTAGAAACATGCTAGAATTATAACACCGGCCCACAAAAAATAAAAAGTGATCTGTACTTTTGACCAGATACTGCTCTACTCTTATACTTATATATTTTGATGCTCTGAATCGGGATCAGTTTGGTCCCTACACCATCAAAATTTTGAGGGGTTTATGGACCAAAAGACTGAATCTGGGGTCAGATTGGTCCATACATCCTCAAGATTCTGAGGGTGTATGGACCAAACTGATCTCAGATTCAGATTCAGCGCATCGAAATACATAAATTTTGGGTATGGTCAAAAGTACAAATCACTGTTTATTTTTTTGGGCCAATGTAATTATTTCAGGTGAGACTTCATCTGGGTTAGTTTTAAAGATTTAAGCCGTTTCACGACTATATGGCGATGATTTTAAAGCGTTATTTGAAATGCGACATTGTTAACGGCGTTATTTTTTAACGCTTTAAATAAGACTCATTCGGCCACAGCCTAGTTCTTTAACACTAACTTAGATGAAGCCTCAGCATTAGAAACATGCTACAATAATAATTATTTGGATTTATATACTTAGTATCGTAAGACGCATGGTGTTCCGCAAATCTTATGTTAATTTATCAATTGCAAAAACATAAACAATATTTTAATTGAGATAACCGTAGACCATAGGTTATCCAAATAAAGTTTAATGAACTCAAGAAAAAATGATTATTCAAAATTATGTTCGATTACATCAGCCAATTTTTGATGGTTTGTTACATTGATAAATAAACATAGGAATTCCAGAATATTCTCGCGACTTTAAGACGATTGGCAGAGATTTAAATAGTACCTATTGCCAAAATTCAATATCGGTACAGATCATTATTCATAATACACTTTTCATAACGAAAAACGTAACGCTCAAAAATGTCCGTAACAGCCGACTTACATTGGATCTTGTATTCAAACGCAAGATCACCGATATCAAGGTAAAATTCGCAATTTTCATAGTATCTTTATGTGTTTAATATTTCCAACCAAAAATAGGTGTTAACTAATTTTTATGCACCTCTGCATAAAACCTCCTGGGAAAAAAATCTGCTGGTGTTTCGAAGTATAAAACAGGGCGTGTTTGAAGTCAGACAATTTCGTATTGCTCTGTGAAAGCATGAACAAACAGAATAAAAATTCTAAGCAATATTTTTATTTTACAGCGGTCTAACGAAAGTAGCTAATAGAGACGGTATTTTTACAATGTTATATTAATACAGACTAGCGGTCGCCCAGTGGTCGAAATTCGACCATAATTAATTTAAATTATAAGTTAGAACTTAATAATTTAAGGTTCTGTTGTCAAAGACTATACTTCTATAATCATAGATTTGGCTAAGGCTACACTGTTAATTTGACTTTAACAATAAACAAAAAAGTATATATGCGTGTGTGTGTCAAATACATGGTAGTGTGTGTAATGTTTTTTTATTGATTTAATGTATTTTTTGCATTCTGCACTACTTCTCTATATAAAAGTATGACATTTCGCACACTTATAGTGTGAAATGTCATACTCCTCCGTCCGCGCAATTTTCGTAAAAAGGGGTACAAAGTTTTTGTTTCGTGTATTAATATAATGATAAGCATTACTCAAATAAAAAAGATACATTAAATACGAGTAAACATAACCGTGGTAAGTTTAATCATGTAGTAAATATTAATGGACGTAATCAAGGAGGCGGAGACGGCTATTATGCAAATTGTGATGGAGTCTCGTGGTCAGAGTGGACCGTCGTTTATCTCAATAGGGCTAGGGCTAAGGGGCTAATTGAGGGTCGTCGAACCCGACGGCGACAAATGATCGTCATGAAGAATTGCGCCTGTCAACGAACGTTTCTGTACATAACCCGCCGGTACGTTTAATGGCAATAAAAACGACATAACAGCACGAGACAACTCTCAAATTGACTATAAAACACGAAATATTCCTCTTTAACTCTTTTCATGGCATTAATAATCATGTTTTAATTTATAGAGACAGTAATGATGTAGCCTTTTAAAGTTGACATTTCATTTATTTTGTTCGCTATAGTATTAATACATTTCTAGCAAAATACATAATTATTATTGATTAGTTCGTATGTTTTGTAATCTTAAACGGATTGGACTATAACCAACATTAATGCTACCACTAAATTGTTAATAGTTTTCTTTGATATTGCGTGAGTTCAATAGACAGGCAGACGGCCCACCTGAGGGAAAGCGGTTACCATCGCCTATGGAGACTGGATTATTATTTCATTTTAAACTGGAGATTGCAGCTGTGCATTTTAAAATAGGTATATGTATATGTGTTTGTGCATTGATTGTCTTTCTAATCATTTGTGAATGTATCAGCGTTGTGTCGGATAAAACTCCGGCACAACAATAAGCTGAGTGTAAACCTCATTTGCTGAAAATGCTGCGTACATGTTCTCAAAACGTGTTATTTTTTTTTACTACGGTTTGTAATTAGTGTAAATACGCCTTTCTTTCTTCTTCTATGTATTGTGCCTGTTAAAATATAGTATCACTCCCAATTAACTAAAATAGTATTAAATGGCATATCGATAAAGACATATTTTTTCTCTACTGTACGAGTACATCTCCTGCGAATCATTTTTAACGGATTTACAGCTGAGATTACAACCCTTTTGATATATTGATCATTGCCGTGAAGTTATTTCATTTTGTCGCTGCTGTTTCACCTGTGAAAAATCACCAACCGATACTATAAGTGACGATAAAATATCAAAACAGTAACGCGACGTATCATGGTAACAACTAGAACTGCAAGTGGCTATTCTAAGTGTGAAAAGAAACAACACGCTGCACTCTTAACGTTACTTCACGGCGGTATAAATAACTCGAGTAAACGAATACCCAAAACGTTTTAAAAAATGAGGTTCCATTTTACTCAAATAGCTTCACTCGTTTATCCTTTTGACTATCTAATCTAGCTGTTTTGTACTACATGGCGCTTTAACGATATGTTACACGTGAAATAACGCTCTGGTAAAATTTAGGGTCGTTTCCTAATCTTGTAACTGGAGTGAAAAGTTATTTATTATATTATATCACCGTTATTTAACCAGTAATCAGTGAAATGTGCCATCACTAATTTATATCACCAAATATACAAAGGTTAAACCAACCAGCCAGCTTCAGCAAGTCACGAGAGATGCGACCCAATTTTGGCTGATTCAACGCATTGAAAAAAATAACAAATGGAAGGTTGAGTGACCTGACAGCAACCAGGTACTTAGGTCCAAAACGAAACCTTTCCTCGAAACCGAACACGACGGTTGCCAAAAAATGAACAGAGAGCTTTCAATTCGCGGGCAACGAACAAAATAATATTTTCATTTCTCATATTCTCAAAGTACACTTGGAGTTGCCTGATCACAGGGATGAAAATAGCACTTTACGTCCCTGGAAAACGATTACCTCTGCTGTCAACAAATTAAAAAAACTATGCGAACCATAGATAACACATGCGACACTTGTCTTAATTTTTTTTACAGCCACTTAAATCGCGGCATAAATTATAATAAAAAAATATCATCAATTTTGTAACATTATTTTATATTTATAAATTACTTTTCAATAAATTGATATTCAATTTACATAAATTCGAGCTAAATATTTACCATCATCAGTGACAAAATAATACTGACTAGTAGAATAAATAAATACCACAGAAAAATAAATTTACTTGACGTTTCATATGTGACGTATTAAATGAGTTCATCAGATATAGATATGGATTTAATGCCTAATTTCATTAAAGAAGTAATTGTAGTTTGTTAACTAATCAGTTTTTATTTACTCTTGTCATATTCGAAATGAAAAGCAGAGTGTTAACGTCGGGTGAAAGGCCTATTTAGGCATTCGAACTATTAGCGCCCTCACTACGCTCGTGCGCGAAACCACCTCATGCTTAAATAGGTCACTTGCACCTCTTATGTAACAATCTACTATTACGTTCCTATTATCATCGTGAGCTTTAGAAACAAGTAAGGCTTCAAAAGGATCGTTTATCAAAATGTCCAATGCTCAACAACCGCATACAAGGTTTACTTATGGCAGTATACAATCATACAACCGTGAATACTCGTTTCGATGCATCATTAACATCGTACACGGTCTGCTCTGCCATCAGATAAACACACCATGATTATCGAAAAAAATTACCCATTGCGTCATTTAATTTTATGTATAATGAAACTGGTTTGAGAGATTTCGCAGGCGATAGTTCCCGTATAACAATAATGTCAGTATTGACTTAAATTATGGGTTTTGCTGTAGTGAAAAAATTTGCTATAGTTTCCTGGAAAGTTTTTACGGTTCAGATAATTACAGATAAAAACGAATGAGGCCATAAGAGCTCTTCCTATGGTCTGACTTCGCGACATCTGTTTGTTTGTGTATCAGACTTGATTGATTACGTCAATGACTACTTCGAGACAAGAAATTTGGTACACATTTAATGGCCAGTTTCTATATTGCAAAAACGATTCGTTTTTGTTAGCGACGGTTAGAATATTAACGCCTGGTAACTCTACTGATGTTTCTATAATGAACTGTTCGTAGTTGGTTACACATGAAACTACCAATTACCGATGAGAGGGATTTTCTAACCGATCAGTAGACTTTTTGTATGGAAACGACAGATGAAGTGTTTCTATATGATAACCACTAGTTTCAACACTACCATTCTTAGGAATTTTATTACCGTCTAATTTCGGCCGGTTGCCGGTTTATTTGTCATTATTAAAAGGTGATTTTAAATTAAATTAAACTCGATTTTTTAGTTCTTCTTTTGACATGGATTTAATTCTTATTTATGTCTTTCAAAGCTATTTCTGTCTTTAACAGTTCTAATTCCAATTCCAGTATTGCTTTACTATTCATCCCTATTAATATTATAAATGCGAAAGTAACTTTGTCTGTCTGTCTGTTACGCTTTCACGGAAAACTACTAAACAGATTTGGCTGAAATTCGGTATATATATAGTTTTTTTAATGCCGAGAATAGGACATAGGACACTTTTTATCCCGGAAAAGAGATAGAGTTTGGGATAGATTTATGTAAAAGTTATCCCAGAAAGTAGGATAGGTTTTGTTTTTTCTGATGTCATTGTTGTCATTTTGGTTATTTTGGTAATTTTTGTCAGTTTGGTGATTTTGGTCATTTGCGTCAGTTTAGTCAGTTTGGTTATTTTCATCATTTTCGTCATTTCAATCATTTTTCGTAATTTTCGTCGTCAAATATTTAAACTACAAATTTCAGTCTCAGTTCTCGGCTGTCAAAGGTAGCCACCACAAATAAAACTTATATGGTTAATGCCGCCCTGCTAATAATCAGGCCATAGGTTTGAAAGTCACTAGACTTGTCAGTTTTTGTGTTATGTTTGGGTATCACCTGCGATAACGTTGTAGTTACTAATGTTTTTTTACAACAAATCCAATGACATAGGAACAATTATTATTTAAAAAGTTTATATGACATCTCATGTAGTTGTTGTTTTTCAAATTTGCCACAAAGGCAGGCAAAGGAATCTTAGTCCATACAGCCAATTCTGATGTAATAATATGTCTTCGTATAGTAGCGCAGTTGTATTGCAGGCTACAACCGACGCCATTCAATAGAGTTCTTGTGAAAACTCGAAAGACCACATCTGACTATACAGTTCACATTTCTCACAAAAATACATAATTACTACTCAAAAACTATCAATATCCTACAACTATTGTTCATTTTAGAGTAGTTTTACACATTTTTAGAAAATAAAACTGCACAGTACGACGTCCCCTTTCAGTTCCCGCCAAAAACTCTCTGACATCTCATGAATCTGACGTTTTGTCTGTTGTTTAAATTGTTGCGTTTTGTTCATGCGATATTCATATAAAATGGCTCCGTAATTGTAAGTATTTTTAAAGTAGATTAATTGAAAGCTCCATTTTAGTGACAAACGTATATCACAAAAGATTTCTTTTTTTGAAAATGTATTTATTTTGTAGTTCTGCCTCACTCCTCACTCAACCCATCGAATTACGTTGCGTTAGCAAAACGCTTGGTAGGGAAATAGTAACGGATAACCGACAGTATTACTAATTGTCAATAAGCTTGTGAAACGCTCATATAGCCCTCTTAGCCGTCGGTTATTGGTAGCTTCAAAATCAATCAGTTTAGTAACAGACAATCGTCGGTAAGATTTTACATATCAATAAGAAAAGTAATTTTTTCGCGGTCCGCACAAAATGGGTCGGCGGTCCGGATGTGGAGCGCAGTCGCCATTTGGCCAGGCCTGTTTTAGCATAAGGAGAAATAGGTAATAGAGGGGTCTCTGAGTGATGCCAAACACAAAAGAAAACTATAAATTAATTTAATATATTACTGTAATAATTACATAAATGATTTTGTTGATATTGTTACATACCGTCAAAGATAAGCCGCACAGCCTATTGTAAGCGCAGCTTATTATCCTTCGACTTTTGAATTTGTAGTTAAGAAAAACATGCTATTGTCTTTTTACTTGTTTTATAACCATCATTAGCGTCGAACTATAATCCCTATTGTAATTGTATTCGACTTTGTGGACGTTCGCAGGTGTGCAAATTAAATTTCTTAGAAACTTCCTTTCTTTCCTGTGTACTGTGTAGTTAGTATAAGACGAGGCCCGGATGAAGGGGAGGGCAGTTAAGCGAGGACTACGAAGCGAGTAAGACGTTTTCTAGTACTCTCGATTAGCGATATAAACGACGGACTTTGTGCGTTCGAATTGTATTTGTATTTGTTTTATACGTGTTATTTGTATTTGTTTTATACGTGTTTGTACAGTTCTAATAAATTCTATAGTAGTTCCAACCGCATTTCTAATTCGAGTCCTGTAGCTCGTAACAATATATATTATTAATATTAATTATTTCAACATTTTACTTCAATTAAACTACAAAGTCAATTGTTTCAATATTTCATTTGATCATTTAATTATCAAAATAAAATGAATGAAAAATAATTGATTATTCATTTAATTTTATTGCATGAGTTCAGCAGACAGGCACACGGTCCACCTGATGGAAAATGGTTACCGTCGCCTATGGACATTGGTAACCGGGTATAAATCAAGTCTACCTTAGCGGTGGTCTATTACAATACAAACACTATAGGCTGCTTTCGGTGTGACGCTGTACGCGACAGACGAATGTTTATTATGAAAATGCATTATCTCTCACACAACTGACGTATCAACGCCGCGCACAGCGTATGTGCGCCGCATCAGGCATGTGAAAACTTTTTGCTATTTCAAAATTGAATTTTCTTTTATTGTATTTTTGGCTCCCAATAACTTTGAGAATTATTTTCCATATATTGTCAATATTATTTATGTGTTATTTGTGTAAAAATACTTAGACTTAGATCGAAACAAAAAATTACAATTTGCAAAAATGTTCATTTAATGCAATTACCAAAACAGGACCGTAACTTGTTACGTTAGATAAGAAGTAACCGTCTACCCAGCCTGTACGGATCAAATGTAACACAAAATAACAAATGATAATACTATTATGCGTCTGATATTAATAATCAATAACTCAAAGAGAAACATACAATTATCAGTAAATGCATTTTTATGTTTAAATACATTGATAAACAGTACCTAAATAAAAGTCTATGTATAATAAATAGTTCAACAAAAAATATAAAATGATAATAATGAAAGGCAAGCAGGGCTCAGAGAGATAACCTTGCAGTGCCCGCCGCCGTAAATAAGGTCATCGAGCTGCCACTATCATAAAATGATACACCTTGTGTTTGAAAACTACATACAAACTTCTGCAACCGTCATTTCGCAGTTTGTGTTTGGGTTGCTCAAGCCCAACTGTGGGACATTAAAAGATTGATATGATTCCAGCACAGCAAGAAGATGAGTGCAATACTTGTTTGCTGAAAATGCGACGTACAAATTCTCAAAACTTGCTGTTTTTTTCTAAATAATTTATTTTGCAAGCAATGTAAGTATGACGCCATTTCTTCAAATAAAGTCTTTTCTTTCTTTTTTCCTATCCTTGTTTAAATATTATAACACTGCAAGCTTTATCAAAACTTCTATATTTACATAAAAAGTTACTATATCCGGTGCAACTCCACTGACTTGTTTATAAAATTAAGTTTCCAGTCACGATTATTTTTGTATGATCGAACAAAACAAAACTTAATCCAAAGTCATCGTACTCGCTTCGATAAAATCGTTTTTAGAAACACGACTAACATCGCTCTGTTAAATTTCAATAGATTCTACGTGCCGCTTCTGAGAACACACCTGTTTTAATAATAACTAACACTTTGCGGTTTCCAAACGCAAAATGTCAGATACTACAACAGTCTTTCCCGTGTAATGAAGTTATAATCTTGCGCTGCATTCATTTCTCAGTATTAAAAAAGAAGTATTCTAAATAATCTCTACGAACGTTATTGTATTTATTTTATTCAAGGTTCTTTTCTTTATACAGAGGAACCGTAGCAGCCACGCGATTTATTTAGCGTCAACTGTAAAATAAGTCATTACATAAAGAAAATTAATTAAATATAATAATAATAATAATCGGCAGCCAAACACATTATGGTATTAGGTTGGGGAAAAAGTTTCTTCGTATTTTATATAAAAATTCAAAAGGTTTTTTTATAAAGTTTATTTACATTTGACTAAAGTATGTAGGTGCCATTTTGTTGGATAACTTTTTGCCATCTTGTAGGCAGGGACGTGATCCCATTACTATAAAAATTTTGGGGCTTCTGATCAAAAAACTGCGACAAGTGCTTTTGGCAGTCCTCTCGTGATGTTAACCTGACACTGCCTAAGGAATTCTGCAGAAACCGAAACAGGTGAAAATCTGAAGGTGCAAAGTCAGGACTATACGGCGGATGCATTATCACCTCCCAGACAAACTCTCGTAATTTTTGCTGAGCGGCTAAAGATGTGTGAGGTCTAGCGTTATCATGGTGAAAAACCACACCCCTTCTGTTGATTAATTCCGGCCGCTTTCTCTCAACTTTTTGCTTTAATCTCATCAGTTGTTCGCAGTACAGTTCAAAAACGATGGTCCTGCCTGGCGGTAACAGCTCATAATGAATAATGCCCTTCCAATCCCACCATACACACAGCATCACCTTGTTGCGAGTTAACCCGGGTTTCGCCACAGTCTGTGAAGCCTGACCGGCCTTTGACCACGATCTTTTTCGCACGTCCTTGTCGTACGTGATCCACTTTTCATCACCAGTTATCAGTTTCTTTAAAAATGGTTCGGTTTCATTACGTCGTAATAAAGAATCACAATTGAGTACACGGTTCATTAGGTTTCTTTCATTGAGCTCATGAGGCACCCAAATATCGAGCTTTTTTGTGTACCCAGCTTTTTCAAATGCGCCAAAATCGTTTTGTGGTCAATTCCCAGTTCTCCAGCTACATCGTAACTACTAATATGCCGAACTTGCTCCACTTTTTCAAAAATGGCATCAATTTTGTCCGTAACAGGGCGACCAAAGCGACGTGCATCTTTGATATCAACATTTCCGGATTGAAAACGCTTAAACCAAATTTGCGGTACTTTCACAGATACTGCATTAGGTCCATAAACATCACAATTTTTTTTTGCAGCTTGTGTTGTATTTTTACCGTTTTTGTAGTAAAATTTTAAAATGTATCGAATTTCTTCATTTTAACAATAAGAAAAACAAATGAAAATAACACATTTTCCTAATTTGAATTTGGAATTGTCTTCTTTAAAATTAAAACTTTTTAATGATACCAAAACCAGCCAGATACAAATGGTATAGCCAAAGAGATCTTATTACAAGTTCATACATACTATATGCGAAAAGACTTTTTCCCCAACCTATGCGTAATATACAACGTACCACTCTGGGACCGATCCCAGACACCCAGACCATAGTAAATAACGGAGAAAATACGTTTCCGAAATCTACTATACCAGGAATCGGACCGGAGCCTCTGCGTTGCAGTGAGGTAGGCCGGCAACGGCTTAGCCCGCTCAACCACAGAGGCCGCCAAATATATTATTCATTTATTTACTTAGACACATTATAAACAACCTTTGAATATTATAAACATGATTATTTACAGAGGTTTTAATCCATATATCCTCTGGTTGAGCGGGCTAAGTCTTTGCCGGCCGACCTCACTACAACGCAGAATATCCGGGTTCGATTCTTGGCATGGTAAATTTTGTAAACAAACTTTCCGTTATTTACTGTGGTGTGAGTTTCTGGGTTTGGCCCCAGAGTGGTCCATTGTATGTTCCATATAACACAAGCATAACTTGCTTAACTTGGGGACATACAATGTGTGTGTTTGTCAGCCCATTATTTATTTATACGTAAAACTACAATACAATAGCTTTGTTTTACTTACACAAAAATTTAATTCGGTTTTTTACATATAATAATAACAAAGAAACTAAGTCCATAAATATAGTCTAGATAACTGTCCAGCAAAACATAGAGGTGAGTCGAAGCCAACTTTATTTGAATTGATACAACGAATGACATGTTGTTTATGACAATGTAGGTATTTGTTAGTGATTTGAAAAAACGCGATTGCAGCGCCATCTTTTTAGCTAATCCGTTTATTCTATGGAAACAGGATGCGATGGCAGCGCCATCTTTTTCGAAGTTTTCGTCTATCCCGCGGAAACAACATCATTTATCGGGATAAAAAGTATCTTAAGCTACGCCCCGTGACATAACTAGCTTTATGTTGAGTTTCATTTAAATCCTTTGAGTAATTTTCACGTGGTGCTTTAACAGACAGATAGACAAAAATTCTAATTAATTAATTAAATTATATTTTCCGAATCTGTTGTTCCGAATTAGCCACCCTGATTTTTTTCACTTTTTAAACGCTTTGTACAAACTCGAACCATAGATAGATAGATAGATAGATAGATAGATAACACTTTATTGCTCACCAAAATAAACAAATACAGAAACAAAATGCATAATTACAAAACTTCTTGGCAAAACAACAGGCGGCCTTATCGCTAAAAGCGATCTCTTCCAGACAACCTAGCTGAAAAGAAATTCTTAACTAATCTGGCGATGTAGGTGGATCAGAAAAAACCATTTACAGATTTATTATCTAATAATATTAGAAAAAACACTTTTGCTTACTAGGAAATTTTCCTGAACACACAATTGCCCGCAGTTAAGTTTTTTTTAGAACTCGTGCTAGATTATTCATTTTTGGCTACAAGCTCTATGATTATTGCTAGCATTGAGGCATTCGAATTGGAGGCATTGTTAAGATATAGGACTTTAAAATAAACGAAGTTGCAGACATAGATGCACACGGGAGATTCACTCTATTGTTTAATATTTTTAATTCGATCAATAAAAGTATATATATATATATATATATATATATATATATATAAATGAAATAAATTTATACAATTCATCCCAAAAACTGAATTTCAAAATCTATACCAAAATGTACAATAATAACGTAAGTGTATTACCAACTAGCAAACGCAATCTCCTCTGACACTTCCAAAATAAGTTACAACTTTTTAAAGACATAGAAGTAAGGATCTTACCCTACCCTACCAGTCTACCCATGTCCAGTAGTAGACAACAATACAGTGACGACGAAAAGGCGAAATATTTGAATAAACCTTTTGTTCGCGATGTAACAATATTTTTAATATTACTTAGGACAGACAGGTCGCGTCAATCGATAAAAACACTACTTTTTACCAAGAAAATAATAACAGGCACGATAAGATATAACCGAGTGCACAATTTTCTGAATGATTGATATAATAATATCTAATCTGCCAATCGTAATATAATCTGTGCGTTACAACATCATAACTGACCTATGACAACGACACCGTCGACTGATTACAAGTAATTTGATAGGCCCGCGAATAAGTTTCATAAGTCCGCTTTGTTGTGTACACATTGTGCACGTGTTAGTCTTGTCGTACACTGGAGCTACGCCGCACTACACACGGGCGCAGCATAAAAACCCTCATTAAACTGATGATGGCTATGATTTAGGGACTCCTTACAGAGCGTAAGTAAAATTAGCAAGTGGAACTTATATCCGTGTATACAGGAGAAAGAATACTAATTCTTGCTCATTAAATGTGGCCTATCGTAAGAGACGATATAACAACCCACACACGGTCTAGATGGCTACCACTCCTGATCTAAAGTATGCCGCCATAACAATCTTGAGTTATATTCTGGAATGAATGGCCAGGTCCTAGTTCCCCCTTCGAGACCGGCCGTACATTGGTAGCACATTTGGAGTTGCAAATGTCCTTAGGCGATGGTAACGGCAGTCAGCCTGTCTGCTTTACTCGGGCAATAAACGTGACTATGACAGTCATAGTCACATTTGGCGCTAGAGCGACAGCCTCGATAGAGAAGACGAGTCCTGCAATGGACCACGTATCGGTAAAAATAGTGTAGGACGCCCCTCATCCTAGTGGAATGACGATCTGCACAATGAACCCTAGGTCTGGATTAGGAAAGCCGAAGACCAGGATAAGTGGCGCAAACTTAGTGGATTTATAACAAACATATCATTAACAACATCTAGACCAACAAAATATTATCATACTTTATTATAATCCCTAACTTTTTACAACAATCAAAAACCTAATAAAAGCCGTGATAACATTTCATGAAAGTATATTACATTCAACTAATAACATCAGTAGTGACCAATATTTTTTCATCCATACAAACCCAACAGATTTTCAGAGAAAGGGCTGTGACGTACACAAATGGACAGACGGACAGATTTGACAATTTTACCGAAATTTCTGTAGAACCATAACAATTCTTAGTACGCGATGTCCCCGCAAAACAGTGAAGAACCGTCCATAGAGTAAATTTTAAAGCCTCGATAAATATGTAAATAATTTAATAATACTTTTAATTGGCAACACACATGCATATTGTAATATAATACACATGCAGGACGCGTTTCGACAACGCTGGTCGCAAATTAACTGCACCTAATTTGATTACGGTATTCTTACGTGCATATATAATTTGTTTTATGTTCTTATTTTTTTGGAATATCACTTGAAGCTTGCATGCCCACAATTATTTTTGGTTAATATTAATGGGAGCAACACTATTATTAAACCGGACAAGACGTTCAAGTTCGCGTGTACTAAAAAATAGTATTTAATTGTCTCCAGATTTATGAAGTGCAGACTGCAGACACAGTATATTCAGTAATATTGCTAATTTACTGAATAAAAAGAAACTAGCAGCAAAGGCAATCTTGGCAGGTTTCTGCTAATTTAAAAAAAATCTCAATTACATGGATGGCTGCGATCCCTAATTTATATCTTTTTTACGAGCATCGTATAAAGGCGGTATTAAAAACATCTTTATGACAATTTTTATCTATACAAACTGAGTACTTTCTGAGAAAATTTTCTGTGTGATATATAGTCAAACGGACGGACTTGAAGTTATACAAGTAAGGGTAACGTTTTAACCAAAAAACCAAAATTGCTACGGAACTGTAAAAAGATATCTAGGGCTGTGATTGAGATTAAACTATCGAAAAGATGTCAGTTACAAAATGTGTGTGGATGGAGAATATACGTCAAATATTTTTCCTAAAACGAATGTTTTTTTTTATGTTTGCTTTTGACCGCTGTCTCACCTGATGTTCAGTGATGACGTAGTCTAGGATGGAGCACGCTTATCCAGAAAATACCTATTCAAACGTGATTCGAAGACTCCTAGATTGTATTTGTCAGGAAATCGATCTCCGGCGAATTATTCCATTCTTCGGCAGTGCGCACCAAAAAAAAGTGAAGCGAGTCGCTTCGTCCTGACTGGCGGTGTTTCTACTATGTAACGGTGGCGTAAATCGGTGTATGTGGTTTTCGATGACAAAACGGTGTTTGGGGGAAGCCAGCTAATGAAATTCTAAGGAACATTACCCGAAATGTATGCGATAGAAGACCGATAGTCTGGCAATCTTGCGTCTAAAATAATTCGAGTGGAGATGTTATGATGATGGGAGCTTAATATTGTTTTAAATAGTGCAATGAACTTTACTCGATAATATCTCAAGATTCGAATTCTAAGGAAAGGTGATCTGAATCACCTCGAAAAATGTTTGCACAAACTATAAGGAAATGTAAACTATGAGATTCACTTGTTAGCAAAAGTCGAGTTAATTTAAGACGGTACGTGTTAACCTTAGTAAAATATTTAGTAAATATTAGTGTAGTAAATGTACAGGCACTTGCCTTTAAATTTCTTGAGTAAATGCTGCTTACAAATAATAGGCTGTTACAGATACAGAAACATATTAGAAAGACTGATGCAGAATACAATCAAATGCCTTCTAAAAATCCTGAATATTATATTGTTACGAGTTACGGGACTCGAATTAAAATACCGTTGAAATTATTATAGAGTTTATTAGAACTACACAAATACGTATAACACAAGTACAAATATAACTGAACACAACAAGTCCAAACGTAATGCAGAAGGTCGTAATTCAATAAAACGCGCAAAGTCCATCACTAAAAGATTCCCGGTTGTAGTACGCACGTCTCGCTTCGTTCGTGGTTCCCGCTCGACTGACTTCTCCCTCAATCGGGCCATTGCTTTATACTGTACAAATGCAATATGTCTGCCCGGCAGCGTGGACCGAATTTCCTACAATCAGCTTGTACTTTAAATCCGTAACACCTGGCTAATGATTACAATACAACAATAGGCCGTATGCCAATAAGTAAACAAAAAAAAACGATCATAAAAGAATTTCAATGCTATTAGTTCAAATGCCGACGGGTAATAAATGTGCTTCTACAAATCTGTACGTGGAATTTGTCTTTGTCGGCGCTTAGGTTGTAACAGTATTAATATTAAAACGAGTCGAAACGTTGAGTCAATAGATTTCACCTAGATCTGGGTTATGAATTTTAATATGCCATTTTATTTGTATATTTAGTTTAATATTAATATATTGTTTTATGAAAATGAGTTTTACTCTTTTTGCTAATTTTTTATGTAATTTAGAGGAATGTTATAACTAGGTGTTGGGTTTGAAAGTTCTTTGGAAGGTTTGACTTCCAGGTATTGCAGAAAATATTTATTTTTGCTTTTTAGTTACGCAAATACTTATAGCTTTTTAGAATAACTTTACTAATAGCTTTAGAAACAAACAAATATATGAAACACGTTGTACATGCCTATAATATTCGAGGGTTGCTCTCGATTTCCCTAGGATCCCACAAATTAGCTCCTAATCCTTATTGACAATGGGACCACCTCAGGAATACACTCTTTCCAAAAAAAAAAATAGACAGAAATCGCGTAACAAAGATAGAAAAAAGCATACAGTCAACTAGAGAACCTCCTCCTTTTGGAAGGCGGTTAAAAACAAAAAGTTGGGATATATCTATATATATATATATATATATATATATATATATAATTCTTCTGTACGTGTGTTGACAGTGAACTCCTCCTAAACAGCTGGACCGATTTTGATGATATTTGTTTTGTGTGTTTAAATGGGTCCCCGGGTGGTTTAGATTCACAATTGGAACCAATAGGTGGCGCTGAGATCGGGTTCTAGAATCCTCCTAATCACCTGGAGCGATTTTGGCGATTTTGTTTTTGTGTTTGAGTGGCTTACCGGATGGTTTAGATTTGCAATTAGAACCGGTAGGTGGCGCTGAGATCAGGTTCTAGAATCCTCCTAATCATCTGGACTGATTTTGGTGATTTTGTTTTTGTGTCATGAAACAGTCTTTTAGGAATTCAGAAAATATGGCGGTACGAAGTTCGCCGGGTCAGCTAGTATATATATAAATTAAGTGATAAGAATCAATTCGCTATTGTATGCGGGTGTTACATCTATACAATACAAGGCACAAGGGCGCAAGTGTGTCAGTGGGCCGGGACGTCTCGGCGACAATTCCAGCTCGTTGAGGCGATCTCGCTTCTTAACTTCCCCGCCCTAATTTTCATTTACATCATAAAACAATCATCGAAAGACTTTGTACGCAATTCACACATCAATTGAGTGCAGGCCAAGGCTGTAGACTGTAAAGTGCTTTACGATTAGAATTCCTATATTTACAATCCATATAATGTGAAAGTGACCTTATGTCTCTGTTTTTTCGGTCCTTTTTCACAGCCTTGAGAATAACTTAATTAACATGAAATTAGGATGGATATACTATTACAGTGTTAACTCTATATAACGAGACTGGAGGGGCTGTGCATTTTATGGCGTTATAAAGAATTGTCGTTAATCGGAAAGAAGTCTGTTATTTTTGTCTGACGTCTTTGGCTGCACCAGTAATTTTATTTTATTTTTTTTACTTATTTTATTCATATCTTTCCATATTGAGGCATCTTTATGATAAAGGAAGTACTTAGACATTTCGCTATTTCTGAATGTCTTAGAAATGTCGGTATGCATAATGCCGACTGTCGAGTTTATTATAGGCTAAGATAATAAAGCGATAAAAGAAAGTACACAGCAGCGCAGCTTTTACTAATATTGGCAACTTAAAAGGTACTTTTTATTACTTAATTGTTGTCTGTTGTCGTTATTGAGAGTGGGTGTTATATAGAGTGTATCATTGTATGGAAGACAAACTAAACCAACCAAAGCCAAGTGATTTCGACGCTTAAGGGAGTTTGTCGTTAAATCGAGTGACGTTATATGGAGTTTACACTGTATATACCTATAAATCGGATCGTAACTTTTCATGACTAAACGGCTGAATTTATCTTAATGTAATTGTGTAGGAGACTGTTATATCCTGGAGCCTACTCCAGGCTCACATAGACTTCTTTTTGTTCTTTCTTCTGAAAAAACAAAGCTTATAAAGCTTAAAAAATTGTTTTAAACAATATCCATTGACTAGTGTTTATAATATGGGGTATTTTTATATTATTTAATAAGAAAAAGCAAATTTTAGCGTAAGTGTACGAAAAAATACAAATAATCACAAAATACGGCTACAAAACCCTATAAATACGAGCCTAGAATTATGTTAACCATAATCTATTTCAAAATATAGATATTTTCATTAAAATACGCAACAGTATTCACGCTGCCTTTAAGAGATCAAAAGTGGTGAACTACACCTTAAAATGAGATGAAAATAATGTTGGATAATATGGTTCGGTACGAAAAGATTACTTATATCATATCTCCTTAATTTCTCACCATAATGATGAATAAGGAAAAACACGTTATAAATAATTCGTACCAATATTTCACGACCTTAAACTAATTCTAAGAACAGTAATATTGTGCAAGTCATTATGAGCTGCTGAAAATATTCCATTTAAAAGCTGTATACCAAAGGTGTATTTATAAGTACAATAGACTCTAAAAATCTAATCCGCCTATTAAATGCCTTGTCGGAACAGAATTGCACTATTCAGGCAACCTTCCTTTGCTTTTTAGTATATAATATAACTATGTAGTTTGGCACATCAGTTTCGATGTAACAGGTTTCATGATGATGTTTACTTTCACCGTCAGTACATGGTGATTGTAAAAATAGCACGTTAGTTCAGAAAACTAACTAAATTGTGCATGGCTTCCAGTTAGGATTCGACATTTTAATACGTAAGTATAGAACGTTATTAGTTTAAAAATCGAAAGAATATCAGTTCGACAGAACACAAGGTTATGAAAAAAAAGTTTTTATTTTATCGACACCGTTCACACCTTCAAAAAAATTGAAAAAAATCATGAATAGAAAGGATTGTAATATACATATTCTGAAAAAATTTGTAAAAGATAGTTTTCAAAAACTCGAGTAAGAAAATATTATAGTTTTATTTTACTTTTAAAAAATCTGCTTTTCGTCCGGTAATTACAACAAAAATATTGTTTCATGCCTATTGCTCCCAAATTTTAGTAATAAGTTCGCCATAAGTTAATTTGTAATTGTACTGTTGAAAAAAAGCAAAACAGAAAAACAGGTTTATCAAAAAATCTCAAAAAATACTGAAGATAAAAAGCTGAAAATTTGAGTGAATTATTTTTATTTGAGAACAAAACGATCCCCATCGTAAAAATAGAAAACGCCGCGGGGGCCGATTTTACTTAGAAACCCGGCTTATACCCTTTACTTTTACTGTATACATTGCTACACAAGAAACATTCGTTTAAAGTCTATTTCAAATAGGAGGTTATGGCTGACACATCCATAAAACGTAACTTGTAGCGTTAGCCTAAACTTTCCTAAGAAACAAATATTAATTTTAATTGTATAATAAATATATTTAATCCTGTTATTATTTAATACTATTCTTCTACGTACTTAGAATCACGATGTTTATTTCCCTATTTACGTAATTTCTCTCATACCGTCCTATTCGAAACAGGCTTTAGTTATAAGATACGCACTGTATAAGATCCCTATTACGCAACATGACCTAATGTAGGCCAATAAGAATATAGCCGTAAAATTATAATTGGATAATAAATCGCAAAATCTAGTTCACAATAATAGTGTAACTGTGTTCTCATTTGAGTACAAATATGAACATTTGAACAGATACTGATGTAAAATGCCATTATAAAGTACTGTACTGGCAATGACATACTCGAATATTACATTATTATTATTGCTTACATACATGTTTTTATGCTGGTAGAATCGTCCTTATCACTTAGTGCAGATGTGCAGTGAATTGTCACACAATAAACTATATTGGAGTTAAACATTAGAAGGAAAAATGAAACGCTGGATAAAGATTAAAAAGGATAATGAAATTACACAACGCTTATAACCATTACAGATGACAACACATTTGTCCTCTATACAGATAAATAAAATTGAGGTGTATGTTTTAGTAGGGGTGCCTAAGATGTTAAATATGGAGTTACTCGAGCGTCGCGGAGACCTTTTGGATTGTGAAGGTTAGATACTAAAAAGAAAAAAGGTTATATGACGTATGCTCTTTCACTGATAGGGGGAGCGTGTACAGGTTTTCAAAAAAAGAAGTCGCACAGAAATACTGAAGCGCGTCAGATATTCAAAAGGGATATTAAGTAAACCCTAAAGGAACTCCTATTCAAAAGACTGACGATTTGGACGCGACCAAAAGTCATGGCCGATTTTTGAACATGCAAAAAAAACGTAACATTAAAATACTCGAACGCGTCAATTTAATATACAGACGGTTCAGCTTGATGTCCTTGTCTATAATCTGACAATATGGAGAAATTTCCTTAATCTGACAGTTTAAAAAAAAAATTGAAGAATAAGAAATACCCCACCCTCTATGAAGGATTAATATATGGTGGGGGTACTTAATAGGGTGCAAGGTTTCTCCCTTTATGTTATTCGGCCACGCTCGAGTAAATACCAAAATCCCCGCTTGGCCTCCCCTACTATTTGTAATGTTAAAATAACAGATTTTTGCTAAGTGCATATGAGAGTAGTATATACGGAACTAATATCAAATAATCGATTTTTAAAATTTTTGTTTGTCTGTCTGGATATTCCTGCTAATATATGAAACAGCTGGACAGATTTTAACGCGTATAGCTGATGTTGTAAGGAGTAACTTAGGCTACATTTTTTAGAGTTCCGCGGAAAAAAATTCCACCCCTACGAAGTCGCGGGTACAGCTAGTATTTTAATATTATTATTAAATTTTCTCTGACTTATGCACTATTAGAGTTCTTTTAAATGTATCAATTTATGACAGTTGGTACACTCGTATAAAATATATGAGGCTGCGAAGTTTTGTCAAATGATTAAGAGTTTCTCGGTTGATTTGGGGACTAATCGCTATAAGGAATTTGTTCCAGACAACCTTTAGATGGAATGAAAGGCGGCCTTTCTGGTTGAGCGAACCAAGCCTTTGCCGGCTGAGCACGCTGAAACGAATAGAGTCTGGGTTCAATTCCTGGCATGGTAAATTTCGTAAACGAACTTTTCTTTCTTTATTCTGCTCTGCCTATCTGGGATCAGCCCCGGAGTGATCAATACCCACGACACAAGCGTGCTTGCTTAGCTTGGAAATAAAAAATGTGTTTGTTTGTCTGTCGATTATATTATTAAAACCATCGCACAGAATAAAAATCTGTATTTACTAAATAATTAAACTACTTACGTAATAAATAAAGTATCTATAACATATTATATCTATACATAAAACATATACCTACACATATATAAATACCGATTTCTATATCTTGCAATTCATTCATTATCCTTATTACTAGATATTATAAAATTCTAAACATGCCGTGCATTGCATACTAAACATTAAAGCTATTTAAAAAAACAACTGGAATAGACTATATAAACGATGGAGAACACGATGCACTTTTTCTTTTAATTTCTTGTCTGTTTGTTGTGGTTTTCTCTGTATATTCGAAATTCATGTAAAAACTGCTGCGGCGATTTCGATGCGGTTCTCGCTGATCAATAGCAATTCTTAGTCTTAAACTCTGCTCTACTTTTTATCCTGGGAATCCCGGAGGAATTTTTCTAGGAATTATTTAAAATGGCCAGATTTAAAAAATCGAATTCCATTGTGATTTTTTACTGATCAATAGCAAATTTAATGTATTAAAATAACGTAGATCTATAAATAAAAAATTGACTCCAAATCGCTGTCGGCGGGGAGCGTGCCCAAAATGCTGGCCGCATTTCCGCGTTGGATGGCAACGCTAATTCGTTGCCTTAGGTGCAAGCCAGCCTTTTGGTCACGCGAGACCTCAATTAGACGTATTGAATATAATAAAATGTGTGATCTTTTTTTATCCCGGGAATCCAGCGGGTATTTTCCCGGGAGCGGTTTGGAGTTGATCGGATGCATAAAAATTTGCTTATTCCGACACAATTTCCACTAAAACGACAGCTTATATATTTTTTTTAAATGCTGCGATACCTTGTGTCCCGGGAATCTCGGGGGTAGTTCAAGTCAAGCGCGGACGAAGCACGGCATATCCCGTGCTTCGTCCGCGCTTGACTTGACTTGAACTACTAGTTACTAAGTAAAATTTGACATAAACTCTATTCGAGTATTTGCTATCATGCTAAGATAAATAAATAAATTGTAAGATATCTAAGACATCCCGCTATACACTTTAATTAGAATTGATTAAGAAAGTAAATATACCTATGTGTTATATAAAAATATATACAATGTTTACACAAATTATGTGTAAGTGTGGATTAGTGAAATGTAATTATTAGATTGACCTATTAATAGTTATCGTCAACCTATCTGCCTATTTCTCGGCGCCTACTCGCTCGAATCAATATTGTAACAAGCCCTTTAACTATCAAAACAAATACATCAACCACAAGCATGCATCCAAAATACACATACGAAAATAAACTCCCTATTCTCAGCTCCTTTAACATAAAATCGTTACAAGGCCGGACGGTACATAAAGTCGTGAACCCTTTGCGAGCGGGACACTTTTGTCGTCAATGAGTTCAAACGGGTGCGTTGCCATCGTCTATTGTTGATTACTGGCCAGTTTCCATAGCTTACTGGTCATACATTTGCCATTGGTAGGAAATAGACACCTTATGTATAGGATTTATGTCTTTAAGTATAATAATAATAAGACAAACGAATAGTGCCTGGTTTCTGATGTAACCAGTTATGAGTTCAATAACAATTGATTCCATAAAGTTATGTAATAGATAAACTTAGGTTAATAACCTACAACTAGTACCAAAACTCGCCACTAGATGGATCTATTTAAGAAAGAATATCTAATATTTATTTATATCAAACAAAAATGTCAACAACAAAACGTCAAACAAAAGATATGGAATTGATAAACGCCTAATATTGGTCAGTTAAGTTGAACCTAGTTTAACTACCGTACGATAGTGTGTTGAAAAACGGAATTTTATTAGTTATTGTACCAATAGCGCTAACGAACAGATAAACTACAGTTAAAAATACCTCCGAATCCGGGGATAGACAGTAGAACATAGACGGGGATAGAGTCATACGACAATAAATGAATGAATAAATAACTTTAAAGCACATACATTAAAATTCAATGGGCGGTCTTCTCACCATAGGCGATCTCGGTTGCCACGATTCGGTGGCAAATAATGTCTTAGATATAGGTAGAGAGCTATAATTTTGTATTTCCATCTGTAATTTATATTAGATATATACTTTATACTTTTACTACTACTTATATTAGATATATACAATGGAAGAAGAATTAACGAGCATATAAACCTCGTAAAGCATTATAAATAAGGGATATATGACTAAATAGAACTTTTCAGAGACGCGTATTGTATGAGACGATTGTTTTGAAATTATAATTCAAATTTTAAATAATAATTAGTCTTTAAAAATGTTTCTCTTGAACATGCAAGTGAAAAACCTATTAATGACTGCCTTCGTATACTAATAACAACGTCGTAGAGACTTCAATAGAGGCTAATCGGGTATCGAATCGTAAAAAACGAAAACGATGACGTTTTATCTGTATTTATTTTCGAACTTGTGGGGCGGGGAACATGTCATTCGTTCGATTACGTGTTACTCGTTCTTTCTGCTATAATAATGCATCGTATATGAATAAACTATATCCTGAACACAATAATCATTTACTTACTTTTATAGACAGTAACTCAATAAACACTACATCTTATACACGCATTGTGGTGAAAGATATTAAAAATAACATAAATTAAGTAAAGTTTCAACCATTTTTAATATAATATTTTTATCTTAATCCGCCGTCAGTCGCGCCACAACCACAACGGGCCGCTATCGCTGAACCTGCATTAAATGCATTAGATACGCTGCAGACATAACAATACATATGAACTAAAACCACTTTTTCCTAGCGGCTTTACTTCACACCCAAACAAGTATTGTTTCCTTTTTCTCAGCACGCACGCACGCCACGTATTGAGAACATGTTTATTTATATAGTTAAAGACATTGCCACAACAAAGGGCCCCCCCGCGTTTGCCAGAAATAGTATTATAATAATAATAATAATTCATTAATTTTTGACGTATTTTTATAAAAGAATAATGTGATCTATTTTGTTATAAAAAAATATCTTTATATATTTCTTAAAAAATGTAAATGTTTTTAAAATAAATAAGTACAATAAATAATAACAAAAAAAAAACGACTTTGTACATTTCTTTTTTATTATATGTTTTTTTTGTATATAGTATGTATATAAAGAATTTGAGGTCAAATAAATATGTGAAATAATAATAATAATCGGCAGACAAACACACATATTGTTTGTCCCCAAATTAAGCAAGTTACGCTTGTGTTATGGGTAATATACAACCTACTACTCTGGGGCCGATACCAGACCATAGTAAATAACGGGGAAAATACGTTTCCGAAATTTACTATACCAGGAATCGAACCCGGAGCCTCTGCGTTGCACTGAGGTAGGCCGGCAAAGGCTTAGCCCGCTCAACCACAGAGGCCGTCAAAATATATAATATATATAATTGATAAAAATATATATATATTAAGTACAAGTATACCTTAGACCAGGGTTTCTAGATTGAGTTTTGAAAAGGCCCCCAATTTGATGAATTTATTAAGCCAGAAGTGACGTGATAAAAAGAATGTAAGATTGCTGGGTACAAACGGTAGACCAAAAGAGACGGGTGGATTGTGTGAAGGGTGACATGATGATTTGTCGTGCCACAGAAAATGTATGCCAGAATAGAGAAATATGGAAGAAGACATGTTGTACCGACCCCAAATAATTGGGAGACAGTAAACTAAGAGAGAGATTAAGCCAGAAGTAACATGACATTCAGACCATCGTCATTATTAGATACATTTTAATGCTTGACCATTAATGTTTACGTCCCAGTGATAAGATTTTATAGCAGACCCAATTTCTTTACCGCAAACAAAAAGAATTGAGAAAAATATTTCCCAATCTGGAGACCCTGCCTTACACTTTATTATTAATTATTAATATCACCTCTGGTAGTCGATAAACGTTCATAGGCGACGGTAACCACTTTCCACATGGTAGTAATTATTTAATAAAGTATATGACTCGGGCATAACGTGTTAGCCCGGGCTAAAGAGAAAAAAAAAACACTTTCCATCGGGTTAGCAGTCAGCCTACCTGATGTACTCTAGCAACAGCAACAAAACGTCGTCCAGCGGATTTAAATTCGACTGTAATTTATTAATATTTTATGAACACGTTATTAAGGTCGTTTTGTCAGAGAAGAAGAAAAGCTTTCCCCACTACTAATATTATATAATATATTGATGAATAGAAGGCATTATTGTTGTAATAATTTTAGACTAATATGTAAAGCTGAAGAGTTGTTTGTATGTATGTTTGTTTGATTGAACGCGCTAATCTCAGGAACTACTGGTCTGATTTGAAAAATTCTTTCAGTGTTAGATAGACCATTTATCAAGGAAGGCTGTAGGTTATATATCATCACGCTAAGACCAATAGGAACGGAGCACCAATGAAGAATGTTTCAAAATCGGGTTTTTTTAACTTACTTTTTTTTAAACTATTCCACGCGGACGAAGTCGCGGGCAGAAGCTAGTACTAATATATAAAGCTGAAGAGTTTGTTTGTTTGATTGAACGCACTAATCTCAGGAACTACTGGTCGGATTTGAAAAATTCTTTCAGTGTTAGATAGCCCATTTATCGAGGAAGGCTATATATAGGTTATATATCATCACGCTAAGACTAATAGGAGCGGAGCACCAATGAAGAATGTTTCGGGGGGTTTTGAAAACAAAGTACACGCGGACGACGTCGCGGGCACAGCTAGTTGATTATATTAAGCAAACAAACACCCAGTGTTACACAAATTTCCTAAACTAAACAAGTTATGCATGTTTTAAGGGTATGTCACGGCTAATTCTTTATAGATCACAGAAACCAAACAAAACCAATTTATGCCCGGTTCCTATATCTTACCGACCATTCATTTGCCCTACTATCGGTTACAATTTGACAGAAGCTCCATACAAATAATGTCAAAATTCGATCGATGGTGAAGCAAGTGAATGTATAGTAAGTAATATTAGGAACTGGCCAATAAATATTTACTGTGCTATACTCATATTTTTGAAAATAAAAATCCCCTCCAAGTGTCTTGTTTTTCTAACCAAAGAATAAAAATGTATTGTATGAGTACAGCAGATAGGCAGACGGCGCACCTGATGGAAAGCGGTTACACAAAAGCCGCTACCAATGTGCTGCCGTTCTCTAAAGGGAAACTGGAACCTGGCCACTAATGCCGGAACACAACCTAAGGTTGTTATGGCGACATACCTACTCTAGACCAGGTATGGTAGCCACCCAGACGGGTAAATACCCTACCACCTGGCTGTGTGTTGTTTTGTCGCCTTTTAAGACAGGCCGCCCGGTCGCAGGAAATTTTATTCTGTCTCCGTTCCTGCACGGATCAAAATATTAAATAAATTGAAGAAAATGTTAATTAAATTGCGTGTTCAGATGATAAATTTAAGCTCTCTTTAATAAAATTACGTTTTAACGGTTTTAAGTGCGGTAATTTATTTGATTTTCATTATTCCGACGTTTCAGCCACTTTTCAGTAGCTGTGATCATGGAAGACAGAGATGTCAAGTGTCAATGTTGTTGTTAAAGTTTTATTTGGCCCACCGCCAACTTGTTCATTTTAATTATTTAGTTTTAATTTTGTTTATGGTTATTATTTACTCTATGGGAGCCTAATTTAATTTACCACCGCTTCGCAACGTGTGGCTTGAAGAGAAGAAACGGCGCAAGAAACTCTTCAGCAAACATGCCTAGCTCTAATATTTTATATAATATTATAATGGGTGGGAGGAAAACGAAGCTTTGTTACTTTAATTTCTAACTTTCCATGTTCCTTGAGTTACTTAAGAACATTGAAACACCATTAAATGGTGTAATTAATTGCAAAAATCGGATGTGATGTACCAAAATTATGTTCTAAGGAAATACAAGCTATAAATTAAGGCAGCGAGAACTTTTATAGAAAAGAACAACATTTTAGTTGCATGAAGGTGCTTACGAGTCTAGACTAAAACAAGTTTTGCACAAATTTATACTATAGGCTCTTAAATATTTGGCTTAAAGGCGCGCCCTCACCGGGAGCATTCGGCTGTAATGTAACGTTACAGATCCGAGCATTACATCAGTGAGGGAGGAGAACCAAGCATTACAGTGCGCAACCTGTAATGTTACAGATTCGAGCATTACATCGGTGAGGGAGGAGAACCAAACTTTACAGTGATTGCGCACTGTAATATTATGATACAACTTGTAACACAACGACCGCTTCGTCTGACATTGTGGAATCAACTAAATGCTCAAAATCAAATCATAAATGTTTCGTTACAGGCGAATGCTCGTCAATCAGGGAGGCAGTCTTGTAACGTAATGCTCGAAATCGAATAATTATTATTACATTATAGGCAAATGCTTGTCAGTCAGAGAGGCAGTATTGTAACGTAATGCTCAAAATCGAATCATAAATGTTTCGTTACCGGCGAATGCTCGTCAATCAGGGAGGCAGTCTTGTAACGTAATGCTCGAAATCGAATAATTATTATTACATTATAGGCAAATGCTTGTCAGTCAGAGAGGCAGTATTGTAACGTAATGCTCAAAATCGAATAATAAATGTTACATTACAAGCGAATGCTTACGGTGAGGGAGCACCTTAAGAGCAAGAACGACCACAAACTTTGTAAATATAATTTCCGCTACATACACTGTCTTTATCTCTCGAACGGCGCGTTGAGTATACGGCTTACACGAATACAACAATAAAATCTGTATATAAAAGTGCATAATTCATATCCGCCCACTTTTTCCGCCTACACGGTATTCTGCCCGCCCTCCGCGTGCGTTGCGTAATTACCATTGTTAGCAATCAAGCTAAGTGCAGCCTGCACTTTTTGTGATTGCAATGCCATATAAAGCATTTTGAATTAAGATTACGGTCGGTTCATACATTATTTATTGCACACATTTGCTGTATAGGAAACTAAGCGAAGGCATAAATGAATTTTATTGCCGCTTTTTAAAGTAACTCAAATAAATGTATTTATTGATAGACGTTACAAAATTAAGAAGTTAACTATGGCCACTTTCTTTACTGCTTATCCGTTTATTTATTATTTTCGGCCAAAATTGAATTGATATTATAATATATGGCTGTCCAGTAATCTAAAGTTAAACATATTTTCCAGATGTTTAACTTTTATATTATTGGACATACATATCATATACGTTCAATTTTAGACGAAAACAACAATATAAGAAATTACGCATATAAATAGTAATGAAAATTGCTTTTTTTAAGTTCGTTTATTTATTAGTCGGTTTTGCCAACTCTGATTGATTGAATCAGAAGAATATTAACAATCGTTTCACTGTAAGTTAGAAAGTAAAGATCATCGCTAGGTACAAAACTGGTTGACATAGACCGTTTAATGGAGAACACTAAAATCAGCTTTAAATCGTTGCTCTGCCATTGTGTTGCATACGAAGAACAATCGATTTAAATAAAATCGTAAAATTCGTAATCACTCACCCATATAAAGAGGCGACTGTCTACTTCCAACGTTGTCATCGACGTACGGTATGCCCAATGTTGCAATGCCGGTTTGGCCGACTCCAACAATGAGCAGGCATATGAACAGCCAAGGTATCATGACGTTAGTGATGGAAGACCGAGTGGCCGTATTGGTCACGTGAACCTCGTCACATATTACGGACGAATTTTCGTACGTGTTGCACATAGGCGCCGGGCCCGCCCTGTGCCCATCCAATAGAACGACCAACAACTCCGTGCCGTGCCGGACGTGCGGCACCACGCACCCTATAACGCCCACAGCCAACACAAGCATCATGCATGCGATCCACCGCGGCCTGTGCCCTCTCCCGGCGAGATAAGTAAGGAACAATGCCGTGCATATCTGTCCGATCTCTGTCGCCGCTAATAGGGTCCCCGTCGTCTTCGATTCCACTTTATATAATTTCTCAACCGTTGTGGTTACGCTCACGAAATACGTGAGGAACATGCCCTGCAGCACCCAACCCGACAGGAAGACCAGCATGAAAACACGGGTCGAGTAAAAGGCAGAGCGTGGTCCCGTGTGTTGTGGCCTCGATGGTAGCTTCGTGTCCAGTGATCCATTGTTATTGCCTGTCGCTAGTCTTTCCTGCTCTTCAGGTGTGGCTTCAACGCCTTTCATGTCGGCGTCCTCTGCCGTAGGACCCGGAGGACTCGCCTCCCCGCCCGCTTGTGATACTGGCGCTACAACGCTCGCCCTGCAACAAGAAGAAACAATTATCACTTTAAATTGTTAACAGGGTCATAAAGAGATTACAATCGAAGTTGACTCATGCTAGGTAAACTCACGTCATATTGTAAGTCCTTAAACTACACTAGTAGCACAATGCTCCAAATCTAAGCTAAGGTGCTCGCACGAATAAAAACTAAACGCATACGAAGAACCGATGTCGCTGAAATTTCTGGAAAACAGAACGAGCGCGTAACACGGAATCGATTATCGCGAAATCCTGGATGCGAATCAGTATGCTGAAGGCCACTCGATAGCATACTTATTTAGGGAGTCGTTCACCCGAAGCGAGACGGGATTATAGGGATGTGGTAGAAGTTGCGTGCGCGCACCCGGCGCGCAGGGGACCGACTGCATCTTGCAATTACAGCGACGGCACAATGCACCCGCTTCGCCCGCCCCTCGGCTTCTCCCCACACAGGGTTTTATTGGCTGTCTATGCGTTTTTTGTAAGGCACATATTTACACACGAAGAAAGGCGTCTGCACACCGCCCTTCACCGGAGCTCCCCTCCCGTCTCGAAGCGAATAATGTCTTTGTCTCAAAGGGAAACTTTATTAATCTTCACGCGGTCACGCCGTTACAATTAACGAACAACAAAAATACTAAAACATTATAACATCTCCATTCAGACAAAGCATTTGTAGCTTCTATTAATTTAATATTCAAAACAGATTTCTTGGTTATTAGAACGGTAACAATTACAAAATGGCTCATCGATACTTGGATATTAAAGGACACAAACGCTAAGTTCGCAATAACAGCAACCGTGGAATATTAATGTGATCGATTCACACGGTTAACTGGACTTGCGAAACTCACCGATGGGGGCCGATGACCACTGGCGACACCGGCGCACGACGCACTGCACACCGCTCACACTGCTTCCAGCGGGGAAGCTATTTCGTTAATTGTTCAAGATAAGACGCACAAATAGAAAAAGCTTTTAGCGACGACCCAAACGACAATATTTTTTGACGACTGTCGACAAATGAAGCGCAATGTAAACTGCATTCCGAGATAAGCCCACGAACTTGTGCAATGGTCGGGCTATCGAGCGAGGCGCTATCGCGCGGATGATAACGGGACGCAGCAAATAGGCTACTTGGGGATCAGGTTACTGCCCAACAGAACTCAGGGAGGACGCCCTATGTCTCGGCTCAGTACATCTTCAAATCGTGATTTAGGGAAAATCTTTATATTCTATTTACTCACCTAGAAATGGCGTTTCATTTGCGTAACGACCGCGCTGCGTATTTTGATACTTGCAGGTGCATAACGCCAATTTAAACATTCTTTAAATATATATAAGCCGGGTTTCCACGCTTTACTCCCCATTATTTTAGCTTATCATTTGTAGAAAATGGATATTACTTGTATGGAGGTTATAAAATTTTAAAGAGTAGTAAGACAAATTCAAGGGTAGTAAGGTAAGATAAGAATCGGCTATTAGTAATGAATGAAAATTAACTACTAGGAATTCATGATATATATATCTGAAGCTACGGGGAAATTGATGAATGAATCACTTTTTACGTTTACAGTTAAGCAATCTGATTGACGGTTCACCTGATATTAATTGGTTATCAATCCCCATGGACAACAAAATCAACAAGACATACGATGCATTACCGACTTCATTTAGACTATAACAATGTAAGACTATAACAATTTACATCCTTTTAGAAGAGCCCTGTATTATAGCGTTCTGGAAAAACCGTGAGATGAAGCTCATTTTACTTGTAGGTAACCCTTATGATATTGTTTCTTATTCCCAAGCTAATGAATGCACTGATAATCAAGTTTTCTATTGATAATGAAAATTAATATTATACATACATTTAATCTTTATTTTAATAATTTTAATAGGAACCTATTTACTAAAGACAGTTTTTGTTCGAATTAAGTTCCACTGTAGAACATTTTTTTGAAGGTCATGTTTAAGTTTCTATCTATACTATAATAAATCTGTAAATAGTTCGAGTTTGTCCATTGCGTTTAAAAATGCGAAAAATATCACAGGGAGGATATTTCGGACCAGGAGGTTCCGAAAATGTAATTTTTAGAGTTTTGTCTCTCTGTCTGTTAGAGCATTACGTTCAAACTACGGAACGGATTTAAATGAAATACGAAACGGAGCTAACTTATATCTTGGGGCGTAACTTAGGATACTTATTATCCCGATAAATGACGTCATTTCCGTGGTATAGACGAAAATAGCGAAAAAGGTAGCGCTGCGATCGCATCTATTTTGGTAACTCCTGAACGTATATTAATTAAACCTTGACATAGTGCTGGCTTATAACCCGAGTTATTATTTAAGATACATTTTATCCCGATACATAACGTTATTTCCTTACGTCAAATCAGGTGGACTCCAAGTTTTCTTTATGTTTTGCTGTGCCGTTGTGTACACTATATTGACTTAGTTTCCATGTAATTGTAGTGAATTCAACAAGAAACTTAAGTATTGAAGGTTTATATATATATATATGTAAAACACCTAATTAAATTATATGTACGTAACTTAAAGCCACTACCTAGGATTTTTCACGCGGCGTAGCTGCGGGAGATACATTCTTTTGGTCCATACTTTTGGATTATTGGAACACAATCCTTTTTCTTATCGATTTGCCACGTTTTGGTGGTACTAACACTGAAAGCAAGTGCATTTGCCAGCCGAGTCGGTGATGCCCACAAAAACCTCTGGGCATTCCGTCCTTCGCCTTTTTTTTTTTGTTGAACATTTCGTACGATACCGGGCCCCTTATGGAGGTTCGACTTTACGCAGCGAGATTAAGCGCTGCATGGCTTATCTGGACTCCGATACAGACGTTCTCAACTACACCACTAAACCTGAACCTGCCTCGCATGTGCCCGCGCTTGAGTTGAAAGAAAATGAGTTTTCGAACGTAGTTAAACCCATGTCCATCCGCGCATCAAGGCCTGAGTCACCCCTAGAAGCAGAGTGAGCCACTTCACCAACAGAGGTTTAATTCCACCGCATCTCCGTCCTTCGCCCTTATGCCGGGGCCACGGGTACATGGCCTAACCGCTCCGCGAGCCCTAGCAGAATTGTAAGACAATCCTATGTTAACCTGTAGTAGATAGTATTAAATGAAAGTAAACCCAGCACGCATATCAGCAACGTGACGACAGTAACCACCTAAAGAATATCGTGGTAATGAATCATAATTTGACCGCTGGACGGTATATTGGCACAAATTGAATAAACTATCATTCCGACGCAATGGTTATAAAAAGATGATTTATTTGAATTACAAATATGTATGTTTCTTGCGAGTCTGTTTCAAAGTTGCAGAATATATTAGTATATTTTTACAAGAAATCGTTTAATATATTGTGCATTTTCTGTACTTTTCACTAAACGCATGTATAACAAAAAGTCAGTTGGTAACAGATTGTTAAAGAAATACTTTAACTAATTTATATTTATTAATATTATAAAACTGTAGTCTTTTATTTTTTATATTTTTTTGTGTTTGGTATTCACGCAAAAACTACTGGGCCGATTTCGATGCAATTTTCGTTGACCAACAGCAAATTCCCGTAATTAAAATCTGCTTTAATTTTGATCCCGGGAATCTCACGGGAATTTTCTTGGGAGCAGTTTAAAGTATCCAGGTCGCAAAAAAAACTCTGTGTAAAACAACTGTGGTCTTTGTAACTTATCTAACGTGGAGGAAGTTGGGGGAATCCTAGTTAATAAACAACATTGAAATATATATAAGTGGTCTGGATGAACAAGGTATTAATTATCTCAATTATTAGTTAAATAATTACTAATTAAATCAACATTTTTCAAAGAGGATTTTGAAGTTTTTTCTAATCCATATTTTCTATTTCTAAAATATCTGGGTTAAACTAATTTATATTTTTTATAAACTTACTATTCTGTCATAAATTTATACGACCACTTTAATTAGATACTTTGCTCATTTTTGTACGACTTTATTCGTCGTCGTCACCCAATCGCACTCCACTGCTGGACGCAGGCCTCCCCAAGCCGGCGCCACTCGTCCCTGTCCTCTGACTTCCTCATACAGCGTCTACCGGCGACCTTGCGCAGGACGTCGGTCCATTGGGCCCGAGGGCGTCCGACACTACCTTTACCGAGACGCGGTCTCCACTCCAGGATTCATCTGCTCCATCGGCCATCGGTCCTACGGCAGACGTGACGGGACCACTGCTACTTCAACTTGCTTATTTTGCGAACTATGTCGGTTAATTTGGTTCTCTTACGGATATCCTCATTTCTATAGCTCGCTCCATACATAGCCCGTTGAGCGATTTGGAACTTGTGGACCAATCCCGCCGTCAGTGTCCACGTCTCGGGCCCATAGGTCCGAACAGTCAGGACTTTATTATTAAATTAAAAATATTTTTTTACATAATACCCTCTTCATCCAGACAAGCGATATTATGCTCCTTAGAGTTGCCTTCATTTTTCTTAAGAATTATTTAAACTTTTGCTACTTAAATTATATTGAATACGTGTGGCATTCAAACCAAAACCCTACTCAATTTAAATTAGTTATTTTGTATACAGTGACACGAGGCAATGAGATTTTGAAAAACGTTTTGACGCGACTACCCAAATCAAAATTTAAAATTCATCGTCTCGAACCCCGACTGCTATGAACAATATCATAATATATAACGTTTATACGATTATTAATTCATAACAGCATCGGTTTAGAGATATCGAAATCTACCTACTTATTGAAATAAGTATTATACAGACGAGAGGAAAATGTTGTAAATCGGTAGAAAAATACATAGATTGACTAAATATATATTAACTATCACGCCTGATTTCCATAGTGGTGGGCAAAGACAGTGGGTTTTCAATTACTACAATCTTGGCACACGCCTTTCGTTTTATCTCTCGTAATACATGGACGTTTATTGGAAGTGATTTTTACCTGATCCCTTTTCAAAATGTTTGCGATTTGATTGTGATGAGTGAGTTTGTTTTTTTTATACAGGGGAAATCCGATTGAGGACCATAAGCCGCGCTAGGAGGAAAGGTCGCGGCCCGTGTGTGGGATTCGCCAGGTTGGAGTGGAGTCAACGATCATCAACGGTCTTATAACAAAGAGCCTTGACCGTCACCAGAGACCCAGGTCTCTGGCTAATTAGCACCTCACAATCGAAGTGCTAGTGTCACACCGCAGTTAAGGATACCCACTAAAACACCTGTCCGAATCTCGAAAATTCCTTGTCCGGACTGTGGACTACCTTGCCCATTCACTTCAATCCCGGACGGACGACGGCCGGCCCTTTTGCGAGCTGGCCTTGTCTTCACCCAGCTTCCTAGCGAAAGCCTCTCTATGTGAGGTCGAGGCTCTTTGGTATAAAACCGTTGACGGTGACAACTATCGGCACAATGATCGTTGACTCCAGACGACACTTGGTGGTACCCTCATGCGCAAGATCTAAGTATATATTCAGTTTTTCTTTTTCTTCACGAGGTTGTCGTCATGCGGGAGGGATACTGATGGCAACGAGCATTGCTCGTCATACAGATCGATCTACTATCGCGATATCAGGCTTATTGACTACAATAGTCCTATCCGTGACAATTGATCGATCCCAGTAGAGCGTGGTACTACTGTTTTCGAGAATTGGCTCTGGTGAGTACTGGTAATACAGCACCTTCGTTTCCACAAGACAGTATCGAAGAGCAAGGTGCTGGTGGATAATCCTGGCTACGAAATTATTTCTGTGCAAGTATTCGCTGTTAGAAAATTAAAATAAATAACGTAACTTTATTATTAACGTTATTAAAATGTATACTTTCAGGCATCGGTTTCGGAAAGATTTCTATTGAAAATAACATTATCTCGATGAGCGGATAACGTTAAGATCTTCTTTTTATTGTGAAACTGGTAAACAGGCAAACAGACCAGCTAATGGAAATTGGTTACTGTAGCCTATAGACGTTTGGAAAAATAATGGCGAAGCCAACGCATTGGCAACCTTTTGGATGGAATAATAAGAATGGGATAGCAGGTCTGTCGCAGGACCTATGGCCGATTGAGCAGACGAGTCCTGGAGTGGAGATCGCGTCCCCGTAAACCTAATGTTGTACGCCCTCCAGCCCGATGGACTGATGATCTGCGCAAGAACGCCGGCAGGCGCTGGATGAGGAAGGCGGAGGACCATGATGACTGGCGCTGACTTGGAAAGGCCTACGTCCAGCAGTGGACTGTCATTGGCTGACTACTACTAGGAGGATGAGATGAAGAAATCAGACAGGAGACATAGGATACAGGGGATACTCATAGCCTGGTATGAGATTGTAACAGAAGAATGTGGTAGCAAAGACGAGATAGGGGGAGGAGGAAGTGGGTCTTCGGAACTCTCATCACGCGTAACACGATTAGCGTAGTACCACACCAATCACGCCGGCCTTAGAGCTCTTATCAAGATAATGATTCTCCGCACTACCATGTAAAATCTGCTACTTTTCAATAGCCGCAATCAATGAACAGGTGGCCGAAAAGTGAGCTTAAAACGTAATTAAATAATAACATAAATAGTCGAGTCCATAAACCGTTTATACTGAATCGTTAATAAAAAACAACGATAGTTTAATATCTCAGCGTGGTGTTGGTTTAGAGTGTTTAAACGAACTGAAGACATCTATGATCGTCCTATAAGTGAGAGGACACCGCGCGCGGTCAAGGTGAGTGAGCAGGTACCTGTTGCCGGCTGCATTTACACAAGCAAAAACGATATCTCCGTTTAACCAATCTATAATACCATTAGGTCCAACTTCCCTTGAACATTTTGGAGAAATATTTAAGTTCAAAGCGAAGAGAGAAACCTCATCGCGATAGTCCTAGACCTAGTCTAGATATAGATTATTGCCTGAGGCTAGACTCAGAATAAGTATCGAATTAAATGCTTAGAACAGAAAGTGTACTTCATATAATAAACTACTTGAAACCTGTTTTTAGCAGAGCTCTCGGGATAAGCACTTTGGATTTATTGCTTAAAGATGGCGAGGGTTTATCAACGCATTTGCTAGGCCTCGGAAAAACATCCTCTAAGAATATTATATTTATTTTTATTAAAGTTTATATATTTTTTCAACATGAGTAAGGTATGGTTTTGTTTCTGCATATTTTTTTATTCATTACTATACCTAGGTGAATCAAAAAGTTCTTAAAAGGTGCATATATATAAAACCTTTTTAGGAGAAGTTCGATATTCAAATTAAAGAGTGTCAATCACACAATATTTATACCAACTACCACTTGTTTTTGTTAATCCGTTAGCACGTAATCATTTTTTTTGTGCAACGAGTTGCAATACGCACAATTATGGATAAAAGTGAGTTACATGTGATGATGCTCAGCTTAAAAAAAATGTCTACGAAAGAACTTTTTTAGGACATTTAGCAGACATTAGGGGATGATGCTGTACTCTATTCTACGGTTGCGTACTAGATGGCTGAATTTAAAAGAGGTATATTAAGCTGTAAAGATGACCCGCGTTCTGGGCAGCCTTCAACATCTGTTACGGAAGAAAATGTCAAAAAGGATGAGAATCTGGTTTGGTAAGACAGAAGAATAACTATAAAACATATAGCTGAGATCCTAAAGATATATTTTGGTAACGTTCAATTCATTTTTATTGATTCACTGGGGTTCAATAAAGTGGCAGCAAGATGGGTGCCACCAATGTTAACCGACGAAAACAAAAAGCGACATTTGGAAATTTCTAAGCGTAATCTCGAAATGTTCCAGGGTAATTCGGATAATTTTTGCCGTCGCCTTATCACCTCACCATGGATGAAACGTGGGTCCACCATTTCGATCCTAAAACTAAGAGACAAAGCATGTCTTGGAAACGATCATCCTCTCCAGCCATTAAGAAATTTCGAGTTGCTCCTACCACTGACAAAGCTATGGCCTCAGTGTTTTGGGATAGTAGAGGAATCCTTTTTATTGATTACATGTATAACAGTAATCGTCTGGCGACGATTACTCGACCCTATTATGCAAATTTAATTCCGAAAGTGCGTGAAGCGATTAAAGAAAAACTCCATGGAAAACTATCGTTGGGCGTGTTTTTTCTTCACGATAACGCTTCCGCTCATCGATTTGAAGTTGCGCTCAACGCAATCCGCTGTGCTGGCTTCAATCATCACCCACTATGTTCTCCGTGAGCACTGTTAGCCGCAAGTGATTTTCACTTATACCCAAAATTAAAAAAGGAAACTCGTGGAACTAAATTTCACGATAATGACGTGGTTATGATTGCCGTAGAGCAATTTTTCGAGACTCAAAGACACTTCTATGAAGATACATTTGACATCTATCAAACTGATTATAGTAGTTACGTGAACTATCGAGAATGATACAATTAAAATTTAAAATCGATGTAGGAAGTCATAAATTACCGAATTCATTAAAATAAAACTACATGTTTATTATTTTAACAAATATATTTTACGTTTCGTTGCCTTTTTTATCTTTAAGATGTATAAAATATGCATAATTTAATTTCGTTTTATGTTTAAACTTTTCGATTATAGCATCAATATCCATGTCACATCACTAATATTTAAGGAAAAAAAATATTGTCAAACATAACACTGTCATGTGTTTGTTACCTTTCTAAATAAATAAGCAAATTAATGTCTTCTAGTTCGATATAAATTATTTTGATACTGTTACAAAGTTAGTTCATCAGGATTTATATGAAACTTCAAATGGGGCTACTTACAACAGCTCAACTATAAGGATGTAGGTACAAGAATCTTATTTCGCGTTAAATTAGTTGTATTGGGCAAAAAGTACTTCATTCGGGGATGAAAAATATCCCGTCCTTTCTTTTTTAGTCTGTTAAGTCGCTAATACAAAAATACAGTATTTTTCATATCAAGTTCGGTAAAATGCACGAAAACTAGAGAATGGTTTAATGCTTGTTATAAAATTAATTATACATAATAAAATAATAAGATACTTGAATAGTTACATAAATATCTACGTAATATAAACATAACATAATAAAATGTATACAGGCTATTTACTTTTGGGACTCTGGTCATAGGTGTCAGAAAAGCCAAATCACCAAAGGGGCCATCTACAAATTACGTAATACGAATTTCATGATTTTATTACCCCTCCCCTGTCCCTTGTCACAGCTGGTTACATTCGTGAGACTCCTCCCTCCCTCAGCGTGACATCACATATTTTGCAATTTTACATCAAGAAATTATTAAAATGAAACAGCACTTCCGTAATTACTTTTATTGCTATTTAAATATTTTTTTAATCATTGACACAATGTTTATACAGATAGAGTTGGAAATATTTTTAAGATTTTCGTAAATAATTCAAATTTTAAATATATTAGATATTGATATGTGACGTCACGAAATTTAGAACCCCTGCCACCCCTTGACACAATGTCACACTACGTCGAACAACACCCCCCCGATATTTAAAGATTCTGTCACATAACATTACCTTACCTATTCCACTTAACTTAGGTTTCTGCTGTATACATTGTGTCATTTATCCTTATTGTGTGACAACAAACAGTTCGGTTAATCGAGTCCAATTCCCCTAAAACGAGAAGACCTAACAGCAAGAAATACGTTTATGGACAGACACTTATTACATTTTTTAAGTAAAAAAAAAACTAATACTACACTATATATGTTGGCCACATCGTCTGCTTGTTGCTTATAAAACATAAAATATACAACAGTTGTTGATATCGCAAAATAAATTAACATATATATTTTTTTAATATTTTTAAAACGGAAAAATAAAACCTAACGTATATTATAACAACTTCACCAACCATCATCATCTGAATGCCTTATTCATTATGCCAAGAACATTAGAAATACGTAGACTGAAAAACCTGGCCGCGTAAAAAAAAAAAAGTTGCATAGACAAGTAAACATTTTTGTGTAATTGTGTAGAAAATAGCTACTAATATTCAATTTAAAAAAAAACTCAAAAAGCTTAACGTTTTGGTGTTGCTTTTTCGTTTCATGAATTTTCAAATCACAACGATTCTAAAGAGGTTTCGCTTTAAAAATATCAACATTATAAAAAGTATGTATGATCTTAAAATCACTCTCATTTTTTTATAATCTGGGCACAAGAATGTACGAAAGCGTATCTGTCTCCTTTAATACATAAATACTTATTAATCTAAGAGCACCCAAACAGTATTTAATTATATTTTTTTTATTGCATGAGTTCAGCAGACAGGCAGACGGCCTACTTGATGAAAAGCGGTTACCATCGCCTATAAACATTTGTAACATTAAAAGTGCTACAAATGCGCTACTACTCTCTCAAGAGAGACTGGAACCTGGTCACTAATGACAAAACTCAAGGTTATTATGGCGGTATACTTTAGACCATGGGTGGTAGCCATCCAGTCGGGAAAATACCCTGCCACCCACTACCTAGGCCGCCCGGCCGCAGGAAATTGTATTCTTTCTCCGTTCCTGCACGGATAAGTGTAATTAATTAATTAATAACTATACATAGTAACTATAACACAAATAATTGTGTTATTGTTAATATCAGCCAAAACGTGAACATCATACCTAAGGCAAATAACAATTAAAACCGCAACAAGCAAAAACAACGGCCATTATTCATTACTACTTACTAAAATACATTAAAAACCTTGTTTTATGACTATATTATCAATACCGGAATATTTATGATTCATTAATCTGCATACACATTAATCCGAGACTATTGAATCGGAAACCGGTATAATGCACTACCGAAAGTAAACATATGCAAATCGTATTAATGATAGTTTAATTTGTTCTTACTTAATTCAATCAAACCGGATTCAGCCCACTTATTATTAATTAACAAGATTCATGTCTACTTATAGGAAAATTAAAGTTGTTTATTAGCCTAAGACAGAATACCAATTACTAATATAGTTCCCGGAACATTCATAATAATATCTTGAGCGGTCGCCGGAATAATAGAAATCGCTTTACGCATTGAGCGTAGCCAATGAGATGTATCGACATATCAAAAATATTATTATTATTAGGAATCGCAAAACATCAATAACTATTTTAATATAGATATTTAGATCTCTTGTAGTAAATAATATATATTATCGTTAAAGTATTCGAATACCCCAATATTTTATATTTCCGTTTCATTACTAGCAACACAGATATTGGAATACTTCAACATTTAGTTGTGTGACAACATTAACTAAATGTATCGCTTTATTACCTGTTAGGAACTAAAGAACATCAGTAACCGTTTTGAGATAAGTTCTAGTAAATAATATAGATCATGGGTGAAGTATTCTAATACCTTAATATTTTATAATCGAGTTGATTACTTGGTAACACGTATTCGAATACTTTAACGGTTTTTTTGTGTGGCAACACTGACTGCAGGCGCGTTGCCGTATTACTAAAGCAGTTAATAGATTATGCTGATTTTGGAAGCCTTTCTCTAAATCAGGGTGGTGTAGCAAGAACAATTTTAGACCACACCCACCCTTCGTACAGGGTCCCTAAATTAGAGTATTATATACAATAATACTTCAAGCGAGTAAGTGAATCGCTCTAAATCCCGTCCCATGAACAGATTCCAAAACGGAATCTACCTCATTTTATTCTGGAATTTAAATGTAACGTACGTGAACCAGCTGCAATCTCCAATGCCAGCCTCTGATATTTCCCCACCTAAACACGGAAGCAACTGAATCACGTAAATATAGTTAAAGAGACGAATTCAGAAATTTCATGAAGATGGATCTGGATCTGCTCGCCGCTGTGCTGCTTATTACTACGTCAACAAATTGACCAACTAGCGTCCACACCACCCAATTTGATTGGACACAATCGAATCAAGTCTTGACCAACCAATGACCTTGGATTTCATATTTTTATCCACACTACACAATTTGGTTCTCAATCTAGACAAATTGGTCGTAAAATTGTATCGTGTGGAAGCCACTTTACATTGTTCCTGTGATCCTGTGTGGTATGCCTTACGCTGTGTCTGCACTTACACATATTATCTGATCTATCCGATATATTTATACTAAAAGACCTTTATACCTCTATCGGTATTAATATAGGAAAATTTTTAACCAAATTATAATATTATAAATGCGAAAGTAACTCTGTCTGTCCGACCGATTTGGCTGAAACTCGGTATATATTAAGTTGGGGAAAAAGTTTCTTCGCATTTTATATAAAAATTCAAAAGGTTTTTTTATAAAGTTTATTTACATTTGACTAAAGTATGTAGGTGCCATTTTGTTGGATAACTTTTTGCCATTTTGTAGGTAGGGACGTGATCCCATTACTCTAAAATATTTGGGGCTTCTGATCAAAAAACTGCGACAAGTGGTTTTGGCAGTCCTCTCGTGATGTTAACCTGACACTACCTAAGGAATTCTGCAGAGACCGAAACAGGTGAAAATCTGAAGGTGCAAGGTCAGGACTATACGGCGGATGCATTAACACCTCCCAGCCAAACTCTCGTAATTTTTGCTGAGTGGCTAAAGATGTGTGAGGTCTAACGTTATCATGGTAAAAAACCACATCCCTTCTGTTGATAAATTCCGGCCGCTTCCTCTCAACTTTTTACTTTAATCTCATCGGTTGTTCGCAGTACAGTTCAGAATCGATGGTCCTGCCTGGCGGTAATAGCTCATAATGAATAATGCCCTTCCAATCCCACCATACACACAGCATCACCTTGTTGCGAGTTAACCCGGGATTCGCCACAGTCTATGAAGCCTGACCGGCCTTTGACTACGATCTTTTTCGCACGTTCTTGTCGTACGTGATCCACTTTTCATCACCAGTTATCAGCTTCTTCAAAAATGGTTCGGTTTCATTACGTCGTAATAAAGAATCTCAAATGAGTACACGGTTCATTAGGTTTCTTTCATTGAGCTCATGAGGCACCCAAATATCGAGCTTTTTTGTGTACCCAGCTTTTTTCAAATGCGCCAAAACCGTTTTGTGGTCAATTCCCAGTTCTCCAGCTACATCGTAACTACTAATATGCCGAACTTGCTCCACTTTTTCAAAAATGGCATCAATTTTGTCCGTAACAGGGCGACCAAAGCGACGTGCATCTTTGATATCAAAATTTCCGGATTGAAAACGCTTAAACCAAATTTGCGCTTACTCTCATAGATACTGCATTAGGTCCATAAACATCACAGATTTTTTTCGCGGCTTGTGTTGCATTTTTACCTTTTATGTAGTAAAATTTTAAAATGTATCGAATTTCTTCATTAGATTCACTCATTTTAACAACAAGAAAAACAAATGAAAATCATATATTTTCCTAATTTGAATTTGGAATTGTCTTCTTTAAAATTAAAACTTTTTAATGATACCAAAACCAGCCAGATACAAATGGTATAGCCAAAGAGATCTTATTACAAGTTCATACATACTATATGCGAAAAGACTTTTTCCCCAACCTATTATGTATTTTCGATGCCGAGGATGAAAATAGGATATTTTTTCTCCCGAAAAATGGGCTAGTTTCCGGGATAAAAATATATTTGTCTCTCTGTTTGTTATGCCTTTACGGAAAAACTATTGGACCGATTTAGCTGAGATTCGGTATATATAATATGTAATATTAATACCGAGGGTGGACAAGGGATATTTTTCATCCCGGATAATGGGATAGATTTATGTAAAGGTTATCCCAGAAAGTAGGATAGGTTTTGGTTTTTTTTGTGATTTGCCGTTTTCGCCATTTTGGTTATTTTGGTCATTTCTGTATTTTTGTCCTTTTTGCTCTTTTTGCTTTATCTATCCGATATATTTGTACTAAAAGACCTTTTATACCTCTATCGGTATTAATATAGGTAAATTTTCAACAAAACTAGCGCGTCCGTGCAAAGTCACAAAGATTGGATCTACCAAAATTATACAAATGTAGACAAAGCCTTATAAGGATTTAGTTTATTCAAAGAATAAATTAGATTCTGAAATTCGTATCGGTTCGGCGAATGCAGTGTAGATTCCTAAGAGCAAGATCCAGTTATTTTAATTAGGCGCAGTCCTGAGCAGATCTAATGATAGTAAAGCGGGACCTACTTATTAGCCAAACGATCAATTAAAATTCAACATTAAAATCCTATAAGCTGATGAATCTTGCGAAATAAACCTTAAGCAATGGTTAGCTTTGATTTCTCAATTAATTTTCTATTTATATTAAAGGGGTAGCTCACCGAAGTTAAGCAAATAGTACAAACAATTACACATTCAATGTTTGCACAGGTCAATTATGGAATACATTTTTAAGTTTGCTTGTAGGGAAACTAACACACTGTTCACTTGATGGGAAGAGATTACCGTAAAATTATACTCATACAGGAACTTAAAGAACCTTCTACGCAACTTCAATCGCGTAACTTCAGACACATCCGACAGAAGCTATTCTACTCCGGGACAAAAAAATATTTTCATCTCCGTTATGAATGAATGAATTAAAAGTATTTATTGTTCACCACAATTTAAACCTGGAAAATTTTATATGTACCAAATTGTTGTAATCAGGGATAATGTAGCATTCGAATGGTGAATGAAAAGAATTTATGAAATCGGTCCAGTAGTTTCTGAGTTTATTCGTTACAAACATACAAAGATACAAATCTTTCCTCTTTATAATATTAGTATAGATTATTTAAAACACTTTTTTATATGCTATTTCTTATTACTTAAATATGTCAGTAATATTTCCTTACAAATATCACATGTAGTATTTCTTTTCATTATTAACAGGACAGTCCACAAGCTATTTAGTACATATCTTTGTATCATATACATACCTTTTAAGGTGCTTCCCTCGCTGCGAGCATTCGCCTGTAATCTAACCTTACAGATCCGAGCATTACATCAGTAAGGACGAGAACCGACCATTACAGTGCGTAACCTATAGTGTTACAGATTCGAACAATTATATTGGTACAGGAGGAGAACCCCAATCATTACAGTGCTCAATCTGTAATGATACAATCCGTTATATTTTAATACAACTTGTAACACAACGACCGCTTCGTCTGACATTATGGAATCAACTAAATGCTCAAAATCGAATCGTAAATATTTCGTTACAGGCGAATGTTCGTTAGTCAGGGAGGCAGTGTTGTAACGTATTCCTCGAAATCACGTCATAAATGTTACATTACAGGCGAATGCTCGCGGTGAGGGACCACCTTTGAACGAAGTATAATTACCACTTTACATAAATATTACATATATTATACATACATAAATATGTATACAAACATTGCTACTATAACGTGCAGGTTAGTAAGATAATTGAACTTTTAATCACTTAACAAAATATAATCACACTAGCTGTGCCCGCGACGTCGTCCGCGTGGAATTTGTTTTCAAAACCGTGTGCTCCGATCCTATTGGTCTTAGCGTAATGATATATAGCCTATAACCTTCCTCAATAAATGGGCTATCTAACACTGAAAGAATTTTTCAAATCGGGCCCGTAGTTGCTGAGATTAGCGCGTTCAATCAAACAAACAAACAACCATACAAGCAAAGTCTTCAGTTTTATATATTAGTATAAGATTTAGCAGTCTGAAACACGTTTAATAAATCTAATCGGCCACTACCTGACTTCCCTTGCTGCAATTCATGTGAATTGCCAACTGATAAGTGTTGGTTAATTATGCAAAAACAATATCCGATTGCATTGAGATAAGTCAAAAGTTCAATGATACCTTTGTTCCTTTGATATTAATGGAGATAAAATACAATTTTCTGTGCACCTGGCTTGGACATAGACTTATGGGTGACTTACACTAGACCGTGCCGGACGCGAGCGTTGCGATCGTGTAGGTAAATTGATTTTAGAGGCCTAGGCAAAGATATGCACGAATGCCGCAAGGTATCGCTTAAAAGCCGTCGACAGAGTATATATTTTAACAGGCAACGCTTTTATTGTTTCTGGGAATAATACATTTATATATGTATATGTATATGTATATATATACAGGGCATCAACGCCACCGGGATTTCCTTTGAGGTTTTGAACGAAACTTGAAAGCCGATGTTTTTGCTGTACAGTTTTATTTATGTGGAATGATGGCTGGCAAGTAAAACAATACTTTACGAATTTACGGTTATCAGCGACTAGCTGTGCCCGCGACGTGGACCGCGTGGAATTTGTTTTAAAAACCCCCCCGATTTTGAAACATTCTTTATTGGTGCTCCGCTCCTATTGGACTTAGCGTGATGCTATATAGCCTATAGCCTTCCTCAATAAATGAGCTATCTAACACTGAAAGAATTTTTCAAATCAGACCAGTAGTTCCTGAGATTAGCGCGTTCAAGCAAACAAACAAACTTGTCAGCATTATATATTAGTATAAGATGCGCGTGCGTTTATTTTAGTAATTTATTGATTAACATCGTACAATATTTTAAATATTACTCAGAGCGCCTTTATCCGTCTTGCGTACGTCGTCCATTCGTCGTCTTTCAGTCGTCATCTCTTTCACACTATGGGCTCGTTCAGAAATATTCTTACATTCATCACGCAACGCATGATGGCGTTCAAGATACATCATTAATAATAATAATAATAAATCGGCAGACAAACACACACTGTATATCCCCAAATTAAGCAAGTTACGCTTGTGTTATGGGTAATATACAACGGACCATTCTGGGGCCGATCCCAGACACCCAGACCATAGTAAATAACGGAGAAAATACGTTTGCGAAATTTACTATACCAGAAATCGAACCCGGAGCCTTTGCGTTGCAGTGAGGTAAGCCGGCAAAGGCTTAGCCCGCTCAACCACAGAGGCCGTCAACATTCCCACGTTATTTAAAAAAAAAATATTTAAAGTGAACAATACTTATGGGATAGTGAATGTTTATAAAAAATCGCAACCTTTCTACACAAAAATATAGCATTACACACAAACACATGTTTTCGAGCTCGTCTCAAAAAGTCTCGTTTGGCTTCAACCTATTTGGTAGATATAGTAGGATTTTAATTACAGATTTTTCTAAAATTTGAATACATCACAATTATACTTTTAAATCGACGGCGATGTTTTTAACCAAAAGATTTAAACTCAATTAAAACAAATTTGTATGCATATAATAAATACATTTCCACAAGCTAATCATATTCATAAGTCCACTATCATCTAGAGAAGACTAAAAGAATGTTTAACCATGCTACAACACAGGAGTGGAGCAATAATTTGGTACAGATAAAAACACAGGGCACAGCTATAAATACTATGATATATTTTCCTAATATCTCCAAAGCACTAATTTCTCAACTCCTAAATAAGCGAAAGAGATCTCGACATAAATAAATAATATCCTCAAATAAATATGTGATAAACATAAAGATGTCATGTAGATATAAACACAATACCAAATCTGTTTGAATTATGGGTTTCATTTAAATTAAATGTCAATAATATACTCCAAATAAGAAAATACAGGCGATAAATTAAATAATACATATTTTTTTAAATATATGCCTATTTTAAATTTATTGTTAATTGATTCAAATTGTCAACAAGAAAAAACTTCATTTCTTCATTTATCAGACATAAATTACACATAACTATACTATAGTCAATACAGTCTATGGAATAAGACCTGCTAGGACTTTAACTTAAACAACAGATTGAAAGTCGTTACTCTGCTGTAACATACAGCTGCCCTCGTAGGAATTTCATGAATCTTTCCAAAACACTCCATATCAGGGATTCCCAAACTATTTTCGGCAAGAGACCCCTTTTCCAAAATGAACTGATACCTCAGACCCCCATAGCCAAATTAGTTTAAAAATCCTATCTCTAGTTTTTTCGTATTGATACAAAATACTTACCAATTTAAAAACTGCGGTTGGTTAAGTAAGTAAACTTGACTTCATTTTCTCATCAAAATTTAACAAAATAAATATAGTAATTAATAATTATGAATACAGATTACTTATACAGTATCTTGAAAGTTTCAAATAAGAACTTGTGTTAATTAATAGGGTTCGATTTTTAAACCTCATAAACCCCCAAAATCAATTTTCGTTTATGGTGACCCCGTGGAAACTGATTTCACCCCAGGGAGTCGTTATCGACCACTTTAGGAAACCCTGCTTCATATCATATCACTGTAGAATAACCTTGGTTAGATACCCAATTACTCAATCCAAATCTTAAAAATCCCTTTCTACCATCTTTCCACGTTTCTTACATTCCTTACAGTGGAGAATATTTCGATAACCGTCTTATCTTCTTGTTCATAACTACATCACTTGCCATTATTTAAACGTTCATCAGCATTTATTCCTCATCACATTGCCGTACACGACTTTTCCCAAAAAGCTTTCTCTTGTGTGGTTCAAAGATCCGATATTTACATTCCAGTCTACAAAATCCCATATGCTTACGATATGGAGCTTAACAAAAATATGTCGTAATTTCTTCCAAGCTGACAGTGTTATTGTGTTACACATGTCAAAACGCGACGGTTACTATTTTATTTAATTAGTACTGTGGTACATACATCGTATAGGATATATGGCCAACAGCCTAGCAAAAATACTAATCACTTTCTGACTTAAATATTCCATATCGGAATTAGTTTGATATTCTTGCTTATTAGTTGTTTTATCCTTCTTAATAATTCATCGGTGGTAAATATATTGTTACAACTTAAGTTCCGACAAAAACAAAATCCACCTGCATATCTGTAAAACACATTTTATTACCTGTCGGCTTTTGAACTAATTGTAAGTGTTTTATCATCGTCTTGTTTTGTTTACTTATTTACTGGCATACGTTTCTAGAGAACAGCCCATTGTTTTATTGTACTCGTTTATGGCCACTTGCAGCCGAGTCATTAGCCAGGTGTTTCGGATTACGTCGACTACGGTACGGGCATATTTGCACTGGTGCAGTATAAAACGATGGCCTGATGGAAAGAAAGGGCAGTCGAGCGAGAACCACGATCAAAGCGAGACTTGTGTAATACAATCGGGAATCTAATAGTGACGAACTTTGAGCGTTTTATTGAATTACGACCTTCTGCATTACGTTTGGATTTGTTGTGTTCGGTTATATTTGTATCTGTGTTATATGTGTTTGCATAGTTCTAATAAACTGTATAATAATTCCAACGGCATTTTAATTCGAGTCCTGCAACTCGTAACAATATGGTATCAGCTACCAAATAATTCGATATACAATTTAAATTTCTGAGTAGGTATGCCTACATAAACCATGTTCAGTTGTCCAGTCGAGAGACGCCCCACGGCGCCTGCTCTCCGAAGATATACAGATTAACAACCCTCAACTCTGTTAATCGCAAAATTTATGGTGACTGCGACACGGTATTTCTTTCGCTTAATTAATGATCTTTATCCTCTTATTAAACAAGGTTTCGTTTCCTAACGACAACTGCGGTTTTATTAATAAGACTAGAGATAATAATAGACTTGATGTTTAATAATACATTACTATTTTAGGAATTTGGTCTTCCAACAAGTTATTCAAGTTTACAAACAACAATTCATGATTAAAGTATAAAAATTAAACTTATTATTTTTTTATTGCTGGAGTACAGCAGATAGGCTGAGGACCCATCTGATCGAAAGTGGGTACCGTCGCATATAGACATTTGCAAGACCAGAGGTACTATTAATGTGCTGCCAGCCTCCAAGGGGAACTGGAACCAGGCCACTAATGCCGGAACACGATTCAAGGTATATTTTAGACCAGGGATGGTAGCCATCTAGACGGGAACATTCACTATCACCTGGCTAAGGGTTGTTTTGTCTCCTTCTACGATAGGCTGCCCAGCCGCAGGAATATTCTTTCTACGGTCCGGCACAGATATGGATAATTTTAGGTCTTATAGCTAAATAGAGATCAAACGTCCATTTAACAAAGTTCTCTGGCACGACATGACTTCAGTTGCACAACTATCAGCTGACATAACTGTCGCCTTGACATTGTTGAGATCATACACAGTACAGTGCCAACGGCACCGGCAGTACATAGCGGTCAAGTCACTTGGGAGGCTCGATAATCGGCACTAGAACATGAATTGTTCTTACAAGGTTAAAGGCTTAAACAAGTCGATTTTACATGAACAGAACGACTGCAGTTTATTTGAGATGTATATTTTATATGGACATAAAAGGAGAGTATGCATATTCATACAAAAGTTTTAAATATCGTAAGAAAACTAAAATAAACTCCTGTTACTCTTGCAGAGCAGGAATATTTCAGTTTCTCCTTACCATCAAATTTTAATATAGATTGATAGAGTATAAAAGCGAAAGAACATATTAAATTAAACAGTTTTTAAAAACTTTAGTTAGGTTTATTTCTTCAGTGCCTACAATGTGAAGGAGTCATTTATCATCGAAAGACAAAGTTTAAATTAAACGTTTTTTTTTAAATATACCAAATGCATAGCCACTTTCCATACAGTACAGTTTACAAAAAAATTATAATATTCACTAAAAACGAACAATAGTCGTTGTATATTGATTATTTATTTTTAAGAACAGCTTGTGTTTATGTGGAAAATGTGAACTGTAAAGTCAAAAATACAACTTTTTGAATTTCCACAAAAACTCCGTCATTGGGCGTCAGTCTGACCTATAATTTAGTTGTTCTGATACTAATAATTAACAAATTTGACAAGGCTATATGGATTTAGTTACTTTGTCTGTCATTATGACGAACTGAACACACAAAACCGATTGACGATATACCTATTCAAAAAACGTGTAAGGGAAATTTGAGAACTTCCAATGTCAACAATGATTTAACCTTATAAATAACGTAAATATTGACTCCATTATTGAGGAATACTTTAACACGCCTTAGTGAAGGTTAAGCAATAATTTTTATGATGAACCTAATGTTTGACATAAACAGCATTAAGTTATATCTACACCGACCATCTCGAGCGCCTTGTTCGGAGCGTCCCTTCGCTGCATGGCCTAATCGAGACCATGCTGCGGAGCGAGTGGCATTAAGACGCTATGGCCTCCATCTAGAGTTCGTCATGATGCAGAAGCAAGCTACCGAACCAAGTAGACCCCATTCGCAAACGGCGAAGAGGCAGTCAGAGGCACCGGTATGCGCACTCCTCCCGTCATAGGGGACCGTGGAAATATGAGGACCTGTGCGGGCAAAACTATATTCGTGAACTTGGATAGGCCTCCCCGAGGCACTCTAGACGAGCCTTGATAGAGGCGTTACAGTGAGTGCTTACAAAAGCGCTAGTGTAGGTTTTCCGGCAACTTCCTCCAGGTTCAGAAGTAGTGCGCAAATGTATTCAGCGTTATAAAAAAATATACATATATGTACATCGGTGCGGTTTTATATCCACTTTGTATCACGTTTATGATGTTACAGGCATGCGTCAGAGTAAACCCAAGATGAACATGAAAGCACATTGATGTAGACCTACCTTTAATATATTCCATCGGTAGAGGCAACGAAAGCAATGAAATATCTTGATTTACAAGTGTCATTGCGCCGTGCAAGGTCGCTGCCAACGAACCAATAGTACCTACCACAAATTTGACACTGCTCACCTCCACTTATTGGACAAAATGGAACGTGTAAATGAAGAAACAAAACGCTACCCTGCAAACGTTTAACAAGCAGGCAATGACGAAACAGATGTGACATTTGAAGGCGATATCAATTCATACATTTGATTGATTAAAGGCGATGCGCATTAGTTATCGACCATTGATACAATTACAGATTTAATTCCAAGAAGGTAATCTTATGAGCAGCGAGCACCTTGCGTATAGAAAACTCGTAGTCTTAAGGTGGTATATTTAACCTTTTATGATAATTCTTTCACAGTGCAGGATGTCAAACTTTGGAATACGCTGCCTCTGCCTGTCAGAGAGGCCAAATCCTTGACAACATTCAGAAACACACTTAGAAAGCACTATCTTTCCTTAAATAGCTACGTCTTATTAACACAATATAGTAATGCTATTACATTTATTATAATAACTTATGTATTTTGAAATATAGGTAGGTATATATAATTATGTACGTATGTGTATATTTAATTTTTAAATTAGCTCAAGTATCGCTTTGTCCTGCACCACCTACACGCGAGATCAGCTAAGAATTTCCTTTAATTAAGGTTGCCTGGAACTGATCGCTTGAGCGATAAGACCGCCTATTGTATTTATTGCCTAGAAAGCATTGTGTTTTTTTTTCTTTGTAATTATATACTCTCTAGTACGCAATAAAATGTTATCGATTTATATATCTGACGAATAATTAATCTATTATTTTACGTATTAATTAAAAAAAATCAAAACAAAGAATTTGACATTGTGAATAGTATACCTACTACCATGAGATTCGTGAGATATTTGCAGCTAGTGAAAGGGCTATGCAAATTTTATAATTTGCTCTGAGAACACTGTTGTCGATAGTAAATTTTCTTCGTGTATTCAAATGACTGCGACAATGTTGCATTCAAGGCGATGATAGCATTCAGAATACGTTCATGTTTCTTGTTTGATATCAATATAATGAAAGTAAATAAACAGGCCGTCATGGAAATGCATCTAATATTAACAACAAATTTTATGGCTTTAGGAAATATAAACATGATTGAATAAATATTTAGTTTAAAAGTTCACTCTCATTCCTTTACTTGCGACTTAAAGTGCCTTGCACTGATAGGAAAGAGTCAGGAGAGGTATTAAGTATAAAAGTAGCGATAAAAAAGTCGTAATAGTTTATTAGCCAACTTACCCACGTCTCATTCACGCATTGGAGTTCTGATTTGGGCAAGCACCGCTTAGGCAGTTTTTATGATTGTCACAAGTACCAAGAGCAGACGAGAAAGGTAAACTTTATATTCTACTCTTCAATCAAATGTATTCTATTCTACTCCTATACTGGTCCCCGTATATCGATATTACTGATTTTTCAATAAGTCCGCCCATTGTGTTCATGCCATTATGTTTATTTATTTGTAAGTTAAGTTTTTACTCGATGAACAATAAAGAGTTATCCTATCTATCTAGGCCAGAATATAGCTCACTTTCTTTTATCGTAATAACCCCCTGATAGTAGCGAGAAGCAGCTTTATCAAAGGAACGCGCGGCGCAAGTATAATATTGTTACGACTGACAAAGAACAATTCACACCTGCAGTTTATTACCTTTTCGGCATTTGGACTTCTTTTATTTACTTTGTATTTAAAATTTGTAATTAGAAAAACAGCCTATTGTGTATTGTAATCCTTTATGGTAGGCATTAGTCAGGTGTGGTTCTTGGAAATAATTGTTATGCGGTCGAGTATTATGTCGAGACATATTGTATTGGTGTAGTATAAAACAATGCCCCAACTGAGAGATGAGGCAGTCTAGTGATAATCACGAACGAGGCAAGACGTGTGTACATTCGATAAGCTATATAGTGACGGACTTTGCGCGTGTTATTGAATCGTACATTATGTTTGTACTGGTTGTGTTCAGTTATATTTGTGTTATACGTGTTTGTATAGTTCTAAATAAACTCTATAGTAATTCTAACGGCATTTTAATGCGAGTCCCGCACTCGTAACAATATTATTATCGGAAACCTAAATGACAATCCTGCATCACACATAATATGTACTTGCAGCCTCTCAGAGTCGATCGATGAGAGTCTAAAAATATTAAGGTAGATCGCCAGCAGTCAAGTTTGAGCACCCCTGGCCTATACCTTCCATTTCCTTAAAAAAAGTTGTCAAAAAAAAGAGCGCTTACGGGCTTTTACATAATAATAATAGTTTATCCGCTTTCAATAAATCAAATATTTTTCATAGTTTTAACAAGCAATTATACGCGTTAAATTGATTTAGAGTAGATCCTGCTGTCGGTAGAATAAAACTGGTTTGACTGATCACCAGGCATGGAAATTTGCAAAAATTAATCACACAAAATACCGCTGAACTGTTACAAATGCATGAAAGCATTTGTATGAGTGGGGTTGTGTATGTATGTTATTTAAAATATACGTGTATACATACATATATGTATACACGTGAAAAATTAACTTGCTCGTGAAACGGGAGCTAATAAAGCTTCTGCTGCATCGTAATACTTGATTATTTTACTTTTGCATACTGTTTTTTATTCACTGGATAAATGTCTATTATATAATTTCTCACCACGATATAGTAAACCACCTAAAGAACAGGAAATATGTGCGCAAATTATTTACTTTATGTAAAGCCAATAAACACATAACATTGATCTTTTTCTCCAAATCAGCAATGTAAAATCTAAAAGCACGTATGATTAATAAACCTTTAATGATTTTAAATAATATCTAATAAAGTGTACCAAAATACAAGTGAAATGAAAACAGTTTAAAGCGGACAATTCTTTTCAAAGGTTTACAGGCGGAATAAGTACACCGTTCATGCGTCATAAAAAGTGGCATAAAAGTGACCAAAGTAAAAGGGTTCGGTGAAAGTGATACAGAGCGTGTATGATGTCTTACCGATATTGGGCGGTGGAAAAAAAGGCAAAGTAACGCCCCGAATAAACTTGGTAAGAAGCTGTTATTAGCATACAACGATTCGTTTAGCATTGGTGAAACCTTGCCGGTGCTACTTTTAATTCGAGAGCTTGCGAAATAACACATTGAACATTAAAATAATACCGGTACAGGCTACTTAGAACTTACTGAGAGTCTATTGCCATTTTTTGAAGTAGGTAAAGGTCCTAATAAGTCATAGCTAATTAGAGTCACCCGACACTCGACAAGCAACATCGTCTAATAGTGGACGCCGCGTTGTTAACCAATTGCAGAAAAATCTATCAGATATTGGTATAAGGATAGTACATGGATCACTCCGAGCTGCGATTTGTCACCAAGAGATTCACCCGACGTCAGAGCGTAGACAGTTTTCGAGCGAGGAAACCCGATGCTAGTCGTGTGCCGGCTGTCTCTGATGAGCAACACAAGTGATTGGACATAGTCCAAATGTATAACCAAGAGTTGTTAATTAACCAACACCATTGACAACGGTGAAGGCAAACATCGTGGTAAAACTTGCACATCAAGGTAACCATTAACCAATGTGTCCAAACCTGTCAAGCCGCCTTGGACAAGCTTGGCGGATATACTTTCTGTTCCCCTATAGAGGGATTCCCGAGCCCAGCAGTGGGACGTTAATGCACTGTTACTGTATAAATTATTATATATAAGCCATTTGCTTTCTTCACATACATACATTTAAGTTAAAATTTAAGTGTACTTTCTATTCTATGTACCCCATTTCTCTTATATAGTTACGTATACAAATATTATCTTTCTTGCGTGAAAAACGAGTAAAATCGGAAAAAACGATCAGAAGAAATCAATTAAAAGTCGTATTGCGCTAAATGTAGGATACAAAAAGCTCAGACAAATAAAAATAAACTGACAGAACATTAAACAAATCTCGGTAAAGTTTTATTTGACGCAGGAATAATTAATGACTAGAGCTATACATAATTTATTAACTACGAGTACGCGAAAAACAAACGTGAAGCAAAACGCATTTTACTATCAACAGCAGTATATATAAGTAGTTTTTTTGTTTCTTTAAATAAGTAGTTCATAATTTTTTATAACTGGAGTGCAGCAAACAAGTTGACGGACAAGCTGATGGAAAGCGGTTACCGTCGCCTATGGACGTTTGCAACACCAAAGATATTAACAACGCGCTGCCAGGTCCTCGAAGAAATTTTATGACACCCTTTTTGAAAAACTCCATATCGTAGCGCTGTGGGAAAAGCTTCGCCTCCTTCCTCCCCTGAGGAAAACCTCAGCTTCCCAGCGCGAGGTTTTCAAATCCCCACGGTATGCAAGAGGAACATTTTGGAGAACTATTCTGTACATGAGCGAAGCGGCTCGAAGAACTGGAGATGAATACCCAGCCGATGGCGATCGGTGCAGCGTCGGTGCGATGGTAGAAAGAAGACGAACGCACCATTCTAAACAGTTCTTCAGAACAGTCTTCTACAGTCGGTAGAATATGCAGAGAGAAGCGAAGTCTCTCCTAAGGCCAAGCGTATCTAGACCGTCTGTGAGTATGGGATCATCAACAACGCGAACGGCTCGACGTTGAATACAGTCCAGGGGATTAAGTTGGTAGGTAGGTGCTCCAGCCCAAAGGTGTGAGCAGTACTCCATATGCAGCCTCACTTGGGCTTTATAAAGCACAAGGCGTTGCCGCGGTGTGAAGTACTGAATATGATTATATTAATAACTAATAATCATTTCGTTTAAATATATACCATATACCAACAAAAACTGTGTAGTTTTTTCCTTAAAATCTCATTTGAGTCCGGGTTGCCTGGAAGTACATCGGTATAAGCGACAAGGCCATCCATTGTTCAAGTTTACGGTGAACAATAAAAAGTTTTCATTCATTAATTATTAACTAGTCTATGCCTCTTAACTAGACACACTGCTGCACTTAAAGTCGGATAATAAATAGTTAATTAATTACTTAAATGGCGACGATTTAATTTCTGATCAAATATTAAATCTGATGACTATATTTCATATCAGTTAGTGTGAATGCATAAAATAAGCTGTGAAAGTTGCATATATATTAATTAAACAAAACTAAAGGGTTAAGGGTTCATTTTAAAATTTCTGTAACAATAAGTTAATAATAGAATTGAATTGTTCTTATATTAGACGCTTTTTAACCTTTCAGTGTGTGGCAAAGACTAATTAGGAAATCGACTAAGGGTGTTCATAGTTTAGTTTTTAGTCGGCTATCCAACTCTAAAAAGTGTTAAATGATAATACCTTATTAGTGTATTTGGCCATGTCACTGCACCATTGTATAGCAAAATATAGAAGACATCTTCATTCCCTATTTGATTCATATACATGCAATTCTTATTGCTGAGCTTGTTTCTTCGACAAAAAAACTGTTATATATACGAGTATATAAACAACGAAAACTAACTTCCATGGGCCGAATTCGGCTATTACCATCTCGTCAAAATCGCCGGAAATTTTCGTCTCAATCAAAAGGTTTGCTTGAACGGTATTCTGTTTATTCCAATGGCGTGCCCGTGGCGAGCCACCTATCTTTATAAATATTTATAAGTGAAAACTTTACATTTTTGGTAACTTTCCAATATTCGTTTCAGCTAACGCCATTTCTGGTAGATGGTAATAACAATTGTGCGGGATTTGATCTGAGGTCACCACTGTTATGTGTTATATCACTGTGGGTTACTACTGTGGTTGCTGTTATGGTATGTATGATACTCTTCTGACTGCAATTATGGCGTATCGGGCAGATGGAGATTAAATGAAATAAAAAGTTAAATTATATAACTATCTTTAGTTTAGTACGTACGACTCAACGCGAGAAGTGATGTGAGGCGAGTAAAGACAGCGCCATGAATATCCATCCACACATTACAATTTTTGCTGAATTGCAACTGTCCACCAAACCGTCACACCAATTATTTTCTACTATTAATCCACCGCGACGATATAGAGGTTTCGTGGAATTAGTAAAATACGAGTACTTGACACTATCGCAATCGAATTGTACTTTGAATATATTTGCAACACCAAGATATTGAAATAGCAGAATTGGGCCCCAGGAGTGTAGGTACACGGCCGATTCCTATATCCTACCGACCGTTCATTTGCTTGATAGTAGGTTACAATGTGACATAAGCTCCATACTAGTAATGTTAAAATTCAGCCTGTGATAGGACAAGTGAATGAATAATAATAATATTATAATAACAGCCCATAAACACCCCACTGCTGGGCTCGGGCCTCTCACTATAGGGGAACGGACAGTATACCCGCCACGCATGTCCAAGACGGCTTGGCAGATTTGACACATCGGTTATCTCAAAATGCAGGTTTCATCATGATGTTTTCACTCACCGTTGTTAGCACGTGGTAATTGTAACAATATGCACATTAGGTCAGAAAACTGCCTAAGTGGTGGCGCATGCGTTCCATCCAGGATTTGAACCCGCGCTCTCTGAGTTTGAGACGAGTGCGCTAGCCATTACTCTACCACGATTCGTAGTAGTCGGCGAAGGAATGAATAGTAATATAATTATAGGAACCGGCCAATAACACATCAGTCACTTCATAAAGAATGTGTACAACAAAAAAGGAACGACGGCTGAGAGCCGCGAATAAGACAATGGGTTTAAAGACACCTTTTGTGTTTATCTTGCAGCCCTTCGCGAATGTTTGCGTTTGCAGTCACCACCTTTGGAGTGTTTGACTTAAGTTAACACACACCTGTATTGTACAGGAATACTTGAAGAGTCTGCTCTGCACACTATACATATATATAAGTACACATATTGTACAGTACATATATACACATATTGTACGCTAATTGCAATTTAAAAAATCTAGCAAATAAAAAATCGACTTCAATAGAACCTAAAAAGCAAAAAAGAATGTGTATTTTCTACAACATCTTCAAGCCGGTGCGAAGTAGATATAAAAATTACTATATTTTGCTTGTTTGTTGTTTCTTTATATTTTACTTGGCACCAAGTTCAAGATGTAGAAAATATTTATTTTTGCTTCTTACTCTAGAAATCTGTTTCTTTTTAAAAAATATTTTACACTTTTAAGTTACGTGCACGTTAACTAATAAAATTAAATAAAACTATCCTGAAGCTGTGCTGAATCCAACGCAAAAACCTCAAAATCGATCCAGAGACAAAAACCGCAAAAACACATTTTCTATTTGATTTTAATGAATTTTCTGCTAAATCTTCGGAAGCCAAGTCCGATAGCGGTAAAATTTATATGGGACCATTTTGAAGCTTAATAAATATAAATTTGCACTACGAATTGAACACATCCTCCTTTTTAAAGTCGGTCAAAAATCGAATGTGACAACGTTAGTTACCTATTCTCTCCCAGGTATGTATGACAAAAAATAATGATGACAGACACACGTACACCATAATATCAAAATAGCTTAAACGCGAAATCATACAATTATTATTCATAAAAAAACTATAGTTTGTTTTAAAAAGCTTCTTTGTAATAATTCTGAAATTATAATTTTCTGTCTTACGGTTTATAATTTTTCGTGAAAAACTTATGTATATGTAACAAGTCAAAGTTTTTAAAAAGAGAAAAATTATCGAGAAAATCTTCAAAAATATTTTGATATTTTTGAGCTAAATAAGATGTATAGTTGAAGTATCTTTGGTTTACATTTTACGTATAGATGTAGCCTCTATACATTTCAAAATCTTAGATCGTTAAACCTCAACACGGTAAGCTCATAAAATAATTAAAAATTTTCACTACATAATCTCGCCGTACAACACTACATATCTATCACGTTAATAATTAGAGACCGTCTCAGATAGACAGATAACATGTAGCAATCTTAATAAGCTGTTGCGACCTAGACGCCGACAAAAACAAATTCACACCTGCATACCTGTAAAAACACATTTTATTACCTTTCGGCATTTGGACTTCTTTTGTTTACTTTGTGTTTTAAATTTGTGATTAGATAACAGCCCATTGTGTATTGTAATCTTTTATGGCAGTCATAAGCCAGGTGTGTCGGATTTAAAATACAAACTGATCGTAAGAAATTCGGTCCACGCGGCCGACAGACATATTGCATCTGTGCAGTATAAAGTAATGCCCCGATTGAGGGACGCGGCAGTCAAGCGATAACCACGAGCGAAGCAAGACTTGTGTACATTCGGTAATCTATTTAGTGGCGGACTTTGCGCGTGTTATTGAATTACGACCTTCTGCATTACGTTTGGACTTGTTATGTTCGGTTATATTTGTACCTGTGTTATACGTGTTTGTATAGTTCTAATAAACTCTATAATAATCCCAACGACATTTTAATTCGAGTCCTGTAACTTGTAACAAAGCATTGCATTCGCGTCACAAGGCATAATAATGATGCCAAAGACCGTGCGAAGTAAGAGAAAAAAGTATGAAAGCGAACCCTAGGCTCCGAAGCAGAAACTTCTGACGCCACTGGGATTTGAATTTAACGCTAGAATGACTATAACAACCCATGCATATCCATATAACTCGCACGCAATCCAATCTTACACTGTTTCATTCGTCATGCTGCTATTAGCACTGGCTTATAAATAATTTTGAACAACAAAAAGCGTTCAAATTTGACGCAGTTCATGGCACTTTGAAGTGTCGTAGAAATTACGAACGTCAGTTAAATTATTATATTTAGCCTTTGTCATTTGACAAATAAAATCTTTTAGGGCCGGCTCGATCAGTGTGATACCACGCTCTCACGGAATATCGGCGTGAAACGGTTAGCCTTGAGCTAATCATGTCACGCGCGATGGATGAGTTCCGATGACATAATTCCCTCTACCGCTATCTCATAATCGGCAGACAAACACATCACAGACACCTAGACTATATATAGTAAATAACGGAAAAAAATTCGTTTCCGAAATTCAGGAATCAAACCCGGATCCTCTGAGTTGCAGTAAGGTCGGCCGGCAAAGGCTTTGCCCGCTCAACCACAGAGGCCGTTAATCTATCTCTCTCTTTCTCTTTCTATCTCATCCTCCCTGTCCAATCTAGGGTTGCCACCTTTTTTGAAGAAAATATAGTAATTTTGTTTTTTAACCGCAAAAATATAGTATTTTGGGATAATTAGAGTAAATTTTTTATATTTTATTTATTTCGTTATTGAATTTTCCATGTGTATTTATTACTACTTTTTGTTTTGGCCAGCCAAGTTCTATTATTTTTAAAATATTAATTAAAATCTAAATAAAAAGCGCGACAATTGAATTAGCGATGATAACGTAGTACATTTCGTACTATATAATTTTTCTATACTACAATATAGTACGATACTATATATTATAGTAGGGCTGGGAAGTATAATCCAATTCTATATTTTTTTATATCTTGAGTACAGCAGACAGACAGACGGGCCACCTGATGGAAAGCGGTTACCGTCGCCTATGGACGTTTGCAAAACCAGAGATGTCACCAACACGCTGCCGGCCTCGAAGAAATTTTATACCACCCTTTTAAAAAAAAACCCATATCCTATATATCCCATCTCCTCTATCCTATTCCTCCTGTTTGATTCCTCTATCTCATTCACCTATCCTTATCACCCCATCCTAAAGGCTGGCAATGCGCTGTCTTCGCCCCTGATGTTTCAAACGTCTATAGGGGACGGGGTCCATTTTCCATCGCCTGGAGTGCTGTATGTATGGCAACTCCGCCATAAAAAGGTTATCTTAGCCGTACAGGAACGGAAAAAAATACAATTTCCTGCGGCCAAGCGGCCTGTGGTAAGAGGCGACAGAACAACCCACAGCCAGGTGGTTGGGTATTTGCCCGTCTGGATGGGCACCAACTCTTCAAGAGTATGTCGCCATAACAACTTTGAGTTGTATTCCGGCATTAGTGGACAGGTTCCAGCCTCCCTATAGAGAGAGGCAGCACATTGGTAGCACCTTTGGAGTTACAAATGTCCGTAAGCGATAGTAACCACTCTCCATCAGGTGGTCCGTCTGCCTGTGTGATGAAATCATACCATAAAAAAATATACAAAATCGCATTTTTTCTCTAATTTATGCCATCTTTAGAAGTTGCCTAATAGGTTTGATTCAAACTTTGGACACAATACTTTTTATCACTTTGAAAGCGAATGCCTCCCAAGCTATCAACAAACAACGTTATAATTTATCAAAAATCTTACTCTTGCTGTGTAGGCTATTGACTCTGGAATGCGCTGCCTGTTACTTTTAGACAAGCTAAATCACTAACAATATTTAAGAATATGACGAAAAAGCCACTACCTGCAACATGGTGATGTTTGTTATTTTTGTGTGTGTATATACATATGTACACATATGTATATACACATGTGTATATATTTATGAATGTAATATTAATAGGTGTATTTATATGTGTCTACTAGCTGCGCCCCGCGGTTTCACCCGCGTGGTGATGTAAAACCACAAACCACACTATATCTTTATAAATTATAGCCTGTGTTATTCTGATGTGTAAGCTATATTATTGTAAAGTTTCATCAAAATCCATTCAGTAGTTTTTGCGTGAAAGAGTAACAAACATAAATTCTTACAAACTTTCGTGTTTATAATATTAGTAGGATTATGTATAATTCTTACTTATATGATATTTTAAATACTTGTATATGTGTATTATTGAATAAAATATAATGTAAGTAATATATCATATCATATCGTATAATATGTATGTATACCACTTTCGACAAATTGAATCTGTTTTATTTCTGCCACGGATAGTCTGGAAGAGATCGCTTCTTAGCGATAAGACCGCCCATTGTGCCATCTTATATATAAAAATTAATCGTAGAAAATGTATGTACGCGCATAACTTGAGAACGACTTTACCGATTTTGATGATATTTGTTTTGTGTGTTTGAATGGGTCCCCGGGTGGTTTAGATTCACAATTGGAACCGATAGGTGGCGCTGAGATCGGGTTCTAGAATCCTCCTAATCACCTGTACCGATTTTGGTGATTTTGTTTTTGTGTTTGAGTGGGTGGGTTCCTGGATGGTTTAGATTCGCAATTAGAACCGATAGGTGGCGCTGAGATCGGGTTCTAGAATCCTCCTAATCACCTGTACCGATTTTGGTGATTTTGTTTTTGTGTTTGAGTGGGTGGGTTCCTGGATGGTTTAGATTCGCAATTAGAACCGATAGGTGGCGCTGAGATCGGGTTCTAGAATCCTCCTAGTCACCTGGAATGATTTTGGTGATTTTGTTTTTGTGTGTTTGAGTGGGTTCCCGGATGGTTTAGATTCGCAATTAGAACCGGTAGGTGGCGCTGAGATCGGGTTCTAGAATCCTCCTAATCACCTGGACCGATTTTGGTGATTTCGTTTTTGTGTCATGAAACAAAGTCGTTTAGGAATTCAGAAAATATGGCGGTACGAAGTTCGCCGGGTCAGCTAGTTCAGACAATTTTTAAGCTATAAGTTTTCTATGTTTTCTGTGGTGGTGTACAATAAAGTATTCTCTCTCCCTCTCTCTCTAAGGATTAATATCAATATGTTCCCAAAAATAATACTTCAATCATATGTATGGCAGTCACCTCTGATATATAATTATTTTATCGCAATTACAGATCATAAAAATAACTCAGCGACATAATATTATAATCATTTCGAAACGTATTGAAGAAGTAAATTCAATACAGTGTATATAGAGTTGGCGAGCATCGAGCATACTGGTCGGGGATCTAGTTTTTATTTCCGTATCATTGTACTGACTTTTTTATAGGTTTTGCATTTAACTTTTATATTGTAAGCTTCTGAACAAGATTTATTGAGCCAACTTTTAAAGTGCCGTTTTTGTCCGATTTTAATATAGAAGATATTTTAATTTGATTTGCCTTTTGTTTGTTTCCTGTTGCTACACGCAAGTTGCAAAGGTTTTCTGGAAGAAAACGCTTCTAGGAGTTTAGGATAAAGTTCAACATTTATACATCACTATTATTTTAGTTTTAAATTTAACTTTTTGTGTACAATAAAGATAAATATAATAATAATTTGACAAAAAAATAGTTATTCTTTTATTTAAGGTTTTTTTTATAAAAGCATAATATTAATATTTAAAAAAAATGCTTTTCTACTATGATATAAAAAGTTGAAAATAAAGGAATGAACAAGGTAAAAAAATTATAGGATTAATTAAAAAATTAGGTAAGTGCTCGGCAGTCCCGACACAACGAGGTTCCGTAGAGGTAAGAAACTATGGGTTTTCGATACTTGTATATTTTATACAACATCTTGAAGTCGGTGCCAAGGAAATCATAAAAAACAACAAAGCAAAATATAGTAATTGTTATATAGAAATTATTTATATCTTCTTATGAAATAGGTTTTGTTAAAAAAAATTTGAGGATCTGAATGACGAGCTTCCGTGATTATGTTTACTCATTTTATAGTGTTTTCGGCGCGTAGTAGTGGTAAATTAAATTATGCTCCCATACAGTAAATAATAACCATAACCAAAAAAAACTTTAACATTACTCACTGACATCTTTGACCTCCGTGATCGCGGGTACTGAAAAGTGTCTCAACCGTCGGAATAAAAATCAAATAAAATACCGCGCTTAAAACCATTAAAACGTTATTATATATTACTCCTTTTATTTTAACTCTTATTTCCATGTATGGCCATTGCCATACCCTTCATCTTTTTTTTTCACGACTTCACTAAATAACTTAGTAGCGCCAGGCAGACTACATCTTGTAATATTTTATCCATGTAGCCTGATTAGTTCCAGACGAATATGACTGTGACATACACAGACAGTGTGACAGACAAACGGACGGACGCACATAAGGATTCCGTTTGTGTCAAAATGGCTACGAAAGCCAAAGTAATATTTAAAATAAATTTCCTTATTGCAACAGTTTTTCACACTATAACTTGTCGAAAAAAACATTTTTTTATTGCTGGAGTACAGCAGACAGGCTGACGGCCCAGGTGTGATGGAAAGTGGTTACCGTCGCCTATAAACATTTGCAACACTAAAGGTGCTATCAATGTGCTGCCGAACACGTAGATGGAACTAGAACCAGGCCGCTAATGCCGGAACACAACTCAAGTTTGTTATAGCGGCATACCCTTGACCAGGGACCAGCCATCCAGACGGGCAAATGCCCTACCACCTGGCAGCAAGCATTTGGTTTCAACCACGTACAGGATATCTCTATATACATAGCCCTTTAAAAATGAATAATATACATCATGTAAAACTTCTCCTTTTATTAAAGGGAAATTATTTGTTGATGTTACGTATAATTTTTACGATTATAATTTCAATATCCAACAACACTGAGTGTAAACTAATTTTAATAATAACTAATTGAATTTTAATAAAAAGCACATCAAGAATAATTATATTTGCTTTGTTGGGCAATAAAAACTTAATAAATTCACCCCAGCAATGATCTTTTCCTATGCGATATCTTCTAGCTGATAATCTACTTTTAACAGGTCAACACGGTTATAAATTATACATAATAGCATCCAATAAACGTCCCGCGGTTCTAGTTTTCCCATTTCAGGGCAATGAACGGTATACCTACCCACTAGACCCAGGGGAATTTCGCGGGTTTGCTCAATGTGCAGGTGGTTCAAGATGTTTTCTTTCCTGGTCAGTACCTAGTTGTTGAAATAACATGCACATTAGGTCAGAAAAACTGCCTAAGCAGTAGACGCTTCTCCGATTAGGATTCGAACCCATGTCATTTGAATAGGACGCGGAATCATAAGTCATTGAGTTACCACATGTTACACCAATAAAATATGCTATTACATATTTTTCAACACATTTGCTCAAAAAATGCATTTACGAAGCCTGTATACATTGTTCGAAAGTTAAAAATTAAGCACCATACAATGGAACTTGCGATAAAATAAGTAGGTACTTAGGTGAAAAAAATAAGAATTCCAACAAGGAGTTTCACACGAGAATAAACAAGCTGTATAATCGAACCTCCTTGAAAGAGCTTTTGATCAATACATTTGCTTCACTTTAATACTATAAAATAATGAGACGAAAGATGTAGGTCTAATTTTCACCACGCGCACGTGGCGCTATTTTCATATTAGACGTATAACGTAAAAAATTATTACGACTTTCCGACTGATATTTATGTTTGTATCATTACATATTGTACTGTTTTCTGGCAAATGTGTTGAAAAACGTTGTATGGTACACGTGCGGTTGTTGGTTTTTACAAACTCCTGATTATAGTAAGCTCTCGACTCTACTAGTTTGTAACTACCGCACTAGGGTCATAAATAACTATTATTCATGTTTTTGTATTACAAAACCGACCTAAATCATAGTTATAAAAATTATCCAATATGAAACTCTGATAAACTGATTACGATATCTCTAAATTCTTAAAGCATTATTAGTTAAAAAAAAATTTTTTGCTTCCTTCGTACACATGTTATTTAGGTATACTCGAAGCAGTTACACTTAAGGTCACTTGAGGTCAGCATTTATCGAAAACTGAACTCCAAATCGTTTTCAAGCAAACGCTTACGACGGGTTATCGTCGGGTTAAGGTTCATAGCAACTAACAAGTATCTACTTTTCACTAAGTTCAATGGCATCACTTGCTTAATAATAGGATAAAGTGTATGGATGGTATAATATACATATGTGCATATATAATTTACACGATAGTCAACACTTTCTCTTAACTTGATTCAGTCCTAGCATTAGAGGTCATCAAGAAGATAGAAAATGGGAGCCCATGAATTTAACATCATTAATTTTACTACCTACAACTACAATTTTTTTTAATAGTCGTGGTAGCGTAATGACTAGCGCACGCGTCCCAATCTCTAAGGGAGTGGGTGGATCCTGGCCGGAACGCGTGCACCACATAGGCAGTTTTCTGACCTAATGTGCATATTGTTACAATTACCACGTGGTAATAACGGTGAAGGAAAACATCGTGATGCAACCTGCACATCGACATAACCAATGTGTCAAACCTGCCAAGCCGTCTTCGACAAGCGTGGCGGCTCTACTATCCGTTACCCTATAGTGGGAGAGGCCCGAGCCCAGCAGTGGAACATTTATGGGCTGTTATTAATCATTTAGAATTTTACTACCAACATAATATTTAAGTAATGAAATAAAGCTTTTATCATTAAGGATTAACACGCAGCTTCTCTCTTACAAACTTCGAATCTTCAAGTCTCCTGTGAGTAGGTCCTTCTAGGTTAAAGCGTGCTACATCCTAAACCATATCTCCGCTCAACATCATGCAAGATCGTGGTCAAACGCGACCTATACTACAATTGTAAAAAATCTTTGCTGTAAGAATTTTATTAATATTGACATTGTGTTCAAAAAATATCGCAAGCAACTGCTATGTTAAATAACTGTAATGCAGTTGTTAGTGCCAACTTCTCAAAGAGTAAATAATTAAAAGAACATCTAAAAGATTAGTTTTTATCTCTACATGTGTGGATCCCGCAGAAACTGTCCCATTATCCAGGATAAAAGTATTCCATATTCATCCCTGTTACCGAACATGTATGTATCCTTAACTTCATGATAATCAAGTTCATTCCCAATGCTTTGAATTAACTGAAATCCTTCACCATTAGATTCCGTATTTTATCCTTTATTTTTGTCAATTTTACAAAAAAGTAAATATCCTCTGAGCTTCTGTAATTGTTCCTTGATTCCATAGGTTTTATGTGTGTAATTAATAAAAACTTAATAATGGTATCTTTGCCAGAGTATGAACTTAAGATGGCGAACGCAATAAACTCTATTACGTTCTTCCACCAATTCGGCTGCTCGATTCTGATTGGACAGCGTAATTTTGCGACCATAGATTCTAGAAATAATTATATGTCTCAACTGTAATCGAGGCGCAAATTACTCATGCAAATTGTTATAGTCCTACAAGGGTAACATCGTTCAAGCACCCAAGCTTTATAAGGCACCGAATATACGCAATAAATACTGGTTTGAACTCACTTGTATTTTTATGCTACCGGTGTAAGATGTAGGTATTGAATTTTCGCCAATTTCAAACATAGCATAACAGTCTTTTATTTAAATTTAGATATAAATATTGTAAAATATAACGCTGAGGAGGTTTTATTAAGCCGCTTCTTTCCTTTAACAGTAACTACTCATAAAATTGTTTTGGAAGCGGTGGTAGAACATGGTTTTCAATAAGTAGGTAATCTGTAAGATTCTATATTGAATTAAATATAATCATTTTCATTTTTGCTTATTCCTTCTACGTTAGCTGAATTTTAAAGGTCGAGTTTGGCATGCATCAACTAATAAGCCTAGCGAAAAATATCCAACTCTGACAGTTCGGTAAACTTTAAATTCAATACAAACTTAAATTGAACTAGATTTAAAAAGTTTAAACAGCACTAAAGTAAGTGTCGTAATAACTAATTTTATATACTAAAACACTTATTTATTACACCCAACAAAAACTACTCGCCAGTCATGATGCTACAAAACGCGCAATTCTGTTCTAATCGTAACGAACGAAATGACACAAGCTATAATCGCTAATGACGACTAAAATTTCCAGTGGCCGTGAACTGCCGCCTTGACTGCGGATACTAAATGTAACAAACAAAAAGTTTCAACTCTAACAGATAGCTGTTACTCGACCCACATCTATGACCTCGTTTTGGCGAAATCGCAATGTAATTTCGCGACGTAAATTTTTTGGAACACTTTTACTTTGGCACCGGGCGTACGGTCCAGCGATTCACAGTACGGATACCTAGATGACACCAATTTCTCTTTCATTGAATCAGTGCAGAGCTTTAAGTTGTCTCGCTTCAAGGGACTTCCAATCGCTACATTAAAGAGTACGCGGTTTTATCTCGACTCGTATATCTTAATGTGTGTCACCCATTTCTTCTTAAATAAGAAGTGCAAAGTCACTTACATCTATCTTCTATAAATATACATATAATAAAACTGTAGAGGTCGAATTTCTGTACAATGAAAAAAATGCTAAAAACCAAGTCAGGGGGATGTAAAAAGTGAAATAGAACTAATTTAGATCTTTTTCAAATTTTTTGTTTATCTGATTGTACCAGCTAATCTCCGAAACGACTGGACCGATTTAAATGAAATTGTGTATGGTGGAAGCTTATATCCCTGGTCAACATATAGGATACTTTTGATTTCCAAAAAATTAAAGAGTTCCCGTGGGATAGTTAAAAAAACTTTCCACGCGGACGAAGTCGCCGGCAGAAGCTAGTCTTTTAATAAAGTTATCAAAGATTCTAAGATTACAGATTTAAATTTGTAAACAGTAATTTATGTATGTTTATATATAAATATATATGTATATTTTTTATTCGCTATTAATACATCTATATTATATATATTTTAAACTATGCGCACTCAATACCGACCCACTATTAGATATGCAAAATGATCTCCAGAAGGTCGGGATTAAATCGCTATTAGCGATAAGGCCGCCGAGTGTACTAGTTGAGATATTGTTAATTATAATACTTTCTTGTGTGCAATAAAGAATTATCTATTCTAAGAAGAATGTTTGTGCTCATCTGAAGACACAGAGAGCTTGTACAATAAAGAAACAGGTTACCAGTTTGGAGATACAAATCTAGACCACTAAGGCAATAGGTCGCAAATACGGTGATAGTGATCTAGATTACTGTGTCCATGCCATAATACTGTCGCGTGACATAATAGTATCTCACCGCCGACCAAAATTCGCAAGAAGCGTACATTGAACTAAGCAGCATCATAGACGTATTTTGTGTGAAATTGTAGCAAACGAAATTTGTGGTTGCAAAATACCCGCGTCACTCGGATTTTCTGTGTATAAATAATGAACTTTAATAAACAAAATTCATTTAAAACACATTTGATGATATTAAATAAAAATAAATTTAATAAGTTGGACAATCTGGATATTGACCTAAATACAGTTAGTTTAGTAGCTATCAGTTAATGCCAATTTGTTAAAATGTAGTTTAATTACTTGAACCAATGTCCAAAGTGAATTGGTAGGATTGAGATTTTCTAAACCATGAGCACGTGGTAATTTGCATGGTTGCATGTTTCCTAGCCAGGATTTGAAATCACGATATTTGAGACTCAAGTCTGATTGTGAGAAGCAAGTGCTTTAGCTACTAAACTAACTCGCTCGGTAAAAGAAAATGTTCAAGTAATTGTTGTTCACCAATACAACATCAATTTGTAGTCTGTAGATGTGTAAGTTCTTGTCCATTTTCGGGTTTCCCAACTAAAGTACCAAATGATGTGTGCAAATATGCAAAGTTGCTGTTTTTTCTGTATTTGGCAATATACGCGTCATCGATACGCAAATCTGTCATGCGCACGCGCGGCCTATAGCGTAACTTTCTCTCGAACCTGCGCAATCGCATTTGGTTAAAATTCGCTTTTTTGCAAACAGTTCTACAACGGAATATAAATAGCACGTTTGAGGATATTCTATGCCTAATGTCATGATCGTTTCGAAATCTCTGACATCAATGTGGTTTTGTCATATGTAGATACAGTTACAATTTTGTTTTATAAATGTTATACTATAACGACGCCTATGTGATTGAATGAGCTAAGCCTTTACTACTTACCTCCGAATTCGATTCCCGGCATGGTAAATTTCGTAAGTAAAGATTTCGTTGTTTACTATGGTCTGGGTATCTGAGATCAGTAGCGCGTAGTAGTCACTTAGTGCGACTCGTTATATATAGCTCATAATACAAGCGGAACTTGTTTAGCTTGCGGAACATCCAATTTGTGTATTTATCTGCCAATCCCGGATAATGGGATAGATTATGTAAAGGATATCCAAAAAGTAGGATAGCTTTTTTGTGATTTGCCATTTTCGTCATTTTGGTCATTTGGGTCATCTTTGTCCTATTTGGACTTTTTATCGTTTTTGGCCTTTTTGTCCATTTTGTCCTTTTTGGCCTTTTTGTCCTTTTTGTCATCTTTGTGCTTTTTGTCCTATTTGTCCGTTTTGTCCTTTGTGTCCGTTTTGTACTTTGTGTCCGTTTTGTCCTTTTTATCATAATTGTCATTTATATAGTTTTCAAATAGAGGGGGGATAGATACTCGATATGTCTTTCCGTTAAGCTTTCACGGAAAACTACTAGGAATACTGGATCGGTTTTGCTGTTATTTTGTTTAAATGTAGTTTTAATGCCGAAAATGGACATAAATACTTTTTATGCCGTAAGATGGGATAGTTTGCGATATAAAATGAAATTAATCTTCCGGGTGCAAATAGCACTCACATAAACATTTAGTACAATTTAACCTGTATTAACGCCTGCTCTTTAAACAAGCGGCAAAGACCAGAGGTTCACCCGCGGCCCAGCCGCGGGGTAACCTCTAGTTTCTTATAAAAAACCTAATTTAAAAAAAAAACGAATAGTGAGGCAACGCAGCGTCCTAACTGCATGCTATGAGAATGCGGCCATTACAGTTTGATAATTTAGACAGCCTTAATAGGCTATGAACCACACTATATTTAATTGTCTTTCAAGATTAGCTGTATTAATTTATTTTATGTGAAATACCATCTATTACGGAGCTATTACCAACTAAAATCCGCTATAATTTTTAGCGAACCATATGCTTTTTTATACTTTTCTCGGGTTGTCCGAAAAAATAGCTTAGACGATAAGGCCGCCTTTCCTCACATTACATCGTAGGTATATCGTTTTAAACCAAATTCAATTTATGGTGAATAGCATTAAATTGATTAAGGGCGGATTTCTTAATCTTTAGATAAAAGTTATCAGTCGAATAAAGTATAACCTGAGTGAATTCCAAAATAAAATCATGCGACTGTTTTATTCGTACAACTGACATATTTAATTTTTCCATCTTATACTTTATTCTTTGAATAACTTTTACCTGGTGATTGAAAAATCGGCCCTAATTTCTCCTATATTCCGGCCTAGAATAACGGAAGGGAATATTTCCTGGATTTAGAATAAACAATTATAACTTTGTACATGGTAATATACATTGGAAATGCGAGTTGGAATGGTTGAGAGCGAAACTAACACAAACTAGTCACTCGGATTACTTTCATCTGTGCGAGATGCCGAAAGTAAAAACTTTTACTTTCGTTCGAAAAGATTGCTTTTATACAATATTCTCCCTAATTACTTTAGATACCGACGTGATGAGGAAAATTGTATTCTTAAGGTGATTATACATAGTACATTCCACTATCTTAGAAGGGCTTTGTAGCCCAACAGAACAAACATGCAAGCATCTCTTTACTTTTATTTTAACTGTTAATTTATAGTATCTAGTGGTCGAAATTCGAACATAATAATTAATTTAAATTATAAGTTTGAACATTATTAAAGTTCTGTTGTCAAAGACTATACTTCCATAATCACAGATTTCGCCAACACTTAATTTGACTTTAATAATAAACAAAAAAGTATATATGCTGGTGTGTGTGTGTGTGTGTGTGTGTGTGTGTGTGTGTGTGTGTGTGTGTGTGTGTGTGTGTGTGTGTGTGTGTGTGTGTGTGTGTGTGTGTGTGTGTGTGTGTGTATGTGTGTGTGTGTGTGTGTGTGTGTGTGTGTGTGCGTGTGTGCGCGCGTGTGTGTGTGTGTGTTAAATACATGGTAATGTGTATAATGTTTTTTTTATTGATTTAATGTATTTTTTATGCATAATTTAAAAAAATATAAGCATTCTGCACTCCTTCTCTATATAAACTATAAGTGTGCGAAATTTCATACTCCTCCGTCCGCGCAATTTTCGTAAAAAGGGGTACAAAGTTTTTGCTGTGCTTTTGCTTCACGTATTAATATAGCAGATGACAATATTTTAACCAAGGCTAGGAACTGCTTTAAAATTAACCACTTTTTATCGTTTATATCCGGTTTTAGTCAACTACTTCATTCGGAGTGTAAATCTTAGAAAGAGATCCGCTAGAATTACTTTCTCATTTTAACTCTCTCAACATATACAGTGTAAACTCTATATAAAGACACTGAAGGGACTGTGCATTTTATGGCCTTATAGAGAGTTGTCGTTAAATGGAGAGAAGTCTGTTATTTTTGTCTGACGTCTTTTGCTACACTTATAGTAATTTTGTTGTATTTTTTTTACTTCTTTTATTTATATCTTGCGATATTGAGGCATCTTGGTGATAAAGGAAGTACTTAGAAATTTCGGTATTTCGGAATTTCTTAGAAACTTCGGTATGCATTATGGCGACAGTCGACTTTATTACGGGCTAGATTAATAAAGCGATATAAGAACGTACACAGCTGCGCAGCTTTTACTAAATTTGAGAACTTAAAAGTTACTTTTTATTACTCAAATTTTTGTCGTTATTGAGAACGGGTGTAATGCTATATAGAGTGTATCATTGTATGAAAGACAAGCTAAACCAACCAAAGCCAAGTGATTTCGACGCTTAAGGGAGTTTGTCGTTAAATCGAGTGACGTTAAATGGAGTTAACACTGTACGTACATATTTGTGTGCGACTGAAAATTTGCTGTACTACATGGCTGCACTTCGTAGCTGTGCGGCAAAAACCATTTGAAAATCTTTCAAAACCGGGTTAGTGAACAAAACCTATTTAATGAACATTTATTACCAAAAACCGCAAAAAAATATAATCCGCTAAAGACGCGGTGAATTAGTCATAAGACTAAAATGGCGTGGCAAGAACTTTCGTTAACAATGCAAGCACATGCACACAAGTAAAGCATCAGTTTTAAGGGGCGGGGTTTTATTGTTACCTGTTTTGGGTTATACAAGGAAGCAATAAAATCGAAGTCCGTAAACAAAGCGAGAGCAAGATACAAAAGAAAAAGGGCGTCGTCAATCGGCAAAGTGCATATTGCAACTAAATACAAGTAAATGTTTCCTTTAGTTTAAACACTTCAGAAACGTTCTGAATGGTGTATATGAAATTTGGGAGTGTGTGATTAAGGAGGAATTTGGTTGACCGTACATAGGTTTTAACCGGTTGGATTTTTTTAAAGGTCCTGATTTTAAAACATTAACTGATACAGGCTCTGTAAAAACTAGTGTGGAAAGTAGAGTTTCTTTGGGTACGCTTAAGTATCGCTACAGACGATTTGCAAAATCCTTGCATTTATCATATTATCATAATCACATTGATCCTCTATCTCATTCCATTGGATTTATATACTTATTTTAAAAATTTTATTTTAAGGAATTTGGATTCATGTATTAATTTTTATACTAATCATAAAAATTCAGTAATATCAAAAATGTAAATAAAACAAGATGTTTAGGCAAATCTGTTCTGTATGTACGAGTTTAGTAATTCAAAAATTATTGTTATTATGCCGATTTTGAATACATCGCAAGAGGTCTTTGGCCGATTCATGACATTATTAAACAATAAAAAGTAATACATCGATTGTTCAAATCAACACAGCTGTTATAATTATAGCGAGGAGTAAATATAATACGCGATGTGACTTTGCACGTAGCACGGACTACTTATGTTACTGCTCCATCTAGGATAATGTTAATAACCGTATCGTTCAGTAATAGCGATGGCTTTAATGGGTTATTTGTGACGCGATATTGCCATTAATCGTTAATGACATTAAATATAGACAGATAATGTATGTATATACACTAATGTAGCTACCCGTTAATGGCATCATTTTTAAAACTATAAACAAGATGCATTTAACTACTGTCTATAACTATAACATTATCCCAGATGGAGGCCCGAGCATTAAACAGACTTGTTATTAACTGCACGTAGCCCAACTTCGTTGTATAAGTGCCTTTATTTATAATTTCAAAAAGTGAATAGTTACGATTTGAATAGCGACAACATGCAATTATTTATAATTTTATAAATAACTAGGATATGCTTGTAACTTCGTCCACGCTTGACTTGAATACCCCGCGGGATTCCCGGAACAAAAAGTATTACAGTATTTAAAAAAGAATGTAAGTTATCGTTTTAGTGGAAACTGTGTCTAAACAAGCTAATTTCTATGCACCTGAACAACTACAAACCGCTTCTGAGAAAATTCCCGCAGGCTTTCCTGGATAAAAAACACACACATTTTATTAGATAAAATTTGCTATCGATCAATGAAAAAATCACTTTGTAATCCGTTTTTTTTTATTCTGGCCGTTTTAAATAATTTGCAGAAAAATATTCCAGGATAAAAAGTGGCGCCGATTTTAGGTCTAAGAATTTGCTGTCGATCAACGAAAACCGCATCAAATACAACCCTGCAGTTTTTACGTGAATCCCGAACAAACAAACCGACAAACAGACAAGAAATTTTAAAAAAATACATCGTGTTCTCCATCCTTTATATAATCTATTCCTTTCGTTTTTTTTTTTAAATAACTTCAATGTACAGACACGGAGTATTTAGAATTTTATAATATTATAGATTATTCAGTAACAAATGCTTTCTTACATATCAGACAACAGAACAAAGAACTCTATGAACACAAGGTAAGCCACTTTTTCTAAATCTTAATAGTGAGAGTGTACGCTTGGATTATAATAGTTTAAATAGATCAAAAACAAAAAAAATCTGTACATACATAACACGTATATTTACAATGCATACAGACTTTTTAAATAATACATCGTGTTCTCCATCGTTTATATAATCTATTCCTGTCGTTTTTTAAATAGCTTCAATGTACAGACACGGAGTGTTTAGAATTTTATTATATTATAGATTATTCAGTAATAAATGCTTTCCTACATGTCAGACAACAGAACAAGGAACTCTATGAACACAAAGGTAAGCCACTTTTTCTAAATCTTAATAGTGAGAGTGTACGCATGGATTATAATAGTTTCAAATGATCAAAAACAAAAAAAATCTGTAAATACGTAACACGTATATTTACAATACATACAGACTTAAACGTTAAAAACTGAAGCGCCTACTCTAAGCACGAGTGAATTTTCCATTTTAAGAAGAAGCGGTAAGCAGTTCCCCAACATGACACCTAGTTAATTTTATTAAATTACATCCTTTATGTATGCAGCCATAACAACCTTGAGTTGTATTCCGGCATTAGTGGACAGGTTCCAGACTTCCTTCAGAGAGCAGCAGCACATTGTAGCACTTTTGATGTTACAAATGCCCGTAGGCGATGGTAAACGCTATCCATCAGGTGGGCTGTTTGCCTGTCTGCTGAACTCATGCAACAAAAAAAACCTCGTGTAGCTTTCCGTCTCTTTTTAATTAGATTAAATTATTATACAACGCATTATAAATTCATAGAGTAACCTAAATGAACGTGAAACCCAATTTGCCATTGCTGAAACTGGTTAGGCGAAAGCGAAATTTCTTAATGGCTATCATCGGTTAGAATAATGCATGAGTGGGTCTGAATAACCTAGATATTGACGTGGCAACAGTGACAATTAGTAAAATGTTATCCTTATAATATAACTCGACGACAATATATAAAATATCCCCAAATTTAGTCTTATGAAAACATATCATTCGTATTAAAAAGTGTTTTTAAAGCTCTACAAACTCAAATTTCATAAAAATATTCCATCTCATATTTCAAAAGTTAGAGGTTCTGACAACTTTTGAGGCTAATATCTCCCACTTATTAATAACTTAAACTGTAACCTTTAGAAACATCGGCATGATTTTTCAAACGTGAATACCGTACACGGTCATTTTACATTGAAAAATTTTGTTATCACTCATTTACATGTACGACGACCACCACTAATCTGAAATATTTTCGCAATTTCATTACTTAATGAGAGAACTTAATTTAACATAACCTTTGATCTCCAAAAAATTTCATAAATCTCGTAAGTGCGTAGTAGTCCACGAGCTATGAACGGTTCCATAGAGGGGCGAAAGGTCACATAAAACACATTTAATCAGAAATTCTCTATATCTCATATCAGCTCCGACATACGACTGGAGTTTACAGCTTATATACGTACGCGTGACCAAAAAGGCTGGCGTGCACCTAGGACAACAAATCAGCATTACCGTCCAACGCGGAAATGCAGCCAGCATTTGGACACGCTCCCCGCCGACAGCGATTTGAAGTCAATTTTTTACTTATAGATTTATGTTATTTTAAAAGTATAGTTGAGTTTATTTATTTTTTATAATATCATTGCAACAAAAATATATTTAAGTACGATTGTCTTTGCATATGCACTGATGAATATTTTATATTTTAGATCTTATTTCATAGCATTAAAGTTCAAAATTGTATACTAAAGAACGCGACGCTTTCGTGTTAACGCTTGTATTATTTAACTCCTCATACAATTTCTATATTCAGGGGGGTTCGTTTTTGATGCTCTACCATTATAATTTATAAAGAAATATCTATCTACTCGAGAGTTCAATAAAATGTTTTTAACAAAAACAATCCGACTTCCAACTAAAGAGTAAAAAATAAAAAAATCTACAACATTTCGAAGTTGGTGCATTTTGCAATTTCATGTAGTCTTTATGTTTCACTTGGCACCGACTCCAAGATGTAAAATATTTATTTTTTGCTTTTTAGTTAGAAGACGGTTTTCTTTTTGTTAAAACAAAATATTTAGTTGTAGTTAAACAGGTATAGTTGTTTTTAGAAATAATATTTTAAGCGCCTGTACAAAGCGTAACACTGGCACGCGTATGCAGTTTGCCTCACGAAGAGTGTTGGCACTCGGCGCTCCTCAAGAACGATTGCTCTCGATTTATCTGGGATCCACTCATCAGATCCTGACTTGGTGACAATGGGATCACTTCAACGGTATACTCATTCAGAGATTTTTTTTGAATAGGTCCGCAATTGACGGCAAAATAGCGTAACAAACATACCCGAAAAACATATAGTCGAATTGAGAACCTCCGCCTTTCGGTAGTCGATTAAAAATTACAGAAGAGGATTTATGAACTGAAATAGGTAATACAATTTTTACGATTTTCGCAAGCCATATCTTGCCATCTATCGATTTAAATACTCCTGTAGATGACGAAAATAGATCTTCCTTTTCTATCAAAATGGCAACGGAACCCTAATAAATATTTTCAAATTAACCCACAACGAGACTCGTCACGTATAATTCACTTACCCGCAGCGACTTCGGGTTCATTACAAGACTTGTGATAACACGAGTCACCTTGTCGGTCATTAACCTCCACTCGGCGGCAATCAGTTAATTTCAATTAACTACACACCGTGACTGGAAGTGATTTTAAGCGTAATTACAAGATTTTTATTAATTTATCTTTTGATTTTTTTATCTGTATATTATTTATTCATCAAACGCCTATATTCTCTGGAGTGGGGAGGGGGTATATCAATAGTCACCGCTGTTACAATTTGCCAATCATGAGTAAGGTCATGATATCGAATGATCTATAACGAGTTAATAAACAATAACCGTCCGAAGCTAAGACTTATCAAAATATAAAAACGACTAATTCATCATAACCACAATATGAAGAGGCAAAACATAATAACCCCTATAAATATTCCAATACTAATTAAGGCCTTATCATTTCAAAATATATATCGTATACCAATAATACCCGCCACTCGCCACCATAATACCCACACGCTTATTGCAACGTGGATTGATAAAGAAGACTGGCGGTTTTCTTGGGAGCGTTCGACCTGGTCACCTACAGGCATAATTACAATGTGTTTAGGTAGCTTATTTCATTTGAAACCCATGTGTGATTGGCATTTTCTACAAGAACTTGGCTGTAAATAGAATTTGGCCTTAAATTTTTGAAATTATGAAAACCTAAAGTTTTTGGCGAAAACTTGATATTTAAAGTTACATTCAAAGAAATTTGGGCTGACAGTAAATCATTCATTTATTTATTTAACTTATTGGTTTGGAAATTGGGAATGTTCCCAACTGATGGTGATTTGGGACCTATTTATTATTTGTAAGCTTTTTGAAGTGAAACCTCTTAAGAACCGTTGTGATTTGAAACTAGATGAAACGAAAAAGTGACACTAAAAAAAGATAAACACATAAATCTATAAGACTAAGCCTGCGAGGGAATGAGATGGAATACATTATATTGAATCATTTAAACACTATACTCATACAGATAGAGTTGGAAATGTTTTGATGTTTTTCTTTAATTCTTCAAACGATATAATACATGAAATGTGACGTCACGGAATTTAGAATTCCTCCCACCCCTTGACACATTTTGTCAATTTTAATTGTAAAAATAACCAATAGAAATACTTGTATACTTTTTAAAGGAATATTATCGATTACTTAAATGCTTTTTTTGGGTTACGTAGCTAAATGACAAAAACGGTGGAAATTCGTCACGCCTCCAAATCCCTCGACTGTGAGTGAAATGCACACGCATTTGACCGTTTTTTCTATACCCAGAACATACGAGTTCCTACGAGATACGAACGCAAAATGTACGCAGGCAAAGCTGCGTAAAAAGCCCTAACTAAGAAATTACTAGAGGTCAAGAAAAAGTATTTATAGTCAAAACTACTTCCAACGAATTAAACGCACGTATTAATTTTACATTCTAATGTTGATAAACTAAAATATTTGAAACTAAAGAAAATAATCTTTTTGCGTTCTCTAAATTCAAATTTAAAAGTAACATTATTAATGACTTGCTGAATTTTACATAACACAAGCCGACTTTATTTCTTTAATTTCAAATTAACATTTGCTTTGTAAAATTGTTACTAACCTGGGCTTACTTTTTACTGTAAACGATTTTATATTATATTATTATTGTATATTCGCTGTGTTTCCTCAATAAATAAATAAATAGTAGAATAAACAATAAGATAACTTATTCAGGTTTTATAACGACAGACGACCTCAGTTATTTAGTTAAAAAATACCATCTTACAAACACACATGTAAGACTTCAAACATTATGTTAAAACATTACGCATTATAATTTATACAGATTACATCTTAAAAATTCTATTACAGAGAATTTTCACATAATTAAATGCAATTTATTTAGTAGTCACAACAATTAACTTTCACCTTTAAATGAACAGCGCTAATTGTTTAGCGGTTCAAGTAAATGGATATTTCGAAGAAAGAGTTATTAAGGTTAAGAGCTATGATTACTTCAACAATAAATAGTATCTATATATTAATATGTGAAGTAAAAACTTTGTACCCGTTTTTACGAAAATTGCGCGGACGGAGGAGTATGAAATTTCGCACACTTATAATTTATATAGAGTATTTTTTAAATTATGCATAATACATTAAATCAATAAAAAAAACATTACACACACTACAATGTATTTGACACAGATACGCATATATACTCTTTTGTTTATCGTTGCCTTGGCGAAATCTGTGATTATAGAAGTAGGTATAAGTCTTTGACAACAAATTATTATGGTCGAATTTCGACCACGGGCGATCACTAGTATATATTAATAGTCTTATTCATAGATAGTTAGTCAGTTTGAACGCTTCTTTATGGTTCTTAAAGAAGCGTTCAAACTTACTCTAACTCTCTACAAAAAATGTAAATAAATAACAATGAAGCCGTTGATGATTATACCTGGATTGTAACAAGTGGAAAAACTTAGTCGCTGTCTACCCCTATTAGAAACAGGCGTGACATAACATATGTAAACAATTGTTATTTAAAATAACACGCTTTTAAAAATCTTCTATTGTCTTCTATTTATAATACACATAATAAATTTGTAAAGGCGTCGACTATGTACAATTATTTTTTTTTAAATCAGGGAGGCTCGTATCTGCAGTTTTCGTAAATACAATTTTTAGAATATTTTTTGTTTGTTCACGGGGCTAAGAATGAAGCACGTATTATGAGAATTTCGTACATATTGTTTTAAATAACGAGGATGACAGTTTACTTTTTATACCGTAAGATAAGATAGTTACCGCACGATATGAATCTAAAATTGACGCAGAAACTTTATGTACAGGCTCTAAGCATAACTATAAGTAATTAATATAAAGATACAAACGTATGTTACAAAATCTTGCTTAAATGCAACCCACTAATGTTTAAATTGAATCTAAAACCATAAAATTCGTCATAACCACGTATATAGTTTTCTCATAAAGATAAAAAATCTATTTATATAACAAACTAACCAAAAAATAATTGATCAATGTTAATTGAAAATACACAGAAGGCGAACTAAACTTAGCATTCGCAAATTGACTACAATTTCTGAGTTGAGGTAATAATAAACTCGAAACAAGCACTTATGTCACAAATATGCAACATGCATTACAAGCAAGCGCGTCTACGTTTTTGCCAATTTAACCATCATGGCCGAATTTCCTTATTGCGGACTTGCTGGATTATGGCCAGGACATGTCCAAGTTCATAATATTATTCATACTACACTATTAGAAATATAAACAGGTGGTCGTGTCCGAGAAGGACTTGCGATTTTTTGAAATTTAAAACTCCCTTCAACTGTAATAATGTCGGAATTAGATTTTTCTTTCTGGAATTATCTTTCTGATTTTTAATTTTTAAGGGATTTTATATTATGCCAATATCTCTCTCTCTTTTTCTCTCAATACTCTCTCTTTTTCTCCCAATTCTTTGGGGCCGGCACAATATGTCTTTACCTTCCATACTCCTCTATTTTGACATATGTACGTCCTCTGCCACACCACAAATCACCATATCATCCTTCACACAATCCATGCATCCACTTTTTTTTGGTCTACCATTACATTTATATCCATCAAACTTTAACATTCTTTTTGTCACGTGACTTTCATCCCTCATTATATGCCCATACCACCCCAGTCTCCTTCCTCTCAATTTTTCAGTCACGGGTGCAACTTTTAAATATCCCTTATGTACTTATTTCTCACCTTATCCATTCTTGTAACACCACAAATCTATGGCAACATTCTCATCTCAGCTAAGTGGAGTCGTTTGTGATCTATCACTTATATATAAAGATAAAGACTGTAGCGGATCTTCGATAAAAACCTGTAGGAGGCGCTGACGGGATATGCTGGTGGAAATAATACTCCAGTCGTTTGTACGGTTTACGTTTATTGGAACACTATTTAAGGCTTGTAGCAACGCCAACGTCCTTGAGGATTTTTCAGTACTGATTCGCGCGTAAGATGCATAGCAGCAAACCAGTTGCTCTATATACCGGGCATGGTCTTAAAGGCCTGGCGAGAGCAGAGAACAATGCCATCGGTGCCAAAAATTTCAGCACTCGTCCAGAAATTGCTATCTCCCAATCAAGTGCGTACAGTAAGTCGCGTGAGAGGCCGACGTGCGCAAACTGCAACAGGGCGCACGCAGCATGTTTTAGAAGTTGCCCTTAAAGAGGCAAGGAAGAAAAAGGATAACAACGGATGCCCCGCCAAACCTGCCCCTCCTGCATCAAAATCTTAATCATTCAACGTAGAGGAGACTAACGCCAGGGACTTTCTTCAGATAATTCTCCAGCCAGTGCTTCGCATGGAGGTATTTTGTTGGACCCTGACTGATCTGATCTCCACCATCGCAGCGGGGCCAGATCTCAAGCAATTTGCGATGCACCATCTGGTCTGCATTGAAAGAAAGAAAGAAAGAAAAAGATTTATTTAGAACTACAATAAAAAAGACTAAACTATTTAAATAAAAACAATAAGTAAATGCAGTTCTAAATTGGTCTTAGCTCAGCAAAATTGCCGGTTAAGATAACCAACGCTGATCTTCCGCTAGGGCCATTAGTGACATACACGGACACAGGCAAATTAAAAAAAGATATTAAGTGAATATACAACATTGACGCTATTCGTCATGGATAGTACACCAGCGGACCAGCTTATTGGAACTCACGGAGGAGCAGCCGACAAGACGCCGCCTCTGCGCTTTCTCGTTCAATCGTAGGATGTATACAAATGTACAATTGTACACAATATCCTCCTTGGCGAGACGATATTTGGGCCAAAGATCACGTTCCGGATTCTGAACTTCGTCGTGTACAAGAGTAACGAAGTTTCTCTCGGGGCCCACCGAATAGGTGGACGGCCGTCCTGGTGAGAAGGAACATCGTGCAGGATAAGATCCAGCTTATAGACTTTCAAGAGCTCTGCACAATCAGGGTACTGGTGAAAATCTCCGCCGGCTACCGGCCGCCGAGCCCCCGACTCGTCCATACACGTCGCACAGCACGACCGAATTTATCACATTGTTCGGCTAGAAGTAGGGAAGTATTCATACTGCCCTGTCCAAGTGATAAATTCATGTTATATAACTTATAAGTATGTAACTTATAAGGCTGTCGGGTATTATTAATAAGGGCCGGCCAAAGTAATTAATTTGTCAAATTGACCGACGCTCTTGGTCATTATTCATAATGATCGGGCCATATAAATAATGGCCGATTACTCAAATTGCCCGTAACATATACACACCTTCGGCAGCCGGTGTGTCTCAGCGATCTCGGGTCTCATATCGTTGAGGTTTGCATACGACACACTTACCTCGCCGACTGGATGTGGGGCTTGCATATAGCTCACACGCCCCTCTAGTTACCTGTCCTCATAGCCAGGGATCGGTCTTCCCCGCTATGTCTTGTACAGTCGGGCCGCTTCCATGATCCTATGATCAGTAGAAGTAGCTCGGCTAGGACTAAAGCCGCATTGAACGGTACTGTACGATAGCACTTAGTGAGCTTCTGTGCGAAACCCCGTTGTACTGTGGGGGTTACCCCATGGTGTCCTAGCGGCACTGGTCAACTATTATTTTGTTATTATATATTATTTATTTATATTTTGCTTATTTATTCTATTATTAATGATATCATCTATTTTGGTTTTTAGGACTGGCACTTAAGGATTCCTCTGTAAAATACAATACGGATAATAAAGTCTTATTCTGTTCTACCTTCAACAAATAGAAATCGGCTCTTAGATCATGCAGGCAGTAGGACTATTTTGTTGAGATTTTGTTTCCGCAAAAGTTGTAACATATGGAACTCGACAGAAGCGCGTGCACTACGGTATTAGTTCCGCACTGGATTTAAATTCGGACGTGCGATTTTTACCGCAAAATCTGTTGTAACCTATGGAACTCTAGAAGTGCACGCGCCACGGAATTCATTCCACATCCCATTTCAATTTTATAGCTTGCTTTAAATTTGAAGTGAGCTAGACCTTCTACCAACGGGCCGTTATTTAGAATAGAATAGAAAACACTTTTTTGTTCACCAAATAAACAATTATAGAATGTATAATTACAATAATGTAACGGCAAAACAAAAGGCGGTCTTATCGCTTAAGGCGAGCTCTTCCATTTATTTACTGTTTGAACCTTACACAAAAATAAAACGCAACATCTCCCACCGGGAACGGGTGTAAAAACCTTCATTAGGTACTTAGATCTAATCGAAAGGTTTTCTCACAATCTCGACGAACGACACATCACCAACAACGCCATAATCGGAGATTCTCTCATAACCAACGTTCAGAGACAATTCGTATTATTAATTCAGTCGTTTCGCAACAACGGTTTATTCTAAAACATCAAGTGTATATGACTTAAAATATTATAACTAACATTTCAAAACTAATAAATATTTTAAGAAAAAAACCTTATTTAAATTTATATCTAATTACGTATTATAATTATGTACAAAGTACATACCAGTTTATATTTCTTCAGTTTTGTTATCAAAACTGAAGAAATATTCACGTTTATAATCTGCATAGGATTTTTAGTTTAAGATAGTTATAAAAATTAGCTGTGCCTACATATGCGTGTCTGGCAACTAAAGTTGAAATTAAAAAAACATCAAAGGTCAAGCAAGACCTCCTAAAGCCACACGCGTATGTATACCGAAAAAAAAGTCCTCCATTTTTATTTTCTTCGCGATTTTACTACGCCAATGTCAAGCAAGATAAATACACATACATACATTATACAATATACATACACATGTAGGAGACATCGTCCATATAAATTTCATCCACATCGAGCTTTAAAAGTTCACGAATAATGACTTATATATAAACAGGACAGACGGATAGACGAAGAAATTATGAAGGTTAGATTCTTGTCACTTGGTTATGAAATTCTAAGATTACACATGAGACCGTATCAATTACTTAATTATTATTGGAAATGATGCATATAGAATTCATTTTGACCATTCTGTTGGTATATACATACATACATTTACATATGTAAGTTAAAGGCATTTTTGTTATGAAAATTGTGAGTTAGCAATTTATCTTGGGTACGCCGAAAACGTGGTCTTGAATTTTTAGGTTTAAAAAAACTACCTCAATATAAACATGCATGTAAATACTATTGAACACCTTTAGCTGTCATAACAAACACATTTTTCGAGGAACTCCACGCGGGAAGTTATTATCAATTACATGCTTTTTACAGATAAGGATACACATTTCAATATACTGCTTTAAAAAATATTTTTGAAACTTACGAAACGTAAAATTCTAACCGTTTAAATATATGAATTATATTTAACGATTATTACAGGACCGTGTAATATTTAATTTGCAAACAGATATAGTAGATAAATAGATGTGTATAATATTTATTTGGTTTATAAAATGACTATTGTGAAAAAGCTTCAACTAATTCAAGATCGGCCACCGTTCAAAACTATTTAACGAATATCATCTACAATGATAGGTGTTAAATTAAACATAACATAATTTAGAAACTAACTTAAAAACTAAGAACTCAACATATCACAAAATACAATTTTCGTGGCTTAAAATAATTATTTAGAATTTATTCTATATTTTGCTACTAATAACCTAGGAACACAAAATTATATTAATAATCAAATCAACTATTAATACTTCGAACGCAGCTATTTTAATATAATTCCCCATTAAGCGATCTGGGTGCGGCAGTTTAAATACAAAAGACAATGTTATTCCGTCTAACAAATTGTTTATATACCAGTTTCCAAACCCTTTTCAATCTTACTACTCGTAAAGGTCAATGAGCTTACAAGAACAATACAAGATCGTTCAAACTTTTTCAGGATAGCTAATGAAAACCAATAGACGAGAAGTAATGAACGACATAACAATACAATAGTGTGAGTGAGCACCGAACAAGAGAGGTCGAATGTCTAGAGGTCGTTAAGAAGAGATCTGTAGGACTTACATAAGTATTCTTTATTTTTCTTATGATATAAAGGAGACGCATGCGCTTTCACATTCTTGAGCCCTGATCGTAAAAATATGAGAGTAATTTTAAGATTTCTTTTTATTATTTTACTTTTATTATAACTGTAGTAGTTTTAGTTATATTGAAACATTATTCGCGAGGAGACACACCAGTCTCCTTATTAATAATTGTTAAAATTCATTGACTTAAATCGATTATGGTAATCGATACCTTATTTTTTTGTGTTTTAAGATTTCTCGTCTTCCAGGTAGATTTTAGGGCTGATGTTTTCCATTTTATAATAGAAACATGTAACACTTTTTAAGCTATATCTCAACTCATTACATTTCTTTGGCCCAGAAGTCCCCGTGTCCTTTATAACTTGTGTTTAGACTGTAAATTTAAAACATTTTCTATTATAGTACCCAACTCTAGATGTTCCCCAAGTTGATTAATGACCGGTTCCATATCTTATTATTCATACACTTGCCTTACCACGATTGAATTTTGGCATTACTTGTATGGAGCTTTTCTCAAATTTTAGCCGATATAAGGCAAATGAACGATTGTTAAGATATACGAACGGGCCATTGTTAACATATAGGAACCAGCCTTAAGACATTTACAACATTAAATAGTGTGTCATGTACCAAAATTATCTTCTATAGAAGCTTTTTGTATATGAAACGTCATGTGTATAGTCAATTAGACTGCTTCTCATACGACCAAATTTTTAACAATCACTACAACAATTAAAATCCGCACGAATCGTCATACTATGTATTAGGTATACCAGCATCGCCATTATCGTCTCAATTCATTCCTGGAGTTGTCTGGAAGAGACCGCTTTTTAGCGATAAGACCACCCTTTTTGCATAATTAGACATAGTTTTAATCTGTAAGTTCATTTTTGTATTGGTGTATAATAAAGAGTTATTTATTTATCAATATTTTCTAAAAGCACAATGTATCTTTTCTTCATTTATAAAATAAATTGTTAGCTGTATATTGTGCACCAGTAGACGGTATTAAATGATATGTGTATTTATTTTAAAATACTACCGCCACCGCGTTACTATCGGCTGTGAAAGCAATAAAACACGTAACCACAAAACAACTTTGAAAATACAAAAAAGACTCCCACGGCCTAAAACAGGAATCAAAACTTGTCAAGCTAGTTAGGACAAAAACAAAACATTAAGGGCAAGGCACCTGTCGTACTCATTCAAGCGCGTGTTGCATTTAAACCTTTCTTACATTATATTGATTTAGAGGCCCAGTACAGAACTGGTGGGTTTAATGAGTAGTCTGGCGGGCGGAATCTCACAAATCCTTCCTCAGTGAAGATGTGTGCAGAGTTGGCTTCTAGGAGCCCCGCATAAGCCCTCAGTGACCACCCCCGGCGTCTGAGGGGGATGCGTAAATACATTCCTCCAGTGACTTAAAAAAAGGACGCAGCAAAGGAGATTGTTGTAGCCTAGCTAAAGGATCCGGTCTATTCGCTGGGCAGTTTGGTGCAAGCCATGCTGCATAGCGACGATCATTGGGTGGGTGCGGCCAATTTCTGCGAGACTGTCACGTCTCAAAAGGAGGTCGCGGAACGAGAAAGGGAGAGAGGTGCGCATACGTCTCGCGGGTACCGACGTCAGTCGGAGTCCCGGAGGCGCAGATATGCGCAAAATCTCCCCCCGTAATACTGTTGCAGGGGCCTTCTAGCATCTAGGGAGCAGAGGAGTCTTCACCCCTGTTGACGAACTGGGTTTGCCTGTCCCGCGGCATTCTCAAGCACTGATGCGCTAGGATCAGCGTGGGCGTAACTACATTCTAAGTCTCACGCTCTTCCTACCACAGCGCGGGGCACATGGGAAGAGGGTGGTTTTAGTGGAATATTGAGTTTTCGAGTCTCCACACAAGCCGGCGATTTGACTCTGGTGCCCATTCGTGGTGTCACCTCTCGTCGCTTTGGTCTAATCCCTAGTAAAGGACCCGGTAGTGTGCGAAATGAATTTCCCCGCGTAAAAAAAAAGCCTAGCTAAAGAATCCGGCTCTCTTTTTCTTATTAAAATCACCTTTACTTAGAAAAACGGTCCGAAAATTAGTCGTCTCTGTTGTCTAATCTATTGCTTTAGTTCTGGGGGCCAGCCGAGCTTATCCATCCAAGCTTTCTCATCGACTTTATTATTAACAAATCTATTTTAAAAAACAATATCCTAGAAAATTACTTGCCAAGCCACCTTTCAGTAAAAGCAATTTACGTTTATTTTACATTTAAAATACTCACAAAATTTATTTTTTAATATTGTTAAAATTGGGCCACCTGCATATTTGTAAACAAAGCACATTTATTACCCGCCGTCGGTGTTTGAGCTAATATCATTGAAGCGCTTTTATAACCGTCTTCTTTTGTTTACTTATTTATTGGTTGTTGTGGAGAGAAGCCTATTGTACTCGTTTATGGCCATTCGGAAGCATAATTAGGCAGGTGTGAGGATTACAATTTCTGGGAAATTGTGTCGACGCTGCCAGGTAGACATATTGCTTCGTGCATTATAAAGCAATGCCCCAATGGAGAGATCGGCAGACAAGCGATAATCACAAGCGTGGCAAGACGTGTGTACATTCGATAATCTATATAGTGACGGACTTTGCGCGTGTTATTGAATAGTGCATTACGTTTGTACTGATTGTGTTCAGTTATATTTGTGTTATACGTGTTTGTATAGTTCTAAATAAACTCTATAGTAATTCTAACGGCATTTTAATGCGAGTCCCGCACTCGTAACAATATTATTATCGGAAAAATTACAGTGCATCATGTCATGAGCTTACAGTAGAAGACATTAGAATGGAGCTTATAATAAAAGAGTGTTCAGTAATAACCGTTTTACGAATTTATTATGTAACTATAGTCTTCGGTAAGTATCAATTCAGTTTAGAAACAGGGAACATTGGTATGACACGCCGTTAATGCTTGACAAAAAAAATATGTTTTAAATAACCAAAAAAGATAAGATACAACATTGCCAAAACCGATCATGTTTATTTTATCATTATCTCAAACGGGATTTCGCAGTTTTATTTTTGTGAAAACGTAATATTTATATAAAACATAACTTAGATATTCAACCGTTAATATTAGATACCAAAAAAAACTCTACCGAAAGAGCCTTATCCTCTTTAGCCAAAAATTCCCGTTCGAGTATACTATTAATAGCACTATTCATTCCAAAAGTTGAAAATTAAAACCTTTTATAAAGTTCTAGAAATTACGATAAACTTACAATTACTGCGTTTTTCTATTTATGAAACACCCTATCCGTGCAGGAACGGAGAAAGAATACAATTTCCTGCGGCCGGGCGTCGAGTCGTAACAGGCGACATAACAACCCACAGCCAGGTGGTAGGGTATTTGCCCGACTGTATGGCTACTACCCCTAGTCTAATGTAGGCCGCCATAACAACCTTGAGTTGTGTTCCGGCATTAGTGGCCAGGTTCCATTCTGCCTTTAGAGAACGGCAGCACATTGGTAGCGCCTTTGGTATTACAAATGTCCATAGACGATGGTAACCGCTTCCCATCAGGTAGGCCATCTGCCTGGCTACTGAACTAATGTAAGAAAAAAAACATTCAGCGCGATACAGTTTCATTGCACTTTAGTGTAGGGCATCTTATAAAAGTAAAGACTGGGCTAAATTAAACGCAAATCTGCCAATTGCGTACCTGGCCGTGAAGGGTTCCGAAGTGACGACATAGAGGCATAGTTCGCGGGCACGGATCTTGAGCGGTCAGCGGAACAACGGGTATCGCTTTGCGCAAAGATCGTGATGAGTTTATGGGAGCTGCATACGTCTAGTCATCGCAGTGAACAACGAACTACTGGCTAGCGTAACGCGGGAGCGCACATATTAATAGTTGCTCTATTTCGCTCACACATCATCCGTCCCGCTCACATATTGTGCTATATATTGTACTAGCTGTACGACTTGTTAATATTTGCACTTAAGGTTACCGTTTCCAAAATAATAGGTTGGGGAAAAAGTCTTTTCGCATATAGTATGTATGAACTTGTAATAAGATCTCTTTGGCTATACCGTTTGTATCTGGCTGCTTTTGGTATCATTAAAAAGTTTTAATTTTAAAGAAGACAATTCCAAATTCAAATTAGGAAAATGTGTGATTTTCATTTGTTTTTCTTATTGTTAAAATGAGTGAATCTAATGAAGAAATTCGATACATTTTAAAATTTTACTACAAAAAAGGTAAAAATGCAAACAAGCAGCGAAAAAAATTTGTGATGTTTATGGACCTAATGCAGTGTCTGTGAGAGTAGCGCAAATTTGGTTTAAGCGTTTTCAATCCGGAAATGTTGATATCAAAGATGCACGTAGCTCTGGTCGCCCCATTACGGACAAAATTGATGCCATTTTTGAAAAAGTGGAGCAAGATCGGTATATTAGTAGTTACGATGTAGCTGGAGAACTAGGAATTGACCACAAAACGGTTTTGACGCATTTGAAAAAAGCTGGGTACACAAAAAAGCTCGATATTTGAGTGCCTCATGAGCTCACTGAAAGAAACCTAATGAACCGTGTACTCAATTGTGATTCTTTATTAAGACGTAATGAAATCGAACCATTTTTAAAGAAACTGATAACTGGTGATGAAAAGTGGATCACGTACGACAAGGACGTGCGAAAAAGATCGTGGTCAAAGGCCGGTCAGGCTTCACAGACTGTGGCGAAACCCGGGTTAACTCGCAACAAGGTGATGCTGTGTGTATGGTGGGATTCATTATGAGCTGTTACCGCCAGGCAGTACCATCGATTCTGAACTGTACTGCGAACAACTGATGAGATTAAAGCAAAAAGTTGAGAGCAAGCGGCCGGAATTAATTAACAGAAGGGGTGTGGTTTTTCACCATGATAACGCTAGACCTCACACATCTTTAGCCACTCAGCAAAAATTACGAGATTTTGGCTGGGAGGTGTTAATGCATCCGCCGTATAGTCCTGACCTTGCACCTCCAGATTTTCACCTGTTTCGGTTTCTGCAGAATTCCTTAGGCAGTGTCAGGTTAACATCACGAGAGGACTGCCAAAACCACTTGTCGCAGTTTTTTGATCAGAAGCCCCAAAATTTTAATAGCAATGGGATCACGTCCCTACCTACAAGATGGCAAGAAGTTATCCAACAAAATGGCACCTACATACTTTAGTCAAATGTAAATAAACTCTATAAAAAAACCTTTTGAATTTTTATATAAAATGCGAAGAAACTTTTTCCCCAACCTAATATGATGGTTTATTTTGATCGCAGATGGGTATGGTCTGAAGCTGGTGCCCAAATATCTTTAGAGGAGGCGCTGGAGTTCGGTGGATTCGGATACCCAGCGATGGCCGTCGTCAACGCAAAGAAGCTCAAGTTCTCCACCCTCAGGGGATCGTTCTCCGAGAGTGGCATCGATGAATTCCTAAGGTGAGTTGCCTTCTATTCAAATCTTAAGTACTTTTGAGCCCCTGATGCGACAATTTAGATGTGTGGAGAAATACTAATTTTCCTCTTCTATGGGAAACCTTTTGAATTTTTATATAAAATGCGAAGAAACTTTTTCCCCAGCCTAATAAATTAGTTCACTTCAGTTCATACCAGCACTCTACAGTAAATACTACTCTCTGGCATCTGTGAAGTATCATTTATCCTACCTCTCGCTGCTACAAGATTTATCGGCATATCGACAATGTTTTTGTCTCTTTACTTAAAAGTTATAATACGTTATACTTCTAAAAAGGACCGAAAATTCACTTTACGAATAAAGGAATGAAAACTCTTTATTGTTCACCATAAACTTCGGTGATTCTAGATTATTAATATGGATTATAGCATTATATATGATTGCCTAATAAAGCTTGAAAAATGAGCTCTATCAGGCCAGTAAAAACGAATAAATTACACTCAAACCCAACAGGGACAATACTAAAAAGCTAATCATAATCATAAATAATTATAATTTAGGTTAAACTGTACTAGTGTGAAGTACTAGTAACACATCAAAGCAAGGGTCAAATCGTGATTAAAAAAAACATACTCCGCTAACATAGTATTTCTGGCTCAATGTGAATACGGTTACAATAACAATATGCTGAGATAAAGATAAACATTGTGGAGAAACTGCACATCAAGATTAGTTACGTATATATTTCAATATGAATTTGGCGAACATTTTCATTTCACGATTGTACATGTTATTAAAGTTGATTTACATTAATCCAGCTACTGACTTCAAATTCGAAAGAAGCAAATGCTGACTTCATACTGACATCGTATAAAATGATTTGAAGTCGGTAACCTACCAAGTCTGATTGAAATCAATATTCCCGATTGTATATTTCTAAGCCCGCTCCTAATACGCACGGGAATAATAGAATCTGCCGATTTCCACAAGCCTGAGTAGTTAAAATCATGAATAAAGTGTGGTGCATGCAGCTGCTGAGAACTATGTATTTCCATAACAAATGTGGATGGAAAATTGGAGATGACTTGGTTCGTTGGTAATCAACTACAAGAAAGTATATGAAGATGTTGTCATAGCACCTGATATTTTAGGAGATGCTCCAGATTCAAGTGTTTTTTTTTCAGTACTGTAATATCATGAAATAAATAAAAGATTGTTAAGTATCATAACGATTTCTTGTTGCAGATACGTAAGGTATAGATGAAAGCAGCCAAATCGAACCGGACTTCTATTATGAATATGATTTCACTAATGATGAAAATTAAGAAAATAAAATCGTATTTTTTTTTATTATACCATATAAATAAATATATATATTGACCCATAAATGTCACATTATGGGTCAGCACGACCAGGATATCAAGCTGAACCATCTGTATATTAATCTGACGCGCTCGAGTTTAAATGTTACCTTTTTTGCATTTTCAAAAATCGGCCAGGACTAATCGCGCCTCAATCGTCAGTCTTTTATTAGAAACACGTGGGGCGATTACATTATTAATATCTGACGCGCTTAAGTATTTCTGTGCGTTTTTTTTTTACATTTTTTAAAACCTGTACACGCTCTCTCCACCAATGAAAGGTAATACATCATATAACCTTTTTTTCTTTTTAGCATCTTATCTTCACAATCCAAAAGGACCCCACGGGGCTCGAGTAACTCCCCATTTAGCCTCTTGGGCTCCCTTACTATAAAATTAAATTACTTACACCCTACTTATTCATGTACGAGTAAATCAAATATTTGATTTAACTAAATGAACCGTTAATATTTTTCTTATCAGTCGTACTGATAGCGAACGTTTTCAAAGAAACTGTCAACAAACGATTAGTCAACATCGTTATATCATTTCGCAAATATCACAAACCTGGGAATCGTGGCGTCTTCAGAAATGAAAGCTCCATATTGGACTAGTCCAGTATCCCCCTAAACGAAATCTTTACAATATACCTAACACAAGATTTTTGGTGAGCCACATTTTGATTGTTCTTTATTCTTTATTGTACACAAAATAGTTACAAATAAAACTACAAAATAGTGATGATGTACAAAGGCGAGCTTAACCCTAAAAAGAGTTTTCTTCCAGCAAGCCTATGGGTCTAGCGAGAGTGGGAAGAGAAGAGGCAAGGTTGTGTACATTAAAGTTATTACATAAAATTACTTATTGAAAATAAATATTACATTATAAACTACATACATAAACTTACATACCATATATCTATACATACCTAGTATATACATATATAAAATACATGAACAGAAAACGAACAGTTATAACATGCCGATGAATGTATGGGAGCTTTAAGAAGAAGAGATTTAGACGTTCTGCAAGAAATGTCTGGGGGAACTAGGAATTGAAATCGTTCGCGAAGGTAAGAGAGAAAATGAGGATTATGTAGAATTTTAAATAGGAATGTAACGACGTGAAAGTCATGCCGATGACGAATCGGGAGCCATTTGAGTTGCCATGTTATTTGAATAAATACACTTTTTATATAAAGGAAGCCTCTTATGGCCGGTTCCTATATCTTACTATTCATTCACTCGCCTTACCATCGGTTCAATTATGACATTACTTGTATGGAGTTCATTTCAAACTTAGACAGTAAGGCAAATCAATGAGCCATTAAAGTAATCAATACCGTAATACCAAACTAGCAATGCGTAGGGACAAAAATAGGCCAAATACAATTTAATGTGAAAAAACATCCTTAACATTTAAAAATCTTTACGTTTCTGTCTCCCTGCTGCACTCAAAACACCATTAATTTAAAAGAGGGTTTAGAAAAACATATAAATCAAAATTGACATTCTCATAATTAAAAACAATTGTAAGTAATGTCTATGACATATTATTTACTTTGTAACTAACTAAAATGCGTAAATGACAGAAGCGTAGAGCAAGGAATTTAATCATCGCTTTTAAATGTTGATAAATAATTATATACATAACTTTGACTACGGCAGTCAACTTCTCCCACGAAGACGTCTTAATGATGTCTTACAAAGCGACTGATAAAATACTTGTCATTACAAAGGGATACATAAAATAACTATTACTAAATGTACGTACGTATGTATATGCTGAATAGTTTCCAAATTTATTAGACAATATGCAATATGATAACACCATCATGGCAATAGAGACAATAAAGCAATTAAAAGTATATAATATTTCGGTTCAATTTTTATGTATACTAATTCCCATAAAATATAAGCTCAAAATATTCCAATGTAACACTAAAATATTCAAGAATAACATATTTATGGTCCATTAATGTGTTATTTATGTATTGTATGCATGCAGCAGGAAATCAAAGTCTGTTGAATCCGTAGCGTGAAAGCACCTAATGTCCGCATAATTCCGAAACATAAATAGGAAAACAGTTTCCTCTTATTTTGTAGTGCTAAATGCATTGTTTTTAAAACAATATAAAAATATACAGCCGTAATATATTCCGGCCGACGGTATACTGTTGCACAATGCATCGGTCCCCCAAAAAACCCCAAATATAATCTGCCCGTGACACCACACGTGTACCGATCTCTGGCACTGATATGTTAATTTTATTACAGCAACTTAAAAAGATCCCAACCGGTTTTCGGTTTCGAAAAGGAACGTAAGTGACATAAAAATTACGGCCTTCGGCACATACAGTATAGAGCTGGTGTCTAAAATGAGCGCTGACAAAAACGCCTATAATACAAATAGGTACGTTATTATAATTGAAACTAAACATTAGCATACGTTTTATAATATCTTACGTAAGATATTCTAAAAAGTTGTTCGAGTTAAGATAAGAAACAGTTCCAATTTGTGACTTACGATGTTATTCGGCGATATGCAGATCCTTAGCACACACTCGATGCACGTCTAAATTCGCGTATATGATCTAATATCTAAGATAGTTCTGTTAATGGATCCACTTTTATATTATTTTATGGTCAAGTTTAGAACCGGTAGTGATGGGCCTCAACACTTGCGAGGCATCACTTATCACTCGGTGTTTTGGACAGTATCACCGGCGTCTAAGCGAACGGCGACAACTCGGCGTCGCGTACCGCGTGCTGGCCGGCCACAGAGTGCCGGCGTACAGGCGTCGTTCTTGTAAACAAAACGTACTGGTGGGGGCCCCACCGAAAAGCCTGGGCGCCTGGCCCAAAACGAATACTCAACGCTCACTTACGTCACTTAAGCGTACTGTTCCTACAGTGCCGCTGAGCGTGGTGATGCGGTCCGATTACCGACCGCAAACTGCTCTATCTATGCGACCGTTCAATGTTCAACTTCCACTATACGCCTACAATCGCAAAATTCACAAAAAAATAAACTTCAATGTCAATCGTGTCCATAACGATGCTATAAGTATGCTGTTATGATGATGAGGCACAGACAAGTCCGTAAATGTAGAAGCCCTTGACATGAGCTAGTAATCAGTACTATCTACTTGAATTTACCAATTATATAAAATACTAAGTTTGTCAATTCATAAAAAAAATTATATTAGCAATTTAACAAATATTATTATTATACACTAATATTTTGAAACTGATAAAGATGTTAATTGGTGATGAATTTCCCACCACTTTACTAACATACAATAACACGGACATAATGAGAAAGCCCAAAAGGGCAAACCATCTAAAGTAGTGCTATAAACAAAACAAAAGTGTAGTGTAATGTGCTAGTTATTAATAAAGAACACATGAACAAAGTGTCTTCGCCTTAATAGAGACAATAAGAAAGGTGCCAATGGACACATTCTTAGTATGAATTAATAACAGTCCATAAACCTCCCACTGCTGGGCTCGGATCTCCCACGATACCATATCTCCATACTTGTAATGTTAAAATTCAGCCTGTGATAGGACAAGCGAATGAATAATAATAATATTATAATAACAGCTCATAAACGTTCCACTGCTGGGCTCGGGCCTCCCATTATAGGGGAACGGACTGTATACCCGCCACGCTTGTCCAAGGCGGCTTGACAGGTTTGACACATCGGTTATCTTGATGTGCAGTTTTCATCACGATGTTTTCACCGTCGTTAGCACGTGGTAATTGTAACAATATGCACATTGGGTCAGAAAACTGCCTAAGTGATGCATGCGTTCCGGCCAGGATTCGAACACGCCTCATTTGAGTTTTAGGGACGCGTGCGCTAGCCCTTGCGCTACCAACGACTTCTTAGAATGAATACTCTTAGTCAATTTAAGTAATATTTAAATTAGTTTTTAGTCTTTTTAGATTAGATGGTAATATTAAACAGGTATTTTTAAATACGTCATTTATAAAAAATACAAAATCTTTACTAACAGTCAAAAAAATTGAGTAAGTCTTTAGCAGTCCGCACTCATCCATGGTCTCAATAGAGCTGACAAACAACTCCAGTTTTCGTTAGCTGGTAACGGAAACATTATAAAAGAGATATCCACGTAACTCGAAAACTACTGAACGGATATTGTCCAAAATAATGACCAGGGAAAGTATTTTTGAAGCTCTACAAGCTCGATTTCTTTTAGTTTATTTCACTACATAGTTTAAACGTTAGAAGAGGGGACAATTTTCTAGGAGCTAAATCTCGTCATCTATTGACTTAAATAAATGTTTTTTCAAAGAGTCACCACACTACTATGATGTTACACATTTTTTTTTTAATTCATTATCTATACGTATGGCAGCCACCCTCTATCTTTAACAGCGTTACAACAGACAAAAAGCGTTTTTTGATCGTTTTCTCAGCCCTTGTTACAGTAATTATACATACTTTGCTGTGGTGAAAAAAATATATGTCAATCTTGATCATATTTCTGAGGTAAACTATGTACTCAAAACGCATTCTCGATAAATTTTCTCGATAGAAAATAATTGCAAAGTAACCTCTAAACGTGTTCTTCAATCTTGTGTCATGTTATTACTGTTAATCGTACATCGCTAAAATAAATAACAGTAACATATCATATAAGAAATATACTTATTATAGTTTGTTTATTCGGTTACTTAGAGAATTTGCAAGTAATTAATTATTTTATTATAAATGACTTCAAAAATCACCCTTGCCGGTCCCAATGTATGGAATTTATCAATACGCCGGACGGCTCGGTGCTGTGTACACGCGTCGCTCTGCTCGAGCGTGCTATTCGAAATTAAATTTTAAATGAATGAAGGAGCAATAATAACCACGATTTCGAGCCGATCGAGCTGTACTTATTTGGCGTATACGGTAGAGGAGTGGTCTAAATCATAGACTGTGTGGGTTCGAATCCTACTAGCTTCACTTGATGTAGTAGATTTTTTTATTTTTATATCAAAGTTGATAAAATGGTCTTTTTCTCTTCTTAAATAATTTTATAAAATGCAATAAAAATACTTTTCTATTAGGCTGAGGAAAAAGTTTCTTCGCATATTATATATAAATTCAAAAGATTTTTTTTTATATAGTTTATTTATATTTGACTAAAGTATGTAGGTGCCATTTTGTTGGATAACTTTTTGCCATCTTATAGGTAGGGACGTGATCCCATTGCAATAATAATTTTTGGGCTTCTGATCAAAAAACTGCGACAAGTGGTTTTGGCAGACCTCTCGTGATGTTAAAGTGACACTGCCTGAGGAATTCTTCAGAGACCGAAACAGGTGAAAATCTGAAGGTGCAAGTTCAGGACTATACGGCGGATGCATTAACACCTCCCAGCCAAACTCTCGTAATTTTTGCTGAGTGGCTAAAGATGTGTGAGGTCTAGCGTTATTATGGTGAAAAACCACACCCCTTCTGTTGATTAATTCCGGCCACTTTCTCTCAACTTTTTGCTTTAATCTCATCAGTTGTTCGCAGTACAGTTCAGAATCGATGGTTCTGCCTGGCGGTAACAGGTCATAATGAATAATGCCCTTCCAATCCCACCATACACAGAGCATCATCTTGTCGCGAGTTAACCCGGGTTTCGCCACATTCTGTGAAGCCTGACCGGCCATTGACTATGATCTTTTTCGCACGTTCTTGTCGTACGTGATCCACTTTTCATCACCAGTTATCAGCTTCTTCAAAAATAGTTCGTTTTCATTACGTCGTAATAAAGAATCACAAATGAGTACACGGTTCATTATGTTTCTTTCAGTGAGCTCATAAGGCACCCAAATATCGAGCTTTTTTTGTGTACCCATCTTTTTTCAAATGCGCCAAAACCGTTTTGTGGTCAATTCCCAGTTCTCCAGCTACATCGTAACTACTAATATGCCGATCATGCTCCACTTTTTTTATCCTTTTATGGAAAGACTATTGAACCGATTTGGATGAAACTGGTTACATATGTAATTTTAATACCGAGGGTGGCCAAGAGATATTTTTCATCCCGAAAAATGAGATAGTTTCCGGGATGAAAATATATGTGGCCGAACGGGCCTAAATGATAAAATGAAATGACCGAAATGACTGAAAAAAAAACCTGTTCTACTTTCTGAGATAACCTTTACATACATCTATCCCATTACCCGGGATGAAAAGTATCTCTTATTCACCGTCATTATTAAATTACATATATACCGAATTTCAGCCAAATCGTAATATTTTTTCCGTAAAAGCAGAAGAAACAGAAAGACAAATATATTTTTATCCGGAAACTATCACATTTTCCGGGATAAAATGCATACTATGTTCATTCTCGGCATCGAAAAATATATATATATATATATATATATATATATATATATATATATATATATATATATACACACACACACACACACATATATACTGAGTTTCAGCCAAATCGGTCCAGTTGTTTTTCCGTGAAAAGGGAACAGACAGACAGACAGTTACTTTCGCATTTATATTAATATATATATACACCTGTATATGGATTCATTGTTGTTCCATAATACAATTACATCATTTTAATAAAGTTTACTCGTCTAAAAAATATTTAAAAAATAAAAAGAAACATATAGCCCGAGGATTCGAACCCTGTACCTCTTAGTTACTATTGCGCTCGGTGAACCGTTGAGCTAAAGACGCTTAGGAAGTCAAGTCAAAATTTCAATACCTATTAAGCTTATAAACGATCTGTCTCACTTTAGGACATTTTGTCTCGCTCTCGTGCTCGCCAGCCTTAGAATGAAATAAATTGAATCAAGTTGGTATGGACACGGTGCGCGTAGGTATGTTATATCGATTTCATGAAGGTTCTGTTTTTGCCAAAACGAATGGTTAAATTTTTAAAACTTTGAAAACAAACTGGTGGGCTTCTTAGGGGCCGCAGGCCTGGTCACCTACACGCATAATTACAATGTGTTTAGGTAGCTTATTTCATTGGAAACCCATGTGTGATTGGCATTTTTTGCAAGAACTTGGCTGAAAATAGAATTTGGCCATAAATGTTCGACATTGATATAACCTTCATTACAATTACACTAGTTTTTGGCAGGAACTTGAAGCGTAATGTGTTACTTTAAAAAAATGTGTGTTTTCACACGCAGTAGAAATGAAACTTCAGAGAATATACTCACAGATAATTCTTCTCTAACTTTTATTAATATAAATATGATGCTTTTGGCTGCACGCACGGATGGCTTTGACGCCATCTGGCGAATGAAAACAGCCTCCCTGCTTACTAGAGTGCGCGGGAGTAGCAACAGCATCCTGAATGTAATAGCCAATAAACACGACAGTCCTCTGATGTTGGCACTCATACAGAAAGTAAGAAAACAATTATTTGTAGAAATAGCGACGTACTTACATTGCTAACATGTATTTTAAAAATAAAATAAAAAAATAAAAAATACAGAAGACCAAATCGTTATTTACTGTAAGTTACTAACAGATATGTTTAAGCTCTACTAACTATAATATTTGGAAGTAGTTGTCTGTACATTTAAATAAATAATAATAATAATTCCTTTAGCCTATAGCCGTCAACATATTGTTACGAGTTACAAGGACTCGAATTAAAATGCCGTTGGAATTACTATAGAATTTATTAGAACTATACAAACACGTATAACACAGGTACAAATATAACTGAACACAATCACTCCAAACGTAATGCGCAATTCAATAACACGCGCAAAGTCCGTCACTATATAGATTATCGAATGTACACACGTCTTGTCTCGCTAGTGGTTATCGCTTGACTGTCGATCTCTCCATTGGGCCATTGCTTTATACTGCACCGATATAATATGGCTGCCCGACCGCGTAGACCGAATTTCTTATAATCAGTTCGACACACCTAGCTAATGACTGCCATAAAAGATTACAATACACAATGGGCTGTTTTCTAATTACAAATTTTAAACAAAAAAGTCCAAATGCGGAAAGGTAATAAAGTGTGTTTTTATGGTATGCAGGTGTGAATCTACTTTTGTCGCCGTGTAGGTCGTAACAATATTATAATTCAAAATAAACTTCCTTATGTATCACTTTCAATTTTTCACTGTTTTAGCCTAAAAAATACTATCATCAGTTCAATTCCGGTCCAAATTGGAACTATGTTTAATCATCGGTCTTATTGACTTTCTAATCTGTGCTGCACAATGTAAAACTCGTATCTCATTCTTTCGCAGGCTTAGTCCTATAGATTTATGTGTTTATCTCTTTTTAGTGTCGTTTTTTCGTTTCATCGAGTTTCAAGATTCTAAAGAGGTTTCACTTCAACAGATGATAAGTAAAAATCTACTTTTATTAGTATAAGTTTTATCTTCGCCAGTTGCCTTTGATAGATGACACATGTGACAATAAATTTTACGATAAAATTATTTTCATAGTGACAGAGCGGATCCTAAAATACCATATTATTATCTTACTTCTATAATATAATGATAAACATAACTCTACTATCCATCCACTGCTGCTGTTCAAATACCGTATTAATTATATAAGCTATAATTAATACGCTATTTGACTCGTTTAAGTTATGACGTTATAACTTGCTATTCTCGTACAACATATATGGGGCTTTGGTATTTTGTAAGATAATAAAGTGTCTCGATTGACTTGACTGCCAACTGAACTATTATAAAATAGTTTAAATTAATATTTCGTGTTTGTTTTGATTAAATTATATTTTAAAACCAAATGACGAATAGCTCTAAGATAATTTAATACTACGGACAAATTCAACTTCAACTTTTGGACATTAAAAAAATATCGATTGGGTATTTGACAGAATCGATTGTAATAAAAATTCTAAAACAGTATTCATATGAAAGAACAGACGTCAAAATATCTTGTTACCATCTTATTTTCAACAGTTCATTATAGAAATAATTTTAATTATTGTTTAAACAATAACTACTACGCTATTTGACGCGTTCAAATTGTGACGTCATAATCAGTATTCGCATACAATATCAAGGAGGCTATGACGTTTTATGCGATGACAAAAACGGTATCATTTGGTTTGACTGTCAAATACCCAATTCTACAATTAACATCCGGAGTAAATCTTAAGAGTTTGTTTGAAGTGCCCTAGATCAGGGATTCCCAAAGTGTTTGATATCAACCCCCTGGGGTCGAAATAAATGAAAACTGATTTTGATGGTCGACGAGGGCTAAATATCGGCCCCTATTAATTAACACAAGTTCTCATTTGAAACTTTTAAGATACTGTATTATGCTGTGTTACGTGTACAAAAGTGTTCTTTTTTTAATAATTACCTACTTAAGTATTTTTACGTAATTTGTATTAATAATTATTTATTATACTTGATATTTACTGAATTTTATGTCTATTTATTTTGTTAAATTTTGATGAGAAAATGAAGTCAAGTTTACTTACTTAACCAACCGCATAGTTTTTAAATTGATAAGTATGCTGTATTAATACGAAAAGAACTAGAGATAGGATTTTTAAAGTATTATAATTTGGCTATGGGGTATCAGTTTATTTTGGAAAAGGGGTCTCCTGCCCAAAATAGTTTGAGTCTCTCTGTCTTAGATCCTACATACTGTAAAATTTTATAGTAATTGAAACCTAAACGCATTAGCAGTAGTAGTTTGTAGTTACTATAGATAGCACTCCAAAGAGCAAAAAGCTAAAGACTCGAAGAGCTCTTTACGATACAGGTTAAAGCGGGCGTTCCATGTTTATCGTTGCTTTATTACCAATTTTAAAGAAGATTTCACACGCAAGACCAATTTTAAAATACCTTTTATTTCACACGATAACCAGCTGTAAATAGAATTAAAGGAATTATAGAACAAACGTCGCTGAATTATGGCAAGGCAACCGGAGCCTACGATGTGCACGGACCGAGGTTTACACTTCAACCACAGTGCAAGCAGTAGTTACACGACAGTGTCGAGACTTGACGCCAAATAATGTAACGGAGGAGTTACAGAACTCGAGTGACAGCGAGTCACTCGGAATCCCTAACTGTTTATATCTCAAAATTAAGTCGTCTGAAAGCTACCCGAAACGACTCCAAAACTCCAATGACCCGCTTCTCCCTCTTCTCATCCCATTCCTTCCTATCCAATCCTTCATATTCAATCCGAAATGCTGGCAACGCGTTGGTTTCACCCCTGGTGCTGCTAACGTCTAGTGGCGATGATAACCTCCTTTCATTAGGGGGGCCGACTACCTATATGCCAGGTTCGCAATAAAAAAAGAAAAACTTTAGTACGACAGTCAAAGAAAGAAAGGAAATGTTACATTTAAATCAAACACACTATTTAACAATATAAAGAAAAATAAACGAAAAGTATATAAGTCGAAATAAGACCACCGTTGTTCTGGAGTCACGGAGGACAATGCAACACAAATACTATGTAATCCATTTATTTGAATAGTAGTAAATAAAAAATAAAACTGATCAAGAGACAATGCTGCATCATAATAATAAGTACGAATTATTATTGAAAATAATACACATTAATTTGTCTGGACGATCTCTCTAATCTATATAAAATATTTAATCGGCCTTGTGGTCTTCCATTTTAATGGAATGGGTCGTATACCCGCCACAATTTATTGTGACTATTTCGTAGATTTCACAATTCGGTAATCTTGATGTGCAGGTTTCCTTCCTTACGATTTTTTCTTTGCTGTAACCAAATATATACTAATAATTTAAAGTCAGATAAACAACAGCCAAATGCTGCATGCTCTCCATCCAGGATTCAAACCCTTAGCAATTTAGCTATCAACCACACTATCTTACATATGAAGTAAATGAAGATTGTCTGAATGTGTCTTTTTAGTCTCTCCTACCTATTACGTAGTTTCTAAAAAAACTCAGAAAATACGAGAGTTCCCGTGAGTTCGAAATCTAACTTTATACGAAGCTAAATAGAAAGCTCACTCATTGTCATACTTTACCTGAATACTATTCTCAATATATGCTTTACGATAATAATTTTGCCTAATTCTAAAAACATTTCATCATCTAGAGAGCAAGCTGTCCACTTTAGAATTAAATTCAAGATCAAAGAAATACAAGATATGTACCTATTGGTATCAATATTTATTCTGTATTTACGCCGCTGGACCGCTTTTTACACCACCTTGCGAGCACATCGCATTCCCTATAATGTATCAAGTACCAAGATATAAACTCCACTTTTTGCAAGTCAACAGTTTTTTCTTTCTTGTTCATCGCATAAAGATTTATGTTTTGCGCAGTATTCTCAGAGTATTTTTTACAGATTAATATAATTTAAGAGTTCCGTAGTATTGGGTTCAGATTAATATTGATAAAAATAGCCTTTTAATACTTGTGTACGAACAGAACAGCATTTACGGAATGAATAGTATTTATATTGTATGATTTTTTCATACAGCCAAGAGACGCCATAAAAAACTTACTACTGGCCTCAGAGAGCTTGACATAAATGATAACTTAAACAGGAATTTAATTTATTTTTAATACATATAATTTACTAAATATTATTAAGTTACATTAACAAATCTATTCGATAAAATAACTTGAATTACAAGTTTAAATAAATAAATAAATATCTATGGTTCAATTACCGCTATTGAAAATTAAATGACCATAATCCGACTCTGTGTGTGGTACAACATCTATATTTAATTGATGAAATAAAATCATTAAGAACAGCATACTTGAACTTTTAGGACTATTTCTGAACCTAGAAGAACATATTGATATGTAACTATATTTTACATTATTTTTACATTCGACAGTTCTCTTAAACGTTTTTTTGTGTTCAAGAAAGATTTGAAAGTAACTTCTGATCCTTATACATACCCACCGAAGTTTTCCCTTTACACTACATTATGGGACTGTGGCACACAAATATACATTGGTATAATCAATTATTCTCTAGACCACTTCTCCCGCGAACAACAAGGATGCGAAGGTTACTTCTGATCCTTATAAATCCCAGCGAAGTTTTATATCTACAATATGGGTTTTATAGCTATGGTACATAAATAAAAGTAAAATCCATAGTTCCTTCGAATGCTTCTCCCGCAGATAAAAAGGATGCGAAGATAACTTCTGATTCTTATGTAGGCCCACCGAAGTTTTCCCTCTTTAGTATGGGGTTGTGGCACACTAACATAGAAATAATCCACAGTTCTCTAGAACGCGTCTCCCGCGGACAACAAGGATGCGAAGATAACTTCTGATCCTTATACATAGGTACCCATCGAAATTGTGCCTCTACTATACAATATAGGGCTGTGGCACACAAATATACGTACAATCAACAGTTCTCTAGAACGCTTCTCCCGCGGACAACAACGATTTGAAAAATAACTTCTGAACCTTAGAAATTCCCACCGAACTTTTTCCTCTACTCTACAATATAGGGCTACACCACACAGATCTAGGTACAATCAACAGTTCTCTAGAACGCTTCTCCCGCGGATAACAACGATTTGTAAAACATCTTCTAATCCTTAGAAATTCCCACCGAACTTTTTCCTCTACTCTACAATATAGAGCTACACCACACAGATATAGTTACAATCAACCGTTATCTAGAACGCTTCTGCCGCGGACAACAAGGATACACTTGATGTTATTACGAAAATCCATGAGCGACGTTAACCATTACTCCAAAAAATAGTGACACATACAAATTAGAATTTACATATTATAATTTAAATTACCATAAAAGAGAAAAACAAATAATCGAATTTCAATATTGAATCAATTGAAAGTCATGTTCATGTAATCATTGATATCTGTTAGTAAAATACGTGAAATATCATGCGTAATGACGCAGGCCGGCGTAAACCGTTAATATTAATGCTGAATATAAAACAGTAAATACTTTACAGTTTCATAGGCGTCTCGTCCGTGCGTCATACATACCTTTTATTATATGGGTATTGAATAAACAACCCTCATGTATGCACTTGAATGCGTATTTAATAACAAACACACAATAGAAAGGCTGTTGTAGGTTGTAGAGTCGTCTCAAAACATACTCGCTAGTTATAATGTCTAGTCCAGTTCAGTTTAATATTTGTAATAAAAAAAATATATAAAAAATAAACCGTCTTCAGAGTCAACTAAAAAACAAAAAATAAATATTTTCTACAACATCTCGAAGCCGGCGCAAAGTAAAATATAAAAATGACTACTTTATTCATAATTTTTTGTTAATATAGCAACATGTATAGCAATGTTTATTGTTATACACATTGCTATAGATCTGATTAACGACACACTTATGTACACATTCAAGATTCGGTAATATGCATGGCGTCAACCCCTAATCAAGATTTTTTCGCTATTTCACTACAGCACTCTGTAGCGGCATATAAATCACATCTTTTTACTAAATTTAATTTATAGAAACCCAGAATCTTCGAGAAAAATTATTGTGACATAGAGAGACTGGCGGATCGGTTCCGTTTTTACCAATAAAGCTAAAGAACCCTAAAAATATAGAAAACTAAATTATACATCATTTATTAAATCGTTGTCTTTTTAATTAATTCAATTAAAATTACAAAGTCTCTCTCTTGCACTTTCTTTCAGTAATTTGGTTTCGGCAATATGTCTTTTCCTTCCATACTTCTATATTCTGACGTACATCCTCTGTTACACCATAAATCATTGTCTACCTTCACAAAATTCATCCATCTTTTTTTTGTCTATCGTTACATTTGCACCCATTTTTCCAGTTTAACATAACTTTTGTCACGTGACTTTCGTCCCTGCTCATGCATGCCCAGCCCACCTTAGTCTTCTTCTTCCTCTCATATTTTCGGTCACGGGTGTAACTTTCAACGATCCCCTTGTACTCATTTCTTACCGTATTCATTCTTGTAACACCACATATAAAATTAAGACGTTCGTCCTTAAGCCGTACTATGAATCATGAAACAATAACCTGATCTTAATTAGACAATTCATCAGAATTCTGAAGATCGCTTCAAAAACGATTAGCATATGATTAAAAGATCTAATTAAAGTTTTTCCTGATCTATCGCTAATTTAATTATCAATCTTATTTAACATTCTTTACGAATTGGCAGCAAAAGTGTATTCTACAATTAAGCCTTGCAGAATTGATTGAACTCTGCATGAATGAGGCTTAAGTTCAAACTTCCACACGTCATGGAATACCGAAACGCAGCACGTCATATTAAATCTTTGTGAAAGTCGCATCAGACCGTCTTTTCCGAAAAGACGTGCGAAGGTGACAAATAGTAGAAGTGAAACTTCAACGGACAATTTTTACTTTAAGTTTTACGAGCAAGTTTTCAAATTCAACAACTTGAAGTTTTAAGGGCAGATTGTTAATGTACTAACAATCTGCCCTTAAAACTTCAAGTTAAAATTTTGTTGCGATTCGTTTTTCCACTTGTCCGTTGCGACTCGTTTTTCCACTTACCGTTGAAGTTTCACTTCTACTATGTGTCGCAGTACACATTTCGATTTTTCGCAGGTTTACTGCAAATTATGATTTGGTTAGGTTAGGTACATTTTAATGAATGCATTTTTTGTTTAAACATATGTTATTTTATCAAAAAATACAAATTAATTATTTATCACGTTTATATATAACCGTAAATTCTTTATATCGTAGTCAACATTATATTAGGTTGGGGAAAAAGTTTCTTCGCATTTTAAATAAAAATTCAAAAGGTTTTTTTATAAAGTTTATTTATAATTTATATTATATTTATTTGACTAAAGTATATAGGTGCCATTTTGTTTGATAACTTTTTGCCATCTTGTAGGTAGGGACGTGATCCCATTGCTATAAAAATTTTGGGGCTTCTGATCAAAAAACTGCGACAAGTGGTTTTGCAGTCCTCTCGTGATGTTAACCTGACACTACCTAAGAAATTCTGCAGAGACCGAAACAGGTGAAAATCTGAAGGCGCAAGGTCAGGACTATACGGCGGATGCATTAACACCTCCCAGCCAAACTCTCGTAATTTTTGCTGAGTGGCTAAAGAAGTGTGAGATCTAGCGTTATCATGGTGAAAAACCACATCCCTTCTGTTGATTAATTCCGGCCGCTTTCTCTCAACTTTTTGCTTTAATCTCATCAGTTGTTCGCAGTACAGTTCAGTATCGATGGTCCTGTCTGGCGGTGACAGCTCATAATGAATAATGCCCTTCCAATCCCACCATACACACAGCATCACCTTGTGGCGAGTTAACCCGGGTTTCGCCACAGTCTGTGAAGCCTGACCGGCCTTTGACCACGATCTTTTTCACACGTTCTTGTCGTATGTGATCCACATTTTATCACCAGTTATCAGCTTCTTCAAAAATGGTTCGGTTTCATTACGTCGTAATAAAGAATCACAGATGAGTACACGGTTCGTTAGGTTTCTTTCAGTGAGCTCATGAGGCACCCAAATATCGAGCTTTTTTGTGTACCCAGCTTTTTTCAAATGCGCCAAAACCGTTTTGTGGTCAATTCCCAGTTCTCCAGCTACATCGTAACTACTAGTATGCCGATCTTGCTCCACTTTTTCAAAAATGGCACCAATTTTGTCCGTAATAGGGCGCGACCAGAGCGACGTGTATCTTTGATATCAAAATTTCCGGATTGAAAACGCTTAAACCAAATTTGCACTACTCTCACAGATACTGCATTAGGTCCATAAACATCATAATTTTTTTCGCGGCTTGAGTTGCATTTTTACCTTTTTTGTAGTAAAATTTTAAAATGTATTGAATTTCTTCATTAGATTAACTGATTTTAACAATAAGAAAAACAAATGAAAATCACACATTTTCCTAATTTGAATTTGGAATTGTCTTCTTTAAAATTAAAACTTTTTAATGATACCAAAAGCAGCCAGATACAAATGGTATAGCCAAAGAGATCTTATTATAAGTTCAGACATAATATATGCGAAAAGACTTTTTCCCCAACCTATTATATTATACTACATATATCACGGCCAGTATTAAAAATCTATCAATGCTAGCCTAGGGTGTGTCTGGAAGTGTTCGCTTTTCAGCACTAAAGCCGCCTATAGTAATGCTTCTTCTTCACTTCTTTGTCTATGATTTGATACACATTATAAAGTTACCTATCTTAGTTTGAATAATGTACATAACTTTGATATTTAATGAAGTTGACATTTGTCTTGATCTGGAATTTGAAGAAAAACAGAATCTCACTTGTGCAAGCTTTTTATATTTTCTTTTACAAACCGGAATAGAATGCATATTTTTCCGAGGCTAATATGATCCACAAAATGAAGAATGGGGCTGCGATGTATCTAAAATTCGGTCAACTCTAATACATACAGCGGATGTGTAAACAAATCTCTATGGTGACACATTTATTGCAGAGATAACATCTCTTACTTTAATCCTATTGTGAGAATGGCAAGATATTATAAGGAGTTGGCAAGTAACAACACTGATCTTGATATATTTGAAGACAGCTTCTCCAAATATCGCAAATTATTAAAAATATTCTTAAATAATGCTTTCCAGTGTTAATGATACAATAGATTTAATTAGATAATAGCGTGTGTGTGTGTGTGTGTGTGTGTGTGTGTGTGTGTGTGTGTGTGTGTGTGTGTGTGTGTGTGCGTGTGCGTGTGCGTGTGTGCGTGTGCGTGCGTGCGTGCGTGCGTGCGTGCGTGCGTGCGTGCGTGCGTGCGTGCGTGTGTGCGTGTGCGCGTGCGTGTGCGTGCGTGCGTGCGTGTGCGCGTGCGCGTGCTCGTGCGCGTGCATGTGCGTGTGCGTGTTCGTGTGCGTGTGCGTGTGCGTGTGCGTGTGCGTGTGTGTGTGTGTGTGTGTGTGTGTGTGTGAGTGTGTGTGAGTGTGTGAGTGTGTGAGTGTGTGCGCGCGCGTGCGTGCGTGTGTGTGTGTGTGTGTGTGTGTGTGTGTGTGTGTGTATGAATATACACAGAAGTGTTTACACCTGATCGGTTAATGTTTTTTTTTCTGTATGCACCTGTCTTGGATTGCAAACCAGATTTGATTAGTTACTAATTTAATATTTTAATTTCTATGGTTGTAATTTGTATTGTGCATCAATAAATTAAAAAAGAAAGGCTAGGGACCGATTCGTATAGCTTACTAATCATTCACTTGTCTTATCATCTTCAAGGTTATGTAAAATTTTAAACGACAGTAAGGAAAATGAACGATTAGTAAGTAAGATATAGCAACTGGCCATAAATTACCTTGCAAAATTAATCTCATTAAATATGTCGATCAAAAAATATCTAGAATTCACATATGGCCTCAAATTACGTGTTGGGCAACGAAGCATGGGTGTGCCAACGTTTACTGTCCCTGATAAGGTATCAATAAAATCCATAATTTATAAGCTTCAACTGAGTCAATTTTGTTGAACAGTTAAATAAACACACCGACCTGTATTTCCACACATTAAACCCTATTGATTACATACATATACATTCATGCGTTAATCTAAATATATATGTATATTTAGTCTCTACTACAACTAATATTCTTAGGTGTTTTTTTATTTTATTTTTTTATTGCATGAGTTCAGCAAACAGGCAGACGGCCCACTTGATGGAAAGCAGTTACCATCGCCTATGGACATTAGCAACACCAAAGGTGCTACAAATGCGCTGCTGCTCTCTCAAGGGAGACTGGAACCTGGCCGCTAATGCCGGAACATAACTCAAGGTTGTTATACTCTAGACCAGAGGTGGTAGCCATGAAACCCGCGGGACTTCCCCCCCTACTGGTGAAGAGGGTGACCTTCCCCGAGGGACACCTTGGGGTCTAGCCATGCGTCGGGGCGTCACAGTCGTGTACCTATGGTCTATATCCTGTGACGCCCCGTAAAAGCGAGAGGGATAGGGGCGCAGGTTAGGTTTAGTGGGTAGTCTGGCGGACGGAATCTCGCGACTACTAGCCGTTGCTAGTCATGCGTGGAGATTCCGACCGCTGGGAGTCTCACACGCCCCTCGGTCACCCCCCGACCCGAGGCAGTATCACAAGAAAAGAAATTCACCCTGCGTTATCAAAAAAAAAAAAAAGGGGTAGTAGCCATCCAGTCGGGCAAACACCCTACCACCTGGCTGTGGGTTGATTTGTCGCCTCTTACGACAGGCTGCACGGCCGCAGGAAATTGTATTTTTTCTCCGTTCCAGCACGGATAAAAACTGTTAGGGCCATGCTGGAATCACTACCTTGATTACAACTCTTGGTGCCGACTCGATTTGTGTGATACTTAGCCTTCAGCTTTTAGACATGTCTCTACTAGGGGAGGAGCGAGGTGGAATGCTACTCCGCCACAAAGGAAGATCTTTTGCCGAGGCTATTGTTATGCCTTGCAGGCCTAAGCCCATCTCTTATTGTTGGAAATTTATATATATTCTTTGTACGTGTCGGGAATTGTTTGCGACCTCAATTATTGTACAGCACCACTTATTGGCTTGTAAGTGTTCCACTACACAACCCCTTGCTGAGACTGAAAGTCAACGGTAGTCGAATGAAGTCGAGAGTAGTTCACAGCTATCAGTACTTCTCGTAGTATGCCAATTCATTTGTCACTTGGCTGTCCTTTGAGTCGGTCTGAATGCAGTTCAAGTGAGTCAAAACTTTTTTTGTCGCTTGTCCCAGTGAGTCGGGAGAGCAGGATCCAATGCGTATGGAAAGACGTTTGGAGTGGGCGATTAGCTTCGCGCGGGTCACATGGTTGGACTGTGTTGGGTGTTGTGTAGGTGCTCAGCCACAGGAAGCAGCGTACAGCAGCCGTAATTTGGTTGCCGAAGTCACCTGAGTGCGTAGCCGTGGTCATAGGGATGGAGGTACATCGTGCTGCAGATGTGCGATTTAACCCTGTAGTGGCTACCAATGATAATTGGTAGTGGATGCTAGCAAGATATACTCGGTGTCTAAGTTATGCGAGGGAACGGCACTCATCATGATGCTTGAAGTTGAGATGGAATTGAAGTTCTATGGAGTTGCAGACTTGAAGTTGAATTGGAAGTTGCGTGTTCGTTAGTCGAGTGACCGGTTTAGGAATGTCCCGACTAGGTGGAGGAGCGAGGTGCACTGCTCCTCTGTCTCAGGAGGCTATCGTTATGCCTCACAGGCTTAAGCCCTTTTTTTTTTTATTATGTTTCACTTGACTTTATGTTGTTGGTCCGAAGACCTCACAACTTTACCGGGGTTTTCGGGGCGAATGCCTTTGCGAAGCGAAGGCGCTCGAGCCCGGGGGGCAACTTGCTCGAGGGGGCTCCCTAGGGAGTTTCACCTCGGCTGGACTGTTGCCATGAGCAGGGGATGAATCTAATGATGCCCACCATAGGGCGACAAAATGCACTAATTGAGAGCGGGCGACGGGTAATATAAAGCCCGAGAGGCTTAAGCCCATCTATTATTATTGGAAATTTATATCTAATCTTTGTACAAATCGTTTGTGACCTCAATTATTGCACAGCGCCATCTATTGGCTTTTAAGTGTTCCATTACAAGCCAATCGTGTTTCATACGATGAGTGAGTTCCGATGGCCCACTTCCCCCTTCCCTTATCCCATTTTCCCTACCTCATCCCTCTATTCCAATCCCATATCCCATCCCCTCTATCCCATACTTCCTGTCTCATCCCTTATCTCATCCTCCTATCCCATCCTAAACGCTGGCAATGCGTTGGCTGCGCTCCTAGTGTTGCGAACATTTATAGGCGACAGTAACCACTTTCCATTAGCTGGGCCGTCTGCCTCTTTGCCAGCTTCGTAATAAAAATATGAAAGTATAGAATGAACAAAAAAGTACTAAGGCCTATCCAAAGATGCACACGACTATTATATATACAGCAAATAAATTTGTTTCGTTATTTGCTGTTGTCATTGCGTGTATGCCGGCTACGCCTAATTTATGGTTTTTCGCGATTTCACTACACCACTGCGTACTTTTTTTTAGTGAGAGGAAATCCGATTGAGCACCATAGGCCGCGCAAGGGGAAAAGTCGCGGCCGGTGTATGGGATTGGCCACGTCGGGTTGGCACTAGCACTTCTAGTACTGACTAGAAGTGCTAGTGCCACCCCGACACGCTCGCTTCGTTCGCTCGGCTCATGGGCTTTGGTCTGAAGCTAACCTAACGTAGCCCACTGTCCTTGTCAATGGTCACGACCTTTGACCGTCCCTCAAACCTATACTTTGTTTCGCTAGCATTGCATGTTATCGGTAATTATATATACAAAGTACAAAAATATAATGATTATTTAATTATGTATAATATTTTCAGGGCAACGAGTACTTAATATCAAAAAGCTACAAAAGGAATCAATGGAAGCAAGTTCTTCATTTGTACAAGCTAACAGCAAGGGTTAAAGGAAACTCTAGTCTAGTAATTGTTACGTAAATAAACTCGCCCAAGGGCCAAACTAGTAATAAGTTCTATGGTAATGAATAGTGTCCTTTGCTCTTTTTCGTTTTGATAAAAATCCTTCAAAAAATTCTTTAATCGAACACCCTCCATATCTCATAAAATAGATATTGTCTACCCCTACCTCCATTTAAATTATTCTCCAATTAAAAACTATTTGTGATTTTTTTCAAGACTTACATTATTGTCATTTGTCGGTTACAGGTATATAGGCGTCCTCTCCAAATTTTTGATTATTTTTCGATTTTGATACACATTGTTTACTTTGTGTGTGTGATGAACAGTAAAAAGTTTATGTACATAATACATATACGGAACACATCTTCCTCCCAAATTTCATTTACTTAATAATTTACATAACTACATTTTTTGGTGATATTATTTTTTTCGTCAAATTATTAACAAGTAACAATTTTGCTAAAAAATAAAATTTCCAAAAACAGTAGTTACATAGTCCTGCGCTGACGCAGATGATATAAAAAAAGAATGTGATTATAGACCGATGAACAGACGGACGGCCATGACAATTTTACATGGCTTCCATTTTAGAAAATCTACGGAACCATAAAAAATGAGTTATCAATAATTCATGTTTTTGAAAATAAATAAAACTTCATTTTCAAGTCACCTGAATCATAAAGTAGTCAACTGCCAGGCTAAGAATGATATCAGCATCACATTTGCAAAATTGGCCCACTTTAACTGTAATTTTCCAGGAATTATTTTTCCACTGCGTGTCCCCCAAAATAACATATTCATTATATCTGGTTCTCAAAATAATCTGAGCGACAGCGTTAGGATTTCTATTAAAACACTAAAGGAATTTTTCGATTTAGGTTTTATAAGAGATTTTCTTGTATGAATAATATAAAATACCTAAATATAAACGTAACTTAAATAAATTAAACCTAAACTTATAAATTATATATCAGATCACTGCCAGCAGGAAGCGTGCCCTATAGGCTGACTGCATTGCCACGCTGTATAGCAATGCTTAATCTTTAGGCAAAATATGAGCCAGCCTTCTGATCACGGGTAGTATCAGAGTTTCTTACAAATGTCTTTAAAGAAACTCTTTGCCTGTGGACCTAATGGGCATAATGTTTCAATCTCAAACGGCACAAATATGTAACCTTTTCCTAAGGCTCCATATTTGCGCCATTTGACGTCTTCAGCTAAAACGGCGGCGTTGCCAGTCGCTGCCTCGGTCATTGGAAGATGTGACGGGGCCAGTATGTCAACACCAGTCGCATCCCTATCTAGCGGCCGCCCCATCTTTCAAGGGACGAGTGACATTCCGTCCGGTCTCTTAGCATCGTCGCGCACCAAGCCTTTCGGTTGACAAGAGCTCGGCGGATGATGTCGTTGAGGCTGTCATGACGAGAACCTGTGCTCTTCAAACACGACAGCCCGTGATGTCCAAATCGTCTACCATAACTCTTCACTGACAGTGATATGAATATCATTAATATATGTATGAATTAAGTCTTTAGCCTAAATTTTGCTAAGAATAACATAATAAGTGCTAAATATTAAGTTTTGCTGCTTTAATACGGGCTATATTATTTATTTAAACTCGACGAAGATAGAATATCAGGGAGTGACGAATCAATATCAAAATATGGTTATTATAATATGGATTGCTCCAGATATGTTAAATAACATTCATATTCATATAATTATTCACTTTTTAATATTCTTTATGTTTCACAAGAATAGTTGCACTTATTTATTATTAATCTAATAATAAACAGCCAATTGCGCATGGATGACTTCAAACTTTTCGCATCCACCGAACTAGACTTAATTGAATTACACTAGACAATAGAACGCTTCAGTAATTCAATTAATATGGATTTCAGCATAGATAAGTGTGCGGTTATGCATGTAGTGTGTGTGAAGGAAAGTTGTGAATTCGCCGAATTTACAACTTTCAGAGAACATGTCTCTCAAAGCCCTCTCCGAAACCGAAACATACAAGTACCTGTGTATGTCAGAGTCTTTAGGTATAGCTTACGCGGAGGCAAAATAGACGGTGAAGGACCGATTATTTGGCCGCCTGAGGAAGGTTTTAGCCAACGTTTTCTCACGTGGAAATAACGTTAGACCCTTCAACAGCTGCGTTATTCTCGTGTTGGCATACTCAGGTGGACTCAAACAGAGTTGGACGCCCTGAATTGAAGATTCCGTTGTCTGCTGACAAAACATGTATGCATCATCCACGTTCATCGGTAATTAGATTGTACTTCTCGCAAAGATGTAGAGACCGAGGTTTTCTGAATGCCAAGGATCTACCGATAGTTGTCACTGTCAACAGTCTTATAGCGAAGAACCTTGACCGGCACCTAGAGAGGCTCTCGCTAGGAAGCTGGGTGAATAACCAGATACAGAAGGCAGCTCTTGGACACGGCACGAATAGTGAGGAGGTTCCTGTGTTTGGAGTCCTAACCACCGGTAATTTGGAAGCGCTGCCCCGCTGCTAGCGGACTACAACATTTTATATTTTTATGATTAAATGTTGGATGTTTTTTTAACCGACTTTAAAAAGGAGGAAATTCTCAATTTGTCTGTATGCTTTTTTGTATGTTCGTTACTCGATTTCTCCGTCAATTGTGAACTGATTTTCAAAACTTTTCTTTTAATCGAAAGGTTATACTCCTAAATTGGTCCCAGTCACCATGTCAGGACCTGATGAGTGGATTCCGGGCAAATCGAGAGTAACTATTACATATTAAAGACCGCCGTGCGCCTAAATTTTTGGAAAAAAGCTTGTATACGCGTGTAGGTATTACTTTTTCTACAGGCGCTTAATTTTTTATATGCATGATACGCGATTTCTCTGTCAATTGTCGATCGATTTTGAATTTTTTACTTTATTCGTAAGTGTGAATATTCCCGAGGCGGTTCCACGGTCACCATGTAAGGATCTGATTTGTGAAACAACAGACAAAAAGTGTGTGCACTAAGTTCCATTGCAATCAGGAGAAAAAAGCTGTTGCGAATCATAGAAAACATATAATAAGTATTTAATAATTATACTAAACATGGATCAAAAATTGTATAAATTAATAAATAATCTAACTTACCCTGGCCAACCTAGATAAGGTCCTTCGGGCCGGAACAATACAACGAGTATGAAATTCAATCACTCTAAAATATTCCGATGGAATCATTAACTATGATTATGGATTACCTATGAAAATGATTTGCACAAAACCTACGACAGGATTCAACGCTAGAAATATACAAGTGTACAAGATCAGACCTATATGAGAAGAAAACCGTTATTGAAATAAATTGACATTATACAAATCGCAAATGACAAATTGATCGACCTTTCCTTTCTGTGTAAAAGTGTTCGGTTGTCCAATCGAAATTATTGCTACTGATTGGTACTATTGATAGAAGTGGGGTTTTTTACGATCGTCCGCGATTTAAGAGAGGGCGATGAAATTGAATGATATACCTAATCATGCGTGTTCTAGAACTAGCCGTTTATTGTTGTAATTGGGAAGTGCTAGTGACATAATATAGGCCTATGAAGCGCGCCTAACAACACGCACGCGATTGTCGGGAACGCACTATACCTACATACTTATAATGCAGGATTGGTACAGTGGCGGAATAAGAAATTTCGTCAATTATCAAATTGATTAATTATACGTCCCGCGTGCACATGTTAACCTTTTCAAACTAAGTCACAGAACAGACTATTCCACAGAAAATTGTGTTTAACTGTTTGACAATAAGTTTAAAATTACTTAGATCAAAGTTGTTTGATTTTCTATCTCGTCTAAGAAGATTATTTAGAGATGTAAAACCTTTTTATTGGTTTTAGTATTTATGATTAGCGTAATGATTATATCCTCTTTGTTTTTTCGCGATTCTATCTATACCTGTGTAAGAACCATTCACTAAAAATGCTTTAAATATAGATAAATGTCAATTAAACACTTAATAAATAAGTTACAAATGTAATTGATAATAATAATATTGTGTGACAGTTACAAATAGTGTAAACAATTTAATTAATGAAAAACTGATGTGTGCGATATTTCCGGTCCACCAGTTTCCTTGTCACTTCGTTTACTAAAATACTGATGTGAGCGACCTTTCTGGTTAACTACCTCCATTACATGTTTTTCTTCTTGTTCTTAAAGTATAAAACCTGGGGGGAGTGGCGCACATAAGGCAGTGAAATTCCGAGTGTCAGTCAGTGTAATTCTGTGACAGTCAAGTGCGAGGACGATAAGTTCTGTGCAAGTGTTCTATGTAAATCGGAAGAATAATACATTAAAGTGATTTATGGATTGAAATGCTGCTTCTTATTTCTGGGCCTTTTACATGCAAATAAATAAAATTGTTTGTTTGTAATGTCAGAATAACAGCTTCTTACTAAATACATATGAAAGTATATACGGCACCTATATCAAGAATTGTAAACATTTTTGCTTGTCTGGATATTCCGGCTAGTCTCTGAAACGACTGGAGCGATTTTGACTGGACTTTCACTGGCTGATAGCTGATGTTATAAGTAGTAACTTAGGCTACCTTTTCTTATTAGGATTCCAAAAAAAATCCCGCGGACGAAGTCGCGGACACAGCTAGTATTTATAAACGTAACATTTATTAAAATGTTGACAGTACTGTTTCTTGTACTCGTGCAAGCAAGTCGACTTTAAGGTGACGAACATTTGAATTCCGTGAATGGACATACTATTTTAAATTACTACAAACACTGCTTACTCTTTTCCACTATTATTTGTGAAACCGCGATGGAAATAAACCATGTAAATTGTTTTATAAATAAGGATGCCACTTCAAACTTGGTCGCTAGTTCAGATAATTATAATGTCACTAGAGGTCTCGGCAGACGTTGCCGTGCCCTAAAAAAATAAAAATCTAGGACCCGATCCCAGAGCCACCTACCGGTTCCAATTGTGAATCTAAACCATCCGGGGACCCATTCAAACACACAACAAATTCATCAAAATCGGTAAAGTCGTTTTCAAGGTATGCGCGTACATACATTTCTACAATTCATTTTTATTTATATAGAAGATTAATACTGTGCTACCAAAAATTAATAAACATCTCCCCGATACAAATAGCATTAGCGTTAAACGAATAGAATTAAAATGTACGGGCATTTTAATTCTATTCGTTTAGTGCTAATGCCAATTGTGTAGAAGGGCAGATCACTTGCACTGAATCAGTATCTTCTATGAACATCCTCTTTTACATTACCACCCTTCACGAAGTAGAATACTCAGACACTGATGTTTAACATACAACATTCCAGTGATAAACTATTCGTATATAATTATGTTCTAGTCTTTGCGGTTTCTTCATCTCAATATACATTATTTTACAGTAGTTGATAGAAAATTGACATAACAAGAATAAAGCAAATCATTGAATTATCTTACCCTTATTGGGCGGCGGGGTGTGGGAATCCGTTTGCGCTTCTTTGCCACCAGTAACAAATAACATTTATCTATTATGCTACATTTTTAGGATTCGCAGGCAGTTTGACAAAAACAGAAACCTTAAGGCTCCTATTGCCGCAAAAGGTCGAAAGTGGAGTGCAAGCAAAACAACTTTTCGTTGGTATTTACTGATCAATAACTTACCAAAAAATAATGATAAATCTTCACGATATAAGCCGTAACGTGGTTTTTTCGTAAATTTTCAAGTCAAGAAAAAAATTCACCGAGTCACCTCCAAATTATTGACGTGTAACCATTTTGCTCCTTAGATTTTTTCAATCAGGATACAAAAATATCCACATCTTTATAAAAGAGAGAAAAATAATTTAGTTTTATTACTTTTTTAAAAATAATACTTTATAATATATATTAATAATAACACATCTGAAAAACAACCGCATCTATGGAATCCCCGCTATCGCCCGAAAAATCAGTACCGAAAAATTCTCAAAGATGTTGGCGTTGCTACAAGCCTTAACAAATCCTTATATCCGTCCATCTATCCGTCGCATGGCATATGTAGGTACAACGAGATCGGATTGCGCACCCTAGGTGCCTAGGCTCGGGTGCCACGCTCTCTTTTTAATCCTGGGTGAAGATAGCCCTATAGAAACCCAGTATAAGGCTTAGTACACACCGCGATTAAACGCGAGCGGTTTATGAATAAACAAAAAGGCAAAAACGCGTACTAACACGCACAGCGGTTGGCGTTTATGCTTAAGTTTACTACATTACTACAATGGATTTCTAGTGAGCAGCATTGATAGCTTATGTTACATTTTTCTACGGTTTCAACCCGCTCGCGTTTAATCGTAGTGCGTGCCTAGCCTTTACAGCACAAAGTTGGAAGTATGAAAATTGAAAACACTTCTAATGAAATCGAAAGAATAAATATAAGCATCATGTTGACATCGATCACTACACGCTTTCTGATCGCCACTACACACCAGCGTAGGAAAGTGAAAAAGTCGTATAGTAAAATGAGGTAATATTAGCGCGATAAACTAGTGCCATTCGCGCGGCCGCACTCACTTTCGTTCTGAGATAACCAGTCCGAGTTGACGTTGTTTCGTTCGAGTGGGCGATGAGTTCAGCATTCGAAGAAACCATTGGCTAGACTGGTCGAGCAGGTTCAAATATTGATATTTATTTATGTATGTTTTATAGTAAATATGCAGCAGCCAGAAGCAAGGGATATTTTTTAAGCGGCAATTCAATATTAGGTATATTAAGTAAACTTACCGTAATATCTAAATGAAATTTAAGAAAAATATTTTGTTTTACTTTTTTAAATTTTCACTTCAATAAAAAAGATACCTAATTTCGAGTAAAAATATTATTATGAGCTACAGGACTCGAATAAAAAATGCCGTTGGAACTACTATAGAATTTATTAGAACTGTACAAACACGTTTAAAACAAATACAAATAAAACTGGATGCAACCAGTTCACACTGCACGATTCAATGCAATTCGACACACGCAAAGTCCGTCGTCTATATCGCTAATCGAGAGTATTACAAACGTCTTACTCGTATCGTAGTTGTCGCTTGACTGCGTCCTGCGTCGGCCGTCCATAGTCCTCTTAATATTAAGGATTCAAATAAATTTTTTAGGCACCCAAAAAATTTTCGATATATTAAAAAAATTGTCGATTTTTTTGGCCCAGTCTAATATACACACATGTATTATACATATGACTATACAAACATACATACAATACATAACAGTATTAGGAATTATTAAACACAATAGAGAAGTAATGTTTCTGAAACTGATTTTTAAAACAGTTATACAACATATTAGTTGAGGAGTGTAAATTGTAGGAGCTAGATACATACAGAAATTCGAAGCATTCCTCAAGGTAAGGAGGTGTAGTGGGTAGATATAAGTATTCCGGTGAAAATTGATTTAAAGCCATAATTATTCATTACTATGTATACTACATCAGAACTACAGGGGGAGGGGGGGTCTTGGCATATACTACGGGTGGTTACCGAGGTGAGGGTGGGGGGTAAAAAATTGTACAACATGGATCATGTAGTATGAGTATGTTCTCTAATGTTTATTTTAAGCCCAATCTATATAATAATAACAAACCATAAACATCCCACTGCTAGGCTCATGCCTCCCACTATAGGCAAAGGGACAGTATACCCACCACGCTTGTCCAAGGTGGCTTGGCAAGTTCGATGCATCGGTTATCTCAATGTGTAGGTTTCATCATGGTGTTTCCTTCACTGTTGTTAGCATGTGGTAATTGCAACAGTATGCACATAGGGCAGAAAACTGCCTCATTGGTGCATGTGTTCCGGCCAAGATTGAACCCACACCCTTTGAGTTTCGGATGTGTGCACTAGCCATTATGCTACCACAACTTCTTACCTTCCTACCAATTTGCTGCTGGACAAACAAAATGTGTGTCAATAACCATAAGTCATTATGTGGATAAGATAGCTTTAAATAAAGCAATTACAGACCAGCCAAAACTGTTTCGACTCTAATAGTCGTTTACCACAATAAAATAAAGTTTAAAAACTATGTGAACCATTGACAATACAAGTGACTCATGTCCCAACTTTTTAATAGCCACTGTTAAATCATGGCATAAATTGTAATAAAAAAATATCAACAAGTTTGTAGCATCATTTTATACTTATAAATTACTTTTCACTAAATTATTATTTAATTTACATAAATTTGAGCTAATTATGTACTATCATCAGTGACAAAAAATACTGGATGGTAGAATGCCACAGAAAAAGAAATTTACTTTTTGTTTCATGTGTGACAGATTAAATGAGCTCATCAGATTTAGATATGGATTTAAAGCCTGATTTCATTATAGTAATAGTTGATTTTTTATTAATCAGCCTTTACTTACTGGCTTCATATTCGAAATGAAAAGCAGAGTGTTAACCTCAGGTGAAAGGACTATTTAAGCACTTGAACTATTAGCGCTCTCACTACACTTGTGCGCCAAAGCATCTCATGCCTAAATAGGTCATTTTCAACTCTCTTATAACAATTTACTATTAAGGATCAGTCTGTTGAAGCCTTTTTCGAATTTGAACAAAATTGTAAAAGTAAGTTTAAAATCTCCTTAAACTGATATTAAATTATTCTACCAAATTGAAACAATTTTGTTGAAAGGTGAAGGACTGTAACAATATGATGGCATTCAATGATATTGAATGAGTCATTTTTAATTTCACTTGGATAACATTGATTGCTTGAACCAAATTGAAAGACAAAAAGTTAACAGTGTAATATCAGCATTAAATAATATATTCAGGTTTAAGTTATAATTAAGCATAGAATAGACAAAGTAATGCATCACTAACTTACAAGTGCTTCATGTATATAAGGATATTTATAATAGTGGAATAATATTATAAACAGACATGATAAATAAATACTAAAGGTAGGATTAATATACCTAATAATAATAAGACTTTTTAAAATCAATTAAAAATAATGTGATTGATTTTGTTTTTAAATCCCAGAAATAATAACTCAAGTAAATTTTGTAATTTTTACAACTCTGTTCTAAATCCTCTCTAACTATAGGTAAATTATCCCCATGTTGGTCCAAAATATAAAAGTTTAAAATAAAGGTTCTGTGGTCAATGCAAAGTTGCGGTGCCAGTTATTGTAGATGTCCGCGACCTGAATTTTAAGTAAGTGAGGGGCGTAATGGGAATGGGGGCGGAATACTTACCCCTTTTGCAACCCAAACTATCAAAAAATATCATATAGCTTTTGCTCACTCAAAGTGACCATAAAGATTTATGCATGCAATAATCTCTCTCTGCATTATATTATTATCGTGAAGAATGGAGTTATTGAACTCTCTGTAAATATATATTTACTTTTAATGAATTCTTAAAAATAAACCAACAAATGGACATACAGGTACATAACTTGATAATAAACAAGATTTGTCTGAACACAATTTATTCTGTGAATACTGGATTGAAAACCTGTTAAGCTGGGGTTAATTAAACGAAAAATAAAATGCGAATACCTTGTAAAGTAGAAGCCTTAGTCGTATGGTGGAAACTATCGCATTACTTTTACTTTCAAGCAAACAGGCCTGGCTAGAGCACCCGCAAGAACTTGACACCGATGTAACCTGCCGCTAGCACTCCCACCGTCACCACAATGTAAACAACGTAAGAAAATTGCACTAAACCAACAAAATAAGATATTTGCTCTACATTACTAGACAACACTTCGCTAATCACAGAATTAAATAACAACTCGTTGCCGCAACAAGCACTCATCACATATTCAGATAGCTAATACTACACGAATATTGGAACTTATGAATAATTTAATAAAATTGTGTTTTATAATCTTAATCTATTAAAAAATTGACCTAAATTGAAAATATTGTCGGCAAGTAAAATGTAAACAACTGACAATGACATATAAATATTTTGACAATATCTTTGTGTTACCATATTTGCATCATTATTACTACATGATAATCATAAAAATAAACCCTTAGACGTCTTTTAGCTGGTCTTTTTAAAATGTGCACGTACGCATAGTGTTTTTTTAAAAGTGATTGGCAAATTCCACATATCGCTTGTTTAAATTTCTAAATTTTCTGCCAATGTTTTCTTTTACTTTCGATAGGTGGCATATAAAGATTATCTCAGAATTGTCGAAGTTGCAAATGCTACCGGGTGGTGGTGGTAACCCAATCAAGTTTAGAACCACTAGAATGAGAAGCGATTAAGTTTGTACTGAACTGTTAAAATATATCTTTTCGTTTTCTACCCGTCTGTATGTGGTATTTCGACAAACTGTTCGAAATTGTTCGTATTTCGCTTTTCAACTAAGGTCTCGCAGCGCTCCTAATCAGCTGGATTTCATTCTTTCCTAATTGAAATATTACACTTGTGTATAGAACGGTTTTACTTATGCACCTTAAAGATTTGGAATAAGCAATAGAAGTGTTCGCTAAACCAGTGTTCCGCAATCTCTTTGTGTTCAAGGTACATCGAGGAAAACGAAAATTTTTGGAGGTACACCACAAATAAAAATCATTTTTTAACGGCCCACTCGCACTATACCTAGGTACGAGTGCGCCGACTCGTTAGCCAGAGAGTACGGGTAGCGGGAGCGCGGGGCCTCCGGCCATCTCTCGCGTGCCACCGCCCGCACCAAACGAAACAAAACGCCTCGCTCGTGCGCTCGCGTGATTTACTTATATATTTTATGTGTAACTAAGTATTTTTCTTACTCTTACATTATTTACTAAAAATAAGTTTATAACATAACCTTATTTTTCCGAGGCACACCAATTAATGACCACGATACACCAGTGAGCCGCGGTACATACTTTGCGGAACACTGCCCTAAACACCACATATGGGATTTTTATTACTATATAATATCATGTCAAATTGTTTTTGAGTCTGGGAACAACATCACCTCTGCTATTGCAATTTTGCAAATATCAATAGAAGACAATAACCACTTTCTTTCATGTGTGCTGTCGGTTGTACTTGAGTTAGCTCGAACAATAAAAGGTATTATATAATATATAGTAAATTAGAAAACATCATATTAAACTACTTTTTAATGGTTTTAAGCGCGGTAATTTTTTAGATTTTTATTATTCCGATGTTTCGGCTACTTTACATTAGCCATGATCACGGAAGACAAATATATATATAGTGGAACACTTACAAGCCAATAGATGGCGCTGTGCAATAATTGATGTCACAAACCTTTCCCGAAACATACAAAGAATATATACAAATTTTCAACAATAACAGATGGGCCTAGGCCTGCGAGGAACAACACTAGCTTCGCTGGAAGATTTTCCTTTAAGACGTAGAAGCATTCTATCTCGCTCCTCCATCCTGTACGAGTCTCCCTTTTCATATACAATGACAATGAATATTGTTTTATTTTGCCTACCGCCAACTTTTTCATTTTTTATTAATTATCATTAAATAAAATAAAACATACATATTACTATATATATATATATATATATATATTTGGTAATGTATGTTTTATTTACTATATATTACTAACTAGTTGTGAAAACTTAAGAAAATTCGTTTATTTTTAACTTAACTTTTGCTTACTACAATAAATAATGTGTAGTATGTATGCATTAAGCTTAATAAAATTTGATAAACAAATTAATTTTGTATATATTCCAAGATTTTAATATCTCAATTCGTAATATGTACCTAATAATCCATGTTAGAAAGTCATATTTTTGTTCATAAACAAAAGCATTTTTCTAGTACTGTGTACTTTGTTTCAAACCTAAATTACATTCTGTTGTAGATCTTGTTTGACATTTAGATTAATATTGTTACGACCTACACGCCGACAAAAGTAGATTCACACCTGCATACCATAAAAGCACACTTTACTACCTTTCCGCATTTGGACTTCTTTAGTTTACTTTGTGTTTAAAATTGGTAATTAGAAAACAGCCCATTGTGTATTGTAATCTTTTATGGCAGTCATTAGCCAGGTGTGTCGAACTAGTTCTAAGAAATTCGGTCTACGCGGTCGGGCAGCCATATTGTATTGGTGCAGTATAAAGCAATGGCCCAATGGAGATCGGCAGTCAAGCGATAACCACAAGCGGAGCAAGAATTGTGTACATTCGGTAATCTATTTAGTGACGGAATTTGCGCGTGTTATTGAATCGTGCTTTACGTTTAGACTGGTTGTGTTCAGTTATATTTGTACCTGTGTTATACGTGTTTGTATAGTTCTAATAAACTCTATAATAATTCCAACGGCATTTTAATTCGAGTCCTGCAACTCTTAACAATATTATTTGACAGCGATTTATGAACTGATATTCTAGACTTACAAATTGTACGTTTACCAACAAAGATTAATAAACAATTCGTTATTAAAAAAATCTATTCTACAATAAAAAAATTAATGAAGAATTAAAATGAATGAATACTAATTGTTGAATTATTTTTTTGAAATAAAACTACACGAAAAACATCAGCAATTTCCCTCCACAAACTTAAATTACAAATCTTGTACCATTACTATCACGACCGGGAATATTTTATTTTATTAAGATAAAGTGGAACAATGTAAACAATAAAACAAATTTCAAATACAATGAATCACTTTATTAATTCTTTACTTCTAATAAGATAGAGGATGAAACTTTTATTACTGGGATGTAAGGTGTTTGACATCAATACAATTGGTATTACCGGCTACAATACTTCCATTTATATATGTTTACATCTCTGAGATCAATCTAATAACTTTCTGAAGTGAAACTTCTTTAGAATCGTTGTGATTTGAAACTCGGTGAAACGAAAAAGCGACACTAAAAAGAGAAACACATAAATCTATGACTAAACCCGCGAGAGAATGAGAGACGAGTTTTACATTGTACAGCACAGATTAAGAGTCAATAAGACCAATGATTAAACACAGGTCTAATTTGGTCCGAAATAAAACATGATATTTTTAGACTAAAACAGTAAAAAATTGAAAACGATAGGTATGAAGTTTATTTTGAATCATAATTATATATATAAATATTGACGGATGTAAGCTAAAGGAATTATATTTAATTTAATAAAAGTTAAATTATCTGAGTATATTCTCTGAAGTTTCACTTCTACTGCGTGTAAACTGCACATACAGACAATTTTTAAATTACAAATTAGTCTAGTCGTTAAACTTACTTAAGTTATTAAGTATTTATTTTACAATAAGAATTTTATTAACAAAAACATTTGAATAAGGGGCCGTCCATAAATTATAGCACACGTTAAGGAGGGGAGGGGGTCGACGCAGTGTGAATTTTGTGACCAGGGGTGGGAGGAGTCCTAAATTTCGTGACGTCACATTCCAAAATCAAATAAGTTTTCTTTAAAACACGAAAAGTGAACTATTAACGAAAACCTTAAAAACATTTCCAACTCGAACTGGTATGAACATAGTAAATTTTTTTTCATTTAAAATATTAAAAAATAATTTAAATGAAAATAAAACTAGTTACGAATTGCAGTTTTAATTTAACAATTGCTTGATTTAAAATTACAAAACATGTGATGTCACACTAGGTAGGGAGGAGTCTCACGAATGTGACCAGCTGTGACAAGGATGGGGGAGGGTTCGAAAATCATGAAATTCGTGCGAGTTGTGGATGGCCCCTAATGAATTTATACCCATATTCTCATATCTTATTATTCCATTCACTTGCCTTACCATTGGTAGAAATTTGACATGTCTTGTATGGAGCTTATGTCAAATTTTAACCAATAATAAAGGTGCCCAAACATTACGTGACGCGTTCGTCGGATGCGTCTGAACAATGTGCAAACCAGAACCGTAACACACTTTAGATTGCTTTAGGACGTCCGAACACTCAAGGTCACGTCCGCGAGTTACGACTTATAATGTACACACTTCAATGGACTTACCTTAACCTAAGCCACGCCCCTCAACCCCGCGTCCATTAGTCGCGACTTATTATAGCACACACCTTAAGGCGTATGAACAGTTTGTAAGATACTATATGAACCGGTCTTTATTGAAAGCTCAAAAGCGAATACGAATTGTTACAAGATTGATCTCATGATCTGATGATACATATATCATAATTATATCACTTAATCTAGTTATAATTTTGAAGATCATAAAATATTCGTCATTGAATACTGTCCTATTAACCTTCACAAGATTAACTTTTTAAGTTTTAAACTTGACACATTCAGTGAACTAATACATCAAATAAGAAAAAAACATACATACATAGATCTAAATACACATTTTACAAATTTCAAACAAAGTACAAAACAGTTATAATCTTGCAACCCCCGAAAGCAAGTAGGCCTTGCTAGTGGCTTAATATGTGCATGTCTGACAGAACGATCAGCTGTGAGCATGCCATCCAATCACTCACTTTTGTTATCATACACACACAGGTACATCTTTACCACAAGTTCTGACCGCCAACTTGAATTGCAAGGACTATGATTTGATTTCAACGTATTAGAAACAACAGTATATACTCATTATAAATTACCATATTCAATGTGAATTTCGTTGTTCTATACTTTGTCCACGAGTTTTGCGATCACATAATATTAAAATCTAGAATTATACTAATACACTAAGCAGCTCTCACATCTAACTTACAAATTCATAAGAAATACACCACTGTTACAATAGAAGTAACAAAGTGTTACGAGGCTCATGTTTACCGTTCGTCGTTTTTTTATTTATTGGATATGAGAAGTTAAAATATTACTTATAAAAAAATATTTATATTATATTATTTATATACTAACTGCGCCACGCGGTCTCACCGGCGTGGTGATGGAAAATCGTTATATTTTGGCTAATTCACACTATATCTTTATAAATTATAGCCTATGTGTTATTCTGATGTGAAGCTATATTATTGTAAAGTTTCATCAAAATCCATTCAGTAGTTTTTGTGTGAAAGAGTAACAAACATCCATACATTCTTACAAACTTTCGCGTTTACAATATTAGTAGGAAGTAGGATTTAATTGTTACAATTTTTTTTAGTAATAATGACATTAAGTTTTCGAAAAATAATTATATAACATGTACATAAGTGAAACAAAAAAAGAGCCTGGGAAGTGGTTTTCTCTAATAATAAGGTAAACATTCAACAGAATATATGACCCAGTTTTAGGAAGCTAAATCTGCTGAAGTCACAAACGCCCTTGGGATCTGAGAGCAAATTTTTTTTTCGAAAATAGTGCCAATCCAAACATTCAAATTATCATATTCACTATGCACACAACATGTAACCTAGGGCTCAATTCTGCGATTTACTACCTCGTCAAAGTCGCCAGACACTGTCGTCTCAATTATAGGTTTGTTGAATTTTGGTATTCTGTTTATTGCAATGGCGTGCCAGGGCGCCACGCTATCTTTGCAAGCAAAACTCGCGAAATAAATGTTCAAAATTTTGGTAGCTTTTCAATATTCTCTACTAACGCCATTTATTTTCTGCTAATGGTAATACCTATCATTTTTTTTCTACTATTATTCCGCCGTGACCAAATCGAGATATTTTGGATTTTAGTAGGGTACAAAGTTTTTAATTTATCACAATGTAATCATCCTTTGAATATTCTAATAATATCAAGTTATTGAAATAGCAGAATTGGGCCCCAGAACCTATTTATTGTAACAGCTATTGACTACAACTTTTTGTAACTTAGAAATAAATTGGTATATTTTTATAACACTATTCAAAGATGTGAGAGCATCAATTAATATAAATTAAAATATGATTAAATTCTCCAAAGCTTACTTTTGGACATATAAAAATTAAATACAGTCACTACAAAACATACATAACCTAACTGGTCTTTGACAAAATTGTCACATATCAAGGATTTGAAATGCAGATTGGTCAAGAATTATTGTTAAATATAAGCAACTATATATCAGTACATTATCAAACTGTAATTATTTAAGTCATATTCTACTGCAATTTTCAACAATTTACTTATCAATTATTTTTCACTTAGAACAATGCCTATTTATAAATGTCAATATTTATATTTGCAGGCTTAAAAAACATTCTGGATAAATGCAACTTGACAGTTTAACATGTATTATACATAGAATAGGAAATAAAAACTGGAACAAAGCAATGTAACTCACATTATACTTTAACAATATTTACTTTATACCCAAACTATATAAAAGAATGCTTCCAGGCAAACTAGCTATTTTAAAATGTAAGCAATACAGACTATATATCAAATCACTATCAGAAGAAAGCATGCCTCCATCAGACTGAACAATAATGCTGGTACACTTTGAGCCAGCCCTTTGGTTACAGAAAGCATAAGATCAATAGATTTATTGATTATGGCAGTCAATATACAAGATTTTTTTCATATAAAAGTTGTACATCAATTAAAATTTTACATTTTTAAAAGATTTTTTATTCTTCTATTTATAGACTAAGTATTGGCAGTGATTTTGAAAATAATTTCAAATAACAAAAAATCTAGCCTTGTTATGTTTAACAAAATATGACAAAAACAAGCTGTTAATAAATTGATTAAAAGGCAGCATTAAAAAAACTAAGTATGCACTACTTTGTATGAAAGAAAAATTAAGCACATTACTGTCTACATATGTTAATCTAATGTCGGTTGTGATATATGACAAAAAAATAAGGCTAATTAAAAGTCACAAAACATTATAAAATTCTCATCTGAGGAATGATCTTGATAGGAGTGGTTGTGATATGTGTTTCTTTGGACTCAACTTGTTTGGTGAACTCATCACCACATCTACAGCCTTTCTTAGTATTTGGTGTTCACTCTTCTTGTATTCTTCTGTTATTTGAGACAGATCTAGGTCTGCATCTAGCACTAGCACCTGGAAATATAAATTGTATTTATATAATGGAAGTCCTCTTGTAGCAAGTGTTGGCTTGCTTAGTTTACAGGAAGATAAAGGTCTTAGGACATATATCATACTATTCATTCACTTGCCTTACCATCAGTTAAAATTTGACTATACTTGTATGGAGCATATGTCAAATTTTAACTGATAATAAGGCAAATGAACTGTCACTAATTTACTACAAACTAAGACCCAAAGTAAGCAACTTTCTGTTACATTGGTCTGGGTGTATGGGGCACAAAGTTGCCTAGATAGATAAGATATGCTATTCATTGTACACCATTACAGAGAACTTTTGTATAATATGATAAATCTGTAAATGGTTTGAGTTTGTACAATGCCTTTGAAAATGTAAAAAAATCAGGTAATTTGTGTTAGAGTTTGTATATCAAAACTCTTTATAGATGAAGCTATAGAACCTCCTTAGGTAAAAAAATAATCTTTGACATCATTGAAAGAATAATAACATAATGATGGTGTCACTTCTTTAAATATTTTATTCCAAGTAAAACATTTATGCTACAATAAAACTCATATTATTCAATGTATGCCTTTATTAGTTTTACTTTAATAATTTGGACCAGTAGATTCCAAAATTATAATTTTTAGAATGTATGTCTGTCAGAGAATCATGTGAAAATTACTGAATGGATTTAAATGAAATTCTTTTTTATTTTTTCGTTTCAATGTGATAGACGAAAATCATGAAATTGATGGCACTGTGATCACATCTTTTTTTTAAACTACTGTATATAATTACATGCGTAAAACTCGACATAATGCTAGGTTATAACCCGAGTTAACACTTAGATACATTTTATCCCAATAAATGTAATTTTCATAAAATGGGTGGATTAGCAAAATCAATGATGCTGCAATGCCATTTTTCAATTTACTAACAAATACCTATGTTGTCATAAACAACATGTCATTCATTCATTGTATCACTTCAAATCAGGTTGGCTTTGACTCGCCTTTAAGTTTTGCTGGGAGTTGTCTAGACTATGTGAACTTTGTTTGTTATTATTATATTATATGTAAAAAACCGAATTAAGATTTTTATATATAAGTAAAATAAAGCCAGTACCTAGGGTTTGACATGCAGCATAGCCACATGGCAAACTCTAGTATAAGTCTAAAAATATTCCAAATGTGCACAATAGGTTTGTGTTTAATTGTATATCAGTCCATAAGAAGTATAACTTGCTTAGCTTGGGAACTATGTAATGATTCTATATGTCTGCTGATTTATTTTTAAAATCATAGAAAGGTTAATCAATTTGTTAACAAGTTTATTTACACTAAAAAAAAAACTACATACATAGTGATAAGAATAAATAGTTTTGTATCACACATGAAAATAATACATATTTGACTGAAATTCCTCAAGACTCTATATCACAAAACAACAGCTATAAGCAAACTGAGAGTTTTGGTGGGGAATAATTATAGGGCACTTTTGTTTATTATCAACTATTATTTACAGATTTGAACTTTTAATATAGGTTAGAAGGCTAAAGCTGCTTCCCTTCCCTCCCGCCTTAATCTTTGCGGTTTTTATTTAAACCACCCAAAATTCACTTTAAGTCTCATATAGGAAATAAAAGTGCCTTATATCTATACCGCACCAGAGACTAGAGATGATAACTGGTACAATCCAAATACTATGTGTGATGTATTCTACACTTTATGCAATCAAAATACTTAACAGTGGCTAAATACACAATTCATACCAAGCATTATTTAAAAAGAGAAATCCTTAATTATGATATGAAACTTACAGGTGCAGGACACTCAGCATGCACTCTGTTTATAAGCCAGTCTTCATGCAATTTGTGCAATTCTTCAATATAAGTCAGTGGCACACATTGCTCCTCAGATCTGGCCCTTTTCTTAATCCTCTCATACACTATTGATGGAGATGTCTTTAGATACACTGAAATATAATAAATTAATATTATTGTCGATTGAACTAAGCTAATTTGTTGAAGAATGGAATAAAGCAAAAGAACTGGTTACAAATTGTTTAATTACTATAACTTGAGAATCTAGAAATATGTGAAAGTTAACAATAGCTTTCCAATCTTTAAAACTCAGCTCTTTCATAGATGGGAAAATTTGTCATGTCAGATGTTTTCTGTTCAAAAAACCTTGAATTATCTCTTACCAGTATTTTGCTTGCTTAGGAACCATTATTTTACTTAAAATTAGATACAGTGTAAACTCCATGTAACTCACTCGATTTAATGACAAACTCCTTTAAGCTTCTAAATCACTTGACTTTGGTTGGTTTAGCTTGTCTTCCATGGGGCGGCGCGGGTGGGGCCCCTTGGGGTATAGGAGTACTCACTCACCTACACATGCTGTCGAGATGAGAAAGCCAGTGTTCTGTGTGCGCTCATTTCTCCTCCGGTGGGGCAAGTTACAAACCACCCCACTCCCGACTAGACCTAGCAGATGCCGAGGGACAAAGGAAGTGGATGAGGCCGTGTGCGAGTCCTACGCCTGTCAGGACACGCGGAGCTGGGAATCCTGTATACCCGTAGCCCTTACATAAGGCGGAGGACGGAACACCTAGGGGTTTTAGTGGGTATCCCTAACTGGGGAGTGGCAATAACGTGGCACCAATTCTGACTGGGCATGCTAGTGCCACCCCCAATCTGGCGAACCCCACACAGGGGTCACAAATTATCCCCCCCGGCTTCTTTGTCTGTTGCAGCTTAGTCCTCAAACGGAATTCCCCTGGCTAAAAAAAATGCTTGTTTTCCATACTATGATACAGTCTATATAGCATTACACCCACTCTCAATAAAGACAACAATAAGTAATAATTTTATATTGCTAAAATTAGTAAAAACTCTACAGTTGTGTATGTTCTTTTATCACTTTATTATCCTAGCCTTTAATAAACTCAAATGTCGATGACTTGGTATCATGCATACCGATATTTTTAAGAAATTCCGAAATACCAAAATTTCTAAGTATTTCCTTTATCACCAAGATGTCTCAATATTGCAAGATATGAATAAAATAAGTTAAAAAAAATACAACAAAATTACTAGTGCAGCAAAAGATGTCAGACAAAAATAATAGACTTCTCTCCATTTAACAACAACTCACTATAAAGCCATAAAATGCAGTCCCTTCAGTGTCGTTATATAGAGTTTACACTATAGTTTTAAAATTAGTGTCAAATATAAAGCAATAGTAAGCAAGAAAACATGAAGAGGCAATTGAATACAATTCTGATAATTTGGAAATGTATTTTAACTTACCAATGAGATCAGCTGCTATAGGAATATTGTGGTTAATGAACCTGAACCATTCATCCAGAACTGCGAACTGGGCAGGGTGCAAGATACCATTCCTCATCATGTGCTCTACAAAGCAGTACCGTGCGCTAAAGATGGATCGCTCCATCAATTTCACTGGAGTAGCTGTCGGACATCTGTGCATGTCTAACATTGTCAACGATACGTATGACTGGAATGTCATGGCCCATTTAGGTGGGTCTTTGTACATTAAGTCCTGAAAATAATAACAAGAGTTATTTGAAGCTGAACATCATCTAACAACAAATAACCAAGTATAAATAAAAAGTTATATACTTTATATGGCGCCAAGCTGATCACGTTTTAAAGTTTCTAATGTATATTATAAGTGGAAATTCATACCAATAGATTCCATCCATTCAAATTACGCCATTCTTCAACTGGCTCCGTCAGCAAGGTAATGTCCTCAAATCGGCGAAAATGTTCTAGAAATGTCGTTTTGCCACTTCCAATATTACCCTCGACGAACACAGTGAACGGCTTTGTAGCACACATTTTCTTGCAATGAAGCAGCTGAATTGAAGTTGTAAGAAAATTTCTGGAGCGTGCCAATGATGATCTAACGTCAAGTAGGCTGATTTCCCGCCGAATTTGACCCAAAAATAACAAATAACGCGCGAACATAATCTGCTACTTTACTGTCAAATTGAAACTGTTTTCATATTTCTAAATTTTATCTATGGTGCGGTGGGACTTCTATGTGCTACGTAAAACTCACTGATCTAAATCATGTAAGAATCGACAAATCCATAATATTATTTGTACATGAAGCATTCTCTTTAGAGAATAATTAAGTCACATTAACACATTTATATGACTAAAATAATGAAATAAATATTCAGTAATTTAGAAAACAATAATCAACAATTTCTTTGCAGACTGCTTTAATTTTATTCTTAGACCATAGAGAAAATTTATTGCTTATTTATTTATTTAGGTTTATGGCTTGGCAGCTAAGCTTTTAAGCCAGATCTTAAATAATCATCATAGCGCCAACGGTCTTTAAAAAAGTACTATTTAATAAAATAGTGAATAAAGCCCAGCACAAATCCAATTTCATCAAATGAACGCCCGGGTACTATTCGAAGTACCCCAACTTTAACCATTGCTACTAATTTCAAATTACCACCTTTTTATAAAGTGATGCCTCCGAACATATGTTCGAGGTTTTTATTTGTGTATGACCAAGCAGCAGTGCCAACAAAACAAAAGAAATTTGTCTTTCTTAACTTATAGTGTAATTTCTTCATTTTCTTAAGCCTATGTGTAGCACAGCTGAACTATAGGTTATCAGCTAGTGCCCATTCAACGAAGTTCTTGTGACAACTCAAAAGGCCACATTACTCACTCACTTATTTTTGTTGTAAAATTGTCACTTTTGATAATAATAAAGCATGATTTGAGTTTATGAATGTACTCACGAATTACATATAACCGCCAGAACTTTTTGTAACACTAAAACTGTTTTTAATGTAGAAATAAAGTTTTAAATTTAATTGAGACATAACTACAAAATTCATGCTAGACATATAATCGATTAATCAAAAACTGACAGTTTTTACTGTCACTTTTGTTTTTAATGGCTTGGCTAACAAAGTGTGATGATAAAAATAAATTAATCGATATGTCAATAATACTTACCGAGTTTTAATTAAGAAATTCGAAATATTGAGCTATTAATTAATATATTGTTTCATGTAATTTTCGGAAATCGACATATTTTTATTAAAAAAAAATATTGACAAATATTTTGGAATTCTTATTGCCGCCATTTTATTCATTTTCAGTTAAGTGAATGTGCTTTTAAAGTTAATTAAATTATATAGGCACCTTATTTTATTTAAAGAGATCCCTTATCTGATAATAGAGCCGAGCGAGCGAAGGTAGTGTGCCGCGGCAGCGGCCGGCGAATGCTAGGACTGACTTTTAACCATTTACTATTTATTTTACACACACAAACAGTACGATGCCTTAAAAGTCTCGTATGAAACATTTGTTTTATTTATCAATTTAGTGAACGATTAGCAAATTGCTTTTTAATGTGAAAATGAATCAATATATTAATGATATCAAATTTTAAATACATTGTTGAACAATTTTTTTTTAGAATATAGGTTAAATATTAATAAAAACATTGTCTTTATTGGTCGCCATTTTGAATGGTTACCCTTTTTTTTATTTATGGCTTGGCAACTAGGCCTTTAAGCCAGAATGGTTACCCTTGTACTGTAAATATGAATGTACTCTATTGTTTTTTCTTTATTTTTATCCAATTAAGCTGGTTTTTGGTTAATTTTGCTCTTTTTAACTTTGAAAGGATTTTTCAACTATGGACCTATGATAGAAGTGCAAGATTAGCGAAAAAATCAGTAAAAATAAGTGAGGTTGTGTTCATTAAAAAAATATATTTCAAGATCTCCGGACCTTAGGGCGGCTTAGGAGTTGTAGTAAAGGTAAGTATGGCTCCCCCCTTCCCCACTTCACCCTTAAAATTCCTGTATCGGAATGCTATAGATTTACCAAAATTATCAATATCCTACAACTATTGTTCATTTTAGAACAATTTTACACATTTTTAGAAAATAAAACTGGACAGCACAATATCTCCTTTCAGTTCCCGCCAAAAACTCCAAAATTTATTGTCTCAGACCAGGATCACGGACTAGGTATTTTTATTTGTTTAAATGTTGCGCCGGTAAGAAGACCATTGACTCACTAGTTTGAGATCTATTTCATGTCACATCGTTGAGACGAAACCAAATGGCTGCCTTCGTAGGCCCTATTTCTTCGTTTTTCAAACAGCTGAAGGTAGCTATTCCTTTGATTTTACCGTGACGCGGCAGATTTTCAACAAACGTTCGTTGATTTGGAATTCATTTAATCGACGTAATGAAGCTAATGAACTTCCTTTCGTTCGCTCAATTTGTACGCGGCATTGTACAGGGACAGATCAGAGAGAACATGACTATTGTACCTAGTCAGTATCAAATATTCAGCAAATACGGCAAATAGGTACGTCGCATGCCTCAAAATGGAAAGTCCGTGCCTAACCTGACACGCTTCAAATTAAAGGTTATTATACTTATTTATATAATCGAATTACTAATCTTGATAATGGATTATGAAATTAGTTACTAATTTGTTTTCATAATCGAATGATGTTCCTAATATTAGTACTACTAATTTTTATTCCATGAGTGTAGTATAACACACTGCTATAAATATAAACTTTAAAAAATACAGATAAAGACATCATCATACAGTATTATTCAAAACGATAGTGTGCTTAAGCGCAGTTTTGGTAGGTACTAGCAAAGCGCAGCGTTACTTGCTCTGTGGGTACTAGTATATGTGTGTGTGTGAACGAGGCGTAGCTAGGATACAGCCAACGTGCGGGGGTGCGGGGCAATCCTCACCCGCCCGCCGATGAATGACGATCGCGAGATCGTCCGATCCGACCAACGTGTTTCGCTCGCTCGTATAGCGTTGTTAACTCTCAACAAACAAGAGGCGACTCACAACTAAATTAATAACTACTTATCTGTCATAATCGAGATAACTCGAGATATCTTCATAATCGAATGATTTCATTAGTATATCTCATAATCGCACACCGCTACTTCAAATCTCTAGTCACTAAGCCCGCGTCCATGGCCATGTCGTTAGCTATCGCGCACACCAATTGATTCCTGGCACGCCTGTTACTAAATAAATTTATAAGTTTTGAGGCTAAATTGAAGGCTAAAGTTTTTTTGTCCAGTTTTAATTTCAAAATATAAATTCATAATAAATACTGGCTGAATATTGTACATCCCTAGCTTCAATAGGATTTAACAGAAATCACGGAGTTTTTGGCAGGAATTGAAAGGAGATGTTGTACTGTGCAGTTTTATTTTCTAAAAATATGTAAAATTACTCTAAAATGAACAGTAGTTGTAGGATATTGATAGTTTTTGAGTAGTAATTATGCGTTTTTGTGAGAAATGTGAACTGTATAGTCAAATGTGGCTTTTCGAGTTGTTACAAGAACTCCGTTGAATGGCTTCAGTTGATAAACTACAGTTCAGCTGAGTTATACATAGACTTAAAAAAATGAAAAAACTATATTGTAATCCAAGATCTGGCTTAAAAGCCTAGCTGCCAAGCAATAAACCTAAATAAATAAAACAGGAATCACCTATTTTAGCGCGAAAAATTAAACCAGCCAATGATGCGAATCCACGAAATCCATTGACAATATTTTCTAGGCTCACCGCTAATCTACTGCCAAAAAGTCATTGACATGACGTGTTTTATTTCATTTTCGTTCATTGTTTGTTAGCAGATAAATAGTTATTACAGAATCAAGCCGCTACTTTATTTGAAATTAACAAATTAGCTTATTATAACAGAAAATGTTACATGTATATTATTTAGGTAAGTTTTCACAACATTACATTATACCGTGAACTTTTATTACATTGTTAATTACCGGTGTTATTAGACTATTTAATTTTATTATTTTAAGGTGTATTAATATGCGTGGCTGGTTCGTATGCGTTATACGACTCGTCTTCTGACGTGGTAGAACTGACGCCCAGTAACTTTGATAAACTAGTCACAAATTCTGACGAAGTTTGGATAGTAGAGTTCTACGCACCATGGTGCGGTCACTGTAAGAATCTCGTCCCTGAGTACAAAAAAGCCGCCAAGGCTCTCAAGGTATGTACAATTAATCTCTGTCGATATTGAATACATTAATTAGCCTGTAAAATTCTTCCTTTTGTCCTATAAATTTCAAAACTAGAACCCACAAATCAAATTCTTTGTAAATTTTATTATCATCAATCAACCTTTTTACAGGGTATAATAAAAGTAGGTGCTATAGATGCAGATGCCCACAAAAGTTATGCTCAAAAGTATGGAGTATCAGGTTTCCCAACAATCAAGATATTTACTGGTAGCAAACACTCTCCTTATCAAGGCTCAAGAACAGCAGATGCATTTGTTGACGCTGGTCTCAAAGCAGCAAAGGAGAAGGCCTATGATACCTTGGGCAAGAAATCTGGTGGACAATCGGGTGACAAGGTAGAACCATTGATAACCATTTCCTATATCTTAACGAGTGTTGCCTTACCGCAGGTTAACATTTGACATAAACTCCATACAAATAATGTTAATCAAATTGTTTTGTCAATACAACCTCATTGACTCTTCAGGTGATCAGAGGGCTGGTTCTTACTTCGGGCAACGGATCAGTATGGTGATCCAGCGAGGAAACTTAGCCAGCCTTCTGGGTACCTCACCCATAAAAGACAGTGATATAGTCTATAAGTCTAAAGTAATGTTAAAATTCAACTGATGTTAAGGCAAGTGGATGAATTGTAAGATATGGGAAGCATACTAAAATACTGTTACAGTATCATTTAAAAATATAACTGGCACACAATATTAATAACTAAATTTACATCTAAGAAAACAGTGAATAAATGCAGTAACAGACGTTTTTACAATCTGTAAACAACTTACTTAAATATTAGAGATATTAAGAAAATGCTAATAATTTTTAAAGAAACTAACAAATGCAGATTATCTGTTATGAATATGAATATATAAAATATGGCAACAGAAAGATGGATGGATTGTGTGAAGGATGATATGATGATTTGTGTTATGACAGAGGACATATTTTAGAATAGAATATGGAAGGAAAAGACATGTCAACCCCAAATTATTGGCAGAAGGTAAAAGAAAAGACATAAAATGTGGCAACAATTGTCACAAACTTATCTCATGCATTACATTACAGTTTCTATGTTCTGTCATCATGAGAATGTCTATCTATCCCTCACTATATAGTATGTTATATTTATATTATATATTTTTGAAGTGAAACTTCTATATAGACAGGTGGGTCTTAGGATTTTTTGTCATGAAAAAGCATTATGGCCGTGTGGTGTGGCATAAATTTAGATTAGACTATGGATGCGTTTTTTTGTTCCGGATCAAATTAAATTTTTTTGTTTGATAAAATAAAATATGTATATATAAATAATGCATTCATTAAAATGTACCTAACCTAACCAAATCATAATTTGCAGTAAACCTGCGAAAAATCGAAATGTGTACTGGGACACACAGTAGAAGTGAAACTTCAACGGATAAGTGGCAAAATGAATTGCAACAAAATTTTACTTGAATTTTTACAAGCAGGTTTTCAAATTGGATAAGTACATTAACAATCTGCCTGTAAAACTTCAAGTTAAAATTTTGTTTGGATTTGTTTTGCCACTTGTCTGTTGAAGTTTCACTTCTACTATGTGTCCCAGCACACATTTCGATTTTTATTGTATATAATAATATTTTAGAACTTTAGAAACAATAAAAGAACTATTAATATTTAAATATAGCAAATATAGCCCATCCATAAATTACATCACAATTTAAGAGGGAGTAGGGGTTCGATGAGTGTCACATTGTATGACAAGGGATGGGTGGGGTCCTTAATTTCTTGATGTCACATTTCAATATCCAGTATATTTAAGCTAATTATGGAACAGCTGTTTTAATATAATAAATTCTTGATGTATTATATATTATATAATAGCAGCCCATAATTGTCCCACTGCTGGGCTCGGGCCTCCCACTATAAGAGAATGGACAGTATACCTGCCACGCTTGTCCAAGGCGGCTTGGCAGGTTTGACACATCGGTTATCTCGATGTGCAGGTTGCATCACGATGTTTTCCTTCACCGTTATTAGCACACGGTAATTATAACAATATATGCACATTAGGTCAGAAAACTGCCTAAGCGGTGCATGCGTTCCGGCCAGGATCGAACCCGCGCCCTTTGAGTTTGGGACGCGTGTGCTAGCCATTACGCTACCACGACTTTAATTCTTGATGTAAAATTGCAAAATATGTGATGTCACACTAGGGAGTGAGGAGTCTCATGAATGTGACAAGGACAGGGGACGGGGTCAATAAATTATGAAATTTGTGTGACATAATTTGTGGATAGATATCCAGAGTTTAGACTTAATTATTTTTTTAAAACTCATTACTCCCTCTAATTTAAATCTTAAATAATATTTGCATTAGCATCTTAAGAAAAAAATATTTGGACACAATATACCTTGGAAGCGAAAATATATCTTACGTGACACCATACAAATTGAGACTCCACCAAAAGTTACCAATTCTCTAAAGGAACAGTTCAAGAAGCTTGAAGATCAACTCTTTAGAAGATTGCCAGAAATAGATGATGCTAAAATTATTAAGGCAGTGTTGGCAATCAAGAAAAATTCAAAGCATAAGCAATGTGATTAGTGATTTTCAGAAATTGATATTTTATTTTTTGAAAAGCTTTCTTTGTAGCCTGTAAATGAGTTTCCTGTAAAGGCATATGCATATTTTATTATATTTAGCTTAAAATTTTTAGTTTCTGTTCTAAAACCTCCTAATGTTACTTATTAATAAAAAGGGATTTAAATAGAGGATTAATTAGATAATTAACTATAAAGAGAACTACAGACAGTACAACTAATAAACTGGTATAATTAAACAATTATAGTCTATACAAAACTTGTTGACTTCTTCAGATTAGCCACAGAAAGCTATGCAATTGCTGATTTTTTATGAAATCTATTGCACAGCCATTCATTGCTTGGAGTATGGTTGCTGCAGATTATTAAAGCTAGAGTCTAATGTAAAATCTATTTATATTGTATTAGTTGATTCCATTGAATTCATTAAAGTAGTGAAACTAAAATCATAAAACTTATAAATCATTATATTCTCAACTCTGAGAGTCCTTATGAACTGTAAAACTATGTAAGTTTACAAGTAGTTTGTAGTAGTATTAATGACATAATGAGTTCCTCAGAAGCAATCAAATCTGGCCTGTTGACTTCATATCTTATCTGTGGTTTTAATATAAACATTACCAGAAGTTAGAGTTCAGCTTGTCACATAAATTTTTTGAATAGTATCAATTATGCTTAGAATATCTTGGAAAAATATATTTTCTAGATTTCTATTACTTTCTGAATTCCTACCCAGATGTAAAAAGTCAATTCATAAAGTTCTACTATCAGGCTTAAACATGATTTTTTTTGCATAAACAATTATTTAACCTCAAAATTTTAAATTGAGTTAGTGAGTTTTCTATAGCAGTATTTCTGATGCAGAGTGCAGACTTATAGTTTCCTAAATTCTCTTGTGAAACCATCCCTGCCCCTAGTTATAACTAATTATATTTTCTGTATGTATTTGTGTTCTATTGTCAGAGTAATAATGACATGCACATTAATTATGGAAGAGTGTACAGTAGTGGCCATATGGAACTATGCTCATTTATAATCATTTATTTTTACCCTAAACTTTCCATTTGCTTTGGAGTCAATAGTTAACATTTTTTCTTCATCTACTTTTTAAGACCTAAAAACATCTACAGACTATGTATCCTAAGAAGGCAAGGGTTTTAAAATGAATTAGAGTAATAAAAAAACTGTCAAAAGTTTTGAAGCTTTTATCTCTCTAAGATTAAAATCCAATGCCTACTTTGGCGAAATCCCATCAGATTCAGTTCTACTTACAACTATTAGGAGTTAGTTTTTCAGAGTAAATGAAATTTTTATCAAACTTTCGACATATAATGTCGCCCACTTTCACTCCCACGCAGCCTGTCGTGTGCAATCGCTTTTAGGCCACGTCAGTTCTAAACTCTTGGCCTTCTTTCAGAGTTTAAGGTCACTCATGATCATAGAAAGTTCTCTATACAATTATGTGACAGTGATGAATAAGTTTTAAACATTTTCTTTTATAAAAATTTGAATAGGAAGATTGCATGTAACTTCCAAATCAAAAAATCAGGTTTAGGATTTTAGAAATAAAACTCCTATAATTTCTGTTTGATAAAGAAGATTTATTGGTCTAAAATGTTTGAGACAATACTAAGTGTAACAATATATCATTCCCATACATTTTCTATTCTATTCATTTAGTGTTAATGCTACTTGTCTACATTGTCTGTATGATGCTTCTTGCATTTGTAATTACTGTGAAATTTGGACGGTTTATCTATAAATAGACAACATATTGATGAAAGTGATTACCATCGCCTATGGATATTTGCAACACTAAAGCTGCTATCAATGTGCTGCCGGACTCGTAGATGAGGCTGGTACCTGGTCACTAATGCCGGAACACAACTCAAAAGTTGTTTGGACGGCATGCTCTAGATCAGGGATGGTAGCCATCCAGACGTTTCTCGCCTCATACGACAGGCCGCGTGGCCGCAGGAATTTGTATTTTTTTTCCCGTTCCTGCATGGATAAAATGTATTCAAAATTGAAAAGTTTTATGCAAACTAAGTTATGCTAATTAAGTATATTATACTAAAAATGTAATCTACTTCCTACTCTATCTATTTCGCAATATATAATTTATTTTTAATTACTTTACACTCAGTCCGTATTGACTGAATTTACCGTTTCATGTTCTTGCGTTTTTATTGTCGTTTCTTTCTTCGCAGTCTGGTGTCATCACCCTCACGGACAGCAACTTCAAGGAACTGGTATTGGACAGTGAAGACTTGTGGTTGGTTGAATTCTATGCGCCCTGGTGCGGACACTGCAAGAACTTGGAGCCACATTGGGCTAAGGCCGCCACTGAACTAAAGGGCAAGGTAAGTAAATAATAATATAGTGTTATGAGCTACAGGACTCGAATTAAAAATGCTGTTGGAACTACTATAGAATTTATTACAACTGTACAAACATGTATAACACAGATACAAATAAAACTGGATGCAACCAGTTCACACTGCACGATTCAATGCAATTCGACACGCGCAAAGTCCGTCGTGTATATCGCTAATCGAGAGTACTACAAACGTCTTACTAGTCTCGTAGTCGTCGCTCGACTGCTCACCCCTCCATTCGGGCATTGTCTTATACTAACTATCCACCGCGATCTGGAGCTTCCCTCCATCAAAAACTACATTACGTCGCTCTCGCGTAAGTATTTCGATCTAGCGCCGCACCATCGAAATCCCCTCGTCGTGTCCGCGTCCGATTATAAGCCTCGACGAAAGGCTCTCGTGCGACGACCGCGTAACATCCTCACGGACAAGGTCGACGATATCACAAAACGGCTGGCTCGGATCAGCCCGCCCGCGGTTAGGACGGCAGGCTGGCAGGCACCGACAGACAGACACAGACGGCGGCGTCGACGCTGCCAATCACGATCTCTCCACGTCCCCGCGAGGGACGCCAGGAGACACAGCCCCCCCATAGGATAGACTAGGCGTGTTGCTGGGAAGTTTCTTTCGCCGTTTCTTCTCTCCCAACCATAACACGTTGCGAAACGGCAGTAAGATAGTATAGGCCACCGCGAACCGCCGATCCCGGTCCGCCGGGATCCTTCCTCTCGGGCTTTATATTACCCGTCGCCCGCTCTCAATTAGTGCATTGTGTCGCCCTATGGTGGGCATCATTAGATTCATCCCCCTCTCATGGCAACAGTCCAGCCGAGGTGAAACTCCCTAGGGAGCCCCCTCGAGCATGTTGCCCCCCGGGCTCGAGCGCCTTCGCTTCGCAAAGGCACTCGCCCCGAAAACCCCGGTAAAATTGTGAGGTCTTCGGACCAACAACATAAAGTCAAGTCCAATAAAAAAAATATATATACTAACTACACAGTACAAAAAATTGGCCGCGCGCACTGAGTTTCCGAGAAATAGTAATTTGCACACCTCCTAACGGAAAACAATAACAATAAGGATTAGTTCGACGCTAATGATGGTCATAAAACAAGTAGAAAAACAATAGCATGTTTTTCTTAATTACAATTCAAAACACAAATAAATTCCTAAATCCGGGAAGACAATAAACTGCGCTTACGACAGGCAGCTGTGCGTTTATCTTTGACGGCATGTAACAATAGATTAAAAATACCACCTTAATTTCTACTAATTCTAACAAACGCCTGTTTTTTTTTAATGAAAATTTAAAAGTAGTTATTACTGTCTTGTTTATAATTATGAGGGTCTATCCATAAATTATGTCACACCTTAAGGGAGGGAAGTGTGACATTTTGTGGCAAGGGGTGGAATGGGTCCGAAATTTCTTGATGTCACAGTTCAATATCTAATATATTTAAGCTTTAAAACATGAAATTTGAACTATTAATGAAAATTTCTAAATTTTTCCACCTATCTGTATGAGCAATATTTAAATTATTAAAAAACAATTGAAATAAAACTAATTATGGAACTACTGTTTTAATTTCATATTACTTGGTGTAAAATTGCAAAATACGTGATGTTACACTAGGGATGGAGAAGTCTCACGAATCTCACCAGCTGTGACAAGCAACAGGCGAGAAATCAAAAAATCATTAAATTCATGTGACGTAATTTGTGAGTGGCCCCTGATAATATACCTGTGATTAGAACTTTTTTGATATTTACATATTTTTGATAATTAAAATTAATCGTCATGAAATATGCATGTAAAATAAATTATAGATATACGAAAATACTAACATAAATTGGATTTATTTATAGGTTACGAACCATCTTGATTGGAATCTATATAAACAAGCTTATAATAAGAAAATACACCAACTGGTTTTTATATTGTACGTAAATTTGCGAACGTGATTTCTCTGTCGTAAATTTCGATGGCTTATCACATGGGAAATTTGAAACTTTCTACCATGAAAAAATGTATATAAATTTTATACAGATTCGTAATGAAACTTTTCACTTTTACATTAATTTTTGACATTCTATAAAATATTACAACCTCCTTGATTTTTTTAGTAAGTTATGACATCATAATGGTATTCAAATACCCAAATTATTGTTTAGTGTAATTTATTATCATTAAATTTTTCAATATGATAACAAGATAGATATAAAGGCCACACTTATAATGTAAAATGTTTTATATGTTGTTATTAAATGTGTTTTATTCTCAATTGAATTTACCGTTCCACCTACATCACCAGATTAGTTAAGAATTTCCTATAAATTAGGTTGCCTACAAAAAATCACTTTCAACGATATGGCTGTCTATTATTTTCCCAAGAAGTAATGTATCAAGATAATTGTTTCTTTTGGCGAGCAATAGTGTTGTTTATCAATCTTAGAGCTGATTTTTCAATCAGCAGATACTGTAATCCCCCCTATAACACGGTACTCTTATAACGCATTTCATATTACGCGATTTCAATCCCCCGTATAACACGGACATTCCTATTCATTGTTATTCTATATATTATATGCTATAACGCGGGAATTTCCCACATTCTATTTCTGCACATGTGAAACTTTTTTTATTTGTTTTTTTAGTTCATATGCGTAAGTTTTTTATTTAAAATGTTCTTAGTTTAGTTTAATTTTAATAAAACGTACATATTTCGTTCATAATATAGATTTTTCTTAATATTCGATATAAACCCCCTTTAGCGAGAAAAGTTAAACGTGAATAATTTATACGTAACGCGTCATACGGGAATACTTCTACAACCCGTTTTCCTATAACGCGGAATCAAATTACCGTGTTATAGGGGATTACTGTAATAGTTATTCATAGAATAAAGTATATCATGGAAAAATTAAAAATATCAGCTGCATGAATAGTACAGTTGAATGGTTTTACTTTTGAATTTACTCAGGTTATAATTTATTCGACTGACAACTTCTATCTGATGATTAGCTAATGCACCTTGTACCATGGTTCAATAGGTGAAATTAGGTGCCCTAGACGCGACAGTGCACACGAGCATGGCCTCACGCTACCAAGTTCAAGGCTATCCCACCATCAAGCTATTCCCTTCAGGCAAGAAGAGCAGTGATTCGGCCGAAGATTACAACGGTGGAAGGACTTCAAGCGACATCGTGACCTTCGCTCTGGAGAAACTTGCTGAGAATGTGCCAGCACCTGAGATCGTACAGGTTCGTCCAGATTTTATCGTAGTCTGCCTGTAAAGTAATTTTAAATATAATAAAATTGTATAGTTTAGTGATCTTTAAGCTAACGTTAACGAACCACCGGTAGATGGCGCGCGCCACCGCCATTTTGCAGCAGCGACGGTTGTACGCGACAGTAACCGGTGTTTGGTATTTACTAAAACTTATCACCCGTACTTTTCTGTGAATCTCTCTATAGACTCCGAAACAGAAACTGGTCCACCAATTAAATGTACCAATATCCATTGAGACTTTGTGCTCCATAATGGCACATGCGATGCTGGGAACTGCTAAATGTTAACCGCTATTTTGCATGTACGTTTGCTATAAGGAGGGTAGGGCTGTGATCGGTGGCTCGTTTGCGCCGAACCTTATTACATTCTGATAACTTGAATTATCCACCTTTTACAAATTACTGTCATAGATTTCTTGTTGTTCTATTTTGTTTCAATACCTTAATTATCATTATTTTAAAAATTTATTAATCTCTGCTAATGGTTGCCTGGAAGAGATCGCTTCTTGCCGATAAGGCCACCCGTTGTACTATCTTTTGTATTTTTCTATTTCTCTATCTATGCTTTAGTGTACAATAAATAGTTACCTACTTACTTACCTTAGTGTTAAAAGGAATATTTATTAAATTTGGCACATTTATGAAAGTGTTATATGATATCCAGCAATTAAATAAATATAATAAAAAGACTTTCAATTGTACCATATCCATATTTTATAGTCTCAATGGTAAACCCCCAAAGGCAAAGGCGAGCGTGTAAATATAATGAGAGCGGTTTATAATGTAGGCTAAAATTAGGACAAGCATTAGGCTACAACTACATGATGCTCGCCTTAATTTTCATGATAACTTTTCTTTACAATTCGACGTAAAAAATAATTCAAATAATCTTACGATATTTTCTTCATACACACGATAAAACTGAATTTGAAAATTGATTTAATTTCCGAGCGTACTGAGTATATGGTATCAAGACACGGCTTGTTGCAACACCTTAAACAGCTGTATTGCATAATATCTCATGTTATTATTGAAACGTGCAAAACAATATATCGCGTGTTTTATTTTATGAACTTGAATCCGGAAACAACTTCACACGGAAGGTTATGGTCGTTTTGTTTATGAATGTAATATTATAAAATTTCAAACAATTTTTTATTCATTTGCATATCAAGTTTTATTAATTTTCTAAACACAGCAGTCGCTTTAATGTCTCAAGTATTTTGTAGAGATTTCTTTTTTTTTTAAATAAAATTTACTCTCGTCAGGTGCGGCTCAAGACGGTAAGAAATTGCCTACGGCGGCAAAAATGCCTGCAAAAACACAACTACTAAAGAACAAAAAAATGTAAATTTTGTTTTACAGTAAAACCGTTTTCCGTTAAAAAAATCTGTATTAATGTTAGTGTATTAACTCAATTATATATAATTTTTCTGGTTAACGAAGTTTTCTTAAAATTAACAATACTTATTGACACTTGACATCTTTGTCTTCCGTGATCACGGCTACTGAAAAGTGGCCGAAACGTCGGAATAATAAAAAACAAATAAATTACCGCGGTTAAAACCGTTAAAATGTAGTTTTATTTAGTAAAGTAAATATTAGACAATTAATGCTTTAGGTAACTGATGAAGAAACAATGAAAGCGTGCAGCGAGAAGCCTCTGTGCGTGGTGTCCATTCTGCCCCACATCCTGGACTGCAACGCGGCCTGTCGTAACGAGTACATCTCGATACTCACTCGCCTCGGCGACAAATACAAGAGCAAGATGTGGGGGTGAGTGAATTGTCTTTAAATATGACTCTGTACAGTTTTACACAACTAATAATTCTTCCCGCAGGTGCTTACGCAGTAGACAAATTTTAATACTCGCGTCGCGGTACGAATCGTGTAAGCAAGAGAGAGCTAAGAACGCATAGCAAGCAATACTGCCTTTTTCGCATGCGAATAAAGTTCAATATAGATTATTTATTTACATTCGGAAACCGACATTTGTCCGTGCAGGAACGGAAGAATACAATTTTCTGCGGCCGAGCGGTCGAGAGAGGCGACAAAATACCCCACAGCCAAGGGGTCTGCCTGTCTGCTGAACTCCTGCAATAAAAAAAAACCGATCTGCCTTATCTGCGCAAATGGAATCTTCCGATCGGAATTATAATTTGTGCAAAGTAGTTTGATGTTTAAGTGGAGAGTAATTTTGGGAAAAAACAATCCTATATTTATTCAGATCTGGATGTTACTGAAACCTGAAGAGCTAGAGCAGAAATACAATAAAATTGATTTTAACCCGTCATTGGTGACGACAATTTCACGCACCGTCTGTGACACCGGTCTCGCGCACCGAGATTTCCAGTCAAAGATTATTCCATAATTAACAGCGTATTCTGCGTTTTGTTAATTTATTTTTTAAAACACGTTTTTAATTTCCCGTAAAACAGAAGTGTAAATGAAATCGAAGATCGTTTATTTTATCATTTCGTTTGCAAATGCATGTATTCAACTAAAGCACACCATGTTTATTGATCTATTTTTCAAAAATTCAAATGTTAATAATAATTAATTCATTTAACTGAATTAACTTTTATGGTCTTATGAAAGTAAGAACTTTTAGTAAATAGACAAAAAATGGTATCCCATCTAATAAAAAATAATCAAAAATCGCTCTTGGATTCTCAATGTTAGAACTTTTTGTCCATGGTCAAGTAGGTTCTATAAGTTAGTACGCTTCAAAAGATCAAGGTGCAATTTTATTTACACTTCTGGAAAGTATATTGAGTCTTGAAGCGTCTCTGCTCTCAACAGTTATAATATTGACCATTTTTTTTAGAGTAAGTGGTTATCTTAAAAAAATTTACATATTCTGGAGGAGGTCTATGCCAAGGAGGCAACATGACTTGGCAGCTATCAATGTGTTACAAAAAATTATAAAAACAAAAATGTCAGTGGAAATATAGGCTATTTTTATTTATTTCTTTATAAGTGGCCACCATCACTTATGGACATTTGCAACAACGTAGGTGTTACCAACGTGCTGCCAGCCTTGAAGCAATCTAATGACCTTTTCTTGGAAATTCCCTGGACATTGATTGTTTCTATACTTCGGTGGTACTGGAAGAGAAGCTGTCAAAATATCATGGTTTGTTTTGATCACAGATGGGTGTGGTCTGAAGCTGGTGCCCAAATATCTTTAGAGGAGGCGCTGGAGCTCGGTGGATTCGGATACCCAGCGATGGCCGTCGTCAACGCAAAGAAGCTCAAGTTCTCCACCCTCAGGGGATCGTTCTCCGAGAGTGGCATCAATGAATTCCTAAGGTGAGTTGTCTTCTATTCAAATCTTAAGTACTTTTGAGCCCCTGATGCGATAATTTAGATGTGTGGAGAAATACTAATTTTCCTCTTCTATGGGAAACAAATGTTATAATATGTGTGGACAAATGTGATTGATGTTGGAAACATAATATTTTGCAAGGACTGAATTAAAAGTATATAAATATGTTTATTGCTAACAGTACAGAACTCCGACTGTGTGGTTCTTGGTATTCTGGGGGTACAAGCTTTAAATAATAATGTAGGTGAAAAAGCTTGATAATTAGTTTTTAGTCATTTGTTTTATGTGACTTTGATTATATATAGGAATCAATTTTCAGAATAAAGGAAAGGGCTAACATTGTAGTTTTACAATAAAAAACTTAGTCTAGATATGCAATTTGGATCATTTTTTTACAATTATGTGCAATAATGTGCAATGTGCCTTGATAAAACTAATAGGGTTACATGTGACTAGCTGTGGCTGCTTATTAGCGCTAGTCTTTGATTTTATATCTATATTGTTACGACCTGATGAATGCCGACAAAATACGAATTCACACCTGCATACTTGTAGACATTTTATTACCTTTTCGGCATTTGGACTACTTTTGTTTACTTTGTGTTTAAAATTTGTGATTAGAAAAACAGCCCATTGTTATTATAATCTTTTATGGTAGTTATTACCCAGGTGTGATATTCGGTCCACGCGGTCAGGCAGACATATTGCATCTGTGCCGTATAAAGCAATGCCACAATGAAGAGATCGGCAGTTGAGTGATAACAACAAGCGAAGCAAGACTGCACATTCGATAATCTATTTAGTGACGGACTTTGCGCGTGTATTTAAATTACGATCTCCTGTATTACGTTTGGACTTATTGCGTTCGGTTATATTTGTACCTGTGTTATACATGTTTGTATGGTTCTATTAAAGACTATAAAAATTCCAACGGCAGTTTAATTCGAGTCCTGCAACTCGTAACAATATCTTCTGAACATTGTAGCATATTAACATGGGACAAGTACGACAATCTATTTAAAAGGTTTTCGTACATGTTCCATTTTGATATTCTACAATGTTCAGATTTTTTTTAAAGAAGGTATTAAAAATAAAACCAACTAGAATACACTATATAAACGATGGAGAACACAATACAAATTTTTAGAATTTGTTCGAGATTCACGTAATTTACAGGGCCAATTTCGATGCGGTTTTCGCTGGTCAATAGTCAATTCTTAGACATAAAATGTGCGCTATTTTTTATCCTGGGAATCCGCGAGGAATTTTCTGGGAATGATTTTAAGTGACCAGATTAAAAAAAATAGAATTCAAAAGTGATTTTAATCACTGATCAATAGCAAATTTTATGTAATAAAATGTGTGATATTTTTTATCTCTGAAATCCTGCGGGAATTTTCCCAGGAGCGGTTTGAAGTTTTCGCTAAAACGATAGTTTACATTCTGTTTTAAATACTGTGTTACTTTGTGTCGCGGGCATTTCAAGTCAGGCATGGACAAAGTCACAGGCATATCCTATTTCGAAATAAAAAGCCTGTATTGATTCCAAATTCATTAAAATCTGATAATCCATTTCAGAGACTATTCAAGACAAACTTTCAGACAGACCTAAGATTAAGAATCTTATAATTGTTGTTTCATTCTTTAATATCCATTTTTTTTATTTTCAGGGACCTGTCATTCGGTCGTGGCCAGACCGCACCAGTACGTGCTGCAGAAATGCCGAAAATTTCAAAAACTGAGCCATGGGACGGAAAAGACGGCGAGTTGCCTCCAGAAGAGGACATTGACCTGTCCGACGTAGACTTGGAGAAGGACGAGTTATAAGTGAAGTTAGCAACGGACTAATTCTGTGAATGAGTGTCAAATGTCAAATTGTGTGCAGAGCTGTCAAGTTAAAAGTATGGTGTTGAAAAAAAATGGCTTTGTCTATGATCATTTTGATATAAATATTAATTGATAGTGAGGTGTATAAAATCAAAGACAGCTTAATTGTATATTTTCCCAAATGTAACTTTCTACTAAGTTGGATTTTTTTAATAAGGCCTTTGAATTTATACCCTTCAAGTATTTATATAATTACTTGTTACTTCGTACTGAGAATCAATATAAAGAAAATAATTCTAGTAATGTCAGACTTTGAAATTAATTAAATATGGAGTTGATGTAAAAAAATGATTAAGAATATATAGAAAAATATGTGAATATTTCTGCTTTTGTGAACAATTTTGAAAGGTAATAAAATAATTTAAAAAAATATTGATGTTGCTATCACACAATTTTTTAAAGATTTATTATTCAAATCTAAACATGCTATTAAAGCTTTGGTCGGACCAAATCATATAGATGTAGATGCAGTATGAAACAATAAAGGAGTGAAAATTATAAGTTTGTTCCAAGATGCATACACAGTAGTAGCGACGGGTAATTGACTAATATTTCAAAAACTAAACCATTCGGTTAGTGCTGGTTGAATAGTTGGCTACAAAAACTGTCAACGCAACTAAATGTTGGCTATCAAACGACCGAAGATGCCATAGCTGACAGCTAAGCCATAAACTTGTCAATTTTAGCTATTAATTGCCAACATTAACCAATTGGTGAGCTGATTAACAACTTTCACATGCCTATTTTATAAACAACCGTTATTTAGTTGGTTTTTACAATAGCTATTCGTCTCAATTTTTATACAGAAAGATTAATGTGCATATGGAACTATCTTTGTCAGGCTATTTTGCATACATCAAACCATATACTTAAGATTTTAATGATTTTGATAACTTTATTTTAAACACTATTAATATAATATTAAAAACAAGGATATTACTTGCATTCCATATTAAAGCATCTTATCTCAATTATTTTTTTTAGGTATTTCAAATAAGCAAGATACAAGACTTATGTAACTTATGTTCCTGAGAAGTGCATGTTTTTGGTCTAATTCATTGCGTATCGTACGTAAACATGATTTTATTATACAAACTTAGTATCACTTTAAAATTCTTACTTTTATAAAATCTACGAATGAGATGACTGACTACTACGATTTGAATCAATTCATGATCTTTTGAACCAAATATTGACATTATTATGTATTAACTATTCGCGCTTGTTATTAGCAAATATAAAATTATAACAATTTTAATAGTAAGTCTTCCTAATTTTTAACACAATACTTTGTAATATAGGAACCATTGACAATTTTTTAAAGTTATAATAACCTTGTTCTTCTATGACTTGATATATTAATTGCTTCTTATATTACACGTTGGAAGTCATCTCGTCTGTAGGACCTACTCTTAACAAGTTAACATATCTACAATAAAATCACAATGTATCAAAACATTTTTAGTAATTTTTTAATAATTTTGATAATTGCAAATTAAATGACTGACTTTATATTGTTAGTAATATTGAGTACTTATCTAAAGACTCGAAATTTTTGAATTTGGGACTCTATTTGTATTGGGATATTACTACGAAATTCTAAGGCGAATCTTCCAGTGATGTTAAAGTGTGCGCGTAATATTGTAATAGTGAACGCTAATTGAATAAAAAATATTAAAAAATCATTTGTATTTTTTTAATTGAATCTTCCTAATATAGTAATTAATTGATAAGAATTGCATTTCATTAGAATTGTTCAAGAGTTACTTGAATGTAGTTTTCTACCGAAGTTGAAGATGGTAATCTGTACAAGTTGGAAAAGTTCAGTAGAACGCCTACTAGCTTCAGGTTCTCATAACATTTCAATGCTACCGTTGATAATCGGTAGCTTTGAAATATTAAGCGACGATTTACGCATGATTATCCTACTAATATAAAAGCGAAAATTTGTAAGAATGTATGTTTGTTACTCTTTCATGCAAAAACTACTGAAACTTTACAATAATATAGCTTACACATTTATAAAGATATAGTGTGAATTAGCCAAAATATAACGATTTTCCATCACCACGCGGGGCGCAGCTAGTTCGATGTAAATCTGAGCTGCTTCGGCCGGCAAAGTATGATTATACTTTGAATCCTCGGTTCGAATGCCATGTTCAGAATACCCCAAGTGTTTATCTTCTCAGTTCTTCGATACTTTTTTTCGGTTTCTAATTTTAAGTAGTCTTACACCAAGAGAAACTTATAAACTAAAAGCGGTTTGTTTTGAGTATAACGAAGATGCCTTTTAAGTCTAATCCATATTTCACTCGAATTGTACCATTCAAAGCAGGATCTTGCTATAATTTTTTTACTGTACATCTATAAGGCTTTACCAAGGTGAAACTGGACCTATGTCTCAACATTTCTACAAAGAAATAATCTTTGAAGACCATTAGGTTCATATCACAGGGTTGTGTCTGATTACTTTATCGAGATATTAACCCTATACCCTAAATAGCCGAGGTCAATTAACTTTACACGAGTGCCTCTTGCTCTACCACGCACCATTTACGCTTATTGATGAATGTGGCTATCTCTCTAATTAAAGTAGATAAACTCTTACGCAACGAAAATTGAACACAGGATGGTGTCAATACTTGTTTCCGGCAAATTATGCATGCAACACAGCAATATTCATATGGAGTGCTAATTTAGATTTGAGATCATATTTCTTTTATGTACCTATGTGTAAAGTCGTAAAATCGTACGTTGAATGAGAAATTAGTGACAGACTCAGTATCAGTATTTTTTCAATCTTCACCGAAAATCATCGTGAGGAACTAGCTCATCAAGCATCGCAGCTCGCAACGCAAGTAACATTCTCTTCTTTATAAAACTTAAAAGGGTGGATTGCGCATCTTCTTTTTCTGTTTAAAATGAGTAACAAATAAAATAACAACGAAAGTGTACATAAAGAACTTTATTTGAGCATTTTCTTGTACATAAAAACTTATAAGTACATGTTAAACTACAGTCTTAGTTACGTTATTCGAGATACCTACCTAATACTGAATAAACATAATAAGGCAAGGTTACATCTCATGATAAAAATAATCCTAGATCACTGGAAATACATTTTTCATCTTTTTGTACTGTTACATATAAGTATATGTTTTTTGTTTTACCAAGTAACTATTGTCTTGTACTTTTTTTGTAATTTTTGATTTGGTGAACAATAAAGTGTTGTCTATGTCTATGTCTATGTCTATGTATATTTAAGTTATATAACGACGCTAAGTTAAACTTTATTTTCAATTTAGACAATACTATGGTCCTATTTTACAACCTCTACGCCAAACTTTATGAGGGCTCTTATTTAGCAAAATATGGCTGCGCAACGCAACGGACTCTTTTCATATACAATAAAGTATTACGTGTCCTTCTGTAGCTAAGTTGGAGAGGAGATCATAAAATGACATGGATTATATAGATTATTCATTCTTCTTCACACGACGAAATAAAACACAAAACAAGACAAGACAATAAAACAGACAAATATAAGACCTTACGGCCTATTCACAATCACTTAGAACTCACAAGAACTTAATCGAAAAAGTCATCTGAAGGAGTTATACTCATAAATAGAGAAGAGGTTAAGCTCTTTGTTGTTTAGAACTGGATACCACTATTTCGTACCAGTACCTTACCTGTGTAAGGTACTGGCACAAATTTATAATATCATAACATACACTTCGATGTAGTGTCAAGTAGCTTATTATGTGTAACTGTTAAAAAATGTCGAGAATACTACTATGACGCCGTAATTGTGACGCAAATTAGATGACATTAGTAAACAATAATAGTAAAAATAATATAAAAAGTAAATTATATTTTATAAAATTATTTGTAACGACGCAGATTAGGGTCTCCCTAGTGTTCGCTTATGCGAAGCTTACCCTAATCTTAACTTGAAGATGATAGTCCCATCAAAAATGTCACAAATTGTACTTACCTATTCAAATTCAAAAATGTTTAATCAAAGTAAATTCCGATAGAGAACACTTTGTAGGTACAGAATTTATAGAATTACTTTTAAAGAATTATGGAGTTCTTCAAGATTGTAAATTCTTAAGTCGTACAATACACGATGTCATTGAACAATGTGCATATTTTTTTCCGTATTAGGGCGCGCATAATGCTTTTGTTTTGGTTGCATAGGTACATTATTAGTTAATCGTACTTTTGAATAATAATACACGCCTTATCGACGTCTTAATTACATAAACGCTTAATAAATCGGTCTAATGTGTTCACGCCATTTTGGACTAATGCCCTGTGACTAAAGTTATAAACATTATTAATTAAACAATATATAGGTAATTATAGTTACATAAAACTTCCAATAGCCGAACTTTGCAGACAAGAAACAAATTATTACATATATTTATAAATAAGTCTTAATAAATCAATAAGGAAACTTAAACAAAAGGAGATAATGTCCTAAACATAATTTATAATTATTACATGCAATCATTTTTCACGTGTTATTTTAATGTTATCTATATAATTAATAATGATATAGACGACATTAAAAATTATTAATTATGTATGTAGAAATAATTTTAGCAGACTGCACCATGGTCTAAAAAAAAGAAAAAATCATTATATACGCCAAGGTCTATTTGTGTATATGTGATATAAATTTAAAAATTATGTGTCATATTTGAAATACAGATGACATAATTAATAAATTTGCTGTTATAAAATACCCATATTAAACAAGCAATCTAAGCATACAATAGACGATTATTACAAACATACTATCATCTCGCGACCCTACATATTTCAATAGTATAAGATTACATAGAAATAAAATGCAAATACCTACATCTTGGATCGCAGTAATTATAAAACAGCCCAGTACGTGTCAAACCATGCAGATTGAAGAGTACCGGGGATACGACGATTGTACTGTTTTTTCATTTCGCTATGAAACCCTAAAAAATATATTTAAATCGAAAATAGCACAATCTCGGAAAAACTACCCAATTCATTTTGATAAAAGCAATTCTCGTTAATAGTATTTTTGAAGCTCTACGACCACAAATTTCTACTTCATAGTTCAAAAGCTGTGGGGGGGTGGGGGGTGGACGACGACATGATTTTCACGATTGGTAGCAATTATCTCGACACCTATTATGGGACTTGGTTTTCACATTGTGGAATGACACACACCTGATGTGACTCGTGTTCGTTTTCTATTACTCATGCAGGATATCCAAGAATGTTAATTCTTGCAACTTTATAATTCGCAATAATCATTTTATACAAAAATTCATCACGATTGTACATAATCCTTTTATCGTTGGCAAGTTTTAAGTAGCGCATCGAGAAATTATTAACTTGACATAAAAATTATCGTATATTTATTACACAATATCATTATACGACTTTATCGAACCCACTGCTGTGAATACCTGTTTTGTTTTAAACACATTTTTAAGGTTCTGTAGCATATTTGGCAAATGGGGTATCTTTACGAAATCGTCATGTCCGTCCATGTTTACTTGTTTGTCTGCTTTTGTATGTTACAGTTGTTTTTCTCAGAAACTTCTGGACCTCTATACATATTTAGTAGTAATATGTAATCTGTAAGTATATACCACTACATAAGGGCAAAGTAAAATCGCAAAAAAAAAATTACGCTTGGAAGTACTAGTCGCCGTACATGCAACTGAGGGTTACCCCAATTTCAAAACTGCAGCTAACGAGAAATGGAATAAGATTCCCCAATCTGACATCAAAGACATTATGCATGGGCTTCCAAATCATTTTTATGACGTCATAAGGGTCAAGGGTGGAAATAGCCACCATTAATAAATTATGGATTATTTCACTATAGTGCATTTATTCCACAAATTCGCAATTTTGTATTGTATTGGTTTATTCTTTAATGCAACCTATTGTTAACACTTTTATGACAGGTTTCTCTTTTAAAACAATAGCATTCAATGCAATAACAAAGATAACAACATAAAGTCTAATTTTCATTTAATATTCATAATGCTAGCTGGGTGGTTAATTGTGCTGGTGAGTGTATTTAATAGGTAACAAGACATTGACCTCCAAGGTCGTAAATATCTCGTCATCAATTCAATATCAATTTTTAAATAATTCAAAACTATCAGGTGGGGGCCTGATTGTTACTTATAACATAAGGAAATATACCTGATAAAACTTGTTTGATGGCGGCACCAGTTTTGTAATGGGGTTTTTCTGAAATGACTCATTGCTTCAAAGAATTTTTCTAAAGGACCTCATTGAGGATAATAAATCTGTAGTTAAGTTATTTAAAATATGCCAATATTTGTAATAATAGTCTTTCATGGACTTGTCTTTGCATGTAAAGAATAATATTTTTTGTTTTCGTAAAATTAATTATATTAAGTATACATATGACACTGAAAATTGTTAAAAATATTCTAAATATTATTGGTCCCAAAAATGTTTCAGTCTCATTTTAGTTTCATAAAATATAATCTATGAAATATAATTATGCTATAAATTCTCATTTCACAACCTTGATTGATGTAATATAATAAAATATATCTCATGATAAATACACATTGATATGCCTAAGATATTCTAAAAAAATATTTTATTGCCATGGCAAACATTTTGACCTGAACAGATTAACTACAGAAGGAAATAATGCAAGACTGATGTAGGTAACTAATAGTGGGCTTGGTCTTTTGAGTACTGTAATTAATTTTGACGAGATAACCAAGACATTTTTATATTGGAATGATTTGAGTAATTCTATAAGATTAACTTTATGATCATGATTACTAATGATATTAAGCTATTGTAAAATATCTCTTACATAATTAGTATGGAAATTACAAATATAATATTGAGAATAGATCTCCCAAGACTCTAAAATGTAAATATTTTATCCATCTTTATAATATAATTATTGCTACATATTAAAAATATTAGCACAGGTGGCAGTGTTTACAAAATGTAGTCAATAATACAGTAGTTTCTTACACTAGGAGTATTTGTGGAAATTTTATTAATACTGTTTTCAAAAAAGGCATAACTTATGTAATATTTTGTTCATATAATTATGAACAAATATTCATAGTGTGCTCACTATTAACACAATTTATGAAGGACATGATCTAAGTCAAATACCTTATTGAAATGTTAATGAACCCAATGTGATAATAAACAAATCATTCAACACCAACATTTAATATTAATTTACATGTAATTCATGTTCTCTAAAAAATGACATCACAAAAATACTGTTACATACATTAAATACATTCATAACTCACACCCATATTCATGACATCAATGTAAAAATTGTATTAAGTGCTTTGGAGAAGAATAAAATGCAAATGTATTATCAGCCCAATATCAAAAATGTCACAATCTGGACTTGAATATATACAATTTAAGGCAATGAATGTTTAATCAAGGTGGTTTAACTCAGTTTCCTTAATATACAAGTTTCCTATTGATGTTTTCTTACCCTATCAACACATAATAAATGTAGTACAGTTGCACCCTGAACTTATGTGATAGGTGGGACTGGGCAATAACCCATATAAGTCTGAGTATAATATATAGTGTGGAAGGATTAAAGAATAGAGATTTGTGCAACATTCAAACAAAGGACAAATTGACAGAATTTTCAAACCTCGTTCTTGGGCAGTTTACATGTGACTCATATGTAAAGACCACCTTTAAACACACTGGATGCCATAATTCTGTACAAAATCAGTGTAATAGTAGATTGGAATGCTTAACAATACTTTATATAAAGTAGAAGGTTAGATAGACATAAGAGTGATTAAAATCACTAAAATTAAATTTTTAGTTTCATACATAAAATATCTTACTCATTTTGTTATTTTTGATATTTTCAACTAATCTATGTCATCAGCTCACCAACTTTACAAAGTTAACCATTCTATTGTAGCCATGTATTGTAACATAGTAAGCTAAAACTTAGCAATAAATGTAGAAAAGTTTTATTCTTATGAATGAATTCAATATCCATATACTTTGTGTGCATATTATTAATAAATATGTATTTTGTGTGCAATAATCCATATAGTAGCCGAAACAAAAAATATTCTATACATTTTGTCACAACTAATAGATTGATAACATTAAGCTACATTTGGCGTTCCCATCATACCATACTTGTTTCTCTTTATGCAAAATGCAGGATAACACATTGAAAAGTAATAAAAACCCATTCCAGCTAAGATCAGGCTTACAATGAGTGCAACAATACCCCAAGCTGAGATTCCCAGACCTTTTCTAGTTGTGTTTGATTCTAATTCACCTAGTGCACTATTAAGCAGTGCATGTACAATTGGATTTCCTTGCTCCTTGTTTCTTATGCCACCATTTTCACTTCCCCCATAACCGCCCCAGGCTTCACATGATGCCAGCAGTTGACTAAGTGCTGTAAAAGGAAGCATTGTCATAGATCTGTCATAGCACACTAGTTTTTTTTTCCTTTTGAACCCTAATAAAAAGTTCCCCAAGTTATTCCTTATAACAACACAGCTATCTGCCAGTTAAAACCTACAAACTTGTTTGAAATCAATATGAATAAGACCGAAAGAAGCCAGTGGTAATCGAATGACACTGAACCATTAAAGTATATATTTTTAATTATCACTTTGGTTGATTCATGTGTAGCAGCGAAAGGTAGGTAGGTAAATAATACTTCAGATGGCAGAGAGTAGTATTCACTGTCAAGTGCTGAAGAAAAGTGAACTTATTTATTTTGGAAATGGTAACCTTATGTACAAATATTAACATGTTGTACAGCTAGTCCAATACATAGCACAATGTGTGAGGGAGACGGATAATGTGCGAGCAAGATAGAGCAACTATTAATTGGGGCGCTCCTGCGTTGCACTAGCCTATGCCTGGATCAGGCCGTCTGCTGCTAGGACGGCAGGCTGGCATGCACCGACAGAGACACAGACAACAGCATCTCAAATACCACCATTCACTATATCTCCAGGTTCCTGCGAGACACACCAGGAGACATAGCCCCCCCACAGGATAGACCAGGCTTGTTGCTGGGAAGTTTCTTTCGCTGTTTCTTCTCTTCCAGCCATAACACATTGCTAAACAGCAGTAAGATAGTGTAGGCCGCTTTGAACTGTCGATCCCGGTCTGCCGGGATCCCTCCCCTCAGGCTTCATATCACCCGTTGTGGGTCTTCAGTTAGTGCATTGTTGTGACTCTCTGGTTGGCATCATTAGATTCATTCCCCTCTTGTGACAATAATCCAGCCGAGATAAAGCCCCCTAGGATCCTACCTTGAAGTAAGTTGCCCCCCAAGCTCGAGCACCTTCGCTTCGCAAAGGCGCATGCCCAGAAAACCCTGGTACTGCTATAAGGTCTCCAGACCAACAACATAAAGTCAAGTCCAATAAAAAAAAAAGCGCTAGCCAGTTCCCTGTTGTCCACTGAGATGACTGGATGTATGCAGCTCGCGGGTGCGATATAGATATAATTTTGGGTGGTTATAAAAAAATAACCATGAAGGCAAAGGTGGGTGCGAATAAAAGTGGAGCACCCGCCTTAATCTTCTAACCTATATTAAAAAAGTTCGGATCTGTTCATAATATACAAATGTGCCATATAACTATACCCCACCCCAGCTCGCATACATGCAAATATTAGAGACAGAAAGGAACCCTCTAATAAAAAGGTTTTACGATGTGAGCACAGAAGTCGTTAATAAAGCATTTTAAAATCGCAAAACACGTTTAAATAAATTGATCTAGACGTCAAAAACAAGTTATTTTAACAAAAACTTATGCTAATATGTTTCAAAATGAGCAAAGACAAAACACAACTTTTCCTCATTTGCAAAAAAAAATACAAAAACCACATTCTTAGTTTTTTCAATGTCTTTAAATCACAAATGTTTACCCACTTACCAAATAAAACGAGGCTTAAACGGACTAATAATCGCATCATCGTGGACATTTGTACTCCAATTTCCTGCGAGTGCGAGGGTCCTCAAATAGCCGTAAATCAGTCAACGAAAAATCACAGCAAAAAAATTTTCAACAACACTTATATGTACTAAAAAATATTTTTAATACAGGAAACTAGTTCACGTCAGAACTTTTTCACTTATTGGTTTCGCTTACCAAAAAGTTTTTATAAAAACAATTACCTACGAAATAATAAATGAATAAGTAAAACAACAAACGTATACCTACAGTGCATGTATATGCACGAATAGATATTTCCACAGCAGTGTTGCCAACAGTTAAACTTGACTTGACCCACCAGATTCAAATTATAAAATCACCAGAAAACCACTATAAAAAGTTGGTCCTACACTAATAATCGCTAAATTTTCCACTAAAAAATTTTTGTTTTAGGAAAGAAAAACGAAGACAAGCGTTTTTGTTTCTTTTATTATAATGTAATAAAGATAAAAGCTATTATTAAATCAACATATTACTTAGTAAAAAAATCAACATAAAAAATATTCATTAACTAAATTTGTCTTCAGACGAATCAGTTTTGTCTGCACCACCACCATCGATTTCCGATTGATACGATTCCTTGGTACCGATTTGTTGTACAACGCTTACTGGCAGTTCATAATCATTGCAGCATTTTCCTTCCGACCTCAAACCACAGCGTACTCTTAATATAGCAGTTAAAAGATTTAACTTCATTATATTCCTCTGCTTGTTTTTTTATTATATTCATACTGCTAAATAGTCTCTCAACATCGGCATTGGAATGAGGTAGTATTAAGAGAGTAATGGCAAAAGTCGCTAATTCCTCAAGCATCGATTCTCCTTGAAGGTCTTTGAAATGTAATACTTCGTTCCAATTTTTTTTTGTGTTTTTAGTTTCGTTCCATTTCAATAAATGAATTTAACGCCACTGCTCATCGACTCTTGCTATATATTCTGAACTTTTATTGAACAGAGCCATAACGTCAACTAGTGGTTCTTTATTGTGATTAAGTGCTTGTTCAACACTTATTCGGGCAACTTTTTTCATTAATGTCAAATTTTCTGGTAGCCTATTCTTTATTTCTTCAATCAGACTTACTATAAATGTTATGCACCAATGCCACATCATTTCTTCTTCTTTTCTAGGCAATCCTCTTTCTCTCATTTCAAGGATTTGTTTTTCAAATCGGAATCCAAGATAACATTTTTGATCCAAGAAATCACGAATATTTTGAGTTAAAATATCAATTTTATTCGTAGGTAACGTAACCTTGCTAACAAGCATATCTATCAGGTTGGTCAACTCTTCAACCTAATTTGGTGTGTTCGGTATCTTTTCACTCGAACATTTTATTGACTCTGTTTATTTCAATTAATATCGGATATAAAAATGAAATATATGCGTAATTCATCTCGTTCGCACACATAGAATGCGATAAATCAGCCGTATGACACCTTTCATGGACCTTAGCAATGGAAAAGTGTGTTTTTAATTCTAGCCATTGCGTGTATATTCTCGATACCGCAGACTCTATTGACAACCACCTTGTCTGACATGCCTGAACTATTTTTAGCGGTTTCTGTCCATCGTTGATTGTTCTGTATAATTCTTTATATAGCAATTGTCTGGAAGACGAGCGACTAAACCAATCATATGTTTCCCTCATTAAAAATTCCAAATTTCTTGGTAAAAATTATTTTGCAGCAGCTGAAACAGCCAGTTGCAAGGAATAGCACAAACAACGCATCAAAATCAGATGTGGCACCTCTGTCTTCAATTTGGTATACACACCGTTATTTACTCCAACCATCACAGAAGCGTTATCTGTACCAATTCCCATTAAATTTTCAAGTTGGAGGTCGAATCGTTTAAGCGTATTCTTTATAGCAGAAACAATACCTTCAGCATTACACTCGCACAGTTTAGCGAGGTACGTGGATACTATTTTTTGGTGTAATTTACTGTAATATATTATAAACATACCCAAGTATTTTTCACAGCAATAGCTGTAGATTCGTCAATTAATAGGCTAAATGGTTGATCTTTAAAATCTTGTTTTAGGACCTCAGTGAAATGCAATTCTAAGACAATTTTTATAACCGAGGTGCATTTACTTCGGTGCAGTTGAACTTTTTCAATATCTTTTTCACTATTGTAATTAATTACCTTTCCTAAATGATCAACTACACGTATACCAGTATGCATGGTTGTGAATAATGCAAGTCTGGCTTCTTCCTTCTTTTTACTTCCAATGGGCTCTGGCTTGAACGGAATCTTAGGCTGTATAATTATAATCATCATTTTATTTTAGCATCATTTTAGCGGGTCTGTGCTGCCTACACGATAAAAGTAAATACCTTTAAAAATTAAAGAAAGTAAAACAAATGGGTATATATTGAAACGTGTAGGCAAAATAGCTGAGTCATCCTGACTCATCCCGTTTTAGTAATTGAAACTGAATTTTAATAAACCACTAAAAAATTCTACCAGCTACTAAAAGCAATACTTCGCCACTAAATGCAGGCTTAAAACCACCAGTTTTAGTGTAAAATCCACTAAGTTGGCAACACTGTTCCACAGTCAACTATAGAACGCTACATTACTACGTGATACTACACTATATTTAAAATAGATAAGCCTATCTAGTCTAGCTTAAAATATCAAAACATCCACCACCTCACTCGACAGATGGTACCTTAATCGGTATTATATTCCTAAAATACCATTAGATGGCTCTTCTATCAATAATTCTATAAATTTTACTAGATGGTATCATTTTATAGTTTTAATATGTACAATTCAAATTCAGTACAAATATTGCTGTAATATCGTTAAAACGTATATTGAGCTGCACAAAAACCATATATTCAGATATCTAATTCAATGTGATATACTTTCGAAGTTTCGATGATATTCGTATAGAATCGACCGACTGATTAAGATGCACGACCGGCAACGCTGATTGTGTGAAAGAGAAATTATACTACTAGGGTCCACACATGTAGTGATATGGTTTCAAAAATATACGGTTTGAAATCTAATTTTATCAAATCGTATATTAAATCAAGCAGGCGAGTGTAATGTACAACCATCCACTTGACACGACGAAAACATAAACAACCACAATCCACATAGTTGTGTACTTTAAGCTTTAGTTTATACATATAAATATTCGTCAATATTTTTGAGAAGATTTTTAAGTGGAATGTTAGTCGAGTCCTATTACAAAAAAAATTTCAACCTAAATATCTTTATATAATACACACTAACAATCTTATTCATATAGAGTTAGAGTAAGTTTGAAGGATTCGTTATGGTTCTTAAACTTACTCTAACCCAATATGAAAAACGTAAATGATTACACACACGTCGGTTTACTAAGATTCCGTATACAAAATGGCAAAAAACGTGCTTTGTAAGTCACAGACAAGACTTTTTGGCCCAGTTTTTTTCATAATGGAATAACCATTAGGTCAAAAAAAATATCCAAGTGGTTCAAGCTTTTCGGCCAGGATTCGAATCCACGTCAACTTAAGTCTAACTTAGTTAAAGGGATGGTATATTTCAAATATAGAAATTGTGTTCTTCTAATGATCATAAAAACCGAAAATCATATAATAATAACAAAAATAATAAAATAATTACAAATTCGATCAAATACTTAGATAAAATATTTTCGCATCCGTCACATTCAGGATATGGATATAGATTTCAAATCTTAAATGATATATCAATATATAGATTAAAGAAACTAAACACCCCTTTTTTTATAATGGGGAAATGCATTACCGCACCATCAGCCGCGCCGGGGAAGTCGCGGCCGATGTGTGGGGCTCCCCCGACGCCGGTTAATCAATACGAACGACGCCGGGTATACCCACTAAAACCCCATGGGAGCCTCCTACCGCCTGGGGCACGGTATTTAAACCGTAGATATTACCCGCTTCCCGACGGCGGTGGGCCACCCCGCTAGCGTGGGGCGGCCTCTCCTGTGCGAGCCGGGGAGGTAAGCTTCCCCGGCTCTGAGAGGGTCGCGCGGCTGCCTCTCGCGCCCTCCCGCGGCATTGGTGCGGGCGGAGGCCTGTCAAGTCCCCGAGGCCTCGACGCCCGCTGCCGCCGGCCCGTGGTTTTGTTTGCCACGGGCGTTACTCCTGGCCGCTGAGCGCGGCGGCTGGTTGCGGTTCAGCCGTCGCAGCCGCGGCCTTGTCCGGCGCCGTCCGGCTGGCCTGGATCTTCCTCCTGGTGGGCTTCTTGGCCCCGCAGGGCTTGGAGCCCAACTGGTTATCGGCTGGCCTGCCCACGGCAGCGCACAGAGAACAGTGCGGCTTCGCGGTGCAGGGGTCGGTCACCAGATGCCCGGTCTGTCCGCAGCGGTAACACATACCGCTGCGGTCCACCTCGGAGGTGCATACCGCCGCCACGTGACCAGTCTCGTGGCAGCGGTAGCACCGCTGGGCTCTGCGGGGCAGGGCCTTCACTTGAGCGGAAGACCAACCAACCAGGAGTTTCGTCCCGGGGAGGAGGAGCTTTTTGGCGGCCGCCACCGGGCAGGCCACCACCGTCTGGCCCATCCCGTCTGGACCGGGACGGACCTTTGACGCCTTGACGCCTCCAATGGGGCAGTCGGTGGTCCGCGCGATGGCAGCGGCCACGTCCTCTTCGTGCACGTGGTCGTCCAGGCCCGAGACGCGAAGACACACAGTCTTCTCGGGCCTGGAGACGCGCACGTCCTCGGGATAGAGGACGGTCCTCAGCTGGTCGGCGAGAGCGTCCGCCTGGGGGGCGCTGTCAGTGCCTGGTACCAGCAGCATGCGTGCCCCCGTGCGTGCCCTCTTCAGCTGGAGGCCTCCCTCTATCCCGAGGTCGGCCAGCCGGATATTGGCTTTCGCCTTAGAGAAGAGGTTCGCGTACGTAACCCCTCGATCCGCCGCGCCTGGCTGTAACGTAAGGACGACGGCGGCGGACTTCGGGGCATGCAGGTGCGGAGACCTCTTCTCCTTAGGCTTGTTCTTCTTGTTGGCTGCGGGGGGTGGAGGAGGGGGGGGCTGCGAGGCCTGGGCCTGCGCCTTCTCCCCCGCCTCAGCTCGCTCCGGAGGTCAGCCAACTCCGCTTCCATGCAGTTGTTCGCCGCACGGAGCAGTGCGACCTCCTGGGTGGCAGTGCGGGTGAGGAGCTCCTCCGAGGCCTCCTGGATGGAGGCCACCGACTCTCTTAGAGCCTTTTGAAGGGTCCCCTTAAGGCCCTTTGAGACCTTTGCAACGCCAGCTACCACCGCCAAGGATTCGGCGATCTGCCGCTGGAGGCCCTCCGCGTGGTTGGTGTGTGTGTCGGGAGGGGCCTGGCCCACAAGGGGAGTTCCGGCTCTAGGCCTGGTCACCCTTGTGGTCGCCATCGTTTGAGCCCTCTCCGCGATCTGGGCCTCCACTTGCGCCTGTTTTGCGACTGCTAGGCCCACGTACTCCCCCGTTGTGGGAGGGCGGCCTCTGCCCCGCTTGGCGTCCGGTGCTTTAGCAGCTGCCGGAGCCTCAGGCGGGGGCTTAGGAGGAGGAGGCACTATCCCCTCCTCGTCGGATGACGTAAGAGGGGACAGGTCATCGTCCTCCAAGTCCTCTAGAGCCAGGAACTGTCTCAACCGCGTGTTGCGGGAGGCAGCCTGGCTCTTGCTCGTCCCTTCCGGCCCTTCGGGGGCCGGGGCTTTTGGTGGGGCCTGAACAGGGGCGGCAGTCCCGTGCTCGACCCTGAATAGGCCGGACGGGGGCAAATTCGTTACGTCAAGCCGCTCTAACTGCACGGTGCAGGAGCTGGCTTGGCTGGAAGAGCTTGGCGCTTCCGCCGGCAGAGAGATCGCCGACAGGAAGCGCGAGTAAAAGCTCTTCTCTGCTCCGCCCTTCACGGGCCCTTTCGGGTTGGGTTGCTGGCCCTTCTCGGGCCTCTCCTTCACATCATCCCCACCCTTCGCAGGCACTTCGTCGGGTGTGTTTGTTTGTTTGAAATCATGCATTCTGTTCCTACGAGTAGTCGACGTTTTATGAAAAAAAATGGGTGTGGTCCGCAGTAACGACTGGGTTTACCCCCCCGGCCTCAAAACCTTTCGCCCTGCGCCGCAGCTTAGGTATTAGGGGATTTTTTATTGTGGTTGTCATCCACTTGGGCCAGCCACTGAAGGCAAGCCCCGCGGTCCCGTGTGGCCGCGAGACGTGACCACGACACCACAGGGGATAACGCTCGGCGGTAGCGCCCATTTCTGGGACCGCCGCCACTGTCCACGTCGATGGGGCGCACAGGGCAGAACTGTGCAGCCCTCTCCTGGCAACGGCGCCAGCGGAGCAAGGTGCGTCGACGCTGGGCCGGTGCCCGCCGCTTCTCCATGAAGACCGGTGAAGCGGCGTTCTCTTGACGTCGGAAGGGAGGGGTGTTTGAGAAGGAACAAGTTTGGGAGGAAGGGTAGGAATACAAGGATTCGGAGTGGATAGGTGGGACACCACTGTCACGGAGTGAAGGGGGGATGTGACAGTGGCCGCTAGGGGCCCTGGGGACGCATCCCCTTGTACCGCTGCCCGGATGGAGACGTGTCCAGGGCGGCACCCCCCGGGGGAAACTAAACACCCCTGGGCATAGTTCAAATTTCTACAAAAATTATTTACCGTCAAAGCTATAAAGCTTTGGAACTCGCTGCCAATTGCTACCAGACAAGCAAAATCGCTACCAATATTTAAAACGATGATCAGAAAATATTACCTGTCCTTGGAATATGATAATGTTTAAAATATATTTATCTATAAACATTTATATATTTTTGTAGATATGTATTTTTATGTTATGTATATTAAGTATTTATCTATTTAATATATAGAACATCCGTATATTCTGCATTTATATATTTATTACTAGAATGTAAGAAATTGTACTATTTATTATGTATACCACCATCATCATTATATTCTCAATTCATTCCTGGGGTCGTCTGGAAGAGATTGCTTATTAGCGATGAGACCGCCCTTTATGCATAATGAGACATAGTTTTAGTCTGTAAGTTCTCTTTTGTATTGGTGCACAATAAAGAGTTATTGATTGATTGATAGATTCGATAGGATAGGAGAAGCAACAAAATCATATATCATCCACTGTAAAAATCGTGTTCGGTTTAATAATATCGAAATCACGAAATCATGATGACTATGTCTCGTGATACATTATCAGAAAATCAAATCACATTGGTTAATATATAAATTCAGAAAATATGCTTTTAGAAAATATATAATTTTAAAATTAGATATCCCAAATCAATATACAGTTTCGATTTAATAAGCGGCAAAAGCGATATTACATAAATTAAAATAAACACAGAATAAAATTATAATTTAAAAATTAACAACTAAAATAAAACACTCGATATTTTGAACCAAAAGAAAAAGAATGTTCACAAAATAGCTATAATATAAAAATAAGTGAGTGATTCACTATTATTTTTTTTGTGCTGAATAACCGCAGATGGCTGTTTCAGCGATACCAGGCTTGGCGGGCTTCCCGACTGCGTGGGAGCGGAGGCGTTCAGCCCGGAAGCAGCGCACTCGAGGAGGCACCTCCTGTGAGGTTCGACCCTGGTCTCCACCGGTGCGGGGGGAATGACTCTATCGGATTAAGCCGTGAGAGGCTGAATGAGCTAAGCCAACAGGCTTAAGTGTTATAATGGGGACTTGTTATCGACTCCGCCGGTGGTGCCGATCCTAGTCTATCTTTACTACCGCTTCGCATCGTGCTATAACCGGCAGAGAAGAAGCGGCGCAAGAAACTCTCCAGCAACATGCCTAATCTAATCTTGTATGGCTACTTATGTCCGTAATGAGTGGGTGCGATTGATGGGTCTTAACGTTGAGTGGGAGGGCCAGGGCCGAGGGCTCTTTGGCGTCTATTCTGTCTGCGTCTGTTAAGCCAGGCTGATGTTCTGAGCCGCGGAGGTTCATTATCGCGAGGAGTCGGGTTATTTTAACTGGCTCGTCAATGAGTACATTGTGAGGACATCGTTTTCTTGTGGGAGCATTCGGAGTAGGTTTGTAATTGACCGTTTTCGTTACCAGAGGGTTCGAGTGATGGGGGGCTCGGTCAAAGAATCTGCGCGAGATGAGATGAAGTACTCTTTGATAGAGGGAAGCTGCAGGTCGCGATGCAGGTCGACGTTCCGCACATAACGCGGAGGGTCGCAAACAGTACCTAAAAATCGATTCTGGACTTTTTGCAGTTTTCAGATGTTGGAATCACTAGCATGCAAGTTTTGTAGAGAGCTACCTTATTTCTAAGACTCATCTTACTCTTCTTGCATATCAAGGGGTAGAGACGGCCTATGAGCCAATTTGCTCTGTTCCTGACCACTCTGATGTGCTTGTGGAAGTACAAGCCTCTGTCAAGGGTTACACATAGACATTTGAATTCGTTAACCGAAGGGATAACTCGGTCAAATAGCTCGATGGATTTAAGTCGGTTGGTAGGGCGGGTATTGGATGAGAGTGTACGACGTGAGACATGGATGCACCAAATATGATCATTCATCACTTGTGATTTACGTTTTGCTCTCATATTTTGTCAGCACGTTGTCATTATTCAACGATATTGTACAGTGTCATCTTAAGTGCACTAAATAAAAACTACTTATAATCTTTGAATCCCTTCTCTCGCTTGATAGCACTAGTTTATATCGATTTTTTTCTTTTTCGATTGTGTAGAGGGAGCCGCTGAGATGCATGTACGTCTCTTCCACAGATTACTGTATATTTTGTGTTTTTTTTAATTAGCAGAAAACAAGCCCGTTGGTATGAATTGTCTGTTCTTGCCTTAGACTAGGTATATAGTCTAAGGTTCTTGCCTGGATCACAGATCACACACAGGCCGTTCCATCTGTAGCTCACAACGCCTAAAATGCTCATTAGCCGTTCCACAAGGCGACCACGGTCGTTGTGGTCGTGGCGAAAACGTCACTAACGACGTCATCATTTTCGATCACACAACGCTCACAACGACCCACGTAAATAGGTGAGTCGAATAACCGTTCCATTTGGGTTAACGATTGTAACTCCGGCAAGAAAGTTGAACGGGATAAATTGCGGTCGTTAACGTGGCCGTTGTGAGTCCCTGATGGAACGTAGCCATAGTAGCCTGGGTCACCAGATTGAATTTACGAAAATCCCTATTTCCGCCAATAAATTCCAATAAATATTCATTAACGAAAATTTCATTCCATTACGGCGGCATAACTGCCTTTTATTAATTTCTTAGATATATGACTGTACATTTAAAATATTTAAATGAATAAAAGGTAACTTTTCCTTTTACATTTAACAAAAATAAAATCTTGCAGAGTGACCTTATAATGTCAATATTTTATACTATATGGTACAGTTAATAAATTATGTGACAATATATAATATAATGTTCATTATGTTACCAAAGTTAATCCTGGTTGTTACCATAATTATATGTTGCGATAAATAAACAAAGTATAATTATATTTATTATACCAAAAGCGACATGTAATCAATACCATTTCAATCATTGCATACAGACATGTTTGGATTTAACTTTTATAAGCAATTTCATACTATGTCGATTGTTTTATGGCATTTTCAGTAAGGCTAAGGGAATAAAATAATTGTCCAATTTCTCCAGCGCTGAAATTATCGTCACCAAATTTCTCCTAGTGAAAAATATTTACTCAAAATGGGGTGTATGCTTCTTGCGTTTTTTTTTTGCACCACCGACTACTTTTTAAATATCATAAGTACTCTCTGTTAAGGTTCAAACAAATTACTAGACGCAAGCGATGAATGTGAACTTAATGACGTTTGAATCCAGTTCAATCACGCAATCGGTGCGTGATGTAAATATGCAACCCTCGGTGAGAGTTATATTTATGTACCGTTTGCTGTTGAAACGCTTGGACCGTGGGGTCCTGAAGCCATGAGCTTCTTTAAAGATTTCAAAACGACTTATTGACTATTCAGGTGATCAGAAGGCTAATTCCTACCTCAGTCAACGAATCAGAATGCTTACACTGAAAGTCTTTCATTATTCCTTTTCGTTTTAGTTCGTTCAGTTTTACTTCTTTTTGCTTGTTTTTTTATATTTAACTGCATTTTACATTATATGTACCATTTGTTTTTGTGATATATAGACTATATTATTGTACTTTTAAAGAAATCTTTGTTCTCTTTTTCTTCTATCTAAAATTACATTGACTCTTTCTGGCTGATCGGACGAAAACGAATGACAAGAGGCATTTGAGAGTGTATGACAACCTTTTTATATGTCTATTTTTCTATACATTTTTACATTTTATTGACACTGTCATTCCTATGATAGGTACTTGAAAATATTTTCTGTATTATACTGTAAAACCAGAAATTAAATAATTCAATTTGATACAAAGCCTATCTTCTTCATTGCACCAATCCGCCTCAAGAGCAAGTGCTCAGTATGGCGATCCAGCAATGTAACTTTGCCAGCCTTCTGGGAACCTTATGTATTTACTTTGATGACCTAGGCTTAGTATTCTACTTATTAATGTTAAGGGATTATAGATAGAATATAATTTTAATTAAATATCTCTATTTGTTCTAGTTTAAAATGTTATCTATTTTTTTTATTATAAAAATGTATTAATTAAAAATGAAAATTATATTATTAAAATACTTGTTTTTGATGATGACATACTTATACACGTCAACATTTCAAATAAGACGGGCCCTTTCTCTCACGAGAGCTGGCAGCACTGAAGGCACGTCAAGGGACAACCGTACACAATAAAACTATCAGTCGCGGCTTACGCTTGCACCCGACAATATGTTTGACGCTTTTTATTACAAGTCTATGGTTACAAACAGATAATTTGGTAAAATGGCAAGCTAAGGGAATATACAGCCTTTAAATAATTACTATGTTAATTTATTTTTAATTCACTTTAGTACGTCGCCCTGATTCAGTTGATACAAATAGGTATTCCACTTTTTACTGAGCGTGACGAGTCTTGGTAGTGTGTATAAATATTAGTACTTTTGTTTTGTCGCCCAACGGCGACAAAGTTGTCGCCAGTCCGTGAATGCCAAATAAATAAATGCTTAATGTAGGTAAAATTGATTAAACAAGCATGATTTTCCGCATTAACAGATAATTCTTCTCGAAAATAATCCATCCACAGTTCATTTTCTTTTTACGTTTATCCCAGAATAATAATTTAGCTAGTGTTGTCGTTTTATTTTCGAAAATGTTATTTTAATATTGTGTAGGTTGACGCATAGATAAAACATATATTGGGTTGACGTTTCACCTTCATTGCTCTTGCAGTTGGACAGAAAAGCAGTACATTCTATTTTGCAGTATAAAGCAGTTTAATTTATTGGTTATTTTGACAAAAAAAAACAAGGAAAAGCTTTCGGCGTATCCGAACATAGTCATAGACAATTTTATTTCCGGTAAGAAATGCTGGCGTGTACTTCCGGTTATTGCGTAGCCAAATGTCAAAATGAGAAGTTTACCGGCGATGGCTAAATTAAAATATTCCTTTTTATTCCTACTTTATGTATTAATTAAATGTGAAAGCACAAACGTAGATACTATATCCAGTGACATAAGATTAAAAAATGTTGACCGTACAGTCGATACATCTTCACAACTTGTTAAAATTGCATTGAAAGTAACCTTGGAAAACACAGGTAGATCGCCGGTAAAGAGTTTCTTAGTGGCTGTAGAAAAATCAGCAAAAGAAAATTTAGCCTTTGTAGGCACTAAGGACTACAATAACAAAGATCTTCGACTAGTGGAAACATCCGTGAAAGGTTATGACTACGTTAAATTGTATCGTGTAGAGTTGAAAGAACCCGTGAATGGCGGTGGAACAGGAATATTCACAGTCGATTATGTCTACACCAAAGCTTTGATACCGTACCCCAATGCAATCAGCCAACAAGAGGACCAACTAGTCAAATATACTGGTAATATTTATGTTTACTCACCATACTACATAGCCTCCCAGAAATCAACTGTGGTGTTAAACACGAAAACAATTGAAGCGTTTACAAAGTTGAAGCCTTTTACACAGCAAGACAGCAACATTGTATATGGGCCATATACTAATGTTGGGCCATTTAGTGAAAAAGAATTAAATGTTCATTTTAAGAATAACTCTCCTTTCCTAACAGTTACTCGTGTTGAAAGGTTGATTGAAGTATCCCATTGGGGCAATATAGCCGTGGAGGAAGTGATCGAGATTGAGCACACTGGAGCAAAGTTGAAGGGGCCGTTTTCCCGTTATGACTATCAACAAGATCATCATAGTGGCCCAGCTAGTGTTAGATCATACAAGACCCTTTTACCTGCATCAGCATCTGATGTTTATTACCGTGATGCAAATGGCAACATTTCTACATCCAATATGAAAGTGAAGAAAGACTCTGTAGAGCTAGATCTGAGACCCAGATACCCACTTTTTGGAGGCTGGAGAACCCACTACACTCTTGGCTATAATGTGCCAAGTTATGAATATCTGTATCATTCAGGTAATGAGTATTTACTCAAGATGAGAGTTGTTGACCACATCTTTGATGACATGCAAGTAGATGAACTGGTCACAAAGATTATTTTACCAGAGGGTGCTATAAACATAAAGACAAACTTGCCCTATCCTGCATCAATGTTGCCCATTAGCCAGCATTACACATACTTGGACACTAAGGGCCGTGCAGTCATCTCATTTACAAAAAAGAATTTGGTTGAGAATCATATTCAAGATTTCCAACTACGATACACTTTCCCTCGCTTACTAATGTTACAAGAACCCCTTTTGGTGGTTGGTTTCTTATATGCATTATTCCTATGTGTAATTATTTATGTAAGGTTAGATTTCTCTATTCACAAGCCTGAGCACCAACATAAAGATTAATTTTAAAATTAATTATAAGTTTTATTTTATTAAATATGTTCCAATCATTGAAACATCTCTAGTTGCATATGCATTTTTATGTTCTTATGGTATGTGTGTGTAATAAAGTGGTTTTTAATTATTATAATGTTGTTTTTCTTTCAAGTTCTTCAGTTCTGATATAATTATCTTTATCTATACTAATATTATAAAGAGGAAAGATTTGATTGTTTGTTTGCATTGAATAGGCTCCGAAACTACTGAACCAATTTGAAAAATTCTTTCACTGTTGGCAAGCTACACTATCCTTGGGTGACATAGGCTTTATTATATTTCCAAAAAACTTAGGGATCCTTACTAAAACTCCAATAATGTAACCCAAGATGTAAAAAATTACCTAAAATATTCTTTATATAGCATGCGCTGTGAGAACTATTGACGATAGAATAAAATAATGTACTATGACTGCAGAACACAACATTATTTACAAAAAGTTTCATGACAGCATACATCTGACTTATAGTTATGCCACATTGTTCTTTTATTTTTAAAATTTAATTGAAATGCTGCCGTTAGAAAAAGCTCTTTATTTGTTCTTGGTATTCATCCTTATCAAAATAAATTACTTCATATTCAAGACTGCTTCAATACCTTTATATAACTGTTTAAATTATTCAATTCGGACATTCCATTCGAAAGATATCACGAGTTTAAAATAAGTATTACAAAAAAGTTGCACGATCCCCGCTCACTCTGTTCAGCTAGCTAGGCAGCACCTTATGCGATGTAGGCGTCACTGGGGTACGGGTGGGAAGTCAATGTCAAGAAATGAAGTGTCGCGCGGTCGGCTCTCTACGCAACAGTCGTGTGCGGAATCGAATAATATTAGCTTGAAAATATTTTGAATTCGCTTAGTAGGTGATTAAACAAAACAAAAAAGTTCTTATAAGATACCCGTGCGAAGCCGGGGTGGGTCGCTAGTAAGCAATAATAGACTCATCATTTATGGCCTCTCCAAGTTAAAAATGGTTGGGTAATACCTGGTGTTCTATAATAAAGTAATTTGTTGCTAAAAGCACTTACAACAACTGTTATGGAATCTACTTATTATTGTTTTTATTATGACTTCACATGGCTACACTAACATCCTATGTACCTTAAATTTATACCTTTAAATAAAAGTTGATTATGATACTTTTCATCTCAAAGAATGGATTCTTTGAGATGAAAAGTATCATAATCAACTTTATCAATTTATTCCTAAAGCCAGAAATAATAGGCATTTATCACACGAAATGTAACCCTGCTCACTGCATGAATATAGGTACCATTAGAATTTAGAACATTATATGACTCTGAACAAAACTAATTTTCATTTCCCTTTTATGGTGCAGCTTTATCTGTGATAATGTCACAGTTATAGACTGTTTCACGTAGATATGATGTCTTATTTGACATTCAATATTGACAGATAATGTATGTATATACAATAGGTTGGGGAAAGTCTTTTCGTATATAGTATGTATGAACTTGTAATAAGATCTCTTTGGCTATACCATTTGTATCTGGCTGGTTTTGGTATCATTAAAAAGTTTTAATTTTAAAGAAGACAATTCCAAATTCAAATTAGGAAAATGTATGATTTTCATTTGTTTTTCTTATTGTTAAAATGAGTGAATCTAATGAAGAAATTCAATACATTTTAAAATTTCATATATATATTAGGTTGGGGAAAAAGTTTCTTCGCATTTTATATAAAAATTCAAAAGGTTTTTTTATAAAGTTTATTTACATTTGACTAAAGTATGTAGGTGCCATTTTGTTGGATAACTTTTTGCCATCTTGTAGGTAGGGACGTGATCCCATTGCTATAAAATTTTTGGGGCTTCTGATCAAAAAAACTGCGACAAGTGGTTTTGGCACTCCTCTCATGATGTTAACCTGACACTGCCTAAGGAATTTTGCAGAGACCGAAACAGGTGAAAATCTGAAGGTGCAAGGTCAGGACTATATGGCGGAGGCATTAACACCTCCCAGCCAAACTCTCGTAATTTTTACTGAGTGGCTAAAGATGTGTGAGGTCTAGCGTTATCATGGTGAAAAACCACACCGCTTCTGTTGATTAATTCCGGCTGCTTTCTCTCAACTTTTTGCTTTAATATCATCAGTTGTTCGCAGTACAGTTCAGAATCGATGGTCCTGCCTGGCGGTAACAGCTCATAATGAATAATGTCCTTCCAATCCCACCATACACACAGCATCACCTTGTTGCGAGTTAACCCGGGTTTCGCCACAGTCTGTGAAGCCTGACCGGCCTTTGACTACGATCTTTTTCGCACGTTCTTGTCGTACGTGATCCACTTTTCATCACCAGTTATCAGCTTCTTCAAAAATGGTTCGGTTTCATTACGTCGTAATAAAGAATCACTAATGAGTACACGGTTCATTAGGTTTCTTTCAGTGAGCTCATGAGGCACCCAAATATCGAGCTTTTTTATGTACCCAGCTTTTTTCAAATGCACCAAAACCGTTTTGTGGTCAATTCCCAGTTCTCCAGCTACATCGTAACTACTAATATGCCGATCTTGCTCCACTTTTTCAAAAATGGCATCAATTTTGTCCGTAACAGGGCGACCAGAGCGACGCGCATCTTTGATATCAAAATTTTGCGGATTGAAAACGCTTAAACCAAATTTGCGCTACTCTCACAGATACTGCATTAGGTTCATAAACATCTCAAAAACAGTTAATGAACTGTTTTGATAAAATTGGTAATGTGATGTATAAGATTTATATCACACAATTTCAGAGAAATGAGGTCCAGTGAGTTGTTGCTGAATCACATTATAATATACAGTGACAATCACTAGAATTACAGGTGCAGATTATTTTGAAATAAAAGGGTTTCATATTACAAAAGTTATATGTACCATTTTACAAATTGGCAATTAATACATTTACAATATAATTGAGGAAAATATATTTGAGCATGTAATAATAAGTTATTCTTCAATTATTTACATAAGGCATGTTTCACAATTTTTACAAGCATAGGTATGTAGAAACTAGACAACACCTAAGTACTTATCTGACCATGCTAATGGGATAATTGCAAAAAATCGTCATCAAGTATTTTCACAAACTACGTATTGAAGGCATATGGAATAGGCTTCTTACATTAAAAAAAAAGGTTGACATATCAGGTTAATAAAAACATGAGTGAAGTTTATGTGATAGCAGAATTACAAGTTTTAGTGGAGATTTTCCTTCAACGAGCTTCTTGGGTAATTCGATGGTGGCTCCATCTGAATATAGCGCATTTTTATGGGTACCCTATTTACTGGGCTATGGTCATTCCTAAAGTATTCTTTTTCCATGGTTATAGGTCCCAATATTGCAAATTATCTCACATTTGGGATACACCATTTCAAAGGAAAGATCCGAATACCCGATCTACTAATCCTAAGACTTCACTATCAGCATAATTAAGCATTATTGCTATATGCCTCTTGCTGGATTCATACCTATGTTTATTGAGCTATCAATATTTCATACATAAACAGACAATTCTTGCAATTAAAAATAAACACGAGTAACATGTGTACAATAAACAGAATATATATACTTGAATGAGGTGAAACAACTTGTCACTTTAACAATTCATTAGTAATCCTAGTCCTGCTAGGATACTCTATGCTATCAGCTTTAAAGGGGTATCTCAAATAGCAATATCAATTTAGTTACAACTTATTTCAATACTTTTTTTCTGTATCTAGCCCGTGCTTTTTTCATTTATGAATACTCAAGTTATAAAATAATATAAAGGCCGAGCGAGAGCTGGACCCGTCTAATCCTCAACGGAAGCATAGATTTTAGATGACTAAGAACTGGTGCCCAATCAGAATTGGGCACCAGTTCTTATATTGAATACATTTGCAACAACAAGACTATATAAATAGCAGACTATTTATATAGTCTTGTTGTTGCAAAGGTATTCAAAGTACGATTCCATTGCGATATTGTCAAAATTTCGTATTCTACTTAATCCACAATATCTTCTCTATATCATCGACAGAATAATAGAAAAAAAAACCGGTATTACCATTAGCAGAAATGGCGTTGCCGAAATGAATGTTGAAAAGCTACCACAAATGAACATTTATTTCGGGACTTTTCGCTTATAAATATTTATAAAAATAGATCGGGCAAGCCATTGGTATAGACAGGATATCAAAATCACGCAAATCTAACATTGAGACGATAGAGCCCGGCGATTTCGCAGAATCGGACCCCTGATTATTTATGTACTTGGAAAAGTCTCATTTCACTATGCAGAATTTTTTTTTTTACAAAACAATTCTTCCATAAAAAGAACCAATATTATAAAATTACTTGTTTTAAACAAAACATACATATCGTCGGCGTCATTTGAGGACTTTGTGAATACATTTTTTATTATTATTTTTCTATCAAAATTGTTACTTAAGTAATACTTGTTAATAATTTGACGAAGAAAATAATATCACCAAAAAATATAGTTACAAGGTCCTACATTGCCTCCAGCGATACATCTTGAAGTACAGTAAAGTATCATTTTAAATTTCTCATTTTTCTATGAAACATTGCGTGGGTTCAATGAGCAAATATTTCTCTAAGCCAGGATTGTAACCTAAAATGTGCACAACGATTTTCTTTATACAAATTTGACTATTATATTCCATACTCGGACAATTTGAATCTAAGCACGACCGGTGCACTGGTGCATGGCAATATGGCCAATTCTGTGACGACGGCTGTGATGAGGCTGGCTGGAGTCACGTCGTAGGTCAGGTTTAAGGGAGTCAAGTTCGGGTTCGAACGCCATTCCTTTAGAGGGGAATTCTCGTCGTTTTTATCAATCAGATGGTCTGGATCGCCTGCAAAAATCAAAAGTAGTCAAAGCTAGGAATAACATAATACTTAGCGTAACAATCATTCCCATGCGTTTTCTATTCTATTCGTTTAGCGCTAGTGGCATCTATCTAGAGAGGCTGGTGTTATCATGTTTTTATCAAAATCAGCTGATTTGATTCCTTATTAGGGATTACTTTCGTTTCCATCAAAATCGGCCTCGAGACTAGGATTTGGCCCTGAAGATCCACTTGAAAAATTCACATAACATTTAATATCCTTCACATATGGCCGGTTCCTATATCTTACCGATCATTCATTTGCCTTAATATAGATTAAACTTTGAAATAAGCTTCATACAGGTTATGATAAAGTTCAACGGATGGTGAGGTAAGTGAATGAACAGTGAGCTATAGGTACCGGTAAAGGAACGTCAATTTGCCATCGCTAGCGCAATGTGTACGCGGCGTTATAGTAGGGGAGCCCAAGATGCTAAATTTGGAGTTCCTCGAGCGTCACGGGGATTTTTTGGATTGTGAAAATTAGATGCTAAAAAGAAAAAAGATTATATGATCTATGTATGTATGTGTGTGTGTACCCTTTCACTGGTGGGGGGGAGCGTGTACAGGTTTTCAAAAACAAGAGTTGCACAGAAATACTCAAGCGCGTCAGACATTAAACAGGGATGTTAAGTAAACCCTAAAGGAACTCATATTCAAAAGACTGACGGTTTGGACGCGACGAAAAGTCATGACCGATTTTAGAAAATGCAAAAAAAAACCTAACATTGAAATACTCGAGCGCCTCAGATTAATATACAGACGGTTCAGCTTGATGTTCTTGTCGTGCTGACCCATAATCTGACAATTATGTGGAGGAATTTACTTAATCAGACGGTTTGAAAAAAAATTGAAGAATAAACAATACCCCCACCCTATATATGGTGGGGGTATATAATAGGGTGCAAGGTTTCTCCCCTTATGTTATTCTACCACGCTCGAGTAAATCCCACGATCCACGCTTGGCCTCCCCTACTATTATATATACCTACCGATTTCGTTGTAGACGAGCGCGTCAGTGTGCACGCGGTCGGTGAACTTGTGCGTCTCGCAGGCGACGAGCACGGGCACGTTGAAGGAGCGCGCGACGAGCGCGCAGAGCGCGGTGCCCGCCGCCCCCACCACCCACCCGTTGGCCAGCAGCGCGCTCGCGCCCAGCACCACCTTCGACACCTGACGCCGTACGCACATATTCGCATATAATATCAACAAAAGTATGTTGGCGTAAACAAAAGACTATGTTAGTAGAATGCTATCACGTCACACGTTAAAGCGGGGCAGGGGGGAGGGGTCTTAAATTTCGTAATAATTAAATTTCTGAATTTCGTTAAAACTTTTTAGAACGTCTTATTTTCAAAATTTAAAATACTAGCTGACCCGGCGGCGAACGTCGTACCGCCATATTTTCTGAATTCCTAAACGACTTTGTTTCATGACACAAAAACAAAATCACCAAAATCGGTCCAGATGATTAGGAGGATTCTAGAGCCCGATCTCAGCGCCACCTATCGGTTCCAATTGTGAATCTAAACCACCCGGGGACCCATTCAAACACACAAAACAAATATCATCAAAATCGGTCTAGCCGTTTAGGAGGAGTTCACTGGCAACACACGTACAGAAGAATTATATATATATAGATAATGTCATTATATTACTTTATGTTCTGTGTCACTTGTGAAAAATTACTGTAAGAACAAGTCAACTATAATAGTTTTTAGAAGCGAAATATTATTCTAATTAGATTCGCTATATTACAATTAAAAATCGTAACATTCTTAGAAATTTAAGGGCCAAAGCCCAGCAGTGAGACGTTTATTGTTACTATTTATTTTTATTATTATAATTTGACAATGACAGATGTCAATCACCTGTGACATAACAGAGCTGAGTGCGGTGATGTCGACGTAGGTGCACGGGAGCCGATGCGTCGCGAGCCGGCGCACCATCTCGGGCGCGTCGCCGCCGACGCGGTTGCCCCCCACCACTGTCCGGAAGCGGAGCCCCGACGCCCACGCCTCCAGCAGGATACGCTCGATTAGGCAAGAGCTAAAATTATGTTATTAATTTTATTGCCTGAGTACTTTTCGCACTGCTAACATTTTCCAAACAGACCACAATAAACAATATAATAATAGCAGCCCATAAATGTCCCACTGCTGGGCTCGGGCCTCCCACTATAGGGGAACGGACAATATACCCGCCACGCTTGTCCAGGGCGGCTTGGCAGGTTTGACACATCGGTTATCTCGATGTGCAGGTTGCATCACGATGTTTTCCTTCACCGTTATTGGCACGCGGTAATTGTAACAATATGCACATTAGGCCAGAAAAAAGCCTAAGTGGTGCATGCGTTCCGGCCAGGATCGAAACCGCGCCCTTTGAGTTTGGGACGCGTGCGCTAGCCATTACGCTACCACGACTTATGCAGACCATATGGCCGCTAAATTTGCCTATAAATATCACATAAACTAGAACCCTTTGCTATTTTTCTGTGATGCGAACTGCAAACACTACGATACCCTAGATCCCAACCTCATCATCTTGTCACATTTTGTTACCCCAAGCAATATTACTTACGCCCCCCCAATCTCATATTATCTGATAGTTATTTATGATACTAGTGCGGTAAGATTAAAGTAAATTAAATAACACTATTGCTCACCAAAATAAACAATTACAAAAACAAAATGCATAATTACAATACTTCTTGGCAAAATAACAGGAGGCCTTATCGCTAAAAGTGTTCTCTTTCAGCCAACCTAGCTGAAAAGAGATTCTTGACTAATCTGGCGATGTAGGTGGAGCAGAAAAAAGATAGGACTGTACTATTAAATATACATACTTTTATGCTAATTTGTTAATTTAATAGGTATTTACATAGGTAAGTTGGTTTTTACAAACGAGTAGGTGGTCTCGGGCTTCACGAGTTTGTAAAAACCAACAACCGCATGTGTGTCATACGACATTTTTCAACATAGTTCGTCTCGTGCTTACCATGGTCACGAGTTTGTAAAAGCCAACAATCGCGCGTGTGTCATACAACGTTTTTCAACACATTTGCGAGAAAACAGTAGTACAATGGTGAAAGAAACAAACAAATTTCAGTCGGAAAGTCGCAACAATCTGGAGTTTCTAATATGAAAATGGCGCTCATTTGCAAATGGCATCACATGTGCGTGGTGAAAATTAGAACTACATCTTTCGTCTCATTTTCTCTATAGTATTAAAGTGAGACAAATGTATTGATCAAATGCGCTTCCAAGGAGTTCCAATTATTCATCAAGGCGTGTGAAAATAGGTACTTAGGTGAGAGTACCTATTATAACGCAGTTCCGTTGTTTGGTGCGTAATTTTTAACTTTCTAACAATGTACACAGGCTTTCATAAATACATTTTTCGAGCAAATATGTTGAAAAAGTACTTTATAGACGGCCTCATACATATACATATAAATGTGAATGTTTGCACGGGCTAGCAATCGCCGTGTCAGCGGTTTACGCGTGCATTTTAACATAACACATCCGTGAGTCTCTCCAACATCATACTCGGTCGGCAAACGGCCACTAATCCTTATCACTATCATAAGCACAATCATTTCATTAGCAATAAACAAATTAAATCTAGAAACTTCCAACATCCTATGTAGAAAACCACACCACCCTAACCTAACCACCCACCAAACAACACCGTACAAAGTGATTACTTATAAAGTCAGGATATTTTGTAGATATTTTACATGGTCGTAGCAACGTTTTATATTATGGAAATAAATATAACACGCCAATAATTTAATGATGTAGAACATCTTTACTAAAATTTTTTTTTTTATTGCATGATGAGTTCAGCAGACAGGCAGACGGCTCACTTGATGGAAAGCGGTTACCATCGCCTATGGACATTTGCAAGACCAAAGGTGCTACAAATGCGCTGCTGCTCTCTTAAGGGATACTGGAACCTGGCCACTAATGCCGGAACATAACTCAAAGTTGTTATGGCGACATACTTTAGACCAGGGATGGTAGCCATCCAGTCGGGCCAAGACCCTACCACCTGGCTGTGGGTTGTTTTGTCACATCTTACGACAGGCCGCCAGGCCGCGGGAAACTGGATTCATTTTCCGTTCCGGCACGGATAGAGTGTATACCTGTATATCGAAGTTTCGAAGCAAAGCTTAAAATATATACATCATTTCTGTATTTTGTTTATGATCTGGAATTAATAATAATTTTATACTTGCGCATCACGTATGATAGCAGATTATTACCATAGGTACATAGATTGTACAGTCGCGGTATGAAAAGGTTTGCCAGTTTTCAAATTGATTCATTTAACGTTCTGCGAGCGAACGTTACCTTTTCAAACTAAGTCACAGAACAGACTGTTCCACAGAAAATTATGTTTAACTATTTGACAATAAAGTTTAAAATTACTAAGATCAAAGTTGTTTAATTTTCTATCTTGTCTAAGAAGATTGTTTAGTGATGTAAAACCTTTTTATTGGTTTTAATGTTTATGATAAGCATAGTGATTATTGAGGGTCTGAGAGGGGCCTAGCTAGAGTTGGCCAATGGCTTAGTGAGAATCTTCTCATGTTAAACACCCAAAAAACCAACTATGTATGCTTTGCGCCATACTTAAATTCACAGCCCTTGCCTGACTTTGAAATTAAAATACATTCCTGTGGTACTCCATTCACTTGCACTTACGGTTGCCCGACTATTCAGAAGGTTAGCTCTGTTAAGTACCTTGGAATTATTGTGAACCAAAAGTTAAGCTGGTACCCACACCTTGAACTAACCATAGGGAGGGTAAGGAATCTTATATGGGTTTTCAAATCTCTGAGACACGTTATGTGTACCGAGCTACTAAATAAAATATACATTGCACTAGCCCAATCTGTAATTATATATTGTATATCGGTGTGGGGGGGTGCAGCTAAGTCATACTTTATAGACCTAGAACGGGCGCAAAGATCCTTAAATAAAGTTATGTATTGTAAGCCATATACATTTTCTACTGAATCCCTGTATGCGATTTCTAAGCTTCTCTCCGTCAGGAAACTCTATATCTTACACATGACACTTAGATACCACAAAGGGTTACCTTTCGATCGTGCCAAACTTAGAAAAAGACGCTATGATATAGTTGCCCCTGCATATTCCGCACGTTCAGTCTTTGCTAGTCGGCAAAATGTTTCTCAAGTTTTATAATAAAAAATTAATCGCATTCTTAACATTTACCCCATGCAACTATATGAGTGTAAGAAAAATCTAACTGAATGGCTCCTTACCCTTAATTATGATGAAGTGGAAGACATCTTGGTTACATTAGCGTGAATCTGATACATGCTTAATGTATTCAATAAGACTCATAATAAATTAGTAGGGATTTGCGTTCCATTCAAACTACCACCCACACACACACACACATACACATACACACACGCATACACACACATACACGCGCACACCCGCACCTCACACCCGTTTGCTATTTACCTACTGCGGACACAACCACTCGAAACCCATCTGTTTATATCTTTCTTTATTTTCTTTAATATTTGTAAAAGTACTCTCTGTAATTCAGTAAATTGATAGTCTTAAAATTTAAGCAACATAGGAAGAGCGAGGTTTCCCAACACAAGTATCATTTGATTACTTTCTGGGAAGCCCCGGCAACTTATATGTATGGACTTATTGAAATAAGTACATTTTTTTTTTTTTTTTTTTTTTATATTTCTTTTTGCAATTTTATTTTTTCACGTTTCTATATATTTATTATAAATGTAATATTTATTAAAATGTTGACAATACTGTTTCTTGTACTCGTACAAACAAAAGTCGACTTTAAGGTGCCGAGCCTTTTCATACCGCGGTTGTACTATGATTTCCATCATGACGCAAATCGGAGAATCAATTTTATATTTGATTCTCCGATTCAATTCTGACCACATACCTCAACTGTATACTGCAATTACATTAAATTAAAGAGTTGACTATAACACACATATTAATTTACGGGAGCTGCATACGTCTTGCCATCACAGCGGACAACGCACTACTGGCTAGCGCTTTTTTTTTTTTTTTTTATTGGACTTGACTTTATGTTGTTGGTCCGAAGACCTCACAACTTTACCGGGGTTTTCGGGGCGAGTGCCTTTGCGAAGCGAAGGCGCTCGAGCCCGGGAGGCAACTTGCTCGAGGGGGCTCCCTAGGGAGTTTCACCTCGGCTGGACTGTTGCCATGAGAGGGGGATGAATCTAATGATGCCCACCATAAGGCGACACAATGCACTAATTGAGAGCGAGCGACGGGTAATATAAAGCCCGAGAGGAAGGATCCCGGCGGACCGGGATCGGCGGTTCGCGGTGGCCTATACTATCTTACTGCCGTTTCGCAACGTGTTATGGCTGGGAGAGAAGAAACGGCGAAAGAAACTTCCCAGCAACACGTCTAGTCTATCCTATGGGGGGGCTGTGTCTCCTGGCGTCCCTCGCGGGGACGTGGAGAGATCGTGATTGGCGGCGTCGACGCCGCCGTCTGTGTCTGTCTGTCGGTGCCTGCCAGCCTGCCGTCCTAACCGCGGGCGGGCTGATCCGAGCCAGCCGTTTTGTGATATCGTCGACCTTGTCCATGAGGATGTTACGCGGTCGTCGCACGAGAGCCTTTCGTCGAGGCTTATAATCGGACGCGGACACGACGAGGGGATTTCGATGGTGCGGCGCTAGATCGAAATACTTACGCGAGAGCGACGTAATGTAGTTTTTGATGGAGGGAAGCTCCAGATCGCGGTGGATGTCGATGTTACGCATATAGAGGGGAGCACCGACGGCTCTGCGCATGAATTTATTCTGAACGATTTGCAGTTTCTTTAAAAGGGCAGGCTTGGCATGGCCGAATACCACACTCGCGTATGTCATGATCGGGCGGATGCATGTTTTATATAGAGTAAGCTTGTGTCTGAGGGACATTTTGCTTCGTTTATCTATCATGGGTGCTAGACGACCCATCACAAATCGCGCTCTATTCCGGACTATAGTGATATGCTCGTTGAAGCGCAAGTTCTGATCTAGGTGACACCCAGGTATTTGGTGTACTTTGCCCAGGGAATCTCTTGTTCGTAGAGCGAGATGGCTTTTAAGCGAAGGCAAGCGCGTTTGGGAGAGCGAAGCGTGCCCGGGGAAAAGAACATTGCTGCGCTTTTCTCCGGGTTTACCTCTATCCTCCATTTGCGAAACCATTCGCCTAGCTCTGTTACAGCTACCTGTAGCCGGACGCAAGCCATTTGTCGGTTGTGATCTGATGTATAGAGTGCGGTGTCATCCGCGAAGAGGGCCAACTCTACATCTGGAGTTTTTGGGATGTCGCTGGTGTACAGCGTGAAGAGTAGTGGAGATAGTGCCGAGCCCTGTGGTACACCGGCTGTGAGTGGGTGAGGGACGAGCGTGTTCCCTCCACTCGAAAACGGAAGCTACGGCCTAAGAGGAAGTCTCGCAAGATGAGCACGAGTCTGTCTGGTACACCGAACTGGTACAGCTTGTAAATCAAACCGTTATGCCAGACCTTGTCGAAGGCCTTAGCTACGTCAAGGAACAGTGCGGCTGTTCCTATAGGGCGACGAGGGCGATGGGCAAAGTGGGATAGTTTGTGCTCCGTGATGCGGTGCACCTGTTGGACGCATGAGTGTCTGGCACGGAATCCAAACTGCTCATCGGGTAGTAGATGTTTGCTGATGGCAAAATCTCTTAGTCTAGAGAGGATGACCCTCTCGTAAAGCTTGCTGAGTGTGCTCAGTAGGCTGATTGGGCGGTAGCTGGACGGTTTATTAGCCGGTTTTCCAGGCTTGTGAATACCGATGACGTCTGCTTCCTTCCAGATCGCGGGGAAAGAGCAGTTTGTTATGGCGGCATTGAAGATGCTCACTAAGATTATAATCAAGTGGCCGGGGAGGAGTTTTAACACGCGATTGTTAATGCCATCGATCCCTGGGGCCTTTCGTGGTTTGAGGGACTTGATCAGATCTTGCACTTCTTCCACCGTGACTGGGTCGAGTGTTGTTTCCGCTGGTAAGGAGGATCTACGTTCAACCTCGGAGTCCACCTCCGTCAGGTGTGACTGGTCGACGTTTTGTGTAGTGGGGGAGCATTGAAGCTCTAGACTCTGAGTGGCTAGCGCAATGCGGGAGCGCACATATTAATAGTTGCTCTATCTCGCTCGCACATCATCCGTCCCGCTCGCACAATGTGCTATCTATTGTACTAGCAGTACAACTTGTTAATATTTGTACTTAAAGTTACCGTTTCCAAAATAAATCAGTTCACATCAGCACTCGACAGTGACTAACTACTCTCTGCCATCTGAAGTATCATTTAACCTCTACCTCTCGCTGCTACAAATATATGCGTATCTTACCATCCATAGGTGAAGACAGTGTCTCCATTGGATATCTTCTTGCGAACTGCAATACTGATGGCTTCGGCAGCCATGTCGATCTGTTCCCTTATATACTTATCTATCTCTTCTTGAAGTATTTTCTTTGCCTGTAAATTCAATATCACTACACTACACAATATAAATATTTTTCTTATCTAGTTGACGACTAAGATTACATAAACAATACATCTATACAGTTTTGTATAGATTTAGGTGTAAAGTTATTGTTAATATTAATTTCAATACTATTGTAAGATAAGAATGATATTTATAAAATACTAGCTGTACCCGGCCGACGTTGTTCTGCCCTTAAAAATTCTCGAATAACTCAATCATCGACCGCCGAGAGCAGAAAATTATTAAAGTACTAATATCGCTATTAAAAAATAGGGACTGGTGGTAGAAGGGTGAAAATTTAGGGTTATATGTGTTAATTAATGCCGAATCATAAAAAAATAAAATAAAACTTTTTGTCAAAAATAAAAATATTTAGGTCATGAATAATGATACTATGGGAGGAAGGCATTTCGACATGCGAAACTTTTATACACTGGGGTAGTTGACAGTCAAATGAAACTCTTTTCATCATGCGAAAAAATGTGCGTAGTCTTCTAAATTTTGTATAGTTTAGCAAGTTATGACGTCATAACTCTATTGAATCAAATAGCGTAATAATTATTGTTTAAATTGTAATAGGACGGAATGAAGTCAAACCATTTTTGAAATATATATTTTCTTTGTATAATACTAGCGGCACTATCGGCAGACCTTGTCCTGCCCTGAAAAAATTAAAATCTAGAACCCAATTCCAGCACCTCCACCTCCTAACGGGTCTAATTGTGAATCTAAATCACCCCAGGACCCACTCAAACACACATAAAATTTCAACAAAATCCTAGAACCCCATTCCAGCACCAAAGTACTACTAAACTAAGTATTTTGTTTAGATTGATGGGTTAAATGATTGAAGTTTTAGTAGGGATCCCTATTTTTTTTCTAGTAATAAATATAGCCCATACTATTCAGAGATAAAGTAGCATTCTAATGGTGAAAGAATTTTTGAAATCGGTCCAGTACAGGTAAATTAGCTTCGAGACGTTTTTGCGGTTGTAGTAGTAGTATTTGTATATTTACAGGACTTCTAAACTTGAAATTTATTATTATAAATTATGTTTAATACTATTTTTTATTATTTTAAATCATTTAATATGATTAGTTTCATATTAAGTACCTGCCTATAAAAATATATAAAAAGTATTAGTTTATTTATTTATGTGCTGACAGTACACAAACGCAAAACGTCTCGAAGCTAATTTACCTGTAAGTAATTTTTGAGTTATTTCATTATAAACATACAAAAATACAAATCTTTCCTATTTATAATATTAGTATAGATAACTTACATCAAATTCGTTAACATTGTTTGGCAGTTGCGTCAGATGGTGCCTGAAGAACTTGACGGCGTTCGTCTGCGAGGCGCACGGCTGTCGCTTCGACCAGAGGAAGTCGAGGCTCGTGGCCAGATGCGCTTCCAGGCCGCGCGCGAACTCCGTCTTCGCCGGCAGTGTGTAGTCCTTCAACATCTGGAACATTTATTTTCTTAAAAAATGTGAAAATGCCTGAGTGGACTGTAATTTTATAGGTTTGACAAACACTAGGAAGGTAAAAAAATTAAATTGCGAAATGCAGCTTTAACAGTTGCAATGAAGATATAATTCTTCACTGTTGATTATTACAATTTACCCACCGAAATTTTTTAAAATATAACAAACTAATAAGCTCTAAGAAGACCCTTGTTAACAGGTGGTTATTAACAATAGCATATTTTTTTTCTAAATCACTGTCTCCCCCTATTTTCTTTGGGGTGTATGTTGTCTTATTAAATAATTATAGGTAAAATAGCTTCGAGAAGTTTTGGCGCTTATAGTAAGTATATATTCGTATATTTACAGAAATTCTAAAATTAAAATTTATACCGCCTTGTACAATCAGCAAAAAGAGGTTCGTTAAGTTTTGAAGAAAAAAATATATTTACAATCAAAAGTCAATAGTGAAAGTCAAATAAATAGGGATAGTGAAAACTTATGTGGCAAAAAAAATGTCACAATGAAAATGAATGCTATAATGAGATTAGCTGAGAAAAATTTATTATCATAACTGTAGAGGATTGGAAAAATGCAGAACGAATTAGAATTAACACAAATGATTCATCGGATGAAAGGGAAGCTGAGGATGAGAACGAAATGTTTGGTGTTGAAGAAATTTAGTATTAAAAATTATGTTTAATAGTAATATTAATTTTTTTAATATAATTAGTTTTATATTGAATACCTGCCTATAAAAATAATAAAAATATATAAAAAGTATTAGTTTATTTATGTGCTGACCATACAAACGCAAAAACATCTCGAAGCTAATTTATCTGTAACTTTCTTATAATAGGTTGGGGAAAAAGTCTTTTCGCATATAGTATGTATGAACTTGTAATAAGATCTTTTTGGCTATACCATTTGTATCTGGCTGGTTTTGGTATCATTAAAAAGTTTTAATTTTAAAGAAGACAATTCCTAATTCAAATTAGGAAAATGTGTGATTTTCATTTGTTTTTCTTAGTGTTAAAATGAGTGAATCTAATGAAGAAATTCGATACATTTTAAAATTTTACTACAAAAAAGGTAAAAATGAAACACAAGCCGCGAAAAAAAATTGTAATGTTTATGGACCTAATGCAGTATCTGTGAGAGTAGCGCAAATTTGGTCTAAACGTTTTAAATCCGGAAATTTTGATATCAAAGATGCACGTCGCTCTGGTCGCCCTGTTACGGACAAAATTGATGCCATTTTTGAAAAAGTGGAGCAAGATCGGCATATTAGTAGTTACGATGTAGCTGGAGAACTGGGAATTGACCACAAAACGGTTTTGGCGCATTTGAAAAAAGCTAGGTACACAAAAAATTTGGGTGCCTCATGAGCTCACTGAAAGAAACCCAATGAACCGTCTGCTCATTTGCGATTCTTTATTACGACGTAATGAAACCGAACCATTTTTGAAGAAGGTGATAACTAGTGATGAAAAGTGGATCACGTACGACAAGAACGTGCAAAAAAGATCGTGGTCAAAGGCCGGTCAGGCTTCACAGACTATGGCGAAACTCGGGTTAACTCGCAACAAGGCGATGCTGTATGTATGGTAGGATTGGAAGGGCATTATTCATTATGAGCTGTTACCGCCAGGCAGGACCATCGATTCTGAACTGTACTGCGAACAACTGATGAGATTAAAGCAAAAAGTTGAGAGAAAGCGGCCGGAATTAATCAACAGAAGGGTATGGTTTTTCACCATGATAACGCTAGACCTCACACATCTTTAGCCACTCAGCAAAAATTACGAGAGTTTGGCTGGGAGGTGTTAATGCATCCGCCGTATAGTCCTGACCTTGCACTTTCAGATTTTCACCTGTTTCGGTCTCTGCAGAATTCCTTAGGCAGTGTCAGGTTAACATCACGAGAGGACTGCCAAAACCACCTGTCGCAGTTTTTTGATCAGAAGCCCCAAAATTTTTATAGCAGTGGGATCACGTCCCTACCTATAAGATGCCAAAAAGTTATCCAACAAAATGACACCTACATACTTTAGTCAAATGTAAATAAACTTTATAAAAAAACCTTTTGAATTTTTATATGAAATGCGAAGAAACTTTTTCCCCAACCTAATACATTATTTTTGTTATTTACACATTTATAATTATTAATTATAGATCTATTTTATGTTTTGTATTTAGCTTTAATAATAAATAAAAACCTAAAATTAATAACTTGAGTATTTTCCCATTTGCATGCTTCCCGTCTTTGTTCAGTTGCAAACAATAAAATATGTGTTATTATTTCCAACAGAACAACATGAACACAGCATGCTATTTCACTGATTGATCAATTAAAAATATTGAGGACTCATCAATTAATTGTCTGGATTGCTTAATTTGATTTAAATATGAAGCAACAGTAAAAGGTGTTTGTCAGAATGATATCAAATGGCGTTCCGTCGTCTCTGCCTACCACTATGGTAAACCGGAATGATAATATATAAGTAAATAAAGAAATAAGTATATATCCTTAAGCAAGTTATGCTTGTGTAATGGTTTGAAATTTGCAAATATCAATTGTATAGTGAATTGTGAGTTTTCAAGCTGCCTGAGGCATTTTTTTTAAGTTTATTTCAAAATTTGAATAACACTGCATAGATATATAAAATCATATAGAGCCATAATTATAAAGCAGATGAAACAGATTTATGACTTGCATTGATCTTATTTAAGATTGAATAGTAAATTGATTAAATAAGCATACCTTTTTTAAAGCATCTAAAAGAGCGATGCATCTTGCATTGGAACCCTTCACTACCCGAGAAGACAACTGCACACCCAACTTGACAATGGCTGGGTGCAAGCTGTCAAAAAATTAATACTTTTCATTTAATATTTTCTTAAGTTTTCGCGACTCGTATACATAATAAAACTACGTTTTAACGGTTTTAAGCGCGGTAATTTATTTAATTTTTTTATTGTTATTCCGATGTTTCACGTCTTTCCGTGATCACGGTCACTGAAAAGTGGCCGAAATGTCGGAATAACAAAAAAAGTTCAAATAAATTACCGCGCTTAAACCGTTAAAACGTAGTTTTATTATACTTTTCATTTATAATAATAATAGCATTTATTCAGGGACCATACATATACAAAGTAGCTTAATTACTAAATAACTGTGCCTGCTGCTGAGTCGACAACCGCCACAGATGTTTGCCTATTTTTGCCAAATGCTCTCCTCCAATTACTTCCATTTACTTACTTTACTTTACATCCTTTGATATTCTCGTCCATACTTGGCTGGCTGTGGCTACCATTTTAACCTGCCACCTCCTGAATTGTCATATGATACCATTTATTTATCTATACAATAATAGGGGCAGAGAGGATTAAATCAACTGAGATACTCTTTATAAACTTATAGAAGTCGCAGACTCATAGATTTTGTACGAGTTTGCCTACGTACGACGTCTTAAGGGGCCATCCATAAATTACGTCACAAGGGTTCGAGTGGGTCGGTGAAGTGTGACATTGTGCAACAAGGTGCGAGAGGGATCCTAAATTTTGTGACGTCACAATTGAAAATCTAATAGTATAATTAAGTTTTAAAACACGAAATATGAATTATTAAATAAAATCTTCAAAATATTTCCAGCTCTATCGGTATGAATATAGTGTTTAAATGATTAAAAAATAATTTAAATGGAAATTAAATCAATTACGGAACTGCTCTTTTAATTAAATAATTTCTTGATGTAAAATTGCAAAACATGTGATGTCACACTAGGGAGGGAGGAGTCTCACAAATGTGACCAGCTGTGACAAGGACGGGGGAGGGGTCGAAAAATCATGAAATTCGTGTGACGTAATTTGTGGATGGCCCCTAAGTGGGAAAAGGTAAAAGGCGTCAAATAGCGCATTATATAATTACTATTATTTGAAACGTAATTAAAATTAACTCTATCAGGACAGGACATATTAAAAATTATATGATAAGATGTTATTTCCTATGGCCTATTCTTTTTTGTAAAAAATATTATACATTAATTGCAACATATGTCCGCATCCCTATTTTGTCTTAGTGTACATATTATATTTTTTGTTGCGTATTAAGTGGTTATCGTCGCCTATAATTGCAACACTAGAGGTGTTACCAAGTAAACTGTAAGTGTACACGCTGTGGTGTAATTAACGGATAATCCTTTACCTGCGGGTGGAGGACATCACAACTGATCAGAAAATGAAAAATTATGTTACTAAGTGTCATAGACTTCAAAATGTCGGCCATTTTCAAAAATTTCCTTTTTTTATGAAACTTAGAAAATGGCCAATATCTCGAAAACTAAGACACTTTTACTTAACATAATTTTTGATTTACTGTTTAGTCGTGATGTCCCCCACCAGCAGGTAAAGGATTATCCCTTAATTACGCCACACCATTTATAAAAATCGAAATGTGTGCTGGAACAAATAGTAGAAGTGACACTTCAACGGACAAGTGGCAAAAGGAATCGCAACAAAATTGTTTTACGGGCAGGTTTTCAATTTGGACAAGTACATTCTCTGCCCGTAAAACTTCAAGTTAAAATTTTGTTGCGATTCGTTTTGCCACTTGTCCGTTGAAGTTTCACTTCTACTATGTATCCCAGCACACATTTCGATTTTTCGCAGGTTTACTGCAATTTATGATTTGGTTAGGTTAGGTACATTTTAATTAATGCATTTTTTATATAAACATATTTTATTTTATCAAACAAAAAAACTGAATTCGATCCGGAACCAAAAAAACCAACATAGTCTATTCTAAAATTATGCCGCCTCACATCACGCGATGTATCTTCTACCCCCTCCACGCGGCCGTAACGATTTTTCGTGACAGAAAAAATCCTAATACACCAGTCTAGAAGAGTCAGTCAGTATAGAAGTTTCACTTCAAAAAGTATCTCGATTGATTCCCCTATTGGCCTTTTTTAAATTAGGTAGAAATATTCCAGACGTTTTCTATTCAAAGTATTTGCACCTTGAAAGTAAGAATATTCAACTGATATTATCAATAACACAATTATCATTTAAGCCGTAAGTTTATATTGACATACAAAGGACATGTCTGCATCGAAACACTTGTGAAATATTATATATAAGTAATAAAAGCACTTACTTTGTATTGATGGGTATATTGTTCAATGACTCCTTATCTTGCTGGCTGACTAAGTGCTGGAACCAATTCACTCTATGTGTTGTTTGTAGTTTCGTTTTTGTTTTCTCAGTTGATTTTTGTTTTGGAGTTTTTTCCTTGAAATAATTAAACACTTCTTGAGAAAATATTACCTATATAAATACTACGTTATACATATAATCTAATAATGTTTATGTTCAAAGTAATATTTATAATTATTTAATTTTATCAATAGCCTTGAACTAGGTGAACTCTATATTTTTTACATAAACATGAAAGTAATTTTATTTAAGGTTATTTGTTTCTCCGTCACATGTCTAGGGACAGAAAAATAAATCATTAGAAAAGCACACATATTCTACATTCCTAAACTATTTTTTTTTGTAAGAAAATTTGTTATGTTTATGGCTATTATGCATACCATAGACAACTTTGAAACAGTCAGACCATAATAAACAACATAAAACTAAATTTACTGTGGTGGGCATTGAACCTGGGATCTCTGCATTCTGACGAGGCTAGGGCTACCATTTAGACCCGTGGCCATAGAAGCCATCAAATAATAATCATTATGTAAACTTGTTTATGAACTGAGATCCTCTCAATTTATAATGATACTACTCCAAACACCAAAGCACAACCACCACACTCCCCCAAGGCAGATCGGGTGGTTTCATACATTAGTTATCTCGATGTGAGGTTTCCTTATAAATTTCTTATCCAGCAAACATGTGGTAATTGAAATAATATGCACTGTAGGTTACAAAAATTAACTAAGTGGTAAATTCTCCCTTCCCAGGATATACAACTTGGCCTTCGAATGAGATACAGATGATTGAGCTGCTAAGCTATCTTGTTTTCTATATTAGATTATAACACCTCTATTTTTCGATAATAAAACAACAAGGACACAAAGAATATTATTATTAAAAAGGTCAAATATACACTTGGGTAATATTTTAATATTTGAATTTGGCATTTTACAGAGTAGGCAGTTACAATCTAAATATTTAAATTAATATTACCAGAACGACCTTGTAGAGCAAATGAATATTTGCCAATCACAAGGCAACATATATATTTTTGTCATTTAAACCAACATTAAATATAAACTGATATTAAACAATCAGAAAACTATCACAAGTATGCATAATATGTATTTGAAATGGAAAAATTGTATTATGTGTGTGTGTGGACTAATTTGGTCCATTATTGGTTCAATTCGGATGAATGTTTATTATAAGAATATGTGTTGAGTAGACAATAGATTCAGGAATTAAGGATCACTAGATTAATATGACTATTTCCTTTCTGTTAACTTGTAAAGAAAAGGGGGGAAATAGTAATTTATTGAAGGTAAAACTGCCAAGCACGACTTACTATTTTAGAGTAAAATTTTGTTTTTAAATCTCAAAATTTTTGGTGGGATTTTGAAGATGTTTTGATATAGTCTTATTTTCAAAAAAATGTATAATCTATAATATTATAAAATTCTAAAAATGCTATCTGTACATTGAAGCTATTTAAAAAAACAACTTAAATTGACTATAGTCGTTTATATATGAACGATGGAGCATACAGTACAATATTTTTTAGATTTCTTAGCTTTTAGTTCGGGATTCACATAAAAACTACTAGGCCGATTTCGATACGGTTTTCGCTGATCGACAGCAAATTTTTGCACTGAAAATCGACGGTACTTTTATCCCGGGAATCCCGCGGGAAAATTTCTGTCAATGATTTAAAGTGGCCAGACTGAAAAAATCTTCGATCTCTAATGTGTTTTTTCTATTGACCGATGATATTAAATTTTGCGTAATAAAATCTGGTTTTTTTTTATCGCAGGAATTTTTCCGGGAGCGGATTGAAGTTGTTCAGGAGCATAAAAATTAGTTTATTGCGACAGTTTTTACTAAAACGATAGCTTACATTCTTCTTCAAATGCTGCGGTTCTTTATATCCCGGAAATCCCGCGGGATGTTTCCCAGGTATGGTACAAATTAGTTAGGTTGTATTAAAATTCGCCGATTCCTATACGATTTCACTAGAATCATAGCTTAAGTTCTTTTACAAATGATGCGGTTTATTTATTCCGGAAATCCCGGGGGAAATTTCCCAAGAATGGTTAAAATTTGTTAAGTTATTTATTGAAAAAAAAAAACCAACAGCGCATATCAAAATACAAACAACAACAAAAATTACTTATAATGTAGGGCTAATAACAGGTTTTTCTGAGTTCATTTGTAACCTAACAAGCAAACTAAAGTTTAAAAATGTAATAAATATATACATAAGTGAAAATAAGTATATACTTACACACATACATACATATATATATATATATATATATATATATATATATATATATATATATATATATATATATATATATATATTATACATTAACATTGAAATATAATAAAAACATATTGATATTAACTAAACATATTACTTGATATATTGTTATTTTCATATGATGTGGTGGTGTATGTTCCAACAATTGTTTTGAAGATTAACCTCTTGAATACGGGCTTAGAGTAACGAAACAAGTCAATATCACTAAATTTAGTGTTGTAAGTCTTAGCAATTCGAGTAAATATGCTATTGCTGGCGTAATTCGTTCCATGAGAAGGTATATACAGTAGAGAAGTATGACGTGTACGCCTAGTCGGCGTATTAAATCTAATTCTAGATAATATATCTGGACAATCTAACTTCCCGTTTACAACATCATACAATAGACACATGTCCAACATATTTCGTCTGTTTTCAAGCGTTAATAATCCGTGATTACAACAGCTGATCTCGTATGATGTATTATTTTTATGTAATCTATAATTAAGATGTTTTACAAACTTCTTATGCATAAGTTCCACACGGTTTTTGTGTGTAATATATTGTGGTGACCAAATCTGGCAAGCATATTCAAGAATACTACGTACATATGCGTAGTAAACATATTTCATTGTAACAGCATTTTTAAATACTTTACATGATCTTAAAATAAAACCTAAGTTTAGATATGCTCTTGAAAAAACTGTATCTATATGCTCTGTAAAGGACATTTTGTGATCAAATATAACTCCCAAGTCACGTACTACTTCAGCTCTATTTATTATTATACCGTTAAGATTATAACTGAAATAATGCAATGTCGATTTACGACTAAAACTAACTATCTGACATTTTTGAACATTGACAGTGATTTTATTTTTACTATAATATTGTTGTAAATAAATTAAGTCCTGCTGCAAAGCAACACAGTCCAATTCATTTTTTATTTATAGTTTTTTTTTTGTCGTCTACATACATAGAATGCATCGCAAACTGAAACACATTAGAAATATCAAAAAGATATGCATTGTAGAACAATGGGCCCAGATGTGAACCTTGAGGAACGCCTGTTGGAATTTTTATATAATTAGATCTATGACTACCAACGACAACAGCTTGAGATCTATTCGTTAAATAAGACTGCACCCATCGTAGTAAATTTCCACGTATTCCTAGCTTTCAAAGTTTTTCAAGCAGGATCACGTGATCTACACGATCAAAAACTTTCTCAAAATCAATGTATATAAACATTAGCTGATTCCAACACGAATTCAATAGAACAATAGCTTAAGTTCTGTTTCAAATGCTTCGGTACTTTATATCTCGGGAATTCCATGTGAATTTTTCCGGGAATGGTTTAAAGTGTTTAGGGTGCATAAAATTAACTGAATTCGATACGATTTGTACTATATCGGCAGCTTACTTTCTTTTATAGATGCCAAATTACACTATATCCTGGGAAACCCGGATTTTTTCTGAGAATCAATCAGAGATAAAATAGAATGAAAATTGGCCATTTGAATCTTATTACGCTTTAGGTTGGTACTGTCGAATAATTTGTATGTCTGACTAATCCAGCCTTTTTATATTTTCTGGGATTTCCTAACTTTGAACCTACATGATTTTTGGGAATTGCTTGACGTGACAATTTCTATATTTGTTAGATATCTGTAGTAGGAGACTTGTGGGTGTGTATGCCTTTAGTAACATTAGTTATTTCGGGTTTTATAGCAATTTCCGGCGTTCATGTATTTCTATACTGTTGGAAATAACCTTTAATTTTAAATATTCGCAAAGTAACTGTAATATTACTTACCTGTCCAACGTGGACAAAGTAGCGGACAAATGCTTAAAAATTAACAACTTGAATATTTATTGTTTTCAAACAAGACTTGTGTTGAAAATTTCAACTGTTTAATGAAATGTGCCTTTTGAAATTGATACTAGAACTCTCTCGTTTCATGTCAATCAAAGCTCACACATTTCATCTTTCCCCTAGTCTAAAGATTTTAAAACTTAAATTATCACAAGTACAAAAAAAGTTTTCTTTTTTAAATAATGAACATTACATACCTCTCTAATCTTCTCGCTGTCAGGAGTTGAGCTTGCCTGGACCTTAGGTATAGGAGCCTTCTCTTTCATGGCTGCCTGTTTAGCAGCCCTTTGCGCTTCTTGTTTCGCCCTACGCTCTGCTTTTAGATCAGCTTTGCTTTTACATGTTTCTTCGGGTTTCTAGAATACAAAGCTTTCCTTTCGTTAACTTTAAAAATATGATCGATAACAAATTTCCAGACTTAAAATCTGCTGTACCTATATTCCGGGAATTTTTTTGAGACACTTAAAATGGCCAGATCGAAAAACAATTCTGATTCCGCTGCAAGATTTTCACTGATCGATAAAATCTTTAGCAGAACAATTGTAGTTGTGTATGCCTTTACTCACATTACCTATCCCGAGTTTTTACGGGAATTATCGGGATACTTGTATTTTCATACTAAAGAATCTATTACCCTGCTGAAAATAACCTACGACTTTAAATTTGGCAAAATAACTAATCTTTTTTACCTGTCCAACGCGGACGAAGTTGCGGGCAAATGCTAGTATTATATACTATACATAAGCTGCCAGGTAGACTCAGTGTATCACGTAAGTCAAACAGTTTTCAATTGCATCATTTATTTTTAGATTTTTAACAGCATAATTATATAGCATAGAATTGATAATATGTAAAAAAATTATAATATATACTTTGTTTTTCTTTCAAGATAAATTATTGAATAAAGTTTTAGTTAAATTGTGTATTTAGATGGTCAGATTAAAAGATTTCTAATTTCAATTTATAACTTAAGATGTTCCTTAACTTGATTGAGACATTAAAACATCATTAAATAGATTAGAGATTAGAATAATTGATTGTAAAAATTGTCTGTGTTTTGTACAAAAATATTCTTCTAAAGAAAACAATACATACACATTTATTGCATTTGGAAGTTCAATAACTTACATAACACAATTTCTGTGAGGTATACTTAAGTCAAAGCTTTATAATTTTTCTATAATAACTCCAAGAGAGAAGACTAGGTGATATTTATAAAATCAGTGTGCCAAGATGTAATGTTAAGTATAAGATACAATTTGGGTTGCCAAGTGTACTATAATATATAGTATTGTACTATATTTTAGCCAATTGTACTATATATTATAGAAAAATGATATAGTAAGAAATGTACTATATTTTCATCACTAATTCAATTGTATTGATTTTTATTCTGATACTTATTATTTATTATGATTATTTGAAAAATAATAGATCTTCTAGCCTAGTGGTTCTTAACCGGTGGACCACTGGTGGTCCCTGGAGGCATTCCAAGTGGTCCGCGAAGCCATCGTAATAAACAAGTGACGTGATGTTTTGTGTCGAGTCATCACAACTCAAACCGCGCAAAGAGAATGCAATCACAAAATACTCATTAAATTTAAAAACCGTAACTTATATTTTTTAAATAATAAATAAATGCATGCTAGTTCTAAAATTATATGTGTTTTATTAGATAGAGACAAATACATAGAATCTATACATATACATCACCGACTGGGTGGTCTCTGGGAAGACAGAAATTTGGTAAAATGGTCCCTCATGACTACTACTATAACTACTACTTATAACTACTGTTCTAGCCAAAGCAAAAAGTAGTAATAAATACACATGGAAATCTATACATATAATAAAACTGTAGAGGTCAAATGCTAAAAATCGAGTTAGCGGGATGTAAGAAGTGAAATAGAACTAATTTAGATTTTTTTTAAAGTTTATGTTTGTCTGTTTGTACAGGCTAAACTCTGAAAGGACTGGACCGATTTAAATGAAATTTTGTATGGTGGTAGCTTATATCCCTGGTCAACATATAGGATACTTTTGATCCCGAAAAATTAAAGAGTTCCCATGGGATAGTTAAAAAACCGCACCACGCGTAAGAAGTCGTGGGCACCAACTAGTGCAATAATAAAATAAATAAGACATAATGAAAAAAAAAAATGTACTCTTTTTTTCACCTAAATTTCCTAAAACTACTATATTTTTACAGCTTAAAAACAAAAATACAAAAAAGGTAGCAACTCTAGACACAATACACCTAGTTAGTAGTGTGCTTAAGAATTAATAAATGTGCAAAACAAAATGTAGGAAGCACTGAACTAAAAGTACAGATTACAATAATGAAATAAAGCATTAAATGAGTTTCTTAGCCTTCATGTAGAACAATAAAAATAATGAGAGCATTTTGGGAAATTATTATTGTTTTACTTTATTTATTGAAACAAATCGCATGGTATAAAACATTCATGCATGTTACTCAATTACCTTATTGCCTTCCAAATAAATCGACTGTACTTTAGCAGTGACTTCTTGCACCTCTTTTGCTACATTCACAATATCTTTCAATGTGTTTACTACATCTTTAACAGTCAAATCTTTTTCTACCTCTACTTCTTTGATAGTTGGTTTAGTTTCAATTTCTTCTGCATGCTCCTTAGTGACATCTTCTTTGCTCTTAGGAATTTCTTGCTCTGGTACTTTTTTATCTTCACTTTTCTTTTTAGCCTGCTTTGTGGCTTTCTTTGCTGCTCTATCAATTTTAATTTGATCCTTATTTTTACCAACACTGTCCTGAGTTTCTTCTACAACTACATTAGCTCTATCTACTTCATCTTTGCTTTTTAAAATTTCATTCATTTTACTATCTATACCTTTAGGCTCTTCTACATTTTTAATTGTTTCTATATTTTGTGTTTTAGTTTTCTCAGGCTCCAATACAGGCTCTTTATGTTCAATAGTACTTTTATTTTTAGACTTTTGTTTAGCTAATTTCTTTGCATCCCTAGCAGCTTTGACATCTTCTCTTGATCTGGTTGGTATTTCCTTTGAAGACATTATTTTGTTACTATTTTCTTTATTAGGAGTACCTATAGAGACATTAGACAAAGTATCCAAGACAGGACTATTTACCAACTGTATAGGATTAGACACAGAGCTGGATAATTCTTTATTTTTTGGTTGCTTTGATACTTTAGCTGCATGTAATCTTTTCCTTCTGATTCTTCGTTTTTGCGAAGTGGTTAAAGTCACTTGTTTAGTGTTTTGTTTACTAGCTCCACTCTGTGAAAGACATAAACATAAAGATAACATGTATAACACATTTTACAGGACAGTGCCTCTAACAATTTGACATTATCTTGTATTAAAATGTAATAAAAACTAATTTGTAAATGATATGTTTTATCTATACATATAATAAAACTGTAGAGGTCGAATTTCTGTACAACGAAAGAAAATGATAAAAACTGAGTTAGGGGATGTAAAAAGTGAAATGGAACTAATTTAGATTTTTTCAAATTTTTTGCTTCCCTGTTTGTCTGTTTATAATGGCTAATCTCCGAAATGACTAGACCGATTTAAATGAAATTGTGTATGGTGGTAGCTTATATCCCTGGTCAACATATAGGATACTTTTGATCCTGAAAAATTAAAGAGTTCCCGTGGGATAGTTAAAAAACTGCACCACGCAGATGAAGTCGCGGGCATCAGCTAGTGTTTTATAAGCTTTATTTATATTATCTATAAGTTAATTTGATAAAAATACAAATAAAGGTTACTAAAATTAAAAATAAACAGCCATGAAACTAAGACATCCAGAAATGCATATTAAGTATTACAGGTATTAGTTCTATTTTTGTTTACTTTACACTCCTGTAGAGTGTGCAGTGCTGTGTCCTCAATGCTGGCACTGCAGTGATGGCACCCTGACGATGTCTTACACCCTATTTGACACAGGTATCGGCCAAAGTAGCCATGCCTGGTCAGTACCTGTGTCTGCTAGAACATCAGGGTGCAGTGCCTCCAGTCAATCCAATATGGCAGGACGGGTCTAACTGCCTCAATGGTCCTGTGACTGGCGCTGGGGTGCACAAGTCGACTCTGCCATCCCACCATGAGATCTTGCCGGAACTCCGCCCGCTTGGCCTCGATTTCTCTAGGTGCAGGATGGAGGTCCCGACTGAGGGCATCCTTGCGCCAGTTATACACGGCTGCAAGGTCTCGTACCTCTAGATCTCATGGTGGAGATCCGGCTAGGAGGGAGGCTACCTCAAAGGAGATTGTACAATATCCCCTTATTGCCCCAATGGCCCATGCGGCGTTCTTGGCCGTCATGGATTCCGCCCATATAGGGGCCCTGTAGAGAGACATGGATTGTACAAATAACCATAAACCTAACCTAACATAAAACACTGTTCTAGTCACTGGTCGCGACCTTTCTCCACCCATCACAATAATATTAGTGAAAAAATAGTTGAAGTAATTGTACCAAAAATTAATATTTAAAGAGCTCCGGACCATAGGGATTGCAGAAAGGGTAAGTGTACCTATCCCCTACCCACTCCACCTACCTACTACTTAAAATTTATGTATCAGATATCTGAGTAGAGGCCTAGATTGATTGTGATGCGTGTTAAATTCATGCAGTACACGAAAGGTGATGTGAGACAAAGCTTTCATGCTTCATATCTATTTTGTGAAGTATTAGTTTGACACAAAAAGTTATTAACTTAAAATAAATCAAACGATTACAAAATCGTATAATTTCAAATCGATTTCTCGAAATAATTGCTTAACGATTTGGAGGTTTCAATACCTAAATATATTGTAAGGAGAACTGTCAAATCTGGCTTTTTATTTTGTGAATATTATAGTTCATATCATATAAATAAGATTTTTACTCTATCTACATAAAAAATGACAATGTATTGCAGATATTCAGTATTTGAAATTGAATTATGCAATTATATTGCAGAGTTGCATTTTAATAATTATAACCTCTAAATTTCAACTGACACATCATTTTATTTTTGCAACAGAATTCATAATTTGTCTTAGTCCATATACCTTAATTAATGCCATAGCTGCAGTTCCTTAGTGAGCTAAGAAATAATTAAGATTAATTAAAATTATGAATAATAAGTGTACATAACACATATTCTGTGATGAAAATACCCTTTAAGACTTACTTTTCTATTCACTGTTACAGGGTCGATCTTTAATGTTATTTTAATTTATTCTATATGCATTTAATTACACTACAATAATAGAAAAATGGAATTTATATTATAAGTAAAAATCACCTGAATATTTTAAAAACTGACAATTAATTTGATTTGAATTGAATTGACACTATTGACAACATGACAGCAAGAAAAAATGACAGCAGATAATGTAGGTCCTTATAAACTATAAGTATCTTAAAGGTAGGTGGCACCTCCTGGGTGTAATTATTAGTTATTACCTGGAAAGATACCTATTTCCACAGGTTCCAAAACTTTTTTATACTTCCGAGGTAATAATATAAAATTAGCTTTTCATATTGATAATCTTACATATTGTCATATTTTACCTTAATCGTCGGCAGAGGTAATGAAAGAAATCTAATTTTGTTTTTTATAGAACTAAATAAATAATAGGCAGACAAACGCACACATTATACATCTCCAAACCAAATTTTTAATTGTTAAAATGCTAGTGTAATGGATAATGTGGTATAGATTTCCTCTTTCATTTTAGGGGGAGTAAATAAAAACACAAAAGAGTACATACTTATTTATCAATACTTAATATCCATGTATTCTTAAAGATAGTAAAAAATTCTCTGGTAAACATAATTGTTATAAACGCAAATAATTTGCACAGTGCGCACAACATCGATACAATTCATTTTGTTATTTATGTTCACAAAGAGAACGGGCCCCTAAAATGACATAGGACTAGATAGCGTTGGTCTATTTTTATCTTTATAATGTAGAATAGCACCAAGGTTGCTTTTAGACAAGTAAAGAATAAATAATAATCACTGTATAAGGTTATTTTCAAATTTATTTATTTTTATTAATATGTTTATTTCACTGTTTATTAATTAATTAATAACCAACGTAAATTTCCGCTCCATGGTTAGGCGTCGTAGCAAACACATATGCTTTGGCCTTAATCTTATCTATTTTACAATGCTTAACATAGAATTCCTCAATGAGTGTTTCGATGTATTTCTCAACCTTATCTTTTGGACATAAAGCTACAGCGCATCCTCCCCAACCTGCGCCAGTTAAACGTGCATACACATTCATGTCTTTAGAAATATTTACTAATCGATCTAAATTATCATGAGAACATTCATATAATGTTTTTAGACTATCATGGCTCCCAGACATGAGATTCCCGAGTATATCGAGAACACAATTTGGAGCACTGTCTTCACCCGTTGCTGTAAATCCATTTGTTCCATTTTTACACGCAGAGACGTTGATTGTTGTCTGTAAACAAGTTTCCCTAAAGTCTTCTACTCTCTTTGCTTCTTGGTAAACATGCAAAGCTCGTTGTCTTAGTTTAAAATCCGTAAGATGTCTCGTATTTGGACTAAGGTATAAGTCATTTATATCTTCTTCACTAGTGTTCAATATTTCAGATATTTCAGTTTTGGTATAAATATCTTTAGGCAAATATTTATCTACGAGTGCAATCATTTCATCTAGTGTTTTCCCCAGACTTATTTGTAATTCGCTAAAGGTTATTATTTGGTTAGTTTCAGTAACTTCTGTAAAAGTAGCTATAATTTTAGCTGCTAATCTACACTCCATTACTCGTTTATTGAAGTCATTTGTTGCAGCTTTATTAGCCTCAGCTAAACTGTGGGCTACTACAAAAGCAGCATTTTCAGGCAGTGCTATTGGTGTTGCACAAAGCGGATTAAAAGTGATATATTGTGCACAACATTTTTCAGCGAGGAATGCTATTGCTTGATCCATTCCACCACCCTGTGTTCCAATGTATCTTTCGGAATTCGCACACAAAGATGCAATATCAGTTTTATTTACAGGAGCATTTTGGGTATAAAGGAATGAAAGACAAGCTGCACTTACTAGCGCCGACGAACTAGATAGACCCGAAGCTGGAGGGATATTCCCATCTATAAAAAGCCTTACACCTTTCACAATTTTGTTGTCAATAAATTCAATGCCTCCTTTAACTCCACAAAGTACGTAGTTATACCAAAAAGGTTTTCCATTTTCATCTGAATTTATCACAATGTCGTGGAAAGAATTAAGTTTTGTATCATAATTACAATATTTACTATTTACATTTCTCAAACTAAGTTGCAATTCCTCAGTCGATCCTCCCGCCACTAATATATCCTGTTCTACAGCCATTGGCAACACCGGATAGCCACAATAATCAATATGCTCACCGATAATATTTACGCGTCCCGGTACTCGCACGAAAAATGCTGGTTTACATCCGAATTCTTCTTGAAATAAATTATGTAATTTTTCAATCCGATCGCTTTTTGGTATTGTTGATATCGGTACTTCGTCTTTTTTTACATTGTACGCCATTTTAGCCCAATGTTTTTAAAAGTTAGTTATTCAAAATTGGAAAACAAGTGCACCGCACCACTAGAAACTAACGACTGAAAAACGATATCGTTGATTCGTTGACAACAACGTGTTTGCTTCGTCAATCAGCAGCGTCACACATTTGTCGTGGTCATTGATAAGATTTATAGTATAGACATTTTATTTAATACGTTCATTCAGTATGCACCTTATTCGGTAAATCAGGGAATACAATAAACGTGACGATTGTTATTTACATCTCCAAAAAACAATGTCCAAGATAAGCTTTTAAGCGCTTACAAAAAACAAATACGTATTCTATAATAACGAAGACAAAATAACTGTATTAAAACTTCTGTAAACATAACCTACAAATGCTCCAAAATATAACTGGTTTCGGATGAGCACTTTATCGATCTAGAAATTCTACAAAAGTAGTACCTACCGTTATAGCAACAGGTTTTTTAAGCAGCCAACCTTAAAGTTATTATTTATATGGCACCTATTCTACGAACGCAGACGTCATGTCTGCAAATTTAATATCAGTATAACGTATGTTAAGACTTTATTTTTGTAATAACGTATGTTAAGACTTTATTTTATAAGCGCTTCTTGGCTTATACGTTGTATTTGTGGTTAAGCTTAAATTCGATAGTCTTAATTAAACTTAAGAAAAGTAAAACTTGAAATCTCTATCTTTATCACAGAGTAAGCACCTACTTTTATCTTTCGACCTTTGACTAGTGGCGAAGTATACCACAGTAAATATAAGCATCAAAATTCAAATTATGCTAGTACTCCGTAATAATAATATAAATTTTATGTTTTCCGTGCCTTTTTTTTCTGTGTTGTTTTCTGTAAATTGCAAAACTAAAATAGGAAGCTACAGGCTCGTCTTTCGAGTTGGAGTCTCGAGTCAAATCAACCGATATTTAATTAGTAGGTAAGTAGCTATAAATTACAAAGGTGATCACGATTGCTTTAATTGTATTGTTATAATAGTGATCATCGTGTGCGTTGTTGAGAGACGTAAGCTGTCTTATAAGAGATATAAGTACTTGTGAGCTATCATAATATGAAATAGAGACTTAAAAGGTAGCAGAAAGTTTGTCAAGAGCCAGCAAGTTATGAGGATGCTGGATGAGATATAAATTTGTATAATACCCGAGGGAGAGGGTAAAGGGTCTAGCAAGGGAATTAGAGAGATGGTTGGACGATTTTCACTAGAAACTTGAGGATGGTATAGTATGGTAGAGATTAACTATTACTGCTCCAGAAATAGGTCTGTCAGGAATAACATCTCATAAAGGGATAGGATAACTAAAATTAGTATTAGTACCTATACATGAAGCCTACGGGGGCTTGCGATATTGTCTATAGTTGTAGAATATTGATTATTTTTAATAAGTCAGAAAATGTTTTCGTGTTGAAAATTTGGTCTGGATCACGAAATGCGCCTTTTCAAGCTACAAGAAACTCCGTTGCTTGTCTGACGTTAAAGATTTGCTAAATATTTGTGTACTTTTATAGTACTTAAAATTAATACATCTGTTAAGCTGTATGGACTTAGTATCTATCTGTCATTTTAACTATTTAAGCGAATTTAACGAAAACAAATTATCGATTGTACTTCTTAATGTCAATGGTCGGAGTGACCAGATTTAGCGGAATTTTGTGTTTGTAGGTGTTTTTAACCTTATATAATTCATTTTTCTAAGGGTTATGCTGTCAAATGCTCAGAGGTCAAGTGTCAATATGATTGATTGATTAATAATTCCTATTATATTGTTACAACTTAGTCTTCGACAAAAACAAATTCCACGTACAGTCTGTAAAAGCACATTTTATTACCTGTCGGCATTTGAACTAATTGTAATCCTTTTATCGTGATCGTCTTCTTTTTGTTTATTTATTTATTGGCCTACGTTTTTAGTATTGTGGAGAATAGCCTATTGTTCTATTGTACTTGTTTACGGCCGTTGTAGGCTGCATCATTAGCCAGGTGTTACGGATTAAGTACAAGTGGATTCTAGAAAATTGGGTCGACGTTGCCGGTCGGGCACATTTTGCATTTGTGCAGTATAAAACGATGGCCTAATTGAGAGAGGGGGTCAGTTGAGCTACAACTACGATACGGGCGTGACGTGTGTACATTCGGGAATTTAATAGTGACGGATTTTGCTCGTTTTATTGAATTACGACCTTCTGCATTATGTTTGGATCTGTTGTGTTCGGTTATATTTGTGCCTGTGTTATACGTGTTTGTATAGTTCTAATAAACTCTATAATAATTATAACGGCATTTTAATTCGAATCCTGCTAACTCGTAACAATATATAGGTAGGTAGATATTTAACTATTTATATGCAGTGTGGCCAAAGTATAACTATTTATTGCCATTTAGGCTTCTCAGAGCGAGAATTGGCGATGCACGCAAGCGTGAAGCTAATATTAATCTGTGTATCATTCAAAACAGCGCGCCGTTTAATGACAGCGCGCGCTCAACAAAAACACTATCAAAACCCGAACGATAGTTCAGGACAGTTTGACAAACAGTTCTTTAATGCGGACACACGAAATTCGGGTCGTGTAAGACTCAGATCTCGCGCGTGCTGCTTGCCCTGACCTAAGCAAAAATCCTTCTGATTAACTTTGTAAATAACATGTAGAGTGTGTGGTTAAAAGTGTACGATAGAAGTTATCTTTCATTCCGTGTACACCGCTCAACGGACACAACATAACCCACACGAATAACACACTCCTCACTGCTTGACTTGACTTGACTTTTGTTGATTTTAGCTCCAACGCCTTTGGCATTGATTTTGCCAATGTCAACGTAAATACGAAAAATGACAGGTGAACTAATGTAGCAAATTAAGCTCTATAAAAGAAATTTTGACCAGGACATTGTACAGTAAGGTTTTCTGTATACCTGTAAACAGAACAAAACACATAGGTTAGACTAACTACCCTATATAGGTTATAAATAAATAATAATATAATAAATAAATTATAGATAAATGTTATTAACTGATATAAATTTATATAAAGTATATACATGGTTTTTGTCAGCCAGGGTGAGGGGGAAGTTCAAATTGACAGGGCGAGTAAGCTCTTTATGTAAGACGTCATACAGGGGAGTAATAATTTTGGGACAATCAAAAAAATGTGGTGAAGAGTTTCTTCAGCTAAGCCACATTCACAGAGAGAGTGATCACGAATTCTAATTTTGGCTAAGAAAACAGGTGAGCAACAGTGACCAAGCCTAAGACGGATAATTGCTGAGATGTCTTTTTTAGATAGGTTTCGGTGATCAAAAAACCAAGGTTTTGGACGTAGGACCGGTTGAAGGTTTTCATAATACTTCCCGACAATCTGCCGAGAACGTTGCCACCAGTTGATATGAACATTTGCGGTTTGGCAAGAGCACGTAAGTCTCGGGGAAAGCATTTGTTATACTTGGTGGTCCCTATGTAGACAGCTTCCTTGGCACAACAGTCAGCAATCTCATTGCCGCTGATGCCTGAGTGACTTGGAATTCAAACTAAAATTATATCAAGACCGGAAAGATGACAACGAAAAAGAGCCTCTTTAATTTTAAGGGTAACTGAGAAATTGTCTTTAGCATGAAAGGGGAGTTTACTTATATCTTGAAGACAACTCAGACATCGATTCATCAGTGAAGAATTGGAGATGATCTACTACTGCCCTCCATGGTGACACCCTGCGGGCGACCGCACGTGACGCGAACGACAGGTTGATCGATCCACCTTGCGCCGCACGCAGGTCTGAACCGATCCCTAGTGCAACATTGACAGGCCGGTTTGAAGCGTCCAGCCCTCAACTGCTCGTCACCTAGCGTCGGTAACTACGTTATCCCAGGAATGGTGCTTTGTATTAAAATCGCCCTGGACGATGATCGTCTTTGGCGATTGTCTGCCTGCGGTGGCCCTGACGGAGTCCAAGGCGAGCTCGAACTCCGCCAGGGGACGGTTTCGTGAGAAGTACACGCCAATGATGACGTGTTTTCGACAACCTCCCACTGCATAGCCCTCTTTCGATGCTGGTGAGCGGTGTGCCAGAGGCGGCCCTAGCGACCACGACCACCATGTCATCGAGATCACCCGTCCTGGGCATCTGGGGTGTGATTCACGTCCACCTGGAATAAGGTTAGCTGTCTATTGGACATTTACATGACCATAGGCACTTCCTCACTCCCCTGGCTATTGTTCACCCTCGCGGGGGTGAACTTACCATTAACAATGGAAGGCCAGCAGGTTCTCGCCAATATTGGATGGGCCTGTTTAGTCCCGCCGCCATGCATACAGACACAGGGTGCCGGACTGCACAGCCCGGTCCTCGAACTGGGAACTCCGGTACCCTGTGTCCACCCTTCCCTCAGCAGAGACACAGTGTAGTTCGGTTGCGAACTGTGACTGAGTCCGAAGCATCGGTAACATCGCAGCGGCCGGGCACCTCTGGCCTCGGCTTTCGCCGCGCTAAAGCCAACCAATAGTAGGGCCCGCTCGGCCATCACTTTGGCTGCGGTGATTGGGCATCTCGCGTACGATGAACCCATTCCCTCTGGTCCGGTCCCTATTCGCGTGACTTTAACGTTGTCGCACGAGCAATCGCGGCACGTAATATTTCGGGTGTCACTGAGTCATCAAGGCCGGAGATATAGAGCTCCCCCTCTTCACTGGCCGGATGACCTCAGCTATCCCATTTAGAACCCCTCGAAGGTCCACAACCAGGCGGTCTACCTTAGCTTCGCCCTCAGCCCCTGGAGGAAGCTCCAGGAGCCGGACGTCACGGGTGGTCCTCATGACCTTCAGACTATCGCAAAGGCCTAGCTCAGCAATATCCACCACCGTGTTGGACTTCTGGAGGACCTCACGGTAGGTGACACCGCTTTTTGAGCCTCAGGCAGCAGATTCAAAATAACTTTTGACGTTCTTGGCTCTACGAAGACCACAGCCGACTTTTTGGCTTGTTGTGGTCTGGCCGTACTTTTCCGTCCCACTGATGGAGCCATATTATGCGCCGGGGTTTGGAGGGATTGGGCCGTAGCCGCTCACTTCCCCTTCCCCTTTTTCTCTTGCATGACCGTGGTCCACGCATCACCCTTCATAGTTCACAGCCGCTGGAGATGACGCGGTCTCAGTCGCGACAACCGGGTTTCGTGACCGCGGTTGACGCTTCGGGTGGGGCGTTGGTTTAGAAGCCGGCGCAGCAGACCCGGTAGCAAGAATGGCCTCGGCGGCCGTCTTCCTTTTTTGTTTGCACCTCTCGCGCTTTTTCTTCTTGGGACAGTGGCAGGGGGGCGCCACTTCAGGGGTGGACGGGGTCTGCACCACCTCCATCGAGTCCAGAAGAACTAAGTCCTTAGAGTCCCAGTGGGAGCCAGCAGCCCTCTTCACTACTCGCAGTCCCGGTTTCGGCGCCGGCGGCGGCGGAGACGTTGGCGCCGTCGCCGCCTTTCTCCTGTCCACCGCTAAGGACGGATGAAGAACAGGAGGTGGAAGCAGGCGATCCTCCATCCCGGCGAACCGGGCGTTTTTGAAGTCCCCAACCGACACAATAATGGAGCGTTTCAGCTCCTCACTGTCGAGCGGCTCTGGGTGGGCGGCCCTCGACAGTTCCTCCCCTCTAGCCCTGGATGCTTTACGCATCTCCTTGAACTCTTTGCGGTAAGGGGCGATCTCCTCCCGCAAGAAGTTCAGCTCGGTTCTCAGCTGGAGGTTTTTCGTACTAAGCTTTCGGGCTTCGTCGTTTGGTGACTGCTTGGTCAAGCTCTTGACGATGTCAACGAGGTTGCCCGCGGCCTTCTTTAGGGTGCGGACAAAACTGCCCTTGAGGTTGCCCGAGGTCTGGGCAACACGGAAGATGTCAGCCGTGTGAGTGCTCGCCAAGACTTGCAACTCACTCGGCTCGAGGACTCCCATGCCGTCCCTACCCAGGCCACCCAAGACAGCCGCGGTCGAGACCGCCTTCTTGGCGGTCTTTGAACCACCCTTGGCCTCGTTGCGGAGGAAAGCCTCCGCGCCAAAAATGAGCTCTGACGTCTTAAGCGCAGAGTGGGCAGACGTCGGAGTGGTAGCACCAGAGGTGCAGGCCAAGCTAAGGCCGGAAGCCCTGGGTTTATCCCAGAGGCGCGAGTCCGGCTTGGCAACGACAAAAACTTTGCTAAGTTTGGCGTTAATGACAGCCCTTTTGGCAGGTAGTGATGATCCCGCTGACCTGGCAGCGGGATCACGGCCAAGTCTGATGTCGTGGGCACCGGTACGCCCGACGGGCGCGACAGCGATTCGGTGCCTTAACTGACGATGAGGATCGTGTAGGCAGCGCCCGCAGCAGAAGAAACCGTTGCGCACTTCCGGCACGTCACTGATAATAATCACCCGCGAGACTACTGGTCGTAGATGCGTAACTTAAGTTGGTCACGATGGGGTCGTACCGGCCTGCCGCATCCCCTACGTCCCTAAATTCCTTAACGGCACCTTTTAATGTGGATCCTACTAAAGAGGGCTCCCTCGTGGCCGCCACAACGGCCTGCCCGGTTTCACCCACTCTCGTACCCTTTGATTACGCCGAGCGGTGATGACTTTCGACCTGGTCTTCCTAGACTCCTCTGCATACGTGGCCTTCTGGGGGAATCGCGAGTTATTTTTCGGGCCTTGATCTCCCTGCCAGTCAGCTTAAGAATATCGGGGCCCCGCATCCTGGACCCCTTTATACAAAGGAAACCAGGAAAAACAAACTTAGGCACCTACACGCACAAAAATATCGGTCAAAACTGAGCCGAGGCTCAAACGACTACGCGAGGCACAAAAGAGCGGTATAGGTACTTACCGCTACTCGAAACCACTCGATAAACTAGCACTAAAAGCACTAAACTACAACACTAGCGCTACGTTCTACTAGAGACTCACAACGACTACGTTCACGACCGAGATTTTACCCGTTCCATTTGCTTGCCGGCGTTACAATCGTAAACCCAAGTGGAACGGTATTCGACCCACCTCTTGACATGGGTCGTTGTGAGCGTTGTGTGATCGAAAATGATGACGTCATTGGTGTCGTTTTCGCCACGACCACATCGACCGTGGTCGCCATGTGGAACGGCTAACGAAGCATTTTAGGCGTTGTGAGCTACTGGTGGAATGTCCTGTAGGATGTACTACACAGACTATTAGATCGCTATTTTGAGAAAAAAAATGTGAAAAGTCGTGAATGGCTTGCATATAACAATGAAAACGCTTAACGCGCTGTTAGTGTGACCGAAAACAGCGCGCAAATTTCGATCATAGCAAAAGATGGGTCGAAATGGGTGTTGACCACAGAGTATTAATTCTCTCTGTCGATTGACATTGAAAAAGGCGCGATTTTCAGATCAACCAATGACATTTGTTTTTTTCGTCTTTAATGACATCAACGCTCTTTCCTTAATCTGTCCCACTAGAGTTTATGATTGTAACGGCCGCAAAAAAGTGAACCAGGAAAAATAACGATTGTGAACGTGGTCGTTGTGAGTCTCTTGTGGAACTTAGCCATAGTTGTCTGCGGCGCTAATATACTCTGTGGGGAGTTTTTGGCGGGAACTGAAAGGAGATGTTGTTCTGTGCAATTTTATTTTCTAAAAATGTGTAAAATTACTCTAAAATGAACAATAGTTGTTGGATATTAATAGTTTTTGAGTAGTAATTATGTGTTTTGTGAGAAATGTGAACTGTATAGTCAAATGTGGCCTTTTGAGCTGTCAAAAGAACTCCGTTGAATGATTTATGGCACCAGCTTATATCCTACAGTTCAGCTGTGCTACATAAATATAAGGTTATGAAAATGAAGAAACTACATTGTAATCTAAGATCTGGCTGAAAAGCCTAGCTGCCAAGCCATAAATCTAAATAATAATAACTCTGGATTTGCGTTGAAATTTAAGAAATTTTGAATAATTTGATCTAAAGTTAAATTTTATGTACATGTAAACTGCTTTTATTTTTTAGAAGTAGTGAAAAAGATATTTTAATTTAACGCAGACTACTCTTTTTGAAATATAATAATTTGTTATCTCCGAAGAAGGAACCTGAAGGAAAAGTACCTACCTATCCCGGCTATAACCTACCTTTTACAATCTCCAGCAAGCAGGTAGCGGCTTGTAAGGTTCATACTTAAAATAATGGGAGCACCACATTTAGAAGTAACTTGGGAATCCTATCAAAACAACATTTGTCAAGGATTTACACGATTACAGCAAGTGAGTAACAATTGAATCTTTATGAACTGGGACTTTAGAATATTTTTTTAATTAATTAAAAGGGTGCGGTATAGATATAGGGCACCTTTATTTTAAGTAAAGAGAAGTGTGTAGGGATGGAGGGGGAGGGTAGCGAGGCAGACTTACCCCATCTGCAACTCTTATATCAAGAAAATATTTTTATGCAGTGATCAGCGAGTGTCACAACCGATTTGAAACCATAATTTAAATAGTTATTAATGAAAAAATAGTGACCAGTCTGTTCTGGTGCTTTGGGTCTAAAGTGTAACCTAACCTAACGGAACTCACCGTTCTAGTCACTTCTCCCAATTTGTGCCATAATAGACTGGTCACCATTTATTCATTAATTACTATTTAAATTATGTTTAGAAAGTGACACTTGCTGACCTGAGGTTACATTTACAAAAACATTGATATCTTAAGAACTATATATTTATACTATCCCTGCCATTACTTAAAATAAAGGTGCCCTATATCTATACCCCACTTGATAATTTTATATACCTATGAATTTGATAAAAATAAAATGGAGCTTTAACTTTTAAAATTTAATTTATAGAATGAAGATTTTGTGGATCTGACTTTAGCAGCAGATGGATACTTGGTAAAGGTTCACCGAAATATATTTGCTTTGGCCAGTCCATACATAAAAGCAATGCTGAAATCAGTTGATTGTCAACATCCTGTGATATTCCTTAATGTAAGGTTACATTATATATACTTTTATTTTAATCTAATCCAACTTGATAAACTTGAGCAACTCCAGAATTTTCGTATCCATTTCATATTTGGTTTACATAAATATAATTGCATATCTGAATTTCGCACTAAGCTCAAGTGGATACCTATCCGTCTTCACCAGAGTATGCATATCCTGTCACTTCTGTACAGAAACTCCACTCAATACAACCAAGTTTTACAATGGATCATTCAGTGTTCAAGCTGTATAATTATGGAATATGCTTCCACTAGAAGTGAGACAAGCCAAATCAGTATCCTCCACTAGACTTGTTAAAGATTACTATCATAAAGTATAATGTATGTATGTATGTTTGTGTTTTAATAGATGTATATATATACAAGGTGGGCCAAAAGAAGTCATCTGATGTTGTTTGGCTCTCTTTTTTTTTCTAAATGAAAAACTTCTATTCTGTTTTTTGATTGTTTATTTGAACCTTTAGATTTTTATTGGTCAAGTCGAGAAGATTATATCGGCCAAATGGGCGCCATCACAATTGATTGCCATATGGGCTCGTTTTATGGCATTTTTCATCACTTCGGTGAGAACTTCGGGTGACAGATTCTCATACTCGTGTCGAATGTTGTCCTTGAGGGCCAGAGTCTCGGGCTTGTTCACGTAAACACGGGACTTCAAAAAACCCCACAAAAAGTCTGGAACGCTTAAATCAGGCGATCTTGTGGGCCAGTGCAAATCGCCAAAATGAGAGATGAGGCGACTCGGGAATGCTGCCTTCAGAATATCAGTTGTTGCTCGCGCAGTGTGTGCCGTTGCTCCGTCCTGTTGGAACCACGTGTCCCTCAGTCGTAATTCGTCCAATTGCGGCAGAAAAAAACTCGGTCAACATGGCCCTATAGCGCGCACAGTCCACTGTTGTCGTCTGGCCAGCGGCATTCTTGAAAAAAAATGGCCCGATGACTCCTCCAACATGAACAGCGCACCATGCAGTCACTTTGAGCGGGTGTAATGGCTCATCGTGCATCACTCGTGGATTTTCGGTGCCCCAGAAGCGATAGTTTTGCTTGTTTACCTGCTGAGGTGGAAATGAGCTTAATCGCTCATTATGATTTTGGTCGCAAATTGTCCACTTCTTCCTCGAGATTGAGGATGGCTTGGGCGTAGGTTACGCGCGTTTGGCGGTCGGCAGGCAGCAGCTGATGCACCTGTGTATATGTTTTTGAGGTATTTTCAATTACACATTGTTTACTTTGTTAAAATAAATGGCAAAAATAACAAATGTTTATCAATGTTCTCATTCACTGTCCACGAATGGACTCGCATTTTACAAATTTGTTATATTAATATAGCTAAAGGTGCTTTTACACAGACAATTTTTTGAGCAATTATTGTTTGACAACAGTAATGGATCAATCTGGAGCAACTAAGTGGAGCAATTGCAATAAAATATGGCAGCCTTCGGGAGTACTGCTTCTAATCACTCCATATATTCTACATTGGTTTGGAAATTTTAGTCAATTATCTTTCTGTCTCGTTTGTATTTATAAATAACTACATCTCGTTTTCGCGAGAGGAACAGGGCCGGCGGCGGGGGTGGGAGTGCCTAATTTTGTAAGTTCTTCCATATTTCATGGTATTGTGTGGCCGTATCTCAGCAACAGGTCGCTACATAGTGCCATTGTCTTTGATGTAGTTGTGACATCATAGTTGAAGAGAATTGATTGGGATTGAGCAATTTTAGTTGCATGTGTAAGAGCACCTTAAGAGCTAATTGTAGTGTTTTTCTATTTTTCAGAATGTCAGTTATGACATTTTAACATACATGTTGGAATACATTTATACAGGAAAAGTACAGGTGCCTAGTGATATGTTACATTCCTTTGTAGAAGCATCTAAGTCATTGAAAATTGAGGGACTGGAGGATATTTCATCATGTAGCTATCCATATGCTCAGACAGCAAATGCATATTTAGATAGTAATGCAGTTGTATCGGAGGTATGCTGTGATATAATTTTAAGTTAAAATGCTCTTTAAATCTGTAAACATCTTTTTCAACTTATGCTTTGTTTACTTCAAAAAGGTTTTTCAGTTAGCTAACTGAAAAAACACATTTAACATTTTGCCAAAATAAAAACACCGACCAGAAATATCTTATGAAGTTGATTATAACTGATAGTTTTATTTTCAAAATGTTCCATGTTTAGATAAAATTACTTATAAAGTTTCATGGAGCTGAAATTTCAATTTTCCCAATTACCAAGTAATTAACACCTCTTATGATAAATTATTATATGTTTATGTGTTTTTGAGTTATGTTTCTTGCTGGCAAATCATTTAAAAAAATATATACAGTCTATTCTCGATAATTTGACACTTCTTAATTTGAATCTCTCGATAATTTGAATTTTTTTCCGGTCCCCTAAAAAATACTCGATAAATTGAATAAAATCAATGTTAATTGGTCTTTTCGGTAATTTGAAGTGTCTTGCTCGCAAACATGCGATAATTTGAAGTCCAGGCTTTCCTACTCTCTATAATTTGAAGCGTTTATCATGCACATACCTGTCGTTTGTTTACATACATGTACAGACCTGTCATTTATTTACATAAATGAGATATGAGTAAGTTCGCATTCCAGTCTTCTTTCAAGCGTTAATGAGTCATATTAATGTTTGATTTGTGCTATTAAAATGAATCCAAGAAAGAACAAATGTCTTTCCATAAGTTCCATAAGTAAACGCTTGTTATTTTGAACTCTTGACAATTTGAAATTTATCTCTGGTCCCTTGAGTTTCAAATTATTGAGATTGACTGTAAATTACTTGGATTGGATGTTGTATTGTCTGACTGATTGATACTATAATATATAGAGACAAAAGAAATATAATATGATTATTATATTTCTTTTGTCTCTAATAGCATAATAATTGTTTGATATATCAAATAATGTAGGACAAAATAAGATAAAACTTTGTCCCTATGAAGCTAAACATGACTCTTGTTAGTGCTTGTATGTCTTATTAAAAATGGGCTATATTTTCAAGAAAAGTCATTTTTAGACTACAGAATACATTATGCTTTAGACAAATGTCTAAAATCGTCATAAAAATATATGTTGTTAAAGCCCATGTAAGTTTCTGTATGTATCTGTGTAAATGCTGTATTTGTATTCAGTACTTTAAAGGTAAAGGAGGGTATAAACTGAAAATTCTATCAGGTTTCAAAATCTTAATCTTTGTCATAATTATATGAAGTGTTTCTTTTATCTTTATTTCCAGGTAATCACAGAACCTCCCCAAAGGTAACAAGAATCATATATAGAAGTATAGAGTAATATTTGTTGAGAGATTGTATGAATATAAAGACAATAAAAAAACTATTGTTTGCAGTACCAGTAACTTTGCTGCATTGATTACTATAAATGACGAGAATAGTTTAGAAATTCAAAAATGTGCTCCTAATAATATTCAAAATAATGGCAATGATGAAGATTTTCTTCAGGATATGGACATAGATTCTGGTCAAGTTGTTAACAATGCTTTTGATTATAAAACAACTTCCTCAAAAATAGACACAACAGCTGAAATAAATGAATCAAAAACATTTGAAACATTAGATGAAGTTGGTTTCAGACTGAGAGATATAGGTATGTATAGTATGGAAACTATAGACCGTGGTTGGAGTGAAATTGTCCTAAATTTTGATAATAGCATATTTTGCTGAAAGGTAACATTCACTTGGTAAATCGCTTACTTGAGTTGATATTTAAACCATGACATGTAAAAAATCCTGTCTTTTTTATAACACCTATGGAAAGGGTCTAAATTATGGTCTTTTACCTTTAGAAGAAACTTACAATTATTTATAAAAAATAAGAGTGTTTAGTTTCAGTAAAATATGCTCTCATCAATATAATAGGGTACTTTACTTTCGACCACAGTCTTTAACTTCACCATTTATACATCATTATAACATTACACACTTGCCAATTGAATCAGATTTAATTAATTCTTAGTTAAGTTTTGTAGCCAAGTGACCAATATTTATATGCTTTGTTTCCACTTCATCTTGCACGTTTTGTGAGCTGTTTTGGTTATTTTAAATCTTTTAACAAATATTCAAATTTTATCCATAATTATCCATAAGACAGTTATTCATATTGATGCAAACGGTCCTTGCAGGTGTTTTATTACCTCTTTGAATTTGAGTGATTTGCTGTTCACGCCGCCGTGAGACGTCATAAAACCTTATTTTCTCTGTTTATATTTAATGCAAATTCATGGAAGCCATAAAGCTAAAATAAATAATTCAAAGCAATGGTGGGCATGTTGTTAGAATGCCATGTCTAATTTGCAAATGGATACGGTCAGTCGTACCGTATGAAGCGTTACCTAGTGTACTTTCGGAACGAGTATCTTATAACGACGGGCTTTGCGCGATTTATGTGATTACGATTTTCTACTTTAAGGTTTGTTTTTGTAGTATTCGGTTATACTTGTAAGAACTGTGAATTACGTGTGTGAACTTCTAATAAACTTTGTGATAATTCCAATGGCATTTACGTCACACAAATTCGTAACAATATTATTAATGTTTAATTATGAAATGAATCAGTTTGCTCTTAAAATGCATGTACCATGGGGTCCTGAGGCCGAGGGCCTTTACAAAGATCTATTAAAACGACTCATTGATTCTTTGGGTGGTCAGATGGCTGGTTCTTACCTCAGACAAGAGATCAGTATGATAATCCAGTGAGGTATCATAGCCAGCTTTCTGAGAACCTTTCCTATTAACTTCGAATGACCTAGGCTCAGTATTCTACTTATAGTCTTATATAAGTTAGGTTTCTTTCATTGTAGTAGCTTATAATTTAATATGTTATTTAATTTTAAATGGTTAATGAATAATAATAATTTTCAGAGTTAAAGCCAAGTTACACAATATCTAATAGAGGTGCTTTGCAACTATTATTAAATCGTTTTATCTATTCATGCCATCACCAAGCACATAAAGGTTTCAAGAGACGATGGCGTTGTATTAATTATAGAAGATCACAGTGTCAAGCGATCATTGATACTGAGGGTGAAAATGTTACTGCCAGGTGAATAGAAATAATTTTCATGTTTAAAATTAGTGTAGCCAATAATTGGAGTAGGCTTCATCTATAACATTATACAACTCATCCTTACAATACAACCTCCAAACCATGGAAAAAGAATACCAATCTTTTTCTATGTCCATACTTAGTTATGATATTGGAGATATTTGTATGTAATTGATCATTTAATTTTAATTTTTGTTTATGGTTATTATTAACTTTATGGGAGCCCAATGTAATTTACCTGTTATTCTATTTTGGGTGTGGAGTTTTTATTTTTATCAGTAGCTAATAAATTATGTTCTTATTTTTTTACAGAAAAGGTTTACACAACCACTCCTTCCATGATCAAAAAATACTAAACAAATGTAAGAATGGAATAGTATTTAAAACAATATCTCAGGCTGCGTCAGTACATGAAAAGACATAAGTGACAACATATATAATTAGGAGTGGCAACATACAGGCCAAAGTATTTACATACATACACTGAGTAACTTTCAAGTTTTCAGCAATGTGAAGAAGCTGGCATACATCCTAGGAAGCTGTGTTGACTAGAGTAATCATTCTTTAACTTCGAACATAAAACATAGATTTGAAATAGTGTTGCAGAAGAAGTTTAGTAAATACATTTTGAAAATAAAGCACCTTTGTATGTTTCTTTGTGCGTTTCTTTATTTTACCGCCTCTCATTGTATTTACATTGTATATGTAGGCTACCAAACTGAGCATAGGAAGTTCTTCGCAAAGTCTAACTCCAAAGCAACCGGAGCCATGATTCTGTATTATATTGATGTTCTCTATGGCCATGGTTTTGATTGTACTTAGACAGTTTAGCGTGTTTTGATAACAAAATTTAAATTGGTTTAGAAACATTCCACAATACATAGCTTAAACGACAGATTATTTTAAAAAGATTATATTTCTATAGTATGGACAGTGAGGCATAATTTACACAGGTTTTTTAAAAACCGCCAACTAGTTTATTATTGTAGAATTTTAAACATTGTTAAATAACAACGAACAACAAAATAGGTATCTCTCTTCAAGCTCCCGCCAAAACTTTGTTTTAATTTTACAATCGTCATTTGATTTTAAAAAAGAAATTTGTTGTCAACTGTCAGCGCATTGGCATAGTAAAGTTGAAACCAATAAATTTTATCTATGGTTGAAACAAAAATTCAAAAACAGTTGTTTAGCTTCATTATTTCTTCAATTAATTATATTTTTGAGATTTTAGTGAAGTTCCTTATATCTAATTATCACTTGCTACCACAGACTGTTACGGAAATACATAGAAGAATGACACCAAACCAGAATATAAAGCCAATTTGCCGTGCCTGTTTAACAGACAGTGGATCCTTTAAGGACTTGTTTTTAGTTTGTTCGCCAGAAGTTTTCAAATATTGTACATCGGTCGACGTGAGTTGATTAATTATCTGTATTCTCCCGTATTCACAAAAGTTTTACGAGGTTTATAGGCTCGTTAAAATAAGTGTTATTAATAATTACAGTGAAATGCGATTATCAATAACATTTTTATACGCTAATTCATTTCCAGCTTCGATTCTTATACTAGGTAGATGATACTCTGTAAACTGTTATATTGGCAGTACAACGACGGCATAGTTTTTATATGAATTACCTAGCTGCAGTTGTTGAAGCAGACCATAGTAGTAATTTGGGTTAAACTTTAGATTAGTGGTCACTGAATTTTAAGTAGTGAGGGGGGGAGGAGGAGTTCTTCTCCCTTCTGCAACCCCCACGTCTAGAAGACATGTAGTTCTTGAGATATTTTTTGTTTTCATTTATTCATTTTGTTATATTGCGACGATCGTGAACAGTCTGTTCCGATTTGGTTCGCTTTGGTTTAGAGCCTAACCTAACCTAAGTTACCGTTCTAGCAACTGGTTGCGACTTTCGCTAAAGCCCACAAGGTAAGCGAGCATGTGATGGCAGCAGTCAGCGAGTGTCACAACCGATTTGTAACCATCAACTCAATATATAAGCAAAAAAAAAACTATTTTCATATTTAAAAATCAAAATACTAATTCAAAACTTGTTTACTAAACTCAAAATTAGTTTTATTGTTTATATATTAAGCATAACTGTATTCCTAAACACAAATCACACATTGTTATCAACAAAAGTGGCATAACATTGTTTATCCAACATATTTTCCCTTTATTCATTCAAAACTTGTTTGTGGACCCTAAAACTTGTTTCCTAACCCAAATGACAGGTCTAGTGGCTATATATGAGGCGTATGTTACCCCTAAAGTCAAATTACCCTTAATGTCATGCCACTTTGTGTCAAAGTGCAGCTGTAATTTGTATAATTTAATTATCTCAGCGACTAGCCCTACATAAACTTTCACAGTCTTATTCATATTGAGCTAGATTAAGTTTGTAGGCTTCTTTATGGTTTTAAAATGTGGGGGTAAAAAAATATACCTAATAATTCCTGCTCTCTTTTAAAATATTTTTTGCCATTGTCTTAAGCTATGCATAGAATAGGAAATAAAATAAAATTTTAACTTATATACATATGACCTTTTAAAATGTTTTCCAGTAGAACTAATTTTGAATAAAAACTTTTGAATTGGAATATGGTTAAGATATTTGCTATTATATTTGTGTTTACAGATTTCAGCTTCAGATGTTTTCCCACATCAAATATGCCAACATTGTTTGGAGATGTTGAACAATGTGTTTAAATTTAAAGAGATTGTTTTAGCATCAGATAGGCTACTGAAGCAGCAAACTTACACAATGAAGGTAAAATCAAAAACTTATTTATTATGAGATTTATTTTTAACAATTTTATTATAAATCAAATTGCATTGTCTACTAAGATTTTCAATTTGGTCTTTCATGCTAAATTGCATCATAACTTAATTATGTTTTGTACAAACAATATTGCTTACACCCAACTGACTGTTTTGTATTTTGGTTTGAGTGAAAAAAATACAGAAAACATTGTGGACAACTGGTCAATATGTCAGAATAAAAGTAATGATTAATGTAGTAACTATGAAGTAATTCATCCATGCAGGAACAGAGAAAGAATACAATTTCCTGTAGCTGGGTGGCCTGTCATAAGAGGCGACAAAACAACCCACAGCCAGGTGGTAGGGTATTTGCCCGACTGGATGGCTACCATCCCTGGTCTAAAGTATGTTGCCATAACAATGTTGAGTTGTGTTCCGGCATTAGTAACCAGGTTCCAGTCTCCCTTAAGAAAGCAGCAGCGCATTTGTAGCACCTTTGGTGTGTTGCAAATGTCCATGGGCAATGATAACCACTATCCATCAAGTGGGCCGTCTGCCTGTCTGCTGAACTCCTGCAATAAAAAAATGAATTAAATTAAATATCCTTCTTTTGAAATATAGTTTTTCAATAATGTGTAACTGTCCCAAACTCCTTGTAAAATAAAGTTTGAAAATTTTTCAAATAATTTCTTACACATAATCTAATTTAGATTTAATTATTTAATTTATATTTAGGTAATTTATATTTGCTATGTAATTTCTTATATGCTAATCTTTTTTACTAAAATCTTAATTCATTGTTCTATATTTAAATCAAAGTTTTTATTTAAACTTACTCATTTTATTTTTAAGTTTTTTCTTTATTCTTTTGTTCTATGAAAAGAAAATATATAAATACTATTTATAATATTATAACATTCTAAAAATGCCGTGTCTGTACATTGAAGCGATTTAAAAAAAATAACTGTAAAAGACTATATAAAGATGGAGAACATGGTGCAATTTTTTTTAGATTTTTGTCTGTCTGTTTGTTCAGAATTCATGTAAAAGTACTGGGCCGATTTCGATGAGGTTTGTGCTGATCGATAGCAAATTCTTAGATTTAAAATCTGTACTTTTTATCCTGCGAATTTTTCTGATAATGATTTGAAAAGGCCACATTAATCAAAAATAGAATTCTAATATGTTTTTTTATGCCGGGAATCCCGCGGCTTTTTTCCAGGGAGTGGTTCGTAGTTGTTTAGGTGGATAAAAATTATTTTATTCCGGTACAGTTTTCTCTAAAACCATAGCTTACATTATTTTTTAAATGCTTTGGTACTTTGTGTCCTGGGAATCGTGCGGGAATTTCTAGTCAAACATGGATAAAGTAACGAGCAAATCCTAGTTATTAATATTAAGACTGATAAAGTTCAAGCGAAAACAAATGTCATGACAGTTCAATGAGTGTGCAATATAATAAAAAAACAATGATAATTACACTAAAAATCTTGTAACATTAAAACCGTAATGTAATACAAAAAATCTCTGGTTTTAATAGTATACATGGTATATCTAATATAAGAGATAATTTACAGCAAAATGTGAAACAAGAAAATGCCCTCACAGTAGCAGAAATGGATGTCCCAGATGTGGTCTTGAGTCAGGAGATAGCTGTACATGAATTGAAATCAACTGAAGATGAAAGTCAAGATGAATTTCCATCTCATGAATATTCAGATATAAAGTAAGATACATTTATTTATTGCTGGTACAGCTAATGAAAGTCATGGTAGTGTTATGGCTAGCGCACACATCCGGAACTCAAAGGGCATGGATTCAATCCTGGCCAGAACCCATGCACCACTTAGGCAGTTTTCTGACCTAATGTGCATATTGTTATGATTACCATGTGCTAACAACAGTGAAGGTAAACAACATGAAGCAACCTGCACATCGAGATAACCGGTGTGTCAAACCTGCCAAGCCGCCTTGGACAAGTGTGGCGGGTATACTGTCCATTCCCCTGTAATGGGAGGCCCGAGCTCAGCAGTGGGATATTTATGGGCTGTTATTATAATTCTATTATATACAGCTTATCAATAAAAAGTCTAATTGTTTTGTTGAATAACAATCAATTATAAAAGGTATATATTTGATTTCTTATAAACAAGAAGCTGGATTAAAGTATTATACAAATCATAGTATCAAATAAAAATGTAATAATGTTTATTGTTAAATATGGTTTTATAATAACAAATACTGTGCAGACTTGTTATTTTATTCTGATTGCACCAAACAAAAATGAAGTAAATGCAGAACTCTTACTGTAGTATTAATTGAAGCTGCTAGCTACCAATAACTGGCGAAGTAACCAGTAGTAGATATGTAGGCAGTAAAGTAGGGTTTGCATTTCTAGTGAAATTATCTCATATATTACATTACATTAGGGAACATTATGATATTGCAAAACACCACTGTGTATTCCTATATCATAATGTCCCCTTTCTATATTAAATGTTTTTAGGCTATCTCAGTTAAAGAAGTAATTTTCATAAGTTTATTTTCAGTTTAATTCAAGTTTTGGTTACCATCATTTATTGACATTTGCAACACCAGGGGCGATACTAATGCATTGCCAGTTTTTAGGATTGGATAGTGTTAAGAAAATTGCTTTCAATAATAAGTGTTGGCTAATGGTGTTTTTATATCAAAACTCCAGAGAAGGATAACTTCGGTGCCTTATTGAAATGTATAAATTCAGAATCTTTTTCAGAGATACATACTTTAGGTAGGTGAGTGTCGTTCCTTGTATTCTTTCATGCGTACAGATACCATTTTTTTCTATAGAACAACAAGAAGGAAAATAAGAAAGAACCCCATGCCATTAAAGAGAAAAACTAGAATGAAATGTCTCAAATGTGAGAAATCATTCCAGAAGTATGAGACATTTGAAGCGCACATGAGAAGTCATTTTGGAAAGAAGGTGGGTCTATAACAACTACACTTACTAATCTAATATACCAACTATTATACTTAGTCTGGCCATAAATACTGTTACAATTAAAAAGGAACAAAATATTACATTTGCATTTGGAATCTGTCATTTTTATATGATTGTTCATTGTGATTTCTCATTTTGGCGCCAATACATTGTACAACATTTTGCGATATTAAAATAGAGAGGGGCTATATACTTGGTATTAGTCAAATGTTTGTGTACCGGGCTATTAATAGGTACAACGAGACTTCCTCTATTTGTGACAGAAAAAGATCTGGCCGTCCACGTAGTGTTCGTACGAGAAACGTGGGCAAAGCAGCAAGGGAAAGAATTCGAAGAAATCCTGTCCGAAAGCAAAAGATTTTATCTCGGGAGATGAAGATATCACCTAGAACCATGTCGCGTATTTTAAAAGATGACTTAGGACTTCCAGCCTATAAGCGACGCACTTGTCATTTCTTAACTCATAATTTAAGAAAGAATAGGGTGGTAAAATCGAAACAACTACTGAAGCGGTACACAAAGGGAGGTCATAGAAAATTTTGTTTACGGATGAGATTTTTTTTACAATTGAGCAACATTTTAACAAACAAAATGACCGTATTTATGCTCAAAGCTCTAAGGAGGCTTCTCAATTACTCGACAGAGTGCAACGTGGGCATTATCCGTCATCAGTGATGGTTTGGTGGGGTGTTAGCTATGAAGGAGTGACTGAGCCATATTTTGGTGAAAAAGGTATCAAAACATCGACACAAGTGTATCAAGACACCATTCTTGAGAAGGTAGTTAAGCCCCTTAACAACACCATGTTCAATAACCAAGAATGGTCCTACCAGCAAGACTCGGTCCCGGGTCATAAAGCTCGGTCCACGCAGTCGTGGTTGGAAACGAACGTTTCGGACTTCATCAGAGCTGAAGACTAGCCGTCGTCTAGTCCCGATCTTAATCCGCTAGATTATGACTTATGGTCAGTTTTAGAGAGTACGGCTTGCTCTAAACGCCATGATAATTTGGAGTCCCTAAAACAATCCATATGATTGGCAGTGAAGAATTTTCCCATGGAAAGAGTGCATGCTTCTATTGATAACTGGCCTCAACGCTTAAAGGACTGTATTGCAGCCAATGGAGACCACTTCAAATAAGCTTTTTATATTTATGTATTAAACTAACACACTGTAAAATTTATAAATGTTTTTGCAATAGAAAAAAAATAATGTTTTCTTTGTTACAATATTTATGGCAAGACTAAGTATATATAATGTATGTAGGTGATTCTCCGGCGTCAGGTTTTCTTTGAAAATAGGGGTTTTTAAGAATGTCTCTGTTTCAACTGCCTTATTGATGACCAATGATGAGCGCTAATCAGTTAACAGTAGGCAAACATGAGTGATCTAGCAATAGTTTTATAATCTGGTTGGTATCAATGATGCGCATTGGACAATCACGTGCCAATGACGAGAATAGCCCATGTGCTAAAAATAACTAATTTTTCCTATATACTTGGATCACTTTTTTTTCTTACTGTATGTAATCAGTGGATAGACTTTAAACAGCAATGTGAAGAGAGTTGTGACCATAGAGGTGGCCATAATATTTAATTAAGAATCTCTCTTCAAAGACTCCAGCTAAGTATAGACAGCCCTGGAGCTCACAGTTGTTGTATTTTTTAAGTTGTTTCATATTTTAATAAATATCATTTAGGGCTATAGTTAGTTTGTTTGTGTAAGCATTTTTTAAGTACTTTTATTTGCTTCCCATGAAAACAATTTATTTTTATTTTTTATTTTATAACTAATTTGTGATATCATCTTAGACAAGTGGAGAAAAAAATGTTTTAGCTAGACCCGTTTGTTGCTGGGGAGTTTTATATCATTTCTTCTATTTTAAACAGCGATAACACGTTACGAAGCGGTGTACATAGAATAGGAAGTAGATTTAAATTTAACTTATATGTATTACTAGAGTTTCAACCTCTAGTACGTGCCTCTTATTTAAAGAGCAGATGTTAATATAGATTACATTGTACTAAATTTTTACGTTAGTGCTATTTGCCCCGGGAAGATTCACTTCACTTTATATTGCAAACTATCCCATCTCCCGGCATGAAAAGTATTTATGTCCATTTTCGGTAGTAAAACATTTAAATAAAATTACAGCAAAACCGATCCAATACTTCTAGTAGTTTTTCCGTGAAAGCTTAAAAGATAGACAGATCGGGTTATAATCACATTTTTTTATAGATGATTTCTATATCTATAAACTTTAGAAATGATTTGTCCCATACAAACTTTCATTCTCTATTTCAACCCGTTCCAGTTTTATTTATCTATCCTCCGTCTATCTGTAAACTACATAAATGACAGAAATTACCAAAATTACGAAAATGATAAATCACAAAAAATATCTGTCCTACTTTCTGGGATAACCTTCACATATATCTATCCGATTATCCGGGATGAAAAGTAAACTTTGTCCATCCTCGCTATTAAAATGATATATATACCGAATTTCAGCCAAATCGGTCCAATAGCTTTTCCGCAAAAGCATAACAAAAAGAGAGACAAATATATTTTTATCCCGGAAACTATTCCATTTGTCGGCATAAAAAGTATTCTATGTTCATCCTCGGCATCGAAATTAAATATATATATACTGAGTTTCAGCCAAACTAGTTTTTCCGTAAAAGCGTAACAGACAGAGTTACGTTCGCTTTTATAATATTAATAGGGATGACTTTCAAAAAGAATTCTCTTGTGGAACTTATTTTGAATAAAACTTGAATTTGTATTTTGAAAAGAGGTAGCAGTTATAATGTCGCTACCTTGAATTGACCTAATAGTAATTTATTAATACAACAATTTTTCAGCCAGATATAAAATGTGAATACTGTGATAAGACATTTACGACGTTAAGAAATCTGCAAAGCCATGCTCGTTCTCATACAGGCGTTAAGAAATACCAATGTCTAACTTGTGGCAAAAAGTTCGGCTATTTGAATGTACTGAAGAACCATGAGCTGATACATTCGGGAGTTAAGAACTATGCCTGCCATTTATGTACTGCTAAGTTTATACAAAAGTATAATTTAAAGGTAAGATTTTGTTTCTTTTTCGTATGGATTTATGTCAAATTTTATTTGCGGGGGCTAACAGTGTATGTATTTATTTTTTACACAGGTCCACTACAAAAAAAGTTGTGTATGATGGGCTGACTCTGCAAAAATACTGCAGAAAATCATAGTCTGACGCCCAGCACATTAACTTTTTTGTGGACCTGTATATTAAGTATAGGTATATCTATGTAATATATAAAAATTCTGCATACACACACACATACATATCATTTATATATTTATTATTAAAATGTAAGTAGTAGTTATTATCATCTCAATTCATACCTGGGGTTGTCTGGAAGAGATCGCTTTTTAGCGATAAGACCGCCCTTTGTACATATAACGAGATATAATTTTAGTCTTTAAGTTCATTTTTGTATTGGTGTATAATAAAGTGTTGTCTATCTATTATTAATAACCAAACTGCAAATTTATGAATCATTGAATAAATCTTTATTTGTAGAGCTACAGGTATTAGTAATGCATTAGGTGGTAATAAAGTCCAATGGTCTCATTATATTTGAATTACCTAATGGTTGTTCTGTGCCAAATTCCATCCAGATCCGTTCAACCGTTCTGGTGTGATTGAGTTACAAACATCCATTTAAACTTTCGTATCTATAATATTATAATAATAAAATACATAAATTCCTTAATTTAAATATATGTAAAAAACGGTGTACTTGGTTGCTTGAAAGGCACTCTGTATTAAACAGTTGAGATGTTCAACACAAACACACAATTCTTCTTTAAAAACAAATATATATCTACACAGCTAGGTTCCAATTCTGCTATTACTATCTCGTCAAAATATCCGGACATTATCGTCTCAATCGTAGGTTTGACTGATTTTGGTATTCTGTTAATTCCAATGACAATGTCACTCTATCTTTATAAATATTTATAAGTCACAACTCGCGAAATAATGTTTAAATTTTTTGGCACCTTTTCAATATTCATTTCTGCTAATAGTAATACCAATTTTTTTTCTACTATTATTCTGTCGCGACGATATCGAGAAGATATTGTGGATTTAGTAGAATCCGATTTTTTGACACTATCGCAATGGAGTCGTACTTTGGATATGTTCTCATAAGGTATTGAAATAGCAGTGGCACTTCAAATTGATACAAAGTTGTGCTTATCTTATACTAATATATAAAGCTGAAGAGTTTGTTTGTTTGCTTGAACGCGCTAATCTCAGGAACTACTGGTCTGATTTGAAAAATTCTTTTAGTGTTAGATCGACTATTTATCGAGGAAGGCTATATATCATCACGCTAAGACCAATAGGAACGGAGCACCAATGAAGAATATTTCAAAATCGGGGTTTTTTTTTAAAGTGAAACTTCTATATAGACAGGGGGTATTAGGATTTTTACTGTCACGAAAAAGCGTTACGGCCGTGGTGAAAGGCGGCATAATTTTAGAGTAGACGTGGTGAGAGGGAGCATAATGTTAGAGTAGACTATCGATGTTTTGTATTGGTTCCGGATCGAATTCAGTTATTTTGTTTGATAAAATAAAACACGTTTTAATAAAAAAAAGCATTCATTAAAATGTAGCTAACCTAACCAAATCATAATTTGCAGTAAACCTGCGAAAAATCGAAATGTGTACTGGGACACATAGTATAAGTGAAACTTCAACGGACAAGTGGCAAAACGAATCAGAACAAAATTTTAACTTGGAAGTTTTACGGGCATATTGTTAATGTACTTGTCCAATTTGAAAACGTGCCCTTAAAACTTCAAGTTAAAATTTTGTTGCGATTCGTGTTGCCACTTGTCCGTTGCCATTCGTTTTTCCACTTGTACGTTGTTTTAACTATTTCACGCGGACGAAGTCGCGGGCAGAAGCTAGTCATTTATATGCAACAGTTAGTCCAGTGATGCATATACAGTAAATCCAAAAACTCTTATTCCAGAGTCATTTGGAAACCCATCAGAAAGTGAAAAATTATGTATGTGTCGAGTGTGGCAAGGGTTTCGCTCAGGCTGGTAACCTTAAGACTCACCTCATCAGGCACACGGGAGTCAAGAACTTTGTTTGCCACCAATGCAATATGAGGTTTTATGTTAAGGTAATTTATGTATAGATGATACATACATACATACATACATATTATCACGCCTATTTCCCACGGGGGCACGGGGTAGGCAGAGACTATGCATTTCCACTTGCGACGCTCCTGGCAGACAACTTTCGCTTCATCTACTTTCTTTAATTTCTTCATAGGAGTTTTTGGCGGGAACTGAAAGGAGAGGTTGCGTGTGTTATTTTCTAAAAATGTGTAAAATTACTCTAAAATGAACAGTAGTTGTAAAACATTGACAGTTTTTGAGTAGTAATGATGTGTTTTTGTGAGAAATGTGAACTGTATAGTCAAATGTGGCCTTTTGAGTTGTCACAAGAACTCCGTTGAATGGCGTCAGTTGATAACCTACAGTTCAGCTGAGCTATACATAGGCTTAAGAAAATCAAGAAACTGTATTGTAATCTATGATATGGCTTAAAGGTCTAGCTGCCAAGCCATAAACCTAAATAAATAAATTGATCTCTTCATACATGCACGTCTATTTGAGATGCTTGTTACCTTAACTTTATTTAACATTTCTGCTGACCATGGTGTGTACGTCGCGGTCCATGTATGGATCTTGGCTAATATAAAGAATTTTCTGTTAGCAATTACTTTAGTCCGGCCATACACTGGCAAGTTTTTCTCGCGTATTCTTCTAGATTAAGTGCCCACTATGATTTATCGATATTGGAATAAGCTTTGAAAGGATGAGTCCAGGGTAAATAGATAGTTTTACTTAGCAAGCATTTTCGTCCTTGACTTCTGTCAGTTGTTCCTTAAACCTTAAGCACTAAGTACGCTAAGTGATTACTGTAGTCTATATACATGTTTTGTTAAATACTCGCAAATTTACGGGATACAAAGAACTCGCACACGCGGCCATATCAGACTGACTTTTTTTCAAACTATATTCACTTCGGTACATAACCAGCGATATTAATAAAAATTTGTTAACTAACGTTCTAAACATTAGTTAACTAAGCAACTGATTAAGCCTTAAACATTATTTAAAACTTTCTTATTCATAAACAATAATTTTACATTGCCTAACTAAATACTACTTAACTTTTTTACCCTAGCAACTCTTAGTAGAATATGAGCGGTACGAGCAATCTTCTTGTCAAAAATCATTATTAAAAAAAGAATCTGCCTTTATAGGCTGACGCACTATGTCCTCGCCACATAAAAGAATGTTATTTATAAATGAAGCTAGGTTGATGATCATTGTGATTTTATTTTCATATTGTAGTAAATATTTCATCATAGGGTCCAACCTATATAAAACTTAGTACAAGGGCGCTGAATTCCTATATATCTAATATATCTTGCTCAATAATGTGTAAATCGTCACCGAAAACAAAAGATTCCATTTTTTGTCCCAATCTTCACAAAATCAAACACCAGCTGTTAAAAGCAACAATAGTTTTGTCCGCCATTTTGTTACTTAAGAGAGTTAAATAGTAGGGTGAGGTTGTTTAATCTGACAGCTAGTTTAAACAGGTTATTAAGGCTAAATAGTGTTTATGAATAAAATTTTCTTTAAATAACTGTTTTAAAGTATTACTTAAAAATTAATAAATGTTTATGGATACCGCTGAATATGTTTATATATTAATCGAATTATAGGGTTTATTGAATTTACAGACTCATACCTATTCACCGTTTTCTTCTTCTGAATAAAATATAATGATAGACAATAGTAAATATACAATCATTACATAAACGGTAAACTGCTATTGATAATTCGTAGTGCATGCTTAACCATAGAGGCTTACGCGAGCAAAAGTTACAGGTGTAAGGCCTGGTTAACTTTGTTGCCTACAATATAAACCAACGACGGCATACTCTAATTGCAGGGTGACCTAATGAAGCACATGCCATCACATTCCGCAGAGAGACCCTACTCATGTGAATACTGCAACAAAACTTTCAAAAAGAAATGCTTCCAAATAGTGCACATGAGGAGCCATACAGGTCAGTCAGAGCTCTTAATTGTTTCGGGAAATTACTCTGTTTATTTGCAGTTGTTATAACAATAAACTATTTGTATGTTGTATTTGTTCGTCGGTCCACCGGGCTGGGGGCGTCCTACACTACGTTGACCGAGCTATTACAATATTTTCAGAATCGTCGACCACTGGCATTATAATTATTTTTTTTATGAAAAACAACCCAACCATTATGACGCACGTGGTATACCATTCTGATGATGTTGTAATAGCAGTATTGGGGCCCAAGAATCGTCTGGTCCATTGTCACTTCAGTTTACTAATTAAATTTATTCAACAATTATTAGGCTATAATTATTTATTCTATACCCAGAAAATAATATATGGTAAATGTATATGAAAACTGAAATTTATACATATTTTAGGTGTTCACGAATTCGAGACAAGCTTTTAGAGGCATACAAAAATTCTAAAAACAGTCCACTTCAGTACATGGAACATGTTTAAGCCCGACCACGCACCTGTAAGTGTTGCTTGCGTAAGCCTTTTAAGACTAAACGCGTACTACGATTGTCATTACTGGACTCATCTTTCATAGTTGAGTATGGTAATAATAAATCGTATTTCGTTGCATAGCTTACGCGAGTGTTGTTTACAGGCGTGTAGCCGGGCTGAAACGTAATAAAAAAATTCTCTTCACATTTTTTTTATTGTAGTATAGGTTCGCGTTTGACTTCGATCTCGCCCTATGTGGAGCGAAGATGTGGTCTAGAATGGAGCACGCTTACCTAGAAGGTTCCTATTCACACGGGACTTGAAGACACCCAGGTTACAAGTATCAGGATAGACAGACTCCGGCAAGGAGTGCCACTCCTTTACGGTGCATGTGATGAAGCTAGATGCAAAGTGCTTCGTTCTTATAGGTGGAACATATTTTGACGTGGTAGAGCTCCCAATCTCATACCTCCTAACCCGTCCCTGGTGTTGCAAAAGCCGATAGGCGATGGTAATCGCCAACCATTAGGTGGCACACGGATTCCGCCCTCAAAAAAGGATTGTGGTCGTAACCGCCCGAAAATCGGCCATGTACGAGTCGGATTATGAACTCGCTCATGATCGATATAGTGGATTCCTATAAAGGAGATGTTTACGAAATATATTGCACCCTAGGGTCCAATTCTGCTTATTTCTATCTTGGCGTTGTGAAGATATTCAAAGCACGATTCCATTGCGATAGTGTTAAGAAGTCGCATTCTACTATATCCACAATTTCTTCAAGATAGTTCAATAGTAGTAGAAAAAAATGATATCACCAGTAGCAGAAATGGCGTTTGCCGAAATAAATATTGAAGAGCTACCAACATTTTAAACAGTTATTTTTTGCGAGCTTTCGCTTATAAATATTTATAAAAATAGAATGGCGTGCCACGGGCATGCGATTGCGATTTACATAATCAGGCAAAATTACTATTGAGACGATAATGTCCGGCGATTTTCACGAGGTAGTAATAGCAGAATTGAGCCCCTGATCAAGATTTTGTACACTGTATAGTTCCACGTGCGGTGAACACTAGTAAATTAATAAACATGTACAATGTTAGTTTGTTTTTTAATATTATTACGGCATTGGATACAATATCTGCTTATCGACCTTAATAGACCGTGCAAGTGTGACGTCACATCAAGGTTTTCGCATCAGGTTGATCCGCTGGCAAACAAACGCAAGCGCGGATTTAGTTAATATGTTTATTTTCTTTTAAACAGATTTAAAGAAATAGACTTTTTTTCAAGGTGAACGTCCATATGCCTGTGATATTTGTCCGAAGCGGTTCAGAGCACACAAGGACATGCGGAACCACAGAATGATACACACAGGAGAGAAACCGCATAAATGTATTCTATGCAATCAAGCGTTCATACAAAAGTGTGCTCTAAATAGGCACATGAAAAGTCACTCAAAGATGACTGAAGAATCAGGTAATGTTCTATCTGGAATACACGAGAATGTGGATAGTGGGATAGTCCCTTACGAACAATGGGACGCGTGACAGAAGAGCTTAACTAGTTATACTTTTGTCCTGTTACTGTGGCTCTAAACAAAAATATAGCCTTAAATCTGATATGAGAGGTGTTTTTTCAATGTTTCCCTTTAAATCAAGTCTCTCCTGTCAGAATGCCCCTGACAAAGGCCTCCTCCAGCTGATGCCAGTGCTGCATATTTAGGACAGCACGTTGCCAATAGGGTTCAGTAGTAAGCCCGAGCTCGTCCTCCCAGCGCTTTCTATACCGAAAAGGCAGTGGAAGAACTGTGGCTCTACTCTAAAAAGCGAATATTATTATAATAGTCATAAAACAAGCAATAGCTAAAAGTTATAATATACCAATAATAGGGATGCGGACACGTGTTACAATAAATTATATTCTTAGATACTAAAGAACAGGCATTAAAATAACATTTTATCATTTATTTTTCTTAAATAGTGTAAACTCCATATAACGTCACTCGATTTAACGACAAACTCACTTAAGCGTCGAAATCACTTTGCTTTGCCAACCAAAGCAAAGTGATTAGCTTGTCTTCCATAAAATGCTACACTCTATATAGATACACCCACTCTCAATAACGACAACAATTAAGTAATAAAAAGTACCTTTTAAGTTGCCAAAATTACTAAAAATTGCTCAGCTATATGTACGTTCGTTTATCTTTTATCACTTTATTATCCTAGCCCGTAATAAACTCGACTGGCCGGCATCATGCATACCGAAATTTCTATGAAATTCGTTCTTTTGTTTACAAATTGGGATTGCTTGCACGTGTACTCTGTTGTTGACGACTATGACTAATAAGTAGGAGTCATGGATTATCTATACGTTATCATATTCTTAGTTGCTCGTCGTCGTCAGCCAGTCGCAGTCCACTGCTGGACGTAGGCTTACCCAAGTCGGCGCCACTTAGTTGCTCACAAACTTTCAAACTGTAAACATGGTTAGTAAGAGAAAATCACTGTGTTGACGAAAAAGTTTTACTGATACGCGCAATAGAAGCGGGAGAGAAGGTTTGTGATGTTGGCAGACGCTTTGGATTTAGTTGCACTACCGTGTCCACAATAAATGTAAAATACAACAAAATTACTGGTGCAGCAAAAGACGTCAGACAAAAACAACAGACCTCTCCATTTAACGACCACTCTCTATAACGCCATAAAATGCACGGTCTCTTCAGTGTGGTTATATAGTGTTTACACTGTATTATGATAGAAATAATTTCAATTACTGTTCAAACAATAATTGATGAATTTTTTACTCCTTTTATGGGTATCTACTTATGACGTCTTAAGCAGATACGCTCGTACAAAATCTATGGGGCTGATACTGCTGAAGTTCAGTGTTCCAGTTGATTACACTGTCTGCTATCTTATTAAATCCTTCAGCAAGTTTTAATATTTGAAAATCTACATGTGTACAGTTTTGCATAAATTGTAACTCCGATCGGCAGTTTTTGTTTGCGCAGTAGGGCAGCTCGGTTTCCGATATGTTAATAATCTATATTGAACTTTATTCGCAAGCTCTAAAGGCAGAGTGTTGCTTGCTATGTATTCTCAACTCTGTACCGCTTACATGATTCGTACGCTGTGGTGCACTACTAAAATTTTTCTACTGCGCAGTTACATCAGGAGGAATTATTAGTTGTGTAAAATTGTAACTGTAAACAAAATGGCAACAAGAGGTTCTTGTTCATATTAACAAAAAAAGAACAGGAGTTTTAAATAAAAACAGGTTAATTTATATGTGTTTTATTTTGTCACAATGTCAGTCGAATATTTGTTCAGTAACATAATATAAATTATTTATACAATAACACATCTCATACACACAAATATAATTTAAAGACTTCAACATGATCTTTCAAATTTAATTTCAAGTTTTTATTAAACATACGTTCCACCGGAGAACACTTTTTGAAGATCATACATAAAAGTTAAAATTTCTATTTACTTCCTATTCTATGTACACCGCTACGCAATGTGTTATCTTTATTATTATCTAAGCTTAAGCCCAGGAATGGTAGGTTATTATTATTCAATATTTATATTTCTATTACTCGTTCATTATTTAATTGCATTCGAAATTTTATTAAAAAAATATTAAGTAACAGACAGAAAATATCTAAATATTATATTTTCAGAATCTAGTGGTTCGAATTACTCGACGCTGGTATTTTTTTAAATTTAAAATTCAATTTACGAACTCGTCCCCTCTACAGATTTATTGTAGAGCTAATTCAGCTAAGTAGTTGTACGTTGGACCATATAAAAAGTTAAAGTCGTCATGTTTCTATATTATTTAAGATATAAAGTATTTTATTAAGTTTTCGCGACTTACATAAAACTACGTTTTAACGGTTTTAAGCGCGGCATTTTATATGATTTTTATTTCGACATTTCAACCATTTTGCAGTAGCCGTGATCACGGAAGATCTTTGGCTTCAAAGATCAAAAAATTAAAATAAAATGCCGCGCTTAAAACCGTTACAACGTGGTTTTAGATTTTATTTCCAACTGGCACGCTTCTGTTATGCATCCTACTATGTCGCCATAAAGTTCCTTGCTGATTAAAGCTCTGGTCACACACATGACACTTGAAGGGCCTCTCGCCCGTGTGGATCCTGGTGTGGTCTGCGAGCGCCTTCTTGGACATGAAAGCCTTTGGGCAAGTTTCGCATTGGTATGGCCTTTCCCCGGAATGAGTACGTCTGTGTATCACTATAGACGACGGACTGGAAAATTCTTTTAGGCATATATTGCATTTGTAAAGTTTTTTGCCTTCATGTGTAGCTAGAAATTAAAAATAACGCTAGTCAACAATGGTCCTGTCGTCCTCGACATTGAAATGGTTTAGAATAAATTTTATACCAACTTCAATGAAACTATGAATGATATTGGAATATTGGCTATTCTATTTTAATAATTTAAACACTATTGGAGCATAGTGTTTAAATTATTAAAAATAATTTAAATGGTAATAACAATAATTCGGAACTGCTGTTTTAATTTAATAATTTCTTGACGTTAAATTGCAAAATATGTGATGTCACACTAGGGAGGGAGGAGCCTCTCGAATGTGACTAGCAGACAAGGCGGGGGAGGGGTGAAAAATCATAAAATTCATATGACGTAATTTGTGGTTGGCCCCTAATACCAGATTAAAATTTTATACACATAGTTACTTCCGCATCTATAATATTAGTATGGATTATGAATCACTTCAGTAAAATAAATAAATCGACAGATATACATACATTTATTATATCAAGCACGTGTGTTACCCCCTTTAAATTTTGATATATTGAGTTGGAGGTCTCGATTAGTTAATCATTAGTTGTTAATTAAAATATAAAACCAATTTAATTTTAAACTTACCAATGTGTTTAATTAAATTATGTTTCTCATTGAAATGATAATTGCATATGCTGCAAATGAAGAAACGGTTGGCGTGCACTCGCATTTTGTGGGAATTCAATAAATACTTTGAATAAAATTTCTTTCCACAATGTTCACATGTGCATTCTTTTTGTCTGCCTTCCCTGTGAATTTCTAAATGAACCTGAGAAAATTAAAAAGTCCAACTTAAAAGAGTCGAAAGGAGATTTTAGGAATAGAGTAAGATTTCTATTGTAGAGACCACCAGAGGTTATCAGCAGTATGCTGACAACGGACATCAAATTACTTTGGCCACATAGCCCACAAGAATCCCGATAACATGAAGAATCTTGTGGTCACGGGGGAAGTTGAAGGCAAGAGATCTCGTGGTAGATCTCCAAATAGGTGGAACGACCTGGTTGCTGACAAGCTATACATATCGATAAGTTCGGCCCTCCACCGTGCTCAAAACCGATCTCGATGGAGCAGAGCACTTATTCACTGCCATCAAAGTCACGATCTTCAGTAGCGAGGTAATGACTTAGAAGATTACTATTAAAAAATTTATGATATTGTTACGAGTGCGGGACTCGAATTAAAATGACGTTGGAATTATTATAGAGTTTATGAGAACTATACAAACAAGTATAACACAGGTACAAATATAACCGAACACAACAAATTCAAACTAAAACGCCCAAAGTCCGTCACTATTAGATTCCCGATGGTGCACACGTCACGCCTTGATCGTGGTTCTCGCTCAACTGACTCCTCTCTCCACCAGGCCATCGTTTTATACTGCACAAATGCAAATATGGCCGCCCGGCAACTTGGACCGAATTTCCTAGAATCAGCTTGTACTTTATAATCCGTAACACCTGGCTAATGGCTTGCAAGCGGCCGTAACAATAGGCTGTTCTCTACAATAACTAGAAACGTATGCCAATAAATAAGTGAACAAAAGAAGACAATCATAAAAGGATTACAATTAGTTCAAATGCCGACAGGTAACAAAATGTGCTTTTACAGACTGTACGTGGAATTTGCCTTTATCGAAGCGTAAGTTGTAACAATATGTTATAATAAGGTAAGCATGGAAGAACAATACTAGACTGATAAATAATCATCCAGAAAAAAAAATGAAATGGCCTGGCCACGACCTTGTCCCTATAAGAGATAAAAAAAACAAGTCTTAAGAAGAATGAAGCATGGACTCGGCGCTAAGCCAAAGGTCGTGGCCAGGTCGTAATTATGAAAGCTCCTAAATTTTACATGACAGTGCCACATATAGCCAAAAAGATGGCGATGCATTGCGATTTTTTGTTCACTCTGATAAAATTCACTAACAAACACTATCGTGATGGAGAACGCGAACGAAGTTTCGCTGATACTGATAGTATAAAACATAGCTTACTTTTAATGATTTCGCCGTATTATATCCCTTGCCGCATACATCGCAGACATGAATACTCTTCGTCTCGTGTCGCTTTTCATGCATCTTCACCGAGTCCAAGGACTTGCACAGTTTACCGCATTTGGTACAGCGCAGACAAGACATATTGATCACTGAATGCTCGTTAATCACGTGCCGTTTGTGGCTTTGCCACGTGCTGAATGTTTTCTTGCATTGATTACATTCTATTGACATCTGTTTCCGGAAGAAAAATATATTCTTTATTTCAATTACATTTATTTAATTTATTTATTTATCACATATCCAACAGGTTTACAATATTTATAACTTAGACAAACTCTGTTCAATATGATTTTCGCCAATTACTGGATACGTTACGCTTTACAATGTTTTTATACAAAAACAAGACGGCTATAAAGAGTTCATAAGATCTGATATAAATGTAATTTATTTAATAAAATAAAATAATGCCCGCTGAAGTGTCTCCTATATAGTATATATTATATATAATATATTAGTAACTAAAAAATAATAATACATAGATATTCATATGTATTATGCATAAATACATATTATACATACATAAAAACTATAGAGGTGTGGATATTTATGGTGTTTAATAATATCTTTGATTTAAAAACTAGTTTTAAGTTTTAGGTTTAAATTACAGCAATTGGTTAAATTCAATGTACATAAAAAAAATCCAATTGTTTTTTGCATATCCATGTTCCATGGGACAAATATAATTATAATTAATGCACTTGTGTTTTAAAACGCGTTTTCGAATCCTGGCTGGGAAGCATGTACTCCTTAGCGCTCATGACAATCTAATGGCCTATTTCTATATCTTAACAACCATTCATTTGGCTTACTATCGGTTAAAATTTAATGTAAGCCATACAACTGACGTCAAAACTCAACCGATGGTAAGGCAAGTGATTGAATAGTTAAGATATAGAAACCAACCAGCCATAAGTGTGACTGTGTCGCCACCAGCCGCCGCACTTTCACTGTCAAGCGGGCGTCGGCGGTGCGGCGCTATAGAGGGACTGACAATGTTCGCACAATAATAGAAATTGACAGAATACCAGCACAGCAGGGGCACGGTGTCGGTGGTACTTTTTTGACCTAATGACTATAATCTATAATATTATAAAATTCTAAAGATGCCATGTCTGTAAATTGAAGCTGTTAAAAAAACCAACTGGAATTACATAAATGATGGAGAACACGATGCAATTTTTTAGATTTCTTGTCTGTTTGTTCACGATTGAATTAAAAATTACTGGGTTTATTCATTGCGATTTTCACTGATGGACAGCAAATTCTTAGACTTAAAATCTGCGCTACTTGTTATCCCGGGGATCCCGCGCGAATTTTCCCGGGAGTGGTTTGCAGTTGTTCGGGTGCATAACAATCAGCTTATTCCGACACAGTTTGCACTAAAACTATAGCTTACATTCTTTTTTAAACCCTGTTTTACTTTGTGTCCCGGGAATCTCAAGTCAAGCGTGGACGAAGTCGCAGGCATGTCCTTGCATTATTTAGAATTATTGCATGCTGATGGAACAATTTGTTTAATCTATACATTAAGCTATACAAAGTGACAATGGATTAAATGTTACAAGTGTGATCGCAGCCTTACATACCTCTTTGCCTTCGTGTGTTAATTTGTGTGCTTCAAACCTTGCCAAGTAACCAAACTTTTTATGACAAATCTCACATTTATATGTATAGTGATTAACTTTTCTTCTTTCCTTTTGTTTAGTGATTGAATTCTTTTGCTTAGATGTAATTCTTTTGACCTTGCTTTTTCTGTGACCAATTAATTTCTCTAATTTAGTATAACGTTTATTATTAAAACTAGTTTTTATTAAAACTTAGAATCAAATCCATTCGCTGGGAAACAAGGATCTCATGTTTATCTCTCTTATAGAAATTACCTACATAGGTGCTAAATTTTTTAATTAGTTAATTATCAAGGCTTTCATAACCAAACAAACAAACACGCAACATTTTTTTTACACAATGATTGTAGTGGATACAAAATATCTTTTAAATCTTGCACAAAAAGGATAGATAAAACTTTATTGCTCAACAAATAAACAATTACAAAAATGCATAATTATTTTCAAGTGAAAAAACTATAATACCTGCATATAATTATATTCATAATAAATAATAATAATAATATTGCATAATATTCATTATAAAGATAATTAAACTATTTTTGTGCTTCAAATTATAGAAAAAATTTACTTATAAAACAAAGAACTCAAGGTTTTGCAGTCAAGGACACAGTAAATATATAATCTAATAGTGACTATCTATCATTTAATTTAAAAGCTATGCTCTTGACGATGGACCCTCCTCCAATCTTCTATATTATGGGCCAGTTGTTTTACTTCTATGTAAGACACAACACCCACTTTTCCTTTAATTTGATCCATGAATGCTCGCCTTGGTCTTCCCATCCCTCTACTTGCTTCCACTTCGCCTTCGATTAATGTGCATAAGGTTTCGTGTTATAGTATGTAATAGTGACAAATGTATTAAAATCTTTATTGTTGTATAATACACAAAATTATGTTATTTATGTATTGACAATGTAATTATCAGAGTTCCTGCATCTCAAAAGCTGTAATATAATAGGTTGGGGAAAAAGTATTTTCGCATATAATATGTGTGAACTTGTAATAAAATCTCTTTGGCTATACCATTTGTATCTGGCTGGTTTTGGTATCATTAAAAAGTTTTAATTTTAAAGAAGACAATTCCAAATTCAAGTTAGGAAAATGTGTGATTTTCATTTGTTTTTCTTATTGTTAAAATGAGTGAATCTAATGAAGAAATTCGATACATTTTAAAATTTTACTACAAAAAAGTTAAAAATGCAACACAAGCCGCGAAAAAAAATTGTGATGTTTATGGACGTAATGCAGTATCTGTGAGAGTAGCGCAAATTTGGTTTAAGCGTTTTAAATCCGAAAATTTTGATATCAAAGATGCACGTCGCTCTGTTCGCCCTGTTACGGACAAAATTGATTGATTGCATTTTTAAAAAAGTGGAGTAAGATCGGCATATTAGTAGTTACGATGTAGCTGGAGAACTGGGAATTGACCACAAAACGGTTTTGGCGCATTTGAAAAAAGCTGGGTACACAAAAAAGCTCGATATTTGGGTGCCTCATCAGCTCACGGAAAGAAACCTAATGAACCGTGTACTCATTTGTGATTCTTTATTACGACGTAATGAAACCGAACCATTTTTGAAGAAGCTGATAACTGGTGATGAAAAGTGGATCACGTACGACAAGAACGTGCGAAAAAGATCGTGGTCAAAGGCCGGTCAGGCTTCACAGACTGTGGCAAAACCCGGGTTAACTCGCAACAAGGTGATGCTGTGTGTATGGTGGGATTGGAAGGGCATTATTCATTATGAGCTGTCCGCCAGACAGGACCATCGATTCTGAACTGTACTGCGAACAACTGATAAGACTAAAGCAAAAAGTTGAGAGAAAGCGGCCGGAATTTATCAACAGAAGGGGAGTGGTTTTTCACCATGATAACGCTAGACCTCACACATCTTTAGCCACTCAGTAAAAATTACGATAGTTTGGCTGGGAGGTGTTAATGCATCCGCCGTATAGTCCTGACCTTGCACCTTCAAATTTTCACCTGTTTCGGTCTCTGCAGAATTCCTTAGGCAGTGTCAGGTTAACATCACGAGAGAACTGCCAAAACCACTTGTCGCAGTTTTTTGATCAGAAGCCCCAAAATTTTTATAGCAATGGGATCATGTCCCTGCCTACAAGATGGCAAAAAGTTATCCAACAAAATGGCACCTACATACTTTAGTCAAATGTAAATAAACTTTATAAAAAAACCTTTTGAATTTTTATATAAAATGCGAAGAAACTTTTTCCCCAACCTAATATAACCAAACGAAATCACCAACCTTTTGTTGACTCCACATTGATTATTTCTTAAGGTTTTTTCAATAGGGCTATCATCAGCAAAGATATCTGGAAATCAAAAAGACATTTTTTAGATTTTTCATGAAAAAGAGGAATAATTATTTTGAAATATTTATTTAATGCACAAAAAATATTGAAAAGTCATGAATTGTAAGAATATGTATTATTGTCAGAGATTAAGTGTCCCCGCAAACTACAACCTTTCCACCGACCAATAATTTAGTTGAGTTGGGCTGTTTGTGTGCACACTGTGTCAACAAAACAGTTGGGTTTGATGTGAGCATGCAGCACCCAACCAACAGTTGTTTGATTGATTACAATCACTACAGTTGGTAAAGAGATCAGTTGTGTCTAATGTTGTCCAGAAATATTATTATTGCTCTATACTTGATACAAAAGAGAAGAAGGATAAAGGGAAATCGAGAGTATTGGGTAAATCCAAACTATAGTAATAGATTATTGCAAGAAAAGTTTTACATGATTCATTCAATTACTAGATTTCCCAAAAAAAAAAACTCCTATTATTGAATGAGCATAAGCAGACTTCTTCCCATAGTTTTTTCTTCTGATTATAATCAGAGTACTCTTTTATTTTCTTTATAGAGTGCAGGTCTATTGTCAATTTCCTGAATTAAGTCTTCAATATATGTTTCGACAAGCAGGGATGAGGTTGAATCAATGATGTACATACAACCATGCACATAACCTGACCCGCATCCAACACAGAGTGAACTGAAGCTATCGGTCAGGTCAGCCGATGAAACAATTGGAAATTGTGTGGGTGGGCAACAGCGCCATACTGCTCAAGTGGTCGACCAATTGTTTAGTTTGAAGGCAATTGTAAAGCCCATCAAACTTTTTTATCAGCCGATACTGAATCACTGTAATGTGCGGATTTGTATATCTCTTCCGAGGCCAATAGAAAGTCTGTAGTCTGCAGGGACACTTAATCCTTTTGGGAAGCACACCAAATAGACTATTATTTATGCCACTGCAGGTGTTAGTCTAATGGCCGGTTTCTATATCTTACCAACCATTCATTTGCTGTACTATTGGTTAAATTTGACATAAGCTCCATACATCTGTCAAAATTCAACTGATGGTAACATCTTAGTCACCGGTGGAGGCTTATTAACAGCTTCTCTTGACTTAGTTTGTTTTCTAGTTAATATTATTATAGCTGTTAACCCCCCAAATAAAATAAAGAATATAGGAACTGGCAATAAGACTGTTGAACATGGTGGCACATGCAGAAATCATTTCAACTGAAGGGGGTTATAGAAGTTTCAGGTCATATTATTACACCCTAGCATGGCATAAGGCATGAGGCACACTCCTCCACAAGCCATGGGTTGTGAGAAGTCCATAAATAGGATTTCACAAAAAAAAATAAGTGTGGAAATGATACAAACCATTATTTTCAATACCTTCATCTAATGGATCTTCAGTTTTAACACCCTTTATATCTTCTATAACAGTAAATTTCTCTTCATAGGAATTCTGACTCAGTTCAGGCTCATCAAAATTATTTTCAAACTTTGAATTATCTTTGTATCCCAGTAAAGTGTTTTGAGATGCCACACATCTTTTTTTGAAGCCTGAGAGTGATATTAACAGCTCATAGCAGTTGTTACAGAGTGCTCTAGGTAGATCCTCATTTTCAAACACCTAAAATGCAAGTATAAGTATAAAAATTATAGGCGAATGAAATTTTCAATTCACAAAATTAATGAAACTTTAAACTGTAACTGTTCTTTATAAATTTGGCTTAAAAGTCTCTTGATTATATTATCATTCTTTGCTAGTTTACTAAAATATTAACATAGATTGTTTAATTAAGTTGTCAGATAATGCTGAAACTTAAAGCAACAAAAAAAACTGTTTTTCCAGTACATAAACACAAAATTCTACCAAATGTCGCACCAATATGATGGTTGTGGTTAGACTGCAACAGCATATGGTGGAAGCATTTCGACCACAGCTGTTGCGATGGCTCTCTCGGAAATGTGGGACTCTGACCTTCAGAATGACGCAGATACTTACCAGGCACGGTTGCTTCGATAAGTATCTGTGCCAGATTGCGGGCTGCTTGCCTTCACCCCAATGCCGCCAGTGTGGCGCACAAGACATGGCGTTTCATACGCTAGTCGAGTGTGCAGCATGGGCACCCCAGAGGTTTGAACTTGAGACAATAGTAGGTCCGATCAATTTGCTGGGCAGTCTGGTGCAAGCCATGCTGCATAGCGATGATCATTGGGTGGGTACGGCCAATTTCTGCGAGACTGTCGTGTCTCAAATGGAGGCCGCTGAACAAGGTAGGGAGAGGCCGCTGAACAAGGCGGGCCTGAAAGCACAGATATGCGCATGATCTCCCACCCTGAAATATCACTGCAGGGGCCCTCTAGCATCTAGGGAGCAGAGGAGTCTTCACTTCTGTTGACAAAGTGAGTTTGCTGTGATTCTCGGGTCACTCTCAGGCACTTTTGCGCTAGGATCGGCGTAGGCGTAACTACGTTCTAAGTCTCATGCCTTTACTACCATAAGCGCGGAGCACATGGGAGGAGGGTGCTTTTAGTGGGGTATTAGCCCTTGAACATTTGTCCATTGGTTCGAGTCTCCACACAAGCCGGTCGGTTACTGTTTGGATTGCCCTCAGTGGAATGCCTCCATGATCGACAACGGTCTAATCCCTAGCAAAGGACCCGGTATGTGCGAAATGCATTTCCCGCGCCTGAAAAAAAAAAGACTGGAACAGCATCCTGTTTATATTCAGCTGGATTTTGTAATTACACTAGTTACTTACAATAATTATTAAGGCACAGGTTGAGCTATTATGTATTTTAAATCTAGTATGTTCTTACCTGGACAGATGTGCAAAATGTGTAATCTTCAGCAGACACATTCCTGAATAGCACATAACAGAACGTTTCTTTGGTGCGCAGACACGCACGGCAGACTTTGTTCATTTTGTATGTTGCTATTTGAGTGAAGAATGCACATTAAGGGCCGCTTGCATAACAATCGCCTTTTAAATAAAAATTAGTTAATCATAATAAAGTTCCTAAATAAGTTTTACACAAAACGTATTTAAGATGCCTTGCATAAGGCGGTCTCCGATGTTAACTAACTAAATGTATTTATGGCGTCGATAAAACAGCCAGATGTGTTCCGTTTTACGTTGCGATGCTATTTTTCGGACAAACACACAATTTTAGCTTTAATGTTAGTTATTTCTTGAGTAAGAAAAGGGATCTTAGTTGGCCAATGTCAACTTGACATTTGAAATTTCGTTCGTTTGGTTAAGTTTACTTCGGAATTTTTAGCGGCAACCCGAAGAATGATTTTTTGCTGCCCTGTTTTATTTTCAAATAATATATGCTGGTTAAAAGAGAAAAAAGTTGTATAATATTGAATAACATAGCATTAATAATAATTTATATTAATTCTATATTTTAATTTGAAATAAGGTACATCTGGCATATCTACACACATTCCCAATCGTATTGTCACATATTCGACAGAATACAAATCAAACAAGTGCAAATCCATCTTAAGAATTAAAGCAAATAATATATGAGTGACAATCTGTAATTGACTTTTTCATAACTTACAATTTCATAAAGAATAATAAATATTAATTTATGAAAAGACTTGTTGAAATGTTCTTTAACCCTTAGTAGCCTGATTTACGAAAGTGATATTTTTTAAATATTACTGTGTTTGCTTGAGGGTCTAAATGAAGGGAAAAATAGCTAAAAAAATCACAATATTTATTTTACATGTTTATTTAGAAAAATAAAACAGGTATCAATTTTGATACTTCAGGCATTAAGGCCATAAAGAAATCAGATATACCTATGCATGAAATAATGTGAAACATTGGTTGTTTTTATTATCGCATAACGACACTACACTTTTTACAAAACCAAGAGGTAAGTTTCCTACAATTATTAAATTTACACTTATTTTTAGAATCCATAAATATTTTTTCATTACCAATACAATCGCACGCACGTCAGTAGAGGGTAGTACTTGTACACCTGTCCGGGGTCTTTTAGAAGGTACTGTAGTATCTTGTCGACTGTTGGTACTAAGTTTTCCCCTTTTATTTTTCGAGTGACTTTGATATCTACATAAAGTATCGGCAAGATCAGTTCTAAAATCTGCTAACTTCATAATATTCTTCTGAAGTTTTCCTTTCATTATATTCTTTTATGACCCGAGGACATGATACTTGAACATTGGCCTTTAGTTTTTTTTCATAGCGGGTTATAGTATCCGCTGGTTCAGCGCCAACATACGTGGAAAGTAATAGTACTTGTTTGTTGTCTTTCAAACTTGTGGCCGACAATTCTTGGCCTTCGTGAGAGGCCACATTTTTGTGATATGTTCCTCTGGGTACGTTAGACTTCATAATTTCCCGTTTCTCTGGCAACTTGCACGACGTTCCAAGCCTGTTTCTCTGTACTATTCCAAGACAATAAATACCTTCGTTGGTCAAGTAATGTAGCAGAGGAATATTCGTATAAAAATTGTCAAAATAAGTTATATGATTGACGTGCCTTGGTACTGGTCGTAACAATCGAATAACTGTATTCGATATAGCTCCGAGTTCTGGTTCGCCAGGTAAACGGTCTATGTCCTTAGCTTTTTGGATTGGACTATGTCCATATTCTTTACTCTCCACACTGAGTTTCTAGAGTTGAAGGGTGCAGTTTGCAGGTTGTTCTGGCTGCTGGTTGTAGGAGTTGGGCTTCGTTCAACAGTCTCTAAATTATGTTGCATGTCGGTATCTACGTTTGCTGCAGGCGGATCTGCATCCATGTCTGGGTCAGTAGGAAAATTACCTACATCCTCTTCATCTTCTAGCTTCATCAGACGATCTCTTGGCTCGAATAATAGTCTATGTCATCTTCATTGTTGGTGGAATCGTCTTCCGAAATTTCACCATTTTCTCACCGCTTCAATATGCTCTCAATCTCTTTTTGTCGCATTTTTGATAAATTTCTAGAATAAAATAAAAATAAAAGTAATCCTAACACCAAGCCATGCAGAAAAATAATGAAACGGAAGTTCAAAAAGTTTTATAGCTAAAGAATTAGTAGGTAGGCTTTATGTAGGGCGGAATGCCTGAAGTATCAAAATTGATACTCACAAAAATAGCACTAGTTTCTTCAAGTAAAACATGCACTCGCAAAAAATAATTATATCTTAGCGAAAATAATATATTCACTTACCTCAAAAGTATTTATATTCTTCAGAAAAAGAAAATATATCAAATTTGTATTCAACAAAACTTTTAGTAAAATGTGTTTACTTGTTCACTTTGCCGCGCAAGTAATATGTCATAGATAAAATAAAACAATAATGACATTTGATTTTTTTTTAATTTCGTTGGAAAGAATATTATACAACAATAAAATACGTACAGCCAACCTATAAAAAAACTAATAGTAATGTGAACATTCGGTTTAAAAGATTGGTATCAAAATTGAAACTCTAGGCTATTAAGGGTTAATGCAGATATATGCTTTCCCATGTCATGTTCAGGTTCTTTTTTATTATCAAAGAATTTTAGACAAAAGTTTATAGGTATATCTTTGCTGCTTCCATTATATAGACGTTCTAGCTCATCCCATACTTCTTTAGCGCTTTTATATCGTATAACTTGTTCTAGAATCTCATCCGTCATGTTTGTCGTCATCAGAGTTAAAACGACAGTCAATTTTTAGTAATTGTTGTAAATTTATTTCATACTTTACTTTAGCATCTGCATCATCAGATGGTACAAGCTCATCAGGCTTTTGAAGTTTTCCTCGCAAATTTTTTTCATCTCCCGGTGTTGCCTTGCACACTGTCTCAATACGATACCACCAATGCTTATAGTTTTTACCATCTAGGTGCATTATTTGTACCTTAGAAGCCTCTACGGTCGCCTTATCCATAGTGAACGTCAGGCCGAGTACAATGCTAGAATATTGTATTTATTCTTTCTTAGTTAAAATATATTTACCGCATCCAAATCCTTGACTTTATTAATTTACTACCATGTTAAAGTTTGTACGAATAATGGGTATTTAGTATTGAGATAAATAATTAAAGCAAATAATATACAAGTGAAAATCTGTAATTGACTTTTTAATGTGACAATTTCATAAAGAATAATAAATATTAATTTATGAAAAGAGTATGTGCTCAACATTTTTTTGTCCTTAAATGCGTTTAAGGCAGTTAAGGACAAAAAACCTTAATAAACAAACAATCCTTTAAAATTAATAGAAACATTTAATTTATTTAAAACATTTGAATCAATCATGACAGTCTTTATTAACCCAAAGGTCTATTAAAAGGTCTAAATTTTAAATTATGATAATTTTCACTGTATCTCAGATCCATATAAAGTTTTTATGTAAACAGCAAATATAGAATATAAGCACTCATTTTTTAATAAACATATCAAAACAAATCGTAAAGATTTCATGAATACATTAAGATTTATTTTCACACTCGAGATCTTGTTCGATGTTAAGTCAAGAAAGACATTTTATATGCTTATCAAAAATAGGTGCTTGTGTACTATATTTGCTGTTTACATCAAAACTTTATATGGATCTGAGATATAGTGAAAATTATCTTAATTCTAAATTTAAGACCTTTGAATAGACTTTTGGGTTAATAAGGACTATGATGATTGTTTCGAATGTTTTAAATAAATAATAATAAAATAAATGTTTCTATTAATTATAAAGGATTTTTTTTGTTATTGATGTTGTAAATGTTTGTTGTTTTAAGTTTAGAGCTTTTGAACCACGGGCCTACCAAAAGGTAACCTATTTTTGTCCTTATTTTCCTTCTCCTCGTTCAGCTGACACAAGAAAAAATATCATACTTGTGAGATTACTGTAAAGTACAATTTTTAAAGTTTAAAGTCTTGTGGGTTTTCGCCATTGTATCCTTTTTTAAGTACTTTGGGCGTTTAATTCTTGAAAGTGTTGAAAAACCTGGACGTCAGGAGATTATTTCACTAATGTACTTTTTTAAGGATTTTGGGCGCTAGGATATGAAGAAAAATAGACGACAAAATTGCGTTCATTTTGACATAGAAAAAATGTCATTTTTATTTATTTTGGTTTATGGCTTGGCAGCTAGGCCTATAAGCCAGATCTTAGATTTTAATGTAGTTTCTTCATTTTCTTAACCCCCTGACGCCCACGTTTTTCAATGCTTTCGAGAACTAAGCGCCCAAAGTACTTAAAAAAGATTTCAATGGCGAAAACCCAAGATTTTGAACTTTAAAAATTGTACCTTACAGTAATCTCACAGGTATGATATTTTTTTCTTGTATCAGGTGAACGAGGAGAAGGCAAAAAAGGACAAAAATAGGTTACTTTTTGGTAAGCCTTTGGGTCAAAAGCACTAAACTTAAAAACAATAAACATTTACATTTACAACAACTTTTTCCAATTACCTTCAAAAAATCAAAAATAAAATTTAACTTAAAAACTAATTTAATAACCTTAATAAACAAAAAAATCTTTAAAATTAAGAGAAACATTTATTTTATTATTATTTATTTAAAACACTGGAAACAATCATGATAATCCTTATTAACCCAAAGGTCTATTAAAAGGCCTTAAATTTAGAATTAAGATAATTTTCATATATCTCATATCCATATAAAGTTTTGATTTAAACAGCAAATGTAGTATATAAACTCCTATTTTTGATAAGCATATCAACACAAATCGTAAAGATTTCATAAATAAAGTACGATTTATTTTCACACTCGACGATCTTGTTCGATGTTAAGTCAAGAAAGACAAATTTCTTTTGTTTTTATTGGCACTGTTGCTTAGTCGTAGACAAATAAAAACCTCGAACATACGTTCGGAGACATCACTTTATAAAAATGTGGTAAATTTGAATTAGTAGCAATGGCTAAAGTTGGGGTACTTAGAATAGTACCCTGGGCGTTTATTTGATGAAATTGGATTTGTGGTTGGGCTTTATTCACTATTTCATTGAATTACTTTTTTAAGGACCGTGGGCGCTAGGAGGCTATGCCTATGTGTAGCACAGCTGAACTGTAGGTTATCAGCTGGTGCCATTCAACGGAGTTCTTGTGACAACTCAAAAGGCCATATTTGACTACACAGTTCACATTTCTCACAAAACACATAATTACTACTCAAAAACTATCAATATCCTACAACTATTGTTCATTTTAGAATAATTTTACACATTTTTAGAAAATAAAACTGCACAGCATAACATCTCCTTTGATTTCCTGCCAAAAACTCCTTGTCATTTTTATAAGTGGAAGCGGCCACAGAGTACATTGAATATAATAGGTTGGGGAAAAAGTCTTTTCGGATATAGTATGTATGAACTTGTAATAAGATCTCTTTGGCTATACCATTTGCATCTGGCTGGTTTTGGTATCATTAAAAAGTTTTAATTTTAAAGAAGACAATTCCAAATTCAAATTAGGAAAATGTGTGATTTTCATTTGTTTTTCTTATTGTTAAAATGAGTGAATCTAATGAAAAATTCGATACATTTTTAAATTTTACTACAAAAAAGGTAAAAATGCAACACAAGCCGCGAAAAAAAATTTGTGATGTTTATGGACCTAACGCAGTATCTGTGATAGTGCAAATTTGGTTTAAGCGTTTTCAATCCGGAAATTTTGATATCAAAGATGCACGTTGCTCTGGTCGCCCTTTTACGGACAAAATTGATGCCATTTTTGAAAAAGTGGAGCAAGCTCGGCATATTTGTAGTTACGATGTAGCTGGAGAACTGGGAATTGACCACAAAACGGTTTTGGCTCATTTGAAAAAAGCTGGGTACACAAAAAAGCTCGATATTTTGGTGCCTCATGAGGTCACTGAAAGAAACCTAATGAACCGTGTACTCATTTGTGATTATTTATTATGACGTAATAAAATCGAAGCATTTTGAAGAAGCTGATAACTGGTGATGAAATGTGGATCACGTACGACAAGAACGTGCGAAAAAGATCGTGGCCAAAGGCCGGTAAGGCGTTTTTTTTTTAAGGCGGGGAAAATGCAATTCGCACATACCGAGTCCTTTGCTAGGGATTAGACCGTTGTTGATCATGGAGGCTTTCCACTGAGGCAATCCAAACAATAATCAACCGGCTTGTGTGAAGACTCGACTAATCAATACCCCACTAAAACCACCCTCCTCCCATGTGCCCCGCGCTTATGGTAGGAAAGGCGTGAGATACAGAACGTAGTTACGCCCACACCGATCCTAGCGCACAAGTGCTTGAGAATGCCCCGGGAGAGGCAAACTCACTTCGTCAACAGGGATGAAGACTCCTCTACTCCCTAGATGCTAGAGGGCCCCTGCAGCGGTATTTCAGAGAGGGAGGTCATGCGCATAGCTGCGCCTCCGGGCTCCCGACTGACGTCGGCGCCTGCGAGACGCATGCGCACTACCATCTCATTCCCTATCTCGTTCCGCGGCCTCCTTATGAGACACTACCTTCTTGCAGAAATTGGCCGCACCCACCCACCAATCGCCGCTGTGCAGCATGGCTTGCACCAGATCGCCCAGCGATTCGATCGGTCCTACAAGTGTCTCGAGTTCAAACCTCTGAGGTGCCCATGCTGCGCATTCGACTAGCGTGTGTAACGCCGTATCCAGCGCGCCACATTGGCGGCATTGGGCTGAAGGCAAGCAGCCCGCAATCTGACACAGATACTTATCGAAGCAACCGTGCCCGGTAAGTATCTGTGTCATTCTGAAGGTCAGGGTCCCGCGTTTCCGCGAGAGCCATCGCAACAGCTGCGGTCGAACCGCCCCCACCGTGTCAATGCCAGCAACAGGGTTTTCCAACTCTACTGACCAAGATTGGATCATGGCCGCGGTTTCCCGCGTCCTGATCACCTGGAGTTCGGCCTGGCCATAGACCAGGCCACGGGCGAGGGCATCCTGTCGGGGGCGCCGAACTTTGGCTATCACGTCCGCCTGGAGAGGCCAGGGCGGATCGCCTGCCAAGAGTGTCGACGCCGTCCACGACACTGTACGGTATCCTCGGATGGTCCTCACCGCCAGGACCCGTTGTGCGCGGCACAACAAAGTCCTATTGTGGCGGTGAAGTGCAGTGGACCATACGGGTGCACCGTACAGGGCCATACTCCTAAGGATGCCCATGTAGAGTTTCCTAGTCGTCCCCCACGGTCCCCCCACGTTGGGAAGAAGCCGAGAGAGGGCGTCTGCGGACCTCACGAGCTTGGGAACTAGCTGCTCAAAATGCGCTTTAAACAGCCATTTTCCATCGAGAATTAGCCCCAGATATTTCATCTGGGGGCCTACACGTATGTCCACCCCTTGTACTGTAACGGACAAGTCCGCGGGGGGGGTTACGAAACCGCCTATGGAACATGATGGCCTCCGTTTTCGCGGGGGAGACCTTCAAGCCCAGCCTACCTATTCTTCGGACCACGATCGCCAACCCAGCGTTGGCTAGGTCCACGGATTCCGCGAGTGTCGCAGCGCGTGCCGTGAGTAGGGTGTCATCCGCAAAGCAGATTAGCCCTATTCCGGGCAGGACCGGAACCCGAAGGATCCAGTCATAACCGACGTTCCAAAGAACCGGCCCGAGGACCGATCCCTGTGGGACGCCGCACGCGACGCGTCGCCGTCCTATCGCGCGATTCTCGGACTCGCCGCCCTCCCAAAGGATGTACCTGTCCTGGAGGTACGCGCCCAACAGCCTCGTGAGGTACGGGGGAACTCCGTGTGCACGGAGCCCCTCCCTGATCGTCTCGTGAAGGAGGCTGTTAAAGGCGTTCGCTATGTCTAGCGAAACTGCCAGGACAGTATCCTTTGCTTGGACTGCGTCGTCCGTTACAGATCGCAGTGTCTCGAAGGCGTCCAACGTGGAGCGAACCCGAACTGCATCTGTGCTAGCCCCGACTCCACAGTATCGAGATGCTTAACGAGGCGTTCCGCATAGATCTTCTCGAAGACCTTGGCGACCTCGTTAAGCAACACTATGGGCCTGTAGGCGGACGGATCGTTGGGAGGACGGCCTCCCTTGGGAATCAGGCATAATCGGCCCTCCTTCCATTGCGACGGGAACTGACCTGCGCGAATACAGGCGTCGAACAGTTCCCGCAGCTGGCCGCGTAGGTGTTTGGCGGCCAGGAAGAAGAGCCGACCCGGAACCCCGTCGGGTCCCGGAGCCGTCTTCCTGCCCCGGAGCCGGTCCAGGGCGACGTCTAACTCTTCCTCGGTGATGGAGTGAGGCTCCACCTCCGAGGTGTCGGGAATGATTTGACCCATATCGGGGGGAGTGAAGATCCCCGGATCCGGGAAGAGAACCCGGGTTAACTTGCATCAAGGTGATGCTGTGTGTATGGTGGGATTGGAAGGGCATTATTCATTATGAGCTGTTACCGCCAGGCAGGACCATCGATTTTGAACTGTACTGCGAACAACTGATGAGATTAAAGCAAAAAGTTGAGAGAAAGCGGCCGGAATTAATCAACAGAAGGGGTGTGGTTTTTCACCATGATAACGCTAGACCTCACACATCTTTAGCCACTCAGCAAAAATTATGAGACTGGCTGGGAGGTGTTAATGCATCTGCCGTATAGTCCTGACCTTGCACCTTCAGATTTCCACCTGTTTCGGTCTCTGCAGAATTCCTTAGGCAGTGTCAGGTTAACATCACGATAGGACTGCAAAAACCACCTTTCGCAGTTTTTTGATCAGAAGCCCCAAATTTTTTATAGCAGTGTGATCACGTCCCTACCTATAAGATGGCAAAAATTTATCCAACAAAATGGCACCTACATACTTTAGTCAAATGTAAATAAACTTTATAAAAAAAACCTTTTGAAGTTTTATATAAAATGCGAAGAAACTTTCCCCAACCTTATATTAAATTTTTATGTTGGTGCTATTTGCCCCTGGAAGATTTACTTCATTTTATGTCGCAAACTGTCCCATCTCCCAGGATGAAAAGTACTAAAAATATAACTTTCAACTCCTATTTCAACCCGTTCGTTTTATTTATCTATCCACTGTCTATCTGTCTGAAAATTACATAAATGACCAAAACTACCAAAATACCGAAAATGGCAAATCACAAAAAAACCCTAGCCTAGTTTCTGGGATAACCTTTACAAAAATCTAACCCATTATCTGGGATGAAAAGTATCCCTTATCCACCCTCGGTATTAATATTACATATATACCGAATTTCAGCCAAATTGGTCCCGTAGTTTTTCCGTGAAAACGGAACAGACAGGCAGATAGACAGACTCTGTTACTTTCGCATTTATAATATGAATAGCGATCTTTAATGTCAAGTAAAATAAAGAATACTAAATTCGCGATATCTGTTTAATACTTCGTATTATCTAGTTACAATTGGTGTATATATAATAGGGATATAATGTATGATACCAATTAAACGATGATAAAGAAAATAATATATAAAATTTATTAAACTTAATTAATTTTACAAATACAAATCTCATATAAATCTCTGCGTAAAACGTATGTCATAAATTATATTATCACACAATACGGTTACAAGGAATGTTAAACATCCACCACCTTACATAATTAATAAAGTGTCTTATAATAATATTATAAAATTCTAAATATATAGGTATCAGTATACATATGAATTCATGAGTACGCCATAATAAACTATATTTTCACAAATTCCGTAACCAATTATACAATTATGTTATGAAGTACACAGCAGATGCTGAGCTTTTCCTACTGTTTTTACTCTCATAAAATCATTATTTCCGTCGTACTAATATAACAAGAAATTAAGAGATTGGAAAGTTACATTTTTAATGTTTCTTTTCTCTTAATGATCTTGAATATGAATCTATTTTCATCAAAAGCGGCTCTTCCTCTCTATAATCCAATTCAAACATTTGTAGAAAACGAAAAAAAATCAAATGCTTGATTATTTCGTCAAAATTACCATTACAAATAATGTTGAGTAAGTTTAGAAAAACAAACAGTACAAAAAAAGCCGATAATATTTACGATTAGGAGTTATAGTATTACACAATAATACCGATCGGCATTTTCCGTTTGCGCCAAACAAAGCGGTTCGCTTTTCGACATGAAAATATTGTATATTGAACTTTATTCATAAGACAAAAAGGCAGTGTTGCTTGCTACGCATTCTTAGCTCTGTGCCACTTATACGAATTCGTACACTATCGCGTGTTTTAAAATTGGTTTTGTGGGCAGGTACATCGGGAGGAATTATTAGTTGTGTAATACTATTCGATTTCTGTTTATTTATTTAATGATGACATATTACATTACCTATAAAATAATAAAATGGTTCAATGAGACTTCTATCACAGTTTCCCTTGCATAAATGGTTTCAGATATTTGTGGAAGCTTTGATTGACCGGTTCAGCGTTGAGAGGACTTTTTAACGCCTCCGCCATTAGACGTTCGTACACGCGCCCGTCGTATGCTCCTAGCGCTGAATGTAGAATCTGAAATATTTGACATTTCATAATATATTTTCCAACAATGTATGTATACAATAGTATAAAAATATGTATTTTGGAAATGAAGTATTTTGCTACAATATGATAAAACTAATTTCATTATTTATTTAATATAATTATATTGGCTGAAGACAAATGAATGAAGGAGCTTGATAACATATACGAGGAAAAAAGCTTGTATAAAAATTTATTACAATTGTGGTGGCTGTATTATAACCTGACCGAAATGCGATTGCGCATTCCTGGCTAAAACAGGTAATAATATACCTACCGGATAAACCATTTTAATCAGAATGAAACACACTCTCTGCAGGTATAACTGATAGTTTTAAGTGTTATAGTTTTTGAGAAAATCGAATCAGAGTTATATATACATATACACAGTAGCTAAAGATGCGGTGTAGGGTATCGATTTTATTATTATCATTTTTAGAACTTTTGCAGCTTGGCCTCCGCCGGAATCTGGTTGACGTCAAGTTTCGGGATAGCCTGTACATACACACACACACACACACACACACAGAGAGAGAGAGAGAGAGAGAGAGAGACATATATTAAAGATATTTCACTCAATCATACTATCACTACACACAAATAGAGGACACGACTGCACTCTTATAAACATTTTTATTATTGTATACAATACCTTAAAATATTTTGTGAAATAATTCCATGTAGGCAAAGTATGTGCAAAACATTAGAGAATGTGCTGCAAACTGCAAGCCGAAAAAACAAGATTCATTCTTAGTTTCGGTTTCGTACTAATATATACTTTAATGATTACTTAGCCTAATATAGTAAATTAACTTTTTGTACCCCTATTTTTTCTCAATAAAGTTATTATTATTATTACAGTGACAAGTGACATTCATAATAAATAAACAAATTATAGTTCTAAAGAGAATAAACACTCACTTCATCTCGGATGTCGAAGGAGTCCACTAGTCCCACGGCGTTGGGTCTTATTTTGGTGAGCAATTGTTCGTACCAGTTTTGCAGTTGCTCAATGTCTCGTTCAGATATCGATGTGAACTAAATAACACATTTTTTGTTATGATTGTTGATACTGGTAAATTTTTTGGTTAAAACTTGAAGGATGATCTTTTACTGTGCAGTTTTACTTTTTAAAAAATTAGCAAACACTGCTATTTATACAAAGCATAACAGAAAATGATTGTTTTGGATTTTGTTATTTTGGGATATCACTCTGAAGAATTTTCCGAAATACTTTTTTCTCAAAGGATTTCAATATAAATTATAGGGTTAAAACATGAATTATTATTATCTTAAATATTACTGTATGAACCATTACGATATCTTAAAGGGTTAAATCGCAGGTACCATTATACTCTGATTTTTAATTACTTGGACTACAATGACAGCTGCGGCCGACATAAATATTTTTTAATTCATAAGTGAGTTGTGCGAGTTGAATTAACAATTCACCACTAACAGCTGAATCCTACAGAATTTCTATAGAAAATCAAATTCATATAGGGTCATACATATAAGTTAAAATTTAATTTAACTTCCTAGTATATGTACAGCGCTTCGCAACGTGTTATTGCTGTTAAGGAGAAGAAGCGGTAAGAAACTCCCCAGCAACTAAAAATTGTTTTTTTTTATATTTCTTATTCTATTTATATCTCAAGTTCTTTTTTTTAATAAGTTTTATACAGAAGTATGTTACAGAATTACTTTTGAAAAATTGAGAGTTGTAGCAAACAGTGCATATTCAATAAGACAAAGACACAATAAAAGGAAAGAAAAATATTATTATAGTTATAATAATGACTAACTGTACTAAATTTCTCTGCTGCAACATATCTCTATAAATTCCTTACAAGGCTGGCAAGATGAAAAAATGTTATACAAAATATAGAATAAGAGGTTGGAGCGAGCTGCTTTGTAAATGAAGTTTTGTCATTTAAATATTCTTCAATAGTGTAGTATCCCTTTTTTAGCAAGATACTTTTTAATTTAGTGAAAGGCAGATCTCACATTTCACTCGGAATTAATTCACAGTGGTGAGTTGCTTCAAGTTTGCAACATAAAAAAAGGTAGATCGCGGCTATTATTTAAGTCCGGGTAGTTAAAAGTCAGAGTATAGTTTAAAAATAAAACTACTTACTCTCAACAAATCGCCAACACGCAGCAGGGCCCAGTAAACGACGTACAAGTCGACCAGTTGCAGTAACACTTCTCGCAGTTCCGGCGACACGTTTGTCACTTGGCCCAAAGTCTGTTCGTGATAACTTGACAACAGAATCGCGCGGCAGTGAGCCTGTATCAAATAACCATAATAGAGTACAGTATTACACAAATTATAGTTTCGAGTCGCAGTTTTCGTTTGTAGATAAGGCGGATCGCTTTTCGACATGTAAATAATCTATAATGAACTCTATTCACAAAGGCATTAATCAACTGAGGTACTTTTTATCATTTTCAGAAGCTTTTATTTAACTTGCAATGTTTGTTCATTAATATGTTAGTTTATTTAGGTCAAAATGAATTAGACTTCGCAATGTTGCTGATTTTTAACTCCTTATAACAATACCTACACGAAAATGAAAAATAAAGGAAAAAAGTAACATGCCCAGCTAAGACTTAAATAAATAATAATTATAAATTAATACAAAAAGTTAAAACTTTTATTTAAATGCTCTGAAAAGGAAAATATACTTTACAAAAAAATTAAACCCATCATATTTTTAAAATTTCATTATACAATTTTATATAACTTTTAAAGCTTGTCGCGGGATCAATTGGGAAGCATCGTCATTTCTTTAACGAATCAAAAAGCGTATGAATTACTATTATTTATAACATAACATGGTGTTTTAATACCTCAGACGCTTGCGTCAGTTGGACGGAGGTCATGTTCCACGCATCCTCATACGACATGCCGTTCTTTTGACGCTTCTCGATGTTCGCCACGCAAATACCTATTTTCCTAAAAAAAAAAACCACCAACAAAGGCGTTCGTTTTCATATTCATCAATTTACTGTGGTTATTGCGGATAATAGAGAATATAGATAGATGTAAGTACATAATTCTTCTTACTTATAATCTGAAACCTTTATTATTGTATTTCACATTTGTATTTTTATGTTTTTTCCATACAAACATTTAGTTTAATATTTTTATTAGTATGATTTTTTATGTTAAGCTGTATGTATATATATTAGAGTTTTATTTCAATTAACTATATTGTTTCTTTAGTTTTAGATTATATTTTAGTTATTACTGCAGATCTTCGTTTATAAACATTATGTAATGAACTTTCTGTTTAAACTAAAAGAAATATGAAACTAAATTTTTCTAAGCACTTTATATAATAGAATTTAATTTAGTTATGTATTTAGAAAATACGAGAGTATACCAAAAAAGGCGCATTTACTGATTTCATAGTTGTCAAAATACTAATGTTGTGGGACGCCAGCGTCCCTGCTTGGTAAACGAACCAACATGGCGTTTTAAAGCACCTCAATTTGATTGCGTTATTCAAAACTTTATTTTCATGCTAAGTTTTAACATTTTTATCAAAGATATGTTTTTATGGCTACATAATTATTTAAATAAAATGATTATATACATATATATATATATTTATATTTTAAAATTGGACTACGTTATATTATATTTTTTTCGTGAGAAATAAATTAGGGTGTTATTGGGCAGTACTGGAGTTTGAGATATAACTTACGCAGCGGACACTCTTTGGAATCCTTCGATGATACCCTCGATGGTGTTGTCCCAAGGCGGGGACCTGCGTCCGGAGCTCACCTTGGCGATGTATGACACCGTCGGGGTCAAGGAATTACCACCCATCACTTGCTGCCATGCTTTTACTAGGTACCTGCCAGTGTATTTTAAATTGTTTTTATATGGGGCTTTTTCTTTTCTCCAGTTGACTGCGAATAATAACAATAGTTTGTCAATTCGCGTTACAGAATCTTAAACTACCATAGATAAATGTTAATATTTTATTAACATTATAGAAACTGCATAGAGCACGACAGAGGAATTTACAATTTAAAAGTAGAACAATATCATCACTAGTCCACAATATCCCATGCTGTCCCACACTATCTTATACTATATATCCTACACTACTCCCACATTACCCCCATACGATGTTATTACTATATTACACTATCCTATACTGCGCTTATACTATTCCACACTGTCTCACATTAGCCCAGTAGGGTTTGACGCGCTGCGAAGCCGCAGCGAAAACGATGGTATTATCATACATCTGATTTATGTATACAGCTCTTGCAGTTGCTAACACTGTTAATTTTATTTATTTAAGCACAAAACAGATCACAATTATTAAAAGACGAACGACAAAATGTATATTATAAAAAAAGTTGTTCCTAGTTCATTTTACAAATAATATAACAAAAGTGAGTGAAAAATCGACAATAGATATTAATACCGATTGTGTGAGAGATTTTTTTTGGCATTTATTCATAAACTTAAATTGACTACAATTAAAAATATCATTGTTCGCGTTTAATTTGGTGACTTAATTATAAAGGCGACACATTCGAACCAATGGATTGAAATAAGAAGTATTTATTATTACGATACACTCGAAGGGAAAAAACTGCTGGTTTTCTACATAGATAATTGGTATAGATGTTAAGTAAAGACATTAAATAGGGTGAATCAATACGTCCATGTAAAATTTTGTGAAGAGAGACAAGTTCTGAAATGTTTCTACGATTTTCTAATGACTAGTATGAAGGAATAAGTAGGTTTAAGATATTTCGGGAAAAGTTGCCGATTCATGGCCGGTTTCTACAACTATTCATTCAATTTTCTACCATCGCTTGAATTGTCATTACTTGTAGGGAAGCTTATGTTAGTTTTTTTTTTATAATAAATACGTTTGCGTTTGACCACGATCACGTCCAATGCCGGACGATGATACGGTCGAAGATGGAGCACGCTTACCTAGATAGTACCCATTCATACGAGAGTTGAAGATACCCCGGATTGTACTTTTCGGGAAACACAGACTTTGGTAATGCATTCCACAACTCTGCCGTACGTAATAGGAACGTGGTGGCGAAGCGTTTAGTTCGCATTATATTAACCGATAATAAAGCAAATGAACGTCTGGTTAGATACAGGATCGGGCCATATTTAAATTCAAGTTTTTATTTAAAACATGTCCACTGGAGAACACTTTTCGCAGGTCATCATGTATATATAAGTTAAAATTTCATTTTACTTCCTATTCTATGTCCATTGCTTCGCAACGGGTTATTGCTAACACGTTGTGAAGCGGTCTCCTTAAAGTGCCTTAAAGTTCATTATTCGCAATTGTCAATTTTTACGTCATTAACCGTTTCAATTGCAGGTGCGAATGATGGAGCTTCATACGATGCATCAATTGCTCGCCCACATTTGCTTTCTGTCCGCCATAATTCTCGACTAGCGAGCGAATGACCGAAATCTGTCAATGGCACAACGAAACGTTCAATTGATTACGTCATTCGCGATTGTCGATGGGCTTCAATCAAAACATCTATCATTCGCCTTCAATCGCGTGTGCCCGGTTTCTGAGGTTACCAGTTATGAGTTCAATAACAATTGATTCTATAAAGTTATGTAATAGATAAACTTAGGTTAACTGTTAACCCACAACTAGTACTAAAACTCGAAGTATCTAATATTTATTTACATCAAACAAAAACTTCAACAATAAAACGTGAAACAAAAAGATATGGAATAGATAAACGCCTAATATTGGTCAGTTAAGTTGAATCTAGTTTAACTATCGTACGATAGTGTTCAGAAACGCAGTTTTGTAAGTTATTGAATCGATAGCGCTAATGAGCAGATAAACTACGGTTAGAAGTACCTCAGAAACCGGGCAGTAGGCGCGAATGACAATGGCTTCAATTGCCTCTATAGACGATCATTTGGTTCTTCAATGACGTAAAAATTGACAATTGCGAATGACTGTCTCGGGACAGCGGCGTAGCGTGAGTGACGGCCGCCCTTTTATTTAGGTATTTCAATTTAATGCATACTATATCTATACTTAATATTATAAAGAGATAAAGATTGTGTGTTTGTGACATTGTAGGGGGTAATCTCTGGATCTACTGAAGCGATTTCGAAAATTCTTTTTGTGTTGGAAAGCCCACATATTGAAGAATGTTATAGGCTATATAACATCACGCTAGGACCAATAGGAGCGGAGTGGTAATGAAAAATCTGCCCGTGTTGAGCCATGCCAGTAAGTAATGAAAAATTCCGTCCCCTTTTCAATCGGTCCGAATTTGTAGTTGCGATAAAAATATGATATGGTTCAAATATTTATTGTGACATTTTGCCGCCCCCACTACGCTACGCCACTGCTCCGGGGCACTCACCTCGCGGTTTGCAGCAAGAGCACAGTGTTCTCGCCCTCGTAGGTGCAGGCGGCCGTCACGTGGCCGTAGGTGAGCGGCAGGTTGGAGGCCTGCATGTACCCGTGGCCGCCGCATGCGAGCCGGCACCTCTCCACGCACTCGGCCGCGTCGGCCGTGCTCACCGCTTTCAAGCAGCACGACAGGGCGTGCAACTGTATTGGGCATTTTGAATGAATGAAAACTCTTTACTGTTCACCATAACTTAAACCTAGACGTTTAATATAAACACATTTCCATTAGAACAATGGGCGGCCTTATCGCTGATAGCGATCTCTTCCAGGCAACCCGGTGTCCAAGGAGACATTACAAGAAAAATTACATAATATTTGGTGTAATAATAAATTAAAACTAATTAAATACAAAACTAAATAATAACAATAATAAACTAATATAGATACAAATCATTAAATCTATATTAATATATAAAGCTGAAGAGTTTGTTTGCTTGAACGTGCTAATCTCAGGAATTGCTGGTCTGATTTGAAAAATTCTTTCAATGTTAGATAGCCTATGTAGCAAGGAAGGCTATAGGCTATATATCATCACGCTAAGACCAATGGGAGCGAAGCACCAGCGAATAATGTTTCAAAATCGGGTTTTTTTTAACTATTCCACACGGACGAAGTCGCGGGCAGAAGCTAGTAGATTATAACAATATAAATTACATATTATTTCGTTTTATTCTTTCGGCGTTTTATTTCGTAACTAGCATTTGCCCGCGACTTTGTCCACGTTGGACAGGTAAGGTAACAAAGGTTATTTTCAGCAGGGTAATGGATTTTTTTGAAAATATCCGAATCAAGGAAATTCCCGTAAAAACTCGGGATAAGTAATGTTACTAAGGAGCTATCCATGAATTACGTCACACCATAAGGGGAGGGAGACGAAGTGTGACATTGTGTGACAAGGGGTGACAGGGGTTCCATTTCAAAATCTATACTATAATAAATCTGTAAATGGTTCAAGATTGTAAAAATGTGAAAAAAATCAGGGGGTTATTTCGGACCAGGAGATACCTAAAATGCAATTTTTGTCTGTCCGTCTTTCTGTGTATTAGAGCACCACCTGAAAATTACTGAACGGATTTAAATGAAACTCGACACAGAGCAAGCTCATATCTCGAGGCGTAACTTAGGATACTTTTTATCCTGATAAATGACGTTATTTCCGCGGGATAGATGAAAATATCGTAAAAGATGGCGCTGCGATCGTATCCTTTTAAAAAACTACAGACCGTATATGAACGAAACTCGACAGAGAAATGGCTTATAACCCGAATCAACATTTAGGATAAGTTTTATTTCGATCAAAGACGTCGTTTACTTGGAATACGACAAGTGTGGTTGGCTTAGTACGGCAGCACATTAGTAATACCTAGTGTTGCAAATGTTTATAGGCGACGGTAACCACGTTCCATCACAGTTGGGTCGTCAGCCTGTCTGCTGTACTCCAGCAATTAAGAAAAATAAAAATAAAGAAGAATAGACGGATTAGCAAAATAGATGGCGCTGCAATTGCGATGTAGACAACCACCGCTGTAATTCAATAACAAATACGTTGTCATGTTGCCCACATATCATTCGTTACATATTAGGTACTTCAAATAGCTTAGTTTCTTTGTAATTGTAGTGAATTCAACAAGAAACTTAAGCATTGAAGGTTTTTATATACATAAAACACCTAATTTTAAAGATTTTTATATGCCTAACATAGATGAGTTTTTCACGCAGACGTAGCCGAAGAGAAAACTCTATTCTAATAAATTTACGCTAATTAGAGAACTGCTGTTTTAATTTAATAATTTCTTGTTGTAAAATTGCAAAACATGCGATGTCACACTAAGAAGGGAGGAGTCTCACGATTGTGTCCAGCTGTGGCAAAGACGAGGCATGGGTCAAAAATCATGAAATTCGCGCGATGTAATAGGTTGGGGAAAAAGTCTTTTCGCATATAGTATGTATGAACTTGTAATAAGATCTCTTTGGCTATACCATTTGTATCTGGCTGGTTTTGGTATAATTAAAAAGTTTTAATTTTAAAGAAGACAATTCCAAATTCAGATTTGGAAAATGTGTGACTTTCATTTGTTTTTCTTATTGTTAAAATGAGTGAATCTAATGAAGAAATTCGATAAAATTTTAATTTTTACTACAAAAAAGGTAAAAATGCATCATAAGCCGCGAAAAAAATTTGTGATGTTTATGGACCTAATGCAGTATATGTGAGAGTAGCGAAAATTTGGTTTAAACGTTTTCAATCCGGAAATTTTGATATCAAAGATGCACGTCGCTCTGGTCGCCCTGTCACGGACAAAATTGATGCCATTTTTGAAAAAGTGGAGCAAGATCGGCATATTAGTAGTTACGATGTAGCTGGAGAACTGGGAATTGACCACAAAACGGTTTTGGCGCATTTGAAAAAAGCTGGGTACACAAAAAAGCTCGATATTTGGGTGCCTCATGAGCTCACTGAAAGAAACCTAATGAACCCTGTACTCATTTGTGATTCTTTATTATGACGTAATGAAACCGAACCATTTTTGAAGAAACTGATAACTGGTGATGAAAAGTGGATCACGTACGACAAGAACGTGTGAAAAAGATCGTGGTCAAAGGCCGGTCAGACTTCACAGACTGTGGCGAAACCCGGGTTAACTCGCAACAAGGTGATGCTGTGTGTATGGTGGGATTGGAAGGGCATTATTCATTATGAGCTGTTACCGCCAGGCAGGACCATCGATTCTGAACTGTACTGCGAACAACTGATGAGATTAAAGCAAAAAGTTGAGAGAAAGTGGCCGGAATTAATCAACAGAAGGGTAGTGGTTTTTCACCATGATAACGCTAGACCTCACACATCTTCAGCCACTCAGCAAAAATTACGAGAGTTTGGCTGGGAGGTGTTAATGCCTCCGCCGTATAGTCCTGACCTTGCACCTTCAGATTTTCACCAGTTTCGGTCTCTGCAGAATTCCTTAGGCAGTGTCAGGTTAACATCACGAGAGGAGTGACAAAACCACTTGTCGCAGTTTTTTGATCAGAAGCCCCAAAATTTTTATAGCAATGGGATCGCGTCCCTACCTACAAGATGGCAAAAAGTTATCCAACAAAATGGCACCTACATACTTTAGTCAAATGTAAATAAACTTTATAAAAAAACCTTTTGAATTTTTATATAAAATGCGTAGGAACTTATTCCCCAACCTAATAATTTTGGATCGCCTCTAAAGACAAACACAACTACATTTATTTGACAAAAAATTTCATCGATCACTGAAAAAATCGCATCGGAACCACTTTTTTTTTCGACCTAGGCACTATAAAACTTTCTTAAGAAAATCCCCGTAAGAGTCTCGGATATAAAGTACCGCGGATTTTAAGTTCAGGAATTTGCAATCGATCAGCGGCAACCCCATCGAAATCGGCCCGGTGGTTTTTGCGTGAGTTACGAACAAACAGACAAACAAAAGATGTAAGAAACAAAAGACTACACTTTTACAATTTTATAATATTACTAGCTGTACTCGGCAGACGTTGTCCAGCCCCTAAAAAATGAAATCTAGAACCCGATTGCAGCGCCATCGACCTGGACCAATTATTAATTTAAATCATTCTCGAGTCCACTTGAACAGACACAAAAAAATTCATCCAAATCGGTTTCACCGTTTAGGAGTTTAGCGGCGCCATCAACCGGGTCTAATCGTGAATCTAAACCATCCCGGGACCCACTTGAACAGATACAAAAAATAATTTCACCTAAATCCTGGAACCCGATTGCAGCGCCACCTACCTGGTTCAAATTTGACTCTAAACAATCCCGGAAACCACTTGTACCCACCCCCCGGATTTTTTATTGTAATGCTGGTAAACAGGCAGACGAGCCACTTAATAAAAAGTGTTCACCTTCATCTATGGACGTTTATAATACCAGGGGCGAAGCTAATGCGTTACCAGCCTATGGGATGGAATCGGCGAGATATAATATATCTCTCCTATCTCTCTAATAACAATATTAGGGTAAACTAACCCCCAAGTGAGTGACACCCTGTCAATGTAATAATAATAAAAAACAACAATCACATATTGTTTATCCCCAAATTAAGCAAGTTAACGCTTGTGTTACGGGTAATATACAACGGAGTACTCTGGGGCCGATCCCAGACACCCAGATCATAGTAAATAATGGAGAAAATTCGTTTGCGAAATTAATCATAGCAGGAATCGAACCCGGAGCCTCGGCGTTGCAGTGAGGTAGGCCGGCAAAAGCTTAGCCCGCTCAAACATATAATGTATTATGATCATAGCTTTTGCTCGCGCCTTTGCGCGCGTTAATGTAGTATACAAATTACCAATCAAATATATACCAATATTTCACCTTGAACAAACACGTTGTCATGGTAACGGCTAATATGAAAAAAAATGTCAAAAAAATTTAGCTAGAATAAATAAATAAATATTACCTCAGGAAGCCTATCTAGGTCCCCGGCCTCTAGTTCGGCTGTGACATTATTGTACATGTTCCAAAGCCAGTCAGCACTTAATTTGAAAGCATGGACCGACGCTATTCCAATGAACAGTTTGTGCTGTTGAGTCACATAGTCCAAGATCTGAGGCTCCGGCTCACTGCAGAATGAATACCCCAAATTAATCGAATCCTTCCAACACTAAGACTGACATTTTAAAATATATCCTTTTTACAAAAGCAGAAATAGCAGAGTAAGCAAAGGTAGTAGAGTAGACGCAAAAGTAGAAGTAGCAAAGTAAGCAAAAGTAGAAAGAGTAATATATAGGTATAAACAAAAGTAATAGAGTAACATAAAAACCTGTACCCTCACAATGAAGGGTTCCGCGAAAGTGACCAATGTCGTCTAATTTTGTCATCTTATAAATAATGGGCACACTAATATCCCCAAGTTCAACAATTTACGCATATGTTATTGGTAACTAGCTGCGCCCCGCGGTTTCACCAGCCGTGGTGATGGAAAATCGTTATATTTTGGCTAATTCACACTATATCTTTATTGCCTATGTGTTATTCTGATGTGTAAGCTATATTATTGTAAAGTTTCATCAAAATCCATTTAGTAGTTTTTGCTTGAAAAAGTAACAAATATACATCCATACATACAAACTTTCTCGTTTATAATATTAGTAGGACTAGTAGGATATAATATATGATATTATATCCTACTAGTTCTACTAATGTTACGAACGCGAAAGTTTGCAACATACCATACCATTTTAGGCAGATTCCAAATATGCAGACCATAGTAATTACGGAATATTAGTTTACGAAATGTACCATTCCAGTAATCGAACCCAGGACTACTGTGCTACAGCGACCTAGCTAGTACTCTTTCTCATTTGGCTAGAGAACCTTAAAAAGACATTTAATTGAAAATACTTCACACACCAAAAACTACTTTCATATTATAATGTCTTACTTATTCAGCTGATCTTGTAAGGCCAGAAAGACAGATTACTTACTTCGGTTTGGGCTGCGATTGCCTTCTCACTGCAGAATATCGCGTCGCAATAGTGACAGCTTTCGCTATGTAATTGCACATGTCGTTTACTAACACCACACGGACAAACATCATTGTCCCGTATGCTAACTTCGAGCTTGGAGAATTCACATACGTGCCGTCCTAGAAAGTGAAAGAAATCGTCATGGACTGATTGGTGTTTGTGTATTGTAGTAAGAAAATGTACTGCATTTGGATACCAGTTTATTAAGTGACAAGAGTTTACCCTGCAGCTTCGCCGCGTGTTAAGCGACCCTACGAAGTCGCTCTATTTTACTTATAATACATATAAACTTAATTAGGTTTTTTTATATAGCGTGAACTCTATATAACGACACTGAAGGGGCTGTGCATTTTATGGCGTTATAGACAGTTGTTAAATGGAGAGAAGTCTATTATTTTTGTCTGACGTCTTTTGCTGCATCAGTAATTTTGTTACATTTTTTTTACTTGGTGATAAAGGAAGTACTTAGAAATTTCGGTATGCATGATGCCGACAGTCGAGTTTATTACGGGCTAGGATAATAAAGCGATAAAAGAAAGTACACAGCTGCGCAGTTTAACTAATTTTGGCAATTTAAAAGGTACTTTTTATTTCTTAATTGTTGTCGTTATTGAGAGTGGATGTAATGTTATATAGTGTATCATTGTATGGAAGACAAGCTAAAGCAATCAAAGCCAAGTGATTCCGACGTTTAAGAGAGTTTCTCGTTAAATCGAGTGACGTTACATTGAGTTTACACTGTATATAAGCCTTCAGTGTAAAATTATCTAACTGACGATGAAAACCGTTTAAAAATCCGTTACGTGGTTTAGGAGTTAGCGGATATACAGGCAGACTGTCGTCGAAAGCGACTTTGTTTTATACTATGCAAATGAAGTACAGATTAAGCATGTGTTATGGGCAGTGGCCGTAGCTTGCCTTAGACGCGCGGGACGGGAGAAAAACAATGCAAATCAAAGATACAGTTTTCTCGACTTTTTATCGGCAAATTTATTTATCAAATCATCTATACTTGAAGACGATTTCAGTTTTTCTATATTTTCTGCCTCTATAGACAATAATGAGAAGTCTGATAGCAGTTTCTGTTGGCCAGCAGTTGTTGTCAAAAATGTTATTAATATATAAAAGATTGTGAATAACATTTTAAGAATTTTTGCTTACACACTTTCGGGGCCCCTGTAGCCTGGCCCGTATCATTCATTGATACGGCTGATACCGCCATAGCTACGCCCCTGATTATGGGTAATATATACAAGACAACTCTGGGCCTGATTCCAAACACGCAGACCATAGTAAATAACGGAAAGTTACTTTATGAAATTTACTATACCGGGAATCAAACTCGGGACTTTTGCGTTCTATTGAGCTATACCAACAAAGTTCACTCAACCATGAACGCTGTCAAATTATTCAAAGTAGCAAATTTTTCGGTTAGGTCAATCATCACCATCAAGCTAGCGTAAAATCCCGGTTACATTCGAAGCGCCCGCCTCGAAGCCCGGCCGGTACGTTTTCATAGTTTTCCTTCTCCACTTCGCATGGTTTTCGGCACTAATTGTGAGACCATATAATAATACCATTATAATATCGCAATTTAACGTCTATAAATAAACCAAAAACGTGGCAATAACGCGAAACAATTTGTTCGAACAAAGTTCAAAGACTGCCGTGTAGTTTTTATGATCATCCGATTAGCAGAACTGGTTGTAAGTATAAAAAGCGGTACAATGTTATTCAGAACCTTGGTATATAATGTTCAACCTTTGAAGATAAATAATATTGATATCTTGAATTTTTTCAAGGGGGCCAAACACAGAAAAATGTCGCCACCGTTCTCCTATATTGTTGCCTTAATCATCATCGTCATTACAGCCATCAGATGCCCACTGGTGGACTCGCGTGCGACGCGTCCCGCGGAAATTAATTTATGGGCTTTTAAGTACTGGACGTTTCATTCGTCAAAGTTGCGTTAATGATGAGTTGTGTATTTGTTTGCGAAGTTTGAATTTGCTACCCGGGGCGCGGGCCCCGGTTATATATTTTATTATTGCATTTCCTGAGAACATTTACCATAGTAATGTATTTTGTTTACACCATCAGAAAGCAGAGAATTTAACGAACAAAGAGCCTACAGAATTTTTTTAAAATTTGATAGTTTAACGCGAGAATTTTCGATTGAATATTAGGATTCTTTTTCGATATTAAGTCAAAATAAGGTGAAAAATAAATATTTTAAATCAAAAAAATTATTAGTGTGTTTGGGACATAAAAAGGTAAGTTTTCACCAAATTTCGGGAATACTTTTTTTGTAAAAGATTAAAATAAAAAACCAAAACTTGGTTTTTTGAGTTTTTCACATAAAATTTGAGGTTACGTGAAAAAAGTGTACATGCAAAAGTTGCCGATCTTTTTATTACCTACAACTTTGCCATTTAACTTTTTTCCATAAGACTTGTAGTTTTACCGGAAATCGAGATAAACCGTTTTTACCCTTAAAAACTCACCTCCTTCCACTTCCCGACCTTAGATCTTTTCCAATGGGTTTACTATTTTTTTTTGGTTTCAAAAATTATCGACCCTGGTCTATACGTGGGTTCGTGTTTTTGTATTTTTTAACGACGCCCAGCGAAGTGAGCATTTCATTTATAATGGTGTTTTGAAAACTCGCATTAATTTTTAGCTGTATACGAATTATTGTAAGTGAACCGTAACTGAAACCTGTATAATAATCATGCCAGATCCGAAACGTCATATCATTAACATCATTGTTAAGAAGTAATACCAACCTCAAGAACCTTCGAGTTCTTCATCAGCATATGTTCCCTTGGTATCCTTACATGTTCGAATCCAAGGAAACCATTATTGGTGCCGTTCATTCCCAGCTTTGCACCGATCTCCCCAACCTTTATGCCAGGGAGGGGCATATGGGTTTCCTCGTCCCGCAGTTGGACTATAAACGCATGGACGCCGTGGCATTGCCCGTTGGTATATAACTGGGCCATTACTATGGAGTAGTTAGCTGTGTGGGCAACTGGAGAAGAAATGAACAGGTGTAGGATATCTTATACTAATATATAAAGCTGAAGAGTTTGTTCGTTTGCTTAAACGCGCTAATTTCAAGAACTACTGGTCTGATTTGAAAATTATCTCCGTGTTAGATAGCCCATTTATCGAGGAAGGCTATAGGATATATATCATCACGCTAAAACCAATAGGAGCGGAGCACTAATGAAAATTTTTTCAAAATCGGGGGTTTTGTTTTACTTACTTTTTTTTTTAAACTATTCCACGCGGGCAAAGTCGCGGGCAGAAGCTAGTATTACATATATGTTAGTAAGACGGACGCAGCAGAACACAAAAGCAGAAAGAATGGCTACCCATATCCCGACACCAGATAAGAAGCCTCACCCAACATCGAAGGAAAGAGGAGTCCATTATCTATGCCAACACCCTCAGGATACTGTTGGTGTTAGCCCGAGCTCTGAACAGTAAAGACGCGGCTTTTTTTACGCCTTATGGCGTAAAAATCATTTATAATAATAAGGACAAGAATTTGCCCGTCTGGATGGCTAGCACAACTGGTCTAGAGCATGCCGCCATAACAACCTTGAGTTGTGTTCCAGCATCAGTGGCCGGCTTCCAGTCCCTATATCGAGTCCAGCGGCACATTGGTAGCATCTTTAGTGTTGCATATGTTCATAGGCGATGGTAACCACTTGCCATCATAGTTTGGCCGTCATACTGTCTGCTGTACTCCAGCAATAAAAAGCAGGCCTGTTGGACAAGGTCCATATTGTGAGAAGTTGAGGAGCCTCCCGTTTCTGGAGCCTTTGCCACTGGTTGCTTGGAATCTAGGCCCCACTGCCAGCGGAGACCAGCTTATTACATTTTTTTTAATGTTTAAAAAATCAACCGACATTTGAAAATGTCATGGAAGAAAAATTTTAAGTCTCCAATAACCCAGAAAAACGCATATGGACTATATTTGAAAAAAGAAAAAATCTGTAGTGTTTAATTAAAAAATCAGCGTTCTTTATATTTCGTTAAGTTTGAGACATAAAATTAAAAAAAGGTCATCATGTTAAGTCGGTCACAAAATATCGCTTGAAACAAGAAGCACTTCTTCTTTCGATGATAAAAATGTTTTTATGCAAACTGAGTTATGCTCAAGAACATTTTTGAAACTCATACACACCTTGTAAATATATTAGAAATTAACTATACTCAATATACACTGTTCCGCAATGTGTCATCGCTGATTGAGAGGAAGCTGCAAGAAATTCCTCACCATCCCGAATACCTAAGACTTTTTTAAATTAATTTTTATACTTATATGTTTCTGTTATTTCGCGTCTGCTTAGTCACTGAACAGTCATGATTGGAGTGTTGCTTCATAATAATGATTAGTTATATGGTATAAAAAGATTTTTGAATAATTTTTAGTTGAAAATGTTACGTAATTTAAAAACATTTTAGTTAGTCGAAAATATAGTTTATTTATAATTGTAATACATTTTTCGTAAACATGTATTATTTCTATTCATACGATAATAAACTTCCACCGTGACTAATTTAATTGTTGAATTCATTTTGAATATAATTAAAGTTTAAACTAGTAGTAGTTAGGGCTATATAAAACTTTAACAATACTCATTGACACTGACATCTTTGTCTTCCGTGATTAATGATTATTTGGACGTTTTTTTAAATAGGTACTAAAATTATAAATTATCATAGAAGCATAACATCACGATTGTGTTCAAAATGAATGACTTCCTAAAGTTTTTTTTGCGTTGTGTTGTCTTCGGCATCATTTACCCTGAGACTATTGGCACTATTATTTAGGCAGTAATTCTTGGAATGTGACATCACTAGACATTTGTTCACCAAATAACTTGTCTTTTAGTACCATGTGGCAGTAATCTACCGTCGTAAAGGATTCTCTTCTTAGTAAGAGAATCACCTCAGACTTCATCTATACTTGACTTGAAATTCTCGGGACACAAAGTATCGCAACATTTAAAAAAAGAATGTAAGCTATCGGTTTGAAGGGATGACCCGACTAAGGTGGTGGAGCGAGATGGAATGCTCCTCCGTCTTAAAGGAAGATTTTCGAGCGAGGATAGTGTTGTTCCTCGCAGGCTTAGGCCCATCCGTTATTGTTGAAAATTTGTATATATTCTTTGTATGTTTCGGGAAACGTTTGTGACCTCATTTATTGCACAGTGCCATCTATTGGCTTGTAAGTGTTCCACTACAGGTTTACTGGCAACTGTGTCGGAATAAGCTAATGTTTATGTATCCGAACAATTTCAAACCGCCCCCGGGAAATTTCCCGCGGGATTCCCGGGATAAAAATATCACACATTTTATTACATGAAATTTGCTATCGATCAGGAAAATTACAATGAGATTCGACTTTTTTTAATCTGGCCATTTTAAATTGTTCACAGAAAAATTCCCACGATAAAAAGTAGCGCAGAGTTTAAGTCTAAGAATCAGCTGTCGATCAGCGAAAACCGCATCGAAGTTAGCCCAGTAGTTTTTACGTGAATCTTGAACAAACAAACAGACAAGAAATCTGAAAAATTGCATCGTGTTCGCCATCGTTTATATAGTCTATTCCAGTTGGTTTTTTTTTAATAGCTTTAATGTTTAGAATGTTATAATATAATAGATTTTGAAAATTGCAAATGTTTTGTTTGATTGGCCATCATCAATGTCTATATAAATTACTTACGTCCACCAGGCCACCACTTGTATGCAGTCAACGTAGGGCTGTGCAAAACAAACTCCTTAGTTTTCGGGTCATATGTGGCTGTTGTTTCCAATCCTCGCACAAAAGTACCGTGGCCGAGTTCTGTCTATAACAATTTTAAGTAACATTAGCAATTAAATAACAATATTTATTTGACTATAATATGGAACCTTACAGATTGCTTTTAATTTTGTGAAGAAGAAACGGTGACTAAACTCTTAAACTTTTTTGAAGTGAAACTTCTATATAGACGGGGGGTGTCTTAGGATTCTTCTGTCACGAAAAGAGAGACTACCTATTTCATTTTATGATGCCAACTTACATTATTTTTCATCATCATCTAACGCTCGGATGATGATGAATCCCAGTTGCATTAGGAGCGTTTGCTTCGAAGCCTAGGGTCCGCTTTCTTACTTTTTCTTCTCTACTTCGCGCGATATTCAGCATCCCTTGTTTTGAGACATGTACACATGTCATTCTTCACAATGTTAGCCTGCATTTCTTAGGCCTACTCCTCCAACCGCAACCTGGCGAAGGTGGCATGGCTAGACATTTGTTCCCTACATAACTAGCTGGTCTCCTTAAAACGTAGCTATACCAACGTAGACTCTCTTACAATTTGTCTGATATGTGACGGACATGAAGACTGTTGTGGATGACTCTACATAACGACAGTATCATATTCATCTCCGTAATACGCAGTTCTTGTTTGTGTCGCTCAAATACAGGGCACGCTTCACTGCCATACAAGAGGAGAGGAGCCCAATTCTGTTATTACTATCTCGTCAAAATCCCCGGACACAATCGTCTCAATCGTAAGTTTGCCTAATTTAAAATTAGTGGAATTAAAAGCATACCACTTTTAATTCCACTATTTCCACCACAACGAAAACTCACGAAATCAGTGTTAAAAATTTTGGTAACTATACTTTACAATATTCATCTGGCTAACGCCGCTTCTCCTTATGGTAATAGATACAAAAAAAATCTACTATTATTCCTCCGCGACAATATCGAGAAGATATTGTGGATTTAGTAGAATACGATTTTTTGACATTATCGCTATGGAATCGTACTTTCAATATGAATATGAACGTCAGAATAATGAAATAGTAGAATTGGGCCCCTGGACTAATTATAGCTTTATAGAACATTATAAAACTGTTTTGTAATTACCAGTTTATGTTAACACAATTTAACCTGTGAATATTATGGATGTTGTTATGTTATATAGAGTAAAAATGATGTTGTAATGTTATATTGAGTAAAAATGTAATCGCAACATACTTGAGCATAAGTTCCAATAATGTCTAAATTGAACGCTCGGCCGATCCAATATGCTTGTTGCTCTACAGTCCCTTGGCCCATAAGTGCTGGTATAAACATTACATAGTGAACTGTGAGCGGGGATCCATCTTGAAGAATGGCCGACCCTAGTGAACCTCCCACGACAGCCCTATTAGACAAAATATTAAACTATTGACATACATAATACTTAGCATACTAAATGTCTTATGTTATTAAAATTCTGACTTTCAGGCTAAACCGTCACTTTAGTCATAGCAAATGACAAAAAGTTATGTGATTGCTCATCTCATTATTAAAATAAGGCAATTGTTACAAAGACTGATTTTAGTTGGATAGATAACTCTTTATTTTACACCATTACAGAAAAACTTAAGATCTAGTAGTACATAGAGTACATTAATATAATAGGAGATAGTAGTACTATTGTAATTGTTTGGAAAGATTGTGGTATACATAATTATTATATGTTTCTTATATTGATTTTATTACCCAAATGATATTTAGCTGTGTGATTTCAAAAATCGAGCAACTAACATTGTTTACTCCTCCAACCCCTAATACTGTCTTATCAAGAAGAGTTACCATAAAATTTTAACCAAACATCCCCAGGGCTCCTCTGTTTTTATTTAAAAAAACTACACATCTCCCGCAGCCGGGAATAGTGGGGGATGAGTCCCGTACACCCCCCTTCCCCAATATAGGATGCTAAATTCTAAACTTTACCTGGCCCTCTATTAGAAAAATGTTGGTAGTGTTTACTGTAAGTGTACTAATAATTTCATACCTACCTAAAATTTTCCATTCCATTATTTTCTTCCTCCTGTAATCGTCTTATTAATTTGAAGAGAAGACATGCCTTCTTGACTGCAAGCTCATATTTCTCCTTGTGACTGAGATACTCTGTAGGCACTTCATCTTCATGAATGCCTTCTTTGAGGACTGTATCCTCTAAAATTACCCTTCGTGTAAGAATTACATTTTATGGAAGACAGTGTTATAAGTTATGAGCACCAGGATATTTTAGTTATGCTCCCTTTCAAAACATATTTTACAGAAAGAGAAAGAAATTTCTCAAAGGTTGCAGATCTGTGAGTAGTGTGCTCATTGATGCTTACACCCCTAGCAATTTAGCTAAGCTATGACACTCAGAAAATTAAAAGAATAAATTGGCAACTTTGTGACCTCCATCAGGTAAATTGCAAATATCATAGCAGGCCATTATTATGCTGATTTTTGGCTGCACAGCATCACCTTATGAACATTAAAACATTTACCATGACTTGATGATGGTAGTGATTCACGGATTGCTTGTATGGTGAATTAATAACATTTAATAATAATAAATTCTAATAATAGGTTGAGGAAAAATTCTTTTCGCATATAGTATGTATGAACTTGTAATAAGACCTCTTTGTCTATATATACCATTTGTATCTGGCTGGTTTTGGTATCATTAAAAAGTTTTAATTTTAAAGAAGACAATTTCAAATTCAAATTAGGAAAATGTGTGATTTTCATTTGTTTTTATTATTGTTAAAATAAGTAAATCTAATGAAGAAATTCGATACATTTTAAAATTTTACTACAAAAAAGGTAAAAATGCATTTTTACGATTTTTACGATACGAAATTACGATGTAGCTGGAGAACTGGGAATTGATAACAAAACGCTTTTAGCGCATTTGAAAAAAGCTGGGTACACAAAAAAGCTCGATATTTGGGTGCCTCTGAGCTCACTGAAAGAAACCTAATGAACCATGTACTCATTTGTGATTCTTTATTACGTCATAATGAAACCGAACCATTTTTGAAGCTGATAACTGGTGATGAAAAGTGGATCACGTAAGACAAGAACGTGCGAAAAAGATCGTGGTCAAAGGCCGGTCAGGCTTCACAGACTGCGGCGAAACCCGGGTTAACTCGCAACAAGGTGATGCTGTGTGTATGGTGGGATTGGAAGGGCATTATTCGTTATGAGCTGTTACCGCCAGGCAGGACTATCGATTCTGAACTGTACGCGAACAACTGATGAGATTAAAGCAAAAAGTTGAGAGAAAGCGGTCAGAATTAATCAACAGAAGGGGTGTGGTTTTTCACCATGATAACGCTAGACCTCACACATCTTTAGCCACTCAGCAAAAATTACGAGAGTTTGGCTGGGAGGTGTTAATGCATCCACCGTATAGTCCTGACCTTGCACCTTCTGATTTTCATTTGTTTCGGTCTCTGCAGAATTCCTTAGGCAGTGCCTGGTTAACATCACGAGAGGACTACCAAAACCACTTGTCGCAGTTTTTTGATCAGAAGCCCCAAAATTTTTATAGCAATGGGATCACATCCCTACCTACAAGATGGCAAAAAATTATCCAACAAAATGGCATCTACATACTTTAGTCAAATGTATATAAACTTTATAAAAAAAACCTTTTGAATTTTTGTATAAAATGCGAAGAAACTTTTTCCCCAACCTAATATGATAAAAAAATTATTCAAACTAAGTTACACTAGAGAACATTTTGTGAAAGTCATACATATAATATAATTAATACTATAACAGTGACAAAAAGAAATCATCATACATAATTTCTTTCTTGAATAAAATGTATGTGGTTATGTGACAGTTTATGCAATAAATAAATTTCCCATTTTATTTTGAAGGCTCTGAAGGGACTTGCCAGATTCCAAACAAAATTTTTGGGATTATAATGGACAGTTCATCTTAAATTTTCTAATATATTGTTATGAGTTGCAGGACTCGAATTAAAATGCCGTTGGAATTACTATAGAATTGATTAGAACTATACAAATACATATAACATAGGTACAAATATAACTGAACTCAACCAGTGCAAATGTAATGCACGATTCAATAACACGCGCAAAATCCGTCACTACATAGATTATCGAATGTAGTACACATGTCTTGCTTCGCTTCTGCTTATCACTCGACTGACCATCTCTCGATTGGGCCATTGCTTTATAATGCACCGATACAATATGACTGCCCGCCGACGTATACCGAATGTCTAAGAATCACACCTGGCTAATGACAACCATAAAGATTACAATACACAATGGGCTGTTTTTCCAATCACAAATTTTAAACACAAAGTAAACAAAAGAAGACGGCCATAAAAGCGTTTCAATGTTATTAGCTCAAAATGCCGACAGGTAATAAATGAGCTTTGTTTACAGATATGCAGGTGGCCCAAATTGTAACAATATTATATTTTAATATGTTATATATAAGGAACAAATATCTTGATATGCTATGTCCACCGGGACCCAGTCAAAGGGGAAGGCCCAAGAAATTCTAACTTGATATTGTAAAGGATGACATGCGTACCAATGGTTTTGAAATGGGGGACGGCGAAGACTGCACAAAGTGGAAATTTTAGGAAAACCGACCCTGGACGTCTGAGCGAACGCTTCAAACGCAATCAGGATTTAACGCTTCGATGATGACATTGTAAGGTTCAAAAGAAAGAACCCTGGATTAAAGAAGTCCACAGGATTAAATAATAAGTAACAAATGTAAAGAATGACAATTGTATCAATTATCCTATAGATATCCAATGATAACATAATGAATTAAAAGATAATATATCACTAATGTAGATACCATTTATTAAAAAACAGTTGAAAATACTAATAAATTAATACAAAATAATATCATTATCAGTTACAGAGATAGCAAAATTGATCTTTGAACTGGACTACTTAGTCTTTGTTATTGGTGTTTTATTTATCTAATAATTTAATAAATGGGGTTTTCACTATTGTATATTGGAGCTGTACGAAATCATGCATTTTGCAAATTCAAAATGTACCAATAGTATCAAAGTTAATGAAACAACAATATCCAATCACACAAAAAACTCATTACAACTTGTGTAAAATATTTATAGAAATTAGGTTCTTATGCTAGATTATTTTTAAGCATGATTAGCATTTTCTATAACAATTTAAAGTTTAGTTGATTCTTTATATAATTATGAAGTTGGTGCCAAGTGAAACAGGTGTAGATTATAGTTGGTACACAAACAGTGAAAATCGAGTGTAGGTAACTCCATAGACGAAACTTATATATATAGAAAGTAACTCTGTAACGTTTCAAGGATGGACTATATGTGCATAGAGTGCAAAAAGAAAAACAAAACAAATGTTATGTTACCTCGTTTCTTTCTTTCCTCGGTCATGTGTGGCCCACCATCGATAACGTGTATTAATTCCTGTACGTTAAATGTGCATTTATCCCTCTCTCGTTGCAAATCCGAGTTAACTTTTGTATCAGGCATGATACTCACTATTTTTACTGCGTCTGCTTGTATTAGCGTTTTAACGCGAGACACCCGACCGCGACGACCGCGACGATCGACTGCTAGATTACGAAGTAACTGGTAAATGCAACGCAACAGAGTCTAATAATTATCAAGCAATCGTCAGTAATGAGTTCAATGCCCAAATTAGAGAAATAGTTCTATGGAACTTTTTAGCACTTAAGTTCAAATAAAAGCACTTCAGATTATTTATATTTGTAAGACATAAACAAGAGTTTTATATCATTATAAATAATAAACTCAAAAATACTCGACCATTTATTAGACTATAGAAACAAAAGAATAACAATAAATTAAATTGTGTTTTATCTTGTAAATAGGTAAAAAGGAGAAAGCAGGAGCCAGGAAAGCATTTCATAAGGGTGTACTACATTCGCACAGAGTTCTCGCGAGAATTCTCGTGTTCTCGTGACATTTTTCGCGAGAATAAGGAAGGCCAGCGAAGTTCTCAGTATATTTCTCGCGTTCAACAACGCGACGATGGACGTAGAAGTTGCTGCTTGCGATATCTTTAAATATGTATTATAATTGAAGACTGACTTCTAAAAATCTAACTAACTAAGAATGAAATATTTTCCATAACAAGTAACATTAGTATTAATTTTTTGTTCCTTTTAATGCAACTATGTACGTAATATTAGTTGTCTCATACAATTTTGGAGTTTATATTTTACAATTTTAGTTCTGTTTGGCAAGGACATAAAAATTATATATTAATTACGTTTAAAGAAATAAATAATAGTTACAGAATAAACACAAATGTTATAGTTATATTAAGCACACCAACAAGTGAATATTACATTTTTGTAGAAAATGGTTATATCTATTTAGTTATTAGTTACTTTTGTGTGTTTTTAAATACTTGTTTTTAAAACTGATTAATTTTATGAGGTTAATTGATGGATAGACCTACTAAAAATGGTAAGTGAATTACAAAACGATTTTAAAACTCAACATAAAAGATAAAACGAGAAATATTAAAATAATGATATACGTTTGAAAGCCCCATTTCTATAGTAGAGTGGACATATAAGCCGCGCGCAGGTTTGTAGGTCACTATTTACTATTATTGTATTGTATTACTTACTATTTTTGTATATACTGTTACGAGCTACAGGACTGGAATTAAAAATGCTGTTGGAACTACTATAGAATTTATTAGAACTGTAGAAACAGGTATAAAACAAATGGATGAACTAGTTCACACTGCACGATTCAATGCAATTCGACACGCGTAAAGTCCGTCGTCTATATCGCTAATCGAGAGTACTACAAACGTCTTACTCGTATCGTAGTCGTCTCTTGACTGCTCACCTCTCCATTTGGGCATTGTCTTATACTCACTACACAATACAAAGAAATTGGCCGCGCACACTGAGTTTCCGAGAAATATTAATTTGCACACCTGCGAATGGCCACAAAGTCGAAAACAATAACAATAAGGATTAGTTCAACGCTAATGATGGTTATAAAACAAATAGAAAAACAATAGCATGTTTTTCTTAATTACAAATTCAAAACTCAAAAGAATTCCTTAATCCGGGAAAATAATAAACTGCGCTTCCAACAGGCAGCTTGTATATACTTTTGTAAAGTATATACAATAAAAAATAAAACTCCTCCTTTTTGAAGTCGGTTAACAATAAATTTATTGCGACAACTATTTATGTAACTTTTTGTCAACCCTACTGACTATCGATGTGTGATATCATGAGGCTATTGGCAACCCTTCTGCGCACAGATAGTATGTAAATCATTAGCATAATAAATATTAAAAAAAAAACAATCTATATATTCGTGCTGTTTAATATTTTATTTTAATTATTTAGTTTTAATTTTGTTAATGGTTATTATTTACTCTATGGGAGCCTAACCTAATTCATCACCGCTTCGTAACATGTTGTGGCTTGAAGAGAAAAAGCGGCGCAAGAAACTCTTCAGCAAATATGCCTAGCTCTAATAATTTTATACAATATTAAAAAGGCTGGGGGGTAAAAGTTATGGGTTATATAATACACCCATAACTGTTAGACATATAGCATTGTAAAAACTCGTTCATTTTATGGTTGCGTAGCTATTTTGGTAAACAAACAAAACTTTCATAGTATCATTACATTCGCCCGCCCGTTTTTATATACTTTTCTCTTCTTAATTCAGGACCTAATTCCACTAAAATTGCGCAATTCTTCTAAATCTGGCCACTCTAAGTTCTCGCGTTCTTAGTTCCATGAGGGGACAACATTACGAGAACACAAGAAGGCGTCCACATTCTCAGTGTTTCGCGTGCTCGCGTAGTTCTCGCGAGAGGTGGAGAAGGCAATATACATAATTTCATCATTTACGTGCAACAGAGAAGAAAGATAAAACAAAATATGTTGACGTTTAGCCGTTAACGTCACATTGACACATCCACCGCACAGATTGTAATAAAAAATGTGACCATGAATAAGCTTTTTGGCTTATCAATTATTATCAAGAAAATAAATGTCTGTTATATTTCAAGTAATCGACTAAAATTTAAGTCGATTTTGGGTATACTGGATGAATGATTCAAATTGAGTTAATTATACTTTATAAACTGAGTTTAGAAAATCGCTAAATAAAGTGTTGATTAAAATATACTTGTTATTTTAGAAAAGTTTGTTACCATAGATTACTATAAAAATTAAATTATTTTATTATGTTTTCATTATGTCAGTCGGATTCATGAGCGTACATATTAAAAACAAGACTGAAATGATATTCAAAATTAAAAAAAATATATTATTAAAAATGAATCTGAAATGACATTACCTAATATAAAAGAATCTTTACCTATTGTAATTGACAATACATCGTGTCATTATCATTTAGTGATAATAAATGAAGCTCTTACAATAAAAGTAAGGTGGATGGAGAATAAATCATAGTGGGTACAAAATAATGTAGCCTTCAACCCGCATTTAAGAAACAGTTATCTAATTTAGAAGATACAGAAACATACCTACCAACAACAATTTTATATCATCAACCTTACTTGTTGATATTAGAGTTTTATTATCAGAGAATGATACGGCGCATTATCTATAACAATTAACAATGATTGAAGGCTGTGTAATATCCTACTCCTACTAATATCATAAACGCGAAAGTTTGCAAGAATGTATGGATGTATCTTTGTTACTCTTTCACGCAAAAACTACTGAATGAATTTTGCTGAAACTATACAATAATATAGCTTACACATTAGAATAATACATAGGTTATAATTTATAAAGATATACTGTTAATTATCCAAAATAAAACGATTTCCCATCACCACGCGGGTGAAACCGCGGGGAGCTAGTTAAGAAATAATTAAGAAATAAATTTTTAGAATCCCATGTTTAAAATTTTGATTTTTCATCTAAGATTAATCGATTTTTCATTCATAATAATTACTATTATCTCGACGATTTATTTATTTTATTACTGTAAACCACGCCGTTCTTTTACATTCACAAATCACTTAAGACTTGTGGATTCGTCCATTTATATCTATAAATTATTATTAGAATTATCATTATTATTCGAATATCAATGCGGATGAAGTCACATTTGGGAAGTTAATGATATACTAGAAATAAATGGAAATCAAAATAGGTAAGAGTGTCAAGATCGTTCTCGGTAGAAGACACTATAATACAGGTGACCTCCTTTTGTTTTCAGGAAGATCTTGGCAAATTATAAATTCTCAATGGACGTATTAGTATAAATTTATGGTCACACTAGGATATGCGCGTGACTTCGTCCACGCTTGATTTCAAATTCCCGAGGGATTCCCGGGGCACAAAGTACCGCAACATTAAAAAAATAATGTAAGCCATCGTTTTAGTGAAAACTGTGTAGGAATAAGCTAAATTTTATGCTCCTGACCAACTTCAAACCGCTCCCATGAAAATTCTTGCGGGATTCCAGGATAAAAAGTATGACACATTTTATTACATATAATTTACTACCGATCAGTGAAAAAATTGCTTTTCAACTCGATATTTTTTCAATGTGGCCTTTTTAAATCATTTTCAGAAAAAAATCCACGAGATTCCCATGATAAAAATTGGAGAAAATTTAAGGTGAGGAATTTGTTGTCGATCAGCGAAAATCGCATCGGAATCGATTCATAATTTTTACGTGACTCCCGAGCAAACATACAAAAACAACATTTTTTTTTACCGTGTTCTCTCTCCATCGTTAATATAGTCTATTCGTTTTGTTTTTTTAGATAACTTCAATCTGCACCACGGCATATTAAAATTTTATATTATTATAGATTATTCACATATATATGTATTTTAGTCGATTATTTACTGTCAGTGTAGTTCTATTTCTTACACTGCTTAGAAAAAAGTTGGTCCGCCATATTTCTTTCTTGTATGCGTTGGATCTCACCGTGTCAGGATGAGGTTAGTTTTATTTAAAATAATGCAGTTTTCCCAAATTCTTCGTGATATAAATGTTAATATTACATTCTGTTTGATTATTCAATTCAGTGTATATTTAATTACGTGGTGTATTCATGTTTTTACAAAGTTTTTATACCTTATCGGTTACCCGTAAAGCCATGTGGTCATGTGTTTTCTTTTCTGGTTTTCAGTTCCCTCAAACTACAGAAGAGGCTTGCAGCCTCTGTTATGAGATGTGGCAAAAAGAAGGTGTGGCTTGATCCAAATGAGATCAATGAAATCGCTAACACTAACTCCCGTAAGTATAATTTATATCGCTACACCGATAACTTTTGACGTTGTTGCTTTGTTTCGATATTAGCAGTGATTGTGAAGCTTTTGATGTTCTATCCATACTCAACTTATACAGGAATTATTGTTTTATTTTAATTGGCTACCAATTGATTTTGATAGCTATTTGACTTTTGATTGACTCATAATATTTAATTTATGTAATCTATTCAAGGCAAGCCTATGATTCCTGTGGATTAGAAATTAATTGTTATTTATTAAGGGCACTGCTACAACTTTTAAGTATAAAGTGTAATCTTGAAGATTTTGAAAACCTACAACTCGGGCCTTTTTATATAAGTTGTCATTGGTCGATCATAGCCACTGCTGGAAATAAGACCTCAAGTTTGTACCACCAGTCCTTTGCCATTCAGTCCTACCTGGTGCGAGTGTGCACAATTAGCCTATGAAATGACAGTATTTTACAAAACAATTGCAGAGATTGATATCCGCATCAGCATAACAGCATGATGTAACCTGCACATTGAAATAACCTTATCCATGTAGGAATGGAGAAAGAACAAATTCCTGTTGCCTGGCAGCTTATTGTTAGAGGTGACAAATCAACCCACAGCTAGGTTGAAGGGTATTTACCTGTCTGGATGGCTACCATCCTTGATCTCGAGTATGTCGCCATAACAACCTTGAGTTCTGTTCCAGCATTAGTGGCCAGACTCCAGTCTCTCTTTAGAGAGCAGCAGTGCATTTGTAGCACCTTTGGTGTTGTAAATTTTCATTGGCGATGATAACCGCTGTACATCAGGTGGGCTGCCTGCCTGTTTGCTGAATTCATGCAATAAAAAAATGTGTGTTGGCACACATAGTAGAAGTGAAACTTTAACATACAAGTGCCAAAACAAATCGCAACAAAATTTTTACTTGAAATTTTACAGGCATGTTTTGAAATTGGACAAGTACCATAACAATCCTTTTAAAAGCAATCTTTTCCACTTGTCCATTGCAATTCATTTTTCCACTTGTCTGTTGAAGTTTCATTTCTACTGTACCAGCACACTTTTCTATTTTCGCAGGTTTACTGCAATTTATGATTTGGTTAGGTACATTTTAATTAATGCATTTTTTATTTAAACATTTTATTTTATCAATCAAAAACCTGAATTCAATCCGGAACCAAAAAAAATCATCCATAGTCTACTCTAAAATTATGCCATCTCTCCATGCGGCCGTAATGCTTTTTCGTGACAGAAAAATCCTAATATGGGGGGTATTAGGATTTTTTTCTATATTGAAGTTTCACTTGAAAAAACCAATGTGTTAAACCTGTCAAGTCACCTTGGACAAGTGTGGCAAGTATACTGTTGTTTCCCTATGAAATTCTAGAGCCCACATTGGAATAATTATAGGCTGTTATTATTATTGTTTACTTGATACCTTTAAATTAAGTGTAATTCCTAGTCTATTTACACTGCTTTGCAATGTCTTATTACTTGGAGAAGAAGCATAAAAAAACCACAACATCTCTGGCTGATATAAGTTTATATTTATTTTTTAATTGTCAACTTTTTTTTAAATACACTAAGGCCTCAATCATCTTGAGAAACAAGGCCCCTTGTGGATTATCAAGGCATCCTGATTGTGGTCTCTGATATTGTAATTGTAATAAAAACATGCTCAACCTAAGTTATTTTCACTAATTATTAAAAAGTAAGTTAATACCAAGATGGACAAGACAAATCTATAATATTATAAAGTGTAGTCTTTTTTTTAGATTTTTGTGTTTGTTTGTTTGGGATTCATGTAATAATTACTGGCTCTATTTCAATGCGGTTTTCGAAGATTGATAACAAATTCTGAGGCTTAAAATTTGTGGTACATTTTGTCCCATGAATCTTGTGGGAACTTACCTAGGAATGGTTTAAGTGGCCAGATTGAAATAGGAAATTTAGATTCTGATGCAATATTCTCACTGATTGATAGTAAATTTTCTGTCATAAAATCTGTGATATTTTAGATGCAGGGAATCCCATGGGAATCTTCTCAGAAGCAGTTTAAAGTTGTTAGGGTGCATAAAAATTGGCTTATTCCGATACGGTATTCACCAAAACAATAGCTTAAATATATCATTTCTCATCCATTTCAAAGCAGTGTTTTAAGGCCATCATAACTGTAATTACTGTGATCATTGGATTAGCAGGGGTCAGATTAAGGAGTCCGTACTGTATATATTTTATACAATAGTTTATCATTATTTATTACAGGCCAGAACATCCGTAAGATGATCAAGGATGGCCTTGTTATCAAGAAGCCCGTAGCAGTGCACTCTCGTGCTCGTGTCCGCAAGAACACAGAGGCCAGGAGGAAAGGTCGTCACTGTGGCTTTGGTAAAAGGAGAGGTACAGCTAATGCTCGTATGCCACAAAAAGTGAGTTGTTCACTGTCCTATATACCTTTTTGAGTAGTTATAGGTTGCTGGCTATTTCAACAAGCCATTTAATTAATGGTTGTTCATAAAATAGCTATAACAAAGTTGTCAACCACTTCATCAACTGGATAATGTGTCAAATAAAACTGACAAGTTCACGGTTTAGCCATCAATTGTCAACATAAATTTGCCTGCTGGCTATAATAGTTGCTGAATAAAACTGATAACTGACAAGTTGATTAGACAGTTAGCCGTTGGCTGCTGGTTGATAAGTCATTCATCCAAAAGCTATCAGCTGGGTTTTTCAGCCAGCTAATTGTTGTTTAGGATGGCTAAGTTTTGAGATTTTTGGATGGTTATTTGGTTACCCACTGCTATGATTGATATTTGGTCACTTTAGGAATTTATTTAATTAAAATGTGACAACCTCCTGTGTTTCAAACAATTAGAAAGTTTTTTTAAAACTATATTCAACTGGAGTATACTTTTTAATGTGTTACATATTATTTAAAAATTGAGTTTAGTTCTTACCATATGTACCACTTCATAATGTATTCTTCCTGTTACAAGGAGAGAATTAGCTATATAATAGTATAGCTATATAATACTTTGAGTATAAATACTTCTAAAAGTTTCCTGATATAATATATAAAACTACCTGTATTGCTTAATTGTATATGGAATAATGTTATTACCAGAGCAATTTTCTTTAGGCAGCTAAATGAAACAGTTAAGAAATTCAAATTATTAGGTAGTTATCAATTGCATTTAAGACTCGCAGGATTTCATATTATCTTAAAATATTTATACATTCTGCTGGGTAATGTAAACATTGTTTTGTTACCATCAATAATTTACTTGTAAGTAGATTTTTGAAATGAATATTTTTCAATATGCAAAGAATGCTTCTGTTTGATTTATAACTAGAGTTTATTCAAAAACTTTTTTGGTTTTTTACATATAATAATAACAAAGATACTAAAGTCCATATATTATAGACTACACAACTGCCCAGGGAGGCAGAGGCGAGTTGAAGCCAACCTAATTTGAAGTAATACAATGAATGACATGTTGTTTATGACAACATAGGTATTTGTTAGTGAATCGAAAAATGTGATTACAGCACCATCTATTTTGCTAATTGCTTTATTCTAAGGAAACAACTTCACTTAAAGGAGAAAATGTATCCTAGGTGCTAACTCGGGTATAAGCCAGCACTATCGATTTTCATTTATTTATGTTCAATAGTTCAGATGTGATCTTAGCACCATTTTTATTGTTATTTTCCTCTATCCCACGGAAACAACGTCATTTGTCGGGATAAAATGTATCCTGAGTTACATCCATTCAATAGTTTCATGTGATGCTCTCACAGACAGACATTTACAGATTTATTATAGTATAGATAATAATAATAATTTCATTATTATATTCCAGGAATTATGGGTACAAAGGCAAAGAGTGCTCCGCAAACTGCTCCTCAAATACAGAACGGCAAAGAAGATTGACAGGCATCTATACCATGCTCTATACATGAAGGCGAAGGGTAATGTGTTCAAGAACAAGCGTGTGCTCATGGAATACATCCACAGGAAGAAGGCTGAGAAGGCTAGGACCAAGATGCTTAGGTATCAACATACCTTCTTTATGCTACTTTCTAAGATTATTAGGACTTTCTTGTATAAATATTGTTCAGTATAAAAATAAGAATTTATATACTGAACATTCTGACAGTTCTTTTAGAATACTTAATGTTCTACATACATCTCCAGTTTCAGAAGTTTTGTTTACATTTAATGTTTGAGTTACTAAAAGAATTGGAAAGAGAAGTTGTAAGAATATAATTATATGGAGCCTTTCTGCGACCAGTTCATTCATATTAACAGGTCTCGGCGATGTTTTATATTTGCTGATTTGTGTTTGCAGATATAAATAATTTCCTAAGTTTTAAACCTGTTTAAAGACTATTTTATTGTTATTAAAATAGCTTTAATAATAATAACAATAAAACACATTTGAAAAACGATATTGTTGCATCTACACATATAGCTTTTCTAGGTTAATTTGGTTAAATAAGTATGATAAAACGAAGAGTAAATTTAGACCGAACTTTGAGGTCAACTGTATTGATTAGAAGCTTAGGTTAAGAAGCTATTAGATAGTTAAGTTTAGCATATTTCACACTATTTTCTCCTTGCCTTTAGACGTGTGATATTTTTCTTGGCAAGGCTCTCCTATTAGAGCTGTTATTTTGATATCATAATAAACAGCAAAAATGTTTTTGTTTAATTTTCTTTAAAAGTTTTCTTTGAAGCTGAAAAACCCGATAGGTATGTGGTACAAACTTAGATATCCCTATATCCAATATTGGATTGCAAATAGCTGACAAGAAAGTATGACATGCCAATGTTTAAAAAAAATCACACAACAAATTGAGATCCTCCTCCTTTTTCAAAGTGGGATAAAAAAGGCAAGAATCTGTTGCCAATCTAATAGTTATTTAACTAAAGCTTAATGTATGAAGTAAAACAATTTGATTTTGTAATAAATGGAAAGATCATATATATAAGTTTTATAATAAACTGTTTTTATTTTATTCACTCTAATTAAAAAGTTATTAAATTAAAAGTAAATTTTTGAATCTGAAGTACCCGAGTACCGGTTTCACTGTAACATACAAACTATATCAGTTGTGTGCTACGAAGTTACAATGAGTTAGTATGACAAATTACCATTGTGACATCACACGCGCGGTCTGGTTTTTGGTACTCGGGGTACTTCGGGTTCAGAAATGTATTTTTAATTTTATATAAATTTTTAATTATAGTGAGAAAAATAAAATAAAAATAGTTTCTTAAAAAACTTATATATGATCTTCCCATTTAGAAAAAAAAATGATCCAACAACCCAATTGCAAATGTTTGTTGTTCAGCGACCAGGCCGAAGCCCGCCGTAATAAGGTGAAGGAAGCCCGTAAGCGGCGCGAGGAGCGTATCGCCGCCAAGAAGGAGGAGCTGCTGCAGACCTTTGCGAGGGAAGACGAAGCCGCCGTAACAGCGAAGAAGTGATGCAATCTACTTGTAATTATTAATATAAAGAAAATCATTCAATAAACTTTGTTTTTTGGATGGATTATGTTGTTTAATTTAGTCCTTACAGGTTTATTATAGGGGGCTAATCAATATCAACTACGCTATCAATCCCTATTAATATTATAAATGCGAAAGTAACTGTCTGTCTGTCCCGTTTTCACGGAAAAACCACTGGACCGATTTGGCTGAAACTATATATATTTTTAATACCGAGGATGAAATTGAACATAGGATACTTTTATCCCGAAACTATCCCATATAGTTTCCGGGATAAAAATGTATTTGTCTGTCTGTTTGCTATGCTTTTACAGAAAAACTACTGGACCGATTTGGCTGAAATTCGGTATATATTTAATTTTAATACTAAGGGTGGACAAGGGATACTTTTCATCCCGGATAGAAGTTTAGGGAGAGATTTATGTAAAGATTATCCCAAAAAGTAGGATGGGATTTATTTTGTGATTTGCCATTTTAGTCGATTTGGCCGATTTAGTCGATGTGGTCGGTTTGGTCTATGTGGTCCATTTGGCCCATTTGGTCGATGTGGTTGGTGTGGTCCAAGTGGTCGATTTGGTCATTTTGGTGTAGTGTACATATGTAGCAGTACCTCTTTAAACAAGAGGCACGCACTAGAGGTTGAGAGGCTGCGCCGCGGGGTAAACTCTAGTTAAGTAATAAGTTCTCCATACCGTTTGGATTTAAATTTTCCAAGTAAACAAAATTAGATCTTTTTATATATATCATTACTAGAGTGTTTGCTCTGTAATTAGCTTTATTTTACATCAAAACTTGATTAGGTTTTATATAATGCGACTGAAGCCACAAGCCCCCCGCGGCAGTAACAGCTTGTTCCCTCCCCCTTGTCGGATGTCGGGCGCCGTATTTTGATCGGGTGTCGGTCCCTGTATTCACACTTGTCGGACCCGATCGAAGTCGTAGCCGCGATATGTGTGTGCGCGATCTGCGGCAGAGAGCAACTAGGGTCCGCTGACTGGAAAGTACCAGTCAGCGGACCCTGGCGGTGAGGTCCATTCGCCGGTATCGTACGGTGGCGACACTTTTGACGGGAGATCCGACCTGGGAACTCTAGGCGGACGTGCTTGCCAAGGTTCGACGCTTTCGACAGGATGCCAGAGCTAGAGGTCTGGTTTACTGCCGGGCAGAGATTGAGGCGATTAGGACGCGGGAAACCGCGACCATGATCCAAACCTGGCAGAGATTTAGAATCTCCTGAGGCCGGCATTGATACAGTGGAGGCGGTTCGCCCTTATCTACTGCGATGGGTCGCGCGGAAACGCGGGACTCTGACCTTTAGAATGACGCAGATACTTACCGGGCACGGGTGCTTCGAGGAGTATCTGCATCAGATTGTAGGGTGTCTGCCTTCTCCTCAGTGCCGCGAGTGCAGCGCACTAGACACTGCGTTTCACACGCTGGTCGAATGCGCTGCATGGCAACCTCAGAGGTTCGAGCTCGAGGCCATCGTAGGGCCGATCGATTCGCTGCGGGGACTGGTTTAAGCCATGCTCCACAGCGACGATCACTGGTCAGCGGCTTCTTTCTTTTGCGAGGCAGTAATGTCCCGCAAGGAAGCCGCTGAGAGAGTAAGGGAGAGAGCTGCGCACGCGCTCCTCGGACGCCGTCGTCAGACTGGCCTCCGGAGACACAGGTATGCGCAAAATCTCCTCCCATGATTCCATCGCAGGGGTCCGCGCATTGTCGGGATGCGACGTGTCCAGCTTCTGTTGGTGAAATGGGTCACTCTACATCCCGGGGTGACCTAAGCTTGTTGCGCGGTTGAACAATGGATGTAGCTTCGCTCGTCATCTCATGTTCTTCCACACAAGCACCGGGTATGGGACGCAGGTTTAGGTTTAGTGGAGTAATTGGTTCCACCCAGTCTTCGCACACGCTGCGCGGCGTTTATCGCCGCGGTCTGGTCCCACCCCCATAGTCGAGAGGGACTCAGTATGATACAAAAAGTATTCCCCCTGCGCATCAAAAAAAAAGCAGTACTTTCCAGTAGTGATGGCACATTTCACTGATCACCGGTTAAATAACAGTTATATAAAATAAATCACTTTTCACTTCAGTTACAAGAATCGGAAAGGACTGAAATTTCACGTGGAGCAAGTGTTATATTTTATCGACCTGTCTAGTTAGAAAATCGATAATTACATGTTTAATTGATTGTTATATCTAATTTGGCTATTTGGTATTAGAATGGCGTTTTAGTCAAAGCGATAAAGGAGCGGACCTGAGTGAAATAAAATTGAATCTTATTCTTTAACAGGTTCGGCATTCATTTGCTTGAGGATTTTTGAGGTTAACTGCATGAAAAATATCGTTGAGACTTGAGATTGTGACAAATTATTTCACTTCACAGTAAATTAAATTCACTTGCAGTTCTATTCACCGGGCAGTACGACGCCTCGGCTGTTATTTTGAGTGAACTTATCGTACGCATTTTTTTCAATTATAATTATTTCTAACATGTACATGGTGTAAATAAATAGTGTAATAATAATAGACTCATTAAACTTGGATATTAATAATTATGTCTCTATTATGGAATCATTAGGAAAATATCCCAGAAAAACAAATATTGCATATTATGCTCATAACTTATACCAAATGACCATATAAAATAAAAAAAACTTAAATTAATATAAAAAAGTAAATTGATTTAATGAACGTTTAAATATGCCAATGAAAAATAAACATTGACAGTTCCATGCCTGATGAAGTATGAGCTAAAGTACATTTGAAACAATTATCGACAAAAATCAATGCTAGTACACCGACTTGAGTCACTAATAGACTAGTTGTTTATTTGTTGATTACTTTTACGACTTGTAACGGGCGGAAACAAATATCCTCCTGCCAAAATAATCGTCGCCTACAAAAATACCGGACAGTGATTTTTCACCAGTGATTTAACGGCAGCGAAAAAATTTTTCTCACTTTAATATCGATATATTTAAGTAGCGATGTTTTTCATCACTCCTTTCCAGTATATAAAAGTACTCTGTGGCAACTAGGGACGGACGGAAGAAGGGAGAGCGAGGAGAGTTGCCGGGCCCGACATTTTCTTTTTTTTTTTTCAGGTGGGGGAAATGCATTTCGCACATACCGGGTCCTTTGCTAGGGATTAGACCGTTGTCGATCATGGAGGCATTCCACTGAGGGCAATCCAAACAGTAACCGACCGGCTTGTGTGGAGACTTAACCGATGGACAAATGCCCAGGGGCTAATAATACCCCACTAAAACCACCCTCCTCCCATGTACCCCACGCTTATAGTAGGAAAGGCATGAGACTTAGAACGTAGTTACGCCCACGCCGATCCTAGCGCAAAAGTGCCTGAGAGTGCCCCGGGAATCAGAGCAAACTCACTTCGACGACAGGGGTGAAGACTCCTCTGTTCCCTAGATGCTAGAGGGCCCCTGCAGCGGTATTTCAGGGAGGGAGGTCATGCGCATATCTGCGCCTCCGGGTCCCCGACTGACGTCGGCGCTCGCGAGACGCATGCGCACTTGTACCTCTCTCCCTATCTCGTTCCGCGGCTTCCTTTTGAGACATAACAGTCTCGCAGAAATTAGCCGCACCCACCCAATGATCATCGCTATGCAGCATGGTTTGCACCAAACTACCCAGCGAATCGATCGGACCTACTATTGTCTCGAGTTCATACCTCTGGGGTGCCCATGCTGCGCACTCGACTAGCGTATGAAACGCCGTGTCTTGTGCGCTACACTGGCGGCATTGGGGTTAAGGCAAGCAGCACGCAATCTGGCACAGATACTTATCGAAGCAACCGTGCCCGATATCTGCGTCATTCTGAAGGTCAGTCTGAAGGTCCCGCGTTTCCGCGAGAGCCATCGCAACAGCTACGGTCGAACCGCTGCCGGGCCCGACGTCCGACAAGTGTGAACAGCGTCATTTTTACGGACGTAGAGTGCTGGCAAAACGCAACATGTCTTGTCGGTCTCGACAAAAAAATGGCGTTGGTAGTGTACAGCTTCATATAAAATATTCTGCCACTAGAGCAACCGTTTTTTATAAGGCCCGACACGCGACAAGTGTGAATGGGTGATAAGTCCTCAAACAAATTTCCTCGCGTTAAAAAATGATTGGCACCTTGTTAATTTATGCAAAACAGAATCTTAATATTTTTTTCATTTTGTAGATATATAATACAATGATAACAATAATAATAACCCGCAAGGGGGCTTAGTCGCGAAGTCTTAGGTGAGTAGCGACACCTCGTACCTGACTCCGGGGGCCAAGGCAAAGCCCCCGCTTCCGTGTTTGCCTTAGCCAACCGGCACGGAGCGGAGATTGCTAGAGCTAAGGCTCAAGTTCCACGGGTGGAAGTGATAAATGACCTAACGTCGGTAGTAGCTTCGGTGAACCTGCAGCCCACCTCTCGACACACCTTAACCACTCACACCCCTGTCTTCTATGGCATTTTTTGGGGCCCATGCAAGGAGTGGCGAGTCACCATCTGCCTATTTTTCCATGTTCACTGAACATTGCGACGGGCAGACGCCATAGTCCCCATATTCTCAGACCCCTAGTACCACTAGTAGTGCACTCCAATAGCCCGGTGCTCTTTATTCTCATTTCTCACACTACCTGGCCGGGACTTGTCCTTGAGCGCATTATTATATGGTGTAGTCAGGGACAACCGCCGGTCAGTGTCACGCCACATTTAGATTAAATTTGTCAAGGGGCCTCTACGTGTTGGCCTTCCCATGGCCCCACGCAAACTCTCCAAAAGTCCGGGCCATTTTTATGGCCCGTGGTCTTCAAAGACATACATTATATAATTTATTTATTTAATATAATATTATTATATAGTTATAAAATAAAAAAAATAACATTTTTATTATCTTGAACACATTGATAGGGTGGGTACTAATTAGTTTGGCAACAATTATATAGTTTCTCTTAATTATGATGTTTTTTTCCTTTTGATCCTTCTTCAATGGACTGATTACATACAAATTGAATGATTTGATTAAATTCGGTATAGACGTCCTTGAAATTTTTGAATTTCAAGTTTCTGTAAAATAGATTAGTCACCGTTTAATATTGCAGCAAAGTGCGCCTTTGAAGTCGCAAGTCATGGCTATACATGTAGTCCAACTACTTATATATGTATTTATACAGACTTGCTTGATTATTTATCTACTTGCCTCTCGCTAGTCCCCAGTTGGGTGATGACCTTACGTCGAGTAACATGGCTGAAGTAAACACAGACCTAAAAGAGGAACGGGAAAAATGTATCTTCAATATATGCGAGTTAACGGAGTTCTTTGATGGAGGTCCTGAGATTACTTTAAGTAGAAAAGATAGAGGTAGGTACATGTCATTGTGGTTTATTTATTATGTAAGAAGTGGTTTTGTTTTTTGGTGATTATAAATTAATCCATACAAAAAATAAACTCGTGGGAAAACTTTTGCTCGCGTAAATTTTACATGTTTATTTATCTTTAAGGGAACTGATAGTACAATATTTAGTGTAGGTAATTAGGCAATTAGTTAGTATTTTGTTGGAAACTCAAAATTTCAAAAATGTTAAACCGAAACCAATTTAAAAAGTTGTTAATTAATAAATCTAAATAAAATGAAAGAATATTTAAATGATTAATTAACTTAATTAAGCTAATTGTAAATGATATAATATATGATTTAACCATATTTAAGAATTTTAATATGTAAATATTTATTTCTTAAGAAACACATGCACAATTTGTAATCAGTTGCTGGAATGTTCTTTTAAGCAAATTTTGCTTGTATCAGATGCCGCTCTTCCATATCTTAAATATTACATTGTATTTAAAAGTTTCTAAAATATTTTCATGCCATAGAGGACAGAACACTGATATTAAAAATATTTCATTATACGTTTTATAATTGCGAATTCCGAACTTAATGAAAATAATTTAATTTTCATTAAGTTCGGAACATACTAATCGTAGGAAAATATTAAACTACATTATTATATTGAATTACTAGAAAAATAGTTATTGCACTTAAATATATTCCTTAAGTACAGAACATAGAATTATAGTAATATTTAATAAAATATAAAAATGTGTCTGTGTATTAATCATTATATATTATAATAAATTCAGAGACGCGCCGCGGCATCCTATGGGCAAGGTCGTGCGGCGCACAACGGCGCCAAAGCTGCCAAAGCGTGAAGGGCGCCGTCAACAGTTTTTGAATCTACTGCATATTTTTTTTATTTTTTTTAAGGCGGGGGAAATGCGTTTCGCACATACCGGGTCCTTTGCTAGGGATTAGACCGTTGTTGATCATGGAGGCTTTCCACTGAGGCAATCCAAACAATAATCAACCGGCTTGTGTGGAGACTCGACTAATCAATGCCCTACTAAAACCACCCTCTTTCCATGTGCCCCGCGCTTATGGTAGGAAAGGCGTGAGATACAGAACGTACTTACGCCCACACCGATCCTAGCGCACAAGTGCTTCAGAATGCCCCGGGAGAGGCAAACTCACTTCGTCAACAGGGGCGAAAACACTCCTCTCCTCCCTAGATGCTAGAGGGCCCCTGCAGCGGTATTTCAGGGAGGGAGGTCATGCGCATACCTGCGCCTCCGGGCTCCCGACTGACGTCGGCGCCCGCGAGACGCATGCGCACTACCATCTCTCTCCCTATCTCGTTCCGCGGCCTCCTTATGAGACACTACCGTCTCGCAGAAATTGGCCGCACCCACCCACCAATCGTCGCTGTGCAGCATGGCTTGCACCAGATCGCCCAGCGATTCGATCGGTCCTACAAGTGTGTCGAGTTCAAACCTCTGAGGTGCCCATGCTGTGCACTCGACTAGCATGTGTAACGCCGTGTCTAGCGCGCCACACTGGGCGGTATTGGGGTGAAGGCAAGCAGCCCGCAATCTGACACAGATACTTATCGAAGCAACCGTGCCCGGTAAGTATCTGTGTCATTCTGAAGGTCAGTGTCCCGCGTTTCCGCGAGAGCCATCGCAACAGCTGCGGTCGAACCACTTCCACCGTGTCAATGCCAGCAACAGGGTTTTCCAACTCTACTGACCAAGATTGGATCATGGCCGCGGTTTCCCGCGTCCTGATCACCTGGAGTTCGGCCTGGCCATAGACCAGGCCACGGGCGAGGGCATCCTGTCGGGAGCGCCGAACTTTGGCTATCACGTCCGCCTGGAGAGGCCAGGGCGGATCGCCTGCCAAGAGTGTCGACGCCGTCCACGAGACTGTAGGGTATCCTCGGATGGTCCTCACCGCCAGGACCCGTTGTGCGCGGCACAACAGTCCTATTGTGGCGGTGAAGTGCAGTGGACCATACGGGTGCACCGTACAGCGCCATACTCCTAAGGATGCCCATGTAGAGTTTCCTAGTTGTCCCCCCCGGTCCCCTCACGGTGGGAAGAAGCCGAGAGAGGGCGTCTGCGGACCTCACGAGCTTGGGAACTAGCTGCTCAAAGTGCGCTTTAAACAGCCATTTCCCATCGAGAATTAGCCCCAGATATTTCATCTGGGGGCCTACACGAATGTCCACCCCTTGGACTGTAACGAACAAGTCCGCGGGGGGGTTCGTACAAGCCCAGCCTACCTATTCTTCGGACCACGATCGCCAACCCGGCGTTGGCGAGGTCCACAGATTCCGCGAATGACGCAGCGCGTGCCGTGAGTAGGGTGTCCGGGCAGGACTGGAACCCGAAGGATCCAGTCATAACCGAAGTTCCAAAGAACCGGCCCGAGGACCGATCCCTGTGGAACGCCGCACGCGACTCGTCGCCGACCTATCGCGCGATTCTCGGACTTGCCGCCCACCTAAAGGATGTACCTGTCCTGGAGGTACGCGCCCAACAGCCTCGTGAGGTACGGGGGAACTCCGTGTGCACGAAGCCCCTTCCTGATCGTCTCGTGAGGGAGGCGGTTAAAGGCGTTCGCTATGTCTAGCGAAACCGCCAGGACAGTATCCTTTGCTTGGACTGCGTCGTCCGTTACAGATCGCAGTGTCTCGAAGGCGTCCAACGTGGAGTGCCTCCGCCGAAACCCGAACTGCGTCTGTGCTAGCCCCAGCTCCACAGTATCCAGGGCGACGTCTAACTCTTCCTCGGTGATGAAGTGAGGCTCCACCTCCGAGGTGTCGGGAATGATTGGACCCATATCGGGGGGAGTGAAGATCCCCGGATCCGGGAAGAGCCCATCGATAACCGACCGGAGGACCTCGGGTTCGAGCGTTTCCGTAACCGTGGAGGTGCAAGGCCGCAACGTGTTGCGGGCCGCACGGTACGGACGCCCCCAAGGGTCTCGGTCTAGTGTCTCGAGGAGCTCCTCCCGAGCCCGGGCTTTCGCTCGCAGAATTGCGATCGAAAGGGCCTTTCTCGCCTCTCTGAACTCCCCCACGAGTCCATTCTCCTCAACATAGTCTGGAGGACGACGCGGTCTGCTGCGTTTGAGCCTGTGGCTGATTCTGCGGACTGCCCTCCGCAGTTCAGCCAGCTCCTCAGTCCACCAGTGGACTGATGTACGCGGCGGCGGTCGTTTGGCTCGAGGCATAGCAGCGTCGCAAATCCTTTTGAGGGATTTGCGCATGTGCTCAGCCTGGGCCTCCAGATTCCCCAGGTCGGCTGGATAGGTCCAGCTATTCAATGATAGCCCTCTCCTCGGCCTGCTCCGCGTCGAGCTTGGTAAGAGCCCAGCGCGGGAGCCGGGAGGGGCCCTGAACAGGGTTAGCGCTGGGCGAGGGGGAGAGCTCGAATCTGATGTACAAGTGATCAGATAGAGTCTCCACCTCCTCCAGCACTCTCCATCCTACCACTCTGCGGGCGGCCGCATGTGTGGCGAATGACAGGTCGATGATCGATCCACCCCGCGCACGTACGCAGGTCTGGACCGACCCCTGGTTCAGGGTGGACAGGTTGGATTGAAGCGCCCAGTCTTCAACCGCCCGTCCCCTAACATCAGTAATCGCGTTCCCCCAGGATTGGTGCTTGGCATTGAAGTCGCCTAGGACGAATATAGTCTTCGGCGCTAGTCTGCCGACGGCTGCCCTAATGGAGTCCAAGGCGAGCTCGTACTCCGCCAGGGGGCGGCTCCGCGTGAGGTACACGCCTATGATGACGTAACATTCGCTTTCCGCCACCGCGTAGCCCTTTCCTCTTTCGAGACTGGTGAGCGGTGTGCCAGATTCGGCTCTGGCGACCACGGCTACCACATCATCGAGATCCCCCACCCAGTTCCTGGCTGGGGGTACGTAATAAGGTTCGCTTATTACGGCCAAGTTTGCTTGCCGCTCCGCCATCGCCTGCAGGCACAGGTCCTGGGGGTCGGGGGAGTGGTTAACGTTGGCTTGAAAGGGTGTACTGGGCATTTAGGTGTCCATAGATACCCCCCTTCCACTCGCCGGTCGTTTATTCGTCCTCGGGTGGACGAATTTACCCTTGACGTATGGGGGCTGGCAGTGCCTCGCCAACGTCGGATGGGTAGCGCGTTTGCCCCCCGCCGTGCAAACGGTGCAGTGGGGGTCGCGGGCTGTGCAGTCCGGCTGCTTGTGTCCGCTCTTACCGCAACAGAGACACAAGCCGGTCCGGTCCGGGCACGAGTCCGGGCAAGTCAGGGTGCCGTGGCCGACGTTGAAACATCTGTAACAACGTATGGGCCGGGCTTCCAGAGCCTCCACCTTCGCCGAGGTGAAGCCCACCAGAAGGTGGCCCGCTCGGCGATGGTTTTGGCTGCAGAGACGGGACACATCACGTAGGATGCGCCCATCCCCCCAGGTCCTATGCCAATGTGCCTCGCCTTGACATCGTCGCGTCAGTTGCCCACACTGGCGATGGCACTGCGAAGCCATCTACTGTGGCCGACTCATCCAGCCCTGAGACGTAAAGCTCCCCACACTTTACAGGGCGGATGACTTCGGCCATCCCTTGGAGCGCCCCTCGAATGGCCTCGGCGACGCGGTTCGCGCTAGTCGCGCTCTCGGGTCCTGGGGGGAAGTCCAGGAGTCGAGCGTCCCGGGCGGCCCGCGTCACTTTCAGCCCCTCTCTGAGGCCTAATTCGGTGATATTGACCACCGAGGCGGCCTTCGCGAAGACCTCCCGGTAGCCAATGCCGTTTTTGGCCGATTCCGGCAGCAATTTGATAATAATTGCTGCCGATCTCGGCTCCTGGAATAGCACGGGCTTCGTAGCCCGTGGCTGGCGCGCCGGTTTCCGCCCCGGTGGCGGAGCCGGTGCTTGCGCCGAGAGAGGGGGGCGTTTCCGCTCCCGCTCCCCTGCCCTTCTTCCTCCGGATGACCGTGAACCACGCCCCCCCTCCGGGACGGGGTCGGGCAAGGGGCCACCGCAGCCGATGGTGGCGCAACAGCAGGTGCCGCGACGGCGGGTGTCGCGGCCGCAGGTTTTGCCTTGAGCCTGGGGGCCGGTGGCCCGGGCTTAGGCGCCGGAGCAGAGGCGGCGGCGAGAGCTGCGGCTCGGCGTAGCTTTTTCGCCCTCTGCTTCACCCCCCCCCCCCTCTTCACCTTCTTCTTGGGGGGAGGGGGTGGCGGTGGGGAGTCCGCCACCCCGACGACGGGGGCCACCACCACCTTCATCGGTACCGGGGGAATTAATTCCCTCAGGGCCCGGTGGGCGGCGGCGGCAGCTCCCGCCGTTTTAGGCAGCGGTTGTGCCTCCGCAGCTTTTTCCTGTCCGCCGCGAGCGGCGGACGAAGAATTAGCGCGGGCGGCAGCCGCTCCTCAATCCCGGCGAGTCGGGCGTCCAACATAGCGCCCACGGTGCGGGCGATGATATGCGTGAGCATATCGTAGTCCACACCACCGTGCGCATCTGTTGGTGTTGTAGGAACCGGCTCCGCCGCGATGGCGGAAGCCGGAACCGTTTTGGGGAACGCGGTGGTTATATGAACCGGCTCCGGGGCCGGGACTTTCTCCGCCGTGGCGGCCTTGGCCTTCCGCTTAGCGGGTACGGCACCCGGATCCGCCGTTACAGCGGGAACCGGGGCCGCATCCGCAGCGGAGGCCTTCATGGTCTTCCGCATCTGCTCGAACTCCTTGCGGTAGGAGAGGTTCTCCTCCCGCAGAGAGTTGAGGTCGGCGCGCAGCCTGGAGTTCTCGTTGCCGAGTCTCCAGGCTTCCGACTCCGGATTCCGCGTCACCAGCGTGTCGACGATGTCGGACAGCCGGGTCGCAGCCTCCTTTAGTCGGTGCACGTATGCGCCCTTCAGGTTGCCCGACGTTTGGGCGACCTGGGCGCTCGCCGCTAGGCGGAGTTCCCCAGGGCCGAGCACATGCACGTGTGTCCCCTATTAGCGCGGCGCACTGGCTAGCCGCGGCCAGTTTGGCGGCAGTGGCCTTTCTGGCCCTACGGCCCTTTCCCCCCCTTCGGTGCGGAGGTAGGCCTCCGCAACCGCGAGCACGCTCACCGTCGCGTCGCGCGTGCGACGCAGCGGCTATCGCGCCCGCGCCGGCGTGGAAGCACCCGATGTGCTCTCCGAGTCGGCGCTGCGGTCCCAGAACCGCAGCCTCAGCTCGGGAATAGGGCTAGACGAAGCGGTGGCGGCGACGGTCCCAGTAGGGAAAGAAGACGAAATGGTCACCGCTACCGCACCTATAACACCGTCCCTAACAACGACCCCGGTCGTTGGCGCGGGTGAAGCCCGCGCGGCAACCGGTGTCGCGGGGCGGTCGTCCCCCACGCTGCGCACGGGTGAAGCCGGTGCGCAAGCCGATGTCGAGGGCACGGGGGAAGCCCGCGCGCTAGCCGACACCGTCGTGGGGCCATCGCTCCCCGCTGCCGCCGAGCAGGCCGCTGTGTACACCGACCTAACCGGTGTCGGTGCACATGCAGCCGCCTCGGTGTGCAGGCCGCAGAAAACGCGAATCGCGTCGTCGAGCGCGTACTCCAGCGAGTCTGGGACGCTGCCTGACGGCGCGATGTCTACGTGGTCTACAAAGGCCTGCACAGGTGAGGCCCGTGCAGGTGGCGTTCGCGCCCGGTAGGCGTTTTCTACAATGGCGCTCGCCGCGCTCACGGCCATGAGAACGGCCGAGTTCGCCGCGAGCACCACTTCCCTATCTACGGCCGTGTGTGGCGCGCTCTTGCGCGCGGCACACACGGCCGTAGATAGGGAAGTAGGCCGTAGGCGCAGCGGGAGCCGAAGACGGCCCCATCGTCACGCTCTTCTTTTCACGGGGCTCGGCGGCGGTGAGGTCGACCACCGCCGATGCACCCCCTATCGACGCGGGCGGCCCGGTAGCCGTGACAACGGCTGGACCCGGGCGCCCGAGACGAGGTTCCGCAGCGCTGCGGCTGCGACGAACCAGCGAAGACTTCTTCTTGCGTGTCTCTCCAATCTCTTTCATGGCCCATCCATTATTGGAGTCGATGTGATCCCGCTTACGCGGTACACTCGGCTCCCTGGGGGCCTTCGGGGTGCCTGGGCCGTCCATTACTGGAGGCCCTTACCCAAAAGGAGACCAGAAAGGCGCGCGAAAACACAACACACACAAAAAACCGTTGCAACAGCGCGCGCAACCGATTTTGCGCACGACACTAGCAAGCGGAAAGAGAAATGGGACTCACCGGCTAAAACTGCTTTCCGCACTGAAATCCGATCGAACAAACACTAGTACACTATCACCTGTACACCAAACTAACAATTTATCGCTTTTTCCGGTAAAAAAGCGCAGAAAATTGTATGAAAAGAGTGTGAGCAAAGCATTCGTGACCGCTACGCAAGGAAGCTGATCAGGAACTAAACTCTGCATATTACTCTTACACTCGGTGGCTTTCCACATGGTTAAATGAAAAAGCATAAACCGATCGGTAGTCGAGTTGCCGAAGCGCGCCTAGATAAAAAAAAATGCAATTTCATAAACAAACAAAGGTTATGTATGAGGGTTTGACCCCCAGCCAAATCGTGCGGAAAGCCCTAAAGTGTAGGTTTAAACAATAGTGTCGTCTTAATTCCAGAAAGAGCATTACTTTCAAAAAGGGCAGAATACGCGGGACCGGATGAAAACTACCTGAGTTATAAGGACAGCTATGAAGAATCAGTTCGGAAAGCAACAATACTTTTTGGGGTCATTCGTCAAATGCAGAAGGATGGAAAGACGACGATTCAAAATTACAGGTACGAAGGTTCAGTAGCGGAGAAAATTTATCACTGCTCTGCCACTGGTTACATACTGTTACGAGCTACAGGACTAGGATTAAAATAAATGCCTTTGGAATTACTATAGACTTTATTAGAACTGTACAAACACGTATAAAACAAACACAAATAAAACTGGATGCCACCAATTCAGACTGCACGATTCAATGCAATTTGACACGCAGTCCGTCGTCTATATCGCTAATCGAGAGTACTACAAACGTCTTACTCGTATCGTAGTCGTCGCTTGACTGCCCATCTCTCCATTCGGACACCCCTTTATACTCAGCTTAGGACCGTGTAAATAGTGATTTCCACGAATTACACTTGCGCCACCATCGACACTATTCCCAGAAAACATAATTTGGCACACCTGCAGGATTATCTGTGCGAAAAGCTATAAACAAGTACAATAACAATATGCTATTGTCTAAATAAAAGAACTGCGAATAGAGGAAGGGCAATAAACCAGGTTTTATGGCAGTCAGATGTGCATCCCTTGTACTTGGCCCAACTTGTAACAATACATACGTACATATTGTCACGCCTGTTTCCCATTGGGGTAGGCAGAGATGATGGATCTCCACCTGCTACGATCCTGACAAACACTTTTCGCTTCATCGACTTTCATTAATCTTTTCATACATACACGCTTATTTAAACTACTTTTTATCTGACCTTTCTTCAAAATATTGTTACGTGCGAGCGGGGTACGCACTTAGGATCGGAAGGAAACACCAGTTTTTAAATAAACGCTTTTATTGACTTACACAGCCGAACGTAATACCTCTCCGCAGGGTTGCCCCTATACGCACGACTAACGATGCATTGTTCCGACGATAAGGTGTCACACTCACAATACCGTCGCTGATATTGCGTAGACCACCTCCTGCTACTGCCGTGCTCACTTTTGCTTCGTCTCTCGAACTACGCTACACTCCTCTTTCACTTAACTGTTCACTAAACTTGTCACTGAATCCACCACTTAACTCGTCACTGTCTCCTATTAAACTTTTCTTCCAACTCTTCCGTATCGCACTTGTCGCTTCGCTGTCTTGAACTGAACTCAACTCTAAAACTATCAGGTAGGCGCGCCTTACGCTGCTTATATACCCGGGAGAATTTTTTGGAACCCATAATTCCGTTATTCTTTTATTTACTATCTGTCCCTTTCTAAACATCTATCTAACTCTGTCTTTTCCTTCCCGAACCTTCTATTTGAGAACTTTCGTTTATCCATCTATCCCTTTCTAACATCTATCTATCTCTGACTTTTCCTTCCCGAACTTTTTATTCTAGAACTTTCGTTCATCGTCTATCCCTTTCTAAAATATATTCATCCTTGTCTTTTCCTTCCAGAATTTTCTAGCTTTTTGTAAAAGTTCTTAAACTAACTAGATGGTTCCACCATCATTCGCCACACTATCTTCATTTGATCATGGTGAGTACGTCTCGGTCTACCGGCATCGACTCTACCAGTCACATTGCTGTCATATACTTGTTTAGTGATTCTGCTTTCATTCATTCTCTCTACATGCCCAAACCATCTTAAAAGTCCTTTTTCAACTCTTGTAACTACATTTTCTTTTAATCCACAACGCTCCCTTATCACACTGTTTCTTATCATATCACTTACATTAACCTTACATATACTTCTCAAAGCTCTCATTTCAACTGCTTTTATCCTACTTTCATGCTTCTTCTGCCATACCCAACTTTCACTGCCGTACTTAGCGTTGGTACTAATACCCCTCGATGGACAGCTAGACGTGCCTTTATAGACACTTTCCGGCTGTTCATAAAAGAGTTCAGCGCTCCATTCACCTTATTACCTACCATTACTCTCCTTTCAATATCACTTTCATGCTTTCCGTCTCTGGTAAACACCCTAGATAAACAAACTCTTTAACTTGCTATAGTCTTTCATTTCCTATCTGTACGTTACACATTGTCATCCTTTCATCTCTTTCAAACACCATAACTTTCGTCTTCTCTATATTAATTTTCATACCCTTATTCTTAAAAGATTCGTTCATAATTGTTACCATGTCCTATAACTCTTTTTTCGACAATGCAAGTATAATCTGATCATCAGCATAGAGTAGATAGACATTTGATGAGTAACCTATTCATTCTTAAACCACTTTCACTTTCTTTCAAGCCATCCAAGCAACTGTTCATAAAAAGGTTGATTAGCCATGCCGATGCTACACAACCCAGTCTAACACCTTTTTTGATGTTAAACTATTCGGAGTAGGCCCCGTTGATCCTAACACAAGCACTGGAATCGTTATAGAGATACTTTAGTGATTGTATCAGGTTGTCTCTTACCCCACACTTAGACAACGCTGACCAGAGTTCAGTTCTTATCACTCTGTCGTAGGCTTTCTCCAGATCTATGAATGCACAATAGACATTTTTGCCCTTGGCCAAAAACTTTTCAGTTATGCACCGTAAGGTGAAGACTTGGTCTCTACATCCCATTCCCTTGCGAAAACCCGCTTGTACATCCCATACTTTCTCATCTGTCATTTCGAAAACTCGTTCAATAAATACTTTAGCATACAACTTTCCGACGACGCTGAGAAGGCTAATGACCCGATAATTTTTGCAGTTCTTTTGTGACCCTTTCCCTTTATAGAGTGGAACAATTACGGCTTTACACCAATCTTTTGGTACACAGCCGCCTTTTCAACATCCAGCACATGTTGAAAAGGCGGTACAATTGGCTTGCGACCAGGCCTTGTCCGGCTCTCAACATTTCTACAGTAATTTTATTACACCCCGCAGCCTTACCTAATTTCATACTATTTAAAGCTTTCACTATTTCATTCATATCTATACTATCGCTATTATCGTCTCTTTCCTCCCTTACATCATTCATACTGTTTACACCTGATATACCTTTTTCAAATAATCCCTCAAAATATTCTTTCCATCGGTTTAGTATATATTCTTCTTCTTTCACAATGCATCGATTCTTATCTTTAATTACATTGAGCTCAGAATTTAGAGTCTTTCATCTGGCTCTTTTTATGGAATTCCAAAAGTATTTAATATTGCACTGGAGATCTTCTGAAATTCTTTCATCAAACTCATCCTTCTGTTAATTCTTTCTCCTTTTGACCATTTCTTTCACTATTACATTCATTTTCTAATATAGAATTCTAGCTTCATCTACATCTTCTTTTCTTGCATTCTTCAATCTTAGATCAGCTCTTAAAGCTAACAAATCTTTCCATGCTTTCTTTTTATCATTCACTACGCTCTGTATTTCCTTATCCCACCAAACATTCTTCACGCATTTACACGTTTTTCTTTTAGCTGTACTTCAGTAGCGACACTCACAACTTTAGTTTTAAAAGCCATTCATAAGTCTTCTAACTTGCATATATCATTGATTCCAATTTTTTTTTTCTAGTTTAGCACTGTATTCTATTTTCATCTCTTCCTCTCGCAACTTTTCAACTTTTATTCTTTTTAGTGTACCAGATTCCGCCACTGGTTACGGAACCTTAAATAGTGTGGTTATAAGGCGAAAAGGCCACTTTCCTGCTTCCTGTTGTGAAAATGGGCATCATATAACAAAGGGGGTTATATGGGTTATATATATGTATATATAACCCATATAACCACACCACATATATAACATATATATATGTGGTATATATATATATGGGTTAAGGTGATGGAGGTTTTGTACTCCGATGATAAGTTATCATTGCAGGACTCTTATTGCCATGACCGAACACGCATTAGACAATATATTATTTATTTTACAGAAAGGTATTAACAGACGTCATTGCAAGTACTCCAACATACAACGGTTCTCCCTTCGTGATTCATTACATAATGTTCTTGCCAGTACTCCTTAGCCAAGCTAACGAAGAGCAGCGGGAAAAGTGGTGGAGTAGAGCGTGGAGGTGCAATATTATTGGGACATACGCTCAGGTATTTTATGATATTTATGTAAGACTTTCCAGGTTGGTATTCGGCTTGTATATTTCGGACTGAGAGCAGGGGCGTGAGCTATAGCGCCCTGCTCCCGAGTGATAGTGAATTCCAGCGGATGAAAGCGATCCCAGCCGCTGTGAGGATATGGCTACCGGCAGAGCTCAAAAGAAGGCCCTCCCTACACGTGGCCATCGAGTCCGCGCGCGCAGAGGTTCTTGTCGCGCGGAATATCCTGTTGACAAATGAAGATGCCGGAGTTATATCCCCGGCAAAGGAGGAGGCCGCTTACCGTTCTCTCATGGCCTTGGAAAAATGGCAATAGACGGAACATCGGGCACTTTCAGTGGGTATTGCGGTTGACGGCTGCTATTGTAATCACCGGCAGGACCAGTTAGGCGAGGTTCACACGGTGACGAATCCGCGAACAGATTTCTTCTCGACACAAAAAGGGGCGCCATGGAGGTGAATTGATAATCGAAAAATTTAAATTTATAACGATTTTCTTAATTATTTTTTTTATTTAAGTCGTAAAGATTGTGTTCCCCGTTACTACCGTTTTAAAAATCTTAGCGGAGAAGCCTAAAAAATATTTACCATGAAAAGTAGTTTAAATCAGATCCTTTGTGGAGTTTTTGACACATGAAGTATTTTATATTAAATGCCCTTTTACGGATCCCAAAATCACATGACGAAAATCGTGGATATTCATCGTCTCCACGGAACTTTCAGTATGCGTAACCCGATAAGCACTTAGCCGATTTATTTGTGTTTTGATGTAAAATAGAATAAAGATCTATCCAACCCGTGGCAGAAACAAATTCGATTAGTAAATTTTACTTTATAATATCTATGATCTAGTTAAAATTCTTTTTTAGACAGAACTGGGTCACGGCACTTTCATAAGGGGTTTGGAGACGACAGCCACTTACGACGCTGACACAAAGGAGTTCGTTCTAAATAGTCCTACATTGACGTCTTATAAATGGTGGCCTGGAGGACGTAAGTAATATTCTGCCTGTTTACTCTACTACAACAATAAATAAAAAAATTACGACTTTTTCAGTGGGTCACACAGCAAATTACTGCATATTAATAGCACAATTGTACACAAAAGGTGAATGTTACGGAATTCACGCATTCATAGTTCAATTGAGAGACGAAGAAACTCATATGCCTATTCCGGGCATCAAAATCGGTGATATTGGAGCCAAGATGGCTCTGAACGTAATTAATAATGGTTTCTTAGGGTTCGATAATGTTAGAATCCCAAGAGATCATATGCTTATGCGGCACGCCCAGGTTTTGGAGGTCAGTGATCAACTTTAAGTTAATTTTGTTCTAGCACAATATGTTTTTGGTTTTTTTAGCTTCTCGTAGTTATTTTGGTAAATAAGAAATTACTGTGCGTTCACGATGAATCGATGCTCAAGGTTACCCACTCCCAAAAATTGGCTTCACTTATGAGGGCGTGTAGAGACTCACCGGCCTGCTGCCGGAATACTTACTAAAACTCCGTGAACCTTCCTTTCGCTTATAGCCAGGGCCGCGGAAAATGGTTATTGCCTGTTCCGCGTGTGCCGTGGTAGGTGGCGACCAGGATGGCCTCGTTCATTGCCACCGCAGGGCGCAGAGCACCCCGTGGCGATAGAATGGGGAACGCGAAACAACTCCGCTCCCAATTCCTGCGGCCTTAAGTGCGGGCGGACCCACCCTGGGTTTCACCGCAGGCGTTTGCTCACGGCGCTGGAGGTCAACCAGGCCAACCCAGCGCCGGAGTCTTCCCCTGCGTGGGGGCGGAGTGATGCTCGACGCCTAGCTATCGCCCGAGTTGTCGTTGTCGTAAGGTACCACGGAGGAGATCAATGCCGCTCAATCAGCCCAGGGAAGATAGCACCTAGGGGAGATAATGATTTTGATTTAATTTATTGACAGTTTGCTGTCGAGACGCTTGGACCGTGGGGTCCTGAGGCCATGAGTCTCTACCAAAATTTATCGAAACGACTCATTGATTCTTCAGGTGATCAGAGGGTTGGTGCTTACCTCGGCCAACGGATCAGTATGGCGATCCAGCGAGGAAACGTAGCCAGCCTTCTGGGCACCTTACCCATAGAAGACGGTGATCTGGGCTCAGTATTCTACTTATAGTATTGAGGGACTACGAGTAGAATATAATACGAATAAGTTAAGTTTTCTTGCATTGTTATGACAATATAAAAAAAAAAAAATAAGGTGTAAATTTTATAAATTTATTAAAGCGTCTATTTAAGCAAAGATTCGAAACATGAATGACATGAATATTATTCATTAGTCTATAACTTTTGAAGTCTAGTGGTTGAAGTTTATGATCGCTTGGCTCTACAGCCCAGAAGTCATGAGTTAGATTTCCCGTATTATGGTATAAATGTGATTAGCAGTCTGGAGCCCATTGTAACTCTACTAAATTTGAAATTTTGCAATATGTTTCTTCGTATATTTTTGATCTAAAATGAAAAAACAAGGTTAAGTGAATATTTCTAATTACAGGATGGTACATATGTGAAACCAGAAAACAGTAAACTAAGTTATGGGGGCATGGTGTTTGTTAGAGTGTTTATAGTATTTGATCAAGTTAATTATTTATGCCGAGCCGCTACAATTGCGACAAGATATTCAGTTGTAAGACGTCAATGTAAAATCAATGAAGGGTTTGTATATTTTATTTATTTTCTTCTGAAACCTGCAAGATGTTTAAATGAAACATGAGAATTTAAGATAAAATTCCTATTTTACATTCTAAACTTTTAGTTGAAATCTGTTGAGTTGTTTTAAAATGTATTAAAACTTACAGACCGACACAGACAACAATGTCGAAAACCTTTATTTATCGTATAGATTTTGTATTCTATAAGTAATAACAGACAGAATTAATTTATTAATGTTATGACCATGTCTATCCAAAAGATTGTGAAAATGACATATAGTAATATACGTGCAGCTAACATGTAGTAGCTATAAACGGTGATACGTATATAACACTAGTTTAGCCCGCGACTTCGTCCGCGGGGAATAGTAAAAAAAAGTAAGTTAAAGTACCCCCCGATTTTGAAAAATTCTTCATTGGTGCTCCGCTCCTATTGGTCTTAGCGTGATGATATATAGCCTTATAGCCTTCATCGATAAATGGGTTATCTAACACTGAAAGAATTTTTCAAATCAGACCAGTAGTTCCTGAGATTAGCGCGTTCAATCAAACAAACAAACTCTTCAGCTTTATATATTAGTATAAGATAAGATGTGAAACTTTATTATATTATATAGAGTTTCAGAAACCCAATTACTGGACTATGTTACGCAGCAGCACAAAATATTTATAGCAATAGCAGCTAGCTATGCATTTAAGATCACTGCCACAAAACTTTGGGATACTTACAACGAAATAATCGAGGAATTAAATGATGGTAGACTGGATAATCTATCTGAGGTAAATGACCATTATAGAATAAGAACTGTTAGACATCTGGGACTGCATATTTGAGGCGCTAGGAGATTTTCTACAATGCTTCTTCTATCTGAATACAAAAAACGAAGACCTGCCTGACATTTTAAAGTAGTGAATTTTCTTCAGAAAAAAGATTCTTATACCACTCTGAAAATTTTGATTATGTTTAAGTTTAATATTTAAGGAGTTGAAAAATACAAAAGTATGAATAATTCATGACGAGAATACCCCGACACGTAAAAGGAATAATGGTTGTTTTTTTTTTTTAAAGTATTTATTTAAAATAACATAGCAATACTACATATAGACAATACAATGCAAGAAAACTTAACTTAATTTATGTTTTTTATTAATTTTTCTAATGCTTCCTTAGATATTTTTCCAAGTTGCAGTTTTTTTAATGGGTTAACGTTTTATAGCTCCATGCTAGTGCATGTTGCCTTAAAGCAGTGACTACAAATGACTGTGCACTTTATGTGGAAAGATGTCGATTGGCTTGTGGTGGGCATGGTTATATGATGTCTTCAAATTTACCTCAACTCTATGGACTAGTCACCGCTTCGTGTACTTATGAGGGTGATAACACTGTGCTGTTGTTACAGACTGCTAGGTAGGTATCAAGTATTAACTCTCTTCATCGTATCTACCGATATTAGTATGTAAATTATTTCTATTTATGTCGAGGATGTTGATGATCAAGGACATTAATACTAATCTAAAGTACCTTAACAATTAACAAATGAAAATTTATGTATTCATTTCAATGTGTAATCTTACAGATTACTTCTTGAAATTCATGAGTTTACCATCGCCTCCAAACCAATTTTGAGTTATTATTAAAAGAGAAGTGGCGGGACAAACTGCCCACTAACGTATCTTTACATTCTAATTATTATGGAGGTACATTCGTGTTTTTTAAAATATATTTTGAAAGTAATTAATGGCGGCCTCCGTGGTTGAACGGGCTAAGTCTTAGCCGGCCGAACTCGCTGGAACCCAAAGGCTCCGGGTTCGATTCCTGGCATGGTAAATTCCGGAAACGAACTTTCAGTTGTGTCTGGGTGTCTGGGATCGGCCCCAGAGTAGTATATTATCCATAACACAAGCGTAACTTGCTTAGTTTGGGGATATACAATGTGTGTGTTTGTATGCCGATTACTATTAAAAAAAATGTATGAATAATTACTGAAAGACTTGGTAGCATTCACGCTATTTGGTACGGTCGTCTAGAAAATTTTTCGTCATAATTATAATAATTCTCTACTTAAAAATAAAATTACAGATACAAAATTAGTCCCAAACCACTATCACCTATTGGGAACTTTCCCAAAACGCTGGCAGTATTATCTCGTTGAATACAATAAATACAATAGGTATTATTGATCGTTTAGCCAAAATAAATTTGGCGATGTCCCGGTCGGGATCCTATGGATCCAGGGTTTTGACCCCAAACGTAACAAAGACTTCACTGTTTCCAATGTGACATATTTGCGGCGCGTTGTATATATTTGAAAACTTTATATATTTGAAGTATATATTTGCACAGATACTTATTTAACTAACATTAATTTTGAGAACAAAACCTGTTTAAACCGAATAATTAAATTCTCATCAAATCATAAATCCCATCATCAAAACATTTTAATACGTATAAAGAAAACTCATTTAACTAATGTTTAACTGTAGATATGTTATTCGATAGATAGATAACAAGTTATTCGTAAGGTAGACCAAAACACAAATAAAAATGTCACACACAATAACAAAAATAAACAATAAGCGTGTATAAACTTTAAAAACGTTCTTAAAAATTAAGTTGTAAAAGGGTACGGAAATCGAGTCCGTAGAGTTATTAAAAAAAAAAACTGTACATATTAACTAGAGGACTAGAGGTGGGTAGGTCCAAGTATAAATAACAGTTGCATCCCGATATGCATTCGTGTCTAAAGATGTTCATCCAGGACCCGTTTCCATAAGACTCATATGGGTCTAGCTAACTACCGTGTGCAGCGGACTAAAGTATAATCTAATAAACCAGATTTAATTAGCACAATTTAATTGTTGTCGTATATACTGGTGCGCGGATCTGCCACTCCACACTCGGATGCGTGCACATACACGCATCCGAGTGTGGACGCGTGTAAGTACACGCATCGACAATATCATACTTAGGACACTTTCGGATCTCTGTATTAGTGTTGGTTCATCATCCATCAATAATGCGACGGGATCCAAGTCCGAGGATTGGTATCTATCCGGATCTATCCACCTCTAATATATAGTACTCTTTATAAAGCAATATAGAATTGAATTAATTTTATAAACATAATTTTATTTGCAGATATTTAGTAAAAACATGGAGAACAATGGAAAGACATGCTTTGACGCCAACTGTCCAATATCTAAAGACTGCTTCTCAAGAGACATTCGCTGATAAATGGTCATGTACTGTAGAGAATATCATACGTGGATTCCAAGTTATAGCTATGAGGTGCATAACATTAGTTATACTTACTCGCAAATATCAAAACCACCTTAGTACATTATATTTCAAAGGGCATCAACATTTTGTACAACAGTTTTTATTTAATTTAAATCTTATGAAATGTATATTTAACACATTTAACACTAGCAGTGCTTACTACTTCGTTGGCGCGAAATCGTCACTTATCCTTATATTTGGGACAATTAAAACATTTTTTTTTAAATTGTAGCATTTGTTATTCTGATGTCAGTTCTACAGTACTTGAATGAAAAAGTAACAAACATCAAACCTCACAAAATTTCTCGTCCATAGTATTAACATTTCAAAAAATTAACTCTGTGTTATAACATCTCTAATTAAATATGTTTGTTTTTCTAGAAAAATAAAATTATGTTCAGAATCAATGGAAAAAAGGGTTATGTCTGGTTTATCCGTTGCAGATGCTTGGAATAGGACTTCTATACAATTAGTTGACGCTGCTGAGGTAGCTATATCTAAATTATTAGTTATATTAAAAAAAAAAAAGATTTTTATTGAGTAGTCATATAAATCCATATTCTACTGCTGGAATGATTTCTTCCCTACTTTAATAGAAACGAAGATCTACTTCACATGTTTATTCAAGACGTACTTGTGTCTGGACCAGGTTTACTCGCGACTTTTACTTCACCAGTATGTTAGTAAAAGTAACGATAAGTCAAAAAGCTACGCCTTACTATTGATTTCTAAATGCTTGTGGTTTGAATACTCAAGAAACTAGGTACTCATCGAAGTATGAATTATTCTTTCGGTCAAGAGGAGCCTCAAACAATTTCAAAGAGAGTACATACATGTCTAAGGTATTATAGAAAAGGTTGAATTAATCTGTTAAGAACTTATTACTGTTTGAAACCATTTTTAGATGAATGGTCAAGTAATTGCTGTATTGAAACTAATACCTATATCGTTTTTAGGCACATTGTAGAGTCATAATTTTGACTACTTTCCATGAAGAAGTGTCGAAGCAGTCACCAAGGTTATCATCAGAACTGAGAGTAGTTTTACAACAACTCGTGGAATTGTACGCAGCTTATTGGATGTTGGAGAAATTTAAGGATTTTCTTTTGGTGAGCATTAAATAGCTTTAATGCAGTTATTTACCACATTGAAAACTGTTTTGACGACTTTTTTGAACAGGCAGTGCTAAGTTTATAAGCACTTTGCACTACTTTACCAATCAGGAAAGTGGAGAGCACTATATTAACTCGGGTTAAAGGAATGTACTTTATTTACACTTTTATAACACTTTTTATTAAAATAGTTTTATATTTATGGCATACATTCAAACATTCAAACAGAATCACTTTTCTATTTATAGTCTCAACGTGTGAAGTAACTTTATAGATTACGACCTGAACTATTACCGTTAGAATAATAATATATTAAAAAGTCTGGCAGGGTCAAATTATCATTGTACATACATGATAATATTATCGCGTCTCTTTGTGTATTTTACCAACTGTATGATGGGGAGTGCGCCAAGGAACTGTTTAGAATAATGCCTTCGTCTTTCTACCACCGCACCGCTCGCCATCGGCTAGGCGTTCATCCCCACTTCCTCGAGCCGCTTCGCTCATGTACGTAACGGTTCTCCAGAATGTTCCTCTTGCGTACCGTGGGGATTTGGAATGAGCTCCCAGCTGAAGTTTTCCCACAGCGCAACGATATGGAGTTTTTCAAAAAGGGTGTCATAAAATTTCTTCGAGGCCGGCAGCACGCTCGTGACGTCTTAGGCGTTGCAAACGACCATAGGCGACGGTAACCGCTTTCCAACCAGGTGGGCCGGCCGCCTGTCTGCTGTACTCCAGCTATACTCTATCAATAGTACTTTTCAGTAGTCAAATGGAGTAAAAACGTGTTTTAAACGATCTAAATCATTGTTTTTAGTACACCACGGTGTCAAGTAAGGATGCGGAGATTCTGCAATTGTGGTATGAAGAACTTTTAGCGAAAATAAGACCAAACGCTGTTGGACTAGTGGACAGTTTTGATATTATTGATGAAGTAAGTTTATAACATTTTCTTGACATGATTTGAAGTCATAAAAAATCATGGATACAAAATACACCCAGACTGAAAAATCATAGCCAAGGCCAAACAAATATCCTGTTCAACTGAGAATGGAATCTAAAGTCATGTGAACGCAAAGTGAATCAACATTGCTCACCACACCAATCATGCCGGTAATTTGTTTAACATCCAAATGGTCTGATGTTGATAAATTATGATTTTCACTGTCTTTTTTTAATAATAAAGCAATACTCTAGACCAGGGGTTTAGCCATCCAGTCGGGCAAATACCCTACCACCTAGCTGTGGGTTGTTTTATCCCCTCCTACGACAGGCCGCCCGGCCGCAGGAAATTGTATTCTTTCTCCGTTCCTGCACGGATAGAAACACAGTATCATACGTAAGAACATCAGTGCTCAGGTTATTCATTAAAAATGAATCCTCTTCTCCGTCCCAAACTTATATTGAAAGAAGTGAATCATTACACAAGCTGTGGATCTGTGTACGAGTGTACTCAATTTTTTTTTTTTTTTTTTTTTTTTAAGTGGAATTAGTTGCATTGCAGCGAATGGTCTAATTTGGTGGACATCCTGTCTCCGTAAGAGCTGGGGTGTTCAACATAATAGCAGCACGCTGACAGTGGTACCTCCTGTGAAGTTGACCTTATGCATCTTAAAGCTAGCCGAGAAGCAACGTCAAAAGACACCCAAGAACACGATTATTCTAATCTTAGTGATCAAGACACGTCCTCGCGTTAAGCAACCAGTTTCGACGTTAGTCAGCAAAAGTCCAATTATCTTATTGCTCCTCTGATGATAAAAACGACCAAAACACAAAAACAAAATGACGAAAATGGCAAACCACAAATAAAAAACCTATCCTATTTTCTGGGATAACTTTTACATAAATCTACCCCATAATCCGGGATGAAAAGTATCCTTTGACCACCCTCGGTATTAAATTTACATATATACCGAATTTCAGCCAAATCGGTGCAGTAGTTTTTTAGTAGTGAAAACGGAACAGACAGACAGTTACTTTCGCATTAATAATATTAATAGGGATTTTGTCCCAATCTGTGGAACTAATGTTAGTACAACCGTCTATAACTTTTGAAGTGAAAACTTCTTTAAGCGCGCTAAGCACTTTATTTTTTTGGATATTGAATAAGACTGAGCCGATACGTGTCGCGCTCGGCTATGTAACGCGCGTTCGGGTATAGTCTCGAGTTGACTAAGGACATGCTAAGGACCGAGCAGCGGCAGTTCGCGATCAGCTTCCTTGCGTAGCGGTCACGAATGCGCTCCTCACATCTATCTAATACAATTTTTCGCGCTTTTTTACCTGGAAAAGCGATAAATTGTTAGTTCTGTGTACAGGTGATAGTGTACTAGTGTTTGTTCGTTTAGATTGCGGTGCGGAAAGCAGTTTTGGCCGGTGAGTCCCATTTCTCTCTCCGCTTGCTAGTGTCGTGCGCAAAATCAGTTGCGCGCGCTTTTGTAACGGTTTTTGTGTGTGTAGTGTTTTCGCGCGCCTTTCTGGTCTCCTCTCGGGTCAGGGCCTCCAGTAATGGACGGCCCAGTACCCCTGAAGGCCCCAGGGAGCCGAGTGTCCCGCGCAAGCGGGATCACAGCGGCTCCAACAATGGATGGGCCATGAAAGAGATAGGGGAGACGCGGGAAAAGAAGTCTTCCTGGTTCGTCGCAGCCGCAGCGCCGCGGAACCTCGTCTCGGGCGCCCGGGTCCAGCCGTTGTCACGGCTACCGGGCTGCCCGCTTCGATAGGGGTGCATCGGCGGTGGTCGACCTCACCGCCGCCGGGCCCCGCGATAAGGAGAGCGCGACGATGGGGCCGCCTTCGGCTCCCGCCGCGCCTAGGGTTCCGCCATGCGTGCCGCGCGCAAGAGCGCGGCACACACGGCCGTAGGTAGGAGGTGGTGCTCGCCGCGAACTCGGCCGTTCTCATGGCCGTGAGCGCGGCGAACGCCATCGTAGAGAATGTCTACAGGGCGCAAACGCCACCTGCACGGGCTTCACCTGTGCAGGGGCCAAGCGCCTTCGTGGACCACGTAGACATCGCGCCGTCGGGCAGCGTCCCAGATTCGCTGGAGTACGCACTCGACGACGCGATTCGCGTCTTCTGCGGCCCGCACGCCGAGGCGGCTGCATGTGCGCCGACACCGGTTAGTTCGGTGTACACAGCGGCCGGCTCAGCGACAGCGGGGGGCGATGGCCCCACGACGGTGTCGACTAGCGCGCGGGCTTCACCCGTGCCCTCGGCATCGGCTTGCGCACCGGCTTCACCCGTGCGCAGCGTGGGGACGACCGCCCCGCGACACCGGTTGCCGCGCGGGCTTCACCCGCGCCAACGACCGGGGTCGTTGTTAGGGATGGTGATATAGGTGCGGTGGCGGCGATGATGTTGTCTTCTTTCCCTACTGGGACTGTCGCCGCCACCGCTTCGTCCAGCTTCGTCCCCGAGTCGAGGCAGCGGTTCTGGGACCGCAGCGCCGACTCGGAAAGCACATCGGGTGCTTCCACGCCGGCGCGGGCGCGATCGCCGCTGCGTCGCACGGGCGACGCGACGGCGAGCGTGCTCGCGGGTGCGGAGGCCTACCTCCGCACCGAAGGGGGGAAAAGGGTCGCAAGGCCAGGAAGGCCACTGCTGCCAAACTGGCCGCGGCTAGCCAGTGCGCCGCGCTGATAGGGGACGTACGTGTGCTCGGCCCTGGGGAGCTCCGCCTCAGCGGCGAGCGCCCAGGTCGCCGACATCCTCCAGGTCGCCCAGACGTCGGGCAACCTGAAGGGCGCATACGTGCGCCGACTGAAGGAGGCTGCGACCCGGCTGTCGGACATAGTCGACACGCTGGTGACGCGGAATCCAGAGTCGGAAGCCTGGAGACTCGGCAACGAGAACTCCAGGCTGCGCGCCGAGCTCGGAGCCTTGCGGGAGGAGAACCTCTCCTACCGCAAGGAGTTCGAGCAGATGCGGAAGGCCATGAAGGCCCCCGCTGCGGATGCGGCCCCGGTTCCCGCTGTAACGGCGGAGCCGGGTCCCGTGCCCGCTAAGCGGAAGGCCAAGGCCGCCGCGGCGGAAAAAGTCCCGGCCCCCGAGCCGGTTCATATCTCCGCCGCGGTCCCCAGAACGGTTCCGGCTACCGCCGCTGTGGCGGAGCCGGTTCCTACACCAACCGCTGCGCACACCGGTGTGGATTATGATATGCTCACGCATATCATCGCCCGCACGGTGGGCGCGATGTTGACGCTCGGCTTGCCGGGATTGAGGAGCGGCTGCCGCCCGCGCCAATTCTTCGCCCGCCGCTTGCGGCGGACAGGAAAAAGGCCGCGGAGACACAACCGCTGCCTAAAACGGCGGGAGCTGCCGCCGCCGCCCGCCGGGCCCCGGGGGAAGTAATTCCCCCGGTACCGATGGAGGTGGTGGTAGCCCCCGTCGTAGGGGTGGCGGACTCCCCACCGCCACCCCTCCCCAAGAAGAAGGTGAAGAGGGGGAGTAAAGCAGAGGGCGAAGAAGCTGCGCCGAGCCGCAGCTCTCGCCGCCGCCTCTGCTCCGGCGCCTAAGCCTGGGCCACCGGCCCCCAAGCCGGCCCCCAGACTCATGGCTAAACCCGCGGCCGCGACACCGGCCGTCGCGGCACCCGCCATCGCGGCACGCGCCGTCGCGGCACCTGCCGTCGCGCCACCATCGGCTGCGGTGGCCCCTGCCCCCGCCCCCGTTCCGGAGGGGGGGGCGTGGTCCACGGTCGTCCGAAGGAAGAAGGGCAGGGGAGCGGGGCGGAAACGCCCCGCCCCCTCCTCGGCGCAAGCACCGGCTTCGCCATCGGGGCGGAAACCGGCGCGCAAGCCACGGGCTACGAAGCCCGTGGTATTTCAGGAGCCGAGATCGGCAGCAATTATCATTAAGTTGCTGCCGGAATCGGCCAAAAACGGTATTGGCTACCGGGAGGTCTTCGCGAAGGCCGCCTCGGTGGTCAATATCACCGAGCTAGGCCTCAGAGAGGGGCTGAAAGTGACGCGGACCGCCCGGGACGCTCGACTCCTGGACTTCCCCAGGACCCGAGAGCGCGACTAGGGCGAACCGCGTCGCCGAGGCCCTTCGAGGGGCGCTCAAGGATGGCCGAAGTCATCCGCCCCGTAAAGCGTGGGGAGCTTTACGTCTCAGGGCTGGATGAGTCGGCCACAGTAGATGGGCTTCGCAGTGCCATCGCCAGCGTGGGCAACTGCCTGCGCGACGATGTTAAGGCGAGGCACATCGGCATAGGACCTGGGGGATGGGCGCATCATACGTGATGTGCCCCGTCTCTGCAGCCAAAGCCATCGCCGAGCGGGGCCACCTTCTGGTGGGCTTCACCTCGGCGAAGGTGGAGGCTCTGGAAGCCCGGCCCATACGTTGTTACCGTTGTTTCAACGTCGGCCACGGCACCCAGACTTGCCCGGACTCGTGCCCGGACCGGACCGGCTTGTGTCTCCGCTGCGGTAAGAGCGGACACAAGCAGCCGGACTGCACAGCCCGCGACCCCCACTGCGCCGTCTGCGCGGCGGGGGCAAACGCGCTACCCACCCGACGTTGGCGAGGCACTGCCAGCCCCCATACGTCAAGGGTAAATTCGTCCACCCGAGGGCGAATAAACGACCGGCGAGTGGAAGGGGGTACCTATGGACACCTAAATGCCCAGTACACCCTTAACACTCTTCCAAGCTAATGTTAACCACTCCCCGACGCCCAGGACTTGTGCCTGCAGGCGATGGCGGAGTGGCAAGCAAACTTGGCCGTAATAAGCGAACCTTATTACGTACCCCAGCCAGGAACTGGGTGGGGATCTCGATGATGTGGTGGCCGTGGTCGCCAGAGCCGGATCTGGCACACCGCTCACCAGTCTCGAAAGAGGAAAGGGCTACGCGGTGGCGGAAAGCGGAGGTTACGTCATCATAGGCGTGTACCTCACGCGCAGCCGCCCCTGGCGGAGTACGAGCTCGCCTTGGACTCCATTAGGGCAGCCGTCGGCAGACTAGCGCCGAAGACGATATTCGTCCTAGGCGACTTCAATGCCAAGCACCAATCCTGGGGAAACGCGATTACCGATGTTAGGGGACGGACGGTTGAAGACTGGGCGCTTCAATCCAACCTGTCCATCCTGAACCAGGGGTCGGTCCAGACCTGCGTACGTGCGCGGGGTGGATCGATCATCGACTTGTCATTCGCCACACATGCGGCCGCCCGCAGAGTGGTAGGATGGAGAGTGCTGGAGGAGGTGGAGACTCTGTCTGATCACTTGTACATCAGATTCGAGCTCTCCCCTCGCCTAGCGCTAACCCTGTTCAGGGCCCCTCCCGGCTCCCGCGCTGGGCTCTTACCAAGCTCGACGCGGAGCAGGCCGAGGAGAGGGCCATCATCGAATGCTGGACCTATCCAGCCGACCTGGGGAATCTGGAGGCGCAGGCTGAGCACATGCGCAAATCCCTCAAAAGGATTTGCGACGCTGCTATGCCTCGAGCCAAACGACCGCCGCCGCGTACATCGGTCCACTGGTGGACTGAGGAGCTGGCTGAACTGCGGAGGGCAGTCCGCAGAATCAGCCACAGGCTCAAACGCAGCAGAGCGCGTCGTCCTCCAGACTATGTTGAGGAAAATGGACTCGTGGGGAGTTCAGAGAGGCCAGAAAGGCCCTTTCGATCGCAATTTTGCGAGCGAAAGCCCGGGCTCGGGAGGAGCTCCTCGAGACACTGGACCGGGACCCTTGGGGCGTCCGTACCGTGCGGCCCGCAACACGTTGCGGCCCTGCACCTCCACGGCTACGGAAACGCTCGAACCCGAGGTCCTCCGGTCGGTTATCGATGGGCTCTTCCCGGATCCGGGGATCTTCACTCCCCCGATATGGGTCCAATCATTCCCGACACCTCGGAGGTGGAGCCTCACTCCATCACCGAGGAAGAGTTAGACGTCGCCCTGGACCGGCTCCGGGGCAGGAAGACGGCTCCGGGACCCGACGGGGTTCCGGGTCGGCTCCTCTTCCTGGCTGCCAAACACCTACGCGGCCAGCTGCGGGAACTGTTCGATGCCTGTATTCGCGCAGGCCAGTTCCCGTCGCAATGGAAGGAGGGCCGATTATGCCTGATTCCCAAGGGAGGCCGTCCTCCCAACGATCCGTCCGCCTACAGGCCCATAGTGTTGCTTAACGAGGTCGCCAAGGTCTTCGAGAAGATCTTAGCGGAACGCCTCGTTAAGCATCTCGATACTGTGGAGCCGGGGCTAGCACAGACGCAGTTCGGGTTTCGGCGGAGGCGCTCCACGTTGGACGCCTTCGAGACACTGCGATCTGTAACGGACGACGCAGTCCAAGCAAAGGATACTGTCCTGGCAGTTTCGCTAGACATAGCGAACGCCTTTAACAGCCTCCCACACGAGACGATCAGGAGGGGCTTCGTGCACACGGAGTCCCCCCGTACCTCACGAGGCTGTTGGGCGCGTACCTCCAGGACAGATACATCCTTTGGGAGGGCGGCGAGTCCGAGAATCGCTCGATAGGTCGGCGACGCGTCGCGTGCGGCGTCCCACAGGGATCGGTCCTCGGGCCGGTTCTTTGGAACGTCGGTTATGACTGGATCCTTCGGGTTCCGGTCCTGCCCGGAATAGGGCTAATCTGCTTTGCGGATGACACCCTACTCACGGCACGCGCTGCGTCATTCGCGGAATCCGTGGACCTTGCCAACGCCGGGCTGGCGATCGTGGTCCGAAGAATAGGTAGGCTGGGCTTGAAGGTCTCCCCGCGAAAACGGAGGCCATCATGTTCCATAGGCGGTTTCGTAACCCCCGCGGACTTGTCCGTTACAGTCCAAGGGGTGGACATTCGTGTAGGCCCCCAGATGAAATATCTGGGGCTAATTCTTGATGGGAAATGGCTGTTCAAAGCGCACTTTGAGCAGCTAGTTCCCAAGCTCGTGAGGTCCGCAGGCGCCCTCTCTCGGCTTCTTCCCAACGTGGGGGGACCGGGGGGGACGACTAGGAAACTCTACATGGGCATCCTTAGGAGTATGGCCCTGTACGGTGCACCCGTATGGTCCACTGCACTTCACCGCCATAATAGGACTTTGTTGTGCCGCGCACAACGGGTCCTGGCGGTGAGGACCATCCGAGGATACCGTACAGTGTCGTGGACGGCGTCGACACTTTTGGCAGGCGATCCGCCCTGGCCTCTCCAGGCGGACGTGATAGCCAAAGTTCGGCGCTCCCGACAGGATGCCCTCGCCCGTGGCCTGGTCTATGGCCAGGCCGAACTCCAGGTGATCAGGACGCGGGAAACCGCGGCCATGATCCAAGCTTGGTCAGTAGAGTTGGAAAACCCTGTTGCTGGCATTGACACGGTGGAGGCGGTTCGACCGCAGCTGTTGCGATGGCTCTCGCGGAAACGCGGGACCCTGACCTTCAGAATGACACAGATACTTACCGGGCACGGCTGCTTCGATAAGTATCTGTGTCAGATTGCGGGCTGCTTGCCTTCACCCCAATGCCGCCAATGTGGCGCGCTAGACACGGCGTTACACACGCTAGTCGAGTGCGCAGCATGGGCACCTCAGAGGTTTGAACTCGAGACACTTGTAGGACCGATCGAATCGCTGGGCGATCTGGTGCAAGCCATGCTGCACAGCGACGATTGGTGGGTGGGTGCGGCCAATTTCTGCGAGGCGGTAGTGTCTCATAAGGAGGCCGCGGAACGAGATAGGGGAGAGAGATGGTAGTGCGCATGCGTCTCGCGGGCGCCGACGTCAGTTGGGAGCCCGGAGGCGCAGGTATGCGCATGACCTCCCTCCCTGAAATACCGCTGCAGGGGCCCTCTAGCATCTAGGGAGCAGAGGAGTCTTCACCCCTGTTGACGAAGTGAGTTTGCCTCTCCCGGGGCATTCTCAAGCACTTGTGCGCTAGGATCGGTGTGGGCGTAACTACGTTCTGTATCTCACGCCTTTCCTGCCATAAGCGCGGGGCACATGGGAGGAGGGTGGTTTTAGTGGGGTATTGATTAGTCGAGTCTCCACACAAGCCGGTTGATTATTGTTTGGATTGCCTCAGTGGAAAGCCTCCATGATCAACAACGGTCTAATCCCTAGCAAAGGACCCGGTATGTGCGAAATGCATTTCCCCCGCCTAAAAAAAAAAAAAAAAAAAAAAAAAAAAAAAAGGACCGAGCAGCGGCGTAGCGTGGATGACGACCGCCCGGGGAGGAAGACAAATTTGCCGCCCTTTTATTTAGATATTTCTATTTAATGCATACTATATCTATACTTAATATTATAAAGAGGTAAAGTTTGTGTGTTTGTGACGTTATAGGGGGGTAATCTCTGGATGTACTGAACCGATTTCGAAAATTTTTTTTATGTTGGAAAGCCCACATATTTAGGAATATTATAGGCTCTATAACATCACGTTAGGACCAATAGGAGCGGAGTGGTAATGAAAAATCTGCCCGTGTTGAGCCGGGCGACTAAGTAATGAAAAATTAAGTGCTCTTTTCAATCGGTCCGAATTTGTAGTTGCGATAAAAATATGAAATTGTTCAAATATTTATTGTGAAATTTTGCCGCCCCCTAAAATGTGCCGCCCGGGGCGGGCCGCCCCTGCCGCCCCCACTACGCTACGCCACTGGGAGCGTCACTGCTATACGCGTTCAGCGAGCGTTACTCGCCTTGATGAAGTTTTCACTATTGCCGGTGGTCGTAAGTACACATTAAGATTTTTTAATTTAGTTCACTGGGACTCTCGCTGTTAACGCCTTGACAATGACAATCAAACAATCAACTCAACAACAAATCAATCTAAGGTACTGGAAGACAGTGACATTTTCTCACCGTCATTTTTGTTACAGGTTCTGCAATCCTCGATCGGCGCTTACGACGGCCGTGCCTATGAGCGTCTTATGGAAGAAGCCCTTAAGTCTCCACTTAATTCCGTTGATGTTCATCCTTCTTACCATAAGTACATTAAGCCGTTCGTTTTGGCGAAAATTTGATATTGATATTGCAACTAACATAAATTACGTCACACGCCAACGTTTACCAACGTACGGGGGGGGACGAAGTGTGACTAAGGGTAGGAGGGGTCCTAAATTTCGTGACGTCACATTTCAAAATCTAATATAATTATTAGACGGGGGAGGGGTTAGAAATTCATGAAATTCGTATGATGTAATTTGTGTATGGCGTCTAATTTAATGTAAATTATGTTGGGTTTGGATTTTTTTATAAATATAGGTCTTTGTGTTCAATTTTGTAATAGTTATTTTGACTTTAGTTATTAAACATTATAATATTTTAAACTAGGTGGCGCAGTGGCGCTGGGCTTAGTGATAACAATGGACTATGTCAATTTTGTAGAAAAGGAAGTGTTGGGCAATTTAGGTGGGAATGTGAGATTGAGCACGCACGTACCTGATTAATGGGCATGAAATGCAGCTGAGTTGTTGTAGTTTTATATTTATAGTATTTTATTTGATGTGTATGTATGTATTGTATTTTATATTATATATGTTAATTATATTGTATAATTGCGGTGCGGAGAGAGTTATTTACATAATATACACATTTATGTGTTGCGGGCGTGGTATATTTTATGTTATGTTATTTTATTAAATATGTACACTTTGCGAGGCGCCGTAATTTAATTTTATTTGATGACTTGACAATGAATGACTGACGTGTGTGCGAAAGAGGGAACACGCCGCCAGATTTAAATAAAGAATTTAAATAGGTTAGAAGAAAAGTTTGAATAGGTCAAAAGGAGGTTTATATGGCGATACCACTAGGACATATCCGCGACTTCCTCCATGCTTGACTTGAAATTACCGCGGGATTCCTGGGATAAAAAGTAGCGCAGAGCTTAAGTTTAAAAATTTGCTGTCGAACAGCGAAAACTGCATCCAAATCGGCCCAGTAGTTTTTACGTGAATCCCGAAGAAACAGACAAGAAATCTAAAAAAATGTATCGTGTGAGAACACGTTTATATAGTCTATTCCAGTTGGTTTTTTTTAAATAGTTTCAATGTAATGACACGGCATGTTTAGAATTTTATAATATTATAGATTTGTGAGCATGCGAATTACTGCTGAAAATATGCTTAATTTACGAAGCGAGTAGTTCACAGAAATATAAATTAATAAGAGTGTTTCTTTTGGTTTTCTGGCTTTCATGGTTGTTTATAAAATGTATAGCGCATCTCTTTCAAACCAATGGCAACGCACATAATCTCATTTTATTGCCTATGCCACTTCTTTAAAATACTTTCTCTGCGCTAGACTACCATATTATTTATAGAGACTTACAGGTTTATGCGTCATTAAAATTAAAAGGAACAATGTAACAAAAATATTTTGAAATTCAGTAGGTACTGTAAAAACTGCATTGATCAGTATTCAGTACCTTCTTGGGGCAGTAGACTGTAGATGCTCGGTTATCGTATTGATTCTTGGCTTAAATAAATTAAATAATGAGAAAAGTGAAAAGGCGTCCATTTATTATGAAAACTACTCAATGCTACTGAAGAACAAAGAATAAACAAAACACAACACAAACTATTCTTAATTTAATTGATGTTGCCGACGGGTACAAATGGTGGTCTTATCGCTGGTGGCAGCTGTCATCCAAACGACCTTGCGATGGAGAGAGAAACATGGGACAAATGTTTTGCAATTTGTTTGGATTTTGTTCGTAGTGTAGCCAGGAAATACGGCTTTAATTATGACATATTTAGTATTTATTTTTCAGTAATCATATATGAATTCACGGATCAGAAGATAACTTTTCTACCTGCATTATGGACGTTTTATGTGGCGGCTAGTATAGTACGGTAGTTAATTGCCATATCATTTGGGCAATAAACTTTTGTTCTAAAATTTTAGTTACGTGACCCGACGAAGGTGAAATAATTACTTATAATCACGAATGGCTGTATAAGCAATATAGACTATATATAGCTGTATAATCCTTTGCTGTGCAGGCTGTTTGCCTTTGGAACTCTTTACCCGTAGATGTCAGAAAAGCTAAATCACTTGCCATATTTAAAAAATCTGTCAAAAACCATTACCTTAGTTTATAATAAAATATATATTTTGCTATTCTTCTTAACTTAGCTGTTTGCTGTCCACATTGTGCTGTTCTTCCTTTTTTTATTTTTACTTCTTTTTAATTTAAATATACCTAGACATAAGTTGTTAAAAGTATCCTCTCAGTCAGGTTGCCTGGAAGAGATCGCTTTAAGCGATAAGGCCGCCTTTTTTGCCGTTAAATTATTGTAATTATTTATACTGTAATTGTTTATTTGGTGAACAATATAGTGTATTCATTTCTATTTCTATTCTATGCCGCGGAATAAACCTTGTTGAGTGGGTCTGTTTTACTCGCATAATAACTTAACTAGGTCTCTATATATATCGCGAACGAAGCCGCGGGCAGAAGCTAGTATATGTATAAATCTTCCTTAAAAATTTAGCTGACTGATCTTGCAAATTCTCTAAGTAACCGAATAAAAAACTATAATGATTATATTTCTTATAATATGATATGTTACTGTTATTTATTTTAGCGATGTACTATTAACAGTAATAACATGACACAAGATTGAAGAACACGTTTAGAGGTTACTTTGCAATTATTTTCTATCGAGAAAATTGATCGAGAATGCGTTTTGAGTACATGGGTTACCTCAGAAATATGATTAAGATTGACATATATTTTTTTCACCGCAATAAAATATGTACTGTAACAAGGGCTGAGAAATCGATCAAAAAACGCTTTTTGTCTGTTGTCTCGCTGTTAAAATCCGTAGCGTGATTTAGGAGTTAGCGGATGTATAGACAGACGCGGAAAGCGACTTTCTTCTATACTATGTAAAGAAGATTAAATTACCAAGGATCTTAGTGGGTCACCGGCTATGGCACCCGCGTCTCATTTAAATGGTTTGAGTCTTGGTGGAAGAGCATGCACCTATTAGACATTTTTTGATGTATATGGTACAAGTGCCACGTACTGTCAATACAGGAATACATGTATGATCACGCAACTTGCACCTTGGCGTGGCGGTTCTTCTGAAACAGGAAAGACCGTGCTTTGTTTTTGTGGTTCCCGTTAATAGTTGCAATATGCTGTGTAGTAACTGATTTTATTTATAATACACGTACACTGTTCAATTTTCTATATCTTACTGAAGGACCCTCCGCATTATCTCGAGGTCTTTACTAGAACATCGTGAGAACACAAGAAACCAGAATATGGATCTCAAGTTTTTTTCACACGTTCTTATAATGTTATTGCGAGAATGTGGAGAGCGTATAAGAGCGGCCATGAATTGTGTCGGAATATAATGTTTAAAATTAACATAAACAACAAATCAAAGTCTGTAATTAAAATACTTAGTCATTGTATGTGGAATAATTAATGTATGGCCAATCCATTATATCAAGACAATATATGTTTCGATACCTACTTATTTACATTGTCATTTCATTCTGTTTGTAATAGGAAATTGAAGCTTTCTAGATAATATATGTGGAAAAACACTTTTGAGAACCGTTGCATGAGTTAAGTAGCTCAAGGAAATAGGACAAGGAACACCCAGCCGATAGTGAGTGGTGTTGTGCGGTGGTAGAAAGAAGCCGAAGGCACTATTCTGAACGGATCCTCAGAACCTATCTACGCTATACTATTCCTATCTATACTGCTCTAGTAGTAGTACTAGTAGTTTTTGAAAGAAATGACGGTGACATATCATACATAGACAGACAAATAACATACGACTTGATAAAGGTTATTGCCAAAATGGCTTTAATAAAGGTCATAAAGATAGAGTGTTTGCAACGGGACACGTTGTCATTGCCATGACGATATATTTGTTGGTGAATTGCAACGGTGGCGCCAATAAAGCGCGGAGATTTTTTCGGCTATATTCATCTATCTCTCGGGAACAGTACCTACTTTTTTCCTGGATGAAAGATACCCTATGTCCTATTCTATACCCCTGACAACGGGGAAATGCGGCCAGCATTTTAGGAACGCTCCCCATCGGCAGCGATCTAGACTACATTTTTTATCTATAAATATGTTTAAAATGCTTTTTATTATTTTATTTGATAGTGTAAAGGTATATATAGAAAAGGTGTATATAGTATTTTATTGCAGCTAAACTAACAAAAAAATCGTGAATTAAATCTTCAACCTCCAAGATCTAGACCGCATGGCAACCAAAATTGAAACTAAAAAGGAAAAAAAAACATTATTAATCCAATAATAATAATTCAAGTGAGTCATGTATTGTATAAACATTATTAAAGTATCGCAATAAATAAGAAACCATTTTTACTATTGGTTAATAATTAAATTAATAGAGATATAAGATCATAGTATTATAAAGTTGTCATATATATTTAAAATGGAAAGGCATCAAGTCATTATATACTTGTACAGACAGTACAAAGTACCTATACAATGTACATTCTACTGTACTGTAACCATAGAGTAATGACCGTAACGAGTAACAATTTAACGCAGTCAATCGAAACTTGAAACATACTCGAGTAGTAGTAGGGACGTAATGTAACTCTTAGTGAAGTAATATAACTAGTAGCGACGTCCAATAGATCATAAACAAATTGAAACACGAAGCGCTAGTTGGCGCTAGTCGAATGTTATCTCATATTTGTGCTATCCTATCTGTGGATGTAATAACAAAAATATATATCAAAGAATGAGGTTATAATTAGTGATTGTTCTTGTGCCAAAGCTTTGCAACTGTAACGTTTATACGTTTCATCTGAATAAAGGGACGATAAACGGTAGGTGGTTTTAAATAATTGCGCATATTGTTTATTCTTTATTCCTCAAACAAAAATGATAATATATTTATGTATTATAATTATACAATAGATAACATAACGTCTCATCTACGTAGTTTATAATTTAGTATGTAAATGTGTCAACAGATGGCACTGATACACGGAAATCGTTTTTGAATTAAAAATTTTGATAAGTTTATGAACAACTACCGCTCGTGACTTCGTCTACCTGTTTGCAAAAAATTTGCAGCATTGATACAGCCTATAACAATGTCTGTGCACACAGCGATGACTTGTGTATACTTTGGTGTCTACTTTCGTTAACCTAACTCTAGCCTGTGTTATTCTGATACCTATTTAATCTAAACTGCTGTGAAGTTTCATCAAAAATCCTATCAGTAGTGTTTGCGTAAAAAAGTAACAAGCACACGCTCATCTTCACCAGGAAACTTGTTTACAATATTAATAGGATAAACAAAATCATGCAAGGCCACATTTTTTACTCAGCGACGAGCGTTTTAATACATACAGTATGTCCACGATAACTTGATGTGCAAGGTTACCAATTCTCCAAAACTGACATTACTTACATGGCCTGGAGTTTTGCTCGCGTAAGGCAAGCTACGGCATACGAGTTATCAATCCCGCACTGAACTGTGAAAAGATAAAGTCCCATATCGATAAATCTTAGAGCATGCTTAGCTTTAAAGGCTTATCCCCTAAAGCTAATGTCAAAAACCCCTAAAATCATCACAATTACTTAATAAATTCCCTAAAAAATAACGATTTAGGTTTTATAAGCTTTGTTTATTAGCTACTTTATTATTCCATGTAATCTACTTATTTTATTACTCCATATATCTAACTTTATTATAGTTATACATATTATACCTCAAGCTTACGTGATTGTAGCACACGTGTAACAATAAAAAATTGTCATCTCGGTTAAGCAGGCCACGAAATATGTTCAACCATAATCAATTTTAAGATCTTTTTGTACCACAAGGCACATGCTACAAAAAGATCTTAAAATTGACCTTGAAAAATAATCTTAAGTAATTTTTTTTTTTTAACTTATTTAACAAGACAACAAAATGATTACAACTTGTTGGATTACACATAGCATAGAAAACTTTTGGGGTTTATATTAGCGCTATGGATATCTACGTCAGTAGCATTTAACAATTTTAACATTACATTTGGTTTAAAAGTGCATTTTAAGTTTATTTTTAATATTTATTGATGTAATGCTTTCCCTAAACTTAACAGTTATGTCATTTAACGAGCGCGGAACTAAATATGCAGTTGTGCGCTTGCCGTACATGTTGTTTCCCCGACTCGTGACGAACCGGTTTTGGGGAATGGCTCGCGTATATACAGAGTGTTTTACTAGTGATTGTAGGTCTTTGTTAAAAAATTGCTCTTTGAGCATCATTTTACAAAATAAATAAATTCCATATTATTTCAAGCGGTCAAGCCCGGCATTATACTTATGAATACAGTACACGTAGTTGCGTATAGTAAGTATTTAGAATGGAATAGAATATAATTTATTGCACACAATGTTACAAAATAAAATTAATCGTAATGATAATGATAATCGTACAATGGGCGGTCTTATCGCTCGCTCCCAAGCGATTTATTCCAGACAACCTTTGGATGGACAGAAACTCGGTATGGATGGGAGTAGGTATACAATAGATATAACATACTAATATATAAGTAAATATAAAGGAAACTGTTACATAAATTACAATATTAACATACATAATACGTATCTAAATGTACTTACAAGTTGTGTGTCGTCAAACAACACCATTCCAAGCATACAACTAAATACCATTATTTGTGGGAATTGGTGATCCTGCGCGCCAAATATTCGTGAACCCACTATTATTCTTAAATTATTTTTATTTACGCTGTGCTTATAATATATTTATTTTGCTATATTTTATCAATATAATAACTTTATCACTTTTACTATCAGTATAATATTTTACGAAAGTATTATGTCACGTTATCGCTTAAAATATTTTTACTTTAGATGTACTTATGTCCATAGTGTTTATTGTTTGTATCTAAAATTCAAGTGGGGTAATTTTAGAAAATTCTCACATTTATTGCTTGAAAATAAATCAGTGATTCTAGCAATACCATGATTAGATCATAAGCATTCGCCAAGTGCGTGTCCGATCACGCATATTGAAGGATTCCGTAGAGGCAACCAACGACTGCCGTTTTTGACACATTATTAGCTATAAATCCTTAAAACTAATTTATGGCAGGTTCCTATATCTTACTGACCTTTCATTAGCCATAACATCGGTTAAAATTTGACATTAAATCTATACAAGTTTATACTCCAAATTTAACCGATGGTAAGGCAATGAATAGTAAAATATTGTCTCAAAAATTACCAAACGGATCTTGTCAAAAATTACTAAAGGGATCTTGTTAAAATTACCAAACGGATCTTGTTCAAAAATTACCAAACGGATCTTGTTAAAAATTACCCAACGGAACTTGTTAAAAATTACCAAACGGATCTTGTTCAAAAATTACCAAACGGATCTTGTACAAATTACCAAACGGATCTTGTTAAAAAATTACCAAACGGATTTTGTTCAAACCGATTTTTAAAGAATTTTTTGAGCTCTACTAGTATTAATTACAAAAAATCCGTGGTTAAAAACTCACTAAGTAAATAGATAACTTTGTATTGTATACAAACAAAGAAAAATGTATGGTACAATGGGCGGAATTATCGCAAAAAAGCGATCTTTTTCAGGCAACCCTAGTCTAGGATTGATAGACTTCAAGTACTAGAATGGAAGTAGTTGTTTTAAAAAAAGAATATAGTGACATACTTTACGCTGATATTAACTGGATCAAGCAAATTGATTCAATTTGGTTGAAAGGCACAGGACTGAAAGGATACGACGTAATACAATGACATTGAATGATTCAAGTTTATGTTTATATAGATCACTTTGGTGGATTTATCTAAATTGAAAGACAAAAATTAACCGTCTAATATCGACTTATGTTACACTGACGGTCGAGCCTGACACACCGTTTCGGTAGGTGTCACCGCCGCTCGCCATCGCGCTGTTATTCTGTGTACATAAATATACAATTTAAAAAATGCACAATTACAATATTCTCATGGTAGAAACAATAGGCGGCCTTATCGCCTAAAGCAATCTCTTCCAGGCAACCTAATATTAATGAATATTTTAACCTAATCTGGCGATGTAGGTGGTGCAGATTACTAGGTACATCTTAAAAAAAACATACTTAAACTACATATTTTATAAATTACATATTTCTATGTGAAAATTCTCCGCCCTCTAATACCACTGCCTCACTACGCGCTGATTGCCATTTGACAGCGAAAGCGGTGATGATGCGGAATGGGGGCGCGGTGGCGGTGTCGTGTTCAAACGCGCTAAAGCTTCCTACATTCCTAATAGCTACAGAACCCTAAAAATTGTGAATATCGACACGCTTACATGGTCACGTTTTATTAAAACGAAAAATTTTGTGAGGATCAATAATCTAGCTATACCAAGACCAAGACCACGCCAGGTCCAGATAAACGGGGTAGACCAGAATCCAACCGAATAAGACAAATTATTTTGTATATTTACCTATCAGTCCTATCACACAGGAACCCTCCATATGCATAACCGACTCGCGCGCATACCTCTTAATTTCTTTATCTAATAGTATAAAAATTCATTCGTGTTTGACACTGTTTGCGAAACAGACGTGTGCAGATATGACCAAAACAAAAGTAAGCGAAGATTTGCTGCGAGAAAGAAGAAAATGCACTTTTGATGTGCAAGAGCTAATTCATTTGATAGATGGCAGTGAAAAAGAAACTTCAGAGAGGAGAAGAATAGGTAAGTGACATCGTTTTTGTAAAACACTTCTTTATATATTAATACTAGCTGACCCGGCAAACACTGTTTTGCCATTTCTATTATTTCTAGTAATTTGAAGTAAGTTATATTATTAAATTACTAAAATGGCTATTAAAAAATAAGGGTTGATCGTAGAAGGGTGAAAATTGAGGATTGTATGTATTTTTGTATGTTGTATCATAAAAAAATAGAAATTAAAAATTTTGTCTAAAAAATAAAAAAAAAAATTTAGGGGTGGACTACCCCTAACATTTAGGGGGATGAAAAATAGATGTTGGCCGATTCTCATGGATACCGGATAAGCACAAAAAAATTCATCAAAATCGGTCAAGCCGTTTCGGAGGAGTATGGCAACGAAAACTGTGACACGAGAATTTTATATATTAGATTTAAATGGACTGTAAATATTATAATAATTAAAACGACACGTGCGATATAGGACGACTTAAAGATAATGTTGTTGTTAAAGTTTGCCACAAAGGTAGGCAAAGGATTTGGTTCATACAGCCTTGTCAGTTGTATTATAAGTTTTAGAGAAGTTATCATTATTAAAAAAGGGCCTGAGCCATGTCCAATGTGATTTAATCCATATCTCAGCTATTATAATGTATTCAACTCTGTGTCCATTTCCATTTTTACAAATCCAGTTCGGTCATAGCCAAAAAATTATAAAGAATTTTTACGTGTCCCGTTTTCTAAATAAGTCCTGGGAGGAGCGCGGGTTCTCTCCAGGTTCGTTATAAATCTTGAGGGGGGGATCGATCATCACAATTCTAGCAATTGAGAAATAAATACAATCAACGAAGATATGATTAATTGTTTGATCGTTAGCATTGCAATAATTACAAGTGAATGATGAAACAATTTTCACTCTAGCCAAAAACGCATTGACTTTACAATGTCCAATTCTTAGCCTGCAGACAGTTGTATAAAACTTTCGTCCTAAGAATACATTACATTTAGAAAACCACGGAAAAATTGGCTTTGTAGAATTAATAATGTGGGAATGCCACAAGCCTTTTCCATTATTGATCGATTTGTAGAAGTAAAAAAATGACATTATATAAAAAATAATAGAACATCTATATATTTAAAAATTATAACTAGCGACTAGTCCTCGCCTTACTAACCACATTAAAAAATCTTTGTTGGAGATTCCAATAGTTTTTGCTAATACCCTTTCATCTACGAAAAAATTTACAAGAAACTCTTTGATACCACCCGTGATCAGAAGGCTCAGAACAGTATTGCCTTACAGTGTCGCGATACAGCCACTTTTCTGGGAACGCTTCGCTTTGGCAGCGACTTGTTACATTATTTATTTTAGTTGTTAATTGTATTTTCTTCATATTTTTTAAGTTAGTTTAGTTTGTAACTTATTTTTAATCACAATTATAATTGAGTGTATTTCAGTTGTTTTTTTTAAACAGCTAACGTGTACAGCCACGGCATGTTAAGAATTTTATAATATTACTAGCTTCTGCCCGCGACTTCGTCCGCGTGGAATAGTTAAAAAAAAGTAAGTTAATAAACCCCCCCGAGTTTGAAACATTCTTCATTGGTGCTCCACTCCTATTGGTCTTAGCGTGATAATATATATATATAGCCTATAGCCTTCCTCGATAAATGGGCTATCTAACACTGAAATAATTTTTCAAATCAGACTAGTAGTTCCTGAGGTTAGCGCGTTCAAGCAAGCAAACAAACAAACTCTTCAGCATCATATATTAGAATAAGATATACATAATATGTATGTATCGAAACTAATAGATTAAATTTTATTGCTCGTAACAATATTATTGTTACCGGTAATAAAATTTAATCTATTAGTTTCGATTTAGTGATAATTTGTGTTCCTGATCATTTACAAAATATCGCTGTTTTATTACCTTGTCTTTTTGATAAAATAATTTATGGGCGGGCATTTTAGAGATAAAAGCGAGTTACTGTCCCACAGAAAGCCGAGTAATCATACGATAACATTAAATGGCGGTGGTTGAGTTTTCATTTTACTATTTTATTTAACTCTGTAATACATGTACTTGTTAGTAATGGAGTTAGTGAATATAACTGTCTTTAGTTACAATAACTTGAAGTGATGACATAGAAGAACAATATCAGTAGCGACAATCTGTGTTGCCTTGATGTTTAGTTTCATTTAATTCGCTAAATGTCAGTCATTACCTAGTGTATAATTTTATGAATCTATGTAATGCTGGACTTACACTATAAGTTTTACTCCTGAAAACCTCTAAAATCAATGAGTCCGGTATTAACAACAGTTGTATTAGTCTTTTTTCCGCTCCCTCTCCTGACGAACAAGTTGGCCACGGTATTTTTACTTTGTTAGGGTATTTTAGCTTTTATTATATTTTCTATTCTCCCCTTTCAATAGACGCCCCGCGCCCGGGGCTACTGCCCTACTTGTTCCACCCTAGGTAGGCCTCTGTTGGGACCAATTGTTAATCTAAATCATTCTCGAATCCACTTGAACAAACACAAAAAGTTCATTAAAGTTGGTCCCACTGTTTCGGAGGAGTTCAGCGGTGCCATCTACCGGGTCCAATAGTGAATCTAAACCATCCCGGGAGCCACTTGAATGTACACAAATAATTTAAACCTAAATCCTGGAACTCGATTGCAGCGTCGCTTATCTGGTTCAATCGTGAATCCAAACCATCCCGAGACCCATTCAGAGACACACAAAATATTTTGTCTAAATCCTGGAACCCAATTGCAGCATCACCTACAGGGATCAATTGTTAATCTAAACCATTTTCGAATCCACTTAAACACACATAAAAATTCATCAAAATTGGTCCCACTGTTTAGGAAGAGTTCAGCGGCGCCACTTTCCGGGTATAATTGTGGATCTAAACTTATCCCGGGTATACCCAATATACCAATATACCCAAACACACAATTTTTTAATCAAAATTGGTCTAATAGTTTATAGGAAGAGTTCAATCAGTTGTTTAGGAACGCATATTCTACAAACATACAAACATTGATTTTTATTTATATAGATTTTTTGAGCCAGAAACCCTTTCAGGCGTCCTCAGAAGTACCACAATTTCTTCACAATTTGATCAACATTGTAAGGAACGCATCTAGGACAAACATACAACATTGATTTTTATTTATAAGGTTTTTTTTAAATATTTTATTAATACTTTTGGTGTGCCTTAAGGAACATACGAAAAAAAATTAGCCGAATTGGTTAATAGCCGTTCTCGAGTTTTGCGTTTAGCAACATTCATTTTTATTTATATAGAATAGATGTACAATTTGCGGGGTGACGTTATTTAATTTATTGATGACATAACAATGAATGACTGACGTGTACATAGAATAGGAAGTAAAATTAAATTTTAAATTATATTGTTACGAGCTACAGGACTCGAATTAAAAATGCCGTTGGAACTACTGTAGAATTTATTAGAGCTGTACAAACACGTATAAAACAAATACAAATAAAACTGGATGCAACCATTTCAGACTGCACGATTCAATGCAATTCGACACGCGCAAAGACCGTCGCCTATATCGCTAATCGAGAGTACTACAAACGTCTTACTCGTCTCGTAGTCGTCGCTTGACTGCCCCTCCTCCATTCGGGCATTGTCTTATATCAACTACACAGTACAAAAAAATTGGCCGCGCGCACTGAGTTTCCGAGAAATAGTAACTTGCACACCTGCGAACGGCTAACGAAGTCGAAAAAAATAACAATAAGGATTAATTCGACGCTAATGATGGTTATAAAACAAGTAGAAAAACAATAGCATGTTTTTCTTAATTACAAATTCAAAACACAAAAGAATTCCTAAATCCGGGAAGACAATAAGCTGCGCTTACGATAGACAGCTATGGGCTTATCTTTGACGGCATGTAACAATATATACCTTCAAAAAGTGTTTTCCAGTAGAACTTATTTTGAATAAAAACTTTTGAATTTGAATTTGACGTGCGTGCGAAAAAGGGAACACGCCGCCAGATTTAAGATAAAGAATTTATATTAAATATGTTAGAAGAAAAGTTTGAACAGGTTGAAAGGAGGTTTATATGGTGGTACCAACCGTTTAAAACGCACTTTTATTATTTATAAAGAACTTCATATTGTGGACAAAAGTATGGAACGCGGGACGGTATTTACGATTCGAGTTCACTCCTCGAAAATCACCGAAGTTAAATAAATGTGTTATCCCCGATTCTACCTTTTAATATGGTGTTCATGTATTTTTTCCAGAGGAAACGGTGTTAAGTATAGATGGAATAAAGGACCCCGTTCCAGAAGAATATATGAGTCACAAAGAGAAATATGAGAATTCTATTAGAAAAGCTTGCCTCTTAGTAGAAGCTCTTCAGAAGGAGGCTGGGCGAGGATCCAATATAGATGCTTTTAGGTAATTTTTATTCAATAGTATGTATTGCGTTTGCCAAACATAGTGTGTGTTGGTTTAAATTAAATATGTCAATTAAACTTCATATACTTTCCACAACAGTCATGAACATAGGATATGATATTTTCTGGCACACAGTTCTTTAACGCGGCTTACAGTGAACTGGCAAAAATCTTCACTTAAGGAAGAAGCGTTGTGCTCTCTACAAGCGATCTTGGACTTAAGGAGCTTCGTTCCCGATGGTGGTCCCCCGACCGCACAATTTTAGTTATTTTCCCAAAGAATAAAAAGTGCGGGATAAGAATACACAATATAAGGCGCCATACACAAATTATTAGGTTGGGGAAAAAGTTTCTTCGCATTTTATATAAAAATTCAAAAGGTTTTTTTATAAATTTTATTTACATTTGACTAAAGTATGTAGGTGCCATTTTGTTGGATAACTCTGCCATCTTGTAGGTAGGGACGTGATCCCATTGCTGTAAAAAAATTGGGGCTTCTGATCAAAAAACTGCGACAAGTGGTTTTGGCAGTCCTCTCGTGATGTTAACCCGATACTGCCTAAGGAATTCTGCAGAGACCGAAACAGGTGAAAATCTGAAGGTGCAAGGTCAGGACTATACGACAGATGCATTAACACCTCCCAGCCAAACTCTTGTAATTTTTGCTGAGTGGCTAAAGATGTGTGAGGTCTAACGTTATCATGGTGAAAAACCAGACAGCTTCTGTTGATTAATTCCGGCCGCTTTCTCTCAACTTTTTGCTTTAATCTCATCAGTTGTTCGCAGTACAGTTCAGAATCGAGGGTCCTGCCTGGTGGTAACAGCTCATAATGAATAATGCCCTTTCAATCCCACCATACACACAGCATCACCTCGTTGCGAGCTAACCCGGGTTTCGCCAGTCTGTTAAGCCTGACCGGCCTTTGACTACGATCTTTTTGCACGTTCTTGTTGTACGTGATCCACTTTTCATCACCAGTTATCCGCTTCTTCAAAAATGGTTCGGTTTCATTACGTCGTAATAAAGAATCACAAATGAGTACACGGTTCATTAGGTTTCTTTCAGTGAGCTCATGAGGCACCCAAATATCGAGCTTTTTTGTGTACCCAGCTTTTTTCAAATGCACCAAAACCGTTTTGTGGTCAATTCCCAGTTCTCCAGCTACATCGTAACTACTAGCATGCCGAACTTGCTCCACTTTTTCAAAATTGGCATCAATTGTGTCCAATCAATCAATCAACAGGGCGACCAGAGCGACGTGCATCTTTGATATCAAAATTTCCGGATTGAAAACGCTTAAACCAAATTTACGCTACTCTCACAGATACTGCATTAGATCCATAAACATCACAATTTTTTTCGCGGCTTGTGTTGCATTTTTACCTTTTTTGTAGTAAAATTTTAAAATATATCGAATTTCTTCATTAGATTCATTCATTTTAAGAATAAGAAAAACAAATAAAAATCAGACATTTTCGTAATTAAATATGGAATTGTCTTCTTTAAAATTAAAACTTTTTAATGATACCAAAACCAGCCAGATACAAATGGTATAGCCAAAGAGATCTTATTACAAGTTCATATATACTATATGCGAAAACACTTTTTCCCCAACCTATTATATCACACGAATTTCATTATTTTTTGACCCCACCCCGTCCTTGTCATAGCTGGTCACATTCGTGAGACTCCTCCCTCCCTAGTCTGACATCACATAATTTGCAATTTACATCAAGAATTTATTAAATTAAAACAGCAGTTCCGTAATTAGTTTTATTTCCATTTAAAGTTATTTTTAATAATTTGAACACGCATACGCATTTAGATAGATTTGGAAATATTTTGAATGTTTTCGTTAATAGTCAAATTTCGTTTTTTGAAGCTTAAATATGTTAGATTTTGAAATGTGACGTCACATAGTTTAGGAGCCACCCAACACTTGTCACATAATGTCGCACATAGTCGACCGCCTACCGCCCTTAACGTGTGACGTAGTAAAACTAGTATTAAGTACTATAATAATTATTATTATATTGCTAGATAGATAGGATAATATATAGATATGTAATAATAATAATCGACAGACAAACACACATATTGTATATCCCCAAATTAAGTAAGTTACGCTTGTGTTATGCGTAATATACAACGTACTACTCTGGGGCCGATCCCAGACACCCTGACTATAGTAAATAACGGAGAAAATACGTTTCCGAAATTTACTATACCAGGAATCGAACCCGGAGCCTCAGCGTTGCAATGAGGTAGGCCGGCAAAGGCAGCCCGCTCAACCACAGAGGCCATCTCACACTATGGACAAGTGTTCTTCTTTCATGGTACATGAAGATATATTTTGTTTGCAGACCCACAAACAAATACAAAGTCCAGTTCGCCGTCTTGAAAGATGTGTCGCCATTCATGCTGCATTTGGGTATGTTTATGCCGACCATTTTAAGCCAATCGACGCCGGAACAAATGCAGGAATGGCTTCCCAAAGCACTTTCTATGCAGTATATTGGAACATATGCCCAGGTTAGTGGTGTGTTGTTGTCTTTTTATAATGATACTGCTTCATCTGGAATAATGTTATAGTTATTGACCATTTCACGCAGATGTGGCGATCGATGAGTTTAATACGTTTTCTGTGATGCGATATTATTATTAATTGTCAATGACGTTAAATATTGACACATAACATATGTATATATATATATACACTAATGTAGCCAGCGCCGTAGCGTGGGTGACGGCCGCCCGGGGCGGAAGACAATTTTGCCGTCCTTTAATTTAGCTATTTCAATTCAATTCAATTGTAATTAACTGTTCGAGCCATTTTTTTATTTTTATTATATAAATTATTTTTTAGTGGAAACTTGATTGATATATGTATTAATTTTGTGTTTTATATTTAAGAATATTAATTATTCTATGTTTCCCAAACAAATTGAATAAACAAATTAAATAAATAAATTTAATGCATACTATATCTATACTAATATTATAAAGAGGTAAAGTGTTTGTGACGTTGTAGGGGGTAATCTCTGGATTTACTGAACTGATTTCGAAAATCCTTTTTGTGTTGAAAAGCCCACATATTGAGGTATGTTATAGGCTATATAACATCACGCTAGGACCAATAGGAGCGGAGTGGTAATGAAAAATCTGCCCGTATTGAGCCGGGCGAGTAAGTAATGAAAAATTCTGTGCTCTTTTCAATCGGTCCGAATTTGTAGTTGCGATAAAAATATGAAATGGTTCAAATATTTATATTATTTATTGTGAAATTTTGCCGCCCCCTAAAAAATTCCGCCTGGGGCGAGCCCCCCCTTCCGCCCCCACTACGCTACGCCACTGAACGTAGCTATTCGTTAACGGCGTTATTTTTAACGCGGGCACGAAATCTGGTGGTCACTTTCTACGATATAGGGATATACTTAAGCGCCATCTCTCTGCATGTGACATCCAAGTGATACTTGAGAGAAGCGTTAACTACAAAGAAATGAGTGGCGTAGTTCAATTGATAAGGCTGTTGCTGCCTTTAAAACCCTCTGCACGTAGAACACGCTATAGATGAGCAACGCGTTATCAAAAGAACCGTCCCAAAGTGGGCTTTGGATCTTGTACTAATGACTCCTCATGACGGCAGCCTAATTCTACTATTTCAATAGTATGGCGTTGTTATTTAAAGTAAGATTCCAATGCGACAGTGTAAAAAAATCGTATTCTATTAAATCCACAATATCGTCGCGGCAGAATAACAGTAGATAAAAAATAGTAATACCATTAGCAGAAATGAATATTGAAAAGCTACAATCATTTTAAAGATTTCTTTCGCTTACAAATATTTATAAAGATAGTGGCGTGCCACGGGCATTGGGATTATCAGGATACCGAAATCAGGCAATCCTAGGATTAACACAATAATGTCCGGAGATTTTGATAAGATAGTAGTAGCAGAATTGGGCTTTTTTATTGCGCTCTTTGTAAAAGAACTTTTAAAACAGAATTTGGTTTCGCTAGCCACCTGAGCTCAAACGGTCGGACTTGACAAGGTTCGACGTAGACTGCTTTGCGGACCTTTGAGTAGCTAGTTCCCAAACTCGTGAGGTTCGCAGGCGCCCTCTCTCAATGACTGGGAAACTCTACTCAGGCATCCTTAAGAATATGGCCCTGTACGGTGCACCCGTATGGTCCGTTGCACTTTACCGCCACAATAGGACTTTGTTGTGCCGCACACAACGGGTCCTGGCGTTGAGGACCATTCGAGAAAACCGTACAGTGTCATAAACGGCGTCGACACTCTTGGCAAGCGATCCGCCCTGGCCTCTCCAGGCGGACGTACTTGCCAAAGTTCGGCGCTCCCGACAGGATGCCCTCTACCGTGGCCTGGTCTATTGCTAGGCCGAGCTTCAGGCGATTAGGACGTGGGAAACCGCATCCATGATCCAAACTTGGTCGAGAGACTTGGAAACTCGTGTGGCAGGCATTGAGACGGTGGAGGCGGTGCGCCCGCACCTGTTGCGATGGCTCTCGCGGAAACGCGGGACCCTGACCGTTCAGGATGACACAGATACTTACCGCGCATGGGTGCTTCGATAAGTATCTGAACCATATCGCGGGCTGCCTGCCTTCCCCTTAATGTCGCCAATGTGGCGCATAAGACACTGCGTTTCATACGCTGGTTGAGTGCGCAGCATGGGCACCGCAGAGATTTGAACTCGCGACCCTTGTAGGTCCGATCGATTCGTCGGCAGTTTGGTGCAAGCCATGCTGCATAGCGACGATCATTGGGTGGGTGCGTTCAATTTCTGCGAGGCAGTGATGTCTCAAAAGGAGGCCGCAGAACAAGAAAGGGAGAGAGGCGCGCATGCTTCCCGCGGGTACTGACCTCAGTCGGGGTCCCGGAGACGCAGATATGCCCAAGATCTCATCCCGTAATACAACTGCAGTGGCCCTCTAGCATCTAGGAAGCGGAGGAGTCATCCCCCTGTTGACGAAGTGAGTTTGTCCTGCTGCCCGGGCAGTCTCAAGCACTGATGCGCTAAGATCAGCGTGGGCGTAACTACGTTCTAAGTCTCACACTCTTCCTGTCATAAGCGCGGGATAACATGTGAGGAGTGTGGTTTTAGTGGAGTATTGAGTATTCGAGTCTCCACACATGCTGGCAATTGACTCTGGTGGCCACTGGTGTGGCTTCCTCTCATCGCTTTGGTCTAATCTCTAGCAAAGTACCTGGTAGAGTGCAAAATGCATTTCCCCCACCTTAAAAAAAAGACTGCTTTGCGGACGACAGCCTACTCGTGGCACGTGTTGCGTCATACGCGGAATCCGTGGACCTCGCCAACGCCGGGTTGGCGACCGTGATTCAGCACATAGGTACTCTCCCCCACGAAAATGGACGCTCTCATGTTCTATAAGCGTTTTCGGAATCCCCCCGTGGACTTTATACCGGACAGTCATACCTTTGACTATAACATATATATATATATATATTTTTACGCTATACATAAGATGAATTTGGCCATAGTCCATTATACTATAACATGATCGCAGGAGAAGCCCGAGCATAAGGCAATTTGAAATCATATCTCTTTATTATTTTTTATCGAAATCCACAGCCGCACTTGGAGAGCCTGAAGATCGGCTAACTTAAATAGCAATAAAATTTATTTTTAACGTAGGATATGGTTACACATCCCAAGGAATCAATTATTATATCATGTAATAAAGACTATACTATACTACCTTTCACGAAAAAGGCTTCATGTCCAAACCTGTGATGAAGGAAATAAACTTTTTTTTAACTTAATAACGTGATGATTAATGTACGGAAATTTTTTTTCTATTTAAAGCAAATGTAACCATTTTCAGACTATTAAGTGCAAATTATCCTTGAAATTTTGAATGGCAGCTGGCGTGGTCAGTGACACCTTGTCACTGATTATGAATGCAGATTCATGTGTATGTTGCCTTATTCTTTAAATAACTATAATTTTATTTGGCTTGTGCATATAGTCGATGTAACGTAGTTAGTATTAATGTAAAAAAACAATATTTTACCCATTAACTATTGTGTTTATTATAGACTGAATTAGGCCATGGCAGTTTCTTGCGAGGATTGGAAACGACTGCAACATACGACCTCAAAACCGAAGAATTCATTTTAAACAGTCCCACATTGACTTCGCATAAATGGTGGCCAGGCGGATGTAAGTAATTTAGCACAGCAATGGGACGCGGCAAGCACACGCAAAGCCTATTATAGGCAGATCACTGCTGTTTAATCATACAATATTATACAATGTTCTTAATATTTTTATTCATAAAATAAAAAATATTAGAATATGGTTACTTAAATTTTTAGGAAGTAATTAAAACATCACATTTAATTAGACTGTTATCGGTATAGCTTAAATATTTTAATAATATATGTGTTAATTGGTTTAGGCCTACTTGCACGTTCCTGGGTTAGCTCAACTAACTGGGAGTTAACTGCTAACACAGGGTTAAATAATCAATTTATCTTGCGCCATCAAAACTAAGGAGTAAACATAGGTTTAATCTTCTAAATATTTAACCCAATGACGTGGAAAGGTTATGTCACTAACACAGGGTTAGTGAAGTTTACTCTCAAGTATATGTTAGCTTTCTAGTGTTCGGGTACAACCAGGGGTCCAATTCTGCTATTTCAATATCCTGGTGTTGCGGAGATATTCCAAGTACAATTCCATTGCGATAGTGTCAAAAATTCGTATTCTACTAAATCCACAAGAATTTGAATTATCTTCTCGATACCGTCGCGGCAGAATAATAGTAGAAAAAAACTGGTATTACCATTAGCAGAAAAATTATCCGAAATTAATATTAAAAAGCTACCAATATTTTAAACATTTATTTAGCGAGTTTTCCCTTATAAATGTTTATAAAGAGTGGCTTGCTACGGGCACGCCATGAGAATTAACAGAATACCGAAATCAGGCAAACCTACGATTGAGGCGAAATTGTTCGGCGATTTTGACGAGATAGTAATACCAGAATTGGGCACCAGTAGTATTTGAATTGTATATTCTGTCACTTTGAGCCAGCTGCATATTTTTGCTGAAGGTTAGCTCCGTCAGCTTTTTTAATCACCATTACGATTTTGTATTTCGCTACTGTATCACATAAAAGCATATCATCACCAGTTGTGAAATTGTGGGTACGTAAACCCGACTTTTTATGCATTATTCTTAAAAATATAACCTACTTTATAACTTTCACACAAAAAAAGTAAATTAAAGACATAAGACAATACGGCTAAAATAAAAATCTTCAACTGTCATACAATGCAAGATATTTAAGGACGCCTATATACAGTGTGCTGTAGGGTAAAAGAGATAGAGATATAAGTTTCGTTTTAAATCTCTGGTTGGATTACAACAAAAAAAGCATAGACCTTTCAATGTTACCAACTAAACAAAAGAAATGTCAGGTTAGTTAACCCGGTGGTATTTTTTAGTGGCGCAAAGGACAATGAGAGTTAATCTATTTAATTAACTAACCCCGAGTTAAAAACTCTACATTTATTTATTTAACCTGACTATGTGTGCAAGTGGGCCTTAGTGTTCAAAAGTTAATAATGAATCTCACACACATTTTGTTTCTAAGCAATTTTGTTTCTTTACTTTCATAAGGATATTAAAACTAATTATTTCTTCGAAGGACACATTGATATGTGTATCTGTTTTTTCTATCTGTCTCTTCATATATCTCCAGTAATATCTAGACTACAGTAGATAACTGTATGTTCGTCTGAGAAATGAACTCTCAGTTATCGAACTAAATACTAATAAGTTTTGCGTTGACATGTTTTTTAATTCGATCTCCGCTCAGAACCGAGTTTTGGGTGAACAGCAGGTAATGTATTTCCACTGTGGATGGATTTTGTCGCTCTTTGTATATTTGTAACGCACTCGAGATATTACACTGGTGTACAAAGTCTTTTGAAATGTTTAGGGGCGGCTTATGTGATAGGAAAGGATCGAAATATAATACGGTCGGTTCCTCCTTTCCGAAAGATCGAAATACTTTCCAATAGAATTATAAGAATGCTACAAAGCCATCAAGAATAATGTGTATAAATTAGGTAATTATCATTAAACCCTTTGTTTTAATTCACAGTGGCGCAAACAGCAAATCATTGTATAATAGTAGCTCAGCTATACATCGATGGCAAAAACTATGGTGTCCATCCGTTCTTCGTTCAAATCAGAGATATAGAAACCCATATGCCTTTACCTGGCATCAGTGTTGGAGAAATTGGTCCCAAACTTGGATTTAATACAGCAAACAATGGATTCTTGAAATTTGATCATTTTAGAATACCAAGAAACAATATGCTTATGAAGAATGCGCAGGTTTTGAAGGTAATTCTTCGTCTTTTGTACATTATTGGCTCATAGAGCAATAGCTCTTGATATAAATGAGTTTCTGGTTTAAATCAAGGTACTAATTGTGTTTAAAATTATGACATGCGCATAATAGGTAATGTGAAGGTATTTAATAAATGAAGTTATGTATTTACCGTGCTAAGACACATTGTGATTTTGAGTTAAGGTACTTATGTTTTTCTTAAAATACCCGCACTTGATTTATCGAGTAAGTAGTGTGTTTTAGCTCAATAAAAAGTAGGTTATATTTATATAGTAAGATTTATAATGTTAGGTAATTGATAAATCTTTTTAGGATATTTGATAACATTTGTAATTAATTTTAAATTATAAGATTGCCAAAATGTGAACACGGTGTTTCTGGTTTGACAAATATAAAAGAAGGCGAAATTGCCTAATACGATTCAGAATCTGAACACGGCTCAACGCCACCGTCAAAGAACTAAGCAACTGATTTCGTAGATGGCGGATTGAGCTGAATCCCGAGAAGAGTGCAGCTATTATGCTCCCTTGTGGTACTCTCACCCATTACCCGCCCCACCAACCGACTTAAACTCATAGAGCTATTTGACTGAGTTGTCCCTTGGGTTAATGAGGTCAAATATAGTAGACAGACGCTTGTACTTCCACAAGCATTTCAGAGCAGAGCACGGTCGGGAACAGAGCACACTGGCTCCCATCCTATCTCTTGACATGCAGAAGAGTAAGGATAAGCCTTAAAAATAAGGTGAATGTCTACAAAACTTCCATCCGCCCCGTCATGAAGTACGCGAGTGTGGTCTTCGCCCATGCCAGCGATTCCAACATCTACAGACTTCAAAAAATCCAAAACAGATTTTTGAAATATTTTTCAATGTTGTGAAATAAATAAAACGCTCGGTCAATATATGTATTAAACATCAAATGTGTGTCTATATTTATCTATACTACCCAATCTAAATCTAACACGCGCATCTTTAGCCCTAACGAGTATTATCTATCCTTAGCTCTACGAAGCGGCTCGTCTAAATTGTTAACAATATTTATTCATGTTGTTCCAACAGTATGATGGGGAGGTGTCGTAGTCCCTTTCATAGTCCAGATACCTTAACCAGCTAGTATATTAAACCAATAGCCCTGTCTTGTTTGTTTCTCTTTTTCTCTAATAGATCTGCATTAACCTATATCTTCCAAACCTCCCCGAAGAACTGTTTAGAATGGCGCCTTTATCCTCCTCTTACCACCGTTCCGCTCGCCACCGGCTGGCTGTGCCTTCCTTTCCTTGAGCCACTTCGCTCATGTACCGAACGGTTCTCTAGAACGTGTCTCTCGCGCACGGTGGGCATATGGAATGAGCTCCCAGCTAAGATTTGCTTACAGCGCTGCGATATGGGGTTTTTAAAAAAAAGTGTCATAAAATTTCTTCGAAGCCGGCAACGCATTGGTACCGCCTCTGGTATTGCAAAAATCCATAGATTCATTCAGTTGTTCCTACTAGTACACTGGTTTTGTATTTTGACTTGTACCTACTGAAAAGTGACCGAAAAATTAAAATAAAATCAAATAAAATACCACACTTAGACCGTTAAAACGTAGTTTTATTACTGGTCATTTTTGTTAAATTAAGTTTTTATGAACTGTGTTCTCATTTCAGGATGGTACTTATGTGAAATCCAAAAATGATAAATTAGCCTACGGCACGATGGTTTTCGTCAGGGTTTTGATTTTGACCGACTTGGCTTACGAGGTATCCAGAGCTGCCACTATTGCTGTGAGATATTCAGCTATAAGACGCCAAGCACATATCAAGTCTAGGTAAGATCATCATTGACACAATCATTTTTACATGGGAATAATGTGAGTGTACTAAACTAAACTAAACTAAGAAGTTGTGATATACAAGATGGCAAGAACAGTGACGTTCAAATGAAAAAAAATATGTTAGTTTACATGAAGTGCTAACCGAATTACGACCATATATGTTTTACCAAAATCTTTAGTTTTCGAGTTATTAATTGTTTAGTGATTTTTGGGAAATTTCGATCGTATCGGCTTTCAATAATTCTTCATTTACTTTTTCATATGTTTATTTTAGTTTTTTTTGGAATTAAGTCTTTATGAATTATACTTTTACACGTAAAATAATCAGCACTCTAAGATCGTTGCAAGTTTCAAAAATTATACTTGCAAATGAAAGGAATAACGTTGAGCGAATCGGACTCGCACATTCAATATCAAATTAAAAATAGAAAATTGCAACTCTATAGTTCCGAAGTGTCTTTCAAAACTGCGCAAGAGTCTAAGCTTTTGTAATAATTCAGACAAGTTGTCCTTAATGGGCCATTTTTTGCTTTAACCGGCTTTCATGCGCACTGAGATGGAAATTTTCCAAGTTAAGAATTTTATTTAAAAAAATGATTGTTCTTGAAAATTATAATATCTATTTAACTGAGCTACACCTGTTACCCTTTTGCTATGAATACAATGACTCAAATAAAGAATATTGCTATTTCTATCGTACACGCATGGTTATTGGTCTCTAGAGTGGTGTTTGTAACTTTATTTTTATGTAGCTTTGTACTTGCATCTTTTTTATTAAAAGAATAGAATAGAATATACTTTATCGTACATAAAAATGATAAATAAAATCAAGAACATTAATGTATAAGTACAACGGTGGTCTTATCAACTATAGCGATTTCTTCCAGACAACCTTTGGATGGACAACAAAAATCGGTAGTTGCTAAACCAGCACTTGTACAATCTTGTACAATAATTTAGTTTATAAACTAGTAAATAGTAATATATAAAGTAATTTAATATATAAATACAATATAACACATACCTACTTAAGTATCTTATACTAATATATAAAGCGGAAAAGCTTGTATGCTTGAACGCGCTAATCTCAGGAACTACTGGTATTGATTTGAAAAATTCTTTCAGTGTTAGATATCCCATTTATCGAGGAAGGCTATAGGCTATATATCATCACGCTAAAACCAATAGGAGCGGAGCACCAATGAAGAATGTTTCAAAATCGGAGGGATTTTTTTTATCTTATCTTTTTTTTAAAACCATTCCACGCGGACGAAGTCGCGGGCAGAAGCTAGTATTATTATATAATTATATACATTCAAGTGAAAAGTCAGTTGACTGTAAAAAAAAATTTAATCCATTTACAAAGCTACTTTTACTTACTTCTTACATAACATCCTTTGCTTTACTACTGTATGTTTAATTTTCTAGTGAACCAGAATGTCAAATAATAGACTTCGTAACGCAGCAGCACAAACTTTTCATTGCAATATCTACGAGTCATGTATACAGGGTAGTTGGTCTGTGGCTCTGGCATACGTATGAGAAGGTCACAAAAGACATGGGAAAAGGAAATATGGATCAGCTACCTGAGGTTTGTATGTTTAGTCTTTATATTAAATTTTACTAGGATATGCCTGCGAATTCCCGCGGGATTCCCAGAACACAAAGTACCGCAGCTATCGTGTGAAAACTGTGTGGGAATAAGCTAATTTTTACGCACCCGAAAAGCTGCAAACTAAAAAAAAGATAAAAAATACCAAACTTTATTACATCCAATTTGCTATCGATCAGTAAAAATATCACATTGGAATTAGTGTTCTGTTTTTGATTTTATAGGAATTAGTCTGTTTGTTCGGGATTCACATAAAAACTACTGGGCCGATTTCGATGCGGTTTTCACTGATTGACAGTAAATTTTTAGACTTATAATCTACGCTACTTTTTATTTAGGGAATCCCACGCGATTTTTTCTGCATTGAGTTAAAATAGCCAGTTTAAAATAAATCGAATTCCAATGTGATTTTTCACTGATCGATAGCAAATTTTATGTAATAAAATGTGTGATATTTTTCAATCCCAGGAATCCCGCGGGAATTTCCTCGGGAGCGGTTTGTTTTTGTTGATGAATAAAATTAGCTTACTCCGGCACAATTTTCACTAAAGCGACAGTTTACATTCTTTTTTAAATTCTGTGGTACTTAGTGTCCCGGGGATCCCGCGGGAATTTCAAGTCAAGCGTGGACGAAGTCTCGGGCATATCCTAGTTTTATAATATTATAGATAGATTTAAAAATGTTGGTACAAAACCAATACCTGATGCCATTGCACATTTTTACACGCCATAAAGTTTTCCACGAAATTTTGACGCCACTTTTCGTCTTATAAATATATATATATATATATATATATATATATATATATATATTTTATATGTGTTTAGCCAGAACCTTTTTTCTAAACCGATTTTGATAATTCTTATTGCGTTGGATTTAGTAAAGCTTCAAAATGGTCTTATATCAATTTTATTGCTTTGGGTTCCGAAGATATAGCAGAAAATTAATTGAAGTCGGACAGAAAATGTAATTTTTTTATTCTTGAAGTTGGTTTCTTTAGATAATTTTTATTCATTATAATCGGCCATCGGTCAGTGAAAGTACAAACGAAGTCACTGCAATATCATTAAATAAGTAAATAATTGTGTACTATTCTTGTATGAAATTATATAGTTGTAATACTGAATTAAAAACAATATTTCTTAAAGCTTACAGCCGGGCTACAAAACGAAGTGACAATAAGCAGGCAAAGGAACCAGTTCATACAGCCTTATAAATATAATAAAATTAATTAATGCCAGAACAGTTCTTGATTACTAGTATTAAGTTCGGATATTTTTTTATGCCGAAAATATTATAGATTTGCAAAACAACGTGAGCAAAACAAAACAAATAGGGATTTTGATTCGAAAAAGTTTCTCATCTATCACTTGCATGTTCTCATCCAGCTCCATGCTTTAGCGTGTTGCCTCAAAGCGGTTTCAAGTCGTGACGCATCAGCATGCGTCGAGGAGTGCCGACAGGCGTGTGGCGGTCACGGATATATGACGTCATCAAATTTGCCAATCATCAAAAACATTGTAACAGCAACAATCACTTACGAGGGCGAATACACTGTACTGATGCTTCAGACAGCTAGGTGAGAGTTATTGTACCAAATACTAACTATGCAAGTACCACGCTCAAATACCTTGAACTGTATACAATACATAATATATACATACACACATCTAACACACACAAGATAATTATGTAAATAATTTAAGCACCAAAACATATAATAAAAATGACAAACATGACAATAATGACTTTGCCTTACTCGGTCGGTTAAAATTAGATATAAGCTCCATACAAATACTAACGTTAAAATTTAATCAATAGTAAGGCCAGTGAATGTATAGTAAGATATAGGAATCAGCCATAAGTGGAATTTTTTTCTATGTAAAAGTCATTAAAATTAAAAAGGGAAACAACTAACGTATAGGAAATAAGTAAAATAAAAAATATAAACAGCAATTAAAATTAATTTCTTATTGAACTAAAATTCGCCCGCGATTTCATTCACGTTGGACGGAATAAGCTAATTTATACGTGTCCTAACAAATTGAAACCACTCCCGGGAAAAATACCTCTATATTCCCGGGATGTAAAGTATCACAGACTTTATAACAGAGAATTACCTTTCGATCAGTGGAAGATATTAATTACATCGGAATTCGATTGTTTGTTCAACCGGGCCACTTTAAGCCGCTTCCAAGGAAATTCCCGTGGGATGCCCGGGATATAAAATACCGCAGGTTTTAATTTGCTATCTATCATCGAAATTGGCCCAGTAGTTTTTATGTGAATCCCAAAGAAACAGGTTAGTACAAAAAACCTGAAAACAAAAGACTACGTTTACAATTAAGTATATAATATTATAGATAGAGATCCTAGTCACCCCAGACTTACGTGATTTTAGAAAAGATTAAATTTTTAGGATCGGTAGTTTAATATAAACTTAGAAAGGAATGGATACTCGCTAAGCTGAATGCGGGGCCGTTTTTCAGGTAGCAGCTATCAAAGGTGGAATTTAGCTTGGGGATATAAAAGGGTTTTTCCTATGTCAACCCATGACGTCACAACCCTCGAATATTTTTTCCCAACTCAACCCATTTAAAGAAAGAAAGAAAAACTTTATTTGAAGAAATAGCGACGTAATTACATTCCTTATACATTATTATACACAGAGCATATTTTGAGAATTTGTACGCCGCATTTTCATCAAACCAGGTTTGCACTCAGCATATTGCTGTGCCGGAATTATATCTAACACAACGCTGATTTTCAGTGCAAACCTTCCTTCTGGCGTAAGACCAAAACGACCCAATTTTGTTAATTAAATAATAATAATAATTAATAAAACTATCCTACTTATGTAATATTTAATTAATAAAACAAATAGATACATTTTAATAAAACCAGCAAAAAACAATTTGTTAATTAAAAATTAAAATGAATAAATACTCTTGTAACGAGTATTCATTTTAATTTTGACGATTTTATTTTATTTCATTTGGGCTAACGATAGCTGTTAGCCCCCAAATAAAATAAAATAAAAAAGTAACGATTTGTATCGACTCATTTATTCGAATACAATTCGATAGAGTGCTTGCGGAGTTGCATTTCTATTCCCAACTCAACCCACGACCATATTTTGATTTTTTATTCCCAAATAAATCTAAATCTGTTCCCAACTCAACCCATTTCAAAACTAGCATAAAAATATGTTGTGTGTTTGTTTGTCTGCCGATTATTATTATATTTTTAGCAAGCTTCTCGTCGTCTTGAACCTGTTATGGAAAACATCGTAAGCGTCAGATTGCACGATTTTCACTTTTATATTGTGACATATATCTAATATAATTTAGACCTTAATACATATTTGCGTTAACAGTAAAAAATATAAATATACTAAAAGGCGGAGATCTGTGAGTTACGTATAAAAAATAATTTGTAAAGTAGCACTCCTGTAAACAATTTTTTTTATATTTGTCGCTTCCGATGTTCTACCATAACAAGCCCAATTTGTGACGTTATAGTGTTTGCGATACATTGTAGTCTTGCATCGCGTTAAAAGTTATTTTACTAGCTTCAATATTTCAAACAAAATGTAATTGTTCAGGTACCTAATGAAAGCTTGGATACAAGCTTTAGACGGCAAGGCTATGACGCCAACTGTTTCATATTTGGTAAATTTCACAAACTACAGTAATGAAAAATGGCAGAACACTCCCGCAGGCATTATTAGGGGATTTCAAGCAGTTGCAGCTGGGTACGTACTATTTAAAGCTAAATTACAATTATAAGAGATTATTTTAAGATGTGAAGAGAATGTAGTTTAGCAAAAATATCAAACGTAATAAGTGTTTATCATTTACTATGAACCGGGTAATAGACAAGTGACCAAATGCTCGTATTCATAGCTCAACGATCGTCTTCACTTCTAATTGTTGGCGTACTTAAAATGACATACGGGCCAAAAAGATCTTTCAACATTCTTATTCATCCTCCTTTTTTCGTCTTTGATGATCCACTTTAAGTGTTAGACGAGCGGCATACAATTTTGAAGTGAAACTATTTAGAATCGTTGTGATTTGAAACTCGATGAAACGAAAAAGCCAGACTGTAAAGAATTAAACATATAAATGTATAGGAATAAGCCTGCGAGAGAATGAGATACGAGTTTTACACTGTGCAACACAGATCAGAGAGTAAATAAGACCGATGATAAACATAGATCCAATTTGGACCGAAATAAAACTGATAATATTTTTTAGACTAAAACAGTGAAAAATTGAAAGTGATACTGAAGAAGTTTATTTTGAATTATAATATTGTTACAGTTTAGCCAAAATCCCATGAAGCAAGCCGACAAAAGTGAATGTACACTTGCCGGCCATAAAGCACAGTTTATTACAGTTTTATTACCTGCCTGCATTTGGTCTTCTTTTGTTTTCTTTGTGTTTAAAATTTGTAATTAGAAAAGCCGCCTATTGTGTATTGTAATCCTTTATGGTGGTCGTTAGCCAGGTGTGATTCGTGGAAATAATTGTTTACGCGGTCGAGACATATTGTATAAAACAAGTTTAGTATAAAACAATGCCCAGACGGAGGGGTGAGGCAGTCAAGCGACGATTACGATACGGGAAAGACGTGTGTACATTCGATGAGCTATATAGTGACGGACTTTGCGCGTGTTATTTAATTGTGCATTACATTTGGACTTATTGTGACCGGTTATATTTGTACCTGTGTTATACGTTTTTGTATAGTTCTAATAAATTCTATAGTGATTCCAACGGCATTTTAATTCGAGTCCCGTAACTCGTAACAATATGTTGACGGATGTAGGCTAAAGGAATTATATTTATATTAATAAAGGTTAGAGAAGAATTATCTGTGAGTATATTCTCTGAAGTACACACAATTTTTTTAATTGCGACTCTGGTGAACAGGCATACGGCCCAACTGATCGAAAGTGGTTACCGTCGCCTAGAGACCATTGCAACACCAGGACCTTTAGGATGGCATAGAGGGGTTGGAATAGCAGAATAGGACAGTAACACGGAATAGGGCAGATGAGACAGGCCGATGGAGTACTGAGCCATCGGAATTCTCACTCATCGTCCGAAACTCCGATTCTCTCTGTGAGAGCGTGATATCACACCGGTCGAGCTGGCTCTAACAGCTGTTAGGGTCCATCCATAAATTACGTCACACGTTAAGGGGGAAGGGGGTCGACGGAGTGTGACATTGTGTGATAAGGGATGGGTGTGGGTCCTAAATTTCGTAACGTCACATTTCAAAATCTGATATATTTAAACTAATTACGGGATTCCTGTTTTAATTTCCTAATTTCTTGATGTAAAATTGAATAATATGTGATGTCACACTAGTGAGGGACGAGCTAGTCACATTCGTGAGAACGAATGTGACTAGCTGTGACACGGACGGGGGAGGGATCAAAAAATCATGAAATTCGTGAGCCGTAATTTGTGGAAGGCCCTTTATCAAGATAATCATTCCAGCAAGGCTACTACCACGTCTACCACGTCTAATTAAGAGACAGCAGAGTAGATGTAGATGCATTAGATACTAAATATATATATTGAAATAACACATTAGAAAGAAGACGGTCTTACACCTGAATTATATAACTTTTCGACTCACATGTTATTAAAATTACATTTATTGGGTACGATGATAATGAAATCATACGTAATATTACAGGAAAGTACCTATTCGAATGTACCTACTCGTTAAGATACATATGTAATCATCGAATTTACACTTTTGTGGTTAAAAATAATTCCAAGATTTTATATAACTATCTTTACTATTATAAATGTGAAAGTGAGTTTGTTTATGTACTCGTTACATCGTTGAGAATGAATAGATTCTTATGAAATTTTGTTCGTCTGTACTTTAACTCTTTTAGCAAGTATGAACATAGGATAATTTTTATCATGAAAAATAGGTTAGATTTCGCGGGGTATGGTTTTAAAATTAGCACCAGCCATGACGTTTAGAATGTGCGAGTATAAAACACACATTTAAAATATTGTAAGAAGTGTTTCTGTAAATTATTTTCAGCAAGACACAAGCAACATACGATGTTTTGCAGAAACATGAAAAGTCTGGAATGGACTATGAAGACGCGTGGAACATGTCTTCGGTTCAACTTGTTACTGCCAGTGAGGTGGGCTAAAATGACATTATTGTTATCATTCAACAGCATAATATTAATACTCAAATTGTGTTTGCGTTTACTATAACTTATAGCTTTATTATTATTAACACAGATGTTATTATTTTCTTCACAACACGCACATGAGCTGTTGTTTGTTGAGCCTCAAGCAATAAAAAAAACATTGTTGCTTAGCAGTGATTGACATAAAGACTTTACATTTAAAATCGAGACAAAATATTCCTTGTAAAAATTAATGAAATTTTATTGTATTGCAGGCGTATTGTCGTGCCCTTCTCTGTGAAGTGTCATGGAATCAAATGAACCGTATATCGAAATCAGTTTCTGCCAATTTAGGAAAGATTTTATTAGAATTGGCTGAATTGTACCTTATATATTGGGCCTTGGAGAAAAAGGGTGACCTCTTATTGGTAAGCACGTGACACTTACGAATGAATATAAGTTACTTGAAAGCTACGATTGCTAGAAATAATACATCATACTTATTAGCGATTTCCCTTAAAAGTTTAGAGTCGCTCAAACAGCCTCATCTCTTCAAGAGATCCATGATATGGTTAGCATATAAATTATTTAAGATATAAACAGAAACGAGTACTCGTTTCTGATTATATCAACTTAACTTTTACGGGCTTAAAAATTTCAAAGCGATCGACATGGCTTGCAAAACCAGAATTTTTCAATGGTATTGTTCTGGCTATAATAAGTATTGCATAGTTCCATTAAGTAAATGTGAAATATTTAATTCATGATATGTATTTAAAAATGTATCAAGAATAACAAATTTCTTTGCAGTATTCAACTATATCAAAAGCCGACTTAACGAAATTGCAGCAAAGATACGAGCAACTACTGGCAGTAATTCGTCCTAATGCTGTTGGTTTAGTTGATGCTTTCGATATCAGGGACGAGGTATTATAGACATAATATATTTACATTATATTTTATAAATTAAAATTTTAGCTTTAAGATGGAATTATAATAGGTAGCTATCGCCCAATAGTCGAAATCCGACCGTAAGATAGACAGACGGACGAAGAGACGTAATGAAAAAATAAGGATTGCGTTTCTGCAATAATGGTTACGAAAGCTTAACAATTTTTTTTATTATGCTATAAGTTCGGGTTTGACAGCTATCTCACATGATGTTAAGTGAAGATATGATATAGGATGGAGCAAACTTACCTAGTAGATACCTATTCACTCGTGGTTTCAAGAGCACTGGTTTATATGAAGCGGGAAACACAGACTCCTACAAAGTGTGAAAGTAGTTAAAAACTGACAATAGTCAGAATAGATATTATTGTTTTAAGTAAAAATGATGTTTTGTGTGGAAAATGTTTAGTGAAATGAGTGGCCTTTTAAGTTACCACAAAATTCTGTTCTTTAGAATTAAATTCTTCAGCTGCCATTGTGGCTAAGTTTAATTTTTATCAAAATGGCTACGGACTTACGGAAGCCTAAAAATTTTAAGTAATAAAAATCCATACTTTCAAAGAAAATTGGATTGAATTGGATTCGTTCAATAGTTTTTGAATTATGAGATATATTCGATTTAATGCACTTTATAGTTACATAGTCAAATAACAAATCCAGTGGGTGTTTGTTACCTCTACAGAACTGTTTTCTGCGCGTGATATCCACTTGCCTGATCTATTATATAAAGGTAGTCGTATACGCTACGGTCCACCGGACTGGACTGCTTACGCGTCAACCGGACCGCTGACGTCATATCAAACTGCATATCTGCAGTATAAACGAATATCTGCGCAGGCACACTTGCAGAGGTAGACCAGTTTGGTGGATCGTAGCGTGTTTGGCCGCTTAAGTTGATTGCGGGTCGACTTGGTTATAACATTCGGTCGGATTATGAAGCAGCAATTGAATTGTTTGTTTTATTTAAAACTATATTTTTTGTATTTACTTTATGCTTTTTGAATGCGGCAATGAACATGATTTAGGCAAGAGCGTGCATAAGTCGTGGTAGGTTACTCGTTAATGTACCCGCATCTTAACCTATAGTTTAAATCCTGGTCTGGATACATGTACCCCTTAGACAATTTCTCTGATCTATGTGCATTTTTTACAAATTTTGTTTTTGCAATTCACGAAGGCAAGTGAGCTTCACTTGTGGGAAGCAAATGTCAAAGTATGCTTATGACCCAAAGTTGTACTGCTAATTCTTTCCGCGAAATATGAATCACTCTTCTTATCATGAGTGACATCAAAGAGTTTCCTGCAAATATCGTTGTAGAAAGTCTTTGCGGATAGACCCTATTTGCGCCGCTTGAGAGCATCAGCCTATAAGGCAGCCTCGAGAGCCTCTGACTATCATAGGAAGATGTTACGATTGCAGGGTGTTGACGTATTCCACACAAGCGGCCGTCCCAACTTCCAAGGAATAATTACATACGGCTCGTCCTCTTATCATCTACGCGCGCCAAAACATTCGGCTCTAAAATAAGAAATTGATATTTAAATTATTTTCAGATACTAAACTCTGCTCTCGGTGCGTACGACGGTCGTGTCTACGAGAGACTGCTAGAAGAAGCCATGAAGAGCCCTCTCAACAAGGAACCGGTCAACGAGAGCTTCCACAAGTATCTCAAACCTTTAATGAATAAGTCAAAACTGTGATATTATAGTTCATACATACGAACATGATTTGGCTCAAGTTTTACCTTTACAAAAATAAAATATTTTTACATAACCATAGTTTGAGTTTATTTCTTGTCTTTACAGATTCCACTATGCTGATACTTTCAACATCTACCTTTTAAAATATCATAATAGCAAGTTGGATATTAAAACTATAATAAAAATAGAACTATAAGTACTATAAATAAATCCCAAAATATATATATATATATATATATATATATATATATATACTTACTAAAAAAAAGAATCTACAGTCGGTCCAGCCCGACCAGACCGCTGTCGCTGGGCAGTGTGCTTACAAGGCTGGCAACATTACCTTGCTGAATACATACACTAATCGTTTGAGCGAGGTAAGCTCCAGCCTTCCAGTCACCTGTGGCCTCGACAAACCGTTTTTTTAATATTTTTGAAGTCTGTGGGCACTTGGCCACCACGGACCCAACGTCTCCACCCCAAACAGCTCAAATATGTACAGTGTTCGAAGGTTCACATATTTGCGCCGTTCGAGGTGTTCGGCAGAAGTGGCAGCGCGACCGGCTCCAACTTCGGGCTTTGGAGATGAGAGTACTACCCAGGTAGGCCGTTGTTTTGGGAAGTCACCTCTGTTGACCCGACAATATGACTTTGAATCTAAGTCATGTTGTCGTCTCTTACTGTCTTTTGCCATCGTCACGACCGTTTGGTTTTTAATCAACATTTTGTTTAAATTTAAATGATGAACGATGATTATTAATTTTATTTGTAAGAACAATTTTCACCACGGCTGTGCTGTGGTTTAGACCCATGTACGATATTTTATTTTACTTATATAAAAACTTTTGCACATATTGCAAGCGAAGCCACGTGAAAAGCTAGTATATATTTATATATAAACCTTCCGTGAACAACTATATAATTGACGGTGAAAACCGTTTAAAAATCTGTTTCGTGGTTTAGGAGGAGTTAGCCTACAGACAGGTAAAGAAAAAATAATTATATATTTTAAAGTTATTAGGCTCGTCTATCAAAATGCTTGTGAATATAGCAGACGACGCCTGTAGTGACGTCTGCGTCTTTGTAAGCATAGTATAGTGGACTAACGACCTTCGCAAGGCTACCGGTTTCGATTGGATGAGAAAAGAGTAGAACGGGATGGATATATGGCACAGACTTGGGGCGATTGTCCAACCGTGGATAGCTATGGGAGGACGATAAAAACAATTTATAGAAATAGATAAATCAAACTTTAACAAAATAAAAGCCGGAAAACAAATAAAAGATAATAAAAACAGGAACATATTCTAGCTCATTTTAGGTAACTGATCCCTACTTTATCAAAACATAGATCGTTGATCTTTACTTGTACAATATATCAATGATATTGATTAATACTTTTATAACTGTATAACAATAACTGTCAGATAAAAAGAAATATATAATTATGCATATTTAGTATTTTGATAAAAATGCATTTGTTGTTACGAACCTATTGTATGTACAAATTGTCTAATCAAATTTGTTTTTTGGTTATGTTATATAATAGTATACTGATTTTTTTACACTCCTGGTCACACATATGGCGGCCATCCCCAATCTTTTGCAATTGCACGATTTAGTATGGGTTCTGTGTTTGGCAAAACCAGTACAAAACTTTAAAATTATGTCTCTCCTATTATTTTAAAATTGCATTTTTTAGAATCTCTGTTTGTCTTTTTAAACAAATTATGTATCCCAGTCATTTCCTAGAATTAGGGGGGAGTAAGGATTTTCTACGTCTTGTCAGCTAGTTTGGAGTATAGTATGTGAATATATAATTATCCAACTATGGTCGTCGTAGAAATAGCAAAAATAGATAAGCACGATCTCCAAATACAAGTCATGTAACTTGCTTGGAGAGACAGGAATAGGTATTACATTCAGGCAATTTCCATACTTCAATTGACGTACGTTAGGCATAAAAGATCAATGAAGGTGTATACATGTTATGCTAAAGTATATACAGCGTACGTTCACATTGTACGTAAGTATACAGAATATTTATTTTTGCGACAAAGCCGACCGCACGCGCATATATATGTGTTTACATCTTTGAGCACTACAGTATATTTCTTAGTATAAATGTTTAAAAGCGTATCTGAAATATATACATTTACGTATTTCTTAGTTAATTAAGGTGCATTAAACTGTGAATTCAATTATATAGTTAATAAACAGACTGTCAGTGGGCTGTGTACTGTAGCTATGAATACATGTTTCGAATAGGATACTTCGTCGAAACATTTCTGTTGTAATCGTTTATACTTATTTTAAAGCTTTAGTAACGAATACTCATAAATACTAATTAATATATTGTTTTTCAATGTCACTATAGTCATTTGTGACTCAGCAGTATAAACCCTGTCGGTACGTTTCAAACATTTGAAAAATTTAATTTTTTAAATTTACAACACGTTTGTTTTCGATATTAACATGAGTGAGATAAAAGAATTTAGAAGTTAATGTAGATCTTGCGAAGGAAAGACTGAAATGTAACTTTAATATAAAGGAAGTGACTAATATTTTGGACGGCGGCGAAGAGAAAACTATCCAAAGGAAAAAAATAGGTAAGTCTCCATTATGTGACATTACGGTCAGAAAAATGCGATAATTTTAAAACATTTTGCAAGAATTAAAAACTCTAGTGTTTTAGTTTTAATCTCTACTAAACTAGGTTTAGCGGGTAAATGTGATTAATGATATTATGATTAGAGATATTTTAATTTAGATGTAGTTTTAAGCATGTATTTCCGTGTATTTGTTTTTTCTTCTTATATTGTCCACTTAAAATATGGTTGTGTCCATTTTGTAAAATATAAAGATGACTAATTATGTGTAATCACTATGATATAAATACTAAAGGTCTCTTTTATTCTGTTATACACATATTTTTTTTTTTTTTATAAATCTATAACATGTCCAAAACTAACATTGCTTACCGTATAATTGCAAATCAAACCTATTGTCTTCTGACAAGGTGTTAAAACTTATGCTGTTAATTAATAATGGTAGTATTAAAAATGTTCGCTTTATTCTGCGCAATATCACGTATGAGATCTTCAATGGGATCTTGAGAGAGTCGACAGATGAGCAAAAATTTTATTTACATAGCAATTATCACAACGAATTCGGTAAAAAAACTTTAATGGATATTTGTACATTTAGTGTTTTATAGTTAGAACTCAGCAGATGGACTGATAGTTACAGTACAGCAGACAAGCCGACGGCCAGTGTGATAGTAAGTGGTTTACGTCGCCTATGGACATTTCTACCTAAGGCACTGTCGGCCTCGAAGGAAAGTCATGACATCTTTTTGAAAAACCCCATGTTGAAATAGTGTGAAAAAACCATATCTGGGAGCTCATTCCAAATCCCGACAGAGCTTAAGATAGACGTTCTTGAACACTAGTCAACAAAACCTCTTACAATCATTTTCCAGTATAAAGCTTGGTAACAAAATAGTAGGACTATTTCCATGGGCAGCAACGCCAACAGAGTCTATAAGCTAAGATCCCGAAGAACTGTAGATACTTCCACATCTACAAGACGTAAGATACGACTATTTAGAGTAATTTGTGTATTAGGTCGTTTGCTGATAATAAACAATATTTTTTTAACTATTTCGAGTTCACTTATTTTGACTTCCGAGCGAAACGGCTGGAGGAAGTAAGGATGAATTGAATGAACACCTAGCCGATGGCGAGCGGTGCAGTGGTGAAAAGGCGACGAAGAGTCGTGAGAAATATTTACTAATATCCACCTATTCTTTTAGATTACAACAAGTATTGTCCTCTTTCTTGGGGGTTGGTATACGTTTCTTCAATAAGATTCCCAATGAAATGTTAGATCTGCCTTTCACAAAATTAAAAACCAAATTAAGAAGTATCTTGCTAAAAATAGAATACTACACTATTGAAGAATACTTAAATTACAAAACTTAATTTACATAGCAGCTTGCTTTAACCTCTTATACTATATTTTGTATAACGTTTTTATCTTGCCAAGCTTGTAAGTAATTTATGGAGATATGTTGCAGCATAAAATTTCGGTACGTCATGTCGTTATTACAACTTTAATAATATTTTCTTTCCTTTTATTGTGTGTTGTTAAAAAAGTAATTCTGTAACATACTACTGTATAAAACTTTAAAAAAAAAGAACTTGAGATATAAGTAAAATAAGAAATATAAAGAAAAACAATTTTTAGCTAGACGTGTTGCTGGGGAGTTTTTGCCGCTTCTTCACGCTGTGATGCGGTGTACATAGAATGGGAAGTAAAATTAAATTTTAACTTATATGTATGACCTTCAAAAAGTGTTATCCAGTGGAACTTATTTTGAATTTTATATTTGAATATGTTGCCAAAACTTTTTCATACCTTGTTAATAATCATCGAAGTAGTCTCATTCGTTCAAGCTGTAAGAGCATCAGGCAATTGGTTGTATTCATACTGATCATAGATTCGAAAATTAAATTGTTTTACTACTAAAATGACAACTTGTGCAAAGCTGTATGCCAACGGCTCCATAATTGTCTGGACACTTTTAGGGATCGTAATACTGTTACGACCTGAACGCCGACAAAAGACAAATTCACACCTGCAGACATACCTGTAGACATTTTATTAGCTTTTCGGCGTTTGGACTTCTTTTGTTTACTTCATGTTTAAAATTTGTGATTAGAAAAACAGCCCATTGTGTATTGTAATCTTTTATAGTAGTCATTAGCCAGGTGTGATTCTAAGAAATTCGGTCCACGCGGTCAGGTAGACATATTACATCTGTGCAGTTAAAGCAATGCCCCAATGGAGAGATCGGCAGTCTAGCGATAACCACAAGCGAAGTAAGACTTGTGTACATTCGGTAATCTATTTAGTGACGGACTTTGCGCGTGTTATTGAATCGTGCATTACGTTTGGATTGGTTGGGTTCAGTTATATTTGTACCTGTGTTATACGCGTTTGTATAGTTCTAATAAATTCTATAATAATTCCAATGGCATTTTAATTCGCGTCCTGCAACTCGTAACAATATGATTGAGCAATCGCTTCTGTTTAACACTTGCCTTCACTTTCATGACCTTCAGTTCACTTTACATTTATAATCTGATTAGTCAGTTTGGTCTTTATTTGTAAATAACAGGCGTTTTTACATTGATTGATTGGCCCTAAGATTGGTATAAATATTCTTAAAATTAGAATAGATCTATTTTAGTACTGTCTATGAACTGCTTATAATTTTAACTGTGACAATGGAAATATTTATTAAGAAGCCACTTAGAAAGTAACGCAATCATCTGGGCTCTACAGAAACTAAATGTAGTCTCATGTTGAAGCGCATACAAAATAAATTTACTAGATTTTTATGCCTAAGACTTTATGGTGTTTACCCATTTTTGTCTTAGGCATGGTTGGGTATAATAATTTGTCATCCAGACGAAAGTTTGCATTGGTCTTCTACTTATTTAAATTGTTAATAGGTAAATTGTTTAACTCAGGTGTATTAGCTGAAATCAAATTGAACATTCCAGCGAATTTTGTGATGAGACGTAGGTAGCCACCAATGTTCGTAGTACCATTTTTTTTTTTTTTTTTTTTTTTATGGCGTAGGAAATTGGCCGCACCCACCCACCAATCGTCGCTGTGCAGCATGGCTTGCACCAGATCGCCCAGCGATTCGATCGGTCCTACAAGTGTCTTGAGTTCAAACCTCTGAGGTGCCCATGCTGCGCACTCGATTAGCGTGTGTAACGCCGTGTCCAGCGCGCCACATTGGCGGCATTGGGGTGAAGGCAAGCAGCCCACAATTTGACACAGATACTTATCGAAGCAACCGTGCCCGGTAAGTATCTGTGTCATTCTGAAGGTCAGGGTCCCGCGTTTCCGCGAGAGCCATCGCAACAGCTGCGGTCGAACCGCTTCGACCGTGTCAATGCCAGCAACAGGGTTTTCCAACTCTACTGACCAAGATTGGATCATGGCCGCGGTTTCCCGCGTCCTGATCACCTGGAGTTCGGCCTGGCCATAGACCAGGCCACGGGCGAGGGCATCCTGTCGGGAGCGCCGAACTTTGGCTATCACGTCCGCCTGGAGAGGCCAGGGCGGATCGCCTGCCAAGAGTGTCGACGCCGTCCACGACACTGTACGGTATCCTCGGATGGTCCTCACCGCCAGGACCCGTTGTGCGTAGCACAACAAAGTCCTATTGTGGCGGTGAAGTGCAGTAGACCATACGGGTGCACCGTACAGGGCCATACTCCTAAGGATGCCCATGTAGAGTTTCCTAGTCGTCCCCCCCGGTCCCCCCACGTTAGGAAGAAGCCGAGAGAGGGCGCCTGCGGACCTCACGAGCTTGGGAACTAGCTGCTCAAAGTGCGCTTTGAACAGCCATTTCCCATCAAGAATTAGCCCCAGATATTTCATCTGGGGGCCTATACGAATGTCCACCCCTTGGACTGTAACGGACAAGTACGCGGGGGGGTTACGAAACCGCCTATGGAACATGATGGCCTCCGTTTTCGCGGGGGAGACCTTCAAGCCCAGCCTACCTATTCTTCGGACCACGATCGCCAACCCGGCGTTGGCGAGGTCCACGGATTCCGCGAATGACGCAGCGCATCCAGTCATGTTCTTAGTACCATACGGCAAGACCAACTTACGTAATAAGGTACCGATGACACAGACCTTGCGAATATTGAACAAGATATGTCAACAAATTGACATTTTTATTTGTACTGTGACTGAATTCACAAGAACTGCATATTATATTATATGTTATAACGACTGAATATGTACTTATATATATAATGTATTACGTGTACCACGCTATCGTATTGGTGACAACTGTTATGATAGTGATGTTCGTAAGTTAATAAATAAATAAAAAATCTGTATTGGTGGTGACAGGTCAAGACCTCGTAAATCGACCTCGTTAAAATAAATTACAGCCACGTAATTATTCTATTGTTTTTTTTCTTTATTGATAGCTGCTCACACATACAGGCCGTTCCATTAGTATCTAGCTCACAACGCCCAAAATGCACAGTTAGCTGTTTCACAAGGCGGCCGCGGGCGTTGTGTTCGTGGCGAAAACGTCACTAATTACGTCATCATTTTCGATCACGCAACGCTTACAAAGACCGATGTCAATAGGTGGGTTGAATAGCCGTTCCACTTGGGTTTACGATTGTAACGCCGGCAAGCAAGTAGAACAGGATAAATCGCGGTCGTGAACGTGGTCGTTGTGAGTCCCCAATCAAACGTTGTGTGATCGAAAATGATGAATGATGACGTCATTAGTGACGTTTTCGCCACGACCACAACAACCGCGGTCGCCTTGTGGAACGGCTAACTGAGCATTTTGGGCGTTGTGACCTACTAGTGGAACGCCCTGCTGGTCAATGTGTTTCAGGTGTTCACGAAGTTTCTATGGAACACATTCTAAGTTAAAATTATTTAGAGCGGTCTGAAAATGTAGCGTTTGTGATAAAAATAAATAATCAGAAAGAATCTTTCCTTATCAAAGTTAGAAGATTTAAATTCTAAAACTTCTACGGCAGATCTAATTGCAGTAATATGTTATTTTGCAGAGGATATTGCTCTTAATAATGGCGCTTCGCGAGATGATATTCCCGAGGAATGTATGGGCCCAAAAGAGAAATACGAAAATGCAGTCAGAAAGTCTTGTATTTATAGCAATATCGTCAAAGATAAAATTATAACGTTAGACGGAATCGAAAGCCTGGGGTAAGTTTATTAATCAGAGTAATAAATAACAAAAAACTAAAATCAGATTAAAAATATCTATGTAATGATGTCCTACGGAGAACGCTTGGCACAGCCATGTGCCAGCTTTATTAGAGCCGAACGGTATTGCACGTGACGATGGTAGGCGTCCTGATGGAATGACTTTAATTCCCTGGCAACGTGGCAGCCATGTGCCAGCATTTATACGTTAGATCAGCCAATTCAGCGGCGGAAACAGATGAATCCGAACAGGTATTGCAGTATTCTAATTATATTTTTTTATTTTTTATTAGACGAGTGACGATGGTAGGCGTCCTGATGGAATGACTTTTAAGGAGACTGGAACTTGGTCACTAAATTGGCGGCATACTCTAGACCAGGAGTGGTAGCCATCCAGTGGCAACGTTTTGGCTTTTATGAAGCGCAAGAAATTGCACTATTTCTCCGTTCCTGCACTGATGTGCAGTATATTCTATGGGTATTATAGTCTATGGGTAGAATACAATATAAATAAGTTAAGTTTTCTTTTATTGTATTAGTTTATAAAGTCATTGTACTATTAAAAAAAATGTATCAATTAATATTAATTGAAATCTATGATTTAATAGTAAATGCCAAAATGTAAGTGAAATCTTTTATTTATACGATCCCTGATAGACTAGGGGCCCAATACTGCTATTTCTAGATCTTGGCTTTGCGAAGATATTCAAAGTACCATTTCATTGCGATAGTGTTTAAAATTCTTATTCCACTAAATCCACTATTATTCTCGATATCATCGTGGCGGAATAATAGGAAAAAAAAACGGTATTATCATTAGCAGAAATGGTGGTAACTGAAATGAATATTGAAAAGCTACCAATATTTTAAACATATATTTCGCGAGTTTTGGCTTATAAATATTTACAAAGATAGAGTGGCGTGCCACGGTCACGCAATTGGAGTTAACAGAATACCGAAATCAGACAAACCTTTGATTGAGATGATAGTACCCGGCGATTTTAACGAGATGGTATAAGGGAACGTACCCACACTACGTGTACAAAGTATGTACAATAGTCAGCACTTTACAAGTAAACAACTGCGGCCTAATGCTTCACAATCGTATGTTTTCAGTAATAAAATCAGTGTCATTACAGCGCTCGTTGGGTTTGGTATTTCTTACATTTTACCCTTCCCACCTAAACTAAAACTGTATACACATTACACTAGTTTTTTGACACATTTTTTTTCACAATTTTATTCCCCCACCCCCGTGTGGTGACCACCCGTACTATATGCCAAGACCTTCGCCTCCCCCCTAGTTTTACGTAGTAATCATAAATATGGTTTTAAATCATTTTGCAAACAGAAAGTCAAAACAAAAAAATCGGCATTTTTTGCCTTTATTAATATGGCGCTTGACGCGTGACGTCAAGGGTGCGTGCATACCTATAGAAGTGAAAAAATATTAACAAGAAAAGAAAAATATCATTTTTATCCCTGCAGGAACGGAGAAGAATACAATTTCCTGCGACCGGGCAGCGTGTCGTAAGAGGCGACAAAACAACCCACAGCCAGGTGGTAGGGTATTTTGCCCGACTGGATGGCTGCCACCCCTGGTCAAGGGTATGCCGTCATAACAGCCTTGAGTTCTGTTCCGGCATTAGTGACTAGGTTCCAGTCTCCCTTAAAAGAGCAGCAGTGCATTTGCAGCAATTTTGGTGTTGCAAATGTCCATAGGCGATAGTGACCGCTTTCCATCCGGTGGACCGTCTGCCTGTCTGCTGAACTCATGCAACAAATAATAAAAAAATATATGGTGATCAAGTAAATAAAAGGGGTATAAAAAGCGCTAAACGCTGCGCGTCATATTTGAATACAGAGAGTTTCCGTAGAGGATATTGACTACGCTACGAAAATCTACGATCCCCTCCCCTTCCCTCACTCCTGTGACCAAGCGTGGTATTTTGAAGACCTCCCTCTAGCCCCGGGTAAAACGGGTCACGTAGTTTGGGTTTGTACGTTCCCTAAGCAGCATTGGGCCCGTGTCCGGTGGAACGTAATCCGTATTAAGAATTAAGAATAAAATAAAATAAAAAATAAGTTTTATTGTTATCCGAGTAAGTAAAAAAATCCTCATTTATATGATAATCAAACTAATTCTCGATTAAGCAGGTATTAAGTAAAATACATAGAAAAACTGCACTTTAATTATAAAAAGAATAACTACTATATATTAAAATTCATCGAGTCATATTCACGGTCGCTCATTTGAATTATCTGCTTTATAATTAAAATATTTTTTGTTTGTTTTGAAGCTAATATTTCATAGTGCTTAAAATTAGTTTTAATTCAATTTATCTAAAATAAGAAAATACGGAGATCATAATACTAGAAAATTCGTAATACGAAGATCCAAGTTTTATGTTAAAAAAATCGGAGCTATGGAGGCAATTGTCGTTACTGGCACAATTTTAAATATAAGTAGAACATAATAAAAACCATTCTTGATATGTAGAAAGAGAATCCTTTAATTTGATACATGACTCTACGATTCTTTCGCGAAAAAGTCTTCCTTAAAATCTTGAAGAGAGTGTTTGTTTTTCCATTCATTCTGGAAATCTCGACATACTTTTCATTTTGCAGTTTGAATTCTCCAGCGTTAAGACGTACAGCAGATGCCTTCTTCAAGGATATGTCTCCGTTTTTACTTCATATGGGCATGTTTGTTCCGACAATTATGGGTCAATGTACTCCTGAACAACAGATGCGCTGGCTACCGAAGGCATTGAATATGCAAATTATTGGGACATATGCACAGGTGCGTCTAGGTATAAATAATTGCTATGATAATATCCAAGTTTAAATAACCAAAATATCGTAGCTGGAGTTTATGTATTGTAAGGTCGACACGATCAAATACACTTGGACCGAGTGGAATAGCTTCATAAAAGAATGCCCGGACAGCGGGCACTCATCTAAGCTTAGTACTCCAATATGCTCATTTTCATGGTTTAGAGATGTTGGGCCAATTGATACCATATTTTTTACTATTCAGTCATCCGAGTAAATTTGCAAAAGTAGAGCATCGTCCAAGTATGCTCGAATATGACGCCTCTGTCTGAGTGCGCTTAAATTGCCAGTTGCTACAGTATCCGAGTAGCTATCCGAGTGCACTTGATCCAAGCGTACTTGTACTATGTCAATTTAGATCGCAATATAACCGTGAATAAGGTCTGTCCTTATCAGATTTTCAAGTGGTTCGGAACATCTTTATGTTTAATTGTTGGGTATCATCTGAGTTATTAAGCTATAAATCGACTATATAACTCACTTCAAAAAGGTAGAGGTTGTCAATTCGTTTGTATGTTTTTTTTCAATGTTCGTAACGCGATTTCTCCGTCTATTGTGAACCGATTTTCAAAATTTTTCTATTAATCGAAAAGGAATGCTCCCGAATTGGTCCCATAGTCACCATGCTAGGATCTAATGAGTGGATGCCAGGGAACTTGATAGAAATCCTCGAAAATTGTGAACCGACTTCTTTTTTACACAATATCTCCGTCAAATGTCGAGCGATTTCAAATTTTTTTCGTTATTCGTAAGTGCATACTCTTGAGACGGTTAAATATTTATTTTCTGATTTTTAGTTTAAAGTTGGTTTTGCTCCTGTTAAAAAAAAATGAGATTTGGGGAAAGCGACTTTAGGAAACTCTCGACCTACTTTGCTTTTAGAAACACAATCAAGTCAGATCGATTACACATTCGATGCTTTGTAAATAATCTGTAAGTTTTTAGTAGCAAGATTTTCAGTGACTAAGGTCTTAGACTTTTATGGGATATGCTTTACAGACTTATATGTATGCATATGGTGGAGCCCTTTTTTGTAGTGGAACTTACAAGCCAATAGATGACGCTGTGCAATAATTGAGGTCGCAAACGATTCCCGACATGTACAAAGAATATATACAAATTTTCAACAATGACAGATGGGCTTAGGCCTGCGGGGCATAACAATAGCCTCCCAGGAAGATCTTCCTTTGAGACGGAGGAGCAGTCCATCTCGCTCCTCCATCTAGTCGGGACATCCCTAAGGGTACGTTCCATTAGAGAGTCACAACGACCACGTTCACGATCAGGATTTTTCCGTTCCATTTGCTTGCTGGCGTCACAATCGTAAACTCAAGTGGAAGGGTTATTCGTCCCATCTCTTGATAGGGGTCGTTGTGAGAGCTGCGTGAGCGAAAGTCGTGACGTCATTAGTGACGTTTTCGCCACGACCATAGCGACCGCGGTCGCCTAGTGGAACGGTAGACGGAGCATTTTGGTCGTTATGTGTGAGATACTAAAGGAACGCGCCCTTAATACTAAATTTGGTAAGATCCCATCAGATACTATTAATAGTAAATTATACTTATGTTTTCAGACTGAATTGGGCCACGGTACATTTATTCGCGGCTTGGAAACCACAGCGACATACGACCCCGAAACCGAAGAGTTCGTGTTACATACTCCCACTTTGACGTCCTACAAATGGTGGGGTGGTGGACGTAAGTGTTGTATACAGTTTTTTGCTGAATTAAGTACAAAGTATCTATACAGAGAAATAAAATTTAAGTGTCTGTTTTTACTAAATGCATACAAAAGTATATATGGTACTTATACAAAAAAAAACAAGTATTAAAATTGTTTGTCTGTCTGGATATTCTGGCTAATCTCTGAAACGACTGGCCGATTTTGACGGGACTTTCACTGGCAAATAGATGATGTTATAAGGAGTAACTTAGGCTGCATTTTTTAGGGCTCCGCGAAAAAAAATTCCACGCGGACAAAGTCGCGAGCACAGCTAGTATACAATAATATGTTTACTGTGCACGCATAAGCGTGGATGCGTGGATCGTTAGGATCTTATGATCCTAACGATCTTGGATATGATATTTTATACTATTACTAATTTACCTGATAAGTGTTAGATTGTAAACCTTCTTAAAATTAAATAAATAAATATTTTCAGTTGGAAAAACAGTTAACCACTGCATAGTAGTTGCTCAGCTGTATACCAAAGGCGAATGCCATGGGGTTCACACCTTTGTGGTACAGATACGTGACTTAGAAACGCATATGCCACTCCCGGGGATAAAAGTCGGAGACATCGGACCTAAAATGGGTTTCAACACGGTTGATAATGGATTCCTTGGATTTAACGAGTATAGGATACCCAGAGATAATATGATGATGAAAAATGCTCAAGTTTTGAAAGTGAGTCCAGTTCTCGATAACAGGAGTGAACTTAAGAAAGAGCACTTAGGTATAATAGTTCTTGCACGACGCGCGACGGCGAGCGAAACGATCAGTTGCGGCGTGTCATGCTTTTGGTCTTACCCACACACATATACGTAAAGTAAAGCCTAGTTGCCTGTTTGAATTGTAAGAACTATTTTTGTTCCGGTAATAAAAAGTTTTTAGAATTGAATAGAGCATTTATATATATTTGAGCACATATCAGAACAATAACTAAGCTAGAGTAATTTGTGGCGCCAAATAATCATGTATAGAGTACTTAAGAGATTTTCAGAATTACATTTTTTAATGGGCGGTTGTCAATTTCTAGAACTTATTATTCCTTCCTGGTACGAATAATCTTCTGCTACGCAGATAGTGTAATTGTTTTAAGAAGTGGTCCATAGTCAGATCTCGAAAAAGGCGAAACTTGCTCCCAAAGTCGAAAACTTGTGTCCTTCTCTAACTTTTGATCTATAATTATGACGAGGAAATCTCTGAAAAAATATCAAGGTGTTGGCGCTTAATAATACTTTAAATAGCTTAAGTAACTTTCAAGACATGGTATCTTCGATTGAGTGTTTTTAGAATCTCGGAGGCAAATGATAAAGAGATGGATAGATTGTGTGAAGGATGTCATGATGATTGGTGGTGTGACGTATGCTAGTAGGAGTAGGAATAGGAGTATGGAAGAAAAAGACATGTTGTGCCGACCCAAATGCTTGGGATAAGGTGAAAGTAAAAAGAAAGCAGGCAAATTATAAAAACAGCGAACGTTTGTCAGAATCTGCCAATGTTTGTTCAATATGTGTGGTCCGACACGCCCTTGGACTATTTATTGACCTTGGTAAACTATTTTTCAGGATGGCACATACGTAAAAGTAACAAAGCATGGTAAATTGACGTACGGGACTATGGTCTTCGTAAGAGTAATGTTGGTGAGTGAAGTGGCGTTCAATTTGTCAAAGGCTGTGACAATTGCTGTAAGGTATTCTGCCGTTCGAAGACAATGCGAGCAAAAACCTGGGTAAGCATGGCCAGTGTTTAATGTTAAATTACATTACGTTAAGTTAAATTAAATGGTACAATGATGAAGGAAGCTATATTGAATAAATCATCATTATCCTAGTGATAAATCCCAATTGCATTTGGAGCTTTGGGGGATAGGGTTCTTTTTTCCTACTTTTGCTTCTGCATCGCACGTAGTCTTCGACATCACATGCCGTTCGATCTTTTGGATGCATGTTATTCCTTATTCCAAGATATTACTACTTAGGCCTACCTTTTCTACCGGCAAAGAAAGCTTTGCGATAAATATATATATTTATTCATAACTAGCTGAGCCGATATATGTTGTTTTGTCCGAATTTAATCTTGCTTGTGATCATCTTGTGAATTTTGAATAGCTATTGAAAGTATGTTAATTTTTTTTTATAACAAATCTCATTTCTGAGTGATTATTGCATTAGTGGTTGGGGTCATTGATTGAATGAGGAGCTATTCATTCATACAAAACTGTCGAAAAACGATATTCGGTTTCTTTGAGTTATTTAATAATTAGGGCAACTTTTTCCTAAAAATCTTATTCGATAAAAGCAATTAAAAATAACAAATTCATCCACTCGTTCTTAAATGATAAAGCCTTTACCAACGAACTTTATTTCTTATTTATGCAGATATTTATTTTTATCATTTTTCTTTATATTTGTTATAATTTTCATGTTCAGTGATCCGGAACCACAAATCTTGGATTACATCACACAGCAACACAAGTTGATTATCTGCATAGCGACAGCGCACGCGCTGCAGCTGACCAGCGATTGGTTGTGGAGATCCTTTAGCGCTGTTCTCGCTAAAATGAAGACTGGCAATACTGATACTCTGCCTGAGGTAAACTTAGGGTTTTTACTTTTTGGGGTTCCGAAGATATTTTGGTTAAACCGTTATAGAATGGTCATGTCTATCCACCGTCTTTTCGGTCTTTGTATCTCATAGTCATTTCTCTCAGAAATTATTGGATTTATTTTGCCAGGCAGGTTTAATCTATCTCTATATTCCATTATACAAAATTAAGTATAGTGTAACAATCAAAAAAATTAAACTTAGACAACTTGAAATTTTTTTATTTATTAATTTAGGCGTGTGGGATCGTTCATTGGATTTTGAAAAGTCATATTATATTTTTTCTATTACATTTTATTTACGTCAATATCCCAATATATTCGCTTCCAAAGTGGTAGTAACCTACTTAACATTTGATGAGGTGAAAAATTTCAAAAAGTTAGTATTTAAAATACTTTCAAGGAGGATTACTTTGATTAAGCCGTGTTAAGTCTAATAATAAACCCGTATGGTTTGTATATGTAGGTATACAACTGTATACATACATATTCACGTACATACATATTCATAATTAAACATACACAATTACACATAATTGGTTGGGGAAAAGTCTTTTCGCATATAGTATGTATGAACTTGTAATAAGATCTCTTTGGCTATACCATTTGTATCTGGCTGGTTTTGGTATCATTAAAAAGTTTTAATTTTAAAGAAGACAATTCCAAATTCAAATTAGGAAAATGTGTGAATTTCATTTGGTTTTCTTATTGTTAAAATGTGTGAATCTAATGAAGAAATTCGATACATTTTAACATATTACTACAAAAAAGGTAAAAATGCAACACAAGCCGCGAAAAAAATTTGTGATGTTTATGGACCTAATGCAGTATCTGTGAGAGTAGCGCAAATTTGGTTTAAGCGTTTCAATCCGGAAATTTTGATATCAAAGATGCACGTCGCTCTGGTCGCCCTGTTAAGGACAAAATTGATGGCTTTATGAAAAAGTGGAGCAAGATCGGCATATTAGTAATTACGATGCAGCTGGAGAACTGGGAATTGACCATAAAATCGTTTTGGAAGAACTAAGGAAGAACACTGAAAGAAACCTAATGAACCATGTACTCATTTGTGATTCTTTGTTACGACGTAATGAAACCGAACCATTTTTGAAGAAGCTGATAACTGGTGATGAAAAGTGGATCACGTACGAAAAGAACGTGCGAAAAAGATCGTGGTCAAAGGCCGATCAGGCTTCACAGACTGTGGCGAAACCCGGGTTAACTCGCAACAAGGTGATGCTGTGTGTATGGTGGGATTGGAAGGGCATTATTCATTATGAGCTGCTACCGCCAGGCAGGACAATCGATTCTGAACTGTACTGCGAACAACTGATGAGATTAAAGCAAAAAGTTGAGAGAAAGCGGCCGGAATTAATCAACAGAAGGGGTGTGGTTTTTTACCATGATAACGCTAGACCCCACACATCTTTAGCCACTCAGAAAAAATTACGAGAGTTTGGCTGGGAGGTGTTGCACAATTCCTTAGGCAGTGTCAGGTTAACATCACGAGAGGACTGCCAAAACCACTTGTCGCAGTTTTTTGATCAGAAGTCCCAAAATTTTTATAGCAATGGGATCACGTCCCTACCTACAAGATGGCAAAAAGTTATCCAACAAAATGGCACCTACATACTTTAGTCAAATTTAAATAAACTTTATAAAAAAACCTTTTGAATTTTTATATAAAATGCGAATAAACTTTTTCCCCAACTTAATATACGTGTACACATTTTCAGTTAGGTATATTAGTATGTTTTGTGCAGCAGTGGCAATATATAATATATAATAGGTGATGGCGCGGGCGGGTGCGGGGATTGAGAAGGAAAGGATTTACAGGAAAGGGGGCCGCACCAGACACGCTACGAACGATGCGGACTTCGCAGCGGCAGGCACTTCTTCGTCGTGATCTTTTCTGCGCGTCTTGCGGTTCCTTCGACTAGTGGACCAGCTGAAACGGTACAGCGTGTAACTTCCAGCATGCGGGTTGATGTAAGCGGGTGTAACATGCTGCACAACACACAAAACACGGCGAGGTTTGCGCGGAGGTAACGGCGCGTTCAGCGGTCGAACGTAGACTATGTCACATTACATAGTGACAGATGCGGCGAAAGAAAAAAAAGGAAACGAAGAGGCGGTGACCAAATAAGTCGGCGTTAACAATAGGTCTAGTCAAGCCTTGCAGCGATCATCGTCAGAATGGCATTGCCGCTGCTCCGCATCAAGCGACCAGAAACACGGTGGAAGCAACCGGTGCTTGATGGAGCATAAACGAGGAAATTGGTACAAATACTGTATATGGATCTACAATGATAATCGCATAAGACGTTTATATGATCTAAGGATAATTGTAATCGTGTAGTATATGCTCAAAAATTTCTCGAATAATTAGATAATAGGTCGTGTGCATACTACTCAATATACTTAAATCATATTTTATGTTTAAATCTGTTTGTGTCAATTATGCATACGTGTGTATATGTATGTAATATGTAATTTTAGATGTATATGCATATGTATATTACACGTATACCTTGTTTTTTACAAGACAATTTTTTTTGGATAGTTTTAGTTAAATTGTGTATTTAGATGATTAATATAAAACATTTTCTACAGTAATATCTAACTTTAGATTTGCCTTAAGCAGTGTAAGACATTTAAACACCATTAAATAGTGTAAATTCATTGCAAAATACTATTTGTAATGGACAACCATGATCTATTCAGGATAAACAGTGTATACATAGAAGTTTTAAATTTTATTAAGGCGAGGGTGCGTTGCATCGTAAACAAACCTTTTTAGGTTTATGTAGTGCTTCTTATTATATACAGCGCGTTCCATTAGTAGCTCACAACGCCCAAAATGCTCCGTTAACCGTTCCACAAGGCAACCGGTCGTTGTGGTCGTGGCGAAAACGTCACTAATGATGTCATCATTTTCGATCACACAACGCTCACAACGACCCATGTCAAGAGGTGGGCCGAATAACTGTTCCACTTGGGTTTACGATTGTAACGCCGGCAAGCAAGTGAAACGGGAAAAATTGCGATCGTGTACGTTGTCGTCGTGAGTCTCTAATGGAACGTAGCCTTGGAATATAAACTCTTAGTAAATAAATTTAAAAGAAATGTAACATTGGCAGTAGGTGCTAATGCTGTAGGTACATTTAGTACAAAAATGATAATGTGACTTTGAAAGTACGTTCCGGTGACCGCTAAAATGCAATTTGAAATAAACAACAACACGATAAGATAATCTAATCTAATTACGAATTATTGCAAAACCTATTTGTTGGTTGTATTAATATAATCGATCCTGTCTATCTCATTCCTCCTGTTTGATCTCTCCATCTCATCGCCGTATTCCATACCAAACGCTGGCAACGCCTTGGCTTCGTTTATGTGGCCATCGTTCCCCCAAACACAATGTTTTGAACAAATAAATTTGATTTCATCTTTATTTATTGTAGTATTTTCTTAAGTTTTCGCGATTAGTATACATAATCTATCTATAACAATATTATAAAATTCTAAAACAACCGTGTCTGTACATTTTTAGCTATTTAAAAAAAACAACTGGAATAAACTATATAAACTATGCATTTTTTTAGATTGTGTTTGTCGGTTTGCCTGTTTGTTCGGGATTCACGTAAAGACTACTGCGCCGATTTCGATGCGGCTTTCACTGATCGACGGTTAATTCTTAGACTTAATATCTTCTCTACTTTTTATCCCGGGAATTCCGCGGGAATATTTCTGGCAATATTTGAAATAGCCAGATTGAAAAAATATTGCGAATTCCAATGCGATTTTTTTCACTGATCAATAGCAAATTTAATGTTATAAGATGTGTGATATTTTTTATTCCGAGGATCCCGCAGGAATTTTCTCGGGAGCGGTTTGTAGTGGTTTGGGGTGTGTAAAAATTAGCTTATTCCGACTCAGTTTTCACTAAAACGATAGCTTACATTCTTTTTAAATGCTGTGTCTCGGGAACCCTGCGGGAAATTCAAATCAAGTGTGGACGAAGTCGCGGGCATATCCTATAGTAAAATATGTAAAACTAGCGGTCCCGGCTGACGTTGGTGTGTGTGAATTGTTAAATTCACAGTTGGAACTTCTAAACCAACCAACCAAACCAAACTCAAACACACAAAAAATCATCTAAATTGGTCCAGGAGATTAGGAGGATACTAGAACCCGATCCCAGCACAACCAACCGGTTCGAATTATGAATATAAGCCATCCATCCTACTCAAACACACAAAAAAATCATCCAAATCGGTCAGAAGATTAGGAGGATCCTAGAACCCAATCCCAGCGCCACCTACCGGTTCCGATTGGATTTCAATTTTTAGAGCTAGGCATGTTGCTGAAGAGTTTCTTGAGGCGCTTCTTTTCAAGCTACGACACGTTGCGAAGAGGTAATAAATTAGATTAGGCACCAATATAATAAATAATAACCGTACACAAAATTAAAATTAAATAATTAAAATGAACAAGTAGGCTAAATAAAATTTTAACAATACTCATTGACACTTGACACCTTTGTCTTCGATGATCGTAGCTGCTGAAAAGTGGCCGAAACATAGGAATAATAAAAATCAAATAAATTGTCGCGCTTAAAACCGTTAAAACGTAGTTTTATTATTTATTTATTGTTTTCAGTTTCACGCGTTATCCAGCTGTCTAAAAGCAATTAGCACATCTGACTCAGCTGCTTACATAGAGCAGTGTAGGCTCGCTTGCGGGGGCCACGGTTATATGCTGTCATCGAATCTACCCTTCCTCTACTGCTTTGTGACGGCCACTAGGACTTATGAGGGGGACTATACTGTGTTGCTGTTACAGACAGCTAGGTATGGACTAAATAAATAAATTAGTGTTAATTGAGAAATTAAAATATAAATGAATGTATTTATTTCAGAATGGATTCTTACAGATTACTTATTAAAAGTTACGAGTCTACCGCTACCGAAGCAATTTTAGTTACTCTTAAAGGAGAAGACGCGGCGCAACAAACTCTCCAGCAACATATCTTTACTTCATAATTATTATTATTTGTCTTTTTTTAAAAGTATACATTATACTAATACAAGGTTTATCGAAGTAATTTTTATAAATAATTACTGGAAGAAATTGGTAGCGATCGCATTATTCGGTACCGACGTTTAGAAAATCTTTCGTCGTATAACATAAGCTTTCTCGTACAAACGTTGCTTTACTAATTTTTTTAACTCGTTTACCGAAAGCTCTTGAACGTGTTCTGGGATTTTGTTGAAAAACATTATACTTCGTCCCACGTAACTAATGTGCACTTTATGGAGCCTACACGTGGGAGTTTGTGATTTATTTTTGTTCCTAGTATTTGTAAGATGTACATCATCCAACCTGGGAAAGTTGGTGAGATTTTTTAAACATAAAGAACATTTACAAAAATATACTGAGAGGTCGCAGTTAAAATATTTATTTTCTTAAACTTACAAACACAAAGAAGGAATCAGTATATTTCAAATAGGGGTATGAGAGAAATTACGTAAATAGAGAAATAAACATCGCAATTCTAAGTCTAAGATTATTATTAAGTAATAATAGGATTTAACATATTTTTATATAATTTTAATTAATATTTAGTTAAAGCTACAAGTAAAATTTTATATATATCGCAGCCATACCGTCCAATTTGAAATAGACTTCAATATATATATTAAATTATCGCACGTTTTACTTAAATATTTTTTTGTAAATTATTTCGTTTTTGTTTGACTACTTCTAATTGTCTTATTTTTAATAAATAAATGTAATATTCACTTCAGATTCCTTGTAAAGTCTTGGGAGCAAATAGAAGCCGGCAAGCCACTCACGCCGACGTTATCATATTTAGCTCAGGCGTTTACTGGTAATAAAGTGACTTGGGATGGTACACCTGAAGGTATTATCAGATCTTGTCAAGCTGTTGCTGCTGGGTAAATTTTTGTCAGATTTTTATTATACTATTATTGATATTTTTGTTTGTTTGTTGTTATTCAGTCATGAAGTGAAGTAATTTAACCAATTTTTATTGATTTTACTTATAGGTCTGGAGTGAGATGAAGTCGATGTGTGGTATTGCTTTCCTAAGAATGCCACTCACGTGCTTAAAATAAAATCTAATAACAATTTCACCAGTTTAATAATATAATAATATGCAAGGTATTGATTGATATTGAAATTTAATTTTCCTTTTTAGAAAATTATCAACATGCATTGATAGTATAAGAAGACGCGTCGACTCTGGAATGAGTTTTGAAGATGCATGGGAGCTCTCGGGTGTACAACTTGTTCAAGCTGCTGAGGTAGATCTAACAAATCGAATATTTTAGTATAAGCTATGGAAGATATTGTACCTAGGTTATCGTTTTGTTATAGGTTTCAACCCAAAAAGTTACCTCATTTTCATCCCATTCTCAAAAGTATAGACACCGTAATGTGTAATCATAATATGTTCTTAAGCTTAATTTATTTAATTACAGACCTGTATACCACGGAAACTATAACATTTTGTAATAATAAAAAAAAACATGTTTCCACCTGTAAACTATACTTATACTATAACTTGAAATACCGAGGTTCATGATTGTATGGAGATATAAGTATTACAGGTTTATTTCAAGGCATCAAATTCTTTACTTCAAAAACTCACGTAAATTACTAGGTGGATCTATAAGTTAAGAAGAATATTAAGTTTTTGTCCGTTAACATTTCTAAAAGAATCGAAAAGGAAAACTGATTATTTATAGTTCCTAATGTGTTTACAAATCTGCAACATTGCTATTTAAATATTTCAGGCGCATTGCAGAGCGGTTATCTGTGAGACTTATTATAAAGAAATTTTACGGCTAACAGCTTCTTCTTCTCCTAATGTCAAGATTGTATTGAATCAACTTACATCAGTCTATTTGATGCATTGGGCCTTAGAAAGAACCGGAGATCTGTTAAGGGTAACATATTTATTATGTACATGAAAAAGAAACCTAAAGATTAAAATTAAAAACTATTTAAGACAAGCCAATGGTGAATTAATGAGTTGTCATCATTTAGACCATTTATTTCAATACTACATATATAATTATTTAAAGATTTTTAAATTGCTCGCGTGCCGTCCATTCTTACCCAATTTTACGCATACAAAGATATGTTTTTAATACAACTAAAGCCATCGTGGATTGCAAGAGCTACAGAAAAAAATCATAAAAATCTAAAATGCTTTTCAGTACTCATCTGTATCAGAAGTGGATTTAGTGGCCTTGCAACAAAAGTATGAAGAGCTTCTAACGCTGATCAGACCCAATGCAGTTGGTTTGGTGGACGCCTTTGATCTAAGAGATGAGGTAAATTCGACTTTATAGAAAAATATTGTTTCATTTTGATACTAAAAACGTTATCCCGTTCGTGAAATATCTAATATAAACTTTCATTTACCTTAGCTTATATGATCTAGTCACATTACAGCTATGAGAAAATTTCGATTAATTAGGACGGGTTTACAAATATAAAACACAGTATTTCAGATTGGTAATGAAAATATTTTCGACTAGACTTTACCCCGTGGCTACGCCGCGTTTAGTATATTTATTTTACTTACATAAAAACTTAATTCAGTTTTTTACATATATAGTATAGTCAAGGTGGCGAAATCCGTCTTGACCGTCCGTCCGTCAAACCTCTCATTATTTCCGTGTTTGAAGAGTTACGACGACAAGAAATCAGTCAGTGAAGCTAAGACACCATTGAATTCTGTCTTCGAATTGCAGTTGGCGTTAAATTCCGTTTAAAAAAGTTAAAAAACGAGCGATGTATGGATTTACCCCATTGATGGACTTCACCACCTTGACAATAATAATAATAAAGGAACTAAGTCCATATAGTCTAGACGGTTGTCTATTGTTTGCCCCAAAAATATAAGCAATAATACTCATATGCCCGAATTTCATTTGCCCATTTCATTTGTTTACCATAAAAGTTATGTGACATTTTCTTGTTTGCCCGTACATTAGATTCCATAATGACACGAGTGCCATACGTCTTGTTATCTATTTTATTAATTGCAATAATATTATTTAACAGAATATTCACTATAATCGCTCCCTGTCGCTTCCGTAGAAAATTAACCTAACGCCTTTGTCGGTGCGCGGCACGCTCGCTTCGCTCGCTCATCTCGCGCGTTGTTTTTCTTTTTTTTTTTATACAGCGGAATTCCGTTTGAGGACCGTGAGCCGCGCGAGGGGGAAAGGTCGCGGCCCGTGTGTGGGATTCGCCAGGTCGGGGTGGCACTAGCACCCCACTTCGTTGTGAGCTGCTATTGCCACACCGCGGTTAGGGATACCCACTAAAACCCCTGTCCGATCCCGAGCGTCCTTTGTCCGGGCTGTGGGCTCGCTCGCGCATTCACCATCAGCCTGGACGGACGACGGCCGGCCCCTTTGCGGGCTGGTCTCACCATTTAATAGTCGGAGATCTGGGTCTCTCCGGCTCCTCTACCTCACCCCGAGATGAGAGGGGGCGTGCGGATCGGGGCGCTTCCCTCCTCTCCGGCATTAATGTGCGGGCGGGTTCGGTTTCCCCGCCGGTCGCCCGCACGGCCGTAGCCTACGGCGGTTGGAGGTCGTCTTGGACGACCCTCCGTTGTCGCCGTCGGCTCTGGCGGGAGGGGAGCGTGGCGGCCTGCTCCCTCTTCCGTTCCGCCGCCTCCTTCGCGGACATGACGGTCTCGCAGAAGGAGGCGGATGCGTCCCACGCGTCAGCGCTCCCGACCATGGCCTTCACCACGGGTGCGTTGTTTTTCATGTTCTAACCTAACATAACCTAAACCTATTAATCGTTTAGTTTAAACCGATTTTATGATTTTTTCTAGAAGCAATTTCGATGGCTAGTGATGTTATGGCATATAATAATTATGCCTTACAATGATGATAACAAATGATTTTATTGAAATTGACTTTATGGGAAACAAAGTTTCTAGTACGTGACTAATATAGTAAACAATGAGTATGACATATAAAATTTTAAGAAACAATATTATGTCTGTTGACCAGTATAGCAGATGAAATTATGGTAAATGAAATTCTGGCAAGTGGGTGTATCCGAGTCTAGAAAATTGCCCAGCAAAACATAGAGGTGATTCGAGGCCAACCTAATTTAAAGTAATACAATGAATGACATGTTGCTTATCACAAGGTAGGTTGTTGTTGTCAGTGAATTGAAAAACGCGGTTGCAGCGCCATCTATTTTTCTAATCCTTCTATTCCATGGAGACGACGTGATTTATCAGGATACAACAGTATCCTAAGTTACGACCCGGAATATAAGTTATGTCTGTATCAAGTTTCATTTCAATCCGTTTAGCAGTTTTCACGTGATGCTCTAACATATAGACAGATAGACAAAAATTCTAAAAGTTGTATACTCGGAATTTTCTGGTCCATATTAACCCCCCTTATTTTTACATTTTTAAATGTATTGTACAAACTCGAACCATTCACAGATTTATTATAGTATAGTCGTGGTAGTTTTCTGTCTAGCGTATTTTTCCTATCCGTGGAGGAAATGAGAAAGAATACAATTTCCTGCGGCTGGGTGGCCTGTCGTAAGAGGCGACCAAACAACCCACAGCCAGGTGATAGGGTATTAGCCCGTCTGGATGGTTACCGCCCCTGGTCTAGAGTATGCCGCCATAACATAGCATTAGTAGCCAGGTTCCGGTTTAGAGAGCGACTGCACATTGGTAGCACCTTTGGTGTTAAAAATGTCCATATGATGGGAACTGCTTGCCATCAGGTGGGATGTCTGCATGTCTGCTGCACTCGTGCAATATTTTTTTTATTGCATGAGTTCAGCAGACAGGCAGACGGCCCACCTTATGGTAAGCGGTTACCATCGCCTATGGACATTTGCAACACCAAATGTGCTTGCTACAAATGCGCTGCTGCTCTCTTAAGGGAGACTGGAACCTGGTCACTAATGCCGGAACATAACTCAAGGTTGTTATGGCGACATACTCTAGACCAGGGGTGGTAGCCATCCAGTTGGGCAAATGCCCTACAACCTGGCTGTGGGTTGTTATGTCGCCTCTTAAGACAGGCCGCCCGGCCGCAGGAAATTGTATTCTTTGTCCGTTCCTGCACGGATAAAAACATGTCTCATTCTTGTGTGAAGCAAGTGTAATAAGCGAAGCATAGCTTTTACTTTTACTTGCATATTACTACAATAAGGAAGCGGACAGTCAAATCAACTGAGATATTTTTTATAAACTTACTGAAAATCGCAGCCTCATAAATTTTGTACAAGCCTACCTACTTAGGACGTCATGCGACATAAGTAGTACAAGTAAAATGAATCAAATAGCGCATTAATCTATATATTAATACGTGAAGCAAAAACTTTGTACCCTTTTTTAAGAGAATTGCGCGGACGGAGGAGTATGAAATTTCGCACACTTACAGTTACAGAAGAAGCGATGAATGCTTTAATTTTTTTAATTATGCATAAAAAACACATTAAATCAATAAAAAAAACATTTCACACACTACCATGTATTTGACACACACATGCATATATACTCTTTTGTTTATTGTTACCTTGGCGAAATCTGTGATTATAGAAGTATAGTCTTTGACATTAATTATTATGGTCGAATATCGAGCACGGGTGACCACTAGTTATTATTATTGTTTGAAAAGTCATTAAAATTAATTCTATAGTGACATTTTAATTTTCTGTTGATAAGATGTTATTTTAATAACGCTTGTTCTTTTATATGTATTTTTTTAAATTTATTGTAATACGTGTCCGCATCCCTATTAAAATGTGCTGAAGTTGAAGAAAAACAATGCGACGTAATCTGCACACCGGATTAACCGATGTGTGAAATCGGCCAATTTGCCTTGAACAAGCGTAGCGGATATAGGCCTAATCCAGCAGTGGGAGGGACGTCTGAGGGCTTATACTGTATGAATGTATGGCAGTAAATGCAAAAAAAATTCTCACTTAAGAAAAATCATCAAGCACATATATTTTTTGCTCCTAGATCCTGAACTCAACTCTTGGGTCTTACGACGGTCAGGTGTACAAGCGTTTGATGGCAGAAGCGTTAAAGAGTCCACTAAACGAAGAACCAGTCAACCAAAGCTTCCATAAATATGTTAAACCGTTAATACAAGGGAAACTGTAATAGTATTATCATAGAATAAGACTACTTGTAGTAATAGCTTTGTAAAAATGTAACCATAGTCTCCAGATTAGAATTTTGGAAATTTCCTCAATTTGATGAACTTACAATGCCAAAAGTAACATGACATTCAGACCTTCGCGACGTCATTATTACAAATATTATAGTGCTTGGCTTGAATTTATACCCAACACTTTTTTACAGAAATCAAAAAGGTTGGGGAGAATTCAATTAACCGGAGTCATTGGATGTCTTTCAAAAAAAATTCTAGAAACTATATTTCTAGAGGAAGCTCAAAGTGTTTTCTTCTTTGGTTTTAATATGGCAAATATCACAAATCTTTCTACTAACAATGTTTGAGTTTAATTTTTTTTTAAATTTATTATCCAATATGCTTACATTCATATACATTAGAAACACATTTGACTGTGACACAGAAACCTTATGGGTTTATTCGTGCCGCGGAGAGTCGTGTACTATTGTTATATTAAAGATAGGAGCAGAGGCGAGTAATTGTTATCATCATTCTAGTGTTTATATTATTTCCATTTCTTTATTTTCTCGATGACAGTTCTAATTTGATAGTTGTAGTGTTGTGACCAATAAAAAACAAGAGATAACTGACTGACTCCAACGTCATGGCGAAAATGTGGATAATACTTTATTAAAAGTACAATTAGTGAATATTTTAAAATCGAAAAAAAGTCTCCCTAAACGATATATTACCGACGAAACAGCTGCCGAATGTGGTCATTGGGTTCTTCGACTTCCACCGTATCATTGCCAGTACAATGCTATAGAACTAATATGGCCACAAATCAAAGGACACGCCGCTCGAAACAATACCTATCCCCCTTTTACGGCAAACAAGATGTTAGATTTATTAAAAAATGCATGTGCGGAAGTAACCGCCGAACACTGGGAAAAAAATATGAGAAGAACCCAAAACATTATAGCGTCGGATTGGGAAATTCATGTGGCATTCGATAATATAGAAGTACAGGAACTTATAATAAATGTTGGGGAGAGCCCATCGAGTGACAGTGACGATTCATCAGATTTTGATTAAAATGAGTAAATAAAGAATCAACATAATATAATTACATCTTGTAATGAAATGTAATATTAGTCAATAAATTTGTACAAAATTATCCGGCAATAGTTTAGTTTCTTACACTTTGTAAAAAAATATCGGGTCTGTTATCGTGTTACGTTGATCGATAGCTCCATCCCTATCAGTTTCTCCGACTCTGCTATGACCTTGTACGTGCGTAAGCGTCATATTTTTATTAAATAATGTATACATATTGTAAAAAAGACGCTCATTCAAGTTTCCACTTGAACAAGAAATAGAAATAGTGTAGCTCTGATTTGATTATAAAAGCGGAGTTATCATCATTCTAGTATATGGTTCTCTTTTAGCCCCAGGTCTGCACATGTGAGCCAGATGGTCCGCTTTGGGAATTGGGAAATGAAATGGTCTAAAAAATAATTCTTAAATAATATACTGTAAGTTGAAAATTTAGAGCTGTTTTCCATGTCAAAAAGCCAGAGATGCAATATTTGTGGTGCCCTCTGTAATTACAGAAGTTGGAGGCGTTATCAGCATATTTTTTACTGGGGTATTAGTATTCTTCATCCGTGGTATTATTTAAAGACATACTATGCTTCCGCGATCACTTGATGCGTAGGGGTTACCCAGTGGCAGATCTACAGATTTGCTACCATTAGGCTATTCAAATTTTGCCCCCCTGACCGACCTCTACAAGTCTATAGTTCATTTTACAATCATATTCATGAATAACAAATTTTTTATCAAAGACATAGTAATTTTATGATTTGTACATTATTGTCCTAATTACACCACCTTTTTTCCGTAATTACTATGATTGTTGGGACTACGTATATTGTAGAAAAAAATTACATGTTCAGTTGTTAATGTGGACCTAATAATTGTAAATATGAATTTTTAACTTTTGTTTACGTTTTGTTTTACATTTATTTAAACGGTTTACGTTTTGAAGGATCCTTTGTTTGTAAGTTATTTTATTAGTCCATATAAGTAAAGTCAATTTTTGAGAGTATTAACCCTGCGCGTTAAGTTATAGTGGTCGCACAGTAGTTGGTGTTATGTTTTTTTATTTATTTTGTTGGTGTTTATGCTGTGAAAAAGGTTTTAATAAATGGCTGTGGTGGAAGATAAATACGGTTTTTTATTTTTCATAAGGCACTTTAATTGAATTGGAAGTGCTTGGTAATCTGTGCATAAAGCATTCTACTGTAAAGGTTTCAACGTCTCCTTTTTTTGTTATTTGGTTACAGACCAATAATCACAATTGGATTCGGTATGTGGCCCTTAAATCGGTTCCCGGCATGGTTTAGATCAGGGAGAAGTGGCAATATCGACGCCCTGGGGTCGATATCAGTTTCCCAAAGGTCGACAAGGTCTAAAAATCGACCTCTATTAATTGCCACAAGTTCTTATTTTAAAACTTTCAAGTTACAAGTTGTGTTGCGTGTTGAACCAGATTTTGCTAGATTGGTAGAAAGTCACGAGGTTCATCCACCGTACTGAATTTTTTATTTTTCTATTTTTACTTTGCTATTTTAATGTTTTTTTTTCTAAAAAATCATTACCTCCTTGAGTATTTTTACGTAATTTGTAATTTTTTTATTTTTATTTTTATCGCTGGAGTACAGCAGACAAGCAGACGGCCCACCTGATGGAAAGCGGTTACCGTCGCCTATGGACGTTTGCAACATAATAGGTATCACTAACGCACTGCCGGCCTCGAAGAAATTTTATGACACCCTTTTTAAAAACCCCATATTGTACCGCTGTGGGCAAATCTCGGCTGGGAGCTCATTCCAAATCCCCTCGGTACGCAAGAGAAACGTTCTGGAGAACCGTTGCGTACAAGAGCGAAGCGGCTCAAGGAAGTGGGGATGAACGCCCAGTCGATGGCGTGCGGTGGTAAAAAGAAGACGAAGGCACCATTCTGAACAGTTCATCGGAACACTCTCCGTTGTATAGTCGGTAGAATACGCAGAGAGACGCGAAGTCTCTCCGAAGGCCAAGCGTATCTAAACCGTCTGTGAGTATGGGATCGCCGACAATGCGAGCGGCTCGACGTTGAATACTGTCCAGGGGATTTAGCTGGTAGGCGGGTGCCCCGGCCCACAAATGTGAGCAGTGCTCCATATGCGGCCTTACCTGGGCTTTGTAAAGCCCAAGGCGTTGCCGCGGAGTGAAATACTGCTTGGACCGGTTTAGCACTCCCAGCTTCTTGGAGGCAAGTTTTGCCTTGCCTTCAAGGTGGCCCCTGAACTGTACATCGTTTGCAATGTCGACACCAAGGATCCCAATACTCTTAGAGGTGGTAAGGAATGTTCCTTGGAACTGAAGCGCATGTACGAATGGGGTTTTCTTGGCAGAGAATACGCAGACCTGTGTCTTTGTGGGATTGAATTGGACAAGGTTTTGTCTTCCCCACTCGGAGATTCTCTCTAAGGAGTTCTCTACCTTAGACACAAGTCTAACCCGACTTTCCTCCACAAATGATCGAGAGACGTTTGCACGTCCAGAGTTATGCGCGTCGCCAGGGCTGTCATCCGCATAACAATGAATGTCGTCAATGGACAACATATCATTGATATGCAAAATATCAATAATAATAATTATAATAATAATTAATAATATATGTAATAATAATAATAAATTACACTGGATATTAACTGAATTTAATGTCTATTTATTTTGTTAAATTTTGATGAGAAAATGATGTCAAGTTTAGTCACTTAACCAACCGCAAAGTTTTTAAATTGATAAGTAATTTGTATCACTACGAAAAAAACTACAGACAGGCTTTTTAAAGTAATTTGACTATGGGGGTATCAGTTCTTTTTGGAAAAGGGATCTCTTGGCCAAAATAGTTTGGGAATCCATGGTTTAGATACACAATTAGACCCGGCAGGTGGCGCTGGAATCCGGTTACAGGATTTGATGACATTATTTGTACGTATTAGGGTGGGTCCCCGGATGGTTTAGATTCATAATTGGATTTGGTAGATGGCGCTGAAATCGGGTTTTAGATTTTTATTTTTTAGGGCTGGACAACGACTGCTGGGCTCTAGGAGTTACATTTTTTTTATTATTTATTATTAAAAGGTATCCAACAGTATATCCATAAATTTAAGATATAAGAAAACATAACAATAAATCTAAACCAAAACTGGATACTTCTAATCTAGAAAAGGAACAGAACCAAATATTAAGTTACACTACACTAATATTAATTATTCAATATATCTAATACTGTGAAACTTCTGACGGGAAAACTAAGTACAACTAAATGATTAAGTTTAAATACAAACATTACATTCCTTTTGGATCTTATTAATAAGTTTACTAACTATTGATGACTTAAATATTTGTTTCGAATTATTAAAAATGTCGATCTTACTAAAATATTTGTTGTAGGTATTTGTACAACGACGCAGGTATTAATTTTGTCCGTAGTTAGTTTTAGATGTTATATGTACTATAAAATCGGCCTTCGAACTTTAATTAATACCATAAAGTCTCTTATCAATTCATATTTTATAAAGTCGTGCATACAGCGATAAAAATTTGCTATTGTCTTATCGCTATCTTAATGGTTGAAATAATTATAGCATAACACATTATCAATTTACGACGCCACGTTCAAACATAAACAGCGTTGTTGTGGTACAAAGTACAACATAATCCATTTGCGAATCTGTTAGTGCTTCTTACCTATTTTATATTGCAATAACAGCTATTCACGATGTCAGCCGTAAATATTGATCTACAAAATGAAAGGAACAAATGTGATTTTAACGTTGAAGCGTTGACAAATTACTTGGATGGCGGTGTTAGGGAAACAAACGAGAGAAGAAAATTTCGTAAGTACAAAATGTGAATTTCAAGTTTTAATAATTTTTTTGTTGAAATAGGGGCTAATTTGTTATGTTTTAATGAGAAGTCGATTGAAAGTTTTAATTGAGGTATTCTATGAAAATAAGAACAGACTGGTGGCGTCACCTGTGATGCGACGCGACGTACCTGTGTAGGGTTGCCAACCGTATTACAATATCTATATATTGTATCGTACTATATATTCTAGCCAATTTTACTATTTTTTTATTTGGTTCGCAAACTGGCCAACTCAGCTTACTTTTAAACAAAACTATAACACAGATAATATGGATGCTGACTGGCCTTCTTGATGCGAACACAGCATGCATTATATAAAGACATTGAGTACATAGTAATTTGAAAAGAAGAAATAAATAAGTAATGAAGTTAAATAAATAATTAATAAGGAGTGTGAAACTTCTTGATGTGCCTAACCGATGCAGTGAAAATATCGAGCTCATGGCAGATATTATTGTAGGCAGTACAAAGACGGTAGAGTGGTGAGTGTTGACAGTACACAGTGCGACATGCTGGTAGAGCGAATATTTAAAATATATATTATAGAAAAATTATATAGTACGAAATGTATATATATTTTAATCACTAATTCAATTGTCGCGCTTTTTGTTCATATACTTATGATTATTTTAAATATAATAGATATTTGCTGGCCAAAGTAAAAAGTACTAACAAATACAGATGGAAAGTGCAATAATGTAATATTGAAATAAATTAAAAAATAATGAAAAATAAACTTGTACTCTTTTTTTCGCCTAAATTTCTCAAAAGTACTATATTTTTACAGCTTAAAAAGAAAAATACTATATTCTCTTCAAAAAAGGTGGTAACCCTATAACCTATGCTATGCAATGCCGATCTAGCGATCCCAGATTTATTGTCGGATGGTGGAGGTGCTATTTTGCTATTACTATTTCGTCTCTCACACTAATTCTGCTAATGGCTGCCGCGACGATTTCGGGAAGATATTGTGTTTTAGTAGAAAGCGAATTTATGATACTATTGCAATGGAATGCTACTTTGTATATCTTCGCAACGCCAAGATATTCAGAATTAAGCCCTTGGTGTGTGTGTGTAGCTCTATGCTTCAGGTTTCAAATGCGTCAGTACACGGGCCTCTAAAATAGCCTCCACAAAATACTTCAGTATGAGTTGTTTTAACAACCACTTGACAAATTATAAATTGTTATGAAAAAGAACACTTCCTTACCCCATGGCTCCTCTTAACGCAATTATTTATAAAGTTTATCTAATCATTCTTTATAACCAACATCTAATAACCATCGAACCAGTCTTTGTAGCCAATTATAATAAATCATTCATTTATCATTATCGTCATTATAATATTAGCCTATAAACGTGCCACTATTGGGGGCTCGGGCCATGCGTCCCGGCCAGGATCGAACCCGCGCCCTTTGAGTTTGGGACGGGTGCGCTAGCCATTATGCTACCACGACTGTTTATCATCATTATAAAAATAAAAAAGTATTTCGTAAATATTTTGCAGAGGAAAAGGTCTTTAGCACTAAGGGCTTATTTTCGCAAGAGATACCAGAAGAGTATTTAAGTCACAAAGAGAAATATGACAACGCTATACGGAAGGCTGTTCTCTTTTATAAAGTTTTCAATGAGATTAATGGGGTAAATGAAAGCGACATTGGTAAAGCGAGGTAAGTGTTGGAACATTGAGAAAACAGCTGCAGAAATACTGCAATATCGACATTTAATCTAAAGAGATCAATAAGTAATTTACATATTTTAATAGCATACGGGCTGACGGCCTGTCTGATGGAAAGTATTGACCGTTACCTATGGACATTTGCACACTAACGGTGCTGCCGGACTCGAAGGATCAGGAGGATTAGAAGCTGGCCATTTTTTTTTATACAGGAGAAATCCTTTTGAGGACCATAGGCCGCGCAAGGGACTAAGGTCGCGATCCGTGTGTGGGATTCGCTTGTGTGGCACTAGCACCTCACGTTTGAAGTGCTATTGTCACGCCGCAATTAGGAATACTCACTAAAACCCCTCTCCGATCCTCGAGCGTCCTTTGTTCGGGCTGTGCGTTCGCTGGCGCATTCATCTTCAGCCGGGACGGACGCCGGCCAGCTCCTTTATGGGCTGGCCTCACAATTTACTAGCTGTAGATCAGGGTCTCTCCGGCTACCACGGGTTTCACCTCGAGGCTAGAGGGGGGAGGAATCGGCGCGCTTCGGATTGGAAGCTGGCTTCAAATAACCTAAATTAACTAAAAGAATGTTTCCAACACTACATACTCGTATATATATATATATATATATATATATATATATACACACATATATTGAAGTGGCAGTGTGTCGGTCATATTTGTCGCAGGACCGATGGCCGATAGAGCAGACGAGTCCTGGAGTGGAGACCGACACAGAGGACCGTGATGAGTGGCACCGACTTGAGGAGGCCTACGTCCAGCAGTGGACGGTTATTGGCTGACGATGATATATATATATAGTCAAGGTGGCGAAGCCCGTCAGTGGGGTAAATTCATACACCGCTCGTGTTTTAACTTTTTTAAATGGAATTTAACGCCAATTACCATTCGAAGACAGAATTCAATGGTGTCTTAGCTTCAACTATATATAATATATATATATATATATATATTCTATACTATTCTATTTATGTTTACTTATATGGAGCCATGGAGCTTATGTCAATTTTTAACCGATAGTAAGCCAAATGAACTGTCGGTAAAATATAGGAGCTGGTCATGAATCACTTTGGTTCAAAGACACAGACCACAAAGGATATGACGGTGTTCAATGACATGAAATGACTCACGTTTATGTTTATATTCACATACTAAACTAAGAGCACCTTCACACTAAATCGCAAGCAACGCTGCAGCCGCGTTAGTCGGTTTTGAGCCAGTGTTGCAAGTGCACATACATGCAATTACGTAACAATTTGTCGAAAGACATTGGAACGTAGTTATAGTAGATTGTTAGACGAGAGGAGAAAGTGACCTATTTAGGCATGAGATGGTTAAGCACACGAGCGCAGCGAGGACACTAATAGATCGAGTGCCTAAATCGGCCTTTCACCCGAGGTTAACATTTTGCTTTTTATTTCAAATATGAGGAAAGTAAATAAAAACTGATTAGTTAAACAAATAACTACTTATTTAATGAAATCAGGCGTTAAATCCATATCTAATTCTGATGAACTCATTTAATACGTCACATATGAAACGTTAAGTAAATGTCTTTTTCTGTGTGTTACCAGGCACTTGTTTTGTCACTGATGATAGTAAATATTTAGATCAAATTTATGTAAAATAAATAATAATTTAATGAAAAGTAACTTATAAGTGCAAAATGATGTTATAAAGTTGTTATTATAATTTATGCCGCGATTTAACAGTAGCTATAAAATTGTTGGGACATGATTTGCATGTATTATCTATGGTCCTCATAGTTTTTCATATTTTCTTGACAGCAAGGAAAATCGTTTCCCAGAGACAAAAAGTACTATTTTCATCCCTGTGATCAGGCAACTCTATGCGTACTTGCAGAATATTAAAAATGAAAAATTTTTTTTATTACATATATTCAACACTGTGTATACACTGTTACATAATCACTATTCACACGCCGATTTTGAATTAAAGGGTATATCCAGTACTGTCTTTTTTATTATGAACGCGTCATCTGCGGCGCCGAAGGAGAACCAAAAACATCAGGAACGACAATGATGTTTCCTCGTTGGAAGCCATTATTAGAATGAAGTCACGCGGTTGTAGTTGTAATAAGAAGGCATGCGCTGCTGTCGCGTTGCAGCCGCCGGGCTGCCGCACTGCCTGCGACCTAATGTGAAGGCGCTCTTAATGAACTGTCTATAATTAACTTAAATTTATTGGATACTAGCTGTCCCGGCAGACGTCGTCCTGCCCGGAAAAGCTTCAATCGTATGCCGACAGCAGCGCCACCTACCGGGTACAGTTGTGAACTAACTCAGAAACCTTCTGTGGCTCATGCACAACAACTTTGCTAAAGATCATCACATGATCAAATGTATAGTTTACGAGTCTATAAAGGACATGCAGACAAAAAATCATTTTTATATATCAAGAAGAAGATCACGCCGTCTCGTTTGACCAGAGAAGGAAGACTATCAGATCTCGTTAATATGTTTTTGTAATCGGTTTTCAGATTATCCTCCATGTTCAAAAGTACGTTGCCATCAGCAGTTTTCAAAGAAGCTTCTCCGTTCTCCTTGCACTTGTCCATGTTTATTCCGAGCATATTGGGATTGGCGGATGAAGAACAGAAGGCCCGTTGGCTGAAGAGGGCTCAGAATATGGAGATCCTAGGTACTTACGCTCAGGTAATAATGTCTTATCTTAAAGCTAAATTTAAAATAGATTATCATAGAAAATTGAAAGTTATTGCTGTAGAAACATTAAATAATTTGCCGGAGTCTGTTTTTCCTGACAAATACAATCTTGAAGTCTTCAAGTCACGAGTGAATAGGTATCTTCTAGATAAGCATGCTCCATCCTAGACTGCGTCATCACTCAACATCAGGTGAGATAGTGGTCAAACGCAAACCTATACTTCCATAAAAAAACAGAATATATTAGGCGATCTTATGGCTGACAAACAAACTTCCAGACAACTTTTGCATGGTTAATAAGTATAAAAACTTCTTTATTCTGTACCATTTATATATATATATATATATATAGCTGCACCTGGCAGATTTTCTCCTGCTTTTAAAAATAAAAATCTAGAACCCGTTTGCAGCGCCATCGACCGGGATCAATTATTAATTTAAATCATTCTCGAATCCACTTGAGCAAATACAAAAAACTCATCAAAATTGGTTCCGCCGTTTAGGAGTTTAGCTGCGCCTCCTACCGGGTCTAATCGTGAAACTAAAACGTCCCGAGACCCATTTGAACACACACACAAAATATTCACCGTAATCCTGGAACCTGATTGCAGCGCCACCTACATGATTCAAATTTGATTCTGAGATTATGAGGATTATAAATCTTCGTACGATAACGAGTTCCATGATTAAATTATTTACAATACATAGTTAAATATATTTATTTCACCAGTGATAAATAATTATTAACAAAGGAAAAACAAAATTAATTTTGTCCTAATTCACTGTCATTATTATGCCCATGCACTTTTGATACCGTATTTCTTTGGACTCCTTGACATTCCTGCGATTTCCCTAATAACAAGGTATCCATTCATATAATAAAGACGATTTTTTCAGACAGAATTAGGCCATGGAACCTTTATTCGTGGATTGGAGACGAGTGCGACTTACGATTCAAACACTGAGGAATTCATTCTTCATAGTCCAACCTTGACGTCGTACAAATGGTGGCCGGGATCATGTAAGTATATTTATTGTCTTTAAGTAGTGGAAACGCTGGCGTAATGAGCGTGCTAATTCTCTTTGTCGACATGACGTCTGTCCGGTTCCAAAATAAAAAAACGTATCCTCTAAAATGTAGGAAATGACAATTTTTTTAAATTTGTATTTTGAATACCCTAGCACTTTATATCATGTTAGACTGCCATAACGACTTTGGCAAAGACACAATTGCACAACCCTTATATTTACGGCATGTACGTCCGTCTGCCCTTTTGTAATTTAGAAATAATTTCTAAAATCTAAGTGAATTTACAAAGTACCTATTAATTATAATTAATTGACTGTTTTTATCATTTTTGTCTGGACATTTGTCTTAATATTTGTATTCAAAGGATTTGATAGAGCTCAACGGATTAAATGTAGATTTTGGGGATTAATATTGGAATTTTTGGTTAAATTTTTGAGTAGGTATTTTAGTTCGATGTCTTAGAGGATTATTCGAAGATTTGAAAATAAAGTTCAAGTCGAAAGAACAAAGTTACGAACGCAGCTAATTTATAATAGAAGTCTTTTAAAGAAAAGAAAGTTGAATTTGCTACTACATCATCTATATAATAAATAGAGTTAATCTCCTTTAAAAATCTCTGGTTTCCAGTGGCCCACACTGCAAACTATTCTATAGTCATGGCCCAGCTTTATATCAAGGATAAAAACTATGGAATCCAACCGTTTTTAGTACAAATTAGAGATGAAGAAACTCATATGCCATTATCTGGTATTAAATTGGGAGAGATTGGAGCTAAATTCGGGTTTAATACCGCTAATAATGGCTTTTTAGGATTCGAATACCATAGGATACCAAGAGATAGGATGCTAATGAAAAATGCTCAGGTTCTGAAGGTATGTTATGGCGTGTCTCAAATACTCTCAAACTAAACTATCAATAAAATTGAAATACCTATTGGTGATGAATAAATGCCGAAATCTAAGTGAAAACTGAAATATTTATAGGGTACTTAATAATGAATAAACTTTTTGCAATATTTTTTTCTTCGTTCGTCTGAAAGTTTGTCTTTCATAATATTCTATACATATAATAAAACTATAGAGGTCGAATTTCTGTACAATGAAAAAAATACTAAAAACCGAGTCAGGGGGATGTAAGCAGTGAAATAGAACTAATTAATTTTTTAAATTTTTTGTTTCTCTGTTTCTCTGTCTGTTTGTACCGGCTAATCTCCGAAACGACTGGACCGATTTAAATGAAATATTGTATGGTGGTAGCTTATACCCTTGTTAACATATAGGATACTTTTGATCCAGAAAAATTAAAGGGTTCCCGTGGGATAGTTAAAAATGCTTTCCACGCGGACGACGTCGCGGGCAGAAGCTAGTAGTCTCTAATAATAATCTCCGAAACGGCCCAGCAGATTTTAATGAAAATTTTAGGGCTTACATAGGAATTTTGATATAAATTTTCGTCTATGCGGCAGTTCGATTCTTGCAGCATTCAGAAGATATGGTTACAATAACAAACTCATTACTTAGAACTATTAAATTGTTATTAATCTGAATTTTTACCGCAATTGTAAATAAATATAATAATCAGTTTACATATTTGTTTCACTAGTATATCATACATTACATGAATGTAATGAAATGACATTAAGTTATAGGAGTGCTTGATAAGCCACTTCTGTAAATGAATTTGAAGTACTGAAAGGTTTCATTCAATTCTTTTATTCTTTTCAACTCTGGTCTCTGGACGACCAACTGATTGGCCTCAAATTAGGCCAGAAAGGTCTCTTTGCATTCCTCAAATTATTTATTTACTAATTAATGTTAAATATTTCGTTTTTCAGGATGGTACATTCAAAAAGGCGCCGAACAGCAAGTTAACATACGGTATCATGGTCTACGTGAGAGTGATCGTCGTGGCTTTAATGTCTAAACATTTAGCAAAGGCAGCAACAGTGGCTGTCCGATACTCAGCTGTTAGGCGTCAATCTCAGCTGAAACCTGGGTAGGTAGGTAGGTAGGTGGGTAGGTAACTCTTTATTGTACACCAAAGCATAGACAAACAGAAGTAGAAAAATACAAAGTACAACGGGCGGCCTTATCGCTAAAAAGCGATCTTTTCCAGACAACCCTTGGCAGGGATTAATAGATTTTTGAAATTGACGGTAGTGCATTCTATAAATAATGATGAAAAGTATACACAGTGCATATATATACAAAAACTATAGTTATATAATATATATATATATATATATATATATATATATATATATATATATATATATATATATGTATATACACATACGTATACACACATGTATATATACATATGACAATATACACAAAAATATAACTATGTAACAGGTTGGGAATATAAAAGTAAAATATACACATTATAAAAGTAATCTGTGCGTAATGAAAATTCAAAATCACTTAGAGCTCAAAGAGTAAGATCATTTACTATTAAGGCTTTTGTTTATTACTGGAGTACATTAGACGGGCTGACGGCCTATCTGATGGAGAGCGGTTATCATCGCTTATGAACATTTGTAACACAAAAGTTGCTACCAACGTGCTGTTGGCCTCGAAGGAAAGACTGGAACCTGGCCACTGATGTCGGAACACAACTCCAAACTGTTATGGGGGCATTTTCTAGACCAGGGGTGATTACCATCCTGACAGGCAAATGCCCTACCACCTGTCTGTGGATTGTTTTATGGCCTCTGACGATAGGTAGTTCGGCCACAGGATTTCGTATTCTTCTCCGTTCTTGCACTTATACATAGGTACATACATATTGTCACAGCTTTTTGCCATTGGGGTAGGCAGAAACGATGGATTTCCACCTGCTACAATCCTGACAAACACTTTTCGTTTCATCAACTTTCATTAATATCTTCATATATACACGTTTATTGAAAGTGCTTTTGATCTGACCTTTCTTCATAGTTCATTAATTTGATCATGGTGAGTACGTCGCGGTCTACCGGCACTGACTCTATTAGTGCCACTAAATAATAGTATAAAATAAATACAGGTCAAAAAATATATTCGGCGTGCCTTTTAAAATTATATTTTTAGAGGAATAGGCGACGTACGATCCACGTTTGTATAATGAATGTGTTTTGTAGGTGTCACAAGTCAGCATTTTCGATTTGTTCAAGAAGCTTTTCTTCACCTTCAAGATGTGGTAACTGTAACAATATGCACATCACTACAAAATAACTGCATATTCCCCGGGCAGGATTGAAATATTCTAAAGTCCCGATACTCTAACAATGTCGAAAAAAATAATTCTTCTCATTTTCAATTTGGTTTTGTATATCGATATGGGTGGTGACTTATAATGTTGTAAAACGATTATTAAGAGAATTTAATTTTAAATTACTTGAAATATTTGCCTTTCAGCGAGCCAGAGTCACAGATCTTAGATTATGTAACACAACAACATAAACTGTTCATTGCCGTAGCCTCAGCTCATGCCATTAGTGTGAACGCACAATGGCTATGGAATCTCTATGATAAGGTCAGCCAGGACTTGGAAGTTGGGAAAATGGATGATTTACCAGAGGTTTGTATACAGTTATCTCATTATTCTATTCCGCTAGAGTTCGGAATGGAGTGGAGTGGAGTTCCACTTGGATCAAATCAGATCACTGACGTTGAGTGAGTTAGCTTCTATATCTTTCTTATTGACGTACAAACAGCATATCTCGTGCCTGTCACTTTATTGGGTCCTAGCAAAGTCATATGTTCGGCAAGTAACTTGTTGGAATGTATGTAATTCTCCACTGATGACAATGACGCCACTAAGAAATTTAACATAAGCTTACATTATTATTTTAGCTCTGCGGCCTGCCTTACACCTGAAAGTTAGTCGCGCGTGAGCCACTAAAGCTGAGCACACATTAAGATTTATTAACACCGGATTCAGCTGGAAAGGATGGGTTAGGTATTGATAAATCGTAATGCACGCTTAGCTTTACAGCTTACTCGAGCAAAATAGTGTGGTGGAATAATCTAAGCGTTGGCGTGTTCACTGAATAAGCTGTGAGTTCCCGGAAAGGTAAATTTCGTAAAAGATTTTCAACAGAAACGGTCAGGACCTTGAACTAACAAGTCCTAGATCGTCCACAGTGGGTTGCGTTATTGGATCATAATAGACATAATACAGGACACTCACTTGTTTATTAAGGTTGTTGGTTCGTTTTGAATTTTATATTTTTCGTTAGACTTTCGTCTACTTCCCGCGGTAGTGTTACAAGACTGGATGACACTTGACAGCCACGGAAGCGTAGCGCCATAGACTTTGTATCTTCACATTGTGCGTCTTGTTCGCGCGAGTGTTGTGGCGGTTAGGACAGATAGGGAGTGACTCTTCTGCAAGGCAGTAAAAGGTAACTCACGTAAGGAGGCCGCTGAACGAGAGAGGGAAAGAGGTGCACGCGCGACTCAGGGATACTGACGTCAGTCCGGTGTCCGGAGGCGCAGATATGCACAAAATCTCTTCCCGTGATTCCGTGATCTGCATCTGGAGATGTGCTGGAACTAAACCTCTGTTGCTGGGGTGAGTTTACCCTGCTTCCCGTGGTGTTTTCAGGTCTTGATGCACGGATGAGCATAAGTGTAACTACGTTCTAAATCTCATGCTCTTTCTACTACAAACGCGGGCACATGGGAGGTTCAGATTTAGTGGTGTATTTGGGAACAACTGTACCACATAAGCCGTGCGGCGCTTAATCTCGCCGCGTAAGGTCTAACCCCCACAAAGGACCTGGTAGTGCACAATATGTATCCCCCTACTCTAACAAAAAAAAGACAGAGTGAGGAAAATGGGAGGATATTAATAACTTTGTTTCCGTTCGCGGTTACGTGTATATGGCGCCAACGACAGTTGTGTCCATTTTAAAATAAGATAATCGTAACATGGCTTGAGAATATACAATGTGTATGTTTGCCTGCAGATTTAAAAATGAAATGTATGGAAATTCTGACGCAGAGATTATCAAAGAGTATAAAATTAGGTCGCATACGAAACAAAATTTATTACATATATATTACTTAATGTATAGAAGGAGGGCTGTCTAAAAAAATATAAACATATTTAATATAACTTATTTCTTTCCAGTTACATGCTTTGGCTTGCTGCATAAAAGCAGTATGTACAGCAGATGTGTCTTACTTGATTGAGAAATGCCGGTTGGCTTGCGGTGGGCATGGCTATATGCTATCATCAGGCTTACCTCAGATGTATATTGCAGCAACAGCTGCTTGCACTTACGAGGGTGAAAACACGGTACTGATGCTGCAGACTGCTAGGTACGAAATGTGCGATGAGTTTTTAATCACTCGTAGATTAAATGAGGTCGCACTCTGCATGAATGTGAAGCTTTGGCGCCACAAATTAATTTCAAAATAGACGCAAAATAAATAAATGTAGAGGGTTTAATGTAAACGTAAATGAGCGAGTATTGTAGTTCTTTAGTTTATGCCTTGCTAGCTTTGGCGATACAAATGTAATTAACTATGAACTTTGGACACAGAATAAATAAATGAATATGATTTAATGTAAACTTTAAAACTTTAGTATCATTCGTGATTACTTTTAAAATTAGTGAGAATTGCGTTTCTTTGTTTATTTATTTTATGAATATCCAAATCTAAATTCTTCATACACGGCATATGTGGTTCTGGTGTGTGGCCAACATTATCTGCGGCTAATTATATTTTTTCTAATTAAATAGTGAATATCATGTCTAATAATTTAAACATCTATTTGCCTAACAAGAAACTCAACTTTTTTATAGCTGGAGTACCTACAGCAGACAGGCTAACGGCCCACCTGGTGGAAAGCGGTTACCGTCGCCTATGGACGTTTGCAACATCAGAGATGTCACCAACGCGCTGCCGGCCTCGAAAAAATTTTATGACACCCTTTTTGAAAAACTCCATATCGTAGCGCTGTGGGAATACCTCGACTGGGAGCTCATTCCAAATCCCCACGGTACGAAAGAGAAACGTTCTACAGAACCGTTGCGTACATGAGCGAAGCGGCTAAAGGAAGTGGGTGTGAACTAAATATCTGTAATGATAGTCGAATGTTTTTTTTGTTAAAATTCTTCAGAACTTCTTTAGAATCGTTGTGATTTGAAACTCGATGAAACGAGAAAGCGACACTAAAAATGTATAAACACATAAATCTATAGGACTAAGCCTGCGAGAGAATGAGATACGAGTTTTACATTGTGCAGCACATATTAGAGAGTCAATAAGCCCGATGATCAAACATAGGTCCAATTTGGACCGAAATAAAAGTGATAATAATATATTATTTATTTTATTTTATTTTATTCGTAAAACAAACCGTTTATAACTAAGTACATACTACTAAATATCTATAACCATTTTAATTTAATTGTTTCTACTATCTGTGAAGTTTATATTGTTGAAGTGAAGTTCCACTTCTACTGCGTGTGAACCACACACACACACACACACTTTTTTTAAGTTATCTAAACATAACTTATATAGTTATATATATAGTATATAGTATAAGTTTTGATATATTACTTTTTTGCAGATCGCTTGTAAAATCGTGGGAGCAAGCATCAAAAGGAAAAGCCTTTAGTCCAACTATGGCCTACTTAGGTGATAAAACACCACTAACAAAATGGGAAAATTCCGTTGATGGGATCATTAAGGGTTTTGAACGAGTTGCTGCTGGGTAAGTACAAAATAATTAAACGAAGTTGGTACAGAAGGAACAAGTTTTATAAAACAACAAGATCAATAAGAAGGTCCGGGTTCAATTCCTGGTATGGTAAATTTCGTTTACGAAGTAAATAACGCAAAGTTAATTTATGAACTTTATAATCTATTACTTATATTACTAATTATAATCTAGGTTTCTGAGATTGTACATATTGTCACGACCTACACGCCGACAAAAGTAGATTCACACCTGCACACCATAAAAGCACACTTTATTACCTTTCTGCATTTGGACTTCTTTTGTTTACTTTGTGTTTAAAATTTGTAATTAGAAAACAGCTCATTGTATATTGTAATCTTTTATGGCAGTCAGTAGCCAGGTGTGTCGAACTGATTCTAAGAAATTCGGTCTACGCTGTTGGGCAGCCATATTGTACCGGTGCAGTATAAAGCAATGGCCCAATGGAGAGATCGTCAGTCGAGCGATAACCACAAGCGAAACAAGACTTGTGTACATTCGATAATCTATTTAGTGATCGACTTTGCGCATGTTATTGAATAGTGCATTACGTTTGGACTGGTTGTATTATACGTGTTTGTATAGTTCTAATAAATTCTATAATAATTTCAACGGCATTTTAATTCGAGTCCTGCAACTCGTAACAATATATTACCGCCAACATAAAGGTTACTTACTTAGTAAGTGTGTGTTGATAATTTATTTATTATTTAAGGATTCTGTAGAGCTGATGAACAAGACAGTGGTTCTTGTGTGTAAACCCGTAAAAAGTATTTAATTCAAAGTATCCAAAATCTTGAAAATACTCTTGATAGTATTTTTAAATCTTTATTAAATGTTTTTATAAGCTCTATTTCCTTTATAGATTTCAGAATTTTTACTTCTTAACTCAAATAAATGTCAAAGCTTAAAAAAACTTTGTTCTGGCTACCTATGTTTGTCGTCAATTAATGAGAAACCATTTTGATTTTTAGCAAATTAAGATTATCTGTAGCCAGCCTACAAAGATACACAAAATCAGGACTATCGCCTGAAGATGCTTGGAACAGTACATCAATACATCTTGTCGCTGCGTCAGAGGTAAGAAGACCAGTTTCCATTCGCATTGTCAAACCAGGTGACTTAAAACAGTCACTTTTGGAAAATCCCATGGTTGACACGTGTCTAGATATACTGGTAGATGCAGTACATGGCATAGTTCTTTTTTTTTACAATGAATAGGTTCGCGTTTGACTGACATTGCGCCTGATGTCAGGTGGAAATGCAATCTAAGGTAGAGCACGCTTACCTAGAAGATACCTGTTCACGGGAGACTTGAAGACACCTAGATTGTATTATTGAGGAAAAACAGACGACGGTAAAGAGTTCCACTTTTCAGTGGTGCGTATGATAAAAGTAGAAGCAGAGCGTTTCGTCCGCTTTGTTGGTATTTCTACCATATATCGGTGGAGTGAGCGCGTACGTCTGCTTGTCCGATGGTAAAATGGCGAGGGAGGGACCAATTCATGTAATTCCGTGGCACACTCCCCGAAGTGTATCCTATAGAATACCGACAAACTAGCGACTTTACGTCGATGATTTAGGCTCTGAAGTCTTTCGTCGAATAGTCGGTCATTGCCTATCAGTTTCGTAGCTCTTTTAAAAGCTAGCTTAGTTCCAGTTTATTTTCATACTTCTCATATTTATAATATGATTCTGCGAAAGTGACTTTTTAAACCACCAGGCCTGGGTCCGGTCAGAACGTCCTTAGCTATCAAAAATCTAAATCAGTTTATTGTCAAAAAATTCATATACAAATAAGGGAGCGGACTGACTTTAAATTATTCAATCGGGAGTATGAAGGCAGCACTGGCTTCTTTCGAATGTGTAGTCAGTAGCTGGATCTACGCAAATCAGCTTTAATGCTAGGTCTAGTCTGCATTGTGGGACAGACTGTTTTAAATTTTTGACAACTGGACAATTGGAAGTTTCACTCATTGGCCATTTGTATATTCGACAAAATATACCAAAAATTAGCACAGTTTCAACAAAATAAATATTCGAAATTTAGATATGCGAGCGAAGCTAGCAGTAAAACATGATGTAGCATAATAAATTTTAAAAACTTTAATTCCATACCCATATCATGGGAGTGCACAGAAAATAACTAATTGGTCATCTTCGGCCGTCCGCCATCTTGGGCCACTTGGGAACGGCTGAAGGAGCATTTTGGGCGTTGTGAGTAACAAGTGGAAGGCAGGCTAAGCTGAACTTGCATTGTCATCCAAACTAAATGTGTGTGCAAAATTTCATCTTAGTCGGTTGAGTTAAATTAAAATTTAGTTGCAAGATTTAATCCGAACAAACATACATACTAACATCGTAAGTTAAATAAAAGCTTATATAAAATAGTGCACCATACATACATATATTATAATGTACGCCGCTCAGTCAGCCTCAGCGCCAAATGTCAGAAGTGCCAAGTTCAATGACTTGTAGCAATTAACTCTATAATGCATGTCAAACGAGTCTGATTATCTCATAATAGACGTTAACTAGCTACCAAATTATTACTGTTGTCACAAATTTGTTTGAAATAGGCAATATTGATACAGAAAGATCGATACTTTATGAGTTTACTAATATCTCGTGTAGTTTTTATAAGTCCTATGAATATTAATTATAATACGAAGAAGATGAAGAAGATAATGAAGATTATTAAGGTAATAATTCACTGATTTTGTTTTTTAATATATTTAAGTTTTATTCTAATTTTTTTATTTATTTACGATTATCAGCTTATTATCAGAAAGTATATTATGCTCTTGTATTCAATTTGTATTTGGATTTGAGATTCCTAAAAAGAACGGCTAAGTGTGTGTCGGAACCAGTCACGATGAAAGGTTCCTTCCGCCTTTACCCGTGCAGGAACAGAGAAAGAACACAATTACAAAAATCTTAATAATAAAATTACGAATGTTTCACAAAATATTAATTATGATTTTTATTGTTAAGGTTCGTGTAATAAAGATATTTTGTCGTATCTAAGTGTTTTATCCGTGCAGGAACGGAGAAAATACACAATTTCCTGCGGCCGAGCGGCCTTTTTTTTAACGAGGATAATCCCGATTGTGGGCCATCAGCCATCAACATCAGCGTAGGGGGAAAGTCGCGGCCGGTGTGTGAGGATTCGTCCGGTCCGGGTTGCACTAGCACGTCTAGGCAGAACTAAAGATGCTATTGCCACACCACAATAGGGATACCCACTAAAGCCCCTCGGTATTCCGTCCTCTGCCCTTAATGCCAGGACCACGGGTTTATGGCACGGCCCTGGCAGGCGGTGGCCCATCGGCCTCATCCACTGCCGGGGAACTAATTTTGTCCCCCGGCATCTTCCTGCTCTCGTTGCGTGGGGCGGACTGTCTAACGCGACCCACGGGAGGATAGGTGAGCGGCGCGGAATACGTCGCGCCTCTATTTCGACGGCATAACTGCGGGTGGGGAACCCTTTCCACAGGGAACCACCCACACGGTCGAGCGGCCTGTCCTAAGAGCTCAAAAAATATCCCACAGTCAGGTGTTAGGGTATCCACCCGTCCGAATGGCTATCACTATTGATCTAGAGTATGCCACCATGACAATCTCGAGTTGTGTTCCGGCATTAGTGGCCAGATTCCTGACTCCCTTTAGCGAGCGGCTGTACATTGTTAACGCCTTTGGCGTTACAAATGTCTGCGATCGTAGCCGCTTGCCATCATGTGGGCCGTCTGCATGTCTGCTGAACTCATGCAATAAAAAAAACCATAAAAACCACTAGACAGATCTTGATATAAAACCAGTTTGCCTTAAAAGTACGTTTTAATATCTATTACGTTATTTTTTTGCTGAAGTGCATTAGACAGGCCAATGACCCTTCTGATATGAAAAAAGTGGCTATTGTCGCCTATGGAGATTTGCAACACCAATGTGTTGTCAATGTGCAGCCGGGCTTGAAGGGGAGGACTGGAGCATGGTCACTATTGCCGGAATACAACTCAAGGTTCTGGCGGCATACTGTAGACCAGGGGCCTAATTCTGCTATCACTACCTCGTGAAAACCGCCGGACACTATCGTCTCAGTCGTAGCCTGATTTCGTTATTCTGTTAATTCCAATGGCGTGCTCGTGGCACGTCACTCTATCTTTATATATATTTACAAACTAAACTCGCGAAATAAATGTTCAAAACGTTCGTATGATTTCAATATTCATTTTGGTTGACGCTATTTCTGCTAATGGTGATACCAATTTTGTCCCACTATTATTCGACCGTGATGATAACGAGAAGATATTGTCGATTTACTAGAATATTTTGACACTATCGCAATAGAGACCTACTTTGAAATATCTTCGCAACGCCAATATAATAGTTTGGGGAAAAAGCCTTTTCGCATATAGTATGTATGAACTTGTAATAAGATCTCTTTGGTTATACTATTTGTATCTGGCTGGTTTTGGTATCATTAAAAAGTTTTAATTTTAAAGAAGACAATTCTAAATTCAAATTAGGAAAATGTGTGATTTTCATTTGTTTTTCTTATTGTTAAAATGAGTGAATCTAATGAAGAAATTCGATACATTTTAAAATTTTACTACAAAAAAGGTAAATATGCAACACAAGCCGCGAAAAAAATTTGTGATGTTTATGGACCTAATGCAGTATCTGTGAGAGTAGCGCAAATTTGATTTAAGCGTTTTCAATCCGGAAATTTTAATATCAAAAATGCACGTCGCTCTGGTCGCCCGGTTACGGACAAAATTGATGCCATTTTTGAAAAAGTGAAGCAAGATCGGTATATTAGTAGTTACGATATAGCAGGAGAACTGGGAATTGACCACAAAACGGTTTTGGTGCATTTGAAAAAAGCTGGGTACACAAAAAAGCTCGATATTTGGGTGCCTCATGAGCTCACTGAAAGAAACCTAATGAACCGTCTACTCATTTGTGATTCTTTATTACGACGTAATGAAACCGAACCATTTTTGAAGAAGCTGATAACTGGTGATGAAAAGTGGATCACGTACGACAAGAACGTGCGAAAAAGATCGTGGTCAAAGGCCGGTCAGGCTTCACAGACTGTGGCGAAACCCGGGTTAACTCGCAACAAGGTGATGCTGTGTGTATGGTGAGATTGGAAGGGCATTATTCATTATGAGCTGTTACCGCCAGGCAGGACCATCGATTCTGAACTATACTGCGAACAACTGATGAGATTAAAGCAAAAAGTTGAGAGAAAGCGGCCGGAATTAATCAACAGAGGGGGTGTGGTTTTTCACCATGATAACGCTAGACCTCACACATCTTTAGCCACTCACCAAAAATTACAAGGGTTTGGCTGGGAGGTGTTAATGCATCCACCGTATAGTCCTGACCTTGCACCTTCAGATTTTCACCTGTTTCGGTCTCTGCAGAATTCCTTAGGCAATGTCAGGTTAACATCACGAGAGGACTGGCAAAACCACTTGTCGCAGTTTTTTGATCAGAAGCCCCAAAATTTTTATAGCGTTGGTATCACGTCCCTACCTACAAGATGGCAAAAAGTTAGCCAAATCAAATCAAATCAAATCAAATCAAATAATTTATTGCATAAAAACATGGTTATACAATAGGTCTTGTTATTTTATACAGAGCACATGTTTTTTGCCGGTTGGGCGTACTATTTTTTTTTTTTTTTAAATTAAATTATAGAGTATACTTATTTGGTTATAAATTTTATCACAAATATTTTAATCTTATACTTATGTATATCCTTAAATTTAACAAATACTGAATGACACACAATTTAAATTTACATATGTTTCTAATGATATTTATATGGTACAAATATTATAAATAATAAATATTTATACACTTAACATTCTAACTTATCACTTACATTTAAAATTTATCATTAAAGAACTCAGTTACACTGTAGTAGCTTTTTCTTATTAGTACTTTTTTAAATGTGATTTAAACAATTTAGTTTTCAGAGCTTTAAGCTCTTTTGGAATTTTATTATATATCTTTGGGGCCATGCATACTATACTCTTATACAGTAAAATTGGTTTTGCAGAGTGCATACAAAGTTTTTCTTTATTACGTATATTCCTAACCGTAATGTCGGATGTATTTGGAAACAAATGTATATTTTTGTGTTCAAACATTGTGACTTCATATATATATAGCGATGGAACAGTGAGTAAACTATGTTTAATCAATAGCGGATTTACAGCTTTCAGTTATGTGAATTTTGAACATATCTCGTAAACAGCGTTTCTGCGTTAAGAATATAGTATTTGTATTGGCTGAGTTACCCCAAAATATGATACCATATCTTAAAACAGATTCTACAAGCCCATAGTAAGCTGTAAGCAGAGCGTCTGTATTGCCTCTGCCAACAAAATGGCACCTACATACTTTAGTCAAATGTAAATAAACTTTATAAAAAAACCTTTTGAATTTTTATATAAAATGCGAAGAATCTTTTTCGTAACCTAATATATATATATATATATATATATATATATATATACATATTCAATTCTGCTATATTGAAATAGCAGAATTGGGCCCCAGGGAGGGTTAAAAAAGTTTTCTTTTTTCAAAATTGTTCACTTCATAATCACAAGTCAAACGTGAAAGATTTTTAATTCAATTCAATGTTATATAATGTAGGGGTGCCCAAGATGCTAAATGTGGAGTTACTCGAGCGTCGCGGGGACCTTTTGCGTTGTGAAGATTAGATACTAAAAGGAAAAAAGCTTTTATGATGTATGCCCTTTCACTGGTGGGGGGAGCGTGTACAGGTTTTAAAAAAAAAGAGTCGCACAGAAATACTCAAGCGCGTTAGATATTCAAAAGGGATGTTAAGTAAACCCTAAAGGAACCCCTATTCAAAAGGTTGACGATTTGGATGCGACGAAAAGTCATGGCCGATTTTTGAAAATGAAAAAAGACGTAATATAGAAATACTCGTGTAAATTTGTAAACGTGAAAATTGTTGTGCTGAACCATAATCTGACAAGTATTTAGAGGAATTTCAATAATCTGCCGGTTTGAAAAAAAATTGAAGAAAAAAATACCCCCACCCTATATGAATGGTTAATATATGGTGGAGGTACATAATAGGGTGCAAGGTTTCTCCCCTTATTTTATTCTGCCACGCTCGAGTAAATCGATGGTACCAAATAGGTGCAGTTCAGCATATGCCAGGCAACGGGTACATGACGCTGGTTTTCAACTACACCACCGACACTATTACAATTAATTTCAGTGTAACTCCTTATCAACAGGCCCATTGTCGAGCAATCCTCCTATCAACTTACAAATCAGAGATGAATAGAACTTCGAATTCATTATCGGAACCAGTGAAGAGGATTCTCTACCAGCTTGTCGAGTTATATGTTGTTTACTGGGCGCTTGAAAAATTGGGAGATTTGTTGCTGGTGAGTATGATTTATAAGAGTATTTCCGTCAGATTCTAGAAGTTCAACAAGTTCCGAGATATTGATGCTTTACGGGGTAGTAAGGCACTACTAAAAATGTAAATACACTTTTATGTTTATAGAAAAGTGTATAACTTTAAAGTATTAAATTTTTTGAAAATAGTAAATTTGTCTTTTTGTCTAATTGCAGTACAAAATATTACAAACCACTTTATATTTTATAAAATAAATAACACATGTAATTGAAATACCTATTAGTATAAATGCAGAGTAATTTAGATTTAATATAGCCTTCTACGCTATTTCTAGGTATTTGTTTTGGGTCTGATTTCATGAAAACAATTTACTTACGACAAATCCGTGTTACACAAATATTAACAATAAAATTACGAATGTTTCACAAAATATTAATTTTGATTTATTGTTAAGGTTCGTGTAATAAAGATATTTTGTCGTATGAAGTGTTTTATCCGTGTAGGAACGGAGAAAGAATACAATTTCCTGCGGCCGAGCAACCTGTCGTAAGAGAAGACAAAACAACCCACAGCCAGGTGGTAGGGTATTCGCCCGTCTGGATGGCTACCACCCCTGGCCTAGACTATGCCGCCATAACAACCTCGAGTTGTGTTCCGGCATTACTGGAACCTGGCCAGTCTCCGTTTAAAAAGCGGCAACACATTGATACCATCTTTGGTGTTACAAATGTCCATAGGTTATGGTAACCGCTTTTGATCAGTAGGTCATCTGACTGTCTGCTGTGCTAATAAAAAAAAAAGTAAGTTCTGTTCTTGAAAAATGTGGTCAAATCAGTCAAATTCTTTGAGATTTTTAACCGACTTGGTACTTATATAAAACATATTTGAAATAATGAGTCTAAATAGGATACGAAATTACATATGGCAGACAAAGAGTCGGCACGAATGTATGTAATCGATAATAATCATCGTTACAGTAATCGTAATTCAAATCGATTTAACGGTATCGATATTAAATAATGTACATAATACAACAACACTTATTATGTATCAAGATAATATGGTTTTAATAGTACAGTTATCACTTTAATACACATAGAAAGATCGTGAGTGCAAATAACGGTTTGAACGTTATTTTATATGCACATCATCCATTGTAATTATCGGTTCAAAGGTGATTTGAATTGAAAAATAAAGGTTTTTTATATGTATGATTTAGACATTATTCGCTAGATGAAGGTGTTTTTTAATGTCATTGACTGTCTTTAAAATATGATTAATTTTATTTATTTGTTTGGCACGTAAAAGAAGAAATTGCAAAAAAATAAAATAATAACCCAGACACCAATAAAAAAACAACACACATGGCACTAGTTAGTTTAATATATTTAGTTATAGACATAAGGTACACACTGCACATGCACTTCCTCACAACCCCAGCATGGAACAGATACGCTCTACAATAGTATAAGTTAAGTATTAAAATTAGAATAAATTAATATAATAAGTTATTCGTTAGGTACACCACAACACAAACATACATTCAATAAATGTCACACACAATAACAAATAAGCGTGTATAAACACTAAAAACTTTTTAAAATTAAGTTGTAAAAAAGGGTACGGAACTAGAGTCCATAGAGTTGTTAATAAAAATATATAAAAAAAACAAGAAACTGCTAAAAGTTACATAATTCATATTATATGTATCTATTATTAGGTCTGAGCCGTAACTCTAAACATGTAAGCACATAATGTACCATCGATTGACAAGATATTTATGGATTAGTATTATAGTATGACTTTAGTAATTAAGTATTTATTTAATATTTTATTAAGTTTTCGCGATCAGTACACATAATAAAACTACTCTTCAACGGTTTTAAGTGCGGTAATTTATTTGATTTTTATTATTCCGACGCTTCAGCCACTTTTTAGCAACTGAAACTTCAGAGAATATGCTCAAAGATAATTCTTCTCTAACTTTTATTAATATAAATATAATTCCTTTAGCCTACATCCGTCAACATATTGTAATTCAAAATAAACTTCTTAAGTATCACTTTCAATTTTTCAGTTTTAGTCTAAAAAATATTATTATCAGTTTTATTTCGGTCCAAATTGGACCTATGTTTAATCATCGGTCTTATTGACTCTCCAGTCTATGCTGCATAATATAAAACTCGTATCTCATTCTCTAGCAATCTGGTGCTCGTTCTTGATGGGAAATGGTTGTTCGAAAGTAATTTTGAACAACTTGTTGCCAAATTAGTTAGGTCCGCAGGCGCCAGACTTGTCCCCAACGTGGGGGGACCAGGCGGGACGGCTCGCGAATTGTATTCTGGCATTTTCCGGAGTATGGCACTGTGCGGTGCACCCGTATGGAACCATTCACTCCATCGCCACAGGACTCTGCCGAGGAGAGCTTAGTGGGTGGCGATTAGGTCCATACGGGGGTACCGTACGGTGTCATGGACGGCGGCGACACTCTTGGCAGGTGATCCGCCCTGGCTTCTCCAGGCGAAGGTGCTTGCCAAGATGCGACGCTCCCGACAGGATGCCCTTGCTAGGGGCCTGGTTTATTGCCGGGCAGAGCAAGAGGCGATCAGGACGCGGGAAACCGTGACTATGATCCAATTTGGCAAAGAGATTTAGAATCTCCCGTGGCCGGCGTTGATAAAGTGGAGGCGGTTTGTCCCTACCAGCAGCGATGGGTCGTGAGTGCGGCGCAATAGACACGCGTTCCATACGCTGGTCGAATGCGCTGCATGGGTACCTCAGAGACTTGAACTCGAGGTCATAGTAGGGCCGATCGATTCGCTCGGGAGCTTGGTTGAGGCCTTGCTTCACAGCGACGATCACGGGGGGGTGGCATCGACTTTCTGCGAGGCAGCAATGTCTCGTAAAGAGGCTACCGAAAGAGATAGGGAGAGAGGTGCGCATGCGACCCCGGACGCCGCCGACAGTCCAGTCTCCAGAGGTGCAGATTCCATCGCAGGGGTCCACACGCATTTGGGGATGCGGTGGATCTAACCTCTCCTGGTAAAGTGGGTCATTCTGCTTCCCGGAGTGATCCAAGCCTTGATGCGCGGATGAACAAGGGTGTAACTTCACTCAAGACCTCATTTTCTTCCAACTCAAGCGCGGGCACATGGGACGCAGGTTCAGGTTTGGTAGAGTATTTGGGAACGACTGTACCAGAGTCTCCACACACGCTGTGCGGCGCTTAATCTTGCTGCGTAAGGTCTAACCCCCACAAAGAGGTCTGTATATTACGAAATGTATTCCCTCTGAAAAATAAAACTCGACATAGAACTAGTTTATATTTCGATCTTAGAATATTTTTATCCCGATAAATGATGTCGTCGTTTAAGTGGGATAGACCAATATAGCCAACAACAAACACATGGTAATGGCAACGAAAACTCAGTTTTACTCGCACTACTAATTAATAATTCTGTTTGTGCTTGTTTAAAAAGAAGGTAAAATGGCAGGCAATACACTTGGCTCATAAATTCTCGAAAATATTATTTTGAAACATTCCTGTGTTATACCGCGTAGGTAGGTAGAGATAGAAATAAAAATTAATTCGCTTGAAAAACTTTCAGTTGTCGGCAGAAACGAACTTTGTATCTAAGCGTGACGGTAACGCGAGTTCAGCGCTTTTTTCCCATCGTCTAGAACATTCATTCCGCGTACAACAATGATTTGGAGGGAACTTCCCGCCACGGTTTCCCATTGCGTTAGGACATGAGGTTTTTTATGAAGGGCATTATAACATTTCTTATACGTCGGCCACACCACTGGTGTTGCAAACGTCCAAAAGTGACGGTAACCGCTTTCCATCAGATGGGCCGTCTGCCTGTCTGCTTCAGGCAATAAAAAAAACCCAAAAGTGGTCAACGAGCCCAAAGTAGTTGAAGATGTCATCTACAAACTATGCTGGTCGATATTATCATCATATATAGGCAAATGTAATCAAATATTTTTGTATTATTTCATTATTCAGTGACATAAAGTATATGATTTATTGTTGTGTCAAAATTTTTATTGTTATAAATATTTAATACGTTACTAGATCTGAGAAGCTTACGAGACACGTTATAAATTATCAACGAACACGTAGGAGTGTAATTTTTATCATTCAATTTTGATACTTTAATTTATGACTATTATACAGCTATTCAATTTACTATAGCCGTCATTATAATTATAAAAATTAGGATCGAATTTTATAACAAACAAATATTTTTAAATTTATGTTTGTTTAATTTGACCTTTATTCTGGTTTTGAAGATAAACACGAACATTATATAAAAATATATTATAATAATATTGTGGTTTTGTAAAAATCAATTTTGACTTGATGCTCAGTGAGTTCTCGGGGTTTCCTTCAACCGCCTAGGGTTGATGGTTCATGCTGAACTTACAAATACCATTACATTATTTTTTCTATGATAAATAGGTTCGCGTTTGACCACGATCACGCCTAATATTAAACGATAATGCGCTCGAAGATGGGGCATACTTACCTAGAAAATATCTATTCCTACGAGACTTGAAAACACTCAGACTGTACTTTTCGGGAAAGACGGACTCTGGTAGCGTATTCCACAGCTCTGCCATACGCAGAAGGAATGTGGAGGCAAAACGTTTCGTTCTCCCTGGTGGTGTTTCCACTGTGAAACTATGGCGTAGACCAAAGTGGCTTGTCGTCCAGAAATGGAATGGTGTAGGGTAAATCAGGTCAAACAGTTCAACCGCACACTCTCCGAAATGAATCCTATAGAATGCCGATAGACTAGCAACTCGGCATTGATACTCTAGGCTTGAAGCCTTGTATTGACAAGCTGGTCGCTACCAATCAACCTCAATACATGCCTTATGTGGGATCACCGTCAACTTTAGCCCCTGGGTTAACCTACAAAAGAGGTTTATTTTCCTATATATGTAGTGCATTAAATGAAACTAACTAATGAAAGTAAGAAACATAACCAGAGAAAAAAAAACGTATATAGTTAACATCTGTAGGAAATAATTGTAATACATAGAAATAGATAAAATATAAAAATATGTCATAGTAATAACTGTAGAAATAAGAGCAACGTAATAGTTTAAGTTGTAAATAAAGAATAAAAAAAGAACGAGACAAAAAAAGCAAATAATAAAAGTAAAATAAAATAATAAAAGTTAAAATATCCCATACGGTAAAAATATCCTTTTTTAACCAGGGGATTTGATTGAGGACCATAAGCCGCGACAAGCACAGAAGCTTGGGGGATAGTTCGCGACCCGTGTGTGTGATTTGCCAGTTCGGGGGTGGCGCTAGCATTCATGTCACCCAGTCAGAACTGGAGCCATGCTGTTGCGACTTGCCTGTTAGGGATACCAACTAAAACCCTTGCATGGTCCATTCTGCGCCTTATGCCAAGGCTACGGGTACATGACCTAGCGTCTCCGCTAGCCCTGGCAGGAGTGGGCCTCACAAAGCAGCTTTAGGGATTACTTTTATCCCCCAGATTCTTGAGTGATATGGATACAGCGCTTATATCGGGTAAATGAAAAATATTTCGACACGGCTTTACGGAATTTTCTAAAAAAAATTTAAAGGACGGCGCCCGAGATCGTATGTGTCACTACAGTGTGGAAGGTCGTCAGGGCCTTTATTTATGACAAAAATAAACTTTTACACATTCGCTACTTGCTTAAAATTTGTTTTGGTCGTAATTTATAAAACCTTTATTTGGGGCTAATAGCATTTCATAGTCGATTCGTCAAAGTCGATTGTGAGTTTAAATAAACGTACTGGTTGAAATGTTAGGAAATGATAAAGTACTGAACGTGTTAGAATGTGTTTTTCTTTAGGAGACGTGTTTTCGTACATTACAAAGAGGATTTTGTAATGAATTACACAGAGTATTTAATGATGTTTAAATATCTTATCTAACTTAAGCTAAATCTAAAGTTAGATATTACAGTAGAAAATGTTTTTTATATTAATCATCTAAAGACACAATCTTATCCAAAAAAATATCTTGTAAGAAAAATAAGGTATAGGTTATTTTAAAGAATCTTTAAAAAATTATTAGGAGCAAATCCAAAATTCTCTTTTGTTTCTCTATTCAATAAATCAAACATATCAAATTAATTTTCCATATTTTATTGCCCTGTTAATAACAAAATATATGGACCTCGACTGACAACATCATCAATATTTCTTAATTATTTGAACTTTCCTAACAAACCTTCGCAACAAGACCAATATAAAATTTCAATCCACGATATTTAAGTAGAGAATGGGAAAGTAGTTTTTTTATTTAATTATCATTCAAATGTATCAAAACAAGTTTATGATTAAATAAATTTGAATGTTTAAGATTTATGTATCCTGACTGAACACATAAATATACTTTTTGGAAGAACAAAATGGACTACATGTTTTTATTATTTTGAGTAAATTGTGAGACTGGACTTTTAGCACTTTTTAAACAGCTTCTACATTAACGGCGGGTTATCCTAATGTTGTCCTGCGATTGTTATTATTTTTTTTAATTTGGAAGAGAAACACACACATTGTGACATTATATATTGCCCAAATAAGCAAGTTACGAATGGGTTATGAGTTATTTGTAATATACAACGGACACCGTTGGGGCCGATTGGAGATGGCCAGACCCATGTAATTAAGAACACTAAATTCGATTATGGAATTTACTGCGCTGAGAAAAGAAACCAGCACCTGGGTTCCATTGACAAAATTAAATGACATTATGTTTCATTTTTATGAATGCTTACTTAAGAGATAGCTGCGACATTACGGCTTGTAACAACAACGCCAACGTCCTTGGCGATTTTTCGGTATCGATTTTTCGGACCATTGCGGAAATTTCATAAACGCGGTCGTTTATCAGATGCATCATTATTTTATTGTGAGTAAAATAAAGTGTAAAATAATAAAACCAAATTATTTATTTCTCTTTTCTAAAGATGTAGATATTTCCTTTTATCATGTTTTAATAAAAATTGAAGGAGTAAAATGGTTTCATGTCATGTCGTGTTTCATTCCATAATCAGGAGGTAACAATAACTATAGAAAAATGAGGAAAAAACCATGTTACCTCTCATATCGTGAAGATTTATGATAATTTTTTTGTTATTTATTGATTAGTAATTAGCAATTGAAAGTTGTTTCGTTTGCATCCCATTTGCGACCTTTTGCGGCAACAGAAGCCTTAAAGTTTCAAGACACGATACTGTATAGTTTGGTCGCTAAGAAGAGAGTACATAATGATTGTAACAAAATGCATATTACACCAGAAAATCTGCCTAAATGATGCTAAGATCCCTCGAATGGGATGTGGGTCGACATAAACATCAGAATAGTATATTGTGTATTTGTTGGATATTTAGGTATCCGATTTAGGGCAAGCCCTAAATTGGATACCAATAAGGGTGCCAATGATCGAGGAATCTATTAATATATTGAAAACATTAACAAAATATTAATATTATTTTATTTTCTAGTCATATCATTGTAATACTAATATCATTACATAGCATACTAGCTATTCCGGCAGCCGTCTTCCTACCCTGAAGAAATATAATTTAGAATCCGACTGCAGCGCCACCTATCAAGTCCAATTGTCAATCCAAATCTGAACTATTCTCGAATTCACTTGAACACACATGAAAAATTTAATCGAAATCGGTTTAGCCGTTTAGGAGGAGTTTAGTCACATATATACGCACAGAAGAATTTTATATATAAAGATTGTACAAATAATACCTTTCAAGAACAGATTAATGGCCAGTTCCTATATCTTACTATTCATTCACATGCCTTACCATGTTGAATTTCGACATTACTTATACGGCTTATATCAAATTTTAACTGGTAGTAGGGCAAATGAACGGTCGGTAAGATGTAGAAATCGGTCGTCAAACATTATCTTATCGAGCAGACCCAATTCAACAGATTTTTAAATTTAAACATTACCTAAATTCCATTGTGTATGTAATTTTTTGAAATCATTTGAAACTGACGTGTGCATATTATTGTATGCTAATTGTAGTAAATAAATGACTTGTGACATTGTACATAAATACTTAAAGTACTTTATAAATCAAAATAAATGTATCTATAAATGTATTTCGTTATGAAGATATCTTTATTGGTATAACAATGCCTCGATACTTACATTGTATTTACAATTGATATAGCATATAATAAAAGAAAACTTAATTTATTTATATTCTATTGTCACCATAGTCACTCAAGACTATAAGTAGAATACTGAGCCTAGATCATTGTCTTCTATGGGTAAGCTGGCCTAGAAGGCTGGTTACGTTTACTCCTTACATTCTTAAATATTCACATTTGGTTTTTTCGGAGCAGAATGAAATAATATATAAAGTGTTGCTAATTTATTTGATTGTCCAAATAATGTGCGTAAATTAATCCAACGTATAAAATGTATATTAAATTATATATTTGAAACAAGTTTCATCCAAATTTCTAATCGGTAAGACAGAAAAATTATAAGATAAAGCTTTATCGGTTAACGAAAATGGGTTTAGCATATAAAACAAGTTGAAGTGTGCGAGTAGAGATCAAAATACAATACGGGTATTAAAGGCGTGTTCGTGGCGTACAGTCAAAAAGGATTTTAAGAGTCCCGTAGCTTTTTGTAAAAAAAACAAAACCCTTATTATATCGTTATGTCCGTCCGTCAGTCTGCCTTTGTATGTCACTTATTGTAAAACTTTTATTTTGGAAACTGATGTTTTTATTATATTCAAAATATTTATATATTAAAAAACGGCTAGTCGAGGCCTCAGACGACCAAAATGCTGGAGCTTACCTCGCTCAAAGGATTAGTGTATATATTCAGCGAGGTAATGCTGCCAGCCTTTTAGGCACTCTGCCCAGCGACAGTGGTCTGGCTGGGCCGATTGTACTTTATAGTGGTTTCTTTTCTTTTCAGTCTATATATTTTCTATATTTAGTTATAGTATAGTGTTATTTATAGCTAGCGTTTTCCCGGCGTGGCGTGACAAACCCTGCGTAGTGGCTCTATGCTAATAAAAACTTAATTAGATTTTATATATACTTATATGTATAACCTTCAATGAAAATTTATCACACATTATTGTATGCACATACTTTATATGTCAATATTTAACGTCATTATCACATTAAATATAACGGATTAAACCCCTCGCTACATTTAATTAAATTATAACAAATCTATTCTTAAATAAAATGCAGACTTATTATGTCTCACGTATTTACTAACATATATACATAACAAGTCGTGGTAGCGTAATGGCTAGCGCACGCGTCCCAAGCAAAAGGGCGTGGGTTCGATCCTAGCCGGAACGCATGCACCACTTAGTCAGTTTTCTGATTTAATGTGCATATTGTTAAAATTACCACGTGCTAACAACGGTGAAGGAAAACAGCGTGATGCAACCTGCCCATCGAGATAACCGATGTGTCAAACCTGCCAAGCCGCCTTGGACAAGCGTGGCGGGTATACTGTCCATTCCCCCTATAATGGGAGGCCCGAGCCCAGCAGTGGGACATTTATGGGCTGATATTATTATATTATATACATAACAGCTATGTATATATCACGACAGAGTATAGTCTACGAGAAATGGTGGTAGTCCAACTACAAATTAAAAACTGCCAAAGTATATAAAACATCGTCAAATTTTAGAAATGTAAATAATGCTGATTAGGTTTGTGAATATTCATAATTATAATCAGCTTTCAAACAAAATATTCCTTCTTCAATACTTAAAGTTAATGAACTCAATTTTGCAAAGTAATAAGCCTAATAATAGATTTTGAGATATGGATAATACATTATTTGTAACTGGTTTTTAAGATGGCCAGATAATAAACTAGGTTAGAAGTATTAATCGATGTACTCTGAAAAGATTGAGAGAAAGTACATGTAAATCAAGTATTATTTAAAGTAATAAATCAATTTAGCTTTCTTCTGGAGTTAATATAAAGGCAAAATTGATAGGAGGGTCTTTTTGCTTACTGTTGTCAATTGCAATGAGTAACATTTTTATATACATTTCGAACAACCAGCTAAAGCTTTGGTAAGATGTGGATAGAAATGATCGAATGCGGGATTAAATTTCTAAGGCTTTTTTGAAAAGTCGTGGATATCTAGATTTATTGCGGGAATTTAAAAAGTAATATTCTTCTAACGACGTTTAATTTAAAAATATGGATATAGTTTTAAAAAATTGATTGTTTACTGAAACGAGTCACGCATCAGTTAAATATTATTATATATTATGCCTATACAAGTTGGTTATAACAGGGTTCAAAGTGTCCACCCCAGCGCGGGCTTCACCACCATCGAAGCGGTGAGGCCTGTCCTGCAGGACTTGATCGGACGAAAACGGCACCCTGACGATCTGGCTGACACAGCACCTCTCGGGGCACGGCTGCTTCGGGAGGCACCTGTATCGCCTTGGCCGTGAGCCGACGTCAGGGTGTCATCATTGTGACACTGGCGACGAGGATACGGCGTTGCACACGCTTCAGGAGTGTCCTGCCTGGACAGAGCAGCGCCGAGACCTCGTCGCCGTTATCGGATATGACCTCGCGCTCCCGGCCGTGGTACGCACCATGGTCGGGAGCCCAATAGAATGGGACGCCGTCTCCTCCTTCTGCGAGCGCGTTATGCTTGCGAAGGAGGAGGCGGAGCGGGAACGTGAGCGTACATCCCTGCTCCGCTCCCGCCAAAGGAGGACGCGTCGGCGCCGGAGGGCCAGCCAGGACCTTCGGCCACCGTAAGCGGGCGGCGCGGGTGGGGTATAGAGGTTCTCACTCACCTGCACATGCCGTCGAGATGGGGGCGCAAGTGCTCCGCGCGCGCTCACCTCTCGTCCTATGGGGCGAGTTACAGACCGCCCCACGCCTAGAGTGATTAAAGATGCCGGGGGATAAATGTAGTCCCCTGACAGTGGAAGAGGCCTCGCGAGGCCCACGCCTGCCAGGGCTGCGGAGAGGCTAGGTCATATACCCGTAGCCTTGGCATAAGGCGAAGGAAGGAACATCCAGGGGTTTTACTGAGTATTCCTAATCGGGGAGTGGCAATAGCATGGCACCAGTTCTGACTGGGCATGCTAGTGCCACCCCCGATATAGGGAATCCCATACTAGGTTGCGAATTATCCTCCCAAGGTTCTGCCCTTGTCGCGGCTTAGTCCTCAATCGGATTTCCCCTGGTTAAAAAAAAGGGTTCAAAGTGTCCGGCTTTCCTGTGGTACCTATTTATTTGAAGATTATTCTGAAATGTGTCTGCCAAGACTGTGAAGATCATAGCAACTGGAGATAAATTAATAAATCGGCAAACAAACACACACACTGTATATCCCCAAATTAAGCAAGTTACGCTTGTGTTATGGGTAATATACAACGGACCATTCTGGGTCCGATCCCAGACACCCAGACCATAGTAAATAACGGAGAAAATACGTTTCCGAAATTTACTATACCAGGAATTGAACCCGGAGCCTATGCGTTGCAGTGAGGTAAGCCGGCAAAGGCTTAGCCCGCTCAACCACAGAGGCCGTCCATTGAAGAGATCGTCGGAGAGAGATCCATTGCCTCTGTTTACCTCTACACGAAACAGGCTTGATAATCTTTACGTATATAAATCTTCTGTTCGTGTGTATGTCACTGAACTCCTCCTAAACGGTTCAGTGATTTTGATGAAAATTTTTGTGTGTTCAACTGGATTCGAGAAGGGTTTAGATTCACAATTGGACGGTATGTGGCGTTGCAATCGGTGTCTAGATTATTATTTTTTACACCGGGACAACGTCTGCCGGGCCGCTAGTATTCGGCATTTTTTATTCAAAACCTTGATTATTCACAAATATTTGTTACATTTATCAACCGAGCAAAATTATTAATATTAAACAAAAGAAGAAGCTAGATAAATAAATACTTTTTTAGTGTAATTTGCACCTTATTACAGAGGACTTATTGGCTAGACTAGACCTGTTTCACTATGTTTTGAGGTAAACAATATTTAAATATGTACAAGTACATAATCAAAGTGTACAATAAAGCATTTATATTTTACAAAAGACGGTCTTATTGCAAAGAGCAATCACTTCAGAAACCCAAAGCAGGATTATAGTAGAATTTTACCAAAATGTTAACCACAACAACACTCGAGAGCGGGCAAATTAGTAAATATTTATTAATACTAAATTGAAAATTATTAAAATCCTTTCTAACGAGGTCAGACTTCTCTATAGAACAACATATTAAAATTTAAATTTAATTTATGTTCCAGATTTCAAAGTCTTTTAAAATGAGTATAATAAACTCGAGTAAAAACTAATTTGATTGGACTAATAAAACGCAGGCTTTGCAAGATTACTGCACTATATTAAATAAGTATTTAAATATTGTGATTTATTATTTTATATAAGAAGCTAGACGAAATCAATCATATTTATACCAGGATATTAATGCATTGATTTTTTAATTGCGTGAAACAAGATATGGGGTATGCCCCATAGAAACTGATGGAAACAATACTAGGAGAGTTGAAGGTCCCAAGGCATTGTTGACGGCCTCTGTTGTTGAGCGGGGAGCTTTAGCCCTTAGGTCAGCAGGTCAGCAGAAATAGTCTGGGTGTCTGGGATCGGCCCCAGAGTGTTCCGTTGTGTATTACCCATAACACGCCTTGAAAAAATTTTATGACAAACAAGTCCATATAGCACGGAAGTATCTGTAACTTCGGCGAGAAACCTTCAAAACCCTGTTGTCCGAAAAATATATATTGTAGAAAATTGCGCAATTGAATGTCGAATTTCAAGGAAATTATGGTGAATAACCCGCTGATGACCAGCGGCGTCAGATCAAACAGCTTATTGAAACATGTTGGTGTATTTTATGTCTTTCATTATCAAAAAATGGAAATGAATGTATTTATTTTAAAATGGAATATGAATAATATCAGCCCATAAAAGTCCCGCTGCTGGGCTCAGGTCTCCCATTATCGGGGGGGTCAGTATTACCCCACGCTTGTCCCAAGGCGGCTTGGCAGGTTTGACACATCGAGATAATCGATTAGGTTGCATCACGATGTTTTTCTTCACCGTTGTTAGTTCGTGGTAATTCTAACAATATGCACATTAGGGCAGAAAACTGACTGTGGCGCATGCGTTCCGGTCAGAATCAAACCCGTGCTTCTTGAGTTTGGGACGCGTGCACTAGCTATTTAATAACCATAACCACGACTTTTAAAAATGGAATATTACAGATTGCTAATTGGACTGTTAAAGGACTGTGTTGTTACTATTAAAGGAGAAGAAGCGGTGCAAAAAAACTCCCCAGCAACATAACTTTACTTCATAATTATTATTATTCGTCTTTTTTTAATGTTTTTTATAACAAGGTTTAACAAATTAATTTTTATAAATAATTACTGAAAGAGCTTCGTAGCGATCGCATTATTCCCATCGCCACGAACGAAAGTTGCTTTACTAATTCTTTATACTTGTTTACTGAATGTTCTTGAACGTTTACTAGGACTTTGTTGAAGAGCATTATAGTTTGCAGAGTGTGGACGGACTGTGACAACGGATAATTTCAAGTCCTTATTGTTTGTTTAGCTTATTACTTTGTTTGTGTAACATATTTGTTTCTTATTGCAACAACTTTACCTTGTCTTTCTCACCTATTAGAGATCTCGATATTGAACTTGAGAAAAAGTTATATCAATAAAGTGTTATAAGATAAATGATGGTTTTTAATCAAATCGTGCAATCGCCATATTATAATAATAAATTGAAATTGCTGCATCATATAATTAATATTAGACATTTACATCTTTTACTTATAAATGATCAACATCACTTGCTTAGAAAATTAGCATATATTTTATTAATACTTGTTCGCAAGTTTTTGACCTCACGGCGATCTTGATTTACGACTTCCTCTCTATTTTTCTTGCCTGCAATTTGATCCTTTGATGAAAAAGTTTAATCTATTGACATATGTAAAATAGATTGTTATTCTTACTTGATTAACTGACTAGAGAATTTGAGGTGTTAAGTCGATTTTCACATATATGTATATGTTTACCTATTAATAAACTGTATTTTTAAAATAAATCATAATCGTCAACATCCGAGCGTTAAATCTGGTTTGTTCTCATTGATTGCTTCTCGAAGCCGAGGGTTCGCTTTTCTACTTTTTTCTCCACTTCGCGCGATCTTCGGCCTCTCTTGCTACTGATTGACCTCTACCTACCCTCTTCTTATTTTTGGCCTAGCCTTTTTACCGGGACCTGGTGAAGGCGGTTTTGCTAGATATTTATTCCCTACATTGCTAGTTGGTTTCAGTAAAACGTGGCCGTATTTCTTTAACCAGACAAATCCAATTAAGGACTTACCACTGCAGGGGAAACGCAGTAAGGGCATGTGGGATTCACCATATTGGGGCGGCACTAGCACCTCTGAAGAAGTACTATGAAATGAAATGAAATGAAAATCTTTATTTGTATGCAACATGGATACAAGGTCTTATAATATGGTCCGAACACTTCAAAGGACACCGTACGGTATTGACGGCCTACGCTGAGCTTGACGCAACAGCGGAGCGTTGCGGGCCGTCAGGCGATCCGCCCATACGGGGGCCCCGTAGAGGGCCATCGACCGTACGATGCCTTCGAAGAGTTTTTTTTTTTGAGTCTGCTGGGAAATCCGTTTGAGGACTAAGCCGCGACAGGCACAGAAGCCTGGGGGGATGTTCGCGACCGGTGTGAGTGTGTGGGATTCGCCAGATCGGGGGTGGCACTAGCGTGCCCGGTCAGAACCGGTGCCACGCTATTGCCACTCCCCAGTTAGGGATACCCACTAAAACCCCTGGGTGTTCCGTCCTGCGCCTTAAGCCAGGGCTACGGGTAAATGGGATACCCAGCTCCGCTGTGCCCTGGCAGGCGTGGGCCCCCCTCACTGGGCCTCTTCCAATGCCGGGGAACATGTCCCCGGCGACATCATAGTCAAGTCCAACGTGGGGCGGTTTGTAACGCGCCCCACGGGAGGAGAAATGAGCGCGCGCGGAACACTCGCGCTCTCATCTCGACGGCATGTGCGGGTGAGTGAGAACCCCTATACCCCAAGGGGCCCCACCCGCGCCGCCCGCTTACGGTGGCCGAAGGTCGAGGTCCGACCTCCGGCGTCGGCGCGTCCTCCTTTGGCGGGAGCGGAGCAAGGACGTACGCTCACGCTCCCGCTCCGCCTCCTCCTTCGCAAACATAACGTGCTCGCAAAAGAAGGAGACGGCGTCCCATCCAGTGCGGCTCCCGACCATGGTGCGAACCACGGCCGGGAGCGAAAGGTCAGGTCCGGTAAAGGCGACGAGGTCTCGGCGCTGCTCCATCCATGCAGAACATTCCTGCAGTGTGTGCAGCGCCGTATCCTCGTCGCCTGTGTCGCTAATGATGGCACCCTGACGTTGCCTCACGGCCGAGGCGACACAGGTACCTCCCGAAGCAGCCGTGCCCCGAGAGGACCTGCGTCAGCCTGAACGTCAGGGTGCCGTGTGTACGTCCAGTCCATTCGCGCAGGAACGGGCCTCACCGCCTCGATAGTGGCGGGGCCCGCGCTGGGGCGTCTGAGGCGATCTTCCCAAACTCCCACGGCGGCCTGGTGGAGCTCCGACCTGCACGCCTCGATTTCACGAGGCGCGGGTCTGGTGCCCCTGGCTAGGGTCTCTTTGCGCCACACATACAGTGACGCCAGGACCCTGGCTTCCAGGTCCCATGGGAGGGATCCGGCGAGTAGCGAGGCCACTTCAAAGGACACCGTACGGTATCCTCTTATCGCCCTGACGGCCATTATACGCTGGGCTTGACGCAACAGCGGAGCGTTGCGGGCCGTCAGGCGATCCGCCCATACACAGGGCCCCGTAGAGGGCCATCGACCGTACGATGCCTTCGAAGAGCTTTCGGCACGTGGCGTTCGGCCCCCGACATTGGGAGCAGGCGCGAAAGCGCGCCCGCTGCCCCTTTGAGTCTGGGGAGCAGCTGCCGAAAATGTGCCGAAAAATCCCACCGGCTGTCGAGGACCAATCCCAGGTATTTCATGGTCTCCCCGATGCCGATGCGGATGCCTCCTACTATAATAGCGGTGTCTGGAGGTGGACGGTTCCGAGGACCGTGGAAGAACACGGCCTCGGTCTTCTGAAGCGCCACCTCCAGTCCAAGACGCCGGATCCTGCCTACTACTAAGGACACCCCAGCCGTGCCTAAAGGCACGCCTGCCTGTGGGTCCTCCTCGTGCTGCGATCAAAGTATCATCTGCGTAACATAAGATGCTGACGCCGGGGAGGACCCTGCTGCGTAACGTCAGTCGTATGCGATGTTCCACAGGAGGGGACCAAGAACCGACCCTTGTGGAACACCGCACACCATGGCTCGCCGATTCCATCCCTCGTGGACCGGGTAAATGACGGCTCGTTCATTTAGATAATCCCCGACTATGCGGCGGAGGTAGGACGGCACCCCGAAGTACCGGAGTGCCTCCATTATACAAGGCCAGGGCAAGGAATTAAAGGCGTTGGCGATGTCCAGTGACACCGCCAATAATACCTCGCCCCGGGAGACTGCTTCCTCCGCCAGGCCTCTCAGGCGCATGACGGCGTCGATTGTGGAGCGCCCTGCGCGAAACCGAACTGGTTGTCCGCCAGGTCCGGCCCCGTCGTCGATAGGTGCTGGACGAGGCGGTCGACGATGATGCGCTCGAAGAGCTTGCCAACCTCGTCCAGCAGCACAATGGGCCGGTAAGCGGACGGTGAGTCCGCAGGGCGCCCTCCTTACGCAGCAGAACCAGTTTTCCGGTCTTCCACCGTTGTGGGAACTGGCCCTGCTCCAGACATGCGCCGAAAAGCCTCATCAGTCGGGGCTCCAGGGCGTCGTAGGACAAAACCCACGCACGCCCTGGTATACCGTCAAGGCCGGGGGCGGCGTTCTTGGCCTTTAGCCGTAGCATAGCCACCCCCAGCTCTACCCGGTCCACGGTGGGCACAGGGTCTCTATCCGCGCTGGGCTCCGCCTCTGGCGGGCCATTGCAGGAGGCACGTGCTCAGCCCGTGAAGGGAACAGAGCGCCAACCACGTCGCGTGTTACGTCCTGGGGAGAGACTCGGTTAGCGGGGCGCCCAGGCACGGAGCTTGTTCCGTGCCATCTTGAATGGGCGCCCCAAGGGTCTTGGTTTAGGCTTTCCAAAAGTTTCCCCAGGCCGCGTTCTTCGCATCGCGGATCGCGACGCGCAGGTTCTCCCTGGCGCTTCTGTACCCCTCGTACAGCTGAGCCTCTACGGCCGCTGCGTCCGCAGGGCGGCGAAGCCGTCGTCTGTATCGGGTGTACTGGCGGTGCGCGCTATTGCACGCGCGCCTTAGCCCCTCCAGTACGGGGCTCCACCAGTACACCTTTCGGAAGGGCCGGAATCGACCCCTCCTCGGCATCGCCGCGTCGCAGACGCCAGTGACGAGCGACCGTAGGTTTTCTGCCTCCTGCTCTACATTAATATCGGGAGGGTTTATTTCGGGCCCTGATGCCCAAGTGGCGACAATCAGGGCCTCTTTGAACGCCTCTCGATTCAACTTTTGCAATGCCCAGCGCGGGCAGTTTCCTACCGGGGGCTCTCGGGACGGCGGGTCCGGATTCCGGGCGGAGACGCTGAACCGTATATAACGGTGATCGGAGAGCGTCTCCACCCCGTGACGACCCTCCAGTCCCGCACACGGCGCGCCAATTCAGGGCTGGCAAACGAGACGTCGACAATTGAGCCGCCCTGCTGGCGCACGCACGTGTGTTCGGAGCCCCGATTGAGAACTACGAGACCCTTTTCAATGACCCATTCTTCTAGCGCCTCGCCACGCGCGCACGTTCTCGGGGATCCCCAAGCCACGGATTTGGCATTGAGGTCTCCGAGCACGAGCACTGGGCGAGGTCGGCTGCGGGCCACCACACTGCCCACTTCCTCTATCCAACCTTCGAAATCGGCGAGCCTTCGATTCGGGGAGAAGTAGCCCCTAAGGACCACAATCTCCCCGATGGTTGCCGCCACGTAGCCCCGTCCCCTTATCACTCCGGCTAGGGGGGGGCATGCGGCGGCGGTCCGGACGATAATAGCCACCGAGCCATCAAGATCCCCCGCCCAGTCAGAACGGGGGGGGACGTAGTATGGCTCGGCGACTACGGCCAACTGAATGCCCCACTGCGCCAAACTCTGCACCAACAAGTCCTGGGCAGCGGCGCAGTGGTTCAGATTACCCTGGACCACTAGGAGAGCCATTGGGACGACTGTTTATTCCTCCATCCTAGTGGCCCCGGGCGCTGGCGACGGCGGCTGCGGCAGCGAACGTGGTTTTGGCTGCGGCCGCTGCGGCTGCGGTGGCAATGAAGTAATATCAGCCGCAGCCTGCCTGGAACTTATTTTTGTACGTTTCCTTTTTCGTTGTCGTTTCTGGTTGTCCTTTGGCTTTTGTTGTTCTTGTTGGTCCACCTTTTTGGCGGTGGACCTCACAGTGGTGGGGAGAGGGGCTACACTTTTACGCGCGGCCGGCATTCCCCTGCACATCCAATGACCCGCCGCTCGGCCAGCCACGCTACAGATGCTGCAGTGTGGTGCGTTTTGGCACGTAGCGGCGGGGTGGCCTGGTTGACCGCAGCGGTAACAATCCTTGCTGCGGTCGACAGGGGAGGAGCAGGTGCAGGCCACGTGTCCTGCCACTAGGCAGCGCCAGCACCGCTCTGACCGGCTCGGCAGGACTTTAATGTCTGCCGAGGCCCACCCCACCATGACTCTCGGTCTGTTCTTTAGTTTTATGGCCGCCGCCACTGGGCATGCCAGGATAACATAACCCAGTCTATCCGGGCCCAGACGTATGGCACCGGAACTGAAACGACTAGCGGCAACGTCTGTGACCCGGGCGACGGCGGCCACGACCTCATCCGCCGTGGTGCAGTCGTCCAGGCCCGAAATACGCACGTTCAAACATCTCTCGGGCCTGGACACCTTAACCTCGTCCTCAGGCAGGACTGCCTTAAGCCGCGCGGCGAGGGCATCGGCTTTCTCCCCGCTGTCCTTGCCAGGGAGGAGGAGCATACGGGCTCCCGTCCGCGCGGTCTTCAATTTAACCCCAGCGATGCCAAGATCGCCGAGCTTAATATTAGTTTTTGCTTTTTGCATTGCGTCCGCGTAGCTGATGCCTTTTTCCACCGCCGCGGGTAACAGTGTGAGGATCACCGCGGTGGTGTTAGGCACCCGCATACGCGGACTCTTTTTCGCCGGACGCGTCGGCGGTCTTGGCTTCTCTTTGGGCTGGGCAGTCCTGCCCGCGCCACTGGGTTGAGTCAGTGGTTTCTTCTTTTTGGGCTTACGAGCCACCACCGACCAACCTTCTTCCAGCCTCGGAGACGGCTCTGGGGCTGATGTATTTGCTCTAAGCGTGCTCGTTGCCGTGCTTTGGCTATTACCGCCGCCTCGCTTTCTCTTAGCGGGCAGGGCAGGAAATTCTTCAGGGGGGTGGGGGCGGTTAACCTCTTTCCTAATAGGCGTTGAAGGAGGCTGCGCACTCGTCCGCCGAACATCAACTGCCAACGGCGGGCGGACTCGTCTCTCTGGGAGGAGGCGATCGTCTAGTGCTGCTAGTTTGGCGTCCATCATTGCTCCCAGAGAGAGAGTCAGGTGGCGCAGCAACTCCTCTTGATCCTTAAACCGCCCTTCCACTACAGATGTCAACGGTGGTGGGGGCGGCGGGGGCGGTGGTTTCGGCATCGGTGATCTGGAGGCAGGTCCAAGCCGGGGTCGGGCAAACTCGGCACGGAGGCTAGCCATCTCCTTCTTCATTTGAGTCATCTCGGCCTCGAGGCGTCTATTGGCCGCTTCGAGCCGTCTGATCTCCTCAGACTCGGTGCGGCCACGCAACACCTCGAAGGCGTCACTGATGATGGAGACCGAGTCGTTAAGGGACTTCATGAAGGTCCCTTTTAACCCTCTGGGGACCCTTGCCACATGGCGGATGACCCCCAGGGCGTTTCGGACGTCGGTCTCAATGGCCTGGGCGGTTCTAGCTCCGGCCTCGTCCGTAATGGTAACCGACCCTGAGCGACCCAGAAGTTCTGGAGCCCGTCGAGCGATACGAGCCTCTTCGGCGACTCTGATCAACTAGACGGTGCTCTCCTCGTGGTCCAGCTCAAGGTCGGTGACCCGACCCGCTTGGGCGACTGCCTCCTTGGCCCGCGCCAAGCAAGCGGCTGCTTCTGTGGCTCCTGCTGATGGTGGAGACACTCTGCGGGAGGTTTTCGAAGCCACCGTTTCTTCGTCGCTGGACACCAGCGATACCTTTTGGGGGCCACGATATGGTGCCGGTCTCCTCCGCTTTTTCTGAACGCGCCACTGGCTCGACGGTTTCGAGGGCCCGGCCTCCGGTTCGGTACGTATGCCGGGTCCCGATCCGGAGTGTGAGCGCGTCTGGGAACGTAGTCGCGGTGAACGCGACCGCGAACAAGAATCTGTACTGGAGCGGGACCGAATGGAGAACATCGAGAGATTGGAATCTGACTCATCGACAGCTCCACTCAAGGCCCCGCTCAGGTTGCCGCTTTTGGCGCCACTGGCAGCAGATGTGCGGCCGCTCTGTCTGCTGCTGCTCCGCGCGAACGTTACTTCTCCGCCCATCTCGGGCAACTTCTCCTTGGACAAAGTCCAGCATTGTGAGCGCAAAGGCGTCCCCCCCCCAGAATACGATGGGGGACTTCTGACCTTACCATAGGTGCCGGCATCGGTGCGGGATTCGCCTTCCTTTTTTTTTTGGGCGGAAGATCGACCCGCCTGGGGTAGTTTTTCTTGCTTTTGTGCTTCCATATTGTATTCGAACCCCTTTTTGGGGTTATTAAACCTAAATTGCCTCCTCTACGGGAGACCATCTGAGTGACTTATAAACTAAAAGTCTGTGGTCGGCGTGCGAGATGACTGTAAACAGGACACCCCACACGCCGTCCACAGGGCGCTGGCAATCGGGATAGCCCGCCCGGTATACAGCTCCAAGCACGCCAACTTAGCTTCGGGAGGGTGGGGAAAACGATCTGCCCTAAGGGCGAGCAAATCGAAGCCTCCACCCATTTCCATCTGAAGGTTTTTCTACCGCGGTGCGGGTGCGGTCGGGTGAAACCGCCGCCACCACACCCCACATCGCGCGACGGTGACGAAGTCAGAAAAGGGGCGGGCCGCCCTTAGGCCCACCCCGTCGCCAGCCCGGTGATTGGCAAACGCCTAGACGCCGGATCCGTCGCCACCACATCGCGAGGACCTCTCCGCTGAACGGAGAGGTGCGAGTGGCCCGTCAAACGAAGGAAGGGTAGGTAGTTGTGAAGGAGGGACGCACAGGAGCCTTTTAAGGATAGGAGTGTAGGTGGGACACCACTGTCACGGAGAGAATAGGGGGAATGTGACAGTGGCCGCTGGGGCCCCGGGGACGCTTCCCCGTGTGCCAACCGCGATCGGAGGGGGTGAGGACCGCGGGGGGCACCCCCTGGGGGGATGTTTCGCCTCCTCTCCCAATCCCTCCCAATACAATCCAATGACTCCCAACCAAATCCAATGTATCCCAACGTTTCCGAACAAAAGCCAATCTAAGCCAACATGACCCAAATATTTCAAGTATATATTATTAAAGTTATATAAATATAATATAACACGGGTTAGTATATAACGTAGTATTAATAAATACTGTATTAGAGAAAAAGAATTTTTTTATTATATAGCATCAGTAGAAATATTCTAGTTACATAGTTCCCTCTTTCTTAAACTATGAAAGAGGTTAAATTGAAATTAAAACAAAAATACATGTTTCGCCATGTTCTGGCATACGAATTTTTCTTAAAAACTAATATGGTTAAGTACAATTTTAATATTATTTTATTTATTATATTATAGAATATTACAATCTATTATATTATGTACTCTGTGATGTTACATTTTTTTCATAATTTTGTCACCTTTATGTCAAGGTTTATTAGAGTTGTACTTGACTAGCGGTCTCGGCAGGCGTTGTCCTGCCCTGAAAAAATAAAAATCTAGAACCCTTTTCCAGCGCTAAGTATCGTGTTTAAATTGATGTGTTACATTATTGAAGTTGTAGTAGGGATCCCTAATTTTTATACAGCCTGTATTAATCAGGGATATTGTAGCATTCGAACGGTGAAATAATTTTTGAAATCGATCCAGTCAGTAGTTTTTGAGTTAATGCGGTACAAACTAAAAAAAATACAAATCTTTTCTCCCCATATTATAGTATAGATTTAGATGAATGTCCATTTTATCAATAATAATTAATTGTCGAATAATATTTTGAAATCACGAGCGGACGCAGATTATAAAATTTAAAAAACATGACATTATTCAAACTAAATAATTCAGATACATGATAGAAACATTTTTCGACCATGAGAATAATTTTCTTTTATAGTGTTTGAGAGGTAATTCACTTATTGATGCGGGTATTCATTTATATAGTTTTATTGTCATTACTGGTATATTTTTGTGACTTAATGCAGTCCTACGCATAGGAATTATTAGTCTAATTGAGTCTCTGTTCTTAATTTTCGAATATATTTGGTCTGTATACGCTGAAAAATATTCTGAATGTTCTTTTACAAATATACCGATTTGTAATATGTATAAACCAGCTAGAGTTAATAATTTTTGCTGTCTAAATAGTGGTTTGCATAAAGTAATTGGACTTACTCCACATACGGCTCTCAAGAATTTTTTTTGGGCAATAATAACTCGGCCATCTTCAGTTGAGTTACCCTATAGAATGAGCTCATACCGTAAAACCGATGCGACATAATATCCATAATATGCTGTTACAACTGTTTTTTGTCCAGAAGTCGTGCGCAGTCTTTTTAATGCAAAAATAATTAATTCAGTTTTTTACATACATATATGGACAGCGTAAGATTTCCAATTACAATATTTGTCGAAGATTATAGAAATTGGCACCCGAGTCGGGGATATCGATTAAAACGCCTCGGTTTTTCATCATTCGCCTCTAAGCCAGGGCCATGGGTATATTGCTCGTCCATTCCGCAAAAAAGTAGCCATACTGGCGTAGCCGACTCTCTTGCAATTTGTTTGCTATACTACCGATATTAAGACCGATATTACCAATTATCTTGAATTTTTTAGCTGTAATAATACAGTGCTATTGTAGTAAAGTTTCTCGTCCATACACTACACTAATGATAATGAACATAAAAGACGAACAGTATGAACGTATCGATTACTGCTATTTTTATTTAAAATCGTTTTGAAATAATTATTTATTTGTTTTCCATTCAACGTCTTATATTCGTATATAAATTACAATATTGATAACTGTACATAAGAAAACCTAAAAATAAAGAAATTGTACATATTTATAGATAACTACAGCTTGCCCCGCGGCTGCGCCGCGTATCAAATCCAAGGCAATAGCTTTATTTTACTTACACAAAAACTTTTGGATTATTTACATTTAATAATAACAAAGAAACTAAGTCCATATAGTTTAGATAACTGCCCAGCAAAACATAGAGGTGAGTCGAAGCCAATCTGATTTGAAGTAATACAACGAATGACATGTTGTTTATGACAACGTAGGTATCTGTTAGTAAATTGAAAAAACACGATTGTAGCACCGTCTATTTTGCTAATCCGTCTGTTCTAAGGAAACGACATCGTTTATCGGGATAAATAGTATCCTTAGTTACGACCCGGAATATGAGCTTGCTCTGTGTCGAGTTACATTTAAATCCGTTCAGTAGTTTTTACGTGATGCTCTAACAGACAGACAAACAAATGAAAAAATTGTATAAATTGTATTTTCATAATCTGCTGGTGGAAATTAGCCCTAGGTGATTTTTCTCACATTTTTAAACGCATTGTACAAACTCGAACTATTTACAGATTTGTTATAGTATCTAAGAAGATAAATTGAATTATTTAATTACCTAATACGCTCATAGTATATCATTACAGATATGATATAGAAACCAATAAATAATACTGAAGTTTCCCTCTGTGATTTTAAAATAGATGTCAAAATTTAAATTAAAACTGGTTTGTATATGATGCTTAATCATAAATGATAGTTTAAAAAATAAATTATCAGTGTCGGAGTAAGAGTTTGCTTCGTATAAGCTCTCAAACTGTGCAATAGATTTTAAAATTCATGGAACCATTTGAGAGTTCCCTTTTTTAAGTTCAATAAAATTTATTATAAATATTTGTATGCTCCATGTGAGCAAAACGTTTAAGTCCCGTGCGAACGAAGTAGCGGTCACAATTAGTTAATTATTATATATAATATAGTTATATATTTATTACCAAAATGTAAGCAATCGTACAATAATTATGTATACCACCATCGCCACTCCTAATCAGCAATATTCCTGCCACGGTGTGGGGCGCTATAACCCACGGGTAATATGCTGGTTCGATTTCTGTGGACTGTATAGCGAAGATATGACCTAAATCCCTGCACTATAAAAGCAGAAGCTCCACCGACCTTGATATCAGTCCTCTCCTGGCTCGGTTCAGGTTGCACTCGGGAACAGCGCACGGCACTATGTTTCACTAGAGAGCTACCACTGCACACAGATTAGGTCTTTGAAAGTTATTGATTGGCACGGCCAGAAATTATAATTATTTTAATTAAAAAAAAACAAGTGAGCGCACGGCGCGATGTTGTCGAAACGTTGACACAAGAGCTTTTTTTCTTGGTAAAAATGGCTGCCCCTTACCCTGCTGTGCATTGGCCGTCGCCTCACACAGAAAGAGGGTAGTCAACAAAATCAGCGGAGCGATGTTTTACCCACTTATTATAGGCAAGGACCGAACATACCCGCCACCGAAATCATTGTGATGATTTCCAGTCACAGAAAGTAAAAGATTGGAACGGCTATGACCCAAAAAATAGGATTGGCAACTAGCCTGACAGAAGGATAGTGAAGGAAATAGGTTCAGCCAAAAGAACTACAGCTACGAGCTGTATAATTTAAAAAAATAAATTAATTGGTTACGAACCAATACAGATGTAATTATAAAATTAAATATGAGTTTAATGGTTGAAATAAGGCTACGAGCCGAAAAAACCAGATGAACTACGAGTTCTTTAGTTATAAACTTAATTAAGAGTATTATTGTAATATAAAGAAACAAAATATGATGGTTTTAATTCGTATAAGGTAGTGGACAAACTTTGTTAACGGGTCTTTTAAAGGTTTTGTTGCCTGCTCTTACGGTGACAACCCGAACAATGTTGTCAACTCCCGGATGTAGCTTAGCAATTCTGGCTAAAGGCCATTCGGATGGTCGTGCTAAGTCTGATTTCATAAGAACTAAATCTCCTTCTTTCAAGTTAGGTGGTGACGAAAACCACTTCGCTCTTTGTTGAAGAGTGTGAAGGTAATCATGCGACCAACGTTTCCAAAAGGATTGAGTGATCCTTTGCACGGATTGCCAACGTGACAATCTACTTAATGATCTTTCTTCAATGTCAAATTCAGGTACAGTTAGCATATTCTGACCGACTAAAAAATGACCGGCGGTAAGCACATCGAATTCATTAGGGTTATTTGAAAGTGGACACAGCGGGCGTGAGTTCATTATCATTTCTATTTTACAGAATACTGTAGAAAGTTCCTCGAAAGTTAAAGTTCGATTTCCAATAGAACGAAAGAGATGATGTTTTGCTGATTTTATTCCAGCCTCCCACAGGCCTCCCATAGATGGCGCACCGGGTGGTAAAAATTTCCAATGAACAGAACGAAGTGTTAGACCATTGAAAATTACATCACGATTTTGTATATTATTAAAAAACTGAAACACTTCCTTTAAGTATTTTGATGCTGCTACAAAATTCGTACCGCAGTCAGAATACAAGAAACTACATAAACCGCGACGGGATACAAACCTATCAAATGCAGCTAAAAAACATTCGCAAGACATGTCTGTCAACACTTCGAGATGCACGGCTTTAGTTGAAAAACAGACAAATAGGCACAGATAAGCTTTATGAGTCCTCGCATTACGACGGGTGCTTTCTTTCACGATAAAAGGACCTCCTATATCACAACCAACATGACTAAAAACTTTGTTTGGTTGAATTCTCGATGACGGTAAAGTGCCCATCATGGGCTGAATTGAAGTTGGATTGAATTTAAAACAGTTGACACATTTAGATAAAACGGACCTGATTATGTTACGAGCATTAATTATCCAATAAGTTCTACTTAATATTCCGTGCAATGTCCGGGGGCCTGCGTGCATATAGCGTTTATGAAAACTTTCTATAATAAGTGAAGTAACGTGACACTTTTTTGGCAATAATAAGGGATGTTTAGTGTTATAAGGTAAATTAGCCTGATCTAACCTACCGCCCACTCTCAGAAAGTTTTCCATATCAATGAAAGGTGAAAGTTTGCGAAGAGAGCTAATATAACCCTTTTTCTTGAGACATGTAATCTCAAACTCAAAATGATTCATTTGTACTACACGAATTATTGAAAGATGAGCTTGAGAAAGTTCACAGGATGTAAGAGGTCCTGTAGTTTTGGTTTCAATTTCAAGTTATTAATAAAACGGTGGCACCAAGCCAAAATCCTTTGCATTTTATAAAAATTAGAAAAATTGTTTAATGTTTTCTCCAAATCGTTTTTAAAATCATTTAAGTTAGTTGCATTAAAACAAAAGGCGTCATCAGTTGATTTTAATTCTGGAATTTTATCCCCATCTTTTATATAAAATGAATGAATAGGCCACAAGTCGCGATTTTGGTGCAACCAAGTTGGACCGTGGATCCATTCAAGGGCAAACTTAGCAAATTGATCAGGTAATATACCTCTAGAACAAATATCAGCAGCGTTATCCTCAGTGTTGACATGAAACCAACAGTTATGAGGCACAATGTCAATTATTTGCGTCACGCGATTTGCAACATAAGTTTTTAATTTGTAAGGCGGTGTTAATATCCAAGAGAGAACTACACTTGAATCAGTGAATGCAATGATCGAATAATTTAACTCTTTTAAGTTTTGTACGACAAACTTGACAAGTTTGGACAGTAGCACTGCTGCCATGAGCTCAAGCCTGGGAATTGACAGTAATGGTTTTAACGGTGAAACTTTTGATTTGCTAATCAACAGTCTAACCTTTGTACTTCCTTCAGAGTTTATACTACGAATGTAGATACAAGCTGCATATCCACGTGATGAAGCATCACAAAACGCTACGAGTTGGACTGAATTGAAATTCTTAATTAACAAATGTCTTTCAATTCGTAGCTCTGAAAGGCAAGGCAGTGTAGAAAAAAATTTGTTCCATTTTTTCTTTATATCTGAAGGTAGGTAGTCATCCCATCTTAGGCTGAGTTTCCATAAATCTTGCATAATACATTTAGCTACAAACGTACATGGTGACAAAAAACCTACAGGATCAAATATGCTGGCTAATGTTTTAAGAACTGACCGTTTTGTTGACAGTGTGTCAGTGAAGTTATAGTTAAATGAAAAACAGTCACAACTAGGTAGCCAGATCAATCCTAAAACTTTAATTGATGACGACAAAGTGTCATCTTGGAAGTTAATAGATGTAATTTGCTCAGTAGTTATACGAGTGAGAAGGTCAGCATAATTGCTCGACCATTTGCGAAGTTCAAAGCCTCCACTTTTTAAAAGAGATATCAAGTTATCTTGTAACGTGCAAGCTTCAGAGATTGTAGGACAAGACCATAATACATCATCAACATAAAACCCTTGGATAAGAACGTTGGAAGCAATCAAGTCTGGGTTGTCGTAGGCAAGCTGATGTAACGTACGCACTGCTATATACGGGGCACTTCTAAGACCGTAAGTGTTAGTTTTTAGTTCATAAGTTCGAACTGGCTCGGAAGAGGATTCACGCCAGAGTATGTGTTGGTACTTTCTTTCGGATGGCACAATGTCTACACATCGATACATTTTTGATATATCCGCTGCAAAACAAACATCGTATAATCGAAAACGACTTATAATTTTGAATATATCCTGATGTAGTTTCGGGCCAGTCAATAAAATATCATTAAGTGACAAGCCGTTGGTAGTGGGAGCAGAGCCATTGTATACAACGCGTAACGGCGTGGTTGTACTAGTGGGCCGCAATACACAATGATGTGGGATAAAATATTTCGAGTCAGTGCCTTTGTATACTTTCATATGCCCTAAAGATTCATATTCGCTCATAAAGTTAATGTACGATTTTTTAGTTCCGGAGAATTATTCAATTTACGTTCTAATTGAAGTAATCGTCTAAGGGCTAAATTGTAAGAATCACCCAGAAGTTCATGATCTGGATTTAATAAAATAGGGGAGACATAACGACCGGTTTCGTCGCGATAATGATTATCATGAAATATTTTTCAGCAAGAATGTCTTGCGGATTTGAATATGGAACTTCGCAAGGCAAAGACTCCACTTCCCAAAATTGTCTTAGAATGTCATTGAGGTTATTTTCTTCGGCAGTGTACGACACTGCTGGCAAGGAGGCAGTAGTAGAAAAAACATGAACGTCATCGTTTTGGGCCTGATATAACTTGCCAGTTATTACATAACCAAAAATGCTGCTTAAAGCGGCAGGAATTTCAGATCCAAAGCTAATTTTTTTTCCGTCATAAATATAAGGGAAAATATCACTGGCTAAAATAATATCTATTTTCCCACGCCTATGAAAGTATGGGTCGGCTAGATTAAGACTTTTGTATTGGTCTACTATATTATCAGCTATTTGAAGTGATGGTAAATCTCCAGTAATCTTGCTGAGTATAACAGCGTCAAAATAAAAGGAAGGTTCATTGCTCTGACACGGCTTCATTGCCAGTGACGTCATACCATGAGTTTTAACTACTTCGCCGGCAAGACCAAATATCTCCAGCTTGGATTTACGCGAACAAAGCCCTAAGCGTTGTAAACATTCGGTAGAAATAAAGTTAGTCTGAGCGCCAGAATCAATCAAAACACGACAAGGCTGATAACAATTGTTTTTATCCAAAATGTGTACCATAGCCGTACCCAAAACAACGGTACTGCTACGTATATCTTTAAGTGAAGCGTGACAATTATTATTTACATTTTGTATATTCGCGTCAGATGCTAGCTGCTCCGATAAAGTGGCAGCGGTGTGGGATGCGCTTGACTCGCCGAAGCACGGGCTCGAAACCGGTTTGTTATCAGCGTGCAGTAACACATGATGCGCGCGCTGGCAAACAAGGCATTTAAATTTGCTGTTACAATTATCCGTGCTGTGGTTCGGTTTTAAGCAATTGTAACATAACATAAGGGCATTTACACGGTTAATACGCTTATTAATGTCCAACTCGCGAAATTTTTCGCACCTAAATATCATGTGATTTTCCCACAATGTAAACACGAACAGTTTGTACGAAATGATGATGCATGAGTGAATGACCTATTTTTGACAGGGTTAATGATTGTTGCTTGCCGTTTATTTTGTACATTTACGGAATATAAACTATTAGAATACGACAAGGAATGATTTAGAACTTTTATATGATTGTGAACAAAAGATATTAAGTCGTTGAACGAAGGTATAGAGGTTTGATCTAAGCTTTGTTCGAATAATTTTCTAGATTGTGGGTCTAAAGCCCGTAATGCTATATGACACATTATGTAACTGGTAAGATTACTTATATTTAATGATTGAATGGCGTTATACGAATGTTCAAAGGTTTCAATGAATGTATTTAAATTAGTAGATGATTCCTTATTTAGTGGAGAAAAGTTTAACATTTTGTCTAAGTATCGCCCCACTAACAGTCGGTTATCTTGGTACTTATCCAAAAGGCTTTTCCATACAAGTTCATAATTAGAAGCTGTAATTGGCAAACTTTTAACAATGTTTAATGCACTACCTTTTGTACACGAAAGCAAATAGTGAAATTTATCGATATTGGGAATGTGCGATTGGTTGTGTACTAAGGAACAAAAGTTTCATAAAATGTTGCAAAATTTTCTATGTCACCGTCAAAACTGAATAACTCTAATTTCGGTAGACGGGGACGAGATTCCTTCGAGCTAGTGGAGATTTCAAATTTTACGTTGTCCGTTTTCAACTTTAGCTTATTATATACTAATTTAACTTTATAGAATATGGTATCGAAACTCTTTAATTCCTGATTTCGAATAGTAGCATCAGGATTCAATTCCAGTTCAATTTCAAAAATTTTATATATAACCTTTTCGAATTTTGATTTTATTTCGTCAATTTCCGAGGCCATTAACAAAAATAGATCTTGATTTTCTGATTCGGAAGTATTTTTTGACATTTCGTAAATCTCTTGTAATTTTTCAAATAATACTTGTCTTTGTTGGTTTAAATATTCTATTGATAATGGAATATCACGTTTAGGAGGCATGATGACGTTCAACTCTTATAAGTAATGTAGATGTAAATAATATTTAATTGTAATATAAGATTTTTAGAAAGTAACTAAAATGAGTAAAAGTAGGGTGGGAAGTTAATTTGAGGTAATCCGGCTCGAAGGACCAAAAAATGTGGGGCGCTATAACCCACGGGTAATATGCTGGTTCGATTTCTGTGGACTGTATAGCGAAGATATGACCTAAATCCCTGCACTATAAAAGCAGAAGCTCCACCGACCTTGATATCAGTCCTCTCCTGGCTCGGTTCAGGTTGCACTCGGGAACAGCGCACGGCACTATGTTTCACTAGAGAGCTACCACTGCACACAGATTAGGTCTTTGAAAGTTATTGATTGGCACGGCCAGAAATTATAATTATTTTAATTAAAAAAAAACAAGTGAGCGCACGGCGCGATGTTGTCGAAACGTTGACACAAGAGCTTTTTCTTGGTAAAAAATGGCTGCCCCTTACCCTGCTGTGCATTGGCCGTCGCCTCACACAGAAAGAGGGTAGTCAACAAAATCAGCGGAGCGATGTTTTACCCACTTATTATAGGCAAGGACCGAACACACGGGTTGTCTGGAAGAGATCGCTTTTTAGCAATAAGACCGCCCTTTGTACACAATTAGAATAATACTAGTTCGTAAGTTTTCTGTATTGGTGTACAATAACGTGTTATCTATCTATCTATTATTAAATAAGAGTTCGCCGGCAGTGTCGTTTGGGACTTAAAAGGCCCTATTGCCAGAACAGAACAGCTTTCATTGGTCCTTAGTGAATAATAATTTACAAAAAAAATTAAATCTCCACGATATGAGAAGTAACGTGTTTTTTTCGTAATTTTAAGTTAAGACAAAAATTCACCAAATTACCTTCAAATTATTGGCATAAAACCATTTTACTCCTTGAATTTTTATTAAAACAGGATATAAAAATATGTACATTTTTTTAATAACTCTACGGACTTTAGTTCTGTACCCTTTTACAACTTAATTTTTAAGATTTTTTTATTAAAATTTATATACGCTTATTGGTTATTTTTGTTATTGTGTGTGTCATTTTTATTTGTGTTGTGGTGTACCTTACGAATAACTTATTATATTATTTTATTCTAATTTTAGTAATATTTACATGTTTATAAAAGAGAGATAAATAATTTACTTTTATCTATTTTTTAATTGTACTTTATTTTATTCACAGTAACATAAAAATAATAATGTATTAGATTAATAAAATAATAGAAAAGTTAGTAATGAAAATCCTCAAAGACATTGGCATTGCTACAAACCTTAAGCTATCAAAGGCTAGGGTTTATAAGACAAGAACATCCTTAGAGAATCCTTAGTCGGCACGGATTCGCCAAAAATAAGCCAAGAAAAGCTTTAGGCCTACGACATACATAAGGCGTCAGTGATATCGTTCTCACTGGCTCGACGTGCCGCATATGTCTTAGGCGTAAAGGTGTTTTTTATTCTTATATTTGCCGAATCCGTGCCGACTAGTATGGGGACTCCTTTAAGTTTCTGTTTCATGTCTAGGAGTACTACTTTATGTATTTTAATAAATTTCTTTTTACAGTATACAGCAATATCGGAGTCCGATGTGCAAAAATTGCAGAGCCTTTACGAAGAATTATTATTTAAAATAAGACCTAACGCTGTTGGTTTGGTTGACGCTTTCGATTTTAGAGACGAGGTAAAAATTAAGCTAAGAATTTTAATAGGTTTCATACTTTCTTATTTTCTGAAATTAATCAACCCTTCTATATTTCTTTTGAACTAGAAATGGATGATCTGCTTCCTTTATTGTAAAGCATATAAATCACTCTACCTTATTAATATTTAATTACTTTATAATTTAAATAATATTCGAAAAAAATTGTATATATATTTTTTTCAACTCAAAGCTATAAAATGATGAATTGAATTGTTAAACAAAATAAAATAAAAATTTGAAATATGACTTTTTATAGAGTTAGTAAATAAATATTGTTATATTTCAGATTTTGGGTTCGGCTTTAGGAGCTTACGATGGCCGAGTATACGAGCGTTTGATGGAGGATGCAACGAAAAGTCCACTCAACAAGGATCCTGTGAATCAAAGCTTTCATAAATACTTGAAGCCTTTTATGCAAGGGAAACTGTGATAATAGTAATTTCTTCTTCTATTCATATATACTATACGATTTGTGTGTCTAAACAGTGTCCAAGAATAATCAAGTTTTAGCATAAAGTTTTAGAATAAACTTCAGCCAAATTGTAAATCTATGACAGGCGCTAAACGAAGGAAGAATTCTAGTGGCAGTGCAAGTTAATTTCATTGTGTTCGATTTCGTAATAATTAAACAATAAAGAGTAGCTAAGTAAAAAAAATAAGTAGATACATTATTATTTGTGACCATTTAAATTTACCATTTCTAAGTCAAAGAAAAGGAAATTAAAAACTATATAATTGCTCAAGTGAAGTGAGTAAATTCATGATCAAGCATTATTGAAGGTCAAAGTTAGTTTGAAGGACACATTTATTATTTACTGATCTAAAGTGCAGTTTCCACTCATTTTCATTTACATAAAACAAATTACTGCGCATTATGTTATCGCTGTTTGAAAGAAGATTGCCGAAAAACTTGGAAAAGTATTTTAATGTAAAAGGAAAAAAGAAAGTATTAAGTATTTCTGTGCTTTGTCTTCATTGAACTGTAATAATAAGTTAAGTATGAAATCCACCAATCATGTTGGGTATGGTATAGGAAATAAAATATTTTATATACATTTAAAAAATTGTTTTATTAAATTTCTCTTTCTGATTAAAAAAAATGGCAAGTGTTTAATGCACGGACTGGTTATAATAAATGCAGTTAATTAAAATTATTGGCAAATACATCAAGACAAGATTTTCGTTGACTGTCGTCGTGATGTGCTTGCTTCAAATGGCACTTGAGTTTAAACGCTCTGTGCGTTGGCTTTGGCCGATCCATAACCATAAGAGCTAACGGAAGAGTCGGCACGCTTGTTACTGCCTCCGTAAGCAGAAGACTTGGCTGAACCAGAACCACTTGTGTTGGCATCAGCATTAGTCCTCGAAAATCCATAGACACCGTTGGTATTAGCTGTAGACCTAGACGAGCTTCCAGCTGCATTGGTGTTAGCCGAAGTTGAGGCATTTCCTCGTCCATTGATGTTAGCAGACGACTTAGCATTGTTAGCAGCACCACTGCTGGCATCAGCGTTGACATTGGAAATTCCATAACTAGTCTCAACAGAAGTAGATTTCAAGGCACCATAACCATTGAACAAATTGGCATTAGCGGTAGCGAGACCTTGGTTGGCAGTGTTGGCGAACGTCTTGGCGTAACCATTTGCACCACTGTTAACTTGTGCGTTGGCAGAACTGGAAGGCACATCGTAGAAAGTACCGAATCGCCAGCTGATCGGCTTTTGTAGAGACTTAGCTGCGGCTACTGGGGCTGCAACGGCTGTAAGTTTCGGCACGTAGTACTGATACTTAGCATCAATAACAGCGGGCTGAATTTCACCGACTGGAACAGAAACAGGTACTACTGGACTGAACCTGCTGACACCGTTGCTCTTTGCTGAAGTTTCAACTGAACCAGCCCCACTTGTTTTGGCTGAAGTGGAAGCGGTTTCATGATTGAACTTATTGGTTGATACAGCGTTGCCGTAGCCATATCCACTGGATTTAGCATGAGTGGAGGTTACACCTCGGGTTTGGGCGTCAGAGATTGCGATACCAGATCCACTTGAGTGTACGGTTGAAATCGATGAGTCATCGTTACCATCAGATGTCGCTCGGGAGAGAGCAGAAACAGCGCCAGCTGGTACTTCGTAATTAACGACTTGTGGAGCAGCGAACTTCTGGTAAGAAACAATTGTAGCTGGCGGAGGGACGTTATAGTAGCTTGCACTCTGAGCAGGGGCGATAGCTTTAGCCTCGGCGGGGATGGTTACATCACCATCGTAGGCTTGGGTTTGCACAAAAGCCGGGCTGGAGTAGTAGAGGCCGTCGCGAGCGAGCTGGAATCCACCATTGCTGCTACCAGAAGATTGGGCAACGTCGCCATTGATTCTGGATGTGGCTTGCGTCAGACCGCTACCACTAGCTTGGCCGATGGCGTAGGCACGTCCATCACGGTAGAATACACCTGAGAAATTAGACAAAATTTAATTCGATTTATTATGATATATTATATTTAATTTTACATCCTTTAAATTTAGCAATAGTAATTTAAAATGAGATAGATTAAAGTTATAATTATTACAGGCAAAAAGTTATGGTTTAAAAAATTAAAGAAGTAGGCTTATTTTAAGATAACTAATACATTAACTATTATTGTTTTGAATTATTTTAATTGCAATATATAATAACTTATTTTAATCTACACTTCATACATTATTATATATTAAAAAATCATAATACTATAACAATATTTTAGCGTATCAACCTGATAGTTGATATGGTATCTTAACGTATAACTTTTAAAATTGTAAATACATAAGGGAAGTCAATTAAAAAAAAAAAGATTTCCTAAAAAAGAAAATTATTTAGTCATACAATAATATGACCATTGTTTGGCAACAATTTTTTTTTTAAATATTTTGAATATATTAAAAGGGTGCCAGTTATCAAGGAGTGGTAGTAATAACTGTATAGTTTACCCTAATCGAAATAAATAAAATACACTTACCGTTTAATAGTGCCGGCGAGGCTTGAGAGCCGGCCAGTAGTGCTACGACTAGTACTAGCTTAGACGCCATGTTGTGTGATCTGAGGATATGTGGATGCAGTGATAGCATTTCTCCCCACTTATATACGAGTTGTCCCACCACCGCGGCTGACCTATAACCATGAACTTCACCTACAATCCGTGTGATGAGCGTCTCATAAATTAAAATGATAGCTTACGGTAGATTAATGGATGACGCGATCCTAACGAATATTCAATGTGATCAGCTCTGTTTATTTAATATTTGTGTAATATTAATTTAAATCATTTATTATAATGCGGATTATTTTTTATTTGCTTATTTATTTGTACAAACATCGCTATCCTTCATTTTACACCAATACAAATAGATAATAATTAAAATTATATGGTATCTAATTCTTGTAAATTGTAAATTCACTCATGGAGCAATTAAAAATTTTAATTTCTCATTAACAATTGACACGTCATAAGTGTCTTGCAGTGTTCGTAAAGCATGGGTATTATTTTATTTTAATTTAGATTTCGGTAGGTATCTTTGTTGTTATTACATTGTTAAAAAAAAAAGAAACGTGGAAAAAGAAATTTGTAATGTTGACAATGACAGACACTGATTAACAATACGAAATAAAGAGGATATATTCACTAAGCCTATCACAAATATTAAAACCAATAAAAAGGTTTTACGTCTCTAAACAAACTTCTTAGACAAGATAGAAAGTCCAAAAACTTTGATCTTAGTAATTTTTATACTTTATTTTTCAACAATTAAATATAATTTTAACTGTGGAACATTGTTCTGTGACTTAGTTTGAAAAGGTAACATGTGGTCGCGGAACGTTAAATGAATCAATTTCAAAACTGGCGAACCTTTTCATACCACGACTGTACATATATTTACGATAATAAATATTGTTATATGCCGTCAAGGATAAACGCACAGCTGCCTGTCGTAAGCGCAGTTTATTGTCTTCCCGGATTTAGGAATTCTTTTATATTTAGAATTTGTAATTAAGAAAAGCATGCTATTGTTTTCCTACTTGTTTTATGACCATGGTTAGCGTCGAACTAATCCTTATTGTTATTGTTTTCGACTTGTTGGCCGTTCGCAGGAATAGATAACCAGGTGTGCAAATTACTATTTCTCGGAAACTCAGTGCGCGCGGCCAATTTTTTTGTACTGTGTAGTTAGTATAAGACAATGCCCGAATGGAGGGGTGGGCAGTCAAGCGACGACTACGAAACGAGTAAGACGTTTGTAGTACTCTCGATTAGCGATATAGACGACGGACTTTGCGCGTGTCGAATTGTATTGAATCGTGCAGTGTGAACTGGTTGCATCCAGTTTTATTTGTATTTGTTTTATACGTGTTTGTACAGTTCTAATAAATTCTATAGTAGTTCCAACGGCATTTTTAATTCGAGTCCTGTAGCTCGTAACAATATTTTTCCTTTCTTTATTTCTTAATTTCCACAGTTTTTCTGCACCCACGATGGGTTGTAGTAATTAATTAATTGGGGTTGGCACTGAAAATCAGTGCTGTGTGTGTTAATTTAATTTTAATTAAGTATCAAATTTATGTTATTATTATTGTTACGAGTTGCAGGACTCGAATTGAAATGCCGTTGGAATTATTATAGGATTTATTAGAACTATACAAACACGTATAACACAGGTACAAATATAATTGAATACAACCAGTCCAAACGTAATGCACGATTCAATAATACGCGCAAAGTCCGTCACTAAATAGATTACCGAACGTACACAAGTCTTGCTTCGCTTGTGGTTATCGCTCGACTACCTATCTCTGCATTGCATCATGCAAGCATTGCTTTATACGGCACAGATGCAATATGTCTAATTGACTGCGTGAACCGAATTTCTTATAATCACACCTGACTAATGACTACCATAAAAGATTACAATACACAATGGGCTGTTATTCTAATCACAGAGTAAACAAAAGAAGTCCAAATACCGAAAAGATAATAAAATGTCTACAGGTATGGAGGTGTGAATTTGTCTTTTGTCGGCGTCAGGTCGTAACATTATCCTGGACGAAAAATACTAAGAATATAATATTAATAAACTAATAAGTTGCTTGATTAAAAGATCAATGCTAGTTTTTGTGGAGCTTTTCTTTGAAGGAGTCCTCGTCTTACTTCCTTCTGCAGAGTGTTATGAGAAACATTTTTTATTGGGCGATTGTCATTTCAATTGTTTGCCATGCTATTATTAAAAAAAATATTACCCTTGAAGAACTTACAAATTTGTCGGTCTCTGTGGTTGTAGAAGTTTTAGGGTTTCCCTGTCACCTTAATTTTTTAAACAAAATCTGTGTTTTGGCCCTAGTTTAATCCGTTGTATCATTAATCGGCAGTCAAACACACATATTGTACATCCCTAAATTAATCAAGTTACGCTTATTTTACGGGTAATATACAACGGACTACTTTGGGGCCAATCCCAGAAATCTAGACCATAGTAAATAAAGGAGAAATTTCGTTTCCGAAATTTACCATATCAGGACTCGAACCCGGAGCTTCGGCGTTATAGTGAGGCAGGCCGGCAAAGGCTTAGCCCGCTCAACTACAGAGGCCGCCAACACCGCCGTTGTTGTGTGGCCATTACCTGTAACCCAAGTGAAACTTGCTTACATTAGGAAAGCGTGTACGGTATGTGTACGTATATATATATATACATATACGATATATGTAAAACTAAGTTAATAATTAGATCTTGCTCACGAGATTACCGCTATGGCTACGTTCCATCAGGGACTCACAACGACCACATTCACTACCGTGATTTTTCCCATTCCACTTGCTTGCCGGCGTTACAATCGTAAACCCAAGGGGAACGGTTATTCGACCCACCTTTTGACATGGGTCATTGTGAGCGTTGTGTTATCGAAAATGATGACGTCATTAGTGACGTTCTCGCCACGACCACAACGACCGCGGTCGCCCTGTGGAACGGCTAACGGAGCATTTTGGGTTTTATGAGCTACTAATGGAACGCGCTGTATGTAGTGTCTGGAGTCAACGATCGTTGTACCGATAGGTACCGTCAACGGTCTTATAGCGAAGAGCCTCGACCGTCACCTAGAGAGGCTCTCGCTTGCAAAACTGGGTAAAGGGCCAGATGCAGAATACAGTACTCTTGGACACGGCACGAATTATGAGGACGTTCTTGTCTGTAGAGCCCTAAATACCGGTACTTTGCACCCCAGGCACCGCCGCCGGCGGACTACAAAATTTTATGTTTTTTTATATTTAATGTTGTATATTGGATATTTTTTTACAATAGAATGATTTTATATTTATAAAAAGTAAGATTTTTGTAATAAAGAAATATACATAATAATAATAATATTCATCATAGTTAATAGTGAAGAGCCTTGACCCTCATCTTGAAATGCTCTCGCTTGGTATCTGGGTGAAGGGCCAGATGCAGAAGGCAGCCCTGCTGGACACGGCCCGTATTGTGAGGAGGTTCCTATCTCTGAAGCGAACATCGGTTTATGATATATTTTTTTAAATCAATGTATATATTTTTTATAAAAAATACTAGAAAAATGTTAAAAATTTGAAAGTAAAATAAACATGAGATAATCACAAGAGTGGCGAGTCACCGTCTGTCCATTTTTCTATGTTCCCCGAACATTGCGACGGGCAGGCGCCATAGTCCCCATAGTCCCAGATCTCCAGTTCCACTAGCAGCTCACCCCAATAGCCCGATATCTTTTGTTCTCATTCCCTACAATAGTCCTACACTGGTCGGGGTTTGTCCTAGGGTGCATTTTTATGTGGTGTAGATAGAGATAGAGAGAGATAATCGCCGGTCATCATCACGTCACATTTACATCAAAATTGTCGAAGGGGCCTCTACGTGTTGGTCTGCCCATGGCCCCACGCAAGCCCTCCAAAACTCCGAGCAATTTTTATGGCCCGTGGTCTTCCAGGACATACATTATAATTTTAGTATAATAGGGTAGTTGTCTGTCAAATGAAGTGAGATTTTTTAAAATCACATTACAATATATTACAGCCTCTTCGATCTTGTGCGACTGTAGTGAGGTATGGCGTCATAATTGTAACGAGTCATATAACTTATTATTATTATATATTATTAAACAATCATTTAAATTATGTTTACCATGATACTTTAAAAGTAAAACTATAGCAATTTATTACAGCACCTGTATTAGTAGTTATTATATTATAAGGAGTTGTATCAGAAATGTTTTAAAATTTCTTGTCATAAAACTAATGACGTCAGCAAGTCTTCTAAGCTGAATGAAAGGGCTATTATCACGCAGTACATTTATAATAGTATTAATATCAACGTAACCTCGTCACGGTCGCGAGACAAAGCTAGTCTAATCGATCTAAAGTTTTTTTAATATAAATGATCGCTTAGTAGGTACAAATTGTAAGGTTCTCACAAAGATTTTGGCGTGTTTTATTCCGAGTGCATTGACCTGAAGATTTATGCACAAGTAGAGTCTAATCAGATGGTTCGATACCCTATTAATATTACTTAGGAGATTTTAGTTTTAAATGTGTTATATCATCGGTTTCATATAATTCGATATGTCATTTATAGGTTAAAAAGATCAAAATGTTATTAATATTCCTAGAATTTAGATTCCTTTTTATGTGTCTTTCGAAATAAGAAAATAATTTATTTGAATTTTAAGGTAAATATGTTATTGATCAATCTGTAGACTGTAACGTTTAGGTCGATTCTGAGCTTCTATAACTAGGTACTATGCCTTCTTTACCATTGGTAGAAAATTGACGTTTCCTGTATGGATTTCACCTCACATAACCTCTATGCATTTTCCAACCATTTACAACTTTTGACGTTTGTACGACTACTTATAAAGTTACGCATTTTTGACGGAAAATTTTATATGTCACAAATGTCATACTTCATTGTTGCAGGTGCCGTAATACTGACGATCTGGGACTCTTTATACCTAAATTTGTTGTAATTATTCATTTTGAAATGAAAATATTTTATATATAACAAAAAAATAATGTTGCATTTATTTAGATTCAATAGTCATAATTTTGGTTTTATTTGACTTTTATAAATATGTGTGTTATATAAGAAATTTATAAGTATTATTCATAAATGATTTATGTGCAAAAAATTATTATTAATAAAAAACTGGATTATGAACTCGAATCGGTAACGCTTTAGAACATTACTAATTAATTAGTGATTGACCAGTTAAGAGTATAATAAACAGTTAATATATCCCAAAGGTAACCATGTTACACTTGTATCCTAGACGCCCAGGCCATAGTAAATAATGGAAAGTTCGTTTACGAAATTCACCATGCCAGGATCGAACCCGTATTGCAAAGAATATAATGAAACAAACGGAAATATAATAAGATAAAGAAACCCGGTATGAGTGATTGATATCGTGACTATATGGAGTTTGTAAATAATAAAACGTTGTAACGGTTTTAAACGCGGTAATTTATTTGATTTTTATTATTCCGACGTTTCGACCACTTTTCAGTAGTCGTGATCACGGAACACACGGCTACTACCGCGCTTAAAACTTAGTTTTATTATGTATATAAGTCGCGAAAACTTAAGAAAATATCATATGTGGAGGTTGCAGATAACTCTGGGTCGTCAGTCGGAGATAATGAAAACTCCAGGATACGTAAGAAAGAAAAGAAAGAAAGAAAATAATTATTTGAAGAAACAGCGACGTACTTACATTGCTGACATGTATCTTAAAAATAAAAACATATTTTGAGAATTTGTATGCCGCATTTTCAGCAAACAAAATTTGCACTCAACTTATTGTTGTGCCGACATAATATCCGACACAACTCTCGATTTTCAGTGCAAACCTTCCTTTTGGCGTAATACTATACGACCCGAATATTTTATGAATTTAATTTAAATACTATTTAATTTGTAAATAATTTATATACCTACATAGAATAAACAGTATATATATTTTGTTAACTTTATGATTTAAATAAAAAATATAGCTCATACTTGTCTATATTGTAACATGCTCGTATGTAAATGTTACATCAATAAGTAATGCTTGTTTATTCCCAGAGCAGAAAAATAATGTAATAACTATTTACATTATTTTTCCCGGGAAAAAAACAAACTCCCTTGGAGAGTTAAAATCTGTTTTTTCTCGCGGTAAGTGATGTGACGCGCAGCTAGTGCTGTGAACGTAGTGCTGCCACAACTACTCGCAGGATGTATAATTTTACTGGGCCACAGCTGAGCAAGTCCTAAAAATCAAAAAAAAAATCCTAAACCTGTATCAGCTTTGAACCGTTTGGTATATAATAAATCACGATTAATGATTTGATAAAACTGGTAATAAAATTGCATGAAATCTAACCCAATAATTATCGTGAAAGTGATGAGTTGGTGACAGCGCAAAATGGTGCCGAGACGCCGGTCCTGCTCCGAAAACAACTTGTTTATTAACCAGAATTAGCAACATGCTAAAAAGCTAATTAACTAGCAGCATGAGAAGATAAATATGAAGCAAAACATTTTTAGTTATACGTGTCGCTGAGGAGTTTGTTGACGCTTCTTCTTATATAGCGATAACACGTTGCAAAGCGGTGTACATAAAATAGGAAGTAACTTATATGTATGGGCCTTGAAAAAGTGCTCTCCAGTAGAACTTATTTTGAATAAAACTTCTGAATTTGAAGTTAAATAATCGAATTAGTAAGGAAACAGATATAACAGTTTCCACTGGATACATTATTATTTCCCATACAGACGCAAACTACCTCTATACTGTACACATAGTTTACGCACGCTCGTTTGTAATAAATGCTTCATATAATTTGAAACTTCGTAGGTTTTGTTCATACCTTTTTATCTGACGACAACATAAAAGCCTCTCTTAGACCGTAAAAACATTAATCAATCTAATACTTATCCATGCAGGAACGGAGAAAGAATACAATTTCCTGCGGCCGGGCGGCCTGTCGTAAGAGGTGACAAAACAACCCACAGCTAGGTGATTGGGTATTTACCCGTCTGGATGGCTACCACCTCTGGTCTACATTTTGCCACCATAGCAACCTTGAGTTGTATTCCGGCATTAAGGGCCAGGTTCCAGTCTCCCTTTAGAGAGCGGTAGCACCTTTGGTGTTAAAGATGTCCATAGGCGATGGTAACCGCTTTCCATCGGCCGGGCCGTCTGCCTGTTTGCTGAACTCATGCAATAAAAAAAAAGAAAAATACTATCTAAACCGATTTTCGTTACAGCGACCGCAATTTACACAATACGTACATTACAGTTTAAATTCCGAGTTAGTCGTCTTTTGGCATATGGATTGTACTGCCAATTTGGCCAGGAACATGCAATCACATTTCGGACAGGTCAAAGAGCCAGTGCAGTAATTATAGGTTACGGCTAATGGAGCTTGAAATCAGATGTACGCCCATCAAAACAACAAAAAATATTGCTTATAATGAAATAAAGGTACATCAAATTCTAAAAGTTTATTCGAACGAAGTGCTTCTAACAAACATTTTTTAAAAGTCATAAACACACGTATGTACCTTATGAAGTTATGAGACCTATCTTACCTAAATCGCCACGTTATTTAAGAATTTCCAGCAACTTAGCTGTAAAGCTGCTTGTTGTTTTGGCTAGACCGCTATAACAACCTTGTGTGGTGTTCCGGCATCAGATGCGCAGGATCAGCGTGGGTGTAACTACGTTCTATGACTCACGCTCTTCCTACCATAAGCGCGGGGCACATGAGAGGAAGGTCGTTTTAGTGGGGTATTAGCACATGGGTTACCTCTCCACATAAAGAGGGGTACCTTGCTGAGTCCCCACACATGCCAGCAATCGACTCTGTTATCTACGCTATTTCAGTGTATAATTCTCATTGCTTTGGTCTAATCCCATTAAAGGACCCGGTAGTGTACGAAATGTATTTCTCCTGCCTCAAAAAAAAACCCGGGGCCAGAAGGTGCACTCTCAAGGGTTCGTTTTAGAACTGTTTGGCTTTTTTTTTAATTTAAGAGTATTTTCCATTGTAAATTCCGTTTTTTTTTTGTTTTATATAGACTATATTATTACAGTTTTAAAGAAATGTTTATTCTTTTTACTTGTATGTAAAATGTAACACTTTTGTGTCAATCGGACGAAAACGAACGATGAAAGGCGTTTGAGATTAAGGCCTCAGGTTCCCGTCTTCCCCCCGAGGCCGGCGGCACATTATTAGCATCTTTGGTGCTACAACTGTCCACAAACAACGGTTACCACAGCCCACCAGGTCGGCCGTCAGGCTGTCTACTACTGTGCTCCAGTAATAAAAAAGCCACTCATACACAAAATAATTCAAAATATATCCTTTCTTGGAAAAATTGCATAACACATTTATTTTAGCATCTCTACTTTAATTATTATGTTATGTTAATGAAGTTATGTTAATAATGGGTATTTGAGATCGTTATCTACTTATAATGTGTAACGTTTTAGAGATATATCTAAGAGATGGAATTGATTTTAGTAGGTATCGTGTAAATTATATTTTTATGTTCTTTTTGTTTTATTCTCATTATACATAGCCCGTAGATGTCAGAAGAGCTAAATCACTTGCCATATTTAAAAATCTGTCAAAAATCATTACCTTAGTTTAAATTGATTCTATTATTTTTAACTTTGTTGTTTACTGTCCACATTGTACTGTTCTTGCTTTTTTAATTTACTTCTTTTTAATTTAATTATACCTAGACATAAGTTGTTAAAAGTATCCTCTCAGTCAGGTTGCCTGGAAGAGATCGTTTTAATCGATAAGGCCGCCTTTTGTTTTGCCGTTAAATCTATAATTAATACGTGAAGCAAAAATGAAGAAAAAACTTTGTACGCCTTTTTACGAAAATTGCACGAACGGAGGAGTATGCAATTTCGCACGCTTATAGTTTATATAGAGAAGGAGTGCAGAATGCTATTTTTTTTTAATTTATGCATAAAAAATACATTACACACACTACCATATATTTGACACACACACGCAAATTATATACTCTTTTGTTTATTGTTAAAGTCAAAATAACAGTGTAGCCTTGGCGAAATCTGTGATTACAGAAGTTATAGTCTTTGACAACAGAACCTTAATAATGTCTTTATATTTATAACTATAATAATATTTTTCTATCCTTTAATTGTGTCTCTGTCTTATTGAATATGCACTGTTTGCTACAACTCCATTAATTCTTCAAAAGTCATACTGTAACATACTTCTGTATAAAACTTATATTAAAAGAAACAGAACTTAAGATAAAAATAGAATAAGAAACATAAAAAAACAATTTTTAGCTAGACGTGTTGCTGGGGAGTTTCTTGCCGCTTCTTCTCCTTTACATCAATAACACGTTGCGAAACGGTATACATAGACTAGGAAGTAAAATTACATTTTAACTTATATGTATGACCTTCAAAAAGTGTTCTCCAGTGGAACTTATTTTGAATAAAAAATGTTGAATTTGAATTTGAATTTGAATGTTCAAATTTATAATTTAAAGTAATTATGGTCGAATTTCGACCACTAGGCGACCACTAGTTATTGTAATTATTCATTCTGTACTTGTTTATTTGGTGAACAATAAAGTGTTTTCTATTCAATTCTATTCATTAGTATGTTCGCAGTACTACTAAGGAGAGGCTCAGGGGATGGACTCAGAGGGGAGGGCCGTCTTTACCCGGGGGTGCAGTGGGTGCGTGGCACCCGGGCGCAGAGGCTAGGGGGCGCTATCCAATTGATTTCAATAAAAAATGTCATTACAGAACATCATAACTATCTCATCTGACTAATGATACTTAAATATACTACACCTAGCTATAGCTCAGCAGGCTTTTTGTAGATCGATGGGACTCGCTGCTGCTACATAAATGGATGATAAACAATAACGAAAACGAAGCATTTTTTTTTTATTTCTTGTCTGTATGTTCGGGATTCACGTAAAAACTACCAGGCCGATTTCGATGCTGTTTTCGCCGATCGACAGAAAATTCTTAGACTTAAAATCTGCGCTACTTTTTATCCCGGGAATTCGGTGGGAATTTTCCCGGGAGTGGTTTAAAATTGTTCGGATGCATAAAAATAAGCTTATTCCGACGCAGTATCCACTAAAACGATAGCTTACATTCTTTTTTAAATACTGCGATACTTTGTGTCCCGGGAATCTCGCGGAAATTTTAAGTCAAGCGTGGACGAAGTCGCGGGCATGTTCTAGTTGATAATAATGATAGTGACGCGGGTGTAATGCCCTAGTATTTGTCTTCTTAATACAATTCTGTTGTGTTTATAATTTGAACTAAAATTGTATAATATGGAAATACAAAATTTTATGAAATAAATGAATTATATTATTATAGCGTAATATAGACTACATCTTCCTATCATTTTTCCATCCATATAAATCTAGTAGTTTTTGAAAAAAATGACTGTGATATAAAAACAGCCAGGGGGACATGACGAAAGCATAAGTGTTCCGTTTTTGCCAAATGAGTAATGATCCTTAAAATGAGATTATAGATGGAGGTGGGCCGCAAACTGATTTCCGCACCCCGACGCCCTATATGCTTAAGGCTACGTTTCACAAGGGACTCACAACGATCACGAACGGTTCACGACCGCGATTTTTCCCGTTCCACTTGCTTGCGAACGTTACAATCATAGACTCTAATGGAACGGATTATGGGGCGTTGGTGTCATAAACAACCAAATACACAAATCTTATTGGTTGGTTTGAAAATCGCGCCTTTTTCAATGTTAAGAGGTAGACAGAATTAATGCTCTATGGTCAACACCCACTTCGACCCACCTCTTGACATAGGTCGTTGTGAGTGCTGTGTGATCGAAAATGATGATGTCATTAGTGACGTTTTCGCCACGACCATAAAGACTGCGGTCACCTTGTGGAACGACAGACGGGGCATTTTAGGCGTTGTGAGATACTTAAGGACCTATGACGGTCCTGGGTGGGCTCACGACAGCCGGGGTTGAAGTGAATTGACACTACCTTATTCCCGTAGCCCCGGCATTTGCCGACAGAAAGAACTAAAGTTTCCGTTTCTTCCAGAATGACAATGGAATGAATAGTTTTTTTAAATAGTATCCCATATCACTCCCGATTCTGTTCAGGAACTTTACTTTATATTAAATGCACTCTATGTATAGTCATAAACTTAACTAATAATAATGTCTCTGAATTCCGAAAAAAACTCAAGTGGTTGCTAATTCGATTTCGCCGGAATACTCACATCGTTTCTTTTCTCTACTTATAGTATTTTATTTGTCCCAAGTACTCCTGTTTACCTTAAACAACGTTTTGTATTTATTTCATGCTCTCATAATTTACGCCCTTCTACTAAACTTAAATTGAACATTCCTGCGCATAACTCAACTTTTTACAATAATTCTTTTACTGTTACGGCTATACAGCTTTGGAACGCGCTTCCTGTTACTATCAGACAAGCAAAATCGCTAGCAATATTTAAAACTATAATAAAAAAATACTTGCTTACCTGTCGTTGGAATATGATATTTAAAAACATTTATATAGATAGATATATATTTGTATTGTAGAATGTATTTGTAGGATATGTATATTAAGTATATATCTATGTAATATATAATACATTAATGATATATATATATATATATATATATATATATATATATATATATATATATATATATGAATCATTTATGTATTTATTATTAAAATGTAAGTAGTTTGTTCTATATGTTACGTATAACACCATCGCCATTATCATCTCATTTCATTCCTGAGGTTGTCTGGAAGAGATCGCTTTTTAGCGATAAGACCGCTCTTTGTATATAACTAGATATAATTTCAGTCTTTAAGTTCATTTTTGTATTGGTGTATAATAAAGAGTTATCTATCTATCTAATACTAAAATTATCTTAAAGTAACACAAATTATTATATATATTATAATACTACCCACACAAATATCTATACATATAATAAAATTGTAGAGGTCGAATTTCTGTACAATGAAAAAAAATGCTAAAAACTGAGTCAGGGGGATGTAAGAAGTGAAATAGAACTAATTTAGATTTTTTCAAATTTTTTGTTTCTCTGTTTGTACCGGCTAATCTCCGAATCGACTGGACCGATTTAAATGAAATTTTGTATGGTGGTAGCTTATATCCCTGGTCAACATATAGGATTCTTTTGATTGCGAAAAATTAACGAGTTCCCATGGCATAGTTAAAAAACTTTCCACACGGACGAAGTCACGGGCAGAAGCTAGTATAAAATAAAGCAAGCTATAACGTGACGCGGCAATTGAGAGATAACTCGACGCTATGGTAAACATTGCCTCGACTTATTTCTCTTCCTCCACCACTTTAGTGCCGAATGCTTCCAGCCATGACCTGGTATGAATAGTTAACTAACTCTGGTATCACAGCAAACAAAATATGTAATTTAAGCATGTTTGTTTATGATATATCTAATTTGCACCATCTACATCGCCAGATTAGGTTAAACTATTCTTTAAGTTAGGTTGCCTAAAAGAGATTGCTTTAAGCGATACGGCCGCCTGTTGTTTCTACCATGACAATACTGTAATTGTGTATTTTTGAAATAGTATATTTGGTGAGCAATAAAGTGTTATCTATCTATCTATCTATCTATCTATACCCTTGTACAAAACATAAGGGCCTGCGAGGCGTTTTCTAAAAGTATAAAAATATCTCAGTTGATTTGTTTGCCCATGCTTGGACTCGGTACTCACTCTGGCCGGCTTCCACTCTGTCTTCCTAGGGATACTGCTGGAATGACCATGGGATCCTAAAATCGTTACCAAGAACATCCAGTTATGGATTCATTTGTTAATTAGTAAATCTTTCTTAAGCATATTTATTTATGCTTAAAATTTTGATAGCAATAAAACCCAATGACATCACCGACAGACACCATTAAGTTATCGACCGTATAATTAGAATCTTTATTTAAATTTTAATCGTGTCGAATGTGGTAAATTGATTGTTTTCATATACTACATAAAAACGATCATACACTACCGGATCCGTATCCACCTTGCTGGGAGTCATTAAAAAAAATATATATATTATTAATCACAATCAAATATAGCCTATGCCACTAAGGAATAATGTAGCTTTCTACCGGTGAAAGAATCGGTTCAGTAGTTCAAGAGATTACTTCCTACAAACAAACTCACAAAATTTTATCCCTTTATAATAATAGTATAGAGTAGATATAGACAAAAACAGTCCATAAATGTCCCGCTGTGGGGCTTGGGTCTCCCATTTATACAGAAACGGAAATTATACCACACTTTTTCAAGGCGGATTGGCGAGTTTGGTACCTCGGTTATCTCGATGTACAGGTTGTATCACTATATTTTGTCTTCATTATTAACACGTGGTAATTGTATTAATATGCACATTAGGTCATAAAATGCCCTGGCGGTGTATGCTGTACGACTAGGGTTTGAACCCGCGCCCTTTCAGTTTAGGACGTAGGTGCGCTTTGTATAAACTATCAATTAATTTTAATTAAGAATTATATTAAGGTAGTGGTCTGCAATCTGCCCAATCTAGGTCACAATTCTGCTGTTACTATCTCGTCAGAATCGCCGGACACTAACGTCTCAAATGTGAGTTTGCGGGATTAAAAAGTTTTAAGTTTTAAACGTTATTATGATATTCCTTAATGACACTCATTAATAATAAAACTACGTTTTAACGGTTTTGAGCGCGGTAATTTATTTGATTTTTGTTATTCCGACGTTCCGGCCACTTTTCAGTGGCCGTAATCACGGAGGACAAAGATGTTAAGTGTCAACGAGTATTCTTAAAGTTTTATTTAGCCTACCTCCAACTTGTTCATTTTAATTATTTAGTTTTAATTTTGTTTATGGTTATTATTTAATCTAGGGGAGCCTAATCTAATTTACCACCGCTTTGCAACATGCTATGGCTCGAAGAGAAGAAGCGGCGCAAGAAACTCTTCAGCAAACATGCCTAACTCTAATAATTTTATATAATATTAAATTAAATGGGTGGAAGGAAAAATATAAGAAATTATCAGTCAAGTTGGTTTGTGTTCCAATACACGCAGAAAGAACTCACAGTGTCCTGAGGTCAGGCAGTTGGCTTTTGCTGGGTTTGGGTCTTGATAGCTTTGATGATCGGATCCCAAGCAGGTGGTACTTTTGGACACTCATTAAGTTCATTAATGGCTGATTCCTATACCTTACTGGCCGTTCATTTGCCTTACTATCGGTTGAAATTTGACATAAGCTGCATACAAGTAATGCGAAAATTCAATCGATGGAAGTAAGTCAATCGAATGAATAGTAAGATGTAAGAACCGGCCATAAGCCAATTTAGCATCCAGTCTTTAAAAAATTCAAATTTGAAGTTTTGAAACTTTTTTATAAGGTTATCACTCCTTGGATTTTGTAACGTGTAGTAAATTGTGACGACATAATTATATATATTCAAAGAACTTATTAATTGTAACAAATAAAATTATTTTTAAAGTGAAATTTGAAAATTAAAATTGTATATTTTAATTTTGTGATAAAAAAAAAATTAAATTTATTTTGAAATATTATTATGTCGTATACTTAATATTATACTAATATTATAAAATTCTAAAAATGCTGTGTCTGCACATTGAAGCTATTAAAAAAAACAACAGGAATACACTATATAAACGATGGAGAACACAATGCATTTTTTTTAGATTTCTTGTCTGTTTGTTTGGGAGTCCGTAAAAACTACTGGCCCGATTTCGATGCGGTTTTCGCTGTACGACAGCATATTCTTAGACTTAAAATCTGCGCTCCTTGTTATCCTAGGAATCCTTCGAGAATTTCTCTGAGAATAATTTAAAATGGCCAAATTAAATAAAATCCAATTCCAATGTGCTTTTTTCACTGATCGACAGCAAATTTTATATAATAAAATGTGTGATTTTTATCCCGGGAATTTTCTCTGGAGCGCTTTATAGTTGTTCGGGTGCATAAAAATTAGCTTATTTCGCCACAGTTTACACTAAAACGATAGCTTACGTTCTTTTTTAAATTTTGCGGTACTTCTTTTCCGGGAATCCCGCAAAAATTTCAAGTCAAGCGTGGATGAAGTCGCAGGCATATCCTAGTTATTAATAAAATTACTGAATTAGTTGACGACGAAAACGCCTAATGTCTTTAGTTAGCATTCTCTCGCAGACCACTAGCTTGAAGTAACGGGACTTTTTGAACAATAACAGATAACGATCTATAAAGTATGAAGTTAATAAAATATAGCAGTCTAAAATGCAAGTATAAAAAATTGCGCAGATCAATGATCGATATCAGATACGGTCCGTTAGGTGCGCACGCGCTTAACGTCTAATGAATCCAAGTAAAAAAAAATGATAAATAATGTACGTATTTGACTTGGGCCGATTTTTCAATCACCAGACTAATGTGACTGATAACTTTTACCTGATTGAAAAATCGACCCTTAACCATATTTGACTAGCTATGTGGTCGAGTGGTTTAAAAGCCTTTCCCGGCCTAGCTCACTGGAACGCGGAGCCTCTGAATTCAAATCCTATCATGGTAAATTTCGTAAACGAACTTGCCGTTATTTACTATGGTCTGAGTGTTTGGGATCGGCATTAGAGTGCTACGTTGAATATTATCCTTTTTTTTTAATTTTTGAGGCGGGGTAAATGCTTTTCACACACTACCGGATCTTTTACTAGGGATTAGACCAAAGCGACGAGAGGTGACACCACGAATGGGCACCAGAGTCAAATCGCCGGCTTGTGTGGAAACTCGACTACTCAATACTCCACTAAAACCACCCTCCTCCCATGTGCCCCGCGCTTATGGGCAGGAAGAGCGTGAGACTTAGAACGTAGTTACGCCCACGCTGATCCTAGCGCATCAGTGCTTGAGAATGCCCCGGGAAAGGCAAACTCACTTCGTTAACAGGGGTGAAGACTCCTCTGCTCTCGTATATTACCTATAACACAAGTGTAACTAGCTTAGCTTGGGGATATATCTATAATATTTGTGTTTGTCTGTCATTTATTTTTTGGCCGCGAGCAATTAAAGCAAGTCGCCGCGGTTTGGGTCGCATCAATAAAAGGATACCTATTTTATGAAATGGGGATGTAATAATCCTTAAGCGCAAAACACAACAAAGCCGCCGACCCGCCGACCTTATATCGGCAACTTTTTTTGGCGGAAGGCTAGTTGGCGGCTTCACTCATTGCAAGTCGGAAAACTTTGTCAAACAATTAATACAGCATACTACTGTTTGAGTGACGCCGGGACTAAGCGCTTAGGTACGCAAGCCGCCGAGATGGCGCCGGGCAGTACGCGCATGTTGCCGACATGATTATTTTAATATAGGCCACCGGCTTGTGTCGGCGGGTCGGCAGCTTTGTTGTGTATTGCACTGTTGAAATGTCGAACTTTTTCATAAATACCCGTAACGCCGTCTAGCAAAGGTGGAAATAACTAACCATTAAAATTGTGGCTGTCATTCTTGTTGCCATGACAATGTATTTCTTAGTGAATTACAACGGTGGCGCCTATAAAACGCGATTGGGCACCCTCTTTTCGGCTACATTTGTCTATCCCTCGGGAACAGTACTTTTTTCTGGATGAAAGGTACTTTATGTCCAATTCTATATCCCTGACAACATGTATACAAAATTTCGTGACGATTTGTTGCGTAGTTAAGGCCTCATACGTCACAAACAAACTCACATTTCCTGCGGCCGGGCGGCCTGTCGTAAGAGGGGACAAAAGCAACTCACAGCCAGGTGGTAGGGATTTCTGAATGGCTACCACCCCTGGTCTAACCTATGACGTTATAACCACCTTTTGTTGCTTTCCGACATTACTGGCCAGGTTCCAGTCTCCCTTTAGAAAGCGGCAGCATATTGGTAGCACATTTGGTGTTACAAATGTCCATAGAAACCCTTAGAGTAATAAAACATTTCTAGCAAAAATAAACCGACTTCAAGAGTGACTAAAAAGCCAGACACAAATACTTTCTACAACATCTTGAAGTCGGTGCGAAGTAAAACATAAAAATTTCTACATTTTGCAAATTTATTGTTATTTTTACTATTTACTAGACACGACTTCAAGATGTGGTAGAAAATATTAATTTTTTCGCTTTTTAGTACCTCTTGAAGTCGGTTTTGTTTTTATTAATTTATTTATTTTAAGTTACGCAAATACTTGAATAGCTTTAGAAAAAAAATTAAACAGGTTTTAAGTGTCAATAATATCAGAGGGTTCCCATTTCCCTGAGATCCACTTATCAGAGACTTGATGAAAATGGGACCACCACAGGAGTATACGAATAAAAATAATGAAAATTGGTCCACAATCGACGGAGAAATCGCATAACAAACATAAAAAACATACAGTCGAATTGAGAACCTCCTTCTTTTTAAGTCGGGTAAAAAGCTAACAACCACTTATGATTTTCCTTATGCGTCTATGTGCCGGAATCTTTTTAGCACCTCTTATATCATTATTATATTACAACAGAAAGGATAACTGGCTCTATTATTAAATTAAAATCCTTTGTGTAACATAATTCGAGTGGACATGTGAAAGGCTTAACGGTGCTAAAGTTTTATGATATTGCCTACACTGACATGTTTCACAGAATTCAGGCTAACAACCTCTGATGTTAATAAACCGTAAAGTAGCTAGATTTATTTTATTATAATTGTCCTAGTTAGTCAAAATATTATAGTTCTCTCATGGCACTTTCCGCTACAGCCTTTATGGCTGCTGTCGTCGAAATAGTTTGATAAGAATAGTAATCTATATATATATAATTGAATTCCACGTATATAGTGACTCATCACGATATCTCAGGAACTATAATACCTATAGACTTGAAATTTGGCATGGACCTTCCTTTCGCCAAGTAGAGGTCAGCTAAGAATGGATATTACGGCACGCGAAGCGGGCGGGTATCAGCTAGTATATAGAAAATTCTATTATTATTATAGATGAGACACTGTAAGGATGTTTTTGACTCTGTCGCGTATTAACGTGAATAGTAGTCCATTAAGTAGTATTAACTACTTAATGGATTTTAATGTAACTTATAGAAATACATATTGTTATGCTTCTTTCTCACAGGGGTAGGCAGCGACGACGGATTTCAGCTTTCTACCATCTTGACTAACACTTTTCGCTTCTTCTACTTTCATTAATCTCTTCTTACACACACGTTTATTTAAGGTGGTTTTTATATAGACTTTTTTAATCGACTTCAAAAAACGAGGAGATTCTCGTCGTGTAAATATGTTTATTTTATGTAAAGTCCGGCCTATATTTTTTGTTTCTGAATCGATTATGATTCTTATTGCGTTGTTCAAGATGAAACGTTACAGTAAATATAGTTGATATATCAGAATACCATACAGGCTATAACTCTAGAGAGGGATAGGTATCAATCTCGCGCCAATATGGTCCCAAGCACAGCTCAGTTCATAATAATTTAATACCTATCTGATAACTAGTGATTATTGATATTCCTCCGTTCCTCCGTTTTTAGAGTACCGATATCTGAAGAACAAAGAACTAGGGTTGCCATCCGTCCGGGTTTCCCCGGATTTGTCCTAGTTTAGAAGGCGTCCGGGGAGCGTCCGGAAGGGGTTTCATTTGTAGTCCGGGTTTAAAAATTTCAAGTCCAAGGCCGCCGCCGGCAACGCGACTCCCCACTGGTTTTTACTATAGGTACTGACTAAGTTTAAAAAAACCCTGTTGACATGTCCAAATTCTGGGCTCCAAAATCCGGGCTTTTCACGCGTTTTGTCCTGGTTGGTAAATTTTACAAATGGCTACATAGAACCCATGTTTATGATCCAGTTCTAACTCTTCGTCTATCTACTTTGAATATAATCTTAAAATGTACAAAAAATTAAAGTTCCATCCTTATCTTTGAAGTTTTCAAGCCAAAAATGATACAATCGGGCAAATACTTGGATTGGAAATCCGCGAACTATGAAAGTTTCCGTAGACTTGACAAACGTACATTATTTCATAATTTAACTACGGAACCATAAAAAAGTATTTAAAAGAATATACTTACCACTTACCAAGTTTCTCAATAAGCGTTCTTATTGTAAGGTAAAACCAATTATCTTTGAAAGTATAATATTTTTTTGAGTTCTGCAATTTCAATTTTCATTTCATATTTTATAAGTTAGGGGAAACGAGGATTTTTTTTACGATTTCGGAAGCTAGCCTCTTAGAAGAGACCGTCAAATAGATAATAGATAGATCAAAAAGTCAATATATTTAAATATTTAAAAAAGTTATAGGCATAGACAACACTTTATTGTTCACCAAAACAAAAATGCACAGCAAGACAATAGTTACCTACTTGGTAAAACAAAAGGTGGCCTTATCGCCAAAAGCGATCTCTTCCAGGCTCAAGGCAATTCTTAAATCAAAACCAATATTTGCTTAAGTTTTTCAAGATCTGACTGACGATACCCACGACTATACATTTTTATATATGAATAAAATATATGTAGCTTGCACGCTAGCGCCACTTTTTAATACTCTAATAGAGAGACAGACAAAAATTCTAATATTTTTGTTTTCGGAATCTGCTGGAAAAAAATTAACTATCCTAATTTTTTCTCACTATTAAACTATTATTTTTTAAATGATAACTTTAAGAGCATTACCATAGTATAGATGTGTCTAAATTTGAGGTGAATATGTCTTTGAAAAATGTTTGTCTTTGTAAAAATTTAACAAGTATTCAAAATCACAATAGAATACTGTTAAAGGTAATATACATAAATTTCGTTCTGCTGTGCAGCAGGCAGCGTGGCCGAGTGGTCTAAGGCGCTGGTTTTAGGCACCAGTCCGAAAGGGCGTGGGTTCGAATCCCACCGCTGTCAGATTCTTTTTTATTCTCTTTTTGATATAAAAATATTAATCTATGTATACTACTAGCTGCGCCCACGGTTTCACCCGCGTGGTGATGGAAAATCGTTATACTTTGGATAATTCACAGTATATCTTTATAAATATAGCCTATGTGTTATTCTGATGTGTAAGCTATATTATTGTAACATCAAAATCCATTCAGTAGTTTTTGCGTGAAACAGTAACAAACATTCAGATTCACTTTCATATTTATTCAGTTAATACTTTTCCATAACTGTTTTCAAAATTCTATGTTTTTACTGCCAATAGTTACCATAGAAAGAACAAACAAGAAAAGTTTTCCTGAAATGGAGACGCCGACGGCTAGTAGTGAGCCATATATGGGCTGATAATATAATTATTATAAATATATTATATTCAATTAGTTTCTATTGATCCTTGCCTACAGTGCTACACAAATATATAAAAAAATAATGTTGTTAATTCCGTCTTAGACCTATGTAGTTTTTCAGTTTTTTCTTAAAGAATAACTTAATTGTTTGTGAAAGTAACGCTATAAAGTGTTACTTTAAATTTATAATAGATTACAAAACTATGTGCTCATTGTCAGTAGTTATTTAGATATCAGTAGCTGTCGTTGTAGGGTTATAAAGCGCCATCTAGTTTTAATAATTATTACACCACTGGAAAAAATATAAGTCTGCGCTAAATTGTAATAGTTGTTGATTATCAGCAATAGATAGCTGCTCAGGCATCTATGCTGATATCTGCTGACAGATAGCTATTTAATACAATAGATGGCGCAACCTAAATCGAGTAAATCCTATCTATACATATAATAAAACTGTAGAGGTCGAATTTCTGTACGATGAAAAAAAATGCTAAAAACCGAGTCAGGGGAATGTAAGAAGTGAAATAGAACTAATTCTGATTTTTTTAAAATTTTTGTTTCTCTGTTTGTACCAGCTAATCTCCGAAACGACTGGACCGATTTAAATGAAATTTTGTATGGTGGTAGTTTATATCCTTGGTCTACTACATATAGGATACTTTTGATCCCGAAAAATTAAAAAATTCCCGTGGGATAGTTAAAAAACCGCATCACGCGGACAAAGTTGCGGGCATCAGCTAGTCTAATCTAAATTTTTATAAAATTGGTAAATTCCTTAACCATTCGATAGCTAAATACATAATCTATACCCTTGATTTGCACATTCTTAAGACTGCTGCACATTCTCGTAATAACGGGACTAATATCAGAAAGCCACGAGAAACTTGAAAGTGGAACCTCATTGGCGTAACAGTATTTTTATAAAAAAACACTATTATTTTGCTTTGTTTATAGTGAGCTTTCATACGGGTACGTTGAGATTGAGAAATCCTGACTTAAACACCAACGTGGCCACTGTCACCTTTCATTGGTATAAAGGAAATAATGAAACGCACAAATAATCCATAATATCCGGTTTATTTGCCTAAATGTATTGTAGAATATTTACAAGATGGACATTGACTGTATTATTAACCTAACAATCCACGTACACGATAATATTTAGAAAAACTATAATTTACAAAAAAGTTAGACGTGTGCACTTTACTCTCCATTTCTTAAAAAAATCGCTTACAAATTAGAATATAGAATGAAAATTTTAATTCACCATCAGAACTACGCCTAACTTTTTAGTAGTACCTTTTTCTGAAAGTATACTTTATTGTAGACCACACCAAATATTATGCCCTTTTCTGATTAATTGCAGCCTGCGCAGTATCTGGTTTAATAACAGGACCGTCTTTACCCGGAGGTGCAAGGAGTGCGTGGCATCCGGGCACAGGGAGAGGGCGTAAGCCGACGTCCTTAAGTACCTATACCCTACACACACCTTGTATAATCTGCTAGTTTTGAAACATACTTGACATCATCAAAAAAATAATCTCAATTATATATATTTTTTTTTGTTACTGGAATTGGGGCTTGCAGGCTGATTTTAGCACTCCGGTGCCTAATATGCTTAAGACGGCTCTGTTGAATATAAAATGGCCTGTTGCGCAGACTTACATTGCGTATAGCGACTATAAAGTTTGGCGTGAGCTATATTAAAGTGTTACATGCGTATTATAGCCTCGATTAATTTTACCTCTTTTGAATTGCTATGTGGGTTGTAATTTGAAAAAAGAAGCAATAACTTTTTACAATTAAATGGCCTAAAAATTCTGCACCTACAGTATATGTAAAAAAATTTAACGTGATTGGTAAACAAAAGCAAGATCTAAATTGTGTTCCTACATAGTTGTCGATTTTAGAAAATTTAGTTATTTATTTATTTCGGTGTTTATATACACCAGTGTCACTCTGAATATAATGTTGCAGAAGTATGTACATTATAAGATTTGGTATTTTTCGAATGAAATAAATAAATATTTATCAAAACCTACACTAAATTTTAGTATAAATAAAGAAAAAGACTATTGGAAGAAACAGCGACGTACTTACACTAATGCAAATCACAGTGAAATAGTTTTTGTGGACATGTACGCCGCATGTTCAGCAAACGAGGTTTGCACCCAACTTATTTCTGTGCCGGATCTTTGTCCGACGTAACGCTGATTTTCAGTTTTTTTTATTTTTTTTTATTGCAGGAGTTCAGCTGACAGGCAGACGGCGCATTTGACGGAAAGTGGTTACCGTCGCCTATGGACACTTGCAACACCGAAGGTGCTACAAATGCGCTGCTGCTCTCTTAAAGGAGACTGGAACCTGGTCACTGATGCCGGAACACAACATGTTATGGCGGCATACTATAGACCAGGGGTGGTAGCAACCCAGTCGAGCAAATACCCTACCACCTGGCTGTGGGTTGTTTAGTCGCCTCTTACGACAGGCCGCCTAGCCGCAGGAAATTGTATTCTTTCTCCGTTCCTGCAGGGATAGTGCAAATCTCCTTATTACTACGTGATCTTTATAACGGTAATCAATTAAAATTTTACATAATATATTAAACAGTACTCATTGATAAATATTTAATAATGTATCTATCATATTTTATTCATTACTAGATTCTGCCCGCAACTTCGACGGCGTAGAATAGTTAAAAAAAAGTAAGTTAAAAAAACCCTCCCAATTTTAAAATAATCTTCATTGGCGCTCCGCTCCTATTGGTCTTAGCGTGATGATATATAGCCTAATTGTTTTTTAATGTATAAATTGTTTTATTGTGTTATGATGATACCGGCAATATCAATATTTAATTAGGTGCATAAGTTGTATAATAATCTGTTTAAGTAATTAAAGTTTTTTTAACTATCCCACAGGAACTCTTTAATTTTTCGAGATCAAGATTATCCTATATGTTGACCAGGAATATAAGCTACCACCATACAAAATTTCATTTAAATCGGTCCAGTCGTTTCGGAGATTAGCCGGTACAAACAGACAGCCAAACAAACAGACAAACAGTGAAACAAAAAAATTGAAAAAAATCTAAATTAATTCTATTTCACTTCTTACATCCTCCGGATTCGTTTTTTAGCATTTTTTTCATTGTACAGAAATTTGACCTCTACAATTTTATTATATGTATATATAGATGATAATGTAGCGTTCATGTAATTGTTAATTCTTTCTTTTCTGTAAAAAATATTTCGGACTTGGCTGATTTGCCAATTAAGGTATCGTTCTTTTATTCAGGGCGTTCCGTTAGTAGCTCACAACGCCCAAAATGCTCAGTTAGCCGTTCCACTTGGGTTTACGATTGTAACGCCGGCAAGCAAGTGGAACGGGATAAATCGCGGTCATGAACGTGGTCGTTGTGAGTCCCTAATGAAACATAGCCATTGTGTTACTGTAAGTACACAAAAAGTCAATACTATTTTTCTAATTCCACCAAATAATATAGGGACATAACATTTTAACTTTAGAATACAAATTTTTTCGTCATTTTGAATTCACAACATATATATATTAAACCAGTAGAGTTTGTTTGCTTCTTTTTTCAAATTGCTTCTGATTTTATAAGTGATGGCTTTAGTAGAAATAAAAATGAATATTAAAATAATTATGTTTTACTTAACATTTAATCAACGAAAGATTGCATTAAATTGTTAACAATATACAGCACCTGTTGCTAAACTAAATCAAATGTTAATGTGAGTTGAAAATGTAATTAAAAATTAGTAAGTATGACATTTTCCATAATTAATTTCATGTATATTATGTGTTTATTTTTTTAAACTTATATTTCCTATAAAATTATGGCATTCATCGAAATTAAAAATTAAATTGCAAACTTAATTTTTCTGCAATGACATCTCGATTTTAATAAAATTAGCATTTCTTTTGGTTTCCACGACATATACGTGTAACAAAGTGCCAGGGTAATACATAACTAATAACTTTCGTTATTACGAATATCCAATAAACAGGATATTAAAAAGCGGAACGCTTTCCTCAAAAATTTATTGGTTGGTGTTAAAAAATTTTGGGGTAGGTTTAATATTTTGTATAAATATTATACCTATCCCAAAATGAAATGTAAAAAACTGGGCACTAATAACGACGGTCTGGATGTCATGTTACGTCTGTCATAATGAACTCATCGAATTGGGGAAACCAAAACTCAATCTGTACACTCTGCCAATAAAGTACAAATAAGCCTAACAACACACCTGCGGAACGGTTTTTAAATAAGCGGAATTTCCGTCGTAGACATAGATTTATTATTTTTTTATTGCAGGAGTTCAGCAGACAGGCAGACGGCCCACTTGATGGAAAGCGGTTACAATCGCCTATGAACATTTGCAACACCAAAGGAGCTACAAACGCGCTGCTGCTCTCTTAAGGGAGACTGGAACCTGGTCACTAATGCCGGAACACAACTCAAGGTTGTTATGGCGACATACTTTAGACCAGGGGTGGTAGCCATCCAGTCAGGCAAATGCCCTACCACCTGGCAAAATTAGCGTCGATCCTTTAGTCAACGAACTTTCCGCGCGGTACGTTCCGCAGTTGTGTCACTATACTAACAATTTCAAAAATGAAATAATAACGCCGAGAATTTGGATGTTCAAATACCTATTTACTATGCATCTTCGAACCAACATTTTAAGGAAGAAAAACATCGATGACGCGTGTCTCAAATGCCATAATCGAACAACCAGTTGAACAAATAAAAAATATACTTTAAAACGCACAATACAATAATTTTAGATAAGCCTTAAACGAGAATTCGGGTTTTAAATAAAAAATAATCTTTTACATACTGGTATTAGAAAAACGCAATAAAACGTGATAAAACCAACACGTAATTAGTAAACTAGTTATATTTGGTTAGATATTCAATACTATTTTATATCGTATAAATTACTCAGTGTTAAATTCTAAGGGAATTTACATTAACAATGTACAAATCTTAAAACTAGGAGCACTCGGCTCGCTTATTTCTGATCGATAGGAATGTTCTCCGAGTATATTCATCTAACTGACAATTCAACATAAATACTGTTGTACAATATTATTGTTTTTATTAAGAAGTCTAAACAAAATATCGAGTGGCTGGTGTAAATTATATACAGTTGCGAAAAATGTCAACAAATACTCAGATAATATCCGTGAAACGACCAGAGCGGGGGCGTAGCTACCGCCGTATCAGCTATATCAGTGATATGGGGCCCTCAAGCTGCAGGGGCCCCAAAAGTGTGTAAGAAAAAAATCTTAATATATTATCCACAATCTTTTATAGATTAATAACGTTTTTGAGAATAACTGCTGGGCCAACAGAAACGTCTATTATACTTATCAATATTGTCCGCAATAGACAGAAAATCTAGAAAAACTGAAATCGTCTACAGCTATGGATGATTTGATAAATAAGCTTGCCGAAAAAAGGCGAGAAAAGTGTATTTTTGATCTGAATTGTTTGTCTAACTTAGCTCCTAGAAGCATTAAGCATAAGTAATAACTTATAATCTATATATAATTATTTTAATTCATTTCGAGCATTTTTTGTTTCTTTTATAAAATAAACTTTACCATTTACCCTTCCTTTGGGCCCTAACACATTTTGATACGGGGCCCGTCTAAGGCAAGCTACGCCACTGGACCGGAGGATAAATAAATCTATGAAAATCAGTATAATAATGAATGCATAGACAGACAAGCCTATTTTGTTATAGTTATAGGCAGCACCACCACATGCGCAGTCAGTAGTATATATGTATAATTTAATTTTGTGTTTATGACCTTTAATTGTGTTAGTGTTCGTTACTTCGAATAAGTTAAAAGTATAAATGACGAGCAAAACTTAAATGCGTCCTTGAAGTTCGCACACGTCATTGCGCAGTTTGCAGACAGAGCTAAGAGGCGAGTGCTGCGCTCTCGCTCGGTCGCTATCCGGATTCACATGCCATCTCTTTCCTACAATACACCAATAATACAATACAATATATAGGTGTATACATTACTATTATATTTATACAAGTATTAAATTTATAAATTAGTGTAAGTATGTATATTTAAATTGTACAGTCCTATCTTTTTCTGCTTCACTTACATCGCCAGATTAGTTAAGGATTTCTTTCCAGCTAGGTTGCCTGGAGGAGATCGCTTTTAGCGATAAGGCTGCCTGTTTTGCCAAGAAGTATTGTAATTATGCATTTTGTTTTTGTATTTGTTTATTTTGGTGAGCAATATAGTGTTATCTATTTATCTATACACCGTACGGTTTAATGAACACACTCACACTCACAGAAGAGAAAAAAGAAAAAGACTTCGTTTGAGGAAATAGCGACGTACTTACACTAATTACAAATCATAGTAAAAAGAAAGATTATATTGAATAAACTAAATCTCAAAACAATAAAATTAAAGCTATAGAAAACCATACAAAAATAAAACCTGATAACAGCATAGAAGAAAAGCTCATTAATTACATTCATTTGGGTGGAAAAACAACATCCAAGTTTCTATTGTTTCAGAGGAATCACAAGTATAAAGCAGGATAGTCATGTAACTAGTGACAAAGTAAATAACGATGTACTTCTGTATACACATGCCTTCCCAACGCACTTTAATTCCTTATAAAATTAAATTCTTTCGATATTGTATTTTGTAGCTGTTTTAATGTGGTTTCTATAGCTCGAATTATTGTTCTGAGAAATATTGCATGAACAATATAGCAGAGAAAAAGGTATTTGATAATTTATTTTTACACATATTTATGAATGATTTGTTACCTAACTCTAAAAAGGTAAAATAATTGATAATATCTAAGGTAAAATAGATGATAATAGAATCAAAGTAGAATTAGAGGAATCTTGTTATTAAAGAATCATGGGCAATTTTATTTTATTAGGATTACTAAAGCAAAATAATAAAAATAAAATAAAAAGCCTTTTATACGACATACGATTATTTCAATAATATGATTTTTTATATTTTGTCTATTATTTAATGTGATGCAATCGACTGTATATACAATATATGATAAATAATAGAATTAAATTGTTGTTATTGGACACTCTCGTCTAGGTAAAATCCTTACGGTCTTATTCATATTGATTTATTAGAGTAAGTTTTGAGGCTTTTTTAAGGACAACAAAGACACCTTCAAACTTACTTTAACTCAATATGAATAGGATCGTTATTATCCACGGGTATTGTACCATATACTAAAATTTTGATTTACAAAGCGACATCGTTTATAATGATAATCGATGATTGATGAATCGAAACACTCTATACATAATGATGTATAGTTTGAATTAAAAATACTAAAATCCAAATATAATTTAAAAAAATATTGAAGTAGTTTATTTTGACATTTAAGTTAACTTGGAAGCGAACTCATCTTTCAATTAGGCAGGACAATATTTTACTCGATTTTACAGTATTTATGTTGAAAATCTTTGGGATATAGACATATTTCCAAAATGTACCTAAACAATTTTGAATAAGTGGGAAACGAGATTTCTTTACACGTACATTCGTCTGTTACTTATACTAACTATAATATATAATATACGTATTCCCAATAAGCATACCACATGCTTTGATATATTTACCTAATTTATTCAATTACAACAAATCAAAGTAAGAATACACTAGAAAATGATTTTATTTCTAAAAATATTTTTTAACGACGCAGAATCTTTAAGATCAAGAATATTTTATATAATATTTCACATATGAATCGGCAGGTATGTAATTTTTTAGAGGTCGGCAACGCGTTGGCTACGCCCCTGGTGTTGCAAACGTCCATAGGCGACGGTAACCACTTTCCATCAGGTGGGCCGTCTACCTGTTTGCCTGCTTCAGGCAATAAAAAAAGGTATACAATTTTATTTAAACTCATGGATGTACTAGAGGAGAGGCTGAAGATTAACCTTCATCCATCTGATAAACAGACGAGACATATTTTTTATCAAATTATATTGATTTGTAAAGACAACTATGATAGCTTGCCAATTGAAAAGTGTTCATGGCTATTTTTGAAGTCTTCAAAGCCTTATTTGACTTAAATTATCTTCCTTATGATACCAATTATTATTGGCTAACAGAACGGTGTAGTTACCTATATTGACTTACCTGTTCATACCTGCTTGCCAGGTAGGCATGAACAGAAATATATAAAAGCCTATCAAGGCATATTCTCCATGTTAAAAACTAAATTTGTTCAGTTATCAAAACAGTGAAGGTTATGAAAAAAACATTATTAAAATTAATTGAATTAAAAATAGCCATGAACGCTTTTCGATTGGCAAGCTATCATAGGCGTGTTTATAAATCAATATATTGATAAAATATATATCTCATCTGGTTATCAGATGGGTGAAGGTCGATCTTAAGCGTCTCTTAGACTAATACAAACGGCATCAAAATGTAAAATGATATATAAAAAAAATATACCATCTTATTCATATTGAGTTAGTATAAGTTTGAAGGCTTCTTTAAGAACCACAAAGAAGCCTTCAAACTTACTATAACTCAATATGAATAAGAACAATAAATTTTACAAAACTATTCGATTCAATGTATGTACATTGCTAGTCTATCATTATAATAGAAACTATAAATACAATATAAATTGTAAATACAATACAATATAAAATTCGATATCAAAATGAATCGGCGTCAATAAAAACATTTTTTTCTAAAAATTTCATGACATTTATTCAATCAGTTTCATATATTTCTTATAACAACTGATGACTTTTACTTCATTCAAGTTTGATGCTTTATATATTATTATATGAACTTAATTTATGAATTCAATTAAATAACAATAAATTAATTGCAAGTGCCATTGATAAATTATTAACTTAATAAGTGCTGTCTGTATTAACTTTAAAAGCTTTTTTTAATAATAATGTTATTATTTGTTTGCGCCAAAAATTATAACTCTCGGAACGAACTATTTAAGGCTGCGCACTGTCTGATTTTGTATAGAAAACCGCATATTACGCAACCAATTGCTGGCTAAAAGTGGACATAATATTTGGCGCAAACTATATGTCTAGTAAAGTAAGTTCAAGTACTCAACAACAACTGTTTGAATATCAGTCAGTATTAAAATGAAAATGGCACACAAGACATAAAATTACATGAACAATAAAAAGATACAATTTGCACAACCTAGCTTTAATAAATCACTAAATAAAAAAAAATGAAATAAAAATACGAGAATATTATCCCAAGAATTACGTCTAATAGAATCAAGTGTATTAAAATAAGATTAAAAAATAAAACAAAACGAAAACTTAAAACTAAAGACACCCAGATTATATAAATATTAAAGATGGGCCGATTATGGTTACCGTCGATTAGTCGATTTAAATCGACGTCTAATCGATAAAAGTAGATAAATAGCTGCTTCACATTTCTTAATTTTTATAAATGTGGGTTGATTTTTTATTTCTGCGTTCTCAATTTAATGCCACTGGCAAAATAAATTTCAATATATTTGAATATAAAATATGTACATTAATGAACTATAAATAAACAAATTATGGTTGAGTGTTCTATTATTTCAATAAACTAAAAATAGTTTTAGTAAATAATTATTGAATTGATTCATTTGTTTTTGTATAGTATTCACACATTTAAATGCAAAAATAATAAAAACTAGGTTAGCTTACGTGGTCCCACAAAAAAACTATGTGGTCAAGCACGTAACCATTTTTTATTTTATCGACTATTACAAAATAGTCAGCCCATCCCTACAAATAATGAAAAAGATTCAAAATATTCAAACTTATACATTGTAATAGTTAAAATGATTATAAAAATTAAACATTAAAAAATGTTATCCATGATTAGAATTCGTTGATTAAAAACAATAATTCCCCATTAATATTATATTTCATACAAACACTAATTATATTCTTAGAGAGAACATCATCTAAATCATACACACATTTATTTTATACACGTAAGAACAAGAGATATGGACGTATCCACACTTTTCGACTATTTCGAGATTATATTTAAATGTTTGCAAATAGATTGTATTTTACAGTTGAAGATAAAGCGGATGGCACAATTTTCTTTATAGAAGACATGATATCATACAACACTGAGACGTGCTGCCAAGTATATAGGGTTGAAAATGTCAATTCATTACCTCACACGTTCCTCACATTCAAGTATTATTATAAAACTTGGTCTCAGAGATGATAAATTTGATTTCCTTTTTATCTTGTATATTATAAACACCTCATCCAACTGATACGTACAAGAGTAGTACATCTGTACAAACCGTACATTCTTAACATTTATGTCTTTAATTTCAAAATAACTAAAAATTAGTCGGTTTTATTCAACGTTTCGTTTATAAACATCACAGAACAATATATCAGCCACGTTAACAAAATCAAAAACGGTACCATAAAGTACGCTTCTGTGAAATAGAACGTTTATGTCAAAAAATTTAAAATGCAACGGCGTTTCCGAGCTTAGGTGGTAGGCGACAGACCGCCGAGCGGTCAGTATCGTCGGAGACGCCGACTAGTAAACACGTGGCATCGTTTGTTCTGAGTCGTCTCACGCGTAGAACTCCCGGTTGTTGTGCCCCTTCCCGTACGAAGCTGCCGCGGGGCTTCTTTTCGGCTCGTCGAGCGCGTACGAGCCCTCGTCCTTCTTGCGCATTCGGTATACTATGAACATCACCACTAGGATGGCGCATAGGAGCCCGACCACTGCACCGCCAATAACAGCTGAAAATTAAATTATATGCAGACTATAATAACACATAGAGACAAAAAAACAAGATACAAATTCTCTGTTCTGACCATTGGTTGCTGAGATATCAATGATCAAAGAAAAAACTTGAAACAGAAAACACTTTTTAATGCACCAAAAAAAAAAAAACAATTACAAAATGAATAATTACAATAATTTTACGACAAATCAAAAGCTGGCCTTATTGCTTAAATCTCTTCCAGGCAACCTGACTGAGAGGATACTTTTAACAACTTATATCTAGGTATAATTAAATTAAAATGGAGTAAAATAAAAAATGAGAACAGTACAATGTGTACAGTAAACGGTAAAGTTAAGAAGAATATGAAGAAAAAAAAAATATTTTACTATAAACTAAGGTAATGGTTTTTGACAGATTTTTTAAATATGGCAAGTAATTTAGCAAAATTAATGATCCATTTCCATTCAATATCCGATAACTCAGTGACTAATGGTCAAAAAAAATAACAAATTAAAGCTAGATACACAATCTAACCGGTCCATAGATTGGATTATTCGGAATTCTATTTATTCTATTTCCAAGTCCGTGCACTAAACAAAACCGAAAATGTTTTCTTCGCGGTATTCGATAAGATTGCACGATACTTGTTGTATGAAGATTGTCACTTGAAATTTTTTATAGTCCAAAGATCTTGGAACTAGAAACTTCAAGCTTCAAATTGCATTTTTATGACTCCGATACGGCCATTATTAATAAAAATACAGTCATTTGAAAAACGCAAACAATTTGGAAATTTTCTTGATCCCTTAATTTTTTCCTGTAGTGTATGTATATATAGCGTTATTAGAAATAGGATTATAAGATTTCGAGGATTTTTCTGCTACATTTTCGGAATCCTAAATCCGATAGCACCGATAGCAAAGAAAGTATGGGACCATTTTGAAGCTTTACGACATCCAAGGCAAAAAGAATCATCAAACTTGGTTTAGAAACAAAAAAGTTGTGGTCGAACATACATAGAAAAATAATTACACGACGAATTGAAAGAAGACTCTTTTTTGAGTCGGTTAAAAATGCTCTGTATCTCCTTGTTGAAATTTCCTCCTTTTTAAAAGTTGTGGAGAAGGTTCCACACATTTTTCACGACTTTGAAAGCTTATAAGAACTATATCACTGTCTATTATTGACTTAAATAAAGAATAGATGTGTTTTTTGTTATCTAACGGTACCCACGATTTTACTTCTTGGAATTTTCTTTTCATCTTCACTGGTCACTCCTAATTTCAGTCTAGTTTGTATAGAATATGTAGCAGGCATCTTCTTACTAAATTTCAGCTGTACATAGCTAATACAATCTTTGTGATTCGACATTCTGATGAAACACAGTATAGTCTTATGTTCAGTTGAACATACGGATGAACGGGTGTGAGTTATGACAGTAATACCATGTTACGAAGCGGTGGTAACCTTAATTTTTAACATTAGACCATTAATAGAAAGACTGAGGTTGAGACTAAAGGTGAGGCTGGTTTAAGGATGCCGATCGCGCTGCAGTTCGTTACGAGTACCAGACGCGCTACGTAAATTTAAGCACACATTTTGGTAAAGAAATGCTTAACTTCACTTCACTTGACGTTTTTGTTTATGTAGGCTCCGTCTATTGATTGATGGTCTAAGTGTTAAAATGTTCTCCAGTTGAACTTACGTTTCAATAAAAACTTTTTAATTATATAAAGGCTTTGTTTTTGCGCTTTGCCTTAAGAACACTAAAGATAGGAAATATAAATATCTGACACAATCTTATAGGCACTCAACATTCTCGTGAAAACAGCGCGAGAATCTGAAAACACCGCGAGAACGCCATAAAAACGTAAAAAAAACGAGTGTGGAACGAGTTCTCGTGTTCTTTACTTGAGTTTTCGTGATGTGTTCGCGAGGTTCTGATGAGCTTTTTATACGTACCGGCAAGTATACCCGGTTGCGCGAAGAAGCTCGTGGCCCGGTCCTCCGGCTTGGCGTTCATGATGACCAGCACGTTGTCCGGCGGCCGAGACTCCGTATCTACGTTCGTGCCCGACTGATCCTGGTCCTGAAAACGTGTGTAAATCGCACATAAGTTTAACTACCCGTTCCTATATCTTAAACCTGATTAATATTTGCATTACTTATGTAGGGATTAAGTCGTGGTAGCGTGGTAGCGCACGCGTCCCAAACTCAAAGGGCGCGGGTTCGAACCTGGCCGAAACGCATGCACCACTTAGGCAGTTTTCTGACCTAATGTGGATATTGTTACAATTACTACATGCTAATAACGGTGAAGGAAAACATCGTGATGCAACCTGCACATCGAGATAAATGATGCGTCAAACCTGCCAAGCCGCCTTGGACAAGCGTGGCGGGTATACTGTCCGTTCCCCTATAGTGGGAGGCCCGAGCCCAGCAGTGGGACATTTATGGGCTGCTATTAATAATTAAAAAATTAATAATATAGGGATTTAACTTGCCGAACTAGCGAGATAAGCCTTTATCATTGTTTGGACAGACATCTACTTAATCGCCAAAATGATTAAACAACCCTTAGAAATAATATCACTTCTCATTAAGTTTTAAATTTTAACAACCAAGATTCTTCACTTTATGAAGAGTTAATTGAAAAGACTGAATTTTTTACAGCTATAGGTTACTTTCAATGTGTAAACTATTTTTACGTAAACATAGAGTATTATATAGTATCTATTTGTATTACAAAACAGTAAGTACTTAAATTGCGAACTAAAACGAATTCATTGAGCATAAAAGTTAGGGAAAGTGCAATACATTTTATAAATAAAGCACAAATTGACGTAATAACCACATAATTAAAATGCTTATTTGTATTTTAAATATTTTGGTTTTACATTAAATGATGTATTTTTTTTTCAAGGGGGAAATGCATTTCGCACATACCGGGTCTTTTGCTAGAGATTAGACCGTTGTCGATCATGGAGGCATTCCACTGAGGGCAATCCAAACAGTAACCGACCGGCTTGTGTGGAGACTCGAATCAATGGACAAATGCCCAAGGGCTACCCCATTAAAACCACCCTCCTCCCATGTGCCCCGCGATTATGGTTGGAAAGGCATGAAACTTAGAACGTAGTTACGCCCTCGCCGATCCTAGCGCAAAAGTGCCTGAGAGTACCCCGGGAATCAGAGCAAACTCACTTCGACGACAGGGGTGAAGACTCCTCTGCTCCTTAGATGCTAGAGGGCCCCTGCAGCGGTATTTCAGGGAGGGAGATCATGTGCATATCTGCGCCTCCGGGCCCCCGACCGACGTCGGCGCCCGCGAGACGCATGCGCACTTGTACCTCTCTCCCTCCTTTTGAGACTTAACAGTCTCGCAGAAATTGGCCGCACCCACCCAATGATCATCGTTATGCAGCATGGTTAGCACCAAGCTGCCCAGCGAATCGATCGGACCTACTATTAACCTAGTATGAAACGCCGTGTCTTGTGCGCCACACTGGCGGCATTATGGTGAAGGCAAGCAGCCCGCAATCTGGCACAGATACTTATCGAAGCAACCGTGCCCGGTAAGTATCTGCGTCACTCTGAAAGTCAGAGTCCCGCGTTTTCGCGAGAGCCATTGCAACAGCTGTGGTCGAACCGCTTCCACCGTATCAATGCCGGCGACAGGGTTTTCCAACTGTACCGACCAAGATTGGATCATGGTCGCGGTTTCCCGCGTCCTGATCGCCTGCAGCTCGGCCAGGCCGTACACCTGGCCACGTATTAAATGATGTATACTTCAACATTAGTCAACTGGATTTATTACGTACTTTGTTATTAATCACAAATAATATTATTATTCATCAATGGCTATTTGATGAATAATAATACAATATATATGTATATATTGTTACGAGTTACGGGACTCGAATTAAAATGCCGTTTGGAATTACTATAGAATTTATTAAAACTATACAAACACAGGTATAAATATAACTGGACACGACCAGTACAAACATAATACACGATTCAATAACATGCGCAAAGTCCATCACTTATATAGCTTATCGAATGTACACACGTTATGTCTCGCTTGTGACCATCGCTTGAATGCCGCACCCCTCCGTTGCGGCATTGCTTTATTTACTGCACGACGCAATATGTCTACCTGGCAAGCGTCGACGCAATTTTCCAGAAATCATAATCCGCACACCTGCTTAATTATGCCTGCGAACGGCCATAAACGAGTACAATACACAACAGGCTGTTTTCTAATTACAAATTTTAAACATAAGGTAAACAAAAGAAGTCCATATGCCGAAAAGGTAATAAACTGCAGGTGTGCATTGGTCTTTGTCGGTCGTAACAATATACATAAGTTTAAATTCAAAAGCGTTATGCATTAAACTACCGCGACTTAAAGGTAGGTGAAAGAAAAGGAATACATACGGTTGAAGGATTGAGATCCTCTCCAGAGATGCTGATATCTGTCTGCTCTGGGCGCGAGGGTGGCTCCCCCGCGCCGGTGTTAGTGCCTCCTGGACTCTCGATAGGCCTTGATCTTTCGACAGCTGAAATACCAATACAGGAAGTGTGAATATTCGCTATCTCCCAAAATGGCTGGACTGATCACATCATTATATTGTAATAAGTTATTGTTTCTATAAAAAAGTTAGTAATATATAACATCTATGTAACTTAGCAATTAACATGTATATACTCGTAATCTATGGGTTATTGATTACGTAGAAAGAAATACAGGATTTGATTTAAATACTTGAGGTTGTTCAAAAATTTGGTCTTTTCGAGGACACAATATATTTAAAAAAAATATAGATTTTGCCCTGCGTCATATTCCCACAAGAAACAAAACTCAAGATGACGAAGACTTGGTAAACGGTTGACCATCAAGTTTGGATTTGGAAAGGGATCAGCATGATTCTGCATGAACATAAGAAGCCAATGAATCAAAGTAAATACATCAATATTAATAGAGCTATGAAAACAAATGGGCTCATGAGATGAGGTTTTTACAACAGCTAGTTCTATATTACCTCATGCTAGCTACCTAAATAATATTTTAAAAATGAAATTTTTTGAAGTAATTGGTGGTGTCAATTTGCATGATGATAATGAAGTCATGCAAAAGGTAGCGGTAATAAGAAATTACATAGCGTACGCTCAAACACTTACCAAAATCCTTGTTATTTCAGTATAAAATGTACAAAATGTTTATAATATTTAATATTGAACATTAATATAATACAATACAGCGTTCCGTTGCTCGGTTAAGAGGAAACTGGTGTGCGGATAAACTGTTAGTAATTAGCGCTTTAACGCAAAACAATGGAGATAATAACAAAATAAATATTAATTCAAGGTTGTGTCATAGTTCTTGTACGGCATATTCTTGCTGCTATATAAGCTTCTGTCGAATGTTATCAAATTAACGATAGTCTATTGCACTTTCATTCCATAATCTGCCAGTATCGAGAAATAGTAATGGATGTTGCTATTATTGTATTGTAAACAACACATGTGAGTAGTCTTCAAATGGATTGTCTAGACCAGATTGTTCAAGTTCTCTAATTAAAGTTTGTTATATTTTAATTGAACCGTTATCTAGACAATTTTGAAGGCTGCTCTCATGTAAAACTAAAATATAATCAGCAAATAAAAACTGGCATGCTTCAGCCTCTACTCACAAACGGCTACATCGGGATCTGGGATCGGAGATTCAGTGACCGGTATCATCACGGTCACAGGAGTCTCAGGTACTACAGGAGTTTCAGGCGTTTGTGGACTCTCGGGTGTTTCGGAGAAATCAATATAGTCGCTGTCGAACTTTCTCTCTGTGCCCGGCTTTTGGGTTGTTTGACGATTGACTGTGGGCTCGTAGTCTTCGTCATCTTCCGGGATATCGGGGCCGTCACCTGAGCCGCCGCCGCGGGCGTCTTCGTCGTCGGGGCCCGGGCCTGCTCCCCAACCGGAACCTGAGCTCTCGTCGTTATCTACACCTGATCCTTCATCATTGTCGATGAACAGGTCCCTGTCTGGTGGTAGTACGTGACCGTCGTTCTGTATGTGGACCGCTTCTTCTGTAGGTGTTTCGCCAGCAACCCCGTCCTGAAATTTAGAGAAAATTCAAATTGAGTAAACTAATTTGACAATTCTCTAACAAATTCCTCATTTACATTATCCCCTTCCATGGCAGCTTGAAGGAAAGCGGCGTGGTATGTGGGCAGCGCAAGTATTAAATGTTCAAATAAGTTGAGTTTACAACTATAAGAGTGTCATAACATTCAGTTTTATATGTATGTATAATATAGTTTATTTAAGTCTTTTGTCTGTTATATTCTGTTATTACATCTAAATAAATATATCAAAATCTCAATTTCGTGTGAATTTATTATGCGTATATCATAAGACAGACCTTAAATGAAAGCTCAAAAGGTAGGGTAAAGTAAGATAGCGAAATAAGCTAGGGTCTGAGCTCCTCTCGGGATCTCTTAATTTTGATTAGCTACCAACCGTTAACCACACTACTAATAAGTAGAACAAGATATTCATAAATATAAAACCAGCTCATCCGAATTACCACAAAACATGTAATAATCGAATCTAAAGTAAGTGTGTGCACTGTCGGCAGGAGTAATTATAATAATGTACGGTTTATTATACACAAATTAAATTTATGCAACTTATATTGCAACATAAAAGAATAAAATAAAATTTAATTTATCATACCTATGAAGGTATATATATAATGCAGCCTCTTCAATAAATAAAGCACTGCTACTTAGAAATCCGGGACGATTTGATGACGTATGTACGACCTATTTCTAGAAAAATCACATAATACAACTATGACCTACATTTGGATTCCTTTAAAAATATCATTACCAATGCATTTTACTATTAAAATACAACTGTTTTTCACAAGCACAAATCACAATCAAATGAAAACAATAAACCAAATGAATCATAGCGTTTTTTTACACGTCACCATGAATGAGAGACGAACATGAATGGAGGTAGGGCACGAAAGACTTACCTCGTTCAGAGATTTTTTCAAATCTGGGAATTTTTAGGCCGTAGATAAACTTTGAATTATTTATAGAATTTGTACACAGTTCGTCTTTAGATAGTGCTTTCTTTGGCTAGCGTAAGTTGTAGTGGCTCGGAGGCCGATCGATAGGCTTCTTGCGGAGGTATAGTACACGCTGAGGGGGGAAGGGTGTATACAGAATGTTTCCCAATTCTCCAACAGATGCCGGGATACGAGGAAATGCGGGTTTGTGGCCGAGAGATTTCACGTTGTTTAGCGGTTTTCACGTTTTTATTTTCAGGAGAGCTTATATGATACGATCTGTTTTCAGCAGATGTCTCTTTTCGAATTTCGTGCCAGGGTTTCAGATATACCGATCGCTACCGAACTTTTAAATTAGTTAAGTAAATGAAACAGGAGAATAGATAAATAGATAACACTTTATTGCTGACTAAAATAAACAATTACAAAAAAATCTAATTACAATACTTCTTGGCAGGACAACAGGCAGCCTCGTAGATAATAATACTCTATGGCCAGCCTTATCGCTAAAAGCAATCTCTTTCAGGCAACTTTTCAAATAATCTGGCAATGTACGTACAGCACAAAATAAAATAGGACAGTACAATTTGAATATACATATTTACACTAATTTTTAAATTAAATTCATACATAAATCCAGACATAATTATAGAATACTTACTTAAATATACGTATATACAAATTTATAATAATGATAATATTTTGGACCATAAGTATACACACACGAATTGTTAATTAATATTATTTTTTACCTGCAAATAGGATAATTGGCAGTCAAATTAATCGAGGGACTTTTCATCATCTTACAATAATCTATATAGGCTTCTGGATTTTGTATGAGCGAGTTATGATGTCATAAAATTTTAACAAGTTAAATAAATTATGATTTTAGCCAATTTTTCAATCAACAGATAAAAGTTATTCATAGAATAAAGTAAAGACGGAAAAATTAAAATTGCTGAAACAGAGCAGTTGAATAGTGAACGTGAACACTTTTTAATTCACTCAGGTTTTACGTTATTCAACTGATAACTTTTATCTGATTATTACGAAACCGGCCCTAAATGTAATTAATAGATAAGAATTTTAGAATAACTTATTGTTACGGCTTTTTTTAATTGTGTGAAATATACAGTTTAGGAGTAAGCAAAGTCACATAATTAAATCAAACTTTGAAATCTACGAAATAAATAATGTAATTATTTATTTAATGTCAGTTCTTGAACGATCCATTGATGTGCTACTTGTAACGTATTTTATGGGAAAAGATTGTATACCCATCATAGTTGATTAAGGCGGATTGGAATCTCTATGTGTATTATGATTGACTAGCTGCGCCCCGCGGTTTCATCCGCGTGGTGATGGAAAATCGTTATATTTTGGATAATTCACACTATATCTTTATAAATTATACCCTATGTGTTATCTTGTTGTGTAAGCTATATTATTGTAAAGTTTCATCAAAATCCATTCAGTAGTTTTTGCGTGAAAGAGTAACAAACATACATACATACGTACTTTCGCGTTTATAGTATTAGTAGGATGATGATGATACTATGATTTTCACGGTGGCCATATAGGGTAATTGCAACAATATGGACATTAATTCAGAAAAATTGCCGAGAGCTTTGCATGCTCCGCGGCCAGTTCACGAACCCACATCGTGAGAATGAAAGGGCAGGTATCCTAGCCATTTAGCTATGACTACTTCATATATAATACATCTGTATATATGTATATATACAGAATTTATATTACTATAATATATATAAACTAGCTGATGCCCGAGACTTCGTCCGCGTGGTGCGGTTTTTTAACTATCCCAAGGGAACTCTTTAATTTTTCGGGATTAAAAGTATCCTATATGTTGACCAGGGATATAAGCTACCACCATATAAAATTTCATTAAAATTGGTCCAGTCGTTTCGGAAATTAGCCGGTACAAACAGACAGACAAACAGAGAAACAAAAAATTTGAAAAAATCTTAATTAGGTCTATTTTACTTCTTACATCCCCCTGACTCGGCTTTTAGCACTTTTTTCATTGTTCAGAAATTCGACCTCTACAGTTTTATTATATGTATAGATAACATTGGCGTTCAGCATACATCGTTCGTAATTATAATTTGATGAGGCGTTTACTCCTGTAGCTTACGCTGAAATATAAGTACAAATTCGTTATTATTTCATAATACTGTGGTTTATTATTTATTATTTATGTATGTTATTAAATTTGTATATTATAAGATTTTTTTCTATTAAGAAGCGGGGTTACATGCAACAAGTTAAAAAATTCTTAGGTAAAGAATAAAGTAAGAAAAGTTAAGTTTCTTACATAAAGCTGAATTACACGGTACAATCAAATTGAATCAATTTAATTGAAAAGTGTAGAAATGAAAGGAAACGACGACATTTAAAACATACAATGATTTCATTTTATGTTTGCAAATTAAACTACGTATTAGCTGTAAGGTACCGATTACCAAATGCTTAAAAACCTTGAATCACTTATATCAAAGCTGAGATAAGTTTTGGCAAAACTTTATAAAAATGTATAACAAAAAACTTCTCATGTGTATTTGAATCGTAACCATTGTTATATTTTCAAACAAATCCAGTACAATACTTTACTGAAACCGGACGTAACCTCGGCCATTTGGAATTCGGCCAGAGATAAGACCCTTGTATATTATTTCATATCATACATACAAAAACGCGTAGGAATGTAAAATATAAAAATACTTGCCTTTCCGATTATACGATACTACGCCATAGTAAAAAAAAACAGAAGTAACGAACTCACAGTGTAAAACCTTAACAACGTATATTCTATTGTAAAACGCCTTAAGGTCTTTGCAAATAATGACAACAATTGAGTTAAAAGTACTGTGATATCTTGGGACAAGTAATTTTTCGTACATTCCAATTGAAAGCATATTTGTTTTTAGGGTTTATTAATAAAATTGACTTACATTTTATGTTTTTATATTTTTATTGATAATTTGATAAAAGCAAATATTGACCTGTATGATTAATGGCCCATTATTTATTCTTTTGCAAAAACGTGGAATACCGCAAAATTACTTTGGTTAAAAATTTTGAGAAATGCTCGTATATGTATTCAAAAATAACATGCTCTTGCGTAAATGAAATAACTATTCAAGTAAACTATAAACATTATGGTTGAAATTTAAATAAGTTATTTGTTTTGAGAAGATAATATTGGAGTTGGGTGAATAAGAAATACAGGTCGTTTCACATCACATTGCCACTTTCGGAGAATTAGTTACAAATATACCAAATGTCAAAATGACACAAAGATACGTACAATCGCGCCCTACCATTATATAGACTTCGTCCGCGTGGAAAGTTTTGTTAACTATCCCACGGGAACTCTTTAATTTTTCGGGATCAACAGTATCCTATATGTTGACCAGGGATATAAGCTTCCACCGTACAAAATTTCATTTAAATCGGTCCAGTCGTTTCGGAGATTAGCCGGTACAAACAGACAGACAAACAGAGAAACATAGAAACAAAAAAATTTAAAAATCTAAATTAGTTCTATTTCACTTCTTATATCCCCCTGACTCGGTTTTATCAATTTTTTTATTGTACAGAAATTCGACCTCTACAGTTTTATTATATGTATAAATATTATATTCGCAATACGATTCTCTAAAGCATGCATTTCACTAGGCACTTACAACGCTAAAAATACTTCTTTCATCGCTCCACATGATGGCCACGGTCGTTATGGACGCTGCAAAACATTATTAATTAAGTCGAAGTTTTCGCTCACGCCGAACCCAAAAATACCTATCTCAAAAGGTGGGTCGAAGTCCATTCATAAATTTGGCGTAATTTTTAAAACAAAGATAACAAAAAAGAAACATACTTTCGGAATTAGAAAAGCTTCATAAAAAATAATCAAATTATATCACATTACGAAGTTTTGAAGTCCTAGAAGAGAGTTAGAGAGTCTGATTACCGCTAAAAGGATTTGTCATGAGTTTTAAAACGCTCCATAATCCATGCCACTTGAATTAATGATTGTAACACTCGCAAGCAACTGGAACGGGAAAATCCGCGGTCGTGAGCGTGATTGTTGTGAGGGCTTAGTGGAACGTACCCTAAAGCCGACCGTTTAAGCAAGCAATGGGTCAATAACATTTTTTTCAGAACAAACTGTAATTTTATTTTAAAAATCTCTACATATAAATATAAACATTGTCCTAGAAAGGACTTAAAGTCTGGAACAAACATCAGATCAGCATGGTGATCTAAAGAACAAGAGTATTTTTAAAGAATATATAGCGATTTTTTTTTAAAATCTAATACTAGAGAGAAGTGATCTATATAAACAAATTTCAATCATTAATTGTCATGTTCTTTCAGCTCTATGCCTTTCAACCAATGCTATATTGCCAGTCTAGTAGTCCTAACATTCTGCTATGCTAAGAAAAGATCACTTGCTATTTTACAAAGAAAATATTGTAATAATCCATTTTTATATTGTTTATTCTGGTAAGAAATATAATAATGTCGTCTGTCTATTGTAAGGCAAATATAATATTTGGCATAAAAAATACTTTCGATTGATTCTCCAGCATTTATTTTACTTTTAAACATATAAATGTCAATATACATAGTCATTTTAACAATATATTATGTTTTCACGTCAAATCAACGTCGGTTTACAAAGAAAATTTATTGATTAGTCTTATGCACGTCCAGCTGTTATGGCTAGACTGCCCCAGAACGTCGCTGTAGGATCTTTTTATACTACCATTTTACCATTTCAATTCTCCACTATTTTCAACTCGCAGTTGAAAGTAGTGGGGCTCATAGATTACGTAATACAGTGACGCGCTTGCAGTCGTATGGTGTTTGATGGTATTGCCAATATATGGTGGATATTCCTCCTATAAGAATGAAGCGCTTTGCATCTAGCTTCATCATACGCACCGCAAAGGAGTGGAACTCATTGCCGGAGTCTGTCTTTCCTGATACTTATAACCTGGGTGTCTTCAAGTCCTGTGTGAATAGGTACCTTCTAGGTAAGCGTGCTCCTTCCTAGACCACATCTTCGCTTCACATAGGGTGTAATCGTGGTCAAACGCGAACCTATATTACAATAAAAAAAAAGTCAGTGTTGCTACACAAAAAAGTACGTTGAAGTATTCGAATGCCAGTGTTACCAAGTAAACTTGATTCTAAATATGAAGTTATTCAAATACTTCACTTATAATCTACATTATTTTCTACAACAATTTAAATTTCCTACCATAAAATAGTTAGTGACGTTTTGTAGTTTTTTTAATAAAATGTTAAAGTATTCGAATACCAGTTTTACTAATAACGAAAGTCAAATATCACGGTATTCGAATACTTTAACGATAGTGTAATTGCTTACTACGAGAGATTTAAGTGTTTATATTAAAATAGCTACTGATGTTTTGTGATTCATAACACTATAGAGATAAATTTTGCATAGATGCCTATCGCCAGTGTACTATTACTGAGCTCATAGGAAGAAATAAGACGTAAAATAGATAAAGGGTCCTATAAACAACGATAAAGTGGGTTATGGGTTGGCTTTATCAATTTCACGAACAGTATAATGTATTGGCAGATAACCGTTATTGGGGTACACAAATAGCTATACAGTAACTTACGACTGGTTGCAAAAAACGAAACTAAGATTGGGAATCTATTACGTAGATTTGGAAAAATATAATCATCTTTTTTCTTTGTTTATTTTACCCCGTTAATCCGTGCAGGAACGGAGAAAAATACAATTTCCTGCGGCCGGGCGGCCTGTCGTAAGAGGCGACAAAGCAACCCATGGCCAGATGGTAGGGTATTTGCCCGTCTGAATGGCTACCACCCCTGGTTAAGAGTATGCCGCCATAACAACCTTGAGTTGCGTTCCGGCATTAGTGGCTAGGTTCCAATCTCCCTTTAGAGAGCGGCAGCACATTGGTAGCAGCTTTGACGTTACAAATGTCCATAGGTGACGATAAATTCAAATTCAAAATTTATATTCAAAACAAGTTCAGTGGAGAACACTTTGAAGGTCATACATATAAGTTGAAATTTAATTTTACTTCCTATTTTATGTACACCGCTTCGCAACGTGTTATTGCTGTTAAGTAGAAGAAGCGGCAAGAAACTCTCTAGCAACACGTCTAACTAAAAATTGTTTAACTTTATATTTATTATTCGATTTATGTCTCAAGTTCGTTTTTTATGAAGTATGTTACAGAATTACTTTTCGAAGAAATAATGGAGTTGTAGCAACAAGTGCATACTCAGTATGACAAACACATAATAAGAAGAATATTATTATTGCTTTAATAATATATCATTTATTTTTCATTGCTTTATTAATATGTCAGTTATTTTCAAAACAAGAATTGATTATTGTTCAATTACTTTTCTAAAGATAAAAATAAAACAGGAAAATTCGACGCGATATTCTAATAAAGTAAATTAGGCTAGAGTGAAAGAGATTAATATTTTACTTTTCTATGAGGAAAAATTTGATAAAATGTAGGTAACATTTTTGTTATTTTTCCTTAATTGTAAAGTAATAACTTTATTAAACATAACATTTAGCTGAAATACTATAAAGATGCGAAGTATTTTTTATATTTTTTATTAAAAATAACTGAAGAATTGGGATTGGTTATATTTGTCTCGTTATCGAATAATAGCAATAAATTTTTAATTTTAAACGAATAATGAATATTTTTAATTTTAATGACATAACTAATATATTTATTAATGTATATAATATTAGATCGTTTATCAAAATTATCTTCATCCCTGAAGTTAATATCGACAGCCACGAAGTCTTGTTGACAAATTAAATTAAAAAAGAAAACATTCCACGTTCCAATTCAAATGTATCCATATTAATTAACTGGATTTAAGTTTATAGTGAACAATAAAGAATTTTCATTAATTCATTCATTCATTAAAAATAAATATAAGTCTCTGAAGGTAGGTTTTTAACCTAAGCTATTGTCGTCAGATGGTTCTCCAATCTTCCCACTTTTGGTATAAGGGCCAAATTGCTCCATTACATGCCTATACATCGTGTAAAAGTCCATTTAAAAGACATGCAGTCTACCGTAATAAAGCTTACGAAATACACGGGGATGTACAGCGGCCGGGTCATCGCGAGGCGATAAATAATATTCCTTATTACCAGCGGACCGACCCCGGAAGGGATTTACGGCAACGACTAGTCATATCGGATTGCCGAATATCCCTTAATCGTCGAATGGGACTTGAATTTACTATTATTGTCATTTCGATCTAACGCGTGGTCAAAAATTATAGAAATATAATAAAACGACCATTAAAAAAAATGATTAGTCAGCTTAAGCGGTTAATTTTTGGACCCCTTCTCTAAATCTCTTATTCTAATTTTAAAAAAAGAGTATCGGGATCTTTAGCTAGGCCACAATCTCCGCCTGTACCAGACCATAATTCAGGGTAGTGTAATGAGGGTTTTAGATAAAAACCATTGTAGAGTGAAACAAGTGGCCGCATGCGAATAGGATTACGTATCAAGGTTTTTTTTATATAATAATAAAATAAAATTAAAGACTACATATTACTTTGTTATTGCTGCAGTTAAAACATTTTTAATATACAATTGTAGTCCATACATGGTGTCGCCCCACGATTAACCAAAGAAAGTACACGCCGGTCCAGACGGGCATGAAAACAGTAAGCTCGCACCGGTGTATACACAATATCAATTTTTCACTATGCTATACACACTTCAAAAATATACCACGAAACGAAAAACTAACTTTTGTACACGCAACAAGTTTTTATTGTAAAATAGTAAAATATACGCAATATTAAAGCAAAAGGTGCTTCATTGAACACATCCTACGCTTCACAGGGACAATTCTCCTTGTTTACGAGCTATTGTCCAACGCGCATCACTGGCCGCAACCAGTTTTTTATTAAACTAGTGCTCAGATTATTCATGTTTGACTGCAATTAACTGATTAGCGTATATTATTGTTATCAACAAAGCAATTGAAACGGAAAGATTAATAATTAATAATAATAAAAAAACTGGTTGCAGCCAATGGTGCGTGCGATTGGGCGCGGGAGAATCACCCATATACGCTACATAACGTAGTAAAATGTAAGTAATTAAACAGTTTTTGATAAAAGGTGTCATAATGTATACGTATATGTATACCGTATTGACAGGGGGACTAGTGGATATACATAACGGTTTTCTACGAGAACCCTAAAAAAGAAGAAACATCATGTACAATGAATTCCCTTATCAACAGGATGAATAGTAGATCCATTAACGCAATTAGTGTCTTTGTCCAGTCAAGCGGTGAATAGTGGTCAGCCATTCGTCCATCTTCGGCTGACCCGATCCCGTAACATCAATTAGTGCCAAACTCACACGGCCGATACATCTATCTGCCCAGTCACCATATTATTGGCGTTGCGCAGGGTTCACTTGTCTACTAACTAATAGAACTTAACGACTACCGTACGAGTTTATGGCTAATATTATTTATACTTGGTTTCTCAAGTAAAATTAAACTTGAACAAAAAATACACCGCTAATATTAATTAAGTTTTAGAATTTGTTGATGAAACTTTAAAAGGGAATAATTTGTGTCACGAAAATATTACTAGATAAAGAAAGAAAGAAAATATTTTTATCAGGATCAAAAGATGAATCAAACAAAATAAGTTTTATAATCGGACCCGGTCTCAGCATATTGCTAACCAACAAGAAACTAAGTTCTTCCGCATAGAATAAAAAATGAAGTCACAGAGGACAGACAATACGACAATAATATATAATAATATATAATGTAGTTTGATAATAATAAATTTATAACGAATTAGAGACAGCATAAGATTGTAATAACACATTTAAACAATAATATAGGTACATGTAATAAGAATAATGTGGATAATAAAACCAACAATAAGATATAGAATAAACAAATTATAGTAAAAGTAGGTAATGAAAATAAAAATAGTAATATACTCTTAACACAAAATTGTGTCACGTCATGATCGCATTATGGGATTTGTTGCGCATTAAGAAATTTCTTAAGTTTCACCCTAAATATGAAACTGCACTTAACGTTCTTAATAAAGACATATTCCTTATAAAAAATACGGACAAATGAATCGTCTAACCTATTAGACGATTCATTTGTCCGTATTTTTATAAGGAATATTATAAGGTTGGAGTTTAGGTTGCTTCGAGAATTAGTCTTTGCATTCAGTGTGGTAATGTTCCTAATCTTTGGGGCCCGACAGGGTTTTATTTTTTAATGTACATATTTGAAGGTTAATTTCTATTAGAATTTTAGCCAATTTTTATTATATAAATATGAAATTGAAAATAAACTTTCATTTCTCATACTCGGAAAGTATGCTTGAAGTTACCTGATCACAGGGATGAAAACAGTACTTTTCGTTCCTGAGAAAAGTTTTGTCCTACTGTCAAAAAATTTGAAAATTTTGGGAGTCTGTCAACATTTTATACAGCCTCTGTTAAATCGCGGCATAAAATTGTAATAAAAAACATCAATAATTTTGAAACATGATTTTATTATACTTATAAATGACTTAACTTAATTATTACTTAATTGACATAAATTTGAGCTAAATATTTATTATCATCAGTGACAAAATAATACTGGCTTGTAGAACGACTCAGAAATAGAATTTACTTGATGTATCATATGTACGTACATACATAATTATGTGACGCATTAAATGAGTTCATCAGATTTAATTATGGATTTAACGCATTAGTTCATTAGAGAAGTAGTTGTTTAGTTAACTAATCAGTTTTTATTTACTTTCTTCATATTCGAAATGAAAAGCAGAGTGTTAACCGCGGGTGAAAGACCTATTTAGGCACTCGCACTATTAGCGCTCTCGCTATGATCGTACACCCAACCATCTCGTGCCTAGATAGGTCACTTTCCTCCCTCGTGTAACAATCTACCATTAACACTTGATTGTCGAATCGCTTGTTATATATGAAAGTAATCATGTCTTAATCATCCAAGTGCTACGATGCGGTACTTCAAAAGTTAACAAAGCTTTGTTACTCCTTTATATATGCGATGAATTTCGGAGAGGCAAAAGAGCTACTGTTTAAAATGTAGCCAACTTTGAAGGAAATCCGTTCGCTGAGGGAATATTAACGAGGTAATGGAATGGGGCTTGACGACTAAGTTCTACTTAAGTGTACTTAGCTTGGCATTAATCTAGCATTTTGAAGGTTCATTAGGTAGTTACAAATAGTTTCAGAGTATTATATATTAATAGGCTTTACTAGAGCTTTATACGAACAAACTTTAGTTCCTATGAAATATATCCCATTATCCGGAATAAAAATTGTACTGCGAGACTTGTAAGAAGAATATTACTAAGAATAGCAATTGCCCAGTAAAACCTTAATTCTGTGAATATCTTGGGTCCTACATGAGTTACATGACCTTTAAAACCTTTTCTTTTTTTACTGACTTTCAAAATCGTCGGAGTCAGTGCAGGACATTGTAACTAAATTTTTTGGTATAATTATTCATTTTTTTGCATCCATACTGCTACATAATAATATAAGTAATACTAAATAATTTGACAAAAATATAATTTAAAAAAATACTTACAAGGTGCAGCACTGATGCCGACGAAATAAACGATCTATTCATATTAAGTTAGAGTAAGTATAAAGGTTTCTTTATAGTTCTTAAAGAAGGCTTCAAACTTACTCTAACTCAATATAAATAACACCGATTGTCTTTAAGTTTTACTAATCTATACTATACTAATATTACAAATGCGAAAGTTTCAATAGATGTTTGTTATTTAATCATGCCAGAACGGCTAAACGGATATGAATGAAATTTGGCACAGAGATTTTTTTTTACTGCAGGAGTTCAGCAAACAGGCAGACGTCCCACTTGATGGAAAGTGGTTACCATCGCCTATGGACATTTGCAACACCAAAGGTGCTACAAATGCGCTGTTGCTCTCTTAAGGGAGACTGGAACCTGGTCACTAATGCCAGAACACAACACAAGGTTGTTATGGCGGCATACTCTAAACCAGGGGTGGTCGCCATCCAGTCGAGCAAATACCCTACCACCTGGCTGTAGGTTGTTTTGTCGGCTCTTACGACAGGCCGCCCGGCCGCAGGAAATTTTATTCTTTGTCCGTTCCTGCACGGATAGATTATAGTCTGGAATAGCATATAGGCTACTTTTTATAATTGTATTATCATTTATTTAACGCTATTTATAATAATAATAATAATAATAATAAATAAATCTTTATTGCCAAAAAATCTAATACAATTACTTATGGAAGTCCCTGACTCCCGAGCTAGGCATAAGCCTGTGTTTCGGGAATCAGTGCCCTCTCACAGTAGTATATAGTTTTAAACACACAACAAATATAAATCGGTAACAGTGTTTTATGTGTAGTGGGTAAGCGCGTAGATGTGCCTGAGCGCGCGCCTGCGCGCACTTCGTGTGTATGGTGGTGTTTTATCTCAGTAAAGTGTACGGTTCTCATGGGGTAACATTAACACGAGCGAAGCCGCAGGCAAAAGCTATTGTAAACATAAACTTCAACCATTAAATGTCGCGGAATTCCGTTGTGTCCTTTCACTCCTGTACGTTTCAACTAAATTGATTCAATTTGTTTGATCCATCTGATATTACAATAATTACACCAACCCACAAAAAGTGGACTGTACTTTTGACCAGACCCTACTATTCTTATGTATTTCGATGCGCTGAATCCGAATCGGGGTCAGTTTGACCCATACACTCTCAAATTTTGAGGGTGTATGGGGACCAAAAGACCGAATCTGGGGTCAGTTTAGCCAGGGTCTGGTCAAAAGTACTGACCACTTTTTTTATGGGCCGGTGTTATTATGACGGATGATTATTAGCAAAGAAATAATTCTTTATTTCAAAGACTGAAGAGAGTACCCCGTATAGGGTGGAGGAGCGAGATGGAAATGGTGGAATGCTCCTCCGTCACAAAGGAAGATCTTCCAGCGAGACTACTGTTGTCTCTCGCAGGCTAAGGCCCGTTTATTATTGTTAGAAATTTGTATATATTTTTTGTTTGTTTCGGGAATCGTTTACGACCTCAATTATTGCATAGCGCCATCTATTGGCTTGTAAGTGTTCCACTACATACAATAAATAGTTCACCGCATTCCAGTTTAAATTCCGAACGTGATTAAATGAAAATGTTTCAAGAGTCATTCTATTGGTTCCAGCGAGGTGGCGCTGCAAGACCAAATAGACGTGACTTGCTAACTTACAAAAGCTCTTCCGCTGAGGCCTGCATGTGTACGAGACCCAGGGGCATGAGGAAGGTCACCTAACAATGGCAGGTCTGTCGGGTCAGCTGCTCTGTTACGTGCATGTAACTTTTGCTTTGGTCTAATCTATAAGCAAGAGGGATGTTTGGAAGTTGTGTAATAATAACCCCTATGTCGAGGTTTGTTTACATGCTTAATAAAACTACGTTTTAACGGTTTTAAGCGCGGTAATTTATTTGATTTTTGTTATTCCGACGTTTCGGCCACTTTTTCACTTTTCAGACACACACTGACGTTATAAGTGAAATTGAATGGATTTAGTGAAAAGTTCAATTATACTGTGCGTTGTTGAAATAGTGTTTTAATTCAAACATTACGAAATTTCAAATTTCAATACTAAAAGTTCTAAGTTTTCGCTTCTATCGGCAGCCTCTATAATTTTTATTGCCAGAAACAGCACATCACAGAGTACATTAATATAATAGGAGAAGGCAGATAAGATTCGCGTGACATCAAGTGGTTGTCGTCTCATAGATTTTTACAAGTCCAATCTTTAGATTTACATTAGATTTTATGACCTGTTACCTGTGTTAAATTAAATAAAGAAAAGGTATCTATTTAGAAGTACCCACATTACAAAATATGCACATACTCACACCAACGCGCACTACCACCGCATTGCATTAGACGCACACTACAAACAAACCAAGACATACAAAGAGCCTGAAAATTAATAACCTAGGCACAGAAAGGAAAAACAACACAGATGGCACTAGTTAAGATATATATAGGTATAGACATAAGGCACACACTGCACATGCACTTCCTCACAACACCAGTATGTAACAGATACACTCTACATTAGTATAAGTTTAGTATTAAAAATAGAAAAAAAGAAAATTATAAGTTATTCTTAAGGTACACTACAACATAAAAATCACTAAATTAATTTCACACACAATAACAAAATAAACAATAAGCGTGTATAAACCTAAAAACTTTCATAAAAACTAAGTTGTAAAAAAGGGTACGGAACTCGAGTCCGTAGAGTAGTTAATAAAAAAAAAATACAAAATATGCTTATATATAAGAAAAAATACAAGGAAATCGAAGTTACAAATTGGTCTTAGCTCAGCAGAATACTGATACTTTTACTGTATAGGTTCGCGTTGACCATTATCAAGAATCAACCAACACTGGCCTTCCGTTAGTGTCATTATAGTTACCTATGCATAAAGAGACAAAACAGACGACCCCTTAGTGCAAAGAGAAGATCTCAGCGGGAAGTTCTCGCATAATCTTGTAACTTAGGCCCTAGTGTTCGTGTCGTATTTTATGCGGCAGCTCGTTAGAACTGACCTACATGTGTAAACAGTAACGGAATGTGTTATTGAATGTTGGGATACCGCATGTCCTATTTATTTGTCGCCCGCTGTCACAAAAGGTCAATCTACAATTGGGAATTTATTGCATGACTTATAGTTAAAGCTTCATTCGCACTATGCGGCTAGCCGGAGTCTGGTCAGCCGTGCGGCTTGCCGCATCGTATGCGGTTGATTCTGCTTCTAGCCGGATTTTTTAAAAAGCTGGAAAACAGCAGACAGATAGACGGCCCGCCTGATGGAAAGCGGTTAATGTCGCCTATGAACGTTGGCAACATCTGAGATGTCACCAAAGCGCTGCCGGCCTTGAAGAGACTGCAACCTGGCCATTAATACCAAAAGAGGTTTTCCCACAAGGTAGCCGAGGTTTTCCCACAGCGCTGCGATATGGAGTTTTTCATAAAGGGTGTCATAAAATTTCTTCGAGGCCAGCAGCGCGTTGGTGACATCTCTGGTGTTGCAAACGTCAATAGGCGACGGTAATCGCTTTCCATCAGGTGGGCCGTCAGCCTGTCTTCTGTACTCAAGCTATAAAAAAAAATGCAATTCAAGGTTGTTATAGCGGCATACATGGCGGCATATGGGTGGTAGCCATCCAGGCGGGCAAAAGCTCTACAACCTAGCTGTGGGTTGTTTCGTCGCCGCAGGCCGGAGGAATTAGTATTCTTGCTCCGATCTTATAGGGATACGGCAGCCGGAACCACGCCGTTAAGTACTTGCCGCACCCAATCGCATAGTGGGTATAGCATCGTCCGGCTAACCGGCGATGAGGCTACAGCACTTTGAGCTAACCCGACGATTCTACGGCAGCCGCAACGTAGTGCGTACGGAAATGAATTTTATGTACATTTTCTCGCTTCCGGCCAACTGGGCAGCTGACCGCTCTGCCGCTAGCCGCATAGGGCATAGGGTAAGTTTAAATAAGGTTTTTGTTATATTTCGACATGCGGTGTTACACATAAGTATTACACAAAATCTATCGATCAATGGTAATGTCATTCCGACAAAAAATACTAAGCATGAAGTGCCGGCATAGCAGAATGCGCATGCAGTGTGCTAAGGTTCAATACGATAATTCAGAACTTTTCTTATAGAAATAGTACTTACAAAGACTTTGAACAGTTGTGCTATTTTGCGTTGAATTTCGAACAAATGAGGTTGGTAACTCAGTACATTGTATTAAGTAAATGAAATATTTTCTTTATAACTTTCCTACTCTATATAATGAAACATTTTTCAATTACTAGAAACGAGGGAGCACATGTTTGAACAACAAAAAGAAACCTTAATAATTCCCAATGTTCTTAGAACTGCGTAATTACTGTTTATCAGTATTTACGAGTATTATTTCGAATGTAAGAGTTTATCCCTTGAGGGCCGTGAACGAATGGTAGCGAAACTTGGGAACTCAAGTTCGTGGTTTACCCATAAGTTTTGTTTGTTTAATATATTTTTGTGTATACACACGCAAATGTGGACCATTATTGTAATAATGTTTTTGTGTTTATCTTATTTTGAACTAGCTGTGCTCGTGGATTCGTCCACGTTCCTTCTACGTACGGCAGAGTTGTGGAATACACTATCAGAGTCCGTGTTAGCCGAAAAGTACAATCCGGGTATCTTCAAGTCTCGTGTGAATAGGTACTATCTAGGTAAGCGTGGTCCACTTTCAACCGCATTGAAGGGGGTGCCCCGTATAGAGTGGAGGAGTTGAGATTGAATGGAATGCTCTTCCATCTCAAAGGAAGATCTTCCAGCGAGGCTAGTGTTGTTCCTCGCAGGCCTAGGCCCTTCTGTTATTGTTGAAAATTTATATATATTCTTTGTATGTTTCGGGAAACGTTTGCGACCTCAATTATTGCACAACGCCATCTATTGGCTTGTAAGTGTTCCACTACAGCATCATCATCCGACATTAGGCGTCAGTCAAACGCGAACCTATTTATCATAAAAACGTTGAATTGGATTATTTATCTAAATATTCAACTACCTAACAAGTCGATGTGCCAAGATTTTAGTCTAGCTTCGTGTTTCGTAACTCGTTAACTTGGACTGAACTTGGTCGTAGTATGACGTTATAGGTCTGTTTTAATTTACTTTATTTACAATATTAAAGTGTAATTACCGTGTAATTAATTATGCTGATTTTTAATAAAAATTGTTAGTAGATTTTTCTATTCAATTAAATTGTAGAAAATCTGTACAGTCCGGAGTATTTTTATTTTTAGAGAAAAAATGTATAGGTAAGTTATATATTTAATTATGTGGGGAAAAAGTCCCAGTACAGTAGGTATTCTACATAATTGCGGCCTCAATGTCTAAAAGTGTGGGGCATATGTATATGTCTATTGTAATGTATATTGTTTTCAAGCGTTTATTTTACTTTTGACGTTTGCACGTGTATGAAGTTACATATTTCTTAACAGTAAAGCCCACATAAAACAAATGACATAATTGTCGTACTTCATTACTGTGAGTGACGTAATAGGGATGTTGTCTGTGTCATGAAACACACACTATTAAACCATCAACACTATACGTAGATAAATCGAAAGTAATCGATTTGAAAATAAAAAAATCTACTTTATTACATTTTTTTACCTTATCACAAAAATGGCTTATAGTCAAGGATCCATTTTTGCTACTGATTACTATCAAGCTAATTTTCTGAGAGTCATTTTGATGAGACGCCCAACTTTTTCCCTTACAAACATTTTCGATTGTGGTAGTTAACAGGAGTAGCAGGGATAAAACATATCGATTTGATGATCTTCAAAAATGTATTACTAACTGGGTCTTTTTTTTGTTAAATCTCAAGATAATTATCTGAATTATTTGAAAAATATTTCTTCTACAAATAGTATGGTTTGATCAATGAGCCCCCTCCAACATGTATCGATATCGAGGTAATCAAAAATGATTACTAACCAGCTGATTTTTTTCTGTTGCTTCGTTCATATTTATATAATTTAACAGCAACATTGTCCAACGAATTGCGTAGTACGTTATCCCGGTCCTACGTTTAAAAATTGTAGTACATACTTCTGATGTAAAAATAATTACTATCAAGCTGAACCGAACCTTCGTGAATAACTTCGTTTCGATGAGACGCCCAACAATAACAAAATGAGATATGTGCAATTCACGCACAGTAGAAGTAAAACTTCAGAGAATATACTCACAGATAATTCTTCTCTAACTATTATTAATATAAATATAATTCCTTTAGGGTACATCCGTCAACATATTATAATTCAAGAAATTCAATCTAAATTTCACTTTAAATCACTATGATAAAGTTTAAAATTCAATGCACTGTTTCGCATAATTTCCTTTGATTTATGTACAAAAGAATATCTGCCATAATTATATACTGATAGAAGCTAAAATTCATTTGAAATATTTTAAGTTATATTTAATTGAATATTAATACTAAAGGGTATGTGTTTCATTTCGAATTAAATAAGGTTGAATTTTACGTGTTTATTTCATTTTAGTGTCACTTTTCCGTTTCATCGATTTTCAAATCACAACGATTCTAAAAAGTTTCACTTCGAAAAGTCGACTTCATGAATCCTATTACTCACATGCTTTTTCTGTCTTAATTGTACAAAATTATGCAACAAAATGCAGCAGTATGTACGTGACTGCTGGCAATTGTCGTTCGTTAATGTGCCCTGCCAAAGCTCTGTTCCGCAGCTTTGGCTAAGCAATGCCAATGCAATTGTCATTTGCGGCAACTGTTTGAGTGAAGCTATGACACAGCTAATCTGGTTTTGTAGTTGCTAATTTTTAGCGAGGGAAATGTATTTTGTAATATAGAATAATTAAAGTTTTAAGTTTAAATATTTAATGCATTTTTTACACACGCAATATAGGTTACCCATTATATAAGCGTCATGGTTTAAAAAATGCTTTAAATTGATTCACAGAAAATTAATTAAGCATAATTATTTATCTAGTCTTAAGAACAGGGGAAACTTCTTGACCAAAGGGCTGGCCTATATTTAGGGTAGCGTATTAGCGCTGCCATTGAACGAGGAATTGTGGCCAACGTTTCGGGAACGTTCTCAACTGACGGTGATTTGGGACTCATATATTATATGTAATCGTAATCCTTATTATATATTCTTTTGTTTAATTTTATTTTGTACAGTATATATAAATACATACTATAATATAAATTCATCAAGTGTCTTGTATTGCTAGAGTTCAGCAGACAGGCTGATGGTTCACCTAATGGAAAGTGCTGACACCAAAAGTGTTACAAATGTGCTGCCGGTCCCGAAGGGTTGGACTGGAACCCGGCCACTGATGACGGCCGGAACACAAATCAAGGTTGTTATGGTGGTTTACTCGAAACCAGGTGGTAGTTATCCATCTAGATGGCCACCTGGGAAAATTCCCTATCACCATGCCGTGGGTTGTTTTGTCGGTTCTTATGACAGGCAGCTCGATCGCAAAAATTAATACTCTTTCTCCGTTTCTAAACGGATAAATCGTGTCCGTGCAGGAACGGAAAAATAATACAATTTCCTGCGGCCGGGCGGCCTGTCGTAACAGACGATAAAACAATCCCCAGCCACGTGGTAGGGTATTTGCCCGACTGCATGGCTACCATCCCGCGTCTAGTGTATGCCGCCGTAACAACTTTGTTTTCCGGCATCAATGGTTAGGTTCCAGCTTCCCCTTCGAGGCCGGCGGCATATTAGTACCACCTCTGGTATTGCTAATGTCCATAGGCGACGGTAACCACTTTCCATCACAGTTGGGCCGCCAGCCTGTCTCCTGTGCTTCAGCAATAAAAAAATATACTGCTTCGGTAACATCGATCAAGTTTTTTCGATATAGTAAGTAAGACGTTACTTGGCCAGAGAAACAGTGTGTTGTGACCTTTTTGTGGAATGATAGGTGTGTCAATCTTACATAACTGAATACCAAAAATACCACACAAAGTTTACTTGAAAAAGGAGGAATCAGTCCTCAGGTTCCGAACTTGAGCTTAGCGCGGAATAGCGAACTCTAAAAAGATAATGATGAATTTAAACATTTAAAAGTCTGATAAAAAACCTTCCTCGCAAATTAAAATACAATTAAGTAAAGCTATTCGCGACCTCGCGTGGCACATTAAGTGCATTTGTTTAAAATGTGGATTAAAAGCAAAACGTAGGTTCGCTGGCGCGAGGCGACGTGTGTTAACAAAAAAATGTCAACGAATATAATTTAAAAGGAATGGTCATCAAAATGGACATAATTGCACGCCAATTAAATGTACTTTATACTTAAAATATTTTCACTATTTTTCTAAATGATATCTATTCATATATATACATATTTAGTTGCTCAAGGAAGACAGGCGCCCGGCAGATTCTCCGTCCGGTTACTGGCCTATAGTGTTGCTGGACGAGGTAGGCAAGCTGTTCGAGCGTATGCTTGCAAATCGCCTCGTCCGGCACCTCGAGGAAATAGGGCCAGACCTGGCGGAGAATCAGTTTGGTTTCCGCCAGGGGCAGGGGCCGTCTACCATAGACGCTATCAGGCGTGTGAAGAGCCAGGCGGAGGAAGTGACGCTCCAGGGTGGGGTGCTGTTGGCAGTATCTCTCGATATCGCTAACGTCTTCAACTCCTTGCCCTGGAGCTGTGTCAAAGAAACACTTCGATATCACGGAGTGCCGACCTACCTCCGCCAAGTCATCGGAGACTACCTCTTAGAGAGGGCCGTCGTCTACCCGGGTCAGCTATCCAGCTGGAGTCGGTGAGCAATGACATGCGGTGTTCCACAGGGATCGGTGCTGGGCCCGCTCCTGTGGAACATTGCTTACGACTGGACGATACGCGGTGCGGTCCTCAACGGTGTCAGTATAACCTGCTACGCTGACGACACACTGGTTGCAGCCCGTGGACAGTCCCATAGGTAGGCGGGCCTACTGGCCACGGCTGGGGTTGCGGGTGTCGTTGAAAGGATTCAGCGGCTCGGCCTGGAGGTGGCCTTGCATAAATCCGAGGCCGTAGTGTTCCATGGACCTCGAAATAAGCCACCTCTCAGTCTAAACATAACAGTGGGAGACACCACTATCGGCGTCGGAACGACGATGAAGTATCTCGGGATCGTCCTTGACAGCCGATGGCAGTTTTCTGCACGTTTCAAGCAGCTGGCCCCCAGACTCATGGGGGCGGCTGGCGCTTTATCACGGCTCCTACCCAACCTGGGGGGGCCTGGCACCCCGTGCCGAAAATTGTTCGAAGGGGTCGTACGATCCATGGCCCTATATGAGGCCCCGATATGGGCGGAGTCCCTGACGTTCAAGAATGCTGCGTTGCTACGCAAACCTCAGCGCGCACTGGCTATCAGGGCTATAAGGGGATATCGCACGATCTCCTTCGAGGCGGCTTCACTTCTTGCCGGATTTCCACCGTGGGACTTAGAAGCGAGAGTCCTTAAGCGGCTATACGAGTGCCGCAAGGGCGCCCTCCTCCGGGACTTCCGACCTGCGTCCCGCGAAATTGAGGCCAAGAGGTCGGAGTTCCGACAGGATCTGGCGGTGGAGTGGGCGACACGACTCGCACAACCCAGCGCAGGCCATGTCACAATAGCGGCAGTAAGGCCCGTTGTGCCATCATGGGTCAACCGAAAACACGGCACCCTGACGTTCCGCCTGACACAGGTCCTCACCGGACACGGCTGCTTCGGGAGGTACCTGTGCCGCATAGGGCGTGAGCCATCGTCAGAATGCCACCACTGCAGTGATAGCTTCGAAGACACGGCACTGCACACTCTCCAAGCATGCTCAGCTTGGGACGAAGAGCGCCGTGTCCTTGTAGCATCCATTGGATTAGATTTGTCGCTCTCGGCCGTAGTTCAAGCCATGGTCAGGGGCCAACCTGGCTGGGATGCCGTTGCCTCCTTCCGCGAGGCTGTTATATCCGCCAAGGAGGCGGCGGAGTGGGAGACGCAACAATAGGACTCGGCGCCGCACGACTATGATCTTCGGCCGCCGTAAAATTGCGGCAGCGGGTGACGACCCGCGGAGACATTAGGCCGTCACCTGCATTCAAGCCGCTGAGTTGTGTGTGCGTCGATGTTCCGCCAGCGCCTCTCAATCACGGATCGAAGCAGTAGAGGCTTGCCCGTAGGGGTAGGCCCACGTCAGTTGGGGTCGCGGCGAAAAGCTCGCGCTCGTCCTGGGGCCATGACATATGGCGACAGAAGGACACCAAGGGGTTTTAGTGGGTATTCCGGCTGCCCATCTGACCGGTGAGTCACACACTGCCCCGGCGTAGTCTCCGTGCGGCAGGGGGTCCACAAATGAATTTCCCCTTGAAAAAAAAAATGCTGCCGGGCTTCTAGGTACACTATCCTACGCCAGCGGTCTTGTCGCGTTGGACCGATTTTTGTTAACATTTATTTGTAGCATATAATAATATTTGTTAGGCACTTTTTTGTATTAGGTTTACTTATACTACGTAACTTGTTAATAGCTCACTAACACTAATTTGTTTTTAATATCATAAGGAAAGATGACAGTTATCCTAAAATTGTAAAATAAAATAGTTATAGCATGAAAAAAGAACATGATATTTTTTATTTTTAGGATTTAATTTATCTTAACGTTTTATTTTTAGGCTTTTTAAATATTGCTCCATTTAAATATAACAAACAGGAAGTCGTAAATAATTATGAAAAATGACATGTACAATTAAAGGTGAATTTATATAGTATTTACTTAAGTTTTTACGACTATACTATCACACATATTTAAAAGTACGTCTAAATAAAAATCAAATAAAATGCCGAGCTTAAAACCATTAAAATGTAGTTTTAATTAAGTATATTTATATGTTTAATTGTTCATAAACAAAATATAGGCGGCTTCGGCGTTTTTTAAAATGATTTATTTAATTTAAACACTTAAGTCCTGAGCGAATACATTTATTTGCTAGGTTCAAAAACACATTGCATTTCACTACACTATTTACACGACAGTTTACTCATGTAGGTACAGGTAAATTAGCTTCGAGACGTTTTTGCGTTTGCAGTAGTGTACGGTCAGCACATAAATAAAGAGACTAATATTTTTTATATATTTTATAGGCAAGTACTTAAGATGAAACTAATAATATTAAACGATATTAAATTATTGGTCCCTGTTCGGAATAATGAAATTTGCTTTCTGATAGCACCTTTCCGATGGAAGTCAATGATATTCCGGTTGATTTAGCAATTAATTGAGCGGGAGTCATAATACTGCTCGGATTGCTATCGCACTCATTTTCGAAATATTTGTACATAACAATTAAGAACAAGAATGTACAAATAAAATCAAAAATAAACCCTTAGGTAATAATTGTAGCTCTACTGTGTACTTAGGTAGTTGTAGCTCTACGTTACGTACATAAAAAAATAATTAGGTGTTTTATATATAGAAACCTTCAATACTTTAGTTTCTTGTTCAATTCATTACAATTACAAAGAAACCACAGACTACTAAAGAAACTAATTCAATATACTGTAGACAACTGCACAGAAACGATAAAGAAAAGTCGCAGCCAACCTGATTTGAAATACCTAACACGTAATTAAAGACATATGGGCAACCTCACAACGTATTTGTTATTGAATTACAGCGATAGTTGTCTACATCGCAATTGCAGCGCCATCTATTTTGCTAATCCGTCTATTTTAAAAAAACGATGTCGTTTATCGGGATAAAAAGTACCCGAAATTACGCCCCGGGATATAAGATAGCTCTATGTCGAGTTTCAATTAAATCCGTTCAGTAGTTATTACGTGATCCTCTAAGAGACAAACAGACAGATAGACAAAAATTTTAAAAATTGTATTTTCGCAATCTGTTAGTCCAGATTATACCCCTGATTTTTGCACATTATTAAACCCATTGTACAAACTCGAAGCATTTACAGATTTATTATAGTATATAGATTTGACTTTCACCATTGACTTTTGGTTGTAAATATATTTTCTTTTTCAAAATGTGACGAACCTCTTTTTGCTGATTGTACAAGGAATTTTAAATTACAAGTTTAGAATTCCTGTAAATATACAAATACTACTGGAAACCCAAAAACTTCTCGAAACTAATTTAGCACATTTTTGGTATTTATATATTCTAGTGAAATTTCTTTTATAATTCTTATTTTTAACAGTACCCGTACATATTTCGTTCTTATTCTATTTAGTTTATGGTCTAAGAGCCCGTGAACAGCTACATATATGTATTATCTAACTAATGAAGTTTAGTATATAGAATATAAAAAAATATTAATTTCTGTAAATACAGTGATAAAGTAAATCGAAAGTAAATTATATTGATGTAAAACAGCGAACGAAAAACATATACATCTGACCGGGTAGTAGCTAAGATTTTATTATTTATTGATGTGTGTACGCAATGTAGACGTCTGCCGTGATCAATATAAGTTTTTAAGACTAATAAATAAAGTATATCAATGGCAGATCTGGTCAATTATTAAAAAAAATATTAATTTTTTCAAAATTGTCTGCCACAAAGTAAAATGCGCGATAATGGTCTGCCATTCTTATTTTCCGATAATAATAATCATATATTTTCAAATTTTAAAACGGCAGACGTGGTCAAATAGGTTTAAAATTCGTCAAAAATCGATACCTGTTTTACCTGAGCGCTCGTCGCGTCCACCACTTTGTGCTTAGTGAGCAGTCCCCACCTTATGCATGGTAGGTATAGGGGCCTCAATGTACAAAAACTCAGGTCTGGTCAAATACATACAGGTAGCCGTTCACGGGCTCTTAGACCATTACGTTTTTACTCATATATCTTTCGTTTGACATTACCTCTTTTTCCTGTAAGGTTCCTTCCTTTGTTGTAAGATGATTAAAAGTATCTTAGTTGATCTCACTGTAGACTATTATTATGTAGATATTATATGCATTTGAATCTGTATCATATTTATTCATCTATACAGATAAATAAAATTGCAGTGTCTGTTTGTAATGTCAAAATAACAGCTTTATACTAAATGTATAAGAAAGTATATACGGTACTTATATAAAAAAAACAATATTTAAAAGTCTCGTTTATCTGTCTGGATGGTCCGGCTAATCTGTGAAACGGCTGGACCGACTTTGACGAGACTTTCAATGGTAGATAGATGATGTTATAAGGAGTAACTTAGGCTACATTTTTACGTTTCTTTAGGGTTCCGTGAAAAGTCGCGGACACAGCTAGACATGTCAAAAGATTCAACAGTCGAAAATAATACGACATTTTGCGTTCAACATTTCCCCTTTCTTGTGACGTTAGACACGAAATTTCCCTCTTAGCGCTGGTAAATTGTTAAGCAAAATAGCGATGGTTGTCATCGGCGCGCGTAACGGCACTCACGCCAATTAGCCGCCGCGCCGTAACGTCTTCCAAGGGCGGTTCCTGGCTCTTCACACGACGCACTTTCTGTCTGTTTAATTTATTCAAACTATTATCGAAGTGAAAACTTCTTAAGGCTCAAATTTTTGGGATGGGGAAAAAGGACTGAACTCGCTTGACCGTCACGCTCAGATACATATATAAATGTATACAGATGTGTGTGTATATACGAAGCTCTTTTAGGATGGTGACAAAGCACAGAACTTGCGTGACCGTCGCACTCAGATACATATACAAATGTATAGAGATGTGTGTGTATATATGAAGCTCTTTTTGGATGGTGAAAAAGAACAGAACTTGCATGACCGTCACGCTCAGATACATTTGTGTATATATACAGATGTGTGTATATATAGAGCTATTTTGGGATGGTGAAAAAGCACGGAACTTGCGTGACCGTCACGCTTCGGTACATTGTATATACAGGATGTTTCAGCAAACGGAACACCTACTTAAATGGGTGAAAGGGCATACTTACATACACTAGCGTACAGTTACAAAAGAAAAAATCTTAAAAATTTAGTTTTAGAGTTATGACCGTTTAAATTTTCACTTCTTATCACCATAATTTCGCATAAAACCAGGTGGAACATGTACAGTAAAAGATTTTAGATCGAACATATTTTTTTCTTTTAAAATTTATTCATACGGTATTGACAAAACGCATGAAAACTAAACTTCAGCAGCGACGTACTTTTGATAGGATCCCGTTTAACAATGTTTACAAATGGTTGAGGTCACGAACTATCAGCTGAACTTTATAAAAAAAACGCCGGCTATCGGTAAGCCGTATGCGCGGTTGCTTTGTCGGCGTGTCTGTGTTTGACTGCATTATTGAAGGGCAACGAACTTACCAAATGTTTTATGCAAAGTCTATCGAGCAGAGTTTGCGATATGCAATAAATTCCCATTAAATACTTTCGTTATGTTTTCGTGGGAAATAATGAAAATATTTTATAAAGCGATTATTGGCAAATCTATTGAACCCTTTCTGGTGCAGGGACTGCCAAGCACTTGCTATAATAATTTTAATCTTGATTTTCATAGCAATAAATTAAATGTATCCTGAGAAAGCATCGGGCAGGTGGTTCCGACAGGTTTAGAGGTATTTAATTAATTTCTAAAGCAATTTGCCCATGTAAATTGCCAATTAGCCCCGTTGCAGATAATGCCGATTAATATCACTAGTTTGTAATTGTTTTCCAAGTTACGAATCAGTCCTTTATGATTAATTTTCATATTAAAGCTTGGAATCAAAAGCTGATTGAGTTAATATAAATGATCTGAGTAACGATTCTAATGTGTGATAATAATTTTTGCACACAGATAATGTAATGGAACGTAACTTGTAATTATATTGTAAAATAATGATAATTTATTGTGGGCACGTACGTCCTGTAATGGTAGCAAATATAAGAAGCATAGATTAATCGACAAAAGAGGTTATTATGTCTTGAACAATAACTTTAATTTTTTCCTAATTTTTCATTACTACTACTACTACTACTTTATATACTATGGGAGCCGCATACATCTTGTCATCGCACTACTGACTTGACTTTATGTTTTTATATATTCGAAGCGAAATGTACTCTAGGAGTTTGGCTCCAAACTGCTCATCGGGTAGTAGATGTTTGCTGATGGCAAAATCTCTTAGTCTAGAGAGGATGACCCTCTCGTAAAGCTTGCTGAGTGTGCTCAGTAGGCTGATTGGGCGGTAGCTGGACGGTTTATTAGCCGGTTTTCCAGGCTTGTGAATACCGATGACGTCTGCTTCCTTCCAGATCGCGGGGAAAGAGCAGTTTGTTATGGCGGCATTGAAGATGCTCACTAAGATTATAATCAAGTGGCCGGGGAGGAGTTTTAACACGCGATTGTTAATGCCATCGATCCCTGGGGCCTTTCGTGGTTTGAGGACTTGATCAGATCTTGCACTTCTTCCACCGTGACTGGGTCGAGTGTGGTTTCCGCTGGTAAGGAGGATCTACGTTCAACCTCGGAGTCCACCTCCGTCAGGTGTGACTGGTCGACGTTTTGTGTAGTGGGGAGCATTGAAGCTCTAGACTCTGAGCAAGGCATTCGGCTTTCTCCTCATCATCGAATGCCTACGTTGTTCCCTGACTTCCCGGATACGTAGCTGACCTCGCGCTCTAGTTGGCGGAGTCGGACTCTGTTGTCTTCAACGCTGGAGCACACATATTAATAGTTGTCTCTATCTCGCGAGTTCCGCACTGCGGATTGAACATCATCCGTCCTGCTAGCGCAACGCTGGACACACATGTGCATCATCCGTCCTACATTGTACTAGCAGTACGACTTGTTAATATTTGTACTTAAAGTTACAGTTTCCAAAATAAATCAGTTCACTTCAGTTCACATCAGCACTCGAGCCCTTCATCGCTATATGGTTGTAAAAGTATAAACAAAACCGAAGTTAGTATATGGTATTAGAATCTCTAGGGGTTTCTTTTTAAGTTTAGTGGTGCGTCTATGTTAGTTACCCCTTGACACACGATTGGCGAGAGCCCATGACTTAATCGCCCCAGACGGGAGTACGAAATAAGACGACGAGTATACTACACTCGTCTCTAGATGTAATTGTTGTTTAATTAATTTAACATTGAACTTAAGACTATATATACAGAAATCATAACTGCTATATGAAACTATGTAAAACCTAAACATTTTCGGAGATGCATCTATCTCCGAAGGATTTCTGTTTTCTATATTGACAGATTTTGGCACGTACATGGACTACTAAGTATTAATGTTGCTAATTATGTAGCAATAAATTATTCCATATACGTGACATAACAGAAACCTAGCCAATAACCAAAAATATTATATACTTATTTCATTAGGTATTTGAAGGTTTTTGGTCATATAAAAAAACACGAAAATGTATACTCACCGACACCGTATACTGAGCAGGGTGATATAGTTGTACTAAGTTTCATCCCTATAGGCCTAGTACTTTCCAAGAAAATACCAGTTATAAAAATAGACGAAGAGACATGAAGGTTTCATAAGGGTTCCATTTTTAATAAAATAACTGCGGGACACTAACAGTAAAACATCATTCATTTATTCATCAATTCTAATTTTCTAAATTGACTGAATATAAAATTTAAGCAAAATCTTTCTGAATGGTTCGCTAACTCTCTAAAAGACGGGCAAGTAACAAACAATCCTATTCAGTTAGCTGTCGGGATGTCCAAGTAAGAAATAGTACAGAAGTATCGTAATAACAATAAAGGCATCGCGAGTTCAGCCTGTGTTCCGGTCGGGTTGGCGCCGAGCGCGGAACTACTTTCGGGAGACCGCTTGACGCTTGACTAAATTGACACTCACTTGAGTCCCTTCAGTTGAATTTGTGGTCTGATAACTTAAATCTTTTTACAAATACAAATTTACTGAGTTTGTGAATTCAGTAGTTGTTAAATAATTATATGACAGATATAAATATGGTTTCGCTAAGTAAATCTGAAAGAAAGCACAAATCGAAGTCTTCAAATAATTCTTATGGACGGGAGAGTAAATACACCATTCATTCAATAACACATACACACACACGCACACATGCAATCTTTCATATATAAAGTCAGCACTAATTATTTATTATTACAGTAGATAGGTACTTTTAGCAGAGAAAACAAGCTCCAAAGACACAGTCGATACTAGATTTGGGGCTGGTAGAAATGTAGAATCAGAAAAAACATTTTAGGTATATGTAGTATCGCAAATTTTGTTTTACTTGTAATTCTAAGCTTATCACTAATCTTTGTAAAAAAAATATTATAAAAAAAAGTTTCATAGCTATTTTGGTAAAAACGAAACCTTTGTGTATTCATTTTATCTGTTCGCCCGGTTATATGTAAATACTTAATAAATTTAATAAAAGAAACGACTTTTGTATTTAAGTGCAAGAGGTCACGTGATATTAGCTGGCATCGTCATGGAAATTGTGTCCATCCTTTAACTTTTGATCGAATGTCAAAATCTGAAAACATTAAGGGCCGCTTTTTTTATTGCAGGAGTTCAGCAGACAGGCAGACGGCCCACTTGATGGAAAGTGGTTACCGTCGCCTATGGACATTTGCAACACCGAAGGTGCTACAAATGCGCTGCTGCTCTCTTAAAGGAGACTGGAACCTGGTCACTGATGCCGGAACACAACACAAGGTTGTTATGGCGGCATACTCTAGACCAGGGGTGGCCGTCATCCAGTCGAGCAAATATCTGTCTGTGGGTTGTTTAGTCGCCTCTTATGACAGGCTGCCTGGCCGCAGGAAATTGTATTCTTTCCCCGTTCCTGCACGAATAAAACACACTTCTTGCTTGCTGGCTTGCACAACGATCGCCTTTAAATAAAATTAGTTAATCATATTAAACTGCCTAAATACATTTTACACAAAACGTACTAAAGATGTCTTACATAAGGTGGTTTCCCATATTATTTAGCTAAATGTATTTATGCCGTCGGTAAAACAGCCAGATGTGTTCCGTATCACGCTGCGATCCATTTTTTCGAACAATCACACGAAATTTAGCTTTAATGTTAGTTACTTCTTGCGTAAAAAGGAATTTTAGTTGGCCAATGTCAACATGACATTTGAATTTTCGTTCGTTTGGTTAAGTTTGCTTCGGAATTTTTGGCGGCAACCTGAACAATGGTTTTTGTTGTGCTATTTTATTTTCAAATAATAAATACTGGTTAAAAGTGAACAATAGTTGTATTATAATATTGAATAACGTAGAATTGTGCATTTGTGTTGAAAATCTCAACTATTTAGTGAAATCCAAGACCATATCGTAATATGATAAAACCTCAACCATATTCTAACTTGACCCTAGATACACAAATCATAAAGACCAATAAATATTTTACTAGAAAATTAGTTTTTTCCACTATGGACACCAGGTTTGTGATTATACTTTGAAATTTAGGTACTATAATTTATATTCATACTGTATTCTTTTCATTTGAAATAAGGTATACCTGGCATATCTACACACATTCCCAATATTATTATCACATATTCGACGGAATACATATCAAAGTGCAAATTCATCTTAAGAATTAAAATAATTATATCAGAAAATGTCGACTAAAGATATCTGAATTCTAATGTGTCGACGCTGTACTAAATGAACTAGCTTCAGGTAAAATACGAACACATCTGGCATTTCTATTGTTCAAAACAGAATGCGGATCTATTTTATTGTCCTTAAATGCATTTAGGGCAGTTAAATAATACCCATTTTTGGGTGATTAACTTTGACAGTTCTTTAAACACATTTAGCGACACATTTTGCGTTGTGCAAGACGCTAGTTGTATTTAAGCGCACTAAATGCGTTTAGTGTTTGTTAAATAAATTTAAGCAACGTTGTGCAAGCGGCCCTAAGAATTTATTTCTTTTAAGTTAGATTGCGTGGAAGAAATCGCTTTCAGCAATAATACAGCGTATTGTTTCGCCAAGAAGTTTTTATTGTAAATATAATTTTTTGTACTTGTTCATTTCGATGAGCCTAAAGGGTTATCTATCTATCTTTGTATATGTCGAGAAATCCTAAAAGTGGGGTTTCATCTGCGTTAGTGTTAATGATTTAGGATGTTTCGCGCAGATATGGCGACGATAGGTTTGATACGTTATTAAAGATGCGATATTGTTAATGACGTTAAATATTGACAGATAACGCATGTATAATGTGTATACTTATACACTAATGGAGCAATGAGTTAATGACGTTTTCATTTATCGCTATAAATAAGACTCATTCGATCACAGTGTAATTCTTTAATACTATCTAACACAGATGAAGCCCCAGCATGAGACAATATTATTTAATCTATTCTATTTCTTAGTTAATAACACAAACGCGTCTCCGAAATTTTAGTCAACCATTTACATATGGTATGAGAAACTATTTGGCGTAACCGGCGTCGGATTGCAGCTGCGTCTGACAATATGCAAAATAGTTCCAAAAAGTACCAAACTACAGCTGAGTGAAGAGTAAATATATAATAAGCTCTTGTTTCATCTGAATTGAGATGCAGACTCTGCAACAGCTATAAAATTTTCTTTATGTCAGCCGAATTAGGAGCGGGGATTGGTGTAGCATTTGGGCACAATGGCTTGGGGAACGGTCGGCCGCTGTCACGCTTCAAGTAGGTCAGTCGAGGCTCGACCCTTTTATTTAGTTAGGTCCTGATTCGATTCTAACTTTAATCCTACCATCGATGCCTTACATTACTCCATGTAATGCCTGTCAAATCAACAGAGAAAGTTTTTTGTTTAATTTCTTTATTATCAAAAAGTTACAGGATTTAACAAACATATTTTGCCAAACTGCAAAGAAGTTTGTTGGCAACATTCCCTTGTCTTTCTTTGTCTTGTCTTTTTCGAATTATGTTGTACAATACCTATCACCGATATCTAAAGCACGTATACATTTAACATTTTGTTTTCATTGTATGTGTAACTAGCGGTTCCAGAAGACGTTAACCTGCTTTATAAAAAAATAGAACCCGATTCCAGCGCTACCTACTGGGTCTAATTGTTATTCTAAAGCATCCCCGGACCCACTCAAACATAATTTTTTTATACCTTGTGTTACATTATTAAAGTTTTAGTAGGGATTCCTAATTTTTTTCTAGTAATAAACATAGCGTATATTAATCTGGGATAATGTAGCATTCTAATGGTGGAAGAATTTTTAAAATTGGTCCAGTAGTTTTTGAGTTTATTCGTTACAAACATACAAAAATACAAATCTTTCCTCTTTATAATATTACTAGAGATAAATAAATCATAAACATATCTAACGATATTATTATCAAGGACATAATGTGTGTCAGGTAATGCTTGCGTAGGATACCTTTTGAGCAGTGGTTTGACATAATTTCGGGTACAATATCTTTGGGTAACTCATTATATACCTTAGGACATACCCATCTCCTGGTCCGTAGCCCGTAGCCCGTAATAATTATTACTATTTGGTAATTCGTACTTTAGCTTTTTAGAGACTTGTCGGTTTAAATCATCATTCATCATACAAAATATCACAATCTCTATGATTTTGTTTGGGCATTCTGCTTTCCGACATCATAATAATAACGAGTCAAATAGGGCATTAAGTATTCTATTTAAATAGGAATTAAAATTATTTCTACCATATATATAATCAGCGCTGCGTCGGGATTTTTGTTTTCAATTCCAATGTACCATAATGTCGTGTTGCCAACCTCTTTGACTAAAAATTCGACGTGCAATAGCTATCTACTTATGGGTATCAAGTTTTTTTTGTGTAAAATATTTTATGAATCTATTATGTATTTGGTTCTTTATGTAGTGCGTTGTTTTGATGTCAATTAATCTATGAGTAGGGTATAGTTATAGGGCGCATTTATTAATTATGAACCGATCCGAACTTTTTCAATATAGGTTAGAAGACTAACTCACCCATATGACTATAGACCGCACCCAAATAATTTTCTTTCTTTCAAAATTTTGAAAGTAAGATCATAGCAAGGTGTATCAAAAATGTATGTACAGTGTTTTAAAGTTGAAGGTAAGGTGTGTCAAATACCTAATTGATTCCAAAGTAAAGTGGTTATTACATGACGCTGATTTACGGACCCTTACTCTAAATATAGGGTGGTGTAATAAGAAAAATAGAGTCAGAATATTGAGCTAGGCCGCGTCACCTTATGCACCGGGTCTCTAAATCAATGTAGTGTAATAACAGTTTAAGCGGAATTTGATTTCTGGTCAAATCTGGTCAAAATTTGGGAAGTGGTACTAACTTTCATTTTCAGGGTCTGAAAGCCATTTTGCAATTGCTCATGAATCTGCATTTTTAAAGTATAGTTTAATACTTAAAAGAAAGATAAATTTGAACTCAATATAGTGCACAAAACTGTAAGTACAGTACCTAATGATGCACAGTACTTTTTGATTTGATAAATTATTTTATATTGTTCGTTGTAACCAATGCCTTCATGGCTTTCCACGAAATTTTTTAAATTGATCGATTTTTTGCACGAATAGAGTCGAATGTCACGAACAGATTTTCGTGAACGCGAACGCAATTAGTGGCCTGGAAACACGTACGAGGTAATATCGTCGTCTGGAATAGCGTATCGAAATAAAATATAATTACGAAGGTACGCTGCTAAAGGATAAAATTCTATTGCAAAGGCCTCGCGAGAATCGAACCGGAATAACAATTTATTCCATTCTGTTGGGAAAATTAAAACTGAAATAGTCCCCTGTTATCTTCTTCAAATATCATTTCGTTGCACGACAAAAGTAGATGATTTTTTCAAATTCTCGGTGATGTTGGGGTTCTTTTATACTGTTTCTATTTTTATTGTAATTACTGTAAATTATACGTTGCAATGACTTCAATAAGGGAGCTGAGAGGATCCTTTTTTTATTAAACCACCTGATGGAAAGAGGTCACTATCGACTACAGACATTTTTTTTACAATTTATTTAACAAGACAACATAATGATTACAACTTATTGAATTATAATAGCATAGAAATCCTCTGGGGTTTATATTAGTGCTACGAATATTTAAGTCCGTGGCATTTAATAATGTTAACATTATATTTAGTTTAAAAAGTGCATTTTAAGTTTATTTTTAATATTTTTTTATGTAATGCTTTCCCTAAACTCAATAAGTGATTTAGCAAGCGCGGAACTAAATATTCAGTTGTGCGCTTGCCGTACATGTTATTTGCCCGACTCGTGACGAACCGGTTTTGGGCGATGTCTCGCGTATATACAGTGTGTTTTACTAGTGTTTGTAGGTCTTTGTAAAATAATTGGTTTTCTACGGGTAAAACTTTACAGTGTTTGAAGAGACCTTTTTCATCGGAACAATATTGTTTCTTTATTGTTGGTGAAACTAATTGTTTAAGTATTTTTAATTGAAATTTATAAATTTGTTTAATATAAGTGCCTATACGTACGACCGTAGCTGGTTAGGCCATACTATAAGAATGTTTCGCCTAAGGCATTATAGAGCACTAATTTGGTTTTATGAGGTATGCGTTTTTTTAAAATAATTATATTTATTTTAAAAATAATAATTATTTTTGTAACATCTAAGGTGCTACCAATGTGCTCGCTCTCTAAAGGGAGACTGGACCCTGGCCACTAATGCCGGAACACAACTCAAGCTTGTAACGGCGGCATACTCAAAACCAGGGATGGTAGCCATCCAGACGGGCAAGTACCCTACCACCTGGCTGTGGTTTGTTTTGTCGTCTCTTACGACAAACAACTCGGCTACAGGAAATTGAATTCTTTCTCCGTTCCTGCACGGATAGCCTATCCTGCATCCTATAAATCCTGCATCTATATGTTATTGAAAATGATACCTTGCTTTTTTATGAAATAAACGTCTAAATAATATTCTAATTAAATTATGTGTTTAGATGGTTAATTTAAAACCTACTTTAATATTTAACTTGAGACGGTTTTTAAAGTTAATTAAGACATTTAATCCCATTAAATAGTGTAATTGTATGTGCTAAGTACCAAAGTCATCTTCTATGAAAAAACAATGTATAAAATATAGATAAAAGAGGTATAAATACGTCAAAATAAAATGTCGCGCTTAAAACCGTTAAAACGTAGTTTTAATTATGTGTCACACTATTGGGATAAAGATTCTAGCGCCTTATCTACTAACCTATGACGAATCTGATGTACAAATAAAAGAATACCTATATGAAATAAATAAATTATATTCGAGTTTACATGATAATAAGTATACTGATATTAAAATGAGGTACCCTGAATATCAATTCATAATTTGGGCTTAATTGGAAAAAGCTTTTTCGTACTTACGGACCATAAATTTTAATTGGACAGATTAATTAATTTTGTGTCCTTGGATGTGACCGGACAGAGCTCACACAGTCCATTTAGATACCTGTGTACCTGTAAAGCTAATGAGATGGAGATTTTAAACTGATATATACTGCTACTAAATATTTACTACCTATAAATTTCTTTATTTGTTGCGAAGCTTGCAAACATGGGTCCAATTATGCTATTACTGTCTCGTTAAAATCGCTAGACACTATCGTCTCAATTGTAGGTTTGTCTGATTTCGATATTCTGTTAATTCCAATGGCGTGCCACGTCACTCTATCTTTATAGATATTTATAAGCGAAAACTCGCGAAATTAAATGAATGAAATGAAATGAAATTTTTGTCCATGCAGAAACGGAGAAAGAATACTAATTCTGCGGTCAGGTGGCCTGTCGTAAGAGCCGATAAAACAACCCACAGCCAGGTGGTAGGGTATTTCCCCGACTGGATAGCTACCACCCCTGGTCTAGAGTATGCCGCCATAACAACTTTGAGTTGTGTTCCGGGTATTATTGGCCACGTTCCAGTTTCTCTTCAAGGCCGACAACGCATTGGTAGCACCACTGGTATTGCTAATATCCATAAGCGATGGAACCACTTTTCATGACAGTTGGGCGGGCCGTCAGCCTGTCTGCAGAACTCCAGCAATAAAAAAAAATCTTGCCAAAATTGAATTACGAAAAACAGATTGTGAAATTCATAGACAGACAGACGGACATGACGATTCTATACGACTAGCTGACCTGTGTCCACTTCGTTGGGCATCATTAAAAAATACACTCACGCACATACGCACGCATATCAATGTTTAATACGGCTTTGTAACCTTTAATTAATTCATAAATGCTGAAAGCACTGGCAGTGCCTCGTACGAGGATTTGCGCAATTCTTGCGTGGTACGTTATTGCTGTAACACATTTGACAGGCGGTCCCATGCCCACTTCGCTGGGCTTAAAACATTTTTACTTTTGTCATTTATTTATCACAATCTACAATTAAATATAGCCTATATCACTTGAGAATAATGTAGCTTTCTAATGGTGAAAGAATTTTCAAAATCGGATTAGCAATACCGGAGATTACCCCGAACATCCAAACTCACAAACTTTACTTCTTTATAATTATACTAGTTTCCTAGTATAGACAGATCCCGTTTTGCCAAAATGGCTACCCTAAAAATCGAATATACAACCGCAGGCTAACTATTACGCACTTGACTATCTGGAAATCGTTTAGTTATTTTTTGGATATATTGTTCGACTCGCGATGTCAGGGTTTGGGGTGAGCGCGTTGATTTATGGAGCAATCCTTTAGTCGTAAATCAAAACGGTTCCGCCCGCTTCTATTCTACCCAACTGCCCTTGCAAATTGTGCGTAACATTCAGAGAATCGTACGGTTTAAAGAAGAATTCATATCCATAAGGTGAGTTGAGGGGCGGGAAAAAACTCATTTACGCGTAACTAGTTACATATTAGAATTATAATTAAATCACCAATGATGTAATTTTTTTTTGTTGCATGAGTTCAGCAGACAGGCAGACAGCCCACCTAGCGGAAAGCGGTTATCATCGCCTATGGACATTCGTAACACCAAAAGTGCTACCAATGTGCTGCCGCTCTTTAATAGGAGACTGGAACTTGGGCACTAATGCCGGAACACAACTCAAGCCTGTTATGGCGGCATACCCTAGACCAGGGGTAGTAGCCATCCAGACTGGTAAATAACCTACCGCCTGGCTGTGTATTGTTTTGTCGCCTCTCGCAACAGGCCGCCCGTCCGCAGGAAATTATATTCTTTCTCCGTCCCTGTAGGTTAGATAGACAAAGAACACAATTTATACCTATAAAGGCAAAGATATGGTAGAAAAGTTAAGATGCATCATATTTGGTCGGTTAGGCGTTAAATAAATTACAATAATTATAATTAGAATTAAACGTCTTTTCTTTTTTCGAGTTGAATCCGTTTGCGGACACCCCATTGCTCGGGACATGTTTAACAGTGGGATAGTGTGGAACTCACCGGCTTTTTGCCGGAACATCCAGTAAACACCCCGGTGTTCCTCCTGATGTCATATGCCAGGGCCACAGACCGTGGCCCACGCCGCAGCCCTGGCTGACGTGAGCTCACCCCTCCCTATAGGTGAGCATCTCCTTGGGCCGGGGGATGGTGGGTAGCACCGAGGAAACTACATGTTGATAAATTGAATAGTAATAACTGCTAATTATACCATAACTAGTCGTAATGGATCGCTTTTATATTTTTCTTTGTATATTGGTCTGAAAGTTAGATAGAAATAGGCTTTTATACCAGAATTTTATATTTTCGTAAGTTTCATTCCGATATATTGCACCGTTCAGAAGATTTAAATATCTATGTCCAAGTTATACTATACTAGATTAGTTTATTGTAATATTTGTTTCTTCAATACATCATTATAAATGAACCTATATCGTATACATTAATACGTGAAGTAAAAACTTTGTACCCCTTTTTACAAAAATTGTGCGGATGGAGGAGTACGAAATTTCACACACTTATAGTTTATATAGAGAAGGAGAGCAGAATGCTAACATTTTTTTTTAATTATGCATAAAAAATACATTACACACACTACCATGTATTTGACACACACGCATATGTACTCTTTTGTTTATTGTTCAAGTCAAATTAACAGTGTAGCCCTGGCGAAATCTGTGATTATAGAAGTATAGTATTTGACAAGAGAACCTTAATAATGTTCAAACTTATAATTTAAATTAATTATGGTCAAATTTCGACCACTAGGCGATCACCACTAGTTCATATAATTTGGTATAATATGTATGTGTACTTTGGAGACCATATATATCTTATATACATACAAATCTTGTATCAAGATGAAGGTATACTCAGAATACACTACGAAACTACTAAACCGTGTATGTGTAATTCGGTCTAACTTAAAAAATAGGATAGTTTTTATATCGATTATTGACCTCAATATAAAATTCTAATGTTAGTGTGTATGTCACTGAACTCCCCCTTGGATCGAATTTGATGATTTTTTGTATGTGTTCCAGTGAGTTCCCGGATGGTTTAGTTTTACAGTTGGGCCCAGTAAGTGGCGCTGCAATCGGGTTATAGTTTTTTTTTAAAGGCAGGACGGCACCGCTAGTAAATCAAAAAAGTATTTTCATCTGCAAAGCTATGAACAGGAAAAATATATAATAATTAAGCAAAAACACATTACATTAAACACATCAAAAGATCCACATTCGCCTAAACACTAATCGTACACTTTGAAAAACCATCAATAACTGTTTCAAAACTGTATTTGAAATTATTTAGATTTTCCCAACTTATGAATATTATGAAAGTACGCGTTCTTGATTTACAAAAAAATATACACATTTATAAATTCCAAAGAAACGACAACAAAAGCAGTATATCATTATACAATACTTATTGTTGAGAGTAAAAAATGCCGTAACGAAAGATACCCGAGAATACTATACAACAGTAAATGTGAAATATTACAATTTTGTAATAATTGTATTCAAACGACTGTATTTGTGAGGCATTCCAATCTTACGTGGAGATATATTTTTTTTACCAAACACAAAACCGACTTCTTTCTATAACATTCTGAAATTGGTGCCCAGTTAAACATAAAGAAGAACAACACATTTACAAAATATATTAATTTTTATGTTTTAATTGATACCGACTTCAAGATGTTGTAGAAAGAAGTCGGATAAATATTTATGTTTTGGTTTTTAGTTTGAATTCGGTTATGTTTTTGTTAATTTTCTTTTTAGTTGCGCAAATACTTCAATAGCCTTAGAAATAATGTATTAAGCACCTGTAGAAATTGTACAAATGGCACGCGTATACAAATTTGTTATCTCACTCTTCGGTGTAATATGCTCTTCAACAAGGGTTGCTCTCAATTTCCTTGCGATCCCCAAATCAGATCTGGCTTGGTGACTATGGGACCATCTCACGAGTTAAAAAGAACAATTCGAAAATCGGTCCACAATTGACCAACAATTCGCGTAACATGCCTATCAAAAAATTAAGCGCCTGTTGAAAGGTAATACTAACACACATATACAAGCTTTTTTTTCAAAAAATGTAAGCTGTTGCCGTTTTTTAATAAGGTTTACTCTCGATTTCTCTGGGATTCACTCATCAGACCCCGTCTTGGTGACTTTGGAACCACCTGGGAAGTATACATACTTATGCATAAAGAAAATTTTCAAAATCGATCTACAACTGACGGAGAAATCGCGTAACAATATATGCATATATTAAGCGCCTGTAGAAAATGTAATAGCTACATGCGAATACAAGATTTTTTCCAAGAATTTAGGCGCACAACGTCCTTTAATAAGGGTTATGCTCAATAGCCCTGGAATCCGACCCTTTCATCAGATCCTGACTTGGTGGGTATGGGATTACCTCGGAAGTATACACTTACGAGTAAAGAAAACAATATGAAATCAGTTTACAATTGACGGAGATATCGTTTTACGAAGAAATTAGCAACAATTTTCGTGGGTTTCTCTAATTCCTTGGAATCCACTCATCAGATCCTGACATGTTGACAATGGGACTAATTCGGGAGTATAACCTTTCGATCAAAAGAAAAAATTGAAAATCGGTCTACAATTGACGGAGGAATTGAGTAAAGAACATATAGGCGAATTGAGAACCTCCTCCTTTTTTAAGTCGGTTAAAAAGTTAAATTGATTCTTTCTGTTTATGAAGGCAGTATCCGTACAAAGCCTTTTGGCTTTTAAATAAGCAAAGATTGATTTCAAACACGAGGAAAATCATTAATTCAGGATAATTCAGAGTTATGTTACAACGGCTTCTTAATTACAAATCCGAAGGGCAGACGATTGATATTATGAAATACTACTAGCTTCTGCCCGCGACTTCGTCCGCGTAGAATAGTTACTTTGGGCCAACGCTAACATGAACCCTACGTACGTGAACAAAGTCGCTTGTTCACGTACGTAGGTCCCCCCCCCCCATGACTGCCCACCGGCCTTGCACATCATAAATGTGCGCGCAGTACTTAATCATTATTTTGCTGCGATTTTATTTTAAAACTGCGATATCTCCTAAGATATTCATTGAAATCGAATGATGTAAATGGCAATTTTGTTTTAAATTAAATACTTGGGATGAATAACGTATTTATTTGGATAAGGATTAATACCATGTTTATAAAAACACCTTCGCAAATAATGCATTATTTTAGAACATATTTGGTTAGCATAAAAAAGGTTATATTGAGCCAACCTTAAAAGATAGACATATCCTATCGCGGACTTTTTTTTAGAACTTTTAAAGGGGAACAATTCTGTCACACATGATTTTTGCGAAACTTTAACCGTTTACGCAGCGCACGCAACAGAAGCTCTGTAAAGGAAAAAAAAACCCGATTTTGAAACATTCTTCATTGGTGCTCCGCTCCAATTGATCTTAGCGTGATGATGATAAATGGGATATCTAACACTGAAAGAATTTTTCAAATCAGACCAGTATTTCCTGAGATTAGCGCGTTAAAGCAAACAAACAAACAAACTCTTCAGCTTTATATATTAGTATAGATACGTGTATATAATTATATATTATAGCTGTATTAAAAGGCGCTTTGGGCTCCTCTCGCCTCCAGAGGATATGGGAGTTTAAAAGACTTAAAATTTAATTTATTATAAAATAATTTAAATATTAAATGGGAATTGGAATAAGAGCCCCTAAGAGCCCTTTCAGATTAGCGTTTTATACGAGCGTATAAAAGCTCGTTTTTCGAAGTGCGTGTAGGCGCATCGCGCTACTCGCGCGAGCGGTGACGCGCTTATAAGCTCGTATAAAAGCGAGTAATAATATTGTTGCTGACACTGTCCAGTATCTGCTCGAGGGTATACGCCGGAATAAGCCTGTGTACGCTTACGTGTAAGTTTTTTGAAGCACGAAATGAAGTGCGCATGTGCAGAAACGGACGTATACGCATAAAAAAAATCTTGCTATTCATTCACTTGACTTACGATCGGTTGATTTTTGATATTACATACTTTTATGGAGCTTATGTCAAATTTTAACCGATAGTAAGGTAAATGAACGGTCGGTAACATTAGGAATCGATATAAGTGAACTTGACAGGCGTCTAGATATAGTGGTAGCTGTAATATATAGCATAAATTCTATTTCAATTTGATGCTTATCATATTCGTAATACGAATGTGCAAAAGCGACCGCTATAGACCCCTACGCTATTCCTTCGAGTAATGCCTTTTTAATCAGTTTAATTAAACTATTACAGTAAAATACAACATCGGCGACGAAGTCTTACTACATATTAAATAAATGTTTAACAAAGTATATTTATCAGGTCATAGGCGATAAAATCATTTTACTAAAATTTGTTATTTGTATGTATGTATGTATGTATATGTGTTTCAGGAAGAGGATATAGAAAAATATATCTTAAATACCCTTAAATTACTATGGACAATACTTTGAAAACACAGACAGTGTTTTCAAAGTAAAAGTAGCAGTAATTTCAAATAGGTATTCTAGCGTTCCTTTAAATCGCTCGAAGATCCAGTTCATCGTGCCTCTGCAGTTTATAATGACGAGTACTAGATTAATTAAAACGATATTGGATAGTCGAGGTAACTGTTTCACTTTTAAAAATTATTGTAAGCTTGGGTTTTACGTTTAGGGAAAACCCTACTTTATTTTGAGACCAAGTATTCAAATATACATTGCAACAAATTTAAATCTAGGGCGCTACTCGCCTCGAGAAAATTGGATTTCGTTCCACGAAAAAGTATCCCAATAGGGCAAAAGTATCCTATATTTCGTCCCATTTATCAAAAACATACGCACACTGAATTCCATGACGATCAGTTAACTCCCAAGGTGGCGAAGAAGGTACTAAAAAACAGAAATATACATACGTCTAACCATTACTTACAATAATAATATTTTTGCGAATTTTAACTCTTGTTTTAAAATGAGTAAACTCGTTATACTTGACAGCTGTTTACCTGTAACAAATGAAAAGTTTAAATTAGTATGAAACTATTAAAAGTAGTTATTAATTAAAACTTTGTTAAGCCTTAATGGGATTTTAATTCAAATTTTGTAATTATAAAATAAAATACCTATTATTTTCTGAAAGCTGCTTATAAAACACTCACATGAAAAAATATCTTTGTATAATAACGAATTATCAAAACACAACATGTTATACAAAATCTTTCTATTTTCTTTCACCTTCCCTCAACAATTTGGGGTCGGCACAATATGTCTTTTCTTTCCACACTCCTCTATTCTGGCATACGTCCTCTGTAACACCACAAGTCATCAACTCATCCTTCACACAATCCATCTATTTTTAAATATTTTTACTGCATGAGTTCAGCAGACAGGCAGACGGCCCATCTGATGGAAAGCGGTTACGGTCGCCTATGTACATTTGTAACACCAAAGGTACCAATGTGCTGCTGCTCTATGGAGGCAGATTGGAACCTCAAGGTTGTTATGGCGGCATACTTTAGACCAAGGGTGGTAGCCATCCAGGCAGACAAATACCCTACCACCTGGCTGTGGATTGTATTTGTCACCTTTTTCGACAGGCCGCCCAGCCGCAGGAAATTGTATGCCTTTTCCGTTCCTCCACGGATAAAAATCATCAGATCCATCTCTTTTTTGGTATATCTTTACATTTGTATCCATCAGTCTTCCAGTTTAACATTCTTTTTATCACGTTATATTCATCCCTCCTCATTATCTTAGTCTTTTTCCGCTCAATTTTTCAATCAACTTAAATAAAAGCCGGTGAAAATAAAATAAAACATACGATGTAAAATCCCCTTAAACATAAAAACAAACCTAAGAAGTTGTAAATTGATATTTCAGTAGAATTGCTGGTTCATTTAACCAGCTCTGAGATTTTGCAAGGACAATTGGTGTCAGAGGATGTAGCCCTCGAGGGTACCGCCTGCCAGGAGACGCGGACGGAGTTGGTCATGCTTCTGTTTTTCCTGTAGCCCCGGCATAAGGCGAAGGAAGGAACACCGAGGGGTTTTAGTGGGTATCCCCGAGTCGGATGACAATAGTGCTAGTGTCACCCCAACATGACGAATCCCACACGCCTCCGCCGCGTTTCCCCCGTGGCGGTTAGTCCACAATCGTATTTTCACTCATAAAAAAGGGATACACCGACCCACAAAAAAAGTGGTCTGTACTTCTGACCAGACCCTCGAGAGAGACTCTGAAGTCTATTATTATGTATTTCGATACGCTGACGGCCAACATTTTGAATCTCGGGTCCGTATCTGGGGTCAGTTTGGTCCACACACCCTCAAAATTTTAAATCTGGGGTCAGTTTGGTCCATACACCCTAAACACTAATTTAAAAATCAGATGGGTCTGGTCATAAGTACAGATCACTTTTTGTGGGCTGATGAATTAGTGTGATATACCTACACAGACACAGAACCACATAACATTACAAAGTGTTGGATCACATATTGGACACGTCAAAACCTCATAATTATGAAGAACATAGAAACGTACAAAGTAAATCATATTTTACAGTAAATACTTTCATATTCCATTATTATTAAGATGGACCCATGATCTTCTTCCGAAAATAATTTTAATTAAATATCTTTCCCGGAAATAAATGAACTGGTACATTATCATTCAATTATGTTCTCGTAAAGAGTAATTGCGATTGTTGGAGCCAGATTCGTCTCATTTCGGCCATTACGCCTCCACCCATCGAATGTTGTTGGAATTTCTCTCATTCAGAATAATTTGTTTATACGAGTACTAGTAGGGTTGTTTTTCTTTATGAGGCAACTATGTTACTGCGTCGAAATGCCTTGTGATTGTATTTATAACCATTCATTATATTAAAATTACAAAAATTAAACAGATATTTTTAAAGTTTCGTGCCTATTTTCGTAAATAAGGTACCTTAGGGTAGGGTATTTTGCAACATTTTGTTGTTATAACAGTGTATATGGTAATTTTTATGGTTTGCTCGGCACCGACTTCAAGATGTAGAAAATTTTATATTATTATGTCTCTTAATAAACTAAATAAATTCTTAGTCAAAAAAATCTTTATTAAGTTATTTTATACTTTTTAGTTTTGAAGTCGGTTTTTTTAAACGAGTTTTTTTTATTCACTATGCATTTATTTCAGAAACGACTGTGTCTATATGGATGAAATTTGACTGGAGAAGTCCATATAGCGGTGTAGTCGAACTACTGCTAATGCTTTTTGGGATATTATGAGGTATTTTAACCCACTTCAAAAATGAGGAGGTTCTCAATTCGTCTGGAAGTTTTTCTTGTGTGTTCGTTACTCGATTTCTCCGTCAATTGTGAACGATTTTCAATTTAAAAAAAATATACGACAGTTTATAACCCCGAATTAGTCCCACTGTCACCATGTCACCATCTGATGAGTGGATTCCAAGGAATTAGAGAAACCCACGAAAATTGTTAACAGACTTCTTCGTAACACGATATCTCTGTCAATTGTAAACTGATTTGCATTTCTTTTCTTTATTTGTAAGTGCATACTCCCGAGGTTGTCCCACGGTTACCAAGTCAATATCTGATTAGTGAATCCCAGGGAAAACGAGAATAACCCCCGTTGTAAAAGAACGCCGTGCACCTAAATTCTTGGAAAAAAGGTTATATATATATATATATATATATATATATATATATATATATATATATCTGGATTCTGTAGCGAAATGACAAAAAAGTCGATGTTTGTCAACTCTACGGACCCTTCATTATGCGAACTACCAAGCATACGTTATTGTCCTCCAAAACAAATCCTACAAGAAAATTCAGAAAATTTAACCCATTCTACTGTAAATATTAAGCTCGCTCTATTCTACTTTTCAGTATTAGAAAAAGGGTTTTAATTTTTGGTATTTATATATTAAAAAATATTGTGTGTTTGTGCATTTCACACGCAGTAAAAGTCAAATAGTGTGACAAGGGGTGGGAGGGATTCTAAATTTAATGACGTCACATTATATTATATTGTCATAATATATTTAAGTTTTAAAACCCGAAATTTGAAGTATTAACGAAAAACTTCAAATCATTGCTAACTCTATCTATATAAAAGCATAATGTTTAAATTATTAAATATAATGTATTCTATCTCATTCTCTCGCAGGATTAGTCCTATAGATTTATGTGTTTATCTCTCTTTAGTATCGCTTTTTTCGTTTCATCGAGTTTATCCGTGCAGGAACGGAGAAAGAATACAGTTTCCTGCAGCCGGGCGGCCTGTCGTAAGAGGCGACAAAACAACCCACAGCAAGGTGGTAGGGTATTTGCCCGACTAGATGGCTACCACCCCTGGTCTAGAGTATGCCGCCATAACAACCTTAAGTTGTTTTCCGGTATTAGTGACCAGGTTCCACTCTCCCTTAAGAAAGCAGCAGTGCATTTGTAGCATCTTTGGTGTTGCAAATGTCCATAGGCAATGGTAACTGCTTTCCATTAAGTGGACCGTCCGCCTGTCTGCTGAACTCCTGCAATAAAAAAATAAAAAAAGTTTCAAATCACAACAATTCTAAAGAAATTCCACTTCAATAAAAGTAAACAACAATTTAGTATTATACGTAAGCACATTTTGTATTTGTAAAGAGCATTGTTTTACACTGAAATCAATGCACAAAAATTTAGACAATATCATTGAACGGGCCATCGTACTTTACTCTAGAATTTGCAAACGTGGGTTTGTATCCGGTTCATATTTGGTTTGCGTAAATATAACCATGTCTCCTTACCTATTCGCTTTCGCCGGAATGTTCATTTACTCTTACTTTTGCACAATATCCTTTACAATCCCTATACTCCCCCATATTTAAAAGAACTTTTTAGTTTTCTCTATCAATCTCACTCCTGTAATTTGCGCTCAAGTGAAAATCTTTTGTTGACAACACCTGCACACACTTCTTCCTACGTAGGAAATTCTTTTGTCGTACAGGCTGTTCGACTGTGGAACTCCCTCCCCTTACCAATCAGACAAGCTAAATCAATGACTACATTTAAACGTATGGTCACTGACCATTATTGGTCTATTAAATAAAAATGTTGTATTACATGAATGTATCTATTGTTCGAATGTATATATATCTAATTTATAATATCATCGTATATCTAATTATATATGTATATATGGTAGTTTATTTATATTTTATTTTATTTTTACTAGGTATTTCATTGTGATTTTATTACTTTTATTTTAGTTTAGAATACCACCAAAAATCGTTTATTGAAATTTCCTTTAAAATCTCATTAGACACTGGGTTGCCTGGAAGAGATCGCTATAAGCGACAAGGCCGCCCATTGTTCTAATGCAAATGTATCCATATCAATTGTCTAGATTTAAGTTTATGGTGAACAATAAAGAGTTTTCATTCATTCATTCAAATACGTAAGGTTTATTTAATTTAAAAATAAAACAAAATAAAGATATCACTCGTCAATACAAAACAATGTAGTTTTACTACGAACTGGCTCCTCACGCCACAACAAATTAAGCATGTTTTATAATTGCTACAACTATATTAACAGCTTTCGCAAGAAAAACTCAGACCAATTCATTTTGCAGTAAAACTTTATTAAAACTGACCGTCAAGGTACATTCAACTTGCCTTAATGAATGTGAAAGTCTAGACTAATACAATAAAGTTAATTTATTTTACTTTTTACCGCAGTACTTAGAAACGAATATAATGCTTTTATTTACTTCTTTATGCCGAAAACAATCTGTTCGTTTTTGTCTTTCAATTTTGATGGAAATAAGGCATTGTCAACTTCAAACAATAAACAAACTTAAATGTTAAAAAAGGTTTCATGTCATACTTTTTTAACAGTTTATCTGCTTATTTGTCATTTAATGGTTTTTTTAGATCATGGATTACTTTGAAGGAACTAATTTGTGTTTAAAGTATAAAATATTGTTGTCTACATGTAATAGAAATACAAATAATAAAATTTAGAACTTTTGACAATAAAATAAAAAACGAAAACGAAAAAGCAGTTAAAAAGTCACTTATGAAAAAACCTTTCTTAACAATAAAGTTTATTTTATTTTTTATATCTCATTTCTATATAAATTGAAAGACAGAATTGGACACGTCTAACTTCGGTTTAAGAGTATCGGATCCTAATAAGTTTATAGAAAATTGGAATCTTTTTTTAAACATATTATTTAAAACTAGGATAAAAAATATCAATCATTTTATTACATAAAATTTGCTATCGATCAATGAAAAAAATCACATTGGAATTGGTTTTTTTTTATTTCTGGTCATTTCAAATAATTCCTAGAAACATTCCAGCGGGATTCCTCGGATAGACAGTAGCGCAGATTTTAAGTCTAAGAATTTACTGTCGATCAGCGAAAACCGCATCAAAATCGGCCCAGTAGTTTTTACGTGAATCTCGAACAAACAGACAAGACATCTAAAAAAAGTGCATCGTGTTCTCCATCGTGTATACAATTTATTTCAGTTGTTTTTTTTTTAATAGCTTCATAGTACAGACACGGCATGTTAAGAATTTTATAATATTATAGATAAAACATTTGTCTATATTCACTGTGAAGCTTGCTTCAAACAGAGAACGACAATACTTTCAACTTTTTATACTAAAGTTGAAAAGTTCGCGAACAATAAAAGAGACAAACTTCTCAACACAATCCCGGGTAAAATTTATTCGTGGACTTTTATATAGATCATCTCTGTTACGGCCGAACCGTTTCAGGTAATGTTGAAGTTTTTTCTTTATTAAGTAAGGCATTATGGAATCGTTTAGCAATTTTATGGCTTCGTTCAAAATGTTAGAAAGATCTTATTTTAAAACTCAAAAGTTTTCTCCGCGGCTACGCTGCCGGTCAAGTCCTAGAGAGTAGATGGAGCTACCTAGTACCTATTTATTTATTTACATAGCTCTATTTATTTACATAAAAACAAAATTAGGTTTTACATGTATAAACCTTCAGTGACAAAATTTCTAATTGACGGTGAAAATTAGAGATGCTGCGAATATTCGGCTGCTATTCGGTACTCGGCCACTTTTTTAACTATTCGGTAGCCGAATACCGAATTCCAAACCGTGAAAAAAAATCGCTCATCTAGCTCTAAATTGTATATATTTGCATTAAAAATTGATAGTTGAACTACGTTTTAACGCTGTTAAATGCGACTTTAATTAATTTTTATTTTAATATTACTTTTCGCCAGTTTTTAAAATGTCAGAATCAAATTTTAAAAAATTGAATTGCATTTTAAACTGTGAAAACATAATTTTAATTATGTGTACCTATCATTCGCAAGAACGTAAGAAAATACTTCACAAAGTATTCTTTCAATACTAATCTGCTACACTGTAATTGGACATATACTACGCCGATGATTGGGTAGCCGAATATTCAGCGCTTCGGCCGAGAGCGTGATCGAATATTCGGTATTCAGCCAAACCACTATTCGTGGCATCTCTAGTGAAAACCGCTTTAAAATTTATTGCGTGGTTTAGGAGTTAGTAGGTATACAGACAGACCCGGAAAGCGACTTTGTTTTATATTATGTAAAGATTAAGGGTCCGTCCACACGTAAATTAAAAACATACATCGATACCTGTTAGTTGTGGGTTATGGTTATGCATAGCATTTTATTAAAATCAGAAACCTTAGAAATCATCGTGTTTGTCTGTTTTTGTGTGTCACAAGCATTTTTCTTAAAAAGAGTGTATATATGAATGAAATTTGATAGGAAGATGTACCTTGTCTATATAGCGCTACACTTTGATATAACAAAACTTGAAACTGCCGAGAATTACAGGTGGTGGCTATTGTATTATATCGAGTAGTGAAAGACAATTTGCTTCAAGCGACATTTAGAGAGAGACTAAACATGATGTTATTTTTTAATTACAATGTTGCCGGCTTAAAGAAATTTAAATAATTTCGTTTCTAATCGAAATCTGTACATATTCTACTTATTGAAATATGCATAATTAATAAACTATGTAGTTTAATTATGCGTTTTTTGAGTCGTCTCAAGAAAGTCTAAGCTTGTCACATGATACATTCTGTCAAAAAAGGATATGGAATGGATGATTTGTTTATGACGCCATTTTTTTTTTTTTTTTGTTAGATTGGCACAACTATTTTATTTTTATTTTGGCGCGGAGTTTTAGTTGCATCAGTCATTTACATTAAATAGCGTGCTGTTTTTAGTCAGATCATATCTAGTGTGTATTGCGAATTTCATAATGGACAAAAACATCGAAAAAGAGTTGGTCTTAAATTTTGCATGGCCAATGGAATTTCGTGTTCGGAGTGTGTGTTGCGGATTACAAATTACAAGCTAATTCTAGGAAATTGTGTCCTCGTTGCCGGGCGGGCACAGTTGCATTGGTGAAATATAATACGACGGCCTGAATGAGAGAGGAGGCAGTTGAGCTACGATACGGGCGTGACGTGTGTACATTCGGGAATCCAATAGTGACGGACTTTGCGCGTTTTATTGGATTACGACCTTCTGCATTATGTTTGGATTTGTTGTGTTCGGTTATATTTGTACCTGCGTTATAGGTGTTTGTATAGTTCTAATAAACTCTATAATAATTCTAACGGCATTTTAATTCGAGTCCGGCTAATTCGTAACATTATTTATACTACATACATGCGCACCTGAGGGTTAATTTTTTTTTTTAATTTATATAGTCGTGTGAGATATTGTTACTCAAAACTTCAGAAAATCATTACGGTGTTTTTAAGTAGAAATTAAACAACAACATCAACCTTTAATTTTTGAATTTTAAGTAGAAAGCAGTTTTTTTAGATATGAGTATTTTCTATTAAATATTTGATTAACGGTCTTTGTGGTTGAGCGGACTAAGCTTTTGCCGGCCGACCTCACTGCAACGCAATGGCTCTGGTTTGATTCCTGGTATGGTAAATTTCGGAAACGAATTTTCTCCGTTATTTACTAATCTGGGTGTCTAAGATCGACCCCAGAGTAGTCCGTTATATATTACCCATAACACAAGCGTAACTTGCTTAATTTGGGGATATACAATGTGTTTGTTTGTCTGCTGATTATTTATTAAAAAAAGATTATGGGGTCCGTAGCTAAATGACGAAAAAAAAACAGTAGAAGTTTGTCACGTCGACAAAATCCTTCACAGTTCATGAACTGAATAAACTCTCTAGCAAAACATCATTCTTCAAGTACGACCCTAAAACACTTTGTTAACGTTTTTTTGCTGTCGATTGTACAAACGAGCAGATTATTTCTAGTTCTTGTTCCTTAGAATTTTATAAGCAATTTTCTACTGAAATAAAACACAACATTATCTAATGCTGATATTAGACGGATCAACTAAGTTGAATGAATTTAGTTGAAAAGTATAGAGATGATAAGATACGATGGTATTCAATAATAATAATCAGCAGAAAACACACACAATGTATATCCTCAAGCCATGCAAGTTCCGGTTATGTTAGGTAATATACAACAGACCTCTCTGGGACCGATTCCAGACACCCAGATCATAGTAAATAACAGAAAGTTCGTTCCCGAAATTTACCATGCCAGGAATCGAACTCGCAGCCTCTGCGTTCCAGTGAGTTCGGTCGACTAAGACTTAGCCCGCTCAACCACAGAGGCCGTCATTAAATGACATTGAATAAATCAAGTTTATGTTTATACAGATCACTTTAGTTACTTATTCCGTTATCTCAGGAGTCTTGGTCTACGAAACCAGAACATGCCATTTTTCCCTGTCTTGCACAGTTCTTGCCAATTATCGGCTCGAAGCTCTCACAGGTATCGCTCCAGCGATATTTGGGAGGTGCCGATAGGACATCGACCTACCGACCGTCCCAAATATGTTTTGCTCACGCTGCCATTTCCTCCCATCCAAGCCAGCGGAGATGATGAGCTTTTATTTCTCCTACTGCGTACTGGGCTCGGCCACGAGATTTTTAATCTCGAGATTGGTTCGGAGATCACTTTGGTTGATTCATCCAAATTGAAAGACAGAAATGAATCTGCAGAAGAAGAAATGAAGAAGCTGCACAGAAATGAAGCATATTATACAAATGCTTTATCAATATTATTTCCTCCAGTACATGTAATTGAAACAAAAAAAATATTGCATTTTAAAATAATATTTCATTTATTTTCCTCCCGTGAAAACGTTACCCCCGTCTTCACGTCTCGTCCCATCAGTCACTGGTGCTTTTAATAACTGAAATTGAACATAAAAACGAGGTCAATCCAATACGAAGCGAGTATAATCAGCGGGAATAAATTCAAAGCCTATTACGTTTTATGACATTAATAAAAGTGAGCCACGTGAAAAAATCTTTTGGAATTTCATTCGAGCACTCACGACTTTGAAGTGCCTCGTATAGGCAATAAGGGATGCCATTGGATTGACGTGCAGTATCTATGTCAGTCGGTTAAACATTGCAAGGAGATCCGTCTAAGTAGCTTTGGATGCGACTCGTTGGTATTTGCATCATTACTTCCTACTGATATGACAGGGTCTCCAAATTGGGTAGGTATTTGAATCATTTTTTAATAAATGCAAAGATAATTATAGATAATATAAAAGATAATTATAAGTTTTGTAACAACCATTTTTATTTTCTCAGAATAACTCTTCCTAGCTTCGTAGCACAATGTGTGAGAAATTATCATAGAGACGTCATATGCGCGTTCGGCATATTTTAGGTACGCGGGTGATGCGCGTTCAATTTTTTAATTTTTAATTGATATAACTTTTTAATTATAGCGAAAACAAAATAAATACAATAGAATATAACAGATATTTGTACTAATTCTCCTTCGAGGCCGGCAGCACATTGGCAACATCTCTAGTGTTACTAATATCCATAGGCGATGGTAACCACTTTCCATCACAGTTGGGCCGCCAGCCGGTCTGCTGTGCTTCAACAATAATTTTTTTTTGTAAATAGATAACGAACAAATTATGTAAATTTAATACACACCTGATATAATAAAATAAAAATAGTTATAAAACTTATATATGATCTATCCATTTATTTTAAAAAATCATTCTAATACCCAATTAAGGATTTGTTTCGTCAAAAAACTGTTTTGGAAATTTTTATTGATTCATCTATCTTTAGTCTATGTTGTCGAATAAAAGTTATAATTATTTAATATATTATTACGAGCTACAGGACTCGAATTAAAATGCCGTTGGAATTACTATAGAATTTATTAGAACTGTACAAGCACGTATAAAACAGGTACAAATATAACTGGATACAACCAGTACAAACTGCACGATTAAATAACACGCGCAAAGTCCGTCACTATATCGCTTATCGAATGTACGTCTTGCTCGTATTGCAATCCTCGCTTGACTGGCTCCCCCCTCCGTTCGGGCATTCCTTTTATTCTATACAAATACAATATGCCTCGACACAAAACAATAACTTCTTAGAATTAGTTCGAAACACCTGCCTAATTACGCCTGCGAACGGCCATAAACGAGTACAATAGGCTGCTTTTCACAATAATCAATAAATAAGTAAACAGAAAGAGGACGATCATAAAAGCGCTTCTATGTAATTATCTCAAACACCGAGCGGATAATAAATGTGCTTTGTTTAAAAAATAACTGTAAGAATTCAGATGGACATGAATATTATTTGCAATCATAATAAAACTATCTTAGTCGTATAAGTCCCAATTCCTATAAAGACAGCTGTACTTCACATAGGCTTCTATCCTTGGATGAAAGATGTACAATTTTAGATATGTCATTGCTTTTTGATACAGTTCACAGCCGTGTTGACTGTCCTGAGCTAGTCTCGAAATTGGCATATAATGTACTCGTCATACATCCTTGCTGAATGTTCCTTGTAATTCTATCAATTACTGTCAAAATTCTCTGTTTTCTCGTAGGGCTCATACTTATAATACTAAATTTTGTAAAATTGTTTGCGTCCTCCAAATACAAATTTAAAAGTAACATTAATAATGACTTGCTGAATTTTATATAACACAACCCGACTTTATTTGTATTACTTCAAATCAACATTTGCTTTGTAAAACTGTTACTATAGTGGTAGTTTATAAGGAAAACCTGTTATTGGCCTTATTTTTTATTGTAAAGAATTTTATATCATATTTGTGTATTCGCTGTTGGTTTTCTCAACAAATAAATTTAATAAGGGATTTTCTCAAAATAGCAACGGAACCCAAAAAAGACAAATTTTACATATAAAAAACAAACAAGAATTGAATATATTAGGCGAACGAGTGAACTATTTCCTATGAATATGGTAATAACATTCTCAATGTGAATCGACATTTATCAGAATTCCCTTTTGTATTTGTATTAGGTTTCGAAATAGGCGTGTATTTAAGTTTATAGTCCCTTTGAAGTTTTGACTATCCTTTCGGGTGATATTGGATGATATTAGCACTAGTTTCGATCCACGATATTAACAAATATATATACTATGGGAAAAATTTAGGGATCCAAATATTTTCCAAAATTTTTTGTTATTTTTGAAAATGTTTTATGTCAGTAAAAATGGCCTCATCGCATTGATAAACTATAATACAAAAAAAAACTAAAAATACACGCTTTGTGTATTTTTAGTATTTTAAAGATAGGAGATAATTTTAAGTATCGGGATCTACAGATAGTTTTACTGTAAAAAAAGCGTAGGGTGCTTGATATCTAATGTTAAAAATATTTCACAGGTTATTTATATTTGATATAGATCTATATCCGTACCTATGGAATATTTAGTATCTTATACTAATATATAAAGCTGGAAGAGTTTGTTTGTTTGTTTGATTGAACGCGTTAAAATCAGGAACTGCTGGTCTGATTTGAAAAATTCTTTCAGTGTTAGATGGCCCATTTATCGAGGAAGGCTATAGGCTATATATCATCACGCTAAGACCTATAGGAGCGGAGCACCAATGAAGAATGTTTCAAAATCGGGGGTTTTGAAAACAAATTCCACGTGGACGATGTCGCGGGCACAGCTAGTTGCTATATATAAAATATAGTAATAAATATATTAAACAGATGCAGCCCACCTCACCCCTTAGCCACTCATACCCAGGTTGCCCCTCGCCAATCTGGTACGGCATTGTTAGTCCCGCCACATTTACATTAAATTTGACAAGAGGGGCCTCTCTGTATTGGCCTTCCCATGCCCCCACGGAAGCCCTCCAAAAATCCGGGCCATTTTTATGCCTCGTAGTCTTGAGAGACATACATGTAATATAATAAATCATAGCACTAACAAATATAAACTTGTAGGCTCTATACCTATGTAGGCGACATTAAATTGAATATATATTATACAATTTAAGGTCGCCTACATTGGTGCAGCCACGTTTCACAGAAACAAGCTAGGGAACTCATTAGTACACCCTCACTCAAGTCATGCCGCCTCCGCCAGGTCCCAGTCGAAAAAGTAGGCCTAAGAAATGTTGGTTTATTGAACGCTAGGATGATGATGATGACTTAATATATATATATATATATATATATATATATATATATATATATATATATATATATATATATATATATATATATATATATATATATATATATATATATATATATATATATATATATATATATATATATATATATATACAATAATATTTATACAATAGGTTGAGTACATTTAGAGGTCATTTAATATTATTTTTAGGGTAGATAGTGAGTGAAGTAAGAATGATAGTTGAAAAGGCTATTCTCTTCTACCCGTCGGTATTAAATATACAAGAACAAGATCACATAGCTCGTTAGATCATTGTACAGAATAAACAGACTTTGTTGTTATTTCATCATTTAGTATCATAATTAGATCTCGAAACCAATTTCTCTAAAACAACTCTGTTGTTTTATATTTCTTTGTGTACCGAATTATTAGAGTTAAATATGCCTTCGGATAATGTTTTACTACAGAAAATAACAAATACATTTTTTACAAGGTCGACCAAAATTCATATAGATACGTCTATACCAAGAAATGAAATTGAAGTGTCTGTCTGTGATTACAAAATAAATGACAAAATCTATATAAAAACTGTTCTTTACAAAAGCTTAATCATCATAAACGAGTGTTGGTAGAATTTTTGTTTATGTGAAAGTTTGTATCAAATATGCTTACTCTGAAATCGTCGTCTTTCGTCGAATCCGCCCAACAAATTCAACGAAATTTTAGTAAGAAAAAAATATTGATTTAGTCTCCAAAAAGTGTGTAGATATAATCTTATATATAAAAATCAATTGCTGTTCATTAGTCTCGGTAAAACTCGAGAACGGCTGAACTGATTTGGCTAATTTTGAATTATTTGTGGAAGTCCAGGGAAGGTTTAAAAGGTGAGTAAAAATTGTTATGAGTTACAGGACTAGAATTAAAATGCCGTTGGAATTACTATAGAATTTATTAGAACTATATAAACACGTATAACACAGGTACAAATATAACTGAATACAATCAGTCCAAACATAATGCGCGATTCAATAACACGCGAAAAGTCCGTCACTATATACATTATGGACTGTACACACGTATTGTCTCGCTAGTGGTTATCGCTTGACTGCCTCGTCCCTCCGTTGGGGCATTCCTTTATCCTGTACAAATACAATAAGTCTGCTCGACCGCGTGGATTGAATTTTCCAAGAATCACAGCTGCCTAAATATGCCTGCAAGCGGCCATAAACAAGTACAATAGGCTGCTCTCCACAATAACCAACAAATAAGTAAACAAAATAAGACAATCATAAAAGAACTACAATGTTATTAGCTCAAACGCCGGCGGGTAATAAATGTGCTTTGTTCACAAATATGCAGGTGGCCCAAATTGTAACAATATGAAAAAAATATTCTGAGGCGGTAAGAAGTTAGGGTTAGCGAGTATAAAAATAATACAATATAAAATGCAAAAACAAGCAAAAGAAGGTCTAAATCGGTTAATTTTACAAAAGCGAACTAATGCCCGGTTTCTGAAGTACTTTTAATTGTAGTTTATCTGTTCGTTAGCGCTATCGGTTCAATAACTTATAAAATTGCGTTTTTGAACACACCATCGTACGATAGTTAAACTAGGCTCAACTTAACTGACCGATATTAGGCTTTTATCTATTCCATATCTTTTGTTTGACGTTTTTGTTTGATGTAAATAAATATTAGATATTCCTTATTAAATAAATCCATCTAGTGGCGAGTTTTGGTACTAGTTGTTGGTTAACAGTTGACCTAAGTTTATCTATTACATAACTTTATGGAATCAATTGTTATTGAACTCCTAACTGGTAACCTCAGAAACCGGACATTAGTAATAGTGCTTAAACACGTCGCCAGTCTTGTGTTCGCAAGAAAAAAGCATTTCAGTTTCCATATTTTCTGATACTGTTAGGTATTGTTATTGCTTATCCAGTGAAATGGCCAATTTACTAATCTAAGTGTATGACGGTCTATTATGGACCAAAACATTCCTGAAATTTTAAAACAAAGGAATAAGCAAAGGAATCTTTGTTGTCTCCAATAAAAATTACTTTGATAAACCTCGTATTAGTATTTAAAATACATAAAAAAGACGAATAATAATGATTTTGAAGTAAAGATATGTTCCTGGGGGTTTGTTGCGCCGCTTCTTCTCCTTTAACAGTAACTAAAATTGCTTTAGAAGCTGTGGTAGATCATGACTTGCAATAAGTAATCTGTAAGATTGCATTTTAAATAAATACATTCATTTTCATTTTGAGAAATAAAAGATTCCAATTGGACAACAACTTATTTTTTTTATTGCCTGAAGTAGGCGAACAGGCAGACGGCCCACCTGATGGAAAGCGATTACCGCGTATGCATGTTTGCACCACCAGGGGTGTCGTTGACGCGTTGCCGACCTAGAAATTTCATAATGCCCTTCTTAAAGAACCCCATGTTATAGCGCAGAGGGAAAACCGGAGCAAAAAGTTGCCTCCAGATCATTGTTGTACGTGGAATAAATGTTCTAGAGAATCGTTGTGTAGTTGAGCGTGGTAACTCAAGAAAATGAGGGTAAACATCCCGTCGATGGCCAGGGATTTGGTTATAAAATTGAGGCGCCAACACCGGATCAAACAATTCCAGAGAGACGCAGTCTCTCTTAAGGCTAAGCGATTCTAAGCCCCCTGTCACCTTCTAAACTTATGCCCAGATCTGCATCATTTAGACAAGTAATCTACTCACGGATGTAAATGAAACAATTTCGGTTCTGGCCTACGTTTAATACAAAAAAGAAGAAATATCACTTTGGATTAGGCAAATTTCCCTTGTGGTTGGCAAAAGAGGAATAATAATGGAGTCGGGATTTAAGGGAATACAACCGACATTCCGTAGATGCCGGCTCTGATAAATTACAGTGTTTTTTGCTAATGGCCGCCTTTTAAGGCGCATCGTCGAATTAAACAGGCGCTGGTATAAATTATTTGACTGACTGGCCGATTTACTGAGACGTTCGTGACGCTAATCTGTTGATAGCCTTAACTGTTATGACAAAGTTTTTCGGTTTTCTTTTATGTCGTCTGTTTGATATTTGTTTTTGTCCAAGCTGACATCCGCCAGAACGTAGGTAAAAAATAAAGGGAAAATATATTTTATAAATATTACTGGGCGTCTCACGAAAATAGTTCCGTGTCAAAAATGAAACTAATTATACAGATCAGCCCAGCCATTTTTCTAATTTCGTTTGCTTTCTTGTATTGATAAGAAAAGACGATATACATACCTTCTGTGTATGAACATTAGCTGAAAGCAGTGCGTACTAGTAGCTCCTCTGTTTCAGTATTTAGACACCTCTTCTCCCTTTTGTTGGCAAACTACTTAGATTTTATTTAATTTTGTCATTTCTTATTTCAGCGTAGTTGGATACCAATCACATAAGGTCTAAAGCCAGTCCGCTTTTGTACCTCAGTTATTAAAGTCCAGCATAGTGTTATAGTTTAGTCTTGGTTCACACCTTTTTTTAACGAGAAGGAAATCTTATTGAGCACCATACGCCGTGCAAGGAGGAAAAGTTGCGGCCCGTGTATGGGATTCGCCGGATAACATTAGCACCTCTAGCCAGAACTAGAAGTGATATTGCCACACCACAGTCAAGGATACCCACTAAAACCCCTCAGTGTTCCGTCCTTCGCCTTATGCCAGGGTTACGGGTACAAGGCCTAACCCTGGCAGGCGGTGGCTCATCGGCCTTATCATCAAACTCCTTACGCGTGGTTTGTTACACGCCCTACGGGAGGATAGGAGAACGCGCGGAAAACGGCGCGCCTCCAGGTCCAAACTGGCCCTCCGGCGCCGATGCATCCTCCTTTGGCGGGAGTGGAGCAAAGACGTACGCTCATGTTCCCACTGCGCCTCTTTCTTTGCAAGCATGACTCGCTCTCAAAAGGAGACGGCGTTCCATCTCGTCATATCTTGGATATCCGATATGTCCTGAAATGAATATCTATACTAATATATATACTATATATATAATAATATATATATATATATATATATATTATATATATATATATATATATATATATATATATATATATATATATATATAATAAAATAACAAAAAATCTCTAAGTTATCTAAAAATGATTTAAAAGAAACGAATAATTTTTAATAGTCATTATGTCAAAAATTTTGACTACAATTTTCCACATCTATTAAGTTTTTACGGTTATATTACCAGTAATGCAGGAAATATTTTCTTTTGCAATTTGGGGGTTTAGTAAACGCAATGGTACATCACTGTTTACTTGTTTTATTTGTAATTTTATTATTAAGTCACTTTAGGCAGTTCACTTCCTCATATCGTGTATACTTGATCTCAACAGATCACCTTTAATTAGTGTTGGCATCGCTCCTTGCTTGTAAGTCTGTACTGTACCTGAATTGTAAAAAACTATTCGTCATCCTTAAATTAATAAGTACGGTGGCAAATGCTTAGTGTTGTGGTTAACATTTTTTGTATACCTACTTGTATAACGTAACTATATATGATAAAACAATAGACTGAACACATATTTGTACATCTACAATCTTATCACGCTCCTCCCAGCAAATTAATACAGGGCCACAATTCAGTGGAAGCACCCACATCGTGTTGATTCATTATATTTTGCCGCACAACTACACGTACTTATGGTGCTATAAGTTTAATTAATGCCGTATTATGTGAGAAAATTGAATTTGAGAACATTTTCATAACAAATCCGCAGAAGGGATTGTTTTGTTGGTTGATGAATTAGGTTATTGCGTGTTAATTTTGATTATTAATTAATTAAAATTGTGTGGTGTTTATAAACCTTATTGAAATTTTAACTAGAAACAGGACAATATCTTAATACTTATTCCTTTGTAAATAGAACAATAGTGTCTATAGAATTCTCTTCTAGGGAAGTGCTTTAATAATTGTGAAATTGCTACACAAGATACGTTTGCTCTACACACAAGAGAGTAATTTTTTTTTTGGTAATACAGTAGCAATCATAAGAGCCTAGTGCCCAACCGATAAATTGTCCGAAAAGTGCTATAAAAAGTATTGTCACTACTTCACGCACACTAGGACCACTTTATTTCGAAGGACACCAAGCACATCTGATATTTGGCCAGTTTCTATATCTTACCGACAATTCATTCCTCTAACCACCTGTTAAAATTTGACATAAGCTTTTTTATGTGGACAATACTTCTATGGACATTTAATGTCAAAATTCAACTGGTGATAAGGCAAGTGAATTCGTACTAAGATATTGGAACCGGCCAACTGTCAAGTTCTTTTCTTAGCAAGTAATTTATTTTTATAATTAAAATGGTGCGAGTAACTATGTGTGTATCCATGTGGGTATTAAAAGTATGTTATTAAACTGTCAATAATTTCGAGTCAGCTCTTATAGTTTTCACTGAATAGTTATTACATGAAGCGTCATTCATAAAATCAAAATAATTCACAGATTAATAAATTTGTAGTATTGTATTAACCAATCGAATCCACTTCTATTGTATCAAAAACAATGTTGGTGTTAAAACAAATATACAAAATCAAAGTCACTACAAATATGACCAACACATCAGGATTACCCAAAACTTATCTATATATTAAAACGTGAAGCAAAAACTTTGTACCCCTTTTTACGAAAATTGCGAGGACGGAGGAGTATGAAATTTCGCACACTTATAGTTTATATAGAAAAAACGACGAATGCTAATATTTTTTTAATTATGTATAAAAATACATTAAATCAATGAAAAAACACTACACACACTACCATGTATTTGACACACACACGTATATATACTGTTTTGTTTATTGTTCAAGTCAAATTAACAGTGTAGCCTTGGCGAAATCTGTGATTATAGAAGTATATATAGTCTTTGACATTAATTATTATGGTCGAATTTCGACCACGGGCGACCACTAGTAGTATAAATTACTCATGACGGCCTCTGTGGTTGAGCGGGCTAAGCCTTTGTCGGTCTACCTCAGTGTGACTCAGAGGTTCCGGGTTCGATTCCTGGTATGGTAAATTTCAGAAACGTATTTTCTCCGTTATTTACTATGGTCTCGATGTCTGGGATCGGGCTCAGAGTAGTCCATTATATATTACCCGTAACACAAGCGTAACTTGCTTAGTTTGGGGATATACAATATGTGTATTTGTATGCCGATTACTATTAATATCGCAATAAAACAATAACTAATAATCCTTGAATAGATAATAGTAGGAACTCATGATTTTTGTCTTCAAACTTTGCAGCTTTAACAAGACTAAATATATTCGGAGTTATGCTGTTGGTTGATTGATGACGTGCTGATATGAAGCTATGTTTCGTACAAATTGAGTTGTTTGCCTCGTCTCAGCGAGGAGGCTTATCTTCGATGTCATCCGTTTGCTGTCAGCGCTCAACGCGTCCGCAACGAAGCGAGATTGATCAATGAACTATTTCTTTACCTCTATAAAAATATTGTATACTAGCTTTTACCCGCAGTTTCGTTCGCGTTAATGTAAAAAAGTAGCCTATGTGCTATTACAATCTATAATCTATCTCTGTGCCAAATTTCATCCAGATCCGTTCAGCCGTTCTGTCGTGATTGAGCAACAAACATTCATTCAAACTTTTGCATTTATTTGCATTATATTTTTGCATTATATAATATTAGCATAGAAGTATAGACTGAAAGTCTTTTTTTCCTGTTCCTTCATCAGTGCGCTTTCATATTCACCATACGTTTTCCTTTGACGCATATCTGAAACGCCATAATGTGTGTAATAGCGCATGCGTTAAAACTAGTTGAATTACAACCCTTGCCGCTGACTTTTAAGGCATTTAATATAAGCACACACTTTTATTACGCCATTCTTAAACAACCCCATGTCGTAGTAGGGTAAACCTCGGCGTGAAATCCCTCTCAGGTCGTTATTTTACGCGAAACAAATGTCGTAGAGAACCGTAGATTTAATAACTATATAAGAACATCTATTGGACACGTACAATTCCAATTGTTGTTTCTTACAGATAATTGCAATTTTAGAATAATTACTGATACGTCACGTACATAGATTAATTAATTGCAGCATTAATTAGCAAGGTTAAACCTTTGAGTAGTCTGTGTACGTGACAAAATCTGCCAATATGAAAACAGATATTACTTTCGGAGATAAATCCCACGACCATGTTCAGGATATAAACGTTATCATGTAGCATTTAAGATTTTTGTATGTATAGTCTAAGTGTTTCTTTTGTATTGTATGAGTTCAGTAGACAAGCAGACGGTCCACCCGATGGAAAGCGGTTACCGTCGCCTATGGACATTTACAACATCAGAAGTGTTACCTGGAACCTGGCCACTAGTACCGGAACGCAACTCGAAGGTTGTTATGGCGGCATACTTTAGACGACGGGTTTAATGTTAAATTAAATAAGCAATCAATTATCGAGAGTACAACTACTTGTCGTCTTATATTGTACTACCCTCTTCGGGCGATTGAGCCATGGGCTCGCGTCAGTGGTGCGTCACCCTCTCCAATGGAGTAACCAACATAGATGTACCATACAACTTATAATAATCCCCACAATTATCATATATTTATTATGCACAAGATTATATTTGTATGTGACTTCTTGAATTAAAAATAACTTTTAGTTTAAGCACTACGAACATTGAGCAGTTACGACAACATCCCAGAGGTCTTGAATTAACTTAACAAATTCTATTTAAGTCCTGCACATCAAAAACATTACCGCAACCCCACATAACCATCCACGTATAATTACAGAGGCGTCACAAGTACATTAACCCTCCTTATTAGAGATGGGTAATATTGAGCCGAACATAATTTCAGACTGCATCTGATATATATTTTTTTAGGTTTTTGCGATTGTTAGACTAATTAAAAGTAAGTTAGAACTGCTTTAAGGCCAAAAAAAAAGAAAACATTTATTTCTAAAATGCGACACACAACAATACATAACGATAAAAAAAGAAAATTGTGTGTCGCAATTTGCTAAATGAGGTTGACGATCAGGATTTAGCTGTGCCGAAACATTGATTTCTGACTTCTTATCTCTCGTTTCTTTCACCTTCTGTCAATGTCAATCTAATATATTTATGATAATAACTTATGTATTATTGTATATATATGACTATGTATCTGTATATTCATTTCTTAAACTAGTTTGGGTATTTATGTATCTATTGCCTTTTTCCTGCACCACCTATATGACCTGATTCAAATTTTTTTCATGTAGGTTGCATGGAAGAGATCGCTTTGAGCGATAAGGCCGCCTGTTGTATTGCCTAGAAAAATATTGTAAATATGGTCTGTTTTTGTAATTGTATATTTTGGTGTGCAATAAAGTGTTCTCTCTCTCTCTCTCTCTCTCTCTCTCTCTCTCTCTCTCTCTCTCTCTCTCTTTTGTCAGTTATATGGAGTGGGCACAATATGCCTTTTCCTTCCATACTCCTCTATTCTGACATACGACCTCTGTCACACCACAAATTTTCATGTCATCCTTCGCAGGATTCATCCATCTCTTTTTGGTCTAATTTTTAATTTTTACCCGCCAATCTTCCAGTCTTTGATTATATAACCTCTAGATTTGGCGTCCCTCTATAATTCTTACTATAAAAACTGGCCAGCTAATGCATGCTTGTGTGCGTGACAGCGTTGTCTTACACTCGCGCTCCGCCATTTTATTTCTCTGTGTGAAGCGTATATAGAGATGCCAGCTAAAGACAAACTCACAATATTTATGGGAAAAACTGATCATGCTAAGGTCTATTTGATGCTTTTTCAAGAAAGTAAAAAAATATAAAATGGAATTTAAATATCTAACATAAAAATAGTGGTAACGTAAAGTTACAATTTATTTTAAAATAAAACTTCTTTTGGGAGAGACGGTGTGAATTGGATTTAATGAAACAAAAAAGTGTAATGAAAAAAAGAGATAACTATAAATGTATTTATAGGGTTTCGGTTGTGAGAAAGTGAGATAAAATATAGTACATGATAGTGATGTATCGATGTCATTTCAAGCGACTCAAGAGTCTATATGACTAGGAAAAAAACTGACATTCGACAGTTTTCCGAACCCTGTTTTATATAGGATTTTCTATGGGAAAAATATTTGTCTTCTAGAACGAACGAGCACGCTAGGCTATAGGAATGTGTTCCATACTGGTGACTCTGTACTAGGAAAGTGTTCTGCACTATGTACCTCACAATAGGGATGTCCCTTATAACTTCACGTTATAATGTTCAATGCTTAGATTATAGAATGTTCAATAAATATGGCATAAAAAGTGGGGCGCTTTGATTAAATTAATTAAAGTGCTATTAGGGGACATCTCTAGTGTGGAGCATATCCATAATATGAGGTACAGCCCTAACGTGTAGGACATCTCTAGTGTGAAGCGCATTTCTAGTACAAAGTCGCCAGTATGGAACCAGTTTGCCGCCGGAGTCGAGCACTCGTCCTACGAACGCGATCGTCCAGTCTTGCGAACATCCCTACAGTTCAATTTAATTTAAATATTTTATTGATCTAAAGACACATGTTTACATAATAACAGAACAGTTCGTTGCACTGCAAAAGTATAAAACTGTGCTGCAGTGACAACTCCCACCACAAGACAATGAAGTATATTATAGTATATATAGCACACGATACATTGCAAATATAATGAACTTTAAACTAAACATAGAAAATAACAAAAAGTGTCATTTTCTATATTAATTCTATAACTCAAGTGTCATTCGCGGCTATGAGCGCGCGAAGTGTGTGTAGGTATGTGGTGTGTGTGTTTGCGTGTGTGTATGTGTGTGTGTGTGTGTGGCGTATACCTTTAATGTGACTGAGTATTAGTGTATGTAAAGTGAGGAACATAAATATTTTTTTTTATTATAGGTTAACAGTTAAAATGTTTTCCGTTTGTATATAAACGTATGTTCGCGTCCATTTCCAGACAAACAAACAAATTTGACCATTTTATAAGTGTACATGATCTTTCCATGTAGTATGTATGACAAAATTTGTTTTTTTTTTAACCCAATTCGTGTCTACCCCAGATATACTAATTCGACGCTCACTTGGGGTATTTTGCTTTTGTAAAACCGGCAACACCGACAAAAAGGTCAAGTACGCGTCGTACTGATTTTACCTAATAAATAAATTGATTTTTACGAAATACTGAGTTCTGAATAATTACTTACCAATCGTAGGCGACTTCGTTCGTCTTTTGTAATTTCCGCACACTTTTATCGCGCAAAACGATATTTTAGGACACTGAAAGTTGACACGTAACACGACCACTCACCATGGCAAAATTGGCACTGCGGGACCGCGAGCCGCTTATGAGGTAACAGTTACCTGATATTTTTATCTACATCTTTGCTCTATCGTGTCAAATCTAGAGGTTATATAATCAAAGCTTCCAGTTTAACATTATTTTTGTTACGTGACTTCAGACTTTAATATAGAAATAAATAATAAGGATATAAAAATTTAAGTAATTAATATAATACGAAATTGAGAATTTTATGTACAATTAGAAAATTGTGTTTTTCTAAATTTAAAGAATATTTTGATTTGAGAAGCAAAGAAAACGGCACATGATATAAAGATACAGTCTCTATCCCCTCATATACCATAGTTTTCTTTAGGAAAATTAATCAGACCATATATAAAGCTGCTAAATAGAATCAGAACAGAGAACAACAAGTTTTTGCCATCTCATCGGCAAAGTTGATTCTTCAAACTCACTTCAAACTACATAGTAATGTAAAACTCGTGAGAATGTCCAACATCTCTTCTTCACGGAATCCAGTAGAAATAAAGATGGCAGATAACAACTGACAAGGGAGTTGGGACTGAATAGTTTTGATGTAGGTATACTTATAGGGATTTAGGTAGAGCCAGCCTCAAAAAATGCTAGTTTGTTAGCCAGCTCATCATTTTAATTTAAAATATGTAAGTTATTGTATGGTTAGGAGATGATGGGGCTTACATGGATATCTGACAAAAATCCCAAATAAATAAAGAGAAAAAAAATCGAGGGTAGATAAATACAATGTTAACACGTCTGTTTGACGTTTGAAAAATTTTGTGATTAAAGCTACTGAAAAGTGGTCAAGAAGCCATATTGAAATATAAAAAAAAACAAGTAGAAATCGCGCAACGTAACAGTTGAGATGTATTTTAATTTTATCTGAAATTTTAAAGAAGTTATATACTCATAGATGAAACATGCCGAGCACTATCTGATATAAGAGTATAAGTCTCTATATAAGTAGTTACAGTCAATAGTAATAGTTACAAGTGACTCAATTTCAGCTTTAAAAATTATTAAGTGCTAAAAGCACTTAATACAAATATACAATATACTATATTAACTATCTATACTAAAATACAAATACAATAGATTACAAAAGATATACAAATGCAACTGCTACTACTACAAGGCTGATTTTTCAAAGAGCACATAAAAAATATTTATAGGATAAATTACAATATCAAAAAGAAATAAAAATGAGAGTGGAATTGATAAAACAGCTTCAATTTACATTCAGTCAGGTTATATCAATATATGATGGAATATTTTTATCTTATAATTGAAAATGCTGCTCTATATATAATTGAGCTTTTGTTTGTATTGCTTTATGGATTGTCCGTCATATAAAAGTTAAATATTTCTATCAATTTTAATTGGAAGCGTCTAATTATGTGAGAACTCTCCATGAGGCATGCTGAAGGTTTTGCTACGTGAAAGAGTAAAAGAATAACCTAATAATAGATGGCCCAAAGCGGCCACTTTCGCAGAGAACATGACAAGTATCAAAGTAAAATAGAAATGTATGCTATATTTTAAAATTACCAGTATATTTAGATACGTGCCAATTTCATTAGCCCTTCTCCAAAAGCGACGCCTCATGCCCTTAGAGCTGTTTCACGACAATAAGTCATTTTAAGAGACTTCGTTTAGATCTATTGAACTGATACCACGTCGAATTAAGTAAATCGTTAAGCTGTACATTTAGAATCACATTACATATAACTCACACTTACCCATCACTATGTATGTCTTACAACCGTCCGCTTAGAAATCATCAAATAAAGTGACCTTAAGCGCAAACTTCAGAGGCTATTGTGCGAAATTTACAAGCGTTTCCTCCCTTGAATTTGTAATTGAGGATAATCACACATGAGCGATTAGTTAGTATGATAATTTTCTAACCTTAGCAAAATTACCAGCCGAATATTGCAATAATTAATCTCATGATATGTATACATATAAATTGCCACAATTTACCAATCAGCGAATGCCACTTTTTGCCCAATTTTTTCATGCAATTTGTGAATAAAAGAAACAACAATACAATACTGGTATTACCTCATTCTCATTAGTACTCTACATAATTATGGGATTATGAACATTTGCTGGAAAATTCACTCACTCTATCTGGTTCCCTGTTTTTGCTTTTGATATTGAACAAAGAAAAAAAGTAAAGAAAAATTTAATTCTCAATACCCAGAAAGGAAGTATTATTACAGTATAAATATAAGTCCTCTTAATAGCTAAGTAAGAAGAAATAATAACAAGGTAATAAAAAAAGAACTTACAGCTTAAATGTAACACAAAGTCATATCTATTTTAATGTAATTAGTATGTTTCCTAAGAACATCAGGTTCAATCCAGTTCAAAAGAGATTGAAGCTTAGAAAGTCGTCATAAGATTCATCCTCCCTGTTAATATCATAAACCGAAAGATTCAAGCATTAAACGAGAGTGGACCATGTGTAACAAGCTTTATTGCCATGTGGTAGCCAGTTTTCAAACTATTATTTTATTCAAATTTAGTCTATTGTCCAACGAACCGCTTATCCTATGAAAGAGACGAATAACAAAGAGACACGCACAACTGTCTCTGTCTATCATTGAAATACAGGAAGGAAAATGCTCGGCAAAATTGTAAGGCAATGTTTTCGTTTGGACTTTTGCTTTTTTGTGTAAAGTGGGGTGGAAATATTTGAAAGGAGCGTGTGCTCGGCGAATATTTAAGTCTTTGCGTTTTTGGTATTCTAAAAATTCCACATAAAATTGCTCCAATATTTAGTATGGTTTTAGAAATGTTCATCGAGAATACGAAAAAGAAATGTTTTTTGAGAACATTAATAGGAGAATCAGTGAATACATTCCGTCGTCGTTACCAACCAATCGTAGTCCAATGATAGACGTAGGCCTTATCAGGTTTCCGATATATATCGACAGCTTCATTCATCTAGTCAGCATCGACTACATTGCGAAGGTTATCGGTCTACCAGAGCCCTAGGTATGCTTTTACAATCGTTTCGGAATGTTCGAGTACTGTCGACATAATGGCATTAGGATGGTTTTCCGCTCGGACGACATCCTACTCTACGGTTTCTTAAACGCGGTCGGCACTTCAGTACTCATCTAATGTATGGGTCATCAGTCTTGCGCCAGACTTGATCGGCCCAATGCCACTTCATCATGCCGATTCTGCGATTCTCTTACATATATTATCGTTTTGGATTTTGTCTATGAGACAAATATTTGTCACGACCAAATCATAGGCAAAGGATAAAGAGATATAAGATATAAGAGGTAAAGATATGTATCCTACCGATTGTGTAGACGAGTGTTACGAGGAAATATTCAGAATAGTGCCTTCATCTTCCTTCTACCATCCCGCATCGGCTGGGCGTTCATCCTTACTACCTTGAGGCGCTTGGCTTATGTACGCAACGTTTCCCAAAAAGGTTTTTTGGTCGACGTAGGGATTTGGCATGAGGTGCCAGCCATGGTCTTTTCACAGTGCTTTAGGAATGACCCTAATTGATGGAGGAGCGAGGTGGAATGCTCCTCTGTCTCAAAGCAAGATTTTCCACCGAGGCTATTGTTATACCTTGCAAGCGTAAGTCCATCTATTATTGTTGGAAATTTGTATATATTCCTTGTACGTGAGAGAACTGTCTTGATATTTCAATTGTTGCACAGCACCATCAATTAGCTTGTAAGTGTTCCACTACAGCGCTATTGAGTTTTTCAAAAAAGGTGTCATAAAATTCCTTTTGAGGTGGCAGCGCATTGGTAACACTTCTGGTGTTGTAAATGTCCATAGAAAAAAAAAATACGAAATAGGTTTTAAGTAATAATATTTCCTCAAGTTTTCGAGACTAGTATACATAATAAAACTAAGTTTTAACGGTTTTGAGCCACTTTGAGCCGGTTTGAAAAGTGGCCAAAACGCCGAAATAATAAAAATCAAATAAATTACCGTGCTTAAAACCGTTAAAACATAATTTTATTAAATAACATTTTATATTAAACTTAAGGCATTTCTCAAATGTCGTCAGTAATTTGTGTTTTAAGGAGACAGATTCCAAATTAACATTAATTAGTCGTTTTGTTTAATTTCACGAGTAATAACTTACAATAAACCCTTCACGTTTGACGTCAAGTAAATTACTGGAATGTGGAGAGAAATTACCAAGTTACAAGTGACAACGCTGGACGTATTTCATAATATAACTTCTGTGAAATAAGTGATTAAAGTTTCTTATTACATTTATTTATTTATTATTATGTAGTAAATCACTCACGCATTTTAACCTGATTAAACTTTGGCACAAGACCAATCCTACGGGAATCATTATATTTTCTTTGATAAAAAGTTACTTACATTGCGTCTGATTCTAGCCTAATACTATATTAAAATACTATATTTTCATATGCTCTATATTCGGTTCCCTGAATATTGTGATTCATGTCCCTCTTGAGATAAATTGAATTTAAAATGTTCGGATGAGTTTTTTGTTGAATCTTCGTTAATACAAAATATTTTTTTTAATTTGATTTTAAATTATAGTATAAAACTAGAAGTGAATTAAGAATAACTATTAGTGAAGTAATAATTAGAAGCTAATGGGATGGTAGTACGAACGTAGAGCAAGCGCCAAATGTAGTGAAGCATATAAAACATTAGGACCGCCGTATTTAAATTGTTATGCTCAGAAAACTTTGCAGATTATGATCCTGGATGTTGCCAAAGACTTTATTGAACAAACCCTAAAATCTAGATTTTGTCATTAAAGTAAAGTATATATATATATATATATATATATATATATAGCATTATATATATATATATATATATATATATATATATATAGCATTATATATATATATATGTATAGGCTATAAAGCATTTTCTCATAGACATTTCACTATTGCAAAGTCAAAAAACTACAATCTTAAGAATCGTATTTAAGTCATACATATTAGTAAATATTCACCTGTTTCACACAAAAATATAATTATTATATTTGACGCTATTTTCTTCAATTTAGACCACACATAAAAGGCTAAAGCAGTGATCGCTTGAACAAATGATACACACCTGTGCACTGCGAAACAAATAAGCAGCTTACGGCACCGACGTATGTTAATTAATTAATAATGTTGATTGTAGAGAAGTTTAGTGTTGCGCTCGACTTGGATAATTATATCATTCTGCACGGAGTAATGTGAAATTGTAGACATTTGTATTCAGATTAACGGCATACTATACAATAAAAACTAATGCGGTGTTTTAGGACATCTGGTTGGAACGAAGTTCTCCTAAAGTCTTATAAATTTTATCAGAATTTTTACCACGGTTCAAGTGTAGGAGAGTCATTTTTTAAGACATTAAAAGCGATTATGTCTATAATTACGAAGTAACTTATTAGAACGCAATGATAATATAGTAATCATTTTTAATGAATGTTTATTTTTTAAATATATTTATTAAAAAACGTAAGTGATAAAATAAAAACATATTTAATTATTGTGGAATAAAATAATAAATATTTTCTCCCAAAAATACAGAAGCGTTGGTTACAAAAAATAAAATGAATGAATAAATGAATATGCTGTATTGTGTTAAGAGAAATAAAATTTTACAATACAACAGGCGGCCTTATCACTATTGGCGATTTCTTCCAGACAACTTTTGGATGGACAAAAATTTGATAAGAACACAGGTATGTTGCATTATTCTGACTACCCAATTAGTATAAATATATAAATACATGATATAATATACATAAATTAATAAAATATAAAAATTATACTAATATGATATATGTAAATAAAATATTATAAAATACACTTACATAAATAAATATAAAACGAGTACAAAGCTGAGAATAACTGCTACTGTATCCTTAAATTGAGCTATTTGATCTATAATAATCCTTCAAAAGTCTATTAAAAATAGGCAGTGACTTGGCTAGCTTGATATTAACAGGCAGCGCGTTCCAAAGACGAACTGCTTGAGCTGTGAAGGATTTGCCATAAAAGCTAATAATAAAATATTATAAATAAACTTTCTTATTTGATAGAACAGATTACATAAAATGAAGTAGGGGGGAGTCAAAAGTTCAAACTAAGAAAAACCCCGTCTCTTGGCTTCCTTCTCGCGTACAATTTGGTAATAAGGTATATAGATATAGCATACAGTTTAACATGTCCGCAAAATTGCAATTATTGTGTACGTGCGGCTGCACCTGCGGGCCCCTATCCTTAGTCGCAAATGAAGGCCACCACAACACAGTCGTGTTCCAGTATTTATACAACCGATAACGCCCCGAACCACGTGTCGCTGTCGCCACTTCATCTGCGAAATAGACATGTACAAGGTGAATTGTTACGTCACGTTTCATGCCTTCAATATATTGATGTATAATAGAAATTAGCACTGTTAAAAACTATGTTCAGTGCTTAATAGTTAATAATTAATTATTAGAAAATAGATGCACATCACGCAGTAGATAAGATTTTTGTATATAGGATAGTATAAGTTAAATTGAAAACAATTAAGAAATAATAAAGAAATCAATCAAATAAAGAAATCAATATACAACAAGAGTACAACAACTCTTCAGCTTATTTTGTACTCTTCTCACCAGCGGTCGAGCCTAGCTTCTGCAGCGATTCAGCCATATGCTTCCGTCAATGGCGCGTCAGCCCATCCAACAGGGTAACCAATATAGACGCACTACGCAATATATTTTTTTTTTGAGGCGGGGTAAATGCCTTTCGCACACTACCGGGTCCTTTACTAGGGATCAGACCAAAGCGACGAGAGGTGACACCACGAATGGGCACCAGAGTCAAATCGCCGGCTTAAGTGGAGACTCGACAACTCAATACTCCACTAAAACCACCCTCCTCCCATGTGCCCCGCGCTGTGGTAGGAAGAGCGTGAGACTTAAAACGTAGTTCCGCCCACGCTGATCCTAGCGCATCAGTGCTTGAGAATGCCCCGGGACAGGCAAACTCACTTCGTCAACAGGGGTGAAGAATCCTCTGCTCCCTAGATACTAGATGCATGCTCCCTGCAGCGGTATTACGGGACTACCCACTGACATCAACCCTACCATGAATCAAAACTGAGATTAACGATGTTTAATATTCGTCAATATGGTTATAGCCCGACCGTCTACCAAGGTTGTCCCAAAAATAGGGGGACTCAAGCTCGGCAATGGGACGCTTATGAGCTGATATTGTGTTTTATTCAGATTGTTTTAATATTCTGTAAAGCGTCGTCATAGTTGTGGAAGCGGCTACTGTGTAGGTACGCGTAAACAGCAACAGCGCCTTGAAGGAAATAGCTGACGGACAGGATTGCTCTCTGATTTGATCATTTATTAAGAGGATCACCGATCACATCGGTGTTAAACATTAGTTACTAACAGAGATATATAAGGTAATACTAATAACATTGGCATATGTTTTTCTTTATTTAGGTCTATCTCGTTTTTTTATTATTATTATTATATTATATTTGTTTTTGTATTTATTATTGAAGACTGTTTAAAAAAAACATATTTTCCTACTTTTGATTATTAATTGCTACGAGTATGTCCTTACTCCAACTGTGATGGTAGTAGTAGTGACTGTGGCCAAATGAGTCTTCTTTATACCGTTAAAAATATCGCCGTCCATGATTAGCTGCGTCAATTTCATATTTTTTATTACTTGAGTTCAGCAAACAGGCACACGTTCAACGACGTCCCACCTGATGGAAAGCGGTTACCATCGCCTATTGTAACATTTGTAACACCAAAGGTGCGGCCGCTCTCTAAAGGGGACTGGTACCTGAGCACTAATGCCTGACCAAGTTGTTATAGCGGCATACTCCAGGCATATACCCTACTACCTGGCTGTGGGTTGATTTGTCGCCTCTTACGACAGGTCGCCTGGCCACAGGAAATTGTATTATTTCTTACTTTATGCACGGATAGATCTATGGTTGGTGTATACATTATCGATGTTTAACGTCATTAACAATTAATAACATCGTCGCATCGCAAATAACGCATTAAACTGATCGCTACATCTGCGTGTAACAGTCACTAACATAATATTACAGAAACAGGATATTTGTTATATAGTGAATAAATGGCTAGCGACCTAGTTTCAATATAATAATCGTCAACTCTTTCATATTTAACAGACGCACAAGAAATAAATATCAAACATTAAATAAATTAAAGTTAAAATAGCTAATTTACAATTTCCGTGCGAGTTGGTGAGTGGTCTAAAGTCAACTAGGGCAGGTAATAGATACGAGCCCCTTGGGATCCGTTGGATTAATATTCCCCGTACCTTTAATAATTTTGCCATTTGTAGATAGACCTTGATCTATTTCTTTCAAGTCAAAGCTAATTTTTGGTTAGGTAGGTTTGTTTATGTTGTTTTTATACTTCTGTTTTATTTTGTTTATGTACTTTATATACGAGATGTATGTAAAGTTTTAAAACAGTGTATATAATATTATATATATAATGTTTTAGGATGTAGGTAACCAAAAATAAGTTTGAAGGTGATTCCTCACCGCGAGCATTCGACTGGAATGTAACATTTATGATTCGATTGCGAGCATTACGTTACAATACTGCCTCCCTGACTGAGGAGCATTCGCCTCTAACGAAAAATTTATGATTTGATTTTGAGCATTTAGTTGATTCCACAATGTCAGACGAAGCGGTCGTTGTGTTAAAAGTTGTGGCAAAATGTTACAGATTGTATCATTACAGATCGCGTGAATTGTAATGCTTGCTTGGTTGTTCTCCTTCACCGATGCAATGCTCGAATCTGTAACATTACAGATGAGCACTGTAATGTTCGGTTCTCCTCCTTTACTGATGATGATGTTCACGCCTGAACCTGTAACGTATTAACTACGACAGCTCAGTGGCTATGCGTCTTAGTCTCCATACTGAGAGGACATTACATTTCTTTATCCTGTGCAGTTTCTAACTAGTTCGTGGCTTAGATCTGGTCCAAATTAGCCTCCACTATATCCCTCCATCGGTTCTTGGGGGCCAATCATGGGTCGATTGAGTTGTCAAATGCAATTTTAGTCCAAGATAAAGATAATAGGTTAAACGCAACAACATATAGATTAAAAATGTCTGTGCAGTTCACACGCAGTAGAAATGAAACTTCAGAGAATATATTCCCAGGTAAATTTTCTCTAACTTTTATTAATATAAATATAATTCCTTTAGTCTACATCCGTCAATAAATTATAATTCAAAATAAACTTCTTAAGCATTACTTTCAATTTTTCACTGCTATAGTTAAAAATTGGGCCTATGTCTAGTCACCGGTCTTACTCTCTAATCTGTGCTGCACAATGTAAAACTCGTATCCTCCTATGAGAGAATGCTCTCATAGGCTTAGATTTATAGATTTATGTGTTTATCTTCTTTTAGTGTTGCTTTTTCGTTTCACCGAGTTTCAAATCACAACGATTCTAAAGAAGTTTCATTTCAAAAATCAACTTTCCAGCTAATACCCGCTGCAAAAAACCAGAGTCAGATTCAAAATGCCTAATCGAGTCTTTGGACAATTGATCTGGATCTAGAATTGGAGTAGGCGATTCAGCGAGTTAACGTATCAAGCCTTCTGGATACTTAGGTACTCAGAGACGGTAAACCAAGCTCAGTAAAACTATAAGTAGAACACTGATTCTACATATAGTTTTAAGGAATTATTTATATTCGGACCCGTATAACAATACGGGTCCGAATGTTGGGCCACTAAAGTGATAGACCACAAACGTCTCCTGAGATAAGGATGTTGAGATGGATGTATGGTGTTACAAGAATGGATAAGATGCATAATGAGTACATAATGGAATCTTTGAAAGTTTCACCCGTAACTGAAAAATTGAGAGGAAGAAGATTAAGATGATACGGGCATGTAATGAGGACGGATGAAAGTCACGTGCCGAAAAGAATGTTAAACTTTTTTTTATTGCAGGAGTTCAGCAGACAGGCAGACAGCCCACGTGATGAAAAGCGGTTACCATCGCCTATGGACATTTACAACACCACAGGTGCTACAAATGCGCTGCTGCTCTCTTAAGGGAGATTGGAACCTGGTCACTAATGCCGGAACACAACTCAAGGTTGTTATGGCGACATACTTTAGACCAGGGGTGGTAGCCATCCAGTCGGACAAATGCCCTACCACCTGACTGTGGGTTGTTTAGTCGCCTCTTACGACAGACCGCCCGTCCGCAGGAAATTGTATTCTTTCTCCGTTCCTGCATGGATAAACTGTAAGATTGATGGATACAAATGTAAAGGTAGAGCAAAAAAGAGATGGATTGATTGTGTGAATCATATCATTTGATGGTTTATGGTGTGAAAGCTACGTCTGTGAGAATAGAGGAGTGTGGACAGAAAAGACATATTGTGCCGACCCCAAATAATTGGGAGAAGGTGAAAGAAAAGAAACGGTCTTAAGGCATTATTAGAAAACAATATGACTAATATAATCAATTAGGTAATGATTAAGATTTTTTTTAATGTATAATTATTATTAATGTGTAATTATTACTAGTGGTCGCCCGTGCTCGAAATTCGACCATAATAATTAATATCAAAGACTATACTTCTACAATCACAGATTTCGCCAAGGCTACATTGTTAATTTGACTTGAACAATAAACAAAAGAGTATATATGCGTGTGTGTGTAAAATACATGGTAGTGTGATGTTTTTTTTTTGTTGCTTTAATGTATTTTTCGTCGCTTCTTCTCTATATAAACTATAAGCGTGCAAAATTTCGTACTCCTCCGTCTTAGTAAAAAGAGGGTACAAAGTTTTTGCTTCACGTTATATAGATTATTAAAACAGCCTTTTCAATTATTCTCAAATTCACATACAGACACAAACTCAACAGAGGAGTCGTCATTTGTCTCACGTGCAAACAACAGGATATTTAAGAGCTATTATGCTACACGTACAGCGTATGTGCTCTAATTTCAACAATTTCATGTCGTAATTTAATTTTAAATACCTCGCATGAGATATGCGATATGTTGCTATCCTTACGGTTTCATGTTCGAATATGTTTAATTATTTACAAAGGAAATTCGAGATAATGGAAAATGATGTGCCCGTCGAATCTATGTACGTGTCTAAATTAAATTTAAGTGATGTAGCAAATATTGTTTGATAAAACCTTGAGGACAGATTTAAGAACAACAGAACACCATTAAGTTTTGAATCAAACTAAAGATTACTATAATTTTAATGAGTAACTTTAGCACTCCGAGAGTTTGAAGTAAGATTAATTTAAAGAATAATTAAGATTTATAATTTTAATGTTTTAAGCTTAAATTATTAATATTACTAAAATATGTTAAATGGCTATCAAATTCAGCTATAACTTTTTAACGAGCTACTATTCATCAGATTAATTTACACGGACAATTCATAAGGAATATTGTTATAATCCATGCCGCATTGCATTATGTACAGGAGATCCTATATTAATTTATCAATTACAAATCACCAGAACTTAGAGACAATCCTATATAGTTTTTATTCTCTCTTCTCTTTTTACTTTCACCATATCGGAATTAACTGGGTCGGCACAATATGTATATAGTTGTTATTCATAGTCAGCAAAAATTCTCCTGATTTGATGAAACATGAAAAACGCCAAGATCAAAAAGCAAGTGTTAAAGAAAATTCAAATTATCTTGTATGTTTGAAGAGGTTAATAAAAGAAGATGAAGCGAAAGTTGTTTGTCAGGATCGTTGGAAGGTGTAGATCGATCATCTCTGCCTACCTCCATGGGAGACAGGCGTGACAATATGTGTACTATTTCATGCTTGAGTAGTGCTTTACGCTATACAAGGGCCGCCCAAAACCGTGTCATCGGCAAATCACAGGCACTTCCACCTTACACTGAAGTAAACAAAAACCTTTGTGACTTCACGCTTGCCTAATCAAATGACAGACTATTTTTACGTCACCCTTAAATATTATATTGAAAAGCATTGACGCGTATTTTTGGACCCTTTCTCTTATGTCAAAGAACATTGTAAGTAATGGCTGACTTTTTCCAGAGTTTGTTTCGCCATGGAAACTTGATATGAACGTGGAAACGAATATAAAAACTTCTCTTATTCAGAATAGCTGAAAAACCCTTAAGAATATAAATTTTAGGGCCTCTTACAAATTCCTCATATTTTTCTGAGTTTTTACGGTTCTGTTATCTGAAAGTAAAAAAACCTTTATGCCTACATTCCGATATTTTTAGGGATTCGGTGGTTGGTACAGATGCGTAAATAACTGCAACTATAATAAATATCTGCAATACCTTGAGGTTTTTGCTAAAATATTTACAAATAATCCTAGTTTACTTGAAACTAAATTTTAATTATTACTCTAGTTTCGCAGTAAACATGATATTATTATGTTACGTAATCAGGGATACAGTTAATAAGAGCTTGCTATTATACGTAAATATATCTACTAAAATGTAAGGGTTCTATAAAAAGCGATAAAGCACAGTTTAAGCGTAAAATGCATTTCACTAAAGTGGCAAAGTTATATGCGTAATAAAATACCAAGTTGAAAGTCGTGAATTAAACGAAGATTGTTTAGAAACTTTTAAATTCCGAGAACTTTCGAAGTCATAAAAGCAGTGATGTGAGGGTACATTTGCAATTTGGAATTGCGCTTCCGCGTTGGGTGCCAAGCGCTAAACAAAATTCACATACATTATTTCTACCCTCGTGTACATGCATCAAAGTGATTAATGAGGTCACATTTTTAAAATGGTCGGGTACAAGCGATTGTTATATATTTTAAACATACTTCTGGCATTATAGGTATATACATTGTACATTACAGGGCGTTGGATATATTCTTGTCCACAGGTTACTCAGTAATCTATACTAATATACTAATAGTATTATAAATATGAAAGTTTGGACGGATGTTTGTTGCTCAATCATACCACAACGGTTGAACGGATCTGGATGAAATTTGGCACAGAGCGAGGGCTGCATGTAATCTGTGGATTTTCTTTATTTCGTGTATACCAACGATACGCGAGACAACACTAACATGAACATTTTGTTAGCGCATTCTTCGTTTGAATTACATATATTCTTTTTCTTGACGACGAGTAGGGAAGGGGAAAATTTAACAAAGAGATAGTCCTCGGCGCAACCAGTATATTTATTAGCCGTTCTTTTACCGTAGTTCCAAGTAATGATTCAACAACATATCGACTATCGATGTTTGGTGAATATTCTTCTCGACTTTTTGGACTAACGCGAACACGAGCATTCCTAAACTATTATATATGCATCATACTTGTGGTAGCTTAGTAATTGATCGGAAACTCGAATTATGCGCTGCTTAAGCAGTTTTCTGTTACTACTTGCTCACGAAGGAAAACATTGTCATGAAACATGCACATCGAGATAAAAGTGTCAATTCCGCCAATCCGTCTTAGAAAAGCGTGGCGGGTATACTGTGCGTTCGTTCGTCAATGGGTGGCCCGAGCCCAGCAGTGGGACGATTATGTTATCATTATAATCGACGTTATACACTTTCTGAAACTAAAACGGCACAGCTAAACCTTACTCTTCAAGTTCCCACCGAACACCCTCTGTCGAGTTTTGAAAGTAGTTACATTAGTGGCATAATAATTTCTTGAGCAACAGGGACATGTTACGATAAAATCAATACTATTTCCATATAAAAGAACAGGCATTACAATAAAATACGATCCTTATCCTATTATAATATCACTAGAAATATTTTTTATTATTGTTTAAACAACAATTAATGCGTTCTTTAACTCCTTTATTACTAATACAACTTATGACTAAAAAAACTACGTTTTAACGGTTTTAAGCGCGGTAATTTATTTATGATTTTCATTATTTCGATGTTTCGGCCACTTTTCAGTGGCTGTGGTCACGGAAGACAAATAAGTGACAAGTATTGTTAAATGTCAATTTGTTCACTTTAATTATTCAGTTTTAATTTTGTTTATGGTTATTATTTATTCTATGAGAGCATAATCTCCTAATAATTCATTTTAATTATTTGATTGATAATTTCTTTTATTTTTCCTTCCACCCATTTTAAATAATTAAAATGAACAAGTTGGCGACAGGCTAAATAAAACTTTAACAATACTGATTGACACTTTTGAAAAGTGGCCGAAACGTCGGAATAATAAAAATCAAATAAATTGACGCGCTTAAAACCGTTAAAACGTAGTTTTATTGTGTATACAAGTCGCGAAAACTTAAGTATATACAACTTATGACGTCAAAGTAGATATGCTTTTACAAAATTTATTATGAGGTTAGGATGTTTTGTAATATGATAAAACGTAGATATCTTAATTGATTTGACCGTCCGCTCCTCTGTTGTCTTTTTTATTGCATGTGTTCAGCTGACAGATAGACGGCCCACCTAATGGAAAGTGGTTACCATCGCCTATGGACATTTGTACAGCACAGGTACTACCAATGTGCTGCCTCTCTAAAGGGAGACTGGAACCTGGCCACTAACGCCGGAACACAACTCAAGCTTGTTATGGTGGCATAATTTACACCAGTGGTGGTAGCCATCCCGACGAGTAAACAACCTACCACCTGGCTGTAGGTTGTAAAATACCAGAATGTAAAAATATTTATTTAAAAGGATTATAAATCCATTAAGCTTAGTACGAAATATTTTAATTAATGCAAAATCTAAAAGAGGTCCAGGCGAAAGCTATCCTCTACTCGAATATGATATAAGCCTGTCAATGTAGTGTCAGCGAGCTTTTTGGGCTTTGATTTGCATTTCAAAAGGCGCCAAGGCCTTACTTTATGTCGGTTACATTGAAAATGATTTTAGAACATGTTATACTCTTTACCAGGATTTGATGAATAACCCGCGTGAACTTAGGTTTAGAATGAACAAAAACAAATTTTGAATAAAAATACAATTGAAGTACAAAAAATACTAAAATCTGGTTTAAATCTAAGGTTGTGACAAACAAGCTCACCTTTACTTACACATACGCAAACATTGGCATGTATAGTATTTTTTTAATTTTCGCGAATAGCCGAAACGTCGAAATCTATATATAAAAATAAATAAAATTGAGCTATCTGTTTGTAATGTCAAAATAACAACTTTTACTAAATGCTAATTTTAAAATTAGTTTTTGATATAAGTACCATATATGGTACTTATATCAAAAAACTAATTTTAAAATTCTTATATGTCAGTTTGTTCCGGCTAATCTCTGAAACGGCTGGACCGAATTTCTGGACTTTCACTGGCAGATAGATATGTTATAAGGCTTAAGTAAATTGGCTACTTTTAAAATTAGGGTTCCGGGAACGAAACATACCATGCGGACGAAGTAGTGGGTAACAGTAAGTAAAAAAATAAAATCGAGTAAGATGTCGCGCTTATAAGCGTTAAAAATTAATTTTAATTATTTGCATATATTTTTAATTTTTTAGAGCACTGTAATTTTGGGCTCTACAAAAAGAGGGTAAATAGATTCTTAATCTTAAAAAGGTAGCCAACGCATCGACTCCTAAGGTGTTGCAGATGTTGATGGACTAATCACTCGCCATCAAAAATGTCTGCCACCTTAACTTACCTACAAACATAAAAAGCGTCTCGTAGTGGAGTAATATTTCAAAAGCAAAAGCATTAAATTAAGTTGATGCAAACTTTACATAATTTTAAGGCAAAATTAAAACAAAACCCGTGAACTCATCGCCTAATCTCAGGCATGATTTTCAAGAATGAAAATGATTAGCGTTGCCTTAATGTTTTATGTAAGCGAGTTTTTAATTACCGTCTCAAATTGGCAAAGTTTCCTTTGTATTTTTGTAGCAATTAAGAAAATTTAGAGACTCGTAATCGTGATTTTCATGACAAGGTAATTTTCGCTTTTTGTTAGTTTATATAACTACGTTGTGAATTTTCTAATGCACTTTCAGAGCCAAATACAAAAAAAAACTTATAATAAATATATATAGACAGATAACCTGTATTGTACCTACACCAATAGAAAAATAAACTTACAGATTAACAGCAAATTTTCAGATAAAAGTTATCAACAGAATAAATTATAATCCGACTGAACTCAAGAGTGAAACAATTTAAAATTTTGATTCACGCAACAGTAATTTTTTAATTTTAACGTTTATCTGGTGATTGAAAAACTGGTCCTTAAACTATATCTAATTGTGCATAAAGGGCGATATTATCGCTAAAAACGATCTCTTCCAGGCAACCCTAGGAAATAATTGAAATGATAATGTCGATGATGGTATGAGCATGTAAATAAATTATATAGTAAAACTAGCTATAAAAAAATTTGACTCGATTACAAAGAAAAATTAAACTAATAATTTATATAGCTATCTGATTTCATATGGTACACATCCATGTAGGAACGGAGAAAGAATATTAATGTTACGAATTACGAGACTCGAATTAAAATGCCGTTGGAACTATTATAGAGTTTATTAGAACTATACAAACATGTATAACACAGGTAAAAATATAACCGAACATAAAAAGTCCAAACGTAATGCAGAAGGCCGTAATTCAATAAAACGCGCAAAGTTCGTCACTATTAGATTGCCGATTGTAGTACACACGTCTCGCTTTGACCGTAGTTCTCGCTCGACTGCACTCCCCCCTCAATCAGGCCATCGTTTCATCCTGCACAAGTGCAATATGCCCGCCCGACCACGTGGACCGAATTTCCTAGAATCAGCTTGTACTTTAAAATCCGTAACACCTGGCTAATGATTACAATACAACAATAGGCTATTGCTGTTCTCTAGAAACGTATGCCAATAAATAAGTAAACAAAAGAAGACGATCATAAAAGAATTAGAATAGTTTCAATGTTATTAGTTCAAATGCCGACGGGTAATAAATGTGCTTCAACAAATCTGTGCGTGGAATTTGTCTTTGTAGGCGCTTAGGTTGTAACATTAATTTCTGCGGCCAGGTGCCTCTCGTAAGAGGTGACAAAACAACCCACGGCTAGGTGGTAGGGCATTCGTCCGTCTCGACTACCCTGGTCACGAATAAGCCGCCATATCAACCTAGAGTTGTGTTCCAGTATTAGTGGCCAAGTTTCCGTCCCTACTTTGAGGTCGGCAGAGTGGTAGCACCTGTGGTGTCGCAAATATACATAGCCACCGATAATCACTTTCCATGAGGGTTGTACTTTGTTGCTGTCTGTTCTAAATAAATGTTCTTTCCCAAAATTTCATTGAATTTTTCTGGCGGGTCAGACGAAATCGAACTACGAAGGTAGTTGAGACTTAGGTCTCAATTCCGTTATAACGTAGTGTTAATGACATTTATTCCAAGTAGTGCTACCTGTTATTTTATGTACTATTTTAATATTTGCGAGTAGTAGTGGTTACTAATAAGATAAGAAGAAAGATCACTCTCGACTTCGCTCGGATGCACATGTCGTGTAGCTCTCTACTGGCTAATTATTGTGCCAGAATCATAACTTATATCATTGTACTTTAGATGGGCATTCTTTGTTCAGAAGTCGAATTAAACAGTTTTCCAAATTCTATGTGTTTTGCTGTATAAATCCCCACTAACAGTAGTTTATATTACTAATACTATACTACTCAACGAATATCGCTAATAATTATGTTCTTAAAATCACATACAAAGACTACTTAAATGGACTCTTAAAACCGTATGTCACTTTAAGTACGTCGCAATGCCTTTGAATGCACAAAGAAAACTATACAAAAGATGAAATGGGGTTAAAAATTGTACTGTGACACACAAGAAATATATTTTAAACTGTGTTCCGACTTTAGAGAACTGGGTTACAATGCCGGAGGGCTGTGAAACGTCTTCTCTCTGACTTTTAACTTACTGTTTTGCAATGACAAAGGGCTCCATATAACAAATTGAACATTTTTATAGCAATTTCAAATTAGATTTCTAAAAATATGATGTTAAAAATAAGCCACGCGCAAAAGGTTTACCAATGACTACTTACTATTATTGTATTCATTCAAGTAATACAACTTATTATTGTTTTATATTACTTACTATTAATGTATATACTTTTGTAAAGTATATACAATAATAAATTAAAATAATTATTTTATTGCAACAACTATTTATGTAACCTTTTTTGTCAACCATACTGACCATCAATCAACACGTGACATCATGAGGCTATCGGCAAACCTTCTGCGCACGGGTAGTATAAGTATAATATATGTGTCGAATTCCTATAGAACACGTAAAACAAACATAGGAAGGAAATATTGATTGAAAAAATGATCAACACTTTTAAGACATAGCTTATACAAGTATATGATTGCTGGTTGTTTGGCTTAGATGTCGTAGTATATTCCTTAAACTCATAATCAAACATAGTAAACATTAAAAATACGTGAAATATATATTTCATAACTACAAGCTTCAAACCCTTCACGTACGTCTTGTCTTAAGTGTCTTGAAAGAATTTAGTCTGTATGGAGCCAAAGGTAGAAACATAATTTTTTATTTAGCATTCAAGTTTCAAAAGTCAGACATTAAGATAATAAAAAGTTGGATGAAATTTTGTACATATTTGTTTCCAGGAGTTTTCTGTGTCTATACTACTCTTTTATTTAACAGAAAGTTACAAAAAATAATTTCTATTTACTATTTCAATTTTAGTCGGCTTATTTTGATTTTAAGTTTTACTTAAATATTTATGACCTCGTTCTTAGTCTAATAGGTAATTTACTAACAGAAGTACATAATTTACAAATATGATCTTTTTAGTGTAATGGTCTAACATTACACTAGTTAAGTTATAATAAGTAATTAGGTATATGTTATAATTAATATTTAATATATTATAAACAAATAAATTATATATTTAAATAAAATAAACATATATATTTTAAGCACATACCATAAATGTAAGCAACGGAGTGTGTTGCACATACACCATTCTCACCGCACCAGTGTAACAGTAATAATACTCACATTAGAACAAGTATTATAGAAATACACTCCAACACATAAAAAACACCAAATAAATTGTCACGCACAGCGACAAATAAAAATAGCGTGTTAATCTCAACATATTTTAAATAAAATTTTCTAAAAACAAGGCACGGAACACAGAGTCCGTAGAGTTCGTTTAAATAAAAAAAAATAGACTAAAAAGGTCATATTTAAAAATTGCATTTCGAAGGAACTGTGAAACCCTCCGAACTCATTTACCAAAATTTTCAGAATAAGAATAACACTTGGTGGTCATAAAAATCAGATAAGAGACCTCGATAGTTAGCCGTCTATTTGCTATTTGATGTATGCATGTTTCCTATAGAGAAAAATATATACGGCCTGTCTTTTCTTGTACATAAAAATCGAATGATACTAACTAAGCTATAATCCCAAACAATAATTCATATATTCATAAAGCAATGAATGCGAATTCAATTTCGTTAAAGAAAAATAGTCGAGAAGGAAAAAAACACGAAAGTTGGAAAACCCTCGCATTTTTTTGGGTTCCAACGGGATAACGTGAACTTTATGATTGTCATCCTACTTAATGTTTAAAACATTGCATAAATAATTGAGTTTCTATTAGCATTATGCTTAATTAGAGTTATTTTGGTAATATCTGAAACCTGGTGAAATCATCACGTCTTTATATTTCACATTCATTTTTCTTAGAAAAATTGGATGAAATTTCATAAGAATATTCTTATGAAATTTCATTGCATTCTACATACTGCTACCAGGTGCAGAAATCGTGGAGACATGAACTCGATTAAAAAGGCTACGGGTTGTCGCTATATAACATACTAGGATATGCCCGCGACTTCGTCCACGCTGACTTAAAATTCCCACAGGATTTCCGGGGTAAAAAGTACTGCAGCATTTAAAAAAGGATCTAACCTATCGTTTTATTGAAAACTGTTTCGAAATAAGCAAATTTTTATGCACCCGAGCAACCACGAACCGCTCCCGGAAAAAAATCCGCGAGATTCCCGGAATAATAATAATAAAAATAGTAGCGAAGAGCCTCGACCGACATCTATAGAAGCCCTCGCTCGGTAAATGGGTGAAGGGCCAGATACAGAAGGCGGTTCTCCTGGGCACGGCACGCATTGTGAGGAAGTTCCTGTCTCTGGAGCCTTAACCACCGGTAGCTTGGACCCTAGGCCCCGCTGCCGACGGACGTCATCTTTTTATATTTTTTTAATATGTGTTTATTTTTTATATATACGTGTATTAAAAAAACATAAAAAAGAATATAAATAAATATATGTGAAATAAAAATAAATATTTTTTTATCCGTGCAGGAACGGAGAAAGAATAGAATTTCCTGCGGCCGGTCGGCCTCTCGTAAGAGGCGACAAAAGAACCCACAGTCAGGTGGTAGGGTATTTGTCCGACTGGATTGCTACCACCCCTGGTTTAGAGTATGCCGCCATAACAGCCTTGAGTTGTGTTCTGGTATTAGTGACCAGGTTCCAGTCTCCCTTAAGAGAGCAGCAGCGTATTTGTAGCACCTTTGATGTTGCAAATGTCCATAGGCGATGGTAACCGCTTTCTATGAAGTGAGCCGTCTGCCTGTCTGCTGAACTGCTGCAATAAAAATAAAAAAGTAGCGAAAATTTTACATGTAAGAATGTGCTGTCGATCAGTGAAAACCGCAACGAAATCGACCTAGTAGTTTTTACGTGAATTCTGAATAAACAGTCAAGAAAATAAAATAAAAATTGTATCTCCATCCTTTATATAGTCTATTCTAATTTTTTTTTAAATTTAATTTCTATGTACTGACACGGCATGTTTAGAATTCTATAATATTACAGATATGGCGACATTAGTGCTCCAAAAAGAAATTAAATTGTACTACACACTTGTTTTTGTTAAACTTACACTGTTTTTCTTTACATTGAGGGCCGCTTGCATAACGATCGCCTTTAAATAAAAAATAGTTAATCATATTAAACTGCCTAAATACGTTTTACACAAAACGTATTTAGGTATTTGACAGTTCTTTAAACATATTTAGCGGCAAATTTTGCGTTGTGCAAGATGCTAATTGTATTTAAGGGTGTTAAATGCGTTTTGTGTTTCTTAAATAAATTTAAGCAACCTTTGCAAGCGGCCCTGAGAGTCTTTATTTGCATTTTCCAATTCAAAATTCCATAATACCCAATCGCAGTAAACATTGGTGTTTTATTTGTAGATATTATTTTTCCTGTTGTTATAAATAAGAAACAATAACGGCCCGGCCTGGCTCGAACGGGCATAACTGTACCCATACAATGGGGTCCGATGAAGATTGTTTTCTTGTTCATTGTGTTGCCGATCAGAGTCCAAGTAAAGCGGAAATATTTTGAAATTAAAGTGAGTTTTGTTTCCTTATAATGCAGAGAATAGAAACTTTAAGAAAATTATTTCTCGTTATTATACACTGAGAAACAAAAACTTCGTTGTTGATGCTAGATGTGTCCAAACGAAATGTTTGGAAATATTTCTATAAAAAACAAAAAGAGATCAATTTTAATCGTGTAAGTTTATGAACTGGGAATACCGAATTCATACAAACTATCCAGGACCTGTTAAGCGTTACAAATCCGTTTCTACATAGGTACTCTTCTGACTTTTGAGTCCACTAAAAGTTTTTGTATAAATATCAAAACGAAACAATTGATACTAAAAAAGAAAAATTACATAGGAGTATAATAGGTGTTACGCGACGCGCTACGATATTGCTACGACCGAACGAACTGTTTGCTACAAGAGACGTGGCTTGTCCTAGAGTTTGATAATAATCCACGATGTTATTATATAGCAGCAGGCCCGCGACTTCGTCCGCGTGGAATTTTTTTGTAGCGGAACTCTAATTTTAAAAGCAGCCTAAGTTACTCGATATAACATCGCTATCTGCCAGTTAAAGTACCGTCAAAATCACAGACAAGAATTTTAAAAAATATTTTCACATATAAGTACCGTTTATACTTTCATATACATTTAGTAAAAAACGGTTTTGACATTACAAACAGACACTTCAATTTTATTTATCTGTATAGATTGGGCTAAAGATGTCTGTCGAGAGGGCAATATATCATTGACTCACTTCACTCAATATCAAAACAGCTATAACAAAGTCTTTGAACGCCCACGCTATTTTAGAGCTTGCACCTCCCGGTTTAGGTGATAAGACGGTATATATGTAACATTTTTCCAAGAGGATTCTGTGGGTTTTACACATCGGTAAGATGAGTTAGTTTATACTGAGTTAAAACATGCAAAACATATTCAATATTCGTATTTATAAATGATTTAAACATTATCTTTATTTTTTTTATTGTATAACATGTTATGTGTTTCGACGTAATCTGTAAGCACAAAAAGCACTAGAATACTAAATAGATTGCAATACAAGCTTCCTCCAACATACTGTTAGTATAATCGTGAAGATGTTTGTCGTAGATGTGCCCGTATTTACTTCTGTACACACTGAGAAAGCCTTTGCCGTACTTTGTGTACTAACTTGAACACTGTTTAGTTTCAATTTTACCAGTTGCCTACTAGTTTGAGAATACATTAAATTAGAACTTATTTTTAAACAAAAAATTCTATCATGTTTTGATAATGCATACAATTTTTTTATTTAATATTAGTATTGTTACGAGTTGCGAGGACTCGAATTAAAATGCCGATGAAATTATTATACAGTTTATTAGAACTATACAAACACGTATAACACCGGTACAAATATAGCCGAACACAACAAATCCAAACATAATGCAGAGGGTCGTAATTCAATAAAACGCGCAGTCTGTCACTAGTAGATCTGCGATTTTACACACTTCACGCTTAAATCGTTGTTATCGCTCGACTGCCTTCTCTCTCCATCAAGCCATCGTTTTATACTGCACAAATGCAAATATGCCCGCCCGTCCACGTGGACCGAATTTCCTAGAATCAGCTTGTACTTTTAAAATAACATGTTACATGCGTAACATATGGCTAATGATTCCAATACAGCAATAGGCTCTAGAACGAATGCCAATAAATAAGTGAACAAAAGAAGACGATCATAAAAGGATTACTATTAGTTCAAATGCCGACGGTTGATAAATGTACTTCTACAAATCTTACGTGGAATTCGTCTTTGTCGGCGCATAGGTTGTAACAGTATTTTACCGTATCTTTGTCCTTATATGATTGTATTTTTGGGCGCAATACATTTATGTATCTTATGAATAAAATTATTCAAATAAAAAACAAATGCAGTCCCTGGAGGGGACTATACTACAAACCAAAACTGTAGGATACGTTTTTTGAAAAATGTAATTAATTCACTCAATTGAAAGGTCACTATAAAATGTCGTGTTAAGTATCCATAATAAGAATTTCAGTTAAAATAGTGATAGTGATTACATGAATAATAAATCGCATATTTAATCAAAAAAGATGCAAGTCCACATGAAAGAACTTGGAGATTTTCTAATAAAATGTGTGTTTACTAGCTATTTCCTATAATTCTTGTTAATAAAAAAAATAGGAGCGGTTGTCCATTTCTATTACAAATGGGCAGCTGTCGAATTCTAGAATCGCTTTATAATAAACACGCGTTTTATTATATGATCTTTAAACTATAAAATTTAAGCATAAAAAAGATTTTATTAAATGTGGGCAATATTTATAAAGCAGCTACAGCATCCTTGGTATCGCCAAGTAACCTTCTTTTGGCCTATTCAAACTTTTCTTAAATTAATTTAAATTCTTTCTTTAAATCTGACGGCGTGTTCCTTTCTTCGTACGCTCGTCAAACCATTCACTATCATGTCATCGCAAATAAAATTAACCGCTCCACAAATCTTGTATATATGTAAAATTAAAGTCAAATACTCTCAATAAGTATTTGAGAGAGAGAGAGAGAGAGAGAGAGAGAGATAACACTTTATTGCACACCAAAATATACAATTAGAAAAACAGATCATATTTACAATATTTTCTAGGCAATACAATAGGCGGCCTTATCGCTCAAAGCGATCTCTTCCAGGCAACCTAAATCAAAGAAACTTGAATCAGGCGATGTTGGTGGTGCAGGAAAAAGGCAATAGATACATAATACACAATTAAATTACTTAATTTAACATTATATAAAATAAAATAATATAAACCGCACCGCACCGCACCGCTATTGTAAATATATTAAAATACACACATAATATTATATAATAACCCGTTCTACGCCGCTTACCAATTGACTTTGTAAATATAATTAATATAAAAATTAACCCGTACGTCTTCGCCGTTATGTAAATAAATAAATGCTAATACTTAACATAATAATATATAATAACAAAGGTGGGCTTGTGAAGTAAAGTGAGGAGTTGAGGAGCATTGTGTCACCGATATTCATCGTTCAGGTACGTGTGTGCTTTTCCTTCTATACTTCCCTTCGAAATTGTCCTATACTTCATTTTTTATAACTTGACACAGTCTATTTATAAATAAATCCAGCGCCGCCACAACAATTTTGAAGGGAATAGCCCATAAACTTGACTGCCCCCTGATTTCGTTATTTGTTAAGAGGAGGAACTGTGTTGTCTTTAAATAATTATTATCTATACATTTAATAAAATTGTAGAGATCAAATTTTTGTACAGTGAAAAAAATACTAAAAACCGAGTCAGGGGGATGTAAGAAGTGAAATAGAACTAATTTAGAATTTTTTTCAAATTTTTTGTTGCTCTGTTTGTCTGTCTGTTTGTACAGGCTAATCTTCGAAACGACTGGACCGATTTAAATGAAATTTTGTATGGTAGTAGCTTATATCCCTGGTCAACATATAGGATACTTTTGATCCCGAAAAATTAAAGAGTTCCTGTGGGATAGTCAAAAAAACCGCACCACGCGGACGAAGTCGCGGGCATCAGCTAGTATTATATAAGAAAAATAAACATTAGCTATAAATTAATCAATTCAATACTTTGCTACGCGTTGACACTTAAATATAAATAATAAAACGTAGTTTTATTATGTATACAAGTCGCGAAAACTTAAGAAAATAGTACTTAAATATAAATTTCAAAATAAATTGTATTATGCCGCTAGTCAAGATTAATAAAATATTAGCCGACTTTGAGAAGATTGACATTAGTAGATTTAAATTTCTCTTTAAGGTATTCATTCCTCAAGTTCACTGAGTGCGGCATAAATTTCGACAAAATCCACAATCACACTAGAACAAAGCAGAAAATAAAGACAAATTTCGAAGATTATTATATTAAAACGTCCTTTATAAACTTTATCAGACTATCATCGTCTAGACGCTGCATCAGACAGTTTGCTTACAGCCTAGGGTATTTGAATAGAGGGGAATTCAAAGGGAACATGTAATTTAGATTATATTTACTATCACGAATAAAGGAGATAATGTCTGTTAAGGTTAATATTTTGAATAAACCTATTTAGAAGGACTAAATTATTATTTCGGTATCGATTGGAAGTTTTGATGTGTGTTTTATAGAAAAAATACATTTATTATATGCAAAAAACACATCAAAATCTTTTAGAAGCTACAGGTCTATTTGCTATATGAGTGCAAGCTGTGATATGAATTCCGTCATGCAGTTTTCTAAGTGCGTTACAATATAGGGCTCTTCAAAAATTATTTGATCTAAATAGGATTAAATACGTCAAATGGCGTATTAATTATAGTTAAAATGTATGTTAGATACTAGAGTTTATCCCGCGGCTACACCGGGGGTGCGTACCTCTCGTTTAAAGAGCAGGCCTTAATACCTACAGGTTATATTGTGTTCAATTTTTATGTCAGTACTATTTGCCCCTGAAAATTCACTTCATTTTATATCGCAAACTATCTCCCGGAATGAAAAGTATCTACGTCCATTTTTGGTATATGTACAAAATTACACCTAAACCGATCCAGTACTCCAGTAGTTTTCCGTGAAAGCTTAACAGACAGACAGATCGAGTTACTATCGCATTTTTTTATATATGATGAATTATTATATCTTTTAAACTTGAAAAATGATTGGCCTCTCATACAAACTCTCATCGCCTATTTCAAACCCGTTCTAGTTTTATTTATCCATCCGCAGTGCCATCTATCTGCAAACTATAAAATGATAAAAAAGCAAAAACTATGAAAATATGATCGAAATTATCAAAATGACCAAATTAACCAAAATGGCAAATCACAAAAAAACCTATCCTACTTTCTGGGATAACCTTAACATAAACCTATCCCATTATCCGGGATAAAAAGTATCCCTTAGCCACCCTCGATATTAAAATTCATATATATCAAAATTTGAGCCAAATCGATCTAGTAGTTTCTTCGTAAAAGCATAACAAACAAAGAGACAAATATATTTTTATGCCGAAAACTATCCCATTTTTCGGGATAAAAAGTATCCTATGTTCATCCTCGGCATCGAAAATATATATATATATATATATATATATATATATATATATATATATATATATATATATATATATATATATATATATATATATATATATATACTGAGTTTCAGCCAAATCGGTCCAGTAGTTTTTCCGTGAAAACGGAACAGACAGACAGACAGAAATCGAGTAACAAACATACAGACGAATTGAGAACCTCCACCTTTTTGAAGTCGGTTAAAAACGTCCGACACTACGTTTACCGACACGCATTTACATATCTATAAATATAAAAAATATACGTAGACTGCAATTCTGTTAATTTGTTTCTTCTTATTAATGTCTTTCACTGCTAAACTCTTCGAAGACACTCCTCCAAAACTGTATAGATACAATTGCCGTAAGTAAGTTGTCATCCGGTGCCCCGCAGTGTTCACGACAAATTATTATTTTTATTGCCCCTATAATGTGCCCTCGGGAAATTAATTAAGTGTACGGCCTATAAATTGCGAACCATGGTCAGTTATAAACAAGAGTAACTGCTGTTAATGGTGTGTGGTTATTTTCCGCCTTCAAGGTTCTTTTACTAAAGGAAAAATATTTCTTCCTAATTCACTAACTGTTGTTTATGAGTTTTTAATATAATTTCACACAGTTTGTACATTTGACAAATATTTAAGAATTAGAATCTCTTGTAAGTATTACAAGTCGATTATGTGTCAATTCGAATTTATATAATTGAGTTAAGACATGAAACTACTAAAAATAAAAAACTAATATATATATATATATATATATATATATATATATATATATATATATATGCAATAATAAAAATATAAAAACCTATACTAAAGCCCGTCCAGCTAAGTACTAATAATCTTTAAAAAATAGACACCTGAAGAAAACCATGTAATCTGGCGGTTTAGATAACATTACTTAACATTACAGTGAAGTTAATATTTTTACGTAAATATTATTTTTCTGAGAAGTCATTTGTGGTTTTACAGGATTTGTGATGTTACAAGAATGGATTAGGTGAAAAATTAGTACATAAGGGGATCTTTGAAAGTTGCACCCGTGACTGAAAAATTGAGAGGAAGAAGGTGGTATGGACATATAACGAGGAGGGATGAAAGTCATGTGACAAAAAGAATGTTAAACTACAAGATGGATGAGTACACAAATATAAAGGTAGACCAAAAAAAAAAACGAATGACAACGGATAAGTGGCAAAACGAATCACAATAAAATTTTAACTTGAAGTTTTACGGGCAAATTATTAAGGTACTTGCCCAATTTGAATACCTGCTCGCAAAAATTCAAGTTAAAATTTTGTTGCGATTCGTTTTGCCACTTGTCCGTTGCGATTCGTTTTTCCACTTATCCGTTGCCATTCGTTTTTCCACTTGTCCATTGCGATTCGTTTTTCCACTTGTCCGTTGAAGTTTCACTTCTATTGTGTGTCCCAGCACACATCTCGATTTTTGCAGGTTTACTGCAAATTATGATTTGGTTAGGTTAGGTACATTTTAATTAATGTATTTTTTATTTAAACATATTTTATTTTGTCAAACAAAAAAACTGAATTCGATCCGGAACCAAAAAAACATCCATTCTCTAGTCTAAAATTATGCCGCCTCTCCACGCAGCCGTAACGCTTTTTCGTGACAGAAAAAATCCTAATACCCCCGTTTATATAGAAGTTTCACTTCAAAAAGAGATGGATAGATTTTGTGAAGGATGATATGATGATTTGTGGTGTGACAGAAGATGAATGTCAAAATAGAAGAGTGCGGAAGGAAAAGGCATATTGTGCCGACCTCAAGTAAATGGGAGAAGGTGGAAGAAATGAGATTATTTTTCTGAGAAGTGGTTTAAATTGGACTTTTGCAATAATGTAGGAAAAATTTGACAGGTTTCACATATTAACAATAGCTGATGCCCGCGACTTCGTCCGCGTGGTGCGGTTTTTAACTATCCCACGGGAACTCTTTCATTTTTCGGGATCAAAAGTATCCTATATGTTGACCAGGGATATAAGCTACCATCATACAAAATTTCATTTAAATCGGTCCAGTCGTTTCGGAGATTAGCCGGTACAAACAAACAGAGGAAAAATTTGAAAATATTTAAATTAGTTCTATTTCACTTCTTACATTCCCCTGACTCGGTTTTTAGCATTTCTTTTCATTGTATAGAAATTTGACCTCTACAATTTTATTATATGTATATAGATGAGGATTCTATCCATTCAAAGAAAAACATCACTTATCAAGTGCTCATGTGAAGAAGTATGATAACAGTCTTGTAAATTTGAGAGTGTTCAATTTACTATGTAATTCTTGTGTGTGCTTTTATCTACTGTTCCAATAAAATTTCAGTATATATTACTTTCATTAAAAAAACCTTACAACAAGCAAGACCTTAACAATGACGATATAAAAAGAGAAACCAAGCCTCCCTATAGGATCGGTTACGACAATATTGCTCGGTTCTTTGTTAGCAAAGAATGCCGTCAAAGCAAATTGCTTTTTTCTGTAGGCCGACTTTTAAAATATGCGGGATAAGGGTTTTTACGAGGGACAGATGTAAACGATATCAACACTTAAAAAACTCGTGGGGAGTGTAATTATGTATTAACATATTTTTTTTAGGTTTTAGTACATGTGAATTAATACCTCGTAAATTATTTAAGACTGAGATAAAATAAATAATATTAAAATACATTAGAATTAATCAAATTAATGGAAATTGATCGAAAGCAATCGTGTTAGTTGATTTTTTTTTCACACTAGCTTCAGTTATAAACGATTGAATTATATGGCACCGAGACGGTGGTTTCAAGGAGTACCGCGCATCCGCCTCATTTAGAACCAAATCATTTATTATCAGGAGTGCACGTTATGTAGACAAAAGGCATTAGCGTTAAACGAATAGATTTAAAATTCATGGGAATGACATAATAATTAGCGTAAAGATATATTATTCCCATACATTCGACTATCTCTGTGGTTGAGCGGGCTAAGCCTTTGCCGGCTTAGCTCACAGCAACACAGAGGCTCTGGGTTCGATTCCTGGTATAGTAAATTTCGGAAACGTATTTTCTCCGTTATTTACTATAGTCTGGATGTCTGGGATCGGCCCCAGAGTGGTCCATTGTATATTACCCATAACACAAGCGTAACTTGCTTAATTTGGGGATATACAGTGTGTGTGTTTGTCTGCCGATTTTTTTTTAAAATATACATATACTATTCTACTCAGCGCTAATGTCACTTGTCTTGAAGGGCTGGTCTCTCGACAAATCTGCTATAGCTGAGGCGTGTGCACACCCCAGTTGTCCAGCAATCTTGAATTGGAGGCCACCAGGATGATCTTATTGGGTATGCATACCCACAGGAACTTTCGTATATTTCATTATAAAACTCATACGTAAAATTACTTATTTAAGAAACTAGAGTTTATTTACCCTGCGGCTACGTCGCGGGTCAAACTATAGTGCCACATTGTATTAAATTTTTATGTTAGTGCTATTTGTCCTTTGATGATTCGCTTTATTTTATATAGCAAACTATCCCATCTCCCAGCAAGACAATTATTTGTGTCCATTTTGGGTATTAAAATTAAATTTAAACAAAATTACAGCTAAACCGATCCACTACTCCTAGTAATTTTACCGTGAAAGCTTAACAGATAGACAGGTCGAGTTATTATCGCATTTTTATTTATAGAGGATTAATTTTTACATCTATAAACTTGAGTAATGATTGTTCTCCCATACAAAGTTTCATCCCCTATTTCAACCTGTTCCAGTTTTATTTATCTATCCCCGTCTATGTATCTGTAAACAACATAAATTACAAAAAAGACAGTAACAACAAAAATGGCCAAAGTGCAAAATGCCAATATGACGAAAATGATATCACAAAAAAACAAACCTATCTCACTTTTTGGGATAACCTTTACAGATATATATCCCTATTTGTTTCCGGGATGATAAGTATCCTTTGTTCATCCTCGGCATTGAATATATATATATATATATATATATATATATATATATATATATATATATATATATATATATATTTATTGAGTTTCAGCCAAACCGGTTTAGTACTATTTCCGTGAAAGCGTAACAATAGACAGACAGAGTTACTTTCGCATTCATAATATTAATCAAACTATGTACGAGTCGTGGGTGGATGGTATACTCTATTTCTTCCAGGCCTCTTCGTCTTAATCTGGACATTAGCTAAATTGAGGAAAGAAAAGACTGAAGGGCAAATACACCACATTTTTACAAAATATCATTATTGCAGAAGAATTGTTATTATTTAATTCCCTATACTTAATAAAAAAAATTGTTTCGGTCCACGACTGACTGGATTAGTATTTACACTAAATAATAAGAAAACTGTCTTAAAAATAATTTTTCTGTTCGTTTTATACTCCTCCTCTACTTTGGCATAAATCCTGTTTTGTTACGCCAGAAAAATGAAGCTTTAAATTGTTTCTGGACAGTTAAAGTTGCAGGCAATGTAATAATTCGCGCCGCTTTAAAAGTTGTTTATATTATGCAGCTTGTTTATTTTAAAAAGTCTGCTATTAAAATATTTATAGGAAGCACGTAAATGAATGCACAAAATGTAGTAGATGTGTGTAAATGTAGATGTAAAAAAAATGTATGTAAAAAATATTTGCATGTATGCAAAAATGATAATAACTGTTATTAACTATCAGATAGAGATTTACAAGTTTAGGTACTTACAATTGTGACAAGTTTTTTGGTACCAACGTTATTGCTTTTATATGACGTACCTGAAAATAGAAAACAAAATGTAAATTATCTTGGTCATAAATAGGATCGTCAACGGAATAAGAACAATTTATTATCATCATCAATCAAATACATTTTTAAAACTGACCTAAATAAATGTATGCTTCAAATTGATTTCGTATTTTACCCACAGTCGCTCGAGAATATGTAAAGTAGAATACTGAGCCTAAGTCCCAATTTGTATAGGTAAGGTAGATCGGAAGGCTGGCAACGTTACCTTATTGCGGCGCTATAAATGATAATGATAATAACAGCCTACAAACGTCCCACTGCTGGGTTCGGGCCTCCAATTTATAGGGGAATGAACAGTATATCTAACACGCTTGTCCAATGCGGATTGGTGGGATTGATTCGGTTACCTCGATGTGTAAGTTTCATCGCGATATTTTTCCTCACTGTTAGCATGTGGTATTTGTAATAATAGCGTGGCGAAAGAGGATGGAAACTTGAGGCAGCGTAAGCCAGTCTCAAGACTTTTAGAAAAAGGTAGAAGATTCTGGAAGGAAAAGTCAAGGACAGATACATTTTAGAAAGCGATAGATGATGAAGAAAATTGTAGAATAGAAGGTTCAGGAAGAAAAAGACAGACATAGATGGATGTTTAGAAAGGGATAGACAGTAAATAAAAGAACAACGAAAAAAAGATTGAAATTTTGGGTTCCAGAAGATTCTTCCGGGTATCTCTCCCTTTTCTTTCACCATATCCCAATTATTTGGGAGCGGCACAATATGACTTTTCCTTCCACAGTGTTCTACTCTGACATACATCTTCTGTCATACCACATTGTCATCATATCATCCTTCACACAATCCATCCATCTTTTTTTTGGTCTACCTTTACATTTGTACCCAAGATTCTTCCGGGTATATAAGCTGCATAAGGCGCGCCTACCGGAGAGTTTAGTTCTAGACAGCGAAGCGAGAAGTGCGATACGAAAGAGTTGGAAGCGAAGTTTAATAGAAGACAGCGACTAGTTTAGTGGTGAATTTAGTGAAAAGTTTAGTGGACAGTTCAGTGAAGGAGGAGTGTAGCGTAGTTTAAGAGAAGATCCAGAAGCGAGCTACACGCGGTAAATTCGGAGGTGAGCACCGAAGTAGCAGGAGATAGTCTACGCAATATCTGGAACGGTATTGCGAATGAGACATCTTATCGTCGGGGCAGTGCGTCGTTAGTTGTGCGTGTGGGGGCAGCCCTGCGGAGAAGAATCACGTACGGCTGTGTATGTTAATAAAAGCGTTTAGTTAAAAAACTGGTGTTTCCTTCCAATCCTAAGTGCGTACCCCGCTCGCACGTAACAATATACACATTTGATAAGTCAGAAAATTACCTAAGTAGTGAATGCTCCCTGGTTAAACTTTCGAATCCGCGCCCTTTGAGTTTGGGACGCGAGTGCGCTAAACACTAAATTACCACAATTGTGGAGTGCTATACTGATACGTGATTTAAAGTAGGCACCAGTCGATTAGATAGATAGATAACACTTTATTGCTCACCAAAATAAACAAATACAAAAACAAAATGCATAATTACAATACTTCTTGGCAAAACAACAGGCGGCCTTATCGCTAAAAGCGATCTCTTCTAGGCAACTTGGCTTAAAAGAAATTCTTAACTAATCTGGCGAAGTAGGTGGATAGTATGTATCGATGTAGGTATAGGTCGATTAGAGGTCATGATTGGCTATAAAAGCTCTACAGTCTCGAAGATTCAGAGGGCTTATCCTGAAACGTCTTTCGTCGTTCGGTTTCATTTTAGAACTTCTTTTATATTCGTTTTACATATTTAAATGCATTTTTTATTGTATATTCCATTTAATTTTGTTATTTACAGCATTAATTATTATTTAAAGAAATGTTTGTTCTTTCTTTCTTATATCTAAAATTTCATTGATTCTTTCGGGCTGATTGGACGAAAACGAGCGAGGAAAGACGTTTGAGAGTAACGCCTCTGAACCCTTCAGACCCATAATCTTAATAGTAAACGGCACAGTGTAGTAGGCAGCTCTCACTAATGGTTACATAAAAATTAAAATATTCTTTTTAGGGTTAATGTTTGAATAACCAGATAAAATATAACATAAAAAAAACAATAGTTGTATGAATTGTTTCGGTTTTATATTTAGCCGTGTTATAATTTAATTGATAGATTACTTTTGTTACAATTAAATATAATAGATCACTAACTCAATCCGTAATAAAAACTATAGTAAAATTAGTAGGTAGGTAAAGGCGCCAGCGTTGATGTAAAATTACATATAGAGAAGGAAAGAACTCCGAAAAACAAGAAAATAAGTAAAAAGGAATTATGAAGCAAAAGACAAGAAAGCTAGACTCTGAATATAATTATAACTTAATCATTCGCATCCAAATTATGATTGAGTCGTTAAAAGGCCCTTTTCTTAATTAAAAATGTAAGGTAGTTCAGAAAAGTAAGCATTAAATATTCATTTTATTGGTCAACATCAAGAAGACGCTGGCTGAGAAATTGTATCTTTTATAGAGTGGAACGTTCAAACTTTTCGATTCAGCTACAAAATTATTCGACAAGAAGAAATGGCATTGAATTGTTTTATCTTACTAGGATTCTATGTACTATTTTTATATTCCATTATTCTTTATAAACTAGTAATTTTTTGAAGATGAATCACAATTATTTCTTATTCTTCCACACTAAAACTAGTTATTTTTTTTACAGAGATATATAGTTTATATATCAGAGTAATACACAGACTATTATAATTGATTAGGATATGCTCGCGACTTCATCGACGCTTGACTTGAAATTCCCGCTAGATTCCCGAGATGAAAATATCACAAATTTTATTACATAAAATTCGAATTAGATTTTTAATCTAGTCCTTTTAAATCGTTCCCAGAAAAATTCCTGCGGGATATCCAGGATAAAAAGTAAGGCAGATTTTAAATTTAAGAATTTGCTGTCGATAAGCGAAAATCGCGTCGAAATCGGCCCAGTAGTTTTTACGTGAATCCCGAACAAACAGACAAGAAAACTAAAAAAATGCTCGTGATCTCCATTATAGAAATATATAGTCTATTCCAGTTGTTTTTTGTAAATAGCTTCAATTTACAGACACCGAATGTTTAGAATTTTATAATATTATAGATAACGATATTGTTTGAATTGGAGGAAATAAAACGACAAGTGTCAATTCCTTGCGAGAGTAAGATATTTAGAGTAAGTTTGAAGGCTTCCTTAAGAACGTTAAAAAAGCCTACAAACTTACTCTAACTCAATATGAATAAGACCGTCAGTATTAAGTAATAATACACAAGTTACATACAATTTTCTAATATAACTTTAAGGTATTTTAACATAAAATTAATTTAACATTATACGTACTTAAGTACAAATAAATAGTTCTCTACTAAAAGCCAGTGTTGAGTGGTACAAACAATTAAATTATTTTTAGGGCTCCAATATCTAAATATAAAAATATATTTAAAAAATCCTAGCAGCGCACCTCGCTGAAGTATATTTCGCCTATTTTAAATTTTCTTGAGAAAATTAACCAAGTATTCGATTCTTATAAAAGTCAACGCAGACTGATGTAGAGTCTAAACGCATCGAAGCGCCAATTTAAAAATTTCGATATTTTACTGACCACTAACTAGCACAACGCAATACGACACATATTTCTATCGACATAAAAAGACGGACGAACACGCGTATCATTATTTCATTTTATCTTGTTGTTTTCACATTTCTTTAATAATAAACTCAACATATAAAAATCCTCCACAAACCGGTAAAATTAGTACTTGTATCTTACCTCATTAGTGATTAAAACTCAGTATTAAACAAGGATAGCCAACTCACGGATACGCCTCGTTGGATGCATGTTTTATTCATTGTTACTCGTTCGCGAATTTCAGCTGTAAAGCAGTTTCTGTTGCGCAGTTAATTCCCAGTTAGGCCAGGCGTTATGAGGGGAATTGTGAAAAGTGAGCGCGTCGAGTATAAAGCGGGGACGGATGAGACTAGCCTTTTAATTATAACGCTCTTGTTCATATTCACTCAATATATACTCAACATTAATAAGATCGTAAATGTTTTACAAATAAAAGAACCGGCGTTAAAATACCAATTTTCCATCTAGATTTTGAAATATCACGTTAGAAATCATTTCAATTGCGATTCAAACAAAATAATATATATGGAAAAATAGAACATTATTACGAAAAACAACCCTTTCCTTTGGTTTTCCATTTAACATCCCTTCACATAAATTGTTACTTATAAGCTGCTACACTACGATTTGGTATAATAATAATACACGGAGTGTATATGTTTTCAAAATCAGCCAATTCGATTCCTGACAAGGGTAATTGATTTTTCAAAAATCTAACGATACCACTTTAGTTTTAGGTGACCCGTCGTAAGAGGCGACAAAACAATCCACAGCCAGGTAGTAGGGTAGTTGTGTTCCGCTTTCCATCGGGTGGGTCGTCTGTCTGCCGAACTCGTGCAAAATTAAAAAAAAATTATAGTATGATTATATATTTATTACGAAAACTTGGATATTGAAAAGAAATTAAACTATTTTCAGATGAATGTCGCAGTTGCTTGTGACTTGTGGCAACATGGGAAAGCGGAAAGGCTCGACGCTAGCGGCGCCATCAGCGGCAGCTGTGTACGCGACACAAGCTCGACCCGTTCGCAACATCGTTCCCCGTTACACAGCTGTTACTATTACCTAGTTCGCTGTAATATGAATTATATGAGTAATATAAAAAAATCATCTAAAAAATTTCAAAGTGGGTCTGAAACGATTAATTAACTTCAAAAATCGTAAAAATGGTGTCCCCCACTTTTCAAATTTTCAGTACCTTGTTTTGGAAATCTTAGAAAAAAAACAAAAGTGGTAGAACTTATAAAATACTTTCAATAAAAATTGGTTTAAACAAGGTCCGTTGCTCTGGAGAAATGGTTTTTATTTATTCCATTTTTTATTGGTTTCATAGACTTGTCGCCTCCACAGAACTGTTCACAGTTCGTATATTACACACACTTGCCAGATGTATTAAATGTTTGTTTTGGTCAGCAATAAAATGTTATCTACTGTTTATAACATTTGATCCAAGTAGTGCCTCCCATTATTGTACTATTGTAATATCTGCGGGTAGTTGCGTTTACTAATCGGATATAAAATGTGACGAAAGATCTCTCTCTCTTCGAGTTTAGTCGGATGCACATGTTGTAGTAGCTGTCTAGGGTGGCTAGTTATTATGCGAGAATTATAACTTATAATTGTACTTTAGATGAGAATTCTTCGTTCGGAAGTCAAATTAAATAGTTCTCCAAGTTCTATGTGTTATGCTGTATAAATCCCTCACCAACACTACATATTCTAAATATTAAAAAAAGACAATAACTTGATAACGGACAAATACAAACAAAACAAGAATCTATTTTTGCACACAAATTCCTCCGAATACATATTTAATCGTGTTTGTCAATCACAAGACGAGCTCAGCCAGTCGTCGGCCTACATTTCATATCAATCCGTCCCCATCGGGTGGATTCAAAACGATTAACCCACTGCGGCGGCGTGTCCGATTCGCCGATTGTCCAGCAAATCCGTCGGCAAATATCCAATACTAGTACGGTCTTACGGACGAAGAGGAATTGACAGGTTTATTTAGACCTTTGTTTATACTTCGGCTGAGTATTTATATATTTACTAAAGCTTCATAGGGCTTCATTCATATACCCATACTTCAAACCTTTTCATTCGGTCGATGCTGTCCTATTTTTTTAAATAAAAGGTATGGACACCTGGACAAGCCGTGTAGAAGGAATATACAATCTAATTATACGTTCGTTTCGGGAACGTTCCCATCTGACGGCGATTTGGGACTCATATATTATATGTAATTTTTATTATTTATAAATTAGTTTATTTTTAGTATTTAATTTTACTTTTTAAGTTAGTTTACTTTCCACCCACGTTCATAATAATATTCGTAAGCAGGGTACAACAACTTAATGATAAATGGGTAATAAATTATATATATTTAATTACACTTATCCAAACCACAAAACTCTCATTACATTTATATACTAAAAAGGAAGCATTTCTTTCATTACCCAGTCTATTTTATAAAACCTCAAAAGACAATAATAAAAGGCAAATGGTTTGAAACTAGTCAAAAGCTTTTGAAAACGTCAGTAGGTACCTGAGTTAATAAAAACTATTGGAGTACAAAACTGAATGTAAAGTCGGATGCAGTACGAAGTATGAGCTCGGTGACAAAGCTCCAAATTATTTTCTGTAGCCTGCAAATCTCACCGGGAATTTCATTGTTTCAAATGATGTTTCAGAGTTTTTTTGGGACTTTACAAAGCTTTATTTATGCATGCCCCACTGCTTGGAGACAAACGGTGAGATTGTATGGGACGGAAACAGATCATTCTAAACACTTGACTTACTACTTGAAGAACGAAACTAGTCTTGAAGGACTATCCTAGTATAGCGCCTAGTATATTAATATCTAACCATAAGATTTATTTTAAGCCTTTTTTTAATTCAAAGACAGCCTATGTGTTTAACTAGGCTGACCCTTTGCTGGTCTTGCTCACAGGAACGCAGAGATCCCGGGTTTGATTCCGGGCATGGTCAGTTTTGTTAATGCACATCTCGATGTTTGCTATGGTTTGGGTATCTGGAATCGGTCTTAGTGGTCTGTTGTACACTACAACTTGAACTGGCTGTTAGTAATCTAAGAGGCTTACAGATAAATAAACTTTGAATTTTAAATATGGTTGTTGTTGGTTACAATAACGCTTGGACTGTTGGGTTGAAGGTCAAGTTAAAAATTAAGTCTAATTCCTATTTTATGTATACTGCTTCGCAACGTGCTAATGCTGTTTAAAAAAGCCGCATAAAACTCCCCAGCAACACGTGTAGTTATCTTTTTATTTCATATTTGTTTATCTCAGGCTCTTTTTTTTAAATATCGGTGTATGTTATACAATAACTTTCCAAAGAATTAATGAAGTTTTAGCACATATTATGTACAGGTACATTTAAAAAAGAACAAGACATATAGATTTTAATTGGAAAGCAGAGGTTTTTGTGTCCTTAGTATAAGTCTTTATTTCAGGCAATAAAATACCCATATAAAATTACAATTACAATCAAAAATTTAAACTATTAAATTAAAATAATATTCAGGTCAATTCACACGTGTATTATGCATTTGCGTTACGGTGCAGAGAATGCCAGCTCTAAAAATAGTGTTGTCAAGGCCATCTGAAAACATGCGGGGAATCCCATTGCCCCAAACACGGTGGCGAGTCCAAAGCTCCGCGATGCTTGATCTCCTTATCGCAAAGAAATCTGCAATCCTCTGTTCGGCGATCATGCCCGAAGCGCTACAGAATCGAGGCAGTTTCATTAGGATGCGATACGCATTATTATATTGCACCCTAATGGTTCATAAAGTTGCATTTCACCCAGAGCTGACAAGTGTAGAAACTTTGATAGAATGCTCTAAATTATGTCACTTTCACTTGTTCAATGCATCGCGAAAATTTACGCGACATCATATTGCACCTAACAGGCAGAGCTCTGCGCTCGCGCTCTATCTCTAAATCGTAACTGAGATTCTCCGCAAGTAGTGTATATATTTAGAATGTTTATTCATCATTTCTCACAAAATGTCGCTTAAAACCAATAAACTTCCATCCCTCAATATCTGTGTTTGTCAACTTTGCGGAACCATATATAGTCCGTGGACTATACAGGGTTAGTTGTTTTTTTGTTTAATATAGAAGCATCCAACAGTTGGTAAAACATATTATAATTTTCATAGTATTGAAACAATAGTACACCGGCTGCACGTAGTCTGAATCTGTTGCGAGATTAAATTTCAGTAAGCTGCAATACTGGAATTAAATTATGCGGAAGCAACGAGTGTCGTTGCACTCGTCCCGGAGAACTCACTTTTGTTATAATTCTTGTTGTTTTTGATGCGGTTTTATTGCTTTTTAACTGCTTTTAGTTTCTGACTTGCGCCAGTCGGTTTATAATCAACTAATGGCCTAATATAGAAAAAAGATATAGCTATAGCTCGTAATACTAATAATAATAATAAGCCGACATGGCAACAGCGGAACGGCCCATAATAAAAAGAGCTAGTTCTCAAAGTGCTGTGCGAACGAAATCGCGAACTAGTTTTTAACAGACTTCAAAAAGAAGGAGGTCCTTCTCATTTTGATTGGTATTTTTTTTTATGTATGTACACCGATTACGCTGAGATTTATGATCCGACTTACGTGATTCTTTTTTAGTTTTATGTGGAATAGTTGCCATTTGGACCCCTAAACATTTAACATAGTTTGGCCCAGTAATTTTCATTTTAGGAATATTTTTTCTGTTCCCGTTTCTTTGGAACTATATTTTTTAAGGCGCGCGGCACCTTTCGTAGGCCTACTCATAGCTAGACACTAAAAAGTAACAAATAAAAAAAAATCGTTTAAAAAACCGACTTCAAAAACTAAAGAGTGTAAAATAACTTATTTCTAAAGCTATTTTTAATTGTAATATCTCATTTTTAATATATAAATTATCTAAAACATATTAAAGTCGGTGCTTAGTAATTTTCAAAATATTGTAATTTTTATGTTTTACTTCGCTCCGACTTCAAGATGCTTTAGATAATATATATTAAAAATAAGAATAATTAAAAATATCTTTAGAAATAAGTTATTTTATACTTTGTGAAGTCGGTTTTTTAAACGACGTTTTTATTATTATTTTATAATAACGATATTACTTTGCAGAATAAATTATACAGTAATTGCATAATGAAAAAGTAATGTATATAAAATATGTACAATAAGTCAATGTAATTCAACTACGTATACAACGTTTCCGTGGTGTAGCGGTTATCACATCTGCCTAACACGCAGAAGGCCCCCGGTTCGATCCCGGGCGGAAACAACTCTTTTATTATTTACAAAATAAATAATAACGTTTATAACCGAAAAAGCGGTTTTTACCAATTATTTTTTTTACAAATCAAAACTAACTTCGTCAAAATCAGAAAATTATTTTTTAACAGTTTTAAATATCATATAAAAAAATTAATCTAAATTATTTACATAACAGTGTTTTATATGAAGCAATGATAAATTTAATGATATTTTTTTACATAGTTTACTAAAAAAATAAATTTAACTTCGCGCTTTGTACAGTAAAATGTTAAACATTTAATAAAACAAAACTTATTTTCAAGCATTTGTGTGGAAATTGCAAATATTTAGTGTAAAGTGTGATCTTTCAAGCTACCCATAAATACTACGTTGTTTGGCGGCAGTTCAGGACTACAATAAGGGTTTTATTGAACAAAAGAAAGAATAAGAATTGCCTTATGCGAGTACATGTTTATTACCACGCCATAAAACTGCCTGTGTAACTGTTTAAATTATGCGTCCTTCAAATTCTTTGATGTAAAGGCCGATAGTTCTTTTATAAATGCTAGGTACAAGAGTTTAAAGAACATTGATTAGTCCTGAAGGTAGTATGTCTAGCCAAGTCGCCCCCGCTAGGCCCTGCTAGTAGGAATAATCCTAAAAAATGTTAGCATGACGTGTTGAATATGTATGCTAATGGTCTCACTATAAAGAATGCTGAAAACGAAGCGAATAAGAAACAGACTCCGGATACTGAAGTGGAAGCTTCGAATACAACCATGATTTAAAGTTAGCAATGAGAATTGTAGTGAATTAAAATAGCCGGTCTCACTTACAATATTTATTTGAGTGTTTTATTGCAATAATGTTAGATAAACCTATCGTATCCCAAAGAAGCCTATCGTGGCCCTAAACGCGTATATCACTTGTCTTAAAAGAGTCCCGAGTTCTTCGATGCTCTGAATAGATTGAAGCAGCCGCCGGTGACGGCAGCAGTCGTGACTGCAGTCGCTTCAGCAGGGCGGCACTTGCAGGATTCACAGCGACCCTCGTAGCTCGAGGCACCGTTCAGGGCGCCGGCAAGATATAGAGCCAGCGTAAAAGGGCCCGTGCTCAAGCCAAGTAGATAAGCCTATCAGCGTAGGCCGGCAGACTTAAGCCTGGTCTCCGTAACAGACGCGAAGATTCACGGAGCTGCACGGCTCTCTGGTAAAGAAGACTTTAAGTTCCTGTTTCAGATGGCAGGGTTATATGAGAGAAGAGCTGCCTATAGATAGATATCATATTATTTTACTGGGAGGATTACTCCTGTCGAATGCATGCTGAAATAATGAAGGTTCCTCCTTTTATATGATTTCCATAGAATACGCGGATTCTATTTTTAGAAATGTTTAAATATAAATAGGATCACAACTTGAGAATAGTTAGGAAAATGTTATGCGACCTACGACAAATTCACATTTGAAAAGAAAATAAAGAAAAAATTTGACAAGCTGTCATATTTTTGAATGACAATTTCAAATAATGAAGTTGTAAATTTGTAATTTCAGCAAAAAAATTAAAGAAATATTAAGTGCAAAAATTAGAAAATTCAGGACAGTGTTCCCATACCCGAATTACAAAGTTCAGAGAAGTAAAGTTTAGCAATTATGTCCTTTTACGCATAGAGAAAAGTGTTATGTTTTAACTGTTAAATAGTAAGTCATAAGTTCTTGTTTACACGAGAATTACAAGCCAGTATAAGCAGCTGGATTTAATTAAAGTCCCGCTTTGTCCTGGTGTGTAACTTTGATATCCGCATAATCACGAATGCTATTGTTTGTAATGGTTCTCAGTTTAATAACACTGTTTGTCTTAAAACCACATGTAAATTTAGACTTATATTTGTCTCTCATATCATTCAGGATGGTTTTGAAAGGCACATGAAAATTTTGACCTAGACCTATAGAAGTGGGAATTATATGCCAAGATTACAAACATACCATCAGTCAAAAAATCCATTTATTGAGTCATGCTGAAACCAGAATCTTCATTTCATCTGATAAGGCTGGTTCGATCGATGGTATACGTCCTGGTGGTCCTGACCTACAGGGCCGAGACGTGGACACTGACGGTAGGTCTGATCTCCAAATTCCAAGTCGCTCAACGGACTATGGAGCGAGCTATGTTGGGTGTTTATATTATGGATATAATTAGAAATGAGGATATCCGTAAGAGAACCAAGGTAACCGATATAGTTCGCAAAATTAGCAAGTTGAAGTGGCAGTGGGCACGTCACGTCTGTGTAGGATGGAGCAGACCAGTCCTGGAGTGGAGACCGCGCCTCGGTAAACGTAGTGTCGGACGCCCTCTAGCGTGATCAACTAACGACCTGCGCAAGGTCGCCGGTAGGCGCTGGAAATGAAATGCGGAGGACCGCGATGAGTGGCGTCGACTTGGGGAGGCCTGGCAGTGAACTGCGATTGACTGACGACGATGGAAAACTGACGTGAAAAGGTTAGTGCAGAGATATTTCATTATTTTTCATGATGACCTATATTCCAAAACAATAACATTTAATATCACTAGTGGGTTTCTCAGAATTTCATATTTTGCGATTATTAAAAATTTTCAAATTTTCAGCATCACATTCTAATTAAAATACATTTCATTCGCTACTTTTATAGGAAAAAGGTTAAACATTCTTAGAACGGCACTATACCTATGAAATGACCACCTACACGGTACGCTGAAAGCGTTTCCCATCTATAAAACTTTAAGCCATTAGAGCATGTACAAGAATTCTTCGAAGTCTATAATTCGCTAATAGTGACAGGCGGAGCGGTTACATATTTTTTAAAATGTTTGGACGTTACAACATTCCAAGCTAAGTCTTTGGTCGCCAATGGAAGTTTACATCATATATATTGTTACGAATTTACAGGGGACTTGTAGGGTGTAAATTCGAAAATGCCTTTGGAATTATCACAAAGTTTATTAGAAGTACACACACGTAATTCACACTTCTTACAAGTATAGCCGAATACAACAAAACTAAACCGTAGGGCAGAAAATCGTTATCACATAAATTGCGCAAAGTTCGACGTTATAAGATACTTGCTCCGAAAGTGCGCTACTCGTTCGCAGTCAGAACACGACTGGGGCATTTCCCGGCTGACCGACCCTCATCCATTTGTAAATTAGACATGGCCTCCTAGCAACATGCAGCCCACTGATTAAATGAAATCGTTAAATGGTCAACTTAATGGCTTCCAAGAATTCGCATGAAATACCGACACAGGAAAGAAGGCTTTATGACGTCTTAAGGCGGCGTGAACAAAGAGATTAGCGTGAACAATAGATCACTAATCCAAAGGGGTAATAAAACACCTGCAAAGGATTAGTAACGGCTTGCAACAATATATATATATATATATATATATATATATATATATATATAAGGCATATTTAAATTGTACTACACGGTCAAAAAGAATAGAAGAATAGAAACAAACAGAACAGAAACTGAATACAACAAGAAATTTGCATGAACTAACTATTTGAAATCCATCTTTGTCAAAGGCGAATCTGTGAAGATTTAATCCAACTTCAGAATCTACAGCAAATTCTGGCTGGACAAAAATCATCAAAAATGTACTTTTGTTTTTATTTGTATTAAAGGGCTTTGTCGCTTAAGTGACCATGCTTGCTGCCCTGGTAAGTACAATTACGTAATCTAATTTTTTATTTTATTTTATTTTATTTTATTAGAATCTCCAACAAAGGATACACATAACAGATTTATAACTATACATAACCTTAAATTTGAAATCTATGTGCTCCTTCAATAACTGGAGATCACGACATGCGTAAAAACTAGCCATATAAATTTAATGTGTTATATACAATAATACTTATATAAAAAGCTAAACAATATAATACTATATATTTGTGATAGAATACACATATATAGATAAATTAGTTTATTAAATAAAAAATTGTATATGTCATAGGTACACAGATATCATCAGCCTTTATCAAGCATACTCTGTAATACCTTTCTCAAGAATATAGTCTTTGTTCCCAAAAAAGGATCAATGTCGTTGAAATTACGGTTATAAGTATGACCAATTCTGGAGAAAACAGAGTTCTGTCCGTAGTTAGTACTATGGCATGCAGTATGCAGCAATTGTGTGTGTCTTGTCCGACGCATTGGGGCACAATATGACATTCTTTGCGTTATTGCAGGACAATCGAAACGACTATGCATAATATCATACAGCAGACCCATGTCAAGCAAAACACGACGTTGTTCCATGTTAAGTAGCCTATATGCCAAGCACCTCTGTTCATAAGTGTTATGACCGCCTTGTAGTTTATAGTCCAAATGTCTTAGAAATTTCTTCTGGATTCCCTCAATACGATTAGAATATATACAATAGTGCGGATTCCAGATGGGACTGCAGTATTCCAAAATGCTACGCACGTAAGCGAAATAAACTACTTTCATGCACAATAATGAAGTGAACGGCTTACAAGTACGCATGATAAAACCAAGGTTTCGAAATACTTTGTTTGTTATATTGTTAACATGGTGCGCCATAACCATTTTGCAGTCAAGATAAACTCCAAGATCTCTCACTACATCAGTTCTATCAATTTTACATCCATTAAAATGATATGGATATAAAACAGGTTTTTTTACGAGTGAAAGTTATAGTTTGACATTTTTTAAATTTACATTGATTCTATTCATTGTATAGTATTCATGTAAAGTATTAAGATCTTTTGAATAAGATTACAATCGTCGATATTGTTAACTCGCATATAAATTTTCTTATCATCAGCATATAATAAATGAAGAGAACTATCAAAACAATAATTAATGTCAAAAATATATGCATTATAGAAAAGAGGACCCAAATGTGATCCTTGAGGAACACCTGATGGAATCCAAGCACAATCAGATCTAAAGCCTCCCATAACAACTATTTGGGAACGATTTGTCAAGTAAGATTCCACCCATCTTAGCAAGTCTCCTTGGATACCAAGATACTCCAGCTTATGAAGTAAGATAAAGTGATCTACACGGTCAAAAGCTTTTTCAAAATCTGTGTAGATCACGTCCACCTGTCCACCGTTCTCCATATTATTATGAATGTAGTCAGAAAAAATAGCAAGGTTAGACGTGGTAGACCGACCTTTGTAGAAACCATGTTGCGTGTCAGAAATGTTTCGAGCAATTATTGGGTAAATATATGCATATATAAGTTTTTCAAATAATTTTGCAATGGTACTGAGTATCGAAATAGGACGGTAATTATCAATTGAAGATCGTGAACCCTTTTTATGTATTGGAATGATTTGTGCTTTCTTCCATAAGGTTGGGAACACACATTCTTTTAAAGACAGGCGAAACAGTATAGAGATAGGTACACTAAGACTCCTAGCACAGGACACGAGAAACATGGGAGGAATTCCATCGGCTCCTGGACCCTTATTTTTATCGAGCGCCTTTAGTAGTCGGAGAACCAATTCTTCGTTTACGTTAAGGTTTGAAATTGATTCAAAGTTATGATTATTTGCGTTCCTTCCCTGAATGTGCGGTGTAATGTTAGAGATCGGGTTAGGAGGATGGATAAATACACTCTTAAAAAATCTATTAAACGCACTACATATCGACTGACCATCCGAGAAGTTTTCCTTCCCCAAATTAAATTTATTAGGATAATTAGACCCACCCCTTTTAGATTTTACATATTTCCAGAAATATTTTGGTGAATGTTGTATTAAATTACTAGAATTATTTATGAAATTATTGTAACATTTCTTAATTATATGTTTTTGTCTATCTCTTAACATAGAATACTCATAATAATCACGAGGATTACCAAACCTTTTCCACCTACTGTGCAATTTGGATTTTTCACGTGTGATTTTTATAAGTGCACTACTATACCAAACGGGGTATTTGGGATTGGGCTTGATAACGGAAATAGGAACATGGAGAAGAATACATTCATGAAGCTTATCATGAAAAGTATCAACTGCGTCGTCAGTAGATTTACCTAATAATAAATGGTTCCAGTTAGTCTTACATAGGTAGGAGTTAATAGCATTATAATCACATTTGTAAAAATTAAAGCGGCTTTGAGTACATTCTTTGAGTAGATGAATACCTAAATCAAGCACACGTACGATAAGGGCAGGATGATAGAGATCCTCCTTAATAACAGGGTTATCGCAGTTTACAATATTTAATGGTAAGTTACTGAAACAGAGGTCCAAATTATTATAGGCCTGGTTCTTAATAAAGTTGTATTGATAAAAACCTGTATAACTTAAAAAATCTAAGAAAGCTGTTGACGATTCAGACAGTGCAGTACAAGACGCATGTAATAAAGTACTGTAAGTATTATTATTCCATTTTATAAATGGTAAGTTAAAATCCCCAACTATAACAAGATGCTCTCTAGGATACAAATAGGTGTACTGAGTGATGCACTCTCTAAAATGATTGAGCCTAACTGGTAAGTCTCGAGAGTCAGGGGGTATGTAAACAAGAATAATGTGTAAATTAACTGTTGAGCGTAAGGCACGCGCTGGCAGCGTAATGCACAAAGACTCGTAATCATGTGAATAAGTCCAGTCGCTACTAAGAGACGCGGCTAGTTGTCGCCGTGCACATATCATGACTCCCCCGCCAGTTTTCTTACCCGTATGAGACTGATCACGGTCACATCTGAACACCTCGTATCTGTCATCACATAGTTCATTATTAAAAATATGATCTTGTAACCATGTTTCAGTAAATAATAAAATGTCATAGTCATTCGACAGCATATTGTTAAACAAAATTAAACTTTTCGTGCGAAGTCCTCGTACGTTTTGATAATAAATATCCAAGTTAGTATTTTGATTGATATGATTAGACATTGTTTATAAATGAAGAGTAATCACGTATACATTAAAATTGTACAATTGTACGACTGAGTGTGTACGACTGAGACTAGAAGATAAATGTACGAACACTTAAGAGAAAATTTCAGTTTAATAGCATGTTTACATACTTGTGAACGAAGGAGACTATGACATAATAATAGATTCCAAATATAACATGAAAAATATATAGAAATCGTTGGTATAAGATAAGTCTTCTTAATTAGAGAGGAATAACAATTAAGGTGGGCGCACTGTACTTCTCGATAAAATGGTTGTACTGTACTATCGTACACGCTCGTTCGTATCAGATAATAAAAAAAACAATCACTGATTTCTTATATCTACTACTTTATTTAGAATTCTGGCGTCATCCGAAGATGGGTCTGCCAGAATACTATTCATTTGACCTACTAGCCTTAAATTGACAACACAACTTTATCTAAAACCGTCATTAATGTGTATAAATAAGTAAATTTTGTATATAGGGTTCCGTAGCTATTTTGGCCTGTATTAAATCGTCATATCTGTCCATCTGTCTAACAGATTCATCTTTCTCATCAATAACTCGTTTTGTCTATAATGAATGAATGAAAACTCTTTATTGTTCACCATAACTTAAACCTAGACAATTTAATAAGAATACATTGCCATTAAAACAATGGAACAATAAATATAGGAGACGGGGACTTTTGCGCCAAAGTAATGTAATTAGTTCAATATGGCTTAAAAAACCGTTATATTTCTCTTTTACAAAATGGAAAACATCAGCACAAGTTCTATCTTGAAAACAAGAAATCTTAAAAATAATATAAAAAATAAAACAAGTTATCGATTAACATAATCGATTTGTGTGAACGAATTTCAACAAAAAAAAACACAACACGATTAATTTATTCTAATAACTCAACTCACTACAATTATGAAAAATATCAACAATTAAAAAAACTTAAAATTACTCATCCTTTTACAATCTGGGCCCAAGAATGTATGAAAGCATATCCGTCTCATTTCTATATACAGACGCAGAACGGTGCAGTGAAATCATTAAACAAAATATCTTCCATCAATCCCATTTCAACAATTATCTTTATTAATACAGCATAATAATTGAATCGCTCTTTCCGCCTCTCAGCCACTCAGTCCACTCGCTACAGCGCTTAGCGCGCGTCGAAACTCCGTTTAATTAAAAATACCTGCGAAGAAGGTGGCGGCCAACTTCATTTGGCGCTGGCAATTAATTGAAGCAGAATAAAGCCTTGCTTGCAGGTGGGTGATAATTGCACTCTTAAGGTGTGTCTCTATGGACTTGTTATTTGCCATGTTTTCGGTGGTGTATTTCACATACTTATTAATAAATTTTAATAGTATCATAGCATTGTAAAAAATCTGTCACACTCTCAGCTTGGGTATAAAATTATAAAAATAATTGTTAATGTTTTCTATCTCTCACTTAACCTTGTAAATAATTTAAAATCAATTTTTGTTTGGATATTTAAATTAATGGATTATCATACAATTAGTTAAATATGCACTTTCGAACGCGATGAAAATTATACACTTTTACGACACGAGCGCAGCTGCCTAGAAACCTCTAGTGCTTTCCTAAATAAAAACAATATTCAATTAATAAATAACAAACTTATCTGCACCCCTAGACAAGTTATTAGCGCTAAACAAATAACTAAAATGTATGGGAATGACATAATACTTAGCAATATATTAATCCCATACTTTTTCTATTCTATTTGTTTACTGCTAATTAATGTCACTTGTCTACGGGGGCTGTTTATCTAATACTAGCGGTCTCGGCAGACGTTGTCTTGCCCTGAAAAAATTAAATCTAGAACCCGATTCCAGCGCCACCTACCGGGTCTAATTGTGAATCTAAACCACCCCGGGACCCACTCAAACACACATAAAATTTCATCAAAATCGTAGAACCCGATTCCAACGCCAAGTATTTTGTTTAGATTGACGAGAGTTACATTATTGAAGTTTTATTAGGGATCCCTGTTTTTTTTAGTAATAAATATAACTTATATTATTTAAGGATAATGTAGCATTCTAATGATGAAAGAATTTTTGAAATCGGTCCAGTAGTTTTTGCGTTATTTCGTTACAAACATACAAATCTTTCCTCTTTATAATATTAGTATAAATTATACTTCACCAAATAACTTAATAATGTGAAAATGTCAACTTACATTTCTTTGTTCTGTCATTTCTCAATGTGACGCAACGTATATTCCAGCAGATATGACCCGACCTTATTAACTATATTATATTAGTAATACGGGGTAAAATGTTTCATGTGAAGGCAATCCCTTTGAGTGAAAACCAGGATGGAGCGCGGCCTCTGCCTTCAGATAAAGCCTTTGATTGTGAAAGTTGTTTATGATCGCCATTTGCGCGGTATAACTTTAGATTTACAGCCGCTCACTTTTATTTGTTTCAGTGTTGACTTTGTCAATAGTTTGTACTTATTTATAGTAGTACCCTTTTCTTATAAGTGTTATTTTTGCCATAAATTGGTCTTGAGATATGCTATCGCTTACGTTAAACAACTTAAGATTCGTATCACGCGAAAGCGGTATCATTTACTAGGATTATAAATTGTATGCTCATCTCCATCATAATTATTTTACAACATTTTTACCTACGCTGGTGCGGTCGTGGTCTTGTAGTACCGTTTCTGCAAACAACGTTTCCTCTTCTCCTAGAAATACTAGCTTGACGCCCTAAACAATGATATGCCTACCAAGGAGAACAAGGGATATCAAAGACTGAGTGAAATGGAGAAGGCAAAGTAGAATAAAAGACCTTAAGTTTCGAAGTGGGCGCTCTGAACGCAACAGAGAACAGCACCAGATCTTCATTCCCGTTATTTATACTATAATAAATCTGTAAATGGTTCGAATTTGTACAATGGGTTTAAAAATGTGGAAAAAATCAGGAGGGATATTGGACCAAACTGCGAAAATGCAATTTTTAGAATTTTTGTCTGTCTGTCTGTTAAAACTTCACGTGAAACTACTGATTTAAATGAAACTTGTCATAGAGCTGGCTGATATCCCGAATCAACACTTATTATACTTTTTATCCCGATAAATGATGTCGCTTCTATAAAATAGACGGAGTGGCTAAATAGATAGTTGCAATCGCTTTTTTTCAATCCACTAGCAAATACCTACGTTGTCATAAACATCATGTCATTCGTTGTATTACTTCAAATCAGGTTGGCTTCCATTCACCTCTATGTTTTGTTGGGAAGTTGTCTCGAATATATGGACTAGTTTCTTTGTTATTACTATATTTAACAAGCCGAATTAAGTTTTTGTGTAAGTAAAATAAAACTACAGTCGTGGTAGCGTAATGGCTAGTGCACGCGTCCCAAACTCTAAGGGCGCGGGTCCGAATCCTAGCCGGAACGCGTGCACTTCTTAGGCAGCTTTTCGGCCTAAGGTGCATATTGTTACAATTACCACGTGCTAACAACGGTGAAGGAAAACATCGTGATGTAACCTGCACATCGAGATAACCGATGTGTCAAACCTGCCAAGCCGCCTTGGACAAGCGTGGCGGATATACTGTCCGTATCCCTATAGTGCGAGGCCCGTGGCCAGTAGTGGGATGTTTATGAGTTGTTACTATAAACAAAGCTACCGCCTAGGGCTTGACAAGCGGCGTAGCCGCGGGGCAAATTCTTGCCAACAATAAATACATACCAAACATATCAATCTGTCTATTCCCAAGGCCGTATGGGTTCTGTCTACATCCGAACTCCCTCTCGCTGCTACAGCCTTAATAGGGAATAAGCAATTGTTCCAGGCATAAATAGTACGGTATTATGTGTAACGTTCTATTTGGCCTCAATAATTAGGTCGGTAACATTAATAGTTTGAAGTGTTACAATATTAAATATATATTTTTTCTGGAATAATGGTTTGTTATTACATTTTCCATAAAAATGTAATTTATAGCCCTATAAAAGTCCCTAATTAACAATGTCCACACTGTTATTAAAAGGCAATCATACAAAAGCTTTTTTTACATTTATATACTCGTATTATTACTATGAGTTTAATCGTCGTTCGTGACCTTGGTTTTAAGGCTATTATCTATCTATCTATACTATAATAAATATGGTGACGGGTTAATCTACACGTTAAAAATTGTACAATGAATTTAAAAATGAGAAAAAGCTAGGGAGACTTATTAGGACCAGCAGATTCCTAAAATACACCTTTTAGAATGTGTATTAGTCTGACTTACACTTATTGACGCTTTCTAACACTATAAATGATATTCGGTATCGGGTCGCTTTCGCTTTACCAGGTTAGCCATAGCTTTAGATAAACCGCATAATTCCGGCACGTTACTTATTAGTTATTAGGAATTGTTTACTCGTTCAAATAATTGTTTAGTACAACGCTAGCAGCTCTAAGATATTAGTTATTGTTCAGTACATTAATTAATGCAAAGCTTGTTGTTTTGGCTAATGTAAATGTAAATTTAATATAATTTACTTAAGTTCTTATATAGAATTATTTTCCTTTAATTAAAATAAAAATAATATTTTTATTCCTCATAATATTGGTAGCCAATACATTAATATGAACGTTAGCAATAGTACTTTCCAGTTTTTACGACATTTGACATTCCGCTATATAAATAGCAAAACTTTAATTTTGGACAAATTGTTAATATATTTTACACTAATTTGAATACTTATATATTATAAGAGGAGCACAATAGTAATAGTATGTGACATAGTGGACCATATCCGTGACATAGTGGATAAACTACAAGAATGTCGCGTACATTGTGTTACGGCCACGAACAAATATCTTACAATGCCGCCTCCGCTAAGTCCCTATCGAAGGTGTAGGCTTAAGAAATGCTGGCTTAACGTCGTAAAGAATGACATACGTACCAGTGGTCTCACAATTAGGAATGCCAAAGACCGTGCGAAGAGGAAATGAAAAAGTACAAAAGCCGACACCGGGCTTCAAGGCAGACGCTCCGAACGCAATCAGGATTTATCGCTGGCTATAAGAGGAGTATAAACATTACACTACTCACATACATGTATATTTATATAATCTACATAGTGAACTGTAATAGTAAATCTTAGGCACAAGCGCAATAAGCGATGTATCAATATATCGACTATATATTGCAAAGCATTAATATGTATCAACTGATTAATGTTCCATTTAATACTAAATGCGTTAACCATTATACATGCTGATATCTATTAGTATATTATCAGTATTATACCCGATAACTAAACAGAATACACATTATGTATTGTCATAACTATGGAACTTATGTATCAATTCGTAAATGTTAGTTTGATCTAGATTGTAATAGTCCTTATATTATGTTTACAAATTTTCATAAACAATTTATGAAGGTAAATAAATGGGTTTACGCGTTGGTAATATAAATATATTTTAATTTTAATCTGACGTTTTTGCTACTTTTCAACAACCGTAATCATATAAGCCAATACAGCAAACGCCTGCTGCGTACCTACCAGTTCATGCATAATTAAAGATACCGCATAGTACAAAATTTAAACACTGTTCACGAATTTCGAAAGAAATATTTCGTCACATAACGCCTTAAATAAAAGTCACACAGATACAGGCAAATTATCTTACACCTTTTTGCGTTTATAGTGATATTTGTATATTTACAGGACTTCTAAACCTGAAATTTTGTATTAAAAATTATGTTTAATATCAATATTTATTATTTTAATATCGTTTAATATTATTAGTTCCATATTAAGTATCTGCCTATAAAATATATTATATATAAAAAGTATTAGTTTGTTTATGTGCTGACAGTTCACTACTACAAACGCATAAACGTCTCGAAGCAAATTTATCTGTACATGGTTATGATATTTGTAGATCTGTATAGTCATACTACATACACCTACGTACATAATATAGATATATTCAATTTTATTAGAGGTCTAATAAAATTGATTAATTAATAGTAGCGTCAGCGAAACTTCGTTCGCGTAGACAAAACCACGTGTTTTTTAGTAAAATGCAACGGTGGGACTAATAAAACGCGACCGCAGCGCCATCTCTTTGGTTATATTCGTTTATCCCACGGAAACGACGTCATTTATCGGGATAAAAAGTATCCCAAGTGTAGGTCTGGTGTTATAAGCTACTTTTGTGTCAAGTATTAAATGCGTTTTGTATTTTCCACGTAGTGCTTTAATAGACAGTCAAAAATTCTAAAAGTTGCATTTTCCAAAACAGCTTGTCCGAATTAGATCCTCTGGTTGTTTTCTCATTTTTAAATTCATTTCACTTCTACACTCCAACAAATTTATTATATTAGACTAGCGCTCAGCCCCGGCTTCGCACGGGTATCTAAAAAGAACTTTTTTATTGAGTTTAATTACCTACTAAGCGAATTCAAAATATTTCCTCTCGCGTACGGCCCGTATCCCAGTGACGCCTACATCGCACAAGCCTAGCTAGCCGAGCAGGGTGCGCGGCGACCACGCAACTTTTTTCTAATATTTACATTTTTAAATTCGTGATATTTTCGAATGGATTGTCCGAATTGAATAATTCAAAAAGTTATATAAAAGTATTGAAACAGTCTTGAATATGAAGTAATTTATTTTGATAAGGATGAATATCAAGATACAATTAAACAGCCTTTTCTAGCGGCGGCATTTCAATTATTTTTTTAAAATAAAAGAACACTTATTGTGGCATAATTATAATAGTTACAAATATGCTGTCGTAACACTTTTTGTAGATAATGATATGTTCTGTAAAGTCGTAGTACATTATATTATTCTATCATCAATAGTTTTCGCAGCGCACGCGATTTTAGGTATTTTTTTTCACCTTGGGTTTACATGATTGGAGTTATAGTAAGAATCCCTAATTTTTATGAAAATATAATATAGCCTATGTCACCCGGGATAGCGTAGCTTGCCAACAGTGAAAGAATTTTTCAAATCGGTTCAGTAGTTTCGGAGCCTATTCAATGCAAACAAACAATCAAATCTTTCCTCTTTATACTTAGTCTTGCCATAAATATTGTAACAAAGAAATTTTATTTTTCTATTGCAAATAACATTTATAAGTTTTATAGTGTGATAGTTTAATACATAAATATAAAACCAATTTAAAATATAAAAGCTTATTCGAAGTGGTCTCCATTGGCTGCAATACAGTCCTTTGAACGTTGAGGCCAGTTATCAATAAAAGCACGCACTCTTTCCATGGGAAAATTCTTCACTACTTATCCGATGGATTGTTTTAGGGACTCCAAATTAACTCTCTCTAAAACTGACCATAAGTCATAATCTAGCGGATTAAGATCGGGACTAGACGACGGCTAGTCTTCAGCTCTGATGAAGTTCGAAACGTTCGTTACCAACCAAGACTGCGTGGACCGAGCTTTATGACCCGGGGCCGAGTCTTGCTGGAAGGACCATTCTTGGTTATTAAACACGGTGTTGTTAAGGGGCTTAACTACCTTCTCAAGAATGGTATCTTAATACACTAGTACCGATGTTTTGATACCTTCATCACCAAAATATGCCTCAGTCACTCCTTCATAGCTAACACCCCACCAAACCATCACTGAAAACGGATAATGCCCACGTTGCACTCTCTCGACTAATTGAGAAGCTTCTGTAGAGCTTTGAGCATAAATACGGTCATTTTGTTTGTTAAAATGTTGTTCAGTTGTAAAAAATTTGTCATCCGTAAACACAGTTTTTCTGTGACCTCCCTTTACGTACCGCTTCAGTAGTTGTTTCGATTTTCCCACCCTATTCTTTTTTAAATTATAAGTTAAGAAAAGACCAGTGCTTCTCTTATAGGCTGCAAGTCCTAAGTCATCTATTAAAACACGCGACATGGTTCTAGGTGATATCTTCATCTCCCGAGATAAAATCTTTTGCTTTCGGACAGGATTTCTTCCAATTCTTTCCCTTACTGCTTTGACCACCTTTTTTGTACGAACACTACGGGGACGGCCAGATCCATTGCTCTCACAAACAGAGGAGGTCTCATTGTACTTATTAATAGCCCGGTACACAAACATTTGACTTATACCAAGCATATGGAGAGTTTTAAAAATTGCATTTGGCTCCATACCTACTTTGTGTAATGCAATCACAGCGATTTGGTTCTCTTTATCGCCCCACTCCATTTTAATATCGCAAAATGTCGTACAATGAATTGGCGCCAAAATGAGAAAACACAACGAACAATCATATAAAAATGACAGATTCCAAATTCAAATGTAATATTTTGTTTCTTTTTAATTGTAACAGTATTTATGGCCAAACTAAGTAATATTCGTATAGATAAAAGATAACAAAATAGATAGATAATATATCGGCACAGGTGCTATACAATAAAGACGCTTTCCAGCCGAATCTCATTTTGATAGAATCAGTACTTTTTGTGAAAAAAGGGATAGACGGATATAATGATTTTTTTTAAAAGCAGTTTCAAAAGATTTCCCTTTAATATTGAGGTTAATAATTTGAAATAATTCAATTTGTTAATCTTAACAGTGACTTTAAATTTTACACAAACAAACCAAGCTGTTAACGAAATGCAAACATTGATATTTAAATTCAGCGAATTTCACTACAACAACTCTCAAAACTATTTATTGTTTGAATAGACCAATTTCCCAGTTATTATATAAACTTTTGGGACAAGTTAAACACCACTTATTCTGCCTTTATTACGACAGAATAATACAAAACAAAGTAATCTGTGGTATTTGTGTTTTACCAAGTCTCGTTTACACATTGCGCAATTTAAATTTGTTACGCAAAGGTAAAGGGTAAAATCCTAGGAATAACTGTGGGGAAACTTTCACACACGTTAAGCGTGGGATTAAATGATAATGCAATAATTATGAAACCGTTTTAAAAAGTGTTCTTTAAATTATATAAGTACGGTCTTATTCATCTGTAATTCCATCCATAATATAATAAAATATAATTAATCTATATATAATAAATCTGTAAATGGTTCGAGTTTGTTTAAAAATATGAAAAAAATCAGGAGGGATAATTTAGACTAGGAGATTCCGAACTACAATTTTTATAATTTTTGTCTGCTTGTTAGAGCATCACGTGAAAACTTCTGAACGAATTTAAATGAAACTTGAGACAGAAATAGTTTATATCCCTAACAATCTGCACCACCTACATCGCCAGATTAGGTTAAATTATTCCTTAAGTTAGGTTGCCTGGAAGAGATTGCTATAAGCGATAAGGTCGCCTATTGTTTCTACCAGGGCAATATTGTAATCGTGCATTTTTGAATTGTATATTTGGTGAGCAATACAGTGTTATCTATTCTATTCTATATTCCGAGTCATAACATAGGATACTTTTTATCCCGATAAATGACGTCGTTACGGCGGGATAGACGAAAATGTGGAAAAAGGTGGCGCCGTGGTCGCTTCTTTTTTGAAAGCTGCTGAATATACATGAATGATACTTTACACAAAAAACTAGCATCCCGAGTCAACATTTAGGATACTTTTTATCCCAATAAATGACGTCGTTTCCATGGAATAAACGGCTTAGCCAAAATAGATGGGGCTGCTATTTCAAATTACTAAATTCTCTATTTGATTTACGTTATGACGTCATACCTTGCTACTGTGTAATTACTGTCTAAGAGGCAGCGGTAATGCAAATGTAAAGTGATAAAAAGTGTCTCAGTTAATTTGACTCTCAACTACCCTCACTTTGTAGCATAGATTGTCGTAAATATTTAAAATTTATATTTTTTAAAATAACATCACGAAGACGCGGTTTCACAAACTGGCTTTATTTATGTCCCAGGGGATTTTAGTCAAAGTGCACTGTCGCATTCATTGCATATTCATGGCAAGGCCTCGAAGTTATTCGGATAACAAAAATCCAAATCCATTTTATTCCTGTGCATCATTTTGTATTCGACTTTTAAAAATTAATAGTAAAAGCGTGGCTATTGCTTTGTTATAAAAAAACTAGAATATGCCCGCAACTTCTTCCACGCTTGACCTAAAATTCCCGCGTGATGCCCGGGACACAGCATTTAAAGAAGAATGTAAGCTATCGTTTTAGTGAAAACTGTGTCTGAATAAGCTAATTTTTATGCACTTGAACTACTACAAACCGCTCCCTTGAAAATTCCTGCGGGATTCCCAGAGTAAAAAGTAGCGCAGATTTTAAGTCTAAGAATTTGCTCTCGATCAACGAAAACCGCATCGAAATCGGCGCAGTAGTTTTTACATGAATCCCAAAACAGACATACCGACAAACAGACAAGAAATCTAAAACAGTGCATCATGTTCTCCTTCGTTTATATAGTCTATTCCAGTTGCTTTTTTAAATAGCTTCAATGTACAGACACGGTATGTTTAGAATTTTATAATATTATAAACTACCGGTGCCAGTAAAAGGTCGTTCTTGCTATGACGACCATGTATTTTTAGTGAATTGCATTGAACATTATCAGAAATGACGACCGCAGTGCCGTCTTCTTGCTATACCTACATATTCGTCTATCCCACACAAACGACATCTTTAATCGGGATAAAAAGTATCCTAAGTGTTGGCCGGCGATATAAACTGTGGCTAGTTTCATTTAAACCCGTTCAGCAGTTTTTACGTGATGCTCTGATAGACAGACAAAAATTCTAAAAATTCCGGAAACTGCTGGACCGAGTTTTTCCGATTTAGAATAGATGAAAATAACTAAATCATAATCCATTTATTTTTGTGTATATTCGTATTTACCGTGTATTCGTGTGTGTGTATTCGTATTGGACTGTGTTGTCTTTAAATAAATAAATTATTATTATTATTAGGAATGGGTAGGTACCTTTCAGAAATGTAGAAGATATTTATTTTATAACTATTTTGTTTTAATTTAAATAATTTATATGAACAAGTTGGCGGTAGGTTAAATAAAACTTTAACAATACTCATTGACACTTGACATCTTTGTGTTCCGTGATCATGGCTACTGAAAAGTGGCCGAAACGTCGCAATAATAAATAATCAAACGCGCTTAAAACCGTTACAACGTAGTTTTATTATGTATACTAGTCGCGAAAACTTAAGAAAATATTTTCTTTCACCTTCTTCCAAGTATTTGGGGTCGACACAATATGTATTTTCCTTCCACACTTCTCTATTCTGACATACATCCTTTGTCACACCACAAATCATCATATCATCCTTCACACATTCCATCCATCTCTTTTTCGGTCTATCTTTACCTTTGTACCCATCATTTTGCAGTTTAACATTCTTTTTGTCACGTGACTTCTTAAAGCTTAACGTTTTTCAAACAACCAGGCTCTCTATTGAAAAATAAATAGAACAACATCGCAATGCAGTAGTTGCATAACAATGCACACTTGCCTCATAAATTAAATATTTTTTTACCTAATGCCCGCGTGTAGGGATTTTCCCCCACTCATAAATAAGCATAATAATGCCCAGTGTAACTTTAATTGTTGTAAAATTCTAAAGCTCTAGATTAGAGTGAAAGACTTCAAAGCGGTAGTAATTATCCCCCCCTCTTATCTCACGCTCAAGTGACTATACGCTTACAGTGTTCTCATCGCACTAATGCCTACACCTATTTATTCATGTTAATAACTGGTTAAGACAGTTCCATTAAGCTAATAATACGTAGGCGTCGAAATGTCTATGTACTTTAAGTGTTATAAATATTTTGTTTTTACTAAATGCTGCGCCCTAATTTTAATTTACAATCTAATTCAAGAAACAAGACTAATAAATAATTTAAATCTGACCTAAAATACTAGATGTAATTATTTATACTAAGAATGGGTCCAATAATACTTTCTTATTGTCTCTATTAAGGAGAAGACACTTTGTTCGTGTATTCTTGATTCAAGTTAAGCACATTGCAGTTCACTTTGTCTTGATAGTTTTACAACAATAACTCGAAAGGTTTGGTCCTTTTGAGTCTTCTTACTAGGTCTGTCTTATCGAGGAGCTGGATGGCCTCGACATTCACATGGTGATGAAGCCATTGCTGGTTAGCTAGTTAAGTGTTATTAAAATGTGTAAATAGGAGCTGAATGTACCGCGACGTAATGTTACAGTTATTGAGTAGCATAGTTGTTCTTGTCGTGTTTCTTTGTAAAGTTAATAATTTATTTTGTTATGTACCCTTTATTTTTAAACAATACGATCGGCCATTTCCTTAATTGAATAATAATGTTATATTTTTATTTATTCTGTGATTAGCGCCTGTTTTGTATAGAGTAGGTAGTTCTCTATAATCTATACATATAATAAAACTGTAGGGGTCGAATTTCTGTACAATGAAAAAAAAATGCTAAAAACCGAGTCAGGGGGATGTAAGAAGTGAAATAGAACTATTTAGATTTTTTTCAATTTTTTTGTTTCTCTGTCTGTTTATCTGTTTGTACCGGCTAATCTCCGAAACGACTGGACCGATTTAAATGAATTTTTGTATGGTGGAAGCTTATATCTCTGGTCAACATATAGGATACTTTTGATCCCGAAAAATTATAGAGTTCCCGTGGGATAGTTAAAAAAACTTTCCACGCGGACGAAGTCGCGGGCAGAAGCTAGTTTAACATAATTTTGTGTAGGAATGTTTGTCCTTATAATGTAGTGATTGTGTACAGATTATAATTCAAAATCTCTCAATTGTATATAGACGGTATTCACTACATTTTATTTTCATGTTGGCAGACGCGATGGATTTGTACTGTATTCGGTTTATTTTATTACATGTAAAATTTTAAGTATAATGTTTTATATGATATCTTGTATAAAATATTATCTGGAATGTCCAAACAGTAATGTATTAAATTCATTTCATTCATAACACTTTAATTAAAATAGTTTATCAGTGACTTCAATCCGCTATCCGTTGTGCCAATTGCTAAGTTTCATGTACTGTAAAATTGTTGGAGGGATGGCGAGGTGTTCTAAAATGCTTGTCGAGTATGAAAAGTTAGTGTATGTAATATGTTAAAACCGTATGGTTCTCTGATTATAAAGTATTGTGACCAGTTGCTGTTCTTTTACTACCATAAACCCTTCTGAGTTGTTGCAAGTATTACAGTATATCTTAGTCCGATCTTAAACGGTTCATTTGTGTTTTCAATTTGGATGAATCAACTAAAGTGATCCATGTAAACATAAAATTGAATCATTCAACGTCGTTGACTGTCATTGTGTCATTTCAGTGCGACTTTCAACGAAATTGATTCAATTTGGTTAATTCGTCTTATATCTACATTACGACTGTATTCTAAAGCGCCAAACAGTTTTGGTTTAAAATTCAAGATCTTTAAAATTACCTAGTAAAATTGAGCGTTTTATCGCTCGTACGCACTATGCGGTTAGCTGCAGGTCGATCAAGCGGACGGCTGCAGCAGTATGCAGTTGGATGTACGGCTAACCGGGTTCACAATCGCAACACGCGGATGTGTTCCGGCTACACACTGAACTGTATAGTGCATTTCGCGTAGTGCGCATAGAAATAAGTTTTATATATAATTACTTACTAGCGGCCACCCGGACGGCTCACTGGATCTCGGGTAGCTGCATAGTTCGTATGCGCGCTTAGTGACTAGAGAATCTGCGTGTTATTTTAATTATGTGAATTCAAGAAGTAGTAGTAGTAGCCATGATTTTTGCTAGATATACGTAATAACTTCTACCTAATAACTGTCAACAACTACATAAGTATTCATACGCATTTGAATTCCATAATTTACCGCTATATGGGTATAAAATTAACACTAAAACATAATATTTATAATTCGAAATAAATATACGCTTTGTGAGTTAAACAAGCTTGAATAAATAAACAAACGCAAGACTTTTTCCGACGACTTCAGTGCCCTGAGTGAACTGAAATGTTTACACCTAGACCGCTGTTACTTCCTGCAGTCTTAATTTATGTACATGCAAACAGATCCTTATTTCAAGACGGTACGGACGAAAGTCGCATATATCCAGCCATCTTGACTTGTTTGCTAATGTCTGCACTGAATTAGTACTCCGTTCTGGCCGGATTTCTAGTGTTACTCAAGGAAGAATGTTTCGTGTTGATTTTTAAGCAAAATGCAAGTTGTTTTAAAGTAAATTCGTGCACTGCGATCTTTGGTTCTAAAGCATACTAACATTATAAATGCAGAAACAACTCATGTTTGTCTGTCCGTTATACTTTTACGGAAACCACGATATCGTTTTTGCTGAAATTTGTTATGTATGTAGACTCAATACCGAGAATGGATATACTGTACTTTTTAACCCGGAAAATGGCGTATTTCTCGGGCAACGTATCGGAGTTTTCCGGTAGCGAATAGCGCCTTGATAAAAATTCAAAATAGAGCCTAGATATAAATATTATGAAATGTAACCTGTATGAATGAATGCTTACTTTTAAAATAGTATGAAATCCATTTGTTTTGATAAAGGGTTAGTTTCCGCCGGATACGTGGCAAGACTTTTTCCGGGCGATGTCACGGAGAAAACATTAATTATTATATTCATCTTTAGTCAGGACATCTGTAGTAGGCATTTGCATGAATAATTTTAAGTTAGTAAATAATCGCAAAAATAAAATGTTGAAAATTTACAATCAAACTAATGTTCGAAAACCGCCATAAAGTTCCATTGATTTAAACGCCATTATTTTGGTTCGGTTTCATATTATGGTCGCTGACGTTACACAGCCACATTAGCATTTTGTAAACTATTAAAACGCCTAGTAAATGCGCCAAATGTTGCCATTCTAAGTGAGTGCTAACATTGTTAGGATTCAATTTGCATACTATACCATGTTTCCTGATCATAATATCGTATTTTTTTATCATATTTTATGGCGTTTAATATTTTAAATTCATACGTAAAATGTGAACAAATAAGATTAATATAAAATAATGTGATACCTACATGTGATTGATTGTATTGAAATATATTTAACCTATATTAGAATCACATGAATATTCGTTATTAACAAAATTCAATGATTCTGCACATCCATATCTCGTACCATTATCATCAGTACGAAGGCATGGAACGGAGCCAGCACGAAAATTTTTATTCAACACACAAAAACTCATAGTTCCTTATTAATCTGCAAAAAACTGCATTTCGCTCTCGAAATACGGAAACAGCGGAAACATACGCAGCATAATGAGGAAAGTTTCGAGATTTGTCAGTGTACTGGAGAAATATGAGTGCGTTGCGACCCATAAGATGCGGGGTGCATCCGGCATGAGGAAATTAAAAGTAATCAAAGTGGAATTTGCATGGAATAACTTTGGAATGAGTTGCCGCGGAACCATAATTAGCCATATCCATTTACTAGCTACGTGTCGATATAAATATATAAATGTAAAGCTACTTTGTTTGGATGTATGTTTGAACCTACTTCGCGACCTTAGAATAAATAGATTGTTATGCAACTTGATATAGGTATAAATAAATCGATAAATTTCTATTGTATATTTATACAAAATAAGTTTACTATTATTTTGTATAAATATGGCCAAGAGCGTAAAAACTTTTAAAAAAAATTAAAAAACGGCTGGACGATGCCATAGACGACCGGAAGGCTGGATGGAGCTTACCTCGCCCAAAGAATTAGTGTATGTACTCAGCGAGGTAATGCTACCAGCCTTCTTTCTAGACACACTGCCCAGCAAGCAACAGCGGTCTGGTCCGGCTGGACCGATTGTAGTTTATAGTATCTTATTTTAGTGTGTATATTTGTTAGGGTTCTTTTATAATTTGTATAATTTGTTTTAAGACTACCATTTTAACTAGGTTTGTTTATTTGTAATTTATAGTTAATTTTTAAGTCAGTTCTATTAACAGTATTTTTAATTTTGCTTATTGTACAGGCAAATTAGCTTTAAGATGTTTTTGCGTTTGTAGTAGTGTACGGTCAGCACATAAATAAATAAACTAATAATTTTTATATATTTTTATAGGCAGGTATTTAATATGAAACTAATAATATTAAATTAATAAATATTAATATTGAACATAATTTTTAACACTCATTGTCAAGGAAATTTACATTTCAAATTTAGAAGTACTATGTACTATAAACATACAAATACTACCTACAAACGCGAAAACGTCTCCAAGCTAATTTACCTGTACGATGACTATAAAATAATAAGAATAAAAAATAATATACTTATGATTGGTGTATTCTAGTCATGTAAATTGTTTAAAATTTCCATATGTATCTATAATATAAGAAATCTGTAACGGGGTCGAGTTTTTAAAATTAATTTATAAAGGAGAAAAAATATCAAGTTGCTAATTCGGAATAGTTGGTGCCGCCGTTGCTAGGGGAGCGGACTTTCAAATGAAATGAGATATTATACTATTTATAAAATTACAGAACGTCGCAGCCTCATAGATTTTACATGAGCGTACCTACTTATAACGTCATAAGTAGGTACAAGAAGAAGGGGTCAAATAACGCTTTAATTATTGTTTGAGAACTAATTAAAATTATTTATATTATGATATTTTATAATTTGACACCTGTTCTATTATATGTAAATACTAGCATTTTCCCGCGGCTTTGTCCACTTTGTCAGTTATTTTGTTAAATATAAAATCAACGGTTATTTTCTGTAAGGTAATAGATTGTATTATTATGAAAATACATGAATCCTGGAAATTCCCTTAAAAACTTGGGATAAGTAATGTTACTAAAGGAATACACAGCTAAAATTGTTTTACTAAAGATTTCATAGATCTGGTCACTTTAAACGTCTGCCAAGAAAATTCTCGTAGGATTCTCGGGATATAAAGTACCGCAGATTTTAAGTCTGGAAATATCAATCAGCGAAAACCGCACCGAAATCGGCCCAGTAGTTTTTACGTGAATCCCGAAGAAACAGACAAACATAAAAAACGTAAGAGACAGAACACTGCACTTTTACAATTTTATAGTTTTAGTTATTACAATTTATTGTAACAGGTGTACGCTCTCTCCTATTCACTACCAGATACGTGGTCGCTATGCCAACGCAAACGAAGTTTCGGTCATATACGCTGGTAAACAATATATAACAATTTACCAATTCAAATTAGAACGTACTATCGAATACGACGAACTTACAGACGGTTTAGAGCCTTTAAGTCTCAGAAGAGACGTTGGCGCTCTAAGCGCGTTCTACCGTCTGTACCATGGGGAGTGTTTTGAGGAGCTGTTTGGTTTGGTATCTACGTCGCTATTTTACCACCGCACTGCTCGCCGGCGACTGGGAGTTCATCCACACTTCCTTGACACCTAGCAGTTACCCACTGTACGTGACGTTCGCTCCTTTATGCCATACGTGGGCAAGTTGTGGAACGAGCCCCAGATCCCTCCCGCGGTTTTTCCAGAGCGCTACTATTTATTAATTTATTGAAAAAAAAATCAACAGTGCATATCAATAATACAAAGAACAAAAATTACTTATAATGTAGGTCTAATAACAGGTTTTTCTGAATTTAATTGTGTGCAAACGAGCGAACTAAAGTTTAAAAATGCAATAAATATATACATAAGTGAAATAAGTATATACTTACTTACACACATACATACATACATAATAATAAATAATTAAAATAATCTAAATAAAATACATACAACAGCTACAATATGGGTCTCTTCAAAAAGGGCGTAAACATATAATTAACGTCTTAACGAGGTAGGCAAAGCATCGGCTCCCTTAGTGTTGCAGATGTCCATGGGCGACGGTAGCCTCTTGCAATTAAGTGGACCCGTCTGCTAGTTTGCCTATAAGCAAACATAAAAAAGAATAAAGTCAAGCAGGCTGTGAGGATAAAACTATCTCAAATTGACTGTTGACTGCGCCATAAAGATTCATTAAAAATATCCGATTGTGTCCGAAGGCTTATAAATTAAAAGCATTTCTTTGACAAAGAGATACCGCGTAAAATTATTTTCACATAAATTGTAAACGAGAATAAACTAGCATGAAATTTAATCAAGGAATTTCGTTAAGGTAAATATGTGGCTTCCATAAGCTATCGATTCAAAGGAGAAATATCTGATTAAACATAGGCTAAAAGAGGTAAAATATTGGTAGCGTCTTGTGTATCGATATCGGTTATACAGGACCGTATTTGGGATATAATTGGATATGTATAATTTTAAAAGTTAATTGAATGTTTCAGTGTGCGTTTTTATAATATAGCATTTTACACCTGTAAATTTTATAGCTGTCATATGAAATAGTTATGAATAGTGCAACATACATTTGTAGGGTCATATAACTTTTGTCCCAAAAAAATTTCAGTTTCGAGGAAGTGGACTAATGCTGGGGTGCACCGACATTTAATCGACGATTAAAATAAAGTAATCACTGTATACGCATACATTTTTAGCAATTATTTTGTTTTAAGTATCGGTTAAAAGTCGCTGCACAACAGCCTAACTACGTAATAGATATCTTGGTTTTTAGATATTTGCAATTATTGATGAGGATAAAATTAAAATTTACACACAGGCCGTAGCATAACGATATGTTTGCTTATTAAAAACTCAAAACAGAAACTTGTTACAAAAAATGTCGGCATTTTATCTTGTCTTTGCACGGTCCTTTCTTTTTATGTACTTGAATCGGTATATTATTTTTGGCTAAGATAAAATTAAACTATGTCTAGTTTTTTACCTTTATTATGTTTATTACATTAAACAATAAGAAATCTAATTTTAATTGAGTCGTTACTACGACACTTAACTTATTTTTTTCTTCTCCAAATTCGACACTGTACCTTTGGAGGATATGGGATATATTGACATTTTGTTTATTTTCTTACAAAGTTTGGAGCTGTCAGAGACAGGTATATCGCGAAATATTCTAATGGGAATTTTACTCAAATATTTCTTAACGTTTGGAATTTTATTTACTTTGGAAGCATTAGTGTACTATGGATTTAATATTTTTATAGCAATATATATTTTTCAAGTACTCTTTATACTTAATAAAACTACATTTTGACGGTTTTAAGCACGGTATTTTATTTGGTTTTTATTATTCCGACATTTTGCTTATCAGCCCATAAATGTCCCACTGCTGGGCTCGGGCCTCCCGTTATAGGGTCGAATGGACAGTATACCCGCCACGCATGTCCAAAGCCGCTTGGCAGGTTTGACACATCGGTTATCTCGATGTGCAGGTTGCATCACGATGTTTTCCTTCACCATAGATCAGAAACCTGAGACTAAGTGGTGCATGCGTTCCGACCAGTATCGAAACCGCGCCTTTTTGAATTTAGGACGCGTGCGCTAGCCATTACGCTACCACGACTCGTTATTTTCGTATTTAATAATATTTATAGACAACTAGCGGCCCGTTCCGACTTCGCACGGGTGGTTTATGGCTTATTTTTTTACATCTTGGGTTACAGTATTGAAGTTTTAATAGGGATTCCTAATTTTTAAACAGAAGTAGACAAAGACAAAAGATAGTACAATGGGCGGCCTTGTCACTAAAAAGCGATCTCTTCCAGGCAATCCTTGGCAGGGTTTGATAGAATTTTAATATAGACGGTGGCGCCGTTAATAAATCATGACGAATGATAAATAAATATAAACATAGTATATATAAATACAAAAATAATATATGTATAGAAAACAACAAAATTGAAAAGGTAGATGCTGTAAGAGATCTGGGTATTATACTTGACAATAAACTAACCATGGTCCCACACATTGAATCGTGTTGAAAATTGGAAAAGCATATAAAATGTTAGGAAATTTATCTGTCTTAACGGAAAAGAATTTCGAAAACCGAGTACTAAAATTTCACTTTATAATTCTTTAGTTAGAAGTCAATTAGAGTATTGTAGCGTGGTTTGGAGGCAGCATTATGCCAATTGGTCGCTTAGGATTGAGCGCGTTCAAAAAAAAATAGTAAGGGATCTTCTTGGGCAATATCAGTGGGAAACCGTTTCACTCCATTATTCGAAAGGCTTAGACATTTCAAAATGGTATCTTTGTTGATTTGATGTTTCTATTCAAAAATTTCAGAAATAAAGTAGATTACCACAACTCTTAGAACTTTCAAATATTTGCTGCCCCCAATAGAATTCCGGGTAATCATATCAATCCCTTTGTAGCGCCATTGCGTAAAACAGCCCTTGATTTCAACTCGCCTATTCCTTGTATATGCGGGTTATTTAATAATATGAACAGTATAGATATACATCATGACTCTTTATACAAATTAAAAACATTGTTTACTCACTTTTAATTAATATCAAGTCTAGCGTTTTACACTGTTTTTTTTGTATATTTTCTTTAAATTAAACAAGTTATGTTTGCCTGTAAGAGACTGTACATTTAGTATAAAACCATTACCATGTATATTTAATTTAAGCATATCAATGAATCAGTTGTTAGCAAAAACCGCCGACTCCACGCCGCCGCCACCTTTATTCAACGCGGCGCACATGTCTATTCTGCATAAGTACTTATTTATTCACTTGTTTAATCTATTAAAACGCGTATTCTAGATCAATACCCAAGCGTCACAGGGCTGCACAACATTTCAAAGTATTTTCCAGATGTTGCTGTTACAGCTTTGTGTCAAATCTCATAAAAAATAAGAAATAAATAATCTCCAAAAAAATAGACATTTATAAGTTAAAACCATAAAATTTAAAAAGTGAACTATACTTTGGGTATCTAAGTTGACAGCTGTCAAGGTGATTGTCAGACAGGAAATAAACGGGACACTTATACGACATACAATATGTTGCCATTTAAATGCTAATGTTGAGAATGCCAAAGATTTATTGATTCAAAGGAGTAACTGGCCCAAGTTAACCAACTATTAATATATACAATTTTTATAGCATGAGTTCAGCAGACAGGCAGGCGGCCTATCTAATTGAAAGCGGTTACCATCGCCTATGGATATTTGTAATGTGCTATCAATATGCTGCCACTCTCTAAAGAGGGACTGGAACTTGGCCACTATTTTTATGGCGGCATACTCTGGACCAAAGATGGTAGCTATCCAGACGTGCAAATAACCTACCCCCTGAGTCTGCCTTAGTCGCTTCGAGAATCGACTAGGCAGAGTCCCAAACAGATTATTTTACGTTCAACGTTTGGCTAAAAAGGTACTTCTAGGTTTGACTAAAACTACTTTAGTCAAAGGCCGAAATTGGAATTTATTTCGGGTTTTGTTGAAAGGCCTTGATCAAACCTAGGATAAACCAGTCATTCCGGGAAGACACTGCATATCGACCTTTGACTATACATATACACAAAACGTAATACAGCAAACACTCAAAAAGTGCGTTGTTAAAACTGCCGAGAAATAAACTTGAAGAGAGGGAAATAAAGGTGAAGGGAAAATACCGAGCTTTAGGGTGTGTCAGTTTCGTTTTGAAAGAAATATTTACAATGAAAGTGAGAAAGCAAGATGATGTTGGGTCGTGGGATAGATCCCCGTGTGACCTTTGGTTAATTAGTTTTGCATATTATTTTCTCGTGAAAAATATTGTTTATCACTTGAAATTATAAGCTGTTATTGTAATATGATGCTGATGTAATACCTAATTACCGGGAGAGTGTCTTAACATCTACCGTCGACCTTGGGCACCGATCAATCCACCGGTTCACAAGTTATACAAACGCAATTCCCACTTTAGAAATTAGCCGGCCTGTTATCATTTCAATTTAGAACAGAATAGAATATTCTTTATAGCACACAAGAAATCAGTAGTACACTTGATGAGACTGTACTGAAATTCTCAGGTGTAATTTAAAAGTTTATTATAAATCTTTATAAGGAAAATCATTAATAATATATGCACTTATCAGTTGTCAGTTAGATTGAACTTGTTAACTCAATTGATGTATGTTTTCGGATATTACTGTTTAAATTAAACATCTGAAACTAAATTGGACATTTACGGCATGAATGCAAACTGCAACAAGTTGCACTAAGCCGACCATTCATGTCCATTTTAGATGCAAGTTGGACTACACAAAGCTTTAGCTTTCGGTTTGTTCTTAAATAGTATTTCAGTGTACAATTAAGCCCGTTTTGTCCTAAATATATTGAGAACTGTGTCCGGCACTTAGAATGGAACTTCGACTTTATATTCATACCTTCTGAATCTTGCAAGATACCATAACGAAATATACGAAGAATTAAAATAATTCCCATTTTAATCCATGAAGTTATCATTGCAACCCGTTGAGCTGTTTCGTAAACTATTCGTGGCAAACTTTGAGAAAGACTAACAGACAGACAAAAATCTGAAAATGATAATTTGTGTTAAGGCATCGTGTAAGTAGAAATTTTCACTTACTATATTTTGGCATTGCGTTTTCAGACACTTTCATTTTATTTATTGGTATAGATTACGTATAAATAAATAGATACAGTCTATTTACTATATTCTCTTCAGATTTGCTAGTTAAAAAGTATATATATTATGAATAGAGAAGTTAAAGAAAAGTAGAAGCCTACGCATGCTATAAAAACTCCTTTCATACCATTAAGTCAGATTTTGCAAATAAAATATGTATTAAGCCGTAAAAGTCGTTACTATGAATTTTATCTTTACGTCATCCGCATACATAATTTTATTACTGATAACCCGGAATAGAGTTCCTATATTTTAAGCATTATTTTAGTTATTACAACGTACGCTTAGGTCTACCGTACTTTATGTTTTTTGTTAGTAGTGGGAGAATGCATTTGCCGCATACCTTTGCACCTCGGCGGAGGCAACTTCGAGGGGTATAAGAGGCTCCTAGAGTCTTGATATACACACTATTTTACTGAGAATGGAATTGCTAAATGACAGCCGCCGGATTACCCATTAAACCTTCTACCGTCTCGTCAAGTCTTTATGAGCCGCCATGGGATACACCGTACGCATCACCTCCTGACGACATGACACGTGATTCATCAAAGAGGCTAAGCCAAGCGGCCTGAAATAGGACAACTATACATTCTGAAGATCGGTTTACATCAAAAAAGAGAGGATACAGTAATACCTCAAACTTACGCGATAGTTGGAGCAGAGAGATAAGAGCGTAAGTCGGAGTATAATATATAGTGTGGGGGGAGTAAGTAATCGAGAGTTGTGTGACGCTCAAACAAAAGAGGAATAGATGACATTTAAAAATCGTATAACTCCAAGTTCGCGTAAGACGAGATGTTACCAAGGCTGAGCCGCTCTATGTACAATGTGTGCATCGCACACGTGCGCCAAGTACTCGGGGGCTGCCAGAGGACATGCGGAGCAAGCGATAGCCATTTCCCGCAGCCATGGAGATTTTAATTTAGGTAATACTACATTTATTATAATAACTTACATATTTTGAAATATATAATTACTTATTCTTACTGACTGAGTTTACTGAGATTAAAATGGGAAACTTATTCGACAGTATTAAAGTTTAATCACAATATTAAGCCGTGAGTGCGGGCATTGGTGAGACGAGTCTAATGTTGGACTTCTATAGATTGATGAAGGTTTAGTAAGACTTAACATGAAACCAGATACTAAACGTAATCGTTCCGAAAACACCAATTTAACTGTTTCTAATAAACTTAAAGTTAGTTCTTAATTTACACGGAATAGTAGCGACCCTGAGCAATTAGCGCCGTGTCCCCGGTAGGGCTAAGTTTTAATGGCCCCAGCCACCGTCGAGATAAGAGCCCCCGGAAACTCAAGGAGTACTGTTTAATTTAATAAGTTGTGTTTAACGATACGATATATCTAATTTAACTGTTATAGTTATGGTTATAAGTGGAATTAGTTCTGAATGCACTGCTTGAAGTGCTTTAGCAACAAAATCTGCATATCTAAAGATTATGTTAGCAAGAAAGTTCAGAAAGCTTATATCGACTAAAGCAGCAATTAGATGCATAAGGAAAACCCATTAGTGCCTTAGAATATTTGTGATTTTTTTATTCCCGTATTAGGAAAAATGGCAGACGGCCAATGGGATGGAAAGTGGTTACCGCTGTTTATTTACGTTTGCTAATACCAAAAAGCGATTCCATCGCGTTACTTACCTCGAAGAAATTTTAAGACACCTTTCTTATAAACCCCACATTACAGCGCAGAGGAAAAACCTCGGCATAGTGTATAGGAACAAAGTGACCCTAGTACATACATATATAAGACTAGCTAACCCGTGCCCACTTCGTTGGGCATCAGAGAAAAATTAAAAAAAAATCAGTTTTAGTCACGTTTAGTAGATCCAGAGTTTACCCCATTATTAGTATAGTTTTGTTGAGTTTAATTACCTACTAAGCGAATTCAAAATATTTCCCTTCCCGTACTGCCCGTACCCCAGTGACACCTACATCGCATAAACCTATCTAGCCGATTAGGGTGCGCGGCGACCACGGAACTTTTTTCTAATACTTACATTTTTAAACTCGTGATATCTTTCGAATGGAATGTCCGAATTGAATAATTCAAAAAGTTATATAAAAGTATTGAAACAGTCTTGAATATGAAGTAATTTATTTTGATAAGGATGAATACCAAGATACAAATAAAGAGCCATTTCTAGCGGCGGCATTTAAATTAATATTTTTAAATAAAAGTACACTTATTGTGGCATAACTATAATAGTCGGACATATGCTGTCCCAACACTTTTTGTAAATAATGATGTGTTCTGCAAAGTCGTAGTACATTATTTTATTCTATCATCAATAGTTTTCGCAGCGCACGCTATTTTAAGTATTTTTTTACACCTTGGGTTTCTATTGGTGTTTTAGTAAGGATCCCTAGTTATTTTGAAAATATAATATAGCCTATGTCAACCGGAGATAGTGTAGCTTGCCAATAGTCAATTCCTGATCAGCTTCCTCGCGTAGCGGTCACGAATGCTTTGCTCACACTCTTTTCATACAATTTTCTGCGCTTTTTTACCGGAAAAAGCGATAAATTGTTAGTTCGGTGTACAGGTGATAGTGTACTAGTGTTTGTTCGATCGGATTTCAGTGCGGAAAGCAGTTTTGGCCGGTGAGTCCCATTTCTCTTTCCGCTTGCTAGTGTCGTGCGCAAAAGCGGTTGCGCGCTTTTGTAACGGTTTTTGTGTGTGTAGTGTTTTCGCGCGCCTTTCTGGTCTCCTTTTGGGTAAGGGCCTCCAGTAATGGACGGCCCAGGCACCCCGAAGGCCCCTAGGGAGTCGAGTGTCCCGCGGAAGCGGGATCACTGCGGCGCCAAGGGGGGCTGGACAATGAAGGAGATTGGGGAGACGCGTGAGAAGAAAGCTTCTCTGGTTCGTCGCAGCCGTAGCGCTACGGAACCGCGTCTCGGGCGCCCGGATGGAGCCGTTGTCACGGCTACCGGGCCGCTCGCTTCGATAGTGCATCGGCGGTGGTTGACCTCACCGCCGCCGAGCCCCGCGAAAAGGAGAGCGCGACGATGGGGCCGCCTTCGGCTCCCGCCGCGCCTAGGGTTCCCGCCATGCGTGCCGCGCGCAAGAGCGCGGCACACACGGCCGTAGACAGGGAGGTGGTGCTCGCCGCGAACTCATGGCCGTGAGCGCGGCGAACGCCATTGTAGAAAATGTCTACAGGGCGCAAACGCCACCTGCGCGGGCTTCACCTGCGCAGGGGCCAAGCGCCTTCGTAGATCACGTCGACATCGCGCCGTCGGGTAGCGTTCCAGACTCGCTGGAGTACGCGCTTGACGACGCGATTCGTGTCTTCTGCGGCCCGCACGCCGAGGCGGCTGCATGTGCACCGACACCGGTTGGTCGGTGTACACAGCGGCCGGCTCGACGACAGCGGGGGGCGATGGCCCCACGACGGTGTCGGTTAGCGCGCGGGCTTCACCCGTGCCCTCGGCATCAGCTTGCGTGCCGGCTTCACCGGCGCGCAGCGTGGGGGACAACCGCCCCGCGACACCGATTGCCGCGCGGGCTTCACCCGCGCCAACGACCGGGGTCGCCGTTAGGGACGGTGATTTAGCCGAGGTGGCGGCGACCATGCTGTCTTCTTTCCCTACTGGGACTGTCGCCGCCACCGCTTCGTTCAGCTTCGTCCCCGAGTCGAGGCAGCGGTTCTGGGACCGCAGCGCCGACTCGGAAAGCACATCGGGTGCTTCCACGCCGGCGCGGGCGCGATCGCAGCTGCGTCGCGCGGACGACGCGACGGCGAGCGTGCTCGCGGGTGCGGAGGCATACCTCCGCACCGAAGGGGGAAAAGGGCCGTAGGGCCAGGAAGGCCACTGCTGCCAAACTGGCTGCGGCTAGCCAGTGCGCCGCACTTGTAGGGGACGTACGTGTGCTCGGCCCTGGGGAGTTCCACCTTGCGGCGAGCGCCCAGGTCGCCGACATACTCTAGGCAGCCCAAACGTCGGGCAACCTGAAAGGCGCATACGTGCGCCGACTGAAGGAGGCTGCGTCCCTGCTGTCCGACATAGTCGACACGCTGGTGACGCGGAATCTGGAGTCGGAGGCCTGGAGGCTCGGCAACGAGAACTTCAAGCTGCGCGCCGAGCTCAACTCTCTGTGGGAGGAGAACCTCTCCTACCGCAAGGAGTTCGAGGAGATGCGGAAGGCCATGAAGGCCTCCGCTGCGGATGCGGCCTCGGCTCCCGCTTTAACGGCGGAACCGGGTCCCGTACCCGCTAAGCGGCAGGCCAAGGCCGCCGCGACGGAAAAAGTCCCGGCCCTGGAGCCGGTTCATATATCCGCCGCGGTCCCAAAGACGGTCTCGGTTCCGCCGCGGCGGAAGTAATTCCCCCGATACCGATGGAGGTGGTCGTCGGGGTGGCGGACTCCCCACCGCCACCCCCTCCCCCCAAAAAGAAGGTGAAGAGGGGGGGGGGTTGAATCAGAGGGCGAAGACGCTACGCCGTGCCGCAGCTCTCGCCGCCGCCTCTGCTCCGGCGCTTAAGCCCGAGCCACCGGCCCCCAGGCTCAAGGCGAAACCCACGGCCGCGACATCGGCCGTCGCGGCACCCGCCGTCGCGGCACCTGCCGTCGCGGCACCTACCGCCACGGCACCTGCCGCCGCGGCACCTGCCGTCGCGCCACCTGCCGTCGCGCCACCATCGGCTGCCGTCAGCCCCGCGTTGCACCACGGTCGTCGAAAGAAGGGCAGGGAGCGGGAGCGGAAACGCCCCGCCCCCCTCCCTCGGCGCAAGCACCGGCTCCGCCATCGGGGCGAAGAACCGGCGCGCAAGCCACGGGCTACGAAGCCCGTGGTATTCCAGGAGCCGAGATCGGCAGCAATCATCATCAAGTTGCTGCCGGAATCGGCTAAGAACGGTATTGGTTGCCGGGAGGTCTTTGCGAAGGCCGCCTCGGTGGTCAATATCACCGAATTAGGCCTCAGGGAGGGGCTGAATGAGTCGCGGACCGCCCGGGACGCTCGACTCCTGGACTTCCCCCCAGGACCCGAGAGCGCAACTAGGGCGAACCGCGTCGCCGAGGCCCTTCGTGGGGCACTCCAAGGGATGGCCGAAGTCATCCGCCCCGTAAAGCGTGGGGAGCTTTACGTCTCAGGGCTGGATGAGTCGGCCACCGTAGATGGGCTTCGCAGTGCCATCGCCAGCGTGGGCAACAGCCTGCGCGACGATGTCAAGGCGAGGCACATTGGCATAGGACTTGGGGGAATGGGCGCATCATACGTGATGTGTCCCGTCTCTGCAGCCAAAGCCATCACCTCGGCGAAGGTGGAGGCTCTGGAAGCCCGGCCCATACGTTGTTACAGATGTTTCAACGTCGGCCACGGCACCCAGACTTGCCCGGACCGGACTGGCTTGTGTCTCCGCTGCGGTAAGAGCGGACACAAGCAGCCGGACTGCACAGCCCGCGATCCCCACTGCGCCGTCTGCGCGGCGGGGGGCAAACGCGCTACCCACCCGACGTTGGCGAGGCACTGCCAGCCCCCATACGTCAAGGGTAAATTCGTCCACCCGAGGGCGAATAAACGACCGGCGAGTGGAAGGGGGGTACCTATGGACACCTAAATGCCCAGTACACCCCTAACACTCTTCCAAGGTAATGTTAACCACTCCCCCGACGCCCAGGACTTGTGCCTGCAGGCGATGGCGGAGTGGCAAGCAAACTTGGCCGTAATAAGCGAACCTTATTACGTACCCCCAGCCAGGAACTGGGTGGGGGATCTCGATGGTGTAGTAGCCGTGATCGCCAGAGCCGGATCTGGCACACCGCTCACCAGTCTCGAAAGAGGAAAGGGCTACGCGGTGGCGGAAAGCGGATGTTACGTCATCATAGGCGTGTACCTCTCGCGGAGCCGCCCCCTGGCGGAGTACGAGCTCGCCTTGGACTCCATTAGGGCAGACGTCGGCAGACTAGCGCCGAAGACGATATTTGTCCTAGGCGACTTCAATGCCAAGCACCAATCCTGGGGGAACGCGATTACCGATGTTAGGGGACGGGCGGTTGAAGACTGGGCGCTTCAATCCAACCTGTCCATCCTGAACCAGGGGTCGGTCCAGACCTGCGTACGTGCGCGGGGTGGATCGATCATCGACCTGTCATTCGGCACACATGCAGCCGCGCACAGAGTGGTAGGATGGAGAGTGCTGGAGGAGGTGGAGACTCTGTACATCAGATTCGAGCTCTCCCCCTCGCCTAGCGCTAACCCTGTTCAGGGCCCCTCCCAGCTCCCGCGTTGGGCTCTTACCAAGCTCGACGCGGAGCAGGCCGAGGAGAGGGCCATCATCGAATGCTGGACCTATCCAGCCGACCTGGAGAATCTGGAGGCGCAGGCTGAGCACATGCGCAAATCCCTCAAAAGGATTTGCGACGCTGCTATGCCTCGAGCCAAACGATTACGGAAACGCTCGAACCCGAGGTCCACCGGTCGGTTATCGATGGGCCCTTCCCGGGTCCGGGAATCTTCACAACCCCCCCCCGATATGATTCCGATCATTCCCGACACCTCGGAGGTGGAGCCTCACCCCATCACCGAGGAAGAGTTAGACGTCGCCCTGGACCGGCTCCGGGGCCGACGGGGTTCCAGGTCGGCTCCTCTTCCTGGCCGCCATACACCTACGCGGCCAGCTGCGGGAACTGTTCGATGCCTGTATTCGCGCAGGTCAGTTCCCGTCGCAATGGAAGGAGGGCCGATTATGCCTGATTCCCAAGGGAGGCCGTCCTCCCAACGATCCATCCGCCTACAGGCCCATAGTGTTGCTTAACGAGGTCGCCAAGGTCTTCGAGAAGATCTTAGCGGAACGCCTCGTTAAGCATCTCGATACTGTGGAGCCAGAGCTAGCAGAGACGCAGTTCGGGTTTCGGCGGAGGCGCTCCAAGTTGGACGCCTTCGAGACACTGCGATCTGTAACGGACGACGCAGTCCAAGCAAAGGATACTGTCCTGGCTGTATCGCTACACATAGCGAACGTTTTTAACAGCCTCCCTCCCTCACGAGACGATCACGGAGGAGCTCCGTGCACACGGAGTTCCCCCGTACCTCACGAGGCTGTTGGGCGCGTACCTCCAGAACAGGTACATCCTTTGGGAGGGCGGCGAGTCCGAGAATCGCGCGATAGGTCGGCGACGCGTCGGGTGCGGCGTCCCACAGGGATCGGTCCTCGGGTCGGTTCTTCGGAACGTCGGTTATGACTGGATCCTTCGGGTTCCGGTCCTGCCCGGAATAGGGCTAATCTGCTTTGCGGATGACACCCTACCCACGGCACGCGCTGCGTCATTCACGGAATCCGTGGACCTCGCCAACGCCGGGTTGGCGATCGTGGTCTGAAGAATAGGTAGGCTGGGCTTGAAGGTCTTCCCCGCGAAAACAGAGGCCATCATGTTCCATAGGCGGTTTCGTAATACCCCCCGCGGACCTGTCCGTTACAGTCCAAGGGGTGGACATTCGTGTAGGCCCCCAGATGTAATATCTGAGGCTAATTCTAGATGGGAAATGGCTGTTTAAAGCGCACTTTGAGCAGCTAGTTCCTAAGCTCGTGAGGTCCGCAGGCGCCCTCTCTCGGCTTCTTCCCAACGTGGGGGGACCGGGGGGGACGACTAGGAAACTCTACATGGGCATCCTTAGGAGTATGGCCCTGTACGGTGCACCCGTATGGTCCACTGCACTTCACCGCCACAATAGGACCTTGTTGTGCAGCGCACAACGGGTCCTGGCGGTGAGGACTATCCGAGGATACCGTACAGTGTCGTGGACGGCGTCGACACTCTTGGCAGGCGATCCGCCCTGGCCTCTCCAGGCGGACGTGATAGCCAAAGTTCGGCGCTCCCGACAGGATGCCCTCGCCCGTGGCCTGGTCTATGGCCAGGCCGAACTCCAGGTGATCAGGACGCGGGAAACCGCGGCCATGATCCAATCTTGGTCAGTAGAGTTGGAAAATCCTGTTGCTGGCATTGACACGGTGGAAGCGGTTCGACCGCAGCTGTTGCGATGGCTCTCGCGGAAACGCGGGACCCTGACCTTCAGAATGACACAGGTACTTACCGGGCACGGTTGCTTCGATAAGTATCTGTGTCAGATTGCGGGCTGCTTGCCTTCACCCCAATGCCGCCAATGTGGCGCGCTAGATACGGCGTTACACACGCTAGTCGAGTACGCAGCATGGGCACCTCAGAGGTTTGAACTCGAGACACTAGTAGGACCGATCGAATCGCTGGGCGATCTGGTGCAAGCCATGCTGCACAGCGACGATTGGTGGGTGGGTGCGGCCAATTTCTGCGAGACGGTAGTGTCTCATAAGGAGGCCGCGGAACGAGATAAGGAGAGAGATGGTAGTGCGCATGCGTCTCGCGGGCGCCGACGTCAGTTGGGAGCCCGGAGGCGCAGGTATGCGCATGACCTCCCTCCCTGAAATACCGCTGCAGGGGCCCTCTAGCATCTAGGGAGCAGAGGAGTCTTCACCCCTGTTGACGAAGTGAGTTTGCCTCTCCCGGGGCATTCTCAAGCACTTGTGCGCTAGGATCGGTGTGGGCGTAACTACGTTCTGTATCTCACGCCTTTCCTACCATAAGCGCGAGGCACATGGGAGGAGGGTGGTTTTAGTGGGGTATTGATTAGTCGAGTCTCCACACAAGCCGGTTGATTATTGTTTGGATTGCCTCAGTGGAAAGCCTCCATGATCAACAACGGTCTAACCCCTAGCAAAGGACCCGGTATGTGCGAAATGGATTTCCCCCGCCTGAAAAAAAAAAGATTGCCAACAGTGAAAGAATTTTTTAAATCGATTCAGTAGTTTCGGATATTACCCCCTACAACGTCAACTCACAAATTTTACCTCTTTATAATATTAGTATAGATTATATATATATATTTCCTATTTCATTATTCAGAAATCAGTTGGTTTTTCTAATAAACAAGTCTATATGGGCATTTGATTTGACATTATGAGAGCGCCAATTCGCACGATGTGGCCTAGCCACATTACGGTGAGCCTGCAGGCTGCAGGAAGAAACATGTGTGTAAAATCGATTTCCATACACATTGCCGCCGCGTATTCGTTGTAGTTGACATATTTATACGACGAACAGAATGTAATAGTAACCATAGTAGCAACGAAACTTTTAGACCACAACCCTCAAGTTGAGCTTGATGCGGCAGCTGCCGACTATTGTCAGAAGTAAACGGTAACCAATGACAAAAACATGTTTAACTTATTGTACCATAATCCAATTTATTTAACATCCGGTCTGTGGGGTCCATCGGCAAAGAATTTCTTTGAAGACATCGCTCTTCTCTTCAAAACTTTTTAACACAACCCGTGATAATAAGGATAGTTCATATTTCATCCAGCAAATTAGCATTGCTATACAGCATGGCAATGTAGCCAGTCTTCTGGGCACGTTTCCCACTGGCAGTTATCTGCTACACAATCCAAAACATTACATTTGCTTATTTAGGTTATAGTTTATTTTTAACAATATGTAAAGAAAAGTACAACAATTATATTATATAATACTAATATTTTAGGCAATACTAAGTTTAAAAATTTACATGAAAGAAGTATAAAATAAGCAGTGTTACTACAGCTTGCCGTATCTAAACGTGCCATTAGCAGAAAGGGCGCCGACCGCAAATGCAATTTGGCGTCGCGGCACCCTATTTTGTATACATAATTAACTCTGTCAGCTGCATCTTCAATGTCTTTTTGCCTTTATCTACAGTTGGTCTTGACGTGATTTGAGCTTTGCAAATTAAGCTGTGTATCTTTAATGGCTTTTAGAGTTTTAGACTTTACGTTTTCTATACCAAAACTATATATCTATACTAATATTATAAAGAGGTAAAGTTTGTGTCGTTGTAGGGGGTAATCTCCGAAACTACTGAACCGATTTAAAAAATTCTTTCACTGTTGTTGACAAGCTTTTTTTTTTTTAAGGCGGGGGAAATGCATTTCGCACATACCGGGTCCTTTGCTAGAGTTTAGACCGTTGTTGATCATGGAGGCTTTTCACTGAGGCAATCCAAACAATAATCAACCGGCTTGTGTGGAGACTCGACTAATCAATACCCCACTAAAACCACCCTCCTCCCATGTGCCCCGCGCTTATGGCAGGAAAGGCGTGAGATACAGAACGTAGTTACGCCCACACCGATCCTAGCGCACAAGTGCTTGAGAATGCCCCGGGAGAGGCAAACTCACTTCGTCAACAGGGGTGAAGACTCCTCTGCTCCCTAGATGCTAGAGGCCCCTGCAGCGGTATTTCAGGGAGGGAGGTCATGCGCATACCTGCGCCTCCGGGCTCCCAACTGACGTCGGCGCCCGCGAGACGCATGCGCACTACCATCTCTCTCCTATCTCGTTCCGCGGCCTCCTTATGAGACACTACCGTCTCGCAGAAATTGGCCGCACCCACCCACCAATCGTCGCTGTGCAGCATGGCTTGCACCAGATCGCCCAGCGATTCGATCGGTCCTACAAGTGTCTCGAGTTCAAACCTCTGAGGTGCCCATGCTGCGCACTCGACTAGCGTGTGTAACGCCGTGTCCAGCGCGCCACACTGGCGGCATTGGGGTGAAGGCAAGCAGCCCGCAATCTGACACAGATACTTATCGAAGCAACCGTGCCCGGTAAGTATCTGTGTCATTCTGAAGGTCAGGGTCCCGCGTTTCCGCGAGAGCCATCGCAACAGTTGCGGTCGAACCGCCTCCACCGTGTCAATGCCAGCAACAGGGTTTTCCAACTCTACTGACCAAGATTGGATCATGGCCGCGGTTTCCCGCGTCCTGATCACCTGGAGTTCGGCCTGGCCATAGACCAGGCCACGGGCGAGGGCATCCTGTCGGGAGCGCCGAACTTTGGCTATCACGTCCGCCTGGAGAGGCCAAGGCGGATCGCCTGCCAAGAGTGTCGACGCCGTCCACGACACTGTACGGTATCCTCGGATGGTCCTCACCGCCAGGACCCGTTGTGCGCGGCACAACAAAGTCCTATTGTGGCGGTGAAGTGCAGTGGACCATACGGGTGCACCGTACAGGGCCATACTCCTAAGGATGCCCATGTAGAGTTTCCTAGTCGTCCCCCGGTCCCCCCACGTTGGGAAGAAGCCGAGAGAGGCGCCTGCGGACCTCACGAGCTTGGGAACTAGCTGCTTAAAGTTCGCTTTGAACAGCCATTTCCCATCAAGAATTAGCCCCAGATATTTCATCTGGGGCCTACACGAATGTCCACCCCTTGACTGTAACGGACAAGTTCGCGGGGGGATTACGAAACCGCCTATGGAACATGATGGCCTCCGTTTTCGCGGGGGAGACCTTCAAGCCCAGCCTACCTATTCTTCGGACCACGATCGCCAGCCCGGCGTTGGCGAGGTCCACGGATTCCGCGAATGACGCAGCGCGTGCCGTGAGTAGGGTGTCATCCGCAAAGCAGATTAGTCCTATTCCGGGCAGGACCGGAACCCGAAGGATCCAGTCATAACCGACGTTCCAAAGAACCGGCCCGAGGACCGATCCCTGTGGTACGCCGCACGCGACGCGTCGCCGGTTGTTGGCAAGCTACACTATCCCCGGTTGACATAGGCTATATTATATTTTCATAAAAATTAGGGATCCTTACTAATACTCTAATAGAAACCCAAGGTGTAAAAAAATTACCTAAAATCACGTGCGTTGCGAAAACTATTGATGATAGAATAAAATAATGTACTACGACTTTGTAGAACACATTATTATTCACAAAAAGTATCGCGATGTCTAACTATTATAGTTATGCCACAATAAGTGTTCTTTTATTTTAAATTTTTAATTAAAACGCCGTCACTAGAAAAGGCTCTTTATTTGTATCTTGGTATTCATCCTTATCAAAATAAATTATTTCATATTCAAGACTGCTTCAATACCTTTATATAACTTTTTGAATTATTCAATTCGGACATTCCATTCGAAAGATATCACGAGTTTAAAAATGTAAGTATTAGAAAAAAGTTGTGTGGTCGCCCGCGCACCCTAATCGGCTAGATAGGCTTATGCGATGTAGGCGTCACTGGGGTACGGGCAATACGGGAGGGGAAATATTTTGAATTCGTTTAGTAGGTAATTAAACTCATTCAACAAAAATTAAAGAGATAAAGTTTGTGAGTTTGTAACGTTGTAGGGTGTAATCTCTGGATCTACTAAACCGATTTTAAAAATTCTTTCACCAGTGGAAAGCTACATCATTCCTGAGTGACATAGAGTATATTTGATTGTGATTAATAATAAGTATTTTTAATTTTTTTCTGATGCCCAGCGAACTTGGCATGGGTCTGCTAGTTAGGTATAAATATAGACATGTATTCTATCTCAAAAATGCTAGCAATAGCAACGCTAAAATTAATCAAACGATTAAATCCGTTTAACTCTACTTGTAATCAATTCCTGACAAAACAGGCGTACACACCATTTCCACCGTTTCTTTCAGCAAATCATTTAAACTCTTCATTCTCTCAAATTCTTGAACATTTTAAGAGGTTATGTATATCCAATATATAAACTAATATTGAAGCCAATATTTCCCTTAAATACCGTAATATTTTAAACAAACTTCCCAACTTTGCGCAAAATCGATAATATTGGGTAATAAATGGGCTAAAGTTGCGATTCGGCACGGACAGAGAGGACTTGAGGACTCAATAAGGATTATTTTGGGCTCTTTACTCGGATAATAATCCTTTGTAAACCGCAAGGATGTTACCTACAGTCTCTGTCTTAAGCCACACAAGTTTTCCGTGAAGAGGGGATCTTAAGCTCAATCCAAATGATATGAATGCAGTATTATTATTTCTTTTTGTATTTTTTTAAGTCTTTGTGAATGTTAGAGATACTTAAATTCTACGTTTTAAGGGTTAATAAGGCGCTAACCGCGTCTTGTGTATAATTTTTAATTTTTGTCTGACGTTTTAGCCACTTCTATTTTTCTTGTTACGGGTTCGAAAAGCATTACCATTAATTTTCTTTAGAGCAAAAGAGTACGGCACTTTTCTGTACAGGTGATCATAGATTGCCTCCGTTGTCAAACTTCAAGAAGTAAATGCTACCCTCAATTTATTTGATTTTAACTACTAGATACATTTTATTTATGCTTTCTATATACTCTAAAGAAACCTAATCTAATTTAGTAGTTTCACATGTTACGGCCAAAGAAGAAAGAAAACCAGGCGTGTTTGTTAGGGAGCAGAATTGGCAGTGTCTGCTATATTCAAACTAAACTTTATATCACTATAGTACTTTAATATGTTTGTAGTGTCAGCTTAAAGGAAGATTTTAATGAAAGTAAACGAAGCAAAAAGTTTACCAGGGCTCTAACGAGATGAGAGACCTTGCCTGCCCCTATGGGAAACATTCGTGATAATATGTATCTATAATCTCAAATTCAAACTCTAAGTCTTATAATTTAGCACTTGCTTACAGTAGCTTGAGATGATTATTCCTTTAAATTAAAAAGTTCCTTCAAATGCGCGAGGCATCACGGGAGCGCACGTCATTTTAATTTTATCGATTCTATATTTGAATGTTACTTCAAGTCTGATTACCTTTCTAAAAAGTGGACCTAAGTTTCTCAATATATCACCTAGTTTTGCGGTGTCGTTTATCTTAAACTACTTCCAAGTTTTGCGAGTAAACAAAAACTTGTAGGCACTTATCAATACGGCATACGTATTGAACGTTCGCTGTTTGACATTAAACTTTTTCCATTAGAACTTGCGAACGTGAAAATTATTTGGCTTTGAAGCGTAGCGCCATCGTACGTATTTGTCTATGCTTGCAGTGTACAAAAGCCTATATGACAACCGAATGAATCAAAATTACTTTTGGTCTAGAATTTTTTAAACACAAATAAACATCCCAAGGTTTTCCTAGAGTGCTTCAATATAGGGTTTGAAAATAAAGCGTTAAACAGATTATAATATATCAACCAGGCAAGCAATCCATTCACTTTCTTAGTTTTGTAGATGTTTAAAAGTGACAGTCACCACTTACCATCACGTGGACTATTTGACAGTTTAAACGCCTACAAGTAAACACAAAAAAATACATGAGATTAATTAACTACGGATTTTAAATTTAAGAATGAATCTCTACTCAAAACCGAGTTGAATAATGACGGCTAAAATGCTATTTATTCAGATTGAACGACACTTTAATAATAACGTCGGAGAATCATTTATAGTTGTTCCATCAGGTCTTACTATTCATTCGCTTGCCTTGCCATAGGTTGAATTGTAACATTAGTTGTATAGATAAATTAGTTGTATAAATAAATTTTAACCAATAGCAAGGCAAATGAACGGCCGATGGAATATAGGAATCGGTGCTTCTCAAATTTCTAAATCATACAGTTAACATATGTAGAGTATTGTAGAGGTACAACATTTTTAATATAATCTCTTCTTATGTTTTCGACTATTTAAAAAACAGTTTTTAAATAATATATATATATGTGTCTGAGGAAGCTATGAGTCGGGTTGATTGTTGTTGGCATGTATAACGCACAATATTATTATTTACATTTTAATTACTTTTAAATTTCTTAATCTAATTTAATTTGATTTGTTAAATAAATAAATCTTTCTATAACGTAAAAATCGTCCTAACCTAATAAAAGTTATGAATATTGTAATTTAACGAGCGATCAATCAGAGCAGAGCACGTACCTCGAGCGGGGTCGAGGCGCCGTCTGTACTTAAGGGATGCGGACGAGTTTTTGATGTACATTGGAGCAATAGCAACGGATCGAGTTTGATCATTGAGAATTTAAAAGGAAAGGGTTAAAGTAAGATTGGTGTCCTGAACCCGCTGCTCGGTCTTAACTGTGACGATATATTGTTTAAATCTAAATTAAAAGTGTATAAACCGTGACTATTGTGTTTTGTGCTCGCATTTTATCCTGACGATGTCCACTGAACCCGCAATCACTAATGACGATGTCAACGAGAACAATGCTCCTCCGACATATTATATATTATGGGGAAAAAGTTTCTTCGCATTTTATATAAAAATTCAAAAGGTTTTTTATAAAGTTTATTTACATTTGACTAAAGTATGTAGGTGCCATTTTGTTGGATAACTTTTTGCCATCTTGTACGTAGGGACGCGATCCCATTGCTATAAAAATTTTGGGGCTTCTGATAAAAAAAAACTGCGACCAGTGGTTTTGCCAGTCCTCTCGTAATGTTAACCGACACTGCCTAAGGAATTCTGCATAGACCGAATCAGGTGAAAATCTGAAGGTGCAAGGTCAGGACTATACGGCGGATGCATTAACACCTCCCAGCCAAACTCGTAATTTTTGCTGAGTGGCTAAAGGTGTGTGAGGTCTAGCGTTATCATGGTGAAAAACCACACCCCTTCTGTTGATTAATTCCGGCCGCTTTCTCTCAACTTTTTGCTTTAATCTCATCAGTTGTTCGCAGTACAGTTCAGAATCGATGGTCCTGCCTGGCGGTAACAGCTCATAATGAATAATGCCCTTCCAATCCCACCATACACACAGCATCACCTTGTTGCGAGTTAACCCGGGTTTCGCCAGTCTGTGAAGCCTGACCGGCCTTTGACCACAATCTTTTTAGCACGTTCTTGTCGTACGTGATCCACTTTTCATCACCAGTTATCAGCTTCTTCAAAAATGGTTCGGGTTCATTACGTCGTAATAAAGAATCACAAATGAGTACACGGTGCATTAGGTTTCTTTCAGTGAGTTCATGAGGCACCCAAATATAGCTTTTTTGTGTACCCAGCTTTTTTCAAATGCGCCAAAACCGTTTTGTGGTCAATTCCCAGTTCTCCAGCTACATCGTAACTACCAAATTTGCGCTTCTCTCACAGATACTGCATTAGATCCATAAACATCACAGATTTTTTTTCGCGGCTTGTGTTGCATTTTTACCTTTTTTTAGTAAAATTTTAAAATGTATCGAAATTCTTCATTAGATTCACTTATTTTAACAATAAGAAAAACAAATGAAAATCACATTTTCCTAATTTGAATTTGGAATTGTCTTCTTTTAAATTAAGACTTTTTAATGATACCAAAACCAGCCAGATACAACTGGTATAGCCAAAGAGATCTTATTACAAGTCCATACATACTATATGCGAAAAGACTTTCCCCAACCTAATATATATATATATATATATATATATATATATATATATATATATATATATATATATATATTTTATTTTTATTTTTATTTATATATTTTAATTTATTTATTATAAAATACTGATCCGGTTAAGTGAGAATAATGCAAAATACCATTGTTATATCAAACTTTTCGTATATCCAAAGGTTGTCTGGAAGAAATCGCTAATAGCTATAAAACCGCCTGTTGTATTGTAAAATGTTTTCTGTTAACTGTATCTTTTAAAACACAATAAAGCATATTCATTCATTTAGGGTTTTTTTTTAGTAAACTTTTATCAGGTACGGTGTTGTCCTAAAGGGTCTTGGAAAATAATAATGTTTTTTGAGCGCCCAATGTTACAAAGAACTAAAATTGACATATTATACCACTTTATGTTGACAGTAGAAGTTCTAAACTTTTAACAGCCTAGTGTAGTTTTTTTTGTATGTATTATTAGTTAGTTACAACTTTTCCATATATATTTTTTGCGATAAACAGGGTCATAAATTTATTCGGAAACTATGTGAAATAAAGTTTATTGTATTATTAGAATCTATGTTTTTTTTAATGCATTAAATGTGGTACAATTCTTATCTATTACATTCGTAAGAGTATGTACGGGGAACTATCTTATATAACAGAATATTATTTTCTACCTGCGCTATATATTCCCCGACCCCAAGAAAAATCATCAGGTAATTAGCGTTCCATGCAGCTTCATTGGCGTTATTTTTAAATCACATCTAGTCTCCTTGTATACCTTGTACACATGGTGAACAATAAAGTTTTCATTGATTCATTCATTCATCTAGAAGAACTTACGATTTTTCGGGGTAAAGTATTTTATGTTTATCTCCGTTATAAAAAAGTACATATATATATATATATATATATATATATATATGTATATATATATATATATGTATATATATATATATATATATATATATATATATATGTGTATATAACATGCCAATTTTAATACATTCACAAATATCTAAACAACATAAAACAAAAAAGTACTTTGGCCAACGTACTGGTTATAATCAAACATTTATACTGCAATAGAAGCGCCCAGTTGTATGAGCATTTAACTGCTAATACGTACTTTAAGTTGTAGCGTCAAGTTATATAGCCAATAATCTTTTTTAACGGGCTATTGAAAAAGCTCGCATTAAGACCAAAATTAAATTTGTAATTGGACGGATAATTTCTGATATATTATATATATATATATATATATTTAACATACATACATTTTAATTGTGTTATATTTATTGTAATAGATAGAAAAGGATAATACGAAAGATCTTCAACAGTTTTAACAGGAATTCAGTTGACTACTCGTCACGTGACTCGTCTACATTAATTACTGAACAACTTCAAAGACAGTGAAGAAGTCTCGAGCAGTCTTGTGACTGGCTTGGTACAAAGCGCAATTTGAGATTTGATTATAGGGTTCCACTTCTATTTTATCTGCAGAGCACTATAAAACATCATCCATGGTTCTTTCATCTCTTTTGTTGTGTAGTAGTTTCATCGCCTAATCCATTAGAATGCAGAGACAGGATAAAAGGCGAAATTAGAACCTCTTCCATTTTTTTAAATGGGTTAATAATAATCGGAACAATTAAAGTATTTTTTTTGCTGGAGTAAGCAGTAATGTGTCTTCTAAGACAGGCTAGCGACCCATCTAATGGAAAGTGATCACCTTCTTCTGTCCCGCCTACCGTCATTAGAGGTTTTACCAACGTGAGGCTAGCCACGATGTCATTTAATAACAATTTTTAGAACTCCATAACGTAGCATTCGAGCATAATAATCAAACTACATTTGCACAAAAAGTACTAAATATTTTTTTTACAAAGTTCGAATACAAATGTTATGCACATTAATCAACTCAACATTGAACAAAAAACAACAAAAGGTCTACTTTTATATTTCAAAAATACACGAGCAATTGAACAGGGTTCTGTACCTATCACATTTGCGTAGCTTTTGCAACCTTTTTTTCTATATTCGTTGTGGTTACATTTTACGAAGGCTCGTCTATTACTATCTATTATTGTACTATTACAACAAGAAAGGTTTCAGTACAGGAGGTAAGTTCAACAAAATCTTGCTTGGCGTCATTATAAATAGTTTATGAAATGTATCACGATAAAGAATAAATATCTCTAGCAGAATGAAAGAAAAAGAAGGAAGGCGGAATGCAGAGCATAATAATAATACTAAAATAATAAAGTAGCGGTTTTCCTAAAAATATTCAAAACACTCATCATAAATATAAGCTTTTCCGTTTTATTCAAAAAGAACCCTAAAAAGTTACTTTGAAACGGCCATAACAGTTGTAACTCGTCATATTGTTGAATTTTCGTTACCTAACAACAAAATTAAAAGTTCACGCCGAACATAAGTTCAGTAATGTATGTACTGTTAGCAGAACAATTATATATTTTTTTTAACAGCAAAGAATTTTGATTGTTTTTCAATGCATTCGATATGCTTTGCTTTTTAACTTGCAGTGCCTTCTCACACATCAACGTATTCAGACTCATTGAAGAACATATGCAATAAGAATTATGCAATAAATGATTTGATTTGAACAAATTTTGTGAGCAAAATTACAAAAAGATCCAAAAAAATACACAAATTATGCAATTTTTGCGAGAACTTCGAAGCTTAAATAAATAAGTATTTACTTATTTGTAGTTATAGTAGGAATTTAAATACATTCTCTTTGAATTCTATAAAAATAAACAAGAAATAAGGCTAATATTGACTATAAAAAGGGGTGGGGTTCATTTTGGCTACACACATCTAGGCTTACAAAACGGTAGCCTGTGCTTAAGGCAACTCATTCGCGTGTTTACGCCTCCAAAATGCTGGTTGAATTTTGGTGTTTGACGACAAATGCAACATTTTGAAAACGCAACTTGTAAAATATAAACACCACAGACGGTTGTTTTTAGATTTTTTCATTGCATGAGATCAGCAGACAGGCAGACGGCCCTGGTGAAAAATGGTTACCATTGCCTGTGGACATTTGCAACACCAAAGGTGCTTCAAATGCGCTGCTGCTCTCTTAAGGGTTACTGGAACCTGGTAACTAATGCCGGAACAGAACTCAAGGATGTTATGGCGGCATACTCTAGATCAGGGGTGGTAGCCATCCAGACAGGCAAATACCCTACCAACTGGCTGTGGGTTGTTTTGTCGCCTCTTACGACAGGCCGCCCGGACGCAGGTAATTGTATTCTTTCTCCGTATCTGCACGGATAAATTTTGAATTTGATTTCTAACAAAATATAAAATATTCTATTCTAATTTTAAATGAATAAAACTTATTTTTTATGATAAGATTATGTATTCAGCTCTATAGGAGTATTAGACGTCCCTGCGTAATTATAATACGCAAATTTTCTCCAGCTTCTGTGATTCGCTTTAGGAGGAGTAAGTAAAAATAATATTTTACAATTAATATACTATCTGTACATAGAGCAAACTACGGTACTGTAAAGCTCTTCGCACAATGAACTTTTTGGCGTCGCTGGCAATCTAGAACGTTGTACACAGAAACTTTCGGATCAAACCTAGTTTTGAACTTGCCAGTTCTAGTACGTGTAAGAGGATGATGTTAAAGTTAAAGGATAATTGAGAATAAATTGTAGCACTTTTAGTTCTGTTTAAAGAGACTTTCTAACAAAGAATTATTTTCTTTGAAAAACAGAGTTTTATTTTTAAAATAGTGGCCGTGGTTAAAGTTATCTAAGATCTAAAAACTAAGCCAGGAGATCGCACCGAAAAAAATAGCAGAATTGGTAAAATAGTAAAAAAAAACGTTTTAATAGCAAACCGAACTAAAAAGTATAAAATAAAAATTACCTGCACTGCTGGGCTCGGGCCTCCCACTATAGGGGAACGGAGAATATACCCAGCACGCTTGTCGAAGGCGGCTTGGCAAGTTTGACACATCGGTTATCTCGATGTGCAGGTTTCATCGCGATTTCACTGTTGTTAGCACGAAGTAATTGTTAACAATATAGGTCAGAAAATTTCCTAATTGGTGCATGCGTTTCGGCCAAGATTCGAACCTACGCCATTTGAGTTAGTAACTCATGCGCTACCACGACTCGACTTCTTGAACTGTCTTAACTTGAAGTGTTGTAATAAATTCCGATATCATCCTGATGATCCTGGTTAGGATATCAGGACAAAGTTATGAAGTTATAGTCCTTATTACGTGTGTAAAAACCCTATCCGTATCCCTATTAATATTATAAAAGCGAAAGTAACTCAGCCTGTCTGTCTGTCCGTCTGTCTGTTCCGTTGTCACGGAAAAACTACTGGACCGATTTGGTTGAAACTCAGTATATATATATTTTCGATGCCGAGAATGAACATAGGATACTTTTTATCCCGAAAAATGGGATAGTTTCCGGGATAAAAATACATTTGTCTGTTTGTTTGTTATGCTTTTACGGATAAACTACTGGACCGATTCAGCTAAAAATCGGTATATATGTATTAATACCGAGGGTGGACAAGGGATACTTTTGCCCGGATAATGGGATAGATTTATATAAAGGTTATCCCAAAAAGTAGGATAGGTTTTTTGTGATTTGCCATTTTCATCATTTTGGTCATCTTTGTCCTTTTTATCTTTTTGTCCATTTTGTCCTTTTTGTACTTTTTGTAATTTTTGTCCAATTTGTCCTTTTTGTACTTTTTGTTTTTTTTTTCCTTTTTGTTACTTGTTTTGTTCTTATTGTCACTTTTGTTACTTATGTAGTTTTCGTAGACGGGGGATAGATAAATAATACTAGGACGCTTTGAAATAGAGGATGCATGGATGCGGATGGAGGTTTGGATGAGGCCAATCATTTCACAAGTTTATAGATATAAAAATTTATCTATAAAAAAATGCAACAGTAACTCGATATGGCTTTCTGTTAAGCTTTCATGGAAGAACTGCTAAGAGTAATGAATCGGTTTTACTGTAATTTTGTTTAAATGTAGTTTTAATGCCGAAAATGGACATAGTACTTTCATGCCGGGAGATGCGATAGTTTGCGATATAAAATGAAATTAATTTTCCGGGTGCAAATAGCACTAACATAAAAATTTAGTACAAAGTAACCTGTATTAACGCCTGCTCTTTAAACAAGAAGCACGCACTAGAGGTTGACCCGCGGCCCAGCCGCGGGTTAAAGTCTGGTCTATATATATAAAACAAAGTCGGGTGTAACTAACACCATTTGTAACTCAAGAAAGGCTAAACCGATTTTTATAATCTTTCATTTGGATTTTTCTCCACCTCAAATAGGATTATAATTATGAATAAACCGAAAAAATACGCAGTTTGGAACTCCGCCTTCTGCCGAAATTGACAACTCATGCATGTCGCGCACGCTTATATAATAGCTTATTTGTAAGAATTGATGTCCACTGCAAATCAGTGACATATTAGAATGGTTTAAATTCACAATTTGACCCGGTAGGTGGCGCAGAAGTCGAGTTATAGATTTTTAATACTTCAGGGCAGGACAACGTTTGCTGGGACTGCTAGTATCAAATAAATCAAACATCAGAAAATGTTTGAAAATTACGTTAAAAGATTCCGTAAATACGATATTAGACGATTCATTTCTGTCTCTCAGTTTGGATGAATCAACCAATGTGATCCATACAATAATAAACTTTATAATATATTTATATTATAAAGTTTATATTATATATTTATAACAAAATTATTGAATATAATTGAATACGATCGTGTCCTTTGAATTCTGTGCCTTCCAATCAGATTCATTCGATTTGGTTGATCCATTTAATATCAGCATTACATACACACAGATAAGCTAATAAAAGCGTGTTAAAATAAATTAAAAGAAAACCAAGTACGATAAAGTCAAAGTGCAACATTGTAGATCGTGATTGTAATTCGCATTCACAAAGCAAAAGCGAAATTGAAGCATCCGATAGCCGTGCTCCGACCGTTTTCATTATGTACGTCCTTTGCAATCCTCCTTTGAGATGAAATTGAAAAAATTGCACGGAATTGCTGTGATTATTCGACACTTTTCTCCTCCGTGTCACCTTCAATCGCCTGCAAGCTATTTGCCATTTTGAAATTTATTGAGAACTAAGGTTGAAATCTGCATAATACTCTGGTAGATAAGTAAACTCTCCCTTTTTATTCACCTTCTCTTATTTATTTGGGGTCGATACAATATGTCTTTTCCTTCCATACTCCTATATTCTGACATACGTCCTCTGTCACATCACAAATCATCATATCATCCATCACACAATCCATCCATCTCTTTTAAGTAGATAAGTAAACTATAAATGATTAATTAAACTGGTGCAATATCTTATTCCCTTTTTAGAATAATGTAACGATTTTGGTGATATTTGAGACCAGTGGTTCGCCAGTTTATTTATCTATGTCACTGACATTTTTCAAAAACCTATGTTTACATGGAAGTAGTATGTCATTGCACGATTTTCGCCATTTTCTTTGTGTAGTCTCAAGAAAAACTTCCATCCAAATGTCATTTATACGTACATAAGAACAACACTTTCCAAGTATAAAGGGTATAATATACATGAAAACATGACTACGACATAATTATTACGATTGCGTTTCACTAAATATTACACTTCTAGAATAAGAAGAATCCAAGCGACAAACTTAAGTATTTCCGGAAAGGTTCCTCCTTCGACAGTTATCTTTGAAGTCACTTGGTGCAAAATTTCAAAAGAGAGTACTAGGGAGTTCTTTAAAAAAAAATTATCCACAAACGAACCGGGCCACGTTAAGTAATCGACGGATTATCCACGGTCACTAGTCAAAGGATATTGTTGACAATAGTTCTACGGATCGTCATTGCAGGGTTGACTTAACCTAATTTGACGTGCCATTGATCTTAAATCTGTGTTCTCATGTGATTTATAAATAAAAGAGACTCTAAAAGTTATTGTTTTAAGCTCCTGTATCCATTTTGTATCCCCATGCAATTGATACTTTCGTGTATCTGTCGCCTGTACACATATTAGACGTGGGTACTCTCAATTTATCAGACACTTTCTTCTAATCTGTTCCCTCACTTGTGAAGATCGTGACTTTGATGAAAGTGAATAATCGCACTTCTCCGCGGAGATCGATTTCGACCACGTTGTCGGGCCGAATTTATTGAGATGTAGATAGATAGATAGCAACCTGGTCAATCCACCTATTTGAAGAACTACGACGAGGTCTATTGCCATCAACTTTTCCAGTGACCACAAGTTTCTCCATATTGTCTGGGTTCTTTAGGGCTATATGGCCAAAGTACTTTAGTATCAATTGCCGGCATTGATACTAAAGTATTTTGTACTTTATACAACATATTTATATTTAACAATATGTTAGTACTAAAGTACTAACATATTGTTGATAACCTCTGGTGATCACAAATTTTGAGCTTTGCCAGTACGGAGGCATTCGTTCAGCGAGCTGTCCATTCCATATCCATTTTTAGCATCTGATGCAGATATCACATTACAAAGTTACACCAGGAACTTCCCTCTTATCTGCATCGGACTAATTCCCGCCTTAAGGCTTCATGTTAGTCAGGACTAAACAAAAGCATTTAGACAACTGTCCAAACAGCGTACAACGAGTTAACTCGAGTAATTAAATGCGTGGGGCATGCGTTCATGTTCCATTAGCATCCGGAGCATCAACGAAATTTCTGAGCAAGTGACGATTTCACTTTAACTTTATCTGTAATCTGTTTTAACTTGGCAGGATTAGGGGAATGGGGATGAAGTACGAGTTTCAACTGGAATTTTGTGTGTTTTTGTTTAATTTCGCTAATGCAATTGTGTCATGAAATGTTTAAACTGAGCCATTAAAATAGAGTGATAGGATTTGAAGATTTATTGCACTCTAAGTCATATTTATGAACTTCTTACGTTAGAGTGCTCGCGTATACTTTGGAAACGTCTCTCGCTTTATAATCATGGAATAAGTAATGGTAATTGTAACTCTGAAAAGCGCCTAAGTCATTCATGTCTATTTCTTCGGATAAATTCTTTCTATTCTTTCTTTCTTCATGACAAGATAGCGCCATAAGTCACTGTTCTGAATTTTTGATATTTATTATTTAACATACTTTTCAGACCGAATAAGTGAAATTTTTAAAGAGTTAATAAATTTCTTTTCGACCGCACATAATGAAGGGTGCCGTATGAGAACATCATTATAATTGTTTTTGACTTGACTATACGATACACCATATATTATATACATATAAGCTTATATATGTATAATATACCAAAAAAATGCTCGGTTACACTGTATGGTGACCAAAGCTAATTTTTTTATTTTTTTATTGCAGCAATTTAGCAGACAGGCAGACGGCTCACTTGATAGAAAGCGGTTACCATCGCCTATGAACATTTGCAACACCAAAGGTGTTTGCTACAAATGCGCTGCTGTTCTCTTAATTTTAGTTTTAACGCGATTTCAGTACTTATACGACGTTACATAGTGTACACCTTTCGGCGAAATTAGTATCGTCACTATTTTCCGAAAAATGTCTGTAATATAAAGACAGACAGAGAATCGGATTGACATGACGAAAATAGGGTAGAAGGTTAGGGGTCTCTAAAATAATAAAAAAATACACATTCCTCTATACAAAAATAAAAACAAAACAATGTTATTATTCCAAAGCTAATTTCAAATAAAACATCAAGTTTCGAAAACAAACCCGTTAAAACAATTATTGCCTATCTAAACCAAACACTTTAGAGAGTACCCGTGTTAGCCGCAAATTTCACAATGTGCACGCAACGAGTGAAATCAAAAACGTTCCTAAACCGATCCAACTTTGAAAACAAAAAAGGCTAAAACAACTTTTAATTAAATACAATCCGAAAACAAACGTAACTGTTGAAAAGCACATCCTTTTGTTGATTATTAGATTTTCCGTGCGGTCAGTTACAATCAACCATGTTAGGAAGGTCTCTCGTGATCTTTAAATCAGTTCAAATTCGATACAAGTAAAAGTAGACCTGGGGTTTTCATAAAATGGCCCATTTTGTAATCGCTTTCTAAAATCTTCGGCTCGTAATTGGGTTAAAGATGACTTTTTAAAAGAATTGCATTGTTATAAAGGCTTTCTTTAATAAAGATAAATAATAAAAGAATAAAGGTAGTAGTTATATTTTTAACTACGCACTTTTTAAGCTACAGATGGATTTTATTAGTTATATATATGTTTTTATAATATAATTTATATTCGTAATAATATGAGTGCCTACAAACAATATAAGGATGTTCACAATTTCAACACCAGGTATAATAAATAGACTGATACTGCCATCTTTCAGATTCCAAAAAGTACTGTCTTCTTTCTTGGGGGTTGGTATACGCTTCTTCAATAAAATTCCGAATGAAGTTTTAGATTTGCCTTTCATTAAATTTAAAGCTAAATTGAAAAGTACCTTGCTTAAAAAGGGACACTACACTATTGAAAAATATTTAAATGACAAAACTGCATTTACATAGCTGCTCGCTCCAGCCTTTTATACTATCTTCTGTATAACGTTTATATTTTGGATAACATGTAAGGAATCTATGGAGATTAGTCGCAGTACGAATTCTTAGTATGTCATTATTGCGACGATAACAATATTTTTTGTTTGTTACAACTCCATGCATTCTTTGAAAAGTAATTGCAATACAACTTTTATATGTATTTAAAAGAAAAGAGTCTGAGATAATATATGAATAATTATGATGAAAAAATCTTTTTTTAGCTAGACGTGTTGCTGGGGAGTTTCCTGCTGCTTCTTCTCCTTTAAACAGCGGAACACGTTGCGAAGCGGTGTACATAGAATAGGAAGTAGATTTAAATTTTGACTTACACGTATGACCTTCAAAAAATGTTCTCCAGTGGAACTTATTTTGCATTAAACTTTTGAATTTATAATATAGCCAATTCGTACGCACAGGACTAAGCTTTTAGGTATACCTAATTTATTTCAGAATATTTGAGTTAAGTATATTATTGTTGAGGATAAGTTTTTTGTTGTATGTGTATGTCAAAAAATATTCAACTCATCTAATTTGAAAAAGTTAGTCTTTACAGGCCAGATGGATAGGCTACATACATCAAAAAACTATCTCTTCATATCAACCACATTTTTCGTCAAATTATTTAAGTTAGCAACGATGGAAAAGCGCTTTAAAGAAAACCCTAATTCCTCTCATAAAATGTCCCAAAAACAATTTAAACTTGCCACATTAACTTTTCAATGACAAAAAAAGGGATTCAAATCCTGAATACACTCAGAGGGCGTCGGCAAAAAGGGCTTTATCCGGCCAAAGGACCTTTACTAAAAGCAATGTACCTACATATAAGTCGTAGGAATATAATGCGATTTAGTTTGTAGTTATACGAATATAGAAATTGGCACAAAGCGGCTGAGGGATAAGGGACATTAGTTTGCTTCCAGATTTGTTCTTTGATAAACCAACTAATCTCTTAAATGACTCGGTCGAAGCTAACAATGTGATATTTTTATAACAAAGCCGAAACTATTGTATGTTTTGGTCACAGTCTTAAAAAAGGGAGGACAACTTACGCAAGAAGTAAATAATATGATTGGGTTTCATTACCTGAAACGACAAAAAATAAATTAACTTATGCTCTCTATATAAAACAATAATAATATAATGTATCTAGGGAGCTAAGACTCAAGCTCCAGGGGTGGAAGTGATAAATGGCCCAACGTCAGAAGTAGCTTTGGTGAACCTGCAGCCCACCTCTCGACACCCCTTAGCCACTCACACCCATGTTGCCCCTGTCTTCTATGATATTTCTTGGGGCCCATGCAGGGAGTGGCGAGTCACCGTCTCCCCATTTTTCCATGTTCCCCGAACATTGTGTCGGGCAGACGCCATAGTCCCCATATTCCCAGACCCCTAGTACCACTAGCAGTTCATTCAAATAGCTAGGTACTTTTTGTTCTCATATCTCACAATAGTCCTACACTGGCCGGGGCTTGTCCTTGGATACATTTTTATATGGTGTAGACAGGGACAATCGGCGGTCAGTGTCACGCCACATTTAGATTAAATTTGTCAAGGGGCCTCTACGTGTTGGACTTCCTATGGCCCCACTCAAGCCCTCCAAAAGTCCGGGTCATTTTTATGGCCCGTGGTATTTAAAGACATACATTAATGTATTTAAATAACTAGTATAAGAAAGTACAGAAATAGTAGATGTTATAAATTGATGTGATCCGGATGTAAGCATAAGGGTGCACGGAGAAGCATTGCAATCAATATAATGCAAACTTAAAACTAAGTAGAAGATTCTATTAGGGTGTATCTTTATGAATTTGTCGTATAATATTGTTACGAGTACGGGACTCGAATAAAAATGCCGTTGGAATTATTATAGAGTTTATTAGAACTATACAAACACGTATAACACGGGTACAAATATAAACGAACACAACAAATCCAGACATAAAGCAGAAGGTCGTAATTCAATAAAACACAAAAATCCGTCACTATTAGAGTTCTGAATGTACACACGTCACGCTTAGATCGTTGTTATCGCTCTACTGCCCCCTCTCTCCATCAGGTCATCGTTTTATACTGCACAAATGCAAATATGCCCGCCCGGCAACGTGGACCGAATTTCCTAGAATTAGCTTGTACTTTGTAATCCGTAAGACCTGGCTAATGGCCTGCAAGCGGCCGTAAACGAAAACAATAGGCTGTTCTTTACAATACTAGAAACGTATGCCAATAAATAAGTAAACAAAAGAAGAGGATCATAAAAGGATTACAATTAGTTCAAATGCCGACAGGTAATAAAATGTGCTTTTACAGACTGTGCCTGGAATTTGCTTTATCGAAGCCTAAGTTGTAACAATATTATATACGTATATGTAAGTAATGTATCGTGTGGATATTATATGTACATGCTGTAGTACAAGAGCAAATCTGCCACGCGAATCTTTAGCCGCAATCACGTTTGTTTAAATCTTTATCTCTTTATGAATTTTCCGTTTCAAGTGCTTTTTTGATAATAACAATGAGCATCAGTAATATTATTGCCAAAATTGATTGATCTGGCACGGGTTTAAAAAAAAACGTGGTTGACGGAAAATGTTGAGCTCAGGAGATTGCCCAGAAATAAAATACATCCATATCGGAAACTAACTACTAATAAATTGTACATTTATAATAAGTCAACGTCTAGCGACTTCCTTTTCATTTTTCTCGACCAATAATTTGTCGTAACCATTTCTTTTAATTTGTCTTTCTTCTGAAGAGTAAAAGAAGCCTTTGTTGAACCAAAATGAAAAAGAAAACTAATGTCCTAATAAACTATACTAATTACGTATTCGATCCTCGTAAGACAGTCGCAAAGCAAGAACCCTTGTCAATAGCCGAAGCAATTAGAAAACGGACGTGGGCACCACTAAATTGGGTCCTATATAATTCCTTTGATTTATAACCTAAAGGGGTTAAACACAAATTATATTATAGAATTTTGCAAGTTAAAATTTAGTGGACGTTGTTGAGATATCGCGACAAAGTAATAGGATTACTTTTGATCGACTTTAACGAGTATTTTTATTACATTACAATATTTTTCTGACATTCTGAACACAGCAGCAAAAATTTGTGAAAGCTGCCTTTCTAATAATGGATTACAGTCAGCGTCTGTTGTGTTCTAGTAATAAATAAAAGTATTCTAACGGCTCACCTGATGGAAAGCGATTACTTTCGCCTATGAGCATTTGGAACACTAAAAGTGCTGCTACCCATGTGTTGTCGGTCTTGAAGGGAGGGACTAAAATCTGGGCATAAAGTTATTAAGGTGGCGTACTTTAGACCAAAAGTGTTAGCCAGGCAGGCAAATGTTCTACCACGTGACTGTGACTGTGAGTTTTATTGTCGCCTCTTATGACAGCCTCCCTGGCTGCAGAAATTAGTATACCTTCTCAGTTAGTGCATGGATTATAAATCCTAAAAATACTTCTGTTGTTAATATTTTAGGGTTTCTTAAATGTAACAAAAGTTTCACCTCCATTTAAGGTCTCATGCTTAATTTTACTAAAAATCGATTCCAATCCGAAGCACTCATTTTTAGAATTTAGATAAAATTATCCGCATGACATATCAAACCCGCCGTTAATTAGATTCATTTTACGGGGTGTCTTGTGTCAGCAACGACTGGAATGCAACGTGGCATGACGCTACACAACTCGACAAAACAAAATTGTACGTCGTGTCTTACAGCCGACAGCCACGAGAAACCCCATTAGTTGATAACCAAATAAAATTTGTCATTATGTCTTGAGTAATGACGATTTAAAGTAATTGAGAACAATCAAAAGGAACTTCTTATTCTTCTTCTTCTGTTCATAATAATTATTAACTTTACAGTTAATAAAATAACAGTCAACCAACAGTTCTACGTAGAGATACTGCAATACATTTCATCAAATACTAACAGATAGTGTGCGAAGTTGTAAATAAAGTCGCCCCACTTCTCGCTGATTGCTCGGCGCTCGTAAAATCAAACTGCCGTTGGCAGTGTCCGGGTAGGATGGATATTTAAAAACTTCAGGCAATGAAAAATTAAGTATGTCAATTACGTCACAACTTAGATAGGTAATACCTACAAAACTTTCAATCTCAAAAATATAAAAAAAGAAAATACAACAGTTTCTTGATAAAACAGTAGGTGGCCATATCGCTCAAACAGTTCATTCCGAATTACCTAACTTAAAATATAAAAAACAACCAGGTATAAGTACAGTAATTGAGAATAAAATATTTATTCATAAACACAATTCAAGTATTTAAATCATACAATATAGGGTCGTACTTCAAATTATATAGATACTAGAGTTTACCCCGCGGCTGCGCCGCGGATCAACCTCTAGTGCGTGTTTCTTGTTTAAAGAGGTTACATTGTATTAAATTTTTATGTTAGTGCTATTTGCCCCGAAAGATTCACTTCATTTTATATCGCAAACTATCCCATCCCCGGATGAAAAGTATCTATGCCAATTTTCTATGTATTAAAACAACATATATTATGTACACCAATTCGACGAAATCGACCAATTCGACGTATTCGACCAAATCTACGAAATCGACCAAATCAACCAAATCGACCAGTTCGACCAATTCGAAGAAATCAACCAGTTCTACCACGTTGATGAAATCTACCAATTCGAGGAAATGTACCAGTTCGACCAATTCGACGAAATCGACCAGTTCGACCAAATATACCAATTCGACAAATTCGACGAAATCGACCAGTTTGATCTAGTAGTTTTTCCGTAAAAGCATAACAAACAAACAGACAAATATATTTGTATCCCGGAAATTATCCCCTTTTTCGGGATAAAAGTATCCCATGTTCATTCTCGGCATCGAATATATATATATATACCGAGTTTCAACCAAATCGGTCCATTAGTTTTTCCGTGAAAACGGGACAGACAGACGGACAGACAGACAGACGGACAGCCAGACAGACAGACAGACAGACAGACAGTTACTTTCGCATTTATGATATTAATAGGGATTATACATAAATTTCTTTGTATTTATATACGTTTGTGTGAGACAGTATGCCACTGGTCATTCGGTAAATATATGTCAGGATAAAGTATAACTATAGTAATGATTCTATTATTCTATACACTACACACTACACATTTAAAGAATAAATTAAGTATGCTAAATTATATGAAAAGGTGATAATAGTTAATTATGATACTAGTACGGTAAGTTGGTTTTTAGAAACGAGTAGAAGAATGTAAGTAGTTAGTTACCATAGTTGTAAAAACCAACAACCGTACGTGTGTCTTACAAGGTTTCTCACCACATTTGCGAGAAAACAATACAGTAGGTAATGAAACAAACATAAATATCAATCTGAAACTCACGACAGTTTTTGATGTTTCTAATATGAAAATGGCGCGCATTTGGAAATGGCGCCACGAACGCCTGGTGAAAATTAGAACTACATCTTTCGTCTCATTTTCTCTATAGTATTAAAATGAGACAAATGTTTTGATCAAAAGCGCTTTCAAGGTGGTTCGATTATTCTGGTTAATCATTCTCGTAATCTGAAACTCCTTGGTGGAATTGTTATATTTTTTTACCTAAGTACCTATTTTACCGCACGTTCCATTGTGCGGTGCGTAATTTTTAACTTTCGAATAATATAATAATAGAGCTTCGTAAATGATTTTTTTGAGCAAACGATTTGAAAAGCACTTTATATTCTTTATCTTTGAAATGAAGGTACAGTAAATTAATTAAGAATTCTAAAACAGTATACCCACTCCCTTGACATAGAAATACTTGTTTTTAGAAAACACGAGAAACACTTTACTTATTTAATAAACATTTTACATTTTTCGTTAGGTCGCCCCGTGACATTAAATATTCTCCGAGCAAGTACCCTGCCTTAATTATTTCATAGTTAATTTATCCTTACTTTTTCCAAGAAAATTCTTTCTCGAATTTTTCAACTTTAATTATACATTTACTTCGTGAGAATGAAATTTGAAGCCCTGTCGATGGCAGTTCGCACCTTTTGAGTTAATAAAATTTAAATAAAAATAATTTAAAACATAAAGGATTTACGTATCATTTTTAAGATTTTTAACCGACTTCAAAAAGGAGGAGGTTCTCAATTTGATTGGTTTTTTAACTTTTTATTTTATGTATGTACGCGGATTACGCTGAGATTTATGTTCTGATTTACGCGATTCTTCTTTAGTTTGAGGAGGAATAGTTGCCATTAGGTCCTTTAAAAATTTAACGTAGTTTGGCCCAGTAGTTTTCATTTTATGAACATTTTTTATGATTTTTTTTCCGTTCCGTTCCGCATGTACACCGATTACGCTGAGATTTATGTTCCGATTTACGTGATTCTTCCTTAGTGTGATGCGGAATAGTTGCCATTTGGTCCCCTAAAAATTAACATAGTTTGGCCTCGTAGTCTTCATTTTATGAAAAAAAATTCCGTTCCCGTTTCTTGGGACCTATATTTTTGAAGGTGCGCGGCACCTTTCGTAGGCCTAGCCAGAGCTGGAGCTAAGTTATTTTTTACTTTTTAATATTTAAAGTCGGTTTTTTTTAACGATTTTTTTTTACATTTTTACAAATAATGAAAGTGTAACTCTTTGAGCTTGGTTGAAGACCGGCCTTACACCTGTAAGCACGCACTACGATTTATCACTACCGTATTCAGCTGTCAAAGCATGAGTCAGATACTGACAAACGTAGTTTGCACTTAGCCCTAGAGGTTTACGCGAGCAAAACCTTACAGGTGTAGTAAGATCAGGCTTAGAAAAAATACGGATGAAAGTGCTATACACGATTACACGAAGACAATATGACTAAATAAATAACTATTTCGATAATTTAATTGATAAGCATTTGCAACTTTGTCTTTTCTGAAACCATATTTCTAAAAAATATGTTAAAGAATTACATTTATATATATCCTAAGTTTCCAAGAAATATGACTGAAAACAACCCTAAAATGGTTAAGAAACCCGAGTAGTAGTTATACAGTAGAAACTTGATTATTCGGATTGGTAAGCATATCATGATTAAGATCGAATTCGATCATGCATGTAGTACTGTTCTCATCTTTGGGGTGGCTCAGGTAAGTACCAGTTGAACGCATTGGAGTCGATTGATAGGAGAGCCAGGAAACTAATTGGCAATGATACTCTTTTTGATGCTCGGCTTCAAAGCCTTGAGCATCAGCGCAGGGTAGCAAGTCTGTCAGTTTTCTATGGAATATACTTTGGAGAGTGTGCTATGGAACTTCACGACTTGGTTCCTTCATTTCCTTTCTGTCGTCGGACAACCACACGCACCGGTTTACGCCATGATGGACATACTACTGGGGTTTTTTTAACAACTCTAAGGACTCGAGTTCCGTCCCCTTTTTTACAACTTAATTTCGAAGAAAGTTTTTAGAATTTATACACGCTTCTTGGTAATTTTCGTTTTTGTGTGTGACATTTATTCAATGATATTTGTGTTGTGGTGTACCAGTACCATACTACTGGTTAGAACGTTACGTTTTGCCTCCATCTTTCTCTTGCGTACCGCTGTCGGGCGGAACAATTTGCCAGAGTCTGTGTTTTCCGATTCATATTAACCGGCGGTCTTCAAGTCACAAGTGAATTGATATCGTCTAGGTAAGCGTGCTCCATCCTAGATCGCATCTCCACTTAATATCAGGTGAGATAGCTGTCAAACGCGAAGCTATACCACTATAAAAAAAGCTTAAGATTGCAATGGAATATTTGAAGAAAGTATGTAGGTATATTAATACCTACGAAAATCTCTAATCTCTTATGCCCGGTTACTATATCTTACTATTCATTCACTTGCCTTGCAAAAGCTGGCATTTTGACATTACTTGTCCATACAAGTAAATGGATTAATTTGACATAAGCTAAGGCAAATGATAACATATTGAAACGGACTATAAACATAGCTTAATACATACATAAGTTATTTTGACTAAACACGTGTACGCGGACGAGGTAAGTTATTTTTCTAGCGTTGATAATAATTATGTACAAAAATAGCATTCATATTTTCATTTATCTGGATTTAGTTCGGTTAATTGAGTCTCCACTGTACATAAAAAATATTTAAATCCTTGAACCAGGTTTGAGATATCTTAATTTTTCCACAGCATTATTTCTTAGAAAAACAAATCCAAAATTAAAACGATCAAAACTAGATGGCGCTGTTCGTTATTAACACACGCATACTATGGTTTCCTGTCTCCTGGTTTCATAGATTTAATCTATTTTGTTTTTAAAAATGTTATTTTTTGTAGCCCCTGTGGCAGCATTATGGGTGTTATATCAATCGTGTGTGTTTAATTGTCGAGATATATAAGTGAGTTCAACAGGCGACAATATTTGGGATTATTGAATATTGAACTAAATCTTATATATAAAAATCAATAGCTGTTCGATGATTTCGCTAAAACTCGAGAACGGCCAGCCTTTCAGCCAGCCAGACTGATTTGGCTAATTTTGGTTTTAAATTATTTGAGGAAGTGCAGGGAAGGCTTTAAAAGGTAAGTAAATATGAAAAAAATTGATACTGGGGCGGTACGAAGTTTGCCGGGCCAGCTAGTAAAGAATAAAAATGTCAGTCAATGAAACCCTCAAAGTCAAGATACTGTTGCTAACCGATACTAATTACTAATCTTTTACACGTGTTTTAGTTTTATTTCCCCTTCGAATTTGAGTGATCTATTTTTCGCGTTAATCCCTTAGTACGCCTTCCGGTAAGACGTCATAAATCCTTCTTTTTAACCGACTTCAAGAAGGAGGAGGTTCTAAATTCGTCTATATGTTTTTTTGTATGTTCGTGTGGACCGATTTTCAAATTTTTTTCTTTACTCCCGAGGTAGTCCCATGGTCACCAAGTTAGAATCTAATGAGTAGATCTATTCTATTCTATTCTATGTCTGTTGTTGCTGACTCCAACGCCTTTGGCATTGATTTTGTCAATGTCATAGTAAAAGAGGCAGGTGTTAATAGACGCTTATATAGCTGGCAAAATGAAGAAATTTTGATAGTCGGTAATCTTATGTTAGACTAACTACTTTATAGGAATATATTGTAAAGTGATAAAAATTTACATAGAATCAATATATGCTTACTATAAACTAAAGTCTGAAGGAAATTAATATTAATTGGGCGAGGGATATCATGGGGCAGAATATCATATAGGGGTGAAGATAAATTTGGACAGTAAAAAAATATATGTATCAGAGAACCTTCCGCAAGACCGCATTCACATAGAGAATGATCACGTACCCTGATCTTAGCCAAAAAGACTGGGGTGCATATAAAACCTAATTTTAAGCGAATGATAGATGAAGTAATTTTTTTGGGAAGATTACGGAATCAGAAAAACCACGGGGATTGAGCCAAATGAGGTTGGAGTTGTCCATAATATTTGCCTTTAGATTGACGGGGTTGGTGCCATAAATCAGTCCAAGATTTAAGCATTTGGGATTTGGAAAGGGTATGAAGATCCGTAGGGAAACACTTGTTAAGATGAGTGGATCGGATCCTAGGGCTATCGAGCATAATCCATATTTAAGAACGTTGTGCGCCTACATTCTTGGAAAAAATCTTATATACGCGTTTACGTTTACGTATTACATTTTCTACAGGCGCTTAATTTTTTATTATATGTATGTTACGCGATTTCTTCGTCAATTGTGGATCGATTTTGATTTTTTTCTTTATTCGTAAGTATGTATACTTCCGAGGCGGTTCCATGGTCATAAATTCAGGATCTGTGAGTGGATCGCAGAGAAATCAAGAGTTACCCTTATTAAAAAAACGCCGAGAGCCTACATTTTACAAAAAAGCTTGTGTACAAGTACTAGTATTACACATTCTACAGGCGCTTAATTTTTTTTTGTCGACATATTATGCGATATCTTTGTCAATTGTGGACCGATTTTCCATCTTGGGAGTTAAAAAAACAATTTGAAAATAGGTCAAAATCACGAATCAGATCCTAACTTGGTGACTATGGGGCCATCCCCATCGTCACAAAGTCAGGATCTGATTTGTGTACCGCAAGGATACATAAGATATCGAGAGCAACCCTTGCTGAAGAGCATATACACCGAAGAGTGAAATGGCAAATTTGTATATGCGTGCCAGTTTTACAATTTCTACAGGTGCTTAATATATTATTTCTAAAGCTATTGTAGTATCTGCGCGACTAAAAAGTAAAAAATAATATATTATTTTTTAACAAAAACAAAACCGACTTCACACTAAAAACCAAAAATAAATACTTAACCGACTTCTTTCCACAACATCTAGAAGTCGGTGTCGAAAACAATTACTATATTTTGTAAATTTGTAGTTGTTCTTTTATATTTTACGTGGCACCGACTTCTACACGTAGAAAGAAGTCGGTTAAATATTTATTTTTTAGTTTGAAACCGGCTTTGTTTTTGTAAAAAAAATGTTACGCATATATAAGATCGATCAATCAGGGACTGAGTTAGTTGAGTTACAGCTGCGATCTAGGCTTTACCTAATGCACTTTCGGAGCGAGTATCTTATAACGACGGACTTTGCGCGATTTGTTATTACGATTGTCTGCTTTATTTTTTGGTTTTGTTGCATTCGGTTTTGATTGTAAGAACTGTGAATTACGTGTGTACTTCGAATAAACTTTGTGATAATTCGAACGGCATTTTAAATTCACAGACCACAAATTCGTAATAATACAAATGTTCGATATTGATAGTGGAAACCAAGAATATGGTCATATAATTGTAATTTCTATGCTGGGTTACAAAATATTGTATAATTTAACTATAATAACATAGAAAATAAGATAAAATTTTAGAAAGATATTGGGTTAAGGTTCATTCGATTTCAGGATAGACCCAAAATGGGCATTGTTCTTTGCCAATAAAGTACAATGTATGTAGGTTTATATATCCCTATAACAGCCTAGCACTGAAGCAATTAAATTGAATCGTCTTCACGCAACATTAACTACAGTTGGGACCACCGGATGGTCAGTAAAGTAGCAAAGTGCTAATATAAACTTTATCTCATTGCAATAAGCACTCAAATTGTACAAAAGCGGGCTGTTAAGAGAGCATTAACGTTAACCTTAGATTTAGTTGTGTTGATTTAACTGATCTTTTCGAGGGCTTAGAACTAATACACTTACCGCCCCACTCAGAGTCTACGCTTCATTATCCTTGAATTGTGCCGACTGAAATGTTTCTTTTACATTTTATTTAATAGGGATGCGGACACATGTTACAATAAATCGTAACATTTTTTACATACAAAAGAATAAAATAAAAATCTTATCATCTTAATTCTATAATATTATAAAATTGTAAAGTGTAGTCTTTTGTATTTGTCCGCTTGTTCGGGATTCATTCAAAAACTACTGAGCTGATTTCAATGCGGTTTTCGCTGATCGATAGTAAATTCCCGGACTTAAAATCTGCGGTATTTTATATCCCGAGAATTTTATATCCAAAAATTTCCTGGTTTGAAGTGGTCAAGTTGAAAAAAAAAAAATCCGGTGCGTAATTTTCAGTGATCGATAAAATCTTTAGTAAAATAAATGTAGTTGTGTATGCCTTTAGTGACATTACTTATTCCGAATTTTTACAGAAATTTCCGGGGTTTTCATGTATTTTCATACCAAAAATTGTGTGTGTGTGCAGTTTACACACAGTAGAAGTGAAACAAAATATGACAAGGAGTGGGAGGATTCTAAATCTCGTGACGTCACGTTTCATATATTATATCGTTATAATATATTTAAGCTTAAACCACGAAATTTGAAATATTAACGAAAAACTTCGAAACTAGCTCATTCTCTCGCAGGCTGAGTCCTACAGATTTATGTGTTTATCTCTTTTTAGTGTCGCTTTTTCGTTTCATCGAGTTTGAAGTCGCAACGATTCTAAAGAAGTTCCACTTCAAAAATCCATTACTCTGCTGAAAATAATCTTTGATTTTATGTTTAGCAAAACAACTGTAATCTTTGTTACTTGTGGACAAAGTCGCGGACAAATGCTAGTTTAAAATATCATCATAGAAATAATTTGTAATAACTGTTGAAACAATAATGATAACGCTATTGGGCTCGTTTCAATTATGACGCCATAAGTAAGTAGGCCCGTAGAAAATGAGGCTGCGACATTTTGTAAGGTGATAAAAGGCATCAGATTCTCGATGTACAGACGACATAATAGCGAGAATAACAATTGCAAAAAGAGCTTTTATTAGTAAAAACTTATTTAGGTCTAAAATAGCACAATCCGTTTAAAAAATATATTAAAATTTATATCTGGAGCATGGCTTTATACGGGTGTGAAGCATGGATAACGACATACAGAGATCGCGATAGATTCGAAGCTTTTGAAATGTGGTGTTGGAGACGTATGGAGAGAATAAGTTGGAAAGAAAAGAAGACCAATGAAGAAGTATATGATAAGGGAGAAAAACGCACAATTTTAAAAACTCTGGAGGAAAGAAAGGGGAATATTTTTGGCCATTTGCTACGACACGACACGATCAAATAAAATACTTTTTTTTCAATCTGGCCATTTAAAATCCTTCCCAGAAAAATCCCGCCGGATTCCCGGGGTAAAAAGTAGTGCAGATTTTAATTCAAACAATTTGCTGTCGATCAACGAAAACCGCATCGAAATCGGCCCAGTAGTTTTTACGTAAATCCCAAACAAACAGACAAGAAATCTAAAAAAATTGCATCGTGTTCTCCTTCGTTTATATAGTCTATTCCAGTTGTTTTTTTTAAATAGCTTTAATGTATAGACACGGCGTGTTTAGAATTTTATAATATTGTGGTGAATTGTGGTGGAACCATCTAGTTAGTTTAAGAACTTTTAGAAAAAGCTAGAAAATTCTGGAAGGAAAAGACAAGGACGGATATATTTTAGAAAAGGATAGACGATGAACGAAAGTTCTAGAATAGAAAGTTCGGGAACGAAAAGACAAAGATAGATAGATGTTTAGAAAGGGACAGATAGTAAATAAAAGAATGACGAAATTATTATGTCTTCCAGAAAATTCTTCCGGGTATATAAGCAACGTAAGGCGCGCCTACCGGGCAGTTTTAGAGTTCAGTTCAGTTCAAGACAGCGAACCGACAACAAGTGCGATACGGAAGAGTTGGAAGAAAAGTTTAATAGAAGACAGTGACGAGTTAAGTGGTGGATTCAGTGACAAGTTTAGTGGACAGTTAAGTGAAAGAGGAGTGTAGCGTAGTTCGAGAGACGAACCAGAAGCGAGCTACACGCGGTAATATCGGAGGTGAGCACGGCAGTAGCAGGAGGTGGTCTACGCAATATCAGCGACGGTATTGTGAGTGAGGGACACCTTATCGTCGGAACAGTGCATCGTTAGTCGTGCGTATAGGGGCAACCGCGCGGAGAGGTATTACGTGCGGCTGTGTAAGTCAATAAAAGCGTTTATTTAAAAACTGGTGTTTCCTTCCAATGCTAAGTGCGAACCCCGCTCGCACGTAACAATATTATAGATGATATGTTTTTTACAACAATGCGAAATGTAGTGAGCGCGGTATAGTAGTTATCGTAAAAATATTGAAATGTGTAGCTACGTTGCATTTATTTTAAAACTTTAATTATGAATGTACCTCCGATACCGTGTGTTTATTTATTAATTTCGCCGGATGGTGCCGATTGGAGCCACGCGGGAAATCTTTCATTCCGTTTCGCATCTGGCTTGAGGCAGAATCAGATATTACTATGTAGGGCATTGGAACTTTCGAACAATATAGAATATTCAATAGTTCAGTTCCTACAAAAGATTGCTGGATTTGTTTATAGATTGTTTTAGTGTTTGAAAACGTATATCGTTATTTTACTTTTTTTAATAGTATGTTAAAGTAATTTGTAATCAATTACTTGACTAAATAAACATCACAATCTAGTGTATAGAAGCTAATAAGTACTATAATTTTAGCATAATGTTCTAAAAATGTGTTCTTGGGGGTACTTCACTTAGTCATTGTCTTTTAGGGCGTATTCACATATTCTCGTGTTCTTAACCAATTTATCTAGTTATTTTACAGATTTTGAAATAACAAGCATTAGATATATTGTTGGCAATGAAACTGTACAAAAGCGATTCCTCTGGCATTTATGCTATAGCGAGCACAAGGCAAAATTTTTACCATCTTACACATCTCGACTTAAACACTACAAACTTCATAGCCTTCAACAACGAAGGACATTACTTGACCAAATCTTTCTAATTAAAGTTATAAATGGTAACATTGACTGTCCACCCTTATTAGAATTATTTAATATACGTGTGCCCTTTAGACTTCCTAGAATTAGTAAATTTCTACCCTTTAATACGGCGTCTACCAAAACTAACCTGGGTTTTCACGCCACTTGCAATCGTTTGATGAGGCAGTATAACAATAATGGAACAAAAAGTAAAGATATAGATATTTTTTGGGTAAAATCAACAAATTTCGGCAAATTATTCTAAATTCATTTCTATCAGATCAACAGTAAACTATTTACACTTGTATACCTAGCATATATCAAACAAACACACACACACAAACTCACAAACGCACACACATTAACATTACAAACGTACTAATGAATTATGGAACAAAAAAATATATTTTTTCAACATGATGTGAGACAACCTATAATTAAGTTTGCACTTAGACCGTTAACTCAATGAAATAATATAAGCAGATGTATGTACTAGTGTAAGACTTGTTGGTTGTTCTCAATAAATTAATAAAAAAGAATGAAACGGTAAGGGCCCAAGCACATCACCAAGCTGCGGCACCGCGCCGTAGTGCGTTGCGTTGCGGGGCTGCGCCGCAAAGCGTCGTACCGTCGTAAAATGAAGTGGCCATTTTTCTGTGATTCGTGAACGTTATTGGATGTGTCTTTTTCGATGTAATTATCATAAATAGTTTCACAAAGGCTTTTCCACGCCTCATGTTTTGTATTCGTTGGAGTTTACTCTCTAAGAATTGATTTTCATATAAAGCCCCCCGGTATGACAATTTTATGAGAGGTGAAATAATAAAAGCGTTTTGTTTTTTTTTTATTTTACAATTTCGAACTTTATGCAATGAAATAAGATCAAAATAATGGCCAACAGTATAATAGTTCGGTCGTGTTTTGAAATTAAAAAGTATTGTAACCGCCCTAATTCGTCGTATCAATCGTACTCAATGAGTAAACTCCAATCGTGCGTCGGGGTTGACAGATATTTTTTTGTAAGTCTCGTCACTAGTGTCCGACAAAGCTGGACGTTCCTCAACCAAAGATTTCAACAAATTTACATCAACCCTTGACTTTTTAATCTTTATACTGCTACCGTTTTGACTCTGTTCTTTTCAAGCATCCTACAGGCAAACGGACCTTGAGGTGTTGTTTTCACCCTACTGTGACGTCACAACGCCGGAATGCGCGGCGCGATGCAAAACGGCATTGCCGATTTCGGCGATCCGGTGCCGCCACGCCGTTATATGTTTAGGCCGTAAAAGTTACTGTAACACGGTACAAAAATATTATATTTCAAAAGCGAAAACGATCTATATTTTACCTTTTCAAAACTTATTAATAATGAAACCTTAAAATTAAAACATATAAAACTTAGTGCGGTTGAAAATTACGCCAAATAAATTTTTATCCCTTTGTCAAAGTTTCGGAATTAATTTTCTTGAAGCAATACGAATTACTTTTATGGGGACGTTTAGAATCTTATTATCTCCTATGCCGTCAGGTAGAATGTTGTTGAAATGTTAACTGACTTGTAAGGAACATTCGCTATCGACAAACAGAAGGTACGTACCGCGGAATGTCGAAAATGCAGGCGACAATTACAGTTAATAACAAAAGATTTTATGGCCTATCTCTGTCTCGTTAAATAATCAACTGATTTTAAGGCTCTCCATGTCTTCTGTTATAGTATTTTGGCATAGATAAAAAAATATTACCAAAATCAAATTTATGCTGTAAGCTCAGTCGCTAGAAAAATAGTACAAGAGATTAATTACTAAAAATAATATTTATTTATCTTTTTATAACATATCTTACAGAAATATTTTTGTAAAAAAATATTAGTTAACATTTTTGCTGACACCAATCTTGGTTTGTTGACATCTAAGTACTGTCTAAATATTTTTTGCAAAATATGTAGAAGAGAAAACGAAATTAAAAAAAATTAGAGACAAATTAAGGAACATTAAATATTAAGGAATAAAATACATTTAGGTACATTCTGATTCTTGAACATAGCTGAATATAATTCGATTCAAGAATAAAAATCGTTGTAAAATACTCAAAAACATCCCCAGTCAATCGGCAAATTGTGAGTAGACCAAGATAAGATTTTTCGTTGCAGAATCCTGGAAATAAAAATCTTTATGCGAGCCTTCCTCTAGTACCGGATTGCCGAATTAGGGATCCGTAGATCCCTTAGACTTACTTTAAACGATCTCAGTGGGATTATCAAGGCTTTTCAACGGGACTGAAGTTGGTGGAAGTGAGGTTTTTTAAGTTTATGCCCCTCTTCTAAAATAAGACAAAATGTTTATGATACACTCGTTCATCCTGTTACATTTAGGTTTGAAGGTACTTTCCCTTTTATATTTTTGTATGATTACAAAATTAAGGCATAATAAAAATACTAAAAAATATACATGCAGAGTAACAAATCTTTATAGGGAACTGAAATGAGCTTCCAGTTAAGGTTTTCGAGAGCACTGGAGCAAATTTTTTTAAAGTATTAGAAAATTCTTCCGAGGCTATCTAGTCTAGCATTACGTTGGTAAGAAACGTGTTAAAATGTTAAGAACATTTTAACGTTTAATTTTAGTCTCCTGATGGAAAGCACACACTAACAAATTAAATTTAAATGTTTCACTATAGTTTAATATACATATCTATAAAACAAAAAACGTAATTCTTCTGTACATTCCATATTATCTAATATCTATTTTCATAAACTTAAACGTGTTCCGAAATATTTTTGTCTTACTCCCCCGCCTAGAAAACAGTTTGTCACAGGTTTATATTATCATCTCGGTTGTTAATAGCCGTTAAATTCAAGTCTTAATAAGTTGACAGAAACTAGAGCTATTATGGGACTTAAATCAAATGTAACCGCTGTTGGTAATAATCTGCGCGACGTCGTTAGGTGCCCTAATTGCCCTATTGCGATAAGCCCAGCTGGCGCTGCTTTACGATTATTGATGTACGAACTAACCATAAGCTGAAGGATGTTGAATGATACTATTAACTTCAACAACTATTAACCTTGGTGTAATGCTTTTGTCTATGATATATATACAAAATTCTTTATTGTTCACTACGTAAGAACATCTACATAAATTAATTACAGCTAAACATTAGAACAACGAGTATTATCACTCTTTAAAACAATCCAGGTTATAAAATATAAAGAAATGAAATGTATGACGCTGGTATGCAAATAAGAAAATGTTTATATGAGTAAAGCCTTTAACATACTACACAGATACGATAATATTTTATCTGCGTATGAATACTTAATTAGCTGAAAGTATCCACACACTACGCAGATACCATAATATACGAAATTATAAATTTCCTCGGAATTCTTCAAATAACTTTTTTTTTGTTTATTGCAGGAGTTCAGCAGACAGGCAGACGGCCCAGATCGCCTATGAACATTTGCAACACCAAAGGTGCTACAAATGCGCTGCTGCTCTCTTAAGGGAGAATGGAACCTGGTCACTAATGCCGGACTCAAGGTTGTTATGACGACATACGTTAGACCAGGGGTGGTAGTCCAGTTCGCGATCAGCTTCCTTGCGTAGCGGTCACGAATGCGCTCCTCACATCTATCTAATACAATTTTTCGCGCTTTTCTACCTGGAAAAGCGATAAATTGTTAGTTCTGTGTACAGGTGATAGTGTACTAGTGTTTGTTCGTTTGGATTGCGGTGCGGAAAGCAGTTTTGGCCGGTGAGTCCCATTTCTCTCTCCGCTTGCTAGTGTAGTGCGCAAAATCAGTTGCGCGCGCTTTTGTAACGGTTTTTGTGTGTGTAGTGTTTTCGCGCGCCTTTCTGGTCTCCTCTCGGGTCAGGGCCTCCAGTAATGGACGGCCCAAGTACCCCGAAGGCCCCCAGGGAGCCGAGTGTCCCGCGCAAGCGGGATCACAGCGGCTCCAACAATGGATGGGCCATGAAGGAGATAGGGAGACGCGGGAAAAGAAGTCTTCCTGGTTCGTCGCAGCCGCAGCGCCGCGGAACCTCGTCTCGGGCGCCCGGGTCCAGCCGTTGTCACGGCTACCGGGCTGCCCGCTTCGATAGGGGTGCATCGGCGGTGGTCGACCTCACCGCCGCCGGGCCCCGCGATAAAGAGAGCGCGACGATGGGGCCGCCTTCGGCTCCCGCCGCGCCTAGGGTTCCCGCCATGCGTGCCGCGCGCAAGAGCGCGGCACACACGGCCGTAGGTAGGAGGTGGTGCTCGCCGCGAACTCGGCCGTTCTCATGGCCGTGAGCGCGGCGAACGCCATCGTAGAGAATGTCTACAGGGCGCAAACGCCACCTGCACGGGCTTCACCTGTGCAGGGGCCAAGCGCCTTCGTGGACCACGTAGACATCGCGCCGTCGGGCAGCGTCCCAGATTCGCTGGAGTACGCGCTCGACGACGCGATTCGCGTCTTCTGCGGCCCGCACGCCGAGGCGGCTGCATGTGCGCCGACACCGGTTAGGTCGGTGTACACAGCGGCCGGCTCGGCGACAGCGGGGGGCGATGGCCCCACGACGGTGTCGACTAGCGCGCGGGCTTCACCCGTGCCCTCGGCATCGGCTTGCGCACCGGCTTCACCCGTGCGCAGCGTGGGGGACGACCGCCCCGCGACACCGGTTGCCGCGCGGGCTTCACCCGCCCCAACGACCGGGGTCGTTGTTAGGGATGGTGATATAGGTGCGGTGGCGGCGATGATGTTGTCTTCTCTCCCTACTGGGACTGTCGCCGCCACCGCTTCGTCCAGCTTCGTCCCCGAGTCGAGGCAGCGGTTCTGGGACCGCAGCGCCGACTCGGAAAGCACATCGGGTGCTTCCACGCCGGCGCGGGCGCGATCGCCGCTGCGTCGCACGGGCGACGCGACGGCGAGCGTGCTCGCGGGTGCGGAGGCCTACCTCCGCACCGAAGGGGGGAAAAGGGCCGTAGGGCCAGGAAGGCCACTGCTGCCAAACTGGCCGCGGCTAGCCAGTGCGCCGCGCTCATAGGGGACGTGCGTGTGCTCGGCCCTGGGGAGCTCCGCCTAGCGGCGAGCGCCCAGGTCGCCGACATCCTCCAGGTCGCCCAGACGTCGGGCAACCTGAAGGGCGCATACGTGCGCCGACTGAAGGAGGCTGCGACCCGGCTGTCGGACATAGTCGACACGCTGGTGACGCGGAATCCAGAGTCGGAAGCCTGGAGACTCGGCAACGAGAACTCCAGGCTGCGCGCCGAGCTCGGCGCCTTGCGGGAGGAGAACCTCTCCTACCGCAAGGAGTTCGAGCAGATGCGGAAGGCCATGAAGGCCCCCGCTGCGGATGCGGCCCCGGTTCCCGCTGTAACGGCGGAGCCGGGTCCCGTGCCCGCTAAGCGGAAGGCCAAGGCCGCCGCGGCGGAAAAGTCCCGGCCCCCGAGCCGGTTCATATATCCGCCGCGGTCCCCAGAACGGTTCCGGCTACCGCCGCTGTGGCGGAGCCGGTTCCTACACCAACCGCTGCGCACACCGGTGTGGATTATGATATGCTCACGCATATCATCGCCCGCACGGTGGGCGCTATGTTGGACGCTCGGCTTGCCGGGATTGAGGAGCGGCTGCCGCCCGCGCCAATTCTTCGCCCGCCGCTTGCGGCGGACAGGAAAAAGGCCGCGGAGACACAACCGCTGCCTAAAACGGCGGGAGCTGCCGCCGCCGCCCGCCGGGCCCCGGGGGAAGTAACTCCCCCGGTACCGATGGAGGTGGTGGTAGCCCCCGTCGTCGGGGTGGCGGACTCCCCACCGCCACCCCCTCCCCCCAAGAAGAAGGTGAAGAGGGGGGGAGTAAAGCAGAGGGCGAAGAAGCTGCGCCGAGCCGCAGCTCTCGCCGCCGCCTCTGCTCCGGCGCCTAAGCCCGGGCCACCGGTCCCCAAGCCGGCCCCCAGACTCATGGCTAAACCCGCGGCCGCGACACCGGCCGTCGCGGCACCCGCCGTCGCGGCACCTGCCGTCGCGCCACCATCGGCTGCGGTGGCCCCTGCCCCCGCCCCGTTCCGGAGGGGGCGTGGTCCACGGTCGTCCGAAGGAAGAAGGGCAGGGGAGCGGGGCGGAAACGCCCCGCCCCCTCCTCGGCGCAAGCACCGGCTTCGCCATCGGGGCGGAAACCGGCGCGCAAGCCACGGGCTACGAAGCCCGTGGTATTTCAGGAGCCGAGATCGGCAGCAATTATTATTAAGTTGCTGCCGGAATCGGCCAAAAACGGTATTGGCTACCGGGAGGTCTTCGCGAAGGCCGCCTCGGTGGTCAATATCACCGAGCTAGGCCTCAGAGAGGGGCTGAAAGTGACGCGGACCGCCCGGGACGCTCGACTCCTGGACTTCCCCAGGACCCGAGAGCGCGACTAGGGCGAACCGCGTCGCCGAGGCCCTTCGAGGGGCGCTCCAAGGGATGGCCGAAGTCATCCGCCCCGTAAAGCGTGGGGAGCTTTACGTCTCAGGGCTGGATGAGTCGGCCACAGTAGATGGGCTTCGCAGTGCCATCGCCAGCGTGGGCAACTGCCTGCGCGACGATGTTAAGGCGAGGCACATCGGCATAGGACCTGGGGGATGGGCGCATCATACGTGATGTGCCCCGTCTCTGCAGCCAAAGCCATCGCCGAGCGGGGCCACCTTTTGGTGGGCTTCACCTCGGCGAAGGTGGAGGCTCTGGAAGCCCGGCCCATACGTTGTTACCGTTGTTTCAACGTCGGCCACGGCACCCAGACTTGCCCGGACTCGTGCCCGGACCGGACCGGCTTGTGTCTCCGCTGCGGTAAGAGCGGACACAAGCAGCCGGACTGCACAGCCCGCGACCCCACTGCGCCGTCTGCGCGGCGGGGGGCAAACGCGCTACCCACCCGACGTTGGCGAGGCACTGCCAGCCCCCATATGTCAAGGGTAAATTCGTCCACCCGAGGGCGAATAAACGACCGACGAGTGGAAAGGGGGTACCTATGGACACCTAAATGCCCAATACACCCTAACACTCTTCCAAGCTAATGTTAACCACTCCCCGACGCCCAGGACCTGTGCCTGCAGGCGATGGCGGAGTGGCAAGCAAACTTGGCCGTAATAAGCGAACCCTATTACGTACCCCCAGCCAGGAACTGGGTGGGGGATCTCGACGATGTGGTAGCCGTGGTCGCCAGAGCCGGATCTGGCACACCGCTCACCAGTCTCGAAAGAGGAAAGGGCTACGCGGTGGCGGAAAGCGGAGGTTACGTCATCATAGGCGTGTACCTCACGCGGAGCCGCCCCCTGGCGGAGTACGAGCTCACCTTGGACTCCATTAGGGCAGCCGTCGGCAGACTAGCGCCGAAGACGATATTCGTCCTAGGCGACTTCAATGCCAAGCACCAATCCTGGGGGAACGCGATTACCGATGTTAGGGGACGGGCGGTTGAAGACTGGGCGCTTCAATCCAACCTGTCCATCCTGAACCAGGGGTCGGTCCAGACCTGCGTACGTGCGCGGGGTGGATCGATCATCGACTTGTCATTCGCCACACATGCGGCCGCCCGCAGAGTGGTAGGATGGAGAGTGCTGGAGGAGGTGGAGACTCACTCAATCACTTGTACATCAGATTCGAGCTCTCCCCCTCGCCTAGCGCTAACCCTGTTCAGGGCCCCTCCCGGCTCCCACGCTGGGCTCTTACCAAGCTCGACGCGGAGCAGGCCGAGGAGAGGGCTATCATCGAATGCTGGACCTATCCAGCTGACCTGGGGAATCTGGAGGCGCAGGCTGAGCACATGCGCAAATCCCTCAAAAGGATTTGTGACGCTGCTATGCCTCGAGCCAAACGACCGCCGCCGCGTACATCGGTCCACTGGTGGACTGAGGAGCTGGCTGAACTGCGGAGGGCAGTCCGCAGAATCAGCCACAGGCTCAAACGCAGCAGAGCGCGTCGTCCTCCAGACTATGTTGAGGAGAATGGACTCGTGGGGAGTTCAGAGAGGCCAGAAAGGCCCTTTCGATCGCAATTCTGCGAGCGAAAGCCCGGGCTCGGGAGGAGCTCCTCGAGACACTGGACCGGGACCCTTGGGGCGTCCGTACCGTGCGGCCCGCAACACGTTGCGGCCCTGCACCTCCACGGCTACGGAAACGCTCGAACCCGAGGTCCTCCGGTCGGTTATCGATGGGCTCTTCCCGGATCCGGGGATCTTCACTCCCCCGATATGGGTCCAATCATTCCCGACACCTCGGAGGTGGAGCCTCACTCCATCACCGAGGAAGAGTTAGACGTCGCCCTGGACCGGCTCCGGGGCAGGAAGACGGCTCCGGGACCCGACGGGGTTCCGGGTCGGCTCCTCTTCCTGGCCGCCAAACACCTACGCGGCCAGCTGCGGGAACTGTTCGATGCCTGTATTCGCGCAGGTCAGTTCCCGTCGCAATGGAAGGAGGGCCGATTATGCCTGATTCCCAAGGGAGGCCGTCCTCCCAACGATCCGTCCGCCTACAGGCCCATAGTGCTGCTTAACGAGGTTGCCAAGGTTTTCGAGAAGATCTTAGCGGAACGCCTCGTTAAGCATCTCGATACTGTGGAGCCGGGGCTAGCACAGACGCAGTTCGGGTTTCGGCGGAGGCGCTCCACGTTGGACGCCTTCGAGACACTGCGATCTGTAACGGACGACGCAGTCCAAGCAAAGGATACTGTCCTGGCGGTTTCGCTAGACATAGCGAACGCCTTTAACAGCCTCCCTCACGAGACGATTAGGAGGGGCTTCGTGCACACGGAGTCCCCCGTACCTCACGAGGTTGTTGGGCGCGTACCTCCAGGATAGATACATCCTTTGGGAGGGCGGCGAGTCCGAGAATCGCGCGATAGGTCGGCGACGCGTCGCGTGCGGCGTACCACAGGGATCGGTCCTCGGGCCGGTTCTTTGGAACGTCGGTTATGACTGGATCCTTCGGGTTCCGGTCCTGCCCGGAATAGGGCTAATCTGCTTTGCGGATGACACCCTACTCACGGCACGCGCTGCGTCATTCGCGGAATCCGTGGACCTCGCCAACGCCGGGCTGGCGATCGTGGTCCGAAGAATAGGTAGGCTGGGCTTGAAGGTCTCCCCGCGAAAACGGAGGCCATCATGTTCCATAGGCGGTTTCGCAATCCCCGCGGACTTGTCCGTTACAGTCCAAGGGGTGGACATTCGTGTAGGCCCCAGATGAAATATCTGGGGCTAATTCTTGATGGGAAATGGCTGTTCAAAGCGCACTTTGAGCAGCTAGTTCCCAAGCTCGTGAGGTCCGCAGGCGCCCTCTCTCGGCTTCTTCCCAACGTGGGGGGACCGGGGGGGCCGACTAGGAAACTCTACATGGGCATCCTTAGGAGTATGGCCCTGTACGGTGCACCCGTATGGTCCACTGCACTTCACCGCCACAATAGGACTTTGTTGTGCCGCGCACAACGGGTCCTGGCGGTGAGGACCATCCGAGGATACCGTACAGTGTCGTGGACGGCGTCGACACTCTTGGCAGGCGATCCGCCCTGGCCTCCAGGCGGACGTGATAGCCAAAGTTCGGCGCTCCCGACAGGATGCCCTCGCCCGTGGCCTGGTCTATGGCCAGGCCGAACTCCAGGTGATCAGGACGCGGGAAACCGCGGCCATGATCCAATCTTGGTCAGTAGAGTTGGAAAACCCTGTTGCTGGCATTGACACGGTGGAGGCGGTTCGACCGCAGCTGTTGCGATGGCTCTCGCGGAAACGCGGGACCCTGACCTTCAGAATGACACAGATACTTACCGGGCACGGTTGCTTCGATAAGTATCTGTGTCAGATTGCGGGCTGCTTGCCTTCACCCCAATGCCGCCAGTGTGGCGCGCTGGACACGGCGTTACACACGCTAGTCGAGTGCGCAGCATGGGCACCTCAGAGGTTTGAACTCGAGACACTTGTAGGACCGATCGAATCGCTGGGCGATCTGGTGCAAGCCATGCTGCACAGCGACGATTGGTGGGTGGGTGCGGCCAATTTCTGCGAGACGGTAGTGTCTCATAAGGAGGCCGCGGAACGAGATAGGGAGAGAGATGGTAGTGCGCATGCGTCTCGCGGGCGCCGACGTCAGTTGGGAGCCCGGAGGCGCAGGTATGCGCATGACCTCCTCCTCCTGAAATACCGCTGCAGGGGCCCTCTAGCATCTAGGGAGCAGAGGAGTCTTCACCCCTGTTGACGAAGTGAGTTTGCCTCTCCCGGGGCATTCTCAAGCACTTGTGCGCTAGGATCGGTGTGGGCGTAACTACGTTCTGTATCTCACGCCTTTCCTGCCATAAGCGCGGGGCACATGGGAGGAGGGTGGTTTTAGTGGGGTATTGATTAGTCGAGTCTCCACACAAGCCGGTTGATTATTGTTTGGATTGCCTCAGTGGAAAGCCTCCATGATCAACAACGGTCTAATCCCTAGCAAAGGACCCGGTATGTGCGAAATGCATTTCCCCCGCCTTAAAAAAAAAAAAAAAAAAAAAAAAGGGGTGGTAGTCCAGCCAATGCCAGTCGGGCAAATTAAATAAAAGACTTTTACAATGAGTTGGCGTATATTGCTTTTGAACTTGATGGACAGTTCGTCAGAACATTTTTATTCCATTCACACATTTCTAACATCTTTTCACGAATTCAGACAGGCCAACGATTGTCAGCTCAGCTAATTTAAAATAAAAATACCCATTAACCCGCCAATCCACCTTGGACAAGTGTGGCCGGTATACTGTACATTCTCTTATAAAAATGGGAGGTGCGAGTCTAGCAGCGGGACGTTTATGGGCTATTATTATAAGTCTCATTGGTGAGACTCGAGTGAGTTTGACACTAAAAGAAGTCAATAAAACAAATATAATAATTACTTAAAACCTCTGTAATTCTTTCCACTGTTCTGTGACTTATAATCTGCCAAAAAAGGTCGCGAAACTTATCAGATCTACTCAAAGGTATAAACCACCGTTCTTGAACATCCTTTGATCAATCCCTAAAATAGTCCTTCTGACTTTCAACGATCAAAAGATATTTTTTCTATTGCGAAAAAAGGAGGAAAATTAAACAAAATTGTTTGAAGGATTAAATGACACTGTCTTGTTAGTCCGTTATAGGATCATGTTACTTCTGAGAACAAGTAATTGAATAAATCTTATTTTTACTTGTAGATTAACGTTACTTATTTTATCTACCTACTACTACGTTTCATGACGGTGTAAAGGCTGGCCAAGTAGAGTACAAAATAATAGGGGCACCACTTTCGTAAATTGTATAAACTCTAGCAACTCCAATACTGTGCCATGAGTAATTTTGATACTTGTCATTTTTAGTATTACGTCAAATGTCGTGCAAGCATCGAGTTGCTTTATTTATGATATACACATTTTGTCAACATTACCTATGATGTTTACTTTAATAATAATGACTATAATTTGGTAAGCAAGATCTTTAACACATTGTGATTATAAGTAATAGAGCAATTATTCGATTAAAAGAAGCGACACGAAGCATTATAAACCTGTCATATCGGCGGTTCTTTGGTAAATATCGTCAAATTATGACGAAAAGAGTTTTGTTTTCAATTCTGCTTAGACATCCTTGGCAAACTTTAAAAGTTACTGTTTATGTAAAACTTAGTATTGTTATATCCATATTTAGTTATTTTTAGTGGATCTTAGACTTGGATCAACGTTAAACTTAAAATAACACGAATAATTCTCTTAATTTACAATTTACTAACATTAACTACGGATAAAACAGAATATTGCCAGAAAACAAAAAAAATAGTTCATGTTTTAGACATTATGGCCCGGCTTTATTAGAAATAAAAATATTATACCCTCAGTTACGTGTGCGGCGACCGCTCTAATCTTTAAATTTTTCAAAATGTATATATATATATATATATATATATATATATATATATATATATATATATATATATAGACAGACGAACAAACGGACGGACGGACATGATGATTTCGCAAAGGTTCCATTGTTGTCAAAATCGCTACGGAATCATAAAAACAAAAATGGCATTATGTAAATAATTACAAATAAATTAGGTATTTAGCGAACTCCTCCATCACAAAATCAGTGTGATTACCAAGTCTAGCCAAATTAATCTACTGTAACAGAAAATGTATTCAACAAAACATCACTCCCACACAATTAGTCACTCGAGCGACAATATTTATTGCTTTGCCTGAAAACTTGGGGGCATTTCAACCATTCACAGCCACAAAGCCATCAGGAAATAGTTTATTTTTTCTTGCAGACTTGCCCAAGTTAATCGAAGTTAAATTGACAGGGTGGGACGCGGTAAATTGATTTTGATGGCGCAATCTTTCGTAGCTTAAAGGAGATAATTTTCCAAGGCGGAGTATTTAAACTTAGATATCGTGAGATTTTTGTAATATATTATTAGGAACGCTGTAACCTTAATCTTGATATCTAATGCTGCGTTCACATCTGTGTTTTTTTAGTGTGTTAAAGTAATTATTTAGCAATTACTTTAATAAATATTACGATATAGCATATAAAGACTAATACGTAATTTAATTTTAACCTAATTATCTACAAAATAAATTATATCTAAGAATGTGTCGATTGGCACTTATCGTCTGGTTAGGGCGCATCACGTGTTCTCGTGGCCTAAAGATCACTTATGTTTTTATTTTTCACTATACACTACACTGTACACTAAGTGAATTGGTTTAGTTCTTTTGAGTCTTCGCACTAGGTTTGTGGTGTCGAGCAGTTGGATTGCTACGACATTCACGTGATGATGAAGCCTCGTTTCATGGGCTTCTGCATGTTTTTGTGCTATCTCTGTCACGAACTTCATTTTTAGATCCCGGACGAGAAAGTTAATTGTTATGAACTGTGGTGCATTTACAATGTTACTCAGTACTTTATTTTTTTAATGTTTTTTGGCACATCCCCACAATTGAATGCCGTAAGTCCATATTGGCATAAGGACTTGTTCTATAAAAGTAGTTTATTATTTATTGACAGCGGGGAGTGTCTACCCATTAGCCAATATATTTTTTTAAACATACATGTAACTCCTCACGTTTCTTCTTGAAGTGCACCTTCCAATGCAGTTTCACATCAAGGGTCATTCCGAGGTATTTAGCACTATTCTCGTGCGGTATTTGTTGATGGTTATTGTAAACCAGATGGTATTGTGGTTTTTTATTCGTAAAGTCAACATGTATACTGATTTTGTTTCGTTGAGCTTAATTCGCCATTTATGTGTCTTCAGTTGTCATAATTGCGGTGTGCTATAATTGTGTATTTGGTGCCCACACTTGCATTATGTAGTCGCGTATCTTACGTGTGGATGAAATGGGCTACATATTTATAGTATTACAAAATAGTCAGCTGATTTTTTCATTCAAATCCGGATATACTTTAATGCTATATAGACGTGGATGAAGCTTAAAAATGCTTAGTAAATAAAAATTGTAATTTATACTGTACTTTGTAGATACTTTTTTGTATAAAGTAAACTATTTTGAATTAGATTCAGCAATTTCATTTTGCGAATTAGGTTGGTTGACAAAAAAAATATCTATTTTCAGATATCGACTGGCGATGGACATTGGCAACATTTACTAATATCATCCAAACAATAAATCCATGCTAGGATGCATGGATTTATAGTTTCTCTATTTTGGAACTTTGGGTATGTTGTCTTGCATTTCTTCTACATTTCGAACTGCCTTTTAAGACTATGATAATTAATATCTCCCTTTATAATTTTCAAACAAGATGACTATCATAAAACTCATATGACAAAAGCTAAAGAAAATAATATTTATTCCCTAAAATCACAAAACAGATAAACAGGGTCGGGTCTTCTTTGACGATTCTGGGATATCTCGATGTTTCCTTTGCTCGTTATCCAGTCTTTGATCTCCTTGACAAGTTTACACAGACGCGGAGGCCTACTTCGGTGTTCAAGCCAATGTTTTCGGTCAGAAGTTCCTTTTAAACTTCAGATGATAAGATCTACGTTTAATGTAATTTTAACTTTGGGTGGTCTCCGAATTTTTCCTCGCATTGAGGTGAGATTCAACCTTTCAAGAAGATTATAATTGTCGATAAAAGCGTTCGTCATTATAACATTTCATATTATATTTTTAGGTTATCTTGAAGTGCAGTATTAATTCATATTCAAATATATAGTAGATCAGATCAATATGGCGAGCCTTCTGGGCACCCTACCCATAGAATACGGTGACCTAGGTTCAGTATTCTACTTATAGTCTTGAGGGACTATGGGTAGGATAGAATACAACTAAGAAAGTTTTCTTTTATTGTATTAGCTTATAAAGTCATTGTAATAAATATTGTTATATTTATAAATATATAAATATAACTAAGAAGTTAATTCAATATTTAATTTAATACCCCAGATTAAAAAAAAATCCACATTAATATCGGAAAGTGAAAGTGACTGCTTGATATAACTAAGTAGATAACACATGTTAAAATGAATTCTAATATGTAAGATGATAAGAGTGATCAGAGGGCGGGTCCTACTTCGAAGAACGGATCATTATGGCGATGCGGCGAGGTACGTAGCTAGCATTCTGGGAACCTAACTAAATAATTAACACCTATAGTCTTAAGGGATTATAGGTAGAATACAATATAAGTTTCCCAAAGTGTACTAGTTTATAATAATTATATCTATATAATACGTGAAGCAAAAACAGCAAAAACTTTGCACCCCTTTTTACGAAAATTCCGCGGACGGTGGAGTATGAAATTTCACACACTTATAGTTTTTAGTAAGTTAGTAGTATAGGAGTACAAAATGATAAAATTTTTTTTTAATTATGCATAAAAAACACATTAAATCAATAAAAAAACATAACACACACTACCATGTATTTGACACACACACGCATATATACTCTTTTGTTTATTGTTAAAGTCAAATTAACAGTGTAGCCTTTGCGAAATCTGTGATTATACAAGTATTATATAGTCTTTGACAACAGAACCTTCATAATGTTCAAACTTATAATTTAAATTAATTATTATGGCCGAATTTCGAACACGGGCGACCACTAGTAATGATAAAACGCAAAATGTGTGATATATATTTTTTTAAAAAGCTTCAAGTGGTACAGCTCTAAAATTTTCAACTTAAAATTCTAAATTAAACTAATAATACTTACTGTCATAACCAGTCTCGATAATAAAATAAAATAAACAAGATGATAAAGTGTCTCGTTTGATTTGAATGTCATCTACCTTTTTATATTCTTTGGGCTTGAAAATGATCTCGAAATTGTTTTTTTTTATCCGTGCAGGAATAGAGAAATAATACAATTTCCTGCGGCCGCGCGGTCTTTTGTAAGAGAGAAGAAAGCAACCCGAAGCAAAGGTAGTGGGGTATTTATCCGGCTGGATGGCAACCACGTACCACCATCTGAAGAATGCCGCCATATCAACCTTTGGTTGTGTACCGGCATTAGTGGCCAGGTTCCAGTCTTCCTTTAGAGAGCGGCAGCACATTGGTAGCACCTTTCATGTTACAAATATCCATAGGCGACGGTAACAGTTGTCCATCGGGTGGGCCCGATCCCTGTCTGCTAAACTCACGCAATAAAAAAAACGTTTTTGTGAGAATTAATCGATTTGCACGGGATTTATTATAATATAATATATAGATAGATAGTAGATACTCTTTTGTTTTCACCAAAATGTAGGTAATATACTTTTAGTAAACGATGATGAATTTAAGACATTTTAAACAAAAAAATAAAACGAGATAGTTTCTGCAAATTACGGTTCCAAAGTGTACGCCACCAGTCTCTAGGAAATCTCAGTAGTAATTTTGTATATTTTTTTAATTAATCGAGGACGGAACGGACGGACGTCTGCAATACCTCTCAGGATGCTAACGGGTTGCCAGCCTCTAGGATAGGATAGAGAGGATGTAATAGGATGAATGAGATAGAAGGAATAAGATAGGACAGATGGAATGGAGGGGATAGTATAGAGGTGACAGCATTGGTGAATGGGAAAGTGACTGGAACTAATAAAACATTTGATCATAGTGAGCAACAGACAATTACATTACTTTTAACATAATAAAACTATTATACTTATCGACTAAGAGCAAGTTCAGACAAACATCAACAGACTTGTAAAAGCACAAAGGCAACAATCGGAAACAAAGCTCATCTGCAAAAACGAGGTGCAACATCGTTCTACTACCCGATAATAGGATTGTGCAGTCCACAAAGGGCTGTGCGGGTCCAAATGCAAACTAGTGTAAAACAAAACAGATTCGAGCGTCAGGAATAGCACTCGGTGCAGTTGACATGATCTAAATCGGATTCAGATGGGGACAGTTTGTCTGGCATTGTCCAGTGTTTTCTTTGTTAGCGTTCTTTAATTACTTCTAGACGATATTTTATGAACGAGTTTGTACATAAACTTTGTTTCCTTAATATTCTCTTAATCATTTGGGATCGATTCAATCTTTATCTTCCATACTTCCTGTATTCTGACATGCTCTTTCACACCAAAAATTATCACGTCATTATTCACATAATCCATCCATCCCGTTTTTGGTCTACATTTACACTTGCATCCATCAATCCTTCAGTTTTTTTATTATATTTAAAGGTCCTCTCCCCGGACGAACGAGATTGTCCGGCTTTGTGCTTTTTAGGGGTATTTTGTATTTTGGTTTTTATTTCTTTTTTGTTTTCTCTTTTTTGTGTATATCTTTTTTTGTTTCTGTCTTTATTTCTGATTTATTTCCACAAAGTTTATTTTTACAAAAATTCTTAAGTGCTAATACATTTTTCTTGCTGTTTAGACTTGCTAATTTTTAGACTAATCTTATACCTTAGTACTATCTATACTATATATACTATACTAATCTTATACTAATTTTTTATTATCTATTTCTTCTTCTACAATGTTATATTACTAAAGGTACTACAGTATATCATCTTATTCTGTGCTTTCGTAAACTTCTAATCTTTCAGTTTAACATGCATTTGTATCATTATAACATGTGGCGGTAAAACTGTAACCCCCTAATTTAACTTTTTTTTAACGAGCCTATACACCTCGTTATAAGTTAGTCGCTAAGGTGGTTTCGCTATTGGGGACTACCTACATATGTAGAAAATGTCTCATATTATTGTCCCAGTGGGGAGACCTCCGTAGCATTTAAAAATCGATGGGTAGACGTTGTAAATTGAAGAATGGCGAGCCAATAACTGATAATTCAGGACATTAAAGTGTTGGCAACCTAAATTGTGGCGGCTAATATGTGTTTATAGGAGATATTATGAAGCTACAGTTGTGGTAATTACTGGTATAATAATGTCATAATTTAATAGATTTTATTGAGTATCACGAAACAATAGTTATTTTAAGGCAGATGTTTATTGGTCTGTTGCAGTGGATAACTAGGTTAATTAATTAGAGAATACGATACTGTTATATTTATTAAATGTTTTGGTGGCATTTGTAACAGGTATTAATTAACAAGTTGCTAGTGCGAACATTTAGTTGACGGTAGTTTAAGTAATATATAGTATTTAAAATTTTAGACCTGATTCAAATCGGTGTTTCAGAAAATCAAACATTTAGTTGAGTTCGAGGTAGTTTGCAACTGAACATACCTACGCGCACCGTGTCCATACCAAGATTCAATTTATTTATTTAAGGCTGCCGTGCACGTGAGCGAGACAAAATATCCTAAAGAGGCAGATCGTTAAAAGCAGGTATTGAAATTTTGACATAGCCAGCGTCTTTAGCTCAACGGTTCACCAGCGCAATAGCTAAGAGGTACACGAATCCTCGGGCTATGTGTTTCTTTATTTTTTAATATTTTTTAGACAGTAAACATGAATTGTAATGGAACAACAATGAACATTTAGGTATATATATATATTTATTAGTAATGTTCACGGAAAACAACTGAAATTTGGCTGAAACAGTATTATGTGTGTGTGATATGATAATATATATATATATATATATAAGATGGAGAATGAACATATGATATTTTATCCCGGAAAATGTGATAGTTTCAGGATAAAAATATATTTGCCTTTCTGTTTCTTCTGCTTTTACGGTTGATTTGGCTGAAATTCGGTATATATGTAATTTAATAATGACGGTGAGTAAGAGATACTTTTCATCCCGGGTAATGGGATAGATGTATGTAAAGGTTATCTTAGAAAGTAGAACAGTATTTTTTTTTCAGTCATTTCGGTCATTTTCATTTTATCATTTAGGTAGAACGTTCGGCCACATATATTTTCATCCCGAAACTATCTCATTTTTCGGGATGAAAAATATCTCTTGGCCACCCTCGGTATTATTAAAATTACATATGTACCGAGTTTCATCCAAATCGGTTCAATAGTCTTTCCATAAAAGGATAAAAAAAGTGGAGCATGATCGGCATATTAGTAGTTACGATGTAGCTGGAGAACTGGGAATTGATCACAAAACGGTTTTGGCGCATTTGAAAAAAGATGGGTACACAAAAAAGCTCGATATTTGGGTGCCTTATGAGCTCACTCAAAGAAACCTAATGAACCGTGTACTCATTTGTGATTCTTTATTACGACGTAATGAAACCGAACTATTTTTGAAGAAGCTGATAACTGGTGATGAAAAGTGGATCACGTACGACAAGAACGTGCGAAAAAGATCATAGTCAAAGGCCGGTCAGGCTTCACAGAATGTGGCGAAACCCGGGTTAACTCGCGACAAGATGATGCTGTGTGTATGGTGGGATTGGAAGGGCATTATTCATTATGACCTGTTACCGCCAGGCAGAACCATCGATTCTGAACTGTACTGCGAACAAGTGATGAGATTAAAGCAAAAAGTTGAGAGAAAGTGGCCGGAATTAATCAACAGAAGGGGTGTAGTTTTTCACCATAATAACGCTAGACCTCACACATCTTTAGCCACTCAGCAAAAATTACGAGAGTTTGGCTGGGAGGTGTTAATGCATCCGCCGTATAGTCCTGAACTTGCACCTTCAGATTTTGACCTCTTTCGGTCTCTGCAGAATTCCTCAGGCAGTGTCACTTTAACATCACGAGAGGACTGCCAAAACCACTTGTTGCAGTTTTTTGATCAGAAGCCCAAAAATTTTTATTGCAATGGGATCACGTCCCTACCTATAAGATGGCAAAAAGTTATCCAACAAAATGGCACCTACATACTTTAGTCAAATATAAATAAACTTTATAAAAAAAATCTTTTGAATTTTTATATAAAATGCGAAGAAACTTTTTCCCCAACCTAATAGAAAAGTATTTTTATTGCATTTTATAAAATTATTTAAGAAGAGAAAAAGACCATTTTATCAACTTTGATATAAAAATAAAAAATTCTACTACATCAAATGAAGCTAGTAGGATTCGAACCCACACAGTCTATGATTTAGACCACTCCTCTACCGTATACGCCAAATAAGTATAGCTCGAAATTGTGGTTATTACTGCTCCTTCATTTATTTAAAATTTAATTTCGAATAGCACGCTCGAGCAGAGCGACGCGTGTACACAGCACCGAGCCGTCCGGCGTATTGATAAATTCCATACATTGGGACCGGCAAGCGTAATTTTTGAGGTCATTTATAATAAAATAATTAATTACTTGCAAATTCTCTAAGTAACCGAATAAACAAACTATAATAAGTATATTTCTTATATGATATGTTACTGTTATTTATTTTAGCGATGTACGATTAACAGTAATAATATGACACAAGATTGAAGAACACGTTTAGAGGTTACTTTGCAATTATTTTCTATCGAGAAAATTTATCGAGAATGCGTTTTGAGTACATAGTTTACCTCAGAAATATGATCAAGATTGACATATATTTTTTTCACCACAGCAAAGTATGTATAATTACTGTAACAAGGGCTGAGAAATCGATCAAAAAACGCTTTTTGTCTGTTGTAACGCTGTTAAGCGGTGCGTGAAGCCAGGCAGACAAAGTTGTTCTACCATTCGCCAGGCGCTACAATCTTCAGTAAACAGAGTAAGTGACTTTGTTATTTTTAAATGTTCATGAAATTATTTATGTGTGATCTGATAAGTATGCTTTATTTAAGATGGTATGATATAAAGACTTTCAAATAGTGAGTTGTTGAAGTTGTGAGGAATGGGGTGACTGTAAGGAGAGGTTGAAAGTCACCGGGCCAATTGGGCCCATTCTTTATGTCATCTTGGTCATATATCTGAATGTGTGGCTATGAAAAGATCGAATAGAGGTATTCTTTCTAATGTTTCTGTGATTATAATATATGTGTTTATTGTTTTATTATGTGAAGTTTCAAAGACTCTTATAAAAGATAATGCAAAGTGGATTAATTAGTAAGGTTTTACACCAGTAATAGTCAAAATTAATAATTGCCAATTAGAAAGAAACTAAAATACCAACAAGTTAACATGAGTTGTGTAATTTTTCTTTTAATTTTATCTCTTATTTAGTCGTTAAAACTTTCCCAAGGACCAATAGAGGATCTGTCAAGGTTGAAATAGGACACACCTTGAAGCTTCACACAATAAAATGAAATATATTAGTATAAACAGTAAGCACATAGTTCTAATAGACCTTCTTAAGAGCACTATGGTTGTTTATTTCGTCTAAAAAAGTCCCATATTCTGGAACAGTATTCAATTGTTAACCGATGTTCGAGATGGCGCATCGTCCATCTATTAAAGTATAAACACCCAGTAATAAGAGTGTTTCGAGATTCCACACTACTTTTTAATTTAGACGCATTAACGTATACTGTTCTCTTTTAAATATGGCTTTCCTCGGCTTGTTTATCTCGCCAGTGTCAAGTATCCATGGATATATACCAGTTTTAGAATAATCTTCAAGCAAATAGGCAGTCGTTGCACAGTTGCCCTTGAGAAACGATTGATTTAAAATAATAAAAAAGTATTAGTATGTATTAATTATTATTATTTTACATATTATATACCTCTTACAAAATTATATCCGTGCAGGAACGGAGAAAGAACGCAATTTCCTGCGGCCGGGGGGCCTGTCGTAAGAGGCGACAAAAACAACCCACAGTCAGGAGGTAGGGTATTTGCCCGACTGGATGGCTGCTACCCCTGGTCTAAAGTATGCCGCCATAACAACCTTCTTGAGTTGTGTTCCGGCATTAGTGGCCAGGTTCCAGTCTCCCTTTAGAGCGGCAGCACATTGGTAGCACCTTTGGTGTTACAAATGTCCATAGGTGTCCATAGGTGAAAAAATTACTCCCTGCAGTTTTCACACTTCAAACTTCACAGTTCAAAACTTGAAGCAAGGCGTGGAAATAGGAGTCATAAAGGTAATACAGCTTTTAAAAATTACCCTCGATTTCGAATATCGAATGCCCATATATTTGAATTTTGAATATAAAATTTTTGTAACAAGGTTTTTGTGAATCTGTCGAGTCGAAATAGAAATACGAGCGTTCCTATTTCGAATCGTCAGTTAATCTCTACGAGCAAACGAATTAAGGTACCAATCAAGTGGCGGTTGGTCGAGGACTTGAATAGTGTGGTACGAATCTCGAAATGTGGATGCCAGTCTCGAATTGCAATGGACAAAATAGGCCTGTGTATAAGTGGGACGTACGCGAATACACGTTTTATGCCTGATGTATTCGGGAATGTCGAGTTAGTAACGAGTATTGTGTTAGCGGTGGGATGTGGATACCGAATCCTGTAACACGGTATTAATGTATTGACCTAAATTACGTTCGGGATTACAGCAAAAAGATTTTTAAACTGAGTACCTATGCAGTTAGAATGTTAGTACTTTTCTGTGATTATTAGCTACAGTATTTGGGTAGTGGACATATATTACAAAGTTTCAATTGATTTAACTGTCCAATGACATACCTATTATTGATTTTAAAAAATGGAGATACTATTAATATTGTTACAATTGGGCCACCTACATATGTGTAAACAAAGCACATTTATTACCCGCCGGCGGTGTTTGAGCTAATAACATTGAAGCGCCTTTATGACCGTCTTCTTTTGTTTACTTGTGTCGACGCTTGCCAGGTAGACATATTGCATCGTGCATTATAAAGCAATGCCCCAATGGAGAGATCGGCATTCAAGCGATAACTACAAGCGTGGCAAGACATGTGTACATTCGATAATCTATATAGTGACGGACTTGCGCGAGTTATTGAATCGTGCATTACGTCTGTACTGGTTGTGTTCAATTATATTTATACCTGTGTTATACGTGTTTGTATAGTTCTAAATAAACTCTATAGTAATTCTAACGCCATTTTAATTCGAGTCCTGTAACTTGTAACCATATCATAAATTTTTTCTGTCTGTTCGACACAGTTTCTGGTCTCTCTCAATATGAGTACATTGGAACATATTATTCTTCACGACGTCAGCATTTCTTGGGCCTTTTTATCGGCTTAAATCTATACTTATATTATAAAGAGGTAAAGTTTGCGAGTTTCGAAGTTTGGGGTAATCTTCGGTACTACTGATCGGATTTTGAAAATTCTTTCACCAGTAAAAAGTTACATTATTCCCACACGATGTAAGCTATATTTCATTGTGATTAATAAATCAAAAAGTAACAGCGAAGTGAGCACGGGATCGCCTCTCAAATATGTTACAGCAATAATTTTCCACGCAAGAATTGCGCACATCCTCGTACGAGGCACTGCAAGGGTTTGCTGCGTTTATGAATGAATTAAAGGTTACAAAGCATAATTAAACCTTGGTATGCATGCGTGTGTGCGTGTATGTTTTAATGACGCCCAGCGAAGTGGGCACGGGTCAGCTAGTACTTATATAAAGACTTAACAATAGAGGCTTACAGAGTATTGCCTTCGCATTATATAATTATATACAGTTCAGTGATTAACATTTAATAATTCACAGATACATAAAAGATTATAAAAACTGTAGTGAAATGGCTAAAAAACTGGTACCGAGAATAAAATGCAAATGTCGCTAAAAATAAATTGCACATTGACATGTTCACTTTGCGAGATAAAAATAATAAAAATTTAAAAAGGACATGAAAAATATATACACATTTTATAGCCTAGCTAAACACAGCTCTCTAAAAACATAATTGAAAACCCTTGCCATATAAGAAAACAGTTTGTTATAAATATAAAAGTTTGATATGAACATGCGTTTGTCATAAATGATTTATCACATGCTACCTATGCACCAAGTTACAACCGAGCTAATTTTAGTACAGTTAATCTTCTAGTACAGTCAACCATCATCTATCACAATCACCCATCATTTAGTATAGTCAACCATCATTTAATATAGTCAACCATCATCTAGTATGGGCAACCATCATCTAGTACAGTCAATCGTCATCTAGTAGAGTCAATCGTCATCTAGCACAGTCAATCGTCGTCTAGTACAGTCAACCGTAATTGGATTATATTGCTTTTTCTAAGAAAATAATTTTAGTACATAAAAAACAAGATGCAATCGATTACACTATTTAAGAATGTTTACATTTTTTAATCAACTTAAGAATCGTGTGTCGTTAGGTAACAAATTGTAAAATGTTTTAAATTAACCATTTAAACACACAGATGAAATTTTATTCAAATATTTATCTCTTAAATAAGACAAGGCATGTCTACATATATTACATACTCATGACATATTAATAACGACTAGGAGAGAACTTCGCGCCGCGGTTTTGCCCTCTGCGCTACGACATGGGATCATTTAAGAAGGGCGTTATAAAATTATTTCGAGGCCGGAAATTCGTTTGCCGAGCTTCTGGTGTTGCAAGCGTCCATGCATATACGATATAACAGCCCACCTAATGGAAAGTGGTCACCGCCGTGGTGGTGTGGTGGACTGTCTCCATGTTTACCGGCTCTTAGCATTAAAATAAATACCATTGCTGTTAGATAATTCAAAACGTATAACAATTATCTTTTATGTCTCTCAAGACCATGGGTCATAAAAAAGGCCCAGAGTTTTGGACTTGCGTGGGGCTATGGGGCAGCCAACAAGTAGACGCCTCTTGAGAAAGATCTAAATGGGGCGTGATACTGACCAGCGATTATCCCTGTCTACATTATACAAATATGTACCCAAGGACAAGCCCCGGCCAGTGTAGGATTATTGTAGGAATTGAGAACAAAAGATACCGGGCTATTGGTATGAACTGGTAATGGAACTAGGGGATCTGGGACTATGGGCATTATGGCGTCTGGCCGTAGCAATGTTCGGGGAACATGGAGAAATGGGCAGATGGTGACAATTATTATTATCATTATTTTGAAAGAGCAAACTACATTGACTTATTACATAGTGATTTTTTAAAAGAATTTCAGTAAAGATATCCCCTTTAGCACAAATAGATATCATAATTTTTCAATAATCTGATATAATTTCTAGCTCCTCTTTGAAAAGTTACCTAATAACTATAGACATGAAACGCGTTGCAGAACCGCCATTGTCGCGTTCAGCTTTAACAGCATTACTATTGGTCGTTAACGCAATTATTGCTCAGTTCGCAACTGTCGATGTTCAATATCGGCAGGCGCCATGAATATTCATTAATATTTCATTTGCGTATTAAAAATACATTGCTTTGGTCATAAAGTTATATTTCAGAGGAATCTATTGATTAGGGAATAATTTGTTGTCTGGGCTTTCTCTAATTATTTTCATGTAGTAATATTATTACCGCATAGTTGGGTAATATTTGTACATGCTTAAATTACCAGGCAGCATTACAAATTTATATGCCCTAGAATGAAATGGAATAAGCATTCGGGTAGATGGCAATGCCGACTTGCTCCGGAAGTGTTGCCGCCGCGTTGCTATTCTATGTACAGTTGCGGAATGAACATGTTCCTCACCTTAAAGTCGACTTTTGCTTGCACGAGTACAAGAAACAATACTGCCAAGAATTTAATAAATCTTGCGTTTATAAAATATAGAAACGTGAAGAAAGAAAATCGCAATGTTGACAATGACAGACGCCGAGATTGAAAATAAGAAACAAAGAGATTTTACGTATCTAAACAATCTTCTTAGACAAGATAGAAAATCATACGAGTCAATTTGAAAACTGAAGAACATTTTCATACCACGACTGTACTCATATTTCACATCACTGCCCAACCACTGACGTCTGCTTTACGACTTACATACATACATACATAAGTGCGGCACTAGTGCAGCCACGGTACCGTGTACACAAGCGCTAAGTATGTTTTTTACTAATGTATGTTTTATATACGAGTACATTCGATTTATTACATTAATCCAGCCTAAATATAATATTAATGTTCTTGATTTTATTTAGCATTTTTGTACAATAAAGTATATTCTATTCTATTCTAAATATTATTAAAATGAAGGTGATTTTTTATGTGTTAAGATCTCGAATTAGGTAAACTGTACATTATCAAAAATAGATAAACATAGGACAATTCAAAATTTACCGCATAATATGGTTTAGAAATTAGAGCTAGAGGAAACGCGTGGGAAACATTAGTTTGAAATATTTGAAAATGCCTAAACTTGCATATATTTTTCGTGTCAGGAAACATTTATAAACATTATTTGAACTAAATGGCATAAGTCTAATTTACGTTATACTTCAAATGTCAGGAGTGCGAAACAATAAGTATTAAATTACAATATTAAAATGGCAAGCTTAAAGGGAAAAAATTACGCGTTGAAGAGAAACAGACGAGAGAGTAAATCATCTTTTCGTGAGTGGATTTTTACGTTTTTTAGTATTATTTTGAAGTATTGTAGTTGTACTAGTATTTTATTGTTAGTATCCAAAAACGGTATAATAAATGTACGGAGAACACATTTTTAGAATAATATTTGTTACTAGGATATGCTCGCGACTTCGTCCACGCTTGCCTGAAATTCCCGGGGAACAAAGTATGGCAGCTTTTAAAAAAAGAAAGTAAGCTATCGTTCTAGTGGAAACTATGTCAGAATATGCTAACTTATATATGCATCCTAACAACTTCAAACTCGCTCCCAAAAAAATTACGGCGGGACTCCCAGGATAAAAAGTAGCGCAAATTTTAAGTCTAAGAATTTGCTGTCGGTCAGCGAAAACCGCATCGAAATCGGCCCAGTAGTTTTCACGTGAATTCCGAATAAACGAACAAGAAATCTATAAAAAATGCATCGTTTTCTCCATAGTTTACTTAATCTATTCTAGTGGGTTTTTTTAAATAGCTTCAATATACAGACACGGCATGTTTAGAATTTTATAATATTATAGATTATTTTATCCTTGTTGATATCCTATACTATTCAATTATTTATTTGCTAACAGGATGGCCGCCTCTGTGGTTGAGCGGGCTAAGTCTTTGCCGGCCGACCTCACTACAACGCAGAGGCTCCGCGTACGATTCCGCGCATGGTAAATTTCGTAAACGAACTTTCCGTTATCTACTATGGTCTGGGTGTCTGGGATCGGCCCCAGAACTGTCCGTTGTATATTACCCATAACACAAGCGTAACTTGTTTAATGGGGCTATACAATGTGTGTTTGTCTGCAATGTATTATAATTTTTTTTATCGGATTTTAATGAATGAATATTTTTTAATTAGAATGATAATAAATTTGTTAGTAAAACTTTTAAAAAAAGTTACAAGTTTATGCAAACAATTACATTCAAATTCAAATTCAAAAGTTTTTATTCAAAATAAGTTCCGCTGGAGAACATTTTTTGAAGGTCATACATGTAAGTTAAAATTTATTTTTTCTTCCTATTCTATGTACACCGCTTCGCATTGCCAAACTGCAACGCAGTTTCTTAAATAATTCGATTAACCAATTTTTGTAGTCTTAGCCTTACATTATTTGTCACCGATATCTAAAGTATACACCAAACCTCTTGAAAATTCGTTCAATACGTTTCCATTAGCTTACGTAATATACTTTTTAAACAGTGTTTTGACACTTTTTCCGTTAACATATCTTTAGGTATCTCATTATATTATATACTTTATATCTTACCCAGGTAGTTAATATTTAAGTTTATTATTATTATTTTTTTTTATAGCTGTGGAGTACAGCAGATAGGCTGACGGCCCGCCCACCTGACGGAAAACGGTTACCGTCGCCTATGGATGTTTGCAACACCAGAGATGTCACCAACGCGCCGTCGGCCTCGAAGAAATTTTATGACACCCTTTTTGATAAACTCCATATCGTAGCGCTGTGGGAAAACCTCGGCTGGGAGCTCATTCCAAATCCCACGGTACGCAAGGGAAACGTTCTACAGAACGGTTGCGTACATGAGCGAAGCGGCTCAAGGAAGTGGGGGTGAACTCCCAACCGATGGCGAGCGGTGCGATGGTAGAAAGAGGACGAGGGCACCATTCTATACAGTTCTTCGGAACACTCCACGTTATACAGTCGGTAGAATACGCAAAGAGAAGCGAAGTCTCTCCTAAGGCCAGCGTATCTAGACCGTCTGTGAGTATGGGATCATCAACAACGCGAACGGCTCGACGTTGAATACAGTCCAGGGGATTTGTAGCCAGGTGTTCCAGCCCGAAGGTGTGAGCATTACTCCATATGTGGCCTCACCTGGACTTTATAAAGCACAAGGCGATGCCGCGGTGTGAAGTACTGCTTGGACCGGTTTAGCACTCCCAGCTTCTTGGAGGCAAGTTTTGCCTTGCCTTCAAGATGGCTCCTGAACTGTACATCGTTCGCGATGTCAACACCGAGGAGACACTTCTCGAGTTGGATATTTCCGCGTTATTAATTTCTTGAATTCAGTGTTCTCGTACTGTTCTAAAATGATATTTAGTTTAAACTTATACTCTATAGCCAGTATTTTATAACAACTCATGTGACACGCTTTAATTCTACAAATATTAAAAGCTTCAGTTAGCTATAACGGTTTTGCGGTGTTCCCTCGTGACTACGTACAAATTGTTTCAAAAATACGACACGAACATGCTAACTGCATTAAGTTTATTTAATAAAATACCAGTGCCAGGAAACCACTTATGAAATTTTGCTTGCAGATCATGCAATGTGCTTTGGCAATAATTTTTTGACAGCCGTTAATATTTATTGCATTTTAGTTAATAAAGAGGCATTTTGAAGCGACTCGCCTATTTTAGCTATTGGGAACTCAGAATTATCCGAAATAAAAAAATCTACGATCAAATCCGGGCCCTAAAAACATCAAATATAAACAAAAAAGTTAATCGTTAACTTTATTAGATTTAATCATTAATTAAATCACGTTTTACAGGTTTTTGTATTTAGAAAGGATGATTGATACTAATTAATAAATCAATTAATTTATCATTACCATTCTTTAAACAAAGTTATTAAATAACATTATTATGTAATATAAATTACTTTAAGTTTTAGAGGTAACCCTTTCCTAACCATTTCTAGAGTCAAATAAAGCCTAAAGGCTATAGTTCTAATACAAATATTCCATCAAGAAACCCCAATATTCAAACTTGGTACATAACACTTTGTCCAATACCCCGCTGATAGATGAGTCGTCTGTTGAACTACGACACGTGTCGATTGTAGGCACTTACCAATGATGTATTACTGCGTACAAGATTACACGGATTACAAAGTTTTGCTATTTATATAATGTGTATGCACAGAATAAGGTTTCTAATAGTTCGTTTTCTTCGATTTCTTCTGCCGTTATTAATCAACTTAAAAAATAAGGTTCTCAATTCGTCGTGTAAAGATATATATTATTTATGAATATTCAGCCATAACTTATTTGATTCGCAACCGATTTCATGATTCTTTCGGCTTCAGTACAGCTTCAGGATACTATCATATAAATTCCATTGTTATTGAACACCATATGCGTAACTTAAAAGTGAAAAATAAAAAAATCTAGCACAAAAGAAATCGACTTCAAGAGTAACTAAAAATCAAAAACAAACATTTCCTACAACATCTCGAAGTCGGTTCCAACACCGACTTCGAGATTTTATAAAACGTGAAAAATAACGACAATTTGCAAAATATTATATATATACTTCAAGACCTATCTACGAGTCCGGCAGCACATTGGTAGCACCTTCAGTGTAGCATATGTTCATAGGCGACGGTATCAATCACGGTTCGGCAGTCAGCCTGTCTGCTGTACTCCAATAATAAAAAAAGATGTTGTAAAATTTTCCTTTTTAGTTACTTTTGAAGTGTTTTTGCTAGATTTTTTTTATTTCTTATGAAACTATTGATTTCCAAGTTCCTGGTGAAGAAGCGAATATCTCAATTGTTTAGTTAAACGTGCCTTTTTGAGCTGTCACAAGCTTAAGTTACATCAGGGAAATGATGTGGCCGAACGACCACCGTCTGCCATTGCACGCGGTGTTAGTTATGTCGATTTCCCACGAGCCTGGCTAAATGTTATGGAAGGGTCTCACACTCGCAGCAATCTTCGGGGGATGGGCGGCCGTAGATGGATTTATCCTCATTAATAAATTGGAAACCGAATCTTACGACTATGATTTATCACTTTCTTCATTACAAAATGAATGAAAACTTCTAAACGACACGAATTTAATATTCGTAGGAGTAAGACAAAGGGATTTGTCAAATCTTGACCCATTTCGAGAGAAAATCCAAGAAGTTTACCTTACGACTGAAAAAGCGAGAAAACGAGTCCGCCGTCATGAATTATGGATCGGGGAGGAAAAATTTTGACGTAAACAATGCTTATCATCGCATTTTAAAATTCAACGGGGGAACGGTATGAAGAATTCTTTTTTAAAACGTGAAAGTAATCACCGTTGCGCAACATAATTTGACGAGGAGAGGTTAAAAAGTTAGTCCAATTTATTCTTTGGGCAAACACTCTTTGAAAGTTGGCAGTTGACTAATTTGTATTTTTAACCGACATCAATCTTGTTCTCAAATCGACTGTATGTGAGTTTGTTTGTTTTACGCGATTTTCCGTCAATTGTGGACCGATGTTCAGTTATTTTTATTCGAAATAAAATATTCCTGAGATGGTCCCATTGTCACCAAATCAGGTTCTGAGGAGTCGATTCCAAGGAAATCTAGAGCAACTCTTGAAAATTATAGGCACGTACAAAGTGTTTCATTTTTTTTTCAAAATTATTCAAGTATTTACAACTAAAACGTGGCACGCGTATACAAGTTTGCCTTTCGATGCGTGTAGGCGCTCTTTAACAAGGGTAGCTCTCAATTTCCCTGGGATTCACTCAACAGACCCTGAATTTATGACAATGGGAACACATATCACGAGTATGCATTTTCGAATAAAACAAATTGAAAATCGGTATACAATTGACGTAGAAATTGCGTAACAAACATACAGTACCAAAAAATATAGACGAATTAAGAACTTCCTGCTTTTTGAAGTCTGTTAAAAATTTACAATAAGGAACAATCGTACGCTTTCCCATAGCCAATTTTCCAGTAGAATTCACATAAAAAACGATAGTTATCGTTTAAGATCATATGCAAATCACGGAATTTATGTATGGGAAAATCCCTCCCTTCGCACATCACCCAAAAGGCGACGCTACCCGGATAAAGTAAGTTCATTAGCCAACGAGATGAGTTCGCACGCAAAATTTTGATTAGATTGTTTAATATGCTGATTTTATGTATGATTTTTATTGAATCATTTCCGTGGAAATTATATTAATTAGCTGATGTTTTGTTAGGATTATTAAATTAATATTAAGTATTCGTGTTATTTTGTTTGCATTCAAGGTATAGAAGGAATATCACGATGAAAATGATCTATATCAATATTGTAAACGTGAGACGTAATTAACGCCCTCGGTGTTGCAAACGTCCATAAGCGACGGTAACTACCTTCCACCAAGTGGGCCGTCTGCCTGTTTGCCTGCTTTAGGCAATTAAAAAATGAATAAATTTCCTTGAAAGACACAGAAATGAAATGACACGATGGTATATCTTAGAGATAGAATGTTTATATTGATCATTTGATTCATCCAAATTGAAAGGCAGAAATGAACCGTCTAATATCGGCTTTTTTAGAACAAGACTCAATTGCAAAACGACGTGTGATAATATAGAGTTTATTATTAGTAGACCTGTCTTTATATTTCATCGATAAGACATACAATACTCTCCTCATGAAAATTCTTTTACAGGGTGCTTACAAGACATCCTATCGCAATTTATTAAACTCTCAAAGTGACAGGATGTCGATACAAGCTAGCTTGTCATCATGAAACAGATTGAGAGAAAAATGTTCCCGATGACAAAGTATAAACTGAAGCAGCAAGCGGGTTAAATACGGAAATAAGGCAGAGTTAGACACACTTCGTAAGGTATGAAGTAATTTAGTTAAGAAATTTGAAAATTTTAAATGAACTCTCGTCTGAGGATTTTTAAAGATCTCTTGAAATACTTTCGAGACTGGCAGCACATTGATAGCAGATCTGGGTCCCAAGTCTGCTATTACTATAGTGTCGGAATGGTTGTACATCGGTGTCATAAATGAATCATATACTGCTTTTGTATGGTATTTTACTAGAAACCATTAACCATTATGACGTTAGTAAACGGCTATTCTGACACGATTGTTATAGCAAATTTGCTGGTGTTACAAATATCTATAGAGACGGAAACTATTCTTCATTATGTTGGCCATCAGCGTGTCTGCTGTACCCAGAAATATACTTTTTTTGGTGTTAGATAGGTGATCTACCTTATTTTATGAGGTCAAATTTTTATGATGTTATGATCGCTACTGGTCATGTTTTGAGTCAAAAGTGTAGATAACCAGATATAGAAAGTATGAAAAACCATTATGCAGCAATACCAAGGATCAACATACGATTTAAGAGGCAGTTAGCTAAATTGATGATGTTTGGTACCAGCTGATGCAGTGGTAATAAATGTTCCGTCAGCCACAACCACTAATGCACGTCTGTGATGGATCGCATAACATTGATGGAAAACATGCAAAATAGCAGAATAACATTACGTTTAAAGTTGTTACATATTGGTTAAGAGCTCTTTCTTGATAGTTGAGCACAGAATGACACTGTGTAAGTTCCGTTGAATAGATATACATCATAAATGACAAAACTGTTAGCAAAAACTTTTTCCTTCCTATTTGGAACTTTCTTCTTTACGTGTCTTTCGATATTTTAGTATATACTCTGTGCATTATGCAATCAATCAACTTCATAATTATTATCAAAATTGAATTTATCAATATTTATTTTGATAGTCTCATATTTTACAAGATTAAATAGCAATTCGTTGTCATGACTATTGTGATTAATGTGTCTGATGAAGTGACCTATTTATCATGCAACTACATCCGAAAGATATTTCTGACGATCACTATTACAGCTGTTTTACCCATGGTTATCTTCGCTGCACTGTTACTCATTCTTACATATGAAGAATTGGACTATCACGTGGCTCTTACTATAAGTTTAATTGTGAAGATCGTTCTTGGATCGCTGTTGGCACAACTTATATTTGGCAGTTCTATTCTAACGTGTGCACATTTGTTACAAAGAGGACACTTAGGGAGATACTATAAATGGTACATGTTCTTCCATTTCGCTATCATGGGAATGTATCTTGGATCTTGCATCGTCATGACTGTTGTTAAGGGATTCTATTTTTTGACTAGCCTCGTAATGTTGGGAGGTGTTGGATATTACTTTGTTTTGTGGAAACGGATAATTGTCAAGTAATTTATAGTTATACTGTTTGCTAAATTATTGTGATACGTGCAATTTACGAGTCAAATGATTTATTGCTTTAGATTCAACCTAATTTCCAAGCCACAAAATTTTTCTGTTTTTTTAGCATCCTAATTGATATTTTATACACGAGAATAAGAATTTGTTTATTGGTTTTTTATTTATTTTCAATGAAATTTATGTATTATCCTAATACAGAGGACTTTTGATAACAGGGCTAAACATAGAACACTGTTCAATCCATAAAATGAATTAGAAGAACCCTTCATTATCGAGTCAACACAGAAAGTATGGTAGCGAGAAACCCTTATGGTGTGTATCTACCATTTACGATAGCTTTCGTGGGATACAGACACGAAGATTACGGAGCTGCGTGGAGAGCTCTAATGAGAAAATTAAACTGCTATAGATACATAAAACTGTAACAGTACCTGGCGCCTATAATTTTAAACAAGTCTCCTTCATCTTTTTAATCACATTTTTACGCATCTCCTCATTTTACGAATTATTAAGGGCATAAATTAACTAATTTCGCCTTTGAATCTGTCAATCTGTCTATTAAACTTGTAGGTTCTAATCAGTATAACGCCGTCTCTCAATCAGCTAATTACATCTTGCTGTAATTACAACTGTCGCCGATCAGAGATCAATGTCGGCCTCTTTGAGGAAAATAGCGGATTGAGGATCGCAATTGGTTTTCATGCTGGTGGGAAGAAATAATGAATGTGCTTAATCAATATAGCTGTATATATTAACACCGAAATTTATTCTAATGTTCCTGCTACATCTGGGATAAGGTCAGTGTTAGTGATTGTGTTACGCAGATGTAGCTAAGGGTTTATTTTTTTTTGTTCAATTTGTGATGCGACATTATTATTAATTGTTAATGACCATAAACATTGACAGATAACGTATGTATATATACTAATGTAGCAAATCATTAATGGCATTATTTTTAACGCTATAAACAAGGTGCCTTTGGGCACAGTTATTAACACTCACGTTCTCCCAGTTGGAGCAAAGACATGATATTATAAATAAGAACACTATTTTTGACAAATATAATAATAACTATCATTATATTTTTGTGTATATTTGATTGGCATCTCATCACTTTGGCGCTGATAGCGAGAGTCCTAACGAACTAAAAAGTAACTTGTGTCATATTAATTTGTTCCAGAGATTATCCCAAGCGACCTTTCGAAATTGACACGAAGATATTCTTCGCATTTATATGCAGTAGCCAATATTGTGGTACTAATAGAGAACAGTTAAAAATATAATGCTGATACCTATTACATGGATCAACTAAATTGAATCAATTTGGTGAGAACGCACAGAACTGTAAGGACACGACGGTATTCAATGATATTGAATGAACCAGCTTTATGTTTACACGGATCACTTTAGATGATGAATCCAATAGAGTTGCGGACACATGTTACAACAATAAATTATAATATTTTTATGTATAAAGGAACAGGCGTTAAAATACCAACTTATCATCTTACTTTTGGAATATCATTATAGAAGTAACAATAATTCTTGCGCAATTTGAAACTTTTTACTAGCGTACAAGTCCAAGTAGATACAGGCGTATCTACTTATGAAGTCTTAAGTACGTACGCATGTCTAAAATCTATGAAACCGTGACGTTCTGTAAAAGTGTTACTTGATTCGACTGTCCACTATTGAAATACAAAAATGGTCCGTCTAATATAGTCTTATAGCAAAGGAAACGTACCGATACTACGTGACTCATATTTTTTTAAATATTATTTATTAGGCGTTTAACAAGCGCTAAACGTTGCACGCTATTTAAATATACCTTGAAAAAGCACGAAATTTCCCTAGAGGATATTGACTACGTAACTAAAACCTAACCCCCCCTGATCAAGCGTGGTATTTTGAAAACCTCCCCCCTGAACGGATCACGTAGTATGAGTACGTTACTTAGAATTTTGCATTTAGAGCTCCATATTATACTTACACATTCCGTTACCAATGATAGCACAACACTTTCATTGTAACGCGTCTAATCCTATATGATATATGAACTGTTAGTACACGTAACTCCTTAATTATTTAAGTGTAATCCCTGATACAGAGGACTGACAAGCGAAGGTAATCCGGCTTTGTGGCCAAAACTAAAATTCACCTGTCAAAGTTTCATAATTTATTACCCCGGAATATATAATAGAAAGTTCTACAATTTTCGCAGAGGTTTAATTTTGTTGTTGTATTTGATGTAAATGGATTGTTGTTTTGGAAGTTTCATATTTCAAATTGGAAAGTAACTAAAAAAGAGTAATGTACATTTATTTATGTCCAGAGGATCATAAATTAATTTGCAACGTGTTACGGCTGTTCAATGAATAATAAATATATCGCCTCTTCAAAAACTTCAATAACATGATATCTTGAAAATTGATATTTTACATGAGACAGTTTTTTAACTTAAAAAGTAGTTATGTGTAAAGAATAACTCTTATACTGTCAATTAATAATTAATTTATTATAAAAAAAAAATCCCCTTCTTTTGGAAAATAAAAATATTTTTTATTTTATTGTAAGAGTTCAGCAGACAGGCAGATGTTGGAAAGCGGTTACCATCGCCTGTGGACATATGTAATACCAAAGGCGTTACAAATACGCTGCTGCTCTCTTAATGGAGACTGGAACCTGGCCACTAATGCCGGAACATAACTGAAGGTTGTTATGGCGACATACTCTAGACCAGGGGTGGTAGCCATCCAGACGGGAAAATACCCTGCCACCTGGCTGTGGGTTATTTGGTCGCCAGTTACAACAAGCCGCCCGACCGCCCAGCCGCAGGAAATTGTATACTTTCTCCATTCCTGCACGGATATGAGTTGATATTGAACCAAAGAGGCGATATGTAATTATAAATAAATAATCTGCAGTCAGACGCACACATTGTATATCACAACTAAGCAAGTTACGCTTGTGTTATGAGTAATATACAAACGACCACTCTGGGGTCAAACCCAGACACCCAGACCACAGTAAATAAAGGAAAGTTTGTTTATGAAATTTACCATGCCAGAAATCGAACCCGGAGCCTCTGCGTTCCAGTGAACTAAGCCAGCAAAGGTTTTGGGTACTCCACCGGCCGTCATGCTGTACACGGCACATACGATGCGAATCAAAAATGTTCTACTACTTACTTTTAAAGGTTATATCAGAATATTCTTGCAAGTAGAATATTCTGGGCAGATTCCTATAACTTTATCAGTAGGTAAGTTCAAATGAAAAAAATCTTTTTTATCTGTAGTTTTTTATTCTGAATCAGTACGGCACGTGCCGATCGTCTAATGCAGGTACAATGCAGATCGTGACATTATATAAAACCAATAGTGTACGCAAGCTAAAGAAAATAAACAGTAAAAAAATTTAAAATAGGAAATCTAACTTCAGAAAGTAAATAATAAAAATTAAGAAATTTTCGATTATTGTTCTTGGCTAATTTTTGGTATTTTTGAACTTGTAATAATTAACAGTGGAGCTGATATGTAATTAGCTAATATAATAAACTAGCGGTTCCGGCAGACGTTGTCCCGCCCTGAAAAAATAAAAATCTAGAACGCGATTCTAGTGCCTCCTATCGATTCCAATTGTGAAACTAAACCATCCGGGGACCCACTCAAAGACACACAAAATCATCAAAATCGGTCCAGAGATCAGAAATCGATTCCAAAGTTCGTTTTCTAAGTTATGGGACCCATTAAATAAATTATCAAAACGATTAGTCGTTTTTAGTTATGCGCATATAGATTTTACGATTATTTTTTATTTATATAGATTAAAAGTATTATACATTCGCGCCGTATGTTATTTTTAAGGACGCTTAAATTATTAAATTTGAGATTTCTAAAAGAATCTGAAACCTTTCAGATAGATGTTGGAACTCTCTTTATGATCACACTAAGACTAACTAGGCTTTGTAAGCGTAGTAGTCCCTATTTACTTGACGCGGTAAATAATAATACAGGTTTACTGGTGTGATAATTTAATAACGATTACATACATCTTATATATTAATCATGTACGCTGATACGCAGTGTTTATTATGTTTATAGGTTCTGGGCGTACGTGACGCCATTATAGACAAAGTTACTGAATTTCAGTAGAATATTTGTTTAATTTCCAACCATCTGTAACCACCCTGCAAGGAATGCATCTAGTTACCTGTATCTCTGTATAAGCGCTCAATGATGACTTATAAGATTCGTTGATAACTGTACAAATTTAGATTGAGTACATTACAAAATTAGTGATGGCTAACATATAATATTGCTATGTTTGAAAAAACAAAATATCTAAACGGTCAATATCGTTCTTGAACTCAAAGATTGAATGGAATAAGCTCCTAGACCAGGCTTTCCCATACGATATGAGATTTTTTTAAAGGTATCATGATATTCTTTCGAGGCCGACAGCAAGTTTTTGAATTGAAACTTCTTTAGAATCGTTGCTATTTGAAACTAGATCAAACGAAAAAGCGACACTAAAAAGAGATGAACAGGTAAATCTATAGAACTAAGCCTGCGAGAAAATGAGATGCAAGTTATACATTGTTCAGCATAGATTAGAGAGTCAATAAGACCGATGATTAAACATAGGTCCAATTTGGACCGAAATAAAACTGATAACACTTAATATTTTTTAAACTACAACAGTGAAAAATTGAAAGTGTTACTTAAGAAGTTTATTTTGAATTATAATATGTTGACGGATGTAGGCTAAAGGAATTATATTTATATTAATAAAAATTAGAGAAGAATTATCTGTGAGTATATTCTCCGAAGTTTCACATCTACTGCATGTAAACTGCACACACACACACACACACACACACACACACACACACACACACACACACACACACACACACACACACACACACACACACACACACACACACACACACACACACACACACACACAATATTTTTTAAATAATCGGCAAACAAACGCACACATTGTATATCCCCAAATTAAACAAGTTACGCTTGTGTTATGGGTAATATACAAAGAACTACTTTGGGGCCGATCCCAGACACTCAGACCATAGGAAATAACGAGGAATTGATCGCCAGGAATCGAACGTAAGTGAGTGCAAAGGCTTAGCCCGCTCCACCACAGAGGCCGTCCAAATTAGTAACACCTGTGGTGTTGCAAATGTGTGGTCCTCAGTCTGTCGGCTGTACTTTAGCAATAAAAAAATCTTCTAATGTAACTACCACTGATTTATAATTATTTCGAACGTAACATGTTTCTTAATAGGTGTAGGGGAGAGTAATTTACTTGAAGCCAGCCTAGATCCACATCACGTAACTAAGATACGTATTGCATACTCTATGTATGATCTAAGATTGCTGTATCCGTTCCATATATCAATTCGCTTTGAAATATTAAGATTATACTTGTACAACGTAGCAAGGATGTGTTACACAAATTGAAATAAAAGGACTTCCACGTTTAAATGTTTTTTTAATACTCCATGTCCTGACGCACACGCTTGTCAGGGTTATTTATTTTCTTATTGTTTTACTTTTATTTTCTTTTCTGGTAACTCTTTTGATTGCCAAAACCTTATTTCTAATACGTTGTTATTTTTACAAAATTTCAAGCCAAAACATTTCTACTATATATAATACTACTATTTATACTCTTACATGTTTTATTATACTATTTACTGTCTACACATTAACGTTAATGTTAGTATGGAGATTATGGAACAAAAATAATTATTAATTAAAAGATTTTGAGAAAACATTATTTTTAAATATTTAAATTGAAGGCCTCTGTGGTTGAGAAGCTAAGCCTTTGCTGACCTACCACCTCATTGCAACGCAGAGGCTCTAGGTTCGATTTCTGTTATGGTAAATTATGGAAACGAATTTTCTCCGTTATTTACTATGGTCTGCATGTCTGCGTTCGACCCCGAATAGTCCCATAACACAAGTGTAACTTGCTTAATTTGAGAATATACAATATGTATGTTTGTCTGCCGATTTAATTTAATAAATGCAAAAAAAATTATATGTCCTTCATCTTTCTTTACAGCATATTGTCCTTGTTGAATGTCATTTAAGGTATGGTGTAATATTCTGGGGAAATTCAACTAACAAACAATTAGTTTTTAAAGCCCAAAAAAGATGTATGAGATCCATGTTTGGCTTAAAATCGACTGATAGTTGTAGACCATAATTTAGCTAATATAAAATTTTGACACCTCTCTATATTACGGAAATAGCAATGTTCGTCAAAGATAACCCTAATTTATTCCAAACACTAGCACAAGTAATGACACGTAATCGCAGAGATCAGAACAAATAGAGTCTAGAAGTATCAAAAACAGAACTCATGAACAGAAGCATAATTTGTATGGCTCCAATCATTTACAATAAATTACCTAAAGACTGGAGAGATTTAAAGCATGACATGTATAAACAAAAATTAAGGATATTTTTATTAAATAAATGCTACTATGAATTACTGGATATTATAAATACATTTTGATCATATGTTATTTAATTTTTTATATATTAATGTGGTATTAATATATTAATAAAATAATAATTGTAGACAATAGTTAGTATAGTAATTATTATTATTAAATTTTTATGACATTCTTTTTGAGTTATTTGTAGGACTATTAATTATATTCATTATTGTAACTTTTCCATGTCTAACTGGCCAAACATGATGCACGTTTACTTTTATACCATCATGCATACTCTGATATGTAAGTATTCATATTTAAGAAATAAATAACTTCGACTTTGACTTCATCTCTTACCATTATAAGTTTGATTTCATTTGAAATCAACCCCTTTTTGTTAAGATTTTCCATTCAAGTTATACCTTTAATTACAGTATCGAGTCGTTTTCTGACAGAAAATTCAAAGTATTGTTCCAATTATAAAGACGTTATTTGAGAAGGGAATAAATTCTGGGAATTTTCCGCCATTTAAATTTATGCTGTTGAAACAAATTACAGATGGTTACAAAACAGTGTTTATTCCAGGTAGTTGATTATAAGTCATGAAACATATTCTATAAAAAAAACTAGGATATGCCCGCAACTTTATCTATGGCTTGAAATTTCCGCGGGATTCTCAGGACACAAAGTGCCGCATCATTAAAAAAAGTGTAAGCAATCATTTACGTAAAAAATATGTCAGAATAAGATAATTTTCATACACCCGAACAACTACGAACAGCTCCTGGGAAAATTCCCTCCGGATTCCAGGGATATAAAATATCACATATTTTATTACATAAAGTTTGCTATAAATTAGTGAAACTATTCACAATGGGATTCGATTTTTTTAAACTGGCATCGCATAAACTGCATCGAAATCGGCCTAGTCTTGACGTGAATTCCGAACAAACAGATAGACCGATAAACAGAGAAAAATCTTAAAAAATTGCATCGTGTTCTCCATCGTTTATAATGTATTCCAGTTGTTGTTTTTTAAACAGCTTCAATGTGCAGGCACGGCATTTTTAGAATTTCATATTATCGATAGATAGAAACTTATGACCATACCACTACTGGACTAAGGTCTAGACATTTTAGGTATAGATCAAAAGCATAGGCAATTTTTACTAACAGATATATTCGATATGAAGATTACCTATGAAGACCTCACGATGTTTTCCTTCGCCAATAACAAGCTTACCTGAAAAAAAAGACATGTCATTATTTATGAGTTAGTTTAGCTACAATTCTCTTTTAATTTAAGTAATTTTATTTTTGTCATCAGATTTTCATATAAAATACTAGCTGTGCCCGCGACTCCGTCCGCGTGGAACGTTTTTTTCGCGGAGCACTAAAAAAGGGAAAAGTAGCCTAAGTTACTCCTTATAACATCAGCTATCTGTCAGTGAAAGACTCGTCAAAATCGTTGCAGCCGTTTCAGAGATTAGCTGGAACATACAGATGGACAAAAATCTTAAAAATTGTTTTTTCGATATAAGTACCGTATATACTTTCATATGCTTTACAAACAGGCACTTCAATTTTATTTTTCTGTATAGATATATTATGTATAAAATATACAGGTGACCAGAACAGTGACGTTCAAAATTTAGTTAGTTTACATGACGGGTTGACCGAATTACCCCCATATATATTTTACCAAAATTTTAGTTTTTAAGTTATTAATGGTTTTTGGGAAATTTAGAACGCAACTGATTATTTGGGAGTTGCTTTATGTAACGATATCCTTATAAAATTATACTTTTACTTGTAGAATAATCAGGACCCTAACATCAACATAAATTACAAAAGTAGTACTTGAAAAAAAAAATATTTCAAGTGAATCAGACTCTAGTTTTCAATCTTAAATAAAAAAATGAAAAAGACAACTTTATAGGAGTGTCTTTAAAAACTGTGCAAGAGTCTAAGTTTTTATAATAATACAAAAAATTACCCTTGATAGGCCATTTTTTACTTTAACCGGCCTTCAAACGTACTGAGGTGGTAATTTCCCATTAAAAACTTATTCAAAAAATTAAATTTGGGCTATTTTGTTTTTCTTTAAGTTGATTAATATTATAAAATGATGATATTTAACAAAAAAATAATAGTTATAATCTTGTAGATAAACTAGACATTTTTTTATGAATGACTATTTTTCAACCGTGCAGGAACGGAGAAAGAATACAGTTTCCTGCGGCCGGGCGGCCTGTCGTAAGAGGCGACAAATCAACCCACAGCCAGGTGGTAGGGCATTTGCCCGTCTGGGTGGCTACCACCTCTGGTCTAGAGTATGCCGCCATAACAACCTAGAGTAGTGTTCTGACATTAGTGACCAGGTTCCAGTCTCCCTTAAGAGAGCAGCAGCGCCTTTGTAGCACCTTTGGTGTTCCAAATGTCCATAGGCAATGGTAGCCGCTTTCCATTTAGTGGGCCGTTTGCCTGTCTGCTAAATTCATGCAATAAAAATAAAAAGTTTTGAGCAGACTTTTCGTGAAAATTTAACGCTTTATTGATTTGCACGTATTAACCTTTTTTCTATGAACACTATGACTCAAATAAAGAATATTGCGGTCTCTCTCACACACGCACAGTTATTGGGCTCTGGAATAGTGTTTGTGACTTTACTTTTATGTAGTATCGTTCTTTGTATCGTTTTTATTAAATACATTAAAACACAGTTGCTTGTGAAATAAATAAATTCGTTTATAACTGGTTCTCAGTGCTACGTAAACATGAGTGTTATAAATCTGATTTACTATTGATAAGAAAGTTATACTAAAATTAGTACGATATAGCTTATGAATAATCCACACTTTTCCCCGTGGCTACGCCGCGGTTCGGCCCCATGTCGGTGGATTTTATACATGTATAAACCTTCAGTGAAAAATGATCTAAGTGATGATGAAAACCGCATAAAAATCGATATGTGGTTTAGGAGTTAACGGATTTACAGACAGACGCGGAAAGAGACTTTTTTTTATATTATGTAAAGATATAATTGAAAGGAAACAAAATGTTCTTTACCAGTGAATAATTATTTCGACTATGTAATATAATTAGTAAAATATAATATGAGGAGAGTAGTTTTTGTTTCGTTGTTAAAAAAATGATATAAATATATGTCTAAAAAGCAACTTATTCCGTTTACCCTCTATCGTCATTTTAAACAGATTTACGCGTCCAAAGTCATAAAAGGTGTGTCCTTCTTTTTCACCTTTTCATTTTCTAATGCTGGGTGGAAAAGTTATAAAATTTTAAGATTAACAATTGGCTGGATCAAAATCTAAATTTGATATGTTCGAAAAAATGGGATGTTTTCGATTGAATGCATTTTTTGCGTTCAAAAAATGACGGTGGGAGTTGGTAATCTATATAAAACTCTTCCCTTGATTAGACTGCAACACACTTGGCTGATTTATATACGTAAAAAAGTAGGTTGTATCCTTCTAATTTCCTGTAGCAACCCTGCAAAATTTCTTCACTTTGGGCACGCACTGCTTATCTGATGTTATCCTGACTTAGAGCTAAGCATAATCGGGTTACTGTGCGCGTGTCGCGGAATATTAAAAATGTTACTTGTTTTATATCATAATTATGCGGTATAAACACTATTTTAGTCAAATTCTAAAGCTTTTATTTAAAATAAGTTTCACTGGAGAACATTTTTTGATGGTCATTCATACATATGGTATACGTTAAAATTTAAATCTACTTTTTATTCTATGTATACCGCTTCACAACGTGTTTTCGCTGTTTAAAAATAATGTTTGCGATTAATGCAACTTTATCCTTTATCATAACATCAGACCTCATCTTATACTAATATATAAAGCTGAAGAGTTTGTTTGTTTGCTTGAACGCGCTAATCTCAGGAACTACTGCTGATTTGAAACTTTCTTTCAATGTTAGATAGTCCATTTATCGAGGAAGGCTATAAGCTATATATCATCACGCTAAGACCAATAGGAGCAGAGTACCAATGAAGAATGTTTCAAAATCGGGGGTTTTTTTAACTTACTTTTTTAACTATTCCACGGGGACGAAGTCGCGGGCAGAAGCTAGTTACATTATAACATATTATAATAAAATAATTTTTATATAAAATCTAAAATACACAAAAAGCTGAGAAATCACAAAATATACATATAGAAATCGAGACAAAGTTTAATTTAATATAATATCAAAACAGAGAAGAAGCGGCAAGAAACTCCCCACCAATATGTCCAGCTAAAAATACTTTTTCTCCATATTTAATTATCTCAGAGAAGTTATTTTTAAACCATACACATCCATAGTAACTCGATGGATAAGATAATCGCATCATATTTTTATAGGTTAGATTCTAGTAGAAGGGTTTTAAGGGTTTATATATTACCCTACGACATGAAACTAGCTATTCCATCTTGGAATGGCGTGTAAAATCTCAATTTTCCCAAAATAACGGCGCTCATTCATATTAGCGGGACATTTTAGAGTATTAGGGATATGATTATTTATTTCATAAAGAATTGGTTTCTATGACCGACCTGTTGCCGGCAATCTAGCAAATGTTTATTACTAAATCTTTTTATGTATCTTTTGACAGCACTATAAATATATTCTTGTATATAGAACAGTATAAAAGATTATAAATTCAAATTTGTATAAATACCACAGATCTCCATGCGGTAGCATCGCTTGTGTAAAGTTTGTTTTCGGACATAATTCGTTCTAGCGGAAATTATTCCATTTCCGGTGTAAAAAGTGCCCTATTTTTATCGCCATTATTGAAAATATACATTTGCACATACCTATTACATTTCGAAAATATAGAAAATATTAGGAAAGACCCTGTCTACATATATATGTGCTGGCGGCCTCGAATAAATTTTATGATGCCTTTTTTGAAAAATCCCATGCCGTAGCGAAGTGGCAAAACCTCAGCTGGAAGCTCAGTCCTTATGTGTGTGTGCACAAGAGACACGTTCTAGAGAACCGTTGCGCACATGAGCGAAGGGGCTCAAGGAAGTGAGTATATGAGCGCCCAGCCCACGGCGAGCGATGCGGCGGTAGTAAGAAAACACAAGGCACCTATTTAAATCTAAAAATATATAAATCTAGCAGTGGACTATGATCGATTGACGACAAAACGTGTTGTTTTCTTCTTAGCTATTGCAGTTTTAACCGATTAGAACAATTGTAGATATTCATGAGTAAGATAAGATACTACTTGAAATAGCAATGCCTAGCAAGGTTATCAATATTGTTTGTCTATCGCAGCGATAAGACTACCAGATAAATCAGTTCAGTCTGTTGTGTTCTAAATGAAGTGAAGATAACAGATTTAATATTGTGTTAACATATTTGAATTTAATAAAATATTTTACAGCAACAAAATATACATTAATTGTAAAATATTCACATTAAAATAAAAAAAATCCTATTAAAATATACAATTAATATATCTTACACTTTAAAAAAATTACAAATAATAAGTAGGCCCCAAATCATCGTCATAAAATAAATTAAAGTGTATAATGTAAAAACTATTTAATTTCTATTGAGTAGTTACGGCGAAGAAAAGTTATAGCCGCAATATAAGAATAGAAAAATACCTTACAGTCGCAGTTTAAAAGTTTGTAGTTGATTTGTGAGTGATTGTGCTTAGTAGCTATTTATGTTAGGTAATGTATGTAACGAATCATGAAGTATGTGTAAAAACCGGAAAAGTACGTATAATAAGTGGCATCCATACCAAAGGTTCCGTAAAGGCATCTAACGTCTATTATTATTACAAATTAGCTACAAAAGCTATTTTTAAACTTTTATTTACCAACTTGATATAATTTTTGTTTAGAATTTTCTATTTCATACTTCACAAGATTGAAAGACACACGAATTTTATGACTTTGGGAGCTAATATTGATTGGCGGCCTCTGTGGTTGAGCGGGCTAAGCCTTTGCCGGCTTACCTCACTGCAACGCAGAGGCTCCGGGTTCGATTCCTGGTATAGTAAAGTTCGGAAACGTATTTTCTCCGTTATTTACTATGGTCTGGGTGTCTGGGATCAGCCCCAGAATGGTCCGTTGTATATTACCCATAACACAAGCATAACTTGCTTAATTTGGGGATATACAGTGTGTCTGTCTGTCTGTCGATTTATTATTATTATTATTCTTTTCTTTTTTGTTTTTTTTTCTCCTTTTCGTTAAAAAAGGGTAAGTTATATGACGCGGACCGCAGTCAAGCGCCATAGCTTAAATCAGTAGGGTATATGAGAGTTATTGGTAATTCGAGCAGAGGATTAGAATTTTCTGGTAATTCTACAGGTATTTAAAATTGTTGCTTTTTGGATAAGTGGGAGTGTATGTGGTATTATTAATATCTTGCGACTTATTGACTTAGATAAAAAGTAATTAAATAATATCTTTATAATTTTTAAAGATTTGACTAACAATATTCCACACAACTATGTACAGTCGTGGTATGAAAATTGATTCATTTAACGTTCCGGGAGCACATGTTACCTTTACAAAGTAAGTCACAGAACAGACTGTTCCACAAAAAAAATATGTTTAACTGTTTTACAATAAAGTTTAAAATTGCTGAGATCAAAGTTGTGTGATTTTCTAGCGTATCTAAGAAGTTGGTTTAGAGATACAAAACTTTTTTATTGGTTTTAATATTTAGGATAAGCGTAGTGATTATATCCTCTTTGCTTTTAATGATTAAAACTATTGTTAATCTCAGTATATGTCATTGTCAACATTGTATTTTTGTTTTTTCACTTTTTCATATTTTATAAACGTAACATTTATTAAAATGTTCGCAGTACTGTTTCTTGCACTCGTGCAAGCAAAAGTTGACTTTAAGGTGACGAACCTATTCACACCGCGATTGGACATTGACTGGAAAAATTCAAGCCTCAGTTAAACGCATGACTCTCATTCTTATTTTATATCAATGTTATCGGTATCGATTCAGTAATTTTCTTGTAAAACGACTACGCCATAAAAACACAGATGAATTAAAGGTGTCTAAAGGACATGACGGTTTTCATAAGGGTAGAGAATCCTAAAAAATACTATAACTATTTTTACATTTTCATGATAATCACTTTAATAGTTTCAAGCACGATTTAAATTTATGATTTACTAGCTGACGCGGCGAACTTCGTACCGCCATATTTTTTGAATTCCTAAAAGACTTTGTTTCATGACACAAACAAAATCACCAAAATCGCTCCAGGTGATTAGGAGGATTCTAGAACCCGATCTCAGCGCCACCTACCGGTTCGAATTGTGAATCTAAACCATCCTGGGACCATTGAAACACACAAAACAAATATCATCACAATCGGTAAAGTTGTTCTCAAGTTATGCTCGTACATATATTTCTACGATTCATTTTTATATATAAGATTTATATTTGCTGTATCGGATATTACAACAACTATATTCATACAACAATTCGGATGCATCAATGACTTATTATATTCTCAAAAAATAAATACTTACAATTTAGCCGCTCATCCGGAAAAAAGCAAAACAAAATAAAATATGCTTGGTTTATGGCTTCATAATAAATATGTGATAATGGCATCGTAAAGGGATAATCCTTTGCAGGGGTAAAAAATATCTAATAATAAAGATACATATCACGATAAGAATAAAGTTATAAATATTTACTCGAACGAAAACAATTCTCATTGCAAATAGTTAAAAATGTTGGGAAAGTTGTTCATTTTAAACTTATTGTTTAGTGTTCTTGCAGTAGATAACGATGATGGAGTTTGGACATGTGAAACTGTAAGTATACAGTTCATTTTTTTTTATTACTTCTATATTTTTAATAATTCTTTACTATTCTTCCTCATAATTTTAAAATATTATTATAATTTTTAGTTTAATTTTTGATGAGTTTTATAATTATAATATCAAATTTGAATCAGCTTTTTAGCTAGCTTAAAAAATATCAATTTATTATTTCTAAGAATAACCCGGTCTGTGTGTATTAATTAAGTAAATAAATAACTAAGTGTAATTAATGTTAATAAATTTTGTATTTAAACGGTAGTAGTACTTGACAGTCATGTGAGATATTTTTTATCATCATACGAATCGCCCGTAGCTTGATTGTTTTTGTACAAATGTACTATGTTATGATGTTATAATTCTAAGTGGTCAAATACCTTATTTATTTGATCGATATAGGTTTATTCATCACATGCAACTCTAAATTGTCCTTGATTTCTGTAACATAAGTTTAGTTCTATTCACTTTACTATTTTTCCATTTTAGATTGCAGTAATAACAGCCCAAGGATACCAAGCGGAAAACCATTATGTTACCACCTCCGATGGGTATATTATCCAAATGCACAGAATACCTAACAAAAGATATGAAAACATATCGAATGTGTCGGACAGACCCGTTGTAATGCTGATGCACGGGCTGATGTCGTCTTCAGACTCTTTTATATTCCTTGGACCTGAATATGCAATGGGTAAGTGTAAGTTTAGTTAAGCAGATTCACCTAGTACTATTATTTAGTAAAATCAATCCACAAACTACATATGGTTGAGCTAGAGCATCTCCATATTTTGAGAAACGAACCCAGTAGTTTCGCGGAAAATAACTGTAAACATAAGAAGACAGATGGGCGAATATGACGATTTCACAAACGTCTCTTTTTCGCCAAATTGCACTACAGAACCTTATAAGAATATATTATATGCTGCAAACTTGCATATATACAATTTTAATTTATCTTTACAGCATTTAATATGGCTGACGCTGGTTTCGACGTATGGTTAGGTAATGCACGCGGCAACGTACATTCGCGATACCACCACACATTAGATCCGGATCATAATGAAGAGAAATATGAATTCTTTGACTTCAGCTGGGAGGAAATCGGGACCCATGACCTCCCCGCTATGATAGACTATATATACTAGAATACACTGGAAATGCTAAGCTGCATTATATCGGCCATTCTCAAGGCGGTACTGTTTTCTTGGTGTTGAATTCCATGAGGCCTGAGTATAACCAAAAGATCGAATCTGCGCATCTATTGGCTGGTGTTGGCTACATGGAGTACTTTCCCAACGAGCAACTCATTAGTATGGCTGATATGGTTGATTTCATATATGTAAGTTAAGTTGTTTATTTCTTCTTAGTCTGTATTTTTCTTTGCAAGCTCAACCGATTCTCTTTTTTCCTTTCATCTCTGTTAACTAATTTGACGAGCAACTCTTTGCGAATATATAAATAATAATAACAGCCTATAAACGTTACACTGCTGGGCTCAAGCGTCCCAATATAGGGGAAGGGACAGTATAAACTCCACGCTTGTGGCGCTTGTGTTGCGCATCGGTAACGATGTGCAAATATCATCAGGATATTTTCCTTTACCGTTAGTGCATTGTAATTGTAACAATATGCACATTAGGTCAAAAAAATACGTAAAGGGTGTATGCTTTCCGGCCAGGATAAGAAACTGCGCTCTCTGAGATTGGAACACGTGCGCTCACCACTAAGCTCCCATGGCTCGCATGTATAAGTCACTTCAAATTTTGCATTTTAGATCACTGACTTAATATACGGATGATGAGCAGCTTTAAAAACATAATTAGTAAATATTTTTCAGAATATGGCTTTAGCAATGGGAATAGTTGAACTGTACTCGCTAACTCCAACGTACAAACTGGCAGAAAACTCACGGATATCTGACTACTGTACTGGAGACATTAAAAATAAACATATGTGTATACTCTTCGGCGTTCCTCAGATCCTTGTAAGTTAAGTTTTCAAAAATACCAAAACTCTCGATGAAGTTTATCAATTTGTTACAAATTATTCTGTGTATGCAACATCGTCAATTGTTATATTTTGGTGTTACTTTAATTCCATTGACAAAGTTAACTTATACATTTATTAGATGAATATTCCTGAATTCATTATATAAATAAATTATGAAGATAAATTCAAGAAAATCTTTGATTACTCACTTTTTGTTTTTGATATTGTTCATCTAATCGACCTTAATAAATAAAATAACATTAGTTTAAAATTCCATGATGATTCATAACGATTCATGACTTTATAATTTATAGGTTGTAAAAAACATTAAATGGACTTTCGATAGCATTTTAGTATATGTTGTTATTAACATAGATAAAAGAAATTAGCGTGTGATAGGTGGGATTAATAAGGTTTGGTGTACTTATTTCGTCAATTGTTTAATCTATCAGCACGTATTTTTTGAGAAAGTCTAGATATATCCAAACAAAATTACGTCTAGATCAGCCGGTTCAGCAACGGAAGCAGCTGAATCACTCAAGCACCGCAAATAGCAACCCTTAATGAGAGTTATACATTTGTGCTGTTTGCTGTTAAACCGCTTGGACCTTGGGGTCCTGACACCATGAGCCTGCATAAAAAAATATCAAAACGATTCACCGACTCTTTAGGTGATCAGAGGGCTGGTGCCTACCTCGGACAACGGATCAGTATCGCGATCCAGCCAGGAAACCTAGCCAGCCTCTGGACACCTTATCCACAGAAGACGGTGACCTAAACTCAGTATTCTATTTATAGCCTTAAGGGTCTGTGGGTAGAATACAATATACCTAGCCTTGCCATAAATATTGCAACAAAGAAAAAAAAATTCTATTGCAAATAACATTTATATGTTTTACAGTGTGTTAGTTTAATACATAAATATAAAACAATTTAAAATAAAAAAGCTTATTCGAAGTGGTCTCCATTGGCTGCAATACAGTCCTTTAAACGTTGAGGCCAGTTATCAATAGAAGCACGCACTCTTTCCATGGGAAAATACTTCACTACCAATCGGATGGATTGTTTTAGGGACTCTAAATTATCATGGCGTTTAGAGCAAGCCGTACTCTCTAAAATTGACCATAAATCATAATCCAGCGGATTAAGATCGGGACTAGACGACGGCCAGTCTTTTAGCTCTGATGAAGTCCGAAACGTTCGTTTCCAACCAAGACTGCGTGGACCGAGCTTTATGACCAGACACTGAGTCTTGCTGGAAGAACCATTCTTGATTATTGAACATGGTGTTGTTAAGGGCCTTAACTACCTTCTCAGGAGTGGTATCTTGATACACTTGTGCCGATGTTTTGATACCTTTTTCACAAAAATATGGCTCGATCACTCCTTCATAGCTAACACCCCACCAAACCATCACTGAAGACGGATAATGCCCACGTTGCACTCCGTCGACTAATTGAGAAGCTTCCTTAGAGCTTTGAGCACAAATACGGTCATTTTGTTGGTTAAAATGTTGCTCAATTGTAAAAAAATTCTCATCCGTAAACAAAATTTTTCTGTGACCTCTCTTTGCGTACCGCTTCAGTAGTTGTTTCGATTTTACCACCCTATTCTTTTTTAAATTATGAGTTAAGAAATGACCAGTACGTCTCTTATAGGCTGCAAGTCCTAAGTCATCTTTTAAAAAACGCGACATGGTTCTAGGTGGTATCTTCATCTTCCGAGAAAAAATCTTTTGCTTTCGGACAGGATTTCTTCGAATTCTGTCCCTTACTGCTTTGACCATCTTTTTCGTACGAACACTACGTGGACGGCCAGATCTTTTTCTGTCACAAACAGAGGAGGTCTCATTGTACCTATTAATAGCCTGATACACAAACATACCAAGCGTATGGAGAGTTTTAAAAATTGCATTTGGCTCCATACCTACTTTGTGTAATGCAATCACAGCGATTCGGTTCTCTTTATCGCCCCCCTCAATTTTTATATCGCAAAATGTTGTACAATGTATTGGCGCCAAAATGAGAAAACACAATGAACAATCATATAAAAATGACAGTTTCTAAATTGAACTGTAATATTTTGTTTCTTTTTAATTGTAACAGTATTTATGGCCAGACTAAGTAATTAAGTTAGATTTTCTGTTATTGTATCAGTTTATAAATTCATTGTAACTGTATTGTTAAAAAACAAAGTTAAATGTCAAATAAATAAAACTGAAAATTTGATTTCAGGGAGAAAGAAACTCATTAGTAGACTCGATACTGGACTTATGTGACATCTCAGGTTCAGCAGGTGCTGCATTAAAACAAATAGCTCACTATGGACAGAACATTCGTGATAAAACTTTCAGGAGATGGCATTATGGATCAAGTGGGAGTAATTTAGCGAACTACGGTGATAGTTCTCCTCCCAACTATAATTTGAGTTTAATAACAATCAATACTTGCATGCATTACACAGTTAGTGATAATTTGTTAGACGAAAGAGATGTTTTGAATATGGCGGCTGATATGCCAAATGCTATAGTTCGTAAAGTAGCTCGAGAAAGTTTCTTGCATGAAGATTTTGTTATTGCAATAGATGCAAAGGAGTTAGTTACAGATTACATAATAGACGCTATTAGAGGTGGTTCCATAGAAGAAGAAACAAAAGAAACGGATGTGGTTGATCCGGAGGAAGCAGTTGATCCTGAGAAAGTGGATGATCCGGAGGAGGTGGTTGATAAAGAGGAGGTAGTTGATCCCGAAGAGGTGGTTGATCTGGAGGAGGTGATTGAATCGGGGGAGGTGGACGAAGTTGTTGTCGTGTAAGTGATATATGTGCATCTTTTACGATATGATATTACCCAAAATTGCGTGACATTATAGCTTCCTAATTGTGATTATAACAATCTTTTCAATTTAGGCAATTACTAAGGCCTCTGTCCGCTAAATTAAAAACCACTTCTCAATTTGGAGTAAAAAGATTTAGAGGGATCAAAATATGTAGGGAAAAAGGAATCTTAAAATTGGTTTACATTCAATGCCATGAAGAAGTAACAAAACCTTTACGATTAAACAAACATTCAAATAAACTTGGACATATGTACAAGTGTGGATACAAATTAAATTCCCTCGGTATGTGGTCTATTTATGCTTTTCATATCGAACTTTTCAATTATCATTTCATATTTCTTATTTTCAGGGAAGGATATGAAACTGCAGAGACTGAAGAGGAAACGAACGTTGATGGTGGATCATCAGCAGTATTAATTAATGTTTTACTCTTAACAATATCTGTTGGCTATTGCTTATGGTTTCCATAATAATACAATATTGAATAAAGCGTAACTTTTATGTTTAAAAGGAACAATTGTGTACAAAATAATTTAAAAAATTGATACTTTAATTATTAAAGCAATTAATTATTTTACCCATGTTCATCATTATTATTTAAAATTAGACTTCTTCTATTTATATGTATGTAATATAAATAGAAGTCTAATTTCTTGACAATTAGTTCATTCTCTAGGGTGCGAAGATGAAATAAACAAACATGTAAACAGAGTCATATTCAATGTTAGAAGCATTTGTTTTTCATGATATTGGTAGGGTATAGGTATATTTATTACCTATTACATGTTTTCTCTAATGAGAGAATTTTTGAGTAAAATTTTAGTTAAATTGTGTGTTTATAGGTGGTTGCTTTAAAACATTTTCTACTTACCAGATGTTCTTAAATTAATAGTAAGACTAATGGTCGGTTACTATAATTTTACTACTCATTCGCTTGCCTTACCATTGTTAGAAATTTTAGATCCAATTTTAATCGATAGGCAAATGAACGATTAGTAAGATATGGAAATTCAGCTGTTACACGTTTAAACAAAATTAAATAGGGCAATTGATTTAAATAATTGTATATGTATTGTACCAAAAGGATCTCCCAAAAAGTGTATAAATTCTTGACAAAATATTACTAAAGATAACATTTAAAGAACCAAAGCTTTTAATGCTAAACAAACCAAGTGACGATCTTAAAAGCCTATCCACAGATCTTCGTTTCCAAATAAACGTGTATGTACGTGAAAATAATACACATGAAGCATAAACGAGTTCGCAAAGTGGAGTCGTAAACGTGAATGGTGTAAACAATAACGTTACGAGAAAAACATTCACATCGTAAACGGTGTAATTGTGGCCGGTTTTTGTTTGTTTTTGAACTGTTTGTGGTACTGCCACTAGTTTCTGGTGTTTATTCATTGTCATTATTGTGGATAGTGTGGATACACGCCGTGGAACTAAATCATTTTTTAAATATACAATGTGTTTTTTGCACTCCAAAATTTAAAAATTAAAGGGCGAACTGATACCTTTCTAACAAATTTATATGACAATTTTATAAGGGATTATTGTTTTTATTTCTGGAGTACAGTAAATAAGCTGACGGTCCGCCAGGTGGAAAGTGGCCGCAGAAATTGGTATTCTTTCTTCTTTCCTGCATTTAAATTTTGTTCAAGCAGTTTTCATTGGAAATATTTTTAACCTCCATAAAATTTGTACTCCAAACTTCAAAAGTTAGCAGGCGGAAGGGTAGCTTTCGTAAAGCTTTAATATGGCCCATTTTATGAAATTTCCATTGTGCTCGAAATTGCTAGAGAACCCTTTTTTGTCCTCGCCGGGGGAATGCTTTTGCGCATACCTTCGGGCCCCGGGGAAGGTCACTGAGCGATATGTGGGACTCCCGACGGCTGACATTATACAGAACCTTTTGACGATAGAAAAAGTTGCAAGCGAAAGACCACCTGACTACTCACTAAATCTTCCAGCGTCCCTCCGCATCGTAATAAGGTGCCACGGGTCATACGAATCATAGGTATGACTGCCGTAACGCCTCGATGCAAGCCGATGTGGAAGGATGCCCCTGGGATCAAGACACCCCACTGGCGACAGAACAGAGTGACGTGGTAGAGCCATGTTAAAACCACCATCTTAATTACAGCTCTTAGGGCCGACTCGATCGGTGTGATACACTTTCCCATCGTCTTATCCAACGTTTCTTATTCCAATCTCATATCCCAAATATGTAACCTAATATAAGAAACAATGTAGCCTAATAAAAGAAATAATGTATTTACACTATGTACCATTGTAAACATTTCGTAAAAATAAAATTAAAAAATATTCCCCCTTATTTATCCCAAGATAAAAAAATACTTAAGACAATAAAAATAAATAAAAAGACAAGAGCTCCATTTTAGCCCATAATGGAGAACAAGAAAAAAAAATCCCATATCCCAATAAAAGTATGTCTTGATATATAATTGCAAAATATGTATAAGAGGAAAAATAAGAGTTAAGAAATAAATAGTTCTAGCAACAAAATTTGTAATAAAGAAAATAAAAAGAAAACAAACAAAAAAGAAAATAAAAAACACAAAAAAGACAAAATGAATATAAGAAATAAGCCCGGACAATGAAGTTCGTCCGGAGAGAGAGGAAAAAAATCCCATATCCCATGGTTAACGTACAGAAGTTACTTAGCAAGAAGCAGAGGGAGGGCTTCGTTGAGTTCTCGAAAAAGCCGTTGTATGTGTAGAAATAGAAAGTAATAAAAATAATAAATAGATATAAATGGGATGAAAAAAAAATTGATTGTAGAGAGTTTAGATTAAATTTGGAAAACGTAGTAACAAGATAAAAATGTATTAGAATAAGAAAAGACATCTAATAGTATAAGACAAGTGTAATGGATTAAGTTCGTGTTTAGGAAAGAAAGGAAGAAACAAGAAAATAATAAAAAGTAAGATACCCGTTTCCCAATGTTGTAGAATAAATAAAATAAGAAGAAAAAAAGACCCTCTTTCATGACTTAAAAAGAGGAGGAAGGCGTAAAAAAACCCCCATATCCCTTCGCAGTAAAGATTATAGAAATAGCCGCCAACAGATACAGTAATCAATAAAGTTAAAGAATAGATATAAAGAAAATGTATAAATACTAAATACCTACAAATATAACAATATGAAGATAAAAATGTAAAATACTAATAAAATAAAGATACCCCTTATCATGTGTTGGGTCCATAGAAACTAAGATAAAAACAAAAAAGATATAAATACCTTCTTTCATGACATAAGAAGGAGGAGGGGTGATTAAAAAAAACTCATATACCATCGCTTCTGCCCCATGCCACCTCTCTGATCCCTCTATCTCATCCCCTTACCCAACTTCTTTATCTGATCCTCAAAGCTGCCAATGCGTTTGCTTGCTTCACCCTTGGTGTTGCAAACGTCTGTATGCGATGGTAAGCATTTTCCATGAGCTGGGCAGTCTAGTCTGCCTGTTTGCTTCACAGTAAAAGAAAGAACACTAAAAATTATTCGTGTCCAGAATTTCAAGGTTTCTCATTCAGCAAAGGACATCATGTGGGCGCAAATCGATGTTTGATAACAACCTACACAGTGATAGCGATGGACATACGGCTTTCGGGCACGTATGCCGGATATTCGAATAAATCACGACTGCGCAATGGACCCACGTCAAAGTAATTAATGATTAGCCATTGACAGCCGACCTTCGGTTCTAAATGTGGTCAAATCGAGAACAGTTATTGGAAATTCTTTACTAAGATACTCTATAGAAGAACTTACCGATAATTTTCTCATTGCGCGCACAGTTAATATTAACATTATTTTTTATTTAAGTTATGGCTTGACAGCCAGGCCTTTAAAACAGATCTTAGATTACAATATAGTTTCTTAATTTTCTTAAGCCTATGTATAGCTCAGCCGAACTGTAGGTTATCAACTGGCGCCATTCAACGGAGTTCTTGTGATAACTCGAAAGGCTACATTTGACTATACAGTTCACACACAGGCACACACAACACAACACACTTCTCACAAAAAACACAATTACTACTCAAAAACTATCAATATCCTGCAACTACTGTTTATTTTAGAGTAATTTTACACATTTTTAGAAAATAAAACAGCACAGCACATCTCCTTTCAGTTCCCGCCAAAAACTCCAATATTCACATTATTTTATTTACGCTACAGAGTAAACTTTAGTCAAATTAGAAAAAAGAAAGACAAGATATTCGATTCTCAGCGAGTAAATTTCGTAATAGAACTTTCCATTGTTTATACTGATCTTATAGTGGGACCACCTGGGACCACCCATATTATCCATACAGAAACGGAATAAGACTACAAATTCCTGCAGCCAGGCGGTTTGTTTGTAAGAGGCGACAAAACAACCATAGGCCAGGTGGTAGCGGGCATTTGCCCGTCTGGATGGATACCACCCTTGATCTAAATCTCTAGAGCGTGCCGTCAAAACAATATTGAGTTGTGTTCCGGCAATAATGGCCAGATTCCAGTCACCCCTACAAGGCCGGTAGCACATTGATACCACCATAGGCGACGGCAACCACTTTCCAGAAATGAAAAAATCGAAATGTGTGCTGGGACACATAATAGAAGTGAAACTTCAACGGACAAGTGGAAAAACGAATCGCAACGGACAAGTGGGAAAACGAATGGCAACGGATAAGTGGCAAAACGAATCGCAACCAACAAGTGGAAAAACGAAAGGCAACGGACAAGTGGCAAAAGGCAACAAAATTTTAACTTGAAATTTTACGTTTTAAAGATTTTTCGCAGATTTACTGTAAATTGTGATTTGGTTAGGTTAGGTACATTTTCATGAATGCATTTTTTATTTAAACATGTTATTTTATCAAACAAAAAACTAAACTAAAATTATGCCGCCTCTCACTACATGATATACCTACCTTCTACCCCCTCCACGCGGCTTTTTCGTGACAGAAAAATCCAATAATAATACCCCCCGTCTATATAGAAGTTTCACTTCAAAAAAGCCTAATATAAGGCTAACTTAACTTAGGAATATATTACGTGTGTATTTGTGTATCGAACTTGATTATTATAGTAATATAAATTTAAAACTGGTAAAAAAAACGTAATGTGACTCCAATAATGGCTTTAACGTTTTACTAAAACTCAGTCTGAGCAAAGAATATCCTGAACACAATGTCCTTTGAAGCACGTTTATTTTCACTCTTATTTTACGACGTTTTGAACATGATAATAATGTAATTAGTACACCAGAATAAAAGCTTAATTATTACAATAAAAATGTAGTATAATGTACGTAAACTTAATCCTGGAGCAAACCGTATCATAACTGTATCCATAAAAAGTTAATAGGTGTTTTTAAACTTCTAAACGAGGAATTAAAGTTGTACGGAATTTAAGGCTCAGTGCACATCGACGTTGTGACTGCAACTAGCGGGCATGCTGCGATTGTTGTATGTTTCAGGGACAGGTACAAAATTAGAACTTTTATTATTGCTACAGTTTGATTGAAAATAAAAATAATATTAATTTGTTTTTTTTTCATAAGATAATAAGGCACTTGACAATGAAAACACTACAAAACGCCAAAGCCCCATAGTTTGTGCGAGGATAACAAGTTATGGCGTCATAACTTAAACGACTCAATAAGATTTAAATGTGAAAATGAATTTTATCATAATATTTTAAAAGTAAGATAACGTTACGTTGTTTTAGCGCCTGGTCTTTTACATGAAAATATTTTTTAATTTATTGTAGCATACCTCATCTATTCACTTGTATCTATTCTGATCGATTATGAATGATTAAATTTTATTTATTCATAAGTTCTATCTATGTACAAGATGTCGCTGGAATTTATTCGTCAGTCCTAATTAGATGTTATTTTTTTTAAATCAACCGCATATTCTAATAATCGATATAAATATACTAATGTGAAAATGAATTTATATGACCATGCATTTTATAATATTTTCATCAAACAGGAACAAATTTTATGAAATTGGTTATAGAGCTGTACTTTATTTAAATAATCGTGCAAAAAATGTCCACCTGATACAAATCATACTATGTATTGCTTATAAATTTATCAAACCATAAAAATAATATATGTATACGAGTTAGATCTGTATATTATACACGAGGGATAAATTGAGTGGAAAAGGTGTAGTATTAAAGGAACATTAACATTTTTAGTCTTACGTAATAATTGATTGAATAAAGCGCAGACTTGAATGTTTGTAACATTAATGAAGTAAAACTCAAAAACAAACAACCCTGAATTCGTGTCTGACGTCGTATAAGTGCATTACTTATTGCACGACTCGTAAACACGTTTTATTTGGGTCGCAACAAATTCGTTATCGGGTCATGATCGCCGCTGTCGACGCGCTCGTTAACATTGTGTTACCAGCTTTATAATTAACTTTTAGTGCACGGTTGGTTCTTAAATTATTTACATATGAGAAACCGAGTACGAAGAATTTTCATAAAATTGTATAATTATAATGTGCTTTTACACTCGATATATTTTCGCACGCGATTCTACACCGATCCCTAGTTCCTCAGAATTTATTGTATGTAGTGATAATGTTTGTGCCGTGTAGAAAAGGAAATTGTCCAATTTGTTAGGAGACTTGGGCTTCACATAAAATTGCACAAGCCATTGTGATTTTGTCATATTTTGTAGAAAAATTAAATAATTATCATATACAGTAAAAATATTAGGTTGGGGAAAAAGTTTCTTCGCATTTTATATAAAAATTTAAAAGGTTTTTTTATAAAGTTTATTTACATTTGACTAAAGTATGTAGGTGCCATTTTGTTGGATAACTTTGTTGCCATCTTATACGTAGGGACGTGATCCCATTGCTATAAAAATTTTGGGGCTTCTGATCAAAAAACTGCGACAAGTGGTTTTGGCAGTCCTCTCGTGATGTTAACCTGACACTGTCTAAGGAATCCTGCCGAGACCGAAACAGGTGAAAATCTGAAGGTGCAAGGTCAGGACTATATGGCGGATGCATTAACACCTCCAGCCAAACTCTCGTAATTTTTGCTGAGTGGCTAAAGGTGTGTGAGGTCTAGCGTTATCATGGTGAAAAACCACACCCCTTCTGTTGATTAATTCCGGCCGCTTTCTCTCAACTTTTTGCTTTAATCTCATCAGTTGTTCGCAGTACAGTTCAGAATCGATGGTCCTGCCTGGCGGTAACAGCTCATAATGAATCCCACCATACACACAGCATCACCTTGTTGCGAGTTAACCCGGGTTTCACCACAGTCTGTGAAGCCTGACCGGCCTTTGACCACGATCTTTTTCGTACGTACTTGTCGTACGTGATCCACTTTTCATCACCAGTTATCAGCTTCTTCAAAAATGGTTCGGTTTCATTACGTCGTATCAAAGAATCACAAATGAGTAGACGGTTCATTATGTTTCTTTCAGTGAGCTCATGAGGCACCCAAGCATCGAGCTTTTTTGTGTACCCAGCTTTTTTCAAATGCGCCAAAACCGTTTTGTGGTCAATTCCCAGTTCTCCAGCTACATCGTAACTACTAATATGCCGATCTTGCTCCACTTTTTCAAAAATGGCATAAATTTTGTCCGTAACAGGGCGACCAGAGCGACGTGCATCTGTAATATCAAAATTTCCGGATTGAAAACGCTTAAACCAAATTTGCGCTACTCTCACAGATACTGCATTAGGTCCATAAACATCACAAATTTTTTTCGCGGCTTGTGTTGCATTTTTACCTTTTTTGTAGTAAAATTTTAAAATGTCTCGAATTTCTTCATTAGATTCACTCATTTAACAATAAGAAAAACAAACGAAAATCACACATTTTCCTAATTTGAATTTGGAATTGCCTTCTTTAAAATTAAAACTTCTTAATGATACCAAAACCAGCCAGATATAAATGGTATAACCAAAGAGATCTTATTACAAGTTCATACATACTATATGCGAAAAGACTTTTTCCCCAACCTATTATATTAATCCTTAAACCAGGTTTAAGAGAAATCTTGACTTGACGAAACGATATTTCTTAGAAAAATATAAACTGAAAATTACGATGTTCAAAACTAGATGGCGCTGTTCGTTATTAATATATACTATGGTTAGCTGCCCCCCCCATCTCGATATCATCGCGACTGAATAATAGTAGAAAAAAAATTGGTATTACCATTAACAGAGATGGCGTTAACCCAAATGAATGTTGAAAAGCTACCAAAATTATAACCATAATACCTAATTCGATTTATTAAGAAAGAGTGGCGTGCCGCCATTGGTATTAACAGGATACCGAAATCAGACAAATCTAAGATTGAGACGACAGTGTCCGACGATTTTGACGAGAAAGCAATAGCAGAATTGGGCCCCTGGTCTATTATAACCTACTCCTGAACCGGTTTATTACAATTTTATTGTTCTCCTAACAACTTCATCATTAAATCTAACATACAATACAGCCATATATCACCACGACTGATGTCTTACGTAACAGTAGCCGGTGTATAAATCGTAAAACTTGGGAGTTCATAAAGTAAGCATCATAAATAAGGGTTGTCACCTTATGTGACAGTGTAGCTACCATTTTGAATAAATAATATATACATTTTGGAAGGCATCTGGTATTTATAGATCTGTAAAAATTACCAGATGGTGCTCAAAGTATAAAGTGGTACGGGTATGTAATGAGTAGGGATGATAATCATGTTGAAAAAAATAAAATAAATTGAAAGATGGACACGTCAAAAAGAGATAACATGATAGTTTGTAGTGTGATACAGGACGTATGCCAAAATTGAGAATAAGAAAGTGGACATACTTTTTTATTCGATTTTCGCAACTACTATACATAATTAAAACTAAGTTTTAACAGTTTTAAACGCAGCAATTTTTTTTATTTAGGTAAAGATGTGAAGTGTTAATGAATAATGTTTAAGTTACTCGTATTAATAAAAATCAAATTTCAAAAGTAGTGGCCATACGTCACATCTGTAGAACTTCCCTATTACTACTGACTGACACACACTTGGGCAGCGATTTCTTATTTTAGGAGTACAACAGACGAGGTAACGGATATATGCAACACCAGAAGTACCTACGTAACCGGGTTGGATTTTTTATTTTTTTAATAATAAGTTTTTTTAATAACTATATGCTGGCTTCTTATCTGCGGGGAACTCATCACAAACATTGTCACAGACACATTAAGTTTTATGTAAAATTTAATGTTAGTTTAATATAAGTAATAAATTAAGAAAAGGGGGTTCAAAATGTGGTTGACATAACCGAAATGGTTCACAGCCCCTTTTAAAAATAAAATAAATAAACATTTATATATTTTTGTAGATATGTATTTGTATGTTATATATATTAAAAATATATCTGTTTAAAATAAAATACATCTGTATATACTGCATTTATATATTTATTACTAAAATGTAAGAAATTGTACTATGTATTATGTATACCACCATCGTCATTATAATCTCAATTCATTCCTGGGGTTGACTGGAAGAGATCGCTTTTTAGCGATAAGACCGCCCTTTGTGCATAATTAGACATAGTTTTACTCTGAAGTTCATTTTTGTATTGGTGTACAATAAATAGTTATTTGATTGATTGATATAAAAAAAATATATGCTGGATTCTTAATCTTAATTACAGCTCTTAGAGCCGGCTCAATTGGTGTGATACTACATTTTCACAGAATATCGGCATGAAACGGTTAGCCTTGAGGTATTAGTGTCTCGGGCCCACTTCCACCGCCCCTTATTGCATTCTCTTTATTCTCCCCTCTATCCCGTCGTTATCCTATAGAAAAAACTTAGTATTAGTTTAGATATACAGAATAATTTATTCGTGCAGGAACGGAGAAACAATTAAATTTTCTGCGGCCGGGCGACATTTCGTAGGAGGCGACAAAACAACGCATAGCCAAGTGGTAGGGAATTTGCCCGTCTGGATGGCTATCACCCCTGGTCTAGAGTATGACGCCATAAAAATCTTGAGTTGTGTTCCGACATTAGTTACCAGGTTCCAGTCTCTGTTTAGAGAGCGGCAGCACATTGGCAGCACCTTTGTTGTTACAAATGTCCATAGGTGATGGTAACCGCTTTCCATCGGGCGGGCCATCTGCTTGTCTGCGAATCTCATGCATAAAAAAAACTACTTGGAGGACTACTGCTTAACAGTACAGATAAATGTTTCATATATACGTTATCTTTAAAACATCTACAACATTGCTGAAATTAGATAATTATTTAGTAGAAATTCTCGTATTCATTACAAAAACCCAAATAAAATTTCGTACAACACAATGGAAATCTAATTAATATATAACGAAAGGAAATTCGTTACATTGTAAGGTATCTAATTTAAATTAAAACCTCTGTTTCACCCTTCAAATGTTTTATTAATCGCTTTGGAAAATTCCGGCAAACAAAATAAGGGTACGAGTATATATATATAGAAACAGTACTGTTCCAGCCGGTATCGTGGTAACATTGAATTTTCTGGATTTCTATTATGTAACAAACAATTAAATAAATTACTATGTTAATCGGGTGATAGACGCGAGCAAGTATGCGTATTTATGACTCGACAATTTACTCCGTTTCTAAGGCTCGATTCACACTATGAGCCTAAAGTTAATAAATTGAAATAAAACAAGTTGTTTCTGTGGATGCTTTGATGGGAGAGAGATAATTTATGTTTATAATATTAACTTCAAGTTAAGGAGTCCTACGGAAGGTTTTAAATAGGTGGTAGGATATTTACAAATATTGTTGACAATTATATTGCAAATATTGTAAAGTTAAAGGGACGTGAAAAATACGACGAATTGGCGTTTGCAGGAGAAATCTGATGATGATTATGGAAGGCGTTGACATCAATGAGATCGATGCCAGCGGAGACATAAATGCGCAAAAAATAGTGTTAGTATTGACAACTGATTCATCTCTCCAATCTAAGCTTCCACGGAAATAACTTGTTTTATTTCCGTATATTAACTTAACCGTTCACGGTTACGGCCTGCTTTAGTTCCGTTTCGATATCGCGCCGGCATGGGATCGTCGATTATAATATTTGACTGAACCGAGAACAGACCTATCATGGTTCACGGTTCAATCTCGTTTCGGTCTCGGTCCATTCCCCGTCCGATCAAATATTCTTAAAGAAAAAAGAATCGGAATATTCTCACTATCATATCGCTCTAGTTCCTATCCGATATCGCACCGGTTAGTCAATAATAATATTTATTATTATTTATAATTTGATTGAAGCGAGATCGGACCTGTCATAGTATATGATTCAATCTCGTTCCGGTATCGGTCCGTTCCCGTTCCGATCGAATATTCTTAAACAAGAAAGAATGAGAGAATTCTCAATATCGTATAGCTTTACTTCCGATCCGATATCGCGCCAGTTCCGGATCATCGAAAATATTTGACTTAAGCGAGATCGGACCCGTCATGACTTGTACCGACAGTGAATATGCTTTTGTTTCAACTCCATATTAGTAGGGTAGATACAGCGAGATTTGGATGGACAGCGACTGGAGCGCAATTGAACCGTGGACGGCAACCTAATGTGAATCAAGCCTAAAAGTTCGCGTACTTACGGCAACAGACGGACGAAAGCTCCCATTATATATGTATACTAGCTTTTGCCCGCGGCTTCGCTAGCGTTAAAAAAGGATATGTATGTCCTGAAGTATAATATATAATTCATAGAAATGACGAACTTGATTTTAGGATAATATAAAGATAAATAGCTAACACACCCATAACACCATCTATGGTGTTACGGGTATGTTAGCTAGAGCTAAGTGAAGGAGGTTCTAACTAGTGGCGCACAAGACACGGCGCTCCATACGCTAGTCGAGTGCGCAGAATGGGCACCACAGAGGTCTGAACTCGAGACAATAGTAGGACCGATCGATTCGCTCGGTAGTCTGGTGCAAGCCATGCTGCATAGCGATGATCATTGGGAGGGTGCGGCCAATTTCTGCGAGGCTGTTATGTCTCAAAAGGAGGCCGCGGAACGAGATAGGGAGAGAGGTACAAGTGCGCACGCGTCCCGTGGGCACCGACGTCAGTCGGCGTCCTGGTGGCGCAGGTATGCTCATGATCTCCCTCCCTGAAATACCGCTGCAGGGGCCCTCTAGCATCTAGAGAGCAGAGGAGTCTTCACCCCTGTTGACGAAGTAAGTTTGCACTGTCCCGGGGCATTCTCAAGCACTGATGCGCTAGGATCAGCGTGGGCGTAACTACGTTCTAAGTCTCACGCTCTTCCTACCACAGCGCGGGGCACATGGGAGGAGGGTGGTTTTAGTGGGGTATTGAGTAATCGAGTCTCCACACAAGCCGGTCGATTAGTGTTTGGATTGCCCCCTTGGGACTGCCTCCATAATCGACTATGGTCTAATCCTTAGCAAAGGACCCGGTACTGTGCGAAATGCATTTCCCCCGCCTTAAAAAAAGGAGGTTCTAAGTATGGGAGCAACACATTAAAATTGTCGCTGTCATGTTGTTGTCGTTGCCAAGGCGATATATTTGTTAGCGAATTGCAACGGTAGCATCTATAAAACGCGGTTGGGGCGCCATCTTTTCAGATATATTCGTCTATCCTTCGGGAACAGTGCTTTTTTCTGAATCAAAGGTATTCTATGTCCTATTCTATACCCCTGACAACGTGTATGCAAAATTCCGTGACAATCTCTTGCATAGTTAAGGGGTGAAAACGTCACAAACACACAGAGTCACATTCATAATAGTAGCTAGGATTAAATTCATTGATATCTACGGAATACGAATTCAAAAGAATACGGAATACGAAAAAGCAAGAGAAGATGTAAAGAGGCTTATTTAAAAGAAAAAAAAACAAAACGTTTTCATTTCATAGATTCGTTTGATGCTTAGAAATGTATGGTCTCATTTAATTAAGCATTATGAAAACATTTCCACATAGCCAACAAAGTTTGAAACGAGCTTTCGAAACATTACTTTCTTTGGTTTCATTTTGTTATTTGATTACTTTTCGACCCTTTGGGCCCAAATAGAAATAGTACACAAATATAGACTAGAGTATTAGTAGTCTGTAAGTTTTTCATTAATGATATACAATAAAGAGCTATATAGCACACGCAGCTGCGTCCGCGACTTCGTCCGCGGGGATTTTTTTTTCGCGGAGACCCTAAAAAATGTAGACTAAGTGACTCCTTACAACATCAACTATCTGCCATTGAAAGTTCCGTCAAAATTACACTAGCCATTTCAGAGATTAGTCGGAACATCCAGACAGACAGACATTTTTTTTACATAAGTACCAAATATACCTCTATATGCATTTAGTAAAAAGCTGTTATTTTGAAATTACAAACAGACACTTCAATTTTATTAATCTGTATATATACATTCGTGATTATTATGTTTGCCCGTTCAAGTGTATTTATTAATAACCAATATAAATGTAATTATTTCAAATCACTAAATTGACTACGTAACTATATTCAATACTAGGACTTGTCCGCGACTTCGTCCACGCTTGGCTTAAAATTCCCGTGGTATTTCCGAGATAAAAAGTAGCGCAGATTTGAAGTCTAAGTATTTGCTGTCAGATCAGCGAAAACCGCATAGAAATCGGCACAGTAGTTTTTACGTGAATCCCGAACAAACAGGTAAACCGGCAAACAAATAGACAAGAAATCTAAAAAAAAATCCATCGTGTTCTTCATCGTTTATATAGTGTATTACAGTTGGTTTTTTTAATAGCTTTTTAATTTTATAATATTATAGATAGTCTGCTCTATTGTTATTAAACATTTTTTTTTATTGCATGAGTTTAGCAGACAGGTAGACGGCCCACCACCCAGATAGAAAGCGGTTACGATTGCCTATGGCGTTACCAAAGGCGTTACCAGTGCACTGCCGTTTTCTAAAGGGAGACTGGAACCTGACCACTAATTCCGGAACACAACTCAAGGTTGTTATGGCGGCATACTCTAAACTCTAGACCAGGGGCGAAAACCCCAGACGGGCAAATACCCTACCACTGGATGTGGGTTGTTTTGTCGCCACTTACGACAAGCCGCTGGGCCGTAGGAAGTTATATTCTTCCTTCGATCCTGCACGGATGAGAATAATATTCTATCCCATTAATATTCCAAGCGTGAAAGTTTGTAAGGACGAATGGATGTTTGTTACTGTTTTACGCAAAAATTGCTGAACGAATTTTGTTGCAAATGAACAGTAATACAGCTTATCATATATATTATACAAAATATAAAGATATATGTATAGTGTATTCAGTCGCTATAAATCATGTCATGCTGTCCGGTGGCGCATAGTGCGGATGGGCCACGGAGCAAACGAATAAAAGGCGCTATCGCAGAATGTGCGACCCGAAGGCCACAGACGCTGTTGACGCTATGTCCATATTGCATATTTTTAGAATAGACACAGACGCAGTCACAGGGGGCTCCTAGTATGCTACAATTGTTTAGTAGCATGCTCATTCATAATGTATTACAACAAACACTAACAAAAGCTCTAACTAAATTTGTCCTTTAAGCTTTGACACACTCACTCGCAGTGAGCAACTCATTTTACTGAGTGATTAAACGCGCGTTCTCGGGTCGCGCCATGTAACCGAGATGGTTACCGCGTCGATCTACGCCCAACCGCATCTGTGATTGCGTCGTCAACGGTCTGCTAGAGAGATTGCTTTGTTGTCTAAAGTTGGTTTCTGCTAAATTAGTAGATTAGCCTTTACTATTGTTTCTATAAATAAAGTATTGCAATATGTATTGTATACGAAACACTAGGTGCGAGTTTGTGTATATTTTATAAGTAAATAGTAAGTAAAGGTGTAATATGATATAGTGGGCTAATCAGTTTGGCTAGCCGATAGAGCAGACGAGATTTGGCCCTGTATACTAGTGTCATTGGCACTAAACGAATACAATGAAAATGTATGGGTGTGACGCTAAGTACGTAACAATATGTCATTGCCATACATTTTCTATTCTATTCCTTTAGCGCTAAGAGCACTGTCTATAGTGCCTGGAGAGCATACCGCGTCTTGGTAAACAGTATGAGACGCCTCCCACTAAACCGATGACCTGCGCAAGGTCGCCGGTAGGGGTTGGATAAGGAACTGGAAGATCAGGATATGCAGCGCAAACTTGGAGAGTCCATGTCCAGCAGTGGACTATAATTAGCTGACGACAAAGGAGATAAAATCATAGCGATATATTTGCATTGATAAAATTGGCTGTAACATGTATTACATAAAATTGATTGTTGGCATATTACTTTTAAGATATCACGTTAAAAATAATATTAGAATAGAACAATATATTTTAGTGCATGACATCAAGATACAGTCGAAGTTTTAGAACAGAAATTAGTCACTAAAGAATAGTTAGCCTTATTAAAATTATGATGTCATATAGTCATAAATGACGACACATGCAGAAAATTGAGGAGGCTGTAATATTTTGAAAGATGATAAAACTGTTTCAGTAGATTAATATTTAACTTTCGACTATCCTATCAAAGAAAGCCATTTCATATAGAAATAAAAAATTGCCTACACATTTAATTCTTAAGTGAATTCTTAATTGTTAATTATTTTGCAAAAGTCTGATTATAGGTAGACTATAGAAATTTTAAAAGATAATCACTAGCAACAGTCTTTAGTCGCTATAGATATACTCCAACCATTCTGACAATTGTTCCAGATTAAACATTCATGTACAAGAGAGAAAAATGTTAAAATCCTTAAGTAATTTTAGGAGTACAGATTTATCCCGTAATACTTGAATAGCGTGTGTTAACTTCCCATTTCGCGGTTCACCGGCCAATGCATTCACGTGCAAGCAGCGCCACTCATCGGTTTATTTGGTTGGTAAGTTCTCAGTGCGCCGCGGATGCCTTTCCAAGTGCTATATTGTAACAATATGATTTCAAACGAGGACTTTTTATCTCAAGCCCTTATTGTTATTTGTTATTAAAGCTGTCTACTTAAAATCTCTATCGGTCTTATTCATATTGACTTAGAGTAAGTTTGAACGCTTTTTTAAGAACCATAAAGAAGCGTTCAAACTTACTCTAACACAATATGAATAAGATCCTATATATAACAAATCTACGTTTTAACGGTTTTAAGCGCGCTAATTTATATGATTTTTATTATTCCGAAGTTTCGGCCACTTTTCAGTAGCCGTGATCACGGCAAGACAAAGTTGTCAAGTGTCAATGAGTATTTGTTCGCGCCGCTTATTTTAAAATCCTATCCTATCAAATTATTTCCACAACTACCCGCTTTTCCTAACCGCGTTATCCAATCACCTTTTCCCAGCCGCCATCTTCCGTTCCATACGACTACCCTTGTCGTGCTTACCGCAGTACTAATATTGCTCGTCTTTACGAGTCAGTCTGCTGTCGACCCTCGTACGACAACCCGCACATCTTTTTCCGCCACAACTTGCATATAAGTGCAGTTATACCGCGCCGTGTGTGTACCAATAATAATCGAAGGCCGCAAGAAGGAGACAAGCCAGAAGATTTGCTGCAAGGCTCACGACTTGGTGATCAGCACGCATAGTTAGTGCAGCCCAGAGGCACGCAGGTTAGTCTCCTTCTTTCCATACCAGCAATCCTACCACCGCCATTTTGGATACGCGTTCAGTACCTAATACTGGGCTGCCGCGTTAACATTTTTTTGGTCCATTCGAACCAGGATCATTTTTTGGTTCCTTTTGAACCGTAATCATCCCCTTTGGTTCCCCTTTTTGACCCTCATTTTCTACCGCTTTATTTCGTCACCGTAATATTTTATGTATCTTTTCACCGCTATCAACGTCTTTATTTCGCATTAAACATATATATTTCGTATTCCGCTTCCTTGATTGCGTTAAATAAGTGGATTTTAAATTAAATTCATTTTAAATTTAAACAGTGATATTTAAAGTAACGTATCGTTCATTCATTCGATCATCTGACCGGCCGCGCACCGCTCTTGTTTCGCATACTCGTGTTGCAGGCATTAACTTCGGCGTTTCTTAAAGTTTGTAATCTTTTAAATTTAAATACTCAAAATGACTTCTAAGCGAAAAGAAGTATTCGAAGATGCGCAGTCCCTTGATAAATTTCAAATACAACGATTGACGTTAACTGCAAGATGTGACGTCATATTTTCCCGCATGCAAGAACTTTATAACCGCTCGTTAAATGTCGCAGATGATGATTCCGAGAGAGAATTATTTCTATACGGAATGGTATCCATTGAACGTCTACATTCAGATTTTACCGACATAGTAGATCAATTAAATGTTGTGGAGTTGACCTTGGATCCTAAATATAAGGTCAATTACCAAAGTCTCAATTCTTTTGAAGACATGTACTGCCGCTGTAAATTTATCCATGATAAGTTTCAATCGGTTTCACACCAACCAGAAAACATGATTTCGAACACTAATTCTCAACGTAAGTCTATACGTTTACCCGAACTCGAGCTTATGGGGTTTGATGGCAACCCTATTAAATGGCCAATATTTTACGAGTCCTTTAAAAGGACAATACATGAAAATCCCGATCTCACTGATCATGAACGCGTACAATATTTAATAAATAAGCTGTCGGGCCGGGCACTTTCAGTTTGTACCGGAATCGTACCAAACGGCGACAACTACAACATGATATGGCAAACATTGGTCGACAAATACGATGATAAGCGCAGTTTGGCCGCCGCATACTTGGATCAAATGTTTGAATCTAAAAGTTTTAACACCGCCTCTAGTAAAAATCTTGACATGTTTCTAGATAAATTTTGTACCGCAGTATCGAGTTTAAAATCTTTAAAATTAAATGACTTATCTGACTTTATTATTTTGCAATTAGCGTTGAAGAAAATAGATTTAAATACCGCAAGATCGTTTGAGATGCATAATAGGGGAGAATCGATGCCTACCTACAATGACCTTATTAAATTTATCCGCGAACAAAGTAAGGTATTGGAACGCACGATGCCATCTACTCAGTCCCGTAGTAGTGACACATATAAAACCAATATTCCTAAATCGACGCATTCTTTTGTGACGTCATATACGACGCATTGCCCGCTTTGCAAACAATCTAATCATTTTAATTTATATCGTTGTCCCGCGTTTGAAAAACTTTCTATTAATGAAAGATTTAATTTTATAAAAAATTCAAGAGGGTGTACTAATTGTTTAAGCGTAAGCCACAACAATAATTTCTGTAACTCCAAATTTAAATGTCGACATTGTGAGTGTAGACATCATTCAATGTTGTGCCGTAAACCTCCGTCATCGCCGTCGCCTCATGATGACCGCCCGCGCCACCGAGATCGCTCGCCGCCGAGGGCCCGCGCTGTTACCACTTCGCCATCGCGTGCTCATGCGCTGGTGCATCCACCATTTGCGCATGCTCCTACAGCTTCGCCGCCACACCTTACCGCTCCCGCGCGCGTCCCTCGCCCCTCTATAAGAGTGGATGAGACCCGCGCTTGTTTGTCCGCGCAACAAAATGTATCGCTATGCAATACACGACCAATATCTATAACGCAAAATAATACTTTTGTTTGCTGATATCTAACGAACCTCTATTCTCTTAGAGGGTTTAATAATAAACGATTTTTTGATACATGTAATGGGAGAAGTTTGCTTACTAAAGAATTAAACTGATTTTCGTAAAACTGGCGTATGTATCCCTTAGATATATTGTATGTAGTAATTGTGTATTGTTTAGCTGGATGTAAAATGACTAGAGAGACACCTTATCTTAATTCTATTTAAATTTTCTTGTCGACCTGTTGGGCAGGGTCTCCAGATTGAGTTTTGGAAATTTCACCAAAACTAACATGACATCAAAACCGTCTGTGTTTATTGCTTAGTTCGAATTTTTATGTCCCAAAGACAAAATTTTATTTAAAAAAATACAATGCACGATATCAACATTTTTACTTAACTTTTAACCTTTAAATAAAATTTCAATTATCAAAATTACACTTCACTTAAGCTTTACAGGTACTTAAACCGCGGTCGAATCATAGAATACAACAAACACTAGCCGTTTTTATATGTTTGCGCTAAAAACCACCACCACCCAACGACTTCCATAAACGGTCGGTATCTCGAGTGGTGCCATCTTTAAACAGCGAATGTTCGCGGGAACGAGGTTTCCATAACAATACAACTACTTCTTTTCACAACTGTCAAAGTTATACAATTACTTAAATAGTTTCATATAATGTAATATATTATAAGATTATTGTATGAGTAATTACTACAACTATACTTTCATGACATCTATAAATACATATTAATTAGCTGCCATATATTTTAGGATGCCAACGCTACCCCAAATTTTTTTGTCGTACGCGGATTAAATTTTCTAGAGAACCGTTGCGTACCTAAGCGTGGGAGCGAACTCAAGGAAATGAGTGTGCGTATCCCGTCGATGGCGAGCGGTGCGGTTATAAAAATGAGTCGTTGGCACTAGTACACTTCTCATCGTACAGATGGTACAAAACGCAGAGAAACACAAAGAGTCTCCGAAGGTTAAGCGATTCTAAATTGGTTATTATTATGGGACTACTGACGATACGAACGGCGTGACGTCATATGAAATTGAGTCTATATCTAAATGAAAAAGGTTGAAAAAACATTAATTATTGAAAGTAAAATACACTATGTAGCAGACCATTGCGAACGGAAATCGTACCCAGAAGGCTGGCTGCATTGCCACGCTGTATGGCAATACTTATTTGCTGTGCGAAATATGAGCAAGCCTTCTGATCATCATAATGTTTCATACATAAAGGAGATAAACAGAGGGTAAACCAATGAATTAATTTTAAGTAACCCTTTGTGTTGATCTTCATTTATGTTTAAATCAACACCCGTGGGCTTTCAATATTTGACTAAATCCTTCCCTTTATCAACGTCAGTACACAACACCGGCACTCATTTAGCTCCGATAATTATCGTTTTGATTCGAATGAATGTCGTATTAATTGATCACCGCGAGAGAGCTCTTTAATTCGAATGATGAGCTCCGTGTTAAATCGATTCCATCACTAATGATATCATTCCGGAATAGTGTTGCCAGGGATGGGAAATCTTTTTAAGAATATTTTTCTTAAGGGGCTACCTAAATGAAGTTTGCTATCTCAGTCGTGCATTAATTACCACATAAAAAAATTAAAATACAGAATTTACTTACGACATATCTGTATTACACAAATCTCAACAATAAAATTAGGAGTGTTTCACATTTTGATTTTAATTTCATATATTGTTCCTACATAGGTGAATTTTTTAAGTAGGCCTTTAGGGCCAAATGCTAAACTATGTTCAATAGCGAAAAACACTCAAAGAAATCTCGAGACCGATTTTGACGAAAACTAAAGTGTTATAATTAGATTTTGAAAAATCAGTTACCCTTGTCAGGAATCGAATCGGCTGATTTTGAAAAAATAAACACACCTCTATTAATACCAAATCATAGTGTACCTTGTAAGGATCAATTTCTGTGAAGGAATGTTAAAGTGCAGACCAAGGTAAAGAAAGGGTTGTTTTTGGACAAAATTTTCCATACAATTATTAAACATCAAATGACCGCACCTCATTTGAACGCAATCTATGTTTACCCATTGACTGATTTGATTGATAAGGGTAAAATAACTTGCGTTTCGAATATTAATTTATAGATGTCTATAAAATAATAGAATATTTTCATAATTTCCGTATTGAATAAAATGAGGTGAGGTTTAAATAATGTATGGAAAATAGAACATTTTGTACAAAAACAACCCTTTCCCTTTGTTTGCCATTTAACATTCCTTCACAGAAATTGATCCTTACAAGCTACACTATGATTCAGTATAATTATACAGAATGTGTTTATTTATTTTTTTTAATTAAAGAAAGAAATAAATAAATAAAGAAGGAAAGAAATCAGCCGGTTCTATTCCTGACACGGGTAATCGATTTTTCAAAAATGTAGTGATATCACATTAGTTACGAAACCTTGTCTAAATCAAAATATTTTTTTTTGTGAAACATTTGTAATATGATCGTTAATCATCGTTAATCGATCATATTACAAAATTGAAAGAATTAACATACGACATATCTATGTCGTATGTTAATTCTTTCAATTTATATCTTAAAAATGTGGTAATACGCAAGCGTATTAGGTAGCTCCATAATGGAAAAAGCGGTTTGTTAAAAATTATATAGTTTTGTGGGTTACCTAGGATTTTTTAAAACACATCTCTTTTTTTATAGTCAGTGAAAAATAAACAGCGGTAACAATTAGCTTCTGGCAATAAAATAGACCTCTGGATTTAAGTGTTGGATGTATAGTCCCCGTCACGAATCTTGAGCGGTCACTTTTTCTTAGGTACACTGAAAATTCTAACATTTTTCGAAGTACGAGGTATTGTCCCTTTCGAATAAAGAGACCAAAAAACATAATATTGTCGATAAATCTCATTACATTGCCCACGATCAATGCGCAAAGCGATCCTTACTGCTTCGCCGACCGCTCAAGATTCGTGACGGAAATTATATACCTATACTTCTTGAAACTACAACTTTGTAACTAAGCCTTAAGGCTTCTTCTTAATAAGACCATTAATTCTGCGATATTCTTAATGAATCGATAAGAAATGTAAGTACTTATGGCGATTCTATTTAATAATCATCAATACGGGTAAGATAAAATTGCAAAAAATGTTTTGATGATTTACCTAGCAACATTGAACGGCATTCGTGGGAAAAACCGATAATACAAAATTGTCGCTTCCACGATTGGTCTGACGAATATGTTTGAATTTAATGCCGATTAACGATTTATTTTGATTGTGAAGGCTCAATTTCTTCTGAACTCCGGTGTGAAATTGAATTTGTACAATTGATGTGTAAATTGGTAATTGCTGTGGTAGAAATACACACTTACAACCTATAATGTGATTTTGATTAATTTTATGCTAACAGTTACTTTCAGTAATACTATATTGTACATTTTTATTTTTCAAGTTTCTCATGTAGTGTAGTTTCAGATCAATCTGCAAGTAAATAGGCACCAGGTGAGAGTTGGAATCTTAAAGAAATCCACCCATCCCAGTTTCAGTTCTAGGACCAACACAACATAACGGATTTTTTGGGACAAATCACATTTCCACAAAGCAGTCAAATTTTATACATAAAATGCTAAGACGGATAAAGAATTAATTGTAATACTTGCAATAATTCAGAAGGGTGTATGGAAGTAAAAGAACAGCAACTGGTCACATATTTATAATCAGAGAACCTTACGGTTTTAACAAATTGTATACAAGCATTTTTAGAACACCTCGCCATCCCTCCAACAATTTTGCAGTATTCCAATTGACACAACCGATAGTGGATTGAAGTCACTGATAAAGCATTTTAATTAAAGTGTTATGAATGAACAGAATTTAATACATTACTATTTGGAAATTCCAGATAATATTTATACAAGATATCTTATAAAACATTATACTTAAAGTTTTATATGTAATAAAATAAACCGAACACAGTACAAATCTATCGCGTCTGCTAACATGAAAACAAAATGTAGTGAATACCGTCTATATGCAATTGAGAGATTTTGAATAATAATCTGTACACAATCACTACATACATCCCTACACAAAATTATGTTAAATTATAGAGAACTACCTACTCTATACAAAACAGGCGCTAATCACAGAATAAATAAAAATATAACATTATTATTCAATTAAGGAAATGGCCGATCGTATTGTTTAGAAATAAAAGGGTACATAACAAAATAAATTATTAACTTTACAAAGAAACACGACAAGAACAACTATGCTACTCAATAACTGTAACACAATATACTACAACTACTGTTTATTTTTAATCAGATTTATAGATTTTTGAAAAGAAAACTACACAGCATTTACACATAGCAGCAGGATTCACTTCGGAGAATGTGCGGTTGAACTGTTTCACCTAATTCCCCTTATACAATTCCATCTTCGGACGACAAGGCGCTTTGGTCTACACCATCGTTTCACAGTGGAAACTTCATCAGTGCGAACGAAACGTTTTACCTCCACGTTCCCTTCTACGTTCGGCTGAGTTGTGGAATACTCTATTCTCTCAGAGATTAAGGGTGATTGTGCTCATACGCGAACATATTTTTCATAAAAAAGTAAAAGAACGTCGTTTAAGTTCTCCCTTAAATCCCTCCTTACTGTCTCTGACTAAAATGGGATGTTCACCCTCATTTCTTTGAGCTACCGTTTTTTTAACGAGGGGAAATCCGTTTGAATACTTCCACCGTGTGGGAAACGCGTTGGGGAGTGTGGAATTCGCCATGTTGGGGTGGCACTAATGTCGCAAGCAAGAAGTGCTATTGACACGCCGCGGTTACTAACCTTAAATACCCACCCTTATGCCAGGACCACAAGTATTTGGCCTAGCCACTTCGCAGGTCCTGGCAGGCGGTGCCACATAAGGCCTTTTCCACTGCCGGGTGGATCAAGCCCCTGGTGACGTCATACTCTTGGTACGTGGGGAGAGCATCTCGGCGGCATTAACTGCGGTTGGGAAGCCTTTCCCCGAGGGACCTTCGCCGCCATCCTTGAGCTATCACGCTCAATTACGCAGCGAGTCTCTAGCGGCTTTCCCTCTGCAGTACGACATAGTCTTTTAAAAAGGGCGTTATAACATTTCATCGAGGCCGGCAACGCGTTGACAAAAGATTTATAGGCAGCGGTAACCACTTTCCATCAGGTGGGCCATTTGCCAGTTTTTAGCAACAAAAAATATATCTGTAACACTACAAGTTATTCGTGTAAGTTTGTCTTGCACTATTATTGTAAACGATTTGCAACTTTGTGGCTTTTAAAGCCACTCTCAAGCGAAAAGCGTCGTTGAGCAACGCTACCGTTATATCGCACTTCCACTCCAACGCGCGGGATAACGTGAGCAGGTAGGTGAACAGGATTATCGATTGATTTTAAAATATGTTTATATTTCAATTTTTATGTCATGATAAAGTCTATAAATATCGGTGCGACGTGTGAAATATGTTTGACACATGACGTTATAAACGCCGTGTGTGAAATGAGTTGTAATCTGTATCTCTATAGCAGTCGGTTAGGCTTGGTTACGTTTGTGCCTGACTTTTTTTATTGAGAAACTGGCAAACAGGCAGACGGCCCAGCTCATGAAAAGTGGTTACTGTCGCTTATAGGCTTTTCCAACAACAATGGAGAAGCTTTTTGAAGCAAAACTTCTTTAGACTCGTTGTAATTTGAAACTCGATGACACTAAAAAGATATAAACAGATAAATCTATAGGACTAAGCCTGCGAGAGAATAAGATAAGAGTTTTACATTGTGCAGCACAGAGAGTCAATAAGACCGATGATTAAACATAGGTCCAATTTGGACCGAAATAAAACATAATATATTTTTTTACACTACAACAGTGAACAATTGAAAGTGATACTTAAGACGTTTATTTTGAATTATAATATGTTGACGGTTGTAGGATAAAGAAATTATATTTATATTAAAAGTTAGACAAGAATTATCTGTGAGTTACATACATTCTCTGAAGTTTTACTTCTACTGCGTGTGAACTGCACATGCAGACAATTTTTTTTATAGAAGTGAAATCCGTTTGGTAACACTCCACTGTTGGGACATAACAATGGGGTAGTGTAGGGGCCATCGGCTAGTTGCCAAAATACCCAATAAAACACCTCTGCGTTCTCCGTCTCACCAGAAGTCAGGGCCACGGGACCGAGGCAGTGCCGATGCCGCGACCCTGGCTGGCGTGTGCCCACCCTTGTTTGTAGGCGGACTACTCCTTGGATCAGGGACAAATAGTGCCCCTCGACAACTACAAGAGATAACAGGGGCGCGCGCTGAAAACCTGCGCGTCCCCCTCTCAGTTGCCTGGGTACGGGCGGTTCCTTATATGGGATAAAGATGATGGAATAGGGGCATGAAATAGAGGGATCAAAGAGGAGGAATGGGATAGAAGAGAAGGGAATTGGAAAAGGGGGATGTAATAAGGACTGATGGAGAAAGATAGATATATAAAACTTTGTAATGCGCTGGCTATTACTGTCAGAGGCCAAAACATTGCCTATATTTAAGAACTCACTCAGAAAACATTACTTTACCTTAAATTAATTATGCCTAATTTTTCTTAGACTGTTAACTAATAAAATATATATCTTCTAAATATGTTTGAATGTATTTAATTTATAAAGTATATGTATTTAATTCAAAAGGTAGTTTAAGTATGTGTATTTAACTTATAAGATAGTTCAAGTACTTATATGGTGTGTTATGTCTTACTAGCTGACCCGTAAATTTTTTTATTATTTATTAATCACAATCAAATATATCCTATGTCACTCAGGAATAATGTCGCTTTCCACTGATGAAAGAATTTTCAAAATCGGTTTAGTAGATCCAGAGATTACCCCCTACAACGTCACAAACTCACAAACTTTACCTCTTTATTTTTTGTTGAGTTTAATTAGTTTAATTACCTACTAAGCGAATTCAAAATATTTCCCCTCCCGTACTGCCCGTACCCCAGTGACGCCTACATCGCATAAGCCTATCTAGCCGAATAGGGTGCGCGGCGACCACGCAAGCTTTTTCTAATACTTACATTTTTAAACTCATGATATCTTTCGAATGCAATGTCCGAATTGAATAATTCAAAAAGTTATATAAAGGTATTGAAGCAGTCTTGAATATGAAGTAATTTATTTTGATAACGATGAATACCAAGATACAATTAAAGAACCTCTTCTAGCAGTGGCGTTTTAATTAAAATTTTAAAATAAAAGAACACTTATTGTGGCATAACTATAATAGTTAGACATATGCTGTCACGACACCTTTTGTAAATAATGATGTGTTCTGCAAAGTCGTAGTACATTATTTTATTCTATCATCAATAGTTTTCGCAGCGCACGCGATTTTAAAAGTATTTTTTTAACCTTGGGTATACTATTGCAGTTTTAGTAAGGATCCCTAATATTTTTTTGAAAATATAATATAGCCTATGTCAACCGCGGATAGTGTAGCTTGCGAACAGTGAAAGATTTTTTTAAAATCGGTTTAGTGGTTTCGTAGATTACCTCCTACAACGTCACAAACTTTACCTCTTTATAATATTAGTATAGATGTAATGTTTTGCGCTACCTAGATCCCCAGATTAGTTTAAAATATTCTTTAATTAGGTTGCCTGGAAGAAACTGCTTTAAGCGATAAGGCCATGCCGCGTATTGTTTTTACCATGACAATATTGTAATCGTACATTTTTTTTTGTACTTGTTTATTTGGTGAGCAATGAAGTATTGCCTAACTATTTATCTATCTATCTAGATATAAAACTTTATTGCTCACCAAAATACACAACAGACACACTATATTAATTAGAGTATTTTTAGGCAGAACTATAGGCGGCCTTATCGCTTAGAGTGATCTCTCTCGGGCAACTTAACTTGTTGAATATTCTATGCTAATCTGGCGAAGGATTGACTCATCAAAGAAAGAAATGTATGTGTATTCACTATGTAGTGAGCTGGATATTCATAGAAAAGAAAAGAAGTGCAAGCTCACGTACAATTCCTATATAATATTACTTGTACCGTTTTACTTCATATGATCTCTATCTATGTGATCCTAATAGTGTAAACAAAAGGTGCCTATTTACAAAACAACCTGTACAGAAAACGGCGTGAATTATTCTGGTAACCTAATACTTGCTTATTATTATTTTTTTGTACGCGGTATTTTAAAAGCTATATTGAAGAAAGCACCAGACGCTGTATATCAAGAAATGCAAGTCAATAGATTAATAGTTAGCATAATATCAAACATAGTGAAAAGTTTAATAATAGTCGGTAATTGTAAATGAGATGAAAATTATACTACTACTACTACTATTATGAATTATATTTTAATGTTATGCAATAAAGTATATTCTATTCTATTCTATACAGAGGTAATAAGACTTGTAACATTAGTATTTATTATTTTGTATAACTGTAACTAAAGCTACGTCAGTGATGGATTTACACTAGGGGCACTAGGGGCACTAGGGCTGGTGCCCAAGGTGGCGAAATTTTCATGGGCGGCAAAATTTGGAGTGTCAGCAAAAAAATTTCACCTTTCTGCTATAAAAATCAATGAATTTCAAAAATTGGGAAGTTATTGGTTTCATGCCAAATCTTAAAAATAGAGTTCTTATTGGATATTTACGTTTTGAAGTCTAGTTACAGTGCATAGATAATAGGGCGGTATTTTTTACGGTGCCCCACGGCAGCACTTAAGGTAAGTCTGGCCCTGAGCTGTGTTGCAACGCTTCTTAAAAACGCAATATTAATTTGTATAGATTAGTTGACATTTCGGCCACTTTTCAAATCAAAGGTAACAATATCAAACTCTGCGTGATAATTGAAATGTTAAATTAATTAATGAAATCCTAAGAATACGCTTATTATCTTCTACTACCTTTTTATCATACAAATTTTCAAAAAATTTATTTACATTATAAGATACATGATTTATTAATTTACCAACATGGAAGTCTTAAAGCACCTCACTCAATGCAAAGCTTTCTACTGATTCTTATTGTATAAAACAAATTTATTCAGGAATTCTCTGTGATTCGTTCAATTTATTAAATCTACTTAAGAATTTAATTAAATATTTATAATATTGTAACATTCTAAACATGCCGTGTCGGTACATTAAAGCTATTTAAAAAACAACTAGAATACACTATATAAACGATGAAAACACGATGAAATTTTTTTAGATTTCTTATCTGTTTGTTTGGGATTCACGTAAAAACTACTGGGCCAATTTTGATGAAGTTTTGGCTGATCGACTGCTAATTGTTAGACTTAAGCTCTGTCCTACTTTTTATCCTGGGAATCCCACGGGAATTTTTCTGGGAATGGTTTAAATTGGCAGTATAAAAAAATATGATTCCAATGTGATGTGATATGATTGATAGCAAATTTAATGTAAAAAATGTGTGATTTTTTCCGGAAATCCAGCGGGATATTTCCCGGGAGTGGTTTGACGTTGTTCGGATGCATAAAAATTAGCTTATTCCGACACAGTTCCAACTAAAACGATAGCTTACATTCTTTCTTTAAATGCAGCGATACTTTGGGGAATCCCGCGGGAATTTCAAGTCGAGCGTGGACGAAGTCGCGGGCATATCCTAGTACAGAATATATTTTGTTAAAGTTTTATTAAGTGGATGGCAACTGTATGTACTTAATTCTATTCGTCTAGCATTCTCTCGCTGTTTACTTATTTTTCAATGCTAAGCTGGCAAGCAGGCAGACGGTCCACATTATGGAAAATGGTAACCATCGTCTATAGAGGTTTGGAACACCAGAGGCTAAGCCAACGCGCTGCCACTCTTTCTTTTATTTATTTAGGTTTATGGCTTGGCAGCTAGGCCCTTAAGCCAGATCTTAGATTACAATATAGTTTCTTCATTTTCTTAAGCCTATGTATACATAGGCTCAGCTGAACTGTAGGTTATCAAATGACACCATTCAACGGAGTTTTTGTGACAACTCGAAAGGCCACATTTGACTATTGAGTTCACATTTCTCACAACAACACATAATTACTAATGAAAACTATCAATATCCTACAAGGACTGTTCATTTTAGAGTAATTTTACACATTTTTAGAAAATAAAACTGCACAGCACAACATCTCCTTTCAGTTCCCGCTAAAAACTCCCTGCCACTCTTTATGATGGGATAGGAGGAAAGCTATTAATACTGTGAAATTAGATACAATTTTAACTAATTTGATAGTATTGCTTTGTTTTGTTTAAAGAACTGGTCTGCTGGCACGGGTGCTGCTCGTAGTTTTGAGGTGGTTGTAGTATTAAAACTACATTGTTCCAATTGTGATTGATTTCTTTATTGTCTCGTTTAACAAAATTAAAGTTTTATATACTACATATATGCAAAGTGTGCAAATACTTAATTATTGTTTGCTGGCCCCCCTTATAATGAACAATACTAATGATTACATACTACAAACAATAGAAACATACTTGGCGTATACTATTATCATTTGTTAATTGTATTATCATTTGTATCTCATTATATTATACTATTTTGGTTGAAGAAGCACTTACGCCACATTAAGGATGTGACCCGTGACAAATTATACAATTCGGTATGTAATAAAATATCTTCCATTTTGCAGAGACATTAAGCCAATAAATTTCAGCCCTATTTTAAAATAATGAATTATACTATAACAATAAAACTGGAATGTTAAACCTTTCAAATTGTGCCACTTTATGTATAAGCTAGAGGTGCCGGCAAACGTTGTCTTGCCCTGAAAAAATATCTAGGACCCGATCCCAGCGCTACATACCGGTTCCAAATATATACCATTCGGGGACCCACTCAAACACACACAAAAAAAATTTCATCAAAATCGGTACAGTCGTTCTCAAGTTACGGATGTACATACATTTCTGCGATTCGTTTTTAATTATATAGATGATTGTATTCCTAACTAGCATGTGCCAGCCAAACTTCGTTCGCGTTGCCATGACGTATTCGTTCGTTAGTGATTTGCAACGGCGGCACCAAAAAACGATATTTCAGCCCCAATTTTTTGCAATCTATCCCAAGGATACGACGTCATTTACTGGGATAAAAGTATCCCAAGGGTTGACCTAGCTCTGTGTCAAGTTTCATTGAATCTGTTCAGTAGCTTTCATGTTATAGTCTAACAGACAGACAGAAAAATAAACCAGAATCTGTTGGTCCGAATTAAGCCCTGATTTTTTCTCTTTTTAAATTTCACATACAAATTCGATCCTCCTACAAATACTTAATAACGAGTTAATTTTAATCAATTGCACCATTCACAGTTCGTAGATTGCCCCACAGGCGGCTGATTTAGTTTTTGCATTTTTGGAATTGATAAATAAGTACACGATTCCCATTGTACCGTGTATACTTACCACCGCAATAATAATACGGCAATCGAAGGTACAGGCGGTCCTTCGACATTTGTAAGCAAAATCTTAAAAGCATTTCGGTTACATAAGACTTCCATTGGGGCGCGATACCTTAGCAAACGAGTCCAATTTGGTACATGGCTCTCGCGAACTATACATGTTAGTACTCGCGTCACGTAAAAGCTACGCCGATACGATATTGGATACGATATCTTATGGCCCCGTATACGGATGGCTGCTGTCAATGGCTTTATATTAGGGTCGATTAATTCTGCGGTCTTAGGGAAGTCCATATCAAGTTTCATTAATTGATTCAATTTTGGCAAAAGTCGTAGAAAAGTTATGTACAGCCTTTATGCTTCCATAAAATTCTCGAAGTTGTCTCTATTAAAAAATTATAAATACGCTTTCAATAGGACTATACTCGCGTAGACTTTGCATTCCAGAACTATCCCATTTTCTGGGATCAAATAATCATGTTCATCCATAATACCCACCATCAATACCGATTTATTTTACTACGTCTTTATAGCAAAAATAGTTAAGATATGTCTATTAAAATAACTATATATAGGTAACTAGCGACGCCCCGCCTTCTCCCCGCGTATTGATGGAAAATCGTTATATTTTGGATCATTCACACTATATCTTTATAAATTATATCCTATGTGTTATTCTGATGTGTAAGCTATATTATTGTAAAAGTTTCATCAAAATCCATTCAGTAGTTTTGTGTGAAAGAGTAACAAACATACATCCATACATACATTCTTACAAACTTTCGAGTTTATAATATTAGTAGGATAGAATGTCTAATTAATTAAAAGAGTTTTCACTTAATAAATTTAAAAATAAGTTGACTGTTAAATAGAATGTTTTATATCAGTGGATAAATACCTTAAAGTAAATAAAAAATTGTAAACCATAAAATATCCTATTCATACGATACACCAAATTCTAAAACTGACAGAATTTCTTTGATATATTAACTAGGGTTGAAAATAATTACAATATATTATGTATCCTCTCATAAGTTTGTAAAGCATTGTACTATGGCAGCTCTCTCGCTATATAAAAACAATGAGTTACTATATAAAACTAAAAATAAATTACAAACAGAAACTAAAAGTAAATATAAATATTAGAAATATTAATAAATATATATCTTCTAACGACATTTACCTGAGTCATGAGTTAAAAGTAAATATATTCCAAATTTTATGTATGCCTAATTTTTTTTTGTATTCATTTCGAGGTTTATTTTATTCTCGTAATTCCCTGACTACCAGTAAATGTCTACCTACTAATAAAATCAATCAAAAAGGTTAAAGTAAAGCTTATGTTCCAAGTAGAGATTAACCTGAAGATGAATAATTTCTAAGGTAATTTAGTGCAAAGCCAGCATACACCTGCATTCTAACTATAAAGAGCCCCTTTGTACGATAAACACGTGGTTTATGCAGTACAATGCCTTTTATGCACTGAGGTGTAAACACTTCGTTTTTTTTAAAAGTGGTTTATATACGATTCATATTGCTGTTAATGGTAATTTAAAAATCTCATAAGATTATTTTATTATAAATAGCACTTAACCGATTAAATTAAAGTTCAAGTTTTAGGGAATTATTCCAATTGCTACTACATGCTACACTAACGTCCATAGGCGACGGTGATCACATAGCATTAGCTGGTCTGTCTGCTTTTTTCCCAGCCTCGCAATAAACACATCACTATGGAGAATAAATCCTAAAAACTAGTTTATACTAAGTAAAATGTCCATCAAATACGTTAAGCCAACGAGAGCAATGTGCCCGCACAAATAAACGCCACAGACCGCAGTAATTAAGTGTATAGATAAATAGTTATCCTGCTGGACAGGCGCTCTCAGTGACCGTATTAATTGTTTTCCTGTTTATAATTGAAATATTATTTTATACTAGATTAGATAACATTTTATTGCTCACCAAAATAACAGACATAAAACTTCGGTTACTTATAATATTTTTCAGAACAATAGGCGGCCTTAGCGCTTAGAATGATCTCTTCCAGGTAACCTAACTTATAGGATATTATTAGCTAATCTGGCAATGTATGTGGTGCATAAATTCAGATCTTTATAATACATACTATATTTTATGACATATATATATATATATGAAATATATTTTTAATCGATGAATAGTAATCATATATAATATAATATAAAGAATTGCATAAAGCTAATTTAGGCATAGTTGTTTAAGGAGAGGTAGTGTTTCTTGAGTAGGTTCTTAAACGTCAGCAACGTTTTGACCTCTCTAACTTTAAGAGGCAGCGCATTCCAAAGCGTGACGACAGCCTGCACTGTAAAAGAGTTACCATAGAAGTATGACGTACTCGCAGGTGTCACAAGTTTACGATATGTATCAGTACGCAGATTGTAGGCAGTGGAGAGGCGAAGGTATGCAAATCGTTCCTTAAGTTAACGAGGACTACTTGGAGCAAATAATATGTTGTAAAGGAGGAGGATGGTCCTAGTGATTTGTTTAAAATAATACGACGAATACTATACATTACTATGTATATTATATACTATTCGCAGCCGTTGCAGCTTAGGGGCTAGCGCACGCGTCCTATACTCAAGGGCGTGGGTTCGATTCCTGGCTCGGAGCATGCACTACTTACTTACGCAGTTTTCTGACCTAATGTGCATATTGTTACAATTACCACGTGCTAATAGTGAAGTAAAAACATCGTGATGAAACATGCACATCGAGATAACCGATGTGTCAAACTCACCAATCCGTCTTGGACATCCGTGGGAGGTATACTGTCCATTTCCCTATATATAAATGGAAGGCCCGATCCCAGCAGTGGGACATTTATATTTATAATACTATTCATTGAACCATGTATAAATAGTACATACAGTAATTGACTTATTGCCCTGATTTTACATAGTTTTATTTTTTTATATTGAATAGGTTCGCGTTTGACTGACATTGCGTCTGATGTTAGGTGGAAATGCAGTCTAAGGTGAAGCACGCTTACCTAGAAGATACCTGTTCAGGCGAGACTTGAAGACACCTAGATTGCATTTTTCAGGAAAAATAGACGGCGGCAAAGAGTTCCACTCTTCAGTGGTACGTATGGTAAAAGTGGAAGCATGGCGTTTCGTCCGCTTTGTTGGTATTTCCACCACATATCGGTGGCGTGAGCGCGTACGTCTGCTTGTCCGGTAGTAAAATGGTGAGGGAGGAACCAATTCATGCAATGCCGTGGCACACTCCCCGAAGTGTATCTTATAGAATACTGACAAACTAGCGACTTTACGTCGATGATTTAGGCTCTGAAGTCTCTCGTCGAATAATCGTTTAATGCTTATTATCAATTGACTCGAGTGTCTCGTGCTGGGATTTGGCTGAGCCATCCCAAAAATGACAGCAGTATTCCATGCAAGACCGTACTTTTTTTTGGTAGCCATTTTCGCGACAATAATGTTCATGTCCCTCCTCCGATCTGTCTATATAGCACACTGCTCAGCCAAGGTTGTTACTCTGGCAGTGTTGAAAGAGGAGAGATCTGTTGAATATAAACAGTTCGTTACCTGAAACAAGGAAATTGTATATAATAGATTCTTAATAGAAAAGTTATTAGAAAATATTCGTAGATAACGTTTACTACGCATACAATATCAGTTGGCAGCGTTTATTCGCAAATAAAATTATGTTTAAATAAACCATCACAAAGAACAACACACAGCTATAAAAATGATATTATTAAGATATACTTATAGGCTTAATATAATAACCCTTCTCTGTAAGATAACTGAAGGCAAAGTAGAAGGTAGAAGACGGAAGGGAAGACAGGAGGTCGTTTGTGATTTTATGTGTAAAATATTACGAGAATTTATATTTACATTTTATTTTTATTTTTCATGTAAATTACTAGTAATAAAAATTGTTAGTAAATAAAAATAATTCTTATAATATAGTGTTACGATCGACAAAGACCAATGCACACCTGCAGTTTATTACCTTTTCGGCATTTGGACTTCGTTTGTCTACCTTATGTTTAAAATTTGTAATTAGAAAACAGCCTATTGTGTATTGTATTCGTTTATGGCCGTTCGCAGGCATAATTACGCAGGTGTGCGGATTACATTTTCTGGGAAATTGCGTAGACGCGCTTGCCAGGTAGATATATTGCATCGGTGCATTATAAAGCAATGGCCCAATGGAGAGATCGGCAGTCTAGCGATGGTCACAAGCGAGACAAGACGTGTGTACATTCGATAAGCTATATAGTGACGGACTTTACGCTTGTTATTGAATCGTGTATTACTACTGGTTGTGTCCAGTTATATTTGTACCTGTGTTATACGTGTTTATATAGTTCTAATAAATTCTATAGTAATTCCAACGGTATTTTAATTCGAGTCCTGTAACTCGTAACAATATCATTTCTGTGGCTAAGGTATGTGTCAAAATGAATTGTTTACCTAGATTCCTGGACCAATGTGCTTTGTTAGAATTTAAATTACTGTCAGCTGCAGCAATGTCGTCCGCCTCCTGTTAATACTGGGCTTGGCTCCAGCGGACAGGCATGGGCTGATTATTCATTTACTACCATTAATGCAATTAAGCGCATATGGCATGATTTTTTTGTTGGCAGAAAAAACCCTAAAATTTTTGTCATTATGACAGTTCATCGAGTTCCTCGAACTTGTGTATTTGTTACATTATAAGGTGGAGGCTTGTTATCAGCTATTTTCTAAGTATTGTTTTCTTTGTATATGTTAGATTTTTGGCCTTGGTGAAAGTAAATTAAATAAGACAGAAGATTATTTCTGTTGATATTCATAATATAATAAAGAGTCTATTGTAGTTGTTGATTTAGTTTACATTTATACTAAGTCTATGCAGTGATATGGTGGGCTTCGGTTTAACCTTGCCGACCGCAGAGATTTCTTATGGCTTCAACCACTATCATATAACATACACTAGTTGACAATCACTACTTATTTCATAAATGTACAAACGATAACATATTTGAAATGAAATAAAAATTTTGAACTCTATCTACATTTCGTGTTAAGATTTAAATTGCGTTTAAGTGTTTTCTAAATTTAAAAATACAACACAATACAATTAATTTTACACCTAGTCTATGTTACTATATAGTATTACTACGTATATACCGCGTAGACTTGATTTTTTAAAAGTTAAGGTAGAATAAAAATAGATATGTAATACATTGCCTCTAAAAGTTTATTGACACTTTATTGGGCTTTTTGGGAATTCTTATAAAAATATTAATTAGAGGAACGTATAGAACATCATTACAAAGTACACTTGAAATATTGTTAGCGTTTTATTTTAAATCACAGCATTAAGTTTTTGGATATCTTAGTCTCTAAATGACTGTTGATATTCTATTTATAGTTCCAAAGGCTATGTAAATAATAATGATGATATACAACGGACCACTCTGAAGCCGACCCCAGACCATAGTAAATAATAGAAACTTGATTTCCCAAATTTGCCGTGCCAGGAATCGAAGCCGGAGCTTCTGCGTTCCAGCGCGTTCGGTCGGCTAAGACTTAGCGCGCTCAACCACAGAGGCCGTCAAATACATATGTAGTATGTAGTAGTAGTAGTGGTATATAGTAGCAGTAGTATATAATATGTAGAACACATAATATCTAAAAGTTCTTTAGGGATGTTTAATCATTATTCATTAGATATCTTTTTATAATTTTATTACAACACCAGTTCAACTTCGTGTCATTATTTCTATTGTCGTAATACTGCTATCCTAAAAAATATTTATAATCTTAAAAGTAAATCCTAGGACCTTCTTTCATCAAAAATATTAAAATGTTAATTCAACCTTATGATGATGATATTTAATGTATTTTAAAGTCATTTTATAAAACAATGATTCGTTTAAAAGCGTCGGGAACACAAATTACACTGGCCATTATTAATGCATATTTATGTGTAGGGGAAAAATCCCTACACACGGTCATTAGTAAAGCATTATTTAATTTGCGGTTCAAGTGTTAAGATATGTATACAACCTACTGCATTGTATTTACATAAATATCTGTTTTCAATAGAGTAGTCAAAGTTTAAGTATGTTCACTTGCTGCGAATCTGTTAATACTTTTCGCTTCATCTATTTTCATTAACTCTTTATACTTTCACGACCGTTTAAAGCACTTTTTAACCTGACTTTTGGTCGCGTTTGATATTGTTTATTGTTACAGGAGGTCAAACAATTTTACCGTTTCATTTATCCTAGCAGATATCACTGCGTATACTTAGATTTTTCAGACTAATATACATATTGTTACAACTATACGTGCTAACAGTTAAGGGAAACAAGTGAGGTATAATCTGCTATAGAAATTACTGAAATATGGAATCGCCAATGTCTTAGCCAAGAGTTGGGTATATCTTTTTTTATTTAATGAATTTATAGGTGTTTTACAGAAGAATAAGAATATATCATTTGTTTCCTCAAAATAGGATTGCCTTTATATATATTGTTTACAATTAGCACATGCTGACGATGAAAACTTCATTATGGCACCTGTAAATCGCAACAATCCGCCTTGGACAAGCGTGGCGCGTAGCCAGTCCGTTCTCCACCTAATACTGGGGGGACCCAAGCCTAGCAGTGGGACGTATATGGGCTAATATTGTTAAGGCCATCAGTCTATAAGATGCTATCATATAAGTTAACCTTTTAAACACACATAAACAATGTTCAGTATCAACACGACTTTTGCTTTGTAGTAACTATCGCACCACAATTCAGAATCAAGATGCCACTTCAGTCACCGCACCGACTTGTTACAATAAATCGCTGTCCGCCACTGACTTGCTCCAAGTGGCCTGGCGTAATGGCAGTGTGCGTTTGACTCGACCACGCCCGTACCCCAACTCGCTCCAAATGTATCGGATACTGATTCCCATTCACCTTATCAATGTGTTCCACGCAATTTGTGGTTACGGTGCTGAGGTGCGGCCCGACGAAATATGTTGAGGGGAAAAAAGATATTTTTATGTTTTTGAAACGCATGGCAGTTTATCGACTCTATATGGAGCATAAGTTCGTTCATGTAGAAAATAATATCTGTAATATGATAAATCGGATTAAATATTGAAGGTTATTATATATATAGTAAAGTATAGAAACCGGGTGTGTGAACTAAAAGGTTTGCTATATAGAATATCGGCTTTAAATAGTTATAGCCAGGGCTTGAAATAACGGTAAATATGTGGTATCGGTATTTATGCTAATTTCAGATAACGGTAAAAAATAAATATCGCTATAAAACTTACCGTTATTTCTAGCCATTTAACCGGTAAAAAATATAACTTAAATACTCATTTATCGGTAATTTTATCATTATAACTATGTTTTGTTACCATCGTCGCTTTCTTTCACTCGCAAATATTGTCATACAGCGCACAGTGCTGTATGACAATATTTGCGAGCGCGCGTAATATTTAGAGTTGTGTTTGTTGATTGTTTCGGTAACATACAATCGTAATGAAGCCAATTCTTAAAAATGGCTACGTCGCTTGAAATCACGTCAAAATTACGTATAACGATTTTTACGTATTTTTATATATTTTTTATAAGTATAACGTAAAACATACGATTTTTAACGTTAAAATCATAAAAGTTACCAAGTAACGATAAAAAAATATACCAGTATGGCAGTATCTTTTTCGAAAATACCGGTAATTACCTGTATTATTTTAGGTAATTCATAACGTATTCAAGCCCTGGTTATAGCCCTGAGCTAATAGTGTTTCGATTCGTACGATGAGTGAGAGTTTAGGGACCCAGTTCTGCAATTACTACCTCGTCAAAATCGCCCGACACTAGCGTCTCAATCGTAGGTTTGCCTGATTTCGGCATTCTGTAATTCCAATGGTGTACCCGTGCCACGCCATTGGAACACGCGGTTAACGCCATTTCTTTTAATGGTAATACCAATTTTTTCTACTATTATTCCGACGCGACGATATTGAGAAGATATTGTGGATTTAGTAGAATACCAATTTCTGACACTATCGCAATGGAATGTTACTTTGAATATCTTCGCGACACGAAGATATTGAAATAGCAGAATTGGCCCCGCGATGGCCCACTACCCCCTCCCTCTGTCCCCTTTTACGTCTCCCTATTATTTGATCTGTCTGCCCCATCCTTAAGGCTGGCAGCGTGTTGACTTTTCCCCTGGTGTTGCAAACGTCTATAGGCGACGATAGTTACTTTCCAGGTGGTTAGGTGGGCCGCAACAAAAAAGATATAGATAGCCCAGAATTGGACTGAATCTTAGTTCGGAACTATTTACTTTAAATAGGTAACACTGTTGATACTGTCTGAGGTGTCTAGAACAGGGGGACTCCCAAACTATTTAGGGCAAGAGACCCCTTTTCCAAAATGAACTGATACCTCAAACCCCCATAACCAAATTACTTTAAAAATCATTAGCTTTTTTTTCATATCGATACAAACTATTTACTAATTTTAAAACTTTGCGATTAGTTAAGTGAGTAATATGACATAATTTTCAATTACATTCATTTTCACTTCAAAATTACGTAATTAGTGCGCTGGAACGCATTATGTTGCCCTAACTTGTCCGCGCTTATTGACTTGCCGAGTTTTTCATCTTGTACGAACTTCTTATCGACTTGTTGAGTTCTTTAAAAGGACAACAATGATGCTTCCTACTAAAATATTAGTTATTATTTATTATAACAAATTGGTACACGTAACACATCTTGAAAGTTTCAAATAAAAATTTGTGTTAATTAATAGGGGTCGATTTTTAGACCTCGTCGACCCCCAAAATCAGTTTTCGTTTAAGTCGCGCCCTGGGAAACCGATTTAAGCCCCAGGAGGTTGATATCGACTACTTTGGGAATCCCTGGTCTAGAATGTGGGAAGCATGTACAATTCACATTTAACTAAAAGCTGATCCAACTGGCACGTGAACTAAAAAAAACTTGAACTCTAGACGACAGTTGAAAAGGTAAATAAATTATTTGAACAAAGCCTCTTTCGAAACAGGTAAAAAAGGTTTGACATTCCTATAACAAAGAGTAGTTCGGAACAATACAGGCGATGGCAACAAAGGCCGCCCTTAGGGCTCGGACGTGTGCTAATGTAAGGGGTGGCGTGTCTGTTTGTTACTATGTAGTGTTTTCATGTTGAATACTAGCATTGACACTTCGTAAGGTGTGGTAAACAAGTATAGTTGAAAAAATAAAATCCCTATTAATATTTACAAATGCGAAAGTAACTCGTGTCTGTCAGTCTGTCTGTTCCATTTCACGGAAAAACTACTGGACGAATTTGGCTGAAACTCAATATATACATATTTTCGATGCCGAGGATGAACATAGAATACTTTATATCCCGAAAAATGGCATAGTTTCCGGGATAAAAATATATTTGTCTCTCTGTTTGTTATACTTTTAAGGAAAATGTATTGAACAGATTTGGTTGAAATACGGTATATATGTAATTTTAATACCGAGGGTGGACATGGGACACTTTTCATCTCGGATAATGGGATATATTTTGGGAGATTTATGTAAACGTTATCCCAGAAAGGATTATAGGTTTTGTTTGGTATTTTCGTCACTTTGTTCATTTGGTCGATTTGGTCATTTTGTTCGATTTGGTCATTTGGTCATTTTGGTCGATTTGGTCATTTTGGTAATTTTGTTCATTTTCTATCCGTGCAGGAACGAAGAAAGAATACAATTTCCTGCGGCCGGGCGGCCTGTCGTAAAAGGCGACTAAACAACCCACAGCCAGGTGGAAGGGTATTTGCTCGACTGAATGGCGACCACCCCTGGTCTAGAGTATGCCGCCATAACAACCTTGTGTTGTGTTCCGGCATCAGTGACCAGGTTCCAGTCTCCTTTAAGAGAGCAGCAGCGCATCTGTAGCACCTTTGGTGTTGCAAATGTCCATAGGCGACGGTAACCACTTTCCATCAAGTGGGCCATCTGTCTGTCTGCTGAACTACTGCAATAAAAAATATATTTTTTTAAACAAAAACCGCTTTCCACCAAGTGGACCATTTGCCTGTCTGCTGAACTCCTGCAATAAAAAAATAATAAAAAATTGGTAATTTTGGTCGATTTGGCCATTTTATTCATTTTGGTCAATTTGGTCGATTCGGTCGATTTGTTCATTTTGGTGAATAAAACTATACAAATAAAACAAGAACGGTTGAAATAGAGGATGAAAGTTTGTATGGGAGACCAATCATTTCTCAAGTTTATAGATATAAAAATTCATCATGTATAAAAAAGGCGATAGTAACTCGATCTGTCTATCTGTTAAGCTTGCACGGAAAAACTACTAGGAGTACTGGATCAGTTTTGCTGTTATTTTGTTTAAATGTAGTTTTAATACCGAAAATGGACATGGATACTTTTCATTCCGGGAGATGGGATAGTTTGCGATATAAAATGAGGTGAATCTTCCAGGGGCAAATGGCACTAACAGAAAAATTTAATATAAACCTGTATTAACGCCTGCTCTTTAAACAAGAGGTACGCACTAGAGGTTGGCTTGCGGCTCAGTCGCGAAGTAAACTCGAGTCACTTAATAAATTACTAGCTGCGCCCGCGGCTTCACCCGCGTGGTGATGTAAAATCGTTATATTTTGGATAATGCACACTATCTTTATAAATTATAGCCTGTGTTATTCTGATGTGTAAGCTATATTACTGTAAAGTTTCATCAAAATACATTCAATAGTTTTTGCGTGAAAGAGTAACAAACATACACCCATAGATACATTCTTACAAATTTTCGCGTTTATAATATTTATTGGACCAGCGGTCTCAACAGACGTTGTTTTGCCCTGAAAAAATTAAAATCTAGAACACGATTCCAGTGCCATCTACCGGGTCTAATTGTGAATCTAAACCACTCCGGGAAGCCACTCATATATCACACATAAAATTTCATCAAAATCGTAGAACCCAATTCCAGCGCCAAGTATTTTATTTAGATTAATGGGATAAGTAATCCCTAATTTTTATATAGTCTATATTGATCAGGCATTCGAGTATTGAAAGAATTTTTAAAATCGGTCCAGTAGCTTTTGAGTTTATTCGTTACAAACATACAAAAATTCAAAAATACAAATTTCCTCTTTATCATATTGGTATAGAGTTATAGACAAATAAATCGGCAGGGCGAGTTTTTCAAGTGTGACCTTCAGGGCTAAATCCTAAACTATACGAAATAGCAAACAAGACTCGAAGGAGTCTCGAGGCCGATTTTGACGAAAACTAAAGTGCTATCATTAGATTTTGGAAAAATTAATTACCCTAATCAGGAGTCGAAACGGCTCATTTTGATGAAATAAACATCCCCTGTATTATTATACCAAATCATAGTGTAGCTTGTCAGGATCCATTTCTGTGAAAGAATGTCAAACGGCAAATCAAGGGAAAAGGTTGCTTTTGAACAAAACGTTTTATTTTCCATTTGGCCCCGAAGGCCCACTTGAAAAATTCACCTGTATATTTTCAGGCTAAGCAAGTTACGCTTGTCTTATGGATAATATACGACGAACAATTCTGAAACCGATCCCAGACACTAAGAGACCAGAATAAATAAGAAATTGGTCATGCCAGGATACGAACCGGGGACCATGCGTTTCAGTATAGGCTCACCAAAGCTTAGTCTCAGTCATAATTTGACAAAAACCTGATATAAATCAATTTATTTGTAGATAATTTCCTAACAACATTTTGGAGGTTTCGGAATTGAAACTAAAACTTGACCATTTCTAATATGATTATCACAACGGCTACTTAAAACTGGAAGTACAGTACAATCAAAGTTGAAATCGTACTTAAAACCGATTAAAAGTAATTTTAAAATATATTTTGTGATTTTAGAGATATTATATTCACATCTACATCATAATTAATAGATCATTTAAAAATATTTATTTCATTGCCTAAAGCAAGCGTATGTACAGTCAGCCAAATTCCTTGTTCAGTTCTCTAACATTTTGCTTTGAAGGGCTCGTAAAGTTTCGACAATCATACGCAAACACTTAAATTTCATATACACCAATAAGGACGTTTCTGAAATATTTAAACTAAAGGAAATAATTACTCGTGTTTGCTGATTGACGACGCCCTTTTTCTTTTGTATTCTGCTCTCGCTTTATTTCTGAATTTCGATTTTATTAACTCAAAACAGGTAAGATAAAACCGCGCCCCTTAAACATAGTATTTTACTTGTGCGCCTTTCATTGTGCTGTTATCGAAGGTTTTTGCCAGGCGATTTATAGTCATATGGGTGGCTCACCGTCACTTTGGTGCATTGTACATACAGACAGATCTAATGATTGAGTTAGGTATAAAATAACACTCATAACGAGTCTTTACAATTTATTACAAAATTTTATTACAGAAAACTAATACAAGTAACATAGTTATTGTAAGAACATGTGGCGCAGTTTGAAAGTCGTAGTTGCTACGACATACATAATGTACAGAAAGCTGGCTAGTTTGTAGCAGCCTGTGTATTCTGACGTAGCAACCGCTGTAGTAAGTGCGTAGCACTTTTTTCGATAATAACTTAACAAAACAGCTATAAGTATTATACTCAGTTAATCGAGGATTCGAGAAGTTTAATTACTATACTGTAATTAAAGATATCTGATACTCCCATGAAACCCTAAAGGTTAAGGAGAGTCCAAATTGCTCAAACCCACCCATTAATAGTTTCAATGACGTTGAGATCCCCAATTAATTTGGATACCTGCTAGATACAACCAGCCTAATGAGTTCAAAACAGAAATAAAATGGATAAATTTCACAAACACTCACTAGTAATGTGAGTATTTGTGAACTTATTTGTGACTTCAATTACACAAATATGAGATTAAGTGCTCATTATAATAATTTTTTAACGAAAATCTTAAATAGAAATTTAGTTTTAAATTTTCTTCTGCGACAATTTCATAAATACTGTATAATTTGTATGGCTAGTAGACTGTATTTCAATATAGAGATTGAATTAAAATAAAATGTTTTAAGATATTTTTTAATTTAGCGTTAGTTTGATATTAAAAAGCCTGTAATTATAATCTAATTATTATTAATTAATGAGAATTAAAAAAATTAGGTACTGTATTTTTATTCACAGCAAACTGAATGTATGTCAAAAGGAAAAAAAAAAAAAAAAAAAAAATTTTAAGAATCAAATCATATAAAAAGAATATGTCCAATGAAGTTTGGAAAAATGCTTTTTACGATAAAACATAATTTTGTTGAGATTTCCCTCTGATTTCACCCGTATTGAATTTTTAATGAATCTTAAGACCTTTATCAATCAACCTTAGATAATTGTAGCATATTTATGTATGATACTGTGCGTTCCATCCCGATTCTTCGATATTTATACAACGTAATAAACAACCAGGGCGTGCACTGTGCGAGGTTACGAGAACACACAGCCAAAAATGGATACTTATTTTCATTAATGAAAAAAATAGAAAACAGACCGATCGGCCCACTTGATGGAAAGTGGTGACCGTCGCCTGTCGATATTTGCAACGGTGCTACCGATGTGCTGCTGGCCTCAAAGGGCCTGGAACCTATTCACAGATGCCGGAACCGTTGTTATGGAAATATCCAATCATCGCAATTAGTAAGCCAACGTTATCTTTGCAATTAGATCCTGTCCATCCAAACGTAGCCTGGAAGATATAGCTGTAAGCAATAACAATTATACTACTTTGTAGTTTTTAATTTTATCGACTATTTTTTTTTACAATATTGTTATAGTAGTAGATATTAAATGTCAAATGGTAAACTTTCCTTTTATTAAATTTAAATCGCTTGCAAAAGTGGAGCATGTACTTCCCCGTTCAAGATAGCAAATAAAAAGGTCAGGATATTGACTTGAAATAAACATTTCTCAGAGTTATCAATGACGAATGCCGATACACTACAGGTCATGTTGCGATAAAGCTATTTTGCTTAACCTATCTCTGGGATTAGATGACAAATCTAATTTATTCAAAGCACTATGTTATTCTTATAGGTGATAGGTCAATTGGCGTTAGCGTCTGTTTTTGATTAATACAAGGATTCTTTTAGTTTTACTAGCTTTAATGACACATGTATGTAGTTTGTAATTTTGCGGGGTTGATGAATGTTTCTGGACAAAAAGTGTAGTATTTTGATCCATAGTATTCAAAGTATTATCACGTCTATATAGATAAGACATTTCACCGCGGCTTTAAATTGCGACTTAAGCTACTATAGATAATTTTTATTTTAAAATTTGTGATATAATGTTTTACCTATAGATCGTAAGTGTTATTTAATTTGAATTTATAAGACATAAGCTTTGCATGATAATTTAAGACTTATCGGATTTTCCAGGTCTATTGGATTTAATACAATTTTGAAAGGAAGCATTCACACTGGAGACATTTGAATTCAATTTTATCTAGGCGCTATTCAGACTCTGGAAAATTTCGAAACGTCCCGTAAAAACTACCCTCATTCCGGTATATCCTAATGCGAGATATCCGAGTTAAAATACCTTATATCCATTCTCGGCATTGATGCTTCATATATTATATAAATACCAAATTCCAGCAGAATCGAAACCATGATATTTTCGTGAAAGCGTAACAAACAGACATATTGTTTGATGTATTTTTGAAGTGAAACTTCTTTAGAATCGTTGTGATTTGAAACTCGACTCCTCCACTCCTTCTCACACTTTGTTTCACTTCTACTGCATGTGAACTGCACAGAGACACAATTTTTTAAATCAGTTTAGTTTGTAATTTAGCTTCAGGATAAAATTTGAATGTTGAAATAAAATGAATAAATAAAAATAATTTATTGATCTCCATATTTTATTTTATTGCATGAGTTCAGCAGACAGGCAGACGGCCCACTTGTTAGAAAGCGGTTACCATCGCCTATGGACATTTTTTGCAACACCAAAGGTGCTACAAATGCGCTGCTGCTCTCTTAAGGAAGATTGGAACCTGGTCACTAATCCCGGAACACAACTCAAGATTGTTATGGCGGCATACTCTAGACCATGGGTGGTAGCCATCCAGTCGGGCAAATGCCCTACCACCTGGCTGTGGGTTGTTTTGTCGCCTCTTACGACAAGCCGCGCGGCCGCAGGAAATTGTATTCTTTCTCCGTTCCTGCACGGATGAAACCATTTCATATTATATGCATACGACATATTGCCTGCATTTAATCTCGAGTCATATGCAGACGGTACTCTACTTAAACGAAGTCGATGGTGTGCTGGAAGGAGCATTACAAAACAAATTCCATAAGTTACACAACAAAAGCAATATTGCAAACTTTCCAATATTTGTAGCTGGGATACGTATTCGTATATTGGAGTTGTAATAACATACTCGTACAGAAAACTGTTGGTTTAATCTCTTCAACTATTTTCATAGTTGCTTAAATCGTGGGGCGTTTAGATTGCTCTTTTCATGCGTGTACAAGACCTATAAATACAATAGTTATGTATTTTATTGCAGAGAAACTTAATGGAAATATAATGTCGATTCCTTTAACTCAGTTTGTATTAATATGTGAAAGGGATTAAATGTGTTTGTTTCTTTCGCGTATACGGTCTTAGGAAAGGATTTATAGCTAATCAGGTGATTGTCCGAAGTTTAGTATCAAAAAAATTCAAAGTCTAAAAAAATCTGAAAAAATGGAGATGGTAGAGAGCGAAGAAAATATTTTGAACGAAAGCTGATGATAACAGTAGAGGTATGTTACCTCTACGAAACCCTTCGTGGTTGATAGATAACTTCGCAATTGCCCGAATTAATATAATGAAAATAGGATTTGCCCGCGACTTCGTCCAGACTTGACTTGAAATTCCCGCGGCATTCCTGACACACAAAGTATCGCAGTATTTTAAAAAAATAATGTTAGCTATACTATCGTTTTAGTGAAAACTGTGTCGGAATGGATAGGCTAATTTTTATACACCCGAACAATTACAAACCGCTCCCGGTTTATTACATAAAATTTGCTATCAATCAGTGAAAAAATTGAATTGCAATTCGAATTTCTTTATCAAACTGGCCATTTTAAATCATTCCCAGAAAATTTCTCCCGGGATCCCGGGATAAAAAGTAGCGCAAATTTTAAATCTAATAATTTGCTGTCGATCAGCGAAATCCACATCGAAATCGGCCAAGTAGTAGTTTTTACGTGAATCCCGAAAAAACAGCGAAATAGACAAGAAATCTAAAGATAATTGCATCGTGTTCTTCAACGTCTACGTAGTTTATTACAGTATTTTTTTTAAATAGCTTCAATGTACAGACACGGCATGTTTAGAATGTTATAATATTATAGATAAATTAATGAAAATAAGTTGTTCACTTATAGTTTGTACTATTTTAGAGCGTCCATTTACTACTACTACTACTACTACTAGCATACTGGTGTTGGAATTTTTTAGAAATTAAATATGTATTCAATTTAATCGACCTGAAATAATAATCACGTTGACTAATCATATCGCTTTTTGGACAGAACTTAATTGTAACAAACAAGAGTCATTCATAATTTTATGTTTCGAATAATAAGGCACTCTTTGAACTCTATTGTCTTGAATATTTAATACAATAACTTGGCATAAATATAGCCTAAATATTTATTTGAACTTCAGATCCGAAGTAGATAGGTACCTCTAGAACAGGGGTCCAAAGCTCCTAACAATGATTACCAGCCTCCTCAACGCCAATAAAACCAACATTCAAAGTTACGAGTACTCATTTCGTAAGTCATAAACCGAATGGGCATTCATTCGTATAATATCAATTCTCATTTTCTGAATACAGATGGTGTAAAGGCACACATCTGTCGTTCGGAATTTTCCAAACCGTATATCAATCACTGACACGGACGAGATGTCACTGACGAGTTTTTGAACGAAATTTGATGCGGCGAAGCCAAGCGTCATATTTGCTAACCTATTATAAACCTGACCATAACACCTAGAACATGAACAATTTTTTTTTGCCTTCTGGCAATATTCTGTCTGTATCTGTAGCCAATATCAGTGAATTATAAATAAAGCTAATTAATCCATGTTATTTTAATTTTAACATTGATCAAAGTCTAAAAAATCGAATAAAAATAATTACATACGAATATACCAATATTAAGTTTCACACGAGGAGTAGTTTTTAATATTTACCAAGGATGTCTAGCGGAGTTTAAAGCAAAAATCTTTTCGTCATAATTTGACGAAATATGATATTAACCAAAGAACCGCCAACATGACAGGGTTGTAGTGGTTCATTTAGGTTCTTTTAATTAAATATTTTTTTGTTAATTATCACAAGGTGTTAAAGCTCTTGCATACAAAACTAAAATCACTATTATTAAAGTAAACATGATGCTTGCACGATGTTTTAAGGCGCTCCGTCACCGCGAGCATTTGGCTATAATGTAAAGTTACAGATCCGAGCAATACATCAATGGAGGGGGATAACTGAGCATTATAGTGCGCAACCTGTAATGTTACAGATTCGAGCATTACAGTGCGCAATCTGTAATGTTACAGATTCGAGCATTACATAGGTGAGGGAGGAGAGCCAATCACTACAGTATGCAACCTGTAATGATCTGTAATATTTTGATACAATTTGTAACACAACAACCGCTTTATGTGACATTGTGGAATCAACTAAATGTTTAAAATCGAATGATAAATGTTTCGTTACAGGCGAATGCTCGTCAGTCAGGGGGGCAGTATTGTAACGTAATGAATGCTCTAAATCGAATCCTAAATGATGCATTACAGGCGAACGCTCGCTGTGAGGGAGCACTTTTACGTAATACTAAACATTACTAGTAAGTATCAATAGTAGTAGTAGTTGCTAAAGTTTAGACAAATTGGCAAAACGGCGCCCATATTATTTTCAACTCTAAATCAAATCGAATGTATTTGTTCAAAACATGGTTATACAGTTGGCATATATGTTATAGTGTACACATGTTTTGCTCACATTGGAGCATACAAATATTTATAATAAATTTTATTAAATTATATAATCTTAAATAAACATATTGTTACGGGCTACAGGACTTGAATTAAAAATACCGTTGGAACTACTATAGAATTTATTAGAACTGTACAAACACGTATAAAACAAATACAAATAAAACTGGATGAACCAGTTCACACTGCACAATTCAATGAAATTCGACACGCGTAAAGTCCGTGGTCTATGTCGCTAATCGAGAGTACTACAAACGTCTTACTCGTCTCGTAGTCGTCGCTTGACTGCCCACCCCTCCATTCGGGCATTGTCTTACATTCACTACACAGTACAATGAAATTGGCCGCGCACACTGAGTTTCCCAGAAATAGTAATTTGCACACCTGCGAACGGCCACAAAGTCGAAAACAATAACAATATGGATTAGTTCGACGCCAATTATGGTTATAAAACAAGTAGAAAAACAATAGCATATTTTTCTTAATTACAAATTCAAAACACAAAAGAATTCCTAATCCGGGAAGACAATTAACTGCGCTTACAATAGCTGTGCGCTTATCTTTGACGGCATGTAACAATATGAAAAAAAAACTGATTAATGTCAAATAATAATAGTAATAATAATAATTACATTCATAAGTAAAGGAAGGTATTTATTTACAACGGAGGAATTCTTCCACCGAGTAAAACATTCTATTTAAGGGCAATTCCTTTAACTGAATTTTAAATTTATTTATCCTAAACTTTTTTACGTGGTTTGAAATTTTATTATAGATTTTAATGCACATTCACACACACATCTATTTGGCCATACTTTAGATTGTGAAGCAATTAAATTGAATACAATGTTCAACCGTTGTTCTGTCCAATGGTTCGTGTAACTACTGTGCAAACACGATGAATTGTCGCTCAATATTACAAACTCCCAAAAATATACCTCTAAACCAAAGCACCCTAAAACTGCCACAATTACCTAAAAACGCTCCTAAATAAAAAAAATTGCAAAAACAAAAACGACTTCAATAGTAACTAAAAAGCAAAAAATAAATATATTCTATAATATCTTAAAGTCGGTACAGATTAAACTTGAAAGTGTATAACTTTAAGAATCAACCTCATAAAAGGTTCTTGAAGACAAAACGTCAAACTTATACATCGTAATACAAGAAAAACTACGAGTACACCTATTTTCCCAAGGAATGGTTATATTACTAGGACAAAAACGATTGCTAAAAACTGCAAAGTAATTCGACAGAATGTCTTTATTTTACTCCCGGGAACAATAACAAGCTGAACAGTGCTCTTTGTTGTTGAATATATATGTACTTTTCCAGTAAACGTGTATTTGAATCACAAAACTAGCATTTTGTTCGTAGTTCTCTTTTCAACGGCTATCTAGAAAGTAGTTTAATGTTTTCTATACGTGTTTTTTTACCTCACCATTACGCAATGTTTTTAATCAATTTATCTAATATTAGCACATAAATTACATACAGTTTTTGGACCTCTGTATTTCAGAACACCCAATAGGTACAATGGCCAAACAGAATCATTTAGATAAATAGATTTATTTATTTATTTAATTTATTTGGGAAACATACAATAATTATAATTCTTACAATATAAAATACATAAATTAATACACATATCAACTAAGTTTCCACAAATAATTCAAGTTACGCATTTGGCTCATACAACTATAAAAAAATTATAATATATTTGATACAATATTGGAAAATTAGATTAAAAATAAAAATTAATGATATAATACAATACCACACAAAACAAAAAAACAAAAACTACAATATGAGCAATATAGATATCACTGTATTGCTCACTACAATATATAATTATAAAAAGTACGATTGCAATACGGTCTTGGTGAAACAACACAATATTTTTTTCCAGGCAACCTAACTTAAATAATCATCTCTGGCAGTGTGGGTTGTGCATCACTCTGCAGAGTGTGAGATAAGACTTAAATACACATAAACGACTTTATAAATTAAATACTACATACAGTTAAAATGTAACTGTAGTTAACAGTTAAATCAAATAAGCCACTTAGGATTTGTGTCAATGAAGCATATTATGACGTGATAGTTTTAAGCAGTGAAATAATTTATTAATTACTACCAGCTGAGTCTGTGACATCGTTCGCGCGAAACTTTGATTTTATGTTGATAGTTTTCAGTACCCTGTACTGAAATGAAACACACAACTGTCGGCATCCTAAAATATACGGCAGCCAATGTGTATTTATAGATGTCATGAAACTATAGTTGTAGTAATTACTCATGTAATAAATCCATAATTTAATAGATTATGTGAAACTATGTAAATAATTGTATACGATGTATATCTTTGACTGTGTTGTGGAAATAAGTAGTTGTATTGTTATGAAAACCTTGTTCCTGCAAACCTTCGCTGTTGAAAGATGGCGCTACTTAAGATACACATCGCTCACGGAGGCGAATCGGTTTTGGCACAAAAATATAAAAACGGGTAGTGTTTGTTGAAAATAATTATTCGACCGCGCTTTATGTACCTGTAAAGTTTAATGTGAAGTATAAAGTTGATAATTGAAATTGTTTTTAGAGGTTGAAAGTGAAATAAAAACGATATCGTGCATTATATTTTTCTGAAGTTCGGCGTCCCACACAAAAATTTAAGATGAAATACATGTTTCAACGCACAATATACATTACACCTTCCTAACAAATTTCATCCAAATAAATCCACAAGTTTCTGAGAAGAATTACTGTGACATACATAAACTGATGGACTTAAAATAAACATTTTTGCCCAAATGATTACAGAAACCAAAAAAGGGTATGGTCAAACTGGAATAATATAAAAATGTTACCTGTAAAATATATATAATCTATAATATAATTCCCAGGAGGTAGGGCATTTGCCCGACTGGATGGCTACACCCCTGGTCTAGAGTATGCCGACATTACAACCTTGAGTTGTGTTCCGTCATTAGTGGCCAGGTTCCAGCCTCCCTTAAGCAGCGCATTTGTAGCACCTTTGGTGTAGCAAATGTCCATAGGCGATGGTAACCGCTTTCCATCAAGTGGGCCTGTCTGCTGAACTCATGCAATAAAAATAAAAAAATATAATATTATAAAATTCTAAACATGCCGTGTCTGTATATTGAAGCTATGTATTTAAAAAACAAACAACTGGAATAGACTATATAAACGATAGAGAACACGATGCTTGTTTTTTAGACTTGTTGTCTGTTTGTAGGTTTGTCTGTTTCTTCGGGATTCGCGTAAAAACTACTGGGCCGATTTCGATGCGGTTTTCGCTGATCGACACCAAATTCTTAGACTTAAAATTTGCGCTACTTTTTACCCCAGGAATTTAATTGGGAATGATTTAAAATGGCCAAATAAAAAAAAAATGGAATTCCAATGCCATTTTTTACTGATCGATAGCAAATTGTACATAATAAAATGTGTGATATTTTTATCCCAGGAATTTCCCCTGGAGCGGTTTTAGTTGTTCGGGTGCATAAAAATTAGCTTATTCCGACACAGTTTTCACTAGAACGATAGCTTACATTCTTTTTTAAATACTACGTTACTTGGTGCCCCGGGAGTCCCGCGGGAATTTCAAGTCAAACGTGGACGAGGACGCAGGCATATCCTAGTAATATAATAATCGGTAGACAAACACACATATTGTATATCCCCAAATTATTTCCATTTCCGAAATTTACGATACCAGGAATCAAACCCGGAGCTCCTGCGTTGCAGTGAGGTAAGCCGGCGAACGCTTAGCCCACTCAACCACAAAGGCCGTCATTTTCAATGTTATATGTTGTTATATTAAAATTATCAGTAATTGTAAAATTCACACCTTCTCCAAAGAAAATTCAAACCCGTTCACAGTAAAAGTGTCAATTCGTTAGAGCTAGGAGCTGAAAGGGGCGGGGCGTAGTCATTCGCGAGAACGTGCTGATTTCTCTCCCGGGAGCGATTGTTTCCACGCTTTACTGTGAGTCACTGTTAGCTATTACAGCAGACTTTTATACTTGGAGCGTAGAATTTTACATTTTGAATACATAATACATTCGCAAATATTCCATTCCAAAGATTTTTATATGACTTTACTCGCTAAGTTTTGAATTCTTATTCTGCGGATAAATATCTATTTACGGAGATACAAATTATGAGGCATATATACATATTTTCACGACGATCGGTTCATTCCCAAGACCATAAAAAAGGAAGAAAAAACTTTATACGTATCCAAAGTCAGAGAGTTCTACATTGTAAGAACAAAATGCAGCATAGGAAATTTGTATTTTGGCTGTTAATAGAGCGAGCTCACGTTTAACATAGAAAATGTTAAATGTCGGCTCGCTCTATTCACTAGAAACTTCAGGGTTTTATTTTTATGATAGTTGTAATACAATTCTACAAGATAGATGGGTACAAATGTAAAGGTTAGACCAAAAAAGAGATAGATGGATTGTGTGAAGGATGAATATTGTTACAGAGGATATATGTCAGAATAGAGTGTGGAGGAAAAAGGGATATTGTGCCGACCCTAAATAATTGTTACAAGGTGAAAGAAAAGATAGATAGTTCCAATCAAAATTAACGATATTGTATTGCCGTACGAATTTTAACTTATCTATCCGGCGTGTCACTAGCTTGAATATCTTTAAGTTTTAACTAAATAGCATATAGAGCTCAATTTTATTTTTAAAGGCATAACATATTATAATAGCTCAAAAAATTGAAATCAAGAGATAGCTATGTACGCCCAGTATGAACAACCATACTACTCATAAATCACCTTTAATGGAGCAAACACACTTATGATACGGAATTTTTTACAAATTAAGTAAATAAATAATGCACATTGACGGTTCTTTCTTGTTTATTTGAACTGCCCATACTCAAATAACACGTCAAACTTTTAATTTCTTAACAAACGAGTTTTCTTTACTTTATTTAATTTAATTCATACGAATAAAATAAACATAGGAAATCTAAAAATGACAGTTGCATGAATAAAACACTTGAATTGTTTCATTTTTGAACTTAGTTTATACTTTATTTGGCTGATAAGTGAAAAATCAGCGATAAGTTTCAGAACTCTATATAGAGCTAGACTCGAGGATATTATGTTAAAAAGAAACTTAAGCTTTACAAAATAAATTTACTTGTAATTATCTTTTGTTTTGTAAGTGATGTGGCTTGAGAGAGAAATTACTAAAGGTCGAGGGCTCGTAACTTTGAAGTTCATAAAGACGGTCTAGCTCACAACCATTTTATGTTTTTTTGTAAAGTTGTTGGTAAACCTAAGAATATCTCCCAGGACATAAACGTTTCTCCTTCAAATTAATGTGAATATCAATTATTTTCTTAGTAAGCCTTCAAGATCGAGTATATTAAAGAATATTTAAGAAAGCAGAGTTTGTAATGACTGCCAGTTGTGATTGCTCAATGATGGCCCAATCGCGAAGTAGTTTTTTTAAAATTAACAAAACAAGTAAACAGCCTTCTTGATAAAAAGTGGTTATCAAAGTGTTGCCAGCCTCTTAGGGGCACCGGAATCTAACCACTGAAACCGGAACACAATACAACACTATAATGGCGGCACGCACTTGACCCGGGGTGGTAGACATGTATATGGGCAAAATCCATTTGGCTTGTTTTGTCGCTAATTATGACAGGCCGCCCGGTTGCAAGAACTCCAAAATAACCACTAGTTGTTGTTTCGGCAGCAGCCAGGTTCCAGTCCCTTATTCGAGACCAGTAGCACTGATGTAGAAAAGTCCATAGACGACAGCAAGCACTTTCCAAGTGGTGGGCTGTCAGCGTCTTTGATGTGATAATAATTAAAAAAATTAAGACTTGGGCTCTAGGGGCGATTATTGTAACCGTACCCATAAGCTATTTATTTTTATCAAATGCCCAAATCTTTTCAAAGACTGAATTGATGGTTTAAATGGCTCTATATTTTATATTGTTATAACATAACTTCCGAAATGTCGACTGTATAATACTGGTGCTATTGGAGCTGCAGGCCTAAAGCAGCCGCTTTCGTAGATTTGTAATACGAATATGAATGAATGAAGAAAACACTTTATTGTTCACCAAAAATTAAAACTACATTCATAAAAATTTAGGTCCAAAAAATGTTGAACAAAGGGCGAATATGACAAGTATCAAAATAAAATGGAACTCGAGTTATGTCTTACAACTACCAGTATATCTAGATACGTGTCAATATCACTAAACGATTCTTCAAAAGCAACCTATTTAAGCTCCATGATAATGAAAATAACTCACAGTGCTACGGCACTGTGAGTGTATATACTACGTCGATTTTTAACAAACAATTTTTATTTAATCTTATACTAATATATAAAGCTGAAGAGTTTGTTTGTTTGTATGTTTGTTTGATTGAACGCGCTAATCTCAGGAACTACTGGTCCGATTTGAAAATTCTTTCAATGTCAGATAGCCCATTTGTCGAGGAAGGCTATAGGCTATATATCATCACGCTAAGACCAATAGGAGCGGAGCACCAATGAAGAATGTTTCAAAATCGGGGGTTTTAAAACAAATTCCACGCGGACGACGTCGCGGGCACAGCTAGTACATAATAAAGGTTATCTTAGCAGAATAAAGGTTATATTTGGGTTACCCAGTTCTTTATAAATAGTGATATTAAAAAATCAGAACAAAACAGCGTTATCAATGTTGTTTTTTTAATTATTAATATTATTCTCAGAATATGTTTTTGATGTTTTAACACCCGCTATCGTATCGCTTAATTAAGTATAACAATTTATTTAAATTATTCTCTGATTTTGTGCCAATTATATGTCCATTTACAGAACTATTAAGTCCAGATTAATTATACACTTTTAATTAACTACGTATTTGATAAGATTTTAAATATGCTTAACTCTCTTTTTTTCCGTGCACGAACGGAGAAAGAATACAATTTCTTGCGGCCGAGTAGCCTGTCGTAAGAGGCGACAAAACAACCCAAAGCCAAGTGGCAGGGTATTTGCCCGACTGGATGGCACCACCCTTGGTATAGAGTATGTCGCCATAACAACCTAGAGTTGTGTTCCGGCATTAGTGACCAGGTTCAAGTCCCCTTTAAGAGAGCAGCAGCGCATTTGTAGCATGTTTGGTGTTGAAAATGTTCATAGGCGATGGTAACCGTTTTCCATCAAGTGGGCAGTCTGCCTGTCTGCTGAACTCATGCAATATAAAAATAATAATAATAAAATACTCAAAATTATTAACATTAACATGTATAGTGATTATAGTGACGCGGGTGTAATGCCCTAGTATTTGTTTTATTAATTAATTGTTGTGCCGTGAATTAATTTGAAAGTCAAAATTTGATAACATTGAAATAAAATAAAACTGTATAATATGGAGATGATCAAGTTCTGAAATAAATGAATTATTATTATTATTAACTTAAACTACAAATATCACGGAACATACAGTGACTACTTTTGGAGATAAATATTACGAATATGACAAATCTTATCTTATACTAATATATAAAGCTGAAGAGTTTGTTTTTTTGTTTGCTTAAACGCGCTAATCTCAGGAATTACTGGTCTGATTTGAAAAAATATTTTAGTGTTAGATAGCCCATTTATCTTATTTTTTTACTATTCCACGCAGACGAAGTCGCGGGCAGAAGCTAGTATAAAAATAAAATAGAACTTTATGCTATGTCTTGCACCTACCAATGCATCTAGAGACGTGTCAATTTCACTAAGCGATTATCCAAAAACAGCGGTTTTAGGCCCTCAGAATGTTTATACAATTAATATCTTGTGTTACAAGATGTCCACCACAGTAGTCATGAGAACCATAGTGTATATTAATATGAAATAGACAATCGTCATAGATAATATTTTTAGTCTATTTATCAGATGATTCGATTTATAATTAAATTACAATTTTCTACCGGTTAGTTAATTTTATAAGCCCACTAAATTATCATCTAGATAATTTAGTGCGTCAGTAACTAATTAGTTTAATATTAGTATAATTGTTTTTATGATCCTGGCAACACTATGATGTAATTGCTATTTTTAGCAATGATGCAATGTTGTTTTGTAGGGTAGCATTTTCGTATAAAAGGCGTAGTGGCGTGTAGACGGTGTTCATTGCTTACTGTGCTGTGTGGATATTCACATCAAAGGCTGAACAATAAAGGGGAAACCCTGTCCAAATATTTAATATTTGGTATATTTGGAACTTTCTTACCCATATCTCTCCTTGCATTTTACATTTGAATTAATAACTTTTTTATTCCAAGAGTTCATCAGACAGGAAAACGGCCCACCTGATGGAAAGTACTTACCATCGCCTATGGACATTTGCAACACCAAAGGTGCTATCAATATGCTGCCGCCCTCTAAAGGGAGACTGGAACCTACCCATTAATGCTGGAATATATCTCAAGCTTGTTATGGCGGTATACTCTAGACCTGGGGTGGTAGTCTTCCAGTATGGTAGGGAATTGTATTCCTTCTCCATTCCAGCATGGATAAATAATTAGTACCATTTTGTATTTAGATTCTTCTTCCATACTATAAACAGATGGTACAACGAGCATGATGAAATTTAGGCTACTCTTGTTTTGGTTTTTTGATATCTATCTACCATTAAGAGCTGTGCTCCTGTTGGTGGAGCTTCCTCCAATCTTCTCTATTATGAGCCAGCTGTTTTACTTCTTTACGCAACATCCACTTTGGTAAATGAACCCATTTCCTTTTCTTTCACCTTCTGCCAATTGTTTGGAGTCGACAATAATATGTCTTTTCCTTCCACTCCTCTATTCTGACATACGTCCTCTATCACGCCACAAATCATCATGTCATCCTTCATGCAATCCATCCATCACTTTTTTGTCTACCTTTACATTTGTACCCGCCAATTTTCAGTGTATATGTATATATACTACTTTTTATCATGTGACTTTCATCCCTCCTAATTACATAATCGTACAACCTTAGTCTTCTTCCTCTTTATTTCAGTTACTGAACCCATTATAATTTGTGAATTATTTACAGTAATTTTGCTACTGTTGGTATTAGTGGCTCCATCTATTATTAAATATTTATACTAGTAAGACTGTTATTTATATTTTGAAATAATGAAGGCACTTTTGCAACCATTTGTTGAGTTTGGCTGGTAGCGCCGCCTAACAGCAAATATTGGAACTAATGTTCCAAACTCTTAATTTATGAAATTCTTATCGAAGTGATTAGAAATTAAGTATTAAGATTTAGTATAATATAATGTCAATTATTATTAATGTTTTGACATAATTTAAGACCTACATTGTATGAATCAAATGTGTTTTAGTAAATAACATAATATTCATTGGACTGCCAACGCTGTAAAAATACTGTAAACCCGCTGTGAATCGGGTTTTCTTCGTTCTGAATTCAAATAGAAGAGTTCTCAAAGTTCTGAGTGTTTCGTTATATAAATCCCACACTATCAATTAATGAACCTAAAAGATCGCAAGTTAAGGTTCTTAATTGTAGGTAAAATACGTTAAAAGTTTCTTAGCAAAAATCAAGTAACACTACATTTCATAATGTAGCACGGTTAAGAAAAATCTAATAAATTTTATTTACAACACCCGTTTTATACGCGCGGTTTTATTTTCTTATGGTCGTTACGTACGCGGTAAATTGCCTTATTTAGTGTTGTTTTTGAACACCAAATACATGAATGAATAAAACAGCACAATGAATTGCTCCGACCTTAATTTTCTAAGTGGTTGCGTTATTTGGATACCGTCTAGAAGTTAATTCTGGTGGTAACTGACCTAAAAAATATAGGTTAGGTATATTAACACCAGTTTATACTTCGATATAAAAGTAAAAGATTAGATTTCAAACATTGTAATGAGAAAGATTAGTTGTAATGTGAGAAAGATTGTTCATGTAATCTATGTATATATAATTTAGTTTAATTTATAATTTAGATCTATGAATGATAAATATATTTTTGATATCAAACAAACACATATATTTTTTAACAAAGAACATTTACCGTCATAATTAATTACCTGTCTTTAACCCATTTAACTATCCTAGTTGATTGGAGCTAAACCATGTAAGAAGTAATCTATAATAATAAATCTGTAAATGGTTCGAGTTTGTACATTGCGTTTAAAAATGTGAAAAAAGTCACGGGGGATAATTCGGACCAGGAGATTCCGAAAATGCAATTTATAATCTGTCTGTCTGTTAGAGCATAACGTGAAAACTACTGAACGGATTTAAATTAAACTCGACACAGAGCTAGCTTATATCCCGGGGCCTAGCTTAGGATACTTTTTATCCCGATTAATGACGTCGTTTCCGTAAGATAGACGAAAAAGATCACGCTGCTATCGTATCTTCTTTCGAAACCACAGAATGTATATGAATGAAACTCGACATATTGCTGGCTTTTAACCCGAGTTAACACTTAGAGATACATTTTATTCCGATAAAGTATGTCGTCGTATGTCGAAACCTTGTTCGTTGAAAATGCGGCGTACAAATTCTCAAAATATGCTCTGTGTATAATAATGTATAACGAATGTAATTACGGCGCTATTTCTTCGAATAAAGTTTTTCTTTCTTTCTTTCGTTTCCTTAAAATAAACGGATTAGCAAAATAGACGGCGCTTCAGTCGCGTTTTTATTAATTCACTAACAAATACCTACGTTATCATAAACAACATTTCATTCATTATATTACTTTAAATCAGGTTGGCTTCGACTCGCTTCTATGTTTTGCTGTGTAGACTATATGGATTTAAGTTTCTTTTTTATTGTTACGAGTTGCAGCACTTGAATTAAAATGCCGTTGGAATTACTATAGAATTTATTAGAACTATACAAACACGTTTAACACAGGTACAAATATAACTGAACACAAGCAGTCCAAACGTAATGCGCGATTCAATAACACGCGCAAAGTCCGTCACTCAATAGATTACCGAATATACACAAGTCTTGCTCCGCCTGTGGTTATCGCTCGACTAACCTTCCTCAATCGGGTCATTGCTTTATATTGCACAAATGCAAATATGTCTGCCCGGCAAGCGTCGACGCAATATCTCAGAAATCGTGATCCGCACACCTGTCTAATTATGCCTGCAAATCGCCATAAACGAGTACAATAGGCTGCTCTCCACAATAACCAATAAATAAGTAAACAAAGAAGACAATCATAAAAGAATTACAATTAGTTCAAATGCCGACAGGTAATAAAGTGTCTACAGGTATGCAGGTATGAATTTGTCTTTTGTTGGCACTGGGTCGTAACACTATTATAGTGAACTGAAGATGAAAAAGTAAATTAAGTTTTTACGTAAGTAACATAGAGCTACCAACTAGGGAAAACTCTAGTTATTTATAAGCATATACCGTGAAGAGATAGGGAAAATAATATTTAGTAGGTCAATTAGTGGCTTACTTATCTCAGTTACCATCTTCCATATAAGGTTGATGCTGGAAGAAAAGAATACAGAACACTAACAGTGTATTACTTAGTCAGTTTTGTTTCACTACTGAGCATGCTTTTCGTCAGTCAATCGCAGTCCACTGCTTGACGTAGACCTCCCCGTCCAGCGCATCTAGGCAACCTTTCGTTAGTCGTCGGTAGCTAGAGAACGCTCCACTCTAAATTTACAAACAGGCGTTTCCTCTCCAAGATTCGTCTGCTCAACCGGCTATTTATTGGTCTTGCGACAGACTAGACCGATCTATTGCAATATCAGCGTCCTATATTTACGATCTATCTCAATTACTTTGATTCTCGAATATCTACACGTCCGAGATTAGCTATAAGAGAGACTCCGAGTTATAGCTCGTTCCAAAATATCCTGCCCTAAAAACTTGAACAAATATAACTTAGTATTTTCTTAAGTTTTGCGACTAGTACACGTGATTAAAAACTACTTTTTAATGCATTTCATCGCTACATTTTATTGACACTTGACATCTTTGTCTACCGAGATCACAGCTGATGTAAAGTGGCGAAAACATCGAAATAAAAATCAAATAAAATGCCGCGGTTAAAACGTAGTTTTAATGAAATTGAACTTGTAAACGTCCGAAACCATAAAAAAATCTCATCAATAAATCACAAATTCGTCAACATCCAAATTGCTGTGGAAACAACTTTAAACAACTTACTTCCAAGATCCGCGGCGAAAGTATCAACAGACAATTTATTGAAAGTCAATATTTTATGACAGAAGCAAATAACCTCAGAACAAGTTATCTCATCCACTAAATATAGGTTTATCCTTCAACAAGGTGACGCCCTTTTTGACATGCCAAGGATAGAAGTTGAAGGTATCGTAAATCAATCCGAGTGCCACTCTTGGCTCTGTGTTTACGAGCTTGGGGACGCAACTACAAGTTTTGTTACTCGAAGAGATAGTCGTGATTTTACTATGAATCTGTTATTCGAATTTGCATACAAACTAAATTAGCTTAAAAAAATTTAATTCAGTTATGAAAATTAAACTCAGCTATAGACCAGGGCCTTTGATAATGGTAAAAAGTGAAAAAAAAATAGTAGGACGAAACCCATTTGAAAAGGAAGAGAATATAATAAAAATGAAAGGAAAAATAATTTACAGGCGATCTGAGGTCGAGAAGTGGAAGGGGGTGAGTTTTTAAGGGTAAAAAACGGTTTATCTCGATTTCTGGCAAAACTACAAGTCCCATGGAAAAAAGTTAAATGGCAAAGTTGAAGGTAATAAAAAGATCTACAACTTTTGTATTTAAACTTCTTTCACATACCCTCATCATTTATGTGAAAAATTCAAAAATAACCAAGTTTTCGGTTTTGTATTTGTATCTTTTACAAAAAAAACACGAAATTTGGTGAAAACTTACCTTTTTATGTCCCAAATATATTGTAATTTTTTTGATTTAAAATACTTATTTTTCACCCTATTTTGACTTAATATCAAAAAAGCACCCTAATTTTCAATCGGAAATTCTCGCGTCAAAATATCCGCTTTTTTAAAAAAGTCGGTGGGCTTTTTGTTCGTTGAAATCTCTACTTTCTGGTGGTATAAAAAAATATACATTACTATGGTAAATGTTCTCAGAAAATGCAAAGAAACGAAAAAAACTCGAAACCGGATTTTGTTTTAAAACACTATGTACAAATTTGAGCTATTTATTAAAAATTATTAATTATAAAATTTACACTTTAGTTACCCGAAAAACGTAATTTTATATTTGCTTTTTTTAGTTACTCTTGAAATCGATTTCTTTTTTACTTGATTTTTTTATTTTGCCCTTTTAAGTTACATATGTGGTATGGATACCACTGGGGTCCAGTAACATTGAGATTTTATGAGACCATTCTGAAGATTTACTGAATCCAACGCAAAAAAATCATCAAAATCGGTTAAGAAACAAAAACAAATATGGCTGAACATACATAAAAAAAACTATTTACATGGCGAATTGAGAACCTCCTGTTTTATTTTTTTAGGTCGGTTAAAAACTCGAAACGCTAAAAATATGGGAATCAATTTAGATAAAAAAATTGTAAGCAGAAGTGGCAGTAGGCTGGATACATCAACCACAGAACCTATCGTCAATAGAACATACCCATGCTTGAATAAACCGCGCTTTGACAAAGAACTTTTCCAACCCAATGAGAAGTATAGTAATTCATCATACTAAATTAATTCCTGGAGTTGTCTGGAGCAGATTACGGTTAACGATAAGACTACCCTTTGTGCACAATTAGACATAAAAGAATTAGGTATGTATCTATGAATAAGGTATGTGTTCAGTAACAAAAACCATTTAGTTGCTGAGTTTTTGCCGCTTCTCTTTAACAGCGTTAACATGTTACGTAAAGTTCTTATAAATAAGTAATCATAATACATGCCCGTCAAAGATGTTCCTTATCAGAACTTGTTTAAACGAAAACTTTAGAATTCCCTATGTCGAACATAAAATAAAGGAGGAAATAATTATGTTCTACTTTTATTTATTATATAGGATATTTTACACGTGCTTAGTGAGTGTAGTAAACAAATAGTATGGCTGTCAATCTAACAACAATCGTTTAGAACTTATTCCATATGTTGTCAGATTTATAAAACTACTTTTAGTCTTCGAAAGTAATTGCCACATGAACTTCGATAACCCAGTATAATAAAAAATAACAGCCGCAAAGGTCCCACAGGTGGGCTCGGGCCTCCCACTATAGGGGAACGGACAGTATACATGTCACGCTTGCCCAATGCGGCTTGGCAGGTTTGACACATTGGTTATCTCGATGTGCAGGTTCCATCATGATGTTTTCATTCTACGGTGTTAGCACGTAGTAATTGTAACACTGCACATTAGGTCGAAAACTGCCTAACAGGTGCATGCGTTCCGGTCAGGATTCGAACCCGCGTCCTTTGAGTTCGGGACGCGTCCGGTAGCCATTACGGTACCACGACTTCGATAAACCATTATTCTATCATAATTACTGTTTAAAAATCATATTGAATTACTACTATATAAATATGTATTACTCTATCAAGTTAATAATAAGAATAATATTTAATACTTTTGTTTCTTTATCTATATGTTACGAATTAAATAAATATTTATCAGATAGGAGGCTATAAACATAAAATTCATATCAATGTACACCATTACATTTGTATTTAATTACTAAATTGACAAAATAATTATTTGAACATTTGCGTATATCAATACTAGTTATAATATAGCTTCAACCGCATTTAATTTAATATCTCTCAGGAACTTTTTAGTTACCATAGTAAAAAGTTCCCTTTATACACACAAGTGTATACAGGTGACATACAAGTGTATCGTACTGTATAATCAATCCCAAAATATAATATACTAGGATTCGCCCGTGACTTCGTCCACGTTGTACGAAATAAGCAAATTTTTACGTTTCCTAACAACTTTACGCCGCTCCGGGGAAAATCCCGCGAGATTCCCGGGATATAATGTATCACAGATTTTATGACAAAAATTTTTGCCATTGATCAGTGAAAATTACACCGGAATCCGATTTCTTTTAAACGGGCCACTTAATAGCGCGCAAGGAATTTCCAATGGGATTCCCAGGATATAAAATACCGCAGATTTTAAGTCCGAGAATTTGCTATCGATCAGCAAATCGCTTCGAAGTCGGCCCCATAGTTTTTACGTGAATCCCGAACAAACAGACAAACACAAAAAATCTAAAAAAAACAAGACTACACTTTTATAATTTTATAATATTATAGATAGCGTAAAACACTTAAAGGAGTCTCAGGGCAGATTTTGATGATAATTAAAGCGGTATCATTAAATTTAAAAAAATCAATCAACCTTAGTGATCGAATCGACTGATTAAAAAAAGCCGCAAACACACCTGTATTATTACACCAACATAGATACTTATTGTGTATAGCTTGTAAGGATCAATTTTAGTAAAAGTATGCCAATCGTCAAAATACGGAAAAGGGGTAATTTTTAAGAAATTATTCTATTTTCCTTACATTAATTAAACATTACGAGTTCTCTGGAAGAGATCGCTTCTTAGCGATAAGACCGCCCATTGTGCACATTTAGAATATTTTTAGACTATAAGTCTTTCTCTGTTTTCTGTAATGGTGTACAATGAAGTGTTATCTCTCTTTCTCTCTCTCATTACCTAAATTGCGCTGGTCATTGGTCTGCATTTAATTTCATCCAATATGGATGAATTGTATATATAAATATAGACGTATTTCCAATATCACGAAATGTTCTTTAAAGTTACTTCATGTTGTAACTTTAAAGAACATTTTGTGATATTGGAAATACGTCAATACATACAATACAATACAATACAAAGTATGTTCAAAGCGATGAAAAAGTAATAAACAAACACCAAACCAATTTCCATTTACTAATAACGATAAACAATATTTCAAAGTCATTACTGTGTGCATTGACGTATGAACTATGTTAATCCGGAACGAGAACTTGCTCTTAGACCGAAAGATCAACTGTTGGACCAAACTTGTCCAGCACTTGGTTAACTTGGTGTTCCACTGTCAAGACTTGACTAAACTCAAATTGTTCATAAGTATAGAACATGTTTCAAACCATAACCAAAGGTAAAACAAAATCATATTTTTTACAAACAACTAACAAATTGTAGTCATCACATATCTATACAACCAAAATTTCGATTGCAATCTACACAATACAATTGCGTACATAATATAAATGCGACGTACTTAAGTTCCTTATATCTAAATATCATAATTCAATATAGATTATTATTAAATATGGTTTCTTTAACTGTATTGATTAATTAACAAACGTAAGCTTGGAAAGTATTTTAAAATTAATCATTTTTTATTCACCTCCGCGCCTTTCATAATTTTAAGAAAGAGGGTGTTCTTTTCCTCTTTAGTGTTTCTTTCTTTTATATAATATATTATAATTTTTTCTCAATATCTATAAATTTAATCTTATTATATATATGTACCTTATATATATAATCTTATTATCTATGTTTATTTCTACTTTTAAATGAATATATTTTTTATCTTGTTGTTTTTATACAAAGATCTTAACAGCTATTTCGGACTATGCATTTTTATTATCTACTGGCTGTACCCGGCAGACGTTGTCCTACCTTTAAAAAATAAAAATCTAGAACCAACCCGATTGCAGCGTCATCTACCGGGACCAAATGTTAATCTAAACTATTCTCGAATCTACTTGAACAATAAAAAAAATCATCAAAATCAGACCTACCGTTTGGGAGTAATTTAGCGGCGCCACCTACCGGGTCCAATCGTGAGTCTAAAACATTCCGGTACCCAATTAAACACACACAAAAAATCACCTAAATCCTGGAACCGGATTGCAGCGCCTCCTACCTAGTTTAAATTTGAATCTAAGCCATCGCGGGACCCACTTGAACACACATAAAAATAATTTCACCTAAGTCCTGGAACTCGATGGCAGCGCCACGTACCTGGTTCAAATTTAAATCTAAATCACCCCGGGACCCACTTGAACACATACAAAAAAATCACCTAAATCCTGGAACCGGATTGCAGCGCCTTCTACCTAGTTTAAATTTGAATCTAAACCATCGCGGGACCGACTTGAACACACATAAAAATAATTTCACTAAGTCCTGGAACCCGATGGCAGCGCCACGTACCTGGTTCAAATTTGAGTCTAAATCATCCCGGGACCCACTTGAACACATACAAAAATAATTGATCTAAATCCTGACATCTGATTGCAGTGCCTCCTGGTTTAAATTTAAATCTAAACCATCCCGGGACCCACTTGAACACACATAAGTATAAGCGTCATTGCTACGATCGACGCACAATCAATAATAATGGCCGAAAACGGTTTAAGCCCTAAACTTTAGTGAGTGAGAGAAATCTTATTGTGTGAGAAAGACAGGAGACCGGCTTCGTTTTCATCCCTACTCTGTGCTGTTTACGGGGTGAGAAATGACACCGGTAGACGCCTGGCGGGAATAACGACCGCCGAGAGTATAAAATTATTAAAGTACTAATATCGCTATTAAAAAATAGGGGTTGGTGGTAGAAGGGGGAAAATGTAGGGTTGTATGTATTTTTTAATGCCGAATCATAAAAAAAATAAGATATTTTGTCAAAAAAAAATTAGGGGTGGGTCACCCTTATCATTTAGGGGTATGAAAAATAGATGTTGGCCGATTGTCAGACCTACGCTATATGCACACAAAATTTAATATTGTTACGACCGACAAAGACCAATTGGCGCCTGCAGTTTATTACCTTTTCGGCATTTGAACTTCTTTTGTTTACCTTATGTTTAAAATGTGGAATTAGAAAACAGCCTATTGTGTATTGTACTCGTTTATGGCCGTTCTCAGACATAATTAGGCAGGTGTGCGGAATATGATTTCTCGAAATTGCGTCGTGCAGCAAATAAAGCAATGCCGCAACGGAGGGGTGCGGCACTCTAGCGATGGTCACAAGCGAGACAAGACGTATATTCGATAATCTATATAGTGACGGACTTTGCGCGTGTTATTGAATCGTGTATTACGTTTGTACTGGTTGTGTCCAGTTATATTTGTTCCTGTGTTATACGTGTTTGTATAGTTCTAATAAATTCTATAGTAATTCCAAACGGCATTTTAATTCGAGTCCTGTAATTCGTAACAATACAAATCGGTTCAGCCGTTTCGGAGGAGTTTGGTAACAAACACGGCGACACGAGAATTTTGTATATTAGAGATTTTACAATAACGCTCGCGGCTGCATATCGCGTGATATGCGTGCATCGTTTTTACTTGCCTGAATTTTTGTTGAGCACCTTAGTAACTACCTTGATTGCCTACTAATTAACTTAATGTATTTTTTTTATTATAGAATAGTAGCTGTGCCCGCAACTTTGTCCGCGTGAAATTTTTTTCGCGGAACCCTAAAAAATGTTTATAAATGTAGCCTAAGTTACTCTAGCTACTAGCTATATGTCAGTAAAAGTTGAAAAATTCGGCCGAGACATTTCAGAGATAAGCCGCAACAGACAGACAGACAAAAATTAAAAAGATTGTTGACATTTGGTACTGTTGTTTTGACATTACAAAGATTTTTATCCCGAAAAATGGGATAGTTTCCGGGATAAAAATAAATTTGACTTTCCATTTGTTATGCTTTTACGGAAAACTATTGGACTCTTGGATATTGGATTTTAATACCGAGGGTGGCCAAGGGATAATTTTTATCCCGGATAATAGGATAGATTTTGGGATAGATTTATGTAAAAGTTATCCCAAAAAGTGGGATAGGTTTTTGGGATTTTGTCCATTTCATCCACTTGGTCCCGTTAGTCCCGTTGGTCCTGTTGGTCCCCGCTGGTCCCCTTGGTTCACTTTTGTCATTTTTGTCAAGTTTTGTCACTTAGAGAGATAACGTGGTTTACAGTTAGATGGGGAATGGTATAGTTTGCGATATAAAATGAAGTGAATCTTTAAAGAGCAGGCGGTACAGGTTATATTGTATACAAGAGATACGCACTAGTGGAAGACCCGCGTTTAACCCGCGCAGCCGCGGGTTAAACTCAAGTTACATATATACATCTTTAAAATTTAATTTATGACTATGTCTCAATTTCAAAGGCAGGGGTTATTCTATAAAACAAATTTATATCTGTTTCATTACTTCGATAAAAATAAAATCATTAGGGTTTTTACAACGGACGCTTGTAGAGTTTAATGTAGTTGACGCGTGTCTTGGTATACCTACTCGTAACCGCTAGACATTGCATAAGGCATTCAACGTTAGTTTACTGTCATATTCGTAATACGAATCTGCGAAAGTGACTATTACAACCCAGCAGTTTATCGATTGTTTTGTATTCAAAGTAGTGGCGCTACCATCCTTTTAGGTATGTTCCTAGTCTGGTGGAGCGTCTTGATGAAATTTAATTTATGATTAGTTTCGTGTTATTAGATTTATTTAATAAATAAATAATCTGAGATTACATTTTTCTAATAGATTTTTAATATTCAAAATATTATGTTTGGTACTTTGCTTTACATGAAATTTAGTATTATATACAGATAATAACTAAAATTACTGCCATTTACGCTTGCGAAGAAACAGGAAAAGCTTAAGCATGTCTGTAATTCTTTTCTTAAAATGAGGTCGTGTAACTTGGCAGATTGTACCTTAGATGTTGAGTTGTATTTACCTTTGGACATCACCTTTTCTTTACTGTTCTGCTATTCTCTCCTGTTTGTCCTATAATCGTCTAATGTTAAGTGTACTACATGTTTTTTATATCCTTTAAATTGCAAATTTAAACACAACAAATATAAGACCACCGCCGATATTAAATTATCTACATTTTTAAAAGAATCACATTTCCAAATAATGCAAACCGAATTCTAATACGATAGCTATGTATCTCAATAGTCGATTTAAATTCATATGAAAGTACTCGAAAGTAAGCCAATACAAGTCAAATGGCTACAATAACCTTGGTATCCGATAATCGGGATCCCAAAACAATCCTTGTGGGCAGGAGAGATATCCACTAACAATACGGGTTCCTGCTTATGAATGCTAAACCAACAGATAAAGCTTGACGGGCGAAATGAGATATTGAACGTACATGTAAAGAATACATAGTGATACAACATTCAAAACATCTGTGTTATTAGTAGAGTTGCATTAAATCGTGATGGTTTCGAAAATCGTTTTACGGCCTCTGTGATTGAGTGGGCTAAGTCTTAGCCGGCCGAACTCGCTGGAACCAAGAGGCTCCAGGTTCGATTTCTGGCATGGTAAATTTCTGAAACAGTCTTTCTGTTATTTACTATGGTCTGGGTGTCTGAGTCCATTGTGTATTACCCACAACACAAGCGTAACTTGCTTAGCTTGGGGATATACAAGTGTGTGTGTTTATCTGCCGATTATTATTATTATTATTTTATTGCTGAAGTACTACACAAGTAATGAGACAGTTTATCTTTATACACTCTTAGGTAATGTACCTATGCTACGTGACCTTTTTAGGGCGGGTGAGGTCTTCAAAATACCACGCTTGGTCACGGGGAGGCGAGGCGCTTCGGTTTTCGTTACATAGTCAATATCCTCTGGGGAAATCTCGCGCTTTTTCGAGTTATATTTAAATATGGCGCGCAGCGATTAGCAATTTTTAAACGACTTATGTTATACTAGCGGCCCGGCGCGGTTTCACCAGCGCTCTGTCCCGCTCCCGAGGTATATAGCGTCATGTTATATAGCCTATGACACTCCCTGTTCACTTAACTTTCCAACAGTAAAAGAATTTTTAAAATCTGTTTAGTAGATCCAGAGATTATCCCCTACAACGTCACAAACTCACAAACTTTACCTCTTTATAATATTAGTATAGATAATAATAATAGTTTTATATTCTTGATAATAGGTATTTTTTCAGTTGTAATTATAGGTATGCATGCACTCTTGACGTCACGTGGCAAGCGCCATATTATTAAAGACAAATATCAGACAAATTATTTTTTTGTTAACATTCTGTTTGAAAAAATTGATTTAAAATCCTTTTTATGAATTACTACGTGAAAACTAGAGGGAAGGGGGCTCACCGAGTGGGGTTAAAATTGTAAAAATAAAATGGGTCGTAATAAGCCGTATAGTCTCCCTGTATTTTCAGGAGTGCAGTTAAGTAAAAAATATACTTAATACAAAACTCGTCTTACTTATTTACATAGAAAAATGCATTTCTTGGAAGTTCTCTTGTTTTCCATCACATTTTAATTCATAAACATAAGTTGAGCTGAGAGCAAGGCACGCTCACAAAGAAAATAGGAAAGTTATTCCGCACCCCATCATAGTGCAAACATAAAACTGTTTGCATACATGAACTTGTAGCAGAATATTTTGTAAGCAAACGAGATAAATATGTATATATCTTATGCCACGCATCCTAGTGAAATAAGCAAAATATCTTACCTTTGTTTATTTTATAACAACATCAGTCCATAAACGTTCGACGTTAAGCTTAGACCTTGCGCTACCAATAAAAGAAAAGGGTCAAATCTCCTGAGTGCATAATTGTCGTCAACTACGGTTTTTTTTAAATAGTGATAGATCATTAATTTTTCGCTACGATATCAGTAATTAACGCTCATTTTTGTTATCAATCAGGTACTTGAAACGATTTTTTTAGAAAGATATAGGAGCAATAAAACCTGGTTGCGGCGAATGATGAGAGATTAATCCAAAACTTTGTGAAAAAACCTGCACATCGAGATTATTGATATGTGAAACGCTTCAATAGCGTAGATGACAGTCAAATCAGTTGAACATAGCAATTTTAATTATAAGTAGCCAGTAATCATTAAATACACATAGATCATAAACCAGAAAATAGAGATGTTTATCCCAATAAACCCAATTAATTAATGTCTATTACACCAAGTTGTATTTTCTTAAGGGCTGATTTTTCAATCATCAGGTAAAAGTTATCAGTCGAATAAATTATAATCCTGACCAAATTCTAAAATGAAACAATTAAACTGTTTTGTTCATGGAACTGTCATTGTTAATTATCCCATGTTGTGTTTTAATTTTATAGAATAACTTTTATCTGGTGATTGAAAAATCGGCCCTTAGACCATAAATATAAAACTAAGCCCAGGTCTACCATCTTCTATGTGTAAGGTATTTGCTATTTATTAGTATGGCTTTGTTAGAATTCTAAGTAGATATAATGTTTATGTAGGATAGGTGGTTGGTTAGCAACGAGTTGTTTAAAAATGGATTGTCAAACGAGTATTTTAATTTCTATACTTTATTGTTTTAATTAATATACGAGTTTGAAGATTGATAAATCATTTATTTAGCATACTACATTTAAATGATAAAATTTTAAAAAAATAACGCATTTTTTCTTTACGTTCGTATAGTATGTCATTTGTAATTCTAACAAAATCAACAATCGCAAACCGTAATGGATGTACAAGCTTTCCGAAAGTGAAACTGCCCAGAGGCACCAACAAAAGTTAATCAGAAGCGAAGAAGGAGCGTAACAAACACTTATAACTTAGCTTTTAAGACAAACACCGTCGCACATTTCGATAAATTACCAAAACTTCGCATTTTAATAAACAAACCCAGAAATTATTTCACAGTGTGAATCGGTTTTTCTCTGCAAAATTATGTTTCAAACGTAAATAAAATCAATAAAATTCAGAATAATTTTACCGTTGTTAACAACATATTATTATGTAGAGAAATAAATGAATGCACACTGCACATCCAGTAATTGCTAAGATATATTTCACTGACGAATTCACAGGAGAAATATTAACGTGGTATAGACATGTAAATAGAAGGAATGAGAGTCATCTGATAACTAAAAGGTTTATAAATATAAGCGTACGAGTAAATAACTTGTCGATTTGTGATCTGATAGGTCAGTTATGCGAGAAGAGTTATGAGAAAAGTATGGAATGACAACATATATTGTGCTTACCTCAAAGAATTAGGAAAAGGTATACATATATAAGAACTTTATCGGAGAGTATTTGTATCTCAATTTGTCCTAATTTCCACTTTCTGATATTAAAGAAAAGCGTCATGAAGAAATCTGCATATTGAAATTACTTTTACATGGCGTTAATACGCCTTGAAAGAGCGTGTTGGATATACCGTCCGCGTCCTTTAAGTTAATCAAATCTGGGTCCAGAACTGGGACATTTGAATGAATGAATATGTTTTATTGTCTGTTAAAAGATAAATTTAACACAAATAAAAATTTACAATACAATAGGCGGTTTTATATATTGTTACGAGATGCAGGACTCGAATTAAAATGCCGTTGGAATTATTAATAAAATTTATTAGAACTATAGAAACACGTATAACACAGGTACAAATATAACTGAACACAACCAGTCCTAACGTAATGCGCGAGATCGTAATTACATAAAACGCGCAAAGTCCGTCACTAAATAGATTACCGAATGTGGTACACACGTCTTGCTTCGCTAGTGGTTATCGCTAGACTGAAAATCTCTCCATTGGGGCATTGCTTTTTTGCTGCACAAATGCAATATGTCTACCTGAGCGCACGGATCGAATTTCTTAGAATCATACCTGGCTAATGACTACCATAAAAGATTACAATACATAATGGACTGTTTTTCCAATCACAAATTTTAAACACAAAGTAAACAAAGGAAGTCCAAATGACGAAAAGTAATAAAATGCGCAAAACAGGTATGCAGGTGTGAATTTGTCTTTGTCGATCGTAACAAAATATCTAATATTATTAGTGATTTCTTGCAAACAACCTTTGGATGGACAAGAAGTTAGGTAAAAACAGTAGCATGTTGCATAATCACTTTACTGAATTTAGTGTCTTATAATAAATATACACGTACATAATATAACATACATTATTAAAATATACAAATTAGACAAAAAATATATAAACTAAATACAATACACTTACTTAAATTATTTTATATTTAGTGTAGTGGAGAGAAAAAAACTACTAAAAACAATAACTGCAGGTGTAGTGTTATTTAACGACAGATAATACTCCTTCACACGAGTCCAGTAGGAAGCGCGTTCCAGAGACGAATTGCTTGGATTGGGAAGGATTTATCACCAAAGCTAGACTTGCAGGGGAAAAATGAAGATGTACTGAATATGGTAAAGGAGAAACGCACAATTTTAAAAACTCTGGAGGAAAGAAGGGGGAAGATGTTTGGCCATTTGCTACGACACGACACCTTCTTATGCACGTTAATCGAAGGCAAAGTGGAAGCAAGGAGAGGGAAGGAAAGACCATATTGTGGGAGAATTCGACCCAAATTTGAAACAAAACATTTAAAAGATTTTTGTTATAAAATTTACATGTTAAACAATGTTTTGTTAAGGAATGTAACAAGGCGTAGTCGTCGAAATCGTGCACTTTAAAAATGTATGAAGCCATAATACGAGGTCTCAGGTGTGGCGAGGGCGCCGACCACGATGCATGATTTATGCGTACTACGTGCAAGCTTTTATACTTAGCAGTTATCCAGGGGAATGTTTAGAATGTAATTGTAGCTGTAATTGAACGATTTAAACGTCGCAATGGAATCTTCAGCTCGATATAGCGACGGCTAAGTTTTATATTTTACAATAACGTTTACAGTGAATGAAATCTACTAACTGGCTAAGTTAAAAACACTTTTAGAAAGCATAAAGCACCCGCTAATTAGCTCGACTTTGCCATTGTACCTCCTTACCATAAAGTTTAACTAAAGAAATCCTCGAATACGAATCTTAGTTTAATCATATTTTTACATGAAGGTAATGTTTTGTTTGGTTTGGATTTATACTCGGAATATAATAGGTATTTGATCAAACCACTCTATAACTCTATACACCTGCTGAATTTCATCATTTATATAAAGCCAAAAATGATTATAATAGACATAGAAGTGTAGTAAGTATGATGTATATGTTAGGTTAAGGACCATTTTGATAAGGGACCGTTTTGGATTGAAAGAAGATAACAAGAGTTGACAAAGCAATGTTAACGTGGTTTGGACATGTAGAGAGCATGTATAAAAGAAGACGGAAAAAAGTGTCTGACTAAAATGTGGACGGTAGAGTTGTTGCTGATAGACCGCGATGTACTTGTCAGGATCAAAACGCAAATGTTTTGAAGAATGGTCGGGTAAAAAACACCTCTAATAAATAAACTTGTATGTGTGAAACGATTCATGAAAGTCGATAAGGCTAAAGTGTATATCAAGATTGTAGTAAGTATTCCATCGTTTCTGCCTACCTCTATCAGAGACAGGCGTAATAATATGTATTATAACGCCTATCTCTAATAGAGATAGACGTATGTCTATTTGTCTATTTATGACAAATAGATGTCTGTCTATTTGTCAGACACACACGGATATGACGAAATTTAAAACTAATCACTATCATGATAACATTCTGTAGAAAACACCTAAACAAGATAGCTCTAATATAAACCATATCACACTCAATAAAGCAACAACAAAGACATCGTCCTATATTTTTTTCATACACTCATATGCTTTATGTGCGAGCCTTTGTAGAGTACCGTAAAGATGTTGACGCCCAAAAGCTTTATCTCTGTGTTTACACACGTTGTTCATACACCGAGACATTCGCTGTATGAATTTTATTTGTCCTATGAATAAGAATAAATGACTGGCAAATAATTCTCTGTTTGTATCTGGAGCGAAAGAAAAGTTATGAGGAGTCAAAGACTCGTCTTTGCTATACAAAAGGCTTTTGGAGGCGATGATTGAAGTGTTTTATACGTGTGTTAGCTCATACTCTCAATACTGTCGATATTTTGTTTTATTTTGATTGATAGGCTCTACTCAAATCGAATAAAGTATTAGAATCGATGAAGGCACTGTTGGAATTTCTAACAAAAGTTTTTACTTTTCGTATGGCTTATTCGTTTAACGCTGGAAACTAAATCTACCTATCTATAGTATATTAAATCTGTAAATGGTTAGAGTTTGTACAATGCGTTTAAAAATGTAAAAAAAAATCAGGAGGATAATTCGGACAGGATATTGCACAAATGCAATTTTTAAATTTTTTTGTCTGTCTGTCTATCAGGTAGAGCATCACGTAAAAACTACTGAATGGATTTAAATGAAACTTGACATAGAGCAAGCTCATATATATTGCGGGGAGTAACTAGGAGGATATTTTTTATCCCGATAAATTATGTCGTTTCCTCGGGATAGACGAAAATATCGAAAAACACGGCGCTGCCATCGTATTCTTTTTGAAAACTACAGAACGTATATAAACGAAACTCGATAGAGAGATGACTTATTTCCCGAACCAATACTTAGGATACTTTTTATCCCGATAAATGATGTCGTTTCCATAGAATAGACGGATTAGCAAATAGACGGCGCTACAATTGCGTTTTTCAATTCACTAATAAATACGTTGTCATAAGAAACAAGTCATTCATTGTATCACTTCAAATCAGGTTGGGTTCGAATCATCTCTATGTTTTGCTGGGCAGGTGTTTAGACAACATGGACTTAGTTTCTTTATTATTGTAGTGAATTCAACAAGAAACAGTAAAGTGTTATTTCTAATATATATAAAAAAACTAATTTAGTTTTTATGTGAGTAACATAGAGCTAATACCTAGGGTAGCGTAGCCGGGGGAAAACTCTAGTTTTCTTTCAAACTAAGATATGCCCGCAACTTCATCCACACGCGACTCGAAATTCTCGGGATACAATGTATCGCAGCATTTAAATAAAGTATGTTAACTATCGTTTTAGTGTAACCTGTTTCGGAATAAGGTAATTTTTATGCATCCGAACAACTTCGAACCACTCCCGAAAAAATCCCCGAAAGATTTCCGGGATAAAAAAAATCACACATTTTATGAAATAAAATTTGCAATGGATCAGTCAAAAAATCGCATTGGAGTTATTTTTTTTTTCAATCTGGTCATTTTATTTTCCCATTTCTCGATAACCGGGATAAAAAGTAGTGCAGATTTTAAGTATGAGAATGTATGTAATATGATTGTAATGTATGAAGTATGATTGCTGTTGATCAGCGAAAACCGCATCGAAATCAGCCCAACATTAGTTTTTACGTGAACCCCAAACAAACAGACAAGAAATCTAAAAAAAAAAAGCATCGTGTTCTCCGTCGTATAATATGTAGTCTATTCCAGTTGTTTGTTTTTTTTTTAATAACATCAATGTACAGACATGGCATATTTAGAATTTTATAATATTATAGATATAGAATATAGATTTTCGTTTGCTTTTGTCATATTTCTTTCCTCCATAGTAGCTATATTGTCAAACACACGTGTTGAATGAAGTTTTCATTATTTCAATATACCTATACAGTCCATAGTATTTTCTTGTTTTCGCGAGTAGTACACATTATTGAAACTACGTTTTAACGGTTTTAACGGTTTTAATTATGAATACAGTCCATTCAAATATTAATGTTTAAAAAAGTTTTTTGCAAGTACCACACTATGTTCTAGACTGTGGATTATTACGATTGTTAACTTTCACATCAAGTCACTGACTTTTTGGCACCAAAAATTCAGTGACGTGATGTGTGTGTGTGATCAAAGTAAATTAATCCATATTAATAATATACAAATTTGATGTGGTTTGTGATACTCATGTTTAAATGATAATTTATATTCATTGTTGTTACATATGGATTAATTATAATAAACTTAAACAGACATGTACGTAGGAATCTCTCTCTCTCTCTCTCTCTCTGTATTATTTTCGATTATACGAGTATTTCATCAACATTGTTGTTTATTGGTGGAGCCTTCCCAGATCTTTTCGTGTTTGTGTCGACTAATTCACTTCTTTTTCATTTAGATGTAGATATTTAAATTAATCTTATACTAATAGATGAAGAGTTTGTTTGTTTGTTTGCTTGAACGCGCTAATCTCAGGAACTGCTGGTCTGATTTGAAAAATTATTTCAGTGTTAGATAGCCCATTCACCGGGGAAGACTATAAGCTATATATCATCACGCTAAGACCAATAGGAGCAGAGCACCAATGAAGAATGTTTCAAAATCGGAAGGTTTTTTAACTTGCTTTTTTTTAAACTATTCCACGCGGACGAAGTCGCAGGCAGAAGGTAGTGACTATATATTTATTGGGTTAAATCTGTCATTAATAAAACATCCTTGGATCTTAATTTACATTTAAAAAGTTTTATTAACAACGGTAAAGAATGAACACCGAAATGTCACGTTCACATTTAGAAATTCATGATTATACAATTATTCACATTAAAAATTCCCGACAAATACAACTTACGAAAATATTTCTACTATATTATATTATAAGTTGATGTATCCCATGTATGTACTGTTCCCCAACAATAGATAAAGAAGCCTCACAAACATCGGTACCGTGGGAAAACCTACATATGCCCGAAATATCTACCTGCGCAACGAAAGGTTAAGGTTTAATGCTAACATATGTGTGAAACCCACCAAATTCAAATGGGTAGAATATTCATAACTTGGTCCTTTTGTACCTGCTGGTCGAGCTTTCTCATTATAAATGATATTACTCGTTCTATTTGCTAGCTATCAATACTTTATTTTAATATTGTATTAGGTATAGCGGCCCCTCTCGGCTTCGCGCGGTTGTATATTTATTTTTTAAACATTTTGAGTTACATTATTGAAGTTTTAGTAGGGATCCCTAATTATAGCCTATGTTATTCAGGGATGCGTAGCATTCTAATGGTGAAAGAATTTTTGAAATTGGTCCAGTAGTGTTCCAGTTTATTCGTTACAAATATATAAATATACAAATCTTTCCTCTTTATGATATTATAGTATATATAGGTAAATATAAACGTGAGTTGGTTTGATTGTTATGCTTTCTCAACATAACTATTTAACCGATCATCATATAAGTTTTGCATACAGGTTGTCACGGATACCTAAACAAAAGGACATAGGGTACCAGTGGCGCAGGGTGCAAATTCAGCCAGGGTAAGCCGGTTGAAAAACATACCGTATAATGCAAGCGCTGACTGTTGTTGAAAAAAACTTCTAACTTGCGATGTATTTTTTTTATCACAATTTGTATTTTTAATTTTGCAATCTTATCGCATATTTTGAAACAAAAGCCGGTGCCCAGTCGGGTTATGAGTTGCTATTTCATCCAATACGTGTGAAAAGTAGTCGAGCGTAAGAGATAGTAATAGAGTAATAATAATATATAAACACATATAAAAGGTAAGCGCCAATAAATTCATGGCGCTTTAGACTTTTTAGTCGGTAGTCGCTAGCTTCTTAAAGGTAGGCTATGGGGAATCGAGTTGTACAAATTCCACGCTGCTGTAGGGTAGGGTACCTTACACCAGAAAAAAATAACCTAGGGATAGAAAAATAATATTTAAATGGTCGTTATTATTATTATTATTGATATTGGTCGTTAATTCCCAGTCAACACATTGTCACAACAATTTAAACAATAAATTATAACACCACACAAAGTCAAAAACACACAACTAATAACAAAACTTACACACATACCCACACCAACGCGCACTACCACTGCATTGCATTACACGCACACTTCACAAACAAACCAAAACAGACAAAGAGCCTAAAAATTAATAACCCAGACACAGAAAAGAAAACAATACACATGGCACTAGTTAGGATAATATATATAGGTATAGACATAAGGCACACACTGCACATGTGCTTCCTCACAACACCAGCTTGGAACAGATACATACATAACATAAGAACTCTACATTAGTATAAGTTTAGTATTAAAATTAGAATAAATGAAAATAATAAGTTATTCTTAAGATACACCATAACACAAACATACATTCATTAAATGTCACACACAATAACAAAGTAACAAATAAGCGTGTACAAGTAGAAGTAGAGTCCGTAGAGTTGTTAATAAAAAGTAATAAAAAAAATGTTCGTTATACAAACAGTTGTAATGTAGTTATTTCATTTTAGTTGTCAATGTTTGACAAAATCGACCTTAACGCGAACGGAACCGCGAGCATAACTAGTTATTATATTGGTATTGTCAACAGATGAAACTTTCAGTTCTAATACTCATTTTATTCGAAACTAGATGGGCCCGATATTTCGTACGCGTGGAATTCTTTTTCGCGGAGCTCTATAAAAAAAAGTAGCCTAAGTAACACCTTATAACATCAGCTATCTGCCAATGAGATTAGCCGGGACATTCAGACAGACAAAATATCTACAAATTGATTTTTTTGATATAAGTACCGTATATGCTTTTATATGCATCTAGTAAAAAGCTGTTATTTTGAAATTACAAACAGACACTTCAGTTTTATATATCTGTAAAGATAACATTCAAGCACACTTAGTGGGAGTCTAAATTTTGAGAAAATATTTGCCCAAATTAAAAGAGATATCCCTGCTCTCCTTATTTTTGTCAGCCAATTATAGACTTTACCTGAAATAAAAAAAACACTGTTAATTCGGTGTTGTCTTAAGCATATCTTTGTGTCGTTTAACACTGGGCCTTATTGTCATCCATTCCAAATATCAAATACCTTTCATAATCCCACGTAAACCCAGACTGTGCAAATCTTACATATTATAGTAAATTCCACAAGAATACACAGCTCACACGCTAACTTGAAGCATGAAACTAACTGAATGCTAGTTGAATTTCAATGCAACCGAGTAGCAGTGCATTCAAAAGTTTAGCACGCTTTAAACTTCATCTAAGGGGATTAACACCACCTGTGTTTATGAGCGATGAAATGTCTTGAAATCTAGCATTTGTGTTAGAGTCACACATACCTATTCCTATTAATATTATAAATGCGAAAGTAACTCTGTCTGTCTGTCTGTCTGTCTGTCTGTCTGTCTGTCTGTCCGTCTGTCTGTTCCATTTTCACGGAAAAATTACTGGAGCGATTTGGCTCAAACTCAGTATATATATATATATATATATATATATATGTGTGTGTGTATATTCGATGCCGAGGATGAACATAGGATACTTTTTATCCCTTAAAATGGGATAGTTTCCGGGAGAAAAATATATTTGTCTTTCTGTTTGTTATGCTTTTACGGAAAAACTATTGGACAGATTTGGATGAAATTCGGTATATATGTAATTTTAATACCAAGGGTGGCCAAGGGATACTTTTTATCCCGGATAATGGGATAGATTTATGTAAAGTTTATCCCAAAAAGTGGGATAGGTATTTTGTGATTTTGTCCATTTCATCCACATGGTCCCTTTGGTCCCGTTGGTCCCATAGGTCACGTAGGTCCCATTGGTCCCTTCGGTCCCGTTGGACCACTTGGTCCCGTTGGACCCTTTGGTCCCTTTAGTCCCGTTGGTGACGTTGGTCCACTTGGTCCCGTTGGTCCGGTTTGTCCTGTTGGTCCCGTTAATCCCTTTGGTCCTGTTGGTCCTTTTGGTCCCGTTGGTCCCGTAGGTCCCGTTGGTCGACTTGGTCCCGTTGATCCCGTTGGTCCACTTGGTCCCCTTGGACCTCTTGGTTCGCTTGTTACCTTTGGTCCATTTGGTCCCCTTGGTCCATTTGGTTCACTTGGTTCACTTTGTCATTTTTGTCAAGTTTTGTCAAGTTTTGTCACTTATGTAGTTTACAGATAGATGAGGGATGGTATAGTTTGCGATATATAATGAAGTGAATCTTCTGGGGCCAAACACATACAAAATTAATACAATGTAACCTGTACCGCCTGCTCTTTAAAAAAGAGATACGCACTGGAGGTTGACCCGCGGCCTATGCGGGGTAAACTCTAGTATATATATAAAATCCAGCTTCCTTGTGTTTCGTGAAATTGTGTCCACAAAACTCGAACATAACAGACTGAGCCACAGCGAAGCGTGGCCGTGATTAGAAATTCAGAGAAATACTAAAAAGGCTGAAACATTAGTCAATTCAGTTGTAATAAATGTTTTATAATCATCATAATACTATGTTTCATTGGTTCTCTGTGTGTACTGATTTTATCTTAAAATACCGAGGTTTCGGAGTTCTTTCATGACAAATTATAATATTTTAGCGACATATCTAAAATATTATAATTTGTCATGGGACTATCAATATTGAATGTAAAAACCTTTAATAATAATTTAATAAGATTTAAAGGTTTTTCCATTCAATATTGATTTTTGAGTGTTTATTTTGCGAATGTTAAACAAAATACAATTAAAATGTCATTAAATGTAACTTTTTGACTTTAGAATCTTGGCAACACTGCTTTCTTCTCACTCTCCAAATCTTTGTGTAATGTCCTTTCTGTGTTACCAAAAATAATCTAGTTGAATCAAGCCATTTATATTTATTTTTGTCCTAACCCTTCCTTCAAACATAAGTATCTATAAAAATATGTAAAAATGTAAGTTATTCTCTGTTTTATGAAACAATTGAAGATTGTCACAGATGATTTACTTTATAGCCTAGAAATGATTACAGGATACTTCATTTACTAGAAATATAACGGTTATGCGGGATACGTTGTATCTAAAAATATTGGTGTCAAAACTATCCCGTAATAAAATGTGAGTGTATGTGTCTAGATTCAATCTGCTTAGTGCACTTTTGCGAATAAATCTAAGATGAAAGTATACATTCCAATAGTTCAAACATATCTCCACACAGATGATGATTAAATGCAAAATCCATAAAACTTCCACGAATGCAGCCACAAAATTGAATTAAATTATTCCAACACAAAAGACAGGCGCTGGTAGTGCAAACTGAAACTTATTCACTACTAGTTCGGCTTAACGCTGTATAAGTTATGGATAGACTTGCGCGAGAATATTCCTGATTATTCGCGAGCATGTTCCAATGTATTTGCGGAAAGTGTAGAATACATATATTTGCAGAAGTAGCAACCAGTCGGCAAGTATCAAGACTAACCCCAAATAAATAAATGAACGCCTGTCACTAACCTCACTTAACAAAAGCAAATAGCAGTCAGTTTATTGTTACCTATGCACGTAGCTTTATAATAAATATTAAAAAAAAACCGATTGTGGCCTAACTGTATTAAAAATTATTTATTTTCGCAATTTTGACAGTAAGTCTAGGTTCACATTAGGTTGGTACCGACAGTTTAACCGTTGGCAGACTATCAAGTCTCGTTGTTCACAGTAAAGCTACCGGTACGACCTAATATTATAGACGTTCAGTCACTGCGGTTGCTGTCCGGCAGTTGTGAGTTAGCTTTTGCATACAATGGACGACGAAGACGTTCTGGTTGTTATGTGGTATTTAAATAGAAGACAGAAGAAAAGGAAAAAGAAATGTTGGGTGCATCCAATCATTTCCCAGATAAATGAAGTTTGGAACATTTTAAACGTTAAGAAGCAAATTACAAGTAAATATCCCACAGCAAACCCTTGTCTTCCACGAGAGAAATCAAAATTTCTATATTAATTTTGATATCCATATTTAAACGCGTCCTCCCTGCGTACACGCCGGAAACCTACTAGCGCAAGCGGGTAACGCGCGGGTAGCTTCGCCTCTACGAGCCGACAAGTGTGAACAGCACTATACAAAGCAGTCTGCCAATATTATGTCCGAACCGACAGAAATCATGGCTAAACATCCGGTAAATATGTCGTCGTCGACAGTTTTATCGGGTCGCCCTTATGTGAACAGCGCTATTGAAATACATATGCCAATTTGGATCCGACACCTTTGTCGTGCCAGTAAAACTGTCAATCCGACCTAATGTAAAACCGCTCTAATATTTACAAACTCAAAACTCTTTTGTTTGTGCCAAATTGTTATCTAGCCATAGTAGTTACTAAATAATCAGCCTTGATTGAATTGAATCAAACAGGACAGATAGGGACACAGAGTGAGATCATAAAAGTTCCTTTTATCTGTAGGTACAGGAACACTAAAAATAAAATAGAAAATAAATTTAACAAACATGCCGTTCACAAAAATAATACAAAAATTAAGTTCGTAATAATTTACTATCAACCATCATAGATACGTCTCAGATATTGGTTTAAAAGGTTTTTCATTTTAAAATATTTAAAAAAGTATTTATCACTGAATACGAGAAAAAGCATTTGTAATTTGATTATATATTATAAAAAAAAGTGTGTACTGTAAAACCGTCTATCATTCCTTCTGAATTAATAAGAGACAAGACAATTAGTTATATAGTATTGCCGTAGCTCTGACATCTGTATTTATTCTAGCTTAACAGAATTATTTTGATTAATGTACCTATGTATTATATTCAATCTGCCGTCGCTGAGGGCTAGTTGGGAATGTTTGTGAGGGGGACCTAAGACCGTTTGCTGGAATTCCCAAATAGAATATTTGTATACTTGGTTATCTAGTTCTAAATATTCATATCACGGTTTGAAGTACACATAATCAATAAATTTATTAGAATAGATTTAATTGTAATAAGTATTAAGACGAGAGATGAATAATTGAATATACACCGTTGGGTGAACGTTTTTGAGTTAGTCATTTTAAATTGGATAATTTGACATATTTGTAATATTTTCTGCATGTGTATTTGTATCTATACTAATATTACAAATGCGAAAGTAACTCTGCGTGTAACGATGTTACGGAAAAACCACGTTATGATTTTCCTCAAATTTGGTATAATATATTAATTTTTGACAGGTCATATAAGTTGATAATTGGTCATATAAGTTGAAAATGAAGTCTACTTCCTATTGTACATACGTACCTAATAACAATTTTATTAATAGTATGTACCCTAAAGTGCTTAAGTAATTTTTTTTTTTTTTTGGTAACGCAGAGGTAATATCTGGACACCGTCCTCGGGCTCTTCGGGAGAAGGCCAAATGCAGCGCAGAAGCATGCATCAAGGGTGTGTGGGACTCTCAGCGACCGGTTCTCCATGCTAGCTTCAATCAGAAGCAGTCGCGAGAAACCGATCGCCAAACTACTCACTAAACCTAAACCTGCGCCCCTGTATCCGCGCTTTTACAGGGCGTCACGAGATTTAGAACAGAGTTACTGCACCGTGACGCCCCCACGCTCGGCAATACTGGGCCACCCCGATGGCAGAGTGACCCACTTCATCAATCAGGGGGGGGAAGTCCGCTGTTACCCCCGTAGCAGCGGCCCCCTGTGACGGTAATTATGGGAGGAGATGCGCGTAGCGGCGCCTTCGACCGCCGGTCCGCCTCCTGCGGATGGGGTCCGCGTACGCGTCCTCCTCTCTAACTCTTTCTGCGGCCTCCTTCTGCGCCATGACGGACTCGCAGAAGGAGGAAACCGCAAGCCAGGATTGCTGGCCCTGGAGCATCGCCTCGACCATTCTACGAAGCGAGCTCACAGAGCCAACGACGTTTTCTAAGAGGGCCCTCTGGGGCCCCCAGGCGGCGCACTCCACGAGCGTGTGAAACGCCGTGTCTTGGAGTACGCCGCACTCGTGACATTGCGGGGAGGGCTCCCGCCCCGCGATTTGATGCAGATACTTACCAAAGCAGCCGTGCCCGGTAAGTATCTGCACCATCCTAAACGTCAGGGTCCCGCGTTTCCGCAAGACCCAACGAGCTAGGTGGGGGCGGATCGCCTCCACCGTTGCAATCCCAGCTTCTGGGGACTCCAGGTCCCTCTGCCGAATTCGGATCAGAGCCTCGATCGCCTGAGCCCTGATCATCCGAGTTTCTGCCGGACACGACACCTCTCCTCTCGCCTGAGCATCCTGCCGGAAGCGGTACACTGTTGCGAGCACCTCTGCCTGGAGTTCCCAGAGCGGATCACCCGCCAACAATGTCGCCGCCGTCCATGACACAGTACGGTATCCCCGTATGGACCTCATCGACAGGACCCTCTGAGTCTTCCTCAGCAGGGTCCTGTTTTTCCGGTGTAGTGCATGGCTCCATACTGGGGCTCCGTATAGTGCCATACTCCGGAGAATGCCGGCGTACAATTTCCTCACCGCCGCGCCCGGCCCTCCCACGTTCGGAAGAAGCCTGGCCAGGGCGGTAGCGGATTTGATCAAGCTCGGGGTCAGCTGAGTGAAGTGGACCCCGAAGCTCCACGTTCCATCGATGACAAGTCCCAGATATTTCATCTGGGGCTTGACCGCTACCGCAACACCTTGGACAGCGACTCGCGCGTCCCGGGATGCACGTCTATGTGGTCTGCGGAACATGAGGGCCTCCGTTTTCTCAGGGGAGACCCTCAGGCCAAGACGCCGGATACGTTGAACTACCAACGCCGTTCCGGCGTTGGCGAGCTCCACAGACTCTTCATAGGTTCCGCCCCGGGCTGTGACGAGAGTGTCGTCTGCGAAGCAGAGCACCCCCATCCCGGGCAGGACTGGCTCGCGGAGGAGCCAGTCGTAGCCAATGTTCCACAGGGTCGGACCCAGCACAGACCCTTGTGGAACGCCGCACGCGACGCGTAAAGTGCTTAAGTAATGACTTAACTCACAATAACTTTGAAACATGATATGCGAATTCTCCACTATGGAGTTAAAACTATGGAATAATGCTATAATTAATTCATTCAGATACATAGCCAAAATTTACGAGGTTGAAGCTGCAGGTAACATAAAATCTATTCAATACTTAAATGTAATTTAGCGACCTAAATTACTAAAAATAAAAACACGGCGCATTCTCCCCACAATCATAAAACTCTATTGGAACGAGCTATCAAGACTTATACGACACAAACACTACAGCCAAAGTTTACTAGATGAAAACAACAAGCCATATGACCCCATAAAGATCTGCCATTCCTTCGTTACCTGTACCCCGAAATCATCTTACATCGAAGGTAGACAAAGTCATATTGATTTACGAGATATCTACCCTATAAAACGTCTCCGATACGTATACCATAAAACTGGACCCTTGAAATAGATAAAACACGTGTACCAAAATGAAAAAGGTAACTGGTTGCCTATTTATTTGAACTATTTGATGCCTGTTACACGAAGCGAGTGTGACCCTCGAAATAAATTGGTACGACTTTTCTTAGGTTTCAGGTTTCCCGATTACACTTGAATCCTTTTAAAGAAGGTTGAATGTGCACATTCGCCGCTAAAAATGTATATCTTGTTTTTTCTTACAAGATCATTTTTCGGATAAAATTTTAGTTAAATTGGGTCTTAGATGATTAATATTAAAAAAATCTACCGTAATATCTGACTTTAGATGTGGCTTAGGTTATGTAAGAAATTTAAATATCATTAAATATAGTAATTCATTCCAAAAAAATCCTGTTTGTGTAATGTACGAAAATGATTTTCTAAGGCAAAACAATGCTGGTTTAAACTCATTGGAACGCCTCGTATTCATTATGTCCACTTCTTCGGCAATACGCAGGACACTAGCGAAGGAAACGGGCAGGGTGAGTATGTAAACGCAACTTTCCTGCATAACATGTATTTATTTCCAAACTAAGATAATTTAGACGATGTAGCTTGAGTTAAAATTAGTTCCTTTTCGAATGGGAGGAACTTGTGCGTTTTTCCAAAAATATATTGTTTTGTTAACTTTCTATATTTTTGAAATTTTAAGAGCGTTTTGGTGTGTTGGGGGTGTCATTTTGAAAATCACAATGATGTTTACTTTCTAATTCAAGTAATCAGATGAGGGAGTTTTCGCTTTTAAGGTCGTAAAGTTCTTTTTTAGTTCTCACATTTGTATATTAACTAGCAATTTACTTGGCTTCGTCGCGTTGGAAATCCCACTCTAGTTTTAAGCCTAGTTTAATGTGAGAGCAAGCATTTACATAGATTACATTGCATCAAATTTTATCTATGCACTATTCGCCTTTCCGGAAAACTCCGATCCGCCCCTTAAATAATATCTATCCCATTCTCCGGGATAAAAAGCATGCTATATCCATCCTCGATTTTGAGACTAGACATATACCACATAACAGTAAAATCGGTACTACAGTTTTTTCGTGAAAACGTAGCAGATATTTACTTTCATATTTATAATCTTAGTATGGCTAACTTACATTATTTTGTTTTTTAAGTTTGAATACGCCCTACATCGAGTCACCAGAAAATGTATTAACCAAATAAAACACCAAACTAAATCAGTTACTTTAAAAGCTTCTTTCTCTCGCGAACCTTTCTGACGGTACGTGCAAGCTCGTGCAAAGGATTTGATGACAAAGATCTTGTTTGCCATAAAAATCTACTGTGACTTCCTCATTACTATTCATGCAATATGTTACATAGGAATTTCTGACTTATCAAAGCAAATAGTTCCATCAGGGCATCTCAATGGAGGCAGGCCTCATACCCTTTTCCTTTTACGTAAATAACAAAAAAAAAACCTTTTGTCTTCCGTCACATCAGGTTACTGTGATTTAAGGAAGGATGTGTGCTGTCGGATGAATGTAAATAAGCTTTGTGTATATGCAAATCTCTGTTACAGAAAAAATATATGTACATGACAAATTATCATAAACACTGGCTTTTAGCAGCGATTATTACATGTACTTTTTATATACTAAGTAAATGTACCGTATTAGAGGTATGTGCATCTAATAATACATTTAATAAAGATCTCGCGTGGCCCAATTATAAACTGGGAATATAAATAAAATACCTTATTTTATTTCAAGCATATATTTTATCAGTATTTGCACCATATAAAACTATACATCAATAATCAGAAAATAAAAAATTGAAACTAGCAAATAAGAAATGGATTCCAGGGATTGTAGGGGTAAGAAGCGTCTCCAAAATGCTAACTGCATTTCCACGCTGAACGTAAATAAAATATATTGTGAAGTTTGAAAAATCTTCACCGTCTTATCCCATGCCTCCTATTCTAAAGGCTGGCAACTGGTTAGCATCGCTCCTAGTGTTGCAAACGTCCATAAGTGACGGTAACCACTTTCCATCAGTTGGTCGTCCATTAAAAAAGCCTTATCATTTTAATGATACCCCATTCTTTGATATTGCTCATCCTTCAAATTTCTCTTTCGCTTCATTTCCAATATAAAAAAAGGAAATTAGACACTACATTTATGTAATGTGAAATTGTCGCATATGCGAAAATATTTTTTTTATTACTGAAAGAGGCAATACCTAAAGTTGAAAGTTGGAAATTAAGCAATATCATTAGTGTGGTAATTAAAAAATGGCTCAATTAGCACATCTTAAAAATATTTTTTACTTAAGCTCAAACACCACAGTAACTAATAAGAAAATACATCTTACTTGAAAACGCTTATACAAGCATTATATATTTGTAGAAACTCTCTCATAACTTATAAAGGGCCATAAAAGCGTGGGTTTCATAGATTTATGTTGCCCGTAGCCCCGCAGATGTTGTCGGAGTGAGCGAAGAACGACCTCCGACTCTAAGTGTTATGGCCATTCATTCTCCTTGACTACCTTACATAATGCGTATTAGAGTAACCGCCTTACGAACTCCGCCTCCTTCCAAAGTTGTCTAATTTAAACGTCTAAGAAAACCGTTATAAATCATCCATGTTATTATTGTAAATTATTTATACACTACTGATTTTTCTGAAATTTGAAGATTAACGTTTCAAACATACAAACGCGATATATATATATATATATATATATATATATACACATATATAGAACAAGTAAGTCTTTATATAGAATTGCACATAACCTTTTGATTTCTACATGCCACCAATAAATCGAGATTGATGGAAAGTAAATAACAAAGTCGAGATTGTGTCGTGTACAGAGTCATCTGATCGATAACCTCTGCCCGTGCATATCTGCCCTAAATGTTGCTATCTACCGTGTCAAAGTCAACAGGGGAACGATTATGTACCACTCCACTTGGTAAACAAGATTTTTAATAGACTTAATGTTAAACAGTATTCCTTGCTGAATAAAGGATATTTTACATTAATGTCTTTAAAACACGTGTAAAACAAGTAGATAAGTTTTATAATACACATAATTATATTATACTAGAGATCCCGGCAGACGTTGTCCTACCCTAAAAAAACAAAAATCTAGGACCCCATCGGTTTTAATTGTGAACCTAAATCATCCGGACACCCACTGAAACACACAAAAAAATCATCAAAATCGGTCTAGGAGATTACGGGGATCCTAGATCCCAGCGCCACCTTCGGCTTCCAATTGTAAATCTAAAGGATCCGGGGATCCACTCAAACACACAAAAAATTTCATCGAAATCATAATTGCACCTGAATTAACTTTGCTTCAGACAAAAATGTTACACATTGCTTTTATTTATAGGAACCACAGATAGTAAAGGGATTCTTACGACTGCTGAAAACAATACCCCATATGATACGATTTCCGGTGTGACAGAGGACGTACGCCAGATTAGAGGAGTATAGAATAAAAAGGTAAATTTTGCCGACCACAAATGATTGGAAGAAAGTAAAAGAAATCGCTTATATTCCTTGAAATAATTTTTAGATCTCTAAAGGCTACACACACAATTTTGTTTTCTAAATTTTTCACTTTCTCTCTCTTTTCTTTCACCATATCCCAATTATTTGGGGTCGGCACAATATGTCTTTTCCTTCCACACTCCTCTACTCTGACATACATTTTCTGTCACACCACATATCATCATATCGTCCTTCACACAATCCATCCATCTTTTTTTTGGTCTACCTTTACATTTGTACCCATCTATCTTGAAGTTTAACATTCTTTTTGTCACGTGACTTTCGTCCCTCCTCATTATATGCCCATACCAACTTAATCTTCTTCCTCTCTATTTTTCATTCACGGGTGCAACTTTCAAAGATCCCCTTATGTACTCATTTCTCACCTTATCCATTCTTGTGACACCACACATCCATCTCAACATTCTCATCTCAGCTGAGTGGAGACGTTTGTGGTTTATCGCTTTAGTGGGCCAACATTCCGACCCATATAGCATGACTGGTCGTATGACAGATTTATATTTGTACTTTTAATTTCTTAATTTAACTTTATAGTCCTAAAATTACGACTAACGATACCATACATGATTAAGTATATTAAAAAAACATTTTCAATCCTCAGTTACATATATGATATGATATGCTGATACACCCATCCCTAATTTTTAGTTGTTTCGCGGTTTTACAACATCATACTTAGCGGCAAATTCCTGTTGAAGATCCATATACACCCAGCAGTTTCTGAGAAAATGATTATGACATACAAAGATAAACGAACATGACAAAAACATAATCCTCATCCTCAGTGGCGTAGCTTGCCTTAGATGGGACTTGTATCAAAATGTGTTGGGGGGCCCAAAGGAAGGGTAAAGTTTTTTCATAAAAAAGAAATATAAAGTGCTCGAATTAAATTAAAATAATTATATATTGATTATAAGTTATTACCTATACTTAATGCTCCTAGGAGATAAGTTAGACAAATAATTCAAATCAAAGATACACTTTTCTCACCTTTTTTTCGGCAAACTTATTTCTCAAATCATCCATAGATGAAGGTGTTTTCAATTTTTCTAGATTTTCTGCCTCTATAGACAATAATGACCAATCTGATAGCCGTTCCTATCGGCCCAGCAGTTATTCTCAAAAATATTAACAAACTATAACATTTTAGGAATTTTCGCTTAAACACTTTCGGGGACCCTGTAGACTAGGGGCCCCGTATCATGGATACGGCGGTAGCTACACCTCTGCTCAACCTCAGAAATCAGTCATATAAAAAAATGTAGCTTACATATTAGCCAAAACACATCGGTGTGGGGATTGGCATCAATGGCACTTTTTACCCCAATATCGAGCCTAATTCCCAAGTGGCAGCCTGCCAAGGTTTGCGAAACCGATCGACGTACTAAATATTATATGGTACAGCTACAACAGATTAAACTTTATTGTTTTAAACTTGGTTAGTCTGTGGTTGAAATTCTGGCATACGACACCCAATTTGGGTTCATTGGGCTTCAAAATATATCGTAGTTGCCAATACTTTAAATGTCCTATTATCCAGTTGACGACGATTAGTACAAAAAAGATTAAATTTAAAAATAATTCTATTATATATACGGTATATTTTACAAAATAAAATCCTCTTATTTCTAATGTTTGTACGAAGTTTATAAGCCCGTTAAAAATGGGTACTAGGAAAGTATTTTTTATAATTGTATCTGAATGCGATTACAAATAATAACACTTTCTTTTAACGAGCCCATAAACCTAGTACAACTTATTAATAAAAGGGATTATGTGAAAACTAGGGTTAAACATGATTCATTAAGTAGTTTTTTACGGTAGAGGGAGGCTGTCTTCGATTAAATGGTTTATTAATAAAAAAAAGGCGCATGTGGTTGATAGACTATGGACAATGATGGGTTTCGTAAAGGTGTCAAACGTTTCGTTATTTGGCTAGAAAAACCTAAAAAACATTCAATCGAAAATAATACATATCTCAAAAACTAATTAACAGCAATATTGTTTTAAAGCAATGACAAAGGTATAAAGTTACTTACTTACATTTGAATTCGTTATTACTGAGTAGTCTTTTAATAGTAACATCCAGGCAAAGCGCTCGGGTGGCATTTATTTTAATTTATCCTACAGAAACAACTATCCCAGGGAGTTCATTATTACCACCCTGTCATTATACAGGGAATAACAAAGTTCTAAGAGATTTTGAAAGCGCTCTCAATAGAGTAACGGAGTTTAATATTCATAAGGCAAATAAATCCACGAGACCAAAGGCAGTACGAAAATATAATCGACCGAAATATAACTTTAAACTTTAAAACCTCTTCGTTGTTGTTTTATTATGAAAGTTGCAAAAACATTATAGTAATAACATAGGCTATATTTATTACTAGAAAAATTAGTGATTCCTACTAAAACTACTAAATGTCCACCGGTGCGAAGCCGGGACGGGCCGCTTGTCACTCATATTAGGATTACGTTTATTTTGAAACGTTTAACTTTTAAAAATACTCAAATATACTCTTTTTTTTCTACATATATCGGAAGATGGGATCACGTTGTTAATTATAAATCTAAGCAAATTATACCTGACTTATCCTCGTGATCTCATACGTTCGCCTGATCGCGTGATGTTAAGAAGAAAACGTACAGCCCGCGAAAGCTGGACAGTCTCAACAGGAGGCAGCAGATTATTCAATGAGAGCTGTTGAGAGAAAGAGAAGGCTTCAATGGTTCCGAATCCCTCCGCCAGCGGGTTCTGTCGCCGAGTAGAAGCTGGGACAAAGAGGTTTTACCCGAGATCCCAAACTCCTCGTCACCTCTAATGGCCATAGAGGTAGAAGACCACCGGAAGAGGCGCTAGCTTTGTATTTTGTCATTGTGGCTGCTTAGTGGCTACCGCACTCGCGTCTTATTCCAGTGGTTTATTTTCGAATCCTGTCCGGGAAAGAAGACCACTAAGCATTTTTGTGGCCTAAAGTGTTTATTGTTACATTAATGAAACCTGAATTTTCCAATATATGAAACCCTTTAACCCGCCTTGGACATACGTATATATACTGTAGGTACTGTTTATGAACTGATGATACTTATGATTAATTAATTTCAGTATTAAAATCGGTACGTAAACACAATATTTTATCTCTTGATACTGCATAGAACGTTGTCAGTTTTAAAGTAGTTTAAATAAAAATTGGATGTAATACGGATGTTGAAAAACAAGGATCTATATAATTTCGTCTAGTAGTATCTCCCACCACACGAGATATGGTTATCTCGAGTGATGAATTAGTTCCCTTTCAGAGTATGGATTTATAAATAACAGCTGATCCGTGCCCACTTCGCTGGGCGTCATCCCTATTAATATTATAAATGCGAAAGTAACTCTGTCTGTCTGTCTGTCTGTCCGTCTGTCTGTTCCGTTTTGTGAGTTTAGTTTAGTTTTGTTAGTTAGTTGTGGTAGTTTCGGTAGTTGTGGTAGTTTTGGTAGTTTTGATAGTAGTGGTTGTTGTGATAGTTTTTGTAGTTTTGGTCGTTTATGTAGTTTACAGAGAGATAGATGGGAGATATATAAATAAAACTAGAACGGGTTGAAATAGGGTAAAAGTTTGTATGGGAGACCAATAATTTCTAAAGTTTATAGATATAAAATTCATAATCTAAAAAATGCGATATTAACTCGATCTGTCTGTCTGAATACCGAAAAAGGAAATAATAGGTTAGGGAAAAAGTCTTTTCGCATATAGTATGTATGAACTTGTAATAAGATTTCTTTGGCTATACCATTTGTATCTGGCTGGTTTTGACACATTAAAAAGTTTTAAATTTAAAGAAGACAATTCCAAATTCAAATTAGGAAAATGTGTGATTTTCACTTGTTTTTCTTATTTTTAAAATGAGTGAATCTAATGAAGAAATTCGATACATTTTAAAATTTTACTACAAAAAAAGGTAAAAATGCAACACAAGCCACGAAAAAAATTATGAAGTATATGGACCTAATGCAGTATCTGTGAGAGTGGCGCAAATTTGGTTTAAGCGTTTTCAATCCGGAAATTTTTATATCAAAGATGCACGTCGCTTTGGTTGCCCTGTTACGGACAAAATTGATGCCATTTTTGAAAAAGTGGAGCAAGATCGGTATGTTAATAGTTACGATGTAGCTGGAGAACTGAGAATTGACCACAAAACGGTTTTGGCGCATTTGAAAAAAGCTGGGTACACAAAAAAGCTCGATATTTGGGTGCCTCACGAGCTCACTGAAAGAAACCTAATGAACAGTGTACTCATTTGTGATTCTTTATTACGACGTAATGAAACCTAACCATTTTTGAAGAAGCTGATAACTGGTGATGAAAGGTGGATCACGTACGACAAGAACGTGCGAAAAAGATCGTGGTCAAAGGCCGGCCAGGCTTCACAGACTGTGGCAAAACCCGGGTTAACTTGCAACAAAGTGATGCTGTGTGTATGGTTGGATTGGAAGGGCATTATTCATTATGAGCTATTACCGCCAGGCATGACCATCGATTCTGAACTGTACTGCGAACAACTGATGAGATTAAAGCAAAAAGTTGAAGAAAGCGGCCGGAATTAATCAACAGAAGGGGTGTGGTTTTTCACCATGATAACGCTACACCTAATACATCTTTAGCCACTCAGAAAAAATTACGAGAGTTTGGCTGGGAGGTGTTAATGCATCCGCCGTATAGTCCTGACCTTGCACCTTCAGATTTTCACCTGTTTTGGTCTCTGCAGAATTCCTTAGGCAGTGTCAGGTTAACATCACGAAAGGACTGCCAAAACCACTTGTCGCAGTTTTTTGATCAGAAGCCTCAAATTTTTTATAGCAATGGTATCACGTCCCTACCTGCAAGATGGCAAAAAGTTATCCAACAAAATGGCACCTACATACTTTAGTCAAATGTAAATAAACTTTATAAAAAAACCTTTTGAATTTTTATATAAAATGCGAAAGAACTTTTTCCACAACCTAATATATACTTTTCATCCCGGGAGATGGGATAGTTTGCGATATAAAATGAAGTAAATCTTCCGAGCGCAAATAGCACCAACATAAGAATAATAATGCAATGTAACCTATATCAACGGCTGCTCTTTAAACAAGAGGCACACACTAGAGATTGACCTGCGGGTAAACTCTAGTTAAAATTATATATATATGCACCCACGCACACACCTATGCATATAAAGGTTTAATTAAGTTTTGTAACTTTTAATTAATTTATAAAAGCAGAAAGCACTCGCAATGCCTCGTACGAGGATGTGCGCAATTTTTGCGTGGAACATTATTGCTGTAACATATTTGACAGGCGTTCCCGTGCCCACTTCGCTGGGCATAAAACATTTTTACTTTTTTATTTATTAATCACAATCAATTAAATACAGACTATTTCACTCGGGAATAATGTAGCTTTCTACTGGTGAAATAATTTTTAAGACGTATCAGTAGTACCAGAGTTTACACCGAACATCCAAAATCACGAACTTTTCCTCTTTATAATATATATATAATTGTCTATATAATTGTCATGTATCAATAAAAAAAGATACAATAATCTAGTTCTGTCAGGAAACAAATTTAAACTACGATCTAAAATAGACTGTAAATAAAGATTTAATTTCATATACAAGCAAACATTTGTCTTTTCATGTTAGCTAATTAGTATTATTAATCATTTAAAATTTTTGATATAAGAGAACTCCGACCTGAAAGAATTTTTGTAAAACGCAAAGAAAACAAAGACGTTTGAAAATATTATTCATAGTTCAAAGGAAGGAAAACAAAGAGGTAGCCTTATTGTTGAAGATTCAAGAGGAATAAAACCGGGAATAACAATCGGAGATAATTTTATCTAATCTGTAATTTAAGTCGGTAATTTCTATTTAATTCTTAGAAGTATTATATTAATTTTGAAGAAGAATTTTATTCCCGCTGGAGTAAACGGGTCAAGGACCTTCGCAAGGTAACTCCAACCTTGCGCAAGTTTAAGAAAAACTTCCCAGTTTGTCACGCGTATGATACGTGTATCGCAAATGAGGGGAGGCCTACGTCCAGCAGTAACCGTGATTCTCTTGAAAACTACTTACATTAAATTTGAAACAAATGCCTGTGTAAGAGAGTATTTTCATAAAAAGCAGACCCATATTACGCTACCTTCTGCAGCTAGTCTGGAGATGCCATAAAGTATGGCGTAGAATGTGCTGTTCTTCTGCATCTATTATCCATACGAGGACGTTACTAATATTTAAAAAATAAAAAATAATCGACAAACAAACACACAGATTGTGTATATCCCTAAACTAAGCAAGTTACATATCTTCAATCTCAATGTGTTATGAGTATATACAACGGACGACTTTGATGCCGATCCCAGACACGCGTACAGAAGTTCGTGTTCGAAATAACAAAAAAAAAGAAATCTACTGAAGCACTTATGAACTTAGTAGAAACTCTATTAAAACAAAACCATCAAACATTTACGGAATGTTTGTTTCTCGACCGTACTTTTTCTCTAAAACTAATTTCAAACTCGCGGCATACAAAAATATTATTTACAAACAAGAGTTTCAAGTAAAACGTTGTTTCAAGATTTCCAGCAATACGCCTACTTAAAATTCACTGAATTAGAATAAACAAGGTCCAACACGCATTGGCTGGGGGCAATAAATCTCAACCCTCAGCCGGGGTGCTTGAACTACCTCCGAATTTACAAAAGAAACATAAAACAGGAGTGAACAATAGTCTTCTACTATTTACCGTATTTTCTTCTATTACTACAATACTGTAGCATATTTTAAGTGTTTCACAAGAACTTTTACTGATATATTTATCTCTTTTCTTAGACCTTCTCCAAATTATTTTGGATGGGCAAAATATGTCCTTTCCTTCTGTACTCCTCTATTCTAGAACAGAACAAAATATAGTATGTTACGAACTTTAACGACATGTCATTCTAAATTATTTATTTTAGCTCATTAGGAGTGATACGATATTTTGACACAATTTTTACATGTTTTAATAAGTTCCAATACATTAGAAATCGGACAATCGTAGCACGACGAGCAATACACATGTATTTATAAAAACATAAACAATGTTAGTTGTTAGGTCTTGAAGGTGCCCAATGAATTTAAGTTAGCATTATTTTTTTAATTTATTAAAATTTAAAAAACTCAATTTGAAAGTCGACTACAGAGTTCAAATGCACTAAACTGTTAAGCATGATGTATATTTTGCATTAGTTAAGTAATGTTGGAATTAATCTGTTTAATAAGGTGACCTTGTTAATTTGTCCTACTTGTTTTGGTCTTTCTTCATTCTACATTTCTTCTTGGATTGTAAAGCATCGTTGTAAATATAATATTATTATAATAAGAAGATTCTCCTGTTGCTCCATATCAACGTATATTTATATACAATCAACGTGCTCTTCAACTCCTTATCAACATTTGGACAGATTTTTTTTAGTTAAGTACTAAATTGTCAATGAAGTAGACATCTAAACGATAATAAGAACGTATTTAGCATGTCAACTAACTACTTAATTAAAATATATTTAAATCAGTCTTTACATACCAACTTAACTTCTACTTTAGATGACACATTTACGAGAAGTAAACATGCTGTTAGTTGTTCAAGTTTAGAAATTGACACAGGCTATTGGAAAGTTGCTGGAGTTTAAAGCTTTAGCGAGATCTTAGTAAAGTCATACTAACTTGAACTCACACGTCGATTCACGCTATTCGCAGTACTTAAGTTGGATAACATGTGATTTTACATAATATAAGCTTACAGGATACGACGTACTTGCAAACGTAGGTTAATAAACAGATTTATAAGCAACACTAGTCTATATTTTTATTTTTTATTTTTATTGTGAAGCTGGAAAACAGGCAGATCTCCTAATGAACAGTGGTTACTCTCGCCTATTGCCTTCTCCAAATTATTTGGGATGGACACAATATGCCTTTTCCTTCCGCATTCCTCTGTTCTGACATACGTCTTCTGTCACACCACAAATCATTATATTGTTACGACCTACACGCCGACAAAAGTAGATTCACACCTGCATACCATAAAAGCACACTTTATTACCGTTCCGCATTTGGACTTCTTTTGTTTACTTTGTGTTTAAAATTTGTAATCAGAAAACAGCCCATTGTGTATTGTAAACTTTTATGACAGTCATTAGCCAGGTGTGTCGAACTGATTCTAAGAAATTTGGTCTACGCTACTACTCCACTAAACATTCCTGCATGCCATGTGCCCGCGCTTGTGGTAGAAAGAGCATGATACTAAGAATGTTATTAGCCCCAAGCTCATCCGCGCATCAAGGCCTAAGAGTGCCCCGGGAAGCAAAGCAAACTGACTTCGTCAACAGAGGTTGGTTCCACCGTATCCCCAGATACATGTGGAAGGGGAGAAATTGGCTATAGTAACTCTCACTCATGGTACAAAACACGATTAGCTCAAAGCTAGCTGTTTCATTCTGCGAGTGCGTAGTATCACACATGTGATAAGGCCCTAATAGCTGTAATGAAGATAATGATTCCAAGATGGCTCTACCACGTCAGCTTACTAATGCTCTGTAGTAACCTAGTAAAAGTACATTTTACTGATATCAATACTCTAATAATATTGAAACTGGGAATACACTCGCAACTTAACCCCGTCCTCACAAAAATATAACACCCCCGTGCTATGATATGATACCTCGTTATGCCATATCTTCTTTTCGCGAGTCATCAAAAATGCACGGGGTCTATATAAATATATCGCATTATGCCGAGCGTCAAGCGACCCGCGCATCAATGAATAAATGAGACGCTTTAAAATTAAGTTACGGGTGTGTAGGTGACAGGAGAGACGCAATTATACGCACGTTATTAGACAAAGAACTACATGGCGTTGTAGGGTAGGAACAATAACTAGGATTCCCAACCGTACTTATAGTATCGTACTATATTGGAGCCAATTGTACTATTAGTGCGCAATGTACTATATTTTCATCACTAATTAATTGTCGCGCTTTTTGTTCAGATATTATTGATTTTAAAAAAATAGACGTATGCTGGCCAAAGCTAAAAGCAGTAATAAATACACACGGAAAATTCAAAATAAATGTGTACTAATTTTCCCCTTAACTTTCGCAAAATTACTATTACGGTTAAAAAACAAAAATACTATATTTTCTTCAAAAAAGATGGCAACCCTAGTTGTAGGGTAGGAACAATAACATCATACGATGGTTTCATTAAAGCACTCTCTGTCAAACAGACAAAAAAATTAATCCGGCTTCTTCACCTTCCATAGGTCTACTAGAGCTTTACGCGCGACTATGCCTTACGTTAATTTGAAATCTGTACGTACATCTTTACACGGTATAAACTATAAAACAAAGTCGTTTTCCGCGTTCGTCTGTATATCCGCTAACTCCTCCTAAACTACGCAACGGATTTCTAAGCGGTTTTCACCATCAGTTGGGTAATTTTTCAGGGGCGGTCCGTATACTAGCTTTTGCTCGCGGCTTCACTCGTAATATATAAGAACCCTAATTAACTTCTTGTGTAAATAAGTAACATAGAGCCATAGACTAGTGTTTTAATCTTTCTTTTTAATTTATTTAATTAATAAATTAATTTCATAGCCGAACTAACCAACCATAATGCACAATAAAAAAATGTTTAAGTTTAAATGTTTTTAATACACGATTCAATAACACGCGCAAAGTACGTCACTATATAACTTATCGAATGTACACACGTCTTGTCTCGCTTGTGACCATCGCTAGACTGCCGATCTCCTCATTGGACCATTCTTACATACTGCACCGATACAATATGGTTGCCCGCCCGCGTAGATCGAATTTCTTTGAATTCGTAATTTGCACACCTGCCTAATTATGCCTGCAAACGGACATAAACGAGTACAATACACAATAGGCTGTTTTCTAATTACAAATTTTAAACATAAGATAAACAAAAGAAGTCCAAATGCCAAAAAGGTAATAAACTGCAGATGTGCAAACCGACAAAGACCAATGTCTTTGTCGGTCGTAACAATATAGTTATTTTTATTTTTCTGAGCTAATTCTGTCTGCTACTTCATTCGCCCGGAACTTATCTTTATATTCATATATTCTGAACCCTGTAAGAAATCAAAAAGAAAAACATAAAACCCGTTCAGCCGCTCCAGAGCACATTTGAGACAAATTTTAAGACAGACTGAAAGACAAAAATTCTAAAAACGTTTATCGACGGCCTGTGGTTGAGTAAGCTAATCCTTTGGTGGTCTAGATCCTTGCAACACTGAGACTCTGGATTCAATTCCTGGCACGGTAAATTTCGTAAACGAATTTTTCGTTATTTTCTATGGTCTGGGTGTCTAGGAACGGCCCCAGAGTGGTCCGTTGTATATCACCCATAACACAAGCATACCGTGCTTAACTTGGGAATATACGGTCTTATTCAGAAAGAGGTAGCGTAAGTTTGAATGCTTCTTTATGGTTCTTAAAGAAGCGTTCAAACTTACTCTAACTCTCTATGAATAAATAAATAACGTATATGATTGTCTGCCGATTATTTATTTACGACTTAATTAGGCATCGCAGACATAGCAGTTTTAACTAAAATTCTGGACTATATTTTTTAAATTACACACAGAAACTTCAGATTATTTACTGGTAAGTATACATATACATTCAGGTAAAAAACATTTTCCAACCGACTATAATAAAATACCTAACAATATAACCCGTGTCCAAGATGTCACTATCACTTTCAAAGCATAACACAACTGAAACAATTTTTTATCTATACACAATTTAATTACACAGACAAATGGTATCAATAAATTATGCGATTGAACAAGCGTATTAACACTATATAGTATTGAAGCTAGTTCGTGCAACACGACATGTATTGTACGAAGCGATGCTTGCAGTAGAACATTCTGATGTTGCTTATGAGTTAAAACTAAAGGAGATTCTACACACAACACTTAGATGTTATCAATAATTTTGATACTAGGTTATGCCCGCGACTTCGTCCACGCTTGACTTGAAATTCCCGTAGGATTTCGGGGACACAAAACACCGCAGCATTTAAAAAATAATGTAAGCTATCGTTTTAGTGAAAACTGTGTTGGAATTATTTAATTTTTATGCACCCGAACAACTACAAACTGCACCTGGGAAAAATCACACATTTTATTACATAAAATTTGCTATTGATGAGTGAAAAAATCACTATGGAATTTGATTTTTTTGAATCTGGCCATTTTAAATCATTCCCATAAAAATTCCCGCGGGCTTCCCGGGATACAAAGTAGCGTAGAGCTTAAGTCTAGGAATTTGCCGTCGATCAGCGAAAACCAGATCGAAATCGGTCCAGTAGTTTTTACGTGAATCTCGAACAAATAAACAAGTAAACAGACAAGAAATCTAAAAAAAAATGCATCCTGTTCTCCATCGTTTATATAGTAATCCAGTTGATTTGTTTTGAAATAGGTTCAATGTACAGAAACGGCATGTTTAGAATTTATAATATTATAGACTTTAATTAATTTAATGAGAAATCATTATGACATTATACCATTTGACATTATATCCGTGCAGGAACGGAGAAAGAGTGCAATTTCCTGCGGCCGGGCGGCCTGTCGTAAGAGGCGACAAAACAACCCACAGCCAAGTGGTAGAGTATTTGCCCGACTGGATGGCTACCACCCCTGGTCTAGAGTATGCCGCCATAACAACCTTGATTTCTGTTCCGGCATTAGTAACCAGGTTCCAGTTTCCCTTAAGAAAGCAGCAGCGCATTTCTAGCACCTTTGGTGTTGCCAATGTCCATATGCGATGGTAACCGCTTTCTATCAAGTGGGCCGTCTGCCTGTCTGCTGAACTCGTGCAATAAAAATTAAAAAAATTAAAAATAGTGTAAATTTTTTTTACGAAATCATTTTTTTAAATTTTAATAAAGAGCTCTCAAAGCGGCTTATCGACTCTTCAGGTGCCCAGAGAGTTGGTTCCCACCTCAGATATAGCATAAGTATGGCGATCCAGCGAAGTAAAGTAGCTAGCCTTCTTTCTCCATCTTACCCATTGAATTAGATGACCTGGAGTCAGTATTCTACTCAGTCTTAAGGGGGCCATCCACAATTTACGTCACACGAATTTCATTATTTTTTGACTCCTCCCCCGTGTCCTTATCACAGCTGGTCACATTCGTCAGACTCCTCCCTCCCTCCCCAGTGTGAAATCGCATATTTTGTAATTTTACACCAAGACATCATTAAATTAAAACAGCGGTTACGTAATTAGATTTATTTTCAATTAAATTATAAAAAAAAATTTAAACACTATTTATATTATTTAAAAAAATTAAACACTATGCTCATAAAGATAGAGTTGGAAATATTTTTTAAGTTTTTCATTAATAGTCCAAATTTCGCGACTTAAATTGTTAAAAAAAAGTAAGTTAAATAAACCCCCCGATTTTGAAACATTCTTCATTGGTGCTCCGCTCCTATTAATCTTAGCGTGAAGATATATAGCCTATAGCCTTGGTCGATAAATGGGCTATCTAACACTGAAAGAATTTTTCAAATCAGACCAGTAGTTCCTGAGATTAGCGCGTTCAATCAAACAAACTGTTCAGCTTTATATATTAGTATAAGACATGAATATACAACAATGTTACCAGTGAACATGCTCCTAATAATCAATTAACAGTAACAAAAACAAGTGCTACATTAAAAGTCGCGTTCCATCGAGGTAAAAAGTGTTTTTACGATACTTAACAGGAACGCAGCGAAAGGAGATTTCTGAATTAAATATTCGCCTCTTAACATCATCTAAAACGAAAGTGAATCTTGGTTAGTGTGCCATGAAATTGCTTGTTATTAAATTGATGTTTACCAATAAACTAAACTTAATCGCAAAATTGTCTTACGTTCCTTAATTCCACTTTTTTTGTCTTTATAATAGGATAAATGACATTCATTCACCAAATAATTTATTCATTATCAAAGATGTGAAACAAAAAATATAAATAAAATACGTTTTTTTAATATATATAAGGTAACCTATACTATCCGTGCAGAAACGGAAAAAGAATACAATTTCCTACGACCGGGCGGCCTATCGTAAGAGGCGACAAAATAACCCACAGCCAAGTGGTAGGGAATTTGTCTGTCTGGATGCCCTGGTCCAGATTGTGCCGCGATAACAACCTTGAGTTGTGTTCTGGCATTAGTGGCCAGGTTCCAGTCTCTCTTAAAGAGCGGCAGCACATTTGTTGCACCTTTGGTGTTACAAATGTCCATAGGTGTTGGTAACCGCTTTCCATCAAGTGGGCCGTGAGCCTGTCTGCTGAACTTATGCAATGAAAAAAGTAACTATATGGTATTCTTGGCACCCCGGTACACAATACATTGTTAATAGTATTGTTACAACCTAAGCGCCGACAAAGACAAATTCCACGTACAAATTTATAGAAGCACGTTTATTACCCGTCGGCATTTGAACTAATAACATTGAAACTATTGTAATTATTTTATGATCGTCTTCTTTTGTTTACTTATTTATTGGCATACGTTTCTAGAGAACAGCCTATTGTTGTATTGTTATCATTAGCCAGGTGTTACGGATTTTAAAGTACAAACTGATTCTAGGAAATTCGGTCCACGTGGCCGGGCGGGCACATTGCACTTGTGCAGTATAAAACGATGGCTGATTGAGGGAGGGGTGGGGCAGTCGAGCGGGAACCACGATCGAAGCGAGACGTGTATACTACAATCGGGAATCTAATAGTGACGGACTTTGTGCGTTTTATTAAATTACGACCTTCTGCATTACGTTTGGACTTGTTGTGTTCGGTTATATTTGTATCTGTGTTATACGTGTTTATATAGTTCTAAGTAATTCTAACGGCCATTTTAATTCGAATCGCGCACTTGTAACAGTATTATTGTATGGGTATAAAATGAAAATACTAAGAATTTTTGTTTGCGCTATATTAGTATGAGCTAAGAATATCTGATCAGAGAGATTATTTTAATAGTTCTTATAATCTTCATAGTTACGGTTCTAATTTTAATGCCTGAAATGATCGGTTGAATCGGAATTGATCAAAATTAATTTGTAGCTAGATCTTCGTTACATTTTTGAAAATTGAACATTTTTGGATGATAAAATATTCATTTTTCTCAAAAGCAACGTAAATAATTCAAACTAGCGGCCCGGTGCGGATTCACCCGCGCTCTGTCCCGCTCCCGTGGTATATAGCGTCATTTTATATAGCCTATGACACTCCCTGTGAACATAGCTTTCCAACAGTAAAATAATTTTTAAAATCGGTTTAGTAGATCCAGAGATTACCCCCTACAACGTCACAAACTCAAAAACTTTACCTCTTTATAATATTAATATAGATTAAACAAATAAGCCTAATACACTCTTATTAATTTTATTTATTTCACATAAAAGATAAAGTTAATATGAAACTGATCAACTAGCTAACAACCTAACGATCTATATTTCCGATAAACAACAAAATAACTTACCGAAAATATTTTTTCTCGATATGAATATGTCTAAGTTATGAGAAATCTAATCGACTAATGATACTCGATATATTCTCTTTATAACTTAACGACACGTGACGAATCTCGTTAAGTAAATAATGTTTTGATCAGAATATTTGTTGCTTATATCATGAATCAATTTTATATTGTCATACTTTCTAAATAGTATTTATTGTGGTAATATTTTGTACTATAGATCAGTATTTTTCAACGTGTGCGCCACAACTGAAAACCCCTCAGAAGTTGCATGTATCTGTAAGGTGATCTTAGGGGGCTTCGGCCTCAAATGAAGAAATAAAGTTTAAAAATATAATTTTGCCGGAAAAATTATTACTAAAGAACTTAATAATATAGTTGTATGGCTACAAAATAAAAATATATTAAGATTGTTAAACATCTTGAACAAACTGAGAGGGTGCCAACAATGGCATAGTTGCCTCTATATTTATTTATTTAAAACTTTACATTAGATTAACAGCAATTATATAAAATCGACTAGCTTCTAAACTAGTTTAGTTTATATAGTATTTATTTTTTATTGCATGAGTTCAGCAGACAGGCAAACGGCCCAGATAGAAAGCAGTTACCATCGCATACGGACATTTGTAACTACTGTGCTGCCGCTCTCTAAAAGGAGACTGGAACCTGGCCAGTAATGTCGGAACACCACTCAAGGTTGTTATGGCGGCATACTCTAGACCAGGGGTGGCAATCATCCAGACTATCACCTGCCTGTGGGTTGTTTTGTCACCTCTTACAACAGGCCGCCGGCTGCAAGAAATTGTATTCTTTCTCCGGTCCTGCACGGACAGAATGTATCAGTTTTTATTTATTTTAAATTAGTCATAACGCCCTCAATCTAAGGCAGCTGTAGCTCGAATCCCCTTAAGCTCAACAATATCAGTAAATAACTCTTTAAACTCCCATTTTGGATAATAAATCCACCCAATTGTACCTAATGTGACAGGCCCCAAGTTACGTTGTTACGCGCACGTTGTCAGTTGTCAACGAGACGCAATATATGAGTTCCACGAGCTACACAGTTTTGCTGAATGTTTAATGACAATATTACTCGTGTTGCGAACGATGTTTTTAGAATGGAGGATAAAAAGGACTGCTACTTTATAAACGTCCCTCTGGCGCTGTTATTTTACGTGTAAATACGCTAAAAGGGGACCATTGGACGGCTATTCAGTGGAAATGTTGACAATGGTCACTCAGCGCCGTGTATCTATTCATATAATGGAAAGTGTGAGAAATGTTTCTTGGAAGTGAAGCATATTATTTTTATCTTAGCTGTGCCTCCGAGTTCCTTCGCATGAGATTTTGACTTCGTATTCATTTCTTTTGAACCCTGCAAGATATCGAATAGAAAATTTCTGAAATTTTCATTGAATTTTATTGAGCCGTTTCGGGGCTTTTTCGGACACTGACAGACCAAAATTTTAGAACGGTCGTTTATTATTAGGAATCGTAGGAATAATTCTCTCTTAAATATGTTAGCTTTTATTATAAGACATCACAAACAGACACATCAATTTAACTTTTTAGTATAAATAAGACGCCAGTATTTTATTTACCTACCTAAGCAGGATATCGTTTTAATGTTTGGACGTCTCTGAACTCTGCAATGATTTAGGGTCATGATTTACGCAAAAGCAAAAAATAACCGGACAAGTCATAGAAAAAAATGTAAATGGTACAAACTTTGTACAATACATTTCAAAATGTGAAAAAACTCACATAATTCACACCTGCAGATTCGGAAAATACAACTTTTAGAATTTTGAAGTGAAAGAATCGTTGTGATTTGAAAATCAATGAAACGAAAAATAGATAAACACATAACATTCAACCTTATTTAATTCGAAATAAAACACATATCTCTTTACCTGTTAGTATTAATTTTCAAATGAAATAAATCTTAAAGATTTCAAATGAATTTTAGCTCTATATACTTAAGGCAGATATTCTTTTATACGTAGATCAAAAGAAATTGTGTAACGTAACAGTGTACGTAGTAATGATTTCAAGTTTAATTTAGATTGAATTTTTTGAATTATAATATGTTGACAGACGTAGGCTAAAGGAATTATATTAATATTAATAAAAGTTAGTGAATAATTATCTGTGAGTAAATTCTCTGAAGTTTCAGTTCAACTGCGTGTGGACTGCACACACACACACAATTTTTTTCTGTCTGTCTGTCTGTTTGAGCACGTGAAAACGACAAACGACTTGCGATGTAGACAAACATCGCTGTAATTCCATAACAAATACGTTGTCATGTTGCCTACATTCATTAAGAAATTGAAAAAGAAACTAAAGTATTGAAAGTTTATAATATAAGACACCTAATTAATTTTTTATCTACGGAACATAGCGCTACTATCCAGAGTTTTTCACTCGGTGTAGCCGCGGGAAAAACACTAGTATATAATATGATGAAACATATTTTGTTTGTTGAATTTTATTTATCCAAGGTTTAAATTGCCTGTGAGATAAAACGGTGGTTTTACTACCCATAAGACACTGAATGAACAAGACCTCGGACTTCGGAGACCAGGTCGGCGATCTACTACAGCACTGGAGTCAGAGAATATGACATCGCTCGTACTGAAGACCGATCCGCAAAGCAGGACCCAAGTTCTCTTATGTAAATATATACAATACCAGAGTGTCATTGCGTTATTGTCTTTTTTTATTTATTTCAGTATTATGTATTGTATAATATTTATATATCCTGTTTAAATGTATTTAATTTGCATATCGCCGTCACACACAATTTTCGATTTATTTCACACAATCCAAAGCTCGGGTTGTCTGGAAGAGATCGCTTTAATCTAAAGCGACGAAGCCGCTGTTTGTTCCTGCCTTAACACAAAATGACTGTAAATTATTTGCCTTATATGGTGAACAATAACGAGTTTTCTGTCTATATATCGGAGAAGAGTTTTGCTGCTTTATTTGTGATCGAACTCTTAAAGAATAGAATTAGTTTTGCAAGACATTCTCGAGCTCTTATTATTAGGATATCGTAACAGTGATCACCGTCGACGTATAAATCAAGATCTTTTCTTCTTTATTGGACGTGGTCAACAGACAGGCAGGCGGCTTGGTCACTAATGCCGGCTGGAACACAACTCAAGGGTGTTATGGCGGCATGCTCTAGACCAGGGGTGGTAGCCATCCAGACGGGCAAATGCCCTACCGTCTGGCTATGGGTTGTTTTGTCGCCGCTTACGACAGGCCACCTGCCCGCAGGAATTTGTATTCATTCGCCGTGCCTGCACGGATTTCAATTAAATAACTTCAAACAATATTTTATATAATAACCAATTTATGATTTCTTGTGCCGAATTGTTGGAATGCCTACAATTTGCGCGTTCCGGGTCTAGTACTCGATAATTTGCGGCTGCGGCCTGAACCGTGACCGTTCACGGAATGCAATATTGTTGTCATCTATTTCCAAAATGCATAATCATAATGCTAAATCAATACAGAAGTGCGTCGGCTAGTTATTTTTAAACGTAAGAATCGATTTGTTAATACTGTAACTGATATTATTAAAGTCGTTAGTCATAAAAAACGGATTTCTTCGAGTAAATTTTAGTAAGTAAATCAGTATGGAAATAATGCGAGATAACCTAGCCATCCTTCTAGGAACCTTACCCATTGACTTCGATGATCTAGGCTCAGAATTGAACTTACTCTTAAGGGATTATAGGTAGAATACAAAGTTAAGTTTCCTTCACTATACTAGTTCATAGTTATAATGTATTTATAATATAACTTAAAGTAAAATTGTTATAAATATATTCATCTCTCTCTTCGAATGTATCAATTAATCATAAAATTTTGCATACACGTTGTCAGGGGTATAGAAAAGAACATAATAGGGTACCTTTCATATAGGCAAAAAGTACTGTTCCCGAGGGATAGCCGAAAAAATGGCACCCCGATCGCGTTTTATTGGCACCATCGTTGTAATTCTCTAACAAATACGTCGCCAGGGCAACAAAAATGACAACACAGTTTTAATGTGTTGCTCTTTTGGTCAGTTTTAGTATTTTGAACTAAAAATTAAATTTGACTTTTCCAAGGAGGTCGTGTGGGACTTCCAACGATCGGTCCTCTACACTGTCTACGAAATGAGCGAAGCCGCGGGTAAAATTTAGTAATAGTTATAAAATTCCGTTCATATTCAAAACCGTGAAAATGAGGTAAGAAGAAAATCGCTTACAGATTTATATATACGCCATAATATGTATTATTGTTGGTGGTAATTCTTTTCTATTCATGTTATTACCTACATATACCTTGTTTTTTCTTACAAGATAAATTTTCGGATAAAATTTTAGTTAAATTGTGTCTTTAGATGATTAATACAATAAAATATCTAACCTAATATCTAACTTTAGATGTGGTTTAAGTTGTCTAAGATATTTAAACATCATTAAGTAGTGTATTGCAAAAATCTTGTTTGTAATGTACGCATAAGATATTCTACGGAAAAACGAAGTATTAACTCCATCTCGGGGTCCCGCATTAATATTGGTATCACTCGCCCTGGCTTCTTTGACCCACGGCGCAGCTGCTTTATACAGTACAAATTACAGAAAAGATCTTAGTCTATTATTATTCTAATTGAGCACAAAACGGGTTCTTATTGCTGAAGACCGATCTCTACCAGAAACCCTATGCCAAAAATAAAGAATTTTCGAATAGGACACACTCGTTAAAATTAACACGTTTAAAACATCTCGAACATAAACTTTCTCATACGAAATCGACTACTGTGCATTTTTATGCAGCTCATCAAGGGATGTAAAACGGCCGCTTTTGGAGAATCGTATAATGAAATTGGCATATGTTAGCTATTTCAATGTTTGACATTTTGACATAAATATATAATAGGTAATATTCGTAACATAACTGACGCTGTGTATTTAATTAAGCAAATAAAAGTAAACTATACAATAAATTAAACTAAAAATAAACTATATATACAAACTAATATATGAGAACTATACAAACGAACAGGGCAAAAAGGCTAAACTTAAAAATAAGATTAAATACGAAAATAAACTAGTAAATAAAAAAATAAATATCGAGTGTATTCGTAATACGTGACAATACTGAGCAATGAGCATTTAAAAAACTGTTATGTTTGACCAATTTATTTCCATATTAGATTTTAAATAAACATTATTGAAACTTATTTTTTTAACGAAGACTAATGTAAAATAATCATAGTTAATAAAGAGCAATATCTATCTATCTTCTCTTATAAATAAAAATCAATGTTTGTATGTTTGTCCTCGACGCGCTCCTAAACTATTGATTAGATTGTGATGAAACTTTGGTAGTGTGTTCTGAGGACGCTCGTAAAGGTTTCTATCTTAAGAAACAGTTGCATTGGGGTTTGAGGATTTAGGTGAAATTATTTTTGTGTGTGTTTCAGTGTGTCCTGCGATAGTTTAGATTTACAATAGGACCCGGTATATGAAGCTGCAATCGGGTTCTAGATTAATATTTTTTTAAGGGCAGGACAACGTCCGCCGGGTATATTAGTAGTAATATTATAAAATTCTAAACTCTACTTTAAAGCTATGAAAAAAAACCAACTGGAATAGTCTATATAAAATATAAGACCACGATGGATTTTTTTTTAGATTTCTTGTCTATTTGTTCGGGATTCACACAAAAACGAAGGGATCGATTTCGATGCGGTTTACGATGGTCGACAGCAAATTCTTTCTTTCTGGGAATGATTTCAAATGGCCAAATAAAACAATTCGAATTCCAATGTGATTTTTTACTCGTCGATAGCAAATTTTATGTGATAAAACGTATGATTTTTTATCCCGGGAATCCCATGGGAATTTTCCCGGAACCGGTTTGTAGTTGTTGGGTTGCATAAAAATTAGTGTATTCCGACACAGTTTTCACTAAAACGATAGCTTGCATTCTTTTTTAAATGTTGTGTCCCGGGAATCCCGCGGAAATTTCAGGCCAAGCGTGGACGAAGTCGCGGACAGATCCTAGTTTAGGAATATGATATGGTAACTTAACAACACACAGGGTGCCCGCATTGTCGCCACTGTAGCGCCACTTATGTGATATTTTCCTGCTATTTATTGCGATTAGGTTGCCTAAAGAGAGTTCTTATTTTTGAGATGACACCAGCCCATAGTTCAGGATACTGCGACTTTTTAAACTGGTATAAACTCTAGACTCAAATGGTGTAAGTGTTATTCCTAGTTAAAACTATAAGTAAACTTATTATTTTCACCAACATTGTACCAAATTAGTTGTATTAATTGTGACCGCCGTCTTTTACTTTAACTACAATAAATAGATTTGTCTAGTAATTTTAAAACATTCATTCTTTAGTCTTTATAGATGCATATATGCTAAATGTGTAAGAGTTACTACTTGCTCCTTATTTTTAATAAATGTGTAATGATATTATCTTTGTTTCTATTTATTCATTATAAAGCCCCTTTAATTGAATAATAAATTCAATCATAGCCCAACTTCAGTGGTATGGTGGGACTGGACGAGTTTTAATTTTAGTTTTTTACTATTGTATATATATATTTTTAATTTAGGTTTATTTATAGGATATTTTAGTTTCTATCTTAAATTACGTCAAGACATAAACGCTATTAAAAACATTAAAATGGGTGGAAGGAAAAATAAAAGTCGTTTTATCATCTCTCCACTTATATAATTTTCAATAGATGATTCCATTTTATTTTGATATTTGTCATATTCGTAACAAGAACCTGCGAAAGCGATCGCTTTAAGCCTCCAGATGAGACTATAAAATTTAAGTTGGACTATACAACGTCGCCAACTTTTATTTTAGTAATATAGAATACAATCCATAAAAGTAAATCTGGGTAAACAAACGCTGCCTATGTGCTGATATATCCATTTATCTGTTCCAATAATGTTTAATTATTGTCTATTGTATTTTGCAAACTCATTTAACAAATTCCAATATCACTCAAAGCAACCTCTCTCAACCGACGAAAATACTTCAGTTCGTTTTGAAATAAATGACAACACAATGTTGAAATGAATTTGGCGTGGACAGCATGGATAAAAGCGATCTTTTCGCGGGACTACGTACATACGTTTCAAATATATTTTTCTAGTTTATTTTTTTCGCATTACAAATATTTACAATACATTCAATAATTGAGTAGGATTAATCTGTAACTCAAATAACATCTAAGTCTCTCCAGGGGCTTTATAAAGAAGCTAAAACGACGTTTAGTCACTACTTGCTCTGCGAACTTTTGTTTCAATCAAAATAGTATTTACATATAATTCATTGGCTTTGTTTATAAAGCTAAAAAATACAAGATACGTTTCTAATATTCAGAGGTTGAATAACATTAGATATATAAAATTGTGGTTGGCTTTCTGGCGTACGTGTAGTAATTTCTAATTAGGCTGTGAATGTTATATTGAACAAGATGAACATTGTACAGATTTGTTATTAAATTATTGTACATTTAAATCTGTATTATTATAATATAGTTTTTCAGAAGGATTATTATCAGCTAGTAGATTCTATTTTTAGCTTACGTACTGATTTATAACCTATAGTATAAATCTTTGAACTGTTTGAAGAACTGAGGGACATTGCATGAATTTCATAACAAATTGCTTCGACTAAAGTCGGAAAAAATGTAAATGTATTATAATATATTCGAATTTGTAAAAACGTAATTTATCACTCGCCCATATGCAAGTATACAGAGTAAAGAGTTCTGTAAAAGTGACAAACACCACGATCAAACAGTCTTAACAGAAAACGGAACAAAACAGAAGTTCTCACTAAGGGGTGCATATTTACTCCACTTTAACTCAGCTGTTTCCGCCGCCGAATCAGCTGACATTACTGAAATTGTTAAATAGGACACGGCAACCTATTGTTAATAAAATTATATGTTCTTCTTCTAAGCTGTTCTCTCACTGCTAAGGAACGTGACTTTGATGATGGTGAATAATTGCTCTCCTCCGCCGAGCTGGTCAGCAGCCTGATCGGTCCACGTATTTGGACATCTACCACAAAGTCTTTTGCATTCAACTTTACCAGGGACCAGAAGTCTCTCTAAAATAATATGTAATATCCTGGTAAATCCTACACGAGGATATTATGAGAATGTACGAAAATCGATGGACAAATAGTAATTTACCATTTAGAGTATGCCATACGACAATATAAAAAGTTTATAAAACTCAATTGTTTAGATAACAGCAGTCCCTGAAATTGAAGCTCCAACATTTTTCACTTTTAAAAGGGGATTTGTGAATCGTTTACCCAGTGGATTGCCTGGAGCGGCCTGTCAAAACGCCAATATGGTTGGAATCCGAGCCTTAGGAATAAGCCGATGGATTCCAATTAAAGATGATCGATTTTAACTCCCCGGGGTAAGAGAAAACGTACATTGAGAGTTCGACAGTTTTTCTCGTATTATTTGAAACTTTACTAACAATAAACTGTATATTGATTGCTGTTTTGAAGCACAGTTTTTAAAGCATGTGTATGGCGACGGATATTTATCGCCGCGGGGTGATCATGACAAAAACGCGAAAGGAAAGACGGGCTGCTTGTGAGGCCCCGTTCGTCAGCTGGCAAGGATCCGATCTGCATTTTTTGCAGTGAATGTTTATTAGAACTTGTACTTATATTCGCATATGATATCGATATTTTCAAGGCATCGGTTAAGCACATTAAGAAGTTTCACACTTTGTTAATTATTTAATTAATTCTTTTCTTTCTTCTGAAACTATTATGTACACGAATGTATATTTATAATGCATGCTGTGTTCGCATCCAAAATACCATTCAGCAACCATATTCTCTGTATTCTAAATTTGTTTAAAAGTACGTAAACATGAATTAGCCAGTTTCCGAAACAAACTAAAAAACCATGCCAGTGTGTATATCGCATGAGTAGAAAGAGACATTTTCCAACAGATGCCGTTAGCGTCAATTTTTTAGAGTCTCCTGTGATTCAGAAACATTTATAGTTAATTTTATATGCGACATATTAAAGAGAATGATTGAACCTCTAAAAAAATAAAACACACATTTATATTTGTATCTTTATCGAGGTGGCATTCAAATTGGAACCTACAAATGTAAAACAGAATTGAAGAAACCCATTCTCCTCGTAAGTAAATATTAGTAAGGATAAATCAGTATTATTCTCTACAACTGTTTACGAACATATAGTCAAAACACGTACACTAAAGCAAAAAATCAGTGGAGATAAGAAGGTCATCAGAGTGACCTTTGGTACCGCGGATGAGCATCATAAGATTTTAATTTAAAACAAACTTATTGTGCGGCACGTTTCTAGATTCTTGAATGGGTAATCTGTTTTTAAAAGTAATAAGACGTTGGCGACGTCTGAGGTCAACTTAAGATTGTGATACACGATCTATCTTGCCGTCTGACCCACCAAGATGTTGGATGTAGAATAGTCAATATTCGTCTACCAATGGTCAAATGAACCACTTTGAAAATTAAGAACATTTTGCTCTACCTACATTATTGAAGTCTTTCAATTTATGAAAATAAAAACATTAAAGCCAATTAGTTGTTCTTCAAATAGTCTTTTTACTTCTTTTCTAGATGTGAAATTTGATGCACATGAAAAGGTCAGCGAGTGTTTCTACAAATATGCGCTTACAAATTTGTGATAATACTTTTTTTAAATATTTATTTTGGGCACAATTCCATAAATATTATTAATATCTGTAGGGCTATATATAGGAAAAAACATAACTAATATTTATATTCATCGTTTTACAATCTTTTGATAGAATATACAATTAAGTGAAAAACAAGTTGTAAGCGTTAGACGGGCATGGACTTCAGGCAAGTGGTGTAAATGGATAATCCTTAATATTGATAAGTAAGTATTTAAAATGTTATGCAAAAATATTTATAAAACCCTTTATGTGCGAGTTCGACTCGCATACGGCCGCTTGTTAATTTTCTAGGTCCCTTGCAGTTCATACGGCGGGAGGAATAGTGTGTTACTTACTTCAATGTAGAGATAACGCAAATATTATTTACAGCAGATTTGTTACAATTGTTGTCGATTTCATTAGTACCTTCTGACACACTTGGCAAGATCATACTCATTTTGACAACAATGTAACCCTTACTTTTACATAAAATGTAACCTTTATTTTTATATAAAAAGTAACCTTTATTTTTACATAGAATTGTAAGCTTTATTTTTACATCAAAATGTAACCCCTATTTTTCGCCATGTCCATCATTCACCTGTATATGCGGACATACCCACAGCCATTTTTTAAATATTAGACGGTTCATTTCTGTCCTTCAATTTGGAGGAAGGAATCAAATTTATCTTTGTTAATATAAACTTGAATCATTCAGTGTCGTCGTATACTTTTAGTTCTACACAACACTTATCAACTAAATGTATTCAATCGATTAAATAAATTAACAATCGATGAATTAAATTGATTAAACCGTGTATTATTGGCTGTATTGCCGGGTATGTATGATTTTGTGCATATATGTTGTGTACATTTATTTCTTTTCTTATGTTTTATATGTTTATTTCAAATATAGTAATCCCTAATATAAAAAAATGTGTTTGTCCGCTCCGAAGCACGACTGGAGTTTGCTCCTTAAGTACGGTTTCTTTAATTATACACTGATGGATGTTGTTTTAGAACTTATTTCATTACTTTAAACTTCGAATTGTAAAATATAAAAAAACGTAACCCTTTCAGTTAAAGCTTATATTATTTCACTCCTCAAAAAAAATATACCGGGGGCCTTATGTGAAAATCGATTCACTTCAATAACTAATTAATGATCATATACCACATCAATTCAGTCTGCAAATTATTTTAACGCAGTACCTAAATGATGGCTAATACCATTTGAACTTAATACCGCAGTGTTTTTCGTGGAATATCGATCGACTACGAACATACAGGTCGCGCTGTAATGGCCTCTATAATGCCAAGGTTTATTACAGTTTCAATTATTCAATAAGTAACCGTCATACATTGGGTTTCTTTATTCATATTAACAATATAAAACGTAAATACTACATAATTAATATAATACCGAGTGTGTTAGTTTGTTCTTTCTTTACGGCCTTGGGTATGAACAATCATTTATTAAATTTGGTACATATAAATATACCCCATATAAAGAAGTTATAATAAGGCCACTTTCTGTTTTGTCGGCGCAATAGCGGTGCGGAATCGGTATGCTCGATATATGCGGTACCAAGTGCCTATATTTTTATGAGCTTTTTCTGATTTACCGTAATTGGTGCGGGAGCAGCATACAACGAGCGAATCAAAAGAAGCTCATAGAAATATGGGCGTTCAGTAATGTAATACTTGCAACAACTCCGAAGGGTTTATGGTAGTAAAAGAACAGCAACTGGTCACAATACTTTATAATCAGAGAACCTTACGGTTTTAACATATTACATACACTAACTTTTCACACTCGACAAGCATTTTTAGAACACCTCGCCATCCAAATCACATAAACTCACACAGACACATTCACACACATTTACGTACAATATATACATAAGTACATATAAATACACAATTACACACTGCACACCGATCTACACTCAATACATTGTATTTCTTTTATAATCGAATAACTAGTTGTAAGTATATATACCTACATTTTTCCACGGGGAGAGAGAGGCTGGTGATCAGTCACACAGGATTTTTCCTTTAACTGACACCAGGCTCTCACCAATTGTTAGTAATTTAAAACCTTTTTTAGCAATTACTTATGTCATGTTATATTGTGAGAGCAAATAAATAAATATTATTATTATTATTATTATTATTATCCCTCCAACAATTTTACAGTACATGAAACTTAGCAATTGGCACAACCGATAGCGGATTGAAGTCACTAATAAACTATTTTAATTAAAGTGTTATGAATGAAATGAATTTAATACATTACTGTTTGGAAATGCCAGATAATATTTTATACAAGATATCATATAAAAAATTATACTTAAAGTTTTATATGTAATAAAATAAACCGAACACAGTACAAATCTATCGCGTTTGCCAACATCAAAACAAAATGTAGTGAATACCGTCTATATACAATTGAGAGGTTTGAATTATAACCTGTACACAATTATCACATTATAAAAATGATAAATATTGTAACAAAATTATTGTAAATTATAGACAACTACTCTATACAAAACAGGCGCTAATCTCAGAATAAATAAAAATATAATATTACTATTCAATTACGGAGATGGCCGATCGTATTTTAGAAATAACAAAACCAATTATTAACTTTAAAAAGAAACACGACAAGAACAACTATGCTACTCAATAACTGTAACAGTAAGCTTTCGGTACTGCTTATACAGAGCATACCTATTCCACATCGCTGCTGCACCAACAAATCCGATAGTGGCCTTATATTACTTTCATATCGACAAAAAATAAAATGACTAAGTACGATAACGAATTTAAATTCACACGATACAGCCGCGTGGAAAGTACTACAAGTTATTTGTACGAATGTAGAAAAATATGACATCAAAATTACACAGCAAAAAGAATCAAATAAGACATTCATTATTGTTAAAATCTATAATATTATAAAATTCTAAACATGCCGTGTCTGTACATTGAAGTTAATTAAAAAAAAAACTGGAATAGACTATATAAACGACGCAGAACACGATGCATTTTTTTTAGATTTCTTGTCTGTTTATTCAGGATTCATATAAAAACTACTGGGCCGATTTTGATGCGTTTTCTGTTGTACGACAGCAAATTTTTAAACTTAAGCTCTGCGCTACTTTTTATCCCGGGAATTTTTCTGAAAATGATTTAAAATAACCAGATTGTTTTTTTTTCGAATTACGATTCGAATTTTTCACTGATAATAACAAACTTTATATAATAAAATGTATGATATTTTTCTCCCGGGAGCAGAGTGTAATTGTTCGGGTGCATAAAAATTAGCTTATTCCGACACAGTATTCACTAAAATTATAGTACAGCTTACATTCTTTTTTAAATACTACGGTACTTTGTGTTCCGGGAACCCCGCGGGAATTTCAAGTCAAGCGTGAACGAAGTCGCGGACATATCCAAGTAATAAATAAAACTACTTCTATGATGAAACTTTAAAAGTGTGATTAGATGGTATTTTAAAGCGTGTTTTTTATACCCAATTATGTATAATCGGGGCGCGACTCAAAGGGCGCGGTTTCAAATGCTGGCCGAAACGCATGCACCACTGGGGCAATTTTTGGCCTAATGTGCATATTGTTACAATTACCACGTGCTAACAACGGCGAAAGAAAAGATCGTGATGGAACCTGCACATCGATATAACCGATATGTCAAACCTGCCAAGTCGTTTATCGTGGGAGGTCCGAGCCCAGCAGTGGGACATTTATGGGCTGTTATTATGTAACTATATATAATCATTATTCTTATGAATATGTTAATCAACGTCATACTGGACACATACGGAAATTTAACCAGCAAGACTAAGGTCCAAAGCGTGTCCATAAAAGCGATTTCCTAGACGTGTCACGGTTGAAACGCAAACAGAATTAATTGCCTGCTCCGCTTTGCCATCGTTAATATCGTTATGCATTTCCTACATTACCAAGGATGGCACTTTAATAAATATAAAATCAGGAATTAACAATGTTTGGGAATCAGTAAAACATCAATTTAGGGAATTACTTAAGAGCCTGAAGAAGGATCTGTATGTATCGGCAGACAAACACAATCATTGTATATCCCCAAGCTAAGCAAGTTACGCTTGTGCTATGGGTAATTACAACGGACCACTCTGGGGCCGATCCAACACTCAGACCATAGTAAATAACAGAAGGTTCGTTTCCGAAATTTACCACGCCATGAATCGAACCCGGAGCCTCTGTGTTCTAGAGAGTTCAGCCGGCTAAAACTTGCCGGCTAAGACCGATAAAAAATCACACTTTCCGGCAGTTTAAATGCATTTACTTGCCGGCTTAAGAAATGGCTTGATGCACATCACTAACACATCATATTAATTAATTAGTACATCACTAGCAATAATACAAACTAATTTAGCACATCACTATCATCTGCCATTTTGTCAGCGACGCGCGCGCATGTAACACACAGTGCATACATTAATGAAAAATTAAGGTAAAAACAATCCCCCAGATGGCTAATCGAGCACACCTTCTGTAGTTGAAGGAATTCATGGATTATAAAGATTGATGACAAATAATGTAAATCTTAACAACTGAAATTTACTAATAATACATATTATATAACCCTGACGTGTAACATAGTTACGAATAAATGAGTTTATGAGTTACTTAAGAGTTCTGGCTAGTAACTATAATATATCTTGTGGCAACTATAGTACTATAGTAACAACAGTTCATACACGTCTCACTACTGGGCTCTCGCTTGATCACTATTAGGAGGGACCTTGACATATAGGTTAATATGATGTGCAGGTTTTATCACAATGTTGTCCATCACATTAGGTCATAAAATTAATAATAATAATAATAATCGGCAGACAAACACACATATTGTATGTCCCCAAATTAAGCAAGTTACGCTTGTGTTATGGGTAATATACAACGTACCACTCTGGGGCCGATCCCAGACACCCAGACCATAGTAAATATTGGAGAAAATACGTTTTCCGAAATTTACTATACCAGGAATCGAACCCGGAGCCTCTGCGTTGCATTGAGGTAGGCCGGCAACGGTTGAGCCCGCTCAACCACAGAGGCCGTCAAATTGATGGAGCGGTGCATGCTTCCACGCCAGGATTCAAAGCCACGTTATGTGAAATGCGAGAGCGTTATCTACTAAGCTACTACTGCTAAAGTGGGTGAACACAGATATTATATGCAAAAAAATTAAGAAATAAAATAATTAAACCTTCCACTTAATAAATAATAAAGGGCGCTTTTAGATTTCTAAAACAATCCAATCTTGAGGCACGTTATCAGCATTTATAGGTATCGTAGAATATTCAAATAAATCTACATGTATATTCAATATGGTTCCCGGGACATGACTTACCGATAGATGGATCATCTGCCCGTTTGCTTACCTACAATCAAAAAAGTATTGTGTGAATAGGTTAGCTTGATTTATACTAAACAGCGTCGTGTGACGTGTGAGATGGTCAAACACATACATATTCCATGAAAGAGAAGTCTCACGTGAAACCGCAAACGAAAGCCAGCACTCAAACCATAAACAGCCCGCAACACTCCCTTTCCCACAACGCTACAAATAGTTTTAACCTACTTAAATCAACATTTTACCGACTTCCTGCAAATATAAAATATATCCTTGTTATTACTTATGGCTGAATTGCGTATCTTACTATTCATTCAATTTAATATATGAAATGTATATTTACATTACAAAAAAATCGTAATTCGCGCGGGTTCGAATCCTGGTTTTCCGACCTAATTCGCATATTGTTACAATTACCACGTGCTAACAATGGTAAAGGAAAACATCGTGATGAAACCTGCACATCGAGCTAACCGATGTGTGAATCCGCCATAACACCTTGGACAAAGGTGGCGGGTATACAGTCCGTTCCCCATTAGTGGAGGGCTCGAGCCCAGGAGTGGGACGTTTATGGGCTGTTTTATATATTATTATATATATTTACATTAAACTATAAACTAGTACAATGAAGGAAAGTTAAATATTGTATGTATTCTACCTATAATCCCTTAAGACTATAAGTAGAATACTGAGCCTAGGTCATCGAAATCATTCACTTGCATTACCATTGGTTTAATTTTGACATTACTTGTAGGGAGCTTATATCAGATTTTCATCGGCAGTGAGGCAAATAAACGGTTGGTAATATATAGCAACGGGCCATAACACAAGTAACGAATATTGTATGCATTCTGCGGTACATCTGATATCGGAACAGTGTCTCCAGGTTGAGTTTTGGAAATTTCTTGAATTTGATGAATTTATTATGAAGGAACACGATATCGAAACTTGCTTTCTCATTATTAGATGTGTTTTAGTGCTTAGATTTTTTACATTCTAAAAACATTTTTTTATACCTACCCCAGTCTTTTGTACTCCAGCAAAAATTTTTGGGGAAAAATTATCTAATTTGGACATCCTCTATTGGAAGTGACGTTAATTCAATACGATCTTAAGTATATCTAGAACAGTATAGGATGCCAGTAGATATACGCTATGTAAATTATAATTATATTATGCTATCTTTATTCATCGCAATATTTACATTTTTTTAACAAATATTTACATAAGACTTACAAAATAAACATTTATTTAAATAATATTAAATACTGTAGCACGCTGGCAGCGGGGCCTGGGGACCAAACCACGGTACTTAGGGCTCCAGAGACAGGAACCTCCTCACAATTCGTGCCAAGTCCAAGAGTGCAACTTCCTAGCCTAAGCCACTCTAGGTGGCTCCTTCTCTCTCATCAAATTAATAATAATTGTATTATTATTTTATGCTTGCTTTAGCCAGCCGGCACGGAGTGGAGATCGCTAGAGCTAAGAATAAAGCTCCAAGGGTGGAAGTGATAAATGGCCAACGTCGCAAGTAGCTTCGCTGAAGGCCCCAGATCCCTAGTTCCCCTAGCAGTTCATCCCAATAGCCCAGTATCTTTTGTTCTCATTTTCTACAATAGTCCTACACTGACCAGGAATTGTCTTTGGGTGCATTTTTATATGGTGTATAGACAGGGATAATCGTAGGTCAATGTCACGCCACATTTACTAATTAAATTTGTCGAAGGGGTGTACGTGTTGGCCTTCGCATGGCCCCACGCAAGCCCTCTAGAAGTCCGCCCATCTTTATGGCCCGTGGTCTTGAGAGATATACAAGTATTCAATTACTATTATTATTATCTTGGTATAAAAATATAGAATGGGTATTCGTAGAAATTAAAAAGGATTTAATTTAGATTAAATAAAAATGATATGGAGTACATACATAATATCACGCCTGTTTCCCATGGGGGTAGGCAGAGACTATGGATCTCCACTTGCGACGATCCTGACAAACAACTTTCGCTTCACCTACTTTCATTAACCTCTTCATACTTACATACATGCACGTTTATTTGAAATGCTTTTTACCTGACCTCTCTTTAACACTTCTGATATTTGGTCATGGTGTGTTCGTCTCGGTCTACCGGCAACAACCCTACCATTCACAATACTGTCATACACCTGTTTTGTGATTCTACTTTTATCCATTCTCTCTACATGTCCAAACCACCTTAACATTCCTTTTTCAACTCTTGTTATTACATCTTCTTTCAATCCACAACGTTCCCTTATCACACTGTTCCTTATCATATCATTCAAGCTAACCGCACATATACTTCTCAAAGCTCTCATTTCAACTGCGTTTATCCTACTTTCATGCTTCTTCTGCCATACCCAACTTTCACTGCCATACATTAGGTGACATGATATGGAGTACACAGATTTAAATTTAAAAGTGTAAAGTTAAAACATGGTTATTTAAAAACAAGTAATTGGGATAAAATGTAGGCATAATATCGATAGTTGTTATAGACTGTGCATTAGATGACTCACAGAACGTCACTATTACGTAGCCTAGAACATTAAAGTACGACAGTCATGATATTTGTAGTACTTGAAATTTATTGTCAAGAAATGCGTGACTAGATAGGCGTACAAACGACAAAATTAAAATAAAAATGTGGAGAGATTATAAGACTATATAATTTTGTAATGATAGCCGACAGCCACAGCATACCCCTAAAACAGTAACTTAATTTGAGTTACGATATGATTTTTAGTTTTGATAGGTCAGTGAAGATCCAATAATAATGGTCGGCAGACCTAAATAAACATTTCAATGTATCAGAAAAGATTTTATCTATTTGGTTTGTTTTTATTATTACGAGTCCTTTAAAACCTACTTTCCAAGAGGTTACCATGAAGCTTTAAGGGTCATGATAGAACCATAATCGTCGTGCTGGAATCGTTGTGTTGATTACAGCCCTTAGCGCAGACTCGATCGATGTAATACCACGCTCTCAAAGAACATCGTAGTGAAACGGTTAACCTTGAGCTATTCGTATTTCGTATGATGAGTAAATTCAAAGTCAAAAGTTTTTATTCAAAGTAAGTTCCACTGGAGAAGACTCTTTGAAGGTCATACATGTAAGTCAAAATTTAAATCTACTTCCTATTCTATGTATTACACCGCTTCGCAATGTGTTATCGCTGTTCAAAGGAGAAGAAGCGGCAAGAAACTCCCCAGCAACACGTCTAGCTAAAAAAATATATTTTTTCATCATAATTATTTGTATATTATCTCAGGATCTTTTTTTTAAAAACTAAGTTAATATAAATAGAAATAGGAAGACAATAGAAACCAAATAAGTCCTAAATTGGACCCAGTCTCAGCATAATGCTAGCCAACAAGGACTAGCGCTGTTTTTCCGTCTGGGACCATAAAGTGAAGTCACGGTGGACAATGCAACACACATAACAACAACAATATATACAATATAATAAAGCAATAACTTAACACATACATATATAATTCATTGTATCATTGTATCAACGCACACCACGAAAAAAATAACATAACATATATCTATAAATTAACCAAATTATAATAAATTAAAATAAATAAATTCCAAAAGTCACATAGGACTTGTGCCTAAGATCGCATTGTGCGTTTTGATGAGCATTGAGAAATTTCTTAAGTTTGATCCTAAACAATGAAATTACATACATATAGAAGTTGTGTTGTGTCGAAATACATATAGAAGTTGTATTACAATTACTTTTCAAAGACTGAATGGAGTTGTAACAAACAAAAAAAATATTGTTACCGTCGCAATAATGACATACGAGTAAGAGTTCCAATGCCCCATTTACCCCTCCACTACCTTATCCCTTCTATCTCACCCCCACTTTCATATCTCTTCTATCCCATTCTTGCAAAATATCAACATTCTCCAAAGGTCCTAGGTGCAGACTCAGGTACGTACAGTGCTTATATCGTTACTGCTAGATGGACCTTGCGCGTCCAAAAATATCAAAATTTTACCCAGAGTTATATTCGATTTATTTTACTGGACAATCGAATAGTACGGGCTGCCTTATTAATTGCCAGCGTCGTAATAAAAAATAATGGAAAGAAAATCATAGCCCCGGTCACAATAAATTAACAACACGAAAAGTGTCACCAATGTCCTGAAACTACAAAAGTGTTGCTTCCAACGTCTTGGCAGCCTCGAAAGGGGTACTGGGACCTGGCCTTGGATGCCGGAATATAACTCAAGGTTGTTATGGCGGCATACTGTAGACCAGGAAAGGTATCCATCCAGACGGACCAATGACCTACCATCTGGCATGTATGTATGATATAAACGCAGGTTATTTGAACATATTATACTCGCTCTGTCCACTTCCATCGTCATTTTCCTGCTTGTTTCCGTGTATGTGGCCATAATGGAAAGGAGGGGTAGGAATATAGGAATAATTTGACTGATTTAGGTCAATTTGTCCGGACCCAATTTTTGGGCTACTTGTCACTTCAGAACCGTCACCCGATGATATCAATATTCGCATCATGAGGTCTATTGATTGAATTACCGCCTATACATTACATGGGAAGGCAATTTCAATAGATCGATGTCATTCAACAGTCCGAGCACGTATGTGACATGGGGTGGGGAAGGGATAAAAGGCATATTCCTTTGGGCAGTTGTAATCGGAATAATGTATGTGCACAAGCCTTTATGTGCTCAAAGCTTTATGTAATTCATTATCACATCTTTCCTTGGCTTTAGTAAAAAATGACCGTTTTATTCGATGTATATTTTTAAATTATTTTTCTTGCGCAGGTGACAAGTATAGGGAGACGGCCCGCCTAATGTAAATTGATTAGTGTTGCCTTATAAACTTTTGCGATAGTAAGGGAGAAGCTAACGCGTTGCCAGCCTTCAGTATGGAACAGAGGGGATGGGATGAAAGAGATGGGATAAGGTAAATAAATATTTGCTAGTTATGAAACTCAATACAAATTATTTAGTATTGTTTTGTCTATTATTAGTATATTCAAATTCAATAGTCTTTATTCAAAATAAGTTCCACTGGAGAATTCTGAAAGTCATACATATAAGTTAAAATTTAATTTAATTCCTAGTCTATGTACACCGCTTCGCAACGTGTTATTGCTGTTAAGGAGAAGATGGGGCAAGAAACTCCCCAGCAACACGTTTAGCTAAAAATTGATTAACGCAATTTTTTCTTTTAATAAATTTTATACAAAAATACGTTACACAATTACTTTTCGAAGAAGTAATTGAGTATATTATTATATTTTTGTGAGTCACAAGTTGTTAATAATTTGCAGAATATTTCTTTAAATTTTATCATAATCTGTCTCAAATTTTTGAGAAAAAAGTAAGTAAATTTAAAGTGAAGTTAAACAGCATCTAGCAGCAACCCAAGTCTCTAATAGTACATCTATTAGCGTCTTGGGCTTAATCTACATAACATGTAATTACCCTTATCAATCTTGTCATCCATACTTTACACCAAACCATAATTGTGAAGGAAAAGTTTACCTGATTAAATGCGAACATGTAAGTGCAAATACGCTGGCTACCACCCCTGTTCTAAAGTATGTCGCCATAACAACCTAGAGTTGGGTTCAGGCATTAGTGTCCAGGTTCCAGTTTTCCTTTAGAGAGCGGCAGCACATTGGTAGCACCTTTGGCGTTACAAATGTCCATAAGCAATGGTAAGCGCTTTCCATCAGGTGGGCCGTCTGCCTATCTGCTGAGCTCATGTAAGAAAGCAAAGGGGATATAAGTATAATAATTGCTAATTCGCGTAACCACTAGCTCTGTGTCGAAATTCATTTAAATCCGTTCAATAGTTTTCATGTGATGATGTAACCAACACACAGATACAATAATTAAAAAAGTTGCATTTTCGAAATCTGCTGATTTTTTCTAATTTAAAATTCATTATACTTAATGTCGAATTAGTACAATGAATTTTAAAGTCTTGGAGGTGTCGACTTCTAAGAGACTTTATAGTATGAGTTTGCCCCGCGGCTGCGAAACTTAATCCGGTTTTTTACATATAATAAAAACAAAGAAGCTAAGTACATATATTATAGTCTAGACAATTGCCCAGCAAAACAGAGGCGAGTCGAAGCAAACCTGATTTGAAGTAATACGACAAATGACATGTTGTTTATGACAACGTAGGTATTTATTTGTTAGTGAATTGATAAAACGCGATTGCAGCGCCATCTATTTTGCTAATCCGTCTATTTTAATTAAACTACTTCATTTATCGGGATAAAATATCCTAAGTTACGCCCCGGGAGCTGTTAGCTATGATGTCGAGTTTCATTTAAATCCATTGAGTAGTTTTCACGTGATGCTCTAATGGACAGACAGACAGACAAAAATTCTAAAAATGTAATTTTTGGAATCTCCTGGTCCGAATACCTCTTGATTTTTTTTTACATTTTTAAACGTAGTGTACAAACTCGAACCATTTACAGATTTATTATAGTATAGATTAGATGAACACAATAATACGAGTACAAATGAATGCTTCTAGTTTCGCCAGTCAGTGAAAATTTTGGGGAAATTTCTTCATAATGCTTTCCTAGATTATTACGAGCGAACGCCGTTCCGCATATAAACCCGAAAAAAAAATCAAGGACCATTCAGACATGCATTTCATTGAAAAACAAACGAAAATGCGCCTTCTCCACATTTATTTGGCACACAGCCCGTCCTGAACACTCTCGAAATGTCTACTTTATATTCTACGTTCTAAAGTCTATTTCACTTTGGCATAAGAGCTAAGTTACCCAGTACTTGTGCGTTTATTTTTTACGCCTTTTCCAGCTAGCCCTTGTCAAATACCGAGCATTCGTGAAAATTATTTTTCTCATATTTCTTTTAAGTTTCACATTACTCTCGCAATTCTAAGATATAATGCATGCAATATGACTCTAATAAACCGCTAACTTTGTTTAAAAAAAGGTAAAACTATGGAAAATCTTTTTCCATAGTTTTACCTACAGTGCCTATAGGAAACACAATATGTATAATAGTATTACAGCATGGCAAAACTAAATTCTTAACAAGTAAGAATAGTACATTTTATGTATAGTATATGGTATACCACCATAGTTTATGGTACTGAAAATCACAATGACTAATAAAATAAATCTTATTTTCAACAAATATTTCTTCGTAAAGCAATATAATAGTTGCTATAAACATGTCTGGAATAAGCTAATAAATAAAATACATCTGCCACCAGAGATATTTTAGTTTAGCACGAAATTAAATATAAGTTTGAGAAAAGGTTGCTTAGAAAAAAATTTGAACGCCTTATTTTTCATAGAGTTACGATTTGTTTATATTTATTTATTTATTATCATTTAGATTGAGAACAGTTGAAATGCTATTTGCGAATAGATGTGTCCATGGTATAAAGCGATTTAATCCAAATTATTTAAATGTAATAAAATACCTTATAATTTCAGATATATTTACATAGAAATTCCCTTCTTGTTTTAAATATTAGTTGTAGGTATCAACTACATATTGTTAACTGCGCTTGAATAGCACAAGGCAAAAGAATATTTTTATTTTTTAAGACCCTTTCTCGTTTAAGTTAGAGCGCTTAAAATTAGGTTTTTAAGTAGGGCGTAAATAGATATCTAAAATATCGACGATGTAAACAACGTATCGGCTGCATTACTGATGTAGAAGTCCATCCCAGATCGTAACCGTTCGTCGTCACCGAATATATATATATATATATATATATATATATATATATGATGCTAACGAGCGAGTACAATAGAACAATAGATTGTTCTCCACAATAACTTAGAAACGTATCCCAATAAATAAGTGAACAAAAGTAGACGATCATAAAAGGATTATAATTAATTCAAATGCCGACAGGTAATAAAATGTGCTTTTATAGACTGTACGTGGAATTTGTCTTTGTCGAAGCCTAAGTTGTAACAATATGAATGAGGGACAAAAATTGGGTATTTCAATTCATTACTTTTATATTCCATTAAAGGTCGACACACCTCGACCTCACCTAATACTAACTAGCAAATAAAACTCAATTGTGGCACTTCGAAGCACTTACAAAATTAACACCAATGCATTAGCATTCGGTACGCAGAAAGCATTTCGTTTTCGATCAATAAAATAAGGGACAAAAGCCTGGAGCTCTTATTACAATTCAAGTGCGAAGTTAGCTCAGAATAGAATTCAACAAACTACTAGTTTTTGAAAAAGTTTAATCCGTTTCATTTAACAATATTTACTTAGTAATCTTCTGTTTACATGTATGTAACTCTAGTCCTGAAATATTTCACAAAGTATATGCAAATATTTATAAAGATATACAAGGGGTAGTTACTTATTGTGAAGATTTATTAATTTATGCACCATCACCAGAAATTCATGATAACATTTTGGAAAAAGTATTACAAAGAGCTCAGGAATATAATATTACATTTAACCCAGAAAAATGTCAATTTAAAAAATTTGAATTTCAGTACTTAGGGCACATATTAACAGCAGAAGGTATAAAATTAGATAGTGATAGGGTGAAAGCTATAAGTGAATTGAAACCTCCTCAAAATCAAAAAGAGTTATTAAGATTTCTTGGCATGATCAACTATGGATCCAAATTTATACCTAATTTTTCAGAACTAACAGCTCCATTAAGACAATTAATTTAAAAAAATGTTAGATTTGTGTGGTCATATAATCAACAGCAGGCTTATGATAATTTAAAAAAAAATCTTTGTGAACCTCCAGTTCTAACATATTATGACAATAATCAACAACTTGTACTTAGTGTTGATGCTTCACAGGAGGGTTTAGGGGCAGTTATATTACAAAATAATAAACCATTAGCTTATAGTTCCAAGGCAATGACAGAAACTGAGAAAAGGTACAGTCAAATAGAAAAGGAAAGTCTTGCTATTCTGTATGGATGTAAAAAAATTTACCAATATCTTTTTGGTCAAAAGTTTATCGTTGAAAGTGATCACAAGCCTTTAGTGTCGATATTCAACAAACCATTGTATAAATGTCCTGCTAGATTACAAAGGATTAGAATGGCTTTACAATCATATGATTTTGAGATAATATATAAACCTGGTAAAGAGTTAGTGTTAGCAGATCACTTGAGTAGATCACATTTACAAGGGGACAATAAGGAAACATATGAAGCAGAGGTAGAAGCACATGTGTGTATGATATTAGACCACAGTTTCAATATGACAAAACAAAAATGTAAATTATTTATTGAAGAAACAGCTAGAGATGAAGAATTACAGTTAGTATTACAGTATATTTATAAAGGATGGCCTCATAATAAAAGCCAGGTAGACAGTAAGGTAAAACAATATTTTGCTTATAGAGATGAGTTATGTGAATATAGAGGATTAATATTAAAAGGTAGTCAAATTGTAGTTCCACAAAAGTGTAGAAAAGAAATGTTATACAGAGTGCATTATTCACATATGGGCATAGAAAAGTGTAAGAGCATGGCTAGAAAATCAATATTTTGGCCATCAATGACAAAACATATTGAAGATTATATAAGTACATGTGATACTAGTAAATCATATCAAAAGGCAAATACAAAAGAGCCTATGTTGTGTAAAGAAATACCAAATAATGTATGGGAAATAGTAGCGATAGATATTTTTTCATGTCAAATGTTCCTTACATTTTAGTAGTAGATACTTCTAGTAAGTTTGTAGAAATTAAAGAGTTAAAAAGTTTAACAGCTTTTAATACTATAAAAAGCTTAAAGGAAATATTTGCTAGATTTGGGGTTCCACAGATAGTTTATTCTGATACGGGGACTCAATTTACAAGCATAGATTTTAAAAAGTTTGCTAGTGAATGGGACTTTGAACATAAATTTACAAGTTCTAAACATCATGAGGCAAATGGGCTAGCGGAGAGGCATATTCAAACAGTTAAAAGATTGTTAAAAAAGTTGATTAGAGATAAAAGAGATATGTATTTAGGATTATTAGCATATAGAAATACTCCAATATCAGGTAACAATGGTATAATACCATCTGAATTAATGTATAATAGAGTTGTAAGATATATATTACCTAGTTTAAATAAGGAAAGAAATAATATAAGATTGGAGTTTAAGAAACAATTAATAAATAGAAAACCAAATTAAACAAAAAAAGTATTATGACAAGTGTAGTAGGCCTTTGTCAAAGTTGAAAGAAGGAGAAAAGGTAAAAATTAAAAATTAAAATAAAACAGTACCTCATAGAACTGGAACTATTATAGGAGAAGGAAAGGGTCCAAAGTCTTATAGTATCAAAACAGAGGAAGGACAGGTAATAACCAGAAACAAAAAATACATAAAACTTAAAGGGGAAGTTGTGTGTAGAAGAGAAGGGTGTAAGGATGATAAAATATACATGGCAACACATAAATAAATAAAATACTGGCAAGAATGGGTCTTGTCTGAGTGCGGCTTGCCTATATTAAAATGGCTCTTGTAAAACTATTTTATTATCATAAGTTTCGATTTAATAAAACACAATCAGAAAGTTAAGGCGTTTACTATTAAACATATAAAACATAAACAATATAATACCCGTCACGATTCTTGAGCGATGATCTTGGCTTGGGCACAAATTAAATTTCAGTTTTTTTTCAAAGTATGAGGTATTGCACCTTTCAAGTAAATGACAGAAACATAATGTTATCGATATGTCGATAAATCGCATCACATTGGCTGAACGTGCAAAGTGAGCCCAACCGCTCAAGATCGGTGCCGGGAACTATACATTGGTAATGATAGCGACAAAGTGTAGTGTGCTAACTAATTAACAAAAACAGGCCAACAAAATAGTTTAGCGTAGCATCTAATAGTATAGCATCATTAAACGCAAAGATGGTAAAATTTTACTCTAATTAGACTTACTTGTTCAAATATTTTAGATATCTGTGCTTTTTTTCTTATTGTTTTCCTCGTTTATTTATTATTTTTCATTGGTTTCTTTTCATCTGCGTAGGCTTCTACATTGTAATCCAAGTTATTATTATTATAGCCGTTAGCCTCCAAATAAAATAGAGAAATAAAATCTCTTTGCAACATAGACAAGAATAGAAGGGTGTTTTAGCCGTGCAGGAGCGGAGAAAGAATACAATTTTCTGCGGCCGGGCGGCCTGTCGTAAGAGGCGACAAAACAACGAACAGCCAGATGGTAGGGTATTTGCCCGTCTGGATGGCTATCACCCCTGGTCTTGAGCATGCCGCCATAACATATTTAAATTGTGTTTCGAAGTTAGTAGCTAGGTCCCAGTGCCCTCTTCGAAGACATTGGTAGCATCTTTGGTGTTACAAATGTCGATAGGCGACGGTAACCGCTTTACATCGGGTGGGCCGTCTGCCTGTCCATTGAACCCATACAATAAAAAAATAATTATTTTGTAACCGAAATACAATGAACTGGCTTTCAGCCCATTGATTGAAAGAAAGAAAATCTTTATTTGCAGACATTATTTACATTGAAAATGATTACTGTCGCCTATAACATAACCAGCTTCATTGGTCAATTCTCATAGAATATTTATTATTCAACACAGTTTTAAAATAAATTATTATTAGTCTTTAGATTGTTCAACACATAATTTTGATGTGTACATAAATTTATAAAAACTCATTTGATAAAGTTAATATCTTACTGTAACAAATTATCCACAAATAATTTAATAATAACAAGCTTACTATCAAATTCTCAGCAGTTAAGTTAGCTGGTGGCCTCATAGTGACTTGATAATTCAAACTTTGGTCTACGATAAGTAAGACCACCCACTACGATGACAGCAAGCTTAACTTATGTATAGATAAAAAGCAATGAGTCCTCGCCGGTGTGTGATGCTGGAATTTTTAAATTTTAACCAGTTAATCTTATTGTTTCATGTATAGTATGTGTATAATATACTCACAAATTAGGCGTATTTATTCAAAGCGTTTTACTTATACGGCGGTTATAAAAAGAATGACATTGTCATTTTCGTTGTCACAGAATCGTCATCTTGAATACATCTGGTAACGTAATTTACATTAAAAAAGTAGTCATAAATAATCGATTACAACAACTCGGCTGACATTATTCAATCAATAAACGATTAACAATAGTGCCTTGCTCTATCAAATACATATGTATCGTAACTAACACTAAAACTATGAAAATTGTACACCTCTCTCTTCTCAGGAATACAACGTCAAACTATGGAACTAGGATAAAAATACACTCATTCTTTAAAAAATACTTGGCAGATTGCTAAAACTTCACCAAGATTCCGCACAACTAGATTACATAAAAGCTGGGAAACACATAAAAATGTTTTCTCGATTTAGAAAAGAGTTATCACTAGTGTAATAGCTAAATCCTATTACGTAAATTATAGCACTCCAGGGGTCCGATTCTGTTATTTCAATGTTTTGACATTGCGAAGATATTCCAAGTACGATTCCATTGCGATAGTGTCAAAAATTCGTATTCTACTAAATCCACAAAAATATTTCTCGATAGAAGTGGCAGACAATTAGTTCAGAATAAATGTAAACTGAAATGACATTCACCAGGACTGTCTACGGTAGATAAAATAAGCCTACAACGGCCCATTTTTCAATGCCTCCACCCAATAAGCCGCTAGCTGACTAAGCGTGTTTATAAAATAGCCACAATATTTTAAGCGTCACGAAAACAGTTTAAGTGTTATCAGTTTATAATAAATATTACAATGAATAATAGCTATAGCCAATATCCGAATTTCCGTAAGATTTTATAACTGACTTCTTTTCACAAAATCCGAAAATATAGCGCATCGAAAAGCGCCAAAAACATTGTTCAAATATGGTACATCAAATACTTTTTTATTGAAAATAGTAGACCGATTTTTAATTTTAGTTTATATTTCCAATGAATAAAAAGATATTTACAATAAAAATATGTAAATCGGCCCGATATCACATAGTTATTGTCATTATATGTAAACACCTGAGTTCATTTGTCTGTTGACGATGCGCTCTAACTTTTATACGGTTGCTATACATATAACTCGTCCATCACTGTAGTTACGGTTTCCGCATACAATAAATAGCATTGTAAACGTTCTTTATTGCATTTTAAAAACGCGCCGTTAAAGCGCATAGTTGGCAAGCGCCCTTATCTCAAAAATATAGAGTGCAATGACCGAACTAATGGCATTGATTTCAGCTTAAAGGATGAATCTGAAAAACCTTTTTGACAAATTACTGCTTATAAGTTTAATCGAATTTTTTAAAGTAATTGTTTGAAAATCAGAATATAATCATGCGGTAATTTAGGTAGCAAACAACCCCTAAAATTTCTTGACATAAAGCAAGAAACGAGACACTGTATCATGTATTGAAAGTATACTTGAAGAGTCTAATCATGCAGTTTCGCACACTAAATACCTGATGTATGACATATACTTATATCATATTAGAATTTACCCACGACTTCATTCCCGCTTGACAGGTAACGTAGTTATTTTGCCAGTATTTAAAATCAAAGGGTATTTTCTGCAAGGCAAGGGAGTTTTTAGTATGAAAATACATGAATTCCTAAGATTCCCGTAAAAACTCGGGATAGGTAATGTTACTAAAGGCATAAATATCTAAATCTACTAAAGATTTAGATATGTATTTGCCTACATATCTAAATGTTTTTAGATTTAGATATGATATAGAGCGTCAGTATGAACGGAGAGTCTGACAACCAAAAACGCTGCGTTACTGCGCAGGCCGCAACGTGTGATGGGTGTCAGGGCGATAAGAGGTTACCGTACGATCTCCTTCTAGCTGGATCCCCACCATAGGACCTTAAGGCGAGGGTCCTTGCGTCGTTATACGGCTGGCGCAAAGAAGCCCACCACCGTGATCTCCGACCAAAAGAGAGCTCAGAGAGGGGCTTATACGGCGCTGCACAGGGTGTGTAGGAGTGCAGTGCATGGAAAGAAGAGCGCCGTGTTCTCGATGCAAGTATCGGACAGGACCTTTCGCCTTTCGCCTTTCGCCCGGCCGTGTTGCTTGCCATGGTCGGGAGTAAAACTGGATGGGACGCCGTCGCCTCTTGTGAGACAGCCATGTCGGCAAAGGTGACAGCGGAGTGGGAGAGGGAGAGAACATCGCGGCTCCCCTCCCGCGCACGACGGGCATGACGTCGCCGAAGAGCGTCAAACGACCTCCAGCCGCCATAGACACATGGCCCCCGGGGTATTTAGTGGATATTCTGGCAAAAACGAGCGAGTCCCACACTACCCCACTGTTAAAAAGTCCCCAAGCAATGGGATGGCCGCAAATGGATACACCTCGAGAAAAAAAAAAGGATTGAGATAGAATACATTTTCCTGCGGCTGGGTGGCCTGTCGTAAGAGGCGACAAAACAACCCACAGCCAGGTGGTGGCATTTACCTGTCTGGATGGCTACTAAGTACTAACCCTAGAGTATGCCGCCACAACAACCTTCAATTGTGTTCCGGTATTAGTGGCCAGATTCCAGTCTCCCTTTAGAGAGCAGCAGCACATTTGTAGCACCTTTGGTGTTACAAATGTCCATAGGCGATGACAACCACTTTCCATCGGGTGAGCCGTCTGCCTGTCTGCTGAATGAAAAAAAAGTGTATCAATAATTTTAGTCACAACACGTTGCCATTATAACATCCTTTGAGATGCAATCAATCGTGGCAGGATGCGCGTGCACAGCGTACTTATTATTAATTAACGAACAGTATGTTCGATGCACGAGTTTGACCTAACCAATTTGACAACAGCATATATAATTTTTTATAAATCGAACGATTATTATTTATTTTACCAAGACCTCAATTTTTTTTGAAAATTCTGTCGTAATTCGGTAGCGAATATTAATTTACCTGGACATACATAGTAGAGATAATTATGCTTCTCCTACTCTGAAAGAATAACAGCAACGTTGACTCATCAAGAGAAGTACAACCCTATTTCAGAGTTTCGGATTCGAATATTGTTGTTAGATGATGATACAGAATAGTATGTTCATTACCTACATTTGTTTGGAATTACGGTTAAGTGCTAATTGAAAACATTTATAAAAATCAATTAGATCCATCTATTTCTTGTATAAAAGCAAGAATAGAAGTATATTATATAGAAGAGCTTAGAGCAATAGTCCAGTTTTAAATACCAGGCCACTCAGAAAGTATTGCGAAAAAAAGTTTTTATGTATGAGAGACTGGCCAATGATAATCCATTTTGAATAAATGATTATTTATAACTAAAAATAGGTACGTTCCAATTTCAAAACTTCCCTTCACATTGTTTGAGAACTAATTTAAATTATCGTGTCTCATTGAAAAATGGATCTGCGCCGGGAACATTTTCGTGATATGTTTTTTTAAGATTTCAAGTATCACCTGAAACCGGACGAAACCCCACCGATGCTCAGAAGCAGGCCCGGGTGGGATGGTGCCGTGATATGATAAACAAATTTGAAGGAGGCTCGTCTCGGCATGTTCACGACAACATTACAGATGATGAATCCTGGATTTAGCAATACGATCCAGAAACGAAGCGCCAGTCGACGGTTTGAGTGTTTCAAAACGAATCAACGCCTACCAAAGTGAAGCGATCTAGAAGCGGGGGGAAGATTTTGATCGCGAGTTTTTTCAATTAGACTGGCTACTTGGTATCGATTCCTTTACGGCACCAAAGAAGCATAACGTCTAATGGTATACTACCAAATGCTCGGCAGAAGTTTTCTCTGTTGTGAGCAAGGAGGGACTTCCTGGACAGCACGCCTGTCAAACTCCTTGGTCACCCTCCTTACAGTCCTGAGCTAGCACCGTGTGATTTCTTTTTATTCCCGAAAATAAAAAATCAGCTCAAAAGGATACAATTTTCGTCGCCGGAAGATGCGCTGTTAGCGTTCGAGCAAGCTGTAAACGAGGTGTCTGCGGCGGACTGCAAAAAGTGTTTCGAAAACTGGTTCAGACGCATGAAACTTTGTATAGAGGCTGGTGGAGAGTACTTTGAAAAGATTTAATAAAAAAAATATTTACCTTTAAAACATTTTTTTTATTTTCGCAAAACTTTTTGAGTGTCTCACGTACAGAAAGGGTTTATTATTCTTAACTTATTAAGCGATATATTAACTTAATATCCTCTTTGTTTCAAACAATGTCGGTGACTGTGCTAAGTGAGTAAGTAATGGAGTCCATTACTTGAATGCCCTGAGACAACACATAAGTACACTCCATTATACCCCTTTAACGTTGCAAGAGTCGGAGATTGCGATATTTTGACTCTAATGTTGGCGCCCAACCATTGTTTAAAAGCCACTCTATTTATTCAATGTCGTTACTATCGACAGTTTTAAGATTCGATTTCCAATCGAGTTATTTATTCGATATATTTGAAATCTGACTCGGGTTAAACACGTCATTACGAAGTGGAATGTCGGTTACAAGAGATTTATACTTCTAATTTTGATAAATGTTTTTTTCTTAGAATTCAGAATCACTCATAAAGTTTAATGAGATAATTAAACCTTGTGTGTAATTAGATAGATATCCCTGAAAATGTTACTGATTAAGAGAAAAATAAGTTCAAAATTACGCAATGAAATCAGTGGAAACCATTTTAGCAGATTTCTCTTAAGGTTCTGTATATTTTTCATAAAAAGTAAGTTTATATATATACGTCTCAGGAAAAAAGTTAACAATATTCTGCCACTCTTAGTTTCCTCACTGCTGAAGATCGTTATTTTGATGGCAGAGTACAATTGCTCTCCTCAACCGAGATTGGTTTTGAGTACAGTGGAGAACCAAATTCATGGTCAAATCTAACTTGTCAGCAACCTGGTCTATCCAGCTATTTTGAGATTTGTCACGACATTTATTATCTTTAATTTCCCAGTAACCAATAGGGCTCTCTATATTGTCTGGGTTCATACCGGCTATGTGGCCCGTTCTACAATTTGCTCAATTAATCTGAAATGAAATCGGTTAAGGATACATTTTCGATCAAAGAACGTTCTGGAATTGAGTATATGAATGCCTGCCGACTTTTGACACTATAGTAGGGGATTCTATTCAGAGAAATGAGTACAATTTCTCTTGTTAATTACGCCTCTAAAGAGCATTTTTGATGGAATCTGGCTTAAGGCAATTATCGCTGCTGTCATTTGGATGACTGCCATTTGTTTAATGTTTTATTTAATGTAAGCATAACGTTACAATTTGGGTTGTCTTTTCACATAGCTTTGTTTCATAATCCGATTAAATTTTGAGGTATGCATGTGATTATTCACTTATTTATTTTAGATTACAATATAAAACAAAATTGACGTTTTAAATTTTAGAGGTAGGTGCACGTGTTGAAACTAAAAATGACGAGATTCTAATTAGATAACAATACACTGGAATTATGGTGAGATTGTTATGGCATTGCCTGACAAAGTACATAAATTGTACTAGATGGCTCGGAAGATGTTGTCCTGCCCTGAAAAAAAAATTAGAACACGATTGCAGCGTCACCTACCGGGTCCAATTGTAAATTTAAATTATCCGGGGACCCCACTTGAGGACGCACAAAAATTTTCATTAATGTCGGTCCAGGGGTTTATGAGGAGTTCAGTGACATACACACAAACATTACAATTTAATATATCCTTATTAATTAATCTCTATTAATATTATAAAAGCGAAAGTAACTGTCTGTCTGTCTGTCACTGAAAAACTACTGGACCGATTTGGTTGAAACTCAGTATATAACTTGTCTGGCCATAAATACTATTATAATTAAAAAGAAACAAAATATCACATTTGAATTTGAAATCTGTCATTTTTATATTGTTACGAGCTACAGGACTTGAATTAAAAATGCCGTTGGAACTACTATAGAATTTATTAGAACTGTATAAACACGTATAAAACAAATACAAATAAAACTGGATTAACCAGTTCACACTGCACGATTCGATGCAATTCGACACGCGCAAAGACCGTCGTCTATATCGCTAATGGAGAGTACTACAAACGTCTTACTCGTCTCGTAGTCGTCGCTTGACTGCCCACCCCTCCATTCAGGGCATTGTCTTATATCAACTACACAGTACAAAAAAAATGGTCGCGCGCACTGAGTTTCCGAGAAATAGTAACTTGCACACCTGCGAACGGCTAACGAAGTCGAAAACAATAACAATAAGGATTAGTTCGACGCTAATGATGGTTATAAAACAAGTAGAAAAACAATAGCATGTTTTTCTTAATTACAAATTCAAAACACAAAAGAATTCCTAAATCCGGGAAGACAATAAGCTGCGCTTACGACAGACAGCTGTGCGCTTATCTTTGACGACATGTAACAATATGATTGTTCATTGTGTTTTCTCATTTTGGCGCCAATACATTGTACAACATTTTGCGATATTAAAATGGAGTGAGGCGATAAAGAGAACCGAATCGCTGTGATTGCATTACACAAAGTAGGTATGGAGCCAAATACAATTTTTAAAACTCTCCATACGCTTGGTATTAGTCAAATGTTTGTGTACCGGGCTATTAATAGGTACAATGAGACCTCCTCTGTTTGTGACAGAAAAAGATCTGGCCGTCCACGTAGTGTTCGTACGAAAAATGTGGTCAAAGCAGTAAGGGAAAGAATTCGAAGAAATCCTGTCCGAAAGCAAAAGATTTTATCTCGGGAGAAGAAGATATCACCTAGAACCATGTCGCGTATTTTAAAAGATGACTTGCAGCCTATAAGAGAAGCACTGGTCATTTCTTAACTTATAATTTTAAAAAGAATATGGTGGTAAAATCGAAACAACTACTGAAGTGGTACGCAAAGGGAGGTCACAGAAAAATTTTGTTTACAGATGAGAATTTTTTTACAATTGAGCAACATTTTAACAAAAAAATGACCGTATTTATGCTCAAAGCTCTAAATAAGCTTCTCAATTAGTCGACAGAGTGCAACGTGGGCATTATCCGTCTTCAGTTATGGTTTGGTGGGGTGTTAGCTATGAAGGAGTGACTGAGCCATATTTTTGTGAAAAAGGTATCAAAACATCGGCACGAGTGTATCAAGATACCATTCTTGAGAAGGTAGTTAAGCCCCTTAACAACACCATGTTCAATAACCAAGAATGGTCCTTCAAGCAAGACTCGGCACCGGGTCATAAAGCTCGGTCCACGCAGTCTTGGTTGGAAACGAACGTTTCGGACTTCATCAGAGCTGAAGGACTGGCCGTCGTCTAGTCCCGATCTTAATCCTCTGGATTATGATTTATGGTCAGTTTTAGAGAGTAGGGCTTGCTCTAAACGCCATGATAATTTAGAGTCCCTAAAACAATCCGTACGATTGGTAGTAAAGAATTTTCCCATGGAAAGAGTGCGTGCTTCTATTGATAACTGGCCTCAACGTTTAAAGGACTGTATTGTAGCCAATGGAGACCACATCGAATAAGCTTTTTATATTTTAAATTGTTTTATATTTATGTATTAAACTAACACACTGTAAAACTTATAAACGTTATTTGCAATAGAAAAAAAATAATTCTTTGTTACAATATTTATGGCAAGACTAGCTATATATATTTTCGATGCCGAGAATAAACTATAGGATAGAATATATAGGAGAATAGGATACTTTTTATCCCGAAAAATGGGATAGTTTCCGGGATAAAAATATATTTGTTTGTTTGTTATGCTTTTACAGTAAACTACTGAACCGATTTAGTTGAAATTTAGTATACATGTAATTTTAATACCGAGGGTGGACAAGGGATACCTTTTATCCCGGATAATGGGATAGATTTTGGGATCGATTTATGTAAAGGTTATCCCAAAAACTGGGACAGATTTTTGTGATTTTCCATTTTGGTCATCTTTGTCCTACTTATTCGATTTGCCCGATTTGTCCCATTTGCCCGATTTGTCGTAATTCTCCGAGTTGTCCGATTTCTCCGAGTTATCCGGAATATCCCATTAGTCAGAGTTGTCCGATTTGCCCGATTTGTCCCAGTTGTCAGATTTGTCCGATTTGTCAGAGTTGTTCGATTTGTCAGAGTTGTCCGATTTGTCCCATTTTCCCGATTTGCCCGATTTGTCCTTTTAGTCATTATTGTAATTTATGTAGTTTTCATAGACGGGGGATAGATAAATATAGCTAGGACCGTTTGAAATAAATGATGAAAGTTTGGAAGAAACCAATCCTTTCTCAAGTTTATAGATATAAAAATTCATCGTCTATAAAAAAAGCGATAGTAACTCGATATGTCTTTCCGTTAAGCTTTCACGGAAAGCTACTAGGAATACTGGATCAGTTTTGTTGTAATTATGTTTAAATGTAGTTTTAATACCGAAAATGGACATAAATACTTTACATGCCCCAGCATGTGTTACATGAATTCGAAAAAATTTCTTCGCAATAGTAAGCATGATGGATGGAGGGGACATGATCAATTAGTACAATTGGTCAACATGGAGAAAATGGACAATAATTTTGTCAATTTTTTTTTTAACAATTCTACGGGCTCGAGTTCCGTACCCTTTTTTATAACTTAATTTTCAAGAAAGTTTTAAGTATATAAACGCTTCTTGGTAATTTTTGTTTTTGTGTGTGACATTTGTTCAATCATATGTGTTGTGGTGTACCTTACGAATAACTTATTATATTAATATATGTGTAATATATGTATATATGTCTAATATTTTGTAGGTATCATGTCCACTACTCCTTCGTAACTTGCTTTTTCCGAAACTAAGCTCAAATAAAGTTCTTTTAATGCCTAATATAGTTTCTAAGTTTCTATTCAAACACCTTTATTAGGCCCAAAAAATTGACAAATGTTTACAATGGTCTATAACTCCCTCATCTAAGTGATATTATATGAGCTACTGGAGCTTTTTAATTGCAAGAAACAACCTAACAACACTCAAAATTTATATCATAATACTTGCTCACTCAAGTAATATCTAATTAAGCTAAAGACCTGTCTCCGCCGACTAAGAAGCGTAGAATCCTTTAGAAACGTAATCTAAATGGTCTAAGCATTCAAGAATATTGATACAACTTAGGGCTTGCGAACGCTGTTCCACATCTGTCATGATATTGTCATTTTTAATTGCTCAGTTTGCGAATCCAGAATTATAGCATACCATATATTATTGTTAATGAGCACACTATTGAATTAGTAACCTGTAAAGATAATTTTCGAAATAAATAAATTTCGTATCTTTGATGAAATACACATGTGAAGTCGCAGACAAAGGACGATTGATAACTATATTAAGAACAGTAAACACCCGGAAAACATGATCGTCGATCACAAGCGAAAGTGAATTTGATGTTACACACCACTGAACTTGGCTACAGGCGAATAAATTAGTTGCAACTGTATTTTATTTGCCGTAATCGCTTGACTCTTGTCACCGTGGTAGAACTGCTATTTTAAAATAGATAGATAACGCTTTATTATACACCAATACAAAAATGAACTTACAGACTAAAACTATAGGTAATTGTGCACAAAGGGCGAGCTTATCGCTAAAAAGCGATCTCCTCCACACAACCCCAGGAATGAATTGAGACGATAATGGCGATAGTGGTATACGTAACATATAGTACGAACTACTTACTTTTTAATAATAAATACATAAATTATATACATATGCAGAAATTTTATATTTTAAATAGATATATACTTAATATACAAAGGTATATCATATATATATATATATATATATATATATATATATATATATATATATATATATATATATATATATATATATATTATTTAATATATTTATAAATTTGTGTATTTAAGGTTCGTTAGCAAATGGGAAAACGTGACTCTTATAATTTCGTTATAATATCCGTCAATTTTCTCTATGTATACGTATATATTCGAGTTAGTGCTGCTATCACCAGTATCACCATTTTATCACCACACCACTCGCCGATGACTAGGATCCACATCTACGTGTGCCACGTCCACCATACGTGGCGTTTTCTTATTCTTACCTTGTGTACAGACACATTTTTAAAGTTTGATCAATGCAAGAGATGTATCGGCTCCCTTAGTGTTGCACATATTTGATAAGCTAACCACTTACAATCGCTTATGAACATCAGTAGACGTATACCCATTTGCCTACAAGAAACATAAAAAATATCGATGAATGATTAACTGCAAGATTGCAAGTTAATACTACACCAATACACAAAAATATAATTCCGAAGAAGGAATTGTTCGAACCTAACAGGACATTCTTATGAAAGTTTATCTGGTAAATCACCGTGCCCAACAGTTATACCTACGCAAAAGACGAAAGTATAGCGCGAGGGGTACATTAAAAAGACATGGCCGTCAAGAAAATAAACATTTACCGATAAAATATTTCGTTCGCCTCCGTAATTCGAGAGGCCAACAATACTAAAATGTCTCACGGCACTTGCGAAAAATCCAATCAGCAGGAAAAAATTCAATTTGGAATAAAAAAAGGAAGCAATACAAAGCTAAAAGTACTTTAGGGGTCTGTCAATAAGGAGCTCTGTTTGATTAATATCTTTCCTCAAACCATTCATCAGGCCGTGAAATTGCCTAGTTCTCGGTAGGAATAGAAAATATCATAATGACTAAGTACGTATTCTTGGAAACTAGGAAGCCTAAAATGTGCTATTCTGTTATGAAAAGAGGGGTTTTGTTTGGTTTCTATTCTGAGTAGGTATGGAATATTCAAATTACCTGCTTAAGGGGAAGTAATTATTAATAAATAGGCAGAGCTAATGTGAGAAATATAACAATTACAAGTAAATATAGATACAGTTTCCGCCTAAACCTTTGATGTTAATGAAAGTAATTTTAAATTACTATTGTTTATAAATTACAATATATCCAAAAATACTAATCAATAATTTAAATCCCACTTAAATTAGTGAATAATTCCTAATTATTATTTAAGAACGTGTTTATTGTCACATATCAGTTTGTCTGTTTAGCGTAAACTCTGTTCACGTGTTCTTATCATACAGCAGTGATTTTTCTTGTATCATCATATCATTATGCATTAAACGCACTACAGCAACTCAAAGGGTTATTTGTTTCGCTTAAACGAACATCAAACATATTTAACAAGAAATCATTATTTAAATAGAGAAAAATAAAATACGACAAAGTTTTTTACGTCCTCTCCTAAAGGATTATTCTAAAACTAACTTCCGCCCGCGACTTCGTCCGCGTGGAATAGTTTAAAAAAAGTAAGTTGCGTAATGATATATAGCCTTCCTCGATAAATGGGCTATCTAACACTGAAAGAATTTTTCAAACTCATACAGTAGTTCCTGAGATTAGCGCGTTCAAGCAAACAAACTCTTCAGCTTTATATAATAGTATAAGATATTGACGTAAGTAATACTTACAGGGCAATTGGCATGATGTTCCTAGACCACACTAGTCGTCGAATGTATTTCAGTTAGAAACAAATATTTCTAAGTAAAATGTTATAATTTTTTTCTATTGGAATTCAATATTTCAGCTTTAATTATTTTACCCTAGGCTAATTTCATGGCTTTATTTCAAAAAGAATAATCCTAATGAAAAGCGTAGTAGATATCAGATTAATACTCAATTTTATGAGTGAAATTTCTTCCAAACTAAGCTCCAATAAGAAAACTAGTTCCGTCCTTAAAAAGTACCTTAATTAAAAGTAGTGAAACCTATCTAGCGATAGTCAATCTTAATTCGTTAATATAAGGTTCAATTTCGTTAACGTTTATTGTATGAAATTTTCTCAGAGCATCCCTTCTAATTTAAGTTTGTATCATGATATTGCTGAATTCTCCTCTCCATAGGTAAAAGTTGCTAACTTTGTCTACCACCCGATATTCCTAACTTGTACTAGCAAAAAAGTTTTACCAGTTCGTAATTAAACTCTAATTTGAATTAAGTGAAAAGATAGACCGCTGTTTTAAAGAAAATTTTAAGTAGTTCTAAAAAAACTTTAGGCAAAATAATTAGATTCTTATAAAGCAGCTTTAATTAATTAATAATGGTTTTCTGTCAGTTCTGTACTATTTTAGCATCGTAGTATTTTGTTGTCTTCAAACGGATACAAGAATATTTCAGAATACGTTAGTTACAATCATTTTAGTATAAGGAATAATATAACCGTTTTCGCGTTTGACATGTTTTTAGACCAATCTTGTTGGCTAATCATGGGCCAACAATTCAATTCACTTTATTTATTTTCTATCAATTAATTTCAAATAGTGTTCGTGGCCAGTATGGAACAATGTCAAAGACATTAAAGCCTTTGTTGGAGATTCCAACAAACACTCGTCTTTAGTAGAAATATCTTAGCTAATTCTCACTCATAACCGAATATTTGTACGACCTACGAGCAGAAGTAATTTGTTTCCGATCTGGGTATATTTTGTGTTAGTCTGTATCCACGAAATCTATATCAATATTTCACTATTTCTTGTCATTGGTAAAATAGAAGGAAAAAGAATTCGAGGCCGTAGTCCGATGCGTTGGTCCGACCGGGATCCGCACCACACTCTACTGAGTGTGGTGCGGATATGCACTGCGTCGTTTACGAAGTCATTACTCCGTCGATGATGCACTGCATATTGCCGCCGCTCGTCACTGATGCGATGGCGAAAAATAGTGCTAGAAAAAATAGTGGAGAAAATTCACGTCCTTCAGAAATGAGGAACACGACTCAAGAAGAAATAATGTCGCGGCACGATTAACCAAGGGAGATACACACCGGTCCAGCCGAGCATGAGAACAAGACGCTCGCGCCGGAATGTACGCGCAATATCAATTTTTTATTATGAAAAACACTCAGTCTACGGCCAACCACGAAGATTAAAAAAATCTACTACGGAACGTAACCGACCATTGTACGCTCAAACAAAATTTATTGTAAATTAGTTTAAAAATTAAAATATACGCAATATTCGAGCAAAAGGTACTTCATTGAAGAATTCCTACGCTTCAAATAGTCTTTCAATATTTTAATAGAGCACCTCAATCTCGCAATGAGAAATAAGATAACTGGCAGCAAGACGCTAACAGCATTCTACTCTTTCATGAACAAACATAATCAAGGCCTAAGAATGAAGCGTCTTAGCGCAGACTCTTTGAAGCGACTCTTGAAATCGGTCGATTAGGGACAGGTAAGCCTATTGTCACCGTGTTTTACCTCTTATACTTTGTACGAGAAGAAAGTGATTAATCGGCACTTTGTAGAGTGGGCTCTTCTAGTCTCGAGTCTTTTATTCTCTAAGGGTTGTCAACTCTTAAACAAAATAAAATAGTAATTAGCTTGGCAACAAATTTTTGATGTTTTGTTTTATATTTTGATATTCCATCTGTCAATGAAGTTTCAGCAAAATATTTTATATCATTCGAATGAGGGTGTTGTTCTGTCCTACCGCGAGAAAACAAAACGTGACATGTGTTTTATTTTCTAGCTAGAGTTAATTTAATGTTAGTTCTCAGGGCCCCAAGTCTGTAACTTTAACAAAAAAAAACATGCCAGTGCGAGTTAAGATCCATTCGACTGACAGATGGTCAAATATCCGTATTCTCTAAAATTCATATTAATCAATGTCAGTCAAATCAAGATTGATTCAACTAAACCATCGAAAGTTACGATTCCAATTCGATTCGATTGCGAGTAACAGACTCAGGGTCCTAATTATTAAAATGGAATACCTACCAAGTTGAGATAAAAAGAGCATCTTGGACAACTACTTTTTTTGCCTTTTTAACACGGTTCTAAGACCACAAAAACGGATCACGAAATTTGTGCTGTGTATGGAAGTATTAGCTGTAAATTCTTGAAAGCTAAAAAAATATCCTAATTTTAAACATTTTCACGGCCACCCGATTTTTTCCGAAATTTTTTATATATTTTTCCACGTTGTTTGTAAACTACCAAGTATCCATGTATTTATAACCATATATTTAGAAATACGACTATCTATGTTTGAAAATAACGTTCAGTGAAAACCCTGTTCCCATCTTACTTTATATGCAGAAATATAGTGGCGCCATCCGTGTGGGTGCACAGTTGAGTACTCTTTTGAATATTAAATATATATTATATACTAGTAGAGTTTTCCCCGCGGTACCTCTATGTTACGTACCTAAAAATTTAGTTAGGTGTTTTATATATACAAACCTTCAATACTTAATATTCTTCTTGAATTTACACAGAAACTTAGTCTACAATTACAAAGAAGCTACTTCAATATAGTGTAGACTACTGCACAGCAAAACAAAGAAAAGTCGCAACCAACCTGATTTGAAGTACCTAATACGTAATTAATGATATGTGGGCAACGTGACAACGTATTTGTAATTGAATTACAGTGGCGGTTGTCTACATCGCAATTGCAGCGCCATCTATTTTGCTATTCCAAATAAACGACGTCTTGTATCGGGATAAAACGTATCCTAAGTGTTTATTCTGGTTATAAGCCAGCCTTATGTCGAGTTTCATTCATATACGATCATTAGTTTCCAAAGAAGATGCGATCGCAGTGCCATTTTTTTCGCTATTTTCGTTTATCCCGCGGGAACGACGTCATTTATCGGGATAAAAAGTATCCTAAGTTACGCCCCGGGATACAAGCTAGCTCTGTGTCGAGTTTAATTTAAATCAATTCAGCAGTTTTCACGTGATGCTCTAAAAGACAGGCAGTAAGAAAGACAGACAGACAGACAAAATCGGCTGGTCCGAATTAGACCCATGATTTTTTTCACATTTTTAAACGCAATGTACAAACTCGAAGCATTTAGATATTTATTATAATATAGATAGCAGCACGTTTTTAATGACATATAATTTCATTAAATAACGAGAATATCCCATTACTGCAATTTTTAAGGTGATGTGTTTCCTTAGCTTTATTTACCTTTCAATGAAAACAAAAAACATGTAATTTTACGCAATGCATGTAACAGCAGTTCAGTTACCTGGAACAAAAAAAAAGAATTTATTAGCACATTGTCTGTCAATCGTGCGATTAAAGCCAGTGAAAATTCAAGTGAAACTTAAGAATTTCGCCAGTATGTGTTTATTGTATGTACACATTCGTCACATTTCGTGTTAAGCCACAATTATATTAAACTGATTTAGGATTTGAATTTAGAATTAGAATATTTGGGTCCGAGTTTAGAATGTATTTAAACTTAACCTAATGAAGTAATTCAAACCTGGAATCCATTTGTTATTAGTAAATAATGTATATAGTAATTTCACTTTTAGGTTTTTTTAAATATTGTATGGTGTAAAAACCTATAGATACCAGGCCACTCAGAGTGTATTGCGCAAAAAAGTTTTTATATATGAGAGACTGGCCGGTTATAATCTATTTTGAAAATATGATTATTTATAACTAAAAATAGGTACGTTCCAATTTCAAAATTTCTCTCCACATTGTTTGCGAGCTAATTCAAATTATCGTGTCTCACTAAAAAATGGATCTGCGCCGGGAACATTTTCGCACTATGATTTTTTACGATTTCAAGTGTCGCCTGAAACCGGACGAATCGTACGATAGACTTCAAATGGTATTTATGGTTTTTTAAAATTTTAATTTAAGGACTTTTGGACAAACGTCCATATCAGTCCGTGAAGGCAACCGTGTATCGTTGGTACAACGAATTCAAGCGTGGTCGACTAACTTTGGGGGATGAAGGCCCGGGTGGGATGGTATCGTGATATGATAAACAAATTTGAAGCAGGCTCTTCTCGGCATGTTTACGACATCATTACAGATGGCGAGTCCTGAATTTATCAATACGATCCAGAAACGAAGCGCCAGTCGACGGTTTCGGTGTTTCAAAACGAATCAACGCCTACCAAAGTGAAGCGGTCTAGAAGAGGGATAAGATTTTGATCGCGTGATTTTTCAATTTGACTGGCTACTTGGTGTCAATTCCTTTACAGAACCAAAGAAGCATCAACGCCGAATGGTATACTATCAAATGCTTGGCAGAATTTTTCTCTGTTGTGAGCAACAGGCGACCTAACACAGGGCTCCGCGGGCAGCTACTGCTTCACCACGACAACGCGCCCGCGCCCATACCGCGCTCAAAACGAAGGACTTCCTGGCCAGCACGCCGGTCAAACTCCTGAATCACCTTTCTTACAGCCCTGAGCTAGCACAGTGTTATACCGAAAATAAAAAATCAGCTCAAAGGGATACAACTTTCTTCGCCAGAAGATGCGCTGTCAGCGTTCGAGCAAGCTGTGAACGAGGTGTCTGTGGCGGAGTGGAAAAAGTGTTTCGAAAACTGGTTCAGACGCATGAAACTTTGTACAGAGGCTGGTGGAGAGTATTTTGAAAAGAGTTAATAAAAAAAATTTTTACTTATAGAACATTTTTTTTCCCCCAAAACTTTCTGAGTGTCCCACATATAATAGGTCGGGGAAAAAGTCTTTTCGCATATAGTATGTATGAACTTGTAATAAGATCTCTTTGGCTATACCCTTTGTATCTGGCTGGTTTTGGTATCATTAAAAAGTTTTAATTTTAAAGAAGACAATTCCAAATTCAAATTTGGAAAATGTGTGACTTTCATTTGTTTTTCTTATTGTTAAAATGAGTGAATCTAATGAAGAAATTCGATACATTTTAAAAATTTACTACAAAAAAGGTAAATGGTAGGTTTATGGACCTAATGCAGTATCTGTGAGAGTAGCGCAAATTTGGTTTAAGCGTTTTCAATCCGGAAATTTTGATATCAAAGATGCACGTCGCTCTGGTTGCCCTGTTACGGACAAAATTGATGCCATTGTTGAAAAAGTGGAGCAAGATCGGCATATTAATAGTTATGATGTAGCTGGAGAACTGGGAATTGACCACAAAACGGTTTTGGCGCATTTGAAAAAAGCTGGGTGCACAATAAAGCTCGATATTTGGGTGCCTCATGAGCTCACTAAAAGAAACCTAATGAACCGTGTACTCATTTGTGATTCTTTATTACGACGTAATGAAACCGAACCATTTTTGAAGAAGCTGATAACTGGTGATGGAAAGTGGATCACGTACGACAAGAAATTGCGAAAAAGATCGTGGTCAAAGGCCGGTCAGGCTTCACAGACTGTGACGAAACCCGGGTTAACGCGCAACAAGGTGATGCTGTGTGTATGGTGGGATTGAAAAGGCATTATTCATTATGAGCTGTTACCGCTAGGCAGAACCATCGATTCTGAACTGTACTGCGAACAACTGATGAGATTAAAGCAAAAAGTTGAGAGACAGCGGCCGGAATTAATCAACAGAAGGGGTGTGGTTTTTCACCATGATAACGCTAGACCTCACACACCTTTAGCCACTCAGCAAAAATTACGAGAGTTTGGCTGGGAGGTGTTAATGCATCCGCCGTATAGTCCTGACCTTGCACCTTCAGATTTTCACCAGTTTCGGTCTCTGCAGAATTCCTTAGGCAGTGTCAGGTTAACATCACGAGAGGACTGCCAAAACCACTTGTCGCAGTTTTTTGATCAGAAGCCCCAAAATTTTTATAGCAATGGGATCACATCCCTACCTACAAGATGGCAAAAAGTTATCCAACAAAATGGCACCTACATACTTTAGTCAAATGTAAATAAACTTTATAAAAAAACATTTTGAATTTTTATATAAAATGCGAAGAAACTTTTTCCCCAACCGAATATGTTGTAAATAAATAAAGATTATACTTTTAAACATAATATCGATAATATAAGTGGTTTTTTGTAAACTCGGACTTACACCTGAAGGTTTTGTTTGCGTAAGGCTTTTTTTTTTTTTTTTTTTTTTTTAAGGCGGGGAAATGCATTTCGCACATACCGGGTCCTTTGCTAGGGATTAGACCGTTGTTGATCATGGAGGCTTTCCACTGAGGCAATCCAAACAATAATCAACCGGCTTGTGTGGAGACTCGACTAATCAATACCCCACTAAAACCACCCTCCTCCCATGTGCCCCGCGCTTATGGCAGGAAAGGCGTGAGATACAGAACGTAGTTACGCCCACACCGATCCTAGCGCACAAGTGCTTGAGAATGCCCCGGGAGAGGCAAACTCACTTCGTCAACAGGGGTGAAGACTCCTCTGCTCCCTAGATGCTAGAGGGCCCCTGCAGCGGTATTTCAGGGAGGGAGGTCATGCGCATACCTGCGCCTCCGGGCTCCCAACTGACGTCGGCGCCCGCGAGACGCATGCGCACTACCATCTCTCTCCCTATCTCGTTCCGCGGCCTCCTTATGAGACACTACCGTCTCGCAGAAATTGGCCGCACCCACCCACCAGTCGTCGCTGTGCAGCATGGCTTGCACCAGATCGCCCAGCGATTCGATCGGTCCTACAAGTGTCTCGAGTTCAAACCTCTGAGGTGCCCATGCTGCGCACTCGACTAGCGTGTGTAACGCCGTGTCCAGCGCGCCACACTGGCGGCATTGGGGTGAAGGCAAGCAGCCCGCAATCTGACACAGATACTTATCGAAGCAACCGTGCCCGGTAAGTATCTGTGTCATTCTGAAGGTCAGGGTCCCGCGTTTCCGCGAGAGCCATCGCAACAGCTGCGGTCGAACCGCCTCCACCGTGTCAATGCCAGCAACAGGGTTTCCAACTCTACTGACCAAGATTGGATCATGGCCGCGGTTTCCCGCGTCCTGATCACCTGGAGTTCGGCCTGGCCATAGACCAGGCCACGGGCGAGGGCATCCTGTCGGGAGCGCCAAACTTTGGCTATCACGTCCGCCTGGAGAGGCCAGGGCGGATCGCCTGCCAAGAGTGTCGACGCCGTCCACGACACTGTACGGTATCCTCGGATGGTCCTCACCGCCAGGACCCGTTGTGCGCGGCACAACAAAGTCCTATTGTGGCGGTGAAGTGCAGTGGACCATACGGGTGCACCGTACAGGGCCATACTCCTAAGGATACCCATGTAGAGTTTCCTAGTCGTCCCCCCCGGTCCCCCCACGTTGGGAAGAAGCCGAGAGAGGGCGCCTGCGGACCTCACGAGCTTGGGAACTAGCTGCTCAAAGTGCGCTTTGAACAGCCATTTCCCATCAAGAATTAGCCCCAGATATTTCATCTGGGGGCCTACACGAATGTCCACCCCTTGGACTGTAACGGACAAGTCCGCGGGGGGATTGCGAAACCGCCTATGGAACATGATGGCCTCCGTTTTCGCGGGGGAGACCTTCAAGCCCAGCCTACCTATTCTTCGGACCACGATCGCCAGCCCGGCGTTGGCGAGGTCCACGGATTCCGCGAATGACGCAGCGCGTGCCGTGAGTAGGGTGTCATCCGCAAAGCAGATTAGCCCTATTCCGGGCAGGACCGGAACCCGAAGGATCCAGTCATAACCGACGTTCCAAAGAACCGGCCCGAGGACCGATCCCTGTGGTACGCCGCACGCGACGGGTCGCCGTTTGCGTAAGGCTTATGCTAACCGCGCACTACTATTGTCAATATTGGATCCATACTTTCACATCTAAATCCGGTATGATAAATTGTCATGGGTGTTTAGCATTAAAGGGTTACACGAGCAAAAGTTACAGGTGTAGAGTCGAGCTTGTGTTAAATATATAAAGACTTATTCTAATATATTGGACAGTTTTCACACCTAATGTGCATGTTGTTTTTGTATTAGGGCCATTACTATTGAAACTAGCATATATCATCCGAAGTACATTAAGAATTTAATCAACTCCATTAAAAAATCTAAATTAAATGAGGCTATGAACTATAAGATGACTAAATCTAAAAATATTTACGGTCTTATTCATATTGAGTTAGAGTAAGTTTCTTTGAGGTTACTCTAACTCAATATGAATAAGACTGTAAATACTTTTTGAATTTATATGTATTGTATAGGGTTTAATCAATTAGATTATGTTACCCAACATTAAATCTTATAACACGAATCCTATTTGAAGTAGTCGTGAAAAAACAAAACCTAAATATTCTCTAACCAAACATTTATTGTATTACGTTACTGTCCATTGCGTCAGTCACATAGCGATGTGGACGAAGATCTGCTATGTATAAATTTTGTAATGGCCAATAAAGTTGAGCCAAGGTGACCTCAGCACGTTAATTTATTGTCCTCTTTCATTTTCCTTCGAATTTTCTCAACAAGAACCTCAATGCCTTGTGTATTACATGCAACATGTTGAGTTTTTTGCGTTTAAATCTGATACTAAAGCGGATGCAAATTTTCAATACAGACATATACCTAAATATAAACTTACTTAAAAATATATATTTCACACCTCCAACGAGGTCGATCTCCAATTTGTAGCTTTTTCGGACTTATATTACACCATTTTGTATATAGACTAATAGCTTCTAGTCAAATTCCATCCATATGGCCCTAATAGTTTTGAAGAAAAATTAGTATGACATACAAAGAATCAAAGACAGACGGACAAGCATGGCGAAAACATAAGGATTTTGTTGATCTCTTCTATATATACTATGTTTTGTACGTGGTTGAGCTATGCTTTATCCAGAGTATGCCGCTAAAACAACTTTGAGTTGTGTTCCGGCATCAGTGGTCAGGTTCCAGTCTCCACTTCGAGGTCGGCCGAACATTGGCAGCACCTCTGGTATTGCTAACGTCCATAGGAGACGGTAACCACTTTTCATCAAAGTTGGGCGGTCCGCCTGTCTGCTACGCTGAAAAATGAGAAAAAATTGCTGGAATCATTATCATAATTACAGCTCTTAAGGCCGGCAGAACCGACTAGTTGGAGGAGCGAGATGGAATCCTCCTCGGTCAAGGAAGATCTTCCAGCGAAGCTATTGTTATGCCTCGCAGGCCTAGGCCCGGCTGTTATTGTTGGAAATTTGTATATATTCTTTGTACGTATCGAGAATCGTTTGCGACCTCAATTATTGCACAGCGCCATCTAGTAAGTGTTCCACTACAGTGGCGTGAAACAGACTTGAGCTAATCATGTTTCGTGCGATGAGTGAAAGTTCCAACGGACCGCTTCCTCCTCACCTATCTCATCTTCCATATGCAATCGGCAGTCAAACACACATATTATATATCCCCAAATTAAGCAAGTTACGCTTGTGTTATGGCTAATCGTTTCAGAAATTTACCATACCAGGAAACGAACCCGGAGACTGCGTTGCAATGAGGTAGGACGGCAAAGGCTTAGCCCGCTCAACTACAGAAGCAGTCATTCCAATCCGTCATCCCCGTATTCCAATACCACGTCCCATCCCCTATGTCCTATTCCTCCTGTCTGATACCATCGTAAGGGTTGGCAACGCGTTCGCGTCGGCCCAGGTGTTACAAACGTTAATAGGTGAGATAAACGTCCCGTATACGGGTAAACGGACAGTATACCCGCCACGCTTGTCTAAGGCGGCTTTGCAGGTTTGATACATCGGTTATCTCGATGTGTAAATAGGTTTGTAGGTTTCATCACGATGTTTTCCTTCACCGTTGTTATCACGTGGTTCTTGTAACAATATGTACATTAGATCAGACAACTGCCTAAGTGGTGCATGCATTCCGGCCAGGATTCGAACGCGCGCACTTTGAGTCCGGAACGCATGCGCTAGCCATTACGCTACCACGACTCTTACGTTGACCTGCCCTAAATTATACAAATACACAATTTTGCACCCACGAGAATCATCAGTATTTAAGATTGTTTACACAATTCCTTTCAAGTCTATAAGCATGAATTTCATATGTTCCTTTATGCATCTATATTTGTAATATATAAATTATACTGTTATGGTCACACGACCTTGTTGTTTCCTTGGATTTTCGCTACATTTGCACATTTGTTTACTGAACGAGTCTTTATGTAAATGTTTAACGCTAACAAACATGTCTGGAGAAATGAGTTACCAAAATAACTTCCTTTCTGTTAACTCTCCAGCTTTATCACTTCAATATCAATCATGTCTCGGATCGGCCTTGAAGGAAATTTACAGTCGTTTTTTCGGGTAATTTAATAAACTAAACGTATTGTGTATACTTATCATATATCAATATGTCATTATTTATAAACTGCACCACAGTCAGTATTAAAAAACCGTTAATGCCTGCCAAAGGTTGCCTGGAAGAGATCGCTTTTTAGCGATAAGGCCGCCCGTTGTACTGTCTCTTGTGTTTTTCTATTTCCGTTCTAAATCGAAATTAAATGAAATAAAACAGAGACCGAGGAAGCGTGGATCGTGGACTTCGTCGACAAAAACAATTAAAATAATATATTTTTTTCGAGTAGTAGATAAACATAATAAAACTACGTTTTAACAACGGTTTACATCTCAACCATTTTTTATTTTTCTTTATTAGAATCTCCAACAAAGGATGTATTCTTTGTTGAAGATTGTACGATTTAAGGTTATGTATAATATACAAATCTGTTATGTATGTATACATAACAGATTTGTATATTATACATAACCTTAAATTTTTACTCAATGTGCTCCGTCAATTACTGGAGACCACGACATGCGTAACAACTAGTCGTATAAATTTAATGTGTTATATATAATACAATAATACTTATATAAAAAGCTAAACAATATAATATTATATATTCGTGATATAATACACAATTACATATATAGATAAATTAGTTTATTAAATAAAAAATTGTATATGTCATAGGTACACAGACATCAGCCTTTATCAAGCAGACTCTGTAATACCTTTCTCAAGAATATATATAGTCTTTAATCTATACTAATATTATAAAGAGGAAAGATTTGTCGTTTTGTACAAGGTGTAAAAAAATTGTGTTTGAGTGGGTCCAGGGATGATGGTGGTGGCGCTGGAATCGGGTTCTAGTTTTTTATTTTTTTAGGGCAAGACAACGTCTGCCGGAACCGTTAGTATTATATAAAATTATTAGCGCTAGGCATGTTGCTGAACAGTTTCATGCGCTGCTTCAAGCCACAACATATTGGGAAGCAGTGGTAAATTAGATTAGGCTCCCATAGAGTAAATAATAACCATAAACAAAATTAATATTAAATGATTAAAATGAATCAGTTGGCGGTCGGCTAAGTAAAACTTTAATAATACTCATTGAAAGTTGACATTTTTGTTTTTGATAATTGGCCGAAACGTCGGAATAATAAAAATAAAGTAAATATACGCGCCTAAAACCGTTAAAAATTAGTTTTGTTATAACAATTAAAATGATCACCTTATGACGTCGGTGAATGCTATCACGTTTCTGCAACAAGACTCCTTTGAAACGGGTTGATAGCCCTAATAGTGGCCATAATACTTTTAATATGTATATATTAGTTTAAGTACCGATGGGCCACTTCATCCCCTCCCCATATCTAATCTTGCCTATTCCATTCCCCTATTCAACTCCCATATCCCATTCCTCATATCTGATCCCTCTATCTGTCTATGTCATCCCTCTAACCCATCCTAAAGCCTGGCAACGCGTTGGCTTCGCCGTTGATGCTGAAAACGTCTATATGGGACGGTAACCACTTTCCATGAGCTTGGCTGTCTGCCTGTTTAGCAGCTTCGCAATAAAAAAATAATAAAAATATATATATATATATATATATATATATATATATATATATCTTAATATACAACTATAAAGTAGATATAGCAATAACGCCAATTACAACTTAAGGCGTAATGGTAGATCGCGTGACATATAACAATAAATAGTTACTGCAGCAAATGTATTATTATTTTTTATAAAGTTATTGGACAAAAAAATAGAGAAAACGGAAATATCGCGGTATAAAATTACTATTATTATTATACCTATAATGGTATGGTTACTCGCAATAATTGTCTAAAGTGTAATGTAATAACATGATTAAATAATATATACTTTGGAAGTTTGTTATGGCGGCATATTCTAGACCAGGGGCCCAATTGTGCTATTTAAATATGTTGGCGTTACAAAAATATTCAAAATACAATTCCATTGCAATAATGTAAAAAATTCGGATTCCACTAAATCAACAATATCTTCTCGATATGATCACGATGGAATAGTAGTACAAAAAAAATTGTATTGCCACTAACATAAGCGGCGTTAGTCAAACTGAATATTGAAAAGCTAGCAAAATTTTAAACATTTATTTGGTGAGTTTTTGCTTATTATTTATAAAGATAACAGTTGCAAGCGACGGGCACGCCATTGGAATTAACAGAATATCGAAATTACCAGAATACGGAAATCTGGCAAAACTACAATTGCAGGAAACACGCAGATACATGTTCATATGTTGTACATATTTTTTTTAAATTTATTTATTTATATGTTTACAATACTGGTAGGTACATTATTTAAGGCTATATGTTGACAGTTTGCCCCCAAATTAGGACAAGCCAGTATTTTGGGGGGCACATAGTACTTGTTTCACTTTATAAAGGCGTACAAAGAAGATGGATACATATCTTCTTGGGCCCAGATTGAAGAAAGATGAGTGATTTTAAGATTTCTTTTTATTGTATTGGTATTTAACATAATTGTAGTGGGTTAAGTTATTTAGAATTAATTATTCGTGTGGTGTTTTTTTTATATTAATTGTTGAAATTCATTCACATAAATCAATTATGGTAATCAATAATTTATTTTATATGTGACCTTATTTTTAAGATTTAGGGGTTGAAATTTTATCATTTTGTAATGTTAAAATATAAGGCTTTTTTTTAAGCCATATCTTAATTAATTTCATTTCTTTGGCCCAAAACTGCCCGTTTTTTATACTTAAATGACCAAATTATCTCATTTATTATTTATTATGCATACATCATTCATTCAAGTTAATCAGGTTAGGACATGATATTATTTCGTATTTTCTAAAAGGAATAGGTACCTACATAAATAATAGTCACCACCACACCACACACCTACATAGAACCACCGAAATTGAGCTAAAATTATCGTTTGGTTTGCTGAAAGCTAAATGCATTCCGCAAATCCACATTTTAAATGTGGTTTACTGTAGTTATCAATCAAATAAGTATTCTGAACAATTTAATTGTTGAGTTTGTTTTGATAACCATTGCCAATAAATACTATCAGTTTATCTATGGGAAAGCTATTATCGGGTGCGTCTGTATACTTTTAATAGCAGTAATAACTGCAACATCTTGCTGTTGGATTGTAATAAAGTGATGTGCCCTTCTAAATGATATAATATCGAACCTGCTATGAAAAAACATCATAACCGACAGAATTTAGAATTTTCACTGTTATCATATAGAGAAACTAGAGGAGAGAGAGGAAATAGCTCAATTTTACTAACACTTTCGTCTTTCAGTGAAAAAATCTAATTGATAGTGAAAACCGCTTAAAAATTCGTTAGGAGTTAGCGGATATACAGACAGACAAACGTGGAAAGCAACTTTGTTTTATACTTACTAACTTACATATATTTAGAAGTGAAAGCCGAGAATTGTACAATAGATAAGCTTGATGACTTATGACATTGCTTGTTGCGGAACATAAATGGCTTGAATATTTCTTTTTATGAATATACGGGGATATGGACTGCTTCGTCCATATCCTACATAACATTTAATATAACAATATTTTAAGAAAAATCAAAGATGTATTCAAGCAACACATGTTCCGCAACCACCAAGCTATAATTAAATTATCAAGCTTATCTAGATTGTACAATTCTCGGCGTACAGTTCTAAATATAAGTGACATACATTTATCTACATGACAACACTAGGCGTGTTCTATAAAAGATAATAAAAATCTGTGACTAAAATATTCTACCATTGAGCAAAACGATCGCGAACAATAAAAGGGAGTGGCGAAACCACTATTTATATTGCAAACGCAATTTCAACAGACTACCTAATATACAATAAAATATCTGAGGCACAATTTATCAAAAAGTATATTTTAACTCTAATAAGCAATATTATATTCTCACATTTCATTAAAAGCTAAACGTAATATTATGTTTTGTTTTTCATTGAAATAGAGTTAATGGCGAGATCATTAAGTGCAACTTACTTCAAATTCAAAACTTCACTTGTTAAAACCTAGCCCCAGCCCAGCGATTGACACTAACAATCAATAACAACTCGAAATTTCACGTTTCACTAAAGACACGAGATTTTTCACCCAAATCCAATTCTTGCATAGAAAAGATCAATATTCTAGAACTATTGTCACATTTAACCAGATTTATGCCGTTGTTTATAAATAAACTGCACGTGCACAGCCAAACAATTTTCCAGTTCCAGCAAAAACCCAATATTTTTCTGTTTATCTTATAAGTGAACATTGTTTTGGCTTGACAAATAATTGAAATGAAATATGAATACACAATTTACTTTCTAAATTATGTGTAGGTATAGCACAAATATTTAGTTTCTTACAACGTGCTTGTTGGTCGCTACTTTGTATATTTTTAAAGATCTTACATACTTATTTAATAATTACGACTAATTAACACGAGTTCACGCGTTCTTGGAAATATAAGCTTTTAGTAGTTCATATTTCTAGTAATAGCCAATTAACGGTCATTAACAGTGGTGATGTAGCTTATTAATTTTACCTTTGTTTCATGCATTAAATTTTGTTATTCTTTGTAATGCCCCTTTTAATATTAGTAAGCAAGTCCATTTTTAACCTACATATCAACAGATAATCGTATGAAGACGACTATTTTCGTTAGTACTTAATAACATATTCTGCTATCGTTCAATCGTAAGGGAAATCTTTTCGGATAAATATAACAACGATTCTACAAAAAGATGATATATATTTTATGTTTATTGTAATTTATTCGACGTATACTTTTACCAAGCATTGTATGGTAAGATGACAGTAAGCTCCAATATATTTTCGTATCATATCATCAGATATTTTCTTTTCGTAAAATCAACGCCATTCGTACAAGAAATTCTTTTGGAATTCATCCACTTATTTTGAATATGAGTTTTATTCTATGAAATATCACAATATACTTCTTTGGGACATTCGAGTTATTCGCGAATAATGGTTATGAGTAATTACTCTAATGTTCTATGCGCTGTAAGTATAGTTAAACTTCTCCAAGTTCAAAATTCTCAATACTTTTTTTTATTTATTGCATGAGTTCAGCAGACCGGCAGACGGCCCACCTGATGGAAAGCGGTTACCATCGCCTATTAATATTTTTAACACCAAAGGTGCTACCAATGTGCTTCCGCTCTCTAAAGCGAGACTGGTACCTGGTTACTAATAATAACTAATTAACACAACTCAGGATTATTATGGCGGCATGCCCTAAGCCAGGGGCGGTAGACATCTAGACGGGTATTATATACCTATGAGTTATTTTGTCGCCTATAACGACAGGCCGTCCAGTCGCAAGAAATTGTATTCCTTTCTGTTCCTCCACGGTTACTTTTTTATTATTTCTTAACACAAATTCGTCTTAACCACATAATTTTAAAATTTATAACAGTCTTACATATATCTAACGTTTTTTTTAAGGTTGACAGGGTGTTATTACCGGACCTGTAGTGTTATATATTGCATCTTAGCTTTTGTGTTATCATGCATACTCGCGATGCATAAACGCGAGGAACTAGAGGCTTGCTACAGAAATATGTACTGGCTACTTGGAAAAAGTTCAAAGTTGTCAGTACCTAACAAGCTGCTTTTTATAAATAAGTCCTGATGCCAGTCTGGACCTATGACGTACAGTTGTAGGGCTGTACCAAACCAAGCAATATATAAATCATACAACGCTTCCATAAAAGTACTGAAACGAATTGCAAACGCGCTAGGGTACATTGGATAGGGCGACCTCCAACGGGACCTGAAAGTGGAGTTTGTCATCAGCATTATTAGGAAGTACGCGGAAGCCCACGGGCATTGATTTGATCATCATGTTAACATCAAGGCGATCCATAAGTACCATACATACATAATAAGTAGTCTCAAAATGACAAAATCGTTTGAACTAGTGCAAACATATATAAACAAAACTAAAGTGTAGCGTAATGTGCTAGCTATAATAAAGAACACATGAAGAAAGTGTCTTCGCCTTAATAAAGATAATACCGGAAATGCTAATGGACACTTTCTTAGTATAAACACTTTTAGTTAGTATAGGTTATATATTTAAATTACTTCTTAGTCTTTTTAAATTACATGGTAATAATAGTGAGGTATTTTTAAATGTGTGTTTACAGATGGTAAAAAATGCATGTATTCTCTTTCTGATATGTGAACGTTTAAGAAATCTATAATATTTTAAAATTCTAAACATGCTATTTAAAAAAAAACTGGAATACACTACATAAACGTTGGAGAACACGATGCAAACTACTGAACCGATTTCGATGCGGTTTTCGCTGATCGACAGTTAATTTTTAGACTTAAAATCTGTGCTACTTTTATTCCGGAAATCCCGTGGGAATTATTTAAATAGCCCAGGTTGAAAAAATTCCACTGTGATTTTTTTCATTGCACGATAGCAAATTTTATGTGATAAAATGTGTGATATATTTTATCCCGGGAATCCTGCGGGAATTTTTCTAGGAGTGGTTTGAAATTGTTCGGGTGTATAAAAATCAGCTTATTCCGGCACAGTTTTCACTAAAACGATAGCTTGCTTACGTTATTTTTTAAATGCTGCGATAGCTTTGTGTCCCGGGAATCCCACGGGAAGTCAAGCGTCTACGAAGTTACATGCATATCATTGCAATTTTTATTTGTCTTTGTACAGTGGATTTAAAGCATAACATAGCATAACTTAAGTAAAACAAATTTGACTATTCAACATCCTAAAGCCCGTGTGGAAAGGCGTGAAAGCCATGAAAGCGTTACAGCGACTGATTAATATTGCAGACGGTAGCTTCCGATCGATCCAGCTATCAAGTTAGATTGGACGCGCTAAAGTGATTACGTACCTACCTTATACCTACACTATTATGCCTTTTCACAAACGTGCAGGGTCACAGATTACTGCTGTGATCAAAGAGCTTAAAGGATTTCTGTTACACACAAATAATGTAATTGAAACTTGTGAACTGGAAATTTTATATGATGGAATTTTATACTTGATATTTTCGGTAATGGTAATAATTATAAGAACATACATAGACGATACTTAATTTTTATACACTAAAGAGTTCTTAAATTTTTTTAAATAATCAACTGTTTGTTTTATAGGTGTAATATAAAGTATAATGATGAAGGAAAATTTCATTCGGATTATCTACCTGATCGGTAGTGTAGACGAGGAATTAAACTCTTGTTTTAGCATATATTTATGACCATCAAAAAAATTGTGTGTATGTGCAGTTCACACACAGTAGAAGTGAAACAAAGTGTGACAAGGGGTGGGAGGGATTCTAAATTACATGACGTCACATTTCATATATTATATCGTTATAATATATTTAAGCTTTAAAACACGAAATTTAAAGTATTAACGAAAAACTTCAAACAATTTACAACTCTATCTGTATGAGCAGTGTTTAAATTATTAAATATAATCTATTCTATCTCATTCTCTCGCAGGCTTAGTCCTATAGATTCATGTGTTTATCCCTTTTTAATGTCGCTTTTTCGTTTCATCGAGTTTCATATCACAACAATGTTAAAGTTTCACTTATAAAAATTGAATTTGATACCAGCTCACAAACTGCCCTGATTACAGCTTTTCAAGTGTCTTTAATAAAAAACAAACATTTTTACTTTTTACTCGAAAGCAAGAGAAAACCTACAATATGCTGAGTGATTGTCGTCAGGTGGAGATAGTAAACTCCTAAACACCTAATAAAATGTCGAACAAGTATTTTCTATTATATCTTATTCCAGAACTTTTATAGTTTCAGTCGTAAAACTGAGTTGCGATCTCTTGTCTCCCGTTTATAGCAATACTGAGAAGTCAGTTATGTCTGCGCCTAATGTGAGAACAATAAGCACACTTAATTTTGCACTCAGAAATCTTAAGCAACAATTAAGAAAATAACCTCTCAACATTAAATTAAAATTTTAAATAAATACTGCCATTATCACTAACTATATTACTTAACTATCAATAGAAATACGTATGCATTGTGATTATGATTATGCTTATGTTTTGTTAGTAATATTGATTGTCTTGGTTCCAAATCGTTCAAAGTTAAATACCGCCTACTTTTCTTCTTTGAAGGTGTTTTGTATAGGTATATTTTTATGTAATGAATACTAACATGTTTTCTATCTATTCATAACTCAATATATTATCTTGTAATGATCATTGATATAAGGTGATTTAAAGTAACAGCCTTATTGTGAACATCAACTCTAATTATTTAAACAATTATCTGTCACTAAAAACTCCGACAACGTTGACAACGTCTCATGTGAGACAAACATTTGTTTGAGAAATTTAAATCCACTTTGATGTCAATAATATAACTTCCTTGATAATTTTCCGATAAAAAGTATACAACAATATGTACTAATGTATAATGAAATTTCATGAAAATGATGTAAAAAGGGGATAAATATAAATTCTCAGGTTGGAACTAAATAGAAGTAGGAATCTAAAACTAACTTAAAAGTTATAAGTTCATAAAATTAAAAACTAAACAAACTAAGATATAAATAGTCCAAGTAATTAAAGACAAAACAAATCGCTGCCAGATGGGAGCGTGCCCAACCAGCCAGTTGCATTGCCGCGCTGTATGGCGATGCTCATTCGTTGGGCGAAATATGGGCCAGCAGAAATTGTCGTGTTCGTATAATATTGTTACGAGTTACAGGACTGGAATTAAAATGCCGTTTGGAATTACTATAGATTTTATTAGAACTATACAAACACGTATAACACAGGTACAAATATAACTGGACACAACCAGTATAAACTGCACGATTCCATAACACGCGCAAAGTCCCTCACTGTATAGCTTATCGAATATACACGTCTTGCTCGTATCGTGATCGTCGCTTGACTCCGGTCTCTCCGTTCGGGCATTCCTTTATACTCAGCTTACAATATGTCACGACCGGGTAAACAATGGCTTCCAAGAGAGTCACACCTGGGCACTGGCTACCATAAAGGATAACAATATTTACAATACACAATAAGCGGCGTTTCTAATTACAAATATTAAACACAAAGTAAACAAAAGAAGGTGAACTAGAAGAGTTACAATTAGTTTAAATGCCGGCAGGTAATGAAATGTGTTTTGTTTCAGATATGCAGGTGGGTTTTGTTTTTTGTTGGGACCAGAGTTGTAACACTATTTAAACAATATTTTTACTCGTACAAACTTATGACTTCATAAGCTTGTACGATCGTACATAATCTATGAGACACATATTTTAAGATGATAAAAAGAATCTCAGTTGATTTGACTCGTCTATTAAGGCATCATGAAAGAAGAATACTAGATTTTTTTTCAAAGGCTTTAGAGCCAGCAACACCAAAGATAGAATAGAATAGGTTTTTTTTTAAAATGATAATAATTAGGATATTGTTTGTTTTTATACAAGGATCGTGTTGTAGTTACGTAAGAAAACGACTTAAGCCTGATGCTTTTAATGAATTTGCTAGAAAAAATCAACGTGCACTCGGTAATTCCCGAAAGTATAAATCGACTTAAGGTGCGTTTCTACAAAAGCGAATAAGGTAAGTGTTGCGTCAATATTTCATTTGGATGATTTTATGCTCGATTTAACTCGTTCAATGCAATTATCCATCGAACGCTGAGGCTGATCGTGAATAACGATCATTACACAGTGAAATCAATATATAATTGTGCACTGACAATCAGTTTTTGTCGCCCGCTCATGGATAGTAATTTGTCACTTTTGCTACTGTATGATGGTGCAAGGATAAAGCAGACACGGATATATAAAATAACCATATATTACTATATGGTTGTTGAAAACATGATTATAGGTTTGGTATATTTATTAATGTTGCTCCTAAAGTAGTAGAATGAAAAACTTTCTTTAAATAGTTGTTTGTTCTACTTCACAACCTTGCGAGTAAACATATTAATATACGATTTAGTATGTATGAATAAACTTCGATCCCATATACCGTACAAACTATTTTAGAAATAAAAAGTATCTATACTATAATAAATGTGTAAATGGTTCGAGTTTGTACAAATCGTTTAAAAATGTGAATGAATGAATGCTTCATCTTTTTTGGAAAATATTGAACGGATGAATATATCAGACGAATATGAATGAAACTCGACATAGTGCTGGCCTATAACCCGAGTTAACACTTAGCATACGTTTTATCCCTGTAAATTATGTCGTTTCCCTTTGGATACCTTAAACATACAAATGTTTATTGCGACTAAAAAATTAAAATGTTGCAATGATTTATATTAAAACATTGAAGTATAAAAATTTTAGATTATGAAATCTTGATAAATTCAAAATTGGGTCAAAATTTTCAAATCTATACTAATATTATAAAGAGGAAAGATTTGTATTTTTGTATGTTTGTAACGAATAAACTCAAAATGTACTGAACCGATTTCAAAAATTCCTTTTACATTAGAATGCTACATTATCCCAGATTAATATAGGCTATATTTATTTCTAGTAATAGTTTGGGATCCCTACTAAAACTTCAATAATGTAAACCAAGGTGTAAAAAATAGTATTTCAGTGTGTCCGGGGATGGTTTAGACTCACAATTAGAAGGTGTGTACCTAAAATAGTAATTTAGCACTTGTGTGTCGGGGATGCCTTTTTAGACTCGACTAGGAGTTTCACCTCGGCTGGACTGTTGCCATGAGAGGGGATGAATCTTGCCCACCAAATGTGAGAGCGGGCCGGGTAATATAAAGCCTGAGGAGGAAGGATCGGCGGACCGGGATCGGCAGTTCGCGGTGGCCTATACTATCTACTGCCGTTTCGCAACGTGTTATGGCTGGGAGAGAAGAAACGGCGAAAGAAACTTTAGTCTATCCTATGGGGGCTGTGTCTCCTGGCGTCCCTCGCGGGGACGTGGAGAGATCGTAAGCTAACCGTGGGCGGGCTGATCCGAGCCAGCCGTTTTGTGATATCGTCGACCTTGTAACTTACGCGAGAGCGACGTAATGTAGTTTTTGATGGAGGGAAGCTCCAGATCGACGTTACGCATATAGGGGAGACCGACATGAATTTATTCTGAACGAATACGAATACCACACTCGCGTCAGCATCACAAATCGCGCTCTATTCCGGACTATAGTGATATGCTCGTTGAAGCGCAAGTTCTGATCTAGGGTGAATACTTTGCCCAGGGATCTCTTGTTCGTAGAGCGAGATGGCTTTTAAGCGAAGGCAAGCGCGTTTGGGAGAGCGAAGCGTGCCCGGGGAAAAGAACATTGCTGCGCTTTTCTCCGGGTTTACCTCAAACCATTCGCCTAGCTCTGTTACAGCTACCTGTAGCCGGACGCAAGCCATTTGTCGGTTGTGATCTGATGTATAGAGTGCGGTGTCATCCGCGAAGAGGGCCAACTCTACATCTGGAGTTTTTGGGATGTCGCGTAACGAGCGTTAATTAACGACCTTTATCACATATGATGGCAAAATCTCTTAGTCTAGAGAGGATAGAATACCGATGACAGATCGCGGGAAAGAGCAGTTTGTTATGGCGGCATTGAAGATGCTCACTAAGAATAATCAAGTGGCGGGGAGGAGTTTTAACACGCGATTGTTAATGCCATCGATCCCTGGGGCCTTTCGTGGTTTGAGGACTTGATCAGATCTTGCACTTCTTCCACCGTGACTGGGTCGAGTGTGGTTTCCGCTGGTAAGGAGGATCTACGTTCAACCTCGGAGTCCACCTCCGTCAGGTGTGACTGGTCGACGTTTTGTGTAGTAATTGAAGCTCTAGACTCTGAGCAAGGCATTCGGCTTTCTCCTCATCATCGAACGCCTCGGTGTTGTCGGCTCTTTCTAGCGCGGGTATGACAGTGAGGGTATCTGATTTGAGAGCTCTAGCCAGCTTCCAGTACGCCTGGTGAGTTGGTTCGATATCTCTCAACGTTCTGTCCCAACGTTGTTCCCTGACTTCCCGGATACGTAGTTTGACCTCGCGCTCTAGTTGGCGGAGTCGGACTCTGTTGTCGTCGGTGGGATATCTGTCGTGAGCTCTGGAGGCAGCTCTCTTTTCCCTCAGCAGTACCCTCACTTCGTTAAGTGGCGGTCATTCTCCACTGGCACCTGTCTGGACGAGTTTGCGGATTGAAGGTGGCTGGTGAGGGCCTCGATCGCCGTCTCCGTGTCTTGGTGGGATTCGATGTGGTCCGGGAAAGTCTCAACCAGTCCACAGAGGTCCTAGTTTCAGATGTCTGGTCCGTCTGTTGTCCTAATTTGAGGATAACCGGGCGATGGTCGAATGGAACTGAAGAGTTACGCCCTCAGTAATGCTAGGTCGAGAGTGTTTGGGGTCCCCAGTCGCGGTTGGGGGGTATCGTGTGGGGGGTCATGGGAGTTATTATATCAAACAAAAGATTGTCTGATATATTTATTAAGGAAGGTCTCCTGCACTAGTAGTATATCTACTTGATTGGTAACCAGGAAGTCATGGACCAAGTCGCGCTGGTTTCGAAGGCCGTTGGCGTTATAAGTCGCCAGAGTCAATGAGCGTGGTTTATTTCTACCTACATGCGCCATTTGTTACCGGTAACAATAATTTAACTAGGTTGTTTAGTTATAACGACCTAAGTACCTGGAGGAGGTACGCGTGATCCATTTCGATCACGAGTTGATCCCGGAGGGAGGGTTGATCAGACTCTGCAACTTGTCTTAGTTTTCGAGCCAAGAGTTGGACCTCTGCTAGGTCGAAAGGCAAGTTCTTGGCGAATTTAGTCGCCAAGGCTAAGTCCTCCGCTAAAGAGTGGTGGGGTGACGGCCCAGAAGGTGCTTTTAAGATGGGGGCGGGGCAGGGGTTGCTTGGGGTAGGCCGGCCAAAATTGGGGCGCGCGTCCTTAGTGGAGGGAACGCTTCCGTCGTGGGAAGACCCGTCCAGTGATTTACCACTGGAGGGGCCGCCACGAATGGGGTTTGTTCGGCACTTTTCTAGTGCCTTTTGGGCGTTGCCCTTTCCGAACTTACGTTTGGGTCGGGGGCGGCAGAACAGCCTCTGTAGTTAGCGGGTGACCCGCTTGGCCGCAGAGAATGCAGCTCGGTGGCTCCGGGGAGTCCCGGGTGCGTGTGCACTCCGAGGTCCCGTGGTCGCCCAGGCACTTGACGCACCTGGGACGGGATTGACAATGTAGGGCAGAGTGCCCATAAAGTTGGCAACGATGACACTGCCGCAGTGTATGTTTTTCGTGTGGGCGTTCCACACGAAGGCCAGAGAGGCCACAGACCTTCTCAAGTTCGAAGATCTTTCCCCTCTGGGGAGAGGTCGAGGACAACCAATACTAGGTTTAGAGGAGACTTTGTTGCGTCGCCTCTGTGCATACGGTGCACTTCGTGCACCGGTACAGCTTGGGACTTAAGGTCCTCGAGAATGTAGGAACACTCGATTTCCTGTGGGAGTCCGCGGATTACAGCCCGAAGGCGTTTTTCTTCCGGCAGGGCATAAGTGTAGTAACCGATTTTACGGTCACATAACAAGGATGTTAGGGAGCGGTGGTCACTTGAAGACGTGACCATAACTTTGATGCCGTGTTGGGTATCACGGGCTTCTTTATAGAGATTGCCTTACCTGGCAGCTCCTTAGCGAGTTGAAGCCAATGGGCTTTCTCGCGGATGATCAGGGGTGGCGGCGGGCGCTGTGAAGGTGGCCCAGGGCGGCTGGAAGGTGCCGCTGTTGGTTTTTTGCCCGCAGTAGGAGCGGGGTTGGGGAGGACCTCCCTCTGGGTCTTCCGTTTTTTGGTACGATTGACGGTTATGAAACCGTCATCGTCCTCGCGGTTTAAGGGGATGTTCGCGGGAGGCGCGACATCCATGGGGGTGATTTTATCAGCCGGTGGAAGAGGGGCATCCCTGAGGTATTGCGGACCGTCAGGAGATAATTCGATTTCTCGACGAGAATCGATTACGCGGTGTATGGGCGATCGCGAACGCGATGTCGTCGAGCTCGCGGAGCTCGATCGCGGTTGTCCCGACGCGGAACCGCGAGAAAACGAGGCGCGTGATTTTGGTGCCACACGGTGGGCATCGTTGAGCGGGGGTGCGGGCGGCGGGCGCACCGGTAACACGGCGGGTACGGATGCGGGGGGCGCGGGGGGCGCGGGCGCTAAGGCAGAGCGCAGGTGGTCAGCGATAAGCGCGGTGGCGGGGGTCGCGGGGTGCGGTGGTCGCGGCAGATGCGGGTGCGGGGCCCCTTGCACGTGTAACTTGCAGGACACGGGTTTCTCGGAATTAAGTTCCGAGATAACGGACGCCATTGATTGGGACTCCGGAGTCCTCAAATATTGGTCGAGCGCTTGAGGGAATTGCTGTCGTAAAAACGACAGGAAACCCTCCAACTGCAATGGAGAGAGCTCCACGCCGTCCATTGTCCCTGAGGGGGACGAACGATTTGGTGGAAAAACCACCTGATGACGCACTTTTCACTGCACTGTCACAGAAAAAAAAACAGATCGACCGGGTGAACGAACGAACACAACGAACACGAATAACGGACAGCCGAGGCGGAGCGAGAGACGTGCGCGCGCGACGAACGACAACGGGCGAATGTACTAGCGTGACAAGCGTAATTCTGAACTAAATACGGTCAGCGGTGATTTAATTGCACCAAACGCGTAATTAATTAACGTTATCACATATTTAGACTTTTAATCTCCTAATAATCATTGGAGTTAACAGTTTGCAGTTGAAATTTCAAGAGACTTCTCCTGCAGATGTCAGATTGCACAAGTGAAGTAGCGCCAACATTTGAATAAATGTTACGTTTTGTTACGTTTATAAAATACAGAAACATGAAAAAACAAAATTGCAATGTTGACAAAGACAGACACTGAGATTAACAATAGTTTTAATCATCAGAAACAAAGATGATATAATAACTACGCTTATCATAATTATTAAAACCAACAAAAATGTTTAAAGACATATATAAGAAACTCTTTGACACTACGCGGGATCAGAAGGCTGGCTCATTTCGCACAACAAATAAGTATTGCCATACATCGTGGCAATGCAGCTAGCCTTCTGGACACGCTCCCCGTGGGCAGTGATTTGCTACATAGTGTATTTTAGCTCGTCTTCAATGTCTTTGTTTTTTTAATCTAAATACTATTATAATTTAATAGAATTAATCTTAATATATCTTTAATTAATAAAAATCATTTACATCTCTAAACACTATTTTCGACAAGATAGAAAATCAAGTCAACTTTGATTTAAGTAATTTTAAATTTTATTGTCAAACATTTTATATTTTTTTGTGGAATAGTCTGTTCTGTGACTTAGTTTAAAAAGGTAACATGTGCTCCCGGATCGTTATATAAATCAATTTGAAAACTGGCGAACCTTTTCATACTGCGACTGTACAAACAACATTGGTTTCTTTCAGTTTGGTACTTTTTAAGATATGGGGTATATTCAATTAAGTGTTTTTTGGAGTCATTTAGCTAATGTTCATTCATATTAGACGGATCATCCAAATTGTATCAATTTTGTTGAAACGCTGAAAACTGAAAGGACACGACGATATTCAATAATATTTGTAGAAATTTGGGATCTGGGAGGATCTCGGATTTGGGAGTCATGTGTTTGAATAAAGAGCAATATAAAAAATATAAATACATGTGATAAGCTTAATGTTACACGATTAGACGACAGACATCATAGGGCAAAAAAGAACTGAGGTGCCAGTTCCAAGTTATACGTCCTCAATTTTAACACTATTGAATGATTTAAGATTATATGAATCATCCTAGTTGATTCATTCAAATTGAAAAACAAATAATCCGTCTAATATTGGCTCAAATGAAAAAAAAAAATATTTTTTTATTGGCAGACAAACACATATTGTATATCCCCAAATTAAGAAAGTTACCCTTGTGTTATGGGTAATACACAACGGGGCCTGCAACTACTCTGGGGCCGATCCCAGACACCCAAACCATAGCAAATAACGGAGAAAATTCGTTTCCGAAATTTACCGTGCCAGGAATGCAGGACACTCTGCATTGTAATAAGATAAGCCGGCAAAGGCTTAATCCGCTAAACCACAGAGGCCGTCTAGTGAAAAAACACATGTAAAAACAGTCCTTGAAAATCAGTTTAAATGGAAGTATTTATTATTATTTATTCCCTTCAAAATCAAAATATATTTTTATTAATTTAATAAATAACTTCATCATCATGAGTTGATATTTATCTGACACAAAATATATATAATCCGTATCGAAATAAACTAAGGTTACTAAAATTATGGCGTTCCATTTTCTAAGTCGTAGGAAGCCAATAGTTTTGCTGTTTCCAGGACAGGCTACTTTCGGAAATACTAATATAAACAATAAGAGGACTTTCACCGCGTTGAGTCATCAATCTGTTCAATGTGTATTGCCTATCGATTATCTGCAACCCACACGTCCAGGCTAGAATGTAGCTTACTTTAAATGTAGAAAGTATTTCGTGTACATTCAAGGTTATATTTTAAAACAGACACTTTACATACAATCTCGTATCCCTTAAAACAAGCTAGGGAACGTACTCTTACTTCGCGACATATTTTTTAAACACCCCTCCATTAGGCTCATTAGCCGTTCAAAAAGTGTTAAATGCTGCCATATTTGATTATAGCTCGAAAAAGAGCGAGATTTCCCTAGAGGATATTGACTACGTGACCAAGCGTGGTATTATGAAGACCTCCCTCCCCCCCTGAACGGGTCACGTAGTATGGGTACATTCCCCTAGTTATGTATAAAGAAGTACATTTACAAAGAGCAATATACATATCTAGGAGTCATTAATTATTATGATGGGCTGCCTTGTGTCTTGTCACAAATTCAGAAGATTCTAAAAGGAATTTTGCTTGCAGCAATGATCAATGGCTAAGCAGCCGCCATTCCGCAAAATTTGTCGCTTACCCCCGGGGATACCTTCCAAGGACATATTTTATGATCATGAAATATTAATTAAATTAAATCTTTTCTCGTAATATTAATAATTATAATTTTGCCATATATTCGTAAACCACCGTATATATGTAGCTACTTATAAGGACGAATGCAGTATTTAGACTCAAACTTTATCTGTTAATTTTAAATGACTAACTTAACTACAACTGGGACTCTAAGGCGATTTTTGTAAAAATTACTCAATACATTTAGAAACAGAAAGAAAAAAAAGAAATCTCTTCTTTCTATTCAACACATTTAGTTTAAAAAACTTTTTAAAACACATTCGCTTTAGCTCTCCGTAATTTTATAAGAGTAATTTTAAGATTTTATAAGATAACTAGGATATGCCCGCGACTTTGTCCGCGCTTGACTTGAAATTCGCGCGGAATTCCCGGGACACAAAATACCACAGTATTTAAAAAAGAATGTAAGCTATCGTTTTAGTGAAAACTGTAGCCGGAGCAAGTTAATTTTTACGCGCACGAACAAGTACAAACCACTCCCGGGAAAATTCTCGCGGGATTCCCGGGATACAAAAATCACACATTTTATTACATAAAATTTGATATCTATTAGGGAAAAAATCACAATCGATTTTTTAAAATAATTCCCAGAAAATTTCCCGCGAGATTCCCTGGATAAACCGTAGCGCAGATTTAAGTTTAAATTTTGCAGTCGATCAGCAAAAACCGCATTGAAATCGCCCCAGTAGTTTTTACGTGAATCCCGAACAAACAAACAAACGACAAATAGACACTAAATCTAAAAAAATATATATATAATTATTATATATTATAGCTATCCCATTTGTTTTTGAAGTGCTAACTTCTTATGGGAGGGTAAACCGCTTCGTTACGTAACGCGTTACGACGCCAGTCTGTCTGGCTTCCCTTTCTCTCACGCATACGGCAGCGGTAGGCAGGCTCCTCCTCTCACTCTAACCCACGCGCTATATACATAAAATTTAAGTAATAACCTAAGCTTTTCTCAAGTTTCAACAGTTTCAATATTAAATATTTCAACTTAGATTAGTTTAAGTTATCACTTCTGTCGGGCGTCCCAAGACGCACACGTTTTTTAAATAGCTTTAGTGTAAACACATGTTTAGAATTTTATAATATTATAGATTTTCATACTATAAATAAAAATACATAATGTTTCATTTTTGTATAAGCAGGTGGTTTTCAAACGATATAATTCTGTAGTACTTCACGTTATTTATAAATAAAATATTTAATATTTCGTTCGGCTAAGGCACTATTCCTGCTGTCACCCACGCGTTCTATTCCTGAAATTTGTCCTTACCCTCTTCTAGGATATGATTTTAACGACAATAATATTTTCCTTAAAAATCTGGTAACCCTAGCGCTGATAATGTCAACACATTGATAGATAGGACGAAAATTTTATACTCTGGAGACATAAAATAGCTTTTATGTTCTGTCATAAAATATCGACATAAAATATCTTTGATAATTTTCAGTTTTGCCAGTGAATATTCGAATATCTATTTTAATATATGTCATAACGGCGAAGTTGAAAATGCATCAGTTTAAAGAAACTGAATATATATCACATATGACTCTTCTTCGTATTTGGATATTCTTAACACAGAAAGTCTTCATCAGCAAATAATACCTATAATAAATCTGTAGAGGGGTTGAGTTTGTACAATTAATTTAAAAATAAGAAAAGAATTAGGAGAGCTAATTCGGAACGGCAGATTTAGAAAATGCAACTTTTAGAATGTTTGTGTCTATCCATCCGTTAGAGCACCACGTGAAAACTGCCGATAGTATTTAAATCAAATTCGACACAGCTAATTTATATCCCGGAGTCAACATTTAATATACTTTTTATTCCGATAAATGACATCGTTGTGGTGGGGCAGGCGATAAAGCGTGCGGTCGTGTTTTTAAAGTAATTCACTAACGAGCTCATCATTATGGCAATATGAACGAAGTTTTGCTGGCACAACTAGTCGTACGTAAAAAGTTACATTTAAAACTATAAAATAGTGGCTATATACAAAGGCAAGTAACTCTTAAAGAATTGGAAGAAAGTTAGAGAGAAAATAATCTTCATTACTTGTAGCAGTCTATGGCATTTCGTACTACTGTTATCAGAGCTCTTTGTACCTTTCGTCTATCAAATCATCGCTCATCTCAGCAGACAGTTTTGGCTAGCCTAATTAATACTATTTTTACCAACTAAGTACCACCTGCCCGTCGAGATTAGTAATGTGCAATATCCGCTCAACAGCTTAGACAAGTGTATATACCTACCAAACAACTATATAGGTAAATCTTTCAAGTGGGCCTTCTGGGCCAAATTCTAAACTATGTGTAAAATGCAAGGAGAGATTTGGGCAAGAAAGTACCAAATATTAACTATTTGGACAGGGTTTCCACTTCATTGTTCAGCCTTTGATGTGAATATTCACACAGCACAGTAAGCAATGAACACGTTTTTTTATTGGACTTGACTTTATGTTGTTGGTCCGAAGACCTCACAACTTTACCGGGGTTTTCGGGGCGAGTGCCTTTGCGAAGCGAAGGCGCTCGAGCCCGGAGGCAACTTGCTCGAGGGGGCTCCCTAGGGAGTTTCACCTCGGCTGGACTTTTGCCATGAGAGGGGGATGAATCTAATGATGCCCACCATAGGGCGACACAATGCACTAATTGAGAGCGGGCGACGGGTAATATAAAGCCCGAGAGGAAGGATCCCGGCGGACCGGGATCGGCGGTTCGCGGTGGCCTATGCTATCTTACTGCCGTTTCGCAACGTGTTATGGTTGGGAGAGAAGAAAAATGAACACGTCTACACGCCACTACGCCTTTTATATGAAAATGCTACCCTACAAAACAATAACATTGCATCATTGCTAAAAATAGCAATTACATCATAGTGTTGCCAGGATCATAAAAATAATTATAATAATTAGTTATTGATGCACTAAATTATCTAGACGATAATTTAGTGGGCTTATAAAATTAACTAACCGGTAGAAAATGGTAATTTAATTATAAATCGAATCATCTGATAATTCTACTAAAAGTATTATCTATGACGATTGTCTATGTCATATTAATATACACTATGGTTCTCATGACTACTGTGGTGGACATCTTGTAACATATGCTAAATAGCGAAAAACAACCAAGGTGTCTCGAGGCCGATTTTGATGAAAACAAGTGGTATAATTATATTTTTGAAAAATCAATTACCCTCGTCAAGAATCGAATCGGCTAATTTTATACCAAATCATAGTGTAGCTTGTAAGCAGCAATTTCTGTGAAGGAATGTCAAAAAGGCAAACCAAGGCAAAGGGTTGTTTTTGAACAAAATGTTCTATTTTCCATGAATTAATATATTTAAACCATCCAAGCAAGAGATGTTGGCCTTGGTCAAGTCTTCATAAAATACCTATGTCTCTACAAATCGACTGTTAAGCCGTATACAGTAAACAATTAGCTCATTCTGGTCGCATACTTTGATTTATTGTTACCGGTAAAGAGTATCGCAGACAATTTATAGTTTTTCGTGACTTACATATCATTAGATGCTAGATTATGCGCAATTTATTACAATGGCTAATCGTTTGCCGACGTTTGAATTCATTATTGGTCATTAATTATTGGCATCATTATTTATAATACCCAATATCAAAATATCTATAGAATAGAAAACACTTTAATGTTCACAAAATAAACAATTACAGAATTAATAATTAAATAAAATAAGAAAGGAAGAACAGTAGAACATGGAAAGTAAACAGCTAAGTTAAGAAGAATAGAAAAATATATATTTTATTATAAACTAAGGTAATGGCTTTTGACAGATTTTTTAAATATGGCAAGTGATTTAGATTATAATATCTGTGATTTGAATAAGTGCCATTATTTATATAAATGATCGTTTTTAGAATTTTGTCTCTGCTCTGAAAATTGTCTCGAATGCGCTTAGAAACAGCTCAATGGAATGAAACTTTTAAGAATTAAAACTAACTCGCATTTGGCTAATATTTTAAAACGTACTAATTCATTACAAAACAAAGATCAGAAGAACAATACCCATCGATATATAAGCTTGTTTTACGACGTAAAGACGGCATTATTACAGCAGACATGGCACATACACAATGGCATCGAAACATAAAACCGCGGGCGTCAAATCGATTCTGCGTATCGGAAATGCAAGTATCTTTATAGTGAGAGGTTATTGAAATTACTATGCGATTTTCTTCTTCATTTATTGAACACCGATAATTTACCTCCGCTCTGATCTACGAAGCATGCGATTTATACGTAGCGTGAACAATCTATGATAAGACATTTTTGACATATAACAAAGTTTTCCGAACTTTGGAACATATTTTAATTGTGATGTTCAGTGGACGTAAGTCTTTTTTGTCGAGGTGTAATCCATCAGGTGGGGCGTGTGCCTGTCTGCTGAACTCATGCAATAAAAATAAAGAAAGAGTCTCGGAAACCAAAGATATTTCCAATAAACTTGTACTTCGGCTCATTGAGTGAGCCCTTTTCTTACAGAGGAGTCCTTTTTGCGGACTTCATAAGACGCGTTTGAAGGAACACATCGTAGCACAAACTCAAGGTCTTTATTGGAGCCATGTCAAGGGCATCTTGATGGGCAAGTTTATCCATTCGCTTAACATCACGAATATTGGTTTAAAACTAGGCGAAAATCGTGAATGCCATTCCTCAATTCCATTCAACTTTCCTTTACGAGGGGATACCCGATAGAGGGCCATCAGCCGAGCGATGGGGAAAAAGTCGCAGCCGGTGTGTGGGATTCGCCAGGTCGGGGTGGCACTAGCACCTCTAGTTAAAACTAAAGATGCGATTGCTACACTACAGTTAGGGTTACCCACTAAAACCCCTCGGTATTTCGTCCTTCGCCCTCAATACCAGGGCCACAGGTGTACGGCCTAGCACTCTCCGCTGGCCCTGGCAGGCGGTGGCCCAACGGCTTCATCTACTGCCGGGGGAACTACTTTTTGCTCCCCGGCATCTTCATGCTCTCATTGCGTGGGGCGGTTTGTAACGCGCCCTACAGGAGGAGAGGTTAGCGTGCTCGAAATCCGTCGCGTCCCCATCTCGATGGCATAACGGCGGGTGAGACCCCTTTGTCCGGGCACTAACCCGCGCCGCCCGCTTACGGCGGCCGAAGGTCCAAGCTCGCCCTCTGGTGCCGAAGCTTACTCCTCCGGCAGTAGCTGAACAAAGACGTGCGCTGATGCTCCCGCTCCGCCTCCTCCTTAGCAAGCATGATACGCTCGCAAAAGAAGGAGACGGCGTCCCATCCGGGGGGGACAATTCCATTCCCCTATCCCTATCCCCCCCTATCATATCCCATTCTCCCTGTCTGACTCTCCTATTCCACCCCCTCTATCCCTTCTTAAAGAATGGCTACGCGTTGGCTTCACAACTGGTGTTGCAAACGTCCATAGGCGACGGTAACCATTTTCCAGTACGTGGGTAGTCTGGCTGCTTGCCAGCTTCGCAATATTATAAAAAAAATTACTAGAAACTAAGTTGTATAGATGCGTTGATATCTTTATCAATTTCTGCATTCCAGCTACACAAGGACTCAACACTTGTAGGTGTACGTAGAATATTTTGTGCACGACACTTATTTAAGACGGATGTGCTTAGTTAAGAGCCGTATTGCGTTGTAGGACACCGGCGCGCAACCAATTTGCATGTGATACTAGACACAATTGAAGATATGCCGCATTTGTGCCAAAAGTTCATTGTGTCAAGACATTGAATGAAGTAATCTAGGGTAACATTTTGATTGTAATTTCAGATGTTAATTGTGTAATATACTGTGGCAGTTAAGAACTTTATTTATACGAAGTTTTATTATAACTTGTTAATATGATTAATTACATCTTTAGCGTTTTGGTATCAGTTAAGATACTTCCTAATAACATATATTTTAAATATCTGTTATTTTTTTGTAATTAATTAATAAGGCAGGAGCTATTTAGAATAATTTATAATATTCGAATTTAAAAATGGAAACATTTATATATATAGTATGTAGTGTGCGTACATACACAAGTTGTGGTAGGTAGCCTAATGGCTAGCGCACGCGTCCCAATCTCAAAGGGCGCGGGTTCGAATCTTGGCCGGAACACAAACACCGCTTAGGCAGATTTTGACCTAATGTGTATATTGTTAAAATTAGTACGTGCTAATTAATAACGGTGAAGGAAAACATCATGATGACACCTGTACATTGAGATAACCGATGTGTCAAACCCGCCAAGCCGCCGTGGAGAAGCGTGGCGGATATACTGTCCGTCCCCCCTATAGGGGGAGTCCCGAGCCCAACAGTGGGACGTTCATAGACTATTATTATTATTATGTACATACATAGATAATGAAGTATATCAATTTCACATACACTGTAAAAATTATTCTTCATCACAACTTTTAATATAGGAAAATAATATATCACAGACTTATTCACACCAACAGAAGCCTTAACCTAATATTAGACGGTTCATTCCTGTCTGTCAATTTAGATAAATCAACCAAAGTGATCCATATAAATACAAACTTGAATCATTCGATATCATTGAATATCGTCTTATCCTTTCAGTTTTGTATCTTTCAAACAAATTAAATTTGGTTAATCCGTCTAATAACAGCATTACTTACATTATCAAAGGTTTTGTGGCATAGATCATTATGTCGGCAATATATTTTAGAGACTTAGACGTTATTCAAAAAGATATTTTGTAAGTGCTTGAATACACTTAAACATCAGTGTTGTTACTTAAATAGTGGGCGACCCTCTCTGAAGCATCTGTGAATTGTAAGCACTGACTCATTCATAAGTCATGGCCATTATTATATCGTGTTCATAATAGTTTCCGTTTTAATCATTATTAACGAAGGATCGCGTTAAATTCTTCTGCCGCGGAAACTATCCCGTTTACCCGTATAAAAAGTGCACTAGGTTAATTGCCGTAATCGAAAGTATACATATCCATACAGTTAAACAAAATTGAAGTGTGTAAACTTCATTCAAACTTCGCATAATAAATCAATAAATACATGTATCGTAGCCACAGAAACATGAGAAAGAATAACTTTGTTCAATCATTTGATAGCAACGCATTCAGATCTATTACCAAGTTGAAATAAACAATGGGCCCAACCTGCCCTGGCGACCTCCAGCTCCCCTTACAGTCACCCCGTTCCTAGTTGTTATTAACTCACTATTTCAAAGTCTTTATATCATCTCAAAATTATACACATTTAAATCCACAAACAATTTCATAAACGTTTAAATAAAAAACAAATGTAACACTTACTCAGTTTTCTGAAGATCGTAGCGCAAGGCGAATGGTAGAATAAGAGTCTGCCTCGCCTCACGCACTGCTTAAATACTAATAAATAAGTACTTGAAAGTACCGTCAATTAAATGTTCGCAATTTAAAATGTCCAACAACTTATTAATATCTGTTACAAATGCCACCAAAACATTAAGTAAATATAACAGTATCGTATTCACTAACTAACTTTGTTATCCACTGCAATAGATCAATAAACATTTGCCTTAAAATAGCTATTGTTTCGTGATACCTAACAAAATCTATGAAATGATGACATTGTTATACGAGTAATTATTACAACTGTAGTTTCATAATATCTCTTACGAATATATTTTAGTTGCCATAAATTTAGGTTGCTAACAATTGTCTGTTTGTAGTGTCAAAATAAAAATGTGAAAAAAATCAGACCAAGAGATTCCGTAAATGCGATTTTTAGAATTTTTGTCTGTCGGTCTGTCTGGATGTTCCGGCTAATCTCTGAAACGGCTGCACTGTTTTTGACGGGGCTTTCACTGGCAGATAGCTGATGTTATAAGGAGTAAGTAACTTAGGCTATATTTTTTCTTTTTTTCGGGTTCCGCGAAAAGAAAGTCCACGCGAACGAAATCGCGGGCACAGGTCGTACATACTAAATGCTACCATAATCGGTTCATTTAAGTCTGTAAAAACGGAACAACACTTTCATGCTTCTTTACCAGTTTTATGAATTTAATAATCCATTTTTCTATTTCTTTCTCTTATTAAAGTGATATTATTCGACGAATAAAGATCATACTCTAATAAAATAGTAAAAAATAGAATGTAGACGGAATGGTGCGGCTTCATCTGCGTAAATTTTAGAGATAGTTAATAACGTTAAAATTTATAGACAACGTATGTACAGACACTAATACTGGTCTTCATCTGCGTTAGTTTTAAAGATTTAGCCTGTGGAGGAATACATCTTATTTAAAGCCTTAAAAAATAACGACGTCAACGCATAGCCACATCAGTGTGTATACAAACGTTATCTATCAATATTTAACGTCATTGACAACGTCGCATCTCCGCATTAAACCCATCGCCATATCTGCGTGAAACGGCCTATATCTGTAACATTAAGCCCCACCTTAATGTGGCTATTTGTTAACGGCGTTACTTTTAAACGCTTTAAATATAACGGTATAAACAAACACAAACAAAAATAGTATGTGTGTGTGTGTGTATATATATATATATATATATATATATATATATATATATATATATATATATATACGACATAGTCACGTGACGACTCGAGAAACTTTTATTCCCAAACCATTAAAGAAAACAGTTTATTTAGTTACAAAGTTTGTTTTGTTGTTTGCTTACAAAGATACGTAAGACAACAAAATTCACATACCTAGCATATCACACATTCATAGAATTCCTGAACACTATTTACATACGCATCTTATCTCATGACAACGAGGGTACGATCTTTCGAAATCATGAATGGTATGACTCAAACGCTTACAAAGCCAGCTGTTACCACATGCAGTTATTTAAATCTCCTATAATTATAATTGTTTGATATGTTGTTACTGAACTATGCTGAAGATTGTTTGTAGTTGTGAAACATTGTTAAACTAAACTAGTTTGTTTTGTTAGAATATTCAGCGAGTTTTTAGGTAAATCACTCTATTGTACAGCAATCTATTGATAACTAAAACTGTTAGTTTGGCAGGGAATGTTTAGATATAAGTAACTATGTAATATTAATTTATAGTACTATTTAATATATGGTACAACGCAACTACGTATACGAATAAGAAATATTGAAATTTAACCAATTTCATTTTAGTGAATAATATTTTTAAATTGGACTTCTTGATCTGTCTACTACACAGAACTAAGAAAGTCGTTGCGCGTCTGTCGCCGCGCCTCTACTAAAGGCGGCAGTTATAATAAGACCCGTAATAAAGTTGTGAGATTGTCGCACATCTGACGTAAGCGGCCAGCCACCCTGGCCACCAGTCTCGACTCGCACGTCGCTGACAAAACATCGCCAAAAAATTAGAATTTCGCCTAGTTGTGCTGTGATTTGGTGTTCTGATCAAAATAAAAAGGTGACTAAACAAAATTCTCGAGTTTTATATCACAAGTAAGTACCTAAGAGCAAGTTTTAGCTTATCCAAAATGCGAGTAAAGGTTGTTATTTTGCACCTAATAATAATACATATTTTATTACCTAATAATCAGGCAAGTGCATACAATCCACGAGCTATGAACGCCTAAACCAATTTCTTGTCGCGAAAAAAATACCCACGCTATCCGCAACACTTTAAGGACCAGATGGCTGAACTAAGACAATAGGTGGTTGTAGACATGGTGACGCACATTCACACTAATTGACAGATTCAGTTTGTATGGAAAATATTTCAATGCCACCTCTTTTAGGGGCCGCACGGCGGGAGTGGGGGATTCTCTGCTCTGTAGTCTACTACACAGAACTAAGAACGTCGTCGCGAGCGAAGATCGTGCTCTGTGGTCTATTACATAGGATTGATTAAGAACAAAAATTTCCTCCGAGGAAGCCAGCAACGCGTTGGCGACTCTCCTGGTGTTGCAAACTTATGGATGGATATGGCGGTAGTGATCACTTTTCATCAGGTAGGCTAGGATGTTTGTCTTCTTTAGGCAATAAAAAATACGACTATTCTTGTTTATTATGAAAATTTTCCAATTTCAATCTCAATATGACAATTAGTTGCTCTTATATCCCGCATATTATATCCACGTCCCTAAAATGTTTACTTTCCATCGCGATGTTTATGTATTCCATCACAAAATGTTTATTTTCCATCAGCGAGTATCCAAACATTTGTAGAAGTGCAACCGCAATAGCTTTTTCTGCTTGGCTCCAATTAGCAACGGTGTAGTCCAGTTGTCAACATAGCATCGCCTCCTTTAATTGGGAGCGTGGTTAAAATTTCTTTAATTTCGAAACATTGCCGAACTTTGTTTTTAGTTAAGAGATTACTATTCTACTAGAGGCTACTAGTTCGCTATCTCGCTTGCGCAGTACATTTTTTAAAGATATAAAATAACAGAATTTACTTACGACAAAACTGAATTCCTGTAAGACGGCTTCCGCGGTGGAGCGCGCTAAGTCTTAGCCGAGCGAACTCGCTTGAACTCAAAGGCTCCGGTTTTGATTCCTGGCATGGTAAATTTCGGAAAAGAACTTTGTGATTTACTATGGTATGGGTATCTGGGTTCCACCCCAGAGTGGTCCGTTGTATATAACCCATAACACAAGCGTAACTTGCTTAGATTGGGGATATACAATGTGTTTGTCTGCCGTAAAAAAAATTCTATACGTCATCTTAATAAAATTACTAATGTGTCACAGAAAGATATTGATTTCATATACATTTTCTATATATAAAAATGAATCCTTATGGTTTTTTTTGTATGAAACCCTATCTGAATCAATGTATTTTTTTTTGTGAAACATTCGTAAATTTATCGTCAATTTTTGTGGAATACAGATTTGTAGTAAGTAAATTCTGTCAATTTAGATCTTCAAAAATGTATGTGCAAGCTAGCTCCATTTAGATAGCTCCTTAACGATTGGTTTGTCTAGAATTAGATTAGAACCACCCGGCGTCTGACCAGCTCCTGATAACCTCACTCGCAAGCTGTGTCTACGCGCGGATAGCGAATAAACTACTCGGCAATAACCTGCTACTCGGAGTGATTCACCTATAAATCTAGTACTAATCGTTTACAGACAGCTCAGTGACTTTCACTCGTTGACTACGCGAGATTCACTGGTTGACAACGCGGCGTCCACCCGTGAACGTCGGTGCATGGTGACGGGTGGCTCTAAAGATCCTTATAATTTTACTGTGTCTGTTTGTTTATTTCTGAGTATGTGTAACCCTACATAGTCAGAAGTGAACAATAAAACAGATATAATTATGTTCCAATCCATTAAAAGTCTATTAAACAAAGGTACGTTAGAAATCACAGATGGCCATAGCGGTCCCATTACCGGTACACGCCGCAATCAAGGTAAGTAACCTGCATCGCTATGAATCACTAAACTGTATTCGCTTTTATCTTTACTTCCCACTCGGGTAGGCTTTGTGATTATAAATAGATTTTCTTGAAATAAACCGAATGAATAGAACAGAATATCGATGAAATGAAAGAAGATAAAATGCACATTCTTAAAACGTTCGATATAAAAAACCAACCTATAAGGAGAACGTCTTTTAGAAGAACATGACTCCTTTGCTGTGCTTTAAATCAAAATGAGACGGTAGATACAAATATCCTTTGTCAAATTTTCATCTTATAACCGCATTTACGTATATATTATATTTAATAACATAGTATTTCATAATAAATCTAATTTAAAAAAATAATGTAAATTTTACTAACGACGGTTAACGGTTAACGATATCAAATTTCATCAAGAAAAACGAATTAAAATAATATTTTTATTACTTAAAATGAGTGATATAAAATTCATGATATATTGTTTACAACTACATAACATGAAATATATATTTTATGTACTTATTCGAAGTAGTGCTATTAGTACTACTAGTATAATATTTGCGGGTAGTTGTGATTACTACTAGGCGATATAAAACCGAGCAGCCGTTAGGGACGAAGCTCAAGCGCCTTCGCATGGCGAAGGCGCTCGCCCTGAAAACCCCGGTACAGTTGCAAGGTCTTCGGACCAATAACATAAAGTCAAGTCCAATAAAAAAAAACGAAGCTTCATTCTCACTTCAGCGTTGGTGGGATGTACATATATAACAAGTGTGCTCTAGGGTAGCTAATTATTGTACGAGAATCATAACTCATAATTAATTGTATTTTAGAATTTCATTCTTTGTTCGGAAGACAAATAAAATAGTTCTTCAAGTTTATATTTTTTTAAATTATTAACGTATTCTTTTGTTTTATAAATCTCGCAGTACCGAACATTACGTTTAAACGAGCTGTCGATGGCAATAATTTATGATTAATGGAGCGTTCTTTTTCTGAATGCGCTAAATATAGAATCACAGCAGTCTTCAACAAGGACACGTTGCAGACGATTGCAAGCCATCCTGAAACGAGACGCTTGATTTAACTATAGAGTTACTTTGGCAATGAAACCATATAAACTAAAATAAACCGATATGACTTTTGGTGGGTGTTACAAAGATGTCATAGTGTCATTAGTAACTAATCATTAGGTATCATATTGTAACAAGTCCCACGTCTGATCTGGAGAACAAAAACAGTAGCAATAGGATGGATCGAGCCGGCGCGGCGGCGGCCTATTTTCGCACGTATGCCGCTTCCACGGAAGGCGGTGTGGTATGCAGCTGGTTCGCAAGTTTTTTTATTAACTATTTTGTTACTTTGTTATAATGTAAAACTTACTGCGTTGAATAAAAATATTTAATTATCTTCTTAATGTCATTGCTTCTAGAAAACCAACAATATGCTGAATCTCCGCTTCTTTTAGAGCTTGATGCATTAGCGGACTTATGTGCAACGCAAGAGTACAAATATATATATATAAAAGACAATGATACTAACTTGAACATATACGTTTTGTAAAATACTTTAGCACTAAGGTTGTTTACATGACTTCACCCGTATTTTCGACCCTGTTCCGCGGGAACCCTCACGTTTTTCGAATTACAACGCATCCCATTTACAACATTTTTATAGTTACGAAAAAAAAACTTGTTACTGTATACTTTTGTATTTAAAGGATGGAGAAAATAAAGAAATATTATTATTATTATTTGTTAATATTTATCTATAAAGTCTTGAAGTAGCTATATCAAATTTACGAAAATCTTTTCGTATCCCGTAAAAATTAAACAAACACATTCCCATTTATAAATTACTGTGTGATCATAGGCTTATAAGGAAACTACTAACGAAAGTCCCAATAATTAATCATTTTTGATAATTTGTGACAATAACGAGTAAGAATAATTGTAATATTCTCATCAGTTACATACATCACATCTGCAACGACGGATACCCCAGCAATTCGCACCGTGTACTTTTTCTTTATTTCTATTGACGGATACTTTACATGGGTACAAGTTACGATAAATTTTATTATTGCTTTTAAAGGACATTTGATAATAATTCACAATAGATGTAGCAGATGTCGATACTAGGTAATAATGTGAATTGTTTACATGGATAAAATGCATATGTACTCGACGTTGATTCACATAGATGGCGTTGTTAGTAATTAATTTTAGCACTTGTCATTTTGGCTAGAACAGAAACCTTATGAAATCATAACTTTCCCGATCGCTTGTCTTTATACGTCACTGATTTTTCTCAGAGACTGCTACGTTTATAGAGGTGAAATTTGTCAGGAGAGTAAATTATTTATATTAATTATGCCACTACACAATTCTGCAGTAAACTGTAAAAATATTTCATATATTAAGGGTGGCGATGAGGGTTGAAAAGAATCTTAACTGTAATTAGTCTATATCACTAGTCAGATCTAGAAAGATCGGAGGTAACGATTCTAATTAATGACATTTTAGTTAAATAAATAATTAACTCTTTATTGAACACCAAAGCATAGACATTCAGAAGTAGAAAGTACAAAACACAGTACAACGGGCGAACTATCGTCAAAAAGCGATCTCTTCCAGGCCACCCTTGCCACGGATCGATATATATTTTAATCCTGCCAGTGGTGCAGTCTACAAATAATAATATAGCTAAAAAGTTAGATGATGAAATATTTTCGAACTCTCAAATCAAAAAATTTAAAAACCTTGAACAGAAACATAGATATTAAAAAATACTTTAATTGAAGACTGTTTGAACGAAGTCTGTTTTTGAAATAAATATATAGGGAGATATTTTCAATTAAATGGTGTTGTATGGTTCTGTAGACACAAATGACAAAAACAATGAACGTTTGTTACCATTCAACCAATTTTTTCATATTTATACCTATAAATGACTAATACTTTGTTGTATGAAATAAGTAAATAAACCTACCACAAATAAAGGACAATATTATTAAATAGTATTGTATTATAATAAGCAAAATGTGATTGATCTTTTTATTTTAAGTTTGAAATTCAATAGATATATTCAATGCAAAAACATCTGTTCATAAAAAAGCGAGTTTGAAAAACAAGTTTCAATCATAACAATGTTCTTTTACTTTCAAGTGTAGGTCAAATGTTTTACATTCAAAGCACGTCATCATTGTTTATTAATCTTGGTCCGATTACAAATAAGGGAGACATTGACTAATGTTGCTCTGCAATTGGTTAACAAATCGTAAAAGATTAAATATAAGTACAATAGTATATCACACGCGCTATTCTTTTATTCATACATATAATATAGTTGTGTATAAATATAATAAATATTATAGTATCAGCCCATAAATGCCCCACTGCTGGGCTCGGGCCTCCCATTATAGGGGCGAACGAACAGTATACCCGCCACGCTTGTCCAAGGCGGCTTGGCAGGTTTGGAACATCGGTTATCTCCATGTGCAGGTTGCATCACGATGTTTTCCTTCACCGTTGTTAGCACGTGGTAATTATAACAATATATATAGTCGTGTATCTTATTGAAATAAAACTTATTTTTCGACGTAGTGGAGAAATTTACTACTGGAGCATGATCCCAGGGCCCTCAGTTACGGATACCCACTAAAACCCGTGGGTGTTCCGTCCTGCGCCTTATGCCAGGGCTACGGGAAAACGGGAGTCCCAACTCCGCGTGCCCTGGCAGGCGGGGGCCTCGCACACAGGCTTCTTCTACTGCCGGGGGGACTACTTTTATCCCCCGACATCTTCCAGGTCTAATCCGGGGCGTGAGGCGATTTGTAACGCACCCCGAGGGAAGAGAGGTGAGCGCGTCCGGAACAGGACCTCATCTCGTCCCAGGGCCCCAGACCTAACTTATATTCTCTCAAATAAAATATATAGAATTAAGTGGTGTTAGTATAAACTTTGAGTGTGTGCATATCTGCTAGGTTGGCCCGATGGCCAATTTACAGGTACCAGGTGCTAAAGGTAGGTAAAAACAGTACTCCTTTTTCTCAAAGTCTCAGGGTTGATCTTTACCTATGTTATAAAACGTACTGTTAAAAATTAGTATTCAATGCTGCCACACACTTTACATCGGCGGCAACCTTTACCAGACGTTTTAAAGCTCCCAAAAATATGATGTAACTTTACTTATAGTCTCACTCTTGATTTTTATATATAATACTCGGTGAACTATTTCTATATTTTTGTGTCAAGCAGTCGGCCGTTGTCGGGCCAAGCTAGCAGATATGCACACACTCACAGTTTAAACTAACAGTTTAAACTCATATATATTATTCGTGAGAATATAAGTAAGGCCTGGGGGCGCTGAGATCTTAGTCTATACGGTGTAAAAATAAGGAGCGTCACGTTTTCTTAAAACGTTTTATCGGCTGCATGAGTAATGACTAATGAGTATACCACAATGATCTAGACTAGAAGGAACTTTCCGCCGAGGTTTTCCTTCAGCTTTATGGCATAGGGTCATTTAAGAAGGGCGTTATAAAATTCCTTAGAGACCGGCCACGCCCCTGGTGTTGCAAACGTCCATAGGCGACGGTAACCACCTTCCTTTAAGTTGGCCGCCTGCTTGTTGGCCTGCCAAAGATATTTTAAAAAATCAAAATTAGTAGATAGGTACAGATTAGTATCCCTGTTAAAGGAGAGTCGATAGAAGTATACAGGGGTGAATTTTCCAAGTGGGCTTGTTGGCCAAATCCGAAAGTATAAATATAGCGAAAAATACTCAAGATGCATTTTTCGCTATGCTTGTAGTTTCATCCTATTTTGATAAAAACTAGTTATCAGATTCCTTCACGAAAATTGATCCTTACAAGCAGCACTATGATTTTTTTCAAAATCTTTCTATTCGATTCCTAATCTGTGCATTTGATTTTTCAAAAATGTATACTATTATTATTTATAAAAAAAAAAAATTTCGCTATACAGTTTCGGGTTTCACCATAAGGCCCATTTGAAAATTTTAGCCTGTATGCTTACCGTTTATAACAAATAAAATCAGCGAAGTGGGCGGCAGTTCAACATCTAGGACAGGACATAGGGCTCTGCAGTTCTACAAACGTCCACAATTTTCATTATTCGGCTCATAAACCTCGGTTAAACTACTTATTTTAAAAATAAAATGCAACAATGAACACCTTTTTTCTTCATATGTGTATACAATATAATCTCTAAGGCTAATCTCCAAGATAGACTGGTGTAATCTTCCTCAGATTGAATTTGATGGCGTGGTAGTTGATATCAGTGAAACTAAAAAATCTTGGGATTGTTATTGACAGAGAGCTGTCTTGGAGGCCTCACTTGAGCAATCTCAGCCGAAGAATCTTTGCGTCGGCAGCTTCGCTTAGAAGACTTAAAAATTTCCTCCCTACTGCTACTAAAGTAATGCTTGCTCAATCTGTTACTACCCATACTTGATTATGCTGATGCCAGTTATATCGACTTAACACAAGAATAACTGAACAAGCTCGATCAACTTCAAAATGTCTGTATACGGTTCATATTTGGGTTGCACAAATATGACCATGATTCCGAATATCACAAGAAGCTTAAATGGTTACCTATTCGCCTTCGCCGGAATGTTCACTTACTCTCTCTTTTGTACAATATCCTTTTTGATCCTCGTACCCCTCCGTATTTAAAGGAACGTTTTGATTTCCTATATCTTTCTTTCCCGTTATTTGCGCTTTAGTAATAATCTCTTCTTAATGACACCTGTACACACTTCTTCCTTCGTTGATAACTCTTTCACGGTACAGGCTGTCCGTTTATGGAACTCACTGCCACTCAACATCAGACAAGCTAAATCCATATTGTCTTTTAAACTGATGGTTACTAAATATCTTTGGTCCTCACAAGTCTAAAACATGCTGCTGATTTTATATACAGTATGATATATTGTATTTTTGTATAGTATATAAAGTATATTATTCATTATTTTTCATTTATTCTTGGAATGTTTCATATTATTATTTATTATTGTCTTCACCGCCACTGTTGTCTTAATATTTTCCTTAGTTTAAGGGGTTGCCTGGAAGAGATCACTTTAATCGATAAGGCCGCCCTTTGTTAAACATTTCCTGTACCTAGTTTTAAGAACGTAGTTTTAATTTTTGGTGAACAATAAATTGTTTTCATTCACTCATTTATTCATACAAATACCATTAGTTGTTTTTTTTATAATTGATACGCTTGAGTTTAATAATAGGCGTAGGAATCACCGAAGCTTGGAACATATTATGTATTTAGCCTATAATAAGTGAAGCGTTGAGCGTACCTTTAAAACCAAAAATAATTTACAGCAGTACTGTCATTAACCTTATATCAAAAACAACTTATATAGTGCTTGGAGTACTATTCTTATCCAGGGAATGATTTAAGAGGCTGGTCGGCAACGACCGTCTCGTGAATACTTCAAGGTCGTGATGGAGGTGATACTTAGAATCGTACACCTTGGAATTACACTAGTTAGAATCTCCATACTGCCAGTGGTGGTGCCAATGGTCTACCAGATCAACTCGTTTTGCGCTACCATTACAGGCTGAACATACCATCTAGAAAAATGAAATGATCAGCAAATACCAGGCGCACAATTATTAGTCTGCTACATGTAACATCAGTATCTTCTAGTTACGACTAAATAGCTTGCAGATAAGTGTATTCCATCTCATAGACAGACATATAACTTCAGATGTGATTGAAGTAAAACACAAATACATACGTTCGGGTTTACAACAATAAAATGCATAATTTTGAAAATGTTTACACCAAGATCACCAATAATAAATTTACTGAAAACCCCCGAATCGGATACGTGTAACCTGCTTTACCCAAATACATCTCAGGAACATTCCAAGTACAAAATGATAACGTGAATTTTATACAGCGTCCATGTTGACACACGTGTAAATGATAGCTCTGTTTGCATAGATAAAAATTATGGTGACTCGATCGTATTGAATAACGAAACTAGTATTTTATGCAGGTTTTTAATCATTTAAATAACACGGTTATGGAACCTGCAAATACAATATGACTTGAGTGGGTTAGATGAGGTCTACCGGTTGGTAACCTCTACGGCCAGGCTCCCAGATGTGATCCAATTTATGATGGGAGAGCCAACACGGATGGGACGTTGTTGTTTCCTGCGAGACTGTAATGTCTACCAAAGAAACGGCGAGACGATAAAGAGTTGAAGTTTCCTGGCACATACGAGACTAGGCAGCATCTGACGACTTCCGGTCACCGTACACGCTCAGCTACAAATGACAGATCTCGAGGTACAACATTAGCCGTCACTCGCACCAAGGCTATCGAGATGAGAACACACAGGTGTTGCGCGTGCGCCCTTTTCACTCTAAATGCGGGACGGAGCTCACGCCGATCTTCTCGGGCAATAAGCAATCTTCAATCGCTGCGATCTTCGCGGATAATAGAAGGGAAAGGGGGCCTGTCAGAAAGCCCGCGCGTGCCCAGCTTAAGGTGATAGAAGTAGCACCAAGTTTTAAACCAGTGTTCGACAATTGCCGTGAATGCACACTAACTTGCTTCTGTCCCTCAGAGTAGTGAAGTGTGCATAAAGCATTTCCACCTCGCAACAAAACAGGCTTACAGGTTCGGCTCGGCTACTTATTGGTCGGTGACCATAGGTGTCGAAATTTATAATGGATACTGTGTGTGGAATTCGCGACGACTACCAGGTACCTGTTAAAACCAGCCTAGTTTTCCTGAAATCATCCGATCCACGGATCATCTGATGATGATCATCTCATCTCAGCCAAAGTTGGCCCTGCCAGGTGTTGTCCATATTGCATCATTATACAGCGTCCAGGCCTCTCAAGTCATTGGGAGACGAGCAACCAAAGATAAACCACGTCTAAGAAAGTTGGACACATGCAGTAGAGCAAGGCGCCAATGTCTCTGCAACCTTGTGTGTAACGACTGATTTAGATCTCCAAGAGCCATCACCCGTGATTACACTGGTAAACCCCGGTATGACGTTTTAGCGCTCAGCATACTTGGGATCACTTTGCGCATTGAGCGAGGATATATTGACAATATTATGCTTTTGTCTTATTACTCGAAAAGGATCCGAAATTTCACTCGTACGCAGGCCAAGGTCGCCGCTTAAGAATCGTGCCGCGGATTATACCAACACGGTATTAACTGTACTCAACTCATTATTGTAACCTTCTCCTTCCTTCGGATACCCGTAAAAATATGGAGACACGAAGAGATTAATAATAATTTACAATTTCCGCCGCCTTCGCAAACCAGTTTCGGTGACGAAGTTCATTGAATACGTTCGTTGTAAAAAAATATTAATTTCCTTAGTTTTAAAACCTGAATAGGATTTTAAAGGTCGAGACGTCTTTATAGGAAGATTATGTCATAAAAAATGCTCTTTAAGTTTTGGAAAGGTTAAAATGAGATTTTTTGTTCTACTCTATATACAGCTAATATTTTTTGCCTAAACGAACAAAATATAGTCCAATAGTTAAAATGTTTGGGCTGATTTCATAATATATGCTTGCAGATACGAAAAATCCTCAACACATAGACTACATGATCCCACTTAGACACTTACAATAGAAAGTAGGCTAACTAACGATCAATTGATGATTTAACACTTTTAAAAGGTAAATGAACAGCTCATTGTTATTGTAGGTACACAATTGATATTGTTATATATCTACCTACTAGATACATTTTTGGAGAAAATTTTAGTTATTTTGTGTCTTTACATTTTCTACTCTAATATCTAACTTTAGATGGCTTAAGTTGTCCAAGACATTTAAACATCATTCAATAGTGTAATTCATTGCAAAAACCCTGTTTGTAATGCACGAAAAGAATCTCCTAAGGAAAAACAATGTATACTTTGGAGCCGTATTGCAAGGATATATGTCTTATTCCGGGATAAAATTTATCCTATATCAAATATCATGATAATGGGATCCATACCAGAGTCGTAAAGAAGATACTACATACATACAAACAAACATTTAGAAACTCTCGATTTCTGTATCAAAATTTTAATAAACCATTTTTTACTTTTCTTTAGATCTGTGACTATATGGTAAGAACGTCGTTATCAATTAGCAGCAATAATAATACCTAACTAATACTTATGGAATTCAAATAATATGTCTCTTTAAAACCCATAGGTATGGTAGCTTAGTGAATAACGCACTCGCATTTTAGTTAACGTGGAATCGAATCCTGGCCGGGAAACATGTAGCACTTGGCAGTTTTCTAGTTAAACACAATAGCTGTTTAATACAAAACCAGCCAATTAAGCTTAGCGGGGTTACACATAATAATTTAATAGCCGACTTGTTTTAAAACAACCATTTTTTGACAAGCTAGCTTTATTAATCAATTCCACCTATAACTTTGTATATTTCTGCAAAACATACATAATAATATCGAGGGATGAACATGACGTTGGTATGAATGTTTCATTGTTACCAAAATGGCTACAGAACCCTCAAGCTGTAATTTTAAAGTTAATCTCTTTTTGAGCTCTCTGAGTGCGGTAGCTAGTGTGAAAATCGACAGATAATACATGAGTTTTAAGTGTTTAAATTTATAAAGCATGTGGGCGATCAGGCCATGCTTTCTCCGACGTGGGCGATATCATTCCTCCATTCATACTCGACTTGTGTTTACACACACAGATCTGCGATAACCTGAATCTCGATAGTACAAGCTACAACCTATGGGAGTGCAGCGGCGATAACGATAACTGATTGTTTACCTGCGATTACCACATTCAAGGCCATCACGTAACTTGACCGTTTACTTCAAAGATGACACTAACATCCCACTGTTGACATTGAATTTTGTTACGCAAGTGTCCAAATAGAGTTTATTTAACTATACCTACTTTCATATACGTTTGTGACTACGGCCCCCATGTACCGACAAAAAGCCCGAATGCCGCATTTAAGACAGTCCCCCTTACCTCTGTCGCTCGAACGTATCCTGCGAGGACAACACAAGACAGCCATAGGTATATCCTAAAATGCATCCCAACAATGTGTAGTTGCCCGATGAGAAAAGCAGTGTTGCACTATAACACAATAACACAGCACAAAACAATTTGCAGTTATGTTATTTCACTAACACCATGCAATCGGTCGGCGGATTACAGCGGCGAACAAGCAGTACGGCTTTGCAGCTGTAGTAAACTGAGCGGCGCTTGGTGCGTTGTTCACGCCGGTGTCGGTCCGTCGGGCGCGCGCCTCGCACTTTATCGCAGCTCACTTCACTCGTGTGGGCTCGGTCGTCGTCCGATGGTCGATGAAGCTCTATTTCGCGTCACGCACTCCTATTTATTACCGAGAATTATCTACTTGTCGCGTCAAACATTCCCTAATTTTCTTTCCGCTCGATCAATCCCTTCGCGAGGTGACTAATGCTGTGAACTGGAAAGGAACGTTCTAATTTGGTCTCGGCCAGAATTATTATTTGCTAGGGCGACGACCGTCTATTACATTCAAAACAAAACATAAGTAACAAGCATAAGACAGATACCAAGTCTAAATACGCCTCTCATTTACTCCTAGTACATTGAAAAAGAATAATGTACTTAATAGCTTGTAAGTCTGTTAATTGTCTAACTATATACAATAAATTGTGGGGCAAGCAGAAAGTGATGCTAAAATCAATTAACATAATACACATACAACAATAGTATTTTCTTAAGTTTTCGGACTAGTACACATAATAAAACTAGGTACTTTTTATTATTGTTATGTTTTTAAGCGCAGCATTTTATTTTATTTTTATACCGACGTTACATTAGACTCCCATAGAGTCGCGGCGGTCCGCTGCAGCTTGGAGATGCGGCGGGTCTAACCTCTGCTGGTGAAGTTGGTCACTCTGCATCCCGGGGTGACCAAAGCTTGATACGCGGATGAACATGTGAGCAACTTTGTTCTAGACCATTATGTTTTTCCAACACAAGCGCGGGTAATTGTTTAAGTTTAGCGATGTATTTGGAAACGACTTTAGCAGAATCCACGCACAGTCTGCGCGACTGCAGTTTGGTCTATCGGATCAAGGGGGATAGACTCTATCCCCATTGATGAACCCAGTATGGTAAGAAATGTATTCCCCCTGCGCAACAAAAAAAGGCTCTCATAGATTAAATAATAACCAGAAACAAAAATGAACACTAAATAATTAAAATGGACAAGTTGGCATCCACGTCGTGGCGTAACGTCGGCATAAGAATCAAATAAAATACCGCGCTTAAAAGCATTAAAACTTAGTTTTATTACACCTACAACAATTTATTTTTATAAATAATGAGCATTCTACGAAATTTCGTTTACGTAAATTTTGAACCCATTTCGGAACTCATTATTGAAAGTTAGCACTTAGGTACCTAGGTACTCATCAGTTCATTCCCGAAGTACCGATTGGAAGAAATAAATATACAACATTTCAGTAAGTACTTAAGGAGTCTATTTATCTTAAATAGTAATACAATAATCAATCTTTACCACTGTAAAATGTTGATAATGACAACACATAATAAATAAGGCTAATATGAAAATTGTATATTTATTAAGGGCTCTTGTATACGCTAAGAAAAGTCGCTGGGTGTTCGCAAGAATCTGTGTCGTTTCTACACACCGACTGAGTACTCACATTGCTCCAGCTCTAACCAAGAAAAAAAACCTTGTCTGCCCTAGACACGACGAGCTCTGTGTTGTTGTGGTGAAGGGCGGGGCGGAGTAGGTGAGGTAATTCAGGTAACTTGAGTGCGTTTGTGTATTTCGTAATTAACATGATTATTTTCTTTACAAACAAACTTGACTAGTGCACTCTACCATACCTTACGCACGAAAGCCCGAAAATAATTTCTTCATTTACATGTTCCTATTTATCTTGTCTGGAGCAAACACTACAAGTTTTCGCGGCTAGATCTGACTAAATTCTAGTCAGGTACAATCAAATTCAAGTTCATTTATTTATATAAGTAAACTTATTTATTTATTTATGGTAATAACACATTTTTAATTATAATAGTTAAATTTAAAGTTACAATTTTTTTGACGGCGCTTGCTGCACTAGACTCTAGGTCTGTATCGCGGCAACCAACACAATTATTAGGTATAAGAACTTAAATATAGTGGAGTTATTCATTAATTACCCTATAACTATGTAAAATGAGGGCGTGCGTGTATGTGTGCTTCTAGTGTTATGTCGGTTTGGTAATATGCACTCTGTGATGATGATGACATGATAAATTGGACCTATCCGCCGCAGACACGGTTAAATTTCTTAGTGTGTAGAAAAGCCCTTACACATATTGCTTCGGGACTTTACTTTTAATAGTGTTAAAAGCGCAACGTGAATGCCAATTCACCCTAATATTGCCATTCACACTTAAATTTAAGACTTACATATGTTTTATTACAGATTTAATAATGTATGCCCGTGACATAACAATTAAGCAAAGCGTTTTATTTCAAAATCCTATTAAATAAATTGCAATATAAAAACAATGGTGCCAGAAGGACAACAGAACGTTTTCTTAAGAAATAGATTGTTTAAAAAGTAGATATATTTATTTATACTAAAAGGCGTATTAATCGAAAGTCTATCAAAAGCTTCCGACGAAAAAGCCTATGTAGTGTCTTCTTTAGTTCTAATAGAAATCAATATCATACTTTTTGAATACTTAGCAGCTAAACCTCATTTCTTACAAAAACCATGGAAGAATACTTTCTTTGCAAAAACGTACTTTGCCTCTGTTAGCACCCGAGGCCTTATACTGAAACGCCTTTTGTCGTTAGTTTTCGTTCGATCAGCCCGAAAGAGTCAATGAAATTTTAAATAGAAGAAAGAACAAAGATTTCTTTAAAACTACAATACTTAAGTCCATATAACACACAAATAAATGAAACATACAATGGAATATGCATTTAAATATAAATAATAACAAACAAAAATAGTACTAAGTTCAAAAACTGAACGCGATTTAAGAGTAATCCCTCAGGCACATAATTAGCCCTGGATTTATACCACAACGCCATCTATTAAGAGTAAATGTACTTGAATTCCCCTGTAATGAAACTAGTTCAAGAATGTATGGCTAGATGGCATTACTACCTGTTGAAAAAATTTCTTGAGAGTAGGTTTATCTATTCATAAAGATTGATTTTGTTCCATAACCGCCGTAATCATTTCTTCAAGTTTTTTCCCTTCTTTCATGGACACAATAATGGTCCTTTAATCTTAAATAGCAATGTAGCCTTTTATAGCTTCCTAATAAAAAAATATGCAAGTCTGTATTTAATATGAATATCGATACAGACATAATTCGCCGATAACCGTCTTGTATGTAAATTTACGTAAATAATATTTATAGGTTTAATCATTGTAATTAATCTTTATAATTTTCCGAAGGATTTTTTTTTATAGCTGGAGTACAGCAAACAGGCTGACGGCCCACCTGGTAGAAAGCGGTTCCCGTCGCCTATGGACGTTTGCAACATCAGAGATGTCACCAACGCGCTGCCGGCCTCGAAGAAATTTTATGACACCCTTTTTGAAAAACTCCATATCGTAGCGATGTGGGAAAATTTCGGCTGGGAGCTCATTCCAAATCCCCACGGTACGCAAGAGAAACGTTCTACAGAACCGTTGCGTACATGAGCGAAGCGGCTCAAGGAAGTGGGGGTAAACTCCCAATTGATGGCGAGCGGTGCGATGATAGAAAGAGGACGGAGGCACCATTCTAAACAGTTCTTCGGAACACTCTCCGTTATACAGTCGGTAGAATACGCAAAGAGAAGCAAAGTCTCTCCTAAGGCGATATTGTAAATCGTCTATAAATTTTTTGTCGTACTATATTTTATACTCTATATTCACTGGAAAATATTTATTTATTCATTTATTAAGGCTCACCAACAGTTTTTTACATTTGATCAGTTAATGGACTTTTTTTTTATTGCAGGACGAGTTCAGCAAACAGGCAGACGGCCCACTTGATGGAAAGCGGTTACCATCGCCCATGGACATTTGTAACACCAAAGGTGCTACAAATGCGCTGCTGCTCTCTTAAGGGATACTGTACATATTTAGAACAGCGGTGGTGGCCATCCATTCGGGCAAATGCCCTACCACCTGGCTGTGGGTTGTTTTGTCGCCTCTTACGACAGGCCGCCCGGCCGCAGGAAATTGTATTCTTTCTCCGTTCCTGCACCGATAACACTTATGACTAAGGTTTACAATGCGATGTAAAAACTAATTATAACCTAACACAGCTTGCAATTTAATTAAACTCTAATAATAAAAATAACAAAAAAGTGTGAAATTATGAAATTAGTCTTTCTGTCTATGTGTAATTAATGTCTTGTTTGGCTAAACGAATCTTTTTATAAAATGAATTTTTGGAATCAAAGTAAATGTCCATAACATCACTGCTGCTATTGAGAATTCTACACACATTCTAGAGATAGGGGAGTTAGCACCTGGTACTGTTGTTCTTATAAAACCAAAGCGCATTAAAATGTTCGAATATTAATAACATAATTTTCAAATAATTCATAAAATACCATGCTTCTCGTTTATGACGTCCAACTACATGACGCTATAGATAACACATCAACGACATCTTGTTTAGTTCACATGGAGCAGAGAATGTATGGGAACCTAGCTTCCTTACTATTTCATGCTTAGGCATGTTAACGTAAGGGTGGGGGCTTCATCTGGGATAATGTTAAAGCATTATCCCAAGTCCCACCTTTACGTACGTTTAGGTCATTTCACGCAGATATGGTCATGGATTTATGGTTTAATTTGAGATGCGACATTGTTAACGATGTTAAATATTGAAATATAACGTATAGACTCCACGCGACGTAAGTTCAGCTTTCCATTTGTTTGAGACATTGCGTACACATACGATATACGTCAAACTGCTAACGGCACGGTGCGGGGGTGAAGTATGGGTCAAGTGCAGAAAGTCCACGGCAGAAGTTTGAAGCCGGCAGCGCGTTGGTGACATCTCTAATGTTGCAAACGTCCATAGGCGACGGTAACCGCTTTCCACCAGGTGGGCTGTGTCAGCCTGTTTGCTGTACTCTAGCTATATAAAAAAAGTGACGCGTGAGGGACGAGCTGCGCTACAAGCAGTGTCTCACGCTACACTATCCGTGTGCACTTACACAAATGCTTGATCTTATGCCGCGAAGACTATAATGTGGGCTATGCGTTACCGGCGTTATTTTTAACGCTTTAAACAAGATTCATTCGGTCACACAGCCCAAATCTTCAACACTAACGCAGATGAAACCCCAGTATAAGATTGAGATATCGTGTGGCCGTACGCCTAATACTATGGAAAAATAATCTTTCTAATCTAATTTATTCCTGCCACGTGTCTTCTGGGAGATACCGGTTTTTGGCGATAAAACCGCCGTTTGTACACAATTAGAATAGTACTACTACTTTCAGTTTTTCTGTAATGGTCTACAAGAATTATTTATCTTCTTCAATGCTAATACATTCGAAATTAATTTTTAATTTGTACGGATTATTAATAATTTCAAGCGCTTGTTTACGCATCAATAACGAAGTACTACTTGACACAAATCATAATAAATTCTGAAATAATGTTCATATTGTTACAACTTAGGCTTCGACATTGACAAATGCCACCTGCATATCTGTAAAAACACATTTTATTACCTGTCGGCAGTTGAACTAATTGTAATTCTTTTATGATCGTCTTCTTTTGTTTACTTATTTATTGGCATACGTTTCTACTTATTGTGGAGAACAGCCTATTGTACTCGTTTATTGCCGCATGCAAGTATCATTAGCCAGGTGTTACGGTTTAAGTACAAGCTGATTCTAGGAAACTATGTCGCCGATACGATATGGGCATATTTGCATTTGTGCAGTATAAAACGATGGCCTGATGGAGAGAGGGCAGTCGAGCGAGAACCACGATCAAGGCGTGACGTGTGTACAATCAGAAATCTAATAGCGACGGACTTTGCGCGTTTTATTGAATTACGACCTTCTGCATTGAGTTTGATTTGTTGTGTTCGGTTATATTTGTACCTGTGTTATACGTGTTTGTATAGTTCTAATAAACTCTATAATAATTCCAACGGCATTTTAATTCGAGTCCCGCACTGGTAACAACTTGAAAGAGCAGGAATTCAATGCCATGTCATCGTCATAACTTTAAAATATCATGATAAAAATTATTTTAATTAATGATTAAACTATAACACACTATTTGACTCATTATAGAAATAACTTCATAATTTCCAAAGTTCATACAAAATCTAAGTGTCTTTGGCATTTAGTAAGACAATAAGAAGTATCTCAGCAGATTTGACTATGAACAACACTAATTTCTAGAAAATCTATATCTCTGTATAGCTATTGACATTGGCCTCTGTATAAATAAAATGCCTTGATAAAATATCCATTTTTATAATATGATGTATGAACTAAAAACTAAAACAAAAATAAAAGCAACTTTGACATACTTAAAAACCACAATCAAATAACCTTAGTTTTTTAAGACTTCAGATATTTGCTTATACATTTTTAGGTATTGCATCTACAAATATATATACTATTGCTTCATTACATTTCCAGCCCTGGCTTTTTTTAAACAAATTATTTATTTTTACCTATTAGTATTTATAGATTTTTATATTATATAACACTATTTTAAAGGGGTTTCAAAAGTTTATTTCGGGTGTATTAGATAAGTCAATTTTATGAAGACTTTATGTACATTCAATTCATATATTTGTGGATTAAAACAATTATATAAATTTGTGTACAAAAGCTATTAGTAGAATAAAGTAGACAGCTTATTATATCAGGTACTCACTCTAGTTAGCAAATCAGTGGCACTGAAATTCAGCTTCATAAGTACTAGCCACAATTTTAAAGACTTCTCGTAACATATAATCTAAGTAAAAAAGGGCTGAAAATTCGAATTGATCGCAATAGTACAATTGTTGGGTGTTTATTTCTTTTCCAGGTCAGCGGTCTGTTCCTTGTGGCGGCGTATTGCATCCTCGTGACGTTTGATTTGCTCCTGGTGAAAAGCGATCTCTTTATCCAGGTGGGATTTTAGACTCTGAAGCTGCTCCCTTTGCTGAAAATGAAAAAATAATGTATATTAATATTATACCTCCCATAATCTTGTAATATTGTCATTATCCCAGCTTATATACGAGGGCTGCTCATGCTCATAGAATTACTTATTTGTCTCCCAGGTAAATATTTAATTTCACTGAATAAAGAGTATATTATCCCAGAAAATGAAACAATTCACTACCCACTAAATAAAAAGAGTTAATTGATTTTTTTAAATTTTTATTTATTTATTAGTATATTACAAAATAATAAGAAGCACCACTTAAAGAATTATTTGTATATGTGTATATGCATATTTACAATATATATTTGGTTCATTTATTCATGAAAAATGGTAACACACTAAACACTTATAAATAAAATAATTTTCATATTTATTTACATATATGTGGATGGATGGGAACACATCAACTGCTTGTTAGCTTTCCACACTTAAACAACAATAACATAAAATAGGGCACCCTTAAAATTAGAGACCTAAATCAAAATTTTGAGTAGTTGGATTTAAATATATAGTACATAAAAAAAGGTATAAAATTGGATATTTTTAATTAGGTTTATAGTTTTAAGGGTGCAAATATGGAAAATAATCATGGTGAGAACATGAACAGATTGTGAAGAAATCCAGAACATAATGGACAAAAAAGTGATGATTTTTTTTAAAATTAAACTGAAAGCGTTCCTGTACGAACACCAAATGCAGCAAGCAGGTCTCGCACTTGATACAAGCGCCTTTTAGCAAGCCTGGTTGAGTCTTTTTCATAGTTATAGTTCTATTTAATTTAATTTCTTTTTGTTTGTAACATACCTAATATTATTTTTCAAAATCATTATTTTCAGTTTCAATAATTATTTCATAACATATTATGTACTTATATTAAAAATTTTCAAAATATGTCTATTCTTTGTTTCATATTATTCTAAATATAAATAATATTAAATGTTCATTAGCTATTTTTTTATATTTTTTTTCTTCTGTGAAGGTGACGTTGCTGCTTGGCACTAACGGAAGACCAGTGCTGGTTGTTATCAACCAGCATTTGCTGAGTTACGGCCTTTTTAGAGTAATTTAATTTCGGCTTTTATTAAACTGCTTATGTAGACTTTTATAATTTTAAATAACTCTAAATAAACATTATTTTCTTTCTTTCTTTCTTTCTGATATGTATATGGCAAGATTAGAAAGGTATTCTCTCTATGGTAAATTTCAGAAATGATTATTCTGTAATTTACTATGGTCTGAGTGTCTGGGGACCGGCCCCAGAGTGGTCCACTGTATATTACCCAGAACACAAGCATAGCTTGTTCAGCTTGGGGTTATACAATGTGTGTGTTTGTCTGTTGACTATTATTATTCTTTCTCTTTCTTCCAAACATTTAGGAGCAGCACAATATGTCCTTTCCTTCCATACTCCTCTATTCTGACTTACATCCTCTGTCACACCAGAAATCATCATGTCACCCTTCAAACAATTTATTAATTTGTTTTTTGATCTACAGTTATGATAATAACCATTAACTTTCCAGTTCTACTTTTTTCTTGTCACATAACTTTCATCTCTCTTCATTATATACCCATACCACCTTAGTCTCCAACCTCTCAATTTTTCCATAGAAATATAATAAGGTAGGGTATAGTAATAGGGTGCTTTTATTTATAATGAATAGATCTAAACTTTTTTAATAAGGTTAGAATTTTTTAATATAGAATAATAATATAATATAGAAGCAGAGCTTAGTGGTTATTTTTTTATAACCACCCAAAATTCACTTTATATCTCATTTAATAAATGAATGCACCCTATAACTATGCCACACCCATATAACCCATAATAATATGTAGTGGAACACTTACAAGCCAATAGATGGCGCTGTGCAATAATTGAGGTCACAAATATTTCCCAAAACATACAAAGAATATATACAAATTTTTAACATTAACAAATGGGCCTAGGGCTGCGAGGAACAACAATAGCCTCGCTGGAAGATCGTCCTTTGAGACGGAGGAGCATTCCATCTCACTCCTCCACCCTATTCTGGGCACCCTCTTCAAATATAATAATTTTTGAAAGAAGATGTAATAACAAGTTGAAAATGGAATGTTGTAATAACAAGTTGAAAATTTAATGTTAAAATGGTTTGGCTATAACAGACAATGGATGAAAGGAGACCGACAAAACATGTATATGACACTGCTGTTATCATACACACTGCTTTGGATGGTGGAATTGATGTACTTAACACAAGCAAATCGCAAATGCATTAAAGACAGCTCAGGTAAAAATAAACATGCAAAAAGAGCGAATAAAAATAAATGAAGTAAAAGGTGTGTGCCAAGGTCATAGCAAGTGGAGATCCATTGTCTCATCCTCCCATGTGGGAGACAGACAGCATAATATGGATTTACCTTTTTGTAGAAGTATTCCTCTTCTCTAGCTGCTTCCATTTTGCCAAAGGCACCACCAGCTTCACGGATGCTGCCACCTCCACCACCACCCTTGCCTGCTCCGGAACCTAGCTCCCCACCAGGTACATTCACATTCGAATACATTCTGTAGTTGGTAAAAAGTAATAAATAGTAAAAGTAATCAGTAAACAAATTTAATACAGAATCCCATTCTATATTATCCATTAACAGATGTATATGTTGGTTTGAGAATATGGCAATGTATGGATGTCTGCTAATTTATTATAATACAAACCAGAAAATACCAGAATCTATCAAATTTTATTAATATAAATACAATACTTCTTGAAATACACAGATTATTAATATATATAATAATACTATACTATTATATATAATAGTTTCTGTCCACAACTTCTTCCGCGTGGAATAGTAAAATAAAAGTAAGTTAAAAATAACCCCACGATTTTGAAAGATTCTTCATTGGTGTTCCGCTCCTATGCTCCTATTGGTCTTAGTGTGATGATATATAGCCTATAGCCTTCCTCGATAACTGGGCTATCTAACAATGAGACTTTTTCAAATCAGACCAGTAGTTCCTGAGATACGCGCATTTAAGCAAACAAAGTCTTCAGATTTATATATTAGTATAAGATTTTATATGTTTTATCTTCGGTAAAATGGATATTGAATCTTAAATACATTTAGAGACAAAGCAATCACAACTAAAATTTGGTATAATTAATTTTGGTCTATTATGTGTGCTGATGACAAATACTAGACTTATTTGTAAAAGATTACCGATTTTTTGGACCATCACAGGTTCACAAATAACGATAATGTCACTTGAAATGTTAAACCAAGACTGAAGTCAAGTTTTAGAGTAGATTTCTACCCATAAAAGTATATTACACAAAATTTTAACTTACTGAGACATTTATTAAATGAAGAACACAAAAGAATTGTTAAATGCGTCTGATCAAACTACGATATAAAAATAGCAATGAAGTCAAAGATAAATAAAATATGTCATAAGCTAGGTATATTAGACAACACTTTTTTTAGATATATATACGTATATATTAAAATTTAAGTATTTAATTTCACTTTATACAATTTTTTTTGTAACTGAAAGGAATTAGTCAAATAAATTCAATTGGAAATGAGCAATTCCAATGGAGGTTGCGTAATCTATAACACCGGTAAAGCGTTCTCACCTGAGGTTAACAAATACACGCATAAGATTTCTGCTTTTCGGAATTATACTCATGATTTAATTTAATACAAAATGCAGTAAAAATCAATAAAAAGCGACTATTTTTGAGAAATTTTGTCCAATTCTTCTCTTTCCAAAATGACAATCTTTTTTTTAAAAATGTTTATGGTTTGGCAACTAGGCTTTTAAGGCAGGCGCAATTGTATTTTAGGCTACAATCGACGCTATCCAACGGAGTTCTTGTGAAAACTCAAAAGACCACATTTGACTATACAGTTCACATTTCTCACAAAACACAATTACTACTCAAAAACTATCAATATCCTACAACTATTGTCCATTTTAGAGTAATTTTACACATTTTTAGTTAATAAAACTGCACAGCATAACATCTCCATTCAGTTCCCGCCAAAACTCTTCCAAAATGACAATCGAATTCTGGTGAGCATAGACAATGAAAATATTGGTTCAGTGTTACCAGTTACCACCTTGCTAATAAATAAATTACTGATATTGTTGTCGAAATGACCTATCACTCAGCCATTCCAAATGTTTAATTGTTTCATGGTTTTATATTCTATTGTATAGCACTATTCAAGTTTTACGTGATTCCGTAATTTATAAACAAAATAACTGTGATTTACAAAGTCACATGGACGGAGTTAGTGAAAATATAAGGGCTCCGTTTTTGCCAAAATGATTTTATGGAACCCTAAAAAAGCTTAATATTATTTATATATTTATTAAGAGTAAAAACTAATGAAGTGCCTTGGGATACCTAGTAGGAACGAAGTTCTCCTAAAATGTCTTAAAAATTTTCAAAACGTGTTAGTAAGTGTAAAATGCAAAGAGAGATTTGGGTAAGAAAGTACCAAAATATACAAAATATTAACTATTTGGGCAGGGTTTCCCCTTTATTGTCCAGCCTTTGATGTGAATATTCACACAGCACAGTAAGCAATGAACGCGTTTTTTTTTTTTTTTTATTGGACTTGACTTTATGTTGTTGGTCCGAAGAACTCACAACTTTACCGGGGTTTTCGGGGCGAGTGCCTTTGCGAAGCGAAGGCGCTCGAGCCACACGTCTACACGCCACTACGGCTTTTATACGAAAATGCTACCCTACAAAACAATAACATTGCATCATTGCTAAAAATAGCAATTACATCATAGTGTTGCCAGGATCATAACAACAATTATAATAATTAGTTACTGATGCACTAAATTATCTAGATGACAATTTAGTGGGCTTATAAAATTAACTACCCGTTGGAAAATGGTAATTTAATTATAAATCAAATCATCTGATACATAGACTAAAAATATTATCTATGACGATTGTCTATGTCATATTAATATACACTATGGTTCTCATGATTACTTCGAAAAGTATCGAAAACTTTCGAAAATCATCGAAGAAAACAAATAAATCTTATCAAATAACTACTACAGTTGGTTGCCTGGAAGAAATTGCTTTAAGCTATAAGGCCGCCTATTGTTTCTACCATGACAATATTGTAAATGTGTATTTTTGAAATTGTATATTTGGTGAGCAATAAAGTGTTCTCTATCTATCTATCTATCTACCTATGTATAGAAATACATAAACAAACAAATTGTATCCAAAACAGCGTATATTACACTAATGGATATTATTTATATTCTTATCTCATTGCATTTAAGTTCGAAATTGAATAATAAAACAAGAAGTGTCGGAAAAAAGTATTATTACACTGTTTTCGGTCTTCCTCCCATCCGCTCAGAGCGTGTAACGCGTGATAAAGAATTTCTTTCAAAATTAATTTTCATTTGATGGTTAGAGTGCTTAAATACTTCATTAAACGTTCTTCTTGTTAGTCTTCGCCATTTAGCTTCTGTATAGAAATCGAAGAATCAAAACATACAGGCTGTGACTATTAATTTGATAGTGAAGTTATTACAACATTTTTGACTTTATTAATCCTTGGATATTAAGTTCTTGAGTAAGTACAGTCGAGTTATGAACAGGTTCGCCAGTTTTCTAATTGATTCATTTAACGTTCCATGAGCACATTTTACTTTTTCAAACTAAGTCACAGAACAGACTGTTCCACATAAAATTATGTTTAACTGTTTGACAATAAAGTTAAAAATTACCAAAGTTGCTTGATTTTTTATCTTGTCTAAGAAGATTGTTTAGAGATGTAAAACCTTTTTATTGATTTAAATATTTATCATAAGCGTAGTGATTATATCCTCTTTGTTACTGATGATTAAAACTATTGTTAATCTCAATGTTTTTACGTTTCTGTATTTTATAAACGTAGCAAAACGTAACATTTATTGAAATATTGGCAGTACTGTATCTTGTACTCATGCAAGCTATGGAGGGTAGAGGTAAGGAGAATCATCTCATATGGGAGAAAAGTTGAAAAAGTGTCCAGCTGTATGCTATAAATAAGAGTTCAAAAACGGTCCACAATGGCGCTGTATGATATGAATGTAGCTGTTGTGGACGAATCGAAGTATGCCGAGTTAAAAAATTCACCCTGATGCCAAAGTGACGCCACCCTAATTTAATGCATTTCGATGGACAATTTGTCATATACACAGCTTGTTCTCCTTACCTCTACCCTCCATCATGCAAACAAAGTCGACTTTAAGGTGACGAACATTTTCATATTGCGACTGTACCTCAAATAGAATATTGAAATGAGATTTTTTTATTTTAATGATCAAATAATATTTGTCTAGTTTTATCGCCAAAGTTATACCTACTCCGTTACAAATAGAAGAAAGTATTATCTGCAGTGAACATTTGATTTTTCGCATTAAACGCCCATCTGCATATGTGCCATTATCAAATGACATTTGTACATCATTCAACTAAAATAGCAATGAATTTTAATTTGTCACTGTAATAATTTCTAGCAATAAACTTACAATACTTGAAAGAATCCGTTTTCAAATTCAAAAATAACTAAAATCACAAAATCGCTAAGGTGGCAACTTCGTGTCAGTAGATAATTTTTAATGTCAACTCGTTCGGAAATTATGAAGTAAAGATTGTTAAAAAAAGAAACAATTAGATTTATGGTCTCTATCTTAATTTAATGTCGGGCCTGTGTGTACGCGGTCTAAAGAATTTAATAGCAAACGTAAAAGTGTCTCCATATTATAGGTCACGGCTAACGTACGCAGCTGAGAGGCGTGGCTTACAACTTATCTGGAAAGGAAAGTCCATTGAAATGTGCACGTTATAAGTCGTAAGTTGCGGACGTGACCTTGAGCGTTCGGACGTCCTAAAACAATTTGGAGAGTGTGTTACGGTTCTGGTGTGTACATTGTTCGGACGCATCTGTCAGCCGCGGCTGACAGACCCGTCCCGAAATGTGTGGGAACCTTAATGCCTGCTATATAATTCTATTTCAAAGTTTTTAATATTTAAAAAATGCATTGCTTTTAGTAATTATTTTTCAGTTCAATGTTTTGAATATAATTATGACTATAGGTACGCCTAGGCAGAATTAGCACAAGTATTGCAGTTTTTAATGGTGCGTTCTATAGCTACGCGTTTTAAAAAACTTACAACAAATTCTACCTGACCATGATAAAATTTGTCGTTACCAAATAGAATATCAAAAAGTCATGATAAATACAGAAAATTTACTAATGCAATAAAGGTGTTATATACAGGGCGTTAAATCAATAGCTCACAACGCCTAAAATGCTCCGTTAGCCGTTCCACAAGGCGACCGCGGTCGTTGTGGTCGTGGCGAAAACGTCACTAATGACGTCACCATTTTCGATCACATAATGCTCACAACGACCCATGTCAAGAGGTGGGTCGAATAACCGTTCTACTTAGATTTACGATTGTAACGCCGCGCCGACAAGCAAGTGGAACGGGTAAAATCGCGGTTGTCAACGTGGTCGTTGTGAGTCCCTGATGGAACGTAGCCATAGGCAGTAGACATTCGATATAAAAGTGTACGTACTAGAACTAGAGTAAAAAGGTGCCAAATATGAGGTATCATTTTCTTTTGATAGGTACAACAAAGTAATTTTAACTGAGCATAGTTAAAACTTAATGTATATTACAAATTTGTAAATAATTTAGCAATAGTGCTTTCCGTTTCTGTGTTATAAGTGATTTACAAAATAACACGAAATGTTTTATCAAACAGAGGTGTCCTAATTTGAAATACTGGAGGTGCCTGAATTAAGATACATTTCTTTTTGGGAAACTTACTCTTGAGCTCATGTAAATGGAAAATACAACTTATTTAAATATTTTTATTACCTTAATCACATTCTAATGTTACTATAAGTTTTTATCAACACCAGCATGTAACAGATACACTCTACATTAGTATAAGATCAGTATTAAAAATAGAAAAAAATAATATTATAAGTTATTGTTAAGGTACACTACAACATAAAAATCACTAAATTAATGTCACACACAATAACAAAATAAACAATAAGCGTGTATGAACATAAAAACTTTCATAGAAATTTAGTTGTAAAAAAGGGTACGGAATTCGAGTCCGTAGAGTAGTTAATAAAATAAAAAAATAAAAAAGTTTTCATTTGTCATAAAAATGACACTTAACATATTTAAGCATATTCTTTTGATGCTTTTAGATATCCTATGTAGCTATTTGTCTATTTTTGACGGCCTTTAGGCACGTAATATCACTTTGGCATTTGGCAAAAATGTATAAATATATAGTAGCTATTATTTTTAGAAGAAAAGTAAAAATTAAATATCTAGATACCCAATAGCAGATGTTTAATTTTAGGAGCCCATTAGTGTTTCATATTAGGAACTCAATGTAAATCCAACATTACTAATATTTATAATTTATGTATTTAATAATTAATAAAATTAATTGAAATATTCAAAATCACTCTAAAACAGATATAATCAATAAACTTTTAATTTAATAGTACATAATTTAATTGGTTTTACATACCTTGGAAGTAAAGAAAAAAAACACTGTTAGTTCCCGACAAAAAACAAGATGATAGCTAGTTTTTTGCCGAGTTGTCGGAACTATTTAAATATGAATGAATGAGCAACCAAATGGTACTTACCACCCGCATTCAGGAAAAGTTCAGTCATATATTGAAATAATGAACTATCTCTATTTAGGAACCCATCTCATAATAGGCGCCTTAACCCTATTTAATTAACCTCATAAGTATTTACTTATAGTCAATGATTTCATTGACTATTAAAGAATTCAAATTTCATAAAACTTATAATTACTATATATACTCTATAGTCTATACTAATATTATAAAGAGGTCAAGTTTGTGAGTTTGTGACGTTGTAGGGGGTAATCTCCGAAACTACTGAACCGATTGAAAAAATTCTTTCACTGTTGGCAAGCTACACTATCCCCGCTTGACATAGGCTATATCATATTTTCAAAAAATTAGGGATCCTTACTAAAACTGCAATAGTGTAACCCAAGGTGTAAAAAAGAACTTAAATCGCGTGCGCTGCGAAAACTATTGATGATAGAATAAAATAATTTACTATGACTTTGCAGAACACATCATCATTTACAAAAAGTGTCGCGACAAGATATGTCTAACTATTATAATTATGCCACAATAAGTGTTCTTTTATTTTAAAAATTTAATTAAAAATGCCGCCGCTAGAAAAGGCTCTTTATTTGTATCTTGGTATTCATTCTTATCAAAATAAATTACTTCATATTCAAGACTGCTCCAATACCTTTATATAACTTTTTGAATTATTCAATTCGGATATTCCATTCAAAAGATATCGCGAGTTTAAAAATGTCAGTATTAGAAAAAAGTTGCGTGGTCGCCGCGCACCGTAATCGGCTAGATAGGCTTATGCGATGTAGGCGTCACTGGGGTACGGGCAGTACGGGAGGGGAAATATTTTGAATTCGCTTAGTAGGTAATTAAACTCAACAAAACTATACTAATAATGGGGTAATCTCTGGATCTACTAAACCGATATTGAATTTTTTTAAATATTTTCTGGTGCCCAGCGAAGTGGGCACGGGTCAGCTAGTAATATGATAAACACAAACAGCACTACTTTAATCTGGCTTCCTTAAGCACCCTACCAGAAGAATGGTTCTACGTTTCTACTTATATAATGAATATCCAATACGCTTCCTTAAGGTGGATTGGCGGGTATTATAAAGCGGTCATCTTTGTAACGAAATGTTTTCGCGGTGTTCTTTTTTTACCAACAACACGTTGTAGTCGCAATAATACCACTGGGGTATCATATCGCCATGTTCGTTTCATTAACAGTATCATGAATATATATCTCACTGCTGGACTCGGTACTCGTATTAGTTTAGTGAAGTTCGCTGTTCCACTAAACTATAATTTGTGGGCGCATATTTTAGTCTATAGGTATACTGTCAACTGCCACTACACGCATAGTAGATAATATTTTATTTACCACATAATTATATGTGTCTAACACATATAATTACGCCGATTTCATATATCGGCGATCTCGAAGTGCAGAATTATGATGTTTTTGTCCACTGTGAGCGCGTATTGTAACATATCAATTTAGAAAACTGTCTAAACGATGTACTTTCTTGGTCAGGATTCAGATTTACGTTATTGTGGTCAGATAATGTGGTTACGTCAGTCACTTCTGCGTCATTTATTGACTATTAGGTGTTTATTTATTTATTTTGAACTTTAAATTGTATTAACAATAAATTACTGGTTAATTCAATCTTTCGTGAACTCGTAACGACTTAGATTTGGATAGCTTTTACAATCTCACATTAGGGCTCCCAAACGTACTTATTATATGTACGATCTTATTCATAAAGAGTTAGAACAAGTTTGAACAGTTCTTTATGGTTCTTAAAGAAGCGTTCAAACTTACTTTAACTCTCTATGAATAAGATCGATAGTATCTTACTATATTTTAGCCCATTGTGCTATATATTAAAGAAAAATAATATAGTACGAAATGTACTGTATTTTCATCGCTAATTTAATTGTCGTCCTTTTTTTGTTCAAATTCTTATGATTATTTTAAATCTAATAGCTCCTTGTTAGCCAAAGCAAAATAGTAATAAATACATATGAAAAATTCAATAATTAAACAAATAATGAAAAATAAATGTGTATTATTTTGTCCCCTACATTTCCCAAAAATAATATATTATTACAGCTTAAAAACAAAAAATACAATCTTTTCTTCAAAAAAAGATGGCAACCCTATCGCACACCTCAAACATATTTTTTTTAACATGGGAGTCCTTTTTCATTATGCAGCACCTCAGAAAAAGGTTAGTAAACATACTAATTATAAAAAATAATGAAAACTTTAGACATCTACGTAACTTTGAAGTTTCACATACAGGACGTAGGTACTATTAACTGACCAAAGCCGCAGGAAAAGCCAAGAACTTAACAACAAAAACTTACGCCATTTCGCGTTGTTTCACCCACAGGACATGTTTTAGTCTTTGCTCAGCTACTATTTTATTTAATTCAGCTGTCTCTCTCATCGCTCTCATAACTTGCCGCTCTTCCTTCAGGGACTCCATCTTCAACTGCTTTTCAGTTGCGCGAAATCTTAAAGAAACTGTGATATAAGTACTTCATACATACATACTACAAAACTTATAAATAAACATAAAAGCACTTACTTAAAAAGATCTTGAATTTCCTTCAAATGTGTGTTTAAATGGAACTCATTGTTATACGGCATATCAGTCATAGTGGTAACAGAAATATGGTTTTTGGTAGCTGATATTTCTGATTCACATAAAATGTTTTCTTCAGTTTCATCCATTACCTCAAAGTTCACTTCAGAAACAGAAAGTGTAGAGTCTTTACGAGACGTGTTTTCATTATTTATATTATCTGTTGTTATAGAAGTATTGTTCACGGTGCTGCAACTAGGTTGATTTATTTCTCTGAAAAAAAACCAAATTGTATTCAAAAACATATTTTGCTGTGTTAATTGATTAGAAAAAGATTCCTCCGACATGAATATGATGAAATACGTATTTAAACTACCACATACTTTAGTGTGAAACTTGTAAGAATACTGAACCCATGTTTGTTGAAAATTAAAAATTTATTGTGCTCCAATAACAGTACCTTAATATTATTATTGACTTGAACATAAAATACTTACTCATCAATACGTTCAGCTTTGATCTCAATGTTCGCGGTAATTGTTGTTTCGTTCAAAACCTCAGTTGCATTTTTTAACTCACCATCTTTCATCAACTCTAACAAGTCACACACTTCTAAAGATTGTTTGGAATATTTTTGAAAAGCCGTTCCGTTCAAGGCAATCTCTTCTCTGGCAATACGCTTCATGTTTTGCCATTGAGTCTTCACTTTCTTCGTTGAACTTTCGTTGAATTTAGTCCCGAACTTAACCGCTAACTCTCGCAAAATTTCGTTCCAAGCCACGTCTTTGCCCTCAGAATGGTTCGGCCCGTTATTGTTTTTGGTGATAACGACATCTTTGCGTTGCTTAATTAATTCTAGAAGGTGCTGCTTCTCATCGTGAGACCAATTCGGAGTGCGAATTCTACGGTTGTGAGACACCCTACCCATATTCCGTGCGGTGCGTGCCGTATTTTCGGGATTATGGTTGATCTTTTGCAACGATTTGTTGCAAACGATGCACTCGACGTCCAAAATTATTGGTTTCAACATTTGAAAACAATTGAATGTGCAGGATCAATAAATAGTTTGACAGCGCATGTTTTCGTCGCTGTTTTAATTCCATGTGTAGTTAAAAACCTATTTAGATATTCAGAAGTTTCAGCCTTAATTTTATTATTCAGTTCGAGATGGTTAACTAAAGGCATATTCGATTTTAATTAATATCTAGATGGCTAGGATAAACAATATTGTAAACATACTAAAAACAATTTTTTTATAGTATCATATTAACGGTCATTGATTTTTTAATGAACATACATCCTCGTCTATAAATCCTCTTTGGAAGCAAATTATTTATACGTATGCCAATTATTATTATTATTATTATTATTATTTTCTTTTACGTCATATCCTTTACCTACCATTAGAGTTTCTTACTATATTTTAACAGGTTCTTGTTATACGTAGGTTTCAACAGCTTATTATTATTTTGTATATGTGTTACACCTACTTTGGTAACAATTCTTTAACGTCAATTACGTAAATCATTGTTTTAAATAAATGTCATTATAACATAACTTCACATTGATTTTTGAAAATTATAAATATAATATAATTAAATATTGATAGGCTGATGATATTTTAACAGTAATTTAATTCAAGACATGAATATTTTTTAACTCATAATTATAATTTCCATAATTTTTAAGCTGTCAAGTTCAAGACATGTTTGTTAGGCTTGTTATTAAAAAGTTATTATGTGTCAACATTAATAATAACAAAAAAAATATAGTCCTGAGACCGTACCTATATTGGTTAATTACTACTCCAACATTTATTTTGAAGTCATTGATTACGCAATTTTACTGACCGGTGCATATTGTTACAACTAGATACCTGCGCGTAAAGGACAACCTACTTATTTTTAGCCAAGGGAAATCCTATTGATGACCATAGACTGCGACAAGCGCAGAGGTTCGGGGGAAAAGTCGCGGCCCGTGTGTGGGATTGACCAGGTGGGGGTGGCACTAGCACTTCTAGACAGAACTAAAGATGCTAATGCCACTCCACGGTTAGGGATACCCACTAAAACCCCTGAATTTTCCATCCTCTGCCTTATGCTACGGGTACGGTTAAGGGTATATAACCTAGCCAATCCGCTAGCCCTGGCATGCAATGGACCAACGGTCTCATCCACTGTCGGGGGACTACTTTTATCCTCCGGCATCTTCAAACTCAACGCGTGGGGCGGTTTTTGACTCGCCCCACGCGAGGACAGGTGAGCGCGCGCGAAACACGCCGCGCCCCCAACTCGACGGCATAACGGCGGGTGAGAAACCTTTTTCCCAAGGAGAATGAGTATGACTCCGAGGGCCACAATGGATTATGGCTGTAGCTGTTTTCGCGGCCCACCTCAATGGACCCCCCCGGTAAAATGAGAGATCTGCCCGCTGTAAACTGATACAAACAGATACACACACACCTTCTAAAATAGAAGCGTCGCCTCGGCCAGTATCCCACAGCTTTGGCTAGGATAATTAGAGGAACACTTGGGTAGTTTTAGTACGTATCCGGCAGTCGCAATATGCATTCTGTGAGCAGCCGCTGCGAGTCTCACACTACCCTACTGATTGTCCCCAGACAATACGTGTGCAAGAAGCATTCCAACCTAAAAAGATCATAAAGTCACTATACTTGTTTAAATACCTATAAATATTTTGCATTCATGGCGTAAAATTTGTCCTGGATACATTAATTAATGACATTAGTATGGAATGTCGTCGAAGAAGTTGGTATAGTCCGCGCTACAATTTGGCCGGTCGTAACGACGGATAACTAGCTTATAAGCGGTGTTTTTGTTTTTCCTATAATATTAGTAACCGTATAGCCTTCTTCCTCTAATATGCAGAGGCCATTTTTGGCAAGGCTTATAAATAAATGTGTTCATAAAATTTCTGGTCTTTCAGGTTTTACCAGGCTTTGAAGTCGTTAAGAAATGGAATGCTAGTTTCGCTTCCACAGATAATTATCTATCCACACCTAAGATCACAGCATACGTACCTAGATCATAAGGAAATAAATACTTTGTTTCGTAGAATTGTTAGTTAGTTCTAGACTTAACATTTATACGATTATATATTTATTTACCCTGCGATACGAAATATTTAAATACTAAAATGTTATTAAATATTATAATAACCACTCGTGAAAAGTCGAACACAAATACTGGGGACACTTCTAATTTCCGGGACAAAATTAAGTACATATTCATAGATATTGGTTAGCAAAGGTAACTAGCACTCAATATTGCGATATCGCATAATTTCTAAGACTCTGAAGTGGGAAAGAGAGCCTCTGAGAGAATCAAACAGACATATTAAATCTTGACATTATAATAAGTCTCGAATATATAGACACAGACGCTCTTGGTAGTTCTTGTTCATAGAAGGGTCTGGAAGAAATCGCTAATAGCGATAAGACCACCTATTGTATTGTAAAAGTTTATTTCCGTTAACTGTATCTTTTAAAACACAATAAAGCATATTCATTCATTCATTCAAGTATTCAGTGAACCACAATACTAAGGTATATTTATAATTGCAGAATAAATTGACAATATATATTATAAGGCATGGGCTTGACCTAGTTAACTAAGAATCGCTTTTTTAACAATCGTCAGATAAAAGTTATTGATAAAATAAAATAAAACATAATTAAATTTAAAATTACAGTTTCGAGAATAAAAGTGTTGAGCTGTTTCACTTTTACATTCAGTGAGGTTATAATTTATTCGCTGAGATATTTATATCTGATGATTGAAAAATCGGCCCTAAAACACAAGAAATAAGTCCCATTATCAGAGTGGCAAGTTGCATATCCTACTAACTACTACTGAATGGATTTTGATGAAACTTTACAATAATATAGCTTACACATCAGAATAACACATACATATAATACATTATTATCCAAAATATAACGATTTACCATCACCACGCGGGTGAAACCCCGGGGTGCAGCTAGTTATCCATAATTGAACTACTACTTACTTACATCGATAGTCCACAATTGTGTGTTTGTCTGGCGATTTATTTGGATTATTTATAATTGGTTCATTTACATTGTTTGTGTAAAAGCAAATAATTTTTTTCTCCAAATTCATCATTACCACCAAATCATTTATTCGACCTTAAAAGTTTTCTTATATCTCGAAAATATTTTATGGAATGAAACCCGTTCCATATTCATTCAATTTGTCGATAATATACAGACCATATTTAAACTAGATATCACTGCAACATACATATTTTCAAATAATATACAAATAGAAAAGAGCTTATTGATTAGAAATTTGAAGCGCCGTTTTAAGTAAGGTAAGTACGCCCTTGTAAGCACCTTATCTTCAATGGCAACTACATCTGCTTTAGAAGCGGTGATAGAATCACAACTTTCAATTAAGCCGATGTTAGAGGGTTCATTCTGTTTTTCAATTTGGATAAAGCAACCAAAGTGATACATGTAAGCATAATATTGAGTCATTGACTGTCGTTGTCGCCTTTCACTTCTGCTCCTTTCAATCAAATTCATTCAAGTTCGTTGATCTGTTTAATATCAGCATAATATAAATGTATTTAATTTCATGGTTATCGCCTCATTACAGGACTTGTGAAAAAGAAATATCAAGTCACTTTCACATTTATAAATCTATCTATATATATAATAAAATTGTAGAGGTAAAATTTTTGTACAATGAAAAAATGCTAAAAACCGAGTCAGGGGGATGTAAGAAGTGAAATAGAACTATAATTTAGATTTTTTTTCAATTTTTTTGTTTCTCTGTTTGTCTGTCTGATTGTACCGGCTAATCTCCGAAACGACGGGACCGATTTAAATGAAATTTTGTATGGTGGTAGCTTATATCCCTGGCCAACATATAGGATACTTTTGATCCCGAAAAATTAAAGAGTTCCCGTGGGATAGTTAAAAACGCGGACGAAGTCGCGGGCATCAGCTAGTAATAATATAAAATTCTAAACGTGCCGTGTCTGTCTGTACATTGAAGCTATTTAAAAATAACAACTGGAATAGACTATATAAACGATGAAGAACACGATGCACTTTTTTTCTAGATTTCTTGTCTGTTTGTTCGGGATTCTCGTAAAAAGTACTGGGCCGATTTCGATGCGGTTTTCGCTGCTCGACAGCTAATTCTTATATTTAAATTCTGCGCTACTTTTTATCCTGAGACTTTTCCTGGAAATGATTTAACTGATGGATAGCAAATTTAATTCTACGGTATTTTGTGTCCCGGAAATCCAGCGGGATTTTCAAGTCTACCGTAGACGAGGCCACGGGCATATGCTAGTAATATTATAAAATTGTAAAAGTGTAGTCTTTTGTTGCTTACATTTTTTATGTTGGTCTGTTTATTTGAGATTCACCCAAAAACCACTGGGTCGATTTGGATGCAGTACTTTATATCCCAAGAATCCTACGGGAATTTTCATGGGGGAGGTTTAAAGTGCCCAGATCGAAAGAAAATGGTTCTGATGCGAACATTAGTAACATTGTTTATCCCGAGTTCTTATGGGAATTTCCTGGATTCATTTATTTTTATACTAAAAAATCCATTACCCTGCTGAAAATAACCTTTCAATTTTATATTTAGCAAAATAACTGTAATCTAAGTTACTTTTCCAACATGGAGGAAGTCGCGGGAAAATGCAAGATATGAATATTAGTTCAAACGTTCTACATAGTAACTTTGAAAATTAATTAATATACTTAATGGGCCCGAACATTCCGTCAGTTTCTCAAATTCAGTTGATTAGAGAAACTCGCTTGTCCAACACGTCCCGGCCGGCTGACTGGTTTGGTTTTTGGTGTTCCATTTGAAGTGTTATATTTTTTAGTTAAACACTTTGGTTAGTGTTTTGAATTTAATTCGCTGGTGTTCAGTGTTATCAGTTTTGTTTCGGTAAGTTTGAGCTTATTATTAGTTGTCATGTTAGGTTTTACCTATAATTTTTGAACTTTACTTTAAATAGGCTGGGATGAATTTTATCTATAAGGAGATAAAATTTGAGAATAAATTATAAAATTTCGTTTTCAAGAATTAAATAAAGATATTTCAAAATGACTTATTGACTCTTCGGGAGATCAGAGGGCTGGTTCCTACTTCGGACAACGGATCAGTATGGCGATCCAGCGAGGTAACGTAGCCTTCTAGGAACCTTAAACAGGGACTTCGATGACCTAGGCTCAGTATTCTAATTATAGTTTTAAAGGATTATAGGCAGAATACAATATAAGTTAAGTTTCCTTCACTGCATTACTTTATAGTTAAAATCTATTTTCAAACTTTGTTTCTCTTATAAAATAAAGTGCTTGAAAATTAAATGGTATAATCATTTGGGTCAAGTTATTATAATTATGGTCATAATTTTTTATGAATGAAAATTAATATATTTCGAATTAACTGCTGCACACAGAGAGGTTAAGGACGATTGTATTAAACAGCAATTTTTTTTTATTTTTATGATAGTAAAATCACATTTTGGTAATGAAAGAATGATTGAGGTATATTCGTAATTTAGTATCGACTTCATTACAAACTGACGACAATTAGGTACATATTTAAAATTATAAACGATTAATGTAATCACAGCTATTCAACCTAATTAACCATTTTCTGAATATGAGTGCGGCATTAAGAATCGAACACTTAAAAAGATAACAAATAACTGTGTTTTTATATACTTAGGTAATTTATCACACATCGTAACTAGCAGTCGTCTGACCAACCTGAATGATTAATTATTTAATTAAATTTCAAAATTATTCCACATTTATTCAAATATTGCTAATGGATGATAGTTCAGTATGATGCAGATAATTAAATTATATTAATGTAGAGCAAAATAATCTATAAAACTTGCATTGATTAGTTTGGATTAAAAACAGGCGCATATCAACAGCCTATAATTAATGTCTTAGGATTATTAAAGTTATTACGAAAATTATTATTATTTATAATTTAGACACAATGTTAACGTTAGAAAAATAATTTAATTAAAAAAAACAGGTCCTATACGTTGCCAAACAAACGATTTTTTACCACTTTATAATTTTATATATAGTACAGCACTGATCTAAAATTCTCACATATTCCTAAGCTTTAATCCTAGATACCTATATTACTAATCTACAACAATGTCACAGGTTTTACAACAGTGAAACAGACGCCAATAAAAGTAGGGAATTATAATTGCTATAATTTATATAGAACAATATAGCTACCATGTGTGGTTATAAGTGTTCATCCATTTTAGTAGCAGAGGGCCGCTGTATACGGGGGTAACAGTGGACCTTTACCTCTGCTCGAATTAGTGGTACACCCTGCTCCCTGGGGTGTATCAAGCTTGCGCACTAGACCCCTGTTCTAGATCCTGTGCCGTTCTAACAAGGTGCAATCGATGGGGCGCAGGTTAGGTTTAGTGGGTAATTCGTCGGATCTCGCTCTTTGGGGAGGGGTACCGGTACCATACGAGAGTCCCACACACACTCGTGCAGGCGGCATTAGGCATTGCATTTCGCTTTCCCACGTATCCATGATCCGACTGTGTGTCGCAAGAAAAGATATTTCTGTGGGTTATAAAAAAGTGTTCATTCATCTAGAATATCAATGAGAGGGGTGACATAGGTTAAGATCATGGAAAAATAATACTTCTTCCATGGTTAGGATAATGGCAAAGGGCTAGAACTATTGAACAGTTGTACATCTAAATGATTAAATACGTGTTATCTACCATGTGTCGGATATACATCGTAATTTACCCTGAAATGGAGAGTCAGATTTTTAACAAAACACAACCATAGGCTGATATCATTTGAAAGTTGCACTTCTGACTGCAAAATTGAGAGAAAGAAGATTAAGGTGGTATGAGCATATAATGAAAAACAATCAAAGTCATCTGACAAAAAGAATGTAAGTACAACTGATTGACTATAGAAGAATAATGACTAAAGCAAAGTTGAGAAATTAATTGATTGTTGATTGTTTGTAGGATAAAACGGTGATTTATGGTGTGACAGAAGATGTATTTCAGAATAGAGGGGTAGATAGAAGAATAAGACGTATTGTTCGGACCCCAAATGATTATTTTTTATATTTATAAATGAAGTATTTAACAAACACCACATTACTGTTACCCTATAATCTAAATATACTAATAAGTAATTTAAATATAACCTTAATTGACTAAAAATAGTCATAAATTTATCTGTGCAGGAACGGAGCAAAAATATAATTCCCTGTCGCCGGACAGCCTATCGTAAGAGGCGACAAAACAACCCACCGCCAGGTGGCAGGGTATTTGCCCGTCTGGATGGTTACCATCCCTGGTTTAGAGTATGCCGCCATAACAACCTTGAGTTGTGTTTCAGCATTAGTGAGCAGGTTCCAGTCTCCCTTAAGAGAGTAGCAGCGCATTTGTAGCACACTTTGGTGTTGCAAATGTCCCTAGGCGATGGTAACCGGTTTCCATCAGGTCTTTCTGTCTGCTGAAATCATGCAATAACAAATAATAATAAAAATATTAAGAAAATCTCCATTAGCACTTTCTTATTGTCTCTGTTAAGGGATGATTATGAGCATATTAAAGAAAAAACACAATTAGATGCTTTAATAGTTAATTTTATGTCTGCTTTCAGTTTGGTTTTCTTTGGTTTAAACTTCCATTTTTTTAAATTTTCATATAGAAATAAAGTCCATATAGATTTTCCTGACTGATTATTTCCTCAGAATTGTTAGATTCCATAACTCAGAACACAATTCTATTTAACCATATTATACTATGAATGAAAAAAAAACATCTGACTCATTCTTCGCATAGTAAATTAGCATTTGAACGAGCTCAAGTTAGGCGGACATTTTGGTTTAAGTTTTGTATGTATTGCGCAACATTGAATAATTCGATTCCGACATAGGGCCGGTTACTACATCTTTCCGACCGTTAATTTGCGATACTATCGGTTAAAATTGGACATAAGCTCCATACAAGCAGGGGCGTAGCTACCCGCTCTATCATCCGTATCAATGATACGTGGCTCCTAGGCCACAGGGGCCCCGAAAATGTGTAATCAAAAATTCCTAAAATGTTATCAATAATCTTTTATAGGTTAATAATATTTTTGAGAATAACTGCTGGGCCAAAAGGTACTGCTATCAGACTTGTCATTATTGTCTATAGAAGCAGAAAATCTAGAAAAAGTTAAATCGCCTTTAGCTATCAATCATTTGATAAATAAGTTTGCCGAATAAAAGGCGAGTTTATCTTTGAATTTAATTGGTTGTCTAACTTAGCTTCTAGGAGTATTATGTATAAGTAATAACTTAAATTAATACATGATTATTTATTACTATTATTATTGAATTTTCAATAACGAGCGTTTTTTTGTTTCTTTTATAAAAAAACTACCCTTCCTTTGGGCCCTCCAACACATTTTGATACAGGGTCCGTCTAAGGCAAGCTACGCTACTGCATACAAGGAATGTCAAGATTCAACCGATGGTAGGGCAAGTAAATGTATGGCAAGATATCGAAACCAGCCATGTCTTTAAATGATAAAACCGTGCCTCGAGTGACTTTACTTTTTACTTTAATGTATTATTCAATCAACATCCCCATTAATATATAAATAATTGTTTGTTCTTTCTTCAAAATCTGAATATAAACTGACCTTTCACGACAAACGGTAAAATAGGTTGGGGAAAAAGTCTTTTCGCATATAGTATGTATGAACTTGTAATAAGATCTCTTTGGCTATACTATTTGTATCTGGCTGGTTTTGGTATCATTAAAAAGTTTTAATTTTAAAGAAGACAATTCCAAATTCAAATTAGGAAAATGTGTGATTTTCATTTGTTTTTCTTATTGTTAAAATGAGTGAGTCTAATGAAGAAATTCGATACATTTAAAAATTTTACTACATATAAGGTAACAATGCAGGACAAGCCGCGAAAAAAAATTGTAGTGTTTATGTACCTTATGCAGTATCTGTGAGAGTAGCGCAAATTTGGTTTAAGCGTTTTCAATCCGGAAATTTTTATATCAAAGATGCACGTCGCTCTGGTCACCCTGTTACGGACAAAATTGAAGCCATTTTTTAAAAAGTGGAACAAGATCGGCATATTAGTAGTTACGATGTAGCTGGACAACTGGGAATTCACCACAAAACGGTTTTGGCGCATTCGAAACAAGCTGGGTACATAAAAAAGCTCGATATTTGGGTGTCTCATGAGCTCTCTGAAAGAAACCTAATGAACGTGTACTCATTTGTGATTCTTTATTACGACGTAATGAAACCGAACCATTTTTGAAGAAGCTGATAACTGGTGATGAAAAGTGGATCACGTACGACAAGAACGTGCGAAAAAGATCGTGGTCAAAGGCCGATCAGGCTTCACAGACTGTGGCGAAACCCGGGTTAACTCGCAACAAGGTGATGCTGTGTGTATGGTGGGCTTGGAAGGGCATTATTCATTATGAGCTGTTACCGCCAGGCAGGACCATCGATTCTGAACTGTACTGCGTTGTTCGCAGTGAGGAGATTAAAGCAAAAAGTTGAGAGAAAGCGGCCGGAATTAATCAACAGAAGGGGTGTGGTTTTTCACCATGATAACGCTAGACCTCACACATCTTTAGCCACTCAGCAAAAATTACGAGTTTGGCTGGGAGGTGTTAATGCATCCGCCGTATAGTCCTGACCTTGCACCTTCAGATTTTCACCTGTTTCGGTCTCTGCAGAATTCGTTAGGCAGTGTCAGGTTAACATCACGAGCGGACTGCCAAAACCACTTGTCGCAGTTTTTTGATCAGAAGCCCCAAAATTTTTATAGCAATGGGATCACGTCCCTACCTACAAGATGTTAAAAAGTTATCCACCAAAATGGCACCTACATACTTTAGTCAAATGTAAATAAACTTTATAAAAAAACCTTTTAAATTTTTATATAAAATGCGAAGAAACTTTTTCCCCAACCTAATATATTTAGTTGTTTGAGAGACTGCAGTCGAACATTATTTATCATATTACCTTATACACCAAAAGTCTATAGTTTTCACTGTTATGCATTTAATTCAAATATATATACATATACATACTAATTCCACATGGTAATATCATTTGTTGGTGAACTATGTTGAGTATAGCCTTTTTTGCTCCATACAAATGTTAAAACAAAACGATAACTATCATAACCCACGTGAAGTAACAATACGTCGCAACAAGTTTTTTTGGGCTCTTTTTTTTACTGCAAAAGGTCGAAAGTGAGGTATAAATGAAACAACTTTTCGTTGATGATTACAGATCAATAATTTATTTAAAAAAATATGTTAAATCTTCACTATATGAGACGTGTGGTTTATTCGTAATTTTTCTATAGTTATTTTAAGAAAAAAATTCACCACATCCCTTCCAAATTATTGACATGAAACCATTTTACCCCTTCAATTTTTATCGAAACAGAATTAAAAATATATTTATAGTCAAGGTGGCGAAGTCCGTCATTGCGCTAAGTTCATACACCGCTCGTTGTTTTTACTTTTTTAAACGGAATTTACCGCCAACTGCAATTCGAAGATAGAATTTAATGGTCTTAGCTTCACTGACTGATTTGTTGTTTTCGTAACTATTCAAACACGGAAATAATGAGAGGTGTATAGAGTTCCCCCACTGGCTGACTTCGCCACCTTGACTATACATCTTTATAAAAGAGAGACAAATAATTTGGTTTTATTATTTTTTTAAATACTAGTTTATTTTATGCACAATAAAATAATAATGCATCTGAAAAACGACCACATCTATGAAATCCCCGCTATCGCCCGAAAAATTAGTACTGAAAAATCCTCAAGGACGTTGGAGTTGCTACAAGCTTTAAAAGACATTCCTGGATGTAAAATTAAATACTATCACAAAAGTTTGGTGAAGTGACATAGGAGGTTTGCAAGGATAGAAGCTTAGTGTCATAAGAAAAGATATTCGGTGTAGACTCCATATGTTTTTTTTTTTTTAAATATTACATGAGTTCAGCCAAGAGGCCACCAGGTGCCCACCTGATGAAAAGCGGTTACAATCACTTATGGACATTTGTAACACCAAAGGTGCTACCAACGTGCTGCCGGTATCGCAAGGGAGAGACTGGAACCTGAATCCCGGAACACAACTCAAGGTTGTTATGGCGGCATACTTTACACCAGGGGTGGTAGCCAGACGGGTAAATACCCTACCACCTGGTTGTGGGTTGTTTTGTCGTCTCGTACGAGATGCCACCCGGCCTTAGGAAATTGTATTCTTTTTCCGTTCCTGCACGGACAAAGTAGAAATAAATGAGCGACTGTCTTATTAATTTCTAGTTTTCATCTGTTAAACTTTACTGATAAGTCACAAATTAAATCAGCTGAGGTCCATTAGAATGTGTAATTGTTTACTTTCAACTGTATAAAGGCCGTGGAACAATTAAGCTATAGACTGACGCCTATGATAAATAATCTACCCAAAGAAAGATTATTTTATAAGATACAATAATCTTTGTGCCCGATTTTTTTTAAATCATTTGAATTACTTAATTTTACCCTTTCTGTATTTGTTTCATTTTATATTTGAATGTCGTTCTACCAGACAAATACGGCAGTAGGGAATTTAATAGCACGAGGTAGAAAACAATTTGCGTTCAATTTATGTGCATCGTCACATGATCTTGGAAATTATATTAATTAAACTTAATAATTTGTAAAGTAAAGCTTCTTTTCGCCGTGACATTCATGAATAAGAAAATACATATCTTGTTTTCTTAGAACTTCTCACGGTTTCGATTCCATCAATTAGTTTTTAATTATTGCTGGTTTTTATTGCCAAATTTAATAGACTATTACCTACTACTACATTGACAGCTTTATTAGATGGAATGACTCGCGGCTTATGGCAGGTGTTCTCGCACTTCGCTCGTGTTGTTTTTAAAAAGGTAACCCACGAAAACTATCCCACATCTAAGGACAAAAGTATTATTTTTTAATTAGCCATATAGGTACCAAGTTTTAATATTAACAGGTCATTTACAAGTAGTATAGCGGAAATATAGTTATAAAAACCCGCGCATCTACGCTCCAAACACTTTCTTTATTGTGTCTACCGGTTTCTTTGTCTAATTAATGGAGATGAATCGAGAGATAAACACACATTTTACGTTCTCGACCTAAGCAAGTTACTATTACTACTACTACTCGTATAGGTAATTCAACTGAAAAATCTGGAACCGATCCCAGACACCCAGACTAGGAGAAATAACGGAAAATTGGTTTATGAGATTTTCTTATCTTTTATCGGTAGTAGAACACTTAGCTCAGTCCACAAGTTAAAAAAGGCAGTCACAAGCTATTCATCAATCACGAATGTTGAAAGTAATGGCTAATTCCGCGTTACTTCGTACTTATTTACTCGACCGATACTAACAACAACAATACTCTTTATTGTACACTAAAATCATAAAAGTACTCACTTTATTCTCTTAGGACTATAAGGTAGTATAATGGGCGGCCTTATTGCTTAAAGAGATCTCTTCCAGGCAACAAATACAAACACACCATTGTAATATTCGGTCACAAATAATTATGATGCCAATCAATGCATTCATTGGGATTATTCTAAAATGTTCTAAAGTTTCAAATACATATAAGCCTATTGATACAGTATGCACATGTAACGTGACGCCGGTGGCAACGCGCCCAGGCGTCATATTTGTGGGGAAAGCGTCTGGTCGGCCCAGTTCACCGCATCGGTGTACCTTTGAATTGTGACACTGACTTCTCGTATATGTAACGGTTTAAGTACATATTTATCGTGCTTGTTTCCAGTAGTACTCCTACTGGAGTGAGAGTGAAAGAATGACAGAGACGATGAATCTCTACATAATATGATTATTATGATATAAATATATAATATGATATAGATTTATGTCTAATAGACACTTTTACCTACATCTATTTGCATTAATTGTTTCATACATACATATATTTGAGATTGGTTGGAGAAGAAGTGACGTTAAAATCCTGCATAAATTCATAGATTTCTAATATATTTAAGAAAGAAATAGTAATATAATTGAAAGGTCAGTCTTTGCTTTCAATATAATCTTTATCATTTATGAAAACTGCCACTTAATAATGTACAATGCTTAGTAAAATAAATGACCATTTTCAGATTTTGGCTTCTCGTTCAGTCTCCAAAACAGGTCAACTGATTTCAAAGAAATTTGTAGGGCTTAGAATAAGATTTGTCTCACATTTTCGCTATAATTTCATTTCGATATCTTTAGAGTTTAGAAAATATGAATTTTAAGTCCACGCGGCCGAAATCTACAACTAGTATAATCTACTATAGAGCTCTTTGTAAAGGGTTACGAACATGAAACTTAATAATACCACTTGGTAATGGAATGGAAAGAGAATATGTTTCTTCAATGGTAATACTTTTGTGGTTTTATATTCAGGATAGAGAGATCCATACTTTTACTTTTATAATACTACTGCTGAGGAACTTTTAACCGTCGTCTGTTTTTCTGAAACAATTAATTTAGGTGTCTTCAAGTCTCCTGTGAACAGGTATCTTCTAGGTAAGCGTGCTCCATCTTAGTCTGCATTTCCACTTGACATCACATGCAATGTCGGTCAAAGGCGAACCTATTTTTTCGTGACTTCGTCCGCATGGAATTTTTTGCGAAACCCCAAATAAAGTAGCCTGAGTTACCCCTTACAACATCAGCTATCTGGCAGTGAAAGTTCCGTCAAAATCGATCCAACCGCTTCAGAGATTAGCCGCAACATCCAAACAGATAGATAGACATACAGACAAAAATTCTAAAAATTGCATTCTCGGAATCTCCTGGTTAAAATTATCCCCCGGATTTTTTTCACATTTTTATTTTGACATTACAAACAAACACTTCAATTTTATTTATCTGTATAAATATAAAAAAAAACCTAATGTACCTAAGCTGTTAAAAATACAAGTTCTTTTAATTTTAGGTCGCCTTCTGATATATCGATGCAGCACCGACACGGAATCAATATCTCGGTATAATCTCCGGTACGATTCTTGAGCAGTGACCTTGGCCTACGCACAAGTGTAATTCCGGATCTTTTCCGTAATGTGAGGTATTGATTAACTTTTGAGTAAAGGCACAAAAACATAATGTTATCGATATATGGATAAATCGTATCACATTGGTTACGCTTAATGGACAATGCGATCCCTACTAATCCGCCGACCGCTCAACATACGTGCCGGAAACTATATATGCGATACCGAAACCGTACCGCTGCTGCACCGACTAATCAGAAAGCATCCTTACTATTCTTGTCTATCATTATGTTATAATGTATTGCTCTGTCACATTTAAAAATAGATAGGTATGTTATTTATAGCAAAATTTGCATAGTGATGTGTTGTTTGTTGGATTTTGTCGATGACTTATTCTTATTATATTAAATTTAACATTTCGGTTAAAATACCATATTTTGTTATTTAAGATCTGAATTAAATGGTTTTAAATTATATATTTTTAAACAGTAAAATTTGACCTTCTGTAATTTAAATATTAATAATATTATTTAACACTTAATAGCTCCATAATATTTAATTAATTTGACAGTTTTAAAGGCAAACTTGGTTACAAAATTGTGTGTTTACAAAACAGTTGATACTTATAAGCAATATAAAGGTACTTTACAGGGTCTCTATATAAAAGTGTCTATATAGTCAAAGGTAAAAGTTAATTCCTATGGTCTCGCTGCAGTGCCTCTCTCTATGTGTTACGGCAGATTATGTCAGGAACTACAAAAGAAATATGAAATTAATAACACTTATAGAAATCTTATGCAGGGAGATCTCAGGGCCGGGTCTAGGAGGAGGCAAACCGGGGCCCATGCCTCAGGTGGCTAATTCAGTGGGCAGCAAATTCAAACTTCGCATACAAATACAATCATACAACAAATACATACAACTCATCATTAACGCAAGTTTGACCACTGAGTCCAGTACTTTAAGCACACAAATTACTTTTCGCCGGGGGCGTAGTCATAGGTTTAAAACCTCAGACGTATGCAGTGGGTATCTGATGGCTGCAATGATAACGATGATTAAGGTAAAAATATAGGCGAGCAGGGGCAGCATTTTTCAGTTATTGCCCCCTGCCCCCTCTCGAAAAAATTCAAGATCCGGAGCTGGTAGATTTATCTTTTATGTATCCTACCTGTACAGGTGTAGTGTTTTTTGAACATTGAAAAAGAGACTAAAGTTGTTTAAACTTTAAGGAATTCATACTACTTATTTTCTTACTTACTTACTTACCCCCACTTATTTTCAATAATTCCTATTCAAAATTTTTGGAAAATCGGAAGTCTATTTCCTTTCCCATTTTATATATTTTGAATATTAAAAAGTAAAATATATTTGAAAGTAATTGATAATTTTGGAGTAAATTACATACAATGAGGTTAGCACATGTATTTCATTAATACTTAAATTTTCACAAATTTGCAGACTTTTAATCAATACACTATTAAATAACAAAATGTACAGGTTTATTACATGTAAGTTTTATACATGGTTATATACAGTATAGTACATATAGGTCGTTTACTTATTCTTTTCTCCTTTAGTCGATAACCGGGCGTAAAGTTGTTGAAGAGCCGCCGCTTGAATTTTTACTTAATATTTTTGGCAATATAAAAGATACAGAACAAATGAAAAACGTTATAAAAAGATAATGACAAAAACGTATCTGTTGCACGTCTGTCTGGGTTTCCACTTTCTAAATGCTAAATGTCAGCCTAAGGTTGTATCTAGACAAGCGCAATATGTTACGTGGATGCGTCAATAAATTGAAATATTTGTCATCTTTTCTACTTTTCAAAGCGATATGAGTAATAATAATGGTGTTTCAAATGTCCATAGGCGATGGAAACCGCTTTCCATCAAGTGGGCCGTCTGCCTGTCTGCTGAATTCAAGCAATAAAATAATAATAATATTGTTTTTTTTTATTTTATTGCATGAGTTCAGCACACATTCGTGAAATCTGTGTCGGAATAAACTAATTTTTATGCATCCGAACAATTGTAAACCGCTTCTGGGAAAATTTCCGCGGAATACTCGAGAAAAAAATATCACACGTCTTATTACATAAAATTCTCCACCGATCAGTGGAAACAATCACATTGGAATTCTAACTTTTTTCAATCTGGTCATTTCAAATCATTCTCAGAAAAATTCCTGCGCGATTCTTAAGATAGAAAGTAGATAGATAGATATATAGATAATTCTTTATTGTACACCAAAGCATAAACAAACAGAAGTAGAATAAGATAAAAGATAGTACAACGGGCGGCCTTATCGCTAAAGAAGCGATCTCTTTCATGCAACCCCTGGCAGGGATTGATAGACTTTTAATACTGACGGTGGTGCAGTTGTAAGTGTATATTTTTTTGTACCTCCCCTCCCCACCCCTTGTCACTGTGTTTTGAGAGCATCGCAAGCTTGAACGATATCTTTATCACTCGATTCTAGTAAACAATCTTTCATAGAAGCTGCTAATTGAGAATAAAACGTCTCTGGATTTATGTATTTCTGTATATTTCTTCCGCTTTCGTTGTGTAGCTCCACTCCAAAAAATGACAGATTTTCATAGTACGTACCAGGTTCAGTTATTTTTCGTTTTTTTCACATTTTCAATTTTCTGATTAGTTGTCATTAGGCTTATATCACGATATTGCAAATCTATACTCATCTCACTTAGCTCTTGAGGAGTATCGCACATTTCGTATGAGGCGATGCGGTAACTGTTCAGGAAACATAGATTAGATTTATTTGGACAATTTTGACCTATTACAAAAAAAATGTTTCTTTTTGTAAAGATTACCAAAATTGTTTTTTTTTGTTAATTTTTTTCAAATTCTTTCATTATTAAATTTTTATGGCAATTTTTCGATATGTTCGAAAATTCCTTTAAGGGCACTGCGTGCCCTCGCGTACCCCTACAAAAAAAGCCCTGCAAATACTTATATAATTGCATTAGGACTTATTATACACAATAGTAAAGTAATGCTTCTGAAACTGATTTTTAAAGCACGGTAAGAATTTGGCTTGTCTTATAGAAATAAGTAACTCGTTCCAGCTTGTAAGGTGAGAGTTATTATAAAGACAGGACGGACTGGTGTATTATGGGGACGCAAATTATGGGAGCTAGATACAAAAAAGTAGCGCAGATTTTAATTATAAAATTTTGTGCTGTAATTTTGTATGAGTTTATTGCCTGAAATGAAGACATTATTATTATTATTATTTAAGTCTGAGAATTTGCTGTCGATCAGCGAAAACTGCATCGAAACCGACATAGTAGCTTTTACGTAAATCTCAAACAAACAGACAAGAAATTTTAAAAATATTGCATCGTGTTCTCCGTAGTTTATATAGTGTATTCCAGTTGTTTTCTTTAAATAGCTTCAATGTACAGAAACGGCATATTTAGAATTGTATAATATTATAGATTAGATATGCTTCGTTTATTAGTTTTATGATAGTTTGTAATTTTATACTGATATATAAAGTTGAAGAGTTGGTTTGCTTCAACGCGCTAATTTCAGGAACTACTGGTCTGATTTGAAAAAAAAATTCAGTGTTAGATAGCCCATTTATCGAGGAAGGAGATATAGGCTATATATCATCACGCTAAGACCAATAAGAGCGGAGCACCAATGAAGAATGTTTCAAAATTGGGGTTTTTTTAACTTACTCTTTTTTAACTATTCCACGCGGACGATGTCGCGGGCAGAAGCTAGTGATCATATATGAAGAAGAAAAAAGAATGCACTCGTCTAACCTCAGCCTAAGTACTAAAGAAGCATTGTACCTACGTCGATCATAAAAATGTTTCACTTGTCAGAATATCTTAGCATCAGATAATTATTATGTTGACACCAAATTAGTTATGGATAAATTCTTTATACTGACAGGCATTTAAACAGTATTTAAATTATATATTATGTAAGTATTTAATAGAGATACTTTAGGCCTGCGTTAATAATTTGTAAACTAGGTATGAATATATAATATCCGAGCAGGAACGGCGAAGGAATGCTAATTCCTGTGGCCGGGCGGGATTGCAACCCACAGCCAGGTGGTAGGGCCTTTGCCCGTCTGGTGGCTGCCATCCCCGGCTTAGAGAATTCCGGCATTAGTGGCCGTGTTCCAGTTCCCCCTTCGAGGCCGGCAGCACATTGGCAGGACCGCTGGTGTTGTAAATGTTGAAAATGTGAAAAATTGAAAGTGATACTTAAAAGTTTATTTTGAACTATAATATGTAGACGGATGTAGGCTAAAGGAATTATATTTATATTAAGTAATAAAAGTTAGAGAAGAATTATCTTTGAGTATATTCTTTGAAATTTCATTTCTACTGCCTGTGAACTGCACACACATTTTCTTTTGTTTGTACCGATTTAAAACTCTAAATTCCGAATTGTTTTACTTTACTGATGAGGTTTTCCAATTATTTTGAAGTGGTGGAACAGTGCCAAAAAAATAAAAACAGTTTTTTTCATAACCCTGTAACCTAACAAGTGATATTCTTTTGTTTTTTAACTCAAAACACACACCCCTTTGAAACGACGTTAAAACAATAACTTTATATATTTACGTATTAAAAATTATATAATTTTCAATGTATTATTTTTTCAACAAAAGTATAAAAAGTTATTGTAACGTCGAAAACTCTAGTCTATAATATTTCGCTTCCTAATTGTACAATTATATCTATGAAATTAAATTTATTTACCAAAGGTACAATTATATTTTCGAGGCCATGGAGGTGTACAGGAGATTTATAGCTTGTCTTATCGCAAAGGTTATTATTGAATTTTCATCACAAATAACAGACTTTTCTTTCATAATGGGACGAAGTTATTCAAACCGGAAACAACCAACAATTTTAAGTATACAAAACGGTTGTAAATCGCCTGTTTAATATGTGCTATAAAGATCCAAGATAATTTATGTTTAATATTTATTACTATATCGTATTTTATAAAACAGGTTTCCTCGGCTGTTCTACACTGTACAGTTTTTCATTACCTTTAATAATTTCCAAACTATTTTTCTGTAGATCAATGCCCGTTTGTATAGTTATTTATTATTCACAATATAATTTTCTGCTTGATTTCACTTCTGACCTATACTAACGATTGAGTGGTTTAATTAAAGTTCCTCGTCAGTTACCTTCTACATATAATTATGTATTTGTTGTATGTAGAGCAAGATAGACAATGATCTGGAGGGATCTTCCCGCCGTGGTTATCCTCGTGCGCTACGACATGGGGCTCTTTAAAAAGAGCATTATAAAATTTGTTAGAGCTCGGCAATGCATTAGCGACATCTCTAGTGTTGAAAACGTCCATTTGCGATTGTAACCGCTTTCCATCAGGTGGACTGCCTGCCTGTTTACCTGCTTCGGGCAATAAAAAAGATAGAGTAGGTACGATTGGGTTGACGTATCTTTTTGTGTAAATTCGTTTAATTATAAAAAAAAATACTTCCATTTATGAATTAATATATATTTTGAAACGTTCGTTCATCGTCAGACAATCGCAGTCCAATGCTGGACGTATAACTTCCCAAGATTGCGATACATATCCTGGTCTACCACGCTCTTCCAACGCCTACCAGCGGCCTTGCGCAGGTCGTTGGTCCAATGAGCCAGAGAGCCTCCTACACTACGTTAAGCGAGGCGCGATATCGACTCCAGAACTCGCTGTTCCATCCGCCTTCCGTCTTGCGACAAACGTGACAGTTCCATTGTCACTTTGCCCGACAAATAAAATTAATTTAAACATTTAACAAACGAAACATTATCATTATTATCCTAGCCTTAAATCCCGATTGCGTTCGGATCGTTTGCCTCGAAGCCCAACTTCCGCTTTCTTACTCTTTCTTCTCCACATCCCACGGTCTTCGGCGTTCTTAATTATGGGACTATTGGCACGCATGTTATCCCTTACGATGTCAAGATGTTATATTAGGGGCGCCACTTTCGCATATTTGTCGGAACTCTAACAATCCCAACATTATTACGTCGAACGTAATGCAAGTATCAAGTTTGATTATTTACGATATACGTATTTTGTCAACATAACGTATGATGCTTACTTTAATAATAATGGGTATTAATTTTGTAAGCAGGAGCTTTCTAACACATTGTAACTGATTAGCAACACAATTATTTGATTAAAAGAACATAAACGCTATTACAAACTTGTGATGTCGGCGTTTCTTTGGTAAATATCATCGAATTATAATGAAAAGATTTTAGCTATGAATTCCGCTAGACATCTTTGGTACATTTTAAAAACCACTGTTCATTGTGATATAAGACTCGGATCGGGTGATTCTCCCGCGCCCAACCACACACATCATTAACCGCAAACAGGTTTTTTTTTTAATCCTATACCTTTTTAAGAATCTTTCCATTTCAAGTGCTTTGTTGATAGCAATAACGAGCGCTAATCCGTTATATTGTCAAAAATGAATGATGTAGCACCAGTTTAAAAAAACCTGTTTCCGGCCAATGATGCGCGTTGGAGAATCACCCGCAAACAAGGAGAATTGCATATCATTGTTATAATTAAAATAACATGGATAATTTTTAACTATCCGTGCAGGAACGGTGAAAGAATACAATTTCCTGCGGCCGGGCGGCCTGTCGTAAGAGGCCACAAAACAACCCACAGCCAGGTGTTAGAGTATTTGCCTGGCTACCTACCACCCCTGGTCTAAAGTATGCTGCCATAATAACCTTGAGTTATGTTCCGGCATTAGTGGCCAGGTTCTAGTCTCCCTTTAGAGAGTGGCAGCTCATTGGTAGCACCTTTGGTGGTACAAATGTCCATAGGCTATGGTTACCGCTTTTCATCACGTGGGCCGTCTGCCTGTCTGCTGAACTCGTGCAATAAAAAAACTTTGTTTATACTTCACTGACATAAGATAGAATATTGCCAGAAGGATAAAAAAAATTTAGTTAATGTTCTAGACGCTATGGCCAGGTTATAATTAACCCATCTTGTCCGCAGTGTCAAATGACTTAAATCGAAAATGAAGGATTTCGATCTGAAGTTACCGACCCGTAACATCCTCACCGGAGACATTATTCATTGGGAGGACAACGACATCGGTGGTTCAGCAGACAATCCGGAGAACCTCACACTAGCATGGAAGGATCTTTCAGTTTACAGAAAGAGAAAAACACAGACCAGCATATGGAGATCACCTACATACGAAGAAATTAAAGTACTGCACGGAGGTAAGTTGGCTAACGTAAGTTCTTTATTAATTTATAATTATAACGTACATTCACTTAGAAAGGGGTACATTATAAGGGGCCATCCATAAATTACGTCATGCATTAGGGGAGAGGGGGTCCTAAATTTCGTGACGTCACGTTTTAAAATCTTATACTAATATATAAAGCTGAATAGTTTGTATGTTTGTTTGCTTGAACGCGCTAATCTCAGGAACTACGGGTCTGATTGGAAAAATTCTTTCAGTGTTAGATAGCCCATTTATCGAGAAAGACTATAGGCTATATATCATCACGCTAAGACCACCATTGGAGCGGAGCACCAATGAAGAATGTTTCAAAATCGGGGGTTTTGAAAACAAATTCCGGACGACGTCACGGGCACAGCTAGTCTTATATATTTAAGCCTTAAAACACGAAATTTGACCTGTTAACGCAAAACTTCAAGATATATCCAACCCTATCTGTATGACCATAGTCTTAAAATTATGAAAAAATAATTGCAGTTTTAATTTAATAATTTCTTATATATATATATATGATATAAAACTATAAAATATGCGATGTCACACTAGGGAAGAGGAGTCTCACGAATATGACCAGCTGTGACAAGGACTCGGGAGGGGTTAATAATCATGAAATTCGTGTGACGTAATTTGTATCTGCCCGCTTATTATTCAAACATTCAATCATCAATAAAGAGTCTCATAATTTCAATCTTAAGTATATAAATGAAGTATATATAAGTTTTGAAAAAACTAGTAGGTAAGTGCGGCAGTTCGCACAATGAAGGGTTCTGTAGAGGTGACATACGTTGAATGTTTTCTCTCCTATTATATTAAGGTACTTCGTGATGTTGTCTTTATTTGGTTACGAAACCAAAAATTCATCAAAAATAGTTCAAATTTCAAAATATAATCAACGGATATTGTCCAAAATAAATTTCGTTCGTTCGTTGAATGGCCCCTTAAGACATAAATAGAACTAAAAGATAATTACCGAAATTAAAAACTAGTACAATAAATAGAACTAAAATAATATACAGCTTAATATAAATAATCATAATAGTGAAAATTACAAAGCAATTTTTAAATTTTAGCCACCTAAGTTTTTTTTTTCATATTTTTCCACTTCATAGTTTAAAACTTGTATGAGGGCTGGGGGAATAATTTTCACGGCTTTATACGACTAACGATAACGATTTAAAACCAAATTAAAAAGTATTTTGCTAAAAAAGGGATACTAGACTATTGAAGAATACTTAAATGATAAAAATTCATTTACATAGCAGCTCGCTCCAACCTCTTATACATACTATATTTTGTATAACGTTTTTATCTTGCCAAGCTTATAAGGAATTTATGGAGATATATTGCAGCATAACATTTTAATACGTCATTTCATTGTTATAACTATAATAATATTTTTCTTTCCTTTTATTGTGTCTTGGTCTTATTGAGTATGCACTGTTTGCTACAACTTCATTAATTCTTCAAAAAGTAATTCTGTAACATACTTCTGTATAAAACTTATTTAAAAAAGAGAACTTGAGATATAAATAGAATGAGAAATATAAAGAAAAACAATATTTAGCTAGACGTGTTGCTGGGGAGTTTCTTGCCACTTCTCCTTAACAGCAATAACACGTTGCGAAGCGGTGTACATAAAGCGTTCTCCAGTGGAACTTATTTTGAATAAAAACTTTTGACTTTGATTTTGAATTTGATACCTGTAGCACGACTATAATTATACACAGAAAATATTTTTTTTAACCCTTAGGCATATATGGTGACTGTTCTTAGTCTAAATATTTTCGCGGTTTTATTACATCACTTTGTAGCCCTAAATATACTACATCTTCTTTTTAAACTTCATCTATGTGAACTTAGTACTTCCCGGGAAAATGACTGTGATATACACAGACAGACGAATAGCTGGATATGACGATTTTTTTTATTGAATGAGTTCAGCAGACATGCGCACGGCCCACATGATAGAAAGCGTTTACCATCGCCTATGGACATTTGTAATACTTAAAGTGCTACCAATGTGCTGCCGCTTTCTAAGGGGAGCCTGGCCACTAATGCCGGAACACAACTCAAGGTTGTTATGGCGGCATGCTCTAGACTAGGGGCATAAAGCACATAAGCTTAAGAAACCCTAAAATTAACTAATAAATAGATCAGCATACAAACAAAAATTAAAACAACAAAAAAATATTTATTTCCAAGATATTTAGTTTATGTTTCTGGGACATAGAACTCTGGAACTAACTCCAGATACTCAGGCTAGAATAAATAATGGAAAGTTTACTTACGAAATTTAACCAGCCGGGGATCGAACCCGGACTCTTGAATTCCAGTTAATTACACTTACTAATCCTTAGACCGTTTTTATCCGTGCAGGAACGGAGAAAGAATACAATTTCCTGCGGCCGGGCGGCCTGTCGTAAGAGGCGAAAAACAACCCACAGCCAGGTGGTAGGGTGTTTGCCCGACTGGATGGCTACCACCCATGGTCTGGAGTATGACGCCATAACAACCTTGAGTTGTGTTCCGGCATTAGTGACCGGGTTCCAGTCTTCCTTAAGAGAGCAGCAGCGCATTTGTAGCACCTTTGGTGTTGCAAATGTCCATAGGCGATGGTAACCGCTTTCTATGAAGTGGGCCGTCTGCTTGTCTGCTAAACTCCTGCAATAAAAAAAAATAAAAAAAACCATAGAAACCATCAATAATAATATACTTTATTAACTATTTTTAATTAGGCATAATAACTTATAGCTTCATTATTATTAATAACTATGAGAATATTTATGGGATTATAATCGTAAAATTTTTATGTAAACGTTCGTCTTAATTTAAATTATTCTATTGCTTAATCAACCACTTAAACCCAAACAAAATAATAAATCAAGCAATTTAACCATAAGGAAGATCTATTCAGGCTTTAAAAGTAAAAATCCCTTCCGCTTGGTCAACCTTCATAACGAACTTATACAAATCTCATTAACCGTAGGTTTTCTATTTCATTTCTTACTGTCATTGTGAATTCTTCACTATTGCGGTGGTTTTTTTTTTCGTGAATATTAGACGGTTCATTCCTATGTTTCAATTTTGATGAATCAACCAAAGTGATCCACATAAATATAAGTCATTCAATTTTTTTTATTGTATGAGTTCAGCAGACTGGCAGACGGCCCACCTGACGGAAAGCAGTCACCATCGCCTATGGACACTTGCAACACCAAAGGTACTAAAAATGCGCTGCTGCTCTCTAAAGGGAGACTGGAACCTAGCCACTAATGCCGGAACACAACTCAAGGTTGTTATGGCGGCATAATCTAGACCAGTGGGGGCGGTGGCCGTCTACATGGGGAAATACACTACCACCTTGCTGTGGGTTGTTTGTCAATGTCATTCAATAACGTCGTGTCCTTTCATCTTAATTGGTCAATTTAACCAAATTCGTTGATTCGTTTAATATCAGTGTATTTTTTTCGCCACCTCCTCTTTCGTGATGCAAGGCAGAGGGTATTTTATTCTTTATGTGTATAATCTTTTCTTTTTTTTCTTTTTAAGTGTTATGGGCGTATTTATTTTTTTTTTTTTTAAATCTAATCTTGTTATCTATACAATTTTGAACTATTTACTATAATTACAATGTTTTTTTAAAGGACAATTTTGAAAAATGCCAAAATATGCAAACAAAATTTAGAATAAACTAACTCTATTGCTGTTATTTTTACAATGTTAAGATCTACTTACGCTCTCTTATACTATTCTATTTCTACGTGTCCATTCTATTCCTACTTTACTACAATTAAACTTAAAAGCTAAGCCTATGACTACGGTTTAACTATTGAATACATATGTTGACCAGTATATACAACTATATACAATTTTTATTGACTTTTGTTACGCTTTATTATCTTTTCTACTATTAATATTACAGTAAAGTTTTAATATCAGTATTATAAGTAATTTCAATTTTGACTAATGGTAAGGTCGTAAAAAAGTATGCCCCTTCTATCTTTTGAATTATAAATTGGAAAATTATGGAAAAATAAAAACTGGTTGAGTTGAAAAACACTTTCAACGGTGGAAAAAAATTGTTTGAATAAGATCTATTAGGCTATAAGTTGTTTTTGAGATATAATATATTTTTTAATACTATTTTAAGCGTCCGTCGCCAAATTACACAAACCAAACAGTTAACGTCCATCACCTCTAGGGAACCCTTCAATGTGCGTGGAATGACTCGCACTTGGCCGATTTGATTAATTTCCTGTTAGGTATGTTTCGATTTAAATTTGAAATTATGTTCTTGTTATTCGATCCGCTACATCTAATAATATAAAGTAAATGCCTTCAAAAGAATTTCAAGTCCCACTTAGTTTTTATTAGAACAAAACTCTAGTATTTTTATTTAAATCACTTCATTCCTGACCGTTATATATTTGTGTAATATTATAAATAAATAATTATCAATTTCGGCATTCCGACTCCGTCCTACATAAATTAATCTAAGGAACAAGTTTTTGATGGTATATGTGTAATTTATGACTATGTTTCAGTGAACGGCATAGTATCTTCTGGAAATTTAATAGCACTAATGGGGTCAAGGTTAGTAGACTGATGTTACAAATTATTTAATATACGTATTAAGACTAACTTTAGATCAAACGCATTATAACCTCTCGTTTGTATTGTGCCCCCTTCCACGGCAGTAAGCAGGAAGTGAGCAATGCGAATATGCCACATTCAGCATATGTTGGGTATACATACTCACGCTACCCATGTCCCTCGACACTTTCCTGCGTGCTGCCATGTAAATTGACATATTGTAAAGAAGAGTTCATGGGAAAAGATGAGCGTTAAACTAATATCAAGATACCTTTCCTGCGGGCAGGCGGCTTGTCGTAAGAGGCGACAAAACAACCCACAGCCAAGTGGTAGAGTATTTGCCCGCCTGGATGGCTACCACCCAGGTCTATAGTATGCCGCCACAACGTCCTTGAATTGTGTTCCGGCATTAGTGGCTAGTCCAGCCTCCCTTTAGAGAGCGGCAGCACATTGGTAGCACTTTTGGTGTTGTAAATATCCATAGGCGATGGTAACCGTTTTCCATTAGGCGGGCCGTCTGCCTGTCTGCTGAACTTAGGCAATAAAAAGCCTTTCTATAACGTTACAGGCTGGTAATTAGAATGGGTGGAAGTAACCGATGACATTCAGGTGACTAGAGGGCTGGTTACTACCTTGGGCAACGGATCATTACGGCAATCAAGGCAACGTAGCCCGCCTTCTGGGAAGCTTACCCATTGACTACGATGAGCTAGTCTCTGTGTTGTACTAAGGAATTATGGAACGAATCTTATACTAATATATAAAGCTGAAGAGTTTGTTTGTTTATTTGTTTGCTTGAACGTGCTAATCTCAGGAACTACCGGTCTGATTTGAAAAATTCGTTCAGTGTTAGATAGCCCATTTATCGAGGAAGGCTATAGGCTATATATCTTCACGCTAAGACCAATAGGAGCGGAGCACCGATGAAGAATGTTTCAAAATCAGGGGGTTTGAACTTACTCTTTTTTTAACTATTCCACGCGGACGAAGTCGCGGGCAGAAGCTAGTTTTATATATACAGAAATAACCTTTTTCAAATTAAATATTTTATATTAAATAAAATATACATCATTTTTGTCACATAATTAATATGACTTAGTGATCTAAAAATGCTACAGCATTTTTGGATGCTATAGCAACACACTCAGTCCCAGAACTTATATAAATTTTAATTTCATAATTGACCAATTGAATCCGACTAGATTGTGCTTGATGTTAATATGATATAGGGCGTATTTTCCTTACTTTATTTGTTCATAAACAACACTGAAGTACTGTTTGTAATTTTGAAATGAATACCAAAATTGTTATTTATATGATGTTCTCATCAATCAACGGAAATACTTTTATGGTCCTACAAAATCAAAATACCGTAGCCTCCTAAATTGTGTACGATCATAACAATATGTGACGTTTTAATTTCAACATGTCAAAACTATTTTTTTATTATAGCGTATTAATTATTTAGCATAAATTGAAAATATTTCATGGGATATTTTAAAAGTAAAACGATGTGATTGATATATTAGTGCCCGCTCTTTTATATGTAAATAATTTTACAAGTTTATTGTAACGCTATCTTTCGCCCGCAGCTTTGGCCGCGTTAATGTCATCCCACGAGATCCGTACATTTTTCTAAAATGAAAAGTAGTATATTTGCTATTCCAGGCTATAATCTCTGCCAAATTTCATCCAGATCTGCTCAGCCATTCTGGCGTAATTGATCAATAAAGATCCATAGAAAATTTCCAATTTATATAATATTTGTAGCTTTTTCCCTTGGTTTTGGTTGCGTTAATGTTTTTCCACTGGACCGTACATTGTTCCGGGGTAAAGAGCAGCCTGTGTGCTATTCCAGGCTATAATCTATCTCTGTGCCTAATTTTATCCAGATCCATTCAGCCGCTCTAGCGAGATTGAGTAACAAACATCCATTCAATGTTTCGTATTTATAATATAATATAGAAATTATAGATACATAGTATAGATGTGTTATATACCCAATTGTTATCCGTGTGTCGGTTTCAAAGCTTCTCTTAGATATGCTCCTAAATGGTCCAAAGGATTTTAAATGTTATGGATTAAAACAGGATTTTTATTTGTATATATTCTACTAGAGTTTACCCTGCGGCTGTGCCGCGGGTCAACCTCTAGTGCGCATCTCTTGTTTAAAGAGCAGGCGGTACAGGTTACATTCTATTAAATTTTTATGTATTTGCCCCCGGAAGATTCACTTCATTTTATATCACAAACTATATACCATACCCCGTCTATCTGTAAACTACGTAAATGACAAAATACGCAACATCGACAACATGGACTAAGTGGGCCAAATGGACCCTGAGTGGAGCCCGGGTTGACCTCAGTGGACACCGAGTGGACCCCGAGTGGACACCGAGTGGAATCAAGTGGACCCCGAGTGGACCCCGCGTGGACCCCGAATGAACCGAGTGGGCGAAATGGACAAAATCACAAAACCTATCCTAGTTTCCGGCATAACCTGTACATTAATCTATCCCAAAATCTGTCCCATTATCCGGGATGAAAGTATCCCTTGGCCACCCTCAGTATTAAAATTACATATCTGCCGAGTTTCAGCTAAATCGGTCCAATAGTCTTTCCATAAAAGGATAACAAACAGAGAAAGAGACAAATATATTTTATCCCGGAAACTATCCCATTTTTCGGGATAAAAAGTAGCCTATGTTCATCCTCGGCATCGAATATATATATATATATATACATACACTGAGTTTCAGCGAAATCGGTCCAGTAGTTTTTCCGTGAAAACGGAACAGACAGACCGAGAGACAGACAGACAGAGTTATTTTTGCATTTATCATATTAATAGGGAAGGGATTTGGATATCTTGCAGTGTTCAGTAGGTACGAATATAAAATCCAACATTCTTACGAACCTGGTGGTGGGCACAAACAGTTTTTTTAATATTTATTTTAAATATTTTATAACAAAATGTTTAAATATTGACTGTCTCACAGCGGGGCAGGTAAAACCACACTGTTAGCAGCAATTAGTCGCAGAGATAAAAGTGCAATGACAGGCTACCTCATGCTTAATGGAAGATTGGCAGGTGCTGATCTAATAGCGAGGATATCAGGCTTCGTGCCACAGGAAGACTTGGCGATTGAGGATCTGACCGTTGCAGAGCATATGGAATTCATGGTAAGCACCGTAGTCCAGGGTCACCGGAATAATAACATTGCCAAAGTCGTGACCCCATATTTGAATGATTACAAATTTTGAATTTGGTATCTAATTTTCCGACACGTTATAAATACCTGCTAGTTATATTATTAAAATAACCTTTTATTATTCAATAATTAAAGTTCTCGGTTATCCAGTCGATTGTAATAAATCAAATTAAACTTGCAGCAATTTATTTTTTCTTTATCTCCCTATTATTAAGTTTCGATGCTTTGAATCTTTATCGATCATTTTGCATATCGCTTTATTAATACCTAATGAATAGGCAATCTAATAAATATAGATATTTCTATTATAGTAAACATAGTATATGTAAATTTAATCATAATTTAAATTTACGATACTCTTTTAGTATTTGGTATATCAATTCTACTAGATTATGAAATTTGTACTATAATAGATTAAAATCTTACAAATAACCTTGTAAAAATCGAAAGTTTTATTTAACAATGTAATAATAACAATGCATTAAGTAATGAGTTAATATATGGCTTAAAAATGGTTATATTATTGTTACAAAATGGACTTTCTGCGAGACCGTCATGTCCGCGAAGGAGGCGGCGGAGCGAGAGAGGGAGCAGTCCGCCACGAGAGAGCCGCCGGCGGCGTCGGAGGGTGGTCCACGAAGACCTCCAGCCGCCGTAGGCTACGACCGTGCGGGCGACCGGCGGGGAAACCGGACCCGCCCGCACATAAAGGCTGGAGAGGAGGGACGCGCCCCCTCTCACCTCGTGGTGAGGTCGAGGAGTCGGAGAGACCCAAATCTCCGGCTAAAAATGGGGAGGCCAGCCCGCAAAGGGGCTGGCCGCCGTCTGTCCGGGCTGGTGGTGAATGCGCGAGCGAGCCCACAGCCCGGACAAAGGACGCTCGGGATCGGACAGAGGTTTTAGTGGGTATGGCTAACCGCGGCGGCAATAGCATCTTACACTATAAGTGGGGTGCTAGTGCCACACCGACCTGGCGAATCCCACACACGGGCCGCGACCTCTGCCCCTCGCGCGGCTCACGGTCCTCAAAAGGATTTCCCCTGAAAAAAAAAATTGTTACAAAATGGAAGACATCACCCTTAAATTCTACCTAGAAGACGATGTTAAAAATAAGGTCACATAAAATAAATTATTGATTACCATACTCTAGAATCTAAATAACGTAAAAACACTTACCCCACATGGTTAATTAATTCAAAATAACTAAAGCTATTGCAATAGTCTGTACATCGAAGCTATTTAAAAAAACAAGTGGAATAGACTATATAAGTATAAACGACAGAGAAAACGATGCATTTTTTTAGATTTCGGGATTCACGTAAAAACTATTAAGCCGATTTCGATGCGGTTTTCTCAGATCGGCAGTTAATTATTAGACTTAAAATTTGCGCTACTTTTTATCCCGGGGATCCCACGGAAATTTTTCTGAGAATGATTTGAAATGGCCAGATTGAAAAAAAAAACGAATGCCAATGCGATCTTTTTCACTGAGCGATAGTATATTTTATATAATAACATGTGTGATACTTTTTATTCTGGGATAACCGCGGGATCTTTTCCGGGAGCGGTTTGAAGTGGGTATAATATATAAAAATTAGCTGATTCAGGCCTGATGAATACTAACACAATATAGTCCGGGACTTTTTATATTCCCTTGTTTCCCTAACTTCGAAATCACGTGAGAATAGGACTTGCTTGAGATGACAGTTTCTATGTTTATTAGACATCTTTAGTAGATTTAGATATGTATGCCTTTAGTAACATTTCCTATCCCGGGTTTTACGGGAATCTTCGGAATTGATATATTTTCATACTAAAAAATCTGTTGTCCTGCTGAAAATACCCTTTGACCGATTGACCAGCAGTCAAATATCCATTCAGTGTCACTGGATTCCAACGGTATAATATTAGATACCCGATTCATGTAAATCAATCGGCTTCTAAATTTAAAGTGTTTTGAATATTTTAATTTATGATAATATTCAAAAGAAACATAAATCCTAATGAATCTTATTCTTAAAGCAAGTTCAAGACTGTGGAAATCATTTTAAAATAATTATGTTTATGAATTAAACATAATCATATTAGGTACCATTTTATAATAACTTTAACATAGTTTTAATTGCAAAATGATTCAGAGTTTATGTGGTCTTCGGAAAGATGAACAGAATCTCTATTGTTTTGTATTGTATAGTAAAGATAAAACCTAATTAGCATATCATATCAAATCCGTAATGATAAAATGGCGACACAGTGGCTTTTTGTAACTGGTTTATTCATAAAAGTAGATAAAATCTATACCTAGAGGTATACCACATTCGTTGTGAAACGTGTATCTTTCCAAAATGAAGCAACAGTGTCTTAAGATTTTTTTATTGCGTGAGTTCAGTAGACAGGCAGACGGCCAACTCGATGGAAAGCGGTTACTATCGCCTATGGACATTTGCAACATCAAAGTGTGCTACAAATACGCTGCTGCTCTCTTAAGGGAGACTGGAATCTGGTCAGTAATGCCGAAACACAACTCAAGATTGTTATGGCAGCATACCCTAGACCAGGGTGGTAGCCGTCCAGACTGGTAAATATCCTACCACCTGGCCATGGGTTGTTTTGTCGCCTCTGATGACAGGCATCCCGGCCGCAGGAAATTGTATTCTTTCTTCGTTCCTGCACGAATAACAATTTCGTTATCTATTAAAGTTTCAAATGAAATATAATATGTACTTTATTAAATTCTTAACGTCCAATCAACATAAAACACGCTTGTTTCGCTTGTTCGTCTCATGCCCCATCAACAATGCGGTTTGACTCTCTCATATTGCCTACTATTGCATCTGAGATAATGTTAGTGTTGTAACCGTTTCGCGCAGATGTAGCGATAGGTTTAATGCGTCATTTGTGATGCAATGTTTTTATTAATATTTAATGACGTTAAAAATTGATAAATAACGTATGCACAGACATAAGTTATTTGTCATTTTTTAAAGTTTATCAAAAAGAATTTTACATTTTCATTTCGCAACTGTACAGACAGTTGCGAAGTGAAAATGTTCGTCACCTTCGAAAAATAAGTCGACTTTTACTTGCACGAGTACAAGAAACAATACTGCCAACATTTTGATAAATGTTACATTTATAAAATATAGAAACGTGAAAAAATAAAATTGCAATGTTGACAATGACAGACGTTGAGATTAACAATAAGAAACAAATAGGATATAATCACTAATAAAAAGGTTTTACATGTTTAAACAATCTTCTTAGACAAGATAAAAAATCAAACAACTTTCATTTAAGTAATTATAAACTTTATTGTCAAATAGTTAAACATACTTCTCTGTGGAACAGTCTGTTCTGTGACTTCGTTTGAAAAGGTTGATTTGAAAACTGGCGAACATTTTCATACCAGGACTGTACAGTAAGTAATGTAGCCTATCATTACCGGCGTTATTTATACAAGACGCGGTTGGCCACAGGCGCTAAGTCACTAACAAACAACACAGACATAAATCATAAATTTAAACTATTTTTAAACAAGTTTTTAGTTCTAGAATTTCAATAGGACTGCATAGCAGACTATCATTATTATAATGCCCACCTCCATGATAACAAGTAAAAAAGTGGGCGGTACGAGTATGTAGGCCCAACATAATAATGAACGTGGCATATGTGCGCTACCCACTCCCCGTGACTATTTTCTGCCTGCTACCGTATAAGTGGGCGTAATGAATGTTAAGACGTATGATATGGTTTAAGTTTCTTAAAGAACTACGATATCAATTAAATGACCAATCATATCAAGAACGTGTATTAAATATTATTTCCTTATTGGTGCGTTGAAATTGATGACACATTTTATTTAAAACTACAAAGAGGTGGAATATATTATTAAGTCATTCCGTATTTACCTACATATTGCGCTTCGGTACAAATTTAACGTCAATAATTAACTCAAAATGGGTACGGAACCTTAAAAACCGTAGCCATTTTGGCCAAAATAGAACCCTTATGAAATCATCATACCCGTTTGTCCAACTGTCCGTCTTGTTCTCAGAATCAGTTTTCTCAGAAACTGATTTGTCTATATTACATAGATAGATGAAATTCGACAGAACGATGTAGCAGCTTGTATGTCGCTGCAAAGCAGGGCTGAATCTTGTGGCAAGCCGGTGCCCATGCCCCGGGCAGCCAATTTAGAGGGCGGCAAAGACGTCCAGTATGTTAAACATATATTACTTCTCGCGGGGCGCGTAGGTATAGGTTAAAAACTACAGACTAACGCGTGGGCGTCTGGTGGCTGAAATTATGATGATGATTAAGGTAAAAATATAGGCGAGCCGGGGCGGACTTTGTCAACTTTTGCCCCCCTCGAAAGAATTCAAGATTTGGTGCTACTGCAAAGTTATGTAGGGAAATTGCGAAAAAAGTAAGGATGTACTCGCCATATTTGTAAATAAGGGCTGAACAATATTTATATAGTCGGGGAAGTGGCATAGACTTTACGAGGTCTACGTGCAAGTGGTACAAAGTCATAAGTACAACTTCTATTATTTACGTAATAGATGGCGAGAGAACTGCTAAAGTCGTGACAATTGTGTCGTGAAATTTCCAACTACGTGGTGGAATTTAAAAAAAATATTTGGAACAATATGCGTTCAATTCGTTTATAAAATATGGGGTAATTTCAACTGAATGCTTTTATGATTCTATAGCCAAATAACTAAAACATGAATAATTTACCACTTCTGCGGAATCTTTACCGTACGTGGACTGCCAAGCAGGTGCCCATTTTTTTAGTATTTTGGTTTTTGACGCATGAATATTAATTCTGCGAGTATGGAGGGTAGAGGTAAGGAGAACGATCTCTGTATATGAAGAAGTGTTCATTGAAATGCATTAAATTAGGGTGGCGCCACTTTGGCATCAGGGGGAATTTTTTAACTCGGCATACTTCGATTCGTCTACAACAGCTACATTCACACCATACCCTTTGTCTACATCAGCGCTATTGTGGACGGTTTTTGTACTGTTATTTATAGCATAGAGCTGGAAACTTTTTCAATTTTTCTCCCATATGAGATGATTCTGCTTACCTCTACCCTCCATATCTGCGAGTTCGGAGACATACTTAACGACCTTCTCCTATACTGTTTGAAGTTCTCAAACTCCGGCTTTTCTCATCGGCAGAAGCTAAACAATAATTATATTAGACAATAATTATATTAGAAGAATAATTAGTGACATGTTTATGATGTTTTACTCATAAGGCCCGCATGATGATGGACAAGCGGTCAACAAAGACTGCCAGGGCGAGGCGTGTGCAGCAATTATTAGGTGAATTGGGTGTGAATAATTGCGTTAGGACAAAACTAAAGGCACTTTCTGGTGGAGAAAGGAAGAGGGTTGCTCTAGCAGTTCAGGTAAGGTCATTAATACACTATTTCATACATAATTTATAGTAGAGTGTAATTAATTTTAAGAAATCAAGAGAAATCAAAAATATGTACATAAATAATTAGTTTTATCCAAACAGAAGCGTGTTTAACAAAACACGTTATTTAAAACAATGTAATTAATTATTCTGGTGTCTGCTCCATAAACCTATAAAATCTCAATAAAGAATAATCTTATATACTATTTATTGTACTATCTATATATAACCACGAAGCAGTGGATTCAGTTTAGTATAGATTATTTCAAAAATATTTTTTTTAGTTTTATTACCATTAGCTCTCCAATTTTTTTGCTATTGGTTCAGCGTGTTATATTCTAAACCCGCAAAAGACCCGTTTTGAGACAGGCATAAGCCCTCATAGGCACTATGCGGCTAGCCACAGGCAAGGAAGTATATGTTGAAACTGCTTTCTATACTGATTATCGAAGGGCTGCAGCCCTATCGCCGATCAGCCGTGTGCTTGCTACATACTACATGCACTACGCAGTTCAGTGTGCGGCTAGTACTCAACCGCGTTATGCGCGAGTGATTCCGGCTGCCGCAATCCGACTAGCCGCATATTCAACCGCATATTGCGGTCAATCGCACGAGTGACCGGACTGTGGCTAGCCGCATAGCCCATAGTGCGTATGGGCGCTTAATATGAATACATGTGGAGCAGAAGCAATAGAATAATACGTTGAGAAGTGACATTTATATACTATTCTTCATTAGAACAAGAACTTTTAAATTTTCCAAAAACTTCAAGGTTATAATAAAATTATTCTTTCAGCTGTTAAATGACCCCCCAATCCTTTTTTGTGATGAACCAACGACGGGTCTAGACAGTTCCGCAGCTAGTGCAGTAGTCTCCCGGCTACGGAGGTTAGCGATCGGTGGGAAGTTGGTTATATGTTCAGTACATCAACCAGCTTCTGGAGTTTTCGAACTTTTCCATCAAGTCGTCTTATTGGCTAATGGAAGAACTGCCTTCCATGGAACCATTGAACAAGCGGACCAGTTCTTTGCATCGTAAGTATCTATATTTTAAACTAGGATATGCCCGCGACTTCGTCCACGTTTGAATTGAAATTCCCGCTGGATTCCCGGAACACAAAGAAGCGCAGCTATCGATTTAGTAAAAACTGTTTCGGAATAAGCTAATTTTTACGCACCCGAACAAACAAACCGCTCCCGGGAAAATTTCCGCGGGATTCCCGATGTAAAAAATATCACACAATTTATTACATTAAATTTCCTATCGATCAGCAAAAAATCACATTGGTTTCGATTTTTTTTAATCTAGCCATTTCAAATCATTCCCAGAAAAATTCCCGCGAGATTCCCAGGATAAAAAGTAGCGCAGAGTTTAAGTCTAAGAATTAGCTGTCGATCAGTGAAAACCGCTTTGAAATCCGCCTAATAGTTTTAAGTGAATCCCGAACAAACAGACAACAAATCTAAAAAAAAATGCATCGTGTTCTCCTTCGTTTATATAATCTATGCCAGATTTTTCTTAATAGCTTTAATGTCTATACATTAAAAATTAAAAATAATATTATAGACTAGCTGATGCCCGCGACTTCGTCCGCGTGGTGCGGATTTTTAACTATCCCACGGGAACTCTTTAAGTTTCGGGATCAAAAGTATCCTATATGTTGACCTGGGATATAAGCTACTACCATACAAAATTTCATTTAAATCGGTCCAGTCATTTCGGATATTACCCGGTACAAACAGACAGACAAACAGAGAAACATAAAATTTAAAAAAATCTAAATTAGTTCTATTTCACTTCTTACATCCCCCTGACTCAGTTTTTAGCATATATTTTCATTGAACAGAAATTCGACCTCTACAGTTTTATTATATGTATAGATTATTATTTTCAATTTTTCTATTCAATTAATTACCCAAGATAAAAGCACCAATGGTCGACACTGCACCACTAATTGATAGTGGTACTAACCACTATCAATTAGTGGTGCAGTGTCGAACATTGGTTTTATTATTGATTATTAATGTTAGAACTATCTAACATTAATAATCGATTGATAAAAACTAGAATAACACCAGTAAAGCCGTGGCTAAAAACCAGTTGTAACATAAATTATACCTAAATACCGTGCAATAAAAAATCATAGATATGCCTTAATAACTACCTTGCCTTTATCAAACTATGAAATACAAGTTTCCTATCTAAAGATATATTCATTATAAAGCTTACTAATACTAGGTCTGTAATAAAATCTGTAATAAAAGAATAATAAAAGTCTTTTCGCATATAGTATGTATAAACTTGTAATAAGATCTCTTTGGGTATACCATTTGTATCTGGCTGGTTTTGGTATCATTCAAAAGTATTAATTTTAAAGAAGACAATTCCAAATTCAGATTAGGAAAATGTTTTCATTTGTTTTTATTATTGTCAAAATGAGTGAATCTAATGAAGAAATTCGATACATTTTAAAATTTTACTACAAAAAAGGTAATATGCAACACAAGCCGCGAAAAAAAATTGTGATGTTTATGGACCTAATGCAGTATCTGTGAGAGTAGCGCAAATTTGGTTTAAGCGTTTTCAATCCGCAAATTTTGATATCAAAGGTACACGTCGCTCTGGTCACCCTGTTACGGACAAAATTGATGCCATTTTTGAAAAAGTGGAGCAAGATCGGCATAATAGTAGTTACGATGTAGCTGGAGAACTGGGAATTTACCACAAAACGGTTTTGGCGCATTTGAAAAAAGCTGGGTACACAAAAAAGCTCGATATTTGGGTGCCTCATGAGCTCACTGAAAGAAACCTAATGAACCATGTACTCATTTGTGATTCTTTATTACGACGTAATGAAACGGAACCATTTTTGAAGAAGCTGAAAAAAGTGGATCACGCACGACAAGAACGTGTGAAAAAGATCGTGGTCAAAGGCCGGTCAGGCTTCACAGACTCTGGCGAAACCCGGGTTAACTCGCAACAAGGTGATGCCGTGTGTATGGTGGGATTGGAAGGGCATTATTCATAATGAGCTGTTACCGCCAGGCAGGACCATCGATTCTGAACTGTACTGCGTTGTTCGCAGTAAGGAGATTAAAGCAAAAAGTTGAGAGAAAGCGGCCGGAATTAATCAACAGAAGGGGTGTGGTTTTTCACCATGATAACGCTAGACCTCACACATCTTTAGCCACTCAGCAAAAATTACGAGTTTGGCTGGGAGGTGTTAATGCATCCGCCGTATAGTCCTGACCTTGCACCTTCAGATTTTCACCGGTTTCGGTCTCTGCAGAATTCCTTAGGCAGTGTCAGGTTAACATCACGAGAGGACTGCCAAAACCACTTGTCGCAGTTTTTTGATCAGAAGCCCCAAAATTTTTATAGCAATGGAATGGGATCACGTCCCTACCTACGAGATGGCAAAAAGTTATCCAACAAAATGGCACCTACATACTTTAGTCAGATGTAAATAAACTTTATAAAAAAAACCTTTTGATTTTTTATATAAACTGCGAATAAACTTTTTCCCCAACCTAATATTTATCAACCCAAACCAATCAAACTGGCCAATTTCGGGACAACAATCTTTTTCGTATAGCATTTATCTTTCGTTTTATCTTATTACTATTCTACTCGTTTCTGTATAATTTGAATTGTGACGATAAAACCATCTTTATTTAAGGCTTCTTACGATTTATTACACTATTAGTTAAATCGTAAAAACCTAATAAAACTATGCATGTATTATTTTTTGTATTTTTAAAAGTATCCGTGTATCTTATCCGTGCTGGAACAGAGAAATAATACAAATTTCTGTGGCCGGGCGGCCTGTCCTAAGAAGCGACAAAACAACCTACCAGCCTACCATCAGGCTGTGGGTTGTTTTGTCGCCTCCTACGTATTTGCCCATTTGGATGGCTACCAACCCTGGCCTGAAGTATGCCGCAATAACAACCTTGACTTGTGTTTTGACATTAGCGGCCAGGTTCCAGTTACCTTTTAGAAAGCGGCAGCACATTAATACTTTTAGTATTACAAATGCCCATAGGCCATGAAAATGACTTTCCATCAGGTAGGCTGTCTGCTGAACTCGTAAAATAAAAAAAGTTAGTTTAATAAATAAATTGCCATAATAATACAATTTTAAAATGTAAATATTTTGCATACAATACCTTAAAAGTGCAGTTATGTGGAAATATTTGAGATTTTAGTGTTTCAAACACATTCAAGGAAAATTTGTTTGAACTATGGTCTGTTTAATAGTGTTCTTGGATGACACCACATTTGTAGTGCCTCATCGCTGTCGGTGCGGAGATGGAGTTGATAAGTTCGGCCACCATGGCTTGCATAAGCGCTTTCACGGCAGTTTAAACACTATTTATGGTTCTGTAAGAGACCAGATGGGATGTCGTTGGTGCCATGGAAGATGGACGCCCCTAGTATGGGACGCAACTTGTGTCGATACTTTGGCGGCGTCCCATCTTCCAGACACAGCCGTGACAAAACAATATGTGTCCAACATTTGTGGCTTTTCATTCATTCATTCGAGATCTCTCAACAATTGAGGTGTGTCACCTTACACCTAGGGCAACGAATTAGCGTTGCCATCCAACGCGGAAATGCGCAGCATTTTACACTTCACCGTTCGTTTTATTTCTGTTTTCAAATTCAAGAATTTGATGTTTAATAAATAAATTGCCATAATAATACAATTTTAAGGTACGCACTTAACTGAGTGTTTCAAACACATTATTATAAAGAATAAAGTCAAAACACAAAAACAATGAACATTTCATTCATTCATTCATTCAACATGTGTCACCTCTACGCTACACTTCACCGTTCGTTGTCTGATAGGTACGCACTTAACTGATTTATTATAAAGAATAAAAAGCTACCGTCACAAACTTCACATAAAAATATTTGACCCATATTCTTCATTGTTGTATATTAAAAAAATAACAGGTACATGTACAATTTACCATTAAGGGAACTAAAAAAACGCAAGCTCCTAAAACCAGTTACTAGTTGTGTACTAAAAATAAGCATACTAAATAATCATTTTTTTTATTGCATGAGTTCAGCAGACAGGCAGACAGCCTTGTCAATAGACATTCGTAACACCAAAGGTGCTGCCAATGTGGTGCCGCTCTGTAAAGGTAGACTGGAACCTGGCTACGAATGCCCAACTCAACTCAAAGTTGTTATCGTAGCATACTCTAGACCAGGGGTGGTAGCCATCCAGCGGGCAAATACCCTACCACCTGGCTGAGGGTTGTTTTCTCGCCTCTTACGACAGGCCGCAGGATATTGTATTATTTCCCCGTTCCTGCACGGACAAAAACAAACGACGACAAGCACGGTTCCTACTCATTAGCATACAAATTATGCCATGATGACCGTTGTGATTTACCAAATATTTAGAATGTATTTTAACCTGTTCAGTTACTAATAAAATTATTTTAAACCAAATGTCAAAGGAATTGTAATAAATAATATTTAATCACGCTATTTATGAAAATTATAATAAAATACAAAATGTTATCTCAGTTTAGTCACGCGTTACGTTCTGTTATGTTATGCGTTATGTTTCTAGTTATAAAATTTTCATAGCCCTAGGATTAATCTTATTTAATAAGGATGCAAATTAGTATTGCAATAAATTTTAACACATAAAATAACCGGCTTTAAAATAGAATAGAATAAGTGTTATCTTACTTTTAAAATGTCATGGTAACTTTTTTTTAACAAAACCAAAACTGATTTCATACTAAAAAGCAAAATATAAATATTTTCTACAATATGTATATTTTGCAATTTTGTGGTTGTTTTTTATGTTTTAGTTGGCACCGACTTTAAGATGTTGTAGAATTTATTTATTTTTGCTTTTTAGCTTGAAGTCGGTTTTATTTTGCTAAAAGAATTTATTTTCTACTTATTAGTAAAGAGTAAAGGCGCTCGGCGCTCTTCAACGAGGCTTGCTCTCGATTTCCCTGGGACTCACTCATCAGAGCCTGACTTGGTAACAATGGAACTACATCAAGAGTACTCTTTCAAATAAAGAAAGAAAAATAATCGGTCTACAATTTACGGAGAAATCGTGTAATAAATAAACAAAAAAATATATAGTCAAATTGAGAACCTTTTGGAAGTCGGTTAAAAATCATTTTAATTACTGTTTAAACAATATTGCTTGTGCTATTTCACTCCTTTTACTTGTACCTACTTATGACGGTACTTATGTACCTAGGTTCGTGCAAAATCTATGAAGCTGCAAACTTTCGATAGATGATAAAAATATCTCAGTTGACTTGATTGTTCGCACTCCCATAGAAGAAAAATACCTTACGCGTGTATTTACACTACTGAATGAATTTTTCACTACTAAGTTACATGTATGAGGGCCAGCCTTAATTTTGAGGGTTATCGCGGTTTCAATACACCAATGTATGGTAGCATATAAAGTACACATTCTCAAAGTTCACTTTTAGAGAGCATTGTTTCTCAACGATTTTTATGTCACTACCCGTGACTAAAACAAAAAGTTAAATATAAAGTCTTGCGACCCCCTTCACTACAAAATTATAATAATGTTTTAATTAGTAGTTTACGTTTGATACCTTTGATTGAATAGATTTTTTTGTATATAGATTTTATTTTTTAACAGCCTGGGGTCCCCCTGCAAGCGACCCCAGGTTGAAAAACAATGTTATAGAGTAATAGTTAGATTGAAAAACAAACAACCTAACAAGATAGACGGATGAAATGACATGACGAATGTATGACGGTTCCGTGTTTGCCGCGACTACGAAAATCAAAAAGTTCAAAAGTATACTTTTGACTGTCCGCCCCACACAGTTTAATCAATGTCAACGTCGCAGCCTCATAGATTTTGTTTGAGCGTACCTACTTGTGACGTCATAAGTATGTAGCATATTAATATATTATTGTTTGAAAAGTAATTAAAATTATTTCTATCATGATATTTCAAAAGTAAAATCAAATAGTAGTAATAGTGTAATGATACGCGCACGCGTCCCAAAGTCAAAAGGCGCGGGTTCGATCCTGGCCGGAACGCATGCACCCCTTAGGTAGTTTTCTGACTTAATGTGCATATTGTTACAATTCCCACGTGCTAGCAACGGTGAAGAAAAACTTGATGAAACTTGCACATCAAGATAACCGATGTGTCAAACTTGCGAAGCTGCCTTGGACTAGCGTGACGGGTATACTGTCTGTTCGTCTAAAATGGGAGGCCCGAGCCCAGCAGTGGGACATTTATGGGCTGTTATTATATTATTATTATTTCGAAAGTTAGATAGATGATAGGATGTTATATTAACGACTGTCCTTTTGTGTGTAAAAATATTATAATTTATTAAAACATGTGCCCGCTCCCTATTAAAAAACTTGTAGATTAATTTCATATCCTGTTCAAATCTAGAGTAATTAATTAATGGTTAGACGACTTTTATTTATTCGGTGAGTTGATGGAAAAACGAATTTATTTTAAAAATGTTACTCATCAATTTTATGATGCAACTTGCTTTAATTAAGATTTTATATTTTCTGCGAGTTTAATCAACTTACAAACTTTATTTTGCTTCATAATATACTAATATATAAAGCTGAAGAGTTTATTTGTTTGTTTGCTTGCTTGAACGCGCTAATATCAGGAACTACTACTTACTATTACGAAACATTCTTCATTGGTGATCCGCTCCTATTGGACTTTGCGTGATGATATATAGCTTATACTGAAAATTTTTTCAAATGAGACCAGTAGTTCCTGAGATTAGCGCGTTCAATCAAACAAACAAACTCTTCAGCTTTATATATTATAAGATTTGTCATGTTCGTCATTGGAATTTGCTTTAGCGACCAGTTTATCAGATGATGGGACAGGTCATTCATTCTTCTTTCGCTTTTCAGGGTCCTATAGCCATTTTTGCAAAACAGAATCCTTTGTCTTGTCTGTTTGTTTATTTGTGTAGATTATAACAAGTTTTAACGTTTTATAGAGCTCTTCTGTGTTGCACTTCTTGTAGAGTTATAGATCTTTTTAGTTTTTACTAGTCAATTGTAATTCCTAGCATTCATTTATTATAGTTTTTAAGGCTTTAAATAAGTTAGTCCGTCCATACATAATTTACTTAACTTCACATAGCTAATGCTGATAATAGACGGATCAACTAAATTGAACAATTTGGTTGAAATGTTCAGAACTGACAGGACAGGACGGTGTTCAATGGTATTGAATAATTTAAATTTACGTTTATATGAATCACTTTGATAGATTCATCGACATCAAAGGACAGAAATGAAATGTGTAATAATTGTCACTTTTGAATGTCGAAATTTATTCTCCTTTTAACAGTTTAAACTACAAGTGTCCAGTTGGGTTCAACGCAGCAGAATATTACGTTACATTACTAGGTACAGAGCTTGATAGAGAAATCGAAAGTCGCGAGCGTATCCGACGCATATGCGACGACTATAATAGATCTGATATAGCTGCGAAAATAGAGCACAGAGTTGGCGAGGTGCATGATGAAGTGGAATATTTCAATGGAACTACTGATGAAAAAGTAAGTGGTTTAAACACAAAGGCGATAAACCTAACCTTAATTAAACCTATTTAACTAATATTAGTTATATTGTATTCTAAAAGCCCATAAATAAGGCTATAAGTAGTGTACTTAATGAATATATGCTCTGATTTTTAGTTATCTGGACTAAAATGACAGCTGTGATCGACCTTTTTCTATGTAGCAAGCTTGAAGGAACTCACCATTGTGAGTTGAATCCTCTAGAATTTTTGCAGGATTCAACTCAAAGTGGTGAGTTGTTGATTCAATTCAAGTGAGTTGTGCGAGTTCAATCAACAATTATTATATTTATAAGTTATATTAGTATATTAATAAATATTAATAAAAAAAGGTCGATCGCAGCTGTCATTTTAGTCCAGGTATTTTTTCATTAATTTCAGCATTTTGATGTCTGAATATTTTATATCGAGTCTCCATACTTAGCTCCGATCTAAAGTCAGTACTGTACCTAGATTATTATAATCTACTACTTTATAAATGGTTACCTATTCCAGATTTTAGTGATCATCAATCGCTACTTTGCTGTTTATATCCAATTCAATAACTTGATAATGACTTGCGTCTTTAAAAAGCTTTTACTTTAATATTTTGTTGACTTACAAAAAGCAGTTAATGAAGAAACATCAAAATGAAAATGTTTTATGTTATTAATTTGTTAAAAATCCTTTCTTCAAGAATTAAATTAATTCAATAAATTTTGATGTATATTTTTTTCAGAACGAATACTTCGAAAGATATTTAACACTGTAAGTTTACTAAATATTTATTCAAATCTTTATAATGTTAAGTTTATAGTATCTACATATTATTTAAACAAGTTTGTCAGAATTTATAAAGTAGATAACGTTAATTAGGAAACTCGTTTATTAAACTTGAAATTCCTTATGATTAACATATTATTTAATTAAAGTCATGATCAGTTAAAAACTAGATTTCAAGGGCAAAGTAATCGTGGGTCAAATTTAATATTCAATGTCGTATCGGTTTCTATATGTTACCGACCCTTCATTTGCCATACTATTGGTTAAAATTTGACATAAGCGCCAAATAAGTAATGTCAAAATTCAACCGATGTTAAAGTAAGTGAATGGATAGTAAGATATAGGAACCGCCCATACGGCAAATGAACGGTCGATTAGAAACCGACCATTAAAGAACGAGAGCATGTTACTAACAAAATTCTATTCACATAGTTCCTACTTATCGCAATGATATTCTATAATTCTCAAAGTTGTTTTGATTATTTTTATTTGTTTTAGGGCCGATTTTTCAAGCATCAGATAAGTTATCGGTCGAATAAATTATAAACTGAGTGAATTCAAAAGTGAAAATATTCAATTGTTTTATTTATGGAACTGACATTTTAAAATTTTCATGTATCTATGAATAACTTTTACTTTTTGATTGAAAAATCGACCCTTAAAATGTTATAAAAATTAAGCGATCGAAAGTTAATACTAAAATTTTAAAAAAAAACAATATTTGCATTTCAATGCCATTCAGTTATAAATCTGTTTAATGAGCGGTTTAATAGGTTTTTTTTTAATCAAGATTAAATGAAACCAGACATTATCTGTCATCTTTTTTCAGCCTGTTTAAAAACAAATGGTTCATACAACATGACCGATTTTTTATGTTTCTTGATCAAATAGTTTATTCTATTTTTCTTTAATATACTGTTTAGGTATTACTCCTATATAAGTACTATACATATTTATTTACACCTATTTCACGTCATCCAAGTTGTACAGCCATCTCAATAAAGCAAAATCCTTATAATCCTAACTAATAAATCTTATGAATGCAAATGTGAGTTTGTTCGTATGTGACGTTTTTATACCTTAACTACGCAATAAAATATCATGAAATTTTGCTTACTCACTGTTAGGGGTGTAGAATAAGACAGACATAGGGTACCTTTCATCCAGTAAAAATGGGATAGACGAATATAGCCAGTGGCCAGGTTCCAGTCCCCGTTTAGAGAGCGGCAGCACATTGGTGGCACCTTTGGCATTACAAATGTCCATAAGAGATGGTAACCGCTTTCCATCAGGTGGGCTGTCCGCCTGTCTGCTGAACTCATGCAATAAAAAATATAGATAGATGGCGTTGCGGTATTGATCATTAGTTATTTTAAAGTACATTTCTAAGGATTGCTTCATGCCCACTTCATGACATACACATCCTTCTTTAAATGAAAGCGAGGCCACGGGCAAAAGATAGTATAATTAATAGTTAGGATATGCCCGCGGACTTCGTTCACGCTTGACTTGGAATTCCCACGGGATTCCCGGGATAAAACACACACATTTTTATTACCTACATAAAATTTGCTATCGAGCAGTGGAATTAGATTTTTTCAATCTGCCCAATTTAAATCATTCCTATAAAAATTCCCGCGAGATAAAAGTGGCGCAGATTTTAAATCTAAGAATTTGTTGTCGATCAGCGAAAACCGCATTAAAATCAGCCCAGTAGTTTATACGTGAATCCCGAAAAAAACAGACTAAAAATCTAAAAAAAAGCATCATGTTCTCCATCGTTTATATGTATTCCAGTTGTTTTTTTTTAATAACTTCAAAGTATAGATACTGTATTTATAGAATTTTATAATATTATAGATAGATATTACATCTGTCCTTTAACACATCAACAAATTTATTCAAATACTAGGCGTGTATCAATTAAATGTAAATAAGGTTGATTAAAACAACGGTAAATTATGATAATTTTACAGTATTTATTAATTATAGTAGTATTGTTTCATCGCATTATAAAAACAATTTTACGTAAAGTTTTATAGGTCGTAATTTATTGCTGTGAAACTTTCAACCTAAAAATATAACGATGTAAAGATAACATGGTGTGTTATGAACTTACTTACTTACTTACTCCTTTGGCTCAGCGACCCAAAGTGAGTCTCGGCCTCCGAAACGAGAGCATGCCACTTTTCTCTGCCCTGCGCAGTTTCTTGCCAATTATTGGCTCGTAGCTCCGACAGGTCAGCCTCCACTCTGTCCTTCCAGCGAAATTTGGGACGGCCGACCGGACGCCGACCTACCGGCCGTCCCAAATATGCTTTATTGTGTGTTATGTAATTATGTTAATTAATTCAAACAATATTTTCATCTTATTTTCATAACTGTAATTATTCTGGTGGCATTTTGACCTGCCTGAACTGTGATTGCACATTCCTGGCTAAAATAGGCTATATATGTTACATACAAACACACTATCGGCTCGAAAATTACAATACATAATCACGATAAACGATCACTGAAACTAAAATCGGTTTAGACAGTAGTATCATATTATTACAGTACTAACTTCTGCCCGCGACTTCGTCCGCGTGGTGCGGTTTTTTAACTATCCCACGGGAACTCTTTAATTTTTCATTATCAAAAGTATCCTATATGTTGACTAGGGATATAAGCTACCATCATACAAAATTTTATTTAAATCGGTCCAGTCGTTTCGGAGATTAGCCGGTACAAACAGACAGGCAAACAGACAAACATAGAAACAAAAAATTTGAAAATATTTAAATTAGTTCTATTTCACTTCTTACATTCCCCTGACTCGGTTTTTAGCATTATATTTCATTGTACAGAAATTTAACCTCTACAATTTTATTATATGTATAATATATAGATTACTGCTAAATCTTATAAAAATTGTCTTTACAAATAGCTGCTTATTATTTATTTCAATATTTGGTTGTTTTTGTTTATTAATCAGTTGTTTGTTCAGACAACTTTTATTACCACCATAATAGCTTCAATTACCATGCTTTATTTAATCTAAGCTGTATTATTATTTCCTTGTTTAGCAACTTCTCAAATTGTCAGCTTGTTTATTTCACCAATAAATTTATTTTTAGAGTCAAAGTGAACTACTTCGTCCAGTTCTACTGGTTGATGTGGAGAAACATATTACAAATTAAACACAATAGTTCAATATGGATAGCGGAATTTCTTTTACTTATGGTAAGTGTATTGAAACAGTTACAAAGAACAACAAAATTAAAAAAAAATGTTGTCAAAGATGTCTGCAGCTTTTTATAATTTTCAGTAGACAATTTGCGAATATATTCATGGAAGTGCTGACATGGCTCTGATTATTAAGATTTTTAAAATGAATATGAGCATAGCGTGACACTTTCTCCACGGTTACATAGTTTAGATTTCCTGATAATCTTGAGAATTTGAGTGTGGAACAGGGTGAGCACTTCTACCAGGGCCTATCAGTGATGGTGGAAAGATATCAGGGTAAACGGGACCGTTACCTGATGGCAGATTACTGTTGGTCTTTGCAAAGGCAATTTTACCTAAAAATAATATAGAAGAAAATCTTATAGAAGGTGTCTCTCTGAAGTAAAATATAGATTTCACCAGATTTTCTCTTTTTACATCTATATATATTAATCCCTATTAATATTATAAATGCCAAAGTAACTCTGTCTGTCTGTCTGTTCCGTTTTCACGGAAAAACTACTGGGCCGATTTGGCTGATTTTTGGCATTGTTTGCACTTTTGTCATTTTTGTCATTTTGGTCATTTTGGCATATTTGGCACTTTTGGTATTTTTGTCATTTTGGATATATTAGATATCTAGGTATATAATTTTTATTTCATACTTACTGATTTTTAGTGTTACATGAATAAAAAAATATTAGCCAATAATTCAAAATAATTCCTAGTTTCATTAATTATTGGGATTAAATTATTCTTAGCCATTTTTATTATAATTACCAGAGCAACAAAACGCCTGTTGACCAGTGTTATCAGGGTGAATTTAACGTTAAGCTTCCCATAATATTAATGTACTAAATATAGAATAAAAATAAGAATAATCCTACATTATTTAGCTTCAATGTAAGGCTGCAATACTTAAGTGTAGAGAAAAGACTGTTCTACGTAATCGCTTACTACCGTCACATATTACGTTGTCTTATCATTGTGTTTAAATTTAGATATAATAATATATAGGTATATGAGTATGAATATGAGTTGACTATCTATTTTCTACATCTATAAATTATTCCATATCAAAATATTAATTAAGGAACATTTATTATTCTTCACTTTAGTTCGTGGGCCTAATCATATCCGTGCCATACGTCGGCCATTTCCAAGAATTGGACCAGCGTGACATCCAAAACGTGGAGGGTCTCCTATACTTGACGATAACAGAAACAATATTCCTCTTCATCTACGCTGTATTTATCACGTTTCCAAATGAAGTGCCGATTTTGCTACGAGAGACCGCCAGTGGTCTTTATGCACCCTTACCTTATTATCTGTCAAAGATGATATTTTGGGTAAGTCTATGTTTAAAATAATCCAAGTGGTAACTCTTAAGTCTTATGGGTTTTGTAGTGATAGTAAAAAGTATTGCATATTTTAGACAATTTTACAAAAGGTTTAACACAAGATATTATTTATTGATGGAATCATTATTTTAATTGGAACTCTCTGGGTCGGTTTGATCGGTGTGATTTAAAAAAAATATTGCCAAACTTCAGTAGATAGGTAGACGGCCCGCCTGATGGAAAGCGGTTATTATCGTTTACAAACCAAATGTGCTACAAATGCGCTGGAAAAAAATCTTTAAGTGATTTGACAATATCACTTTCGATTATAAATAGGTATTAATTACCGTAAAAGGCCACGTAACCATTCAATTGGCAAATTTTATTTCCTGAAATATTTTCTAAACAATTTGTAAATTCTCAAATTCATTCATGAATAAAATTGCGAAATAAGGATTAAATTAAAATTAAAAGATTTTTTTAAACAAATATATTATAATTATAAGCTACAATATCAAACTAAAACTAACTTAACAATATAATTAAATACTAAAAATAAAATAACTTATAAATATAGATTAAAGACTGTGTAACAAATCGCTGCCAGGGGAGAGCGTGCCCAGAAGGCTGGCTGCATTGCCGCGCTGTATGGCAATACTTAGTCGTCGGACGAAATATACGCCAGCCGTCTGATCACGGGTGGCATCAAAGAGTTTTTTGCAAATTTCTTTGAAGAAACTATTTGCCGATGGACCCCACGGACCTAATGTTTCAACTCCAAACGGCAAAAATATGTAAGCCCTTCTTAGGGTTCCCTATTTGTGCTGTTTAAGAGCTTCAGCTTTTGAAGCAGCGTTGCCAGCCCCTAAGTCAGTCATTGGAAGATGAGACGGCGCCAGAGTGCCGACGCTGACAAGAGCCCGGCGGATGATGTCATTGAAGCTGGCATGGCGAGACATTCGGCCAGGACAGGTGTCCATACGGGTCCACCATAGTCCCACACTGGCAGCGATGGGGTACGCAACATGGAGCCTCCAAGTGAAGACTCGCAGCTAACCGAACAGTGGAATTATCAATCTAGTGGATTACATTTAATTAAATATCAGAAACAATAAGAATAATTTGTACATCATGATGAAATGCCTTTTTTATCTTGTTTTCAGATATACCTTAAATTGTTATGACTAATTACGCAAATACCATGTATATTAAGCTCGTTTAGATATTAGACGACTGATGTTTCTACAAACTATTGTGAAACATCACGATTTTTTTCTAATAAATAATATTTTTTTGTCTATAGCTTGTTTTTTATTACAATATAAATTTTTTGGATAAAAATTAAATTAAATTGTGTCTTTAGATGATCAATATAAAACATATTATCTGGAAGAAATCGCTGTTAGCAATAAGACCGCCGATTGTACTAGTTAAATGACTGTTAACTCATATGCATTGTTTTCTTGTGTGCAATAACGAATATTCTATTCTACTTCCCCGCACGTTTCTCATCAGTTTATTGAAGCTTACTTAATATCAACATCAATTGTTTCGTTTCTATTGTCGAATGAAATTTAGTTGTACATTGTCCTCCTTGCACTTTCAGATACCACGTGCTATAATAGCACCAACACTTTTCGGGACTCTGATCTTCTCAATAGCCCAACTACGTGGGGGTCTCTATGGGTGGCTTAGTTTTTGCTCCGTCTGCGTGCTTTGTGCCAACTATGCAAATGCCTACGGTAAGTAGAAACTTAGAAACTTTTGGAAATATACACACAGTTATTGCCTTAAACTTAAAAGCTTTCATAATTTATTCCAGAAAACCTTTATCCGTAGTTGTTTTATAATATGCTTGTAGTCCAACTAAAATAAATAGATATTTGTGTAAAATAAGTATTTAGAAAGTTGTGTTCTGTTATGTATGCAAATAATTGATTAAAAGCTAAAATTGGTTAATAAGTTAATCAAATATTTTCTACGTCTCATATGCATACGAGTATATATCTAAAACAGTTGCCAACATCAAGTGTCACAACAACATATTTCTCTTTATCAGTGGATAAAATTGACACCGAATAGACAGTATAAATTAATGCAGATTTCATAGATCCACTTGCATTTTAAAAGTCTAATATACAGTAAATACGGCATTCTATTCGATTGAGGGCCGATTTTTCAATCATCAGTTTAAAGTTATCAGTCGAATAAACTATAACCTAAGTGAATTCAAAAGTGAAACCATTCAACTGTTTTTTTCACGTAACTGACATTTTTAATTTTTCCGTGTTATACTTTATTACTATGAATAACTTTTATCTGGTGACTTAAAAATCGGCTCTGAGTCATCGACTAATTTTGTTTCTGCTATCTGACAAAATAAAAGCATGTGATTTTATTTGTGACCCAAAAGCATAATGATTTTTAGCGTCTGCAATGTGAAAAATGTATTTAGTAATATGTAAATTTATTTCTCTTAATTTTTACTACTGTAGGGTGTTTTATTTATGGATGGGGATCTTAATAATAGAATTTTTTTAATGATATAAATTATTTATTGCTCAAAGTTATGCTAATTAAATGATTGTGCTAGGATCAGAGACTGTTTTGCCGACTGACCGAGTACGATGCCAACGAGTAAGAGTACGAGCACTGTACGAGTAGATTAATGTTATATGCTAAAATGCACATGTCGACGTAAACCGCAGACACGGTAATGTACGGCTGCTAGACCGTACAACTACAAAACGTTATTAACAAATCCAAGCTTTAAAATTTAAAACAATTTAGTACATGCCATTTCAATAACGTCCACAATAATGACGAAATGATAAAGAATTTGCCAGCTTCTGTGATTGAGCGGTCTAAGTCTTTGCCGACTTATCTCACTGCAACGCAGAGGTTGTCCTCCGGCTTCGATTCCTGGTATAGTAAATTTCGGAAACGAATTTTCTCCGTTATTTACTATAATTGGGAATCGGCCCCAGAGTAATTCGTTGTATATTACCCATAACACAAGCGTAACTTGCTTAATTTGGGAATATACAATATGTGTGTTGTTTGCCGATTATTATATATTATTATAATGGTTACAAGAAATTTTGTACTAATGATAGTAATACTTACAGAGAGACTTATCTCTCTGTAAGTATTACTATCATATATAGATCTTAATCTATCCTGTTGATTAGTATTTTTATTATTTTTTGTCACATCTTCAAATCCCTATAAGAATTATAATTTAACGCAGTGTCTACATGGAGTTTTAATTCGAAAACAAAATGTATCATTTTTCACAGTGCTATTACATCTATGTATTATAATTACGCTTTAAATGTTCCATAATTTACAAGACCCTTGCAAATTTCAGGTTCATTCCTTTCATCTGTATTCGACAAAATGGAAACCGCTGCCCTGTTTGCTGTACCTTTTGACCTTGTTGGCACGATGTTCTCCGGCTTGTACCTTAACTTAGATTCCGTTTCACCCTACTTCTCGTGGCTTAGATACGCATCAGCTTTCTATTACGGCGTCGAATCGATATCTATTCTTCAATGGGATTCTATTAGTTCTATAGATTGTGTTGCCGTTGAAGGTATACCTTGTATTAAAACAGGGCCAGACGTCCTTAAGAGATATGGCTACGTCGAAGCCCATTTTTGGAGAAACTGCGGATGTTTGACTATAATGTATTTTGTAGCGCATTTTGTTGCTTTCATAATGGTAATCCAGAGAAGTAGGGGGGCACCTGTGTACTGATTTGTCTCTGATACCATTTTTTAATAATATTTATTGCGTGAAAAATGTATGGGTTTTTGTAGTCAGTCGTATGGAAAATGTTCAGATAAAAAATCCACGTGTATCATAATGTTATAGAAGTCGGTTAAAAAGCCTTATACAAAGACGTTTCGAACATAATTTTAATTGTCATTGCCAACTTTATATAAGAAATCGTATCAAAGACAGAAGAAATGTTAATATTTATTGTTTTGCTTCAAACGTTTTGGCCACAGTATTCCAGAATACCCTTTTGATAATATTAATATTCTGTTCATTAATTTGAACATATATCTAACCTATATTGTTTGAAACCGCACCTTTTGAAGCGCATGAACGCGAGTGATTAATTATAATGACGTGATGCCACTTAATACATACAAAATGTTAAATAAATAAAATTATTGTGTAACATTTATACGACTTTTTATGAAATGTGTCATTTTTATACCGTGTTCAATTCATTAAGAATTGGTTATTTGTTATTGTGAAAATAAATTTTTGAGACGTCTTGTTTTTTCTTGCATGTCATCCATAGATCTCAAGTATACGGCGATAGTTAGACGGCTAAAGTATAGATTTACTTATTAATAAGTGACAAAAGAAAAGAGACTTTTTGCTGATTCATATTTGGGTATCATTATCAATATAATTTACCTGTGTGTATTTATAATTTCTGGCTAATGCATAAATTAGCCGGAACATTAAATGCACCTTCCCTTTATTATATGCCTCTTTGAAAGTAAATTCTGTAACATTTGTCTTTAAATGGGAAACAGTGGAAACAGAAGTAGTTGGAGTTAGAGAGAATAAAAATTTATTCTATAGGCTTGGCAATTAAATCTCCAACATACTTGGCTGCAGTCAAAATAGATGGATATAATAAATGTTTGCGACTAAGTTTTGTATTTTACTGTTAGCTACCAATAATAAATAAGTTGCAAATATTACTTGTAATAAGGGTCAATTTATTTTACTTGTTTGATATAGGGTTACAAAGAATTTTATTTTACTAAAATAACTTGTAACTATAATTAAAACAATAAATTGGAACTGTTTTTTACGACAATCGTCCATTAAATTTCTGCGAGAGTGGCCAAATGTGTTTAACACAGGCTTAAGTTGTAGTTATCATTGTACACTAATACCTAGTATCGCACTTACTTGCTTAAATATATACTATTACTGCCTTTTTAGAGGTTCAATTACTGTAATTGATTCAACCGTATTACCGCACCCAGTCTCAAGTGTAATTATTTACATTACATAAATATAATCTTACTCCCTAACTCCCTAGACTGCCAACTAGAAAAGTGTCTCGGTAAGTAGTACTCAAATAGATTTAAGAACTGTCTATAAAATTAATTTGTGTCTTAAAATAAAACAGAGCGCGGACTGCAGTTGCATTATTTTGGAAGAGTTTAATATATTAGTTATAATTATATATCTTTAGAACGCTATTGGCTACTGACCTTGCCTTTTGTAGTAAAGTTGATTATAAGGCTCATCGCATATCAAACCTGTAGCAATGTATAGAATTTAAATTCGGTGAGGAATGAATTCCTTGGTGCACGCATTTCTACAGAGTTCCAATGTAAAAATAAAATCAGAAAAATCACTCTGAAATATTTAAGCCTACCTCAATGACTTTTTTACGTCTGAATTTTTTTATGACGTTAAAGAAACGGAATAGAGCAGACGATCTAAACTAGAAATCAGTCGTCTACGATAATGATAACACCGGGTTATGAACTCCCTGATATTATAGACATCTATCAACCTTTGAAACGTTTGGTGGTACAGCAAGAAAAGATATGTGAAAAGTTTAAAGATACAATAATAAAATCGATAAAAAAGTAACGAAATGAGCTTTCACTAATTTTGCATTCTATGTGAATCAGGACTAGTTGAAGGCTACCCATTTCACTCCGCTCGCGTATGAAACCTAACGTGACCTGGTGGTCGTAATATAAACGACCCAATAGGCTATAGTCGACCAAAACTGATTCTAATGTTGCCTTACTATAGTAATGGTTAGAAAAGCTCAAGGAGCTCTTGGTTGTCTGTAGTAACTAATTTGTATGTGACTGGATTGAAAAGGCTAGTAATTTGACTTTGATCTATATAAGAATCTATCAACTAATCATTGTAGCCACTAAAACCAACCCATTCACCAATGGCATTGAGTCTACAGTCTTAAGCTTGTCAATTTTAAAATTATAATTTAAATATCTTGGTTTACGCATCGATACATTTAATAATAACCTTTCAAATGCCAAGATTAAGTATATTATGTAAAACACTTGTTATTTAAAAAAATGGAACAAGTGCGGAGCAGTCTACGTAAAATGAAGGATTCCGTAGATGTGATAAACGTCAACTTTTGTTGTCATTTAGCAACCTTAAAAAAGTTTAATCGAAAATTAGCTAAAAGATAATGACCAAATCATATTTAAGCTAATTTTCGTTGAAACTATTTTCAACCACTATTGGCTTGTTTTCAGAATTTTTTACTTCATAATTCAAAAAGTTGGACATACACACTTTTTACGAGTTCGGAAGCATATTAATCGATTTCAACAAAAAAATAATTATGGAATATCAATATCATTTCTTAACATTGACTAATGATACCTTACACTGCAAAAATGTATTTTCCCTCAACTATATGTATAAGAGCTTTCTTTAAGATTTAATCTAGTCGTGGTTTGACTACCCAATGGAAACTTAATGATATTAATTAATTACCTTTCTATATAATTTCGTTCATAGCATAAACCTATAAACTCAGTAGCCTGTAATAAAAATAACTGTGTCGCACGAAAGTAAACGGAAGAATTTGTAAGGGTACCTTGGTAAAATGGCTATAGAACCCTAAAATTACTCGTACAAAGCCGAGACGAAAGTTAGAATCAGTTATGGTAATTAATTCCTGTAAAGCGAGTTCTTGTCACATTAGAATCATGTGAAACTAGTACTCCAAAACAGGTAATTATTTTAAAACAATATTACAAAAATTAGATAATGATTGGTATCAGCCAATCTTATAATCCTACATGACAAGCGTGGTGATTAATTAATAATTTATAAGTATTTCAGCGTTGCTCAATATGTATTAAATTTTACAGATTTATTTTCGTTATTATGTCGATTCTACTTTGTGCCTTAGGGGCGTCCATTAATTACGCGAGTGTTCTAGGGGGGAGGGGATCAAGCTAAATCTTTCCAAATCTCACTCAGGGGGGAGGAGGGTCTTAGCAAATATCACGTAAATTTTTTTCCAGCAGAAAACGGTGTAAAATTTCCTTCATGAGCATGCCATACAACCTCTATTGCCCAAGTTTAAGTGATGATATAGACAAGAGATGCTGCAGTACATGCGGTATCTATTTTGCAACCATCACAAAAGTCGCAGAACATTGACGTACGGCCCATCATGCACGTACTGCGTAAACGCGCAAATTGGGATCCTCGCGGATTGTCACAAGACGAGCTACTGAGCTTCTGTGCGCAAGCGACAACGGCTTAGAGTGGCTAATTCAGAGCGAAGTTGAAGGAGCAAATGATTTTATTGAAAATCACTTGGATATATTAGTTCACTCTTGAGGCCGTGCACGAGTCTCCATGGACTGAATTAGAATTAATCTTTTCTAAATTTTTGTTTAATATTTATTATTTAATTTTATGATTGTGATTTTAAATTACGGTAATATTCACAAATACTAGTATTTGCTAAATAAAAGTTATAGAACAAGTTGTGTTTTTGTTTTTTATTTCTCAATAATCCAACACATTTCAGCCAAAACATACATTTTCAAGAAAAATCTTACGAAATCTTAACAAGGGTGGAGTCGGATGGGTCGAAAAATTCCCAAAAATGCCTCACGTAATTAATGGATGCCCCCTTAACAGAAACTAATACATCATATGAAGTTAGTTTTACTTTTTTACGTTAGACAATCAAAGTAACTCGCCTTTGGGAGCTAATTAATTATAATAAAGCTTAAAAAGTAAGATGATAGCAATGTAGTCGTCAATCATAGCACAATTAATAAAATAAAAAGCCTTGTTATTTGATCCATAACGAACATGTCATACAATAATATTTCAAAATGTCAGTATTTTGTTTTAATTTGTCATTTACTATTATTATTGTTTTTTTATGAATTATTTTATTTTTGGACCCCCCGTCCGGGTAAAGGCCTCCTCCGGTTGCTCCCAGTGCTCTCTGTCGGCGGCCACTGCGAGCCATCTTGGGCCCGCGACGGCACGGATGTCGTCGTCCCAACGCTTGAGTGGGCACAATTCGTTCTCTATAATTATTTTTACAAATACTACATGAAACCGATCTCCAGTAAATTTGCTATGTACCTTAGCAATATAAAGGAAAAGTTATGTCATATTAATAGAATTATTATTTACAGGTTCTTTTCTGTCAGCAACCTTCGACAAAATGGAAACCGCCGCATTACTATCCACTCCTTTCGACCTTATCGGCATAATGTTCTCAGGCATCTATCTGAACTTAGCTAGCGCTTCTCCATACATTTCATGGATAAGGTATATCTCAGGGTTTTACTATGGCACCGAAGCTATATCTATACTACAATGGGATTACGTTGATACTATAACTTGTGTGAATATTCCGGGAATACCTTGTATAAGAACCGGGCATGATGTTCTGGTGAGGTTTGGCTTTGACGAGAGTCATCTTTGGAGGAATAACCTTTGCTTGATAGTCATGTATTTTGGGGCTCATTTGATAGCGTATCTAATGGTGGTAAAAAGAAGTAAAGGTACCCCTGTTTATTAGATTTCTTGACATTGCTCTATAAATAAAGTAATAAATACTATATAAAAAAGAAGCAAATTATTTATTTCCGACTATTAAATAAACATATAAAACAAGAATTTTTGTTAATATTTGAAGTGAAACTTCTTTAGAATCGTTGTGATTTGAAACTCGATGAAACAAAAAAAGCGACACTAAAAAGAGATAAACACATAAAATTCAACCGTATTTAATTCAAAATAAAACATATTTCTTTTTATCCGTTAGTATTTATTTTCACTTTAAATAAAACTAAAATATTTCAAATGAATTTTATAGCTCTATCTGTATCCAATTAAGGCAGATATTCTTTTATACGCTGATAAAAGGATATTGTGCATAACAGTGCATTGAATTTTGAACTTTATTCTAGTGATTTAAGGTGTAATTTAGATTGAATTTTATATCATAAATGTGTGTAATATGTGAAATGTAATATTTTGCATTAAAATATAATTTTTGAGCTTGATAAAAATATTATAAAAATAATAAACCTTATAATTATTCTAATACTCCTGATACTCTATATTTATCTCATTCTCTCATAGGCTACTTTTCTGAAGTTTCAGTTCTACTGCGTGTGAACTGCACACACTCACACATTTTTTTTTGTTCTCAACTTGTCCTAAATAGACCCCTATTTAGCATAATGTGGATGTATAAGTAAAAATAAAACGTTACAAGTAATTTTAGTTTCATTTATATATTTTATTACCCTGGAGAGTCATGTGTTTTTGTGCTATTTAAATAGTATTAAAATACATTAACGAATTAACATTTTAAACCCTTATAACATACACAATAAATATCAATAACCTTTTTTACATTATAATTATAATGTAGTTTTTAAATTTAGCAATTCTGAAGCAGCTATAATTACGATGTTTTTCCCATCTTATACTAATATATAAAGCTGAAGAGTTTGTTTGTTTGATTGAACGCGCTAATCTCAGGAACTACTGGTCTGATTTGAAAAATAATTTCAGTATTAAATAGCCCATTTATCGAGGAAGGCTATATATCATCACGTTAAGACCAATAGGACCGGAGCATCAATGAAGAATGTTTCAAAATCGGGAGGTTTTGAAAACAAATTCCACGCGGACGACGTCGCGGGCACACTTAGTCTACAATAAAACTTAACGGTTCTTTATCTCAACAATCTTATAGCAATTTATCGATTAACATGTAATATCTAAAGGGCATAAATCCATCACGATGACGTGCTATAACAAAAACTGTGACGTTTTAAAAGCTCTTCAAGTTTTTATTTAAAATTTGTTCGTTTTATGTAGGCGACTATCGAGCATCATCTATAAAAAATTAATCGCATCTCTATACAAAACCAGATCATGATTCACATAAATACAATAACAAGCGTGGAAGTTTTCTAGGAAGTTCTCTAAGCATTGCCGGCTTATTTATATTCTGCCTACTGTCGACGAAATTTGATCGTTAAAGGTATGACATACCAAAGTAAATTAAAAACATCTTTCTCTAACTAAAGCCTCATCGAAATCGTTTTTGAAGATTTAATTTTTACGTAATATAAAATAAAGTTGCTTTCTGCGTCGATCTGTCTGTTTGAGTGTATATCGATGGTGAAAATCGCATATGATTTTACGCGTTTTTCATCATCAGTTGGATAATTTTTCACGGAAGGTTTGTATACACAGGTTAGAAGTAGGTTAGATATAGAAGGTTTATACCTGAATATTTCAAGTGGGCCTTCAGGGCCTAATTCGAAACTATACTAAATAACGAAAAACACTTAAAGTAGTCTCGAGGCCGATTTTGACAGAAACTAGAATAGAATAGAATAGAATACACTTTATTGCAAAACATTAAAATACAATTCAAGAAGTTAAAGTACAGAAGACAATAGGCGGTCTTATCACTAAAAGCAATTTCTTCCAGACAACCTTAGGATAGATTAGTGAAAAATTGTGTAACATGTGGGTTTTGCAATATAACTAGAATAAAAAAGTATATATATAAAATTTTGAAGTGGCAAGTATACGACAAAGATATACATATATTGATATATATAAATAAATAAATAATCATAGTAATAATGTATAGAATTATGTACGTAAATATGGGAGAGATGAAGATGTTATGATTGGCTTTAGAGCCCGAGGTAATAATCCTTCACGAGTCCGTTGAACGCCTGAAGAGACTGGGAACGACTGATTTTCACAGGTAGCGCATTCCACAGACACACTGCATGAGCTGTGAAAGATTTGTTGTAAAATCGCGAATGATTTACAAGTGTTTCCAGACGTATGTAAAAACTAGTGGTATTATTAGATTTTTTAAAAATCAATTACTCTTGTCAGGAATCGAATCCTGTATAAAAATAGCGCTGCCGCAGAGAAAACTCTAGTTGTATATACATAGTTATGAAATATAGGTAAGACAGCTATGAGCATGACACTATGTACATTATACTAAATTCAAAACCTATACATGAGTGATGATTTAGGTAATCTAATGTAGGTGTAATCTCCTATTATATGAATGAACTCAGTGAGGTGTAATGTTGAATTTTCTATAAATAAAAAATTATGAAAGAGTAGGAAGGCAATAAATATAAACTTTGTTGCCCACTTCTTCAATATCTATCACCTCATGCCTTCAATTTAATCAAACACAGCACTGTGTATTGATTTAACTATTTATTACTCTTAACCACATTTTAATTCTCTTATAGACATTTACTTAATATTAGTAAGCATAACCTTTTCGTTCTTCTCTTTTCAGTCCACAATAACCTAAAAGTGCCCACAGCAAAGTCAATAACAATAAACCCACACCGTCTTGCAGTACAAAGTTAGTTGAGTAGCCATTTGCAATTAATACTGATGGTCCATCTTTGACGCAGAGGAAAGTTTCGTTTAGAGGACAGTCTGAAATAGATTGAGAACAATGTAAAATCAATTAAAACTTTATTAAAATGGATTATATTGTTTTAGCATCAATCGGATCCGAATTAGCTAATTTTTATGTATACTACCCACTTTAAAACACTCCGGGGAAAATTTCCGTAGGATTCTGGGAATATAAAGCATCGCGTCATTTAAAAAAGGACTTAAGCTATCGTTCTACTGAAATAGTATCGAAATCAGCTAATATTTATGCAAACTAATTTATGCCATTCCCAGAAAAAATCCCGCGGGATTCCCGGGACACTAAGTATCACAGCATTTGACAAAGAACGTAAATATTTTTTTCAGTATTAACTTTTATCGAAACTAGCTAATTTTTATGCATACTAACAACTTTATACCACTCCTGGGAAAATTTTCGCAGGATTCCCAGGGCCCAAAGTACGACAGGCAGATTTAAAAAAGTGTAAGCTATCGTTTTAGTGAAAACTGTGTCGGTATAAGCTAATTTATATGCATCCGAACAACTTCAAACCGCTCCCAGAATAATTAATTCCCTAGGGATTTCCGGAATAAAAAGTATCATAGATTTTATTACACAATTTTTTCTATTGATCAGTGAAATAGTCGCATTGGAATTCAAAAAAAAAAACAATCTGGTCACTTTAAATCATTCTCAGAAAAAATTCTGCGTGATATCCGGGGTAAAAAGTACCATAAGTTTTAAGTCCAAAAATTTGCTATCGATCACCGAAAACCGCATCGAAATTGGCCCAGTAGTTTTTACGTGAATATCGAATAGACAAGAAATCTAAAAAAAATGCATCGTGTTCTCCATTGTTTATATAGTATATTCCAGTTGTTTTTTTTTAATAGGTTCAATGTACAGACACGAGATTCTTAGAATTTTATGATATTATAGATAAAGTCTAAAGCTCAGATCTTTTATTCATAAATGTGATATATATAGTAGGTAATAATCGTGATAGGCTGGACAGTTATCTATACTAATATTATAAAGACTAAAGATTTGTATTTTTGTATGCTTGTAACGAATAAACTCAAAAACTACTAGATCGATTTCAAAAACTCTTTCACTATTAGAATGCTACATTATCCTAGATTAATATAGACTACATCTACTACTAGAAAAAAAATTAGGAATCCCTACTAAAATCTCAACAATGTAAGCTAAAGAGTAAAAAAAAAGTGTTTGAGTAGTGCTGCGGAAGATTTAGATTCCCAATTAAACCCGGTAGGTGGCGCTGGAATCAGGTTCTAGATTTTTATTTTTTCAAGATAGGACAACGTCTGCTAAAACCGGTAGTCTAGTATATGATTATCTAAATATGACCGTATTCTTACTATATAAGTATAAGAGAATATATATTAAATAATAATAATAATAATAATATTAACATTTTTATAAACAGAGAATCGCAAAGTCGTGAACACACTGCTTCCTTTAAAAATACAAATGAAGAATGATATTCGGCCAAATGTAGCCGTAGTAAATTATATGTTTTTTGTCTCATGCTTCGTCCTCGTTTAAGTTTCATTAAATATGTCTTCGTTCTTACAGCGAAAGAGCCAACATATCATCTTCAGATAAAATTAGTTCTATAAATATTAACATCGGTATATTAATAGAAAATTATCAAATTCCCAAGATAACAATTTGTATAGTAATAAAATTTCAATTACTCCAATCATTAATTTAAATGCTTCATAAAGCCTTGAACCGACAAATTAATGGCGATGAGCCTAAAACCAACGGAAGTACAAAACCAGTTCAAGTAAACGAGTATACGCCTTCATTGTTACTTTTTGTTTAAAGTAATTTGAAGATTTTTTATGGTGATTTCGAAACCGTGTCCCAATTTATGTCTTGGTCAATAGTTTTATACCACACTCAAACAGCTTACACGTTTTTGTAATTATGTAATAACTCACGAATGAGTAAAATTGCTTTAAGCTATTCTGAAAAAACTTAAGTGGGTATATTTGTTTCAATAGACGCAACAGTGTCGTAAACTACCAGCATAATTTCGAAAATGTTGTATTAGATTATTATATAATTAGATAAATTAGTTTATCGGGGAAGGTTACAGCTGTATTATAACATTGTGTTAGAACACAAAGGAGTAGAGCCATCATTGTCAATCTATCATCGTCTACTGCTGAACGTAAGCCACCCCTAATTTGTGCCACTTGTCCCGGTCCTCGGCTTTCCTCGTCGAGCTCCATTTGACGACCTTACGCAAGTCGTCGATCAACCAGACAGGAAGGCGTCCTACATTACGTTTAAAGATAATAACATAAGGAGCCGAGCAGTAACCATAAATGTCAGCCAGCCAGTAAAAAATCTAAGTACGCAAAATGAGTGTAAGGACAGGCGACAGACACTACGTACTCATTTACAGTAGCAAATAGTAGTAAATATATTATCTTTATTTAAAAAACTGTAGTTTGTGAAATAAAAACATTATAACGAAATAACCTGTAAAAATCCAAAAAATCGTTAATAAATTCCACACACTTACCAATGTGATCGATTTGTCTCCAATATACATTACTGACGGCATCCATTGCGTAGTAAAAATGAGAGACATATTTGACGGGGTACAACCAGACAGGCATGGATGGGATGTTATGGAAAGCCCCAGACATCAGCAGAAGAGGAATGTCCGCGCACGGTATCACATCACCCATTATACCAGTTGAGGTAAATAACGCTGACATGCCTAGACCTATAAAAAACCATTTAATTCAGACTACTCATGAATTGTTTTTTTCTTAAATAATGAACAAGAGATAAAAAACATTGTCTGGGTGCAGTACACATACACAGTAGAAGTGAAACTTCAGACAATGTACTCACAGACAATTCTTCTCTAACTTTTATTAATATAAATAGAATTTCTTTAGCCAACATCCGTCAACATATTATAATTCAAAATAAACTTCTTAAATAATACTGTTACGAGCTACAGGACTCGAATTAAAAATGCCGTTGGAACTACTATAGAATTTATTAGAATTGTACAAACACGTATAAAACAAATACAAATAACACTGGATGCAACCAGTTCACACTGCACTATTCCATACAATACGCACGCACAAAGTCCGTCGTTTATATAGCTAATCGAGAGTACTAGAAAACGTCTTACTCGCTTCGTAGTCCTCGCTTTACTGCCCTCCACTTCATTCGGGCCTCGTCTTATACTAACTACACAGTACAAAGGAATTGAAGGCACACAAGGCTTCTAAGAATTACTAATTTGCACACCTGCGAACGTCCACAAAGTCAAATACAATAACAATAGGGATTATAGTTCGACCCTAATGATGGTTATAAAACAAGTAAAAAGACAATAGCATCTTTTTCTTAACTACAAATTCAACAGACAAAGGATTCGTCGATTACTAGAAAAGGACAATAAGCTGCGCTTACAATAGGCTGTGCGGCTTATCTTTGACGGTATGTAACACTATCCCCATCCTAGTTATGCTCGTCCCGAGCATCGTTGCTGCCGTGGTAGCGGGCGAGCCGATCTACATGTACGATTTTGTGCCTCTTTCATGCTGTCGTTTGTCCATTCGTCATCGATTCTTTGGGTTCTTATAACGTTAACAACTTCTCGTAAATCGTGTTTCTTGCAATGTTGGCAGTCGTCCGGACAAGGTCTACGAGATAAGGCATCTGCGTTATTATGGCCTTTTCCACTCCTGTGTTCTGTCTCGAAATTAAATTCCTGTAGCTGCTCCAACCATCTTGCTACCTGCCCATCTGGGTTTTTAAACTGCAGAAGCCATTTTAACGCAGCGTGGTCGGTCCGTAGGGTGAACTGTCTCCCGATAAGGTATTTATGGAAGTGTTGTAGTGTCTTGACAACGGCTAGTAGCTCTCGACGAGTTACACAGTAGTTTCTCTCCGGTTTAGTGAGTGCCTTGCTAAATTAGGCTATCACTACTTGGTGGTCTCCTTGCCTCTGAGACAGTACGCCTCCAATTCCAATATTGCTCGCGTCTGTGTCCACTATAAATTTACCTTCTCTACTCGGATAGCGTAATATAGGCGTCTGGCATAGATATTGCTTTAGTGTTTGGAAAGCCGTGTCACATTCTGAATCCCAAATAAATTGGCGCTTTTCTTCAGTTGGGCGGTGCAGTGGTTTCGCTATATCTGCAAAGTTCTTTAGAAAATGCCTGTAATATGTACATAGGCCGAGAAAAGATCTAATTTCTGTTTTACTTTTTGGAATAGGCCACTCTCAAACTGCTTCAATCTTCTTAGGATCGGTTTGCACGCGTCCTGCAGATATTGTGTGACCTAGGTAATTTACCTCCTTTTTGAAGAGTTCACATTTCTTCGGGCTTTATTTTAAATTAGCTTCTCTTATCCTGATAAAGACTTTCTCTAGGTTATTTAAGTGCTCTCTAAAACTTCTTCCCATGACGATGACGTCATCCAGGTATACTAGGCACACATCTGCTAATAGTCCAACCATAACTCTCTCCATAAGTCGTTCGAACGTCGCTGGAGCGTTACATAACCCTAAAGGCATAACATTAAATTGCCATAAGCCGCTTCCGATCCCGTACTGAAGACTGTCTTTTCTTTGTCCTCGGGGCATATTTCTACTTGCCAGTAACCACTTTTTAGGTCCACCGTAGAAAACCAGTTCATATCGCTGAGCATGTCCAAAGTATCGTCTATTTTAGGTAGTGGATAACTGTCCTTCTTAGTCACGTTGTTTAGCATCCGGTAGTCGACGCAAAATCGCGTGCTACCATCCTTCTTTTTCACCAAGACCACAGGCGATGACCACGGACTCGTAGATGGTTCTATTACCTTGTTGTCAGCCATTTCTTTTATCAGTGATGTAACTTCAGATTCTTTAGCCCATGGTACGCGACGAGGTCTCTGTTTAATAGGCCTAGCGTAGCCTGTGTCGATCTTGTGTTTCACAAGTCCAGTTCTTCCACAGTCACTGCCGGTAGCGAAGATGCTCTTATACTTTAATAAAAGTTCTTTCGCTTGCACATATTCCGATTCACCTAAGTTGTCTCGAAAAGACTAAGAGAGCCTCTCAACACAGTCATCGCCGCTCTGGGTTATGTCATTTGCACTGTTTACACGTCGTAAATAGCTCACTTCCGCACACTTTCCGATAACACTATTTCTCTTTAGATTTATTTCGCGGTCACTTGTATTAACAATTCTCACTTTTGTCTCTCTCGTATTTCACAAAGTTCTTGCGGTGATCCAACTCGGATGATAACCACTGTCTTCCACGATAAGGCAGCAATCTCGTTTCACTTGCGATAGAAACTTAACTTGTACCAGTTTTCTGATCTAGTGGCCAACAGCGTATCTTTCAGGCAATACAAGTTGCAGGCTTGCGATCCTTCTAGACATACTTCTTGGTCAGGAAATATTAGTACTCCTTTCGCAACATTTACTACGCAGTGATGTGCTTTAAAAAGTCCAAGCCTAGAATGCAATCATCGGTGATATTCGCTATTAACATATGTTGACTGTAAATTTTGTCTCCAATATTGAGCTCTACTACGGTGTCACCTAGGACGGTAACTGGCTGGCCGATTGCCGTTTGTAGATGACATATTGGCAGCTGTTTCCTCTCGGGGATAGTTCGCTTCACTAATTCTGGTCTTATTATTGTTCGTGATGCTCCGGTGTCTATTGTCAATTTGCACAATTTATTATTTACACTACTTTCAATAATTAAACTATTACCATCACATACTTGTGTAATAGTGACATTGGGGGCCTTATCATGACCAACCAGCACCCGCCCCGCGGCCCTGGTGACACTTAGTTTAACGACAGGTCTTCATCTACTTGAGTCGCAGAGCTCGAGACTCTCGTTTTCTTGAACTTTGGACAGTCTATCCTTATATGTCCTTTCTCGCCACAGCCGTAACATATAGGCCCAAACCGGGGCCTTCTCGGGGCGTTATCTTCTTTAATAATAGACACATTCCTAATTTTGAATGCTCGTGTATCTTGTCTAACGGCTTCCACTTCAAGAGCGTGGGCGAGTGCATTTTTAATGTCGTGTGATGCGCCAATCGTACGGTAGCCCGGACTTCAGTATTGCGTATAGCATCGACGAATGCTTGAAGGAGCGTCGTGGGTATAGTTTCCGGCGTTGATGTGTGTGCACGGCGTACTAGTCCTTCTATCTCACTCGCCCATTGCTGAAGGTTTTCACCAGGCCTTTGTGATCTCTCTCGTAGTTGGGCCCGACAAACATGTTCCAAATATTTTTCTCCATACCGAGTTTCTAGGGCATCTATAAGTGTATCCAATGTTTGTCCTTCAGCCGGCAGGTTTTGTAATACATTCAACGCATCCCCTCGTAGGGCAAGAGTAAGCGCCGTTAATGCATGCTTATCGCTCCATCCGTTGCCCTCGATCAATGTCTCAAATTGATGTCGGAATGCTCCCCACGACGATGAGCCATCAAAGTGTGGTCGAATCTCCCTGAAGCCGTCATGTTAATGGCAGTAGTGGCTGGCCCACGAACTTCCAGTTTGCAAATGCGTTGTTCGTGCGTGTCAATCTTGTCTTGAAGCTGTGTGATTTGTTCTGTTACTCTCTCGATATCTGTTTCCAATTTCTTCACTTTAAGACTAACATCATCGAGCTTGTTGACTATAACATCACGCATAGCCTCTCTTTCCTTTCTATCCTCTTCCCGGCTGGCTTCGAGTTTAGCTTGGCTGGCCTCGAGTTTAGCTTGGCTGGCTTGCAGGCTGGCTTCGAGGTTAGCTTGGCTGGCTTGCAGGCTGGCTTCGAGGTTAGCTTCGAGGCTAGCTTGGCTGGCCTCCCGTTCCTTTCTATCCTTTTCCCGGCTGGCTTGCATGCTGGCTTGCAAGCTGGCTATTGAAGCCAATATAGCCGAAAGGTCCATTTCGGGCCCTGTAGTTTGAGAAGTCGACGCTAATGCGGTGTGTGCAGTGCGTTCCTCTTCCACCTGCAGCTGACGAACTCGGTCCAGTTCTACTTGCCTCCTCGTTCGTGGAGTACGTTCTTCTTCCAACAGCATCCCACTTCTGACACCAGTTGTTACGAGCTACAGGACTCGAATTAAAAATGCCGTTGGAACTACTATAGAATTTATTAGAAGTGTACAAACACGTATAAAACAAATACAAATAACACTGGATACAACCAGTTCACACTGCACTATTGAATACAATTCGAATGCACAAAGTCCGTCGTTTATATCGCTAATCGAGAGTACTAGAAAACGTCTTACTCGCTTCGTAGTCCTCGCTTTACTGCCCCCCTCATTCGGGCCTCGTCTTATACTAACTACACAGTACAAAGCAATTGAAGGCGCACACAAGGCTTCTAAGAATTACTAATTTGCACACCTGCGAACGTCCACAAAGTCGAACGCAATAACAATAGGGATTATCGTTCGACGCTAATGATGGTTATAAAACAAGTAAAAAGACAATAGCATGTTTTTCTTAACTACAAATTCAAAAGACAAAGGATTCGTCGATTACTAGAAAAGGACAATAAGCTGCGCTTACAATAGGCTGTGCGGCTTATCTTTGACGGTATGTAACAATACTATAAATTTTTCAATGTTTTAATTTAAAAAAAATATTATCAGTTTTATTTCGTTTCAAATTGAAGCTATGTTTGTTTAATCATTGGTCTTATTGACTCTCTAATTTGTGCTACACAATGTAAAAACTCGTATCTCATTCTCTCGCAGGCTTAGATTTATGTGTATTCCTATAGATTTATGTGTTTATCTCTTTTTAGTGTCGCTTTTTCGTTTCATCGAATTTCAAATCACAATGATTCTAAAGAAGTTTCACTTCAAAAATATTTGGAATTAATTATGTTAATTGAGTTTAAGGAATAATAATAATGTTTTATGTTGTTAGCTATAATTATGGTAAGCATAGGGTTTTAGTATAATGTTAATTGATAGCTGTTATAATGTTATTGTGTAATAAATAATATGTACCAAGAGCATCAGTCTACACACATTCAAGTGTTCCGTATAACATAAAAGTCTTTGTCAACAGGCTCCGAAACTCTAAAACACTTCTTTAAAGTATCATAGCCAACATAACCGTAAGTGTAGATATTTTTAATTTATCATCTACCACCAATCCATGACAAGTTTTACTTATTATACTGCTATTATAAACAGTATACTGTTGCAAACAGTTTCGCTACTTATATATAATTTATAATAAACTATGTAGGGTGAATTTTTCAAGGATTCCTTCGGGAAAATATCTAAAACTATAAGGCATAGCAAAAAAAAACACTGAAAGTATTTTCATTTACCATAAGTATGTTATTTTTTATAAAATTTGATTCTTGTGAGCTTCGGGTAGTGTTTTAAATTAAAAAAGTAAGTATGATTAGATGGTATATTTAAAAACGAAAATAAGTACATATCTTACCATAAGACATAGCACCAATAGCTGAAACCGTCAACGCAGTCATAATCTCTAATGAAGTATTTAAATGATTAGGAAGATTAACAGTAAAAGTTGCTAAAGTCACTAAAGTTGCTGGCCATAATATACATCGTGGTATCTGAAATAATATTTGGTTATTTGAGCTCTTGATAAAAAGAAACGAAAATCCTGTGGCAATAGCTGTTATACTTAGAGACCTTAAAAATGTTTATATCAAAGAAAAATTTAAGTTTATTCATTTCAATTTATTTATTTATTAATAATTCATTTTTGTGTCTGAATACTAAAACTACCTTAAGAAAAAATTAATGATTACATATATTCAGTGTGTAATAAAGAGATAGTCATTGTGATCTAAATTTAGATATCAACTGTAAATTAAATCGTAGTTATTTAAGACTCTATCTAACTCTAGTAGAGCAGAAATATAAAGTCACAAAAGAGACAGATGGTCTGAATAAAAGATCATTTGAAGGTTTGTTTTGAAAAACGTTACTGTGCTAAGCCCAAAGTTGCAAAACTGCTCGGCAAATCGTTCCTTAAGCATTACAGGGCTCCACTTTAAACGAAAATGATAAAGACTCGAGATTTGAAGCACAAGCATCAAATAGTTAAGTTTCTCTAATACCGTTATATAATGGATAAATAGATAGCAAGCAATACTTACGAAACTTAAAAACCTTGACACCAAATAGGCCGAGCATTTATATATTCCAACTTCCCTCTTAAATAAAGACATCTCAGATTCGAAAACGTATAATGCACTGTAGGACAGGCTGAAAGAAACTTCACTCGTAATCAACCAAAGAAATCCTCGAATATCTTGGACTCCTCTTTGTGTTGTTCCTGATATGCCTGAGTAACATGTGCCCAGTATTAGCGCTGACACCATCTAAAAAGATATTTAAAATGTAGAGGGTATTTTAAAGATGTTAATAAAGAGCCCTACCTATAACATGGAGCTCTTTAAAAAGGTCGTATATAGATTCTTGACGTCCCAACAAGCTAGGCAACACATCGACTCCGTTGCTGATTGCAGATGTTTATTGGTATGCAGAGCACTGTAAGGGGCTGAATCATATAAATAACGATGTGATTTTTGTTCTGAACATTATAATTCGTGAACATTTCTTACAGCCATTTTTACAAGAGAGTGTAATAGATATAGGCGAGCATAGACTTTTTACGTAATGATATTCTCATTTACACAACAATCTCAAGAGCAAATATCCATGGGTGCCACCAACCACCTACCCAAGTATCTTGTACGTCTGTGCGCCGACCAATAAGGTAGACTGCCTGCTAGTTTGGTTATCAGCAAAAGAATTTGAAAACTTTTGGCTATATTCGCTTATGCCATGGAAACGATATGTATGTATGTATGTATCGCAGTAAAAGAATATCCTGAGTTGACCCGGAATATAAGCTAGCTCTGTGAGGAGTTTCATTTAGGTATATTCGTTCCGTTGTTTTCACGTTTTTCTATAACAGACAAACAAAAATTTGAAAAATTGCATTCTACTGGTCCGATTCAGCACCACTGACGTTTTCGCTTTTTCAATTTCATTGTAACAACTTGTTCCCTTCAGTTAGTTTTGTTAGATTTATTATAGTATAGATTCACTTCGGTTACTTCATCCAAATGGAAAGATGAAACAGATTTAGAATCGTATCGATAAAAACTTACCACAGATAAAAATAACTGTAACAAATGATTTTTAATTTCCCTTTTTAATGTTAATGATAACCTCCATAGTAAAAGATGAACTTGTTTAAACCAATTTCTTTGGGACCTTAAAATAATAAAGAACATTAAACTAATACAGTGAAATATTATAAGAATTATTAATATTAGAAGGATCTTTACGTGTTAACCTTTCCATTGCCTTTACGTATTGGCCTTCTAATGTTGGTTTTTCCATGGCCCCACAATACGACGTGATCTGATACATTACAGAAACAATGGGCAGTGTATCGCAAAGACAAATACACCGCACAGTGGCGGACTGTGAATTTGTGAGGTCATTTTTTATTTTTTTACTAGCTGACCCGACGAACGTTGTTCTGCCATAAAAACAAACGCCCTAGGAGAGTGAAAAAATACTTTACGACATATTCTCATGCCTACCAAATATACAAAAAATAATTAAAATCAGCTAAGCCATTTCGGAGGAGTTCGACCACAAACACCGTGACACGAGATCTTTATATATTAAGATAATTTTATTATCGAGGTGTCATTCGTCATGGATACCGTACATCCGGGAATAGTAGTAGATTAACCTTGGTTTTCCAGTGGCATGCTCGAACCTACCAATTAACTCACCCCGGTTTTCAATCGCATCACCGTAACGTCAGGGTCTCGAGAACCGAAGATACTTCCGATGAACCTGACTGTGTTGGCTCATTGAATCCTTTTTCTGGTGAGACGGGACGTTGCGTACTCAATGGACGCGCATGCAGGAACACATGGCGTCGCCATCTCAGGGGCTTTATTGGAGCGGTGAGATTTCCCCTCTCACCTTACAAGACCATTGTCAGGGCAGAAGTAGTTGATGGTAATTTCTCCTTCGAAGCCCTGATCTACGTCGATGGATTAATATTGAGTAAGCTGCGTATTCTCGTTATTTTCTCGCCACCTCGTTCTGAGACATCACGTCGCAGAAGGTTTAGACCGCTTCTCCCACTCTTCACTATGAACTATAGCGCTAATTATAGTATATATACGACAGAACGCTGCTTTTCAGTTACACTGAAACCTTCCTTTTACCATGATACCAAAATGATACCATAAATATAAGAGGTACATGCTTTGCCGGCCAGGATTCGAATTTTCATGTGTGGGACGCGACTGCTTTAGTCACTAAGATACCACAGCTATTCTCTTTGTCCCTTACAATATTTAAACTTTCCACCATAAATAATAATAATTATGTTAGGACAATATACTTACACACTCCGTCGTGACGACACTTCACTCAAACTAGGTTCGACATAATCCAACCGGTCTTCATAGTACTTTTGTATCTTTCCAAGGTGCCGACTATTCGAGACCGCACGTATGTAAAACTCCGCCGGATTGTAATTTATTGGGCAACGGAGGTCTATGCTAATTGGACAAATGTAATGAAGATTTATTGAGGTCGATATATTATAAAGAAATTTATAGCAAAGTATTTGTTTATTAACTGTGTTATTGATTTAAGTCGACTGTTATTGGCGCTTATCGCCTACGGTAAGTTGTAGTTTCTTGTCTATATATCATAATTTAGTATTATCAATAAAGGATTATGGAAATATGTAAAAAAATTGCTACATATTTTAAATAATTTCTTTATACATTTACAAAGAAATCGAGTTCATATGTTTTAATTGCTACGTAAGCTAAGCATAGTATACTACACGCGAGTTTGTGCTTAGTCTTTATTTAAATGTAAAAAAATACATCTACATAATATTACATATTTATGTAATAAAATAACTATTAATCTCCTAAAATACCTGTAACTCAAACCAGGCTTTAGTATGGTGGAATCATCATCACTTAAGCATGAAGCAACACATACAGAAGTTGCCAAAAGCTGTAGAATCTTGACTCGCACGTAATTGGGTTATATTTTATAAAAAATTATATTACAATAAATTCTATAACAATGTTCATAAAGAAGAGAGGGCTTTGAACACTTTGTCACACATCTTACTTTTAAAACATCATGAAAAAAATATTTTAAAGTAAGGTAAGTTAACTCTTTATTATAAACCAAAGCATAGACAAAGAGAAGTAGGAAAATACAAAAGATAGTACAACGGGCGGGCTGAGCTTATCGTTAAAAAGCGATCTCTTCCAGGCAACCCTTGGCAGAGATTAATATATTTTTAAAACAGAGTGGTGCAGTCTATAAATATTGATGATAAGTATACACAGTGCATATAAGTAGAAAAACAATATAGCTATATATATATATATATATATATATATATATATATATATATATATCATACATATGTATATACACACAAGTATATATACACGTGACCATATAGACACAAATATAATTATATAACAGATTTTGGATTTAATCACTGTCTAAACAATTATTAACACTATTATCAATAAACGTGACGGCATAGCTCTGTGACTTTAGTATGATAACAGTATCGCTAATGAATTTGATTGTCAACTACCCTATCCATGCGAGTCAAGATTTTGAAGCGGCTTAGTTATAATCCGTAGATGACAACCTTCAGCCTAGGTTGATTAAAAAATATTTTCATTTTTCATATTCTGAAAGTACGTGGAGTTGGGTATATTCCTGATCATAAGGATGAAAACAGTACTTTTCATCCCTGGGACACGACTTTCTCTGCTGTTAAAAAATTGAAAAACTGCAAACCATAGATAATACATGCGACTCGCGTCCCAACTTTATATACAGCCATTGATAAATCGCGGCATAAATGTCATACTTATAAATTACTTTTCACTAAATTATTGTTTAATTTACATAAATTTGAGCTAGATATTTATTATCATCAGTGACAAAAAAATACTGATTGTTTTTTTATGTTTATGGCTTTGCAACTAGGCCTTTAAGCCAGGCGCAGTTGTATTGTAGGCTACAATCGACGCCATCCAACGGAGGTCTTGTGAAAACTCGAAAGGCCACATTTGGCTATACAGTTCACATTTCTCACAAAAACACATAATTACACCCAAAAACTATCAATATCCTACAACTATTGTTCATTTCAGAGCAATTTTACACATTTTTAGAAAATAAAACTGCACAGCACCACGTCCTCGTACAGTTCCCGCCAAAGCTCTTTTAAAAAAAAATATACTGGCTGATAAAAGGCCTCAGAAAAAAAAAATTACTTGACGTTTCATATGTGACATATTAAATGAGTTCATCAGATTTGGAATAGATTTAACTCATGATTTCATTAGAGAAATAGTTGTTTGTTTAACTAATGAGTTTTTATTTACTTTCCTCATATTCGAAATGAAAGCAGAGTTAACCTCGGGTGAAAAACCTATTTAGACACTCGAACTATTAGCGCCCTCGACACGCTCGTGGGCCAAACCATTTCATGCCTAAATAGGTCACTTTCACCTCTCGTGTAACAATCTAGTATTACCTTTCAAACAAATCTTTACAATCAGCCTGAGATCCGTGGAACAACAGCTTTCCTTCTGCCATCAATAAAATTGAAGTAAACTCTTTGAATATATCATACGAAGGCTGGTGTACGGAACAGATCACAATTTTTCCAGACATAGACATCTTCTTCAGTACGTCAATAACTACAGCTGCATTATAACTGTCCAATCCAGTAGTAGGTTCATCGCATATCAATATTTCTGGGTTCGACAGTAACTGCAAGTAAACAGAAATCTTTTTTACTATAAATAGTTGATGATAATAATAATAATATCCGCAGGGGGGCTTTGTGGCGAAGCCTTAGGCGAGAAGCGATACCTCGGACCCGAATCCGGGGGGCCAAAGCCAGACCCCGCCTCCGTGCTTTCCTTAGCCAGCCGGCACGGAGTGGAGATCGCTAGAGTTAAGATTCAAGCTCCAAGGGTGGAAGTGATAAATGGCATAACGTCGGAAATATCTTCGGTGAACCTGCAGCCCACCTCTCCACACCCCTTAGCCACTAACACCCATGTTGCCCCTCGCCAATCTCGTACAGCATTTTTAGGGGCCGCCCATGCAGTGAATGGCGAGTCACCGTCTGCCCATTTGTTTCATGTTCATTAAAGCTTTGCGACGGGCAGATGCCATAGTCCCAGACCCGTAGTTCCACTAGCAGTTCATCCCAATAGCCGGGTTCCTGTTGTTCTCATTCTCCACAATAGTCCTTCACTAACCGGGGCTTGTCCCTGGTTGCATTTTTATACGTAAACAGGGATAATCGTTGGTCATTATCACGCCACATTTACATTAAATTTGTCGAAGAGGCCTCTACATGTTGGCCTTCCCATGGCCCACACAAGCGCTCCAAAAGTCCAGGTCATTTTTATGGCCCGTGGTCTGTAGAGACATACAAATACTAATAATAATATTTATTTAATCCACCACTAGGTACATATAGATAAATTACGAATTACATTATTGCTGTTATAATATTAAGATATGATTACGTCACGATTTAGTTTCATCCAATTGTCTATCAGTTGCCCATTAACTTGAAGCACTAACATTATTTTATTTTGGGAGTTATAAAATAATGATACAATAATAATAATATCTTCTTGCTGCCTAATATATATGTGGTAGGAAGAAATTCTGGGCTGTTGTGGATTGAACTCCTACGGAATTTTTTCTTACGGAAATTTTCCATTGCGCTACAATGTGTGTGGGGGCTTTTTAAAATAGGCGTACACAAATATTTAAAATCTTGACTAGACGTATTCCTTAGTATCGATAATACTTCCCATTAAATAGAACTTTTGCTCGATTGTTTAGAAGCAAACATAAAAATACTACCACCTAACACATCATCCGACGGCCTCTGTGGTTGAGCAGGCTAAGCCTTTGACGGACTACCTCACTGCAACGCAGAGGCTCCGGGTTCGATTCCTGGTATGGTGAATTTCGGAAATGTATTTTCTCCGTTATTTACTATGGTCTGGGTGTCTGGGATCGGCCCCAGAGTAGTACGTTGTATATTTATTACCCATAACACAAGCGTAACTTGCTTAATTTGGGGAAATACAATATGTGTGTTTGTCTGCCGCTTATTATTTATTTATTATTATCTAAATACGTTCTAACTTTTTTGCAAAAACTATTCGCGTTACATAATTAATTATTAAAATAGCGTAGGCATTTTCGCACTGATTAATTTATGTAGCTCTACACACACTTATACTCGTATAATACCAGACAATAAAATATATTACACAGTTGTCGAAGTTATATTATTTGTTCGAGATGATAAATTTACATGGAAACTAAAGATTACCGATGTGGCCAATGAGAGTAACCGCCGTTCACCTCCAGATAGGGCAAATATTGGCGTGTCTTGATGAGCTTCTAGTTTCAGTTCCCTTATCAACATGCTTAAAGTTGACCGATTACTAAGTGTCTTACAGCTGCCTAGCTTCATCTCTGTCTGAAATATCAGGCATTTCATATAGTTAAATAGTCTATTATTTATATCATTGTAGAACTGACATGTAAATCTATATTTTTGTTGATATCTTCTTCACGGTGTCGGGTGTAGGCCAATTTTTATGTTTCTCGTATTAATATACTTTATAGACAGAAGACCAAAATGTTTGTGCAGAATGAAATATTGTTCTAGCCTATAGTTTATTTTTAATAGTGTAATTAGAAAAAAATTACTCTTTATCTATAGGATCATTTTTATCACAAATCGGTAGTTTAAGCAAATGAAGCAACGGGGTAAATGTTAGTGGAAATATGTATGTGACTTAAAACAACCACAATATGAATCATAGATCTTGTAGCTTAGGATCTTACAGCTTGTTACAAGTATGTAAGTAAAGAAAATAATAAAAACACACGCCTCATGATAGTTAAAATTACAGTAGTAAAGCAGCAAAGCATCTCACCATAAATATTAAATGTTCGATTACACTTAAACTGTCGATGAAAACGTCAAATTGTGGAACAATTTCTACTGTGTATTGAACATCCTTGACATTCACGCTGTTAACAGTCACCATTCCCTCAGCTGGTAAGGTACATTTGCCAGCCAAAGAAACCAGAAATGTCGTTTTCCCAGCGCCACTTAAAAAGACAGAAAGTTGAAATAAATGCTTTGTCGCTATTATGTAATTTGTGTACGTTGACATGTTTTATTTAGTATATATACTAAATAACATTTAACATTTAAACAACATTATCAACGTATTTATGATGATAATAAAAAAGTAACAATCTTCGTCATTTGGGAATGAAACTGATTTTTTTGTATTTACAAGAAATTAAGCAGATAGGCTGACGTCTCATCTGCAACACCAGAAGAGTCATCGAAGCGTAGCCGGTCTGAAAGGAGATTTATGACACCTTTTCTGAAAAACCTCATGTCTTAGCGCTATGGGAAAATTTCAACTAGGAGCTAATCCCAAATCTCCACGGCACGCAAGAAAAATGTTCTTGATATTCAAATAAATCATTTAAGACCTCGCTCACGTTGAACGGATAGAAAGAAGTGGAGATTGTGCATTGTACAGGATATCTAAAGCGACCAATTGGTTTGCCTCCCATTGGTCCAGTATATCTACAGGGATAAGTTGGCTATTGACCTGGGCGACTTGTAAACCGGTAATTTGCATAAAACTATTCAGGACAGTGAAAAGTTGTATCGAGAGTACACACATATATTTCAAATGCCAAAATACATTCTACCTCGCTGTGCCAACGGAGTTACTTAACAAAGATACTATGTTGACAAGTTTTAAATTTGCATAAATTATATTCTAAAACTAAGGACTATAATGTATTTAAAAATAGACACATTAAAATTTAAATTAATCTACAACATCCATGTAAACTTCCTCCTTGATTTTATTAATCTTAATTTAATTATGATATTTGTAATTAACTGCTGAGAGTTGAAATTTTATTCACTGTCTTCTCGATACTATTGCATATTAATAAACATAATAATATGGGGTTAAAAGTAAAAGTGAGAGTTACTTTGTTTAAAAGTCGTCGTTGTCAAACCAGTATCTGCTGTGTACTTTGACTTTTTGGAGATTTTGACATAATAACTAGTTTATAAAGTAAATTCGTATAAAGAGACTGCGATGTGGCTCTAAGCATTATACAGCGAACTGTGTTGTAAAAAAAAATATGCTATATTCATTAAGCGAAATATTCTCAGATGAAAACTGTATGCTGTTTCAATGCATATTTCAAAGTTATACTGTTTACACATAGTAGACATAGGTTGGACATCGATTAAGTATAACTTATAAGTTTATTTGTGCCCTCTTAACGGCCTTGGGTATAGACCGAATATTATGAATATTGGAATATGCATACTTTCAATAACGAAATTGACTTATAGGTATTCGAGTCTAATATGCTTTTATAACGAAAAAGGAATTAGTTTCCGCTTTCTGTTTATCAGAAATTTACGCGAGCGAAGCCACATGATTCAAAAACGCCTAATACAATTTTTAAAGTTTTTTTTTTAATATTTAAAAGTAATACTTTGCAAAAAGCAATAAATCGGTTTTAGTTTTTTCAGTGTCAGTTTTTCAAACATATTCGTCATCACCGGAAGTAAAGAAGTTGCTCTGTATGACGTTGTTCCTTGGGGTGTATTTCCGCTACCTTCCAGAGATCAAGAAGCATTGATGGTTTGTCAATTTAACGACAACTTTGCGTGATAGAGTTTGAAATTCATTCATTGAATTTCATTACGATGAAAAGTTGTACAAGTTACATTATAATAATTGTAGCATAATGGCTATTTGAGTGCTTAATAAAATTATTCAGAGTATAATATTAAAATCCAAAAGTATTCAGAGAGCTGCCATTGCGGTTATTCAGAATTAAATGACATAGCTGGTTAATAGATGATTTTTTATAGCATTAATGAATTTTTCAATTAGAAATAGTAGGTACTTTAAATGTTACATTCGATAGTTTGTTTGTATTCTTTTTATATACGTAACATTTTATTTATTGATTTTATGACATTCAAAATAATATTATGACATATTTTAGTAACAAAGTAGCTTTATATGTATTTGCATAAAGTAATCATTTTAGACATATTAATAAATAAAAAATGTAATTTGTATATCTTCATAGGTGAAACATGTACTATGTATCTAATGTTTTAACATCTTGTATTTCCTGTTATCGGATCGTATCCTGGTCCCTTCTTGGGTTTATTTTTGATTTCTTTCTTAAGGATAAATACATCAGTCCGTTAATTGTCATAATATCTCCTATATTTTTTACCAATATTACCATTTACATTAATTACACTGAGCCGTTAAAGTTATAAATATGAACATATTCATTCATGCGGAAGACAAGGTTTATTAATGATGTAAAGATATTCATATAATCTTCTTCATATCTACGCCGATGACATAATGGGTATTAGATGAATGAAAAGTGTCTATAAAGGCACGCTTGGCTGTCCATAAAGGGGTGTTGGTGCCAACCCTAATGTATGGCAGTGAAAGTTGGGTATGGCAGAAGAAGCATGAAAGTAGGATAAACGCAGTTGAAATGAGAGCTTTGAGAAGTATATGTGCGGTTAGCTTGAATGATATGATAAGGAACAGTGTGATAAGGGAACGTTGTGGATTGAAAGAAGATGTAATAACAAGAGTTGAAAAAGGAATGTTAAGGTGGTTTGGACATGTAGAGAGAATGGATAAAAGTAGAATCACAAAACAGGTGTATGACAGTATTGTGAATGGTAGGGTTGTTGCCGGTAGACCGAGACGAACACACCATGACCAAATATCAGAAGTGTTAAAGAGAGGTCAGGTAAAAAGCATTTCAAATAAACGTGCATGTATGTAAGTATGAAGAGGTTAATGAAAGTAGGTGAAGCGAAAGTTGTTTGTCAGGATCGTCGCAAGTGGAGATCCATAGTCTCTGCCTACCCCCATGGGAAACAGGCTTGATATTATGTAAGATGAATGAAATTATGATGGTGATTTGGTGACCATTGAATGTTACTCAGGACTATGTGAGAAGTATAGTCGAGTGGCAAGAATCTTAATATATAATATAATTTATATAAAGATAGATATTAAATTTAACGATAAAGTCGTTAAAACAACGTTTTGAATTTGTAAATTAAACAACTTATGTTTGTGTTGTTGGTTACTACACAAATCAAATGAATTTTTATTTATTTAATAAAAATATAATGAATTATTGATTGAAGCCCAAAATATATATATATATATATATATATATATATATATATATATATATATATTATGAGAATGTCTTTATTGTAACTTTTATACCTAATACACCTTTCCAAACTTTATCTATCCGCTCGCAAATTACTACTAGACTATTTTATATACGGGTCAGGGTATAGGATACTTGTCATCCCGAAATATTACAGAGTCACTGTGTAAAATTCAAATGAAAACAGCAATTTTACAACTATTGGTCTAATAATAAAATTGCTAGCTTGTTTACCTCGGTCCGATGACAGCAGCGAATTCGCCGCGCTTCACATATCCTGAAACTACAAAATTAAATTAACATTAACATCTGTATACAAATGTTAACAATAAAATGACGAATGTATTTTTAAAATTAACAAATTGAATAAATCTAAACGTATAAATCATATAGCAGATCGCTGCCAGCGGTAAGCGTGCCCAGAAGGCGGGCTGCATTGCCACGCTGTATGGCAAAATACGAGCCAGCCTTCTTTCTGATCACGGGTAGTGTCAAAGAGTGTCTTATAAATGTTTTTAAAGAAACTCTTTCGCCGATGGACCCTGCGGGCCTAATTTTTCAACACCAAACGACACAAATATAGTGTAACATTTTCCTAAGGCTCCATGTTTGCGCCGTTTGACGTCTTCCACAGAAACGGGCCAGCCCTTGACACGCTCGTTGGAAGACGTGACGGGACCAGTGTGTCAACACAAGTCGCGGCTCACATTAGCGGCTGCCCAATCTTTCAAGGAACGAGTGACATTTCGTCCAGTCTCTTGCCATCGTCGCACACCAAGCTATTCGGTTCCAAAATGGCTAGTACGCCGATGCTGATACGAGGTTAGCGAATGATGACATTGAAGCTGACATGACGACATCTTCTACCTGAGTAACAATGGATGAATCGCAAGATTAAAATATCGTCTTTCCGGGCTGGAAGTACATGTGTAAGTCACCACGAATAATGGACGCCAGGAGGAACGACAGAGCTGTTAGTGGGTATTGCTGCCTAGTTAGGCGGTTAGGGAGGATGTCACCTCAAAAATAGCTAATAATACATAAGGTCAAAATGGCTAGTAATAGAGATTCGTATCGCGTATATCATAGATAATAGAAACGAGGATGAATCAAAAAGTTCTTGGAATCAATATTAAAAAATGCAAAACTTTAAACAAAATATTTTATTTTTCTACATAATCTCCCTCCAATGCAATGCATTTAGAATAACGCGTTTCTAATATCCTTATTTCTTGCGAAAAAAATTGTTTTTCTTGAGCCTCGAAAAACTCCTCTACGGCAGTCATTATCGTGAAATTTAGTTCGACGAATTTCCTCTTTTAATTTTGGGAATAAGTGAAAATCACTTGGGGCTAAGTCCGGAGAATATGGTGGGTGAACAAGGAGATTGAAGCCAGTACAGCGGATTGCGTTGAGCGCAACTTCCGATCGATGAACGGGGGCGCTATCGTGAAGTATTAAATGGCAAAATCAACAGTTATGATGTGAGCGACCATGTTTATGGCAGATTTAGGGCTCAATATATCTAGGTTATACAATGTACATACCCGATTCACAATACCGTGTAATAATATTAGACGATTTAAGGACACATAATTGATAAAATATAAATGAAAGTATAAATTAAATAGTGCCGGATTTCTATATTTTACTACCCAAAATAATGTATAGTAAGAATAAGAACCCGGCTTAGATCAAATTGTAGAACTTTCTTGCCAACTAACTCTATTAATCACACACACATTCCCTTCTTACTCTTGGGCTTGACTTGGCCTTTATCTCTTCTGATTCCTGTAATACATCAAAACGAAACCAAGTTTGAGACAGACTGGCGGACAAAAGTTTTAAAAATGGACATTTGTATAAATAGCAGTTTTCATTCCTTTGATATTATTGTAAATTATCATGTCGAAAAATCGAATTATTTCACAGGATTCGAACGAAGCTTAGCATGCAGAATCAGTGGAAACAAATAATTACCTTTATCAAGTATCAAAGTGCTTTGTTTCTTGGATTTACATCTCCACCATGACTTTTCTTCAGGTTTCCAAACCTTTAACCTTGTGATGGTGATAATCACATCATCGTATTCTTCCGGTGTGTTATCTCTCTGAAAATACATATCCCACCTTTATGTAGTACATCATTTTCGCATGGTCATTTAAATATAAAACGGGTGCTGGACGTCCGAGCAAGTATGCGTACTTAATACTTATGACTTGACCAGCTTTTTCACCCGTGTGCTTCAGAACTTTCCAGTGGCCCACTTCTCCTTCCCCATTATCTCATCTCTCCTATCCCGTCGTAGAAGTTGGCAACCCATTGGCATCGACCCTGGTGTTGCAAATGTCCATAGCCGACGGTAACCACGTTCCAAGGCAAGGTGGGTGGTCATGTGACTATTTGCCAGCTATAAGAAATTTAAAAAAAGAAGATCATAGAGCCCCAACGACTACGTACGTACTTGCTCGGACATCTATCACTGCCTTAACATTTGCAAAAGGAACTGTTCTCATAAGAGAATGCCCTTTTCAGGGCCCACAGCCATTTTGACAAGTATTAGGAAAGTACTAGGTTTTTAAATATAGCATTGAAATCGATTTGTCCGACGATGTATTTTGTATAATGCTACACACAGATGTGTGCAGTAATTATGTCGTTTATATCTAAACAGTTCTTAAAATATAATTACTCTATATTTAATTATTTTTTTTAATCAAATAAAAGGAGTTCCACTCCTCACCGGCACTTATTATAAAAACAAAGCACTTCGTCACTAAATCGGTGGCGTGAGCACATGACAAAGAACCGGACAAACACACGTTTGTCCGGTGGTAATTATTGTTGAAAATTAAATTATTTAAATGTAAGACTACCCATTACCCAATTATAACATATATTTAAATATCATACATACCCTCTTCAATTCCATCATGTAACTCTGTCGCAAAACACTTTAACACTCTAAAAACTATTAATATAATATTAAACTACAATTACAAATAATAATTGTTGTCACAATTAAGACAAGTATTCACTCCGCCTTAGACGCGCTTCATCTTAAATTCACTATCATTATACAAATATATGTAAAAACATTGTTTAATGTCAGATTTAGCATATGTCTCATCACAGGACTTTTACCTCCCGCGACTGTACCCGCCTAATACAGAATTTCTATAGCGATTCAAATTAATGGATTCCCACGAGTGGTAATGGGCCAGACATCTTTGTGGCAGGACCGATAGTATATGGAACAGACTTGTCCTAGAGTGAACACAGCGTCTCGTCTCCCAGGCACAAATCTTGAGCGGTCGGCGGAACTGTAGGGATCGCTTTGCGCATTGATCGTAGCCAATGTAATGAGATTTATCGACGATATTTATTCGAAAGCGACAATACATCATACTTCGAAAAAGGATCGAAATTTCACTGGTCGTAGGAAAAAGTGACCGCTCAAGAATTGTGCCGGGGATTATAATGTAGTGTGTGACGTCCTTCAATCCCATAGACTAACGACTTGTGTACTGTCCCCGGTGGGCACTGGATGAGGAAGGCTTAAGTCCAGAAGTGGACTACAATTGGATAGACGAAACATAATACAAAAAAATCTAAAATTATTATTACATTATAGAGCAGGTACTAAAATGCCATACTGTTATCTTACTTTTACAACATCATGATAAAAATAATTTTAATACCTAACTGTTTAAACAATAATTAAGGCCTACTTGATCCGTTTAAGTTTTGACGTCATAACTTGCTATTCTCGTATTAAATCTAACGAGGCTTCGGCGTTTTGTAATGCTCTTATCAGACGGATTAACCAAATTGAATCAATATGGTTAAAAGACGCAGAACTGAACGAGGTTATTCAGTGACATTGATTGCTTCAAATTTATGTTTATATGGATCACTTTCGTTGATTCAACCGAATTGAAAGACAGAAATGAACAGTCTACGATAGATGAGCTTAATGAAGATGATAAAGTGTTCTATTTGATTTCACTGTCGGCCATCCTATTGGCTGACGACTATCCATTCATTTGACTCAGTGCTGGTTAAAATTTAACTTAAACCATACAAGTAATAATAAAACTACGTTTTAACGGTTTTAATTTATTTGCTTTTATATTATTCTGACGTTTCAACCATTTTTCAGTAGCCGTGATTACGGAAGAAAAAAGTAGTAAAAGTATACTTTAATTATACTAGTCGCGAAAAGTTAAGAAAATACCATAAAAGTAATTTAAATTTTCTTCCAATGATAAAATAAATAAAGTAAGATATAGAACGCAGCATATTTACACTATAATATATATATATATATATATATATATATATATATATATATATATATATATATATATATAAATATTTAAATATATACTTCTAATCAATATTTCTTCATTCATTCATCAAAATCAAGTTAAACTTCAAGGCCACGAAGAATTAACAGACACAAATAAAGTATCAAGAAAACATTTTCATTTATTCATGCATAACTTATAAATAAATATACGTAAATAAATCATTCAAAGGTTTTATTATTGACGAATCATTAACATTTTCGAAAACATCTCAACAGTACCTAGGTGTCTATATTATATTTATTTAAACGCTGAATCTTAAGAATCTAGATGTAAATTTGGGCAAAAAAGGGAAATGTGGGCTATGAGTTTCCAATGTCCTGTGCGTTCAGAAACTAATCTCCAACTGCCTAGTCCCAAGACAGAATTAGTTATGTCGTTTGAAATATTGCAAAGCCGTGTTCACTTACTCTACGTTCCACTAGTGGCTCACAACGACCACGATTTTTCCCGTTCCACTTGCTTGCGGGCGGTACAATCATAAACTCTAATGGAACGGTTATTCGACGTACCTCTTGAGGGTCGTTGTGAGCGTTGCGTGATCAAAACTTATGACGTCTAAGTTCCCGCCGTTTATAAAGATTTGTAAGAGGTTCATTGAAATACCAGTGTCAAGAGTGATGATATGTTGCCAATGTCACTCTGGCGGAGCGTCGTGTCTTAGGAAGCGAGGTTGGCCGTGTGAGGAAGAAATATAACCTCTTCTGGAAAATGTTCGCCAGCGCATTAAGTATTCCACGAATCGCTATCCATTGCCTTAATCAGTGAATTATAACGTTATTAGTGTTAATTTCAAGAGTGATAATTGTTATTTACGCAAAAGAAACATTATCTTGTTGGATTGGAAATGTTATAGAGATGTTAATTTCATAATTATACCCACATATTAATGCCATGCCATGATGAATTCTGATGAAAAAGCCTTCCTGAGCGTTTACGGTTTTGACGAGCAAATGCGAGACGAGATTTAAATATTTTGCATATCATTAATGTTTTTGTAGTTATGTTTCAAAATATTTGAGGAAGACGTGATTGTTCCACCGAAATTAATATTTAGTTTGTTCCAATAATTTTTATATATTATCCGACTGTTAAAATTGAATGTCAAGTTGAGAAAAATTACCGTTTATGTCAATTGCTTGCTTTTAATTTTAAAAGCAAAGCTTTAAAGCTTCTAAAGAAGAAAAAGGTGTTTGTCACTTGAGCTGTAAACAGTGGCGATACCGTAGGTATAGTAATTAGTGTGCCAAGTTCAAGACTATAAATTTTGATGAAGAGCGATTAAGAAATCAGCGGGAACTTAGGCTGGTGTGCACCGACTTTTAACCGATGGTTAAAATAAAGTAATCGCTAAAAGTGTATGAATAAACAGTGATTATTTTATTTTAACTGTCGGTTAAAAGTCGGTGTAGACCAGCATCCGCTGCCAACAATAAAGTCGCCAACGTAATGTATGTAATGTATATTAATTTTACTATTGAGATAGCATCGCTATACCATGTACCACTGGAGATTGTGAGAATTAACAGTTAATTAGACACAACTTGTTGATGTAAATATCAAGGCCCTTTGTCGAAAATACATCGAAGACGATGTCACGCCAGTCATCATCAATAATGTCGTGTCCGCTTCCGAGCTCAGAATCCGCACAAAACCCGTCGGTTTCTGCAAAACATGAAGGCTGCAATGGATACAGGAGTTCTTAACGTGGTCTTGACGCGTCCTTATATCAAAACTATATTGGGTTTATAGGTTCAGATTTGTATTTTATACGCCGCTAAACAGTAGTGTGGTAAAATATCAAAAAACCATACGTGAGGGATGACCCCATATATCTAAATGAAGGATTAAGTTTTGTTCCGTGTAAGATTCCGTGACCACATCCCAAAATCTTTGAACATTTGCCACTTCTACGAAATCCTTTTACATATGCGTAATCCAATACACACTTGACTGACTTTAAATCCAATAAAACCTGAGTATAGTCTATATAAAACAAGAACCTGTGAAGTACTTACCGAATTTGCAGTTTGTCTTCCAAGTGTTTTAATCCTACACGAGAATATAATTCCTGGTAAGTGTCATTTTATATATAGAATATATAAATATATATATATATATATATATATATATATATATATATATATATATATATATAATAATAATAATATTAGCTCATAAATGTCCCACTGCTGGGCTCGGGCCTCTCCCTATTATAGAGGGAACGGACAATATACCCGCCACGCTTGTCCAAGGCGGCTTGGCAGGTTTGATACATCGGTTATCTCCATGTGCAGGTTTCATCACGATGTTTTCTTTCACCGTTGTTAGCACGTGGTAATTGTAACAATATGCACATTAGATCCGAAAACTGACTAAGTGGTGCATGCGTTCCGGCCAGGATCGAACCCGCGCCCTTTGGGCGTCCAGTTTGGGACGCGTGTGCTAGCCATTACGCTACGACGACTTGTCTTACTTATATATATATATATATATATAGTTCATTTATATTTATATGTGTGTGTGTGCGCGCATGTTTTACACCACAAAATCAATATAATTCATAAAATAAAATTAACGTGCAAAGGTAATGAATGAAAAACTATCTTCAAAAATGTATTTATTTTATTGCCTTTCTTCCATCCATTGAATAAGGCATAGCAGCAGCAGTAAAAGAGATAAACACACACTCAAATCATATGTACACATCAACATTGTTGAATTGAATACTTAGGTAAAGCTCGTACATAATATACAAATGTAATCAGAATGAGGTAAATGCCAAATGGTACAATGCATTTCAAAAATATTTTAAATTCTATTAAAATCCGACTATAAGCCTGATTTAAATTAAATTCCGCAGAAACAACATTAACGTGC